>CM031468.1:17583033-20203033 GCA_018397935.1 Propsilocerus akamusi | reverse complement strand
TTGATTCTATATTTAAACTTTTCCAGCTCCATTGTTCAATCTTGGTCCATCGCCAGTGAAGAGGGAATTAAAATAATGTTTTTCATGCTTCATTAATGACTTTTTTCTGTTCAAAATCAAAAGTTTTCACTTGAAGCTGCTAGCTAGAGCATAATTCACTGTTTGTGTGTGTGTGTGTGTTTGCTGGCTGTGTTGAAAACATGTAATTTGTTTTGTAATTGTTCCACAGTCAACAATCCCTACAAACCATTCAAAGTGAAAATTAATTGAAAAACTTTCGTCAGAGTTGAAAGATGAAAGTGTCTTGAATTGAAAGTTCTTCAAAGAAACTTTTTTTTCTTCTCTTTCTCTCATCCATAAAACATGTTCATTAATAAATGTTTCTCGAGCTTTTGTGAAAAGAAAATTGTGTGAAAGTGTTTAAAATATTTTTAAAATATATGTTCCGTAGTAATTTGAATTAAGCAGTCTCGGAAGGGGTTTCATATATCACTACCGATAGTCAAGTAAATTAATCAAATTGAATATGCTTTAAATTTAGTTTTCGATCTTTTGATCCCAAAAAAGAATCCAAGAAAGTCTCAAAATATTGTTACCAAGAAAACTGACTTCGTGACATGAAAGCTTTATATTATAAGCAACATTTTCCGACGAAGGTCGATTGGGAATAATTTTATTTGTCACCACATGAAACTACATCCTTTACACTGCTGTGCTATGAACTGCAATGTGTATCCGGTGCTATTTAATATTTGATGATCAATTTTAGATTTTATTAGATTCCGTATACATACCGGAGAACTCTGTGCAAGGAAAGAGAAACTATTGCTTGAGACATGGGTCAATTTAGATGGATTTTTATTGGATTTTTACTGTCAACAAAATATATGTACAGCTGCAGCAGAGAGTGTTCACAAGATGAAAACAGGACAAACGACCATTATTGAAGTTTTAATGTTTTTGTGTGTAAGAGAAATTTCTTTGGGCATCCTACTGAGTAAAGACTGACTCAATCTAGTGTTTTGAGTATGCACAAAGTTTGATAGCCTAATTAGATTTTGGCCAATCGATACCGCACTAACCCAACACGACTACTTATATATGTGCATGTGATGATGTTGAAGTTTGTATTTCAAAAAGTTATTTGTAAACTAATTGAGTTTTCTGCCATAAAACTTTGGTAAATTTGCATGAATGGTAAATTGGCAGCATTTTCTCAAGAGCTCGTTCATGTCATCTTAATGATAATGTGCTTCACCATGATGTGATCTTATTTGGGATGGGTTTTTGTTTGAGTGTAGTATATGATGATGACGGTGCATCATAAGGGACGTTATTCCACAAACTAAACATGAATTTAAATGATGCTCCTCATTTCATGCTGGCAGTACTTGCACTCTCATTTTGGTATGCGACAATTTGAAAACTGTAAAAAACTGAAATTGAAAAAAAAAAAAAACTACATCATCGAATTACATTTGCGAGGAAAAACGTGCGTCTCATGTGATGCCAACATTAAACGCAATCCATCAAAATATGAGTCGTTACATTTTGTACGAGCTCGCTAGAGGTGGTGGGGTGTGGTCGGAGTGGGGGAGAATGAAGAACACATTTTGAAATGATATATTGCAAACAAAATATATTTCTTTTTTTACGATATAATACACATCGCTGATGTCTTGCACACATGCAATCATCACACGCGCAATTTGATATGCAGGAGTGAGGTTATGTCCTTAGCATCTCAATGATTGCAAGATGAGTAATGAATGAGTGGCGAAGTTAAGGCATAAAATGTCTTTGTTATGATTCATTTCAACTTCCATTTATATCACACCAATTATGCGCAATAAATTGCTATGAAATGTGCTCCAGGAGATTACAAAGACATAGATATTCTTATCAAAGCGAGAGAAATATGAATTATATTAAAATTCAAACACTCGACAGCAGTAAACAATGCGATAGAATTTGTTTCATAGTCATAATATCGCACGCCTATTTTCATAGTAAATGCACGTTCCAATTAATAAACTTTTCACAACGGTGATATTTTCAACATTCGGAGAACAAATGCCAGAAATGGAGAGATGAAAACAAGAGAAAAGAAATGTTTTCATGATTACATTTTATTTTCATTATTTAAAGATTTTGATGTTGCCACGTAGCAGCGTCAGGGATAAAAGTACTTAATTTGTCAGAATATAAATGAAGCCGAAATGTGTATTACGAATCATCAGAGATAGAGAGTGAGAGAGAGAGAGACAGAGGAATATCTTTAGAGGAGGACAGGAGAAAGAAAAGGGGGCCAGTGAAATGAAGATGATGTACATTGGATTTCAGCAGTATAAGAAATGAATTATTTCCTTCAGCATACGACTCAAGCTGTTTCTGTATTCAGAATGAGACGCCATTGCAAGCATACATCTTCATCATCATCTAATAGCCTGAAGCTAACCTAAAAGTTTTCACTAATTGAGTTAATAGAATAGAGGCAACATTTTAGATATATCCAGTGAATTATGGAAACGAAACATGATTGTTAGTTAACAAGATTTTGGTTAAACAATTTCTTTTGCGCTTTTGATTGAAAAGTTCTCGATTGCGAAATGGAGAAAAAAAAAAAGGATTCAGTAACGCAATTACACAAGAAAAAAGAAATAAACCACGAACGAACCTTCTTAAGTGGTCGTATAAGCGCTCATATTTTGGTTGAAGGATGACAAATATATGTTCCAGCTAAAATGAAGATGGAAAAAAGTCCATTCGAATACTTTCAATGGCACTCATAAACTTTATCATTAGTTCGTTGAAGGAAAGAAAGAAATATGTTTTTGCGAAAAAAAAAAATAAGAAAAGAAAAAACTTTATCCACTGGGATCGCGCAACATGCATGCACAACATCATGTCTTGAGAAAACTATAAATTTGATTAAGAGCACCGACATGAAGGGCAAAGGCGAAAAGCGAATAAAAAATATACTTACGTATATGCATGTATCTGAGAGAACTTGAGTACATTTTGATATCTTGAAGAAAGCGCACAAATAAATAAAAGTGAACGCATGAATGAGCTTCAATCAAACTACAATCCCAGTAATCACATTCTTGTATGAAATTCAATTTGCCTCCATTTTTATTATTTTGCAGTAGACGAGAGAAAAATTATTATTCTTTCTTTCCCATCGCTTTCAGTCTCTATACCAGCTCCTTGCTGTTGACTGGATAGAAAAATAAATTCTTATTTAATGGCAAATGTAACAAATTAAATTGCAAAAAATATGAAAGCACAATTTGGAGCGATTCTTGAATGTTGGAATTATTGTTTCTATTAAAGTCAGTAAAAGTGACAAACATCACTGATAATGTATCCCCAAGGCAACATCTTTCACTATATTTTTCCGTTCTAATTTTCAGGAAAAGGAACATTTAAAGCTAGAGCTTGATGTTTCCTTATCGATATCAATGACCGTCTATAGGTTTACAAAAATAAATGCAACATCGACCAGTCAAAGGACATTCACAAATGTCTGCACTAAAACCATATCGAGCGAAAGAGTCCATTAAAGGGCAAATGTTAATGATTATGAATGAAGCTGGCCCAAGTTCAATGAAACCTTTTTCTGTAAGCTCAATGAGAAGCATCATCAAACACAGCATTTTTTCACGTATCATTATGCGAAAAAATTTACCCTATTAATAGAGTGAACGGAGTTCCTTTTTTTTGTGCTTTCGATGGTGCGGTTATATTGTGTTGTTACCGGAATGTTTCTGCTTGAACCATAAATTACCAATATGAACAGCACAAAGTAGATTCCATTCATTATGTTGAACAATTTTTCACTCCTCCTTTCACATCACCCTCCCACTATAGAAGACCTGAAACACTTTATGCTCTGTTGTTTCCTCACTTTTGTCTTCCGAACCCTTCAAACATAATCATTGTGGCTAAAAAGAAGAACTTTTTTTTTGTTGTTGCTGTCGTTGTTGCGTTTATACTTTTGGGATTATTCGTTTTCATTATCATTTACAATTACCGAGAAAGCATTATTTGTGACACCATCAATGAATACGCCCAAATTCCGTCCTTTATATTATTTTTTTGCACGAAATAACGTTTCGCGTGTAATGTACCACAACATCAAGAAAATTATCTTCCACAAACATTTCATCGTCTTTTACCCCGCTGCTGCCTGCTGTCGTATTGCCGACCGGATCTGGGGCATTGTTTGTAAACAAAACTTCTGGATCGGATCAATGGCTCAAAGCTCTTTTGTTGCTGACTCGGCATGATTTGTCATTTGTTATTCAATGAAACTGTTTGCATAATAATTATATGTATTGACGATTGTTAGCCTTATTCAATTAAATACAATTGATCGGTAATCTACGAGAATCTAAATGGAAAGTTTTTTATAAGTTAAAGTTCGTTATTATGTTTCCATTAAAAATATTCAGCTTTAAAAAGCTCTACGAAAGAGGAAAAAAAACATTGCAAAATAAACGGAAACGCGCTAGCAATTTGTTCGCAACAACCGCAGTCTGCAATAAAATGAAATGCTTTAAGAAAATGATGGGTCATTAAAAATGGCATTATAAGGCACATCACGTCGCTCACTCCTCGCTGCAAAATGCAATAACGTCTCATTGCTAGAGGAAAATAAGCACGATTATGGAAATCGTTGTCCTTTGTTTGTGTTTCACTCTCGTCGCTTAATATTGATTAGAGCTTTGTTAAAATAGTCTTATGCAGCTTTTCATACATGTAAGTTGTAAAGAAATTCCAAAGACTTATTTTTATTGCTAAATCCAATATTTGCCATATCCATTTAGTGATTAAATGTTATTATAAAATTTGCCATTATATGCAGCCACTTCCGATCCAAAAATATTGAACGGTATCATAATTTTTATCATAATGAAATGCATATTGTTGCTCTTGTAGTCGTCTGTTTGTATGCATGTATGTTAGTTGTGCATGTTTGTCTGATTATGAAAATAGATGATTGTTTTAAAGTACTGCTTGGAAATATTTTCAGATATTGAAATTTTGCTGTCATTCTCGTTCATGTTTTGTTAATTCTAGAAAACAATTTATAGAGATTATTAGATTTTGAGTCATTTTGAAACAGGAATAAATATTTTTGTTGACCTCTTGGTCTGGGGTAGGAGTCACATTAGAAAATCAAATTTACTATCATGGAAATTGGAGTTGAAGTTATGTTCTGAAAACATTTCAAACAGGAAACTATAAAAATAAAATAGTTTTTTTTTTAATAACAGGAACGTTTATTTCATTTTTCTTTTTTTTTTCACTTTTTCATTATAAATAAATTTTAATCAATAATAAATATTCTTGCACATTGTAGCTGTTATAAGCTAGATCATAATTTAATTTTACAAATTCACTTTAAAAAGAAATTATTTTAAAAAACAAAGTTTTCTTCTTTAGTTATTACTTTTTTGAGTCGATCCATCGTCAGAGCATAAATGGTAAAAGGTTATCAATGAAGCATAATTGCATGTGTCGAATTGAAAACTTTTATAAAAGCAGTGTTAAATAAAAGACTTTTATAAAAGCTTATACAAGTCATTTTCAAATGGAAGCATCTCATTCGTGGTTTAATAATCTTAAAGTAATTGCAGATAAATGACAACTGAAATGGACTGCATCAAAATGTATCTCAATTTAATCAGTCAAATGAGCAGAGAAAGCAAGAAACTATAAGATGACATCAAAAAGTATTTCATTCTGCTGAGTGATGTTCGTGGAAATGATATCTGCAAAATTGCAAACTAAATAATAAGAAAATATCTCGTTGAGTTTTCTCATTATTTCGTTATTCCTCCGATCGCTCGCAATGCATTGCCTCACATCACCCATTTCACTGATTAATTCAACAAAGTTTCTTGTGATGATATGAATGAAAAATTTTGAAAAATAAATGAAAAAAACTTATCAACTAGAGCTTAAAACAATTTTCTTTCTTTATTTATTTTACTCAAATACAAAAATTACACTTTTGGAATCTAAATTTTAGATTTTTTTTATGTTTTCTTTTATCGAATAGAACTTAATTTTGCATTTTTCTTCTCTTTCTTTTTTTATTAATTCACCAAAAATAACAACAACATTTTTGCTTTGCTTAATTTAGAAAATAGCAAAAAAAATTAAAACTAAGTTTTTCTTATCAATTTGTTTTTTTTTTAAGAGGTAACGAGTTTTCTTGCTAATTCGAAAAAAAAAGAGAAAATATATAGATTCATGAATCGACTTATCCCAAAAAAAAACATATATATACATAAACTGATGAAAGTGCACTAATTAAATCATTCAATTCATGTGCCATTTAAGCTAGGGATGTCCATGTATGCCAACTGAGCTTGATGTGTGCAACTAAAACAACTTTTTTAAATTAAATCTTTCAAGCTACATAACGTCAAAAATGATTTCATTCAACGAATTTAATTTTATCATCTGTTAAATATATGTATACAACTTTTTTTGAAAGAATGTCCGGAACAAAATTGTGTGGCATCGAATTAGTCAATTGCTGTGATAAGTTTTTTTTTTTTGCTGGTTATGCATGTCGGATTCATTCGAAGCCGACTGTAGAACTATTCTGTTTTTTATATGTCGATCTGAATAAAATGAATTAAATAAATTTCAACTGGCAAAAGACATGTAGACACAGCAATTCAAAAAATATATTCAATTTATGCTTTTTTTTCTATTTAGTTTTTCAACGCTCATTTCAATTTTCTCATTTGCTTCTCTGTTTTTACTGGAAAAACAAAAATTAACAATTTTTTGCCAAAAATTGTCTGTCACTTGGATATCCTTAAAAATTTTTCGCTCATTCGACTTTCGGGGAAATCTTTTAAACATGAAAAAATGATTTATTTTTGTGATTCCATTTTTGCAGCTTAATTTCTAAACATTTTCATTTTATGCTAAGAAAAAACATTAATCGCGAGACGCATTCAAAGTGAGCAAATTGAATGCAATTTTTATGGGAAATTAAGAATAAAATTTAAAACAAAAAGAAGTTGAAAATCTATACAAGGTAAACCTAAAGAAATTGCATCGATAATTACATTAGAAGAGTAATGGGTGACATTTACACGATTTTATCAATTTTGTGGGGTGTGTGTATGTGTGGTTTCTTTAAAATTCTAGGTGTGTACTCTTAAATAGCACGTATAAAATTCGTTTCTGTGTGTGTGTTTTTTAAATTTATTGTTAAAAAGTTTATATCGAGTGAGAGAGAGAGAAAAATGAAAATTTCCACCTAATTTTCTTTTACATTTTTCCCTTCAATCATTTCTAAAGAAAAGATTTCCTATCTGCGGTTTGATTTTTTTTTTGTTGTATTGAGTTGATATCTAGAGAATTTAGTCGCGTCACTTTTCTTTTTTTTTTTTTTTTTGATTTATAAACTTTTGTTGATTTTTTTGCTCTTTCCACAAGCTTGCAGCATTTTATTGCCAGCAATTCTTGTCTCGTATTGTGATTAAACTGAAGAAATATACTTTCGTGAACTGAAGATTACAACAAAGAAAAAAAAAATACATTTGTCAACGAAAAAATGTTCTCTATTGAAGTGATTTCTTGTCGTCATTTATCACAGCAATTGAGACTTGAGAGTGAACTGACATGAGACTTTTCAACATTTTCTACCTTCAATTCACGTTAAACACCAAAGCAGATTGTGAAGCTTTTGCATGCATGGTTGTAGATATGAATGTTTTTCTTTTTACCTTTAACTTTTAAAAGAAACTTTAACGAATTTTTTTATTTTTTATTAGGAAAAGAAAATGTTGAAAGTGCTCAAAACTATTTTGATGACAGTGAAAATTTTACTTCAAGTCTTTGCTCAATCGTGTACTTTCCAGCTGCATTGCTCCCGAAAAAGAGGAGCTTTTCATTGTTAATTTAGCTAATTTTCTACTTAAATTTCGTTTCTAGTGTGTGAACGTGTTTGTGAAACTGGATTTACAAAATTTTTTTGCAATCTTCATTATCAAAATATGTTCCGGCACAGCAATTTCTAGCAAATTCCGTTTTTCCTCGTTCTCTTTGTTTATTCCTGCGCAATTTTCCACTGTGTTTAACATTAATTATTATTATTTTTTTTACAAAACGGGTGTAAATACATCACTCGGAAAAATATTCACAATGAACATTCGGAACCACTGCACATGTTACTGAATTTGCGGGAACCAACTGGAGAATATTTTATGTTTTCACATTGAGTTTTAATAGAATATCCACAAGAATTTTTATTAAAAATGTTAAAATTTTCCTTCAAATGATTATTTTGACCAGTCTTTGATTAATACTATTCAATATTTGACACATTTATGGTTATGCTACGTTTTTTTTATCAACTTCAGATTTTCTTCCCTACAAAATTTTTAATTCTCTGCTGAATTCTCTCAATAAAAAATAGATGGATCTCTCAATTATTATGGTTGTGATTGCAATGTGCACGACAAGACAAATTTTCAAACCGCGATCATCAATCGTACAATGGCTTCAATGGCAAATAAAAAATATGAAATGCAAACTCATTTCTCAGCTTTCTTTCTTGAATGATTGTTTGGAAATGACTTCTTATGGGAAATGATGGAAATATATTCATAATGATGCATAAATTTTGATAGTGGAATGAAAAATATAGATGATTATATTCGAATTTGTGAATTAAATTTTTTTGTTTTAAATGTAATTTATCCCTAGAACGTGAAATTTGACTTTAATAACGTGAAAGAGGAAGTTCATCAATGACGTCGATAGAGCTTTTCTTTAATAATAGTACGTTTTGTTGAATATGCGGAGAATTTGAATAGTTTATACACAATTTTTAAAATATATTTATATATTTTTTGGCATGCTTCATTTAAAAAAAGGAAGAGAAAAATTTAAAGAAAAAGTTTTTATCAAATTACAGCAAAAAATTTTGTTTGTTTTTCTTTTTTAATAGTAATATGATGCATAAAAACTAAAAAATACTGCAATTAATTCTCTTAACTAATGACAATTAACAAACTTGAACTAAGCCTATGAAACACTTATTTATGGCGCATTTTAAAAGCGCGAAATTTAATCTAAAATGAACTGATTCAATCGAACTTTCTTTCATTGATTTCTTTTTTTTTGCTGAATTTCGACCAAGGAAAAATTTGTTATAGCAAATATAATTTTTTTTTGGCATTTATGGCCACTGTTATTTTCATACTTTTGTTATTTTCTTTTTGTTTTAATATTTGTCTCTGTAAAAAAATTTTATTTAATTTGCAAGATCACAGAATTTTGCATCACACAAACGAAGTTTCAGCTTTTAATGCCCATTTTCAAAGGAAAAAAAGAACGAAACAAATTAATAAATTTCGCTTATAGCAAAATCACTTCTAATGTCCATTTTAGTTGTTTGCGCGCGCCACAATATTATTTTGCCATTATAAATTTTCTCGATACCAGACGGATTCAAACTTAATTACTCGCCTAAAGCTTAACTTAAAGTAAACTTTATTTCCTTACTATAGCAAAAACTTAGCTAAAAAGCTTTGTGTGGTGACATTTTTAAAAGATTTTTTTTTTTGTTTGTTTTCAGCACGTTTTAGAAGACTCGAAAAAACATTTCTTTTGGAATGATTTATTTGTGTTTGGTTGTTTGTTGTTGCTGTTGTTCTTTTGTGCGAAAAAAAAAATATATGTAAAGTGAAGCACATTTTTGAACTCATTTAAACATGATTTATTAACTGGCTCGCTTTTGCTTAGCAAAATGGAAAACTTTTTTTTCTTCATCCTTCCTCAAACCACTTTCGAAGTAAAAAATGTTTTTTAAGTATAAAACTAAGAAGAAGTTAATCTAATAATGAATTATTCTTTAGGTTAATTGGTAACGATGACAGTTTATTTGAGTCGTTCCTAAGTGTGCCGAGAATTGAGGGAAGGGGTGGGGGGTAACATTCTTAAAGCCTTAAATGTTAAATGTGCTGAGAGCGTTTTTAATCACGCAACTCATTGTCAACTTAACTCGAAACTGTGCGACAATTTGAGACAAAAATTTATTTTTTTTTTTTATTGAAATAATTCCGTACTTAATTATTAAATATCTTGACTTGTTTTCGCATCAATTGTACCATAAAATAAAAAAAAAGTATCAGAAAATAACAGACTGATATCAATTACACATTCTTCTTCTTCTTTCTTTTTGGAAGTCAAGACATGAAATATTTGCATTCTTCTCTTTCTTACAAAAATTTGGCAGTGAAGCTCACAAGAAATCAATCAAGCAGTTTTTTTTAATCCACTTTACGTATCATTGATTCGCTTTTGTTGTACATTATAAACTTCCATCGGTGCGAAACCACACCAAGCAAGCAGAAAAAAAAAGGAAATTTAATGAAATTTCATCTGCTGAATAGCGGTAAGAAATAAAATTCCTAAACAATCTTGACACTGACTCTTGCCGTCAAAAAGCGCGACCGTAAAATCGAGAATTCAATTAATTGATGATGGGGGCAAGGCAACATGTATTTTAAGCCTTTTTTTCGAAAGAAGGAAGTAGGGAGGCGTAGGGCTGCGTGTTCTTCAAAATAATCAAAATTTATCGTTCATCCGGCTTCCGATGTTGTTGTTGATGCCAGCCATTCAAAATAAAAGTTATTGACGGAGAATTTATTTTTTTTTTTGTTTGCTCCACTCAGTATATTACTCGCAAAAAAAAGCGACCTTTTCCAAATAATTAAGCCTGATACATTCCATGGAAACCCGAGCTCAATAACAAGGCGGAAAGGAATAGTGAACAAATAAATTCCATTTACCCGAATCTAACACGAAGAAGAATTAGCTGAAGTTCATTACAATTAATTAAAATTTATATTCAGCTCTCTCGAATGATGCCTAGATGTATATTTGATGTGTTCAAATAAACAAATAAATGAGGTTATGTTTACTGATTTATTGATTCTCGGGTTTTTGCGCGATTCTGATGCTTTCTGACGACGCACTTGATTAGTCGATGATTGGGAGGCCAAACAATATTATTCCATTCTTCCTTTGATTTTCCATTTTGCGCCTTGATGATTGTGCTTTGTTGCGGTTATTGAGGTTGAAGATTTTATCATAGAGTGGGTGGTGAAATTAATTTTGCTCTTACGTGGATTTAAAAAGGGGTTGATGACAGATTTAAATATGTCGTTTCATGTGGAGCGCTAAATGATCAGACCTGATTAATTAAAAAAGAGAGAGAGAGAGATAGAGAAAATTAATTTTGTGGTTAATTTTATTAATTTATGGTTTCAACGTAGGTTAATTGAATTTTTTTCTCTTCTGAATCCTTGCAGAATTAAAATTAAAGTTTACAGCAAAATGATACATATAAATAATAATACTTTTGATGTCTAGACACCAGACATCAAAATATATATGTATTTTAGGTTATGTTGTCAATGTTATAGGCTATGTCTAGTTTACCTTGAGAAGCATCTATCACAATGACGGCATTTAAAGGGTTTTGCCCCGGTGTGCTTTCGGTAATGTCGTGTCAGCTCGTCCGATCGTGCGAAACGCCATTCACATCCTTCCCATGAGCACTTATAAGGTTTCTCACCTAGAGAAAAGGAATCGGACAAATAAAAGAAAATGTCAAATGAATAATGTATCAAATTAATTTCATTTCAAGATTTGCGTCATCAACAAAATGTGCTCTCAAGGCACCCAAATGAAATTGCCCATAATTGATTTCAAGATGTTTAAATTTAGGCAAAATGTGTTTTTTTTTATCGCTTTTGCTTCTTTTCTTGTCGTGGTCCACGAGCCTCGGCAATTTTTTCGAGGAGGCGAAATAAAACAAACATTTATTATGTATTAAATTTCTGTGAGCCTCCCCCTCCTCAAACGTTCTCCTCCAACTCCGTCATCCTCATAAATTTGTTCACTGAATTGAATTGAATTAATTTATAAAATGATTCCACTTTGTTTACATTTTAAGCAATGCCTGTAGACCTCATTCCATATCTCTCTCTCTATTTATTTCACTCTCTCCTCATGCGGTGGTTGAAAATTTTTCTTTATTTTCAATCGACTGAATTTCTTTTACTTCCATTCTTTTAAAGCTTCTTGAATATAATATTGTATTTGGTGAAATTTGTCTCAATATTTAAGAACTTTAGTCTATTTTTATGTTCTCCAAGAAAATTTTTTTTCTCGAAGGTAAAAGCCCTAAGTCGAAAAGGTAACACAACAACAAATTTCGGTTGCCATTTATCCGCTCAACAAAGATGATGCCGAAAATGGTTGTTTTGCTTTATAATTTTACGCTCCAGAGGCTTTTTATTCCTTGTGCCTGTGCGACGTGAAGGTATATGAGCAGGGCACATAAAAGGACTAGATCTTTAAACAAGCTCTTAGAGCATGAAAAGGATAGATATGATTTGTGAAAGAACAAAAATTGCGCATATGGCATGTTATGAATTCCTTAAGATTGAGCGTGTAGGAGAGTGAATGAAGGAATTTGATGGATGACCATTATTTCATGCCATATGGATGGAACTCCCTTAGCATTGACTTTGATCAACATTTCTTCTACTGCTCTTGGCTCTTTATCTAACGGTTATATGTTTATATGAAGTCTATCGCAATTTTATTTCATTTGTTATGCTTACATGGCTTAAATGGATTAAATGAGATCATGGATGGACAGCAAACAGTTCAGCATTAACAAAAAAAAAGAGATTCTCTGAATAATTTTCGATTGTTTTCGTTCTCACACAGGCCTTGAAATTGATGGAGAGATCAGACACCGTGTCTGTTTCTCAAATAAACAAAAAAAAAAAATAAGAAATATTATGCCACAAATATAATTAAATTGTGTATCTCGTTGGTTGTTGAGAGACATGAAAGGAGAATAAAAAGGAGCTTAATGAAAAAGCTTTCGAAGGTTCAATTTACGTGTGCGAGTCATCTTGAATGAATTCTGTTATTTATTTATTGGTTCTTATTTCCATTTGGTAAAGATGTTTATCGAAATTTATTCACGACTGTTTCCATCCACTTTCGCACTTAACAAATATCGAAGACCAGCATATAAATTATAGAAAATTGAGCGTTTCCAAATTTGTATGAAACAAAATACACAATCAAATTAAATGATTTGACATCTTACAACTCTCGGATCAATGAATGAATCGTTGTGAATTCTAGTTTGCCACGTACGTGAAATGAATTAAATTTATGAATGAATAAAAACGAGAATTGAGTTTGAACATTGCTATCAATTAGTCCAATTATTTAAGTGTGGGAGAACTTCTTTTTTTGCTGCTAAGCGTAACAATATTTTTTTTTAATGAAATCATCATCCAATCGAGTGTTAAGCCAACTTCAGGCCACACGAAAGAAATTCATGAATGAGATGAAATCATTGTAGCATTACTGTGATGACCCAGAGAGCACAGAAAAATAAGTAAAACGATTTAAATTGGAAACAATCATCATTCGTTTTATTCGATTTATCGCCACCATCAGAACCATCATCGCATACTTCATTAATTAAAGTCACATTAAGTTCTTCACTAATCATCTTTTTATTTTGAAATGGATGATGAAATAAGAAAAATATTTTTTAATTATTTAATTTGTGCCATCGACTCAGCACCCAATTTGTAGTTGATTCAATTAGATGAATGAATTAATCATGGTATGATGCTAAGAAAGAAATACTGAATGAATTCCATTTAAATAAAGTGAAAGTGACGAAACAGATGGTGTCAGAGTGGAGAATCGTAAAAAAAAAGTTTTAACCCCACTTTCAATTGGGATCAATTGATTTTAGTTCCGAAAAAGCGCGTAGGATTCTTCACGCACTAAATATACTTGTTGACCATTTAAAATTAATTTGATTTGGAAGATTTTGACACTTTGTTGTTTACTATCAATTAAGACAATGAATGAAACTCGTGGCGAAAATTAACCTTAAAATCGAGAGCAAAGTTCCATCAAGATATGATTTTGTGAGCATAATCTACTTCTTCATCCGGTTCAAAAAAGTTTAGTGCTTTCAGAATAAATTTTGCTGTTTCAAAACTGCCAATTAAATATTTTCACCCTTTAGTTAAAGTGCTTTTTTCCTATCGTAAAACTTTAAACCACTTAGTAATAATCTCTGAATTTTCATTCTTAACACCAATTTTGTGCCCATCTATGAGGAAAAAGTGATTACTTTAATCCGATTAATCTTCAATTGTTTCACTTCGTTCCGCATTGTAGAACAATGAATGGGAATGGACACAATATCATCATCATCATCATCATGGTCTGATGAAGCTGTATGATGCAAATGCAATTTTTAAAGGCAAATGAATAAAAATCTGAGAGCACAATTGACACTTCTCCGAGCTTTGTCTTACCTGTATGCGTCCGTTGGTGGGCTTTTAGATGTGAGCTCTTTGTGTAGACTTTTTTGCAGCCGAGAAACTGGCATTTGTGTATCCTCCGTCGGGAATCAGGACTGTGATCCTGTTGCCGTTGTGATTGTTTGCCTACGGTCGTTGTTATTTGAGCTGTGAATGAGATTGATGATTTTTAATTAATTCTCTCTTCTTCTTTTTTTTTTTGTACAATGCAATTTTAGTCTTGCTTTGTAGCGAAATTTCAATTTTCAGCTGTGAAAAAGAATAAAAACAAAAAGAACCAACCTGTTGTCGTGTTTGAGTTGTTTTGTGCATTTGATCCTTTTTGTGTGATGGCAGCTTGAAAATTTGGACTCATTTGAAGGATTTTCGTAACGCCAAATGAATTTTTATTATTCGACAGTCGCACGATGGTATTG
Source organism: Propsilocerus akamusi (assembly GCA_018397935.1). Lineage (NCBI taxonomy): Eukaryota > Metazoa > Arthropoda > Insecta > Diptera > Chironomidae > Propsilocerus > Propsilocerus akamusi. The sequence goes on along the minus strand of CM031468.1, from coordinate 20,188,197 downwards.
CGCGTCGTTAGTGTCGTTGTACCACCATTCGATACGCGATAGATACCCTGATGATTATCGATTAATGCTAGTTCAGGTTCCGTTAGTGTTAAATTTTTGCTATTACTGCTACATTTACTACTAGATTCAGGTGATGACGGTGGTGTTAATGTCGGCAGAATGTCATGTGTACTCTGACCAGATTGCATTGTGGCTGGCATCAGCATTGTTGATAATGGCGATGATGATGGCGTTCGGGCTATTAGCAGTTCGATGGTTGAATTTGACAATTTATTTGAGCCCGATTTGATGATTTGAATGTTTTTGCTGTTATTATTGTTATTATTATTATTATTGTTGTTTTTACAATGATGATTAAAATTATTCATTAGATGATTATTATTATTAATTATGTTATTAATATTATTATTGTTGTTCACTAGCTTCTCATCATTACTGTCCGAATCCTCATAATCGTCATCAATTCGCTCTTTTTTCACCACTAATGAGCAACTTATTGAACTGTCCCATGACTTTCCCGAGCACGTCGACGACGATGAACTCATCGAAAGCGTATCCAAATTTCTGTCATTTAGAAGTTCATCGAAGCATAAAGGATCAACTTTGACACTCCATGAGCCCGATATTGGACCCGGTGCTGTGAACAACTCCCATGGCACCATATCGCTGGGCTCTGTTTTGAAGGTCTTCGGTTTTGGTTCATCTTTCAGATAGCGATCCATTTCGTAGCAGGTCTAACAAGGATAAAAGAAAAGCATGAAATTCAATTAAACCTTTTTTTTATTATCTTTAATTATTTCACAAAATTTCATCTTTGTCCTTTTTTTAATATTCTGACAGCGGATAAAAAAAAAATTTAAAACCAATTTTGATAACAGAAAAAATAAATTTGTGAGCGTGTCTTTGTGTGCAAATCCTTTTCATCGCGACATTAAAAGCAATATTCAAATGGCATTTCTCGAAATGCCTCAATTCTATCTCGGCGATTTTGTTGGCTCTACTGCCATTTCCCAATTGTGTATGTTCTACCACAATGACTGTCGAATTTACGACTATGCAATTTCACTGAATGAATTGATGCGATTTATTTAGTCTTGTGGAATCATAATTGGCAATATAATAAACCGCTTGCATTACATGGCATCTTCTCGAACCGCTCTATGGCCATCAATTTGTAGAGGGGATTTCTCATCTCGAATAGATATATTCGACACATGGATTTTGCAGCAAATTGAATAATACTTAAAGTTGTTGAGTTTATCTATTTAAAATTATTTGAGTCTCTTTAAGATTTTGAGAACATGTGAAAATTATCAGGTGCAATTTAGAATTGACATTTCCTATCTCTCGCTCTCTCTCTCTTTATTTCTTGTTCTAAAAGCTCCCGAATATTTCATTTCAATTTGTTGTTTAAAATCTACTCGACTTTGTTCAGTCAAACGAAAATTTCAATTTCGACTAGATACACCCGAAAAAAAAATTTCCCATCGCCATTTACTCACGTAGCACTCGAAGCAACAAAACAGAGAAGTGGTGAAAAAAAGCTCTTTGCACTCTGGCAATGTGAACATAATTTTCCAGTACATGCCAAATCGTATTAACTGCATTCGAAATATGTGGACCAAAAAAAAAACCGTTTTGGCAGCTATTCAAAAAAAATAAAAATTGTGTGCAAAACTAGAATTTGAAATATCAGCAGAAACATTTTGTTATCCCAGTTTACATTTGCTATGACATGAGAGAGAAAGAGAGAGAGAAATACCTTCGTCCGTTGCGCAACAATTTATATTTCAGCTTAATTTCGGTTAACAGCAATTGTTGTATACTGCTTGAAGAATATTGACGCCATTGCCATTTAATAAAGTCAATGTTTCGAGGGTTGGCAAACTATTTATAAGAATCCAGCTGCGATATATCTGTGATGGGACTTTTTAGATTACCATCCACTAACAGAAATTTTATTTTTCAAGTTTTTTTTTTTTTTTTTGTTTTGTTATCGTCAAATGTTTTTTAATGCAAAACAAACAGCGATGCCATAAACCTCAGGCGCGTCCAAAATGTTCCGCTTTTGGTATACATTGTAATTACAGCTAAAGAGACCCAAACTTCACGTAAATTATTGACTATTTCTTTCCACTTTTAATTAACTTTTTAGATTTAGCATTTCGTTTCTTTTTTTTTAGATTTTTACCGCTGACGCCAGCGCGATTTTGCTCGTGATTCCCTGCGGGCTGGCATGAATATTAAACGAGAAACATTTTTAATTAGTCTTTGGCTTGTTAAAATTCTTCAGGCAATTTCTTCCATGAAAATTGACATGGGACCTTTGTTGTTGCCACTAAGTCCCCACGTTGTCGCAATGATCTCTGAAAATTTTCTGAACGTCCATTTAATTAGGGGGTTTGATAAAATAAATGTGTATATAGATGATGACGCTATTTCTGGCCCAATCAACTTTTGGATCACTTGAACCGGAATTATGAATTATATATAATCATAATCTAAAATTAAATTACATTTTGCACAAGTTCGACGCAATTAAAACGAATGGAAATTTCAGTCTTATAAATACGACAAGTAATTCTGTGCGGGAAAGCGACAAATGTTTTTGTCATGTGGGAAGAAAAGCCACTCGACGTTTTCCGAGTTTCAAATTTTTTTTTTCTTATTTTTGAGGTTTTCAAAATTTGTTTTTATTTTCATCAAACACAAAAAAAATAAGCAAGTATAATGAAACAACCTGCATTTTCCAAAATTGCAATTTAATAATTTAAATAGAATAAGCGCACTGCAGTCATTTAATAATTCCATTCATAGTGTCAATTGCTTCATGTAAATATCCCTGAAGAGTCATTCGGCGTCAAGCACTCTTCATTTACTCTCTTTAACAATGAGCGTTTAACACTCTGCAATTTAATAATTTATGACATTTATGACTCTATCAAAGCTCATGAATCACCATTTTATGAATTAAAATTAATGTTTTAAAACATATAAAAAAATTCATGGAAAAGTTTCTTTTTTTGCACTGCAAATGGCAAAACGAAGTTAAAGCATTTAAAACATTTTTTTTTTCTACAAAACTTTGTCTCATGCTTCACACATGTCCACAATTTGGAAACTTTCTGCACGAATGTGCAAAACATTTCGAAACCGACAAAATTAGAAATTTATTATGAAAAATTTGAGAACTTTCGTTGCACAAGTAGAATGAAACTTTGCAGCCGCATCTCGCTCAGCTTACAAAACCCTTAAAAAATAGTTTGTCGATGTAATTGATTGTAGTACAACAAAATGGAACGTAAAATAAAATGAAAAAATGAATGTTTTGCTGCAATCGACAAAAAAAAACGGCGCGCAATAAAAATGTGGAATAATTTCCTTATTTTAAATTTTGATGAATATGTAATGTGAAACGCGACTACGAACGAGAAAAAGGGGTGGCATAGCAAGTTCAACATTATTCGTACACACGGAAAAAGTACAAAAAATACATTCACGGGGAGAGTTGCTGTATACGTATAGTGCATACATAAATATGATTTAGTCACGCAATTTAGTCGCTGAGTCATGTTGGCGCCCCCAAATATATTTTCTCCAGTCATAGAAAACATTTCAATCAGCTTTAAAATTCAATCAATAAAATTTGCGTTAAATTCACCAACGACAAAAACACACAAAATTTCACATTCGAAGCTAATTAATCAATGCCAAAAATAGAAGAAAGGGCTTTTATTTCTGGTGCTCTATGAAAAGGGACACATATAAAAAGAGGTCTTTTGATGAGCTTGAGTAAGGTAAATAAATAATTGGGTCTATAAACAAACATAAATACACGTATATATGGACACATGTACATGTATACAAATATTCCCTTTGATTAAAGCCAGTCGCAAAGAGAGCAATAAAAAAAAGTCTCATCTTCTCATGTCATGGATGCCAGTTCGTTTTTTATGCTTGCAAACCTCCACATACTATAGTTTTCACTTTGTCGTGTGACTCACTTTTATCTCTCGACTCTCGAGTGAAAGGCATTTGCAACCATTTTATGGCGTTCAACAATTACAAACACATAGGGAATGCCACTTTACTCTGTGTCGTTTTCCTAACTATCACCCACACATACCGTAGTGGTTTAATGGAGTGAATTATGGCAAAAGGATGAATGAGACAGGTAAATACATCATAAACCATAAAATCGAGAGAGGGAGAGAGAGAGAGAAAAGGAGTGCTTGAAATTGTTTCTTCTGGAGGCTCATGAACGTAACTTCAAGAATGAATTTTTATGCGATTTTCTTTTGCTTTTGCTCAACATTTTATTATGTTCATTAAATTATAAGGGAGGTCGTAGTGGGATCGAAGAAAAACCTTTTCACGGTGCTCTGCTTATTGTCACAGCAATATTCTAACTGGCACCAGCTCACAGTTCGCAAGTGCTTTTATTAAGATCGCCCGGCAAAAGTACAAAAACAATTTCTTCATTCATTTCAATAAAAAAAAGGAGGCAAAATATATACACACACAGTCGACCCCTTTTAATTTACGTTTTCCTTTTATCGCCTGTCCGGGAGGGTTTGCCTTTTGTCTTCGAAGATGGTAAAAATGTACGAGTGTCATAATTTTGAATAACTGAATTTGTTCAAACTGATTTCCGTGAAAAATTATCTAATTCGATGCGGCGAAAACATAGAAGAAAATCGTTTAGGAAAAAATAGAAAGGTGAAAGAAAGATGATGAAAATTCTTGATCACACTGAAGTGCCCCCGTCGCCGCATTTGATTTATTTACACTTGATATCACGCTAAACAGAACGCGCAAGAGAGTAAGGAAGTGTGAAGTATTCTTTTATTGGTCGGGAAGGTGATGGTAGGAGACGGGGATGAATAATTAACGCTCCATAAATTTTCGTTTATTCCTTCGCTATTTTCCTCTCGCCTTATCATTAGTCACTCGTGCGCTCGCCATCAAAAACACGCAATCGAACGTGGCAACGGGCAAAATAGGAAAGAAAAAAAAGTATCTTGTTACGTTGCCAATAGGTTCGATTTATTATAGCGACTAAATAGAATTGAGTGTGGTGATTGAAGCAATTAATAATGCGCCACCTTGTGATGTAAAAATACACGCACTTTCAAGGTCGAATAATAATAATAATAATAATGCAAGAAATATTTGTAGCAGATATTTCTATTTTCGAGAACGCACACCAAACTCATTATGAACTTTCAGTTTTTTGTTTTTCTTATTTCTTCTATATCATCATATTATCTAATCTATTAATCTATGCTGGATGTCCATGACAGAATACATTTCAGGAGTTTTGTTCTTCAATGAACATGACATGAAACTCTAAGAGTTTTTTTTTCTCCTCACTTCCTTTCTTCAACTGTCCGTCGACCATCATCCGGGGATCGGGAAAAAAATACTTTTGAATTACACAACAGATTACAAAACTAGTTTGAGCTTTCTATCAGTATTTCATCAAAAAAAAAAAAGTTTTCCATCACTATAAGTTTTTCATCTGCAGCACATTCCCTCAACAACATGAAAAAAAAAAAATCTCCTAAAATGTGTTTATTGTTGAAATGATGAAGATTAATGAATAATCATTTTAGTCTCCCTCTCCCTCCTTCTCTCTTTGACTGGGAAATTTACGTGTTTTGGGATTTGCACTCTGTGCGGGTTTGGTTGATGTGGGAAAAAAATGTTCCATAAAACATTTTCCATCTCGACATCAGTGATGTTCGTATGAATTATATGAATCTTTGGCAAATAATCAAATTCCTTCCAGAGCCTCTAAATTCAATCTCAAATATTTCGGTTGTAAAATGATTCTATTTTTGTATATGTATGTATATGCTTTCAATATTCGCTCATCGTTTGAGCTTTTTTCTTTCTTCGCGCTTCAGAAATGAATGAAAATTCCATCAGAAATTATTTGCATGCTTCTCAAGAGCAATCTTGATGTTCAATAAACATTCTCATCTTGATTTCTTTTCCTGGTTTTATTGAATCTCATATCTCAAACATTTTCAGCGTAGTCGAGCTGTCTATGCAGTTGTTGTAATCGACGGTATTTTATTATTTTTTTCCTTTCTCGAGTAAATTTAATTGAAATATTTCTTTCGTCGAGCAATGAATGTTCGAGATGCTTCCTTTAAGAAAGTAGTAAAAAATCTTGAATGAAAACCATGAAAGTAATTTTATGAGCAAATTTATTCTTTCAAAAACCTGTTGGCAATATTATAGCACAGCATCATGCATTCAATGCTCTACATCTTGATGCGATGTTTGCGATGTACATAAACTTCCTTTTCGCTCTAATAAAAAATTATTTTGACTTCTTAAAGCTAACGAACTCTATAAAATCTGAAGTCTACATGCTGTTGAGTTATAATGATGGCGTTTGAAAGAATTTTCATGAAATTAAATTAAATCAACTCACTTTGCAGTTGACTCAAAGGTCACCATTCACTAACAAACTTTTCTTTTATATAAAAAAAAAAGTTTTCAGTATAAAATTTTCTGTTTGATGGCGAAAAAAAAGCTCTCATCAGTTAGCAGTGGAGAGAAGAAGCGAAAACAATTTTATTTAATTCTCGAACACGAAATATTTGCATTATAATTATGCCAGCGATGCATTACATTTAGCAAACCTGTGCCAACGAAAAAGCATATCTGGATGTGCACAAAATCATTGGCAATAATTTTTATCATTTAATCGAATTTATCATGTAAACAAAAAGGATTTTTATGTACTCTACGTGTCTTTATGAAATTTCAATTTCGTTCCGCGTGGGGAGAAGTGTTGAATTTCGTATTTTTTTTATGAACTTTATGAGAGGTCATGCAGATGCTCTTAATGCTTTTCCATTGGATTTCAGTTTACTTTTTTTCATAGATTTAACGATATTATCAGTTTCCAAACGCCCTCAAACAACAGCAAAATCGATTTCGAGAAAATCCCATCACTGATGTCACATTACGATTACAATGCGCGTTCATAAAATCCATCAAAAACTGATTGAAAAAAAAAAGAAAGTTTATTGCTTTCTCAAATGCCCAATTTATCGCATAAATCCGTGACCTGCGGTGGTCATTCTCGATTATGAGTTTTTTTTTTCTTGCACACGCTTAATCTGTTATCACTGCTTCGATGTTATTTTGTTGTTTTCTTTACCTGCAACGATAAGAAAGATTTCGAGAAAATTAGAAATAAATTCATTATGAAACTTCATACAGTGTTTGCAACAAAAATGTTTACGAATGATTCTCTCGAAATCGGAATAAAATTCGCTTTCAATGATTAAAATTTCATGAGCAAAAACTGCAGAGATTCGTTTTCATTCCTTTATAAATGCGAAGAAGAAGAGTTTTGCGTGTACATACAAATTTAGTTTACATATGCCATTGGAAAACTTCTTTTTCGCATGACCCATAAAATACATCCTTGATCTTTGGCTCCACATTCCTTATGTAGAGAAATTTAATGTATCCAAGGGAGGAAAAGAAGAAAAAGTCTTTCATTGTTGTTTAGACTGCTTTGGATCATTTATTATAAACCGAAGAAACACTAAAAACAAACAATGCAAACCGAACCGAACGAATGAGAGATGTATTACGTAACACCATAAATATAAAAAGCACAAGTCGTCAGATGATTGTCAGGAGGAAAGAAACTTGAGAGATAAAATGGCACACATGAAAGAAAAGAAACAAAAATCTTGAAAAGATAAAACAGAAAAAGAAATGTTTTGATTGTGTGAGTGGCTCCTTACAATAAACAGACAACAAAATGTTATTTTCCATCTTCCTACTGCATCCCACTTCCGCCTCCTATGTACGTTGTCTATAAGCATCAAAAAAGATTGGAAACGAGCTAACACACAAAAAAAAAACAATCAATATCTCATAAAAAGAAATGTTTCATCGCTCTGGATGAGCGTCAAAATATTATATTTGAGTTGAGTGAGCAAATTGTCAATTGCATTGATAGCTCGTCACCATAGTTTTCCATAGAAATTGTCGTCACAACAATCTTCCCCTCAGTGAACATTAAAAAGCTCTTTAAGAAAGCAACAACACTCGTGATTGTAGAAAGCAAGAAAAAGAAGAAAAACAATTTCAATTAATTTCAACACAAACAATCGACGGCAAAGTAAAGGAAACTGAAAAATAAATAGACGAAAAACTTTTTCGCAAGCTCTCGATTTCCTTTACTATGCTTTGTGTGATTTTCCCATCGCCATCGTAATGTTTATTTATTTTTAGTTTGTTTTTGTTGTTTTGTTGTTTAAAGAGGAACGAAAACCTTCAGTAAACACAACAAAAATGGAAGAAAAGGAAGAAATTTTTAGAAGGAAAAAAATCTTAGAATTACTTAATAAAATTTTTTTTTAAGATATTCGCCATTCACAAAATGTCTGCTAACATTTCATCATTCTTTCAAAATGAAAATTGATAAAAATCTCATTGTTAGGCACTTTAAGATTCAGCGGCAGAAAATAAATGATCTGACAGTGAAAATGTTTCCATTATTATTGACATCACAATTAGGTCAAAGCTTAAAAAGCTGTCCATAACGCACTTAAGATTGTTAGATTACTAGTGGATGGATGCGGCGGAGAAATGAAAATGAAAAGTTCATTGCAAAAACAACATGTTTTTGTAATAGCGGCACCACTGAAGGAAGACATAATTCAATAGATTTGAAATTGTATCCGAAGCATGAAGGCCATCGACCATAGTCGCTCCCACCCTCTCCCCCTAGACATAATAGGAAGAAAGAAATCCTTTTGTATTTACTAATAATGAACTTTAATTGAGAGGAATGAAAGAAATGCTTGGAAGGACGGGCACAACAAAGCCAACAAAGGACGGTCGTCGTTGGCAAATGGCAACGGAGGGCGACTGCCAAAGTGAAGAAAACAAACAGAAGGAAAAATAAATTACACAAAAAGGGTGCGAACTGATCCAACGGGGGAGAAAGAGAGAGAGAGAGCAAGCAAGCAACAGAGGCACTTGAAGTGAATAGAGAAGCTCGTGACAGTCGTAAATAACAAAGAGCTTTCACTGAACAACCGAATGTGTGTAGGAAGAATTAATTGAATCAAGAATAAAAGTATTAAATTTCAATCCAGTGTCTCCTTCTTCTTATTCCTTTTCCTTTTCACAGCAACTTGCTGTGGCCACTTTCGAATTGCGCAATACTTTAAGGCAGAGACAAAAAGTAATCAAAAAAAAATATCAATTTGTTGCTGCTCACTTGCCCCTCGTTCATTAACTTTGACAGCTTTCTCGCTTAAAAAACTCTGCACACCCCCGCACAACCCTCCGAATCTCTTCAAAATGAAGGACCGACAAAAAAAAAGCAATTTATTAAGTGAAGCAAGCAGATTGAAAATAAATTTCCTGTGAAAAAGAGCGAGCAAAATTTTTTTTTTTTTTTTTTTGTAATGATGTAGAAGTGGAAACACTTTCGACTGTCAATTGATGTCGGATGGCGATGCTTGATGGCTTGCCCTAATTAAAAGCTTCCAATACTACATTTAAAAGGGCACGGAAAGGGGAAGCATAAAAGTAGAAATTAAAGGGTTTCATTATTGTCGAAAGAGAGGAAGGAGATTGTTAAAATTACAGTTCAAGCCTTTTTAGTTGAAAAGCAATTAACGCATGAGAAACATCCAGTGGAACGTGTTGGGTAATTAAGTAATTCCTAAGCACAAAACGCACGTTGAATGAAGCAAATTTTCACGTGCTTTGGAAGTTATTTTTTTAAGCCATTTCGCAGGTGTTAAAAATTCAATCGACATGTCATCACTCCAGAGAGCAAACAAACATGTCACGTTCGAAATTAATTTATATGCTTGACAGTCGCAGAGCATACCGAATGCCAATTAAAGCTGCTGTGCTTTTCCAAAAAAAATGATCATCAAGTTTAAAATTAGTTTATTATTTATGCATTATCGTGAACCGCTCGCTCAACATTCGAGTAATGACTGCAATTGTGCACTTTTAATTATTTCCCAAATTTGGGAGGAAATTGCAAAAATAAATTAAAATTCGATGAAAATGTTAAAAAGGCAAAATGACAATGAAATATTTATGTATATATGTATCTTTTTGTTTTTGTATTCATCTACTGCTGCTGCTGCTGTAACCACAAAATTACCAACGTTGAGCATGCAGAGGAGCATTAAAAGCCGCAATAAAAATCTGCATCATAAAAATCATGGAATTTTATCCGGATTTCAAATAAATGGGGGAGCATTTTCGTATTATATTGAATGCAGATCATGTTCGCAGAGAGCATTCAATCTCCCAGATCTGTTCAACCTAAATATTAAAAAAAAAACCTTAGAATATCCTGAGTTTCAGAATAATCGTTTGTTCATCAGCGCAACATATCGCACGATTTGTCCTAGTAAATGTAGTTTCATGGTTTACTAAACATTTTATGGCAATCAATAGACATCGATGCGAGGACAGCGAATAAGAGCTCTCCGTTATCCCTTTTTTATATTCCATATTTATAATATTGCGTGTCATGCAATCGAAATTTTTGTTATTATTGCCATGCGCTCGACTAGTTCGACTGTCATTTATTCATAGTTTTATCTCCGTTAAGCCATTTTGATGGTCCTTTAGTTGTAGCTCCATAGTCATGCTATTGTTTGCTCAATTTCTCTCCATTCATTCCTTTGTTTAAACATACGACAATTTTTTTACTTCTTCTTTTTCTCTCTTAAAAATCTCATTATAATGCAACATAACGGAGCAGTTGACAATATTAAACTTCCCAATCACGTTTCACATATTTTTTTTTTCTTTTTTTTCATCAGCACACTGGAAAATTTCTTCTGCCGTTCTTTTCTTTGTTGCTATTCTCGATCATTCGATGTAATGGACGGCGGTGCTAAAGTTCTCACCACTTTGGCAAATAAATGAAATAAATTAAATTCACATTTCTTCTTTGGCGTTCGAAATGCTTTTAATTTTGTGAAAGCTCAATAAGAGCTCCATTTACACTCTCTGTGGATTTGTGAAATGTGTGTTAGAAAAAATATAAAATATATATAAAATTCCTCATCGTACAAAATTTTCAACCCTCTGTATGGAAAACGATGTGCTGACATTCTATAATGTGCTGCCGTCGTCGTTTTTAGGCATCGTAAAAAATGTTTCACAAAGATATTAGCTTAATATCTTAGTCTGCCATTTGTTACGTGATATTAGACAGAAGAAGGTGAATTATGATTATAAAATGGATGATTTTGTTTATTCTAAGGTTTTAGCTCCAATCAAACTCATACCGCAGTCCTCCCACAGCCCTTATTTCATTCCGTCATCTTTCTCATTAAAATCTGTTTGCACAACGCAACCTCAGTTATTATGACAAATGCGACAAGAAAGATTAACACACGTTTTATTTGTCTCATTCATCAGAAAAAATCATCGTCGTTCCATTTTCCTTGGAAGAATTTACAACGCAACGCGTCTGTGTGAATTCAGCATACCATTAAATGAGAATGATTTGTGAAAATAAAGGCGTCCAGCATGTATTTCATGAATCCATCCCGAACTAATTCCCAATCATAAAGATTTATTATAAATCGTATTTCGAGACATTTTTCAGGCCCAAATATTAGATGCGATAAATTTCATAACAATTAATCACTTCTGTGCTTTCGAAGTTGACAAATCAATTCAGCTTTATTGTTTAAATTCTAGACAGCAAATTGTCTTTTGAGACTTTCAATGTGTTTTTCAACATCCTGCAAACAGCCATTCAACGCTTTTAAAAATGGTTTCTTTGGCCATTAGCAGAGAACTTTTTAAAAGCTCCCTGCAAACTAACTGGCTCATAAATTACCAATCCCTTTTTTTTGCTTTATCAAATTTTTTTGCATTTCACTTTCTGGCCAGTCCCGGAGAGCGGAAAAGAGAAGGCAAAAAAAAAACTTTGCCCATTTTCGGCGGGATCCATAAAAATTATGAAGAAAGCATAAAAAGTTAAAATTTATGAATTTTTGCCTAGGCAATATTAATAAGAATAAATTTTCATTTTCTATCCTATGCAGTCGATTAGTGGCAGTTGAAGTTAACCGATAAAAGTGAATATATTTAGGGAGGTTGCGGCAAATGAAATATGGGCCATTTGATAGCCAGCGTTAAAATAATGATCTTTATGGCTTCATATCGGACACGGAAGCATGGTAAAAAAAATGAGGGAAATAGAATGAACGATGTCCATTGTGTGCTGACAGTCGAGTGATTTTGTGAGGAGACGAAAAAAAAGAGTAATTTTATTATCACTCAATCGCATGCGAGCATAAATGTCAAACATTTCCTGAATTTATGAATGTTATGCTGCCGAAATTTGTCACAATGACGCTATGACTCAATAAATTTCGAAAATTAATTCAGATATATTTGCGGCGATTTTGTGGCCGGAACTCAATTAGTCTGTATTGCAATGTAATGTTCGGCAATGATAAGAGATTTCACTATGAGCACAATGAAAATTGTAAGCATAACCTACAAGGAAAAATAAATGTATGCGTCTATAAACATTTGCAAGGGAGATATGAAATACTGTAAAATATTGTTAATAAATTAACGAGTAAAAAAAAAGGAAGTAGAAGTTTGTTCAACCCACAAAAAAATATATATGACGGAATTTGCATGCGCTAGTTGAAGAGTAACATAATAAAGTTTGATTGTGTTCAGATCACCCACAAAAGAAAAGCCAGCAGCAAAAAATCAAAATTTTCACGGTTATTTAACTAAATTAAGTTAACGTAACAGCCTAATTTTTGACACAATGTTTTTCATTCATCTCAATTCATTCCACAACATCAGAATTCAGGGTGCGGAAATAATATTTCTTTTTTCATTCTATATGAAATCTTAATCTTAAATGCTTCAAAGTATGATAATTGTAGGAATGCATAACTTTTCGGAAGCATTTTTGAAATTTAAACAATGTTGAAAAGAAAGCAAATGTTATTTGCCATACCCTGTTAACAATAGCAGCAAAAAGTGGCTCATAATAATCATAAATTAACATCTATTATTTCGTGCATATATGTTCTTCATCATCTTTCGCTTCGGTTGTGTTTTCCATACGCGCAGTATTATTATAACGAAGGATTCATCCGAAAAAAAATTTTCGACTGTTTTTGTGCTTACAAAGCGAAGAAAATAACTAACGGCAAACATTATCAACAACCAACCTAAGAAGTAAAGAAAACAAAAAAAAATAAGAATGTCAAACATCAGATGCTGGGTTTAGAGTGTGTGTATGTAATTTTTCGCTTTATATTCCATTAATTTACACATTTTTCACTTGTTTTAGAGCGCCTTACATTTCCATAATTTTGTCAACGTGTCGTCGTGCTTTTTCAACTCTTAAAGTGCTTCGAATTATGTACTTTAATTTCTTTCACCCCGTGAGCTCTTTTACAGCATATGCTGTTTTTGTCATCAGTCGTCTCATTATACGGTTTTTTAAACTGAAACTCCGCGGCATTTTACTGAATGAATAGGAACTGAAACGCTCTTACTGAAGCGAATGTTGAGAATGAGCGTTTTTATGGGTTCGCAATTTTTTTTTTACATCACTGCTCTTATGGCAGTTAGTCTAAAGGCCCCTTCAGCGATATATAAATTTTTTTTTAACAAAAAAGCTCTTTCATGAGGAGCAACTTTTTGCGATTGCGATTTTGATGTTTGTTGACGAATTGAAAAATCATATTTTGCCGAGATTTTATATGCTCAACAATAAAAAAGATTTCTCCGCGATGCCACAACAAAAGAGCCCATGGGATTGATAAAGGAAAATCAAAATTTTGTGTAGATTTGTAAATTATTACATTCAATGAGAATCAAAGTCAAATATTCTTTGTACGATTTAATGGATAGAACGCTGTTTGCATTCCCGAGGCCACAAATGAAATTCAAGAAAAGTACACGGAAAATGTTCTTCCTTTACATCTGATGATGGTTGCTGCTTTGCTGTTTTTTGCATTGCCGGAAGAGAAAGGAAAATCAAGAACATACCCAGCGCATCTTTCAATTATTGGCGTTTATGGAACATCAACAGCGAACTAAATTAAAATATATATATTTTTTTAATAAAAGGAAATTTTCGCTCTTGTAATTTCTTTATTCGTATTATGATTGTTGAAAAATATAAAAAAAAAAATTAACAATAATGTTTTCTTTGTATTACGCAAAAGAAAAGCAGAGCGCTCTTGTCATGTTGAAAGAATCATGCTCATAAATACCATTAATATGCTTTCAGTTTCAACATTGCATATTTCATTATTAATTTGCTAACGAGAAAAAGCACAGCGAACAACTAAAAAAAATTCACAATTTCAAATAATCCGCAACGCCGCGAGAAAGGGAGAGATAAAAGGAGAAAGAGAGAGAGAGAGAGAATTTAAAGCTTGACGAACGTTGAATGATTGCGTTGAATGATTTAAAACAAATTCTTTGGTGCTATTTGAGATATGACTAACGAGACATCAATCACAGTTTCTGTTTCCATCTTTCTCTCTCTCACACGCTGATTCACTCTCTCATTCTGTGCAAATCTTATCAGTTAGACATGTGACATGTAAACAGATTGTCACATATACCCGAAAACAAATTTTCTAACATTTTCTCTTGCCAAAGCTGCCTTGTTTGGTTCACCCCTCTCACCCTGCCAACATGCTGCCATTCAAACCCATTTTACGGATCCATTGCCATTGATATAAAAACATAAAACATTTTTTATTCAGAAAAAGCAAATTTTTTTTTTAGAGAAATATCAACAGGAACATGCCCGCAAGCCACAGAGATTATTCTTTCTGCTGCCATTTAAATTTGATTAAACAATATGAAAAAGGGATGCTTCATGATACACAATCAACTGCCACAGACTGCTCCCGCTTCTTTCCCTGGGCGACACAATTTTCCACATTTCTGTCGGAAATTATCAGCGCACAATAATTATGTCACGAGGAAAAATCAAAAGCCTTTTTTCACGAGCCAATGGGCTTGAAAATGCTTTCAGCTGGAACTTTTTTTTTCTTTCTTTCCCCCCCCCCTCAAAAACCACTCACGCTAGCAGTCTCATTCGGTATACATACACATATGTAGTGCTGAGGTCATGAAATGTTCACAACATATCAAAATCCAATATCAACTAAAACACATCGTGCTTCAACGATGATGAATTAAAATGGGAAAATGTTTAATGTTTATTTAAAGCTTATAAATGCCATTTGATTCTACATAACGTGACATTTCCGTGCGTGCGATTCGCATCGAATGAGCTCAGCAATTATTATTTTCGAACGTTCTCATTTTTGCATTTCGGCATTGAGGAGGCAAACGGTCCGTGAGTAAACAGATAATTGCAAGTTATTTATGAGTATTTTATGCCGCGGTGTCGACCCTTCAATTTTTAATTGGGAAAATTTGCAGACATTTTTAGGTATTTAAGCAAACACAATATGTACAAAGTTCTATTTTATACAATGTAAACGCCACTGATTTACAAATTGCAAAACATTAATTTTAAAGCAATTGCATGGATTTTGTTAATTACATTAATTTATGCAGAAGTTCGTTGGCGAATAAAAATTACATTGTTGTATGCTGAATGGTACAAAATTTGCTACAATGCAATAAACAGCGTCGCCCGGGAAGGAAGGAAAAAATTTATATCCCGTAGAAAAGTTGAGCTTTTTATTAGCCGTGACTACAAAATTATATTCAGGTCGTTTTATTATTTATTTTTTGTTCTCCTCTCTTTTCATATCATGTTTCCATATATTTGAGAGCAAGCGCTCATACAAATTCATCTGAGCATAACATGTTATTGCTAAAAGTTTTCTTAAAAATCCCTTTCAGGGAAACAAAAAATCACGCTAATAAATTCTAATAAAATTGACATTGAGGGAGAAATTTAAAGGCGAATAAGAAAGAGCTCTCGATGGAATCGGTACGCATTGAATGGGCACCTAATGCACCATAACATAAAGTGTGTATTATATATATGAGACACGCAAATTACACAAAAACACATTAAGAAAAAAAAAAAATTCTCCAGTTTTATGCGCCATCGCCCGTGAACAAAAACCAATTTTGTGACTTATTTCCGCTTCTCACTCGTCGTTCGCAGCCATTGCTGTAATTTTTTTTTTTTTAAACATGATAAACTTTTGCCATCTCACATGAGACTAATTCATAATAAGACACAACATCAACAATATTCTTCGACACAATCTCAGTCAATATTAGATAGAAGAAGAAGAAGGAAGAAAATTTGGCGTTTAACAATTTTTCATATTTATTTACGAGCCCACAACAATGACGATGTGGGAGTAACTGAAGAAGGAAGAATTGGTCTGGGAAAATGCTGATGTAGCTGTTAAATTATCATGTGCTAAATGTTCAACATTTTTTCATCAAAAATTGTTATTAAATTGAAAACATTTCTCCCTAGAGTGATTGTTTAAGATGATAAAGAAATGTTTCTTTCGTTTTCATTACGTGCCATAGTCTCATTCTATCAATGCCTGCCTCATCATCCCTCCACGTTGCTTTATTAATATTGTAAACTGTGCAATCATAAATTTTAAAAAGCACTAAACAAGTTGAAATTTTATGTACACCGCGCGCATTTAAAACATCGTCGTTATCTGTTTGTAAAAAATGTTTGTTGTTTTTGTGACATCTATTTGCGGGCTTAATGCACGAAATGAGCGAGAAATCTACGACTTGATTACAATTGATAACAATCAAATTGTTAAAGATCTCCGACCGACAAGAGAAGCTGGGACATTTGTTAAATTCCTCCATTTTCCGTTATTCGTTTGTTTACTTTTGGAATTTATCATTTCAGCTTTGTATTGTGCTTGCGGAGCTTTTTTTACTCTCAGTTCGTCCTTTTGTCATAGAATAACATCGTCGCTAGTGTGTTGTTTGGGCATTTAAATAAACGAACAGTCACGCTATAATGTATAGAGCTTTTGTGCCCCCACCCCCCAACTGCTAGAGGGACAATCCGAGATGGCAGAGCGAAACAAAAATGGAATTTCTTTTTTTTTGCTCCTCGTTGCCTCTGCCAGGAGTAAGAGGAGATTGGACATACAAAGAATCATAAGGGAAAAAAATTGTCATAGCCACCCTCTTCACCAATGTTTTATGTACCGAACGTGGCTTGAATTAATGCTGTGCCATTTTTTTTGTGCCGCTCGTTCTCTACATATATTTAGTGGAATATAAATTTTCGGGAAAGATTTTTTTTTCCTTCTTCGGTTATAATTTTAGAATGAAACTCAATGGCAAATCTACGGAGGAATGAGTGAAAAGAAACCGACAGCGTCAGATAATTTGGAATCGAATAAATTTTTGTGAAGAGCACTTTTATTTGATTGCTAATCAGCTGCTTCTATTTTTTTTTGCTATGACAGAGATCAGTTTAATTGAGTTTTATGCTCGACACCGGATGAGAGAGCTACACAATAATTAGCTTACGATGACTGTTCATCCTCATCGCCTGTAGTATGAAAATGATGATAAATTTTGTGACTTTCTAATGGAATATTTAAAAAAAATGGAAGAAGATGGACATTTAAATAAATAGATGCGGCAAAGGATGCGGCTATAAATATGATAACGAGGTAAGTCCAAATATAATCAATCAAATCCAAAAGGCAATTTTTTCTTCTTTTGAACCATAAAACAACTTTCCAAAGCTCAAAGAGTTTCGTGACCTCAGTGATCGCAAACCTTTTTTTTTGCCTTCTGCAATCTCTTTTCCTCTCGTCCTCTCTCTCTCTCCCTTTTTATTTTATGTAGCGGAAAATGAATTGGTGTGTTTTTTTTATCGGGATGAATTTATATATTTTCTTTTTCTTTTTTTTTTGTTAATATGCCAATAAAGATTGTCTTTCTTTTCTCCTCTATCTCGCTATGCTCCTGACATTATATTTCATTCATCCCTGCTACAAATAGGACTCATTTGAAACGTTATGACTTTAATTTAATCATTGAACAGACGAATGAATAAGCAAAGCGTGAAAGATGCTGATATGAGAAAATGCAACTTTTCAACCGAAATGAATCACAAAAAAAATGTATGAAAACTCACAAAAGGTGTTTTTCCAGTGATGCGAGGGAAAAAAGTTTTTCTTTCAGCACTTTTTTTTCCTTCTTCAACCAATCTCTCTCGACAATTTTTCTTGTTCAAAAAAAAATTTAATACTGATTAATATTTGCCATTTTTTATACTTTATCCGTGAGCAGTGGCGATGTGGAGGGGAAGGAAGCTTGCGAAAGAATATAAAAATGATGTAATGCCGCTGAAAGGTAAAAATTAAACGCCAGAGCGAAGAAGAGAAGAAAATTCACAACAAAACACCTCAAAATCCATTTATGCTTGACTGATAAAAGAAGTTTTTTTCTTGAAACGGGGAAAGAAGTAAACTTACAAAAAAGTAATGCGTCAGTAGCAGTGTCGTCAGATTTGGAAACGAGAATTTTAGACGCATAGATTTAAGCGATTCTTCACCCGACGTCCCTGAATTGCAAGGGTGTTTTGTGTATAAAAATTTCGATACACACATAAGAAGGGAAAGAAATGGGGAAATATGAACCCTTTTTTGGAAAAAAAATAAAAATAAGTTTACGAGAAAGCGAACCCAACATGAAGCACAAAAAGAGGAAGCAGCATCACAAAAAAAAAATGTTTTTCCTTTTCCAGATACCAATATATTGTTATAACACATTTGACGATAAAAAAAAGTAGGGGAGGATTATGCCTGCTGTACTTTGAAATGATACACAGCAAAAATAGCACAAGTAGAGAGACAATGAGTGAGAAACATGGTGCGCAAATGGCATCAACCATAAAAGGGAAACGAAAAAAAAAAATTCAACATCAATTTTACAAATTCATGTTTGCATGAAATGGATGTGTAACTAGGCCATTTAATTCCCAAATTGATCTAAACCCTACCGACATACCAGCACACAGCACGTGAGTGTGGCAGTAGTACAGAATTCCATCACAACGCTACACTTGTCACTTGGCCTATCAACAACAATTTTTTTTTGTTTCGTTTTTTTTTTGCTTGTCAAGTTATCAATAATGTACGAGACTTTCACATTGTCGCATTTTTCATCAATTTCATGGGAAAATGGAACATTGATGGCAGCATCAGCAGCAGCAGTCGAAGCGCAAATACATTAAATTTATATATATTTATTTCTAATATCGATAAAGAAAAATCAGCACTTGGACGTAGGGAGAGGGAGAGGGAGAGTCAAAATTCGTTTCCTGGCTGATGTTCTACATTTGCTCCAAAATTCATGTTTAATCTACGTGCCATTCCGTTAAATGTGCTCCATGGCAAGTTTTAAGTCGTTTTTCGATATTATATTGCCGGTGTTTAGTTTATGCGAAGAAGGACGTAAAAAATATATTCCGACAGATATTTCAACTTTACCTCCTCCCCCTCACAATCACATCCCACTCTGGATTATTTTCACTTCTATTTTATGCCTGTCTGTCGTGGAGCAAGAACGTTTCAATGTCTTGCGAGTGTGAAAATTGTCGGCAATTTATTCAGCTTGGGAAATCGAGTCTAGAATGTTTATATGTATGTATTGCACATATGTGAAATGGCTGTCTAAATAAAGAAAGTTTAATGTGACAACTCTGTCGACAGCTTATCATTAGTGCCATGTCATAATATTAATTTCTTCTGATTTTCACCCTTCGAGCCGCCTCCACATACATATTATATCAGACCATGATTCAGTGAGATTTCATCGGAATAATGTGGTGAATGATGAGAAGATGGCTTATTTTCATTTGAGTTCTATCTGGCTTATCAATAAGGGAACCACGCAAAGTGACAATAAGGTTTGCACTACCATAGCGAGACACTAATGCCGATTTAGGTTTAAAACCTTTTTAAAAGATGAACTTTTTTGCAAAATTCGTTATTCTCTAACCAGCATTGAGGTAGCAGAGTAATAATATCTATAGTCGCATAACTTTTCCCTGGGAGCGATAATAAAAAGCAATATTTGAACAAAATGAATTTATCATGTTAAAAGCAATAAAAAATATAAAGAATTGTACGATTTTACCACAAAAAAAAATAGTTTCATGAGAAAAACTTTCCACGTTTATCAACAATTTTTTTTTAGTATGCTCACTCTTAAATTATTCACATTCTTGTTGCAAACCGCACATCGCGTTGAAACCGAAAAAAATTTCCAACAACAACAGCATTTCTAGGATTTTTCATGGTGCACATACCTGAAATAGAGGAATGAAAAATTGCAAAATTAGTCGTTTGTACAGCAAATTTATGAGGGGTTTTGTTTTTTTTTTTATGAGGAATAACTTTCAAACATATCTTTCATATACGAGTAGCGTGAGACATTTTCGATTGCTTCGAAACAGAAATAATTCGTCGCAAATGACAAACTTTTTGCTCTCAATTGCACTTTATGTGACAAACAATTGCGTAATTGATACATTATTTGTATGGGTAGAATAAGTTTTATTTGCTTGCTCTCATGAAAAATGTTAATTAGCTTTTTTTAAATTTATCATCAGGCAATAATCAAATTATAATTCATGTGAAAAAATATTGTCCAATAAAAATTCCGAAAATTGGCACAATATTGAAGCGTATTTGCATAATGTAATTTGATGGAGCTGGATGAAATTAAAATGATAATTCAATGGAATGACAAATGTTTTTATCATTTTGATATTAATTAATTATTGACTATTGAGGCAACACAGAGGGAATTTGAAATTATGGATTTGGATTTGTAAAAGTGTTGATCACGATGATAATGGCATTGAAAAACAGCGGAAAAGTATTCATTCAGACACTATTTCAATTCATCTGCATTAAATCATCGTGTCACACAACAAAACAAGCATCGGTCGGTGTCATAGTGCACATTTCGTGTTCAATTCATTCCGATAAAGTGAATTAATTAAAACTAATTTATTCTGTAAACACACAAAAGACACTAATTTGTTTATCGGTGTCCGGTGTTGAATTGTCACCTATGGCAACAAACGCAGACACTAATTCTAGATATGTGTTCAAAGTTCTACGAAATTGCATAAATAATTGCGTATCATGTAGCCGAGAAATTGTAAGCTTATTTTAGCATCTCCATGTCGACGAAGAGGATGAGAGACGGCCTCGAAAATTCACATCGTTTATATTCAATTCAGTGCGAATGTTTTGGATAAATTCTGATCGAATTTTCGTGCAATGAATCAGATTCCAATTTATTCAATGTTTGTCGAATACGCCGATAAACAAATTGTTGCAGATTCATTTACAACATTTGCAATGAGTGAGAGATACTCAA
The DNA here is from genome assembly GCA_018397935.1 of Propsilocerus akamusi. Taxonomy (NCBI): domain Eukaryota; kingdom Metazoa; phylum Arthropoda; class Insecta; order Diptera; family Chironomidae; genus Propsilocerus; species Propsilocerus akamusi. The sequence continues at coordinate 20,166,786 of CM031468.1, read as the reverse complement.
ATACTCAATGCGAGTTGCACAGCACGATAAAAAATTACAAAAAGAAATATAAATTGAATTTAATCATTTTTGCACACAACCGAAAATGTTAATTCAATGTGTGGCCGCAATCAAATAACACCAAAAAAATAACTGTTTGGCGATTCAATTTTCATATCAACGAGATTTGAAATTGTATTTGTGCGTGTGTGTGTGTGTGTGGATTGCAATATTTTTTGCTCTTGATGAGATTGTTTCAAAATGATTACAAATTGTAAATTCGTTGTTATGCAAACAATGTTCATGAACTCTGGAGAGAAGCATGCATTATGATATGATATATGTACCATGTATGATATGATACTGATGCACAAGTTCCATGCAAAGTTTAAATTGCAATAAATTCTTATTACATTCAGATTGTGGTTGAATGAAATTTCTTGTTATGTTGTTGAATCAATTTTCAATTTGTCTGGTAATTTACTAGGTATTATTACAAGAATATCGCGCAACTGTCCATCGCACGATGTAAGTAACATTGATATAAGTCATCGCATTATCGATCATCACCTGTTCGGACGATGAAACTGTCGTATCGCAACGTCTCAAAAGTTGTGGGCAACAAATTAAAAATGATTTATTGTGTGTCGAAGCGTCTAATGAGAAAAGTTTTTTGATGTTTCCACTTGATCGCTAACTGTATTGTTTTGTAGTAATTAACTCATTAAGGCAGTTTATAAAAAAAGGCAAGTTAGAACAGCGAGCAAGCAGAACATCGACAATATAAGCAACGAGTGTTAAACGATCGACGATGACTTATAATTAGTTTACAAAACTCGTTCAAATTGCAGTTTGTAAAATGTTAAATAAAAAAGTTTAGTATCGCTATACTGCACTTAATGGAATGTGGAGGAATATCATCCATCTGTGAAACAGCAAATCGTGCTTTAGCAACTGCCAACTGCATTCAAGGCTTTCAGCACACATGAATGAGCTGTCGCTCTGTTCAATTGGTGATCGTTAAAATGCGACAAAAAATAACTAAGCAATAAAACTTTCGATGGAAGGGAAATCGAATATGGTTGTGGAATATTTTATTTTATGACGCTCAAACATTACTTTTATGTTGTTTTTTTTTTTCGCGCGCTGTCTTTATGCGCCGAGCGCGCAACAAAACGCTGGCCCTTAAGAGGGCGCTTATGTGCACTCAATCAATGTCTCATTTTGCTACAATGCGACAACATGCAAGCAGCGAGACTATTAGACAATAGACACGTTGATGAATGTCAAATGATAATCCGCAACGCATGTTTTCAGATAGAAAAAGGAGTGTTATGCAGGCAGAACATAAAATGACATACGAAAAATAATAATGTCATCACATTAACGTGCCCCCTTGTTATTGTTTTAATTATGAAAAATGTTAATTGTCAATTAACAAAGTTATTTAAAATCTCTCTTTTGTGTCATATAATTATTCATTTTTTTTTTGTTTTTGACGCAAACATTTTATTATCTGCATTCGTCATAAACGAGTTAATTATTGAAATTCAACTGTTGCCCCGCACTCTCCCATTTTCCAGTTCCTATTGTGAAATCCCAGGGAATGCAAATTTAATTTCAACAAATGAATTCCATTGATGTTATTTGCCACAACCTTGAAGTTTCCCATCGTCATTCGGCAAGATTGTTTGATAGGAATTGCTTGTTTGACTCAAATCGAAATGACTGAGGGAGTTAGAGAGTATAATTAGAAGCCCCGAGAAAGGAATTTAATCATAATTCATCTGGAGAACATAAAAATTCCATTACTGCCTCTTTTCTTCCCTTCCCCGTACTTGAATTTGTAGTTGTGAGTGTATTTTAATAATGTGTTGGGAAAAAATAAAACATTTTTATGCTGCAGAAAGTTTATTCTTTGTTAATTGCCGTTTTCAATTATTTTTACATGAATTTACATTTGCCACTTCTCGTTCTGTTTTGGACAAAATGACGAGTTTCAAAGCTCCAGAGAATCCTATTACAGAGATTATAATTTTCGACAGTTTCAGTAAAATATCCGACAGAAAAAAAAAAGTGGAAAATGAACGGCAGGCAACTGGCAAAAGTTTAATCACAATAAAGCTTTACAGTAAGAAGAAAAAATGAATTGAGCCACTTAAAGAGCATGACACTTTTATTCACTTTTCATGATAAATGGCTCTCAATTTCACTCATTCAATTCTGCAATGAATTGATTTATTTTTTTTTTTTCAATTTTCACACGAAATTTTTAAACCAAAACCAAAAAAAAAAACGATTAACAGCATTTTTGCATTTTGTGCAATCGACGCCCTTCAATAAATTTTAAATTGAGCTCGTTCCATAAATTTGCACAACCAGAAAAAAGCAAGCTTTACAAACAAAACTCTTTGGCACTGGAAATGCCAACACAGACAGCTGATGATTGAAATAAATTAATTTTTAGCATATTATAAAAAAAAAAATTATTCGATGTGCATTGAAACAGCTCTCAATTCGGATGAATGTTGGAAGTGAAATCTTGAAAGAATCCTCTTAATTAAATTGAATTGACAATGTGTTTTTGTGCAGTTATATAAAGTGCTCATGGAGAACTGAATTAAACATCTCCAAAGTAAATTCAACCGAGATATCGTAATGAACTTGGGCACATTCATTTCCAACTTCTCACACATAACAACGACAAATGACAATATGAAAAGCAGGAAACTTTTAATGCAAATAGTCAACACACTTGAAGCGTAAGGAAAGCATCTCGAATTTCTTGCGAGAGAGAGCGAGAAATTGTCATGAACACGTCAAAAATGGAACTCTAAATGTTTTCGACATAATCATCAGACGCATTGCAATTGAATGACTACCTAGGTAGAGCTGAATAGAAATTTTAAAGCTAATAACGAAGAGGGGAATTTTTTTTAGATAAGTTTATTTCGCCATACTGACAGCCCCTCGATGGAGGGTAAAAATATAATACATCAAATTCAATTCGATTGGAAGGTGTTTGCAGTGAAGTGACGATTAATAAACTTTGACAGGTTTACTCGAGATGGAAGTGAGAAAAATGCGATATGCCGAATGGATTTTGCCATTTTTCCATTTACAAATTTTGCGCTTCAGCAAAATTTTGCGCAGATGAAAATTCTATCAGTTTTTTTTTTTTAATTTACGCTCGAATATTTAAATGACAATAGAATTGCACAACAGACAAAATAAAAGGTTTCCAACTCGCAGCTCACGAAAAATTGTTTGCCAAAAAAAAAATCGCTCGGCAGCAGCGACTGGAATAAATTTTCTCGCACACTGTTATCGCGATGATAAAAATGAAATTTATTTAGCAATTTAATTACTTAAACAATGCATTGTTGTAGCACGTTAATGGCGTATGTATATTATTTTTGTTTCGACGCTGGAATTGCGCGCCTTTGCGGGGAAATGGAAGCATAAAAAAAACGTGCACCGAAAATTAAGCAACGGAAGCTTGATGCTTTTTATTTTTGTTCCCGAATGTCAGCATTACAATGAGATAATTTACTGAACAAGGAGCGAGGATGTTAAAAAATCGTTATGGTAGATGGCGCTTTTACGCTTGTCTCATTGTAAATGTATCCATAAAAGCTTCCCAAATGTATGTATGTAATATATTATGAATCGCTTAAAAAGCGCTATCAAAAATAATTAAATAACAATGGCCATGTCATGGGTTTACAATAGAATTAATAGCTACACACAACTAGCAATCTACAGATTTCAGATCTTAGCCAGCAGCATTTGGAAACCTTAAACTGACAAAGTGCTTAAGCGGCTCAATTTCGAAAAATATATATAGAAATAAACTTTTATAGAATTCAACTGCCGAGACACGAAATGCATGCATTTGCAACCTTGAATCATTAAACAATTGTTTAATGCCTCGCTAAGTTCAAATTTAACCAAGTTTTGTAGTTTGTTGCTGTTGTTTCACAAGTTTATTAATACACCGATGAAATTATTCTTTCGGAAGTTTTTTATTTTGAAGGGCAAATATGGAAACAACAGCAGCAATGATGGTGGCAACAGCAGCATCATATGAGTAAAAAAAATAACGACAAAGTTTGCATTTACCGAAGATAAGTGGTTTGTTTTAATTAAAGTATCAAAAGTTTTGTTTTAATTCTATTTATATCTGTGTGCCCTGGAGTTTCTTTTAGAATTAGAAACTTTTTTGTTTATTGTGAGCCACATGCAATTTGCTTCCAAGTCACCACATTACCGTTAAAGAAATTTTCACATCAGCATTTTTTTTTGGTTCTTCTTCGGTCATTTCACATCAAAAATGGCTTCATTATTGTCTTCCGTCGAATGAAGGTTTTCAATAATTTATGAAATTTTTGTTGATTTTCCGGTGAATTTTTTCTTTTTATTTTCCTTTCGGTAAATTTTAAATGACAGAAATGAATAATGTAATCAACGAGGAATAAGATTTGAGCTGAATTTCTAATAATAAAATAACAAGCAGAGCAATTTTCTGGGAGCTGCAGCAGCAGATCGGTAGAATGTATGCAAAAAAAAAAAATAATAATAAAACAAAACAAAAGAGTTTTGCAGACTGGAGCTTTTATCCTTCGCTTGGCAAAGAAACATATTCTGTTGTTCAAAATGGAAGCATCAAAAATTTAACGTCGAATGCTTCAAATTATACTTTGCATTTCTTTGTTTTTTTTTTTTTTTTCGGATGAAAACATTAGGAAATGTGAAACGAACCGAGCGTGCAACGAACCCGCTTAATTAAAATAAGATTTGAATTTTAATTAGGCCTCATGAGAAACATGAATAGAACATATTTAGATTAAAATATATGATTCAGATGTCTAATGGTAGGGTTCTTAAGAAGGCATTCTATCTTCTTTGTGCATAAAATATTGTGAGAATTTTTTTTTAACAGCGGCAGTGATGACTTTCCGGCACTTTCCTCTCAGCTCTAAAGTTTACGATACAGAACATAAACAATAAAATTAGCTCACGATGAAATGTGGGTCGAAATGAATCAAATGACCATCAAAACATTTTCAGACATTCTGTCTCATCATCATCCCCTTCCATTTATACTCCCTATATCGATATGTGTCCCATTTCCATATTACTATCATCATCAGATTTTTCTGGCCCATTGAGTGAAGGCGCTTTCGAAGCACATAAATTATATTACACATTCCAGAGGGAGGAAAACACAAAATTGCGAAACATATTTTTATGCTTTTCCAATATCATTCGTAATGCGTTTTTAAATGATGTCGTCTTATGGCGGCGAGCGAATCGATGGTGAAATGGTAGCACAAAAAAAGATGAAATTTAAATTTTATCGCCATCATAATACATCTTTCTCTCATTCCCTGTATTAGTATTATATGAACAAAAAACTGTATATTTTGCGCAACTGAGAAAAATAAAAATTGTATTTGAAGCATTTGCAATTCATAAAATATGCTCCAAATCATCTGGCTTATTCGCTTTATGTCGACACGGTACTGGAATTGTGTTGAAATTAGATTTATTCCCTTTCTTCTCAATGCTGGTGAGCCTGCTGATGATGCCACTGCTACTAGCAAAATTTTATGCCTCGACTTTATTGATTATTGTTCGCATAATCAGTGCAGCGCGGAGTGTATGAAACAAATACCCAGAGTTCTTTTTCTGTGTTCTTCATCCCCGCGATATCATGAAAGCTTTCAAAAGCTCGCTGATTTATTTCGGCTCTTTTTGCACTAAAAATTTGTTTACGTCCTACGATATCATATAGTAAAATATAATAACAGTTGTCGATTCTATTTCATTGCATCGCGAACCGTTACTCTATGATACAAAATAAAAATTTGCGAGCATTGGAAAAAAAAACGTTTCCTCGAAACTCGAAATGTTTAAATAACAATCCGAGCCCCGATTTCCAGTGTAAATATTTGCACCCATTGCGGATTCACATATTTTCTTCAAATTGAGGTCGACATCAAATCAAACATTTCATGAGCTGATTTTCCCCAACTAGGTTTTTTTTTCATCAACCTCGCAAATCATTTCAATATCGAAAGAATAAAAAAAATTCAATTTAAATTCGATTCAATCGGAAGAAAGTTTTCGCTTCATAAATTGAGGGCAGGGCAGTGAGAAAGGAAAGGAAACTTTACAGCTCATGACGAGCATTTTATGAACTCATCAAAAACTATCAACGAGATGATTCATCAATATCCCTCTCGTTCACCTTACCGCCCCTTAATGGCTATCATCGATTGCACGCCGGAACGATTTTTATGACTTAATTTTACGTTCATTCCCTGCTACTAAATTGAATTTTCCCTCAACATTGCCAATTAAATTTCAATCACATGCAATTTTTTCATGTTCATGCCATCAATAAAAATTCTTTCGCAAAAAGAATAAACAAAAAAGAGTATGCATAATTTGCCAATGAAACAACACTTCGAAAACAATCGATTGGAGAGAGATGGAGATATTTCGATAGGGTGGATCGGACAGGAAGCTCAAATGTACACCACCGCCGCCACACAACCAATCAATATGTCACTTTGAATATTATTTGCATCGATTTATATGCGCACGATGCATTTTTGTGGTTTAACGAGCGTTTATCGTTTGTGAAAACTATTGCGGCATCATATCGCTTACACACAGTTGGAACAAAAAAAAAATTACGCGCCCTCCCCCAACTTTTACCACAGCCAAATGCCGGAATTGAGTCAATTTGTGGCGTGGATTGATAAATAACAATCAAACTGTACAACCAAGAATGGGAAGCTAATTTATCATTGAAATATAATCTGTTTGAAAAATTCCAATCCATCAACGGTTTGAACGAAAGTGGATACAAAAATTGGAAGCACGGAAGGGGTAGAAGATGGTGGTGGTAGCATATGCCTTCGAAACATGAAAATAATAAATAAACAAACAACGAGTGTGAAAAACGTTCAAATTGATTTTCCATCAAAAGCTCATCCAATGTGCTCCACGCTTTTCTCAGTTGTCATCATTTATGTGGAGGCTAAGTAGTGAAATAAAAAGCATTCGAGTCAAGGATAAAGTTTAGGAGAAACATCACGAAATTTCCATAATTATAGCAACTCGTTCATAAAAAAAGGCCGTTGAGCAAAATGTCAGTTGCATGATGTTAAAGCTCTAAAAAATATGTTAAACAATTTAACGTAACTGCAGATGATGTTGCAGTTTTGTTCAAAATTTCATCTCATTATTTTAGCTTGTGAGGTCCCTTATGTGCGACAATGCAGCGAACGAGTAATTCTCGATCATATCCAGTGCACTTCTCACTCTGCAGTGTTTGTCAAATTTCAATTAATAATCTGAAACCATGTTGCACAATGGCAAACACATCATTCGGGACGCTGAATGTTGCTTCTGTTTGTTCGTGAATGCTTCAAAACTTCGTCAAAATATCGATTTGTTTAAACATGGAACATAAATTTTCCACCCAAACGAGCGCAAGCAGCAGCAAAATCATCGACAACAAAAAATTTATAAGCCAAGCATATGTGCAGCAATTTTCAATGTCTGAATCAGTTTGAACTCTAAAGCTATTTATGACTTCGTTACATAGCAATGATATTTATGATCTCTCTCTTTCTCGCTTGTGTCTGGCTGCGTCTGGCAATATCGATGAACTCAAAGAATTTCCGGAATTTTCATCCATTTTTCCGACCATTCCACTCTATTCGGTTTTTTTGTAATAAATATTATTTGTGGTAAGGTGGAAAAAAGGCATTTCTCATCATTCCAACGAATGCACTTAGCGTATCGTTTGGTTATATATTGGCACATTACATCACTTTTTGCAAAAATGATAAGAGCATATGAGCAATAAAATGATCGATTGATTTATTTGATATGTGATAAGCGTAAGCACAACACAGTGTTGACATAAGACGATACTTAAACATGGGCGAGGAGCTGATATTGAGGCATAAACCGTGCAAAAATAATGTTTTATACTCCGCAATAAAGCTATGTCTTAATTAAAGTCTTCGATTTTGATATCAGTGCTCATAAAAAAAAAAAACTTTTCCACCGACGCAATCGCAATTTACTTCGTCGAAGGATTTATCTAGAAATTCATGACATTTAATTTATCAAAATAGTCTGCAGAGACTCATTCGATAGCCCCGCGCCGCGCTCCACCAGCGTGTAAAGTGTTTACAAAACTCTTGCTTCCAATAAAAGTTTAATATTATCTCTTATCAATTCTATGTTATCGAAAGTATAAAACCAATTCTGAAGCGGGGAGCAATAAAACATTTCCCTCATTCGCCAGAGCACAGCTCGGAAAATCATTAATAATTTTATAGCAAAATTTCTCGAAATTCTTCAATAAAAAAATTCTCGATTTTATTTTCAGTTTTGTTTGTCTGAAATAATAAAAAAAAATTTGCTATCGATTCGGTAAACATTTCAAAATGATAAATAAAAGCTTGTTCATTCTCGCTCTCTTTTCCTCTTGCTTGCGCTTCACAAAGCCCTCGAAGCCAATTAAAGATTAATAACGATTTCTCGATGATTTTTATTCTCCTTGTGAAGATTCCAATTTCAGAAATATACTTGAAGTAGGTATGCTCTTATGAAATATCAACAAGTGAATTTTTCAACAATCATCAGCATAATAAAACTTGCACAAGTCCCAAAGTCATTTAGACTGACAGCTATAAATGAAATAAATTTGTTTTAGGAGAAGATAAAAAAGGTTTATAAAAAATGTGATAACAATGACTAATTAAGCACTAACGTTTAGCAGCGGGATTCAATGCATTGTTCATAAAACAAAAAAATGTGATATTCGATATTGTATGCTAATCAAATCTCACTCTCTCACTTGCGCGAGACGTGCATGACATACGAAAAAAAAAAAACAACATCGCTTTATAGGAAAATAACTAAGCGAAAATTCACGATTTTTTGTTAAATTTCTCAATTAATTTCTGCGCACAATTCACCATTCATCGGACATTTTATTGTCTATATGTTTTTGAAAACTTTTTCTTGAAACTTGCAGAAAAATAAAGTCATCGCCACGAGCATCAACAACGCATTACATTTAAATTCCCACTACACGAGGCAAGAACTATTCAATAACAAAACGACATAGACCAGCGTCAAAACAGCTTTGTTTAAGAATATCTGCAAAGCTTAATGAACACTTAGTCGAGTGGGTGTCTAGAAGAAACCGAACAAGAGATATAAAAAAAAGAAAGACGGTAAATGACATCAACAAACTAAGTAGTTGATGATAATAGTTTACAAGCAATGTCTTACAAAGCAAGTAAAATTAAAAAAAAAAAAAACTTCAAAGGAAACTTAAAAAGACATAAGAAAAGTTTTTGTCTTGTTTCAGCAATTAGGAGTTAGATAGATTGGCGCTGAAAACATTGTCGACGACTTATTTGGTTACAACATCAGCGGTTTACATCAAGTGACGCGAGAGATATTATAATTATCAATTTTAAGTTAAAGCCTAATGACATAAAATCGCTGCCGCGCATTTACACACGAGCAACGGTCGCAAAGAAACTTTGGATCATTATCGGTTTTTTTTTGTCGCTTTATATATGTTTCCTTTACAAACATTCCAAATGTATGTTTACTTCAAGTATACAATTATGTAGAAATGCAACGCGAAACACTTCAGTGAAATGCTTTCAAGGGGCCGTGTCCAATCAAGCGCATATCAAGTTTTTCTTGCTATATCCGCTGAATGTATGAAATTACACAGAACTTATAAATGACTTCACGAATCCATGACTCATTCGACCTAGTGTGTGTTGGAAATATAAACAACAACCTGTTTATTTATAAGTGCACAAATTGCTACTTGCATTCATTAAATACATTTGCAATATATACGCTGAGAATTTATAGTGAAACCACGAGGCAAATTACGTAATATAATTTTTCATTCATTCATTCATATGTGAATTTAGTGGTCGATCGTGTAAATGCAATTAAGTGAGACCGCAGAATGTCTAAATCAATTCCATATATCTTATGATAAAGTCGAATGTAATCATAAAATTCCAAGAATTCAGCGAGCGTTTCGCCAAACAGCGTTGGAATGATGTCATGCCCAACTGAGGTGTATTTTGTATTTTACAACTTCGATCAGTCATCACAAAAAAATGTTTATCGTTTGACTACACAACAACATTCGTTGATGGCTGGGTTGTTCATAACAACTCGAGTTGAAGTTAATTAATTCTCTTAGATTTTTTTATATTAGGCACAAGAAAAATAAATGTTGCAAAAGCATCAACGAAAAAAAAAAAAAATAATAATAATCTTATTCTAAAAGCTCACGTTGCCTGTAAGCGTCTATAAATAATTATTTTTTTCTTTCGCTGTTTTTGTCATCGCCGACTCTCGCGATATTGCGCGCGTAAAATTCCACCGAATACACCTTTAGCTTGCGGCGTATGAATGTTAATATTATAAAAATATCGATCAAAACAAACAAAGCAAAAAAAAAGCCGAAATATTTTTTTTTCTTATCTTTCGTTTTTGTTTGCTACGAAATTTGATTAAAAAAAAATTTTATGTGTGAACATTGAGCAGCACGAGGCGAGGACGGCATGAGATAGCAGCAGCGGAGGCGAACGCAAGTGTGCGCTCTATAAAGTTTCCTCATATCACGCTCAAACGTGGTGTCGCATCTGCTTTGTGATTTCAATTAGCAATTCTCGCGACTCACAAACCCGTAAAATATTTTTCGCGACACAATTTGAAATTAATTGATAGAAGTGTTTGTTGTGTTCTGTCTGTTGAATGGCACATACAATATATTACTTAGTATTTCACAGCGAAATTCATCCTGCCATTTGCATGACATTGTTGGCAGCACATTGAAAGGGCTTCACCGCCGTGTAATGGAACAAAAAAAAAGCCGTTGAGATTAGCAATATCTGTCTTATTTATCATTCTACATAACGCTTTATACCTATCTCTTACAGCTCATGAATAATAAGTAATATGTATGTACACATACATCCAGCTAGCTCATACACATAGCATACACGCAATCCAGATAAATATAATGCGAGCGCGCTCCAAAACATGAGAAACGAAGCTGACGGAGAAAAAAAGCCGGTGAAAAAAGTAAACAACGCCAGAGAAAAATTTTATTTTATTTTTTCAACGGTCAAATTGCGAAAGCGAGAAAGGTGCAAAAAACGATATAAAAAAAGATTTTCTTTATGTATACAAAGATGCGAAATAAATATACCGAGAACCGAGCAAAGAAAGAAAGAAAAAAAAAGTTATCTCGCGACTTGACCATGTGCAGGATTAGCGATGATGATGACGATGATGATGATAAATATGATATAATACACAAGACACGAAGCTCACATAAGCGGAAGGGAGAGAGCAAGCAAGTCACCCATGTGAATCTGTGATGGCATATTTATAAAAAACTGGTTTGCGCGCGGTACCACGCTATGACCATAAATGGTAAAAAATAAACGTTAAAAAAATATATTAAAATAAAAAACGGACGCAAAAGGCATTTTCAACTTGTGCAACATTGCTTTGATATAATTTACAGCTCAAAAAAAAAAGTATTAATTTTATGAACATTATGAATCTTTTATTATGGTAGTGAATGTTGCATTATGGATTGCAGTTTTTCTATATCAGGTAAGGTACACTGATCAAACGAATTTCTGACAGTCGTACGATTTAATTAGACGCCTCAGCCATTATCCATGAACTCTCGGCAAGCATTTTATGGAAATTATTTTGCAAAAAAAAAACATTCCATAATTACGAAAGCAACTAACAATGCGAAACAAGGATGATGGAATGAAGCAAAAAAAAAGAATTCCATACTTGCTGGCACACAGCATCATTGGTACATTATGGAGTTCAACGTCATCAACAGCAGCGGTAAAATACCGACAATAATAGTGCACTGGCATGATGATAGTTGTACAGACCAATGGGGAGGAAATGCAGAAAGCTGAAGCAAAAAAGTAAGAGTAAAACTGCAAACATGACTTTTTTTTCCTATTTCAATTTTTAATGCGAGGAGAACGGGTAGAAGATGCTCAGCTTGAAAGCTTTAGAGCTGCATCTCTGCACAATTACCGAACCGGTAGTCCATTATTCTGGCATCATTCTAATGTAGAACATATTTTCAGTCTATAAAAAAAAAAGTGATAGCAACATACAAAACAGAGATATCTGGTGCAGGCATGAAATATTGCTTTAATGGGGTTTAATTATGTTGCCATTCACCGGCTGCTGTCCGCCATTGTGTTTTTTTTTGCAATCTGGACATTTAACGACATGAAGTTTCTCTAATTAACTTCACACTGAAAATACCCGCTGCGATGCCGCTGTAAAGGCGTTTGACCATTTACTACCAAAGGTTGATTTACATCCCGAAAACTCTCTTTTGCTCTTTCTCTTTTGACTTTCTACACCCTCCGAACAATTTAATCGACTTAAAAGTTCCAGATTTGCTCCATTAAAATCAACTTTGACTGCGATTTATTTATGTTTAATGTCGCAAAATTTGTGTTCATTCCAAATACAAAGCAACGAAAGGCAACGAAATCTCTTTCGAAAATCAATTTTCAAACTGGAAAGCACCAAAGAAATGTCATTTGCCAGTAAGATTTATGCGAAATCTTGTTCCGTAATTTTTTTTTTACGATCGACTAGAATTTCCCCGGAGTGAAAGCAACCAGAAAAATTGTCAAAAAAAAAAAAAAACAGCAGATGTACACGCCAAATAGACATTGCTGAAGGGCTCTTCATGTTTAAAAATTGTGGTGCGCGCACGAGACATGAACAAAAATGTCGTTTTTAATTTGCAATAAAACAGCCATAAAGGAAAATCAATTTTGCATGGCACAGGAAAAGAACTTTTCCCAAATGCTTTTTTTTTGTCCTGCTACGATAAAGACCTCGCTGGGTGAAAGAAAAACAAAATTCGGTTGTTTTACGATATTATTTTCCCTTCTTTTATTTTGTCGACATTTTGTGGCCGACAATGGAATCAAACCACGCTTTGCACTCTTTTTATCAGAGAGATGGGCTTTGAGGAATATAATATATCTAAGGGTCGATGGTAAAAAAAAAATCTTGAAGCTTCACACAAAACTCGTGCAATGTGGGGGTGTTTTTCAGTAGGATGAAATTCTTTTTTTTTTTCTGAAAAATCATCCTTTGTGCCTGCCAAAAGCACAAACTGCCACACGCAAAGAACACCAGCAGACAAAGGAATTGAGAAAATCTCGGCAATCTTAAAAGAATTTTATTTTATCCTTTCTTCATTTATCAAATGGAAATGAAAAATCGCATTTAATATTGCGATGATTTTCATTCGTGACTCGAAACTTTTTCATAGAATTTTTTTTTTTTTCTTAAAGTGTCGATTCATAGTTCCAATGTAGATACGTCGTTATTGTCCTTTCGATAACAATCTTTTACCAATTTTATATTGCAATCGATTTTTGGCCATAATTCATTGTACTCCTTCTTGTCCTCCGCATCAGTGATTGAATTATGGATTCAAAATTTGCCATTTTTCTTTACGAAAACATACCGAATATTTCCTTGCTACCAAAAATATCATTTGCCAATCGGTTGGCGAAAAACAACATAATAAAACATCCACATGGATCCTTATCTGTGCTCCATAATTCAATTGGCCGCATATGTGGGGGAATCGTGCAATTCTTTATAGCATTTTGTCACATTATGTCCGATTAAAATTCTTGTTCAACCATTGTGTTTTGTATTGTTTCCACCGTGCGTTCTCGTCGCTTTTGGCATCGACTCCACGCAAGAATATATACACAATCAGCCTCTGCCAGAGCGCAATCCCGAAATATCATTTAAATTTATGCAGGCTCTGGGGGTTGGATCGGGTAATCGACACGCAGATAACTCAAAATGCCACAACTCGTGAAACACAAAACACAGAAAAAAAAATAAATATTATTCAAATGGCCTCGCACATGATATTTATCTGTAATGTTGTTTACACAATTCGGTCAAATCTGTTGGGTGCAATTCGTCAAATAACAAAAAAAAAAAAAGATTCTTTATGCTAAATATTTCATAATTTCTATTTTTGCATATGCGCGAATCCTTCCTTCGAGCCCCCCTCCCCCAACCACATTTGGATATTATTGAAGAATATTTAATATCGCAAAATCCTTATGGGAGAACGTGGAAATTTTCCAACATAAATTTCCATCACTAACGAAGGCATCCCATATGTAAAGTACACATGCACAAATCACTCCATCGCGTCCCCGAGAGCTCTTCTAAAACACACAACAAAACTTATTTGAATATCATTTGAATATTTGATGAATATATATATATTTCTCAAACACACAGCCAAACAAACAAATAGACAAAATTTCCCTTCCATTCTTCTTCTTCTTTTTTCGTTTTTATGGCTTGTTTGTTTGTTATTTGTGCAAAACAACATCCATGCGCCCTGAAGTCAAAAGAAAAGCTCCGGAGCTTTAGTTGGTGATTTGTGTCTGTGCGTGAATCTCCTTTTCTGGGGCATATATATATTTAGCAAGGAATATACACGTGAACCATCTTTGCATTTACTTTTAGCCCTTTTTAGCAAAGATAATTTTTTCTGTTTCTTTAACTTGGAATCGAATAAGCATTCTCCCATGTCCCGAACCACCATCATCGGGGCAGGATGTTCATTAGCATAAAAATTCAATATTGATAAAATACATAAAATATTCTCGACAAGAATTGCTCAGATAGATATAAATACTTTCTATATACGTTTCTTATGCATGTATGTACATATATATATATATATATAGAAATGTAAAGTGATATATACCAAATTTGTACATAGCAGTAAAGAATTTCAAAATTGGTGTTAAAAATCTAAACCCGATGAACTTTAAGTTGCGTCCGTCCGCATTCACAAACGGCCACCACAATAATATTTATTATGTTAATGAGCTTGTTAAGAATGATCAGCAACATTGCTTTTGCGTAAGAACACAATCTTGCCGATGACATAACATTTTGTTCTGCGCGCGAAAAATGTTTGTTGTTTGGCAAACAAAAAAGATTTAATAAATTTACATTTTTACCCACATTTTTGGTATTATAAAACCAGTGAAGTCATCACAAGGAGGTCGGTCGCGAGAGAAACAGCGCAAGAAAAAAAAATACAAATCTATTTAGCGTCAATTTAATAAAAAACAGCAAGAGAATATCATCGCACGGAATTCGGTCAGGTCGCGCTTGCTGATGGCTTCAAGATGGTATTCATTGTCTGCACAAGATTCATTGCCCAAACACATATTCACGATCACAAATGAAATCAATCTCGCATGTATGGCATACACACCAAAAGCCCATGGAAACGTGGCGCGTGATTTTCATTTATAATCAAAAGAATGCTAGCAACAAAAGATTAGACTTCTCTTCTTTTTTTTTTTGGTACTTTTGCGATGTGTCAAAGTCAAATTGTGCAAATGATCTCATGCATCGCCATTGATCAAAACGAGCGTGAGATTTGTTTCGCATTTATATTGTCAGAAATAGAAATGATTATGAATGCATCGCATAAAAAAAATCAACCAAACGAGTTTTTAATTCTAACGTTTCGTCTTAATAGTTCGTAGTTTGTTTTTTATCCTAAATCTTACTTCCATTTGAACAAATTAAACCTGCATCGCGTCATTTTTGTTTTTTTTTTTTTTTTTTTTTCGTTACGATGATGAGGTTGAAGCTAAACCGGCGAATATATTTTTTGCAATTTAAATTTTTAAAGTGGGGGCCTGTACAAGTGACTAAATGAATGAATGACTCAAACATTATCGTAAAGAAAAAAGTTTATATATAAAAAGTGAACCTTCGCCATACACTTACAACAACAACACTTCAATACGAAATGTAAATTTCTCAAATGGAAGCTTCAATGGTGTGTATGATGCACATCGTAAAACCGCGTGGTTTTTTTTATTTTTATAACATTCAAACTTCTTTTTACCTCTCTCTCTCTTTCTTAACATCGCTTAAATAACACGATGCGCGATGTCGTCATCGTTCTATAAAAAAATATTCCAACGACTTTTTTCACATCTCTTTTGATCGTTTGTTTCGCGTCATCTTTCCATCTCTCTCTTTCGCACTCTCCATTCCACCTTTTGTTTTTCTTTAATTATTGCTTAGTTTGTATATATTTCACGTCGACTTTATTTCTTTCTTTTTCCATTTTCTAGCCTCACCCTCCGACTAATTCTCCAAAACATGTTTCTCATATATTTTTTTTTTACAATTTCAATGGAAATTTATTTAAGAATTATGCTTTTGAATAATTTCTTCTTCTTCTTCTTTTTTCCTCTTTCTTTGTTGTCGCTTGGTTTTGACTTAGAAATCTTTTTTTGAGTTTTCGGCTTCATCGCGAACGAATGATTGTGATGGACATTTAAAAAGAATGAAATCTTCAGAGACAGACAAACGCGAATTGAATTTCATTCCTTCAGCATAGAAAACTTTTTTCTTTTTTTTTTTTCAGAAAGTTAATTTTTCGCCCGCAAGAAATGTACACAAAAAAAAGTTTGTTTTGATGCCGCAACAAAAAAAAAAAAAGTTTCATTCTACTAAAGTTATTTTTTGCGGTTGCAGGAGTTTTATTTTTTTGTGTATAAAGCAACATAAAGCAAAAGCATAAAGCGATTGCTCATTCAAGGGCAATGATCGAGTAAAAGAAAGATTTCGCCTTTAAATTCCCTTAAAATTCCATTGAAAAACAATTTCTTTTTACCTATTTGAGCATTCCCGAGGGATCAAAATGAATGAAAGGTTACAGGATAAAGAAACAAGGCGACCACAAAGAAGCATTTAATTTTCTTCCGTCAAATAAATTTAGGAATTGGAAAATCCTTCAACAGATTGAAACTTTTTTTATGAGATTTTTGTCTTTTTATTTCGTTGCTTTTTTTTATTTCGAATATAAACATCACAATAGTGGGCAGTGAGTTTAACCTTCTTTGAACTCTCTCGTCGCTCAATCATGAAACAGATGCACAACTTCCATTAAAGGTAATTCAAAGCCGAGTCATCATTTCATATATTTATTGGGCACAATAAAAAAAGAAGTAAATATCGAGAGACAGCAATGAGACTAAAATAAAGAAACAGGTTTTTTTCTAATAAGACTTTCTTTCATTACGAAGCAAGCCCCATGTGCGATGTGTCGTGATTTAATCCTATTTCTGGTTTTGTCATGTCTGGGATCATAAAAATGACGATTTTTTAAGCTTATTCATCAGAAGCGTTCCAACTGAGGCAAGTGAATGAAGGAACGAATTTAATTCTCTTATGTTGAAACATTCACATATTACGTAACATAAAAGCCTCTTCCAATGTTGAAATCCCATTTAATGATGTTTCATATTTGTTACGTTACATTCGAACAGTCCCACAAAAACGTGTTTTACTAGTTTCATTCGTCGCGTCGTCCTATTGGAATAAAAATGCTTCTGGATGAATGACTGAATGCAATCGACGTAAGATTCTTTCACGTAAGTGAAAGTGCCTTGAAAAGCTTTTTATGCTTCTTGCTATTCTTAAAATGCGAACAATGTTTTTGTGAGGTTTACCAGTCACTCGTGTCGTCGTCTATTTTGTCATTCCCCCCACAATTCCATTTTCAATTTCCTTTCCAGTAAAGGACTTTCGACTTGTTTTCACGTATCCATGAACTATGATTGTCGTGTCAACAGCTTTGTTTGATTTTTTTTTTTAATTTCAATGTGCTGGCAACAGAAACATCATGATGCAGCATAAAGCAACTGCATTTGCTGAGGTGGTGTTAATGCGGACAATATGAATATAGGTGAATTATTGCATTCATACATTGTATATTTCTAGCTCTGGAGTTGCTTATTGAAAAATTTTCACCCAGGGAATCGACGAGTGCTGAATTTTCTTCGATTTTCAGTTTAAAAAAAATTACTTCAGTCCATTGATCTCAACCTTTTAAACGATTTTTCTCCATTGAAGCAAGTGCACCCAATAAGATTACGAGCAACCGAGGGAATTGGTTCTGATAAACAGAAAAAAAATTGTGCAATGTAAGACTCAATAAGATTCCAACTTGATTTCATACGACATGGAATTTATTTTTATTCAACTGCATCTAACCGACAACGTGTCTCGCTTCTATCCTATCTCTCTAGAGAGATGTTTTGAGTACTTTCACAGTGGTGCTGCTTTTATTGTCAGTGACACTTTTTATCCTTTTAATTTTAGGTTTTTCTTCCTCATTCATTCTGTTGTTCAAACTGTGACAAAAGAAGCAATGCACCTTTCAACTTTGAAATTCAATGTGTCGCGGTGTCATCATCTCACTCTCGATCCAGTGCACGTTTCTGATTCTTTTTTTTATCAGCATTGTATCAAGAAAAAAAAAATAATAACAATAAGAGAGATTTGAAATTGGAGAATGCATGAAATAATAAAAATCAAGTCTTTATTTGCCGTTCGAAAGGAGAACAAGAAGCGGATAGAATAGGAAAAAAGGACGAGGAAGGATGGCAATGGTTGAATGGCTTCAGACTACTGACACGGAAGGAATAATGATGGAGAAATTTTCTATTGGAAGTCAATCCGTGTCGACAGTGTTTGTAGCCCCGAGAGGAATCAAGCCCGAGCACAAATCATTTATTCAGTCGATTCTTCGTAGGCTACGATGAGAATTATGATGGTTCTTTACTGATGGAACTGGGATGTGTTATGTGAGTATGTGTGTACATAGATAATTTGAAATTCCATCGAGATATTCTTCAATTTCATTTCTCCCGCTTCGCATCACTATTACATACAATATATTCCAAATAAATATAATAAATTTACTCATAACTTTTTTCGTATTATTTCATTCCCGGGTCTCTCCTTTCTCGCTTGCTTTTTTGAAATGATGTTGAGACCCACGCTTCAATCGGCTCACTCTCAGCTCTCGATGTCCACAAATAATAATAATAGTTTATTCAATTATCGAATCGAGCTGACGCTGAGGCTTAGAATCACTTCGGGAAATTTAAGTGCTTCGTAATGTGCCCCGAGCACCGAATAAACGACAACAGCTTTCTTCCAACTGCTACTTCTTTCAAGAAGAAAACGAAATTTCCATTATTGAGTTCAATTGCTCGTGCGACCAAAATGAAATCGTTGGACTTTTGTCAAATATAAAATTTAAAGAGCTGGTGTGAAATATATTGATTGCTTTCCCTTCTACTAAATATCTTCATCGCACCATATTGAAAGAATACCTTTCAATTTTATCGACACATTCTTAAAAGACTTATGCCAAGGAGTGTTAAACAAATTTATTACATACAGACCAATGTCATTCGTTAGTTCTTTTTTTAAAAAACTGAACACATTTTTTTTTGGGTGATGTAAATATTTGAATTTGATAAATAGAGAGAGAGATAGTGAGTGAGAGAGAGATATTTCATCAAAAAGATCCAGCTCTCGCACACGTTTCACAATAATCATAAATATTATGCAATGTGTAATGTTTGATAAAAACAAGAATTTTTTTTTTTGAGTGAAACGTGTGTGAATAAATTAGAAATAGCAGATAAAAAGAAAAACAACTTAAAAGACAAATAGCAGATGAAGTTTTTTTTTTATTCTCCTTGTCCATCTTATTAATGCTATTTAGTTTTCTCATTAACATTGCTTTTGTAATGTCTTGATGTTTTAAACTAGATGGCAATGAAGCAGCTACGCCGTATTGCGTGCGGTTAAACATGCGTGTCCACTTCAAGCCCTTCAATAAATTCATGTCAAGCATTTGAAATTTTGATAAAGAAATAGAAAATTTTACTCTTCAATTCACGTTTTGTATTTTTCGTAACAAGAATTTTCAGTTTCATTTTAAATTTCCGCATTTAGAAAAAACTTTAAAACATTTTGAAAGTCTATCCATTGATTGTTAAAATTCATAAGTACTTGTCACTTTTCGTGCCTCATTTTATTTCGACCCACAAACTAAATAAAGTGCTTAACGATCTTCCTGTGGGCAATTATTTTCATTTTTTAAGTTCATTCTCTTTATATCAATGGTTTTTTGGCCACAAAAGCACTTCAAAACTGTGTGTTGGGGCATTTTACTAAAATCGCCTTTTAATTGCTCAACAGACTTTGAACCCGAGAAAACCCAAAGAATGATTTTTGTGGCAGGCGAAAAGGTCAAGCATCAACCAACCACACATGCTTTCATCCAAAGTGGGAAGGTTGAACGGATGAACGATATCGTGTTGTAGGGGAATCATAAGCAACAACAAAAAAAATGTATATATTTTTCAATTTTTCTAGTCTAGACTCAAAACTTCCCCCCTTAAGAAGAAAAAAAAAAAAACTCTCATATCGGCTCTGAACGCAACAACAAAAAGAAAATCCATCAGTTAAGAAAAAAATCTTATTCTTCCATCAGTGTGGAAAATGTTATGGAAAGATTTTTTTTATGGCAAAAAAGAAAGAGAAAAAAATAAGAAGAAGAAAAAAATGGTGAAGGTTCAAGAAACAATTTTCATCTTTTCTTGCTCCATCATGAGCAAAAAAAAAATAAAAGTTTTCAATTGATGTGAATGTTTGTACCATCCTGCAGCAGCAGCAGTAAGGCATACCCATATTTCTGATGTAACATATACGTATACATAAAATAAGATGGCAAAAGGGAAAATTAGAAGGGAACTTTCTTCCCTCCCGGCACAATTACACAACAAAAAGTGATTTTATGAAGAAAAAAAAAAAGAAATTCTCTGCTTTTTGCGCAAAGAAAAAAAAAAGATGTGGCAGATACAAGAATGAAGTTGTACCAACAGACATCCATAAAAGGCATTAAAGGGAGCATCGTCGACGGCGTGTGTGCGTTTTTTGTTCAAATATTTTCATAAATTCATAACTTTTATGGCTCAAAAAGGAACATTTTCACTGGGTGAAGAAAAAAAAGTTTTCTTCTTCTCGCTCCTCAAACATCATCATGTGTGGAAGAGAATGTTTGTTGCTCTGCTAGAACAAAGAAGCACATTTTAAGTGCGGGTTACAAATTTTCCATCAAAATAATTGGAGTCGTTTCGTGAATGTTGTTTAGAAGCATAGCGGATGGTAGAATGGCTGCTGAAGCATTTTACGACACAATTAATGCATGATAACCAGCGTTTCATCTTATTTGCCCCTCATCGCGATCATTCTTCCTCACTAAATATTTCTTTCTCTTGTTAAACCCCCCGCAATCATTTCACTTAAATTAATAATTTCATAAAAATCTACTGAAAATAATAAACAACTATATAACACATACATCCAGTGCCTTTTATGTTTATTTTTGTGCTCTCGCTAAGCGATGAAAAAAAAAAAGGAAAATAAAAATAAAGGAAAAGTAATGGGCCGCCATCAAAAACAACTATTTTACAAATTAATTTTATAAAGTTCATTTTCATATGATTTCCTTTTTGTACCCCTCGCGCTCACACAACACAGCACAGTGAGTTGCCTTCTGCTTGGGCTATATTGAAGGGCATAATGCACTAGAACTGTGCGTGTTAATGTACATAATTTATTTTTAGAGCATTTTCTTTCTTCTTTTTTTTTAATGAAATGGAGCGCGCAAGTTGCTTTTTGATGGAACGGACCAGTTGGGAGTTTTGCGAGGCGCACACTCTTTTTTTTGGTATGTACGAGTACATATATAAATGATGGCAATATGTGTCGGGCGGGTGAGGAGCTCAAAGGCCGCGGCCGTATAAATACATGTTTGTAAAAAATGGAAAATTGAAATTGCGCTCGAGGCTAAAAATAAGAACAAACAAAAGAAAAATGTTCGTGAAAATTTACTTCTTTTTTTTTTTGATGTTGTTCGATCCCAGACGAATGATTCAAACACATCGAGCACAATTACTTATTTACCCTCACTATGCATCATTATCCGATCGGAAGAAGATGGGGAAGAGGTGGAGGCGAATGTCCATTTTACATATTTTTCGAACAAAGGCCGTCTGCGAGGCAGTGCGAGATTAAATTATCGGCAAATTTCAAACACATGTACTTCCTCGCAACGGGATAAAACATATGTAAAAAGAGATTTTCCATTTGGCTTGAAATTTTATTCACAAGTCGTCTAAAAATAAAATTTTAAAAAAAAAGTGCTAGAGGTCGTGTTACTGTTGCTGCTGCTGCTACTACCGCTCATTTCATCATGGAAGCGAATATAAATTGTTTATCAAAGCAAAATCAGCAGCAGACGCCAGCATAAGAGGGTTCATTAAAATATTTTTTTTTCCAACAATCACACACAAAACCTCGTTCAAAAATTACAATAGCTCCCGGCAAGTGAGAGAATACCTCTTTTGCAAAGTAATCAAACACTCTACTTTAAGCAAATTAATTGCATCGAATTTTCCCATTGTCGCATTTTCCAATTAAATTATTCAGTGCTTAATTAATTGCACTTCCATCGATACTTGAGATGATGCCACACACTTGAATATGATGCAAAAAAAAGAAATCGATTCCATATTGTTTTCTTGCCCACGGTGAATAAATGTCGATTAATGGGCAAGCACTTTCGAAGCTTCGAAGGGTACTTTTCCTGCAACATAATGAATGTCAATTATTCGTTATCATAAGGAGTGAAATCTAATAAAGCCACATGACAGTGCGCGAGCCATGAATCGAAGGAGTTCATTAACATCAATCAACAATAAATTATAGTGTCGCCTTTTTTTTTAATTCATTCACATCGGTGGATTAAAATTGTAGAAGGGGAATGGAAGTTGAGGGAGAAGAAGCTATGAAAACTCACAATTTACTAACCCATGGTCAATTTTCGCTTCCTCTAATGCAATATATCAGCTAAATTAATTTTCATGCAATGCTGGGAATAGTCGGACACGTATACAAACATGCATGCAATGGTATCAAGTGTAAATTTCATAAGAGGGGTTGTCACTTCAGAGATTCACATAAAATTTACACTTTACTAACAAAAAAAAAGGCAATTGATATTCTTCTCGACAACGTCGTACGAGCAATTTTCCTGGCCATCATCACACTCAACTCTATCCAAGTGTCGGAATAGAAATATTTCCTCAAAAAATTATTCCAATTCCGTCCTCTGCGGCCAGTGTCCATCTATCATGTACTTTGGTACAAAATGTAACTAAACCTTTCACAAAAAAAGAAATGAGATGGAGATGGAAAAAAGTGGATCACGGATAAAGTTTAACCCACAAAAGCCATCTAGCAAATTGTAATCTCCGGCCGAGAGGGAGAGAGAGTAGAGTAAAAAAAAATTTTACGATCATGTGGATGGCAAATGTGTGTCTACATGTTAGGCAAATATCATAATATTAATTTCCTCCATCCATTCTCATGCTCAGTTCTGTTCTGTTACAGTTCCACCAACAGCATTTTTTGCTGTGATACTTTTTTTTTCATGCTCCAGCAACAACAACACCGCATCGCTTAGGTGCTTTCAGAGCGAGGGTTCGGTGCCACCGCATCACATAAAGATAGAGATATATACGTTTTGTGTACATTTTAATGTATTATAAAAGGAAGCTAGGTACGGCTCCATGTTATGTTATAAAACCGCACCATTAATGAATGATATTCAGGGTTAATTTAATATACGTTTACCCAAATATTGCTTACATTGAGAAGCGCATCATAAAATATTTAAATTATTCTAATCTCTCTGAATGGAGTGATCATTTTGCCAAATGGAGGAAGTGACGCCATAACTAATAGTGCATTAGTGCCAATGACCTAGAATGTATTCACAATGCATGGTTTTTTCTCCAAGTTGACATTCAAAATGTCAAAAAAGAAATTCTGTTATGCCAAAAAAAAAGAGTCATAAACAACTGGAACAAATACAAACGCACGAACACACTTGATGTCGCTTTGTGTTTATTTCGTTCCATGTGCTTCTAATCATATTGTCTTTGTACGTATATATGTGCACAGAAAAAAAAGGCACGCATATATAACACTAACCCCTATTTTAGCTTTCCACTCCCTACATTAAGCGCCGAGGGTAGAATGATAAAGGGTGAGTTGGTTTTTTTTTATTATATTACATTGTTGTTGATGTTCGCCAGGCTCGCACTCGCCTTTTTCTATAAACATTTTTCTTGTATGCTAGCTATGCGACCGATATATAAATTAAGTCAGTAGAATATTTCTTCCAATTTTAGTATTTCCACTCTCGGTCGTCTCTTAACTCAAGCTTTATTTGCCTTTAATACAATGTTTCGGAAGAATTATATTTATTAGATCGTTTAACTTTGCTGCTATTTCGCTTTTCTTTCGTCCCGTCGATGGCCGCTTTCCTTTTGTTGATGGCCTCTTCTCTTTTTCTCCTATTTCGGCAGCTATAATTTTTTGCGCATTTGACGGCCGGCAGTGAGATCGTCAGATGAATGAATGCTTTTCTCATTTGCTTTTCTTTTTTTTTTTCTTGCTGGCATAAAGTGTCTTACAAACAGACTCCGTTCCAACAACAGAACTAGAACATTGAGTATTTTTGCAAGCCCCAAAAACAGGGCAAGCACAAAGGAAAAATTTCCATATTTACATGTTTGCGTTGTGTAAACAAAACGTCTGCATATTTGCTCGACTAGAGAGATCGTCTTAATAATACTCTGTCGGTCCGCCTTCGTCTCCACAATAACGTTCCGCACACGACAATAACACCATCAGCACAAAAAAAAAAAAAACAATGTCCCCAAGGGCGAAGTGTTTCGGTGGTGTCATTTGGATCAGCTCAATTTATTTTTACGTTTGCCAATTTTCAGAATATTTAATTACAGACAATTCGGTGACAGTGCCTGTCTGGCGCTTATCCATTGTCGAGGCTCGTTCAGTGAGGGTGGCGTAATTTGCGGCAGCACAGACTGAACCGAAGAATGACGTGAATGGCTGTAAAAATTGTTTGGTTTTTGGAATGCTTATTATACGTTTTCCCTGCTTTGTCGCCTGACGCCCCCGCAATATTCTAAAAGGGGCTGCGCGTGAATTTCCAATTTCAACATTTTAATTTTTTTTTTTTGTTATACGAACAGACACCAAATAAAAATTTTTTTGTGATAAGACAAGGGGTTGAAAATTGAATGCTTAAAATGCAAATAAATTTATTGAATTTACATGCTTCACTCGCAACCCTCGTGACCACATTCAACAAAATGCAATTAAATTCTCTTTTCGGCCATTAAGCGACATAACTAACAAAACCGAAAAATTTCCTATATTTTATTATTTCGACCGAAAAAAAAGAAGGAAATAACCCGTGGAGCCAGCGAAAGGATGGAAAAGCGGAAATGGTAATTTTATTTTTGAAAAGAAGCAAAAAAAACAACGATAATAGTCTGTGAGACAAATGAGACAGAGAATTTGTGTTCCAACATTTTCACTTTTTTTTTCGGTAGCCCATTGACAGCAAAAACAGCTCACACCCTATGCAAGAATCGCGAGCATTATGGAATATCTACAACAATAGCTTTTGTGTGCTATATTATCTATGTATAAGGAATTTATTAAAAATTAATAATGCGAAAAATATGTAGGTAAGTACGAACAAACAATAAAAATTTATTTATCGCTTGTAAGTTTCCCCTCTTGATTTCGCCCCTTTTTGTTTTTGCTTGCTCGTACCATCATCGGCTGACGACAAACAGAAAATAAAAATTATTGTCGAGAGTTCATTCACAAACTCTACAAGACTTACAAGTTACACGGTTCAGAAGTAGTCAATAATTTACACGGGGGTTGAAACAGGGAGAAGGAAAGAAATATTTAATACTTTTTTAAAATTCATCAATTAAGGGGCGCCACACCACCACAACGACTGGCGGCAAGCTTCTCGAACCCATGACGGTGTGTCGTGCACGTTTCATTATTGCCATTTATTAAAGTTTTATTTTATTTTTTTTTTTTTTCGGGGAACAAAGCGAAGAATGCAAAACAATAACAAGCAATAAGTGGATTATTGGAGTACATAAACGTCGAAACGAAACCGAAAGAAAAAAAAATTATTAATTGCATAAAGTGCAATAAAAATGCAATCAGTAGAAATTGCTCATTAGGGGAAAAAAATTATTTATGGATGACTCATCGTCAAACTATTTTATTGAATGTGCGAGATGGTGACTAGACTTGTAAATATGTGAGTCAAGATTGTGCGGGGATGTTTATTTAATTATTCATTCATTAATGCGTCGAATAGCAATAGCAAATGAATAATAGAATTAGTATGTAACATGAACTTGAATTTGAATCGATTCTAGGAATTTTCGATGCGAAATTAAAATTGATATTCTTCTTAGTC
Source organism: Propsilocerus akamusi (assembly GCA_018397935.1). Taxonomy (NCBI): domain Eukaryota; kingdom Metazoa; phylum Arthropoda; class Insecta; order Diptera; family Chironomidae; genus Propsilocerus; species Propsilocerus akamusi. Next base: position 20,140,397 of record CM031468.1, on the reverse strand, counting down.
ACTAAACTTCAATGAACTTTATTCAATTCGTGAATTTAAGCAGTTAAGAAGGAAACTCCACATACGTGCACAACAATAATTTAGGGATATGCAACGTCACAACAGCTCGTGCTGGGTTGAAAAGTAGTTGAGAGGACAAATTTATGCGACAGCTTGCTGTTTAACTGACCCTTAAAGCAAACATTCAGATAATTCTCCAGCTGACAATATGCTTCCTATCCGCTTTAGATAGCGATAGTAATCGTAAAATGTGGCATTTTTTTTCTCTTTCGTCATCGTCATCCCGAGAGAGGGGTTTACATCGCAATCAAATGACACCGCACCACCATCGCATTAAAAAAAAAAAAAAAAAAAAAAACCGTCCATTAAACTCGCCTTACACGGATCAGAAGAAGCGCTCAAGAAATGACGACTAATTGCTAAATTTTTATTATCGTCGTTGTGCGAGCGAAAGAAGGTTAAATGGCATAGAGATAAAGACATTTTTTTCTGTCGAGCAGCAGGTAATAAATGGGCGACGCAGTAAGAAATCACGATGAAAATTGTTAATGGACACAAAACAGACACTCGAAAAAGAAGAGAGCTGTGCGACAAATTAAGGGAAGTATCGACAAAAAGGCATCCGTTTCTAAATTGAAAAATAATTTGCTATTCAATTATTTGACTTGTCTTTTTTTAAGTATCTAACGAATGACGATGACGTCCATTTATTGTTTCATTATCGAAAGATACATTTAAATAGCTCGCTTCCTGAAATGCGAACAAGGAAACGTAAGACACTGCCGAATGCAAAGCACTCGCAATGCAAAATATAAAAGCGAAAAACAAATCATTTTACATGCTACCGCTTCAAGGGTGGCGAGCATCCTTAAAAATAAATAAAACTTTCAATTCTAATTTCTTTGTTTCATTCGAATTTTGAATGCAGAAAATAAATACAAACACCAGCAGCAGCAGCCAGCAGGATGGAAAAAGATTCTTCATTTAATTAAATTCTGTCAGACAATTAAAATCATTTTCAATGACGGAGAGGAAACACAGAAGGAAGACACAACACAAAAAAAAGGAAAAACAAGAAAATGAAACTTAAATGGAAAATTCGAAACAAGGATTCGTAAATGAATTAAAAAGGAAATAACAAAACGACATCACACTACAGCGAGCAATATTTTTCGATGCTTTGTTGATGCTCATTCGCCTCGCCAGTAGTCATTGTGTATTTTACATAAATAACGCTTTAATTTCCCGCTTCCCGATTCGCATCCAACTTTATTGTGCGCTAATTAAAATATGAGCACAAAAAAAATATCAATTAATAAAATTAATTGCATTACATTTTTATGCTCTGAATTGAGTTTTCTTCTTCATGGGGAAGAACAATGTGTTTTTTGTCTGGCTGGTATCGCCTTCGCAGAAGCAAAAAAAAAATTAATACAACGAGCTATTATTATTGTGCCCGATAACGAGTGAAAATCGTTTAAATTGCCTCATTCATTGCCCCCGCCCGTTCCTTTTCGCATTACTTAATTTTTCTCTGTCTGCGCTAAATGCGCGGCCCAATTCATTATCCATTTCTCGAATCTTTTATTAATGTTCAGAATCATTTTCGCCTGTCTTTACAGTAATGACTGAGCGTAATTACTAATTTTTCTACAGTGAATAATGACAAAAAAAAAAAAAACTGATTAAAACTTTTCTTTATCCAGTTCTACAATCAAACTATTTTTTTTTCTTTGTTGCCTCCCTTTGTCATCGAGTACGCTTCTTTTGCGGAATTATATAAGCTGGATTTATGCTTTTACCGAGCTGTGTCCCTCGTCTCATTTTCCCCCATTGACGACAATGCTATTCCACCCGGAACCCGAGTGGATATGACAAGCTGAAAGTTTTTCCGTTTTTTATTTCTGTGAGTTATGGACCAAAGTTCGAGTTGTTAGTTTTTTTTTTTCTTGCTTCCGCAACTTTGTTTTTCGTCATATTTTTTTTTATGCGAAATAACTGAAACTTTTGCACGAAAGAATTTGTTGAGTCATTTCTTGCTTTTATCTCACGGAGCCATCCATAAAAGTATCACTGCTCTACAACCTCTAATGAACTAAAAGCTTCTTATCAAAGAATTCCTAATAAAAATTCTTCGGTACTCTAACTATCACAAGGAGCAGTCGTAGCAGTAGGAATGATTACGAGTGGCAGGATATAAATGACATTTCCTGTTCTCAATTCTACTGCTGCAATTCGATTTGCTTGGTTACGACAACCGTAGGAGTGTAGCAGAGTAAGTGCTTGTTATGAGTTTTTCACGGTGATTTTTCCGTTCAAGAGTAAATAACAACTAGGCGAAATGAATGAAAAGTATGATGTTGACTTTCTCCATTCGAGAGGTGTCTCAGATGTTCTCATAGCATAATGGAAACACAATATGATGGCAAATAAAAAAAAAGTGTCAAGAAAATTGCAGGGCGAAAATATCAAATTATGCTTCGCTTCGTTTGCTCTGCTAGTAGTATGATGCAACAGAATCATAAGAGGGATGATGATAAAAAGCTTTTTTGGTGGAAATGGAAATAAAGCTCCAGCATAAAAAAGAACATTTTGCATTATCGTAATTCTGATAATTTGCATTTTCCTTTCAACCTTCCTTCCGTATCTTCTTTTCCCCCCTTTCAAGACCACCGTTATCTTTCGATTTTATACATTCACGAAAGCAGCATGTCTCAAGACGTTTGAATCATTGCCATTTGTGCATAAGACGGAGACAGTAGTTGAAAAAAAAAAAAAAAACAAGAAGAAGAATTGCTGAAAGGAAGAATAATGGCGAAAAATTATCCTTATTAATGGCATCTTAAAGTTACTTGGTTGAGATTTCTTCAAGAAGCTTTTACTATAGTGACACCGCAAGCAACTCTATAAAATTTAAAACGTTGGTTTTTCCGGTTCTTTGTCGCAAACAAGAAACTAACATCATGGCAGACGGGAGACAAGCCGCAATAAAAGTTGTGGAAAACCGAAAATCGTATCATGGCGCAATTATCATGCTTGTTCCAAAAAAAAAAGTGTCGAAAACATTTGAAACTGATGCGGCAGAAAAATCTCAAATAGCAGGGAAAAAAAATTGTAAAATGGATTTTTTTGCCACCCTCAAAATTCTTTTCGAAAAGAATTTCTTTTTTTCCGTGCTATTGGGGCATAGTAATTCCGTAATGTGCAAAGCATCAGACTAAATTCACCAGGAATTTCCATTTTATCTCTCTCACCCTCTCCCCATCGTACATATCATGTCGAGTCGACGGAATGCTTATTTCCTTCTAAAAAAAGAAGGAAAATTCCATCAAAGTACAACGAAGAGCAAATGCGACATTATTGGATTTTCAACAACATCACAGCAACAAAGTTTTGCCTTTAATTTTATTAGATCTCTTTGGTTCTACCTACCGCCCGCACTTAGTCGACGTACCCCTCTGTTACCTCCTCCCGCATTCAATGGAAAATATTTCACAGAGAAAATCTCACAAGAAAAACATTTCTCTAACTACTTTTTATTCACATTGTTGTGGAGCATCACACACATATCTCATTTGCTCTTCCCTCAATAGAAATCGCGGAACGAGGGGACCACTAAGGAACAGCAAACGAAAGAAAAAAAGAAACTTTTGTATTATGGATTCACGAGTTCCGTTGAGAGATATTTTCGTTGCCATAATTCCACAGTTTTATCATTATTGTTAAATCAGTGAGATTTGTGAAACTTAAACTTTTTTTTTCTTGCGCTTGTTTTTCTATGCCAATGAATTTTCATGTTTCGACAGGAGGAGAAGTGTGTTGGTGGTGTATGGGGTCGTAACGAGAGGGATCCAATACCCTTGAGAGAAATTTTCATGTTTTAATCTTTCTATTTATATTCTTCTTGCGATATACCTCAGTCACTCACTGTCTCCGTGTGCGTTGATTCACCCTCTTGATCCTTTTGTTTGTTATCATTCTTATAGTTATCAGTGCCATTGCTCCCCTGGAATCTTTATTTTTTTTCCTTATACCCATGCCCGAAACGACATACACATTCTGTTCCGTCCCATAAAAATTAAAGTCTCTGACTGTCGCTCTATAAAGCTCTTATAGACATTTGAGCTTATATCTTGTGCCTTCCGTTCTATTTTCTTCTAACATTGTGTCGTCACAAGCGACAGAATAAAATGTTTTCCATTGTAATTAAATGATTAAAGAAGCATTTTCTAGAATGTGTGTGTGTGTGTTTACAATGGTAAAGGAAGAAGTCGAAGGGAACCGGATAGAATGGCAAAAATGTAAATGTTCGATCTTGTTGGTACGGAAGGAATTTTTAATCTACTCGTCGGGGGTTGATGGGGCGATGGGTTGGATGGTTTTGGTGTTCAATATTCATATGCCGTATATATCGGTTCCAATAAATACCCCATAAATGCGGGGCTATGGGGACGAGTACTTATGGTGGCAGGCGCGCTCTCGTTCGAGCTCAATGTCGATGTGTATTAAACCATTTTTTATTGCAAAGTGTATTTTAAGACTCTTATATTTAACTTTTATTGCCATCAATTTTGATCCAATCTATTAAGTCTTATGCGCGCGGCATTTTGTACGATATTTCTGTGTATATGCTTTCGTAAGTACTGTTTGTATATTACACATTATATCTTACACGCCATCGCACCATTTTTACTTCATCTCTCCTTCTCGCTTTGTCTCTTTCACTCTCTCTCTCTCCTCACACCAACCCGTGCTCTAAAGAAATTTTTGCCAAGCGAAAGTCGTGTATAAATTTCATAAGTTCATTTTACTGCCATTACAAATATTCTTGTTCAATATCGCAAAAACGACTTTACATACAATCTTTTACCATTTTGTACTGCTATTCGCAAGACCCCCCATCCAACCCCCGCTCAACGCATACATTAAAGCGAGTGAGGCAGAAGAAAGTGCGCGCGTGATATATATTTTTCTTGAACCCCCATTACACAAGGGCGCATTAAAAGCTCAGTGGAAACATGAAACGAAACTTTAATATTTACCCCGAGCCGCACATTGAGCATCAAGAAATTTTTATTGCATAGGATATTTAGATTTATTATCGTCAAAAAAAAGTTTTATGGTTTTGAGTGATCAATAAATTGATTCGGAGCAGAGGAGAGAGAAAGCTGGAACCGTCATTATGTAAATAGCGCATAATCGCATAACTGAGTCTTCATTTCTTTCTCCCTGGGGCGATCCTAAAGAGCTTTTTATTTTAGTCATGAAAGCAACCACAAACGAGAGAAAATGCTTGAAGGTAGTTTTATCTAATTTCTATTTAACGATCTTTTCGCTATCATTTGAAATCGATTCTTGTGTTGTGGTGCGAAATGTTGTGGGTTGGTGAAGGGATGTGGCGTTAATGGGCAAAAACCCTCCCCATACTAAAACTCAATTTTCAATCTCGGATGGATCCATCAACGAACGACAATGTTTTGAGTGCGAGCACACACAAAATGGTGCTTTCGAATTGCGGAAATTTCCTTGATTCCATCGCCATTCGATGTAATGGATTAAGAAGGCACAAAATGCCTGCGAGGATATGTTTGCAGAGCGACAATCAGCACAAAATCGGATGTAGAGTATGAAAATGGTTCGGTTCGATGGGAGAAACAATCGTCGTTAGAGACTCTATACACCAATATAACTCGAGTCATATAATTTCGGAATTAAACAAATTTATTCAATCGACTGACGATGGAATCGACGATGTTTTGTGTGTATGTGTGCATGTATTTTTAGCTAGAGAAAGAATAGCAAAAAATAAAATAAACTTTTTCTTATCGTTTCAGAGAAAATAGCTTAAGGACGCAAAGACTTTTCTCTTTTTTTTTCTTGCGTAATTTGCGACAAAAATCGTTTGTTATTCATAGAAACATTGTCAGGATTTTTTTTTTACATAATCCTTGTCGACAAACTAAACCTTATTCGTTTTCATTGTTTCGCCGAATGCACTACGAGTGACAATGAAACCACTCGATGAACATGAAATTTGAAAGCAATTATAAGCAAAACTGCACAACTTCCTTCCTTCCTATGATGCCCTCAAACGAATCAACATAAAATTTCTGAAATCCACTTGAATAGACATTTATTTATTTAAAGAAAAACTTTTGCCAAATGATTCTAATAACCGACTGAACAGTATTACGGCTTGAAAATGTTCATTGTATCGTGATGAGGAGATATGAGAGCGAGGAAAATGGCTCATGGAATGTTTTTCCGTTTCTGGCTGTCGGATTTTGTGGCAAAATGGCAATAGAAAAAGAAAAAAAAGTAAAAAAGAAAAACCCCAAAAATTAAACATTCTTCGAGTTTAATGACTCAAAAGCTATTATTCAAATAAAGAAACACAGCAAGTCGGATCATCAGCAGAGCAGAGCGGTTGGAAGCCCCCCGAAAAAAAAAAGTTGCTTGCTCTGGTATCATTGCTGCTGCCGAAGATATTGACATAGAACAGAAGACAAAAAAAATGAATTTCCTTCTCTCAGTTGTTTACTTGAAAAAAAAAAAAAAAAAAATGTTTTGAAGAAAACACATTTAGAAAATTTTGGAGCTAGATAAATTGTTTGTATGTGGTGAATGTGTGTGTATGTATATTCAGATGGATTTTTCTCTTTTCATAGCAAGAATCATCGACAAAATAACAAAAACAAAGGAAGAAAAATATTTTAGCTCTTTTTTAAGTTGATATTTTAACATTTGTAGATTTGTCTGTCTTACAGTTTAATGCATTTTAAGTAAATTTAATTGACAAACGCGCTTTAGATATCAAAAATTGATTAATTTTGCTCAACTTGTATCTTCTTTTTTCAATATTCGTAAACATTTTATCACGATGCATATGAACGAGATAGAGAGAGAGAGAGGGAAAGAGGGAAGGAGAAATATCATTTGGCTGGCAGCTACGGAGCATCGTTTCTAAACAGCATGTCGATTTGTTATTTCAAACCGAAAAAAAAGAAAAGAAAGATGAAGAAGTTCATTTCCATGCGGCAACCATCGATAAGCGAAGCCATCGAAAAACCCCTTAAAACTGCCATTAACTCTTTCGCCTTTTTTTTTTTTGAATGGAACCGTTTTCATGACAGAAAATCATAAAACAAAACAAAAAAATTCCCATAAACGAGAAGTGACCGTTAGTGTGCCATAAAAGAGCAATGTAACTCTTCTGCTTCCAATATAGTTCACATGCTTTTGTGTTCCTCTGAAACATGAACAACATTTTAATTACTTTTTTCTTCACCCGAAAAAAAAAAAGAAACAAAACAAAATTCTCATAAACTCTCCAACTCACAGCACAATTGTCGAAAAGCCAGTCGAGTGTAATCCAATGATGTTGCCGGGAAAATAATATCTGATGAATGTCAATGTCAAATAAGCCCTTTAAATTTAAAAACATTCCTACAATTTTGTGTGATTCATCAGAGAATCGTCGCAGTCTAGCGTGATTAAGTGCCCTTTTATTTCAAGGGGGCCCAACAACAAAATGCATCATTACATTATATTACGAGTGAGCACATCAAGTGTGATTATTCAAATGAATAAACAATTCTCAGTGAATGATTTTGTTCGAAAAAAAAAAAACGACTTTTTTTTATTTTAATGTTGTCCACTTGAAGGCATAAAACTAAAGATAAATAAGAATAATAATAATGTGGAACATGATACAAGTTGAAATTGCGTTATCGATGCGAAACATACAGAGTGCGAGTAAAAATAAATGACAACAACAATAATAAAAAAACATCATCAAGTGGCGATTGGCATGGGAAACAATGAGTCACAAACTCACACACAGAAAGCTCCCCACAATGTCAATGGAACCCTTCCGAGCGATATTAAAGCAATGTTAAACTTCCGTTGCACAATATTTTTTTTTTTTTCAATACGAGTGAGTGTGCTAAAGGCACAGAGAAATGGGAAGTGAGATAGAGTGATGGCAAGTTCATTGCGGTTTGCATCCACATAAATAGCCTCAACTTCCTCTATGAAGTTGGAATGGAAAAAAATAATACTAAAGCATTATTTATTGCATGAATGTGGCAAAAGAATAAGCTGATAAAAGAAATAAAGAATTGCGATTTTCGCAAGTTTCGAATTGCACAAAAAAAAAAAAAAAAAAAAACTTTCTCTTGCCTTGATTTGAAGATTGTTCAAAATTGAAATAATTTCCAAAAATTAAATTTGCGATGAGTTTTTGTGAGACGGTTTTTGTTTATTGATTGATAAAACAATTGCAGTTTTCATATTATAACAAATCTTGGAATTTTTCTTCAAGATTTTGTTTAAAACAACGATTGAGAGCGCAGTTTGAAAGCTGACGAGCGATGTGAGTCATTTACGCTTCTAAATATTTTTCATTTTTTTTTCTGCAACATTTGTAATTTTCACATATTTTTTTTTTTATAAACATTTTTGCTCACATAAAAAAAAATCAAATGTCGAATGCGCAAAATTTTTATTTCTTAAATTGCTCATGCTTTTAATCATCGCTTAAAATGACTCGAAAAAGAAATAAAAAAAGCGATGCTTTAATCATAGCGATAGAGATTCCCGCATTAATCTTTCTCGTGCTGGTGTCTCATTCGAGGTCAAATTTGAGAAGATCAAAAAATTTAATCTTTTCATTTCATTTCTCATCCACATGCGCTGCTGGCTTGTTGCTGTGGTCCGAGACGAACCCAGAAATGACGGAATGCATAATGTTGTAGTAATAAGCGCGTAGAGGAACACAGAAAAAAAAAAACTATAAATTTTGGCTAAATTTAAATTTTCAATCGATTTTTGATGAGTTTTCGATTTTTCATGGGAATTTTTCAAGTATTTTTTTTTTCTTCTTCTCGAAATTTTTCATAAACTTTTTTTTTTCTTTCTTTTCCTTATCGAATTTCTTTATTTTTATCTGAGTTTTATAAGCGAAACACGAGATGTGATTACCAGCAACAACACACTTCTTTCCGCTCATCCTGACACTCGCTAAACATTCTTTAGTCTCAAGAGACGATAAGTTCGAGCAACTTTCCGATGCGATGAGTAAAAAAAAAGAAGAAAAGACGAAGAAAAAAAAATCCAATAAAATATTTCATTAGATCACAATTCTCGTTGATTGACGGAAGGATGAAAATGCAAGAAGTTTGAATCATAGGGGTGGAAGAGCATAGAAAATAGAGTCTTCGCAGAAGTTGCAGGAAATATTGAAATCTCTCAAGTGTCTTAACTCTTTTAATTTACGAAACAGCACACACATGAAAAAAAAAAAGTTTTATGAGTCAATTTCGATTTTTATTTCTCGTTTTTTTTTTTGCATTGAGAAACGTAGAAAAACACAGCGAAAAATATTTTCCAATTATGAAATGGAAATTTATGCATTTGCACAACATTTTACAGTGTCAATTTCCACCAGTCATCAAGAGGCGATTGAAAGATATGAATGAAAACTAAGAAAATATATCTTGAGATGTTTTAATTTATCGAGGAAAAGTAAGAAAAAAAGAAACTTTTCTCAAGTGACTTGCCTGTTGCCATTGATCCTCAATGGATGATTGTGATGAGAAATATCCAAAGTCTTGGATATCTTGTAATTCCCTAAAGATGTTTCCACTCGGCAGAATATCCATAATTGCTTTTTGCTGTTGCTCCTCCAAAAACAAAAAAAAAAAAACGGCTTCTAGATAATTTTCTTGTGATGCCTCGTATCAGCTTCGCTTTTCACTCACTCAGCTTAAATCCCTCTTGTTAAGTTAACAACGCAGCACTCGGGGATCGAATTCACAGTATCGGAACGAACTTTTACTTTTTCCTTTCAATTTTTTGCGCTAATAAAGCTTTTAATTATATTTTCATTCAATTCGATCTCGTCGCATTCGAACGAAGGATAAAACTTTGATTTAATTACTTTTCTCTCTCTCTCTTCCTCGCTTACACTTGTTCACTTTGTCGACAATTTTTCAATTTTCACACTCTTGCTTACTAAATAACTTTATTTTATTTTCTTCTTCTTCTTCACAGCAGTTTTTTGTGCAACTTTGCTAGATGAAATTTTTTTTTAAATATTTATTTTATTGTTGTTGTTGTGCTTTGTGTATATTTCGTGTGCTTGTCGATAGTTAAGAAAAGAAAAAAAAATAAACTTTTCCGATAAATCTCGTTCCGCTGCTCTCGGCAACAAAAACTCACTAATACACACAAAATATAAGAAAAATAATAAAATTTAAATGAGTGAAAAAAAAACTTGATTTTTTTTTTGCTTTAATTTTTATCTTAAATATTTATCTAATGATTCAAGATTCCACACATTCCACTGTCTTTGCGATTGGGCGGCTGGCGGCTGTTGGGCTCTTGATGATCTTTTTATTATTTGGAGGCTTAATTATGAACAAACACTGTTTTGCTGGTTCTTTGATGTTTCATTAATTAATTTTTTTTTTTTTTGTTATTTTCTTCACAAGAATTTTTTTATTCACTTTTATTTTGCGTTTCTTATCTTATCAATTCAAGATTCTTATCAAGTTTCATTTTCTTCTGCAAATTACAAAATCGATGTACTTCTATCGAAATTGAGCATGAATGTTGCGCGTTTAACAGGAAAATCGTCGAATCTATTTTTAATAGAAATGAAAACTTTTTTTATATTTCACATTCGTAGTTTTTCCACCAAATTAAAAATGCGAGAAAAAAAAAAACATCAAACACAATCGAAGAATTGTGAGAAGAAATTAAACGTCATTCAAAAACTGACTTCGAGGGTTTCGGGAGTTGCTGTTTTTTTTTTTGTACTGTTTGGTTTGAGATGTTTGTCTGCAGCGTTTTATAAAGCATTAATTTGATATGCCTTGTCTATTGTCTTTCATAATCCTCCATATGGGATTTTTTTTTTCTTATTTATGTTCTTATTATGCTTCGTTTTATACCATTTTTCAACAATGAAACGAGTCAAATTGTCAGAGATTTAATAAATGATTTTATGGAATTCATTTCATTTCAAATTTTCCCATAAAATGTTTTTTTTTTTTTTGATTTTTTCACGTTTTCAAAAACATCCATTCAAAAAATTCCATGCAATTGCACTAAACTTGTTTTGTGCGATAAGCGCCGAATAATAAAAAAAAAAACTTCCTTATCAGTGATTGATAATTTCGATTACGCGTTCGACGAACGTAAGAAAATTATATTGAAACAGTGACTTCAACAAAAATTATAAAAATATTTCCACGATAAAAATCGCTCTGTGCTTGCACTATGTTTTGCCGGCATCGACTTTATAACTGAGCGAGAAGTAACAAAACACAGAAAGAAAAAAAAATATTATTAAGTCAATTTTGTTTTTTTTTTCGATGTTTCTCATATTCTCTTGCTGCTGTAGCGCGTTTCTCATTCTCTCGCTGGCCTCTCCTTATATACCAAAACAACGCATGTAAATAAATATTGTTAGTGTTGTGTATATATAACGAGACTTTGGTGTACGAGTAGAGTCATCAACATTAAAATGCAAAAGGGGAATCTCGAATGTGAGAATTATGAGTTGGAATCAAAAATAAAATTTAATAAAACATCGCATTGTTTTCTGATGTTTTTTTAGCAGTAAAGTTGTTGCGCTAAAAAAAACCAAATTAATCTTGTGCCGCAATTAATTGCCAATGAAACTCAAAGTGCTCAAAACAATTTTATAATCGCGAGATTTATGGTTTACTGATATGACCACAGAATTTCGTTTCATTGAATTTTCCAAAATTTGAGCATTTTTTTAACACATCAGAAAATAATAAACAACGTGTGGCAAAGCATAAAACACAATGTCAAGTTTATTGGAACGTTTGAGTCGACTGGAAAGTACAATGAATTATCCGTTGAGGGGAAAACGAAGGCAAACGAAAAAATTTCATCTTTAATGAAATGTCTGTCAATAACTTCTCTATGTTCTCGTAAAAGTTAAGACATCGCAATACACATTCACAATTTTCTTTCGGAATATTTTCTTGAAACTCTTGACCGAAAAAAAAAACTCAAAAAAAGAAAAAAACTTTAATGCAAATTTTGTCAACTAAATAGTTTGATCTTCATTGCTAAGTTTTGTGATGTGAATGACAATAATACAAATAAAAAGGGGAACGAAAGAAGTGTTTTATTATTCATCAGTGCGCACCGTCAGTGCAAATCTCCCTTAACATCTCCCTACCCTCCCTCCCTCTTTAAGAAAAAAGCTCGCTTCGACGAAAGTTTTTCATTTGTTTAACGGGACACGAGAACAACAACAAAATATATCTCTCGCTTTCGGTCCATAAATAATTCATCACAACAATATCTTCAAACCATAATCATGCTTCATCAAACTTTTTCTTCGAAACATCTATACGCTTACACTCTCTCTCTCTCCCTCCCTCACTCACCCCTCTATAACAAAAAGGGATAATCAAATTTTAAAGTCAACCGAACATGATGATGATGAACAAGTGAAAGAAACTTTTCTTGCTCTTTCTTTATTGTTGCGAAAAAAAAAAAGAAAAGAAAAAGTTGAATCCGCAATGTCGTTGAGTGTTGTACAGAAGCCGACAATATTAAGATCCCATTTGAAAAATTCATAAGATGGATCAAAATAATTTTAAATGTTGTTCTTCGAGAAAAAAAAAATTCTTCATTGTATCGTGAAAGAAAAAAATAAAGTTTCTTGTCACTTTACAAAGCCCCCCGATAAGGAATCTAAACCTTTATCTTTGTGTGCAGCCATTGAACTCAGTCTATCTTCCTCCCGCAAAACGATTATTATCATTGCTCTGTGTCGTTATTATTACACAATACGGGTTCATGAATTTTAGTTTCGCCAAAAAAAAAATGGATTAAAAACCCCAAAAATGGATGGAACATGATAAAATGGCACAAAACGAAAGGGAATGGAAAGTAACCAACAATTGAATATTTGAAAATTTCAGCACGTTGAGCAGTCGCGGAATATTAAGTTTAGAAAAAAAAAAAAAATAATTCCAGTGCTCGTGCTGAATTGTCTAAATGGAGCTTGAAGGTGTTCACTTGAAACGTCTGCAGTGAGCAATTTCTCAAGAAATGAACACAAGAATAAAAAATATTTTGAATGTTTACAATGAGAAGAGCGATTGTGTAGTAGCTGAGCGATTGCCTTTACGAGTCAGGTTCTGCTAGTTTATATTATTTTGCCTTTGCATGAAGCTTCGACAAAAAAAAGAATCGTCACGTATTGTGAGCGTCGATGAGTGGCGGGCTTGTGTTCCATGTATGCAAATTAGAAGAAAACTACACAACGAGCGAACAAAAATATACATCCAGAAAGTCTCTAAGCAAAAGCTCGTGTGCATGTTTGGGAATAAAAATGTGTTGTTAACAATGGAGGGAGATTGTAGAGCGATGGATCATCTAGACAAAATAACATATCACGCATAACCAAAATAACATACAGAAAGGTCATTGATAGTGTGTTGAGAATCTTAACTTAAGATTAAGTTATGCTAAACATTGGTAGTAAATAATGTGCTTTTTGTCTCCCGCCAGCTAATTGCATAGGATTTTAATGGTTTTGCAAAAAAAAAGCACTTCGAACATTAAAAAAAAGCTCTCATCACGAGAACTTGCGGGAGATTCGCTATATAATTTGCTTGTGTCTGGGATTAAAGTACACACCAAATTATGGTGCTACTGCTGGCATTTACCAGCATGAAACTTTTATTTTCTTTCTTTCTTTTCATTCCATCTGCAGTACGTTTTTTTTTTTTTTTCATTTGATGCTATTTTTCAGTTTTTCACAATTTGCTCTTTCTTCCTTCAATTTTTCTTCTCACAATTTTTCGCTATCGAATGTTGTTTTTGTGTATAAACTGTTTGTGCTTTCACTATTTGCTCATTCCAACATATGACGTGCCATGCTTTGAGATGGGGAGAAAATAAAAATCGGAAAAATGGAAAACTGTTGGTACAATTTAAGCTTTGATTAAAGATTTTTTTTTTTTTTTCAGAAGGCGCAAAAAATACCGGAAACAGATTCAGAACAAGATAAAAAAAGAAAAATAAGAAAAACTTTGTTTCCATCTCTCTGAATCTTCATCGCCTGCGGTGGAGGAAGGAAAAAAAAGTTGCGCTGTTTAAGTTACACGTGGAGTTTTAATTAGCTCACAAAAATAGCACAAGATCATTCGCTTAGGTGCAGGACAGAATGGCACGTTTCGCATATGGAATGGAAGTAAAAGCAGGATACAGAATAATAACAAAAAATCGCACATTTGCCAAACTTTTCTCACTTTTCTTTATATTTCGGTCGGCTTTAACACAAGAAAACTTTCTTTTTTTTGTAATTTTCCGGCTTTCCTCACGATGAAAAAAAAAATCGTTTGCTAGCCTTTCACAAATCGCTCAGCATCCAAACTGAAATTTTCCGATTTTTCTTTTATTGGCTCACTGCGATAAAAAAAAAGTTTCTCACTGAAATTTTATCCAAATTACGACAGCAACAAAAATATTTAATTTTTTTGTTGTTTGTTTAAAGTTGAAGAGTCGCGCGCGCGATTCTCACTGCAATCGACAATATCAAGATGTCTTTATGTGTGCTTGCGCGGTGTGTATAAAAAAAATCGCGATAACAAAGCGTCTCACTCGTTCAACGGTCGCTCAGTTTCTGATTTGAATGAGAAAAAGGAAATTTTTGGAAGAAGAAAATGTTCCGTGTTGTTTTGCGAAAAAAAAGAAGTGTTTTTCCATGTTAGACTCGTGAAAATTGTGAATCATCTAAGTGCTTCTTCCAGTGCATGCGCGCATCAAGCCGGTACTTCCAGTGCGCCACGAGTCATTGCCGAGCTTGGATCCCCTGGAAAGCTCTAACGAAACTTTTGTTTACACAAAATAAAGAAATAGCGATGTGAGAGAGATGGAAATACATCAAAAGCTTCTTTTTTTCTTCTTCTGAAAGCTTGAGATCAAAAATACATCTCAAATAAATTTCTGTTAAATCGCAGACATACTCAAGAATTTAATTTCGTTAAAGAAAGTCAGCAAATGAAAAGAACAAAAAAAAAACAGTCAAAGTTTTCATAAAAAAATGTTTTTCTTTATTTATTTTGCAAAATAACAAGCTCCATCAAGCGTAGAGAAGATAGTTACTTACTTATGTAGTAGTTTGTAATAGCAAAAATACACTTGGTTTTGGTATATTTAAAATATTTATATAAAAAAATCCCTTTACGGATTTCCGCATGGCAGATGATTTGGGAACATTCCGTAACTGACGTTCCAATTGATTAAAACAGAATAAGAGTACTGACACCTGACGTTATTAACGGAAAATCCCGTACATCTGAGAAATGCTGTTTAGTTTTCGTGAATGCATTAAATCAAGTAATTGAATATGAAAATAGTTTTTTGAACTTCCTCTGTGCCATAAAAATGCATTTTTGCTCGTCTTTCTTCGCCAAGCGCACTCGAGGGAGCTTTCTGCAGCAGAGAGCTTTTCTGTGCTGTGAGTCTTTTTTTTTCTATGTTAATGGTCAAAGTCTTTTTATCGTTCACATGCTTCCAAAAAAAAAAGAAGAAGCAAATTTCCATATTTTAATGCAAATTAAATATTACGGTCGCTCGGGAATTGATGGTTGTGACTGGATGATTCTCGTCTAAAAGCTCATGTACTTATTGTGTATTTTTCAACGTACATAGAAGTCCATATTCAACTCGACCCGAAACGATTCCCGCAAAACAACATTGTGTGTGCTCTTTATTTAAATTGGGAAATTTATGATACTTGGTTTTTTTTTTGGATGTAATCGCTTTCTCGTTATTATTGAAATTGTATTTTGCGCTTTTTTTGCACAGAATTTTTTTTTATATATTCTATCCCTGGAATGCTCGACGCCAAAGATATTTGTTTCTAAAATATAAATTTTTAACGTGCCAAATATAAAATTTCTCTTCTTTCGTTCAAGTTTATCAACAAATTATAGAGATTTGTGTGTAGAGTTTATTGTGGGTGGGATTCAGTTTTGTGGTGTTCATATATTTTATAAATATATATTGATAGCATTTGAAGAATCTTACAGATTCTGGCATTAAATAACAACTCTACGTTACTATATGATAAACATTTAATTTCTTGCTGCAACTTTAGAACGACAATTTCTTTTGTCCGATAAATTTTGTGATCGCCCACACACACACAAAACACAACACAATTCTCTCTTAAATTTATTTTTGTATTATCAATTGCATCACTTCTAATGGCAACCAGGTTTGTATATAAAAAAAGAATACTTTATCGTTCAGATATGTCTGATTGTGTCACAAAGCTCAATTTCTGTGTCAGTTTCGCTTGATGCGAAATTTTCATTTAACAAAAAAAAATATAAAATCACAAGAACATTTTTTTCGTTTTAAGAAAGACGAATGAATTTTGCTTTGTGTTATTTCTCTCAGCTCTGGTTATAATAAAAGAATGGAAAAAATAAACACAAAATTCGAAGCTAAAAATGCTTTTTCTGTGTTATCATTCACAGAATTGTCATGGTGTTTTTTGTCCTGGCAACGAGTTAAATTATTCGAAAGATGATATTGAAAATCCACTTTTCTTCTTATCTGTCTTTAGCATTGCGCAACCGAGAATGTGTGCACAACAGCTCAATGCAGAAAGGCATGAGATAGCGTTGAAGTCGCTTTTTTTTCTCCTTACCATCATAGCAAATAGTTAAGCATTAAAAATACATCACTAATAGCGTCGATGGAACTTTTTTTTCTCACCGTCTTTCGTTGTCAACGATAGCAATAAAAAAACACAGCGAAGAAAAGGTGAAAAATGAAAATGTAAATTGGAAAAATGGAGTTTGTCTTTTAGTAAGAGAAAACATTTTTGTGCAACGATAAAAGTTCTCTCGCTTATACAACTTAAGAGACAAATCTAATAAATTTCCATTTTCGTTCGCTTGCGTTAAAGTTTAAAAAATTGTTCAAATTTGTGGTTTTCAAATATTGATATTGCAACGATACTTTGAGTGATGAATGGAAATTGTTTCCATCTCTCTCTCTCTCTCTTGTGATAAGAAAAGCTTTCAGACTAAACAATTTTCAAATCGTCTTAAAATAAATGTTTTCTATACACAATAGAAAAAGAAAAAAGTTATTTAAACTTTCTAAATAATAACTAAATGTTAACATTTCACAGACCTAACCTCCAATTTCTATTATTTGTTTATCTTAAAATTCCTCTTCAAGGGATCTAGAATAACGATTAGAATCAACTCTACGTCTCTGGCTTCGACGTACGGCATCAGCACGTCGATATGGGGCACTTTTTATGGAATTAATTATGTCTTCAAGGGCTCCATTGTACACATCATCCTGATGCAACAGTTTCTTCTCTCGAATGGAATTTGTTTGTTTCAGTTCTGATATAACAGCTTCCTGTATACATATAAAAGCACAACAAGGGAAGAAGACAGGATGGAACAAAAATGACGCAAAAAAGAGTGGATGAAAAGAGAATTTTCGATTAGAGAAATTAATTTTTCCTTTGATAATTTTTAAGCGCTTTATTATTTGTAAAAAAAAATTAGTTTGAATTTTAATTGTTTTTGTTGATTTTTAGCTGGATTGTTTAATGGGATAAAATTGTGAAAGGGATCAAGCGATTAGGATTTTTTCATGCATAAAACTAAAAAGAATAAAAACATTTGACTCACCTGTTGTTTCTTTTGGTTGGCATTGTTGCGCAAAACAACTTCCGCATCACCTTCTTTCTTCATTGCGGCTTGTGCGACAGCAAACTCTAAACGGCGACGTTGTTCATTCTCCTGGTCGATTGTCTAAAGTCCAAAAAGTAATTAAATAAGGATTTAATTAGATAATTGTACACGTCCATCAGGTGCTCAGCTCACCTTAAAGGCTTTGACAAAACGAACAAGCAGCGAGAAGAATGCATTGGCGTCGGAATTTCGTGATGATTCACCAAAAAATTCCAGACATTCCTTAAAGCTCTGTTGGGCAACTTTCGTATCGGCGCTGATTTTTTTCAATTTGTCTTCAGAGTTGGCGAGAAAATCTTTCAGCACAAGATTTTGTGTGTTCTTTCCACGCGTTTCCACTTCCTTGCGAACGATTTCCATTCCCTTTTCAAGCTCATTTACATCCGTAATAACATTTTCAAGAGACACAGCTGAAGCTTTGTCAATGCAAAATAGCTCGCCATCGAAGTTGAGCAGATCAGAAAATTTCTGACGAGTAGTAGCAACAATATAATGCAACAATGAAATTTTCTTATCACTTGATTTTGTGTCCAGCAGTGAATCGAGACTTTGAAGACGGAATCCATATGCAGGTCCGCGTTTATTTGAGTTCATGTAATTACCAAATGCCAAAATGACTTCAAGCAGTGCCTTGAACTTCTTTGAAGATTTAACCGACGATGATGCTGAGGTTATTGAATAAATTTGCTAAAAACAAAGAAACAATAACAACAAGACTGATAAACAAATTCAGGGTTATAAAAAAAATACGCAACATACCGGGCTGATGAGATGAATACTATCAAAGAAATTTCCCATGTAGTTCATTATGGCGAGTTTCGATGAGATTCGTTCGACTTTGGTGAGATTCAAGATGAATTTGTCTTCTTCCGTCAGTAGATTGATGTCCTTCTTCGCTATGACGTAATCTTTGAATAGTTTTATTTCCTGCTCGGTTGGAATCATCTTTTGTAAAAGCTCAACATTGTCCAGTGACAGAGTTTTTAAATCTAAATTATTAATGGCTTTGATCACAACATCGGCTGTCATTTCAAGTTTTCTTCGTGAGATTGCTGAAAGGACAAGAAAATTGCGAAAAAAAAAGTTAACACATTGCTGTTTAGCGAAATCAATGGAAAAAGACCAACAAATGAGAACGGCAATTAAGATTCGATTCAAGATTTGAAACAATTGCAATCAAAACTCACCAATATTTCTAAGACGAGTGTGCTCCAATAGCGAAATATTTTCTGGTTTCTTGAATCGTTTGCTGGAGAAATCACGCGAAAGATTTCCATCAACTTCTGAACCAGCCAGCGCTGCAATTCCAATGCCAATCTTGAATTTCTCTTCGAAGTCAGTGAAATCAATTGTCTTATAAAGCTTTTCATCGTCCAACTCATTGAAGATTGTTCCGCGCACTTGATTTGGTTTGAGTGCGACCCAATTGAGTGTTGGCAACTTGTATTTTGTAAGGACCTTTCGTTTGATGGTCATTGCACCACTTGGCGCCGGCATCATTCCAGGCATTGGTGGTGGCGGTATAAAGGAAGTAGTGCCTGGCTTTTGCGGTGGAGGTGGTGGGCTCATAGTGTCGCCGAAGCTATTCATCATTGGTGGTGCTGGAGGCGGTGGTGGTGGCATACATACAGGACTAGTATTGACTTTCGGTTCTTCAGTGACTTTTGATTGTGACTGTTGTTGTTGCTGTGGACTGATATCTGAAAGTTTTCCCCCTTTCGCTAGTAAATTTGATACATCTTGCCATGAGGTACCTTTCGGAAGGGTCTTTGAGAAGTTTTCCAGCTCAAGGATCATTGATTCACGTGATTTTGACTCTTGTTCATGCTTCTGTACAATCATTTTTAGCTTGTTCACTTCCTCATCAAATACACGCTGCTGCTGAATTAGTTCATCACGTTCCTGACGGATTCGTTGTAGGTCAGTTTGCATATTTGCAATATTAAAGGCAGCCTCACGTTCAATTTCAGCAATTCGATCAGATGCTCGTCCGAGATCATCCTCAAGCTCATTGATACGTTCCAAAGCGGCAGTTTTTGTGATGCTGTCTTCCATTAATGCCGAAACATCGAAGACATTATCCAGATATGCTGAGATTTGTACTTGAAGCTCTTCAGATTCTGTTAAGCGCAGCTTCTCCAGATAATCATCCAAGCCCAGTGCAGTGAATTCATATTGCAAATGAACGCGATAATTGATGTCTTCCACGGAATGTACAACAATGTTCATGAATTGCATACATGCCACCATAAAGTCTACTTTGAAGATTTCATAATTCATAAACATGTCAAGTAGTGTTTCAAATCGCTTCGTTTCACCGGTGACTTTCTTGAAGTTATCAAAAGCAAACAGAATAATCTCATGTCCACCTTTCACAAGACAAATTGCAGCAAGAAGCTCAAGCACTAAAGCTTTTGTACGTAATGATTTATGAATCAGACTTAGTGCAATGCAGTTGATGGCTTCACGATGCTGTATCACCATATTGAAGCCGTATTTATTGTTCATAATGGCACGAAGGCACATGATGCCCACATGAATATCGTCCGTCGTTGAGCCCATGTTCAGTTTTTGAATATGACGCGATCTACGCTTGGTACCGGGACTAGTGAGCATATCATTGAGACCAGGACGATTAAAGCTTCCCGAACCTGAGATCATCGTCAATCGATTTTGTGATGAGCTATGTTGATTATTATTATTAATGTTTCCTGTACTTGTATTGGCAGATTGTCCGCCAATATCTTGTGACGCATTTATTTCATCCTGAATCGATTGCTCATATCGCATCATCTGCAGTCTAAAGCTGAGATAGTCAACGAGAGCATCCAGTCCTTGATTGTCATCATCCAAGAACTCTTTTACCCACTCAATGTGATTGGTGCGCAGCGAAATTTCTAGATCACGCAAAACTTGCGTTGATGTTGACTCACCCACAATTTTGCGTTTCTGGAAATACGAAAAAAGAAAAAAGAAGAAGAAAAAACACATTATTCGATGAAGATCAATTGAATGTGAATCGAGCCCGTCACACCCACTTTTCACTATCAAGGAAAGAATAATTTTCAAGATCATCATCATCATCACGTGGCTCATGACATCATTGACCAATCATGCCCCCTAAGTAGGCGCACCAGCAAGAAGATATGAATCATCGTAATATGGCGCGCAAAAGTTGAAGTGTTTGGATGACGTTATGTTAAGATTCTGATTAATCATCATCATTGTCATCATCATAAAAATTAAAAAGTTTTTGCAACAAGTTGCGTAATATTACGTAACCACAAAGAATTGAATAGTCATGAATTGTGAACACGATGAACGAAATGAAAGTTTTGAAACAAAAACTTCGCAACCAGAACGTGTGCGATGACGGTCATTGATGTCATGAACATAATAATTTGTATTTGATGATGTTTTTCTTTTCCGATTGCGGTTGAAGCTTGATGTGTGTAAAATTAAATTTAATTGATCTTTCCAGGTCATCATAGTACAAACTACTTACTCGATGGCTTCGTGATGCCTTTGGATCAAGATATGTTCGTAGTTTTGTAAGGTAATGTGAGGGCGGATCCTTTGCATGAACCATTTCCTGAAACATAGAAAAAAGAAGCATAACGATCAAGGTCATTGAACTGTTATAAATTTCTTTAAAGATCAAAGCATCTCACCTGATCACAAATGATGTCCCATTTCTTTTCATTGTCGTAATTCTTCAATAGTTTTGCCTTATCGGGCGGCAGGTCCATCGATTGCTTTAAATTGTGGGAAAAGCACAGAAAAAAAATCATATTAGAATACAATGATGGCATAGCCATTAAATTTAATATGTATTATGGTTTTTGCCCAAAAACAGAGTTCACTGAATGTGCCATTTAGATATTGAACCAGCACGATTGGCACGTTAAATGGCAATAAATCGTCAAGCGAGTATGCAACAAGCGATCTGTTTGCGAATAAACAAAAAAAAAAAAGAGACGTCTAAAGACCCCCAATAGAGTTCAGCAATTTCATATGCACCAGAATCATGCACTTCACTTCAAAATCTCTCTCTGTATCGCTTAAACTGTTCACTGGCTTCTGGGGTTTTTAAAGCGCCATCACATTATTCAGTCGCAAATCTCTCACTGACATTTTCAAATGAAATTCTTGAATGGCAATTTGCATTGCAGCAATGAACAGTTTTCTATTTTTTTTTTTCTCTTTGTTCACTGTCACTTACGAAATGGGGCAGGAAAAAAATCGGTTCCGTGATGGAAAATATTCTTCAGCGCATTAACATTTTTGCTCCGATATTAGAAATTGACCCAAGGTTGATGCATAAGAACATCATGAATTCATGTGATTGGTGACGGTCAATCAATCTTTTAAAACGAAAGAAAATAAATTGTGATAGCATTGCCGTGAGATGAAAACGTTCCGCAATGGGTGGCAACACACTTTACAAGCTAATCGACATGTTACTTAATGCAAATTATATTTGTGATAAGAATGTTCGCCTTTCCCACGCTTAGATACACATGACCTCCACATTTTTGTTCAATGTCTCAGAAGATCCGTTGTCAATATCATGAGAGACTTTGGAATATTAACTTTCAATATTATAGCTTATCAACCGTAAATGACTCTACATGTCTCTCTCCCTCTCTATACGTCAAAGTGGAACAAATGGATCAATTTTCATATTAAAAGCGACCGGCGACGAACGACACTCCATTGAGGTCCGGCCCTCATTCATTAACTGGAATTATTACTCGGAAAAAGGGAGAGAGAGAAAAAATAATGAATTTGAGGCAGGAAAGATGGAAAAATTTCAAAAGAGCACACCCAGAGATCTCATTTCCATGTCCAGCTCAAATAGATTTTGTAATAATTTTTAAAATTTCTTTGCTTTAATCATTCGATTTCCATTGAAATGACTGCAAAATATTTATTATTGTTTTTATTTTATTTTTTTTTGGTAATTTGAGCTGTTGCTGAATTAACATTCGAAACCTTTATATACAGTCGAAATGCAGCTTTCAGTGCTCATGGTTCATTGAGTTTCGCACATTGAACAAAGTTAAAAAAAATGAAATGAAACAACACAAAAATTATTTGAAGTTGTTTTTGTGTTGATGTCTTGCGAAATTGTTTGATGGGCCTTGAAAGATATCTATTGCGCGCGGGGCTTTTTTATCTTTAAAGAAGTTTCGCAAATGTAATAAGAAGTTAAAACACGCGTACGATGAAAATCGGCGACAAAATGTAAACTTCATGTCTTGAACAAATAAAAAATCAAAACAAGAATCAACATTTTTAGAGCGCCCAAAGTCATAAATAAATATTAAGGCATCGGCGATATGTATGTGTGTGGGAGATTATTCCATTAATATTATTATTGCCCCTCTGCTCTGATAGTAGATTCATAGAATTTCGTTTATGACTGAACACTTTAGAATAAAAAAAAACCCGAATGACGCGTATTGAGCAATAGAAATTTTATCACAGACAAATAAAAGGAAATTTTACAGAATTTAAAATTGATGAGATCATTTTTTTGTTTTGTTCGATACTGTTCAATGAGGAGATTGCTAATGCAAACAAGTTAAGTTTAAAAATGAAAGACATTTAATTTGGCAAATGTTGATTCATCAATTTCGTTTCTATTTAACAAAACGTTTGCCACTCAAACGTTGCATCTTTAATGAGCGTAGTTTGTGTTTTAACATTTAGCAGGATTTTTGTTAATCTTAAGAATGTAAGAAACCGAAATTAATCAATGCTTCAAACGTACTTAGCAAATTATTCTTAGAGTTCTTTGTTTCTTTTCTCAAGATGTATAGCGATGAGAGATCACGATTGAGGGAGAATCTTTGTTCATACAAGCATACATACACATGGTATTTTATTTATTTTATGTGCCGCGAGATGTGTGTCTAAGGAAGTTAACTGTTTGCGGCCCTTATGCATTTTTGAAAGAGGCTCTTGAGAGGGAGAATGGCATGATTCAAATATGATGTGATTCACAGAACCAAACGGAATAACTAGCAACATTGAACAGTCATTATAAGCCACTTCCTGCAGAATCATATCGAACGCGCAATTTATCATGCGATGAATGCTTAATGATTTATACAATCTTGAATTGAAAAAAGTCCCAAAAAAAAAAAAACTAATAACTTACCAACACTCGCGCAAAACGTCGATCGAGTTCGGATGCATTGGGCATAGGCTGCAAGTTTCTGCTCCGTATGCTCGGCTGTCGTATGTGATTCGCAACTAGTGTTGATGATGGCGATGCCAGATCACTGTTACAATCCATAAAGATGTCATTTCGATAGTTCACATGATTTTTGTCGAAGTTGTCATTTCCTTTTGACAATACGGAACCCATGATGATGGTTTTGCTTCTTTTCTGGGTTGATGATTTTCTGCTGATGGTGCTTGTGCAAAATTATTATTTTTGTATAATTTGCTGGCCTTTTTTTTTTATTCGATGTAATCACTTATTTTCTGCTGGTACTAACGTTGATAACATTTTGATGTTCGCCATCACATACAATTACAGCAAATCTTTTTTTATTTTTCGTTGGTTTTTGGCTGATCGTATTTCATGCGGCAATGGTGTTGCAAAGCTTAGTAGCCAAAAAAAAAAAAAAAAAAAACTGCAACCGTTTCGTTAGTCTTTTTTTTAAAGAAATCACTTGAACTGAGTTCGCAAATATCGTTACTGACTTGTATTATAAATGAATGTTGTATATTATAAATTTTTTCAATTTGTCTGAGAGAGCTCGAGGGCAACGATTTAGTTGTGGCGCGGCTGTTTCTTTTTTTCTCTTTTTTTTTTGTTGTCAGACACACTCAAGTTATATTAATTCATTCACGAAACACCATTGTAATTGTGTATATTAGTTAACTAATAACAAACAATAATCGGCCCAAAAAATTGTAGCATTCAAAGTCCAAAACGTGACGTCACAAGCGAATTTACGATCCAATAGGTTTTGCGGAATTTTCATGCGTGTTGTTTCTATTACACCAGTTTACAATAATTTCACAATGACATTACGCAGCAACGACTGGAAACAACGAGCTCGTAGATTATGTAGATCGACTTCAATTGACAAATTCCTTTTGTGTAAAAAAAAGAAAATGAACAGTAGATTTGTATTTCGTATTAATTCAACTGAATCAGACATAAATTATAAAAATTGTCAATTAATGATCCGGCAGCAACTCAGAGACAACGCAAATAAAATAACACAGCGCAAAATGTTAAAACGATCGCTTACATTGCGAGTCGTGCGAGCAACTAAATGTATGACTGGAAAATTATTAACTCAGCTCCGTTGTTTGTTAATGTATTGTTGCTATTCGATTCTCTTCTTTCTTGAATTCAATGAGCGCGAGGAGATCACCAAAAAACAACAATAAACATTAAATTCTGAATGAGGGTGAGACTTGAATGGGTGTGTGTGTATTACAATCACAGTAAGGTTCTGATGGTGATAACCCTGCATTGTGACCTTAAACTCTAGAAATACGATGTGATGTCACTGATTGGGAATTTCGTATAAACGGGAAAAAGGTCATAAAATGTGAGGAAGGAAATGTTAAGGTCATAAAACAATTATGCCGAAATGGGGATTTATGGGTTGCAAGCAAAAACTTGACGATGACATCATCATTATAAGTGCAGTTGTCGGGCGACACAGAGAGAGAGATAGAGAGGATCAAGCAGATTAAGAGAGCGACACACTGTTGAGTTGAATGTTGTGCAATGTGTCACAAAACGTGTACATCCAACAGGAATTCCATCTCTATTTCTCTTGTTTGACATTTCTTTTGTGCATCAAGAGCTCTTTGACCACCCACACACGGAAAGTTGTTGGACTTGAAATACTGATGTGAATTTCTAATTTATTCAGATGCCTCGCATGTTTTGTTGTTGCGCTTTTGGGATTCCGACACACTTTCCTTGCACAATCGATATCACGTTATCTGAACAGTTTGTTGCTACTGAATGTTTCACAATTGCAATCGTTATCGGTGAAATGGTCATGATAGCGATAGCGAATGCATGATAACAATGTAACAATGTCTGTGGTTAGTTATGTTTATTGTGATTGTCCAATCCATGTTTTCGAACAAAAGTTAATTAAATTCACCTTTTATTCACTTGTTTTGTGTGGCACACTGAATTTTGATGACTTAGAAATGTAACAGAATGGTTAAACCATTATAAACGAACTTAATTCGACTACAAAACGCCCCAAAACTAAAAATGTTGCTTTACTCCTTTCCTTGTTTACTACATAGTTGTCTTCCCCTTGGGTTTTGCTTCATTTTTTCAAATTTTTGCATCTCTAGGTAGCACTATTTTTACCATAGAAAATAAAGATATCGTCAACAATGTTTTCTCTCAAAATATTTCTCATTGCTAACAATAAAAGGAATGATGTGATTTTTTAAAACAAAAAAAAAAAATCAATTTATTTACAACTGATTTCATTCATCACCGGCGTTTCGGATGATTTTGATGTTAGACTACAATTAAATTTAAATATTTTAACATTCATTCGTTAGTTCGATCACATTTTTGTGGTAATTTTAACATCGCGATAACTTCAAAACTGATTAGGATACATTTTTCTCGAAAACGGAAATCGTTATTATTGTTTTTTTTCTTTCTTTTTAAGAATATCTGATGTGGCGTAAAATACTACGTTTCTGATCAAGGAATGAATCATACATAACAATGCATTCAGTTGATTCTCCTTTCGTAGATTGAAAGTTCCAATCTTTAAATATTGCGATAAGATAGTTCGTAGTAGATCGTCTTATTTAGTAAATCAGCACTTTGAAGTTTCTGCGCAGTTTCTCCAAAACAGACAGCTGTAAGCTCCCGACTGACACAATAAAAATACCGCGGTCAAAAAAACAACTGAGCAGATCGTACAAGGCTAGAAATATATCTTTAGAAAATTGAGTCATCTTTAGAAAAATGCGTTGATGTTTCACCTTCCGCTCTAAGAAAAATGATATCAGGTAGAGGATAATGAATAGCCGATGAATGAAGAAGTTGTTGGTTTCGCTTGGCTTTGGAAGGAGAAGAATCTAAAAAATAAATAGAATTTTCTCGTTTTAGCATTTAAAATCAGGAATGCATTTAATATGTTTAATGCAATAGGAAAACTCACTGGTATTAAGCATTGTAAACAATACATCGAACTATCTTGTGTGGTTAAGAAGGGCCGTGGAAAGAAATTTTAAATTTTGGGTTTAAAGTTTTAAAAATTATTTTTCCAGAAACTTATTTTTCTTTGCCAAAATTTCCCATATGAGTGGCATGCCCACTCTGGAAATGTAAACAAACAGTAGATTTTTTCATCCTGAGACAGTTCGGAAATGGGTCTTATTGTCGTTCACACAGGCGCCGGAAATTTTGTTAAGGAAGAAAACTACAAAACATTATGCAAAAAGGCATGTAAAGTTGCAGCAGAAGTAATCGATTCCGGTGGAAGTGCTCTCGATGCCTGTGAAACCGCAATAATAATTCTTGAAGATTCTTGTCATACCAATGCTGGCTTTGGAAGCAATCTAACATGGGATAGAAAAGGTAATAGGAAACAATTACATTCATGACGCGCCGTTTTATAAACTGTTCCTTGTTTTTAAGTTGAATGTGAAGCTGGAATTATGTATCAAGATTCGACAACTGTCAACTTCGGAGCCTGCACAAATGTGAGCGACGTGAAGAATCCCATTTCATTAGCGCGTAAAATCTGTGATAAACAATCGACATTGTTCCAATTTGGAAGGTTACCGCCAATGGTACTTGCCGGATACGGAGCTAGTGCATTTGCATCAGAGCTTGGCTTGCAAATGGTATCAATGGACCAATTGATTTCAAAAAAAGCAGCAAACACTTACGACTATTATCGAAATAAAATCAGTGAATTTGAGCAATCAAATGTGGTATCGTGTGGACCACTTGACACAGTTGGAGCATGCTGCATTGATGGCTCTGGAAATATAGCCGCTGGTTGCAGCTCAGGTGGAATAGTATTGAAACTCTCAGGAAGGGTTGGTCAAGCGGCATCATACGGAGCTGGATGTTGGAGTCAAAAAGTCGGAAATCAATCAGCAGCATGTTGCACAACGGGAAATGGTGAATTTCTAATGAAAACTCTACTAGCTCGTGAAATTTGTCAATCAAGCTTTCAGCAACAAAACGATTGTCCAACCACGATACGACTCAATCAAGTTTTTAATGATAAATTTCTTAAGTCACCATTGTTACCACCAAATCAAGACCGCTATGCAGGTTGTCTTATGATCGACTACAATTCCGAGACGAACCGTGGAGATCTGTTGTGGGCTCATACGACAAAAATGCTCTGCCTTTGCTATAAATCAAATCGTCAAAAGATACCAAAGTTTATTGCATCATCACTGCCAGATCCAACGCAAGCCGGCCATAAGGTGATTGTATCTGGAATTCCCTTCTCTCTTTAATTCTATATTAACTAAATTTCCAATACATTTTTAACAAACAAAATTCTTTTATTTTTTAAGAAAAAGAAAAAAAAAACTTAATTAGTGTGACAACATAAATTAACGACATGAGTTTTACTTCTTTGTTCGCGCTTTTCGCGTTTTGCTTGTTTCAGATTCTAAAATTGAAATAATTATTCTGATAAATATTTATTGAAATTAATTTTGTTTCACAACTTACCAGGAATTTCAGATTGGGACTCTTCGGGAATCACCGTTAAATTATACAACTTCTTTGGGCTGTTCGACTTACGAGATGCCTTTGATGCAATGCTGGAAGAATCATCATCATTTGTGTTCTTTTGCTGAAGGCGACGTTTGCGTTTAAGTCGTGATGATGCTCGCGAGCTAGTTTCTGAGACGAATGATTCATTGTCCGAACCACTAGAGGCACCAACATCACTTTGAACAAGTTCAGATTTTGTGGTTCTCAACGCTTTCGCAATTGCCATTTTTTCCGTAAGCTGGCGTGACTTCTCCAACACTGCTAGTTGACTTCTAGTGAGACGTCGACTACTGACGGATATTTCATCTGTTGGACTAACAGCTTCTGGCGTTACTTTTCCAAGTGATAAATTCATTGCTTCAATTTTCTTTTTCGATGATGATCTTGTTGAACGAGTTGAGATTTCGGATTTTGTATCATCATCGTCATCAGAAAAACTTGTTTGTTTTCGTTCACTTCGTCGCGATGGTGGTCTTATTGGTTCAGTTGTTTCCGGTGATTTATCACTTTCAGACACAATCGAGAGAGCTTCTTTTGATGCAGCACGAGTCATTCGTCGTGGTGTCAATGACATGTCAAGTGATGCTCTTCTACTTCCAGATTTTTTTACCGAATCGCTTTTGTCTTCATCCAAATGTGAATTTCGTCGTGTCGTTTTCGTTGGCGTTGTTGGTGTTTCTTGCAACTGTGATCGTCTTCGAGTCATGCGTTGCGGTGATGAAACAGGTGTCGCCTCATTTTCTTCAATTCGTTCAAGCAACTTTTCTTTTAAAATATTCTTCGGAGCTTGACGATCTTCAGTTGACGAACGACGCGAACGAGTTGAGCGTGGTGATGATGGACGGCTGTTCGGAATAGACTTTGCTCTCAACTGTCGACTAGATTCAATAGATTCAGAACGCGCGCGTGTTATTCTTGCTTTGGGTGTTGTAAGATCCAAGCTGCCATCGTCATTTCGTGAAGAATCATCTACAGCTGGTGTTTTTCGGTCAGCGATTTGTGCAATATCTAATATATTCGTGATTTCAGGCGTCACGATGGAGAATTTTGACTCATCTTGCTTGAATGTCTCATCGCATTCGATCGTATCTTGTGCAGAATCTTCTGCAATTTGGCCTTGATCTAATATATTTGTAGTTTCAGTTGCAGTTGCAACATAATCTGACTGAACGATTGATAATTTTTCTGAACGAGCTTTTGTTTCTTTTTCTGGATCTTGATCCGTATCTTCCATAATTCTAGCCTGATTCATATCATTTGCAGAGCTTTCTTCAGTTGTTTGCTCGGAGGCAGCTACAGTCACATCTGCAAAAATTCTAGCATTATCCAAGCCACCACTGTATGTCTGCTCTTCATCAGTTGTTGGTTGAATGGAGTTTTTGCTGCTCTCGATACTCGAAATTAAAGCAGCTTCGTTGAGTTGATCACCAAATGCGCTTACAAATGAGCAATCTTCTGACATCATTGATGTGCTGTGAACATTTTGTTCCCGATTTGTTTCAGGCTCTGGCAACTTTTCAGCTGCAATTTGATTTGGTTCAGCTTCCATTGGAATAACTTCTTCTGTTTCCATGATTTCCAGCTCGACATTTGGTTCAGCTGTTGATGTAGCAATTTCAATTTTTACTTCGACATTGTGTGGCATTTCAATTTGCTCTGATGATTGTACAACATTATTGTTATCTTTAGAATCGCACATAACAACTTCTTCAGATGCTGAAATTGCTTCTAAATGCTGATTATCGGACTGCTTTATCTCTTCATATGGCGGTGATGCGATGTCATCTTCCACATCTGAAGTTTCAGCTTGTTGTTTGTCTTCATCATCATCTAGGTTCTCATAAAGCATAGACATGATCTCTTCCTGTGTTTCAGCAGGACGCATTTCTGTTACTGGCTCATGCTCAATCAAAATTTCAACATCATCAATTTTTTCTTTTCCCAGTGCTGATGGTTGATTACTCTCCAATGTATGGAATGATGGCAATGTCGACAGCTCCTGTTTTTTCGGTACTGGCGGCATTGGATTCTCTTCACTGTCAGTGTCACTATCTAGACAGATGACTTCATCGTTGTTTGATATTTTCTGTTGATTTCGTGCTAGCTGACTGGGTTTTTTCTTAGTGCTAGTCAAATTTTCAGAACTATCATCGAGATTAAGTTCACCATAGTCGTATTTATCAGATTCTGCGGAGGAATCATCATCATAATCACTGTGTTCTGGCAGTTGCTCCTCCTCGAAATGCTCGTCCACAAGATCTTCATCATCGTTACTGTCTTCTGAGTCATCGGTATCGCTTCCTAGCACAGATCTTTTTAGTGGCGGCTCCAATGTAGTTTGTTCTTCATCACTTGTGTCTGTATCATCATCGTAATCTTTAGGTAAAACTGATTTTCTTACAAACTTTAGAATCGATGCTTCAGAGTGGTCTGTGTCGAACTGGCTGGAACTATCATCATTTGAGTCCTCTTGAATAATACTCTTTTCACGGAATGGTTTGTCGTATTCTTGTGACGATTCGGAACTAACACTTGCGCTCAATAGTTCAGGCTTCGTTTCACTGACTTCTTTCTGTTGTGTAGTAGAAATCAAAATTTCCTGTCCTGGTTTTAGAATTTCAATTTGTTGTTCTTTCGGTGCTTCGTTTGGAGTTGTTGAACGACTTTTAATAGGCGGTCTTGGCTTTGGACCATCTAAGAAGATTGTAGATGATGCAATCACCTTTACATCTGAAGCTTTTGGTGATTTACTTGGTGAAAAGAAAACTTCAGCTGATGATACCATTTCAGTTTCAGTTGGTTCTTCGAGAATTGACGATTCATTGAAGCTCGTATTTTGACTGGATGGCATGGCAGCAAATGTTATAGACTTGACAGATTTATTATCATCATTAAATTCATTGAATAGACTTGGTGTTGGTGAGACGCTTCCACGGCATGATCGTGTTTTTAAAATCGAATGAGGTGTTGGTGGTAAGTTTTCTTGTATCTTTCTAGGAGGTGTTTTCTTGCTGATAACAGGTGTGTTCAGAACATTTGTGCCAAAGATAGAATCAACGTCAGGCGTGTTAGAACCTCTGGGAGTGCGCACTGCAAAACTCCAATTCGGTTTCATTTCTCTGAAATTCGTCAATATGCTGATGCGAGTTTCTTTGTAGCTCTTCCTTTTGACAATTCCTGAATCGTTAAGCTTTCGACGTTTCTGGTTTGGCGCTTCCAAATCTTCAAGTCTAAAAATGTCGCTTTCTTTTTGATGTAATTTTCGTTTACCATGTTCATTGATCTCTAATGTTTGTGAAAGATCTTGATGTTTTGTCGTTTGTTGCTGATATTCGAAAATTCCCAGCTTAGGCGATCCGATAAATGGAAGTTCTTTAGATTCCTGTGTACATTCATGTGCAGCTTCGGTGATCGATTGAATTGTTTTCTGATAAATATTGTTTCCTGCATTGCATCTGGCACGAATAAGATTAATACTCAGGGGAAATGGCGATTCCTGAGCTTTTGCTTGATACTTTTCCTTCTCCGTGTATGTCATGAAAGTTAAATTTCTAGTTGTTGGCTCCATTGTTGAATGAAAAGCACTCAATACTTCCTTTGATGGTTCCATATTGATAGTCTCATCAGCACAATCCTCAACCAAATGAACTGCATCGATGAATTTTGCACGTTGCAAAAGATAAACGAAGTGGAGATTCACACAATTTGAAAGATCAGCTGTTTGGAGATAATCGCGCAAGATTCGACCTTCATCATCACTCAATGATAAGTCAAGAAGCTGCTCGTAAAACGATGAATGAAGAATTTTCTCAAAGAACTTGATGAGCAGGGCTTCATCGCCACTAGCACGCTGCACTTTAAGTGCTTCACTCATTAGATTGTTGGCCATCAATGTCATTATTTCCAGCTCAGTGTCAATTGGATTTCCAGGACAACGTAAAGCTCTTAATGCCAAACTACTTGATTTCTGTCGCAATAAGGATCCAATTAGAAGTTCTCGCTGCCAATGCGGTAAATACTGATCGTGCGATAATGGTGAAATAAGTTCTTCTACAGCGATGTCTAAATGACCATTGTCCAAATTCCAGAAGGCTTGCGTTCGTTTGATAACAGCCGAATTCATTTTAAACACTGCCGGAAATTTAATCAAATTTCTAACAATACTCGAATAAATTCCATCACTGAGAACATTTGTGATGTCCATAAATAAGTACACGAAGATAACAAACTTGTTTTCGACCGAAATATCTTGGACAAGCAACGTTCTCAACAGCATCTGAATTGATGAAGGCGGATAGAGTCCATCATTTCCACTTTCGCGCCAAATTTCACGCAACTTTACTGAATTGCATTCGCGATCGATGAATGTATCAATAAACAAATATTTTGAACCGCTGATGTAGTCTCGCGTGGTTCCATGAAGCCAAGCATCATCCAGCTTCATACGTTGAGTAACATAAAATTTGCGTATTTCACGATATGGATACGGTACGATTAAAAATTCATCCATCGATGCTGAATCAAGTTGCTCTTCCTTTTGACCTTCAGGCAACAGACCGACATTCAAAAGCCATTGTAAAACTTCCTGATAATCGGAAGCCATCTTGATATTCTCCGATTGTGTGTGCAACTGAGGATATATATTGTCGGGAATATACCGGCGATAATCTTTCAGTATGGATTGAAGAAGTTCTGAAAGGATTTTGAGTTGTTTACAGCATTGTGAAAGCATTTTTTGTGTTCCATAATCGATTCGTTGCTCGGAAAAATCAAACAATGGCTGGCACAACGAATTGCAGACATCCTTAATTGCACACACACGAGACCAAATCCAATCTGTTAGGGTTGATAATCCAATCCCTTTTGAAGCATCCCGTCCCAGATAGCTACCATCAGCCCATGCACAAGCACATCTCTTCAGGAAACCAGTAAAATTGTATTCTAATGCCACTGACAAAAGAAATTCACGCTTCAAGTTCTAAAATAAAATTTCAAATTTAATGAAAAGTTTTACCAGACAAAATAAAAATAAACTTACATTTGGTGTTGATACATTAAAAATTGTGTCGTAAAATTGTGGAGTGATGGCCACTTTCAGAAGCTCATTGAAATATTGATCTGGTTCAAGTGCCATTTGTGGTCCCACTCGATTGAATTGTTGCAAAACGAGATTTTGTATTCCTTCCCAGCGATAGCATGAAAATTTTTCGCTCTCCAATAGACAAAGCTCAAAAGCAAGTGAATTTGGATAGAAATGTTCTTCCGGTCGCAAGATGGAACTAAATGGATAAAGTGAGCTTTCATTTATGATTGCATCGAGCGAAGTGCAATTGTCCAATTCAAAAACTGCAGCATATTTCAATGCACTTCTCCAGTCACCAAGATTTGGCATTTCTTCCTTGTACCATTGATTCAGATCAAAGATCATGACATGTGATTTCTTGCGTTGTGGTGCTGTCCATGCAATGAGATTTAATGTCAGTACATCTTCGTCATCTTGAGCAAGAATTTTTGTTATTGTACGACAACAAACCGGGAACGTATCCTTTAAGAACATTGGCATCGTTAGTCTAACACCGCAAGTCTTGAAATCCTCATAAGTTCCGTTGATTTTACTTCCAAACATCAATGAATGCATAACAGCTATAGCTCCATCGGAGGATGAATGAAGTGCCCAAACGTAGACAGCACATCTTGGATCATCAGTAGGCTCAATAAATGTCATGTGTGTCAAGGGAGCTCGACTATTTGGCGGGTAAGCGAGATGAAATGGTTGTAAATCTGCTAAATCATAAAGTACCATTCGACCATCGTTCAATCCTATTGCCATTGTGAATAAATTTGGCATACATAGAATAGAAAGCACAGCACCAGAATCGTTAAGAACTTCTAACTGAATCGAAAAGTATGATTTGCTTGTCGAATGACGACTATCAGCGATATTTCGATGTTGCAAAGCCATTTGGGATAGCTCAACATTGGCGAGAGTATTTATGCAAGGAAATAGTTCCATTTCATAACTCGGCGAAGTCGCAATATCTTAAAAAAAATAAAAATTCAGCGACCAGATTCAGGGAATTCTAAAATTTCTGCTTACCACGAGCATTCGACGGCAACATCATGTCAATGAGAAAAACTTTTCCTAGGTCTGTGCCTATCGCGACAGTTCCGTGAAAGTGTGTTAAAATACTTCTTCTACAAGCACTTTTGTGAATATACCGGCAAGTAGTGATTCTCTCACAAAAGTCCATTGATCCTAAGATTTTTGATCCTTGCACACAGAAAAGGCTTATCATTCCAGTTCCAGTATTGTTTCCATTTATAAATTCTAATGCGATGACCAATATATTAGCGCCAGGAGCATAATCAACTTCTTCAACGCATGTAATGACGACACATCCTCTGGAACTAACAGTAATAGAACCAAAACAAACATTTTAAGGTTAATGAGGATGAAGCCGGATACATATAAATGTTTGCACTTACCCATGATGTTTACTAAAGTTGTAGTAGGCAATTCCATTTCCTGTCTCTGCTGATACTATTTCCAATATTGCATCATGGGCTATCCAAGCGTGATTACCATTTTTGAGGAAGCCTGCAATTTGGTCTGGGAAAACAATTACTTTTTAGCTTTTTTCACTGTTATGCAGACAACTATCGCACATTACCTAACTCTCGACTAGCGCGCGCCTCATTGTTAGGATTTTTAATCCTTACTGTTCTGTTTAAGCTTAACTGTAGCTGGTTGTTTTGCTGCATAGTAAATGAGAATTTAACGCAATTTCAATTAGGACCACTCGCGTTCAGAGTCCCTTATAAATGCATTGTCCACTCCGTGAACGTTCCCGCTAGGCCTTGCGAAATGTTTTCATTAACAAAGTTAAGGGGGTTTGCTACACGAACAACAGCCCAGTTCAAGATCTACCCAGCGGAAAATGCAGTAAAGAATCGAGCGCTCGTCGAGTCGATAGGAGAAACAACAGATCAACGAGCATTTATCGCATGGCATCCAAAAAAAGAATATCCGTATGAATTTACGAGACCATTGCCCACATTGACAGAGCAAATAAACCATTCGCTTATCAAAGATGAAGTACTTCACGCAGCTGAAAATGCCTTCAATCGGAAGACAGGGACGTTTTCTATCGACAAACTGAGCAAATTAACATTTACTTGTCGACACCGTTGGTACCCTCGTAGCAGGGATAAGAAAGCAAAACAAACACCAATGGATAGAACTTATCTCTAGAAATATTTTATTGATGTAGCAGGAAATAAACGATGCAATTACTGTTTAGTATAAAAAAGCCTTTAGATAGTGATCACAATCCTTATCGCCGACGTTTGGCAGCTGATGCTAAAAATCCAAGTCCACCAAATATACTGTCGGCGGATATCGATGAAATCTGTGGAGCCACTGGTGCTACAGGCTTTGACACAGATACTGTCTTCACATTGCGATTCGGGGGAAAGCTAGGCATAAGACGAGGGTCGGATGGTAGTGGTGGTTCCTTAAAGTAGCTGGATTGTAAGCATTCTGAAGCTGTAGCTCGTCGTTGTGGATTAAACATAAACAAAAACTGCAAGAGTCGAAGTCCAGCTGCTGACAACAAAGGAAATTTAGTTTTCAGATTGTTATAAGGTTGGTGTTTAAGTGTGAAGTTTTGACATGCTGGAAGTTTTGAAAATCCCGGCCAAATTGATTCGGATGGTGTACCAAGAAGATCAACAATCATATCGAGTTGTCCAACTTCACTAGTTCCTGGCATAAGTGGCTTATGTGCCAACAATTCGCCCATAATGCATCCGGCAGCCCAGCAATCTATAGCTGTTGTTTGAACAGTTGCACCAAGTAAAAGTTCAGGTGGACGATACCAAAGCGTCACTAGTCCTGGTGTCATTGGCCTCGATGGTACACTATAGGTTCTGGCTAATCCGAAATCTGCAATTTTTAGACATCCGACATTGTTTAGAAGCAAGTTACTGACTTTAATATCTCGATGGATAATGAAGTTTAAATGGAGATATTCGAGACCTTTAAGAAGCTGCAGCATGATACATTTGACTTCAGATTCGGAAAATGGTTTCTCCAGATTATCAATCAGGGAAGCCAAATCATGTTCGCAGTACTCAAGAACCAAATAGATTTTTTCCAACTGTTCACCAACCACTACTTCCTTAAGTTTGACTACATTCTCATTATTGCAGGATTTAAGTATTGATATCTCTCGAAGGCAGGCGATCGGAAATCCATCACGAAACAAGTCACGATCAACTTTAACTTTCTTTAATGCATATTCCTTCTTGCTTCGTTTGTCACGAACACGATAAACGATTCCATAGGTCCCTTGTCCCAAGGTGGACAGTTTCTCAAATTCTTCAACTGAACGACATGGTTTAATCTACAATTATTTGTCAAAATAAACGAAATTTATTGATGAACTCATACTTACGACGTTTTTCATCAAATTGATCTCCTGTAGCTTCATGGTCTGGAAGTTGAACAGTGTTACTTTCTTTTTAGGTGGTTCTCCCATATTAATAATGTCAGCTGTTATCCATGTAAACACTAAAATAACTGCTTTCAAGTACTTATACTATAAACGTTATTCAG
The DNA here is from genome assembly GCA_018397935.1 of Propsilocerus akamusi. Lineage (NCBI taxonomy): Eukaryota > Metazoa > Arthropoda > Insecta > Diptera > Chironomidae > Propsilocerus > Propsilocerus akamusi. Next base: position 20,103,229 of record CM031468.1, on the reverse strand, counting down.
AAGTTTCAATATCGCATGTTCGCATGTAGTCGAACATGTAGTCAAGGTAGAATAAAAAAAAAGGATCGTAAAGGGATGCGAAAATTCAAACTTATGTTGAACGATATTGTTACATTTTAAAATCCCTGTTAATTTCTCGGTAATTTTCTAGAAATTTTTAATAAACTGCTTAATAAAAGCATCGCCATTTCTATTTCCTAAGTAGATAATGTGTTTAAAATCTCAATCTCAACATGACAATTTCTTAAAATATAATAAATGAAAAGTTTACAAGTCAAAAATCATCGGACGTTGATCAAAACAATTTTTTTTTTTGATGAATTCAATCGAAAACGAAAAGTAAAATAAAACATTTCTAGGTGCTGTACAATTAATTAAAGTAGCTTATATTGTTGAAATGGATTCGGAGAATCAAAAGCAGTCGGAATCAACTGCAGATTCTGGAGAAACAAGCGAAAATCAAAATAATACGGAAGAGCCTAAGGAAGAAAATAACGAGCCAAGTACCAGCACCACGACAACAGAACAGAAACCGTCTGACAAGAAATTTTCGAAACGAAATTATCGTCGTAGAGCAGCTAAAGGTACAGATGATGAAGACAGTAGCTCCGATTCAGATGCTTCGCCACCACCACCACCACCAACGAGTGATACTGTAGATAATCAACACGATCCAGAAGCTTCCAATATCAGACCTGCTCAAGAAATGGAAGCAGCTGATGCTGAAAGTGACGAAGCATATGACGGACCAAATGCACAGAGGTAAATTGTGTAACATTTTCTATTATGCTCTCTTTATTGACCCAATTGTGTTTAGTGAGAATTCTGGTGATTCAGATTCTAGCTTCAGCTTTGGATCATCTCTGTCACCACTCCTTCGCATCGGTTTGGGCAATCGACGTCGCTTTGAAGACAGTGACTCAGATTCGAGTGAAGATGAAGAACTAGTTGATAAGAGCAAAAAGCAGACCAGCGAAATAATGAACAAAGAACATCCAACGCACAATTCTCTAACCTGGCCTATTCTGTTGCAGAATCGAGAAAGTGGTTACTATTGCAAATTGAAGGATTCTCGCTTTGCAAATCATCGCAAAGTATTTGAACGAAATTTTTATTCCTCACTCAATGCCGTTCAACGCCTGGAGCTGATGGCAAAACTAGAGGCTCATCATGGCTGTGTAAATTGTTTGGGCTTCAGCAAGAATGGACAGTATTTGCTGTCAGGATCTGATGATCTTCATCTTGTCTTATGGAACTGGTACAACAACAAGCCTATCAAAAACGCTCGCACCAAACACAACAAAAACATTTTTCAATCAAAATTCTACGAAGAATCTGCAACTCTAATGAAAGTGATAACAGCAGCTGCTGATGGAACTGTAAGCACACATTCATTCACGAACGATGGTGCTCATCAGGAAAAACCAATTTATTCGCATTCTGGAGCTTGCCATAAACTTGCAGTTACCGATAATGTTGTATACACTGTTGGCGAAGACGCTCAAATAATGGAATTTGATTTTCGTACTAAAATAGTTCACAGAATGATAACTGTGCGTGAAAAGCATCGAAAGATTCCTCTCTTCAGCATATCAGCGCATCCAAGTGACATGAAGTATGCTGTTGCTGGTCGCGATCAATTTGTTCGCGTCTATGATCGCCGAAATCCGAGGACAATTCATTCGCGTCATTGTCCTGGAGATCTCGTTGACAGGAATACAACGGTTCGCTATATCTCGGCTTGTGTCTATAATTATAATGGCTCTGAATTGCTAGCATCATTCAATGATGAGAATATTTATTTGTTCGATACAAAAGATTCCAGCATTGGATCGTATCTACATAAATATCAAGGTCATGTGTAAGTAAATTATAAAGGCGTAAATTATAATTTTATCCACATTTTATTATGAATTATTTCTTCTCTTTTTATAGAAATAGCGCAACAATCAAAGGTGTCAACTTTTTTGGTCCACACAGCGAATATATTGTGTCGGGCTCAGATTGTTCAAACGTTTTTATGTGGGACAAAGAGAATGAATCAATTGTGCAATGGATGCGTGGTGATGAGAATGGCATCGTAAATGTTCTTGAACCACATCCATTTTTGCCAGTTCTGGCAACATCTGTAAGTACTATCAACTTTACGTATGTTTCTTATAATGAATAAAATCTCGTTTTAGGGTTTGGACAAAGATATTAAAATCTGGATGCCAAGTAATGAAGAACCATCACTGAATCAAGAGAACCTCGAGAAATGTGTATACGATAACGTAAAAACACTTAATGAGTCAAGTACATCAGCGACCTTCTCATTGGATCCAGCAATCATTCAACTTGCACGTTATTTCTTTCAACGACAACGTGAAAGGAGTCCAACTGGCTTTCCATTAGCATATCTTTCGGATCACACGGAAGATTCGTCATCATCGTAAATTCAACAATGTATACGTACTGACACGTACTGATAAATGAGAAAGAAAACTGTCCAAATGCCTTTTGTCTACTAAAGAGAAATATATTTTTTGTCGTTTGTAAAAAAGAATTGGATTTCAAAATTTGTGAAACGACCTGTTGTAGATGAAATAAAGTCCATGGTGAAATAAAAATTATGAATCAAATGTTAAAATTTTGAATTTTCAACGCAGCAATCATTGGGCGATTTCAAAATATGTAATTGAAATTTTTGAATTTTATATTTGAAAATTCGTTGGAAATCATTATGCAACATTGTGACGATCCATCGCTTATCAGCTTCCCCTCAAAGTCTTCAACGAGAACTGATGGAAGACATAAATTGAAGCTAAAAATTGAGGCTCGTTAAAAGATTCATTTTTTTTTTTCTTCATTCAATTGTTTCATTTTCTTAAATTTATTTATAGAAACTTAATGAAGAAAATTCAAAATTACGGGAAAATCTGCAAGCAAAAGAAACGGAACAACAACAACTAAACAACAAAATTGCGTCGCTATCAAATTCCATCAGTTCACTGACCGCTGAATACTCTTTAGTCTCTGCAGCAAAAGTTGTTGAAAGCAAAAAAAATCGAAAACTTACAGCAGAAATACAGTCCACAAAGTCAAAGGGCCGTAATTTGCAAGAAATTCATAAAAACCTCGAGAAGTTGCTGCAGCAGAAGGATGAACAGTTAAGACAATTTGTCGAATCGCAGTCGGTCGCTGATCCGTCACCAACGGAAATTCAAATTTTAATGGAAAAATTGGAGAAAGCTAATCAAAAAATATTCGAGGCACTAAATCAGAACACGAAACTTAAGAATGAATTAAAAGTTGCACAAAAATGTCTTCAACAAGAAATTGGAGAAAATTTCACTATCGCACAGATCATGTCGGGGCACTCAAATTGGCGTGGACGTGCACAACAAATTGCTATGCTACAGAGTAAAATTGCTATTATGAAGGATAAACTGGAAACAACTAGTCTAGAATCTGATGGTGGTTCTCGACTATCATTAAAACGATCAGAAAGTATGAGACGTTTGGAAGCAGAATCGCTAACAAAGGATCTCGAAGAATGTAAAATGCAAATTGAAGAATTTCGACACAAAGTTTTGGCTTTAAAGACACGCAACAAAAATCTGTCTGATGAAGCCAACAACTACAAATTGAAGACATTGGAGCTTCTCGAAAAGTCTGAACACGATGAGGAATTTATCAAGTGCTTAAATGAGCAAATTTCAGTAGTCAAGTTTGAATGCAAACATAAGTTGGACGAAATGAAACTTGATGTTAAGCAAGTGGAGAAAATGCGTCAAGATGCGGAATTTGAAGCCGAAAAGCTCAGTTGTGAATTGCAAAATCATGATGCGTCATTACAGGAAAAGATCGCAGAAATTTCAAATCTTCGTAGCATAATCAATCAGCTGGAATCAAATTTGCGGGATATTTCCGGTGATTTTCTTTTTTCTTGTCGTGATATGAGCAAAGAAAAGTATTTGACACTTTTAAAGAATTTGGAAAATGAGAAAAGGGAATTGTTAAGTTTTCTCAAAGATCTAAATGAACGTCTTTCCAGCGAGTCGATAAAGACAAGTAACCAGCATGACGTCATCAGCAAGCAACGATTGAAAATTGTTCGATTAGAGTCAAAGTTGAAAGAAATGGAAAATGAAAAAGAAGCCTCGAAGACAAAGAATCGTCGTGTAATAAGAATCAATGAATATTCAAGAACGTTGAGCGGTTCCAACATTCATTGTCAGCACCGACCGATCACAAGATCAAATCAAATGACAGTAGAAATTGACAAAATTAAGTTTAAGTATGATGACAAAATATTTTATTCTGATTCAATTTCAATTTCATTTGAAGTAAAATTATTTCTAGATTGGAGCTCGCCACTGATCGCATTGCATTCCTTGATATGAAATTAAAGGAACTGAATGACGAACGCGATGAAGACAATCAACGTTTCGCGCAGATTATGACTCGATCGAAAGAGATATATAAGGAACTCTACGGCGATAAAGAATCAAATCTGAGTTCAGCTTCTGAGTGTCGAGAAAACAACAGCACAACTGCACAATCAGCTTCGCATGTCGAGAAATGAAAAAAGGCTCAAATATTGAATTTCAACAAATTGTTTCTTTATTTCGTAAAAATAATTTATAGGGAATTTTTCTTATTATTGTTTTCTGGGGAGGAATTGAATTTGCTCACTAAATTGACACATTTAAACATGGGAAGATTTACTATCCATTTTTTATTATGCACGTGAGATATCCATCGAGGCTACTCATCATAATTGATTAGAAAAATTGTAAAATTGGAAGGAATTTGATTTGATTTGTATTTTGCCTTTGACTTGATTAAAGTGTTATTACAATAATAATTAGTTGAATTTGATAAGCTCTATTTATGTATGGATAATGCATGCAGATTGCATCATATTTCAATGGATCAATCGTTCTTAAGTAGTTAAAAGATTGAGAAATATAAAAAACAACAAAAAAATGCAAAAAAAAGTTACTTAAAGTTCAATTATTTTTTCCAATAATTGATCGTTCCTATACTTTATACATTTCCTACATATTTTAAGAATCATACGATAAGATTCTTACAATTGTCGCTTTAATTAGCTTCTTAAAAAATGTTCATTATCACGCTAAAAAACTTTCTTTTTTGTTAATTGAATTCATAAGAATTGCATGCGATATTTTCGTTCCATTAATTGTTCTTCTTCTTGTAATTTATTAATTTCTAGAACCAGCTTCTACAATAATTCTTGCCATAACAGCGCCCGTCATATCCCAAACTAATTTCTAATCGACACTACATTTTTGTATGAAAAGAAAACGTTTTGATCTGTATTTATTTTTTTTTAATTGTTAGCACTTTGAATTGATTTAAAAAAAAAAAATTGGTAAAAATTTCAGCTATATTTACATCGATTGCGTAATATAAAGACTTGATTGGATGTTGGTTAGGTTTATGTAAGTGCACTTTGCAAATTTTATCTAAACGAATGCATTTGAAAGACACTGAAACATGTGTGAAAATTGTTGAGAGCGTGATGTCGACTGGAAACCTTTATATCTCTCTATCGCCGGTTCCATCTTCAGCGCACAATTTATTTCTTTTCTCAACGATTTCTTTAACAAAGTTTTCTTTTTTGTTTTTGCGAAAAATATTTAATTTTTTCTTGATAAAATTCTATCAAAGAAGGAAAATTTTGACATGAATTAGCTTTAGTTGTGTATGTGTGTGATGTCCCATCATTGTGGGCAACTTAAAGATATTATTTTTTTTTTGTGGTGATTAATCTTGAAGGGAAAGGAAAAAAAGGAATTGTATGAAATGCTTAAATCATAGCCAATTCAACATAATTTGCTGGCAGCATTCCAATCTGTCCAGTACGTTCAACACGTCCCGTCATCCAGCCAGCATCAATTGAGTTGACTTCAAAGATCAAATCGCCTTCAGCGAAGCTAACTTCATCCGAATCCTGAGATTCGTAATCGTAAAGAGCTCGATAGACGCGCTATAAAAAATAGCAGGAAAATTATATTAAAGATCATTTCATCGATTAATGGTTTTAAACTACTGCATGCAATAATAACAACTCACCACTTTGCTCACCGATTTTGGTTGTGCCGTATATTGAGGCTGTTGAGATTGTCCTTGAGCCCGTTGCTTTGCTTCAGCTTGAAGACGTTGTTGTTGTTGTTGCTGCTGCTGCTGCTGCTGTTGCTGTTGTTGGAACAAATATTGTTGCTGCTGAAGATACTGCTGCTGTTGCTCTTGACCAGCTTGAGACATTTGTATGGAACCATAATAGCCATTGACGGGATCAATATCATTCACCGATCCGACTCTGCGTTGTTGTTGCTGTTGAGCTTGCACTGAAATTAATCAGAATAGAAATCGCAAAACGCTTTTAGATTAAGGAACTAAAGAATTTTCTGTTAAAAGTAATTTCAAGCGCCAAAAGCCAAATGTTTAACGATCATAGCACGAGAATGTGTTTTAATAACATTAATGTCGAGGCATGGTGTGCGCATGTTTTTTTTTTCTTCATCATTCACTTATTGAGACATTAACAAATGAAATTAATTCGATTATGAATGGGATACTCACTGGCAGCAGTACGATCTGAGCTATAAATCAACGTTTGATTGGCACGTCCAGTTTGTGGTACATTGCGAGGTCCATCGGTCAAAGGATCATAATCAGAAATCTTTCCAACACCAACTGATCCATTTTGATGGTTGTAATGATTATTGTAAGCCATTTGTTGGTTATAGCTATTTGTCATTTGTGGCGGTGGTGCTCCATAAGCCTTCGTTCCATTGCTATATGTGCTCTGACTCATTCCATTCTGCTGTCCATTGTTATTGACACCATTGCCATTGCCATTTGGATTGGGATTCGGTCGGGCATAGTTCTCGTATTGATCGTAATACTTTTGTTGGAGAGCTTGTTGCATTTGTTGATTGTTCGAAATGCCACCATTTCCACCACCCGATGGAATTGTGGCGCTCTGTACGACATTCGTGCGAGCGACTTGCGCAATTTGTGGTCCATTTCCATTCAAATGTCCATTGCCGTTATATGCGAGCGGTTGTTGTGGTGGCTGATGATATTTTACATTATTATTCACCAAATTTGTGCTCTGCTGAATTGGTGCAACAGACGACGAATGATATTGTTGATTGTTATTATTCGCTTGATTATTTGTGATGTCAACGGATGTGTATGGTGACGTTGTGGGAGAGATTTGCTGATTACTTGCTGCCATCGGAGCCGGCTGATAGTGCGGCAATGATTCAGCGGCTAAAGTTTCGGAAAAGTATTCAGATTCATTGTTGTCTGAATAGTTTCGTGTACGATTTTGATGATTTTGTGTTTCGTGTGATGATCATGATGATGATTAATGGAACATGTATATTATATGCATAATAATAACATAGATTACACAACAACAATATAGCCAGGCGCAAGATATAAAATGAAAAGCAAAAAATAAACGTTAATTAAAAATTAGCAGACAAAATATTAAAATAATAAACGACAATGCTGATGGGCACCGATGGAGAATATTTTTCCCATCGCTAATTCTTAATTGCGAGTCTCTCTCGGTAACATTTACTCGCCCGCGATTCGTTTCTTTGTGTTATTTCATGCCGAACATCAACAAGAAAAAAAAAATGTCATCGAATTTATAAGAAAACAAAGAATATTTGCGATGTAAACATCATAAATAATGAACATAACCGTGAAGACAATAAGGTTTGTGATTTGGATTTTGACGGGGGCGACAAGAGAAAGAGAGACATGACAAGAAAAGAAAGAGAGATGACATCAAGTGACATCTTAAACATGAGAAATGCGATTTGTGGCTTTGTCGGTTAGCGAATGAAAAAAGGAAGTAAATTTATTTGATGTTGAATGTTTGTGGGAGGGATTTGTACGTTAGTGATGTTAGCACAATATGATGCTATTCATGCGCCGATATTATATTAAGAAAAGACAGAAAATCATTTTCCTTGTTTAAGATTTGTGCCCATCATGCGCTTTTGTTACCATAATTTCACAGCGTGAACCGTTCGACTATAAATTCACAATATTGAGACATTGTAAATTCATAATTTGCGGTTCAGTCAACAGAATGACAAAAGAAAAAGATGTCATCAGATAAAGATGTTTGTGACATTTACTCACCATATTTATTGTCCACAATTTCTGTCATTTCTCGTTGACGTTCCATTGCTGCCTTCTTCTGAATGTCACCGTGATAAGCGACATTGGAAATGTTTCGCGTGTTCTGTTTAATTCTCAGCGTTTCGGGATCATCAGCAACCTTGAAATTAATTAATTAAAAACGTAACTTCCATTACTTTTGAATGTGTCCATTTTATGCTTCACCTGTGTCAATTTTCCCTTTGCTTTCTCAAAGTCCGCATGATATTTAACATTCGATTGAATCTTTGTGTTCTCGGCAATTCTCTTCAGTTCCGGCGTCTCGGCAATCGTTGTGGCCTTTGCTTTCGGGATATGTCTGCAAATGGAAAGGAAATAAGATTATTCCATTTTGAATGCATTTATAAGCAAGCAATAAATTATCATTAATAAATTGTGCAATGTGTGCAAAATGCAGCTTTGTGGGCAATTTGCAATGAGATGCATTTCGCAATTTGTAATACAGAACATCAAAAATGTAAATTTTCATTGTGTAACTTAAAAACAGCTCCAACAGCAGCGACAAAAAAAAAACGACAATCATTAACAGCTTCAGCTTGTACTCAATCAGTTTTTATGATTTGTCTTCAGCATTGTTTGAAACGCTTTCAGTTTCCATTTTTCCATATTTGAATGTGTCTCGCGAGCTGAATTAATTGTTCAATTGAAAAAAAAAAAAAAAAAACACACAATTGCGGAGATTTATGCAAGTTGTAAAGTGATTTTGGCATAAACAACAAATGGCGATGATGCAATTTCTGATTTCATTCGCTCGCGAATTGGCGACTTGTTAGTTTTGAAGCGACATTTAAAGATTTGTTGGTATACGACATAAATGGAACTTTGCAACAGTTCCACAATTGTTACTTTCACACTCATATTTATAAATGAAGAGTTTGAAAATTTTAATCATGAACCTCGATGGAAGTCAATAATAAAGTTGCAATCGATGAAAAAAAAAAAACTTATTAAGATGTAAATTCCACCGATCGCTGGATCGCTGCTAGACCCCATGAAGTGAGATTATTTTAATGTTGATTTTATTCAATTATGGAAGTTCATTGATGAAAATTCTTCGGCACTTTGTTGATAATAAAAACCGAAATTCGATCATTCGTGATGGGAAACATTTTTAATTACAACAACAATTAATGCCGCATGTTATTTGATAGTTCTCTTTCTTGTCTTATAAATGTTTGTTAATGAGATGTTTAAATTCCGATTAAATTCTTTTGAATGTTAAATGCATAGCACTCAATTTGAGTCTTCCGACGTGTTCGTTCAATCAATTGAATTCTTCAATCGCCAGTCTGGTTGTGCTGCTGATGACAATATGATCGTTATTTATGATTTTCGCTCATTTTAAGCCACAAACGATATCTTTAAGTACTAGCTCATCTCGATTCAATAAAATCGCTGCATCGCCATTCGCAATTACGTTCGCCATATGTAGCACTCGCGTCGCGTGGAAGCGGCAGCATGTGAGATCATTGGTGTCAGCTGAGACTTTCATTAATAAAGCTTTTGTTTTATGTTTTCGATGGTTGAAGTTCGATTAAATCTTAGAAATTTACCGGTTACGGATACAGAAGGAAAAGATTTATGGATGTCACGATAGTTCCGCTGATATCATCCAATGACATTTCCAACAATAGGCGAACAGTCTTCAAACACATTTCAATTAAGGAAAACATCTGGTCGCCAACTCGCAAGAGATTGCAAAATTTTTTCATTCGCATGATGGAACTTTAATTCACATATCTCACATTTCTCTTATTTCTTTCGCGGTCCATAAATAGAATTTCTCTGGTTTTTTTTTGTATGGTGTTAACTTAGCGTCAATAAATCATTTAGCATTTTGCACAGCTGAGAAAAAAAAAACGCGACTAGAAATTGTGTGGATGAGGAAGAAAGTAATAAATTCATCCTAACAAAGAGAGAGAGATTACAATATGACGTCATAGAGAGGCATTTTTCCTTAAGAAGGCAATCAATGTCATCATCAACGATTGCACGTTTTGGTGTTGAATGGAAGTTGTCAAGCTGCTAATTCCATATTTGGATTTTGTTATCGCATGTTCAAAGTGTTTTGCGGCTTAAATTGTTAATTTATTCCCCACATTGCATTGCTAACATCATAATGCAATTAAAGCAAATAACAAATTACCGAATGTACAGAGAGAAATCCATTTTGTGAGACGTCATTTGATGGTTTTAGTTTCAATATATGCAACAAAAGCCAATTTAACAGTCCTACACGATTCGTTTCGTCGCCGCAAAACGTTCCTGCTCTTTTGTTTGGAGCATTTCGTGACTCATTGCATAAAAAATAAATAAACGAAAATAAAAATTATACATTTCGCCATCAGCAACTTCAACTTGCGTCTTGTTTACGTTTGTGAGTTGGCAAAAAAAAAAAAGAAACAACATTTTTGTTGTTTAAATTGTTTTGATAATGATACATTTGGGCGGTCACATGGTATGCGCGCGATAAGTGAAGTGAGAGAGAAGGCATATTCAATGCCACGCGATTACCAAACAGAAGTCAAATTTGAAAATGAATATAATAAATCACAAAAGTTATTAATGTCGATGAGGTGATAAATGCGATGCAAACAGTACTGATATTGCTTCAAATTGTCGTTGAATTTTTACAATTTTTCTCGCAAAAGTCCTTGAAGTGAATTCTCAAATCGTGAGATTGTTAAAAGTGGACACTTCAAAAGTTATTGGAGATGAAAATCTGCTCCGGATATCTGTCATTTAAATAAATTAAAGCCAAGCCCTAAGAAGTGTCATCTGCTAGTGGCCACTTGAATGTACAGATTGTCGTTCCTCTGTCCCTTCTTGAAATACTCTTAAAGTATTTCGAAGTGCACTTAACATTCATCTTACAATCGATACTCACGAGCACTTTCATTTGACAAATTGAGTTTACTTTCGACCTCATAAGTCTCGTGTTAATGCGACGATATGGCTGGCACACGACTCCAATATGAATTATTACACTCAAATTAATCATCTTTAAAGAGCTGGAAGTAATTTCTCAAAAAGCACAAGACACTTCTCTTGATGAATGTTCACATTCCGTGCGTCATTACCATCATTAATCTGAGTAATTGAAGGAAATGAAACGATATCGCGTTCTATATTTTATTTCTATCTCTACGATGGTTGTGGGCAATTTTTGTTGTTGAGACGTTTTCGACCATTCTGAATCTTTAAAATAGCTTCTTTGTAATCATCATTCATTTTTCATATAACTCTTAATTCACTTAACCGCATGTTTATAGATACATACAAACTAGAATGAAGCATTCTTAATGACCAAATGACGCATTGCCGTTAATTCATCAAACTTTTTGCATAGAAAGCTTAAACTTAAGAACATGTAATATGTAAAATGTGGCTCCAATGACATTTATTCAATGAACCGATTTATATTGCATGATTAAGGCTCTAATAGAGATTACATTTATCAATAAATATATTGCTTAAATGGTCATTTCAAATTTGTGGCGTGTGCACTATTTTTTTTTTGTCAATGCTCGGAACTATTTCTTCCATTTTATTATTTAAAATTGCTTGCAAAAAAAAAGAGAAACACAAAAAGTGAATTGATCATGAGTTATTTATTAAATACTGAAATCGTTGGTGCCGTTATAATTCTTTTGCCGCTTCTGGCTTTGCTCAGATGGAGTCGCGAAAGCCCATAAAGAAATCATGTGAAGCATTTAAATAAATTTTAATTCATTTCCCTCAACAACAGCAACAAAAAAAGGAGGTAAAATAAAATAAATGGACAAAACATGATGCTTTATTTGGTTCAAAATTTATGTATTCTGCATTCATGAATAAAAATGCAATAAATAGAAAAACGAACTCTTTTTTTTTTTGTTTTTTTTTTTTAGCTTCAATCTATCGATGATATTAGGCACGGAATGGATCGCAATAGATTTATGTTCAATTGGATTAATTGGCTCATGGAATTTGGATTATGATGATGCTTTGCCACACACACTCGCCATACATTGGCATGTTTTGAACAGTTGAATCAATATTTGCACGCGTTGCATTGTATGGCGATTAAAAATAGCATTTTTTTATGCAAAAAAAAAAGATTTTTAATGAGGTTTTCACTGCATAAATTTGTTTTCACGTTAAGGTCATTGCATAAATTTGAAGGCAACACGTTGCGCAAAACTGTGATACTTTCAAAGGCAACAAAGGCATAAAAACAACAACAAAGAATCGTGTTCAAATTTAAATTTCAAATCGACAACGCGATTCTGATGTGCGAGACTGATAAAAAAGGAAAAACTTCATGTAGCAAATGCTTTTATTTTGGTTAAACATTATGATTGAGTTAAATGAAGCGTGTCCAAGTGAAATCTATGCTTTAAATTGAAATTCGTGACAGATTGACAAAACAATCAATAAATCTGTTGCCGACCGATTGCGCAACTAACACACATCACAGCTTACATTTTTAGTTATTTCAAGGCTTCATTCAGCAGAGAGATAAACGATTGGAATGTGTTGAGATTTGATATCTCGTGGTTTAGTAAGAAAATACCACGAAAAAAAAAACATGTTTTGCGGCTAATTTGCTGGAACTAAATTAATTTTTCATTGTGGTCGCTATGTGAAACAGGAAATGGCGCGAGTCGAGTGTTGTTGAACTGTTAACATGTGTTTCTCATGATTGATTTGGACTATTCATAAGAAAAATAACCCCAAAAATGACACAAAATCTACACGGTTCAAGGTCACAAAAGGTTTCGCAATTGACAATTATTTTGTTAGAAATCTGAAAATTAACAATCGACCAGAAAATCGCTGATTTTAATCCGTAAAATTTCATTGGAATGGTGAGCAACAACAGAACGTGTCATGTGATTGAATTTAGAGATTTCTCGCTATTTTTGTGCTCAATCACATTGAAAGGAATTAATTTTGTTGGTCATCATTTGATGTCATTCGTTCAATCAATATCTAATTGCGATTTTCATGGAAATTTTCTTTGCAAAAGTCTTTCAAAAGATTTTTTTTTTTGTTGAGCTCAATTTTGATTGAAGATTGTTATAGTTTAAAATTACTTAATTACACTTTCAAACAATCAACCGCAGACCATTTCCATAACTTAGTAGAAAACCATTAATTGTAAAATACATATCTTCGTTCCACAGTTGATTGCACTGGATTTGCAACATTGTCGTTGATTGAAAATTACCATAAGAATGCGTGACATTTCTGAATTAATTTATTGCCCATGATTTATGCAACATGCATATTATAGCTCTATGAAGTTAAATATTATAAAGTAAAATCGACATGAGAAGAAGAGTGCAATAAAACTTCATTACACTAATTCTTAATTGACATCTTTCGCATAAAATTTATTTATGATGATATGTATTTATTAGCATCATCAGTCATCACATTCCAGGCGTCACTGTACCTCACAAATTTCGATCTTTCAAAACTCACGATCATATGTGCTTTTTTCTTCATCGCACACACGGCTTGCAGACACGCACAAAGAAATCGTGCGTTAATTTCAATGTAGCTATGAAATTTATTTATAGAAATTTTCTTTTGAGAAAAAATCTTTTCATATCTAAAAATTTTAAGACCTCTAGAATTTTTAGATTTTGCCCAATATGAAGCACATTTACAATATGGTCCTGTGGCCCAACGGATAAGGCGTCTGACTACGGTACAAATCACAATCTGTAGGCATCAGAAGATTCCAGGTTCGAATCCTGGCAGGATCGATTATTTTTTGCTTTCTGTTTCTTTCACAGTGCGAATTAGATTGCGAAAATACCGAATTTAAATTAGAGCTGACGATTAAAAAGTTATTCATAACAAAAATTATCTTATGCTGATGCTATAATTACAAGCATAGAAACTGATCTTAATGGCGTGACTTTTCCAATACGTTTAAAATCAAATGTCGCAATTGACATTAAATATTTGATTTGAATCGATCATGTGAATACACTGCGAAGCCAAGTTTTGTGTCATCAAGAGCATTACTTAAAATTAATTAAATTAATTCAGGATCAATTAGAATCAATTAGGATGCATTTGCTTAAGGTATTTTCACAAAGCATTATTTTGAACATTGATGAATAGCATTAAAATCAAACTTATTTTCTCAGTTGCGACAAGCTCTTGCAGCATTTTAATTTTCCTAAACAATGGAAATAAACAATGAGATTTGTGTGATGATTTCATTCTCAGAACACACGAAAGCTGAAGCATAAAATGACACAACGACAAAGCAACACATGTTGCGCAACATTTTCTCTTTCTTAAATGTTGTATACCAAAAAAAAAACTTCTCATGCATTTGCCAAATGTGAATGGCAACCGAATAATTGCCAAATGTGTTTCATCTAATTATTTGCTAGCGTGTCCGAGTGGTTAAGGAGATGGACTTGAAATCCATTGGGTTCTACCCGCACAGGTTCGAATCCTGTCGCTAGCGATTCTTTTTTGGATTGAAATTACTTGTGAATTAAATTTTACCAAGCAGATCTTTTTTCTTTAAAAGCGGAATAAAATGACGCAACGGCGAAGCGACACAACGACGAAGATACACATGTTGCGCCACATTTTCTCTTTGTGAAATGTTGTACACAAGAAAAACTTCTCATATCGTCTACCAATCAACGATATTAGGTCTCTCTGAGTATTAAAATGAACATTTGCCGAACAGATTCCATGTAATCATTTGCTAGCGTGTCCGAGTGGTTAAGGAGATGGACTTGAAATCCATTGGGTTCTACCCGCACAGGTTCGAATCCTGTCGCTAGCGATTCTTTTTTGAATTGAAATTACTTGTGAATTAAATTTTACAAGCAGACTTTTTTTTTTTGGCAAAATCGAAAATTGTTTTGTTTGATTCTGTTTTTTAATTAGAAATTTTCTGTAATTATCTAAAAGAATTAAAACTTATTAAACCTGTATCCATCTAAAAAATGTTTGAAACGAAAATGTTATGCTATTAAAATTCCACATATGCTTATGTGCGACATTTTGCCGCCGAAAATCACCAAATGATTTAGCCCGGCTAGCTCAGTCGGCAGAGCACGAGACTCTTAATCTCGGGGTCGTGGGTTCGAGCCCCACGTTGGGCGATTATCTTTTTTTGTCTTATAAGTCAAAACTTTTGATTTTTTTTAAACTTCTTTAAATTGTCTTTTTTTATATCTTAGCATAAAATATATATTTCAAGCAAGAAAGCACAATAATGCTTATTATAAGGTAATGAATATATTTATTTTATGAATGAAAGCAACGAATCGAATCATTAAGCACAAACCATTTTTAAATATATCATCAACTAACATAATATGTACTGCAATATTTATTGTTTCAATTTCCAAACTGTTTCAACCAGGAAAAAATATTAATAAAATTAATAAGTTAAATTTTCTTAAACTAATTGGGAAAAAAATTAAAAATATGCAAAAAAGAGATCGCCCAACGTGGGGCTCGAACCCACGACCCCGAGATTAAGAGTCTCGTGCTCTGCCGACTGAGCTAGCCGGGCTGTTCCAGTTGGTGAGTGCCGTTGGCAAAATGACACACATAAGCAAAACTGGAAGTTTTGTGGCTAAAAATCACGAAAACAAAATACGCCGAATTTATTTATTCTCAACGTATTAAATTCCAAAGAAGAGAATAATCGGAAATAAGAGAACGAGATTAAGAAGCAACAAAATAGCTAACAAGCTATTAACCTCATATCTAAAGTCAGCATAATTCTCAATACGAGAATCATCATCATCAATGTTCAGCTGTTAAATATGCAAAATCTCTTAAAAAATATTCAGCAATCGGTAGATTTTGTTATGTGTTTAAGCTTCCATTTTCAACACAAGTGCTAAATGTTGGCATGGGAAACTACTGTGTTGTTTGTGTCATTATTTCGGAATGTTTGAGAAGAAAAGCATAATGATAAAGTGTTTCATTCATTATGTTCTCGCAAGATACATTACGGCAGATTAATGTTTTTTGTCTTGCAACTGCAAAAACAAAATAAAAGAGAATTCTGGTATGAATGTCTGACTTACGCTTCACAGTATGGATTTTTGTTAAAGCCCTTGTATGTTTTCATGTTGAGAGCCATGTTGCATTCTGTACACTTGAAGCACGTTTTGTGCCATGTCTAAAAGAAAAAGGAAACAAAACGGAAATTGTCATTTAAAATAATTGTGGAAGAACGAAATGTCTGATTAGGCAGAAATATATTTTTTGTAAAGTGCATAAAGTGCACCTTAGCGCCACACGAAACGTCAATAATTAATTAAATCGTTTAACAATTGTGCAACTTAAACATTCCACTCGAAGAAAAAACGCACGATAAGATGGTCAAAAATAAACTTTCTCGAGTTACGTTTGTTTGTAACACAACAAATATTTGTAGCATATCAATTAAAAAGCTGCTTAAAACGATCACGATTAAAAGCTGTGATTACACAATTTTCACTTTCATTCGCATTTGTAATTGAGACAGAAGGCACGAAACCGCTCAAATGAATCAATTAAACAACAGAAGAAATCATTGCAATCAAATCAACTGAGCCAAATCCAATGGCAATGCGAACTGTTCAATTAACAAAAAGGTAAAGTTTCCCCGACTTGAAAAAGAATAATCCAATTAACATGCATTTCAAAAGATCAGCATCACAATGGACTTGACTCGAGCTGTGTTCGCATTTATTCAATTTAATGTGCAAATTTAGCCATACAAAAGGTTCACACATACTCAGAAGCAACACGAGCAAACTCATTGAACTTTTTATTAATTAAATTAGCGAATGCTTTCGGTGTTAGAGTGCACCGAACGTTGTTGTTAATCATATAATTTTGTGCAGCCAATTGTACATTTTTTTTTTAACAATTCAGAAGTGAACATTAAGAGAGCACTGATCTGATCATAAAAATTATGCTATTAGTTTGTTACATAAGAGCTCTGTTGACCGAAACCATTAATTTCGTTACAGCTTGTTGTGCTGTCATAATATTTCTATTAACATTTAATCAACAATGCCGCGCGGCTTGCAATTGCTGTTTCTTGATCTCAACACAAAACGGTAAAGTCGACAGTGTATCAGTGATTCTGATTCAATAACAGCGCATTAGCATAAATCCCATAATGACTCCCATATGCATATTTTGTTTGTTCATGAAACATCATACATTCAAATGTTGCGTAGGTTTCTCACTTTCACTTTCGACGTTGTTGACATAAAAATGATTATCTCAATCAATATTCGTCGATTGCCTGAAATTCAATTTTATTTTTTTATTGGAAATATTCATTTATAATTTATGCACACCTAGCACGCATCAATTTCATAGCATATACAAAGAAAGCCCTTCAGTGATTTTATGTCAATCCACTAAACTAATTTTTAACGCATGAAAATGTTGATTCAATTAAATTGTTTATGCAATCATTTTTCCAGTCTGTGGCGTTTGCCATAAAAAAGAAACGGTTTCGATATCGAAAGTGAATTTTTCACCATTCGCCAGAGCTTCAAATAATTGAATAAAATTTTAAGATTGTGGTTTTCGTTTTAGCTAAAATTGCATAATTTGATCAGTCATTCAGTCTTAAAGTTCATTTCGATAAAATTGTAACCTTTTTTCCATTCAATTTACTGTTAATCAAGCTATAAATTTATCTTATCACTGTCGTGTTTAATCGCCATACAGCAATTAAGTGCCGGCATAATATCAACATATGCCTCAAAAACGGCGACACACACAACAAAAAGGAATTATTACACGAAGCTCACAAACTGATAAGAGAGCTTTGACTGAAATATTTTGCTTTGATGCTGACGTCACACGAAGGTATTTTGTGATAACGAAAACGTGAAAAAAATATTCTAGCTGGCGATGAATTGTAGAGATGCGTAAGTTATACTTCAGGCATCTTGTTTACGCTAAAGTACACAAAGACGTATGAGATACGATCAATTAGAATTAATATATGTCGATGCCCTTGGGCTTAAAGTATCGTTTACTTTACATTACTCATTTACATTTCGAAATACCAGGAAAAAAATAAATTAGTGCAAAGTGTTAATTAAATTTCTAGAGTTTGCAAACAGTTTTGTATTCTCCACAGTCAGCCTTCTCCCATTTTAGCATCAATCATCTTCTGTAGTTTCATGTAATTATGCAATGTTGGGCTGGTTGTGTAGAAACATGCAAATTGCTATTATTAAATCTCCCAAACCATCATAAATAGTAATTTTGGTTTTCTGTACCAAGGCAAATTCACAAAAAAAAGAGTTATTTTCCGCCTCATTCATAAATTGGATTCTGCTTAGTGCAAAAAATTAATTTATGAATATCTAAAGCTACCAGGAATGGAACACAGTATGATATCTTGTAATGCAATGTTGTGCTCCAAATAATTATAATTTGCAGTTTATTGCTAAAAAAATCGGTTAAAAATTATTGGGTAATTAATAAACAATCATGATGGATTTGATTTCAAATTACTCATCCACATCGCATCGCTTTTAATCACATGATGAGCCGATGAGAGCTTCCAGCTGGCTTTTTACAGTCATGATCTCATCTTGATGTTTTTTTCTTCGTGCGAAAAAAAAAAATGAATAATCTTCTAAAAATAACGCGAAATTTCAATGCTAATTATCTCCCGCAGTGATAAGAATCATCGTATGTTAGGCATTAGACAGCATGAAAATATTGCGCAACTTTATGACATTCAAATTTCCTCAGTAGATATGAGAAAGTTGCTCGTGTACGCCAGCATATTTGAGAAATGGAATTTGCAAACCGGAGAAAAAATGGCAATTTAATTAATTTCACAAGCTTTGATTTATTAACATCTGATCTCACATCCTCGAATTCAATACAACAGATTGCCTAACATGATATCAGATACTTGATAAAGCTCTTAAAGTTCAAAGACTCTTGATGTTGTAAAAACCATCAATTTGAAAGCATTTATTACATAAAGACAGCGACACACAATCAACGGCCGATTGAACTGATACCAAACTATTCTAAGCACTCCTGGGTGAGTATTTGTTACCGTAAGTGGAACGAAGCGCTTATGGAAAATGTAAAACGGACTAAATAAATGTCAATTGGAAGAGTAAAACGTAAATTAATTTAATTAATGTATTCGCGTTTGCCGCGATAACTTCTCGCAATATTTGCGGTTGAACACCACACATCGACAGCACCACAAACGCCTTCGCTGGAATTTTTTTATTTGATAACAGCTGAAAGTGTTAATTTAATGATTATTTTCACAAATGTTCATCACTTGTCATAATTGGAATTTATCGCAGTTTCACGCAATGGAAATTTCATTGTGTTAGCGCTTTTTTTTATCAGCATGCGGTCTCTTGTCAGAAGGTCAAATGAACTCAATTCCAATTGATTTATTGAATGACTTTGACCATTGAAATGGAATGTGACATACATTTTCAATAAGTCAAACGCAGAATGAGAAGAATGCTCCAAAGAAGGTTATTGATGCATAAAAAATCAATGTTTTAGGCATATTATCGCTTCATCAATATTAAAAATTATTGTTTCGACGTGCAATCGAAACTAAACTGATCATTTAGGCGTGCCGCCAGCACTAATCCATTGCCATCATCATCTGGAGTTTTATTTTTTTTTTCCATTTCATTTGGATGGATTGGAATTTTTTGTTTTTCAATTTTACCACACACACGCTAAAAAAAAAAACAAACAATTCAACTCTATTACAATAAAGTTCGATGTTTGTTGCTTTGAATTAATTTTCCATAAATAATTTCACATTCGAGTGCCTCTGTCGTTTAATTGAATTGTCGGAATAAGAATACGGAGCGAGGTTGTCATTTAATGTTTCATTTGTTTGAGCTTCGAACGATTTTGGGGTGTGTTGGAGCCGTAATGCGTGGTACTGATGATAGTACAAAGAAGCCTCCATCTACCACAACACATCAGGTCCATAACTCTTTTCTTATTATTATTCTTTTGCTTTGTTTGATTTGTTCAAATTTCCGAATTCGATTTGGAACAATCAAACGGAATTGTGATTCAGAAATTCTTGTAATGATGATGACGATGGACACATGAAATCTCCGATTTAGCCTCAAGAACATTTCAAAGGCATTTTGCGCAACACACAAAATCAATTTTCCATTCATTGTAAACAGTAACAATAAATCCCGTGCGCTGATGTCCAGAATGTCTGCGACATGTGTGTCCACAATAAATATTCTATCGCGAAATGGACGTGATCGTTCTCTCTCTCTCCCGACTGAGTGCTGCTCTTAATTTGAATACAATTTAACCGGTCGCCTGTGTCGTCGACGTTTTGCGATTTTCATCTCTCGCAGCAAGATTTTATTCAATGTGCAATTGATCGAACATCATTTAAATATTTCGTAACCATAATTTTGTTTTCGATTGACACTGATTGACGTAAATATCAACGCCATTGACAAACAAGCCCCCATCACACAAGAACATCATCAACGATTTATGAACGTGATTGTTGTTATTTCTTTGATACCACACGAAAGCCAGCAGGCAAGTTGACAAGAAAGGTTCAATCGACTGATCAATTCCATGGTCGTCGCTCTTCGGCCCGCAAACCAATGATGACATAAAAGAGCGCACACTCAGCAAGAAAAAAAAAAACTTATAAAGCCTCCACAAAACACTTCTCTCGTCTCTCGTGACTGCTTCATTTCATTCAAGTTGCTTATAAAATTCCCATCTGAAATGAGATCTTTGGCTTCTAAGTGGGATTCATTCATAGAGTTTGTAGCACAATTATAGAGTAAATTTTAATAAACAATTTAAACTCATTAACGAATTGGACGAATTAAAAGTCATTTGATGATGTCTATCCCCAGTGCAAAATGAGCACAAAAATTTCACAAAAATTCTTCTCCACAGCAAAAAAAAGGCAAAGAAAGAACGACTTGACTATGAAAGAACCGTTTTAATTTTTAATTTTTTTTGCTGTTCTGGATCAAAGTTCGTTTGAAGCGTAAACAAAGAGGGAAGAAGTATTTTTATGACATTTTCAGTTGACGAGATTCGTGTATTGAATGAGTGACGAAAATAAGAAATGAAGAGATTTGCAGGAGTGCTACACCGGGGTCAAACTGAACTTTAAAGTAGAATGAACTCTTTCAATGTTTGACATTCCTGCAAAAATAAGATTCATTGACATCCACAAATCAGAGCATGAATGCAGATGAGACTTTTATTCTTTACCTTCGGTTCATTCATTTCATTGAATTTCCTTTCAAACGAAATTCTTTTTACCATTCAGAAATAATAATAAAAGAAGTTCAGCGGGTTAATCGCCCAAAAATGGAAATATGACACAATTGAGTGAGTGAGAGGGAGAGGAAGAAGGTATTCATTCAAAAAGTGTGCCCATGGCATCATTCCATGCTTTATAATGAAATCATTGACAGTACAATGATTATGATGGCTCCATACTAGACGGCACTGCCAGAATCGCATAAAAAGTGACGCAATGAGCTCAATCGAGTGCAAATAAATCAAATTCCAGTACATATCAGTTTTTTTTTCTCTTTCTTCGTTATGTCTCGTCCATAAGAATAAGGAGAAAAACCAGAATGTAGCCGCTCGCTGATGGTGTAATTATATATTGTGGAATGCGTGCAAAATGGAATTTCTGTGTCATCTATTGCGCTGCGTTTTGTTCCGCAAAATATTTACTTGGTCGTCGCTTTTTCCATTCAGTTAATGTGGATTATCCCGTTTATCTCATGGAGGCCAGTAAGTGGAGCGATTTTAAACCATAATTTTACAATCTCACTTTATTACAGCAAACAAATGACGATCTTTTGTGTTTGAATGTAAACCGAGACCAAAGAAATAACCTCAAATTAAACCGTAATTTTGTGAATAACCTTGAGAATGGCCAAAAACAATCATCGTGGTCCGCTGGAGCACAAGAACAATATATTTAAAAGAACAATATATTTAAAAGAAGAAGAAATTTCACCACCAACGGAAACTGATCGGAGCTCAAAAGGAATAAGACATAAATTTTTTTGAATGCTCGTTGGATTACGTCATCGATGGTCGCCATGGATTCTGGACATTGAGGAAATTTGGCAACATCACAAAAAGCGACAAATTGAGTCGGATGATTTAAGATGAAAGCCCGAAAACAAAGCATCGCTAACGATGGTCATTTTTACATACTAGCGCACAAAGCCTCTCTAGCTCTGGTATTGTGTTTGTGTACACAAGGAAATCAAGTGTTGTAAAATTTATTATTGTCTCTTTTTTTCTATTTCTTTATGATTCCCATCGGTTGTTTTATTATCATAACTTTTGGCAAGAAAATCATGTCCAATTGACAAGGTTGGGAATTGAAAATATAAAAAAAGGAACGACGTTCGTGACTGGTCAGGTTCTATTTTAATTTAAATTATTCTACGGAAATTTGCTGATGGTGCCATTGGTTTATGTCTTTTATTTTTTTTTGCAATAGAGACATCATGCAGGTGGGAACTACTTCATGTGGAACGATTCAGTTTTCGGGAAATGATAAAGAAGTTTTGCCATTGTACGAACATGTTTCATTCGGTTCCAGAGAATCGTTCGAAAGACATTTTTTTAGTTGTTCACCATGTGTTACAATTTCATAAACTGAAACAAGAATCAATACCAAAAATCCAATAATCAACGTATGGTGAATGTCCACTAAATGTGAACATTGCATGGCATTGTGCAATTATTGGATGAACCCTCGGTGGCAGATCCCGACCTAAATTGTTGTTTGACAATAATAAGAACGAAAATTTCATTAAATAAATTGCAAAATACAAATGAACACACCTCTAAAAACGCCAGACCAAGCCGTTAAAATGTGGCGAAAAACTAGCGCACAAAAATAAAGAGTTTCACCGCTGCTTTACGGCGTGAAAAAAGTTTTCTTCTATTGGATTTCAAAATCATTGTGGACACAGAGAGAAAAGTATCACACAATTAATTTGACATTGTGCAATGGTTGCGCTAAAGCATTAAGAACGTTCTTTATGTTCTCGCTGGGTGTACATTAGAAAAGGTCAATTTGTTAGCGGCGATAATCGTGGTGATGATTATCATTAGAACAATTGAAAAATTATGTATGATTCATATTTATTTCGAAAAAATAAATTAATTGTCCAGCAAGTTGCAGAATAAAATGCTCAATGCGCCTCGCCAATCCCTTAATGCATCCAGTTCAGTTCATTCGAGCAATGCCAATGTTATTGTTGTTTCTATAGTCAGTCGCCCATCCCACGATACATATTGGAAGAAATCTTTCGCCATTTGTATACTTTTGCAATGATTTTCCTCGTTTGCCCCATAAAGAGAACCGCTTTCTTACCTCAATAGATTCGTTTTACATTTAGAGATGGATTCAAGCGCAACAAGGTTACCAATGCACATTTTGCTTATCGAAGATGCCTTTGGAGTGGCTTTGAAATAAGCGTCTTTATGTGTGTGTATGTGTAACTGTTTAGCAGCTTTGGCACATGCTCTTAATAAATAAATTGATGCCGCCATCGTGCTTATGAGACATTTCCGGTCGATTAATCGATATTTGTCGGCGCTCTCAAGTCTTGAGTACTGATGGGCGGCAAGAAATTGGAATCAAACTAAATTTCGCAATTTTCAATGTTCATCGAATGTCAATCAATGTTGTTCTAGATTAGATGCAAACATTAGCAAAAATCGAAATTTGAACGTAATTGATCGGCTCAATGACTCCACGATGTCCATCAAATTATGCCCTCTCGTCTTTATTTAATAGAAAATATGCTCCGCAAATCCAATTATCGCATGAAATTTAATTTGAAGGGAAACTCTTAACGACTGTGGAAGAAAATGAAGAGCAACTGGTTCATTAAGGAACATAGGAACAATATCCGAGGGGCTGATTAATGTCTTCAACATCACTTACGCTTACAATCCATTTCCATTATACGGAAATCTTGAGGGGTGAAAAAAAAAAATAGGAAAACAAAGATCTGTAATCGGCACCCCTCATTCATAATACAAGCTGAGAAATTGAGAATAAAAATGCATCAGCATAGAAACCCAAATAATTGGAATTTTATCGATATTGGAGATTTTATGAAAATGTGTTTGCGTTTGGAAACTAACAAAACCAATTTATCGCGACAGAATTGTTTCAGCATCAATCGAATTTCATGCACCGGAACAAAATCTCATAATCGATTGGTGCAAAATGTGCTCGAAAAATAAACAAAACAAAAAATTGCCTTTTTCGTGTGCTAAATGCATTCAATGTGTTTCTTGATGCCCGCGGCAAGGCAAAAGAGGCAAAGACCCCCGAAAAAAATTTACAAAGAGAGCACGGATCAAAGCAAACAGCAAGAAACGACGACAAGAAAGAGGTTTTACTCAATTTGTTTATTGTACAAATATTTGGTGTGTCCACAATCAAAGTCGGATATTCTGTAGCCTATACAAATTGAGGATCTTGACTCAGCTGAGTTGGTTAATTTGTTAATAAAACGAATGGAAATTCCCATCAGTCGTTTAAAATTCACATGCAAATTGAACAATACCATCTAAAAGGAGGGAATGTAATGAAGACATCGTTCATTGCTGATGATCACATTGCTTATTTTTCATAAAAATTTTCGTGCGCATTCTGGCTAATGAGGAAGCAAATCATAAAGAATTTGTACACACAAATTGATGTATTTTGGTCTCTATATAATTCGTTCATAATATCATTTTTCCCCTCGTGCACACATATAAGTAATAAAAAATCATTAGAATTCTGTTTTCATCCATTTTTAGTCCGAAAAAAAAAACCAGACAACGCCGCCACATAGAATATGTTGCTGCAAACAGTGCATTAATAATTGATGGAACTTGATGGAACGGCAATGCATCAACAGAATGAAATTTATTTTAAGCTTGAACTTTTATCAGACACATTCCATAAGCCGTAAAACAATTTGGTGCAGTTAGCTTTAGATTGCTGCGTATGAAACAACAGAATGACGAGGGGAAAAACGATATTCCTAAATTGAAAGTGACATTCCATTAAATTGCCCTTTTTAACTGGTCGAGTATATGCGAGTGCAAGAGAGAAAAAAGAAACCACTTCGTGACTGGGTGATAAGACATTTGAAATCCATTTGGTGGTCTGAAAAAGCATTTAGAGGCAAACGAAGGAAAAGTCGTCTTGCAAAAGTCACATGCGACCACTTTAAATACTTAGTTATTCAAACTTGTTCTCGAATTGGACATTAAGTTGCTGTTAAATGTGGGTTAAGTTCGATGTCATGAAGCATTGTGTAAAATGAGTTCAAAGGGTCGCTGTCGTGAAGTCCATTCACATAATCGTTTAATGGTTAATGATGATGATATTAGAAGCTAACGGCAGAAAAAAGGGATCTTCAATTACAATAAAACCATTTAAATATTTGATGCATTCACAATTCGCAAAGCGAAATGCGAAAATTAATGATGATGGACACAGAAGGAAAGAAAAAAAAAAGAGAGAACTGGAATCGTGATGGTTCTCAAATTTACACTTTCCATTTTGTGTTTTTATTTATTTATAGCCTTTTTTCTTATTTTTCCAAATAAGACTATTTAATGAAACAATAACATAATACAAAAAAAAAACTGATTTTGTATTATTGTTACCGAAATCGGTCAAAAGTAAAGCGGATGTTGGACAGCGCATATTTTTAATGGAAAGCATTTTAATGGATGTTTGTGTAATTTCAAAATAAAAAGTAATAGAAATAAAAGTATTTCTTTCACATCTTTTATTTAATAGCAGAAAAGTTGAATCCGTAATAAATTTCTCGTCCGGCAGTAACTAATGAATCCGCAAATATATCCAAAATTCCGCTTGGTTGCGCAAAATTAAAAACGTGTTTCTTCTAAATGAGCAACAGATTAAAATTCTTGTTTTCGAGGGCCTCAGTGTTATGTTTGTTGATTTTCGTTTTACTGATAACACACAAAATAAAAGTGAGTGAACACCGGATGGAAAGATGCTTAAGGGGGAAGAATCCAGTCCAGGTGCAAAAAGAAACAAAGGAATCCTATTGATATTGGATAACCACATAATCATTCAGATGATGTCGCACGAAAAAATTGTTGTTTAAGAAGCCACGAAACAAGCTTCCACAATGGCATTCCTGGGTAACGCCTGTTTATGACTTCATTACAGTCATCAGGCATTGTCAGCAGCACCAACTTGTTGCCATATACACATTTATTTGCTTTGCGTAAGTCTGTGTTTTATAAACATTTTTTTGCGAATTTAAAATAAACTCGCGACATGATATATAAATATATGTGCGAGCACGAGTATGTTCGAGAGTGAATTGATTAATGTGACCTTGAAGGCCTGCAGTTGAAAAAAAAAAATATCGCGATTGAGCAAGGCAACAAGTTTTTTTTTTTCCTTTTTTCTTCACCTTAACAATAATAATCTCTGCGCGACTTCATCACGGTTTCGGGGCAAGTCAACGGCATTCCAAAAATTCCACATGTGATTCAATCGTTGATGATGGGAGAGATGGATTCAAAAAAAAAAATTATTTATCCAATTTTTGTTCAATTCTTTCGCACATCGATAGACTTTCGAGTGGTGTTTTCTTGATACTTTTTCAATTAGTGCCATCCTCATCGGCCACCGGTTATTATTCTCATTATCTGCCTCAATTGTCTTCAAATGAGCTCTGAACTATCGACAGCTCAAACATGAACATTCGTATATTGTTAAGCGCATTGACTAAGGCTGACTATATGTGCCGCATATATAATATGCGAGATGTGTTCGTGTGTATGTGTGTGTGTCTTACTAGCCCCAAAAGGCGATTAACTAAAATGAGAACCGCGAGCGAGTGAGCGAGCGAACAACAAGAACTTGCGGGTAAACGTATAAGAGACATGGGGAAAAGAACCAAAAGACGATCCATAGAGGAGAATAAACAGTCTTCATGTAATCCGGTTTTGACTTGCGATGGTACGTAAATACGCTGGATGGAGCCATTACGTGGACACGGACATTCTTTATCAAATGATCCCTTCTTTACTCATTGAATAAGCGGGGGCGGTTTAATTAGGCTTTATAACAAACTGATCCCTTTTAAAATATTTGTGAATGTGTTGATCTCATCAGAATTGAAGACATCAATGCGATGAGTAATGCACAAAGAAAATATTTTTTTTTTTCGATGTTTTGCGAAATAAATAAAACTTTTGTCGCTTGTTGTGAAATGTGAACATTTTTTATGGTAATTGCATCAATGACAACACAACCAGCCCAGTAGGCATACAAATGCAGTGTGACTGGATGCCACAATAAAAATTTAAAAAAATTAACCCGGATAAGAAGAAATTTCGTGTTTTTGACCATCATCGGAACATCCGTGTGATTTTTTCAGTTTAACAAGTGGAATTTAGTTGAATTAACTTAGCCTCATATTATCCGTACTTTATCCAAGCATTTAAGTTCTTCGATGGGATAAACTATCTTCAGACAGCGAGCACAATTTTTATTCATTTTGAATGCTAAGCCTTGATTTTCCTCTTCTCACTTGCTTTTATTAATTTCACTGGATGCACTTTCTTCACTTGGCTTTCGCAATTTTTGGAATTTTTATTTATATTTTATTCACTGTTGTATCCAATTTTTGAGGCCGATGCTGGATTTTTGTTTTTCAATTTCCAGGTTTAATAGAACTTTCCAGTGGCACGCGATAATCTTTCGAAGATATTTTCGTAATGGTAAATCCAATTCCAATGTTATAAGGGCTGATTATGAGGGCGCGAGCAAAAAATCCGGACGCGTTTAGTAATAAAAACTTTGTCGACCTATCATCAATGAAGCTGAACAACGAATGAAAACAATAGAGAGAAAGAGAGTAGAGACATAGGTGAAGTATGCAATTGCATGATGCTCACATGCCTACCCTTTTAGCATTTTTTGAAAAATTTTCGTTAGATATTTCTACAATCGAGAGCAAATAATTTCAAATAACAAATACAGAGCAGATAGATAAATTGCTTCCTGAAGAAACAGCAGAATGCCCTGTAAGTGGGATTCAGATGTTGGGGGAATCTCAGAAACAAAATAAACTTGGAGCGAGCATATGTTCACAATTTGAAATTTTCTGCATCTTTAGCACTTGTGTTTGTTTACATTTCTACAAAAAAAAATTGCAAACAATTAAATTCTATAGAAAAAAATTTAACAGGCCTACCTAAGTCCACCAGTGGCGTTATAAAGACATAGAAAACATGAATTCTAATAAAGTAAAGGAAGAATTTGAATCACATTTCATAGAGCCAGTATCTCTTATAGGATTAGGATCTGGACAACTTTCGATGACCGCGAAAGATGAGCTCCAACTTGGATGCTTCCTGTGTCCTGAAGGGCAACACCTTCAAAATCTACTTATTCAACATCTCCAGGACCATCATGAGACAGAAAACAAATTAGACTTGCTAAAATGCTGCTACTGTGCTGAAGGCTTGAAACTACAAACAGAGCTTATCAATCATATTCTTGAACATCTTCTTATTAAGCTGGAAAATGAGGAAGAATATTTTAGTGAACATGATTCATTGGTTACATTTCCTCCTTGCTATCAAATTGAAAACGCTGAGCGAATATCTTCTGAAAATCAGGTAAATTATTTTGAAATTCCTAAAGCAATATTTATCATAGTTTCCTGTGTTTTAAGGAGTTTGAAAGACATCTGAATAGAATACATGATTCCTCTGAAGAAACTCCAAAATACCAGAAAAGATTCAACGAAGGATCAGACAAAAAAATTCAATGCTTGTATTGCCCGAAGGTCTTTAAATACAAACAAGGATGTGAGAAGCATTTTGATCTCGAACACAATCCATCAAATCCATTCAAATGTCCCAAATGTGGAAGCCGCTGTCGAACGCTGAAAAACCTACATGCTCATATTCGGATAACCCACAATCCACCGCGAACGGACAATGTTGAACCACTGACCTGTCATATATGCAAAAAATCTTTTCCATCTCAGAAACAATGTGCACTTCATTTGTACACACATCGAGAAAAGTTTTTTTCATGTGATTACTGCAATATGAAGTTCAACAATCGCGAACAGATCAAAAAACATGTTCTTAGACACGTTGGAATAACAACGAAGAAGATTAAATCAGAGAAAGTTATATGTGATGAATGTTCCATGCTTGTTTTTCCACAACGAATGAAACGCCATAAAATTATTCATCATTCAAATGAGAAAGCGTTTAAATGTGATGCGCCTGATTGTTCTGCAGCTTTTACTGACTCTAGATCACTTAAAGATCATCAGAACATACACAGCGGAATAAAGCCATACGTTTGTCCTTTTTGTGGTGAAGGCTTTAGATCGGGTGCTAATTTAAGACTTCATCGAGTGCGGCATGTTGATCCAGATCGATATCACTGTGCTGAATGTCAAACAAGTTTTGTTACTAAGCAAGCCCTTCAGAAGCACCAAAGAAGACACACCAGCGATCCTGATATACGGCAGTTTCCTTGTAATATTTGTGAAAAGACATTTAGGCTTAAGGATCACGTACGTCAACACATCAGAAGGATGCACGAAGAAAAGGATCAAATATTTCAATGCGAAATGTGCCCAAAAACTTATTTCAGAAAAGAAGCACTCGGAAAGCATCAGCGTAAAAATCATAACATAATCAAAAGAAAATCACGCGTATTTCCGATTGGATCGAATCATCCAACATACGATCAGAGAATGGATACACAACAAAATTGAAAGACTTTTTCTTATCGTTGATTTGTGGTGAAAATGTTTCACGTTTATTTTAAATCACTAATGTTACGACATTAAACGGTAAGTGTGATAAGGGAACTTCAGATGATAAAAATGTAAATTATTTCGGTGGCAAAAGCGATTTTTTTTTGTTCAATATATTCACGACCCTAAATTTTGATATTGTTGAGCTTCATGAGTTAAGTGCGTTGCACAATTTTTTTTGATTTGCTGAAATCATCCTCTCTTGGTCATATCTTATGATCGTAAAATTTTCGCAACATTACGCGAAACATTTGTGTCATTTGACAGAGCCCATTTTTTTACGGCATTCAGTCCAACTGATAAAATAATCAGCAAAGCGCCAAATATTGAATAGACGCATGGCATCTGATGGAAGAAAATAATTTGCCATAAAAACGCAAACACAATTGTCGTTGATCGTGCAATGGAAATGATGCTGGCTTCTTCAAATCTCAGTGCCATCGTGAGAAGAATTTGTCCGCCGAAACTAAATAAAGCCAATGCAACAACTAACAGTCTATCTTCACATGGCGGCAAACACCATGTACCAAACAAAAGCAACACCAGCAGTGTGTAGAGCATTGCGAAAAATCCAAAATTACACATTACAACTGATTGATGAATGTCACGCAACAGTCTAATAAAGATCATAGCATTTGCTCCAAAAATAGCACTGAGGATAGCAGCAACAGGACCCCAAACACTGTTCGATGTGTTCATATCCAATTCTGATGGCGCAATTACATCGCTACCGAAGATCGATGGCGGTTTAACAATGAAAATAATTCCCAACAGTGTGAGACCGATTGTAAATATATTAAACAAACCGCATGGCTCGCCCAAAAAGATCCGCGAAAATATCGCAACAAAGACTGGAGTTGAGAAAATTATTACGGAACTAAAAAAAAGGATCAAAATGAAATTCAATCATCGATTTATAATTTCTCTCACCTGTCACCAAGCTGCATATTTCTAAATGCATAAAATGATAACATCAATCCACTGCAACCCGCAAAACAGCGTAACAATAGAATCGTCCGTCTTCCTTCAGGAAACACATTTTCGTTGCGATACAAAACATATGGGATCGATGGCAGTAAAACGCCTAAAAATCTATTAATCACAAGAAATGTGAATTGTTTAATACTTAATTTTTAAAGCTGCATCAGCTTTCTTTACCTGAATAAAGCCAATTCAAGGGGCGATATCACAACAAGGAATTTAACAATCACTGAGCAAATGCTAAAACATAAACTCGATATGACAGCCAGAATTATTCCCCAAAACTGTTTCAGCGGCCCTCGTCCTTTCATAGCCTTAACAAGACCATTCAGGCTCCTTATCTCTGATATGTCTGTCATCGTGCGTAAATATGCAAGGTGAAAATTAAAATAAAATTACACAAAAATTTTCACAGTTTTCCACATTTTCATGCAGTAAAAGCAGGGCACGGAGCATGGAAAAGGAACAATGGAAAAATCCTTTGTGTCCTTTTTTTCTCTCAAAACTAGGTAGGAAAATTGTTTTATGAAATTTCTTCTGTACGTTAAGATTTTATTTGTTCCTACGCAATGCGGATTTTCTTAGCTTGTTTCATTTTCGCTATATTGACTGCTGGATGGAAAAACACGATTTCCACCTTCCCGTTTTCTAATATTGTGAATGCGTCTCATGTGTTGGCACAAATTACGTTTCGACCGTGCTACAAATGAACAATTATTCTGGGTACAGGGCAATTCAAGATGTGCTGGTTCGTTGTGTCTTAATTTGTGCTCTTTAAGTTGTTCAATTAAACGGAATGTTTTGTCACATCCTTCAATTTCGCAACACCATGGTCGGTAGTCGGGGTCTTGAGTGTGCTGAGAAAGGACATGTTTTTTCAATGATACGGAACTGACAAAGTTATGTTGGCAGTGTTGGCACTGATAACGATCGGGTTTAATATGTCGCAGGCGATGTCCGCGAAGATTTGTTCGTGCTGCAAAGGAAGCATTACAGAATTCACAAACGAAAGGCTTCAAACCGCTATGAATGTTCTGATGATCTGTAAATCCACGGTAATCTGTGAATACTGCATCGCATTCTGGTTCTTTGCATTTGAAGGACTTGTTTTGTGTGTGTTTGTTAATGAAATGAAGCTTCAACCGATAAGGATGGACAAGCTCCGAACATTGATCGCAAATGATTTTTTCAGGTTGTTTTTTTGGTGTTTTCGCTTTTGAATACTTCCTAAATTGTCTCATTCCTACTGACAATACTCCAATGTGCTTCAAAAGATGAGTTCGCAGACGCATTCGAAATTGGAAATTTTCTCCGCACTTATCACAGGTCAGATTTCTTTCTTGATGACTTAGGAGATGAATGTTAAGAGATTTCTGAGTATAAAATGATTTGAAACATACGATGCATGGATATTTGTGAACTGCTTCTCCGCAATTATGAGAACTTTTTGATTTTTCTGAAGTAAACATTCGAAAACATTGATCGCATTTTACTCGTTTTGAATATACCGGACGATCGTTCAGCTTAAATGTTTTTGTTGGATCATGTTCTTTCGTGAGATGTCTCTCCACACCTTGCTTATAACGAAAGCGTTTAGAACAAAAATTACAATGAAAGTAGTTCGTGAAAGGATCTTTAGTAAATTGTTTTTGAATGCTTTCTGTATTTGGTGATCTTTCACGTCTGTTGTAGCGAGCGCCTTTTCTACCACGTGACTCCTGTTTTTGTAGTATTTCTTCTTCAGTTGAACCTTGACCATTCGCATCTGATGTTTTTAGTGGAACTCGCTTTATAGTTTTTAATTCTTTAGCTGAGTTTTGCTCATTGAAGTGTGATGTTGCTGGCGGTGTTTCTCGAGATATTGTTATTTCTTCGCGCAACTTCTGTTCGTTCGCAATTGGTGCTACTAATGGGCATTGCCCTAAGACTTCTATCTCTTCCATAGTACTTGGAGTATTCACGTGCGGTATTTCTTGTGGAATGACGAAATCAGTTGAACATTTTTTAGATTGCAATGGTGTCTCTTCTGATATCTCTCGCTTTATAAGTTGGTGAGACAATAGGTGATTGATAAGCTGCAGTTGCAAATTCACACCTTCTGTGCAATCGCAGGCTCTCATTGCATCAGTTTCATCGTCTACCATAATCAACATGTCTGAATGAAAATCGAAATATAACAAATAAACATTCTGAACTTCTGAATGGCATACATACCGTCAACGTGCTGTTGTCGAAGATGTTGGAATAATAAATTCTGCAACTTCTGTCCAATGGGACAAAGACAGCAATTCTGGAAGCAATTTCTTTCCTCCAGTTTATCCAATTCTACCAATAAAAGCGTTTCAACGGGTTCAAGCTCTTGTTTTATCAGACACCTTTCGTAGCCGAATTCCATTTTTTTTATTAGTTTCTTGCTGCTTAGAGTTTAGTAAATTAAATCAATTATCCCCACATCCATAAACAAACATATGGAAAAGTGCTAAAGATGCAAAAAAATTAAGTAATTTTTTTCAAGGGATAAAATATGTAACGTTTTTTTATATCATTTCTGGAAGTCCCTTATCCTTTTGTAGACCCAGATGTTTCCCTGACAAACCCTTCGTAGTATTATTACTCCCGCGTCATTGGCATATTTGCAAAGTAAGGAACTTCCTTAGAAGATTTCTCTTTCAATGTCTTTATTTCCTTTTTTTATTTTATTTAATCTGATGAATTTAAGAAAATTGGGAAAATCTAATTGCAGAATTATCAGTATTGCGGGAAAAGGAATGTATCATAAATAATAATAATGTTAATTTAATGTTTGTTAAATAGAGTTAAATATTATTGCTTTAGATATCGTAGTTTTTCTTGACAACTTCTTGAACCTTGTTCGAGATCGAATCAAGATATTCTTGCCAGATTTCCTTTTTTGTGTTTTCTTTTGTTGCCTCCATTTTTGCAATAAGTTTGTCCAAATGGTTCTGTCTGGCAGCACTTTCTTTACTCATGTCATTTTCAGCTTTGGCATGCAGTTCATATAATGTATTCATGTTGTCATTGTGATCATCACGCAAGAAGACGAGTTTTTCTCTGGTTATATGAATACGCTTCAAAAGATCAACGTATTGACTAGCATGAGCGTTGAGAATCTCATTTGAGTTTTTGCATTTTACCGCAGTCTCCTTAATTTTCGATTTCAATTCATAATGCATGTCAACTGGCTTCATGAGATTTTCAATTTCTGCTGTAAGTGACTCAATCTTCGCTGAAAGCTTAGAACTGAATTGTCGCATCAGTTCATCGACGTTATTTTCCGAGTTATTTTCTGGTGTTTTGACCTTCTGATTCACTTGTGATGTGTGATGCTGCACGATGATTTCTTCAAATCGCACTTCACGTGTATTTTCATTATTTTGTAGCATATTGAAGGCTTTTTCCATATTAGTTTCCTCAGACTTGTCTCTTTGGCGTTGATCGGCGATAAATTTCTTCAACATCTCGTTGTTTTTTAATGTATTGAGATTGTAAACAACGTTTTCGTCACGTTCAGTGTGAGATTCATTTGGTGCAGCTTCTTGTTCCTTTGAGCGCAAGCGATTGGATATGAACTCAACATTCCCATTAAATGGAACATGAGACATTTCCTGGACATTACGCGGCTTCTGTTGTGCTGGCGCTTTTGTGTGTGTATCATCAAAAGTTTCAATAGCGCTGTTATCAGTACTTTGGCCTTTGGTTCTTTTAGCTGATCCCTGGTCTTTTTCGTTCCATTCGTCTGGTAGTCGCCTTTTAGAAGTTAAAATGTTGGCATTCTTCTGAAAAGACATTCGGCGCTTCACGGTAACGTTGCGTATGACTTTAATACTGTTGATGGTTCCGTTCCCGTCGTTTCTCTGACTAGTTGTTTCTTCACTTTTCTTGAAGACTCTAGTCATACCTGGAACTTCTGGATCGATGTGGACTTCAGCAGCAATAACTAACTGTTGTGAAGTTAATGATCCCTCAGTGGATGTATCAATGTTCACGGGCTCAATGAAATTTGTTGGCATCTTAGCTGGTTGTTTCTTCGAAGTACGAGTCGAAGATTTTCGTTTTGCAGCTGCTGATGATTTCGGCGGATTTCGTTTTCTTACAGCTGCTTTTGGAGTAAAGTCCTTACTAATGCGATCGTCATCAAGCA
The DNA here is from genome assembly GCA_018397935.1 of Propsilocerus akamusi. Taxonomy (NCBI): domain Eukaryota; kingdom Metazoa; phylum Arthropoda; class Insecta; order Diptera; family Chironomidae; genus Propsilocerus; species Propsilocerus akamusi. The sequence goes on along the minus strand of CM031468.1, from coordinate 20,067,994 downwards.
TTTGCTCCCGAATCTGAAACGTGTGACGCTTTTCTCGCTTCTGAGACATAAAACTGCGAAATGTTGGCATCGGCTCATCAAAATCTTCAATCAAATCATAGTCACTTTGCATTGGAGCAGTCATTCGTCGAGTCGCAATACGCTTTGGACGTTGCTTATTGATTGGAACTGGTGCAACCGTTTGGAAATTTTTGTCCTGCAACGGTTTCACTTTCTGCACAATCGGTGGTTTTGCGGAATCATCAGTAGATCGACGCATACCAAGCATCGAATTTTCACCTGTTGCTGACTTTTTCCTGGCATGAGCTATATTTTTAACTACGGGTGGCTTCAAAAAGGTTGAAACATGTTCTTTGACTTTCTTATCGATAGAAGCGTTTTTAGAGGTTTTTGATGACATTTGCGTATTAACAGCTTCAGATTGTGGCAACTGTTTGCAATCCACTAAAGCGCTCGTCACTGACTCATCCAAAGGTCCTACACGACAGTCCAGCCCACTAATGATATGTGATGACACGGCAGTACCAAAACTAAGAACCGACTCGTTTTCATCATCCAAAGCAATCGGCTTTTTAGATTTATAGGCCTCGTAAACATTGTTCATGAATATTTTCATTCGATCAGGCTTATCTTTAAGCACAATCATCAGCTGTCTAATTTCAGGAATGTCGCTAACTGAAATTTCATTGTCGTCCAGAATCTGACAATGATTTGGTAGCAGATTTACTTCAATGCTGTTATTTTCCTCGTAATCAGCCAAAATACGGCAATCTTGCAGCTCAATGTACAACAGAGATTCGCCTCCAGATTGTTCCTTGATTCCGAGACATTTTGAAGGCAAATAAAATGAAATTGTGAGACTGCGACCATTGAAGTCAATAAATATCATCTGCAATTCCTGTAATTCTGTGCCGTTCATTTGAAAAACATATCCCTGATAAGTGTAGATGAATGGAACTTGCTTGTAGAATTGATTATAGTAGTTAAGAAAATCGCGTGATGACTCATAAAGATCTTTGCTCACAATACGAAGGAAGCATTGAAGCAGCTTTTTGGGTCCGGATTTAGATAAATCTAACAATCTTCCGATGATAGTCGTCCCGTTGTCTTCAGATTTGCTGAGTATCTGATGCAAATTGATAATAAGTTTGAACTGAGTCTTGTAGCTGCTAACGTGTCCCAGCTTCCAGAACAAGATTTTGACATTACTAATATTTTTAGAAGTTAAGACTCTAACAATGTCGTCAGGGATACGGTCCAGAAGGTCTCTCATGACGGTACTAACTTCTTGAATAATGATATCGTCCTTGCGATATATTATAAGCTTGCAAAACAGAGTAAGAAACGAACCAAGACGATTCACGTCCCAGTAACTGTTTCCTTTGATGTCCATCACAATCTGTGGATGAATTTAAAAACATTAGAATCATTTAGTCGGCATTCACAGTCAATAATTTACCAAAATAGCTCTAATCAGCTTCATGATGGATTCATCTGAATCAAATGATTCTTTGATGATTGTACCATAGAATTTCACAACTTCTAGAAAGATTTGCTTCTCCTCCTGTAAAAAGGGATCATTAAAAAAAGTTAGCTATCATGCTACCCTTATCCTTACAAATTCTCTTTGTGCTAGTTTGTTCCATATGAGATCAACTCTTTTCGCAGCCCGCAGTAAATCTTCTTTCGTTTTGTTGCTTCGGTCGAGGCTTCGGTTGACCTGTGCAGTCGCCATTTTTGCGAAGCCGGACTGATTTCAGTAAAAGAGATTTAAACTAACAATCAAGCACTTATATGCATTCAGCTTGCGGAATTTCTGAATATATTGTATTTCTCTGCTGAAAAGTTTTTATGCTGGTTATCACTGATCGCAGTTACCTTAGATTAAAAGTACATGTACTTAGTTTCGCGGTAGATAAGCGGGGCAAAAACTAATTAAGTACTCCTGTACATACTAAAGTTTCTAATTTAAAATTGCTGTTAATTTTCTACTTAGCGTTGTCTGGGAATGCTCTTTTTTATTGATTCAATTGAGTGTTATCAATTCATGACTGATGTTAGCCGAAAATATTACAGAAATAAAATAATGAAATAAACTTATAAAAGATTATTGAATTCCACTTCCGGCTGGGAAAACCCTTGCGTTCTGTTTCCGAACATTGTGAGCTCGCCTCAAATGCTGATAATAATTTTTCCTGTTATGAGCTACATAATTGCAATGAGAACAATAGAGGGTTTCTGATGGCTTCTTGAAGTGAACCGTTTTCAGGTGTCTGAGAGTAAAATAGAAGCATATAATAATTTCACTTTGGAACTTACAAGGCTAACTCACCTTCGAAGATAGTCAGAAAACTTGAATGTAGAGGAACATCCTTCCATTTCACATGCAAATGGTCTGTCATCATTGCTAGGATCCAAGTGAGCTCTCTCAAGATGTTTACTGATAGCAGTCTTTGATGCAAAACAATCGTGGCATGTTGGACACTTCCATTTTTCTGGTTGTGTGTGCCTTAAAACATGGACTCTCATTTGTGAGCGGTATGGGAATCGTTCATTGCAAAACTCACAAAGATAAGGCCGTATTCCCAGATGGATATTCTTGTGGTCTTTTAGCATCCGGATATCCGTGAATCCTGAAGTGCAATTTGGTTCGTCGCAATGAAATGGTTTCGTGTAATTGTGACGTGTCATGATGTGAATTTTCATTTTATGTGAGAAAACCATCATCGAACATTGGGCACACATAATTTTCTTTTTGCTGATTTTATATTCGTACAGCCCGACATGCCGCAAGATATGATTTTTTAACTGCTCTTTGTTATTAAATTTCCATGAACAGTAATCGCACTCAAGTCGCTTTTCACGATGTGTGTACAGATGATGCAGCAGTTGCTTATCGGTTGAAAATTTTTTCGGACATTTGTAACATGAGAGTGCATCCTCCTCTATAAGCCTATGTTCTTCTTTGTCAGGATGTTCCTTTTGTATGTGTTTTGCGACGCTTATTTTTGTTATAAATACTTGAGTGCAAAAGGGACAGGGCATTTTTTGAAGATTTGGATCGTCGAGTGCTTTTTGCCATTTTCCCGGCTTCTTAGGATTTGAAGGGTCATGAAATTTGTTGAGATGCTTCTGAACTCCTTGCTTCATTGTGAACAGCTTTTGACAATAATTGCATCTATACTTCTGAGTATCGTCATCGATTGTAAATTCTCGATGCACTTTGAAGGCTCCTTTAGGTTTTTCTGTCCTTTTCCTTTTTTTTCTAGGAAGTCTATCTAAAGATGTGTCGGATTCGTAATATGTTTTATACTGGCATTCAGATTTTTCTGGATTTGATTGGCATGGCTCATTCTCCGATGAATGAAACCGATTTAAATGTTTTTTTACTGCTTGCTTCATAGTGAATAATTTTAGGCAATAATTGCATCTGAATTTTAGTGTTTCGTTATCAATAGTATATTCGTGATCGACCTGAAAGTCTCCTTGCACTTTTTCGCTACGTTTTCTCTTTTTCTTGGCAATTCGTCCACGGAATCTTCCGAATATTCTTGCCATTTTCCTTTGAGTCTTGTGCGACAAGGACTTTCTTCTGTGTCGTATTCAGGTTCTTCAATTTGTCGTTCCGGTTTGATTTGATCAGGAGCTTTGCAGTGTGATAGCAGATGATTGATTATTTTTAATTGAATCTTAGTGCTCTCTGGGCACATGCAGCAGTCAATACTTATTTTGGACGACTCTAACATAACAGTGAGAGAGGTAATTATTTTTATTGATTTCTAATAGGAGAATTATTAATAACCTACCTAGTGAATGATTCATACGAAGATGTTCTATAAGCTCATCACGTAATTCCTGACCAACTGAACAAAGGCAACATGTCTGAAGTTGCTCGCCATTATACAATGTCTGATAGAACTGATCAGGTTCGATGAATTCCGAAGACAGCTCATCAATTTCAATAGGTTCCACTTTTATCGCGATTTGGGAAGTCATTGTTCAAACCAAGTAGTTAATTATGCTGATAAGTCAGAGGTATGTATTATTTTATTTCGAATTGTACAATAGGGAATTGAAAGAAAAAATGTAAACAGATGCTAAAAAAAGGAACTAATTTGAATTACAACATTCAGTTATATTTAAGTTTAATCCGAAGTATTTATTTAAGAGGGAATTTAATCAGCTTCCGATATAGCTGGAAAAACTCTATATCTTCGTTGTCGCACTTTATGAACTTTATAAACGTGTCTAGTATATTGTATTTTTGTATGAGCAACATAAGAACACATTGTACAATGCATTTCAACTTGTTCTGGTACCTTGTGGGACCCTCTCTGATGTTTCGATAGTTCATCTTCATATCGGTATGTTTTATCACACTGATCGCAAGCAAAAGGACGTGGAGCATCGGGATCATCATGTATCCGCATGTGTTTCCGAAGAGCCCGGCTATCAACTAAACACTGATTGCAAACGGAACATTTGAATCTTTCTGGGTCAATGTGTCTCAATAGATGTTGTTTCATATTAGATTCACTGAAGAAGCCTTTCCCGCAATATTCGCAATGCCAGTCATGTTTGCCTATATGTATTTTCTTATGTTTATCCATACTACTTTGATATCGAAAGCTAGCTTTGCATCCTGTCTCGGAGCAGAAGAAGGTTGGCGTTTTATCGGTGTGATAATGGAGATTATGTTGTCGCATTCGAGCTGGATGAACCCATTCTGAACACTGATCACAGATTATCTTTCCTGTGAGGTCATATTTGTCTCTCCTCAACCTTAATCCTAACTCTTTTTTAATGTGTCGCTGAAGATGTTGCATCAAATATTTCTTTTCAGGATATTTTTTTGTACATTTATCGCAGTGAAATTTTTTCACTTTATTGACAGGAGTTTGTGATGAATTCTTCTGTAGATGTTTTTCAATATGAATAAGGGCACGACATCGTAATGAAAACGTTTTAAAGCATATTAAACAAGTGACGTCGTTTTTGCATTTAGAATTGAATCCATCCGAGATGAAATGAAGTTTCTCATGTCTGTCTTTCGATTTTAAATTATCGAAACGAGATAAACATTTTGAACATTTTACTGGCTTAGATTCATTGTGCATTTGCAGAATATGTTTCTATAAGCCTATGTTCTTCTTTGTCAGGATGTTCCTTTTGTATGTGTTTTGCGACGCTTATTTTTGTTATAAATACTTGAGTGCAAAAGGGACAGGGCATTTTTTGAAGATTTGGATCGTCGAGTGCTTTTTGCCATTTTCCCGGCTTCTTAGGATTTGAAGGGTCATGAAATTTGTTGAGATGCTTCTGAACTCCTTGCTTCATTGTGAACAGCTTTTGACAATAATTGCATCTATACTTCTGAGTATCGTCATCGATTGTAAATTCTCGATGCACTTTGAAGGCTCCTTTAGGTTTTTCTGTCCTTTTCCTTTTTTTTCTAGGAAGTCTATCTAAAGATGTGTCGGATTCGTAATATGTTTTATACTGGCATTCAGATTTTTCTGGATTTGATTGGCATGGCTCATTCTCCGATGAATGAAACCGATTTAAATGTTTTTTTACTGCTTGCTTCATAGTGAATAATTTTAGGCAATAATTGCATCTGAATTTTAGTGTTTCGTTATCAATAGTATATTCGTGATCGACCTGAAAGTCTCCTTGCACTTTTTCGCTACGTTTTCTCTTTTTTCTTGGCAATTCGTCCACGGAATCTTCCGAATATTCTTGCCATTTTCCTTTGAGTCTTGTGCGACAAGGACTTTCTTCTGTGTCGTATTCAGGTTCTTCAATTTGTCGTTCCGGTTTGATTTGATCAGGAGCTTTGCAGTGTGATAGCAGATGATTGATTATTTTTAATTGAATCTTAGTGCTCTCTGGGCACATGCAACAGTCAATACTTATTTTGGACGACTCTAACATAACAGTGAGAGAGGTAATTATTTTTATTGATTTCTAATAGGAGAATTATTAATAACCTACCTAGTGAATGATTCATACGAAGATGTTCTATAAGCTCATCACGTAATTCCTGACCAACTGAACAAAGGCAACATGTCTGAAGTTGCTCGCCATTATACAATGTCTGATAGAACTGATCAGGTTCGATGAATTCCGAAGACAGCTCATCAATTTCAATAGGTTCCATTTTATCGCGATTTGGGAAGTCATTGTTCAAACCAAGTAGTTAATTATGCTGATAAGTCAGAGGTATGTATTATTTTATTTCGAATTGTACAATAGGGAATTGAAAGAAAAAATGTAAACAGATGCTAAAAAAAGGAACTAATTTGAATTACAACATTCAGTTATATTTAAGTTTAATCCGAAGTATTTATTTAAGAGGGAATTTAATCAGCTTCCGATATAGCTGGAAAAACTCTATATCTTCGTTGTCGCACTTTATGAACTTTATAAACGTGTCTAGTATATTGTATTTTTGTATGAGCAACATAAGAACACATTGTACAATGCATTTCAACTTGTTCTGGTACCTTGTGGGACCCTCTCTGATGTTTCGATAGTTCATCTTCATATCGGTATGTTTTATCACACTGATCGCAAGCAAAAGGACGTGGAGCATCGGGATCATCATGTATCCGCATGTGTTTCCGAAGAGCCCGGCTATCAACTAAACACTGATTGCAAACGGAACATTTGAATCTTTCTGGGTCAATGTGTCTCAATAGATGTTGTTTCATATTAGATTCACTGAAGAAGCCTTTCCCGCAATATTCGCAATGCCAGTCATGTTTGCCTATATGTATTTTCTTATGTTTATCCATACTACTTTGATATCGAAAGCTAGCTTTGCATCCTGTCTCGGAGCAGAAGAAGGTTGGCGTTTTATCGGTGTGATAATGGAGATTATGTTGTCGCATTCGAGCTGGATGAACCCATTCTGAACACTGATCACAGATTATCTTTCCTGTGAGGTCATATTTGTCTCTCCTCAACCTTAATCCTAACTCTTTTTTAATGTGTCGCTGAAGATGTTGCATCAAATATTTCTTTTCAGGATATTTTTTTGTACATTTATCGCAGTGAAATTTTTTCACTTTATTGACAGGAGTTTGTGATGAATTCTTCTGTAGATGTTTTTCAATATGAATAAGGGCACGACATCGTAATGAAAACGTTTTAAAGCATATTAAACAAGTGACGTCGTTTTTGCATTTAGAATTGAATCCATCCGAGATGAAATGAAGTTTCTCATGTCTGTCTTTCGATTTTAAATTATCGAAACGAGATAAACATTTTGAACATTTTACTGGCTTAGATTCATTGTGCATTTGCAGAATATGTTTCTCGATGGCACTCTGACTGTCATACCTTTTTGGACACATTTTACAATGAAATCTTGAATCATTGCTACTTGATGAATGCCGTTCATTGCAATGATCTCTCAATTTATAAACATTTGTATAGATCACTTTACAATAAGGACAATTAAATTTTCCAGATATTACATCCTTCTTGAAATCCCTAGCTTTGAACTTCCTTTCTTTAAAGATTTTTATTGGATTTTCTTTCAGCTTTTGTTGAACTGGTTCATGAGAAGATAATGAAGAACTAGGAGACGACATAAAATTGTAATCGACATTTATTTCCGGTTCCACTTTAATGGATATTCGATGATCTGAGATGTGAGAAATAAGATGGCAAACGATTTCTGATTGGAGCTGCAAACAATCCTTACATGAACATTCCATCATTGCAAATGTTGGTGAATCTAAAGGAAATGCATTTATATTCATCACGATTTTATAATTAAAAGTAAATTACAAAATTACCGTTTGAATGATGTAAATGAAGATGTTCTAAGAGTTTATATTGAAGGATCTGACCAGTTGGGCAAAGGCAACATGCTTGAAGTTGTTCATTCTGATAAATAGTTTGATATAGATTCCCTGTCTCGACAAACTCGGAAGAAATTTCTTCATTTTCGTTAGGTTCAATTTTAACATCAGCTACCGGAAGCAATTCTGTCATATTTGAGAACTCGTGTATAATATATTCAGTATGTATAAGACAACCTATTAAGTTGTTATTGTTCTTGAAGCTTGAAGAATATTATTTCATTGATTTTTGAAAAAAAAAAAAAAAAAAAACAAAATGCTAAAGAAGCAGAAACCGAAAAAGTTTCAGCATCACATTGCCGACAGCAACAACACATCAACATTTATTTTGTTCATTAGAGTTTTCGATCGATCTGAGATGACAAACAAGAAAGGCGACAAACAGGATGATGAGCAAGAGGTGAGTTAGTCGATGTCGATTATAATATATTGCGATGTGTCTATGATTGGAAATTAAGAAAGCCACATCATCATTTCTAATAAATTTATGTATCTAAGGTTGTCCAAATTAACAAATGGGACGGCTCACAGGTGAAGCACGCTGTTGATGATGCATTTAAGACGGCTTTAATGGAAAGGCCCAACTGCAAGGAGCACTTTGGAATCATAGATGGTCGTCTTTTCATTTGCGCTTTGGCTGTTGGTGTTGCTTTATTTGCACTCGGTTACGATTACTACTTCACATTCCCAATCTCAAAGTGAGGATGCTGCAAAACACTGTCAAGATGTTCAGTATTTAATTTAACAATTGCACATCATTTTAGGCCAATTCTAATCGTTTGTGTAGCATCGTACTTTGTTCTAATGGGAATTTTAACCATTTACACCACCTACATCGAGAAGGGAATCTTTGCTGTTGCCGTTCAAAGCGATGGAAATGGAAAAACATTGAGAAAATGGACAGCCAGCTCAGATATGAAGAAGTACGATGATAAATACACACTAACGTTGTCCGTTAAAGATACCAAAGGTGTCCGTGAAGTATCCACCTCAAAGTCATGCGCTAATTTCATTGATGTCGATGGTGTCATCTGTAATGATCTGGTTGCTGTTGAGCTCAAACGTCTCTATAATTCATTGAACAATGCTGAAAAAAAGGACAAGTAACTAGCTGAAAGAATTCCGCTCGTTCATTATCCATTAAAAAAGTTCTTCTTTTGATAATTTTAAAATTAGTTTTTCTTTATTCATCTAACGCTCTTAAGTGATCAAAAAGCATAATTCCTTTGAATTGAGACACAAAAACAAAAGTAAATTAGAAGTCCTTACGCAAAGAGAAAATTAATTTAAAAATAAATCGAATTGGAATTTGTCCATTTTGGTGGTTTCTTTCTTTTTTTTTCTTAAACATTATCGTCATCAATGACTGATGAGCTTCTTTTCTTGAGACCACCATATGCCTCGTTCTATACACGCTTCATATAAACAGGACGATTAAGAAGTTTTACTGCATTTTTTGTTTCGATGGCATGTGTTGCGTCATTTGGTGAATTGAAGTTGATGCAAGCATTTCCTGTTGGCCGTCCATCATCATTGTAGCGTCGAATAATTTGTTCAGGCCGTAAATTAAACTCGTGAAATTCATCGAGAATATCATCAATCGTGGCACGATAACAAAGATTGCTTAGCATAACAACACAGTTTGGACTACCGAAATCGCTTGGTGGTTCCCAGTCACGCTTGGTGTTATTGAATGCTGGTCTGTCATCGTTTTTACTTCCAGTGCCACCGCCAAATGAGCTGAGGACGGCCTCGACTTGTTCACGTGGAATCAACATCACCTGGACGCGATTTGGTCCTAACATTTGATTGTTCTTTACAAGAGCTCGTTGTGAATCGTTTGGATATTTAAATTCAACGAAACAATCGCCGCATGGCTGACCTTGTTTGTCAAGCAGAATGTGTACACGCATTTTATAGATTCCAATATCTTTGTAGAATAGTTCAACATCCTCAATATTTGTACTAGGATCCATATTTTTCATAATAACACAATCGGTTTTCATGAAATTCGCTGGAGGACCATTACTGAATCTGTCATTACTCAAATTGCGTTGTCTTGGATCGCGTCCATTATCATAGAAATTATTCTGCTTACGAGGATCACGTTGATTCATGCTGTCCATAGAGTTGCTATTACTATTGCGATCATCATTGTCTTCAATTTCCATTACATTTGCTTGCGCATTTCCATTCTTATCATTTTCGGAAGTCTTTGCATCACTTTCAGGATTATCAAATTTTCCAAACTTCTTCACTAGCTCCTCGTATTGTGCCTCATTACCCGGATCAAGAAAAACGCGCTTATTCATAATGTAGTGAATAAAACGATTCTCTAAAGTAACTTTAGCGGCATCATGCGAAATGAACTTCACGAAAGCTTTATAGCGATCAATGACGATGCTTTGAATATTCGGGAAAGCAGCAATAATATCTGGCTCATTAGCTGTGCGCGGCAAGTCATCAATAATTAGCACAGTATACTTCTCATCTGGCTGGAATACAGTTTTCTCCTCGTCATCGCTTCGCATCGACTTTTGGTCACGACGATTATCTGATTGAAAATCACGACCATAACGATTGCTGCTGTTGTTTGACTGACCGCGTCGCTGATTATCGTAGCGATCATTGTTACGATCTCTTCGATCATTGTTTCGATCTGGCGATCGACTTCGTTCTTTGTATCCACGTGAACGATCATTTTTGTCATCGTAATTGCGATTATTATAATTATTATTCGTACGACGATTTGCACTGTCCATGCCATTTTCAAAATCATCTTCGGTGACTGATGTTATCATGACTTGTGTTGTCTTTAATTGCCAGCCATTCTTAGTTAATGCTTGCTTTTTAGCATCCGATGATACAAAACGAATCAAAACAATTCCTGTTCGTTGTCCTTTATCGTCGTTGACAAATTTGATGTCATTTTGTCCAATATTCTGGCCGCCAAAGAATCGACGAATGTCACCGTAAAATGTTTCATTATCAATGTTTGATACCTTCACGCATGTTCCAATATTTCCAAATGGCGATGATGAGCTCGTCTGATAAGCAGCTGTGCCGACTGATGATTTATTTTCAGTTTGATATTGATTGCGCGTTGGTGGCGGAAGTGATGAAATGGAACCACCATTGTAGGTTCCACTGGAATACGAATTAAATGTACCCAATGAAGATACCACGTTTGATTTGTTACCAGCTTTTGGGAATATTTGTGGTGGCGGTACATCCCAGATTCCATTTGACGGTGGCATCAAGGAGGTCATTGAGTTGGCACCAGCATTCATGTTTGATGGACGGGCAATAGTTTGCATGCTGTTTGTTATTGCAGACTGTTCAGGTGAACTGAATCTTGTTCTACGGCGGCGATCTTTTGAGTCTTTGCCCTCCTTATCGCTATCAGTGTAATTATCTCTGGATTTAGAGCGTGATCTTCTCGAACGACGATCATTTCTTAATCTTTCACGACTCGTTGAGCGACTTCTGTGACGGCGATATGAATCGCGATCTCTGGATGTGCTTCGTCTTCGCGGATCCTTGTTCTTGAATAAATTATCTTTCTTATCAACTTCAGCATTTAGTTTTGTGGCATTTTGTAAGCCAGCCATTTGTGCAACGTATGTCATGTAATCCATCTGTCCCATTGCGGCTGATGGATCCATCAAAGCGGAAGCTGCGTAATAATTTGCATAAGCGGCCGCTGTTTGTGGAATTCCCACTGGAATCGCTGGCAATCCCGAGGTGACACCTGCTGTTGATGGCATTCCACCCAATCCCGGAATTTCATTTTGCGACATTGTTTGATATGCATTCATCATGCTTAGCTTTTGAGCTTGAGTAACAGATGGATTTTGTTGGATTTGTGCCTGTTGCATTGACTGTGCAAGGAAGTTTGTCAAAGAAATGACTGGTGGTTGTGGTGGAACGACCTGAGGTGCAATGGAAGTGTCGGGTTGTTTCTTGGCAAATTGACTGGCAATTGATGATGCTGATGGCAAATTTGCTGCTGGCGCTTTTCCCATAAATGAAGAAGCTGATGCTATACGAGCTTTTTCAATAACTTTTTGCATTTCAGCTCGCGATGATAATAACAAGGAAACTTGAATTTCCTTGATCTTGCCGCCATTAAGTTGCATAGCTTGACGTGCATCTTCATCAGTGCTGTATTGCAATCAATTTATTTGCGCAGCGAAAAATAAAATTTGAGGAAAAATTAGAAAATGTAGGAAAATCGTAAAGGCGACGATTGGGAAGCGGTGGCATAACATTTAAGAAATGGTCATGCAGTTCACATCATAGAAGTTAAATCAATAAAATTATGCTGTAGTCAGTGAAAACAGGTTGGAAACATTCAAGTTTGCATGTAACATTGGAGAAGTATCTCGTTGAAAGCATAAATTATTCAATAAAGCTGTCGCTGACAGTTTCGCTACACATTTTCTTTCGTACAATCTCCACCAAAGTCAAATAAATATATACAATTAAAATTTAACGGTAATTCTTGTGAGTATCTTTTGAAATAAAGATATCAATCGAATTATGCAATAGCGTTTGAATATAATTTAATTACTAAGATTAAACATGCGTGCAGACATCATATTTCATTTAAACATTTGCGTGGAATATATCTCGGAAGTGAATTGCGTTACAAAAAGTGATGCTAACAGCTAATTGCAATGAAGTTACCAGCATTAGAAATATCTACCTGAATGCGATAAATGCATCGCCATTTTCGCCACCAACAATGTGAACGCCGCCTTCGGGTATCTGAAGGCCTTTGAAAAATTGACGAATATCTGTTGCATTCGCTGACCATGGAAGATTTTGCAGTCGTATGATAACATTCATTTTCAATTTTTTTTTTTTTTGTAAAGATTTCCTTAATAAAATACTTTAGACTTGAAGATGCTTGCAATGCTCTGAAATGATAAAAGAAATTCACATTTTTTTTTTTTTTTCTGGAATTCATCATTTACTAATCGTTTTGGAACCATAGTGCTATATAATGCACATGTTGATGTCGTTTACTGCGTAAGATTGTGAAATTGCTCAAAATATATTTTTATAGTATTTTTAGCTTTTCTCATATTATGAAATTCGATAACAATAAAAGTGAACGAAGGCGCTGATTCCTTCAGTATTCTGTTATATATTTCGAACCCAAACACATCTGATCTCATAAATTAATTAATTAGTTATAAGTTCATCGAGTGTTTGTATCATTTAAATCGTAAAATGCCTGAAGCTTTAACATCATTTTGTGAAGATTTCATCGATTTCGAATATCAAAAGCGTCATAAAAAAGGTGATACCAAATACAGACGCTGCAAGGAAAATTCATGGGCCATTGATAAATTTCGCTTAAGCTTGTTGCTACGGATTAAAGAACTTCCAATACCGAAGCTTTCGAAAGAAATCTTATCAAAATTGACAATCAATCATCAACTCAAGGCCATCGTAAGTGTTGTCAAAATTGGAAGAAATTCAGTGACTTTACATGGAAAAGTTAATAAATCGCACCGAAATTATTCGCTATTGGAGTCAGATAATGTTATAATTAAAGTGTTTGTGCATCGTGCTGGTAATCTTTTGAAACCACATGAAATGGCGAATTTGGAGTTCGCGATCATGAAGATCGATCACATTGTCATCAAACCAATGATTGGAGACGATAAACCAGCGCCAACGTTGCGTCAGATTATGAATTGGAATCGTGATGGATTAGATTTAATTTTAGAAGAAATTCTCACTCAATGCAATGGTTGTTGGCACAGTAATATTTCTACAAATCACATTCTACGGCATGGTGGCAAATGGCACTTTCTTGACTTTCATGAAAGTAATTACTATTATATTAATTATGATACTACTCGTTATGAAATCGATGTTTTGAAGCTATTTCGTGAATTTATAAAATTTGGGCTATCACAACAACAACTAGAGACAGCTTTCTTTAAGGTTTTCCCAATTTGCACGAAAATTGGTCGCCATATGAGAACAACACTATTTGCAGAGGATTTTTAAACGCGATTTATCAATATTTTCTGTAAAAACCTTCAGGAACTTTCAAAGAATCAATAAAAAAAAATTTTATTAGAACTTTATCTAAGATGTCAATTTCCTGGTTTTCTTTCTCAAAATTGTTCCATAAACGATTGACTTTTCACAATTCAGTTCGATCGTCTCAAACAATGTTGGTAATTAACGCTGCATAGTTCGCATATAATCCATTTACGGTTTACAGTAACAATGTTTTTCACAATATCAATTACCAATGTGATTTTTTTTTCCAATGCTTACAAATGTGTTTCCTTCCTTCCTATTTGATAAACATTTCATACAGCATTTTCAGCACATAGCTCAAGACGAAAATTGTTCCAATATAAGAAGATGAGATTTGTTAAATTTCGATTTATTTTGTAGATTTCGACGTTATCACTTTTCGGTACGAAGAAATGCATTAAATGCTTCCACATTCAACCGTGCCGTTCATTATTCACAAGCACACATTACCCGCGCCTTTACTTGTCATTTTTTGCTAAACTGGAATTTTTGCAGTTATTTTGTGTTGATAAAAAAAAAATATTAATCTTTAATGCTGCAAAATTTTGTAGCAATGGTCGCGACGAGAGAAAGTTGATCGATGTTTATAAAACATGCGCGCATTTTATTAACGTGGTGCAGTAACATTAGATTTGTCTTGCAAGACGTCGATTTACGGTAAAATATCTTTGAAGCTCCAATGAATATAGTTGCGTGAAAAAAAAAAAATCGAAATCATTTTCAATAAAGATGAAAACATTCAGAAGCATTTTGATGTTCATTGTAGTGGCGACCACGAGTGTATTATGTGAAGATGTTGAAAATAATGATCAATCCACTAAAATTAAACGTGCAGCTTCCATTGGCAGTTATAGTTATACATCTGAAGAGTTTGCAAAGCATAATAATGCAAACGTAAAGAAATTAATATCATCGAAGAATGTGGAAGTGCCAAAGATTGTTCAAGAGTCATTTGTACCGATGCCAATTAAAACGACTGTAGAATTCTGGCCGCCTGACATGGACAAACAAAAGTTTTACAATCTCAATCGTGATTCCATGATCAAGTTCTGGCCCAGTGTCATAAAATCTGGCATGAAAATTAATGAACCGATACCTGAAAAAGTGTTTCCATCGCCAATGGAATTTGTAAATGACGATGTTGGTTCAATGGTTCAACTGAAGGTGCCTGAAATTTCATCACATGAAGCTCTTATAATACAGCAAGAACGGCCAATCATTCACCAGCAAATCAATTTCAGTTCAATTGAACAAGCTGCAATGACCGATCAGGGACCGGTTGTATTTCCATCAACAGGCCAACCAGTTACTACTATACGGCCCGACAAGGAAGTTATTGCGATTATACCGCGCGGCAATAGTGGTCATAAAAAGCGGAAGCTAAAGAAGAAAGTAAAAACATCTCCAGTTGTGCCATTCATTGAAACATCGTCATTCGTTTCTGCTGCCGCACAAACGACGGCATCAATAAGTTCCATTAATGATATAACAACAAAAGTGAATGCTGCACCGACTCCGATTTATGAGATTATCGATGAACCACCACAGGACATTTTCCTGCCATATCGGTATTCTGATATTGTGAGCAGTTTATCAAACCTAACGGAAATGTCATTCAGTATAAGTAATGAAACTGACGCGCCGCCATCATTTGGCAGTGAACAATCATTATATAACAATTATACAAATGATTTTAATCAGATAACAGAATTTAAGATTACGCTTGATGGCCATTCTACATTAATTGGTAACATGAGTGAAACAAATAAGCAAGCTGCAAGCGTTACCGATGTTTCTGATAAAATGCAAGTTACCTTACCACCATCAATAGATATCAATAATTTTACACTGATGGATAATGTTTTCAGTCAATTAAAATCGGCCGTTGAGGATCGAAATATCAGCAGGGTTCGAACTATTGTGCAAGCATTTGATGCACCCGCGAAAAATATCAATGCAAAAGAAACAGTTGTGAATGTGACAGTAGATTCAGCAGCAAAGAGATCAAGGAATCGTGATGGAGTTTACTTAGCGCCGCGTGTCAGAAATGCTCAAAATAAATTAAAGCAACTGAAAACTGGAACAGCTGTTCATGATATAACTAGTGTAAAAGTGATGGATGCTACAACTGAAATCAGTACAACTATAAAGAGTTCTTCCATTAAACCTAAAACCGAAACGACGACAACTGTTTTGCTAACGACTTCAGTCAAGCCAATAAAATTGAAGCGCAGAATTTATTTTGCACCAAAAGTGCGCAAAGTCGCGGCACAGAGCAGACAAGCTGCAAAAATCAGTCGAAGAGTTGGAACGAGACCGTTACGGTATAATTAAATTATTTTCTGTAGAACTGAAACATTTCGATCTTTTAATCACAATTACATGTATGTGCAATATTATGATAATCAATTTCACCATTTTCTTGTTGCAATTTTATCTTTCGTTGTTGTTGTTATTAATGTTATATTGTAGTTTTAAATAAAGTATTTTCCGTAGATGATGCAGTGTAGAAAAATTTATCATCAAAGGAATCACTTCAAATATTAAACAATTTAATCGACGATATATGTTTTGCAAGTTTTTGAATGCGATTAAAGTCGTCGTTTTCTATCTCTCTCTCTCTCAACCCCAAATTTATGACCTATTACGTCGTTCACGAAAAAAAATCGTGGAAATCGGCAGATTTCACAAAATATCAGCACTTTGATTTTATATTTGTTGTTCTCCTTTCAGGTAATCATTTTATACATTTATTGAGCCACAAATTACAGTTTCTATGACAATTTTTTTTTTTTCAAAATCGTGTTCCATTTTTATATTGGAAAATCCATCCAAAATCGAACTTACCACACTGAAAAATTTTATTATTCAACTCACTACACGTTATATTTCAATTTTCTAATATTCTTGGCTTAATCGTGATGCTGATTCTTGAAATAAATGATTTTTTAATTCCTTGACGCTCTGGTTTCTTTTCTTTTCTTCTTTTTAAAATGATGCGAAAACAGCACTTAGCATATTATACCGCGCTGTTATATGTTTTGCTAAAAGTGATGCGAAAATTTCGCACATGTTTCAGTGAATTAATAAATTGGTTCGAATATTAAAAACAATATAAGAAATGACGGATATTGAAGCTGATACCGTAAATATTTTAACGGAGCAAGATGCCGACAAACCAGAACTCAAAGAAGAGGATGTTAAGCACATTCCTGACAAGTTGGACAAAGAAGAATATGCCTACCTAAAAAATGCCGGGTTCTCTAGCGAAATGTTCAAAATTGAAGTCCGTAATTTGCCAAAGTTCTACGGTTACGGTGAAATCAAGAAGCTTCTTCAAGTTACACTCAAATTGGACTGTAACAAGATTAAAATTCCCAAGAAAAACTCTCCCTATGGATTTTTCTGTTTCAAGAACGATGAAGGTATTACATTATTAATCTAACAAATTATATTTTGATTACCCAGCATATCCACTGATGTCATTTTTCAGAGCGTTTGAAAGCAATTGAAGCATTGAATGGGTACAACTGGAAAGGGAAAGTTTTGAAAGCATCCCATGCAAATCCAGCTCACGATCCTCTCGTGAAAAAACGCAAACAGGAAAACGATCAAGGACCGGGAAACAAAAAGCAAAAGACAGTTGCAGAGTCCAGCGAACCTTTCGGCATCTACAGCTACGAAGAACAGTTGCAGATGAAACAGAAAAAAATCCAAGAAGTTTTACAGAAATTCAAAGTGGAACTGAAAAAAGCCAACGATTTTCAGCGCAGAAGTAATTCATGTAATGGAGATGAGCCCATTTGTGAAATTCTTCCGATCATTCCCAGTCCGATCACAGAAGGTTACAGAAACAAATGTGAATTTTCTATTGGTAGATCTGCTGATGGCGAGGTGATGGTTGGAAGCAGAATTGGTTCTTATTCATCAGGTTGTCTGCAAGTTGCAAGCGTTGACGATCTCAAAATGCCAACAGAAAAGATGAAGCTGGCAGCAAAGTTGCTTCGCGAATTTGTGGTGAATTCAAAGCTTGAACCATTTAATGCAGAAACTTATGAAGGTTATTGGAGACAGCTGACGATTAGAATGCCTCAAAATAATGATGGAGTATTGTTGGTCATTGGAATTCATCCACAACAGATGACAGATGAAGAAAAAGAAAAATTTCAACAGGAAATTGTTGATTTCTTCACAAAAGGAAACGGTAAAGAGCTCAACGTGACATCGCTCTACTATGAAGAAATCCAAAAGCGCCAATCTGGTCAAAAAGGAAATTATGTAAAGCATATTTACGGAGCGACTCATATTCACGATACGATTCTGGGACTAAAATTCAGAATTTCACCAGTATCATTCTTTCAAGGAAACACTCTCGCAGCTGAAAAGCTTTATCAGACGGCAATTGATTTGGCTGCACCGACAAAGGATACAACAATTTTGGATATTTGTTGTGGAACAGGCACCATTGGATTGTGTTTCGCAAAACACTGCAAGCAAGTTTATGGAATGGAAATAATACCGGAAGCAATCTGTGATGCGGATCACAATGCTTTAGAAAATAATATTAATAATGCTAAATTTGCTGCCGGAAATGCTGATGATCTTATTTACTCGATGGTTAAACAAGCTCCAATCGGAGAAAATGAATGTGTAGTTGCAATTGTCGATCCACCAAGAGCTGGGCTTAGTTTCAAATCGATTCAGCAATTGAGAAATTCTGAAAAAATTAAACGTCTCGTGTACATTTCATGCTCACCGGAACAAGCAATAAAAAATTTCGTTGATCTATCGAAGAATTGTTCGAAATCAATGAAAGGTGATCCCTTTGTGCCGAAAATCTCCGTCGCTGTTGATATGTTTCCACACACGCCACATGTTGAGCTGGTGATTTTATTTGAGAGAAAGAGTGACGGGGAAATTAAAGTGGAATAGAAAATGTCGATTATGATATTGATAAATAAAAATAATCAAATCTAAATTATCGTCTACTTCCGCTCAGAAGTCAAAAACTTCAGAACGCTTTTCAATGAAATTTAATTAAATTTTTTTAAAGACAGGAATTAATGAAAGTTTTTACATGTACTGATTAGCCAATGATCGAAGAAACTTCACTTTTCTTACCGCCGCAGCCTTTAGACGTACTTCATCACAATTGTTTGCATTCAATTCCAGTTGCCGAATGTATGAAATTGCCTGGAGTCGTCGTTTGTGCTCGCCCTTTTTATAATGCAAATTGATTATATATTCCAATAGAGTAGAGTCCCAAATGAGTGAATAATACGAGTCCATCGCATCTTGAAAATTGCTTGACTTCTCTTGAAGGCATTTGAACGCCAGAGTATAATCGATTTCATCCATAAATTGACATAGCACTGCAGCTTGTAGGTAACATCCCAGATTAGAACTGCATTTGATCATCTTTTTTATTACGCCTTCATCGACAAGTGGACGCTGAATTGGAAGTGAGCAATATTCGGTAGCAATGATCAGTGATTGAACATAATACTTCATTGCCGACTCGTTGTTTCCATTCACAAATTCCAGATCACCTTGCAGTTTAATCCACGCGACATTCATTGGATACATTTTACGTCCCAGTTTGAGAAGCTGACTCAATGCTTCTGATACAGATTTGATGTTATATCCATTTGCATTGCTTATACACATTGGCCAAAGATGAAAATTTTCTATGCTCAGCTCCATGTTAGAATCATCTTTTAGCAAATTGTACATTTTTGAGATCAGCGATAACATTATTGTTATAATCAGTGGATCACGCAATTTGTCGAGAAATAATTTCAACACTGACAAATTCATTAGAACAGGTATTGAACGAGCTGGCGAGTCACTTGATCTTCGACCCGGTTGATTTCTTTTTGGATTTTGATTTTGTTGCTGCTGGTTGCTGGTGTTAAAAATTGGCAATACTAAATCCCAGAAATCTCGCTTTCGTGGAAGTGAATTTTTATTCTTGGTATCAGATTGAAAATCTAACATCATCGACGCAAATGCCGAACACAATTCAATTATTGGACTTCTCTTTGGATCAGGGAAATTGCAGCTGGCAAATTCATTGAGATTAAGCAACATTAGCAAAACATTTTCTACAATTTCCAATCTCGGCATTTCATTGCTGATCGTTGTCGCCATTTGTTTCAATTTCAATGACCATACTTCTTTCATTGTTGGTGGCTTCTTAGGCCAATCGTTTTCAAGTCGAGAAATAATCTGAACATTCATCTTTTCCCAATCAATTAATTTGCCCAATTTTGCAACGACAGCATCATTTGACCATTCGGCACGTTTCGATTCATTTCGCAGCTCTGTGAGTAAGCTCACGGCAAATCCATAATCCTTCTTCTGCACCATTTCGTTCGCTTTCCCTAGAAGAATATATGAGAAGTCTTGAAAGAATCCACGCTTCAAATTCAAAACCACGACACGCACTTCGGGTGGGATGAACCAATTCTTGTTAATGGACCATAATGGCTGTTGACGATTATATTTGGCCAATTCTACGAGCCATTTACGGACTTGACGAGGCGTTGTGCAACACACTAGTTTTCTTTCAAAGTCCCCAATATCAATGCGTTGAATTTTTGATTCTAAGGGAATGGTCCAATCAATCTGTAAAGCAATTCCTGATAGCTCAACAAATTCGTCTTCGATGCGATATTTTTTTATAATGTCAATTTCGCCTTTCTCAAAATATTCAGATTTTGTTACTTCCGGTTCAATAGTAGAACAACCGATAAGAAAATCAATGAGATATTTCTTAATCTTTTCCTGCTCTTCGGGCGTCAGCTTCAGCCGGATTTCATTTGAATACTAAAAATAAAGAAAATAATCTTTTGATTTTATTTTTCAGAGGATGTTGCCATAGGTATATTCGGTTACCTCAACGAAATGCCTAATTACATTTCCTAGTTGCGCATTGTTTTTGTATTTCAGTGAAATCATATCGTTATTAAGGATGTTAGTGTCGTCGAGAACATAGCGAATTGCATTGAGTGCAACGATTTTAATGCCATCCGCCGAAAACTGATCGATTTCCATTTCCAGCGTTTTACGATGAATTATTGGAATTTCACGTTTGTAATTATCTTCATTCAATATAGGTTCAATATTTTTGTTACCATTGAGAATTGATTCATTCAAGAGCTGAAACAATGACGGTTTCTGATCGTAGATGCCACAGGCCATCAAGTATCCCTTTAAATCCTCATCGGTTATTGTACAAAATAATAATTCACTTTCACGTCCAGCGTATTCCTGCTTCAATTTCTCTAGATTGTCTCTACATAGGATGATCATCTCTTTTGCGACATCATACTTTTTGATGAAAATATTAAATACACACAAATCGTAATAAATTTGTGCTTTCAATTCTGTTTTACTGATGATGTTAAAGAATTCAAATTTTTGTCCGCAATAAGTATCTGCTTTGCTCGAATCAAGCGGGATGAATGAATCAAATGTGAGCATTCGAAATGGTTCTGGATCAGCAATGATTTGATTTAGAAATTCAATACTTGTTGGTGTGAAGGGCTCAAGGGCCGCAATAAAATTTTCATCTTGCAATGAATAATTACTGCTTGATTGTTCTGGTGTTGTAATAACAAGAACATATTGTGTTTTATTACGGGTGTTAGATCCTCGAAGGACCTGGGCTCGCAGAAGCCAGCGATGATAGAGAGTCAAAGCGAAATTTAATGCAATCTTATTTCCGTCTGATGAAACTGGAACTTCATGGACAAGTGATAGTGGTAGATTGACAAGACGACCGGAAGTTATGCTACATAAATCACTCAACAATTGAACTTGCTTTTGAATGGGCAGGAATTTCTCATTGTATTCAGGTTCCAATTGAGGAATGATGCTACTTTTAGTGCAAGAATCTTCAAAGCAAGATGTTTGCGTCCCAATTTCAGGGATAGACTTTCGACCTTATTTGATGCATCCGAGTCCGGTGAATTGATCTCATTTGATTGTTGCTGGTTCTCTGTTGGGATGGAAAGGAACTCTCCCAATAGTTCAAGAGCCTTAAGACTGGAAGTCTCCTCGACGTCCTGAGGTTTTTTCGATTCCTTTTTCAAAAAAGTCTCAAGTAGCTCTGGCTTTAACAGGAACTCGAACCACAGCACGGTCTCCTCGCACATTGGTGCACTTCTTATTACATCAATATCCATTAAAAGGTATGTTTTACTTTTAATTTAACTGATTTGCAGAAATAATTTTTGTAAACAAACGTGTCACTTTGGACATTTACGTCGGTGGCATCATTTAAATTTAAACGTCCACTGAATACTGAATGTCCGGTTTTAATGAAGTTTATCCTGTTTGTACTCAATCGAAGATATAATAAATGCTGCACAATAAATGCTTTTTCTCGGCAATTTCTTACGAACAATAATTCTTTTGAAACAATAATTAAGTAATTCCATAATAACGACATCATTTATGGTGTCACCCCAGAATTTCCCGCTCATTTCTCATTTTCAAGAAGAAGTGATTTTCCTAAAAAGATTTATAAAAAGTAGAGATGGATCAAAAAGTTAAAACAAAATACGAGGCGTTTAAGCGAACCGTAAAGATTTGGGAGAACGAATTTAAGAAGAACAATAAGCGGATACCATCAAAAGTAAGTTGTCCTCCTTGATCACTTCATTTTACTCAATTTCCCGACAATTTCTTTAATTTCCATTGTAGTACGACATCAAAGATGCCCCAATTGAAGTACGGCAGGCTTACAATATGTACTACAAAATAAAAACAAATTTCTTATCACAAACGTTAAATGATTGTCTTAATGACGATGATGAGGACGAATCTTTTGAATACACAGACATTTCACAAAACATTAATGGATCACAGCAGCAGCTAAATGTCTCAAGTGCAATTCAAGAACTCATCGATCCTCGAAATAATTTTTCAATCGAACAGCCAAGAGACAAAACTCCAGAACCACCAGTAAATCAACAGCAATTAGCAGCGATCAAAACCATGGAATTTGAAGCTACTGAACACTTGGACTCTAACGACAATGCCTGGAACGAGAAACTCAAGAAAGTTCAGCCGCAGTTGAAGCCACCAAAAACATATGTTCCTCTAAAGAAAAAGATGTCACTCAACATTGAGCCAGTCATTACAAAACCAATGCGAAATCCACGTAAAGCACTGTCCAAGTCAAAGTCAGTACCATCACAATTCATGACAATCGAAGAATCTGAAAACAAGGAAGTTTTGCCTGACCTAGAAACGATACTTTTAGAGAAGTCGCGCTCAAATGCAATAATCGAGCCAAAACAAATTGTAGCTGCTTCAACGTCTGATATAAAAACAATTGTTGATAGTGGATGGCTAGACCGAAACACATCTTCTTCCACATTTTCAAATAAAAATGTTTTGAGTAAAACGTCATCAGTTTTATCAGCTACTTCAAGCTTCGGACTATCAAATCTCAATATTAAATCTTTCACGTCTTCTTCGATGCTAAATTGTCCATCACTTGAATCTGAAGTCAAATTTCATACTGGCGACCATTCCGATGGTGAAGTTATTGGAAACAGCGACGATGAAAGTACTTTAAGCCGTCCATTGATGCATATAGCAAAGAAACGAAGACTGTCAGCTGAAGCTTCAAAGCGTGCTGCATTTGAATTGCAAAAGCAATTGTCATTAAATTCAATGAGCGCCGACACACAGTCACCAAAAAGTCCCGAGGCAATAATTGAAGATGACGTTGATCTCAATAAGAAAAATACGAAAGTTCCTGAAAAGCCCAAAAGAAAATCAATCCGGAAACCGAAGCAAATTGTCGATCCAGAAGTTATAAAAGAAAGTACCGAAGGTGATTTCGATAATTATGACTCCGATCGTGATCCACCATTTGAACTTAAGGCTGACGAGCAATCACCGCCAGTTCTACAACGCAAGAAAAGTGTCATTAAAAGATCTAAAGATGGGATTACTAAAATTACTAAAAAGGCTACTAAACTGCTTACACGATCAAAGAAGGGATTAGAATCGAAAGAATCGAAACACGATGAACCCGAATTGCCAAATGAACCAGAGACAGCTGAAGAATTCAATTTTTTTATTGATTCAGATCTCGCTACGCTCAAAACTGTTCCGCGCGCATCTCAAAAAGAACTGAAAACAACGGAAAAATTATTTGACACTTATTTGAAGAAGGGCGTGCAGACGGTCGTCGCTCAAAAGATTAATCGAGTAGTTGATGCAAAAACTATTGCGAAGAAGGAAGTGCTGAAAAAGAAAATCGAAGCGGGCAGTTTGAATGAAAATTTTGTTCGAGTGAATCTTAAAAAGAAAGTTTTCGTACGCGGCAAAAAAGCATTCAGCTTCAGTAAATACAAGAAATCAGTATGGAAGGGTAAGAAGGCAGCAGCTTTATCTGGCCCAGACATGGATATGCGCGGATGTGATGGTGGTGTCCTTAAATGTTTCATGTGTGGTGGAGTCGGACATTTTTCACAGCAGTGCAAACAGAAAGGAGACAGCTTATTGCCTATCGATGCTGAAATAAAGGACGAATCACCATTTCCAACATTAGAGGAAGCTGCACAAATGGCCAGCGATCAAAAAATGCTGGTTCATTCGAGAAAACCTGATCTTATTCCACTGAGCTCAAATGATATTTGGAAGGAAACGTTAGCTGAAGAAAGTGGAGATGAAGAAATGGAAACTGAAGAAGTTAACAAGGAAAATCTAAATGAAGCAAATATTGAAAACAAAGAAGCATCTATCACTTCTCCTAAAGTCAAAGTGCAATCCTACATCGGGCATAGCATACCTGAAGATGTTCTTAAAAAATCTGGAATTCTCGAAATGACTGTCGGTAACAAGGACTATGTCCATCCCATTTATCAGATTAATGCTGATGGCTCACTGCCAGCTATGCCGTCAGAAGTCACCGATGCTCTCAAAATGTTTGGTCATAAAGCGTTTCGACATGGACAAGAGAAAGCCATCATGCGAATCCTGTGTGGTGTTTCAACATTGGTTACTTTAAGTACAGGAAGTGGAAAATCGTTATGCTATCAACTTCCGGCTTATTTGTATCGTAAGAAATCTCATTGTATCACTTTAGTAATTTCGCCATTGGTTTCATTGATGGAGGATCAAGTTCATGGTGTTCCTGACTTTCTGAATGCTCAGTGTTTGCACACAAATCAGACACCAAAGTAAGTTATACAATATTATGTTAATAGCCCAATTCACAATATTATTTTATTTATTTAAATAAATAGACAAAGAGAGAAAACAATGGAAGCCATCAAACTGGGTAAAGTTGAAATTCTACTTGTGTCACCTGAAGCTGTTGTGTCGGGAGAGAAATCGACTGGATTCGGTTCCCTTTTACGACAGTTGCCACCAATTGCCTTCGCTTGTATTGATGAAGCTCACTGTGTCTCACAATGGAGTCACAATTTCCGTCCTAGTTACTTAATGATTTGTCGCGTTCTTCGTGAAAAGTTGGGTGTCAAAACGGTTCTTGGTTTAACTGCGACTGCAACTTTACAGACACGTGAAAGCATCGTTCGCCATTTGGGAATTCCAGACGGTCTTGAGGGCATCATCAGCGATATACCATTGCCTGATAATCTCATTTTGTCCGTGTCAAAGGACGAAAATCGTGATCAAGCTCTCATTGATATGTTGCGTAGTGAACGTTTTGCAAAACTTCACTCAATAATTATTTATTGCACGCGTCGTGATGAATGCGAACGAGTCGCTGGATTTCTTAGAACTTGTCTCAACAATGAGAAACAGGAACGCGAAGAAAAAATTTCTAACAGTAAAAAGCGTAAACGAAACAATTGGAATGCTGAAGCTTATCATGCTGGATTCCCAGCATCAAAGCGACGAACCATCCAAAATGCTTTCATGTCCAGTGAATTGAGAATTGTCGTTGCTACAATTGCCTTTGGAATGGGCATTAATAAATCTGATATTCGCGGAATCATTCACTATAACATGCCGAAAAGCTTTGAAAGCTACGTCCAAGAAGTGGGTCGAGCAGGACGTGATGGAAAACCGGCACATTGTCATGTATTATTGGACTCGAAGGAAACAATTTAAGTGAGCTGCGACGACATATTTATGCTAATTCCATTGATCGTCATGTGATTAGAAAATTATTGAAGAAAGTTTTTATCCCGTGCGCTTGTAAGCAGCATCTCAAAAATGATAAGACTGAACAGGAAACAGCAAAGGAATTGGAGAATAACCTGGAAATAGCAAACGAGTTGGAAAATATTGATTTTAATACATCCGATAATGCCATGAATATGAGCATGGACGTTATTAAACCTAGAATCTGTTTGGGTCATGAAGTGAGTATCTCAATCGATCAAACTGTTCAATTGTTGGATATTCCTGAAGAAAACATCTCAACGCTATTGTGCTATTTGGAGCTTCATGAGCAGCGTTATATTAAAGTCCTGGGTAACGCTTACACCATGTGCAAAATCATATCATATAGTGGTCCAAAATATCTAAAGCAGATTGCTAAAACATGTCCACCACTGGCAATGGCCATTGCTATGGATCTAAAGAAGGGCAAGGATCATGATGAATCAGCATCAATTGAGTTTAATGTTGTGGATGTTGCTGCTGCTATTGGATGGGATAGTGGAATTGTAAAATATCAGCTAAAGCAGCTCGAATGGACAGTTGTAAATGGGGCTAACAAAAGATCTGCAATAACTGTTACATTTTCTGAGCTGGGTTTTCGCATTCGATCCCCAGGCGACTTAACTGATGATGAACTTGATATGGCATTAGATTCACTCGAGAAACGCGCATCGACACAGGAAAAAGCGCAACTTATTCAGGTGGGAATAAAAGATATTCTATTTATCTTAGAATTTTATTAACTTTCGTAATTTTTAGCTTCAAATAATCTTCAATTCTTTGGCATCGCTGGCATTTCCATCATTCAAATTATGTTCTGGTGAAAATATTCCAATAGAATCGTCAAACAAACTCAAAACAATCATTCGAAGTTACTTCCAAACCAGTTTACCGATGGATGCAAAGATTATTGACGATAATGACGACACAGCCGATACAGAAATTATTTCTGATATTCGTCAAATGATATTCATGTATCCAGAAAACAATTTCAGCGGACGATCACTGGCTCGCATTTTTCATGGTATCAGCAGTCCATGCAATCCTGCTGTAATTTGGGGACGTTGCAAGTATTGGCGCGCTCATCAGAAAGTAAATTTCAATCGATTAGTATCGATCGGTAATATGGAGATTGTTCGAATGAGACGGATTGATTCCACTTAGGTTTTTCCTTATGAATGTTTCCCTTGTAACAAAAAAATAACCGCCAATAAAAGTCTATTTCAAATTTTTGCATCTTTAGCAGAATTTCAACGTATAATTTCAACAAGTGAATATTCTGTTTAGTTATGTCGAGACTTATGGAGATCCCAGAAAAATTAGCTACTGAAGATAATGAGTGTCATGAGAATAAAGAAGCATGTAACAATTATAAAGAAGAGTTTCGGGTAACCATCAAGAACGTGCAACAGACCAACAATATTTGCATAACACGACCATTGGCGCCAAGTAGACCGATTGCAAATACAATTTGTTTATCTAATGAAGACCTCAAGCATATCACACACGACCATGACTGCTGGAAAATATTCAATGTTTATTTCAGAAGAATCCTAGTATTTGGCAATCTTGTGTTATTGAATCACTTCGAAAAAACCGAGAGAATTTCTTACAGGTTCTCGATTGATGATGGCACTGAGGAAATAATTGCAATGATGAACGTTAAGATTCAAGAGCGCAAAAAAGGTACCAGTGAGATGAGTGTAACTTGAGTTAAATTAATTTTCTCAAATTTTAGAGTCAGAAAAGAAAGGACGTCTCACACTTGAATCTAACAAACTGAAACGAAGACAGGAAATCGGAATAAATCTTCAAGGGTCATTTTTACCTCCCGCATCTGAACAGTGTCAATCCATTCTCAAAAATATTTCTAATCTGCACCAAATGATACACAACAATCTTGTTGAACAGAAGAAGTCATATCGGCTCGGTCAGCTTCCACAAAAAGGTCTTGCCTTATTACGACCATATACTCATGAAACAACAAAGGAAATACATTTTGCAGTTCTTGAAATTTCACAGGATGATGACATTGAGAGGATCTGGAAGAGAAATCTCAGCAAAATCTACAGCAATCAGTATCTGAAAGGCCATAAGAGAACTGCCAATACTTTCTAATTCATCAGTTTTTATTCGTTCATTATTGTTTGTATGTAATTCTTTTAAAGATCTTAAAAAAAGGTTGTTATCTTTGCTAGCAAATGAAAGTAATGACTCGAATTTGGATGAAGGGATTTCAGAACAACAAACCATTTTAAAGTTATGTTATGTGTAAAAAAAATTACTTGTTCAATATAGCAGAACTAAATTTAGGGGAAGAAAAAATCCGAGTGACAGGGGAAGAAAAGGGAGAAAAAATAATTGGTTGCCAACAGATTGACAAAAGACTGATTTTGCTGCTTTTCGACATTCCTGACTGCCAATATTGTTGCAACATAAATTCCAGGTTGGTGGAAGCTTAGGCAGTCTTTGCGCGCATGGCAGCACGTTTACTGGTGACAGCCTGGAAACCGGATTTAATGCTGGCAACTGAACATCGTGATCCGCACGATTCACATTGCAGGAAAAATATACGAGTGTCCTTTTGCAAGATAGTTTGCGTTGAACGACATGTGTGGCAGGTGACATATTCTTTAATGTATCTTCGCAGGACATTCTCGATTTGTTTCGGTTGGAAACGACCCTTAATAATGAGCTGTGAGTTACCATCAACAGAACCGCTGGTACCCAATTCAGCTAGCAAAAAGTCGAGTAAATGTTTGGGCTGTCTGGAATTTGATTCAATAGCATTTTTGTTAATTGTATATGGAATAAGATTATAACAACTCACCGATGCAAAGCTTTACAAATTTCCGTGAAATTGGCGAACGATGTTTTCTTAGTACCAACACGTAGAACCTGCGGCGGTCGCATTACCAATTTGGGTTTTCCACCAGCAGCCATGTCCGGATTCTTGTCTCTGATGATTTCAAAGGCACGGCTCAGTAATTCATCATACGTGTAGTCACGGTCTGAGCCAGCCCACGTTGAAAGTTCTTTGTCAACCACTGTTAATAACACAGAGAAAAAATGCTTTAGTATTCTTCAAGTGCGGAAATTTTAGATGAAATCTTTTGTTAGTCAGAAAAACTAAAATTTTTTTTACCAATTTCAGATTCTCCTCCATCGTTATCGGATAAGCATGTTAGTAGAAAGGTTTAGTTTTCAAAGATATTTTTTGGGAATTGGAAAGTGATGATGACTTACCATTTTCCTGATCTTCATTCTCTTTATTGTCTTTCAGCAACTCAGAGATATCAGTTTTCTTCTTCTTTTTCTTTTTCATAATACCCAAATCGAATGTATCATCGATGATGAGTGCATCTTCAAGCGGCTCAGCCGATTCCTCATCATTAATTGTTTCTGTTGTTGGAAGTGCGGCATCCAGTTCTTCAAGATTGAATCCGGTCTTCTTCTTCTTTTTCTTCTTTTTTCCAAAATTTTCCAAGTCCAAATCGTTGTCTAGATCAATATCGGCAGCATTAGTGGAGCCCTCAACATTATCACTTTCCTGTTGTGATGGTGCTGAAGCACTTTCAAGTTGGTCACCTTCTGCCAGCGCTGCATCTAAATCGAAAGTAGTCTTCTTCTTTTTCTTCTTCTTAACCAAGGATGGGTCAAAAATCTGCAAATGTAAGACGCACAACAATTATAGTAACTGATAATAAATACGAAAACTTATAGCTACTAATACAGCAAAGCATGATTTTTTTAAAATGAAATTTCATCAAAAATGGCAAATTTCGTCACATTTATTTGCTTTGCTGTTATCGCCTGAGCGACCGGCAATTAATATAGAAAAACTCACTGCATCGTCCTCAGTCATGATTTATTTCGTTCTGATCAGGATATATCTGCTCGGATTGATTGTTAATGAAAAATTTATTGTTTTGCGACGATACGATACCACGAGAAAACTTTTTGCTTCAATTTTAGCACTTTCTTTTTTGCGTCTTTTAGCATTCGCATAGGATTCTCCAGTTGACTCTGCTAAGGGTGTGTAATCAACAACAAAAAATAATTAAAAGCCTTTGTACACAGCTTAATTAATGCCTTTGTAAACACCTGAAATATCAAAATGCAACATAAGTGCATTGTTTTAAGTATAGTAGCATGCCTACTAGGTAAGTTGATTCCGATATTTTTGAGTTAATCTAAAATGGGTGTTGCCCGTTGCCCGCTGTTCTATAGAAATTTATTTATTAATTATTCTCATATATAAGGTTCTATAATTGGGCAGCATGATTTTGATGAGCATCATGTTGATTCAATAAGCTGGTGTACAACAGGGAAAGAGGAATATTGGAAATGTATGAATTTCACAAATTCTTTGATTCGAGATAGAGCAATTTTTGATGATGACTTTCTGAATCTGAAGTGCGTTAAAGGCTATGATACTGATGAATGTATCAAAATGATTGATCGCGAGAAAGCTCACATTATGTCTTTAGATGCTGGTGAAGTTTTTGTCGCTGGCCGCTACTTTTCGTTAATTCCATTTATGCAAGAAACACTTGAAGGCGGTTTGAGCAACTATTACGCTGTTGCTGTAATTAAGAAAGATACTTTACGTGATGTCGACCATATCAGGGGTCTTAAGAACAAGAAGGCATGTTTTGCGTACGTCGGAAGTCAAGCCGGATGGAACATTCCTATACACACTGTAAGCCTGAAGGCATTTTATATTTTTATCATTTGTAATTTTGTAATATCTTTCCTAGCTCATGAAAGAAGGTAACATGAATATTGTTGATTGCAATAATCACGTCAAAAATGCAATCGAGTTCTTTGGTCAATCTTGTGCCGTCAATTCGCTGATCAATAAATATAATCCGATTGGTGACAATTCTGACAAGTAAGATCCTTCATTGATTCTCTTTAATCTGCTAAATTAATACAATTAATCATTTTCAAGGCTTTGCCATTTGTGTACTGGAAAAGTTCCCGGCGGAAAATGTACGCCCTCAGATCCTTACTATGGTTTCGAAGGTGCCTTCAAATGTTTAATGGAAGCTGGTGAAATTGCATTCTTAAAACATACAACAGTTCAAGAAATGATTGACAGCAAATGGTTCTCAGGATTGTCAATTGATCAATTCGAGCTATTGTGCAAGAATGGAAGGCGAGCATCAGTCACGGATTACTTGCAATGTAATTGGGGAATGGTACCATCAAATGCTATTGTAACATCTTCTGCTCGAACCCCTGAAGATACGAAACGTTATCAGAGATTTTTAAAAAAAGCAGTTGACCTGTATTCGAGTCGAGGAAGCTTTGACAATTCAACGAATTATAATGACAACAATAATCGTTTGAGCAATAATCCAAATCGCTTTGAACCAAATCGATACAGTAACAGAGATCCATGGAATAGCGGCAGAAGCGCGAACCTAGACAATGCATTTACTACTTCAACGTCTGTGCCATTCAATGATACACAATTTTACGAAAACTTTCAACTCTTCGATTCAAGACGATATGGCAGAAAGCTCAATTTAATGTTCCAAGACTCAACTCATAATCTTAAGCCTCTTGAAGAAGCTGGCCAGACATTTAAATCGTTTCTGGGTGAACATGAAAGAATTATTTATGATATCCGCCAATGCCCAGTGAACCGAATGACACTTTGTGTGACATCAGATGCTGAATATGACAAATGCGTCAAGATGAGAGTAAGTCTTGATATTATTTCTTGAAGCAAACTTTATAATTTTCTTACGCTTTTTTAGACCGCCTTGAAAGCCCAACTGGTAAAACCAGAAATGCTGTGCCACAAAGCTCATTCACACATCAATTGCATGCAATCAATTCAAAATGGTGTTGCTGATGTCACGGTGCTTGATGCTGCTGATGTCTACACTGCTGGCTTGAAATATGATCTTATTCCATTTATTTCGGAAGTCTACAATCTTGGCGAGCCAGAATATTATGTTGTTGCTGTAGCCAAAGTCGAAGATCCCGACACTGAACTGACATATTTGAAGAACAAATACACTTGCCATTCAGGCATCAATACAGCTGCTGGATGGATCTATCCGATGGCATATCTCATTTCAAACGGCTGGATTCGTCCATATGGTTGCGATAGTATGCGAGCGGCAGCAGAATATTTCACTAAATCATGCATACCAGGAGCGATTAGTAATGAATACAACATTGGAGTGCCTTATGATAACATGTGCGATTTATGTCACGGTGCAAGTTACCGATATTGTCGTCGCGATGCGTCTGAAGATTATTATGGTAATACAGGAGCGTTCAGATGCTTGGTTGAAGGTGGTGGACATGTCGCTTTTGTTAAGCACACAACAGTATTTGAGAACACTGGTGGAAAACGCAGGGAATGGTGGGCACGTGACACACTTGATGATGATTTTGAATTGCTATGTGCTGATGGAACAAGAGCAAAAATTCACGAATATAAGCAATGTAACTTGGGTCGGGTCAAGTCAAATGCAATTGTCACCAGAGGAGGTGAGGGCTACAATCAACAGGAAATCGACGCTTATATAAATCTGTTTATATACGCTCAGCAATATTACGGCCGCAAGACACCTGACGACTTCAGTTTCAGTATGTTTTATTCCCTTCCACCATATCATGATCTTATTTTCCAAGACTCAACGCGACAACTGCTTGTAATTCCCACGAACAAACGTCGATGGGATCTTTACTTAGGATCGGATTTCCTGCGAGCTCGTCGAATTACAGATTGCGATTCAGGCGCGGGAAATTTTAAGATCAATTTTTATTTGGGATTATTATCTTTAATATTTGTCACAAGAATTTAACTATTTTTTCATCTGCCAATTCACATTAACGAATCTCATTCCAACTTTCAAGTGTACAGTAAGATTTACATTTTTTTTTTCTTTAATGTTATTGATATCCCAAATGAATATTGCACAAAAATTAGTTATAATAGTAACTTAGGAATCTCTTTTTACACACAAATTCCATGTTTAATAATTAAGCGAAAATTTTTATTGACTTTTTACAATTCCGTCCAGAACTTGTAAAAGATAAAGTGTCTTGAGAAACCGTCCATTCCATTAGAAATTCTGAAGGAATTAATAAAAAAAATATTTTCTACTAAGATTTAACGGCAAGTTTTAGCATTTCATTCAAATTCTTCAGTGTTGTACTAAAATGCGAAAGACGCGAAATTCTGGATGGATTGCGGATGAATAATTTTCAATAAAATTAGTATTTTAATTATGTTTGTAGTTCTTTTTACAGTCATCTTATATACTGGACGCACAATGTAAATGGGTTTACACCAGACGAAACAAATCGCACTTAAAGGTGAGTGAAATGTGGGAGTATAAAGTCAAAATGTGATTTTTGTTTATTTTGTCAAAAATTACTCAATTTTATGATCGTGTTATTTTTTTTAGATTTTAATTAAAACCATTATCGCGCAAGTACAATCATTATCGTTTTCAACATCAATATGGGTTGGACGTTCCTATGTTGCATTAGTCAGCCGGAGAGATCATCCAAAAAGAAGCTCTCACCGTCTACATCTGTTGATTTGTCAAGAATGAATTTGATGGATATTCCGCTGGAAGAAATACCAGATCCAGGAACTCTTCAAAACCTCGATGTCAGCTATAATAAATTGGATGACCTAAATCCCGTACTGATACGATGTACCCATTTAAAAACGCTAAATCTATCAGACAATCTTCTAAAGAATCTTCCGGATGCTCTTGGAACTGCAATCAGAAATTTAATAGACCTAAATTTATCACACAATCAGTTTGATATCATCCCACCAGTAATCAGCTCTTTTCAGCATCTCAAATGTTTAGATTTAAGCAACAATCCCATACAAAAAATCCTTGACGGATCCATCACGGAATTGGTGAATCTGAAAGAGCTGAGATTGAATTCATGTGCCATCAATTTTTTACCAGCCAACATTGGTCGTCTGGTAAATTTGGAAATATTGGAGCTTCGTGAGAATTATTTGGAAAGTTTACCACCCACAATTAAGCTCTTACATCGTTTACGACTCCTTGATATGGGTCGTAACAATTTTGAAGAACTTTCAGCTGAACTTGGGCAGCTGATGAATTTGGACGAGCTCATTGTGGACGAAAATAATCTATGTGATATATCAACAGTTGGTGATTTGATGAATTTACGTCATTTAGATATCAGCAATAATCGCTTAGACATTTTTCAAGAGGAAATAACAAATTGCACTTGTCTAGAAATAGTCGATGGCGATGGAAATGAGTTTGAAATCCTACCAGATTCGATTGGAAGGCTCGTAAACTTGAAGAGGCTAAACTTAAATTTTGTTGGGCTTAAATTTTTGCCAGCTTCCATTGGTATGCTTCAAGAGCTGGAGGAATTAAAAGTTCAAGAAAACTATATTCAACATCTGCCAGGCACTATTGGACTCTTGCGTCGTTTACGAATTTTGGTGATTCATGAAAACTGTTTGGTGGATTTACCAGATGAATTAGCATCATGCGTCAGTTTAACCCACCTTAACGTAGCCAATAATCAACTCACACGATTACCAGACAACATCGGACACCTAAAACAAATGAAAAGTATGAATTTAATGGGAAATTTTCTCATGTATTTACCATTGTCCATTGGAATGATTGATACACAACTTTGGCTTTCACCGTATCAAACGGGTATGCAAAAACCAAAACTTACTCAAGTAGAATATGTTGATGTCGGTATTGTTTTGACATCTCCACTGCTCGAACAAAATTACCAACCTACAGCTCAGAAATCTATCAGAAACCAAAATAAAATTCAATTCAATGTAAAAACAACATCGGATGAAGACGGCACTAGTCGTGATACACATGACGGAAAATCAGGTAAAGATCATTTTCCACATATGACAAGAATGCCAACGCCAACACAGAAAGAAAGAAGAAAATTGGAAAAGTGTGCTAGAACAATTAATGAACATCAGCGCAAAAGTGACGTACCACGAGAATCAATAGAAATAAAGGAAGCTCGCGTGACGCCAACATCGAGTGGTTATTTAAACACACCACGTCAGCGACGTTCAATTGATCCTGAATACATTGAGCTGGGTAACTCAAGTGAATTTCGACCACTAACCAGGCCGCAAGAGCCACCGCCATATAACTTTGCGAAACAGTATTCAAAAATGTCACCAATTGAACTGGAAAATTTCCAGAAAATGGACAGTGAAAGTACTTCGTTATTGATGAGAAATCCATCGGTGCAATAAGAACAAATGAGAGAGAGACAAAGTGGTACCTGAAAAAAGTCTTCTTATCCTTTTTCTTTTCTTCCTCGTCTGTCGCAATCTCTAATTACATTTGACCATCAATACATGCTCGAATTTATCTCACCCGTGCCTTATCCGAACGAATTTCTAAATGTCTTTGAACAAAAAAAAAAAGTAAATATTTTCCAACTTTTGGCTGCGATCATTCATTTTACGTCCATTGATCCATTTTTATTTTTTGCATGGCGTAACATGAATATGACCAAAATTATTCTTAAGGAAAATGTTTGTAGCTTCTGTAAGCTTTTAATAACTGTCTCTGTATTATATTTCTGGCATTCCATTTAATTCTTGAGTGGAACAGAGATCCTTGTTTTTTCTCTCTAATATTTACTTGAATCTGTACGTCAAAAAATTTCAAGGGAAATGTAAGATTTTTCCTTCCTTTACATTCTTTACCAATTGTTCATTTTAAAAACGAAAACTCCGTCGTAATTCGATTAATCAAAACAAAAGCTTTCAAATATATTTTGATAATAGAATGTAGAAGAAAAAAAAAACAATCATTAAAATAAAATTCTGAATAACACAGCATTAATTGTCTTAATGAGCGACAGGTGCTAGATGTCCAATAATAAACGCTTGTTTATATAAATTTTGATCATTTGATTTCAAAGAGTTTATCAATCGTGATGATCAGCTGCAAATATTAATTTTCTGACTGCAAAATGAACAAAAAATACGCTTGATTTATAATAATAAAAACCAATCAACATGTGACGGAAGCATATTTTCATAAAATAATTTTAAATTGTCTGCCACATGATCTCGCAAAAGTGCTTCTAAATCAAAAAAAAAAAATTAATTTTAGGCAAACCATTTTAAATTCATAAATCAGTTCTGACCGCAACAAGTGAAGTGTTTAAAGAAGTTACGTCACATACTTCAATCGCGCAGATATTCTCTCTTATACAAATCTTATGGTATCAACATGATAAGTAAAAAATGAAATATAACTTTGAAAGAAGTTTCAAACATTTTTATTCTAGGAATTCGATTTTTTTTTGTCATTAAATATCATAAATTGTGTAATAAAGCCATTCTTCATTTAATGTGATTTTTTTTTTTCAAACATAAATTCTTAAAAATAGTTTCTTTTCTTGCATTTGTGCAAAAATTCATTAAATATTTTCGCATACTCTGTAGGAGGGAATCGAATACTTTGATACTTCTAACAATTCGATACGTGATTCTAAACAGGCATAAAAGCGTGAAGCTTAATAAATAAATAAAAGAAATTGCATGTCATATAAATTCTGTTAACACGTCCTGTAACCATTTTCTTACCCATTTATCTATCTAACCTCAAAAGCTTTCAAGTATTTTTTTTCTTCAATCATTAACTTTTCTTTATCACAAAATAAAATAAAATAAATTCGCTTTTTTAGCGTTAATTTGTTAAAAAAATCAATATCTTATCACTTTCTTCATTAAGTTAGCGAGCTGCAATTGCATTTATGAACTCGACTTTGTACGAAATGTTGTTTAATAATTTTCTTAAGTAATTGAACGATTCCATTTTGGTTATTGGGAAGAACTGGGGCAATGGAATCGAACAGTTTAACATGATTGTTCTGTTGTATGGTTTAAAACAGTAATTCGTTTATATGCGATGAACTTTCGACTTAATGTATTGGCAAGATTTTATTCCTAAGGTCATCGTTATTGTTATTCACTTCATCATCATCTGAATCTTCTGAATCGGCATCAATATCGCCAATGATGTATGCTAACAAACCACTTAAGCCAATAAACACTCCACCAGCATAAAATGAATAATCCCATCTGAAACAAATCAATCAATTAATTGCTTTCACAAATGAACGAAGTGATGACTTACTTCAGAGTCAAGTCATAAATGAATCCTGCAAGTGGTGGACCCACGAGAGAGCCAATGCCTTGAACCAGCAATATAAGTCCATATGCTAATGTAAAGTCATCCATATCGACAAGTCGTGTTGTGATAATTGGAGTGAACGAGAACGAACTAGCAAATGTGACGCCAAAAATTGCGCAAAGAATTACGAGAAATGTATAACTCGTTGTTGCAAATGGAATTAGAAACATTGAAACACCGCAAACTATAACACAAATATTATGATGGATCAAATATCCTTTTTCTGGAATTCATTCATCACTCACGTAACAAAAAACATCCATACGTCTTTGTGACGTCGCACCACTTCTGATCACCAATCCATCCCAGAATAATCATTCCAATTGTATTAAAAATTCCGATGACCGAAATTAAATAAGCACATTCCTCGTCAGTGTAGTTAAATTTCAGCAATTCCAGGAGATAAAAATACGGAATGATGTACCTGAGAGAAATCCAAGAATAAGGAAACTTTCGGTTAAGAACAGTTATCTATTTATTTATTTATTGCATGACTAAGGAAAGTATGCCTTCATTCGTGATAAGAATCCTTTGGTTCCAATCAATCCATATAAGAGGAAACGCGGCTTGTGAGCCATATTTGGTTGCCGATGAAACTGAATTAAGCTTAATCACGTCGCAATAAGGCATTATGCCACGGTTGGGCGTCATTTTATCGCATCCATTCACAATTTATTGCACAAACGTGATCGAGAACACAGAAAAATAAAAATATAAATATGCGATTTAACGAACTCACCAAACGAACAGAAACAATGTCGACAGTGACATCATGAAAAATTTATAATCGAGGAACAATGAGAAATCAAATATTGATTTAATTATATCCACAAAATCATCGTACCACACATCCTGCGAAATAAGGAAGTGCAAGGAGAAATTTTTTGCCAAGTTTTAAGTAATTTTTCATAAAATTTGTAGTTTAATATCGAATTATTATCTTTAAAAAGTTTAGGCTGTAGGCTCACCTCATCTTCCTTTGCGATGGTCGTCATGGAATTGCGATAGATATTGGGACATGAAGACGCCTTGAGACGATAACGATGTGTATTGAGCATGGCGCCGCGATACATTATTGAATTTCGATGGACTCGCATATTCTTAAGATAATTGCTGTATCTTAATGATGGATTGCGTTTCAAATTGCCCGGTGGCATTGTCGCTGATTGCTTTTTATGATGTCGTAATTTTGAAACACTGTTGGGTATCTGAACGACAATATCACTGTTGGTTGTGGGGGATTTTGGACTTGGTGGTGACTGAAATGTTTCATTCTCATAGACAATATTCAATGAATTTCCACGGAAACTCTGTCGAAAATCTTCTCGAATTGCTTCAATAGCTCGTGGTTTTGCAATGATAGACTCATTAAGAGAAAATCGACTTCCATGAACGCCGCTACGACTTGCAACATAATCATCGTCGGATCCAAATGATAAACGATGCTCGTCGAGTGATAAATTCATTGAATTTGTTTCAAAATCTGCATTTGTTGAAGCCTTTTCTGATGGACTTAATGTTTCCATGCTTGCAATTGTGCAGCATTGCGGTTGATCAGATTTTTTGCTCATCACAATTGGTGACATCAATTCGTCGCGTGAAATTGTTTCAGGACTTCTTAATGCATCATGTCGCAATGATCGTCGACTGCTCGATTTTATTCCGTCAGTTGGATCAGACATGTTGGATATAAATGTTGGTAAAAGAACTTCTGATTGATACTTTTTTGATGCCGCCATATCTGGATCAATTTGTTGATTTGCTTCAGTGTTAAAATTTGTCACCAGCGTATCCAACACATCCTCTTTTGGTGCACCAGTTTCAAGAAGCTTCTTGATCTCATCGAGACATACACTCGAATTGGAAAACGTTTGAATACTTTGCGTGCGCGCTTCCAATTTATTTTCTTCAATCAGCCATTCGGGATCAATCATTAAAGCCCCGAAAACACAAAAATTTAATATAGTTCCACCGAGAATTAATGTCGCACCTCGCCATCCATAATGCGAGATTAGCCATTGAGTGAACGGCGCATAGATGAATGTTCCCAATCCAGTTCCACTAGCTCCAATGCCCGTTGCAAATGTCCGTTTACTTTCAAACCAAAAAGCAATTGAAACGACAGCTGTAACGTAAATGACACCAAGACCCAAACCGGAAACAATTCCAAAAGTAAAGAATAAAACTTCAACTGAATCGGACATTGCTGATAGAACGAATCCTGTACATCCAAGCACACCACCAATCATTGTCATTTTCTGGCATCCATATTTGTCCACTAAATTGCTCATTATCGGACCAGCAAGTAAAGGAACTGCCATAAATAAAGAACCAACCCAAGCCGTTTTTGTTGTGCCTTCCTTAAAATGATCCAATAATTCTGTGTACAAAAGACCAAATGAAAATGAAACGCCATCAGCAACTAGTGACACCATCAGTGATGCAAAAACTACAATCCATCCATAGCCACCATCAGGAATTTTCTTCTTCGCCGATGATGCAAATGATTCTGTGTCACTTTGCTCCGATGATATTGTTGTCAAACGTTTCCGATTTTTTTCGGGTTCGAGATCATTTACTTTGAAGGTCACTTCGGCAGGATTTAGAAGATTTGTTTTCATGATCGACAGCTGATCACGATAG
Organism: Propsilocerus akamusi; assembly: GCA_018397935.1. Classification (NCBI taxonomy): domain Eukaryota; kingdom Metazoa; phylum Arthropoda; class Insecta; order Diptera; family Chironomidae; genus Propsilocerus; species Propsilocerus akamusi. The sequence goes on along the minus strand of CM031468.1, from coordinate 20,028,030 downwards.
TATTGTGATGGATTACTTATCACTGACGCTCCATTTGTGTCGGGATAAATTTTACGCGTATTTCCTTTCGGTGGCGTCAATTGAAGGTCAATGGCCATTGTGAATGCGCTTCGTTCGTGTCGATGTCTCTAGGTCAGGGTCTATTTTTATTCAACACACCAAAAAAAAAATCACGTTTGTTTTGATAACAAACGCGTTGCTCTCAATATTTGCTGTTGTAATGTGGGAGGCTCTAGAACAGATTTTTCGTTGTTGTTGTTGTTCTTCTTCTTCTTTTTGTTTCGATTGATGTTATCGCGTTTTAAATTCTTTCTTATCACAGTGATATTTGAAAATTTATTTTTTTTTTTTTTGTTTGTTTGGTGAATAGTAAATTCACTTCTTTTTTTTCTTATCGTTGCAGTGTGCAAATAAAGTAAATTTATTGCTCTTTTGTTTTGGTTCTTTATCTGTTTTGATTGTTTTGTAGCTCTGGAATTTTTACTTTTCTCGTGATGGATATTCTGCAGCTCAGGACAAATGCCCTAATGATGTATGAGCTCGATTAGCCATTTATGACCTTCACAAAATGTTCTTGGAATAGTTCCAACTTTTTTGTTTTACGCTCTCTTTTTGTTTTGTTCACTTCATTGCCATAATTTTTCGTATCAATCGTATTTTTTAAATAATTTCCTTACTTAATTTTCCTCATCAATCATCACTTTTCCATGCAGCGCAATTCTTGTACTTATTTCACTCGATTTAAACTTTCTCTCACTATGCGACTCATTAAAATGCTTATTTCGCCCACACGATCCGATCGACAACAATCTTAACCGTAAACTGAGCGCACTTTTCTTTCCTTTAATTAGCCAAAAATAATTCTATAATTTATTTTATAAAAAAAAAAAAACTTATTTTCACTGACGGTGCTCGATGAGAAAATTATTAATAGAATTTTCTTTTATTTTTATTTTATTGCTTTCAAATGATCGGAAAGCTCATCATTGTTGATATCAATTAAATTCATTATTGGACACTCCATAGTTTATTGTTGTCGCATAATTGTATCTGTGGCACTTAAGACGCGGATCTTTTGGGATATATTGCAAAATTAACGTCACAAATTTGAGAAAGTTTCGAGTTCTGATCGCGATGTTATTCATTAATGACCGGATTGACTTAAAGCTTGCGTAATTGACACTTTGTTGCGTTTTGCCGCGCATCAAGATCACTTTTTCTTGTACAATTAGTTTAAATACTTTTTTATTTGCTAAAGTTTTTTTTTTTTGGGGGTGTCAGAAGACGGAAAGTCCGTCGGCTGTCCACATTTTAAAAAATTGCTTCTACTCTCTTATCAGACTTGAGGTTATTGTGGATTTGATTCTTTCTCGTTCGAACAAAATTCAGCGACTGAAACGAAAACTTCTCCTTCGATATTTTCGCAACTACATTCACCGACAATAAAAAATAAAATAAATTTTTCCTTCTGCACGTCAAAAGTGTTTTTTTTTTTTTTTGCTTGTTTGTTGTTGGCTTTTTGCGCTCGCTCACTTGTTTGATGTCACCACAATCGGCTATCAATGTATATGGATGAACCTGAATATCGTTTAGAGAAAGAAAAGCAAAATTAAAAAGTTAGTTTTTGAAGGAAATTTAATAACATAAAAGTTGCTATGTAAAAAGTTTCTCTATTGCAGTGCTGAGCTTATGAAATTAGTTTTAGAATGATTTGCATGTTAATCAAAAGCATAGGACTTAATTCTTGTGAAATTCAATGAAAAATAAGAAATGTTCGATCATAAATCATTCTAACATGAACTTCTTACAAAAATTTCTCCGACAATGTCGCACATGCAAAGTCATTTTTCTCGGAAAAACTCTCTTGGCAATTTGTTATGTTTTTAATTAAATGTTATGCTTGAATGACTCGACGAACTTTTTGTTTTTGAAATTTCCCTAAAAAAAAAAAATTTAACATCAACATACTGTCAGCTGTTCTTGTTTCTGCTTTAAGCGCAATTTTAATGTCAACAATCAGAAAAGTGATTCTTTTTTTCGAATTCATTCTATTTTTACAATCGCAAAAAAAAAAAACTTTTTTTTCAAGAATTTTCTTTTTTTTATGTCGTCAGCAAAATTTTCTTTTCTTCTTTTCCCTGAAAAAAGTTTTTTTTTGTACATTTTTGTTGTCGGTCGCACATTTTTTTTTTCTTTCACGGGCGTCTGAATCAGTTGCGAGCTTTCCTCATTCTGATGAAATTGCTTGTCGCGCGATTTTATTTTTTTATTTTATCTCGTGATGCATTAAAGCACATTCATCCCCTCCACACATTTTGAATGACTGATAACATTGCGCGAATCCGCATTCAATCGAACCTTCATGTTAAAATTCTCGTGTCGCTCGTTTGAAAGTGTCATCATAGATCGGAGTAAAAATGCGAAAAATTATTTTAATTAATAACTAATTAAGCGAAATTTTATCTCACGATTCATTGTTTTCACATGAACCTGCAACAGTCGCATAAAAATAACTGTAATGTTGCAATAAGAATTTTTTCTTTACCAAAAACTTGGCAACGTAGCAATAGTGCGGAAAGTTTCCAGGATTTTCTTTCTTTATCGCGATTGATGTTGATATCAGTGTTTTTTTTATTAATTTCCGCACCATTTATTAATTTCATTCTTTATCGACTTCATTAACACATCGACTAGCTTTCGTTATCGTTATTTGAAGCTGAATCTATAATTAATTGCTCTTCACTGTTATGGAATGTTGCTCGATATAAAAGCAACGGGAAAAAAAACTTCTGAAAAATGATTGTCGTTAAGTTTTATAGGATTTAGGTATGCAACCTTGCAAATAAGCCAAAAAATTGCTATTAAGAAGCCAAACTCAGAGAAATCGATTTCTTCTTTTTTTATGTTGAGTAAATTTTCTTATCAACGACAACATTATTCACAGATTGACCTCCATCACTGCCAAAAATGTGAAAAGAAAAAAGTGCCTAAAGCGACCTTGGATGAGTCTATTAAACTGTTATCAGCAGTGTGACACATATTCTTATTTATCAAGTTCTTTATCTTATCAAATTGTTTATAGGATTAAATACCGAAACGTCCTTTGAAAATCTTTATGCGACAGCGAATTGACACAAAGTCGTTATCGCTTTGTTTTATGTGCTGTCTCCAAGGCTAATAAATTCTAATTGATATTCTGTTTTAACAAAAACAATTAGGTCATTGAGCAGCGCGATCTCCAGTATAATAATATGAAATTCTTGATGAAATTATTCTCCCATGCATAGTGAATTGTGTTTTATATATCAATTAGTCGATTGAATAGAGAGTTATGATTATGACACGAGCAATTAGTGCGCAGCAATCAAACAAAAACAAATTGATAAAAGGTCTTGAAGTACACGAGCGGGAGGAAAAATATTGTTATGTTTTTTATTTATTTATCAATAGCACGTGCTTTTGTGTATGCTTGTGTGAGGTGAACGTGCGGAAAACAGCAATGCATTTCCGATAATATTGAACTTGAAAATGGAAATTTGTTGATTTCTTGACGAACATTTGCAAACAGTAAACAAAGTTTCTATTTTAGATTATTGCACAACATTCACAATATAAAAAAAGCGGTAATCAGCTGACAGTTTTGAATGCCTCGTCGCAAATATTATTCGCAAAAAAAAATCGCACATTTTCGCACAACGGATGGATTTTTAATGCTTCAGCGATTCCAAAGTGATATACTTAAATATTTCGTAAGTTATTTCAATGTTTTCCGGAAAATAAAAATAAAACTATTTTAAGAATCTTGTAATCGAAATTTTGCGTTCCAAGTTTTCCTTCGACGACTTATAAAAATTATGCAAATTGTTTTTCGGGCGGCTCAAGGATTGCAAAGTTCTGATATAAATATAATTTGCACGCACAACCCAACAATCTTAACCCGATATAATAAAAAATTTATATCCAACAGCGACCTTAGCTGTCGAAAGTCGCCACCACAAAAGGAAAAAAAAAGTGCGATGAGATTTGCATAAATATTATAAAAGAATTCTTTTGGACACGTAAAAGAAAAGAAGCAAGTAAACGAACTCGGGCAGTAAAGAAGATGTAGAAAAAAGCGAATGAATAAAACAAAGAAATTTGAAGATATGTTTAATGGATGGAAAGGTCGAGAAATTCGAGCCATAAAATTACTTGTCAAACTTACCCAAAAATAAATTGTTAACGCTGTAAAACGACACAAATTGATTTCTGATAACTCGATTTTCCTCTCTCTTTTTTTTTTTTCGCCAGAACCTTTAATCGATATAAATTTTCCTTTCACTTTGCAGTAGGTGAAAATTGAATCTAAATAATTTTTTCTACACAATTTTCCAAACAAAGATTTTCTTTTAGATTTTTCCGCAGAAAGTTCGTAGAACTTTTATTTCATTAAAAAACGAAATTAAATGGCATAAAAAAAAGATATTGCGATAATTTTTATAAATAGTTGGTGAAACAACCGCACGACTTCTACCTTTATTGACGATAGGCTCTTGAATGAAGACGAATGAATGAAACACTACTGATGGAGCTCCAATATGGGTCAATTGGAAATTGTCCTGGGACGTGCGTTACTCATAAATTTTCACTTTCGATGGAAATTTTGTTGCAGAAAATGTTCTGCCATGCAAAAGTAATGTCGCAAGACAATTCCCATGCACATTCCATCAGCTGTTGGTTGTCTTCAAACAAAAGTGAGCCGTTATTGCTTTGAACTACAAATCTGTTTTTATTTTTAGGTAATTTCGACTAGAATTACAAGTTGAATGAAAACAAATAAAATTATAGATATTTTTTATGTTTGCGCAGACTTTGGCAGTGCTATTCGTGTTTCTAGCAAGGAAAAATGTCTTTAAGATCTCTTATTAATCTTATCAATTAGCTTCTTAACCGAGAAATGAATTCGCATGATAAGCATAAAACCGAGAACGATTGAGATGAATGAAATGTAACTTGAAATCCCTTCATAGATAAATCGTGGCGCAAAGATTTTCCACACCATAAGATGGCGACACAGAATCGTGCATGCGATCATTGATGCAAGTATTTTGATGCCTTGCAGTATCATTAACTGGCACCCCACTTTAAATACTGATGACATGAAGAGTTTCTCATTTTCATACAAATTGATTTCGCCACGAGTGACGTCAAAATCAACGTGATTGACGTCAGCAGGATTTTCATCATCAGGATTGTTCAATGTTATCTTCCTGTATTCAGCTGTCTTCTCTTCTTTTGCTTTCTTGTCCATCATAAAAACTTTTAACGATAAATGCGGATAAATTGCATAAATCATAAATGGAAATAGCACCATCAGCGGATAACTGATCAACAATAAAAAGTTGGAATTAAAAGTGCTCAATAGAACTAGAAATCCTGATATTCCATTATTGTTATCAAAGTTTGCCGTTCGTCCGACAAATGCTGCATTCCAGTCGATTTGTGAAATTGTGGGCTGATGAGATGTTGCATAAAATCCAAAGTTCACTAGCAAAAACCACGTAACGACCAGTGAAAATTGTGGCTGAAGACAATCTTTTACGTTATCAGTGCTTTCATATCGGAGCACTGAATAGATAAACAGTACACAAAATGCAACAACACTGATGATAATTAAACCATTAGATACTTTGACGCCCAGTAAAAGTGTGCCCAAAATAGTAAGGACAACACCGAAAGCTATGAATATCGATGAATACACTGTCGCTAAACCGTAGATGATTGGAATGTTGCCAGCATTTCCTCTATTGCCTTCGTTGAGAACATTCTTTACTTTCTTGAACAGCTCAGGAATCATATTTGCATAGCTGGAGACGCTAAGTTGATCATTACTGCGAGGCACAACATGAATCATTAATGGACTGATAATCACCAAGAGGATTTCTGCTATAAAAACGCCATAAACGATCCATGCGAGGGTATCAAGATGAATTTGTGGGATAATTGTTTTCCTATTCTGGTTCTGTGATAGTACGAGATGACCGCAAGCGGCAATGACAGCCAACGTTGGACCGAATTTAGTCATTAGAACGTGAGGTGCGAAACCAGTTAAATTTCCACTCGTTTTGAGGAAAATTCTGATGATAGTTACAAAAATTGCAAGTATAGCAACTGGCACGAGATCCATTTTCTTTGTATCTTTGGCGGCTTCTGAATTTGTTACAAAATCCCAACAGTCTCCTTGTTCCTCGCGACACTTAAAGTAATGATGTGACAATCGTAATAATATCATTGTAACACACACTGCTAAAATAACTTTTGCAAATGTTGACATCCAAAAGTTGCTCAGCTTAAACTTCGTCTTAAGCTCAACAATCCTTGTAGTCTTGCGTAATTCATAAAGTGCATATAGAACTTGTGACATCAGCAAGAAGCTTAAAATTCGTTGTTCATTTATGATGAAGCTATTTGAGAAGAATACTAACGCTGAGAAGACGAAGCACATTCTTGGAATTGCATTAGAAATTTTTCGCATTGTGCTCATGCCTTCGGCAACAATGACCCAGTTCTGTGCGATGATATAACCGAATATCAGAACATTCCAAACTGATGAAACAAACAATGCAGCCAGAATCCCATCATCCCAATTGAGTTCTTGATGCAGCCAATACCCAATCGAAGCAGCTCCAATACTGGACGTGAATGAGAAGCGGATAATTTTGCCATTGAATACTTGCGGGAATTCTGCCAGTGGAATATTGTATATGAGAATGAAGGCCACAAAAATTCCAAGGAACGTAACTAACATTCCCTGCGACATTAAATTTGGATTGAATTTTATCCAGATATTACGACACAGTTCCAGAAGCTGATCAAGATGTTGCCGTACTTCTTTTGAAAAGCTCCTGAAAGCATCATCTGAGAAAATGGCATTAGAACGATGTTCAAACACTTCAAATTTGTTTTCGAATGCATCTAGATCATCATACGAAAATGTCTTATCGTGTTCTTCTGAATACTTTCCAAAATAGTTTCGAATTTGCTTTGCATTGTGCCATAGATGATACAGCAGTAGCTGATGGCGACTAAAGCCATCGAGGACTACATCAGGAAGTATTTGGAGATTTATAGTGCCCAGGTTTGAGAATGGCACTGGAATACCAAGAATGGATGCTAGCGTTGGTGCAAGATCAATTTGCTGCATGAAATTCGAGTTTTCTTCGTAAAGTGCTGACACGAGTGGCTTTTGTTTAGAATAGGCAAACAACAAAGATTCGATCTCATCTTCGGATGCACCACCATGATCACCAGTAACTGTCATTCCATGATCTCCAATTACCAGCAGCATTGTATCATCATCGATTGTTTGAGATAATTTTTTGATGATTTGATTAATTTCATTCAATTTTCTCGACATTTCTGGATGAAGAGGTCCATGCTTGTGTCCACAATGATCCACACCCAGGAAGTGAGCTATGAGAATGTCCCAATCATCCTTTTTGAGTTCATCCGGTAGATGCTTTAGGATGGCTAAAAAAAAACATTGAGCAATACTGAAATCAATGCCACTTTGCAGCTCACCATTATCAACTGTATCGAGGTCGTGAATGTTAAAGCTAGGATAAGAGTATTTGCGCTTGAACCTTTTGGGAAACAATTCATTCCAGGTGCTGTCGCCCATAAACACAGCGCTCATGTTGTTGTGGAAGATTTGATCGATGACATTGTCTTCATTGATTTCAGGCGTTGCGAAATTGGAGCCCATATCGATAAAAGTCGGCAAGCTGCCAGTCATCATTCCTTTCAGGCGCTGAAGTGTCGTAGTTGGTGGATCAGCTAGGAATTTTACAAGTCTAGTTCGGTCAGGATGTTTCTGAAGTAATTCATGCAAAATTGGAAGCTTATTTTGATAAGGCAACGGGTCCGTTAGGTTCTCGTCGTACAGCCCAAAGTCATATTTTAGTGCATCTACTAGCAGCAGAACTACTTTACTTTTACGTCCAAAACAAATTAGGTCGGCAGATGAGTTTACTTTCTGCAAAAAGCTATGTAGCGAATCACTGTTACATGATAACTATTAATGAGAAAATCATAATGATAAGATAAGCATCACGTTCATCTTTTGTTATATCACCAATTACCTTGTCATCGCTCATACACAGCCTCCCACTTTCATCTTTAATCAAAAATTTTTCGCAAATTCTCTTTTCAGTTCTTGCACTGCGCGTCAGGAGGAATCCTCGCGAGAAAATGTGAATTCCTGAGGAAATAATGAAAGCCAATGAGATTAAAACAAACAAATAATTGAAATATCCCATAATTAAGGCCGAAATTTAAGAAAAACAGTCACAAAACATTTTTTTTTGCTTTTGCTTAGCACTTTTTTCTGCATCTTTTTTAGCATTTGCGTGGTATTTACATTCTGACTTAAATTGTATATAGAATAGATATATGTATATTTTATAACTAAAAGTAAATTTAAACCTGACAAATTCTGGGATAACATAAAAGAAAAACAATGAATTGTGACCTGATGCTCACGACAAACTCATGTCGTTTTTGTTTGACAACTACACACAATGCAGTGCCAATATTTAATGATCGGAAAAACTTCTTCTGTGTTGAAGGGAAGCTAACTAATTTAGATGAAATTCTGAAATGCTTGGAAATAAAAATTCGCAACGAGCTTCACCTACCTAATATGATATGTCAGGAGTGCAAGCGTTGTCTCGTTTCATTCTTTATCCTGAAGAGGAACTTTCAAGAAAATGAGTCTGTGTTGTTAGGGGATGGTTCTGATTGTTTGGACAATGAAAGTAAAGAAAAAGACGAACCATGTCTGGCTAAAGACATGAACAACAAATTACGAGATGAATTTGATCCAATCTTGAATGCGTTTCTTAAAGAGCATCAGGGCGAGCCTCTAGAAATTACCATGTACACAGACAAACTTGTCATTGGGCTGCAAAATAAATCGGCATGGTAAGAAAAAAAAAACTTTTGTTTATTTTTATTTAACCTACTACTTAGAAATTTTTTAATCTTAGTGATGATGTGGAATCAGAACAACAGAACGTGATTATTAATCGCTACTGCAATCAAATCTCTTGTAAAGAATGCCTGTTATGTTTTTCAACCGAATCCGAATACAACAACCATAAAGAGGAATGCCAAACAGATGACTTCCCTGCAACGGTAGATGCACTCGAAGAAAACTACAATGAGAATAGCGGTTTATCTTGCACAACAAGTAGCAGTCTCATTCAACAACAAACTGTGATAGAAGAAGTTGAACATCAGATTGCGAAAGAACTGAAACAAGAAAATTGCCAATCTCACATATCTGCTGAAGAAGACCAAATCTTTGCTGTGATTGAAGATGACGAGATGGGAGAGATTCAAGATGATCCACCATCACCATTAAATGTTCCAGATAATATTAAATTCTTTTGTCAGTACTGTTCAAAGGGGTTCGTAAGCCGCTCTGGACGCGATCTTCATGTGCAGATAAAACACAAAGTTCCAGACGACCTAAGCTTGAAAAATATTGAAAACGATGAAATTGAAATAATTAACAATAACGGATGCGCAGCTAAGGCATGGAAATGTTCAACATGTGGCCAAGTTTCAAAGAAAAAAAGTCATCATCAAACGCATCTAATTCGTCATGCCATCAAAGAAAAGGAAACCTTATTGAAAAATGAATTACAAGAAACAGGCTTCGTACTTATGCACAACAATCGCGTCATTGAGCAAAATCAAGATGATTCGAGTACCTCAGAAATGATAGATTTAGATTCGGCTAAATCTGAGCATGAAGTATTTCAAATGCCCAGCTCCGAAATCGATATTCAAAACTCATCTTCAGCTGTTACCGTAAAGCACTTTCCAAAGACAAGGCAAAAAGCTGTGGATTGTTTCGCGTTAGTAGAAAAGAGTATTGATGGTACGGAGACTATTAGCTGTTCAGCATGCGGCGGTCAATTCTTTGGTCAAGAGCTGGCGGATCTTCATATTCAGCGATATGGCAAAACAGGATTATGTACAAGCTGTACATGTAACGAATGCCATGTCATCTTCAGCAATGAAAGAATGTTTTTCCGCCATCAAAATCACCATTCATTGAAGTCGATAATAAAGCATTTCAAGTATTACGAATGCGATATATGTTCAACAATCTTCGGGAGCTTGCCAGAGTACACTGCACATGCTGCTATACACATTGATGACCAAAATTCAGCAGTTTTTCAATACGAGAACACTACGCAGTTGGAAGGTGGCTGTGAAGTCATAATGGAACGACTTGATGAATTCAGCAATGGATGTTGGCATTGTGGGCATTGCGTCATTGAATTCGCTGAAAAAGCTGATCTTAATTTACATCTGACAATGTTTCACGCTGCGCTTATTTGTCCATTTGACAATTTGCCATTTCTACGATCTATTGGATACTTTGTGGAGCATCTGAAATCGAAGCATATTGACAAGTTCAGCTCCGATGATATCATAACATTTTCCTGCTCACATTGTCATCAGGAATTTACCTCAAAAGAAGGATTAAGCAATCATCACGGTCAATGTCTAGCAAAGCCATACGAGTGCAGCAGTCATTGTGGCAAGCGATTTGCTACACAATCACAATTGAGATCACATATGAACGGAGTAAATGGTATAAAGCAGCACACTTGTCCATATTGTGATGTTGCTTATGCGAAGAAAGGTGATCTCACTGTTCACATTAGAACACATTCAAATCAGAAGCATTATCAGTGTAGTCTCTGCACAAAGTCGTTTCGCACAAATTCCAATCGTTCAGCACACATGGAAGTTCATCGCGAATTCAAATCATTCAGATGCTCATATTGCTCGGAGATGTTCCAGACACGGGGAGCTCGTCGAATTCATATGAAATCTCATGATCGTGGAGACGATCTTCGTTGCCGCATGTGCCTCAAAGACTTCCGTCAGAAGAGTCATCTCGTTCGTCATGTTCAGAAGTCTCATGGCATTGAATGCACTGCAAAAAATGTTCATGAGGCTGCTGAAGCAACATTGAAGAAAACAAAAATTGAAAGTTGAAAATGAATTGTATTTGTAATTTAATATAAATAAACAAATACGATCCTAATCATCTTCGATGCCGTGTCTTCCTTATCGGTTTGCGAGAATTTTTGAGGCAAATCAAGATCCCAATTGTTATCAGAATAACAACCACCGCTAGTAAAACTATAACATCAGATGAATTAATTCCTGCCGGCTGTCTAAATTCCTGATTACTTCCATTCTTGTGAACGAGATTTTCCAGAGTTTTCACCATTCTGTCGCCAAAATCATCATTAAATTTCTTCTGCTGCAAATCCGGCAAAGTTTCCAATTCACGTTTCAAACTTTTGATTCTCTCCACAATTGATCTTCCTTGTTCGCTCTTCATCAGCTCATCGATGGCACCAGAATTTATTAATCCTTCAATTTGCTGTTGAAACATCTTATGCGTTTGAAATCAAAATCGATACTACATATTTACTTGAAAGATTCAATCGATGATCAAGTGCTTTTTACATTTATAAATAATTTTCACACCTTCCAATCCAATGTTTAATTACAAGATTCCGCTTACTTACTGTTGTCAATGACGCCACAGCAGCTTTGCCGAAATTCTCGAGAACGTCAAACTCGGCATTTCCAAAAAATTTAAATGGTGTTAAGTGATAGACGTACACAATTTCTTTTATTTATATTTCATTTTTTTTTTATTTCTGTTGTACATACATCAATGCAGCATTATTACTTCGTAAGTTTCGTCTTGTTGTGATTTCTTTAAAGGAAAATATCGAGAAGCAATGCAAGTCTGGATTTGCGCACCTTAAGACATAACAATAATGGAATGAAAGTTGAATGAACAGTGGATTTGCGCAACGATTGATCTATAGAAGCAGTTATTTGTGTGATGAAAGAAAAAGTGTTGAGCAATAAGTTCTTCAATGTTCCTTTTTGGTGCGTGGTGATGCTGGTGGACTTTGAGTTTTTTTGCTTGCTTTCAGTTCCTTTTTGCTCTTCTTTTCGCGCTTCATGTCCTTTTGAACGATTGATTTATAAAGTTTGTATCCAAAAAATCCTGAAAATAGAAAAAGAAAATCGTGAAATATTATCGAAATTTAGTAATCAATAGCTGAAAATCATTTAAACTTGTGATAAATTTATAAGTATTTCTCTAACCAAACAAAATAAGCACAATGACAATAGCGCCGATAAAAAGCATATAATTTTGTTGAGGCCCATAGTGAACAGGCGGCGGAATTTGTGAATTGTCGTCTTTTATCTTGAACTGACCATCAGGAGATCCAGATATTTTTTCCCTTAGACTATCCTTCAAGTCACCAAGAGAATCGGAAAATTTCTCTCGAAAATTGTCAATAAACTCTTTCTTATCATCGCCAGTGAGCCCTTTGAACTGTTCATTGAGCTCCTTAAGTCGAATGCGAATTTTTGCGGCCAATTCACGTCCTTCCTCTGTCTTCAATAATTCATCGAGAGCTCCTTTCGCTTTTGGATTGTTCAATGATTGGCTTAAAAAGTCATCGCTTGACATTTTTCTTCAGAAAATTCTTATTTTCTTGTAAAGTGCCACGCGTTAATATCAAAATTACACGTTCAACTGGCACTTGAGAATCGACTTGCTTATTAATTGAGTCAGGCTCGATGTATAATCGAATTTAATCTTATCACAAGCGAGCTTTATTGAACAGCAATTGCATGGATCGCTACGAAATATTTCTTTTGAAAACTTGTCAGTTTGAGTTGGTGATTTGAATCCATTAGAACCAAAGCTTCTTCTAATAAACCAGAATCCCTTCACTCTTTGAAATCAAAACGAATAATGCACTCAATTAACTTTCACACACGCCGACCGTGACAAAAAATTATCTTATCTTATCACACCTTTCATCAAGTCGCTTATTGCGATAGTTAAATTAATTTTTCACGGAAATTCAGGTGACGTTGATGATCCAAGCAAATTTAACTCCACGCTTAACGCGAATAATAAGAATACCATTTTTAGATGTGACCCGAAAAGGTGAATTTTACTGATAACAAATGTCTCACCGAAAACAGCAACAACCACTAAGACCATTCCATAAAAACCAAGCACGATGACAATGTCCAGGAGTGAAGATTCCACTACATGCTTATTCTGATATAATTTTCTGAGATTTTCCTCATTAGCAGCTCGCTCAATAAGATTCTGTTTCAATTCTTCCTTTTCCTCATCTGTCATCGATTGCAATTTATCAATGAACATTTTAAACTGTTCGGCCGATGGCAATCGATTTAAAACATTCTCGCGAGTTTCATCCAATTCATCCTTGATGGAATCTGCAGCGCCTCCGACGGTTTCAACAATCTTTTCCATGTTTCTTCTTAGACAGAGATTAGCTCTTAGCTCATTCACACTCAGACGACAACTGACTGCCAAAAAACAAATGAGCAATTTACTCTTTCTTGACTTCAGAAATCAAATTAATCGCTCACAAAATTATGCAATGAATTTTAATAACTGACGATTTCGTTGTAATCAGCAAAAATAAAACTAGAGCAAAGACAATTTTATTTAGTTCGCGAGAATCCGGCGCACACCTTAACACCTTGCCTAAGTTATTTTCAGTATTTTCTTCTTCTTTTTTAAGCTGAATAGATTTTTTTTATACGAGAATGCAAAAGAAGACAAATGTGCAACATGTGTCAGTCAGAAGCTTAGAAAATTGAAATTAATGTGCAACAGTTGTTTACATTCATGCGACAATTTGTGTTTGTATTTCCTTATACATTGTATCGCTGAACGGCAATCAAGTTGATTCCTGTTTTGCTGACTAAGTAGTTTCCCATCTGGACACTCTGATAATAAAAATAACATTCAACGTGGAACTTTCACGCTTGAAATCATGAAGGTCAAAATATAATATTTAAGGGTTTTTGACCTTATAGCCACTTAATCAATCAAACCCATTCTCATCCTCAGATTTTTCTCAGTTATCCTTTCAAGACTTTCACGTCAAATTCGTCAATGAAAGTATCATACACTTAATAACACTCACCAATAAGTCCAAAAACAATTATTGCCGGAACAATGAAGACTATATTAGGAAAGCTGTGCTGGTATGGGGAATTTCCACTCAAATCGACCATTTTTGCTAATTAACAATCAACAGGATCAGCCAAGTCTTAATTTAAAAAAATATTTCAGTCACAAAACGTTCGAGAAATGCAGTAGAAAAAAAACTTTGATTGTAAATTTCTTCTTTTTTTTCTGCCACCTAATTGTGTTCTGTGTGTACGTCACAATGCTAAACAGTCGAGACATCAACCATCGGTTGTGGTGATGATTTTAAATTAATGCGTTATACCCAAACTCACCAGTTTTAGAAAATCTTGTTTTGTTTGCTGCTTTAACAATGACACATTCTGCTTGTTATAGAACATACGACGATTTGTTCATCGAGACTGCACTAAAATATTGTTTTATTTAATTCTCCTTAGTGCCAATTCCTGAATCGCTGGAAAGATTGACATCTTTTTTCTCAGTTTCGATTTCATTATTCGTTACGACAGCGCCGCTATCTACTGATTTTGTTTTCTTTTTTGGGGCCACAACAATAATTTCTTCATTTTGTTGCTGGTCCTTTGTTTTTGGTTCATCACTTTCATGAACACCACTCTTGGCGATCAAATCGGATGTAACCGAATTGCTTTCAAGAAAAGCGTTATCAAATACCGATGGCGATTCCGCTTCCTTAAAGTCATCACTCGTTGTGTCGTCTGCGCCATTTCTTTCTTCCAGAGGTTCCGATTCGTTCTGGTCAATCTCTGTGGATGCAGAAACTTCCTCATCGAATGCACACTCCATTGTCAAACCTCCTTCAGCTTCATCGTGCTCATATGCTTCATTTGGAACAGTAATATTTTCTAATGTGTCTCGCGAATGAGCAATCTGCGGTTCCCAAACATCAATAATTCCTTCAGTAGTGACAGAATAAGTGACTTCCGGTATGATACAACAAATTGTATTCTCGGTGTAAGTCGTGTTGCAGACTTTTAATTCTTGTTCTTCTTGTTGGTTACTTTCTCGAAATCCATATATGCCATAGTCATTAGTTTTAATTTTGATTGGCGTTTCTGCTTCAGCATCCCAAAAGTCATCTTCCGACATCATCGAATCATAAATGCTGCTATCCTTACCTGACGCAACTATTATTGTTGTATCAGAATCATCTGAATTGAATGCAGTTTCTTCCTTGACCGGTGTTGAAACATTTACTGGAACGCTTTCTGACGATTCTGGCGATGACATTGATTCTTCCCGCTCGAATTCGTCCATGAAAATTGAAAACTTATAGAAATCAGGCGACACAGCTGTTGATGGTTGAGTTGCTGTATTAAAACTTTCTGCTTCATCTGAATCGTCGTCAATAAGGAGCTTGATGTCACTTTCTTCATTGAAATCCTCTTCAGGTGCTTCTGTAATTGGGCTTAGTGATGTGCAAGTTTCTTGGTCCAGAATTCTGCTTTCAGGCGAATCTTCCGCATTTTCATCACGACAATCCGCATCATCTTCATCATTATTCGTGAGCTCAATGTAATTTCCATTATTATCGAAGGTCCTGTTGAGTTCCGGTACTTTCTCGTCTTCAGTTGCTGTAGTTTCATTTGAAGGCGAAGTGTGTCCATCACTTGTTGGAGTTATGTTACCGCGACTATTCTTATCCGAATCATTGTCGACGGTTTCAACGTATGTCACGCTTTCAATGATTTTCGAACGTTGAGCTTGCTTAGAAATTGTTCCTTGCACGTTCGATTTAGGTTCTATGTCGACTATGGCAGACTGTAGTTCAATTTCGTGCGATTCATTAGCAATAACTCGAATCGTCAAGCAAACATTTCCTTTCCGATTGACAAATTTGTTGTTTTTAGCGAGAACTTCGTCCATTAGCAGAAAGTTTTTATAGCCATAGACGCTTTCTTTTGCGCTGAATGTGTGATTAAAGCTGCGAGTCCACCACGAAAATTTGAAGGTTGATTTTAGTGTTATTTCGACGAAAGCATTGCAAAACCAATTCGGATTCGACGAAGGATTGATGCACTGTAAATAAATCCCCAATGTAGTTGCGTTCAGCTGGTCACTGATGCAAATTGTTTCCGGCTTTGCGATAACACCCCAGCAAAAATTTCGGGCAAATGAAAACTCCGTGTATTGGGGCTTATTAAACTGCGTAATATCATGGACAGTGAAGTTAATTTTTAACTCTGGACATAGGCGTGGATCGTTTGGCTCCTAAATTTACGTATTGCTACTTAGTGTACGTTATATCAAAAAGTTTGTTTAACTTACCAGTTCATAGCACAATGCAACTGACTGAACTCCATGGATGGCATCATCATAAAACTGAAGATTATTAGCATTAGTTCTCAGTGCCACTTTAATTGAGATCGTATCATTCATAATAAAACCACAACGCTCATCATAAATTTCATCTTCCTTAAATCCACCAATCATGAACTTCGAATGCTTGCTTTAAATGAGAGAAAAATGAATTAATGAAATTATAACCCGTTAGTAAAAAAAAAATTCTTACGATGAGAAGTTCAAGTTACAACGTCGATAGAATGGTCTTGAACCGTCTTTACGCGCCAATGTTTCAAGCACCATAAAGATCTCGACATCTTTCAACTTCCATTCGGTACCTTGAGCTGGTGAGATTGCTTCCAAATAAATATTATAGAACTTTGATTTTTGGCCCAGTGCGCTTTCAGCTTCCATTTGCCACTTCAATCCCTTGAAATCGAAGGCGAGTGACTGTACCTTTGCTCCAGTATTCAGGAGTTTACTCATATCATAAATTCGGAAGTAGATTTCCTTGTGCGAGTCTGTGATGTGTCGATCAATTTGGTTAGAATTCACAAAAGTAATGCGAGCTGTTACGAACAGTGAGTCGTTGTGCAAGAACTTATTCATTATGCTAATGGGCAGAAAGTTATGAAACCCTGCCTTGTTGTTATGCTGAAACTTGTAATGTTCTATAATGCGTTTGAACGCTTGTCTGTCCGGAGACGTGACGATGAGCTCGATGGTGGCACACAGGTCAGATGCTCTCTGAGAATCTCCATGCAAGACAACATAAACGCCCAACATTTTCACATCGACTAGATTTTTGTTTGATGATTCTGAGCGATGCTTCTCAATTTGTATTCGAAAGGTTAGATCACGTTTTCTGAAGCGGAATGGTTCACTGAATTCAAATTTACTCAGTTTTGAAACGTTTATGAACGTATGATCTCTTGAAATCTGGAAAGAATGCATGACTGCGTTCTTACCCTTATTCACTTATGATTAAATCTTATTTGATGTTTGCAGTGTAGTCAAAAATTGTGGAAAAGTTGTTACTTCTGCTCAGTCGTCGTACCTGGTTAAATGCAAGTTCGTTTTAGGGCATATTCATGTATTATAAAACGAAAGCTACCAATTTGAAAATTAGCATTTTTTAGCAATTTAATTAAGAGTTGAGATCAAATGCTAACAAAATGAAACCGCTATTTTTGAAATCAAATGTGCTAAAGATGCGAAATGATTGAAGCATGTGAATGTTTACTATATTTCTTGTTGTTTTGCAACAAGTTGTTCCTTAGTTAACTAAATCAAAGACGATGACTCTTAATATTGAAAGAATAAAGAAATTGCAGACAGATGTACATAATATCCGAAACATCTGTATTTTGGCCCATGTCGATCATGGAAAGAGCACAGTTGCTGATTATCTGATTGCAAATAACGGTAATCATTTGGAATCATACTAAATATATTATCATCTAAAATTGGCACTCATTTTCAGGATAATCTCAACCAGAAACGCTGGACCAATGCGATACCTGGATAACCGGCCAGATGAACAGGAGCGAAAAATTACAATGAAAGCCTCAAACATTTCACTATATTTCAAGTCTGAAAAGCAGGAAAGAGAGTATCTAATAAATGTGATTGATTCGCCAGGTCATGTCGATTTCTCTAGTGAAACATCTGCCGCCGTCAGATTATCTGATGGAGCAATTGTGGTTGTTGATGTTGTTGAAGGAGTTTGTGCTCAAACTAGAACCATTCTGCAACAGGCATACAATGAGAAACTGAAGCCAATACTACTGCTCAACAAGATAGATCGTTTGATTCTGGAAAAGAATATGACAACAGCTGAAGCTGAAGAGCATCTAAGGCGTGTATTGGAGCAAGTCAATGCAGTAGTTGGAAATATTTTTGCCTCGGCCGTACTATCAGCTGAAGTTACATCAAATGAAAATCAGGAATCTGCTCTTGAGTCTGCTGATGATTCATCATTGTATTTCAATCCAATTGATGGCAATGTTATATTTGGTTCGGCACAAGATGGATGGGGATTTAGTCCACCGCAATTCGCAGAAATGTTTGCCAGCAAACTACATGTATCAATCGACGCTCTTAATGCAGCAATGTGGGGAGACTTCTACTTCAACTCAAAGCACAAACGATGTGAAGCCGGCGCTTCATCAAAAGGAAAACCGACTATCTTTGTACAGATGATCCTGGATAATATTTGGGCACTGTACAATAATGTTGTTTCTGGTGCATTTGAAAAGATTGGAGCATTTTCTGAAAAGCTGAATCTGAAATATCGACCACCCAAATCGGCATTATCGAGTCGTAAAACGATACTTAAAGCAATATGCATGGAGTGGCTTCCATTAGACAAAGCAATTTTTGAGAAAATCGTGGAACATGTAACGAGCCCAGCCGAAATGTTTGACATCAAGCTTAGAAAATTAATGACTATCGATGGAAATGCCAAAGTTGATATTCCATTTTCCGATGATGATCAATGTAGAGTTATTGCATTCATTGCGAAAATGGTTCCGATTCCATATCGAGAACTTCAGGCATGTGATAGAAGCTTGAAGAACGTTGAAGATGAATACGAACCTGATGATCAAGTTTTAATAGCCTTCACAAGAATTTACAGTGGCATTTTGAAACAAGGCTCAATTGTCCATCTGGTCAAATCAAATTATAATCCGAATAAGCAGAATAAGGAAGAACTTGAGCCAGTGGAAATTAAACGCGTTTACTTAATTATGGGTAAAAATTTTGAGCCAATTGATGAAGCATGTGCTGGAATGATTGTTGGCATTTGGGGCTTACAAAAACACATAATCAAAACTGGAACACTATCGTCATCAAAACATTGTCCACCTTTCAATGGTCTCGACATTCTTGCGCCACCCGTCCTTCGAGTAGCCGTAGAACCAGTTGATATTGATGACATGCCAAAGCTAGTACGAGGATTAAAAATACTCAATCAAGTAGATTCATGCGTTCAAATTATGGTGCAAGATACTGGCGAACATGTGTTGTGTGTGCTGGGTGAGGTTCATCTCGAAAAATGTATAAGAGATCTAACAGACAGCTACGCGAAAGTCCAGTTAAACGTTTCGAAACCAATTGTACAATTCCGTGAGACGATCGTTGCTGACCCGATTGCAAAACATAAAGAACCGTTTGATGATGAAAAATCTGTGTCCATTCAAGCACGAGGCGGAACATGTAATATCAAAATGATTGCGCTACCATTACCAATAGAACTTGTTAGGTTTCTGGAACACAATCGAGATCAGCTGAAAATTTTCATCGAGAAATTAGAAGATGATGCTGGAAAAATCGATATGAGCAAAGAACTGATGGATATCAGAGAAGCGTTGAGTGAAGAAATTCGAAAATCACTTAAGGGAATCATCTGCGAAGAAAGTCTTTGGAGCATGGGTCCAAAAAAGATGAGCACATGTCTGTTGGCAAATAGAAGTTCTTATAAGCATCTAAATTTCTGGTCGTCAGGATTGTCAGCGGGTCCATATGATCGTGCCATAATTAATGGTTTTCAAACTGCCGTGCAAGCAGGTCCATTATGTCAGGAACCGATGCATGGTGTGCTTTACGTGATGCAAGAATTTAGTGTCGATGAAGCCATCGAAAATAATGAAACCTCAGTTTCGGGAATAATCATAACAGCTGTAAAAGAAGCTTGTAAACTCGCGTTCCAGAAGCAACCACAACGACTTGTCGGACCCATGTATAATCTGAGTATCATCGCCAATGGAGACGTTTTAGGTGAGTCAAAAAACTTTTTTTTTTATTTATTATTTCTTATTTTTTAAATAGGGGCCATTCGTTAATTACGTGGTGTCAAATTTGACGGAATTCACGAATTGCCCCATTATAAACATTCGTGGCAAGAAGACATTTCTTTTTTTTTACTCATGACAGCAATTTTTTAATACTGAAATTTAAATTTAAATAATTTAAGATTTAAATAAGTGAAAAAGTTTGCAATTCAACAAAGTCTTAATTGATAAGAATAAATAAATTATTTTTTTTTTTCCTTAATTGCTAACTGATTGGGAAGTGCATCTTAATATTATCAATTTCGTTTTCATTTGAATGTAAAAAACTTGAATTAAATTTGACTTGATGTCGGTTCTGATGATTCTGTTTGTGCTTCGATTGTTGAATTTTTATTACGATATGATGTGTGAATTACGGGTCTTTGAATTTTCCATTTTGTTGAGCTTGAGATGGTGTCAGGCACGCAAAGCATTCCATAAACATTAATACCAGGCAATCCAGCATATGTTGGCTGATCATGAGGTAATGGACCCTCTAAAAATATTTATTTTTTATTTCAATTCTGTTGAAGAAAACAATTATATAGAAATAATTATTATCAAAACTCACCCAATCGGAAATTGCTGGGACATTTGCAGATGACCAAATAATGTGATTTTCCTGTTCTGGTATTTTGTAATGCTAAAATTGACCAATCGCGTGGTGCTCGACAATCACGCAGCTCATGAGTTTGTTCACATGTCTTTGCAAGTGTCACTGCTCGTTTATTTGCATTACCAATTAATGTTATTGTATGATTATCATCTTCATTCAAACTTGCAGAACATGGATCGCGATATCTGTAATTGAAGAAATAAAAAAAATTATAATTTTTAACTCATTAGAAAGTTTCTCAAACACAAAAAAAAATCATCAATCAAGAAGATTCTTCTTTTGTTAGTTTTTAGCAAATGGAATTTGATTCTGATCTAAATTTTACAAGATTTCAAATTACTCCTAAAAACTGACCCAATTTTAATATTAGCTCGCATGTATGCCAATCATCAAATTGCGATCAAGCATTTTCTGATCAAACACGCGCATGAAAATTTAACATTTCGGAAGTTGAAATATTTTTTTGTTTATTGAATTTTTTGGGAAAACATTTAAAAACAAATTCCATATCTAAAAAGAAAGAAGCTTCTGTAATCAAGGTCATCATTGGCATGGCAGTAAAATGCTTGCAGCACCGAAAAAAGCAGTGCACGATCTAATTTTTTTTACTCGAAACGAAAGAAATCTGAATGATGAGTGATCTAATGATCAATTTCTAGAGCATGCAAGATTACGATGATACGACGACGACATGAATTGAAATCTTGTAATGCGTGAACAAAAGAAACTGAAACTCTTAAAGAAAAGAACACGAAGAAAGCTACAAACAAGGTTATAATTGCATAACAATTCAGACGTGAAACTTCTTCGATAGACCGCTGTCGAATGCATCTAATGAATTAATTAAGACATTTCAATAACACGCACATTATGTCAGCTATTAATCGTCGAGTCTGTGTCCACGTTCTTTCAAATCTCTTTTTAAACATTTCGCAGCGTCATTGTGCGTTCACAAGCATTAATTAAGCAAATATTTGGGTTGGAACAAGAATGATGATGACGTTGAAAAATAAAAACAAAATACGACAAGAAAAAAAAAACTTTCGATTATTATTCATGTTTTATGCCGCCACATAAACTTCCGGATGTTTTTTCTAAATGATTATTTTGGCGTTTGTGGGTTTCTTGTTTTTAATTGTGTGTTAATTTGATGGATCTCATTGTGGTCATTTCTTTCCAAACAATCTATTTACATTGTTTAATTTATTATCGAAATGCGAGGCATATTTTTCCATTTCGTTTTCTTATCCCAATCTTAAGATCGACTGATGATCAGTCGAATAAGTTTTAAGAAAGAAGTATCATCATTGTCGCTCACACGGCAACTGGACACTTTCAATGGATTTTGAATAAATTCCATAAATCGCGCTTTTACTTTATAGTTAAAACACTTTATTTTATTTTGATGGACATTTTTTAAACTTTCACAAGTGCACAGCATGAAGAAATTTGCGTCAAACATGCTTCATGCGGCGCGGCGCCTACACACATTCGACAAAAGGAGTTTTCTCTAATCAACTGGTGCTGGATTTCTTTGAACTTTCATTTGAAAATTGAAAAGCGCGAAAAAAAATTTTCTTTTTCTTTTTACATAAACAATCAATTTATCGTTCTAATTACACACTTTACTTCTCGCATGCTGCATTTGCATACAACAAGTAATTAATGGCGCACTGCCGGCATCATTAACAATGCATCGAATTCGCTAAATATGGTAAATTTTTATGTAAATGGTATTCGTGATGTGTTCGAATTAAAGGCATAATAATAATTACGGTCGCCATGGCGCTAGCTATAATTGACTTTCTTCGCTATCGGTTAATTAATTTTTTTAGTGTTGTATTTTTTCCTTCCCATCATTTGACTTGCGTTGTGCAATTCAGTTAAATCAACCAGAAATCGAATGAATTAAAAGAAATTTTTTTTAATTTCTATTTATCTGCTATACCCGTAGCATGAGAGTGAGATCAATACAGAAAAAAGGCAATAAAACAATACAAAAGAGATTTCAAGTCATCGACATTGATTGCAAAAAGAAATAAAAATTAGAAAATAGAAGTTTCAATTTTTGAAGTGCACTTTACACAAAGATCCGCAAATTAAAGTAGATATAAATTTCTTGGAGCACGATAGAATATGTATGCGAAAATCTATTAATGTCTCGTGGGCAATTGTGATATTAAGTAGCTCACAAAAATGTCTTACCTCGCTGGACAAACACAAAGTGGTTGTGTGAAATTCAATCGAACGTACACGGCATTACAAACCTACATTGATGGAAGTTAAAATTCAAGTTCAATGCTGATATGAAATGATTATTGCAATTAAAGTAATTTTACCTGTTGAATGGCGCATTCGGGAAGGAAATAAGGCTGTTGATGATGTGGATAATAATGATACTTGGTGGGCTGAGCGTTTGGCTGAAAAGAAAGAGAGAAGAAAAATGTATTTCAACTGCTAAGAACAAGAATGTAAAACACAGAAAGTGTTAATTGATGTCAGAAGTGGTAGCGACAATTGACGCGTTTTATTGAAAAATTGCTCATCATTTGCCGGCAGCATCGAAGTGTTTACTCTTTTTGCGTCTCTCCAACATATCTCTCATGTTTACATACATTACATGCGGTCCATGTCCAATCCATCACAATGGAAAATTGCCCATTCACTTTTGCTGATTGAGTCGGCAAACACAATATTACCGGACGATGATCGACAAATTGATTGAGAGCTTATTGAGGCGTCGTTGATGTTAGCGATTGAGATGCCTTTTTTTTTGTTTTGTGGTACAATTTGATTAGAGACGTTAAAGAAAGGTAAATATATTATTTATAGATTGATGTTATTTTGAGGCAATTGAGGCCCACACAAAATTGTTGGTACTGAGTGCGGTTCTTTATCCGTTGAAGACCATAATTGCAAACGTTCGAAAGTCGTCAATTTAGTAATAAAAAATATCTTGATTCATTCATTTTATGACTTTTCACTTTTCTTTTCCTTGAAAATTGCGATGTATCGAATGAATTATGACATTTAATACTTTATGGCATCCATCAAATTGTCGTTGTACTTAATTGCGCACACTGAATTTTTGGACTTTCATCTATTAAATGAATTAGAAGTGAATTTTGTAATGCATTAAGTTATGCTGAATCAGTTTCTCAGCATCGTAAAAAAAGAATTAGAATCAAAAGCCACATGAAACCATAACAAAATGTCTTTTTTTTACTGCTCTGGAATCTCAATTTCCATAACAAATGATGAAAAATTGTAATCAAAATATGGGTCAGCAACAGTTAAAATTATTATTCTTTTTTATATTCCCATAATTGGAGCGTCCAGTGCCAAAGATTACAAAAATAAAGAAAATTCTTCATTTTTTTTTTCTTTCAAGATCTTTCAAGCAACAATTCCATCTTAATTTCATTACATGGAAACTTTATTATAATTGTGGAGTAAGAAAAAACATGGAAGAAACTTATAACAATCGAACAAATGTTTTGCCGCGCGCGCGGCATCAGCAAATAAATGTTTTTAATGTTAGTACGGTCGGTAAAATGGGTCAATTTGGTCATGGTCTATTAATAGAATGATTCAAAGTTTTAAGCTTACGAGATGTAAAGATTAAAAGTACATATCAAAAAGCGTCTTCTTCCTTATGTGGCAATTGAAACCTGTCTAATCATCATCTGTTATCCAGCTTAATGAGCTTGATTGCCATGATGAAAGGTTTTCTAAGCTCATGAATATTGTTCCGGCATTATAAATTTAAGCCTGCGACTATTTGCTGGTGACAAGCCTAAGTTGTATTTAAGTGAAAGAGAAATGTTTGTTTTCTTACAAGCTAAAATAGGATTAGAGTCAAATCATAAGACATGAAATCACTTTATGCCGCGAATCGACTTTCGCATGAAATATATTCATTCGGCTAATTAATGGATCATAATTAATGAAGCGAACACAAGCGCTTTGAAAATGATTTCTATCTTCGATGAATGGCACTAATTTAAATTGAAAGTAAAATTTGTTATCAGTAAAATTTTCGGACGGAAATAATAATTCTTTCTTTCTCTTTCTCCTAAAAATTTGAATAACAAAAGTCACGAGAGACACATTTCATTTCATGAATGTCAAAATAATAATCTTATTAAAGATATTTCATTACGGAATTGAAATTTTATGGAAATATGTCTTGTGACAGTCTCTTTGCTGTTATCGCTTCTCAATTCTCCATCTTAAGACTCACGTACGATGTAAAGAAAAAGCAAATATTTGATTTAAAATTGAATTCATTTGTTTGTTATTAAATTGAATGGTTTTTCTATACTTCTATGAAAATAAATTGACTGCAATTTGCATTGAATTGGTTGATGCTTGTTTGATAGCTCTATCGCTCGCGAAATGGAATGCTGTGTGCTCTGAATCTAATGAATGCAACAAATAAAGGCTTTGAAGAAATAAATGAAAATAATTTGCTTTCAACAATTTCCTTCTTCTTAATTCTGATTTTGGCCATAAAAATTTAAATGGTTCAATTTTATCTAAGAAATAAAAATGTTTCTTTTTTTCTATAAAAATGGCATTTAAACAATTGGAAAAGTAAGAAAAACTGTTATTTGACTCCATGGAACTGCACAGAAGACAGCGAGCGGTTGCTGAAATGTGAGATAAATCTCATTCATTGTCTCTTTTCTTACTGAAATATAACAAATCAATTATTCAAAGAGATGCCTGAAAAAAAAGCTCCAGAAAGCTCAGTTGGGATTCTAATTCATTGCTTCGTGAGCTCCAGTCACCACAGAAAGCAACAGCGAGATAATACGAAATGAGATCGAGATCGCTATGGTCTGGATTGTTAATCAACCGAAAATATAATCTTAGCGGAATCAAATTTTATAGTTGCTCGACTTTAAAAATTCCATTTTTCATAAACATTCCATTTTGCGACCACAAAAATAAAATAAGAAATTAATTAATTTCACTATAAGCGAGAAAAAGGAGAACAGTTTTTCATTATTGAAAAGCCACAACTAAAGAAAAAAAAAATTTTTACGATCAATTGAAGATGAAAAATTTAATCGAGTCACTTATTTTGGTTTTTCTTATGATTGACGAAAGAAAGAAGTAAAGAAAGTAGTTTAATTTTTCATCATAAAGCTCAAACAACTCAAATCGCCATTAAAATTTTAATAACATTGCACAAAAGAAATTTTTAGAAATGTTAAGTCATTTGAATCATAAACTTCTTACACATCCGGAACCTAAAACGTATAAGTTGAAATGGAAAACTAAGTAAGTAGAAGCATGTTAAGTATTATGTTCTAACTTGTCAACGATTCGTGTCGTGATAGAATCAAAGTCAAAATGTAAAAAAAAATGTAATTTTTTTTATGATACAACAATAATCATAAAAGTTTCCGACTGTTAAGTTTCATATGGTTCGCGTTGAAAGTCATTAAATGATTATGTGAGAAAAAGTTGTAATTGAGAAGGAAGAATAAGAATTTTAAGAAATGTGTCGCTGAGTGATTTTTAAAATGAAGCTTAAAGTTTCTTACTTTAATTCTTGATGCGTTCACAC
The DNA here is from genome assembly GCA_018397935.1 of Propsilocerus akamusi. NCBI lineage: Eukaryota > Metazoa > Arthropoda > Insecta > Diptera > Chironomidae > Propsilocerus > Propsilocerus akamusi. The sequence continues at coordinate 20,001,625 of CM031468.1, read as the reverse complement.
TGTTGGAGTTCATCAAATTGTTACTGGCACTGGTTGGTGTGAATGTTGGTGTTGTTGTAATAATTGGCCTCATATTATTGGGCTTAGCGGTAACTTTAGTAACTGTCGATGCTGTGATTCGATTCTTTGTTTTGTTATTCCCACTTTGGGTGATTTTTGTAGGTTTCTTGGCCTTTTGTGTTGTCACCGTAATCATCTTTCGTGTTGGTTGTGAACTGCTAACGGATGATGCACTTCCATAAATATCACGTTTATATTGTCTCCGAACTATTTTATCATCATGCTCTTGCGTTAAATCACGTACAAGAATTTCACGAACCATTCGCGAAATCACTTGATCATTCCAAATATTTGGTAACGATTCATTATCATCAGAAATCTCAAATGATTGCGATAAAAACACAAATTGAAGCAACAAAACAAATTGCACAACTTCTTTCATCCACATTTTGAAATCTTTAAATATTTTTCTTTCCTTTTTCTTTAACTAAACAATTTTCTTTTTTAAGCTTATAATTTTCAATAAATTTCTTTTAAGTTTTTTAACATCTTAAAGTAAAAATCACTTTCAGATTGTTTTATTTTTGTTGCTCGTGAAAGAATTTCAATTTAAACTGATAAGTTTTTAATTGAAAAATTCTAGTTCACTTAAAATTTTAATTCAAAATTGAATTTAATTAAAGTCGAATCGCGAGTTGAAATCTTTTTAATGTCTTAAAATTTTATTTTTTTGCTTTCTGGTTCCGCAATCAACGTCTGACTGCTAGCAAAAGTCACAATTCAATGAATCGACTTGTAAAATGACTACAAGAAGTTTTTTTTTCTGTTGAGCTCAAAAAAAGAAAGAAGAAATGGAAGGAAAAAGAGTGCTCGCGGTATCGTTCGGTGGCGCTCAGTAGTCGCGAGCGTGGAAAAATCTAACAAAGCTTGCAACTTATTCATTGTTCACAAGCATAAACACAAAACGCGAGCACAAAGAGAGTTTTATGATTGTAGCATATGAAAAATATTCTTTGAAGTAATAAAACTCTCGTTATTGAAACAGATGCACACACAACAATTTTTCTCAGGCAACTTTCAGAACTACTCGCGAATCAACAATTGATGGAAACAAGAAACAAATGAGAAAACTGAATATGATCATATAGAAACAAAAATTATGAAATTTAATGTCACCGAGCTTGTTCGCCTAAGTATTTTTCTAGTTATATTTGAAATGTTTGTTTGCTTCTTTTGTGCAATTAAATGAAAATTGTTCAAATGCCAATCATCGTTGCCTCGTCTAGACGCGAACGAAAGATATTTTTCGCCGGTTAATTCACAATAAAATCAATTATTAGGTTATCAAACATGTTTTATGGTTGTGTCAATATTATGTTGATATATGTCGATACATGTTCTAGTTCATCTGTTACATAAAACTCTTATTCATTCTCCTTTTGTGATGTTTCTTAATATTCTCCGAAACCGCAAAAGCATTCTTCCACTTCTTAAAGATCGATTTGTAAGTTAATCGATGCTCATCAGAAAAAAGCTAATTAACCGTTCCAGTTCTTTTCTGTGTTCATCTCGCGTTCTGGCATTTAAGTTTTTTTTTTTCTTTCTAAAGTTATGATTAATAAATTTTTTGTTATGGATTTTCTGGCGAATGTGGATCAGCTGTTTTGTGGCTTTGATTTGTTCCTGCACAAAGAATCGCAACAAGATTAACGAACAATTTCTTGCACATTGAGGAAATGAACGTAAAAAAAAAAAAAACATTTCTAAGCGCAAAGACGGAGATCGAAATAAATTACATTGTTACACATCAAACGTCGAACAAATCACGAGAATGAATTTTTTTTTTATGTTTCATGTTTTAACTCAATTTCACTATTTTATGGATGAGAAAAATACAAATTTGTATCTAACAACATGATATATTGATGATAGAAGCCAACCGAATGAACATTGTGGAAAAATGTGGTGGATATGAAACATGATAATCGAAGCCCATATTTATGTTATTCACATCTGACACTCTATTGCTTTTGGCCATGTTCCGATAAATGTTTAACTGGAAGTAACAGTTAACAAAAAAATAAAACATTTTTCCAAACAATTTAACTAGCGACCGAAAAGCGATTGAGATCAATTCAATAAATCTCGTTTTCTTCTTTCTTTTTTTTTATATCCAAAGAATCTTAAGAAAGTTTTTTTGCTTCCTCCATCAAATAACAAAATTTACAAAACAAAATTGTTGCAATTTTAGTTCACTGAATACGCGGAATTGCAGCTTTGTAATTGTTTTTTTTTTTTTTTTTGAATTGAATGGAATTATGCTTCTAATCCAAATTAAAATGGAAATCGATTGAATTCACTCCAGACAGTGAAAGAGATAAATGTGTCGATTGGCGACCTCGAAAATGGGCAAATTTCGTTTTCCATTTAAACATTTTAATGTTTGATTTCAAGCCATTAAAATACTACAATTGTTGATATCACACTTGGATGGTGATTCCGATTTCGGTGCTTGAAATAAAAAGAAATTAAAATTTATTTGCTTTTGTTTTATGAAAATTGCTTTATTGAAATGGCAACGAAAAATAAATAAATAAAACACGGATCTTCAACGTAAGATGGAAATTAGAAATTTTTGTGTGATTTTTTTTTATGTGAATGAAGATTGGAGAAAAGAAAACTGAAGCAGCTGGAAGGAAATTGAGCTTAGCGGAAGATTAGAATTGTGAAAGGGAAATTTTATGCTTTATAGAAATATTATTTATGCAAAAAAAAAAAATAAAATGTTTAAAGTTTAATAGCGAAAAATTTCTTTTGTGGGTTATTGAGGGAATTAAACCACACGAGTGGCTGAAATCGATAAAGACTCGTGACCGAGTCGGCCTATTGAGACGCAGGTCTTAAGATCAAGAAGGTGTTAAATTGCAAGTTTTCTTTTTCTCCATGCGCAAATTGATAATTGAATATCTTTTGAAACTTTCCTGCACTTTGCAAAATTATCATAATCGTGAAAATATTTTGGGAGCAAATTTAAGAAAAAAATGAAATTGGAGATGTATTGTCAAGCTCATTCATGAATGTGTCCAAAGTTCGCATTAGAATTTTTATTTGTGTCATTTTACCACAAAAAGAAAGAAAATAAATTTCATGCAAAAATCTTAAAAAATTATTGCATGCCGCAAAACACTTTTCTTCTTTCTCTCTTACTCTTCATCTTGGGCACCGGATCAAATGTTAAAACCTGCGAACCGCATCGCGCAATTTTCACTAACATTAAAACGCCTCCAAGTACAAACAATTGCACTCTTAAAGAAAATTTTCATTTATTTTCTGCGCATGAATGAAGCTTAGAAAGGCTTTAATTGAATTTACTACAAACGGCGTTAATGTGATGTTAAAGCGACTTTAGAACTTGCAGCATAAAGTCATTTTTGATGAATGATGCAGCTTCATTCAACCAGTGATTTCTCACTCTAATCTTGACGCAATACACATTGTGAATAATATTAGCTGATGGGTTTTCATCGTACTTTCTATAGCGCGGCGATTTAAAAAATGAAATGTCTTGTCGAGCATTAATCTGATTAAGTGATGTGTAAATGGAATTAAATGTTTATTCTTATCTCTCCCCTTCTCTTTGCAGGAAAATGTTACGCGGAAATTTCGAAGCGCAACGGCAAAATTCTAGTATCAGACATGATTGAGGGCAGCGGTATGTGGATGCTGGAAGCGATCATTCCAGTTGTTGAATCGTTTGATTTGGCGAATCAGTTGCGTGTTAAGACATCTGGCTTGGCGATGCCACAATTAAGTTTCAGTCATTGGGAAACTATTGAACAAGATCCATTCTGGATACCAACAACCGAAGAAGAGCTTGAACAGTTTGGCGATAAAGCGGATTTTGTCAATAAAGCTAAAGTCTACATGGATTCAATTCGTGAACGCAAAGGTTTGTACGTCGATAAAAAGTTAGTCGAATTTGCCGAAAAGCAACGAACACTGTCGAAAAACAAATAAATTTTTTGTTTATTCATATCTGAAAACAAATAAAATTTGAGAAATTCTTGTAAACATAGCCTCAAAAAACGGATGTTTTTGTGCAATCTTCACTTAAAACTCAAAATAAAAAATTACACTTGAAATCTCTTTGAATAGTCTGAAATTATTCCGCGAAAGAAACTTCAAATTTCTCTTAAATGTGATTACAATTTTTTTTTTCTTCTAAGTGAAGGATCAATTTAATGAACTTTTAGTTTCTATTTACCATCATCTTGAGATCTCCGAATGTTAGTAATTGAACAACGAAGCCAGTGGCTCAAATATCTTCGCGAGGTAGGTCAGTTATGGATTTAGCAATAAACAAATCGCTTGTTTTGACGTTTCTGGGTTTGCACAATGAAAACAAAAAACGAACTCTTCAGATCGACTTTGATATTGACGTAAAGCTCCACGCGAAAGCTAACATCAGATAGAGAACAAGCTGAATGATTGATTTGCGTTTAACCTATTTTGATTCGATGGTGATTACAAACAATAGAAAAACAATTAATCATAATGAAAGCAACATTTTATTTTGAAGAAACATCACGAAATTTAATCACAGCTGAGCTGAAGGTAAAGAATTGAGGTCATAGAAATATATGTCTTAATTGAAAAGGCGGCCAAGTGGAAAGAGTAGAATCGTCTTCGTATTCATAATCATCCGTTGAAAGAATTGTGTGGACATTTTGCATGACTCAACGTAATACTTATGGAATGAAGCAAGTCTAATTTGCGGCTTAAATATAGCGATTTAGTATATCGGCAAACAATAATTGTAAGACATTTGAAATGAAAACGAAATGCACAACACTAAAAAAAAGAAGATTAATAATGATCTAATGGAGTTTCTCATTTCTAGAGCACAAGATTACATGATATGATACAGATATGACATGCGCTGCATTATAAACAATAAAAATAAAGAAGAAAAAAAAATAACTGGAAAATGCCCGCAAATGAAATGGAAAAGTTTTATTTCTTAAAAACTTTTATTGATGGTAAAAACATCTCAATTACGCCGCGCTTTATTGCTGGCACTTTGAAGCAAGCAAAATTTTCAATTGCTTTGGCTTGCACTGAAGTTTTGAAATGTCATTTTTAGTAGATAATTTTTTGAGAGTTTCATTGTGCAATTACTTATAAATGTTTTATTGAATTTAAACTTTCCGAAAGTTCTGACGATCAATCAAAGCAAGGCAGCGACTTTCTCAGTTCGCAACTCAACCATATCAGCATGCTACCTACCAAGGTTAGATATAACATAAATAAATTTGCGTCAAACATGCTTCATGCGGCGCCTACATACACATTCGACAAAAGGAGTTTTCTCTAATCAGCTGCTGTCGGAATTTTTCCAGCTTTCATTTTGTGAAAACTGAAAAACGCGAAAAATTATTTTATTCTCTTTTTTTTTATAAACAATCAATTTATCGTTCTAATTACATACTTTACTTCTTGCATGCTGCATTTGCATACAACAAACAATTAATGGCACACTACACCATCATCATTAACAATGCATCGAATGCACTAAATATGGTGAATTTTCATACGGCATATTCGTTATTTAAACATTTTAACATGCAATTTAAAAGAAATGGAATTAAAAGAGCTATTGAACAATTCACTTTTTTTGCTTCCAAATGTTGAGCTTAGAATTTCATTAAGGAATTCTTAAACTTCTCCACAACTTGCTCAATCTCAATATAGAAACAAATGAATGCAATAAAAAGCGGCTGAATGCCACTTGAAGTGGTCAATAAAACTGTTTTATGAATGATTAAGTCAATTAATTTTATAGGTTAGAAACGATGGCACAAACAAATATCATTAAATAAAAAAAAATTACAAAGCGCAGCTTTGTCATTTCTGGTTAATCTAATTCCGAATATGCTTAATCGCATTGCTGTAGCAGCAATAAAATCAGATGAATTTGAATTTTCTTCATCTCTTCTCGGCTATGTTCCATTCATATGTTCAATTAACGTTTCGATGTTAACAATTTTCAAACTTAAGGAAAAAAAAAATGTTGACAATGAAACAAGAGCTTGAAAGTCATAAATGCAGCATCATAGCACGTGAGAAAGCAAAGTTCCCAAGCAGTCACTTCTAATGTTAGGCAAAAAGAAGGCAACAAAAAAAATTGCACTTAGCAAATCTTACTAATGAAGCGGGAAAAAAATTAATTTACGAGATAAAAAGCAATGATTCATTGCATGAATGTTAGAAAAAGTTGCAATGTCATTTGGGAATCGTGGGATCGTTCTGAATATCCTGGAATATTCACTGTTAATATTCATCGAAACATGGTAAAGCGAAGCCCAAAGGACTTTTAGAATGAAGCTGACTGACCCTTGCTTGCCCACCTGGGTCTGTAACATTGTGAAACTAATGAAGCATTTGCGTTTCTAAAGAATTATCAAACCGGAGATTGAATTCTTATATATTGTGAGCTACATTTAACCGCTTCTTCAACATCTCATATTTTTTTTTTTGCTTTGTTTCAATCATTTATTTTTATGCAAATTGAACATTTTCGCACAGGAACGTAAAAAAAATGCCACAAAAATAAAACAGTTATACGGTAATTTTGCATTTCCTTCTCTTGTTGTGCGGCATTTTTTCCTGTCTTTTTGATTTTTTTTCGGTGAATTCTATTGTATTTGCGACTGTGTGCCATTTATGATGGCACCCACTTTTTGGAATTGTAAAACAATATGAAGCGATTATTTCAATGTGAAACCAAATTATGGGTCAACATCAATCGTGACTTGCTGATGACTTTTGCTAGTTGACTCATGGAAATTGTAAATGATTTCAATTTTTAAAGATTTTTTCTTCTTTTCTTTTCTTTACAGTGTCAAGAAGAAATTGATCTTTGTGACTTTCTTGCAAAGCTCTTGAAGAATTTTGTCAAAAATTTCTTTCAATCATTTGTAAAAAAATTTCACTTTTTACATTAAGAAGCAAAAGAAAAAAAGTTATTTAATTAAGACATTTTACTTTTTTCTAACCTCCGCATTCATTTCTTATGAAATTTCATTGTCTTGTTGTCTTCGCTGGATCACATCTTAATTCATTCATTCAAGAAAGTGAAAACTTACTAATGCACTTGAAGAAAAGATGTTTACAACGAAATTCTTCAAGCCCTAAAAATGGAAGTCTTTAAAGGTAAAAGTTTAATGATGAAAGTACGAAGATGAACCAAGATTCTGTCAAAAAAAAACTGCTTTGTGAAAAATGTTATAAGTGTCTTTGAGCTAATTGAAAAGTGACCATCGGTCCAAGTGACGATCGCATCAAACATTTAATAAGCTTGAAATTGTGCCCATTCACTTTTACTGATTGGGCCTCGAAAGAAAAAAAAGTCCAGAAAATTGGACACATGTCGAACGCGAGTTGAGTGTGAGATAGAAATAGCTGATAATGGTGCCGCTGGCTGCCAATGACCATTGAACATTAAATGCTTCTCTGTGCGCTGTTGTTGTTACATAAAATTAATTTGCTTTCATTATTGTTTATAGTCAGATGTTTCGTATTTGTTTTTGTTTGTTTATCGACATTGGATGAAGATTGCTAGACAAATTACTCGCTAGTTCGTATAAAGAAATTGGGAGGTTTTTATTCTATTAGAATGGATGAGAAATCTTAAATCAAATTCCTCATTTTGATAATCTTGATCATGGCGAGAAAAGCTCTGTCAATAATTTCGAAATGGTAATTCGTGCAAGCTGATAATTCCAAAGCTACTCAGCTAAGCTAAGCTTAATTAAGGATTATTCTTATAATTGCAAATAAATTTTAAATATTTCACGAGCTTACATTTCTCCATACAATAATTCGATGTGCGGCATTTAATCAAGGCTTGTGCTGTTTATATATTCGAACAATTTCCCATTCTCTATCTTCAATCATCAATATATCATGTTGCTACAATTTGTATTTTTCATCCATAAAAATAGTGAAATTGAGTCGAAACTATTCAACGTGATTTGTTGGGTGTCTGATGTGTAACAATGTAATTTATTTCAATCTTTTATTTTCTTCTCTTTCTCGTTTCAATCTTAACTTAGAGCTTCAATGTTTCATTCATTTCCTCAATAGAAAATTGCTCGTCGGTGTGTTAATCGGTTTCTGTTTGCGATTTTTAACAAAGCTTCACCAACTGATCCATATTTTTTTCATAAATATTTTTGAAAAATCATAAGAGGCTTCAATGCCAGAGAGCAAAGTATGAGAACATTTTTAGCAAATGTTAATGAGAATCGATTGGTGAAACTCAATTTGTGCTGAAACTGTTTCATTATGTGTTTATGACGAGTGCTCATTATGGCAAACCATTGCTTCGAAGCGATCAATGAGCAACGATAGGAATTTATGATGATGATGGAAACTAGAACAGCCAGTTAGAACCATCGCAAAACAACAAAAGAAGTGAACTATTCAGGCATGACTTGGTAAATTCACTTGCGAGTCAATGAACCAGTAGCAGCTTGGAAGCATCACTAATGTTTCCTTCAAATTAATGATTCTTAATTCTCATCGAAATCATCATTTTCTTACTTTTTTGGTTGCTATTGCTACCTCACCTCGGTAATTAAATTTGTAGGAAGTGACCAATTGATTTTTCAAGTGATTAATTCTCAGCGTCATTTCATTCGATGGAAACCGTAAAATTCATTGCGGAAAAAAAGTTCTTACCTAAAGATGAAAAATCATTTAATAATTTTCGTTTCTGAATTCGAACAACTAATTCAATTTACGAAGCAAATTGTTAACGGGGATTTTTAAAACCATTCAAGATTTGCATAATTTCTTTTAATAGCCTTTTCTATTGCAATTTTCTTCTGTTAATTGAGCTGCTGGTTTTTGCTGATTGAATGATTCGGAAATTGGAATTAAAGAATTCTTCGGAATCCGTTATCGGATTGTGCACAACAAAAAAAAATTCTCAAGAATATGTACCTCCGAACGAACTTCTAGCGCAGCAGCTATATAATTTCACAATCATTGAAAATTAAAATAATTAATCTGAAACAAGATGTCAACTAGAAAGAAGATCAATTTTGTCTATTGTCTATTTGCATGTAGGTACTCAAAGAACCAGATACGAGAGTTTTATTAGTTCAAACAATATTTTTCATAATATGCTACAATCACAACACTCTCTTTGTGCTCGCGTTTTGTGTTTATGCTTGTGAACAATGAATAAGTTGCAAGCTTTGTTAGATTTTTCCACGCTCGCGTCTACTGAGCGCCACCGAACGATACCGCGAGCACTCTTTTTCCTTCCATTTCTTCTTTCTTTTTTTTTGAGCTCAACAGAAAAAAAAACTTCTTGTAGTCATTTTACAAGTCGATTCATTGAATTGTGACTTTTGCTAGCAGTCAGACGTTGATTGCGGAACCAGAAAGCAAAAAATAAAATTTTAAGACATTAAAAAGATTTGAACTCGCGATTCGACTTTAATTAAATTCAATTTTGAATTAAAATTTTAAGTGAACTAGAATTTTTCAATTAAAAACTTATCAGTTTAAATTGAAATTCTTTCACGAGCAACAAAAAATAAAACAATCTGAAAGTGATTTTTACTTTAAGATGTTAAAAAACTTAAAATAAATTTATTGAAAATTATAAGCTTAAAAAAGAAAATTGTTTAGTTAAAGAAAAAGGAAAGAAAAATATTTAAAGATTTCAAAATGTGGATGAAAGAAGTTGTGCAATTTGTTTTGTTGCTTCAATTTGTGTTTTTATCGCAATCATTTGAGATTTCTGATGATAATGAATCGTTACCAAATATTTGGAATGATCAAGTGATTTCGCGAATGGTTCGTGAAATTCTTGTACGTGATTTAACGCAAGAGCATGATGATAAAATAGTTCGGAGACAATATAAACGTGATATTTATGGAAGTGCATCATCCGTTAGCAGTTCACAACCAACACGAAAGATGATTACGGTGACAACACAAAAGGCCAAGAAACCTACAAAAATCACCCAAAGTGGGAATAATAAAACAAAGAATCGAATCACAGCATCGACAGTTACTAAAGTTACCGCTAAGCCCAATAATATGAGGCCAATTATTACAACAACACCAACATTCACACCAACCAGTGCCAGTAACAATTTGATGAACTCCAACAGTGTGAACGCATCAAGAATTAAAGTAAGAAACTTTAAGCTTCATTTTAAAAATCACTCAGCGACACATTTCTTAAAATTCTTATTCTTCCTTCTCAATTACAACTTTTTCTCACATAATCATTTAATGACTTTCAACGCGAACCATATGAAACTTAACAGTCGGAAACTTTTATGATTATTGTTGTATCATAAAAAAATTACTTTTTTTTACATTTTGACTTTTGTGTAATTCTATCACGACACGATTCGTTGACAAGTTAGAACATAATACTTAACATGCTTCTACTTACTTAGTTTTCCATTTCAACTTATACGTTTTAGGTTCCGGATGTGTAAGAAGTTTATGATTCAAATGACTTAACATTTCTAAAAATTTCTTTTGTGCAATGTTATTAAAATTTTAATGGCGATTTGAGTTGTTTGAGCTTTATGATGAAAAATTAAACTACTTTCTTTACTTCTTTCTTTCGTCAATCATAAGAAAAACCAAAATAAGTGACTCGATTAAATTTTTCATCTTCAATTGATCGTAAGAAATTTTTTTTTTATTTAGTTGTGGCTTTTCAATAATGAAAAACTGTTCTCCTTTTTCTCGCTTATAGTGAAATTAATTAATTTCTTATTTTATTTTTGTGGTCGCAAAATGGAATGTTTATGAAAAATGGAATTTTTAAAGTCGAGCAACTATAAAATTTGATTCCGCTAAGATTATATTTTCGGTTGATTAACAATCCAGACCATAGCGATCTCGATCTCATTTCGTATTATCTCGCTGTTGCTTTCTGTGGTGACTGGAGCTCACGAAGCAATGAATTAGAATCCCAACTGAGCTTTCTGGAGCTTTTTTTTTCAGGCATCTCTTTGAATAATTGATTTGTTATATTTCAGTAAGAAAAGAGACAATGAATGAGATTCATTTCATATTTCAACAGCCGCTCGATGTCTTCTGTGCAATTCCATGGAATTAAATAACAGTTTTCTTTCAGATTCTTTCAATTAAAAGACTCCATTAATGGATCTTTTTATTTTGGGCTTATCGCAGATTTATTTCGGTTCTTCAATTGAAACACCAAAGTTTAGTGTTTTGCTGGTAATTGGATATGATGTCTTTAATTCTATTCAAATTCCATTTAAATTGCCACTTTTGAAGAAAATTTGTTTAATGGAATTTTAGAAAATGAGCCGGGAATATTAAGAAGGAATATTTAGGTTGTGCTTATTTTTTTTTGTCATTGATGTTCTCACGAAATTGTAAATTACAAAATAATTTACGTTAAAGTTTTTGACCCATTTTAGGGTTCTAAGAGTTACTTCACTCACCAACTGAATTTCGTGTTGATTTAATTTAATTGAAGCGTGGAAATAAAGAAAAATGATCAGAAAGTTGCAGCTCATTAAAATTTGTTGATACATTTGTTTTTTTTTTCCTATTCAATAGCTGTTGCATTATACTCGGCGTCGTTTTTGTTTTCATCTTCACCGACTTCAAGTGCAATTGCGAGAATTAGCAATAAAAAGTGAAATTTAGCTTTAATTTTGTTCCAGCATCATAATGGGAATAAATTAGAAGCCATTAAAATGTAATTTGAAAAGTTTAATGGCATTAAAAAACTCGCGATTGCATCAAGTTCCATTCAAGTATCACAAGAGAGTGACAGAGGAGAAGTTATAATGCTTTCCGGAACTCTTAATGCTCACCTGAACCATCACATTTTTTGTGCTCTATTGTGGTAAATTCTTTCACAAGTCTGACTTCTTTATGGTTCCATTGTTTGCTTTATTGCTGTTTTTGTTTTTATGAAATTCACGATCGCTCCCTTGAAATTGATTTCACAAATCATGCCAAGAATCTAGCGGAAAGAAACTTGGAAAACAAATGATTTGATTTTCATATTGAAGTTATCATAAAATTGCATCGAAGTTAGATAAATTATGTTATTTACATTTAGTCATGAGTTATATAACTTCTATAGCTAATGTTATTAAATATCTCTTTCAGCCAAGTGTCCAGCCCACCAAGTATCATTATTATCCACATAATCAACAACCTTATTTCCTTCCCGAATGCGCCATTCAACAGGTAAAATTACTTTAATTGCATTTACTAAACATTTCATATCAACATTGAACTTGAATTTTAATTTTCAATGTAGGTTTGTAATGCTGTTTACGTTCGATTAAATTTCACACAACCGCTTTGTGTTTGTCCAGCGAGGTAAGATGAAACTTTAATAAAGTCTTAAATATTTATATATAAACATTGTCTAACGGCTCATAAAATTAATTACCTGTCAGCTGACAAAGCGCGTAATTGATACATGTTTACATTTCCTTTTGCTTCTGTAGACTTCACTTTTGATTATTGTTTGTTTTGTTGTTTCACCGTTTGGCTTATAAATAATTTCGGTTTCGTGACTGTAATGTTTAATAAACTTTGAGACTGATATTCAAATTTGTGTCAGAAATATTTCAACTTCCGAAATGTTAAATTTTCATGCGCGTGTTTGATCAGAAAATGCTTGATCGCAATTTGATGATTGGCATACATGCGAGCTAATATTAAAATTGGGTCAGTTTTTAGGAGTAATTTGAAATCTTGTAAAATTTAGATCAGAATCAAATTCCATTTGCTAAAAACTAACAAAAGAAGAATCTTCTTGATTGATGATTTTTTTTTGTGTTTGAGAAACTTTCTAATGAGTTAAAAATTATAATTTTTTTTTATTTCTTCAATTACAGATATCGCGATCCATGTTCTGCAAGTTTGAATGAAGATGATAATCATACAATAACATTAATTGGTAATGCAAATAAACGAGCAGTGACACTTGCAAAGACATGTGAACAAACTCATGAGCTGCGTGATTGTCGAGCACCACGCGATTGGTCAATTTTAGCATTACAAAATACCAGAACAGGAAAATCACATTATTTGGTCATCTGCAAATGTCCCAGCAATTTCCGATTGGGTGAGTTTTGATAATAATTATTTCTATGTAATTGTTTTCTTCAACAGAATTGAAATAAAAAATAAATATTTTTAGAGGGTCCATTACCTCATGATCAGCCAACATATGCTGGATTGCCGGGTATTAATGTTTATGGAATGCTTTGCGTGCCTGACACCATCTCAAGCTCAACAAAATGGAAAATTCAAAGACCCGTAATTCACACATCATATCGTAATAAAAATTCAACAATCGAAGCACAAACAGAATCATCAGAACCGACATCGAGCAATGATTAATTAGATAAATTATTTTTGAGGTATTTATTTAAAGTACAATTAAAAGTTCTTGCATTGCTTGTGTAATGAAAGTCAATAAAACGAAATTATTTTAATTTATTCCAAAAACTTCTGATGTGCAATTTGAAGAATTACTGGATTTAATGTAGACCACAACGTAACAATTGATTGCTTTTAAATTTCAGTATCGACATTGGCGACCTCCATTTTCTGCGATTTATTGGTTTTTAACCCACAATTTGTCGATTTGATTATTTGGGTCGAATACAAATCAATCAAAGAATTTTATTATGTTTATTTATTTTTTCTGTGGCTCACTTTTCATTTCAGTGTGAATAATATAAAAACAATTTAAAGTCCCGTAAGAAGTTCACACATCACAAAAGTAAATGCGAAGAAAAACCACGAAATTGCTGTTTGAAGGCAAAAAAAAAATTAATTTGCAAAGCTGCATCATCCATCAAAAAATGACTTTATGCTGCAAGTTCTAAAGTCGCTTTAAACATCAAAAATTAACGCCGTTTGTAGTAAATTCAATTAAAGCCTTTCTAAGCTTCATTCATGCGCAGAAAATAAATGAAAATTTTCTTTAAGAGTGCAATTGTTTGTACTTGGAGGCGTTTTAATGTTAGTGAAAATTGCGCGATGCGGTTCGCAGGTTTTAACATTTGATCCGGTGCCCAAGATGAAGAGTAAGAGAGAAAGAAGAAAAGTTTTTGCGGCATGCAATAATTTTTTAAGATTTTTGCATGAAATTTATTTTCTTTTTTTGTGGTAAAATGACACAAATAAAAATTCTTCAAATGCGAACTTTGGACACATTCATGAATGAGCTTGATAATATTTCTCCAATTCTAGATTCTTTAGATTTGCTGTTCATAAGAAAGAAGAAGAAAACTTGCCCTTCTTTGATCTTATGACCCAATGAACGACATAGCCACACTGAATCACCGAAAATAATTTCTGAATAAATATTGTGGAGAATATTTAATTGAAAGAAAATTAAACTTTCTATTGAACTTTTTACCTGCAACTTTCAAACATCAGCACTACATAGGTTAAGTGATCAATTAGACATCGAATGGTATGCATCTTTGTTTCGATAACGAGCGAAATACAAAGTTCAAATAATTTCAGCGTCGTTTTGAAGGAATGAATTTTTGATGAATGGCAACATTTTATTCCGTAAAATAATATTTTAATTTTATGTCAATAAAGTCTGATAAAAAAGTAAATAAATTTATTTCCCACATTTCGAAGCAACAAAAAAAAAACATTTTGCGCTCAAACGGAGTGGTCATGTTATCCATAGGGGATCACCACCAGTAAATCAAAAAATAAACAAGTCTCATAGTCTTCATAAAAATTAAAAATAATGGCCTGTCTGGCTTGCGAGCAATATGCAAAGCGCATAACAAATGTCTATAGAGATGAGGAGATTAAGCAAAAGTTTACTGAGTTGACCAATTGCCAGGTACTGTTAAAATGCTAACGAATAAATACTGTAAACTTGAACTATTTATTAATCTTCAGATTGTTAGCGATTGCTTCATCTGTGATGACTGTAGCTCTAAACTCAAATCAGCTCATTCATTTAAATTGCAATGCATTCAAGTCTATAAAAAGAACTATCCTCAAGAACAAATGACAGTTGTACATTACGAGATCTCTGACCCACTCACTTCCGACCAGAATATTGATCGTGAGGATGTTCAAATAGAAGAGTTTGATCATAAAAGTCCTCGGGAGAATGAAGAACATTATACTGTAGCGGAAACTGACCAGCAAAACGTGAATGATCTTGAAAGCATTTATTTAGAATTTGAAGACGATGCCTCTGACACTGCAATCGACAACGTGAAGCCAAAGAAAATCAATCCTGTATCAAAATCTCAATCTCAAATCAGTCCGACTGTAAAATCAGGGACTGTAAAACGAAAATACTATTCCGCTGAGCAAAAACTTGAGATTCTAGAATTAGCCGAACGTTGTGGGAATCGAGAGGCAGCAAGAAGGTACAAACTCAATGAGTCATCGGTTCGCTGCTTCCGTCGCCAGAAACACGAACTTGTTAAATTGCAAAAGGAAGGTAAATCAACCAATCGCCATGCGGCTCCACATTGGCCAAAGCTTGAGAAAGAACTTGAGAAATGGGTTGAAATGCAAAAAGCTAAATGCAGTAGCTCCAAATTAAAGATCAAGGAAATCCGAGAAGAAGCTCAAAAAATTGCCAAAAGACAAAAAATTCCCAATTTTAATGGATCCAATAGTTACATATTCAAATTTATGCAACGCCATCAAATTCCCTCAGCAAGTCCAAAGCCACGCAGAATTAAGCTGGAATCTGAAGACAATTAAATGTTCAAAGTCCCTAAAATTAATTTTTAATTTTTTTTTATTAAATGTGGACAAACTTCTTTTTCTTTTACAAATTCTCATAATGATTTTGAACTTAGTTAGCCAGAATGAGCCCATTTTACATAGAAATCTCTCTTAAATATGTTGCGTACCAAAAGCCTAATCATTTGGTTTTGTGCTGTTTTGGTAACGGGGCATTATGTTTCTAAATGGGGATGTTTGAGGCACTTTTATTTTGTTTCTTTTGTTATTAAATGTAGATTGAATTTGACCTAACTTACTCTAAAATTGTTATCAGCCATATAAAATAAATTGTGCAGTATGGCATTCATTGACTCTAAATATTTTTTTTTTATATGAAACACGAAAAAAGAAATAAATAATTTTATGATATTAAGAGGTGATCTTAAGAATAAATTATTATGGCAATGAACTGTAACTGTATGAAGTTCTTAAGAAATAATTTGCACCAAAAAAAAAAAATGTTAATGTGTTTTTGGTTAGTTTTCACTTGCATCAGCTCCCATACCCAGAAAAAAAATACATATCATAGATCTCTAACTTAAAAGTATTATAGACACGCACATAATTGAAATCAGAATAATGTTTTTGTGTTTTTTTTTTTGTTTTGTTTTCTTTTTTTAGCATCTCACAGCCAGAAGAATTTTTTGTTTTTGACGATTTTGGAATATTGATAAGGGAAAATTTGGCTACTTCAACTTTCGCAATCGAATCCTATTAGCAGGATTCTGACTGATAACTGTAGATGCTCGTTTTCGTGTCATTCTCATGTCAGCTAATTTAATGTCGTTATTATTCGATCGGAGGCTTCTCGAAACTGGAGCCAATTCTGATAATTTGGTTGTTGTAGTAGCAGCGGTATGTTTGATGTGAGACTTTCGCAAAACGCGAGCTACCGGTTCAACACATTTTTCTTCCGGCTTATTTTCCTTGTTCTTGGCAGCTTTCTCAGTATACACTTGCATTTTCTTAATTGACTCCAATGTAAACTTCTCAAACTTTACATTTTGACGAATAGCGCGAGCAGCACGTCGCTGAGCCTTTTCTCTTCCAATGATTTTGTTAAAAGTCCCCGTGGATGTTGTTGATATAATGCCCGATCTTAAGCTACGACCATTTTGGCGTGTCTCATAAAACTTTCTTGTCAATCTTATCTTGAAAGTCTTCTTTTTTCTTAGCAATGCACCGGAGTTTTCCTTATCATTAAGCATGTTTGGCTTTGCTTCATAATCCGTGTCAGCATCGCTAGAAGGTTTGTGCGTACAGCTTGAAGATATCTCATGGATTTGAACTGAATCATCACAAGTCTGCTGTTGTGGGTGAAGTATTTTTTCTGTGACATCATCCGCAAACGACTGACCATTTTTTTCAATTTGCTGAATGTCACCCGCTGATAAGGATGAATCGTCTTCATCCGAGAACGCATCGACATCTGTGTCAGGTACATGCTGGTGACTCTGATACTGTCGTATTTTTTCTTCTTCCTCAAATGTATCAAGCTCTTCTTCAGTAAATGGCATAAACTCAAAACGTTCCAAATTTTGTGGATTACGTACATAGCGAAATCGATAATGTAACGGTGGCAAATGAGATCGCTCATTCAATGGCTCATAATATGATGCTTGATCATAATAAGTGTGATGCTGCTGTTGATGAATAGTTTTGAGATTCGTCAGCACATAACTGTTGGTGCAATTTGATTTTGTGAAGCCGTTATCATAGTTAGTCGATTGGTATGTGACACCAATATCGTGATGATAATTATCTGAATTTGAAGATGTTGATGCCATTTGATAATCATTTTGGTAATCATAGGATTCATATCCGCTTGAATATCCTTCAGATGCTTGCTGATGATGCTGATTGTGGGGATATTGAGAATGATGAAAACCGGATGGGAACATTGGTGGATGGAGATTGTGTGTATCAAGATTTGGCGTATAATGATAATTATTCAGTGAGTTACCGGATGTAAGATCTCGATTTGCAGTATTAAATTGATTCGCTTCTTCGGTGCGTTTCATATCAGCGAGGAGATCATATGAAGCATTATGACGTTGTAGAGCTCCCGGTGTATACATATTGTATTGCGTAAAATGCTCTAGCTGGAACTGCTGATTGATACTGTAGTCAACAATCATTTGCTCGTCATCCAAATTGTCAGGATCTAAGACACATTCGTTGACCATCTTTACAGTATTATGTAATTTCAACTGTTCTCGCTGCTCTGGTGAATCTAACATAACGCAAACGACAGATGTATTATCGGCTCGCATATTCGAATGCTTCCATAGGTTTAATGTATGCTCAACCAGGACTCGTGACGGGTTTCTCCAATGTATAGCAGCAGTCTCGCCGCCATCGTGCATTAGCCTGCGATTGTATGTTTCAGTTTCATAGACTTTATCGATGGCTAATCTTGGGTCCATCATGTTCCAAACTCCATCACTTGCAAAGATTAGGCATTTATAGTTTTGGACGTCGATAATTTCTACGGACACATCCGGTTCAGGTGAAACAACAAATGTATTGTTTCTTGAATTGTAGCTCCACAAATCGCCCAAACTTCGAGCAACTGCCAAAAATGGAATTTGTTCAACATGTGTGCCACGGGTCACAGGTCCAGTATATGTCCGCTTTGGTCTATTCCAGACAACTCGCGACACCCCAAATTTTTGCTGTACTACTCCACCGCAGGATTCAATGCGAGCTTTCTCATTTGGACTTTCAGGTTTATGATCGATTGTTAAATGTTTGGCGTTCCAACGGATTCCTTTGCGACTTCTTTGTCCTAAAACAATTCCGGAATCGCCAACATGACCGATGTAAATTTTACCTTTGCGAATGAATGCAATGCTCGCAGTCGTTCCAGCAGTGCTTGGCAGACCGGTGCTTGTTAATGGCCACTTATCTGCAAACACAAAAAAAAGAGAATTAGATAAAAAGAGAAAATACGGGGAAATCCCAAGGCAACTACGAAGGGTTTTGTAACCAGAAAGAAACAGAAAAGCATGTAGCAACATGTTTCAATGCAACAACAATCTTGTTAATGTATTGGTTCAATGGCATTTAAAGAAACCGTAATATTTTACTATATTTTAGATGTATGTATTAATTCAACCAGTGATGTTACAATATATAAAGGGCATTTGAATATAAGTACTGATAATGAGACATCGAAGTATATTGTATATTGACTATGGACTAAGTGTGCAAAAAATATAAACAACATTTGATAACAAAGCTGTGTATTTTAAGTCAAAAATACAATAACATTCTACGCCACTGGTTGAAGAGAAATCGCGCAATAATAGATTCCAATCAAAACAAATAAACATCAACAATAACATACCCAACTCTTTCCACATAGCCATGTGACACTCGATGAAACCTTCTTTAATCGCTAGCAGGATGTCATTATCATCATTGGACCAAAATCCTTTTTGATTGACGATATAATTCATCAAGTGATTCTTTGCAAACTGCGAGGCATTTTCACCACCATGTCTGAAAATATTTGGCGAAAGGAAGCGTTAAATCCTGTCTTTTGTATTCTCATTGGATCGCGAAATTGGCACTAAGTAGGTAGCTAATGGGATTGGCATTTCCTGTTACGTTTATATTCATGCATGTGAGGTCGATCCCAATACTATCAAACAAATATGAGCCAAGCCAAGATCCAGTAGAAGGTTGTACTGTCACTTACCCATCAAAAATCCCGAAATATGCATACTCCAAGTCATTTCCATCCGATGTTTTCTGATAAGCGATACTATAAAAGTCTTCCATGTATTTACGATCGCCTGAAATATTTGTTATGAGTAATTTCTCTTTTGTAAATGGGGAAGCCATCAAAAAAATTTCACCTTGTGCAGAAAACGACGTAACACGAAGACCAATCCTTGCTGCATTCTCTTTTTCAATATTCATTTTTGTGTTTTATGTTTAGTTATAACATCATCGACCACAGAAAGTCTAAATTATTGTTATTAAAACTTCCGATTTCAGAAACTACTTAAATTTTCATCAAGTAAGCGTCTGATACTTGCATACCCCTAACGTGAAAAACGTACGTTTAGCATAATTTCCAGTAATAATTTTTAAATATGAACAGCGAACTAACTAATATGGCCGACTGTCCGTAAAACTTTATTGGGTTATTAAAATTATTACTCGTTTTAAATTATTCTGCGAAGTCGATGAGAACTAAAACATGCCTACCTGATACAATTAAGGCAAATACTAACCATAAAGAAGAAGACTAAGTCAATGTGAATTAAACCGAAACCACAACAAAGTGTCATCCTAAAAATCAGTTGAGAAAAAAAAAATTTGAAATGTAAAAAAACAATAACATTGATCAGAACCTTATTAAAGCAAAGGAAAAGGAATACATGAAAAAGACATGTCAAGCAAATGCCGACTATGTGGTGATGCTAAAACAACATCAGAATTTCTAAATCTGGATTCAAAGATTGGAGAAAAATCGATTCGCGATACAGTGAGTTATCACTGCAGAATATCAGTACATCATAACGAAGCCCTTCCTCCAAATGTTTGCTCAACATGTAAAGGGACCCTAGAAATGTTTTCACACTTTTCGGAAACTGTAGCAAATCAGCAAAATGTGTTTATTGCCGATGAACATAATACCAGCCTTGCAGATTTATCCAAACAAGCAGAAAAAGAAAAAAATCTAGCAAGTGAGTAGAAACAGAAACCTATTTTTCAATGGACAATATTCTAGCTAAACTGTTTTCTACAATATAGCTGAGAAGACTAACACTGAGAAGATTGTGAAGCGTTTATGTTCAACTTTAAAAAGGTCAGATTTCAAAAACTGCTCTGTCGTACTTCACAGACTGGAGGGACTCGAAGAATTTGATTCCAATAGTGATATAGAAAATTAAAGTGAAGACTGATTTTATACCACTTGGTATCAGAATGAAAAAGTATAATCACGAGCTACCGACGCCATAATTTTAAACCACAACATATAAATTAAGTAACGCCAACGAATATTCTCTAAATCACCATTTTTATTTTTTGCTTCCGGTTCGTCACTGGACATTTCTTCATTTAAAATCTTCGCGCCGATTTAAAATAAGATGTTCGTGTTTAAAATTAAAAGTGTGAAAAAAAATATGTATCACCAAACAAAAGGTATGACCTATATAGAAGGCAAATAGTACTTAAGTATGTAGTGTTTTTATTTCTGTAGCGCCAGAAATTAAATAAAATTAATCGTCACTCGAGTTAAGTGATTAAATGTTATAACTTGTGTTTTAATTTCATATATGTCTGTCATTTGAACCCTTACAATTTGGCTCTCAGTGCTTCCGGATATTTTATCATGTTAATTTTAGCCAAATGATCAAACAACGTCTTAGTATACTCTTCTTTATGCTTCATGTAATGCCCGACATGTGGTGATCTATCAAAACACTTCCATGTTACATCAATTCCGTTTGATATCCACGAATCAGCGACGCGACGATTTGAAGACTCAGCACCAACAGGATCAGTTTTTGATACGAAAAACAAAGCTGGTGAATGCACAAAGTTGGTATGAAACATTTGACTCGATCTAATGTAATGCTGAGTAGCCGCTTCGTGGAATGTTTTCATGTGATAAAACATATAATTGCTAAGAGCATTTTTCAATCGTGGATTGCGTGGAAAGAGAGCTCGCGGTACACCAACCGGTATTTCTGTAATGTCAGCAGCCGAATCCCAAACTTGTCCAATAATTCTATCGCAAACGGGTTGATACTTTTTCATGTCCTTTTGCATATGAACAAGACATTCTCCCCACATATATCCACCAACCGAAAATCCATTCAGAACAATTTGTTTGTAATTGTCGTTAACTGCGAGGAATTCCACAATGTCGCCAGCAACTTGCTAAAAAAATTAAGATCCGGTTAAACAAAGAGTGTACTTTGTAATCTAATCTAATAATTATGATAAGAAATTTTACCTGAGTTCCTTTAGCTGGCCATAACAGTTGCCATGGAGTTATTCTGGCAACAAGGACATCAAATCCTTGATCCATGTAGATCTTTGCGTATTTCTTCAAATGCTTCTGCTTTGCTTGCAGCCATGACAAAACCAAGACGAGGGGTTTATCATCGGCTTCTTGTATCAACCTTTTATGATAACATTTTAATTTCTCGGCCATTTATGAGTCAGTGGCAAATTTACCGTAAAGATTTTATATCCTTCTGAATATTTCGGGGCTCTTCAGTATAAAGTGATAGGTTCTTAGTAACCTCTTGAATCGAGATCCATCGTTTCGCCATTATTAGTGAAGTAATTGATGCAATTGGCAACAGTGACTCACGTTTTACATGAGACCAAATCACAGATTGAGCATTCTATATTGGTAACGAGAGAAGTAAATTAAGAATTGTTATCGATCATTGGACTTTTTGTTGCTTTATTGATTTTTTTTTTTCAACCTTTACGACGAGCCACTCTAATAAATCTTTCTTTCTTTTTTTTTTCGTTATCAGCCGACGTTTTATCAATAATCCATTGCAAATTAACTTCGTTCAGCAACAGATGTTTAATAAATAGATATTATTTTAAGCTTAACAACCGTATTCTTATCATAATTTTATCACAGTCTCAAAACTATGTAATATTTCGGAAAAATGGTCTGAAGATTAAAGAACGAGTTTGAACTTTTAGTTCTTTTTCGAAATTCAGAGGTTTGGCAATGCAATTCAATCATATTTTTGTCTCATACTTAAGAATTTCGAAAATTATTCGCACACAGATGATTTTCATTCATCACTTTCTCTCGCGGAATGACTGATGATAGTCTTTACTTTAATTAAAGTAAAACAAAATAATTCTTTAAAAATAATACCGAAAAGGTACATTTGTTACTTATTCCATAATTAACATCCATTGTCGAAACACTTTTTTTTTTCTTTTCTTTTTTTTTGTAAAAAATGCTTAAATAACCGAAACGACCTTCACAGATCATTTCTTTATGGCATGATTACTTCTATCAAGACTTCTATGTATGAAATTAAATTCTTCTGCTTACCGATTTTGGTTGTAATTGTGAAAAGTTCCTTTTTTGTTCACGATTGGTTGGATTTAGAAACAGGTTAAGTGAGCACATAGCTTGCCTCAGTTCATTGCCCTGTCCTCCATAGTTCAATCCCATACGAATTGTCTTCGTCGCAAGAATCATTTTGGATTCGCAAAATCGTACACTTTCAAAATGGGTTTTTAATTTTTTATGTTGATTTTTGCAAATGCACGATTAGTTTCTCATGAACGAGAACCGTGTTCTAACACTCGATGTTTCCTTCTGCTTCTACAAAATCGAATTTGAAGAAAACAAAAATTATTTCGATGGGACAGAAAAACAGAGTCAATCGCAAAAAAAGCCTCTCTCTGAGAAAATTTTTCAATGACGTTTACGAAAGAAAAAAGTCACAGTAAAATGTCTATTTTTCGAAATATTAATAACATAAATCATGCCTGCATAAACGTATTTATATTTATGGTTCAAAAGTTTATATTTCCGTTTAAAATTGAAGAAAATCATTTAAATGTGAATAATTTTGTGAGTATAATTTGATTTCTTTATTTGCAATAAAATTTGGTTAATTAAGCATTGCGCGGACATTTAATTAATTATCTAATCAACTTTTTGATTATTTTCAATTTAAAGAAATGGCAAAAAAAATTCTCGGCAATTTCCTTAAAAATCAAATTTTTACCAAATTTTTATGTTTTTTTTTTTTTTTTTGTTCAAATTATTTTTATGTTTTATGCGCTATGAAGCTCAATGGAAATTGTTTCCATTATATTGATGTCCCATCTTTTCTTACACTTTTTTTTTGCATTCTTACAACCTAACATGGTATAAATAATAATGAAAAATTCATAATAGAAAAATAAACACTTTTTTTGAGTTTTTATGCGGCGATGATGTGTGGTGGTGTAAATAAATTTGACTAAATAATTATTCCAACAACCATAAAATAAACTTAAAAAAATTAACAGAAGATCACAAAGTTGCAACGTAAGAAAAACTTATAACAAACATTAATTTGACTTTTCGTTTTTCTCTCAATGCGGTGCTTGCGAAGCTTTATAGAAATTTTCTCATAGCGATCCAGAATTGCACAGTTTTTTCTTGCAGGTGAAATATTTGTTATGCAAAGCAAAACGGCACGCGAAAACGAAAAAAACGTGATGTTTTGGTGATATTTTGTGAGGCAAGCGATTTGATACTAAATTTCTTTTTTGTGGCAAAATCATAAGTGTGATGGTGGGGTTCGATTAATGAATACAAAACTTAAATGAGGTACTCTTCTTATTTTGGAATGAGACCTCGTGTCTTGGGATAATGTTGCTTGACCGCTGATTGCGCTTTCTTAGATTCGACTAGATTCATTCTGGCTGCATCAGCAGCAGTTCTAACAGATGAACGTGCTCGTGTTGGCAAATTACGAATCGGTTGAGGTTCTGGTTGTGGATTAGTAATGCGATCCAAACGTGCTTTCATTAATGTTGCGTAAGACTGGAATAAATATAAATAAAGAATTATCAGCAACAAATCCAGATGTTTATCAATCTGTTGAAAGGATTCGATATGCAAAAAGTTAGAAATTCACCTGTTCAGTTATATCAATATCATCTTCTGTTCGCATTGCTTCGGCCAAAACGGCTTGAAGACTTGCAGAAACTTTTGGATTTTTATATTCATACGTCGTCCTTAGTGGCATATCAAGTTCATGATCGATAATATTTTCATTTTTGTAGCGAATAACATTCGCCCCACTATTTGATTTAACCATATTCATTGCGAATTCTGATACTGGGCGTCGATTTTGTGAGTGAGCTACAGGGCGTGCTTTCATTTGACTCTCATTCATTATATTTGTGCTCAAGTTCCATTCTTCCTGCTCCTCATCGTAGTGCGCTTGAGTATATAATCTCGATTTAACTTCCAACGGAACAAAATTGTCGATAATGAGAATAAGACGTTTCAGTTCTTTGATCAATTCATTTTGTGTCATTTCCAATTCACGTCGATCACGATTGTGCTCGTCTTTGGTGTCTTGAATTTCTTGCTTTAGTGCCATACATTTTGCGTAACATTTCTTCAATTTGCGTGTCTTTAGCTCAACTTCTTGTTGCAGTGATGTGAAGGTTTCACGAATTTCCATTGTTGATTCTTCTTGCAGTTCCAGCTGTTGTTGCATTTCAATTTCGCGTTTCTAAAAAAAAATATTAAACGATTAATTTACTGGAGTAAGTTTTGTATAAGATTTTCAAACCTTTCGCTCAGCGATCTCAGACAATTTATTTTCCAGCTCAATTTGACGTTCGGTGTAAGTGTCTAGAATATTTTTGCCGCCACGAATCAACTGACCTTCAAGCTCAGCCAGTTTTGATGCCAGCTGATTAGTAGCCTCTTTTTCACGCTCTAAAACTTCATTAGTTTTCGTGTCAATCTCTTGAATTTGTTTTTCACTGAGGCCATCATCAACCGTTTCTTCTTCACCTTCGGTCTCTGATTTATCCGATTCGGATGTTTTCCTAATGCGAGCTGACTTTTTGCGTTTCGTAATTGGTTTCTCTTTTGACTGTCGTTCAGTAATGAGCATCTTGAGGCGGGTAATTTCTTCCTGATATTCTCGCAATTTCGTATCTTGAGGATCTTCATTTTTGACGGGTTTGTTCTGAATGGTCTTGGCTCGATGAGCGTACCTTAATGTTGTCAATGTTTCATTATAATTGTATTCCGATGGTCCAATATTTGCAATCATCAATGTTTTTGAATTTCCACCAAGTGAATCTTGAAGTAAACGTGTCAGCTTCGAGTCTCGATAAGGAACATGAGGCGATTTTTCCGCTAAAGCCGAAATGACATTGCCCAACGACGAAAGTGCTCGATTAATTTTACTAGCCTCTTTTAAGCGCTCAGCAGTTGCACCTGTTTTACTTTGTCGCTCAGACCCTGCTAAATCGACCAAGTTTAAACATCCAACTTTGATGACAGTGCTGTCCATTTCGCACATTTCAATTTTTATTAAAAATACTGCATGAGATCGTGAACTGTGTTCGTTCATGTTGGTAAAACCTGTAGTTCTATTTTTATTTCCCTGATTCATCACAATGAGCATGTCATCGACACTTTTACACAACACGGAATGTAGATTCGGCACAATTATGCCATTGTCACGTTCTCTCAGTTCCAAATGATTATTACCTGGTTTAAGTAAATCTCTTATCTCTTCCATATATATTTCCAAATAGGAAACAGCAACGAGAAAATTCATGTTTTGTGTTCTATTAATGTGCGACCAGATTTGTTCGAATGTCCTTGGAACAATTCCTTTTTGTTCAGGACTCTCTCGAGTTCCTTCCATTGTGTAGGTTTTACCTAAAATACGATTAGGAATTATTATGGCTTAACATGCATTTCAATGAATCCTTTTCTCTGACCTGTTCCTGTTTGCCCATAAGCAAAACAACATCCGTTAAAACCTTCAAGAACTGATGCCACTAGAGGTCTGACGACTTCATCATAAATTGCTTGCTGTGTGGAAATTGAATTATAGACGGCATCATATGTGAACATCTTCTTATTCTCTCGGGATGTTTCAGCTGGATTCAGGATCTCAATAACACCTCTATTTGGATACACTTCGACAACCTGCTGAAAGCAACCAGCCTTCTCTTTATTGCTCATCGGTCGACATCTCACTATCACCTGTACACACTCATTACGAATGGCCTTAAGAAATTTATGGCATGTGAGATCATTTATTTATTTTCGTTTACGGTTGTGATGGAAATCTTTTCAACTAAGTCAAGGCAATAAAAATCGATATTTTCTTTTCATTTTTTTCTGCCCATTTTTAATTGAAAAATCCATTCAACATTAGCTTACGGCATTTTTGGTCTTTTTCTCCATCGCGACCAAGTAATTTCCTTCCTAATGCGCCAATTCGTAATGTTTTTATCGGCCTTCCGGTGTTAATTAAATTGTATTTTTAATATATTCTCGCCAGACCGTCGAGAGAATAATTTTTTTTTGCACAACAAAAATAACAGTGTATGATATTAAACCAGGGCATGCAACATGAACTAACAATAAATTTTCAGATCTACTTTTGTAAACATAAGCACGCGATTCATCAAAAATGTCTTTACGAGTAGAAGAGGATATCAGCTTTGAAAGCGAATCGGAAGAAGATCCAATTGAAGATGGTGACACGACTGATGACATAAGCACGGTCTTTAGACGACAGTATACACAAGTCCATCAAGAATGTGCATCCTTAAAAAAGAAATATATTACCTCTTCAGCTGCATCTTCAGATTGTCAGAAGATTGCTATAGGACTTGGCAACGAGCTTCAAATCTACGATGTGACACCCACTGGACTCAGCAAATATGTTGGGAAGAATAATTTTGGTATTTTCGAACATAATGTCTGCAGTGAGCGCTTTTTCAACGATGATCCGAATATTGTATTGGTCGCTACATTTTCTGGTGAAATACATATGTTTGATTTGCGCACATTCACCAAAGTACATACGTTTGAAGGTACGGTAACGATGATATAGTTAAATTTTATTCTATTTAAACAATATCTTATTTTCAGATGACTCTGAGATTGTTGTGAAGCCAGTAAATTGTTTTGATGTGAATATCAACAACCGGCTTCTATGTGCTGGAACGGATGAACTGAATCATGAAGTTTATTTGCTTTTCTTTGACATAAGAGAACGCCGACTGATGGGAGGCTTCTTTGAATCGCACCAGGAATCAGTTACCGATGTGAAATTTCATCCATCTGACATTGACATTCTGGCTAGCTCTTCAACAGATGGACTAATCAATGTATTCGATTGTAAAAAGGAGAGTGAAGATGATGCCTTAAAATATACACTGAATTCTGAGGATTCTGTTGGAAAAATAAACTGGCACGCAAACGATCGACTGTCATGCATCACCACAACTAACGAAATTCTGTTGTACGATGTCAGCGAGCAGGATTTGCTAAAGAAATGGGAAAGAAGCACAATCACTGATGCTATTAAACGAAAGTCAGTTATCGATTGCAACATTGTTGACTGCTTCAATTATGGCTCCAACGAAATGATGTTCCTAGCAACGTCGAATTTCAACAAAGGAGAATGCATCAGGAGTTTAATGTTCGATGATCATTCACTTCAACCTTTGGCGAATTTTACAGGAAACTCTCAAATCATTAGAACAAGCTTATATGACACAGCAAATGATGTTTATTTCACATTTGGAGAAAATGCATTGATTTCTATTTGGAAGGAAGGAAGCGATACAAAAACGGTCAACGCTTCAATGAAAGAAGAATCATCAGTTAAGAAGAAACTTAAAAGAAATAAAGAAAATCCTTACTAAATCCACATTTCGTGGTGGTTTTAAGAAAATACGATCCATGCAACATTTTGGGTCCTTTTTTTCAACAGTTTCTGAATACTTTTCATGTAAATTGTAAAGCGAAGCTGATGAATTTTTCAAATCAATAAAAAAAATAAAATACTAACATAAAGTTTCTCTCTCGGACAAAATCTAAATCTGCCTTGAAGCAAATTTCCTGAAGAAATATTTTGAATATGAGCGGCGACCATTCATTGGTGATATTTCAGCAAAGTAAACCTCATTAAAATTAGATGTGACGACACTTTCGAAGCATTCCAATGAACTCGAATAAATTAGTTTCGTTCGCTTCGCAAACTCACATAAATTGCCTCAAGGAAGAAATTCAATTCCGTTCTGTAGAGAACGAGTGCGAGACTTGAAAACAGCTTCAGGGGAAATTAAATTTGGTTTTATCAGGCAAAACATGAAAAATGATGAAGAACACAAAGGAACGCAAAAATGAAAATGAGAGTTTGTTTCACAAGTAGAAGAATTGTATAACATTAAGTTTATGTAACTTTGCTGAAGGCATTGCTTCGAGCTATGATAATATTTCATTTAGGTTCATTCAGCTGAAGGTATCTGAATAACTTCGTTCTCTTTTGGAATCATGAGACTTAAAAGAGAGTGTTCAACAGAGAAGATATTAGTGCATTTCATTTTGAACATATTACATAAATAATAACCTACCTAAAAGGAACTTTTTCGAAATTTTGGGATCGAGTTTCATCGACTTTTGTGACTAAATTTGAATGAAACTTTTTTTTTTGCATTTCCTTGTTTTTTCAGGATCAAAAACATCAACCAAGAATGAATCAGGCAGAATAAAATGAACGAAAGGAAGTTGTTTGTTATGAAAACAAAACTATTTGACCATCTCGCTCGATAGACTACCAACGTTGTTGTATCATCAAATGAAGACAAATGAATCAACTTTACATGTCTAGTTGCTGAAATTTTCAATTAGTTTTAAATACATGAAAATTGAGAATTTCCGTAAGTTGGTTTTGTCTTGATGCCTTTAAGGTTTTAGGATTTTTTATGAATATTTTGAGTAATTATTGATTTTCTGATTTAACATTCAGTTTTTCATTAAAATTTGATCCAATTTTGTGGTTTAAGTCATTAGCTTTTGAGCTTTGCATTATAAACAATTCAGAACAAAATAAACAGAAATAAGCGATTTGAGACGGAAAATTTATTGTTGGTGTTTTTGGTGGCAGAATGAGGAATAAAAAACAGAAAAAGAACAGAAGGAAGAAGCAAGAGATAAAAATTTGTATGAAAATAGCCCGCGGTCGATTCGCGGAGTGGAATTGTGGAGCAAAGCAAAGCAATAAAATGAAATAAAAGATTTGAAAATGACACTGAGGCAACAATTGAGAGAGTGCGAAGAGCAATTTATGCTTTTAAAATGTTGATGAATTATAAAAAAGAAATAATCGCAATAAAATCACTTTCCACGTGGCATCTTATAAATTATTTTTAAGAAATAAAAAGTTCTTAAAGACCACAACAAGAAATAAAAAACTTTTAAATCATTAAACTCATATTTCATTGTTCAAATTACCTTCAGGCAATTTGTGTGAGCTCAACAATGAGTGATGGTTTCAATTTTTCATCGTATTTATAAATATTTTTTTGCGTTAAGTCGCTCGTAGACAAAATTTTTACATCAGAAATCATCAAAATTCATAACAAGAATAAAATTAAAATTCTGTTGATTTTTTTAAACAAAATGTTTCATGAACTTTAAAAGAATTTTATGCTCATCTCATGACTGATAAAAACTGCTGTTGATTGCACAAATGAGCAAAGATATAGAAATGTGCTAATGATTAAGCATATCTGACAAATTGCTTTCATTTATTTCCGCTTTTTGTTGATTTTTTGTCGGCTTCTTCAGTGACTTCTTAATCATTGCATGAGCTTCATTTTCATTGTTGGCTTCTGCTTTCTTGTTTGCACCTAAAATTATCTTCTTAACACTTTGTGAATTATAGCAACACAACTCAAAGCGAGCAAAACAGAATGAAAAAGATCAAAAGATGAAAGAAAACTGCACAATGTGCAATGAAGTAGCTAACAAGAAAACGAGAACAAGACAAACATCTTGTTGTTCATTCACCATTTAGTATTAAATGAGGAATTAAACGGCAATCCAAGCTGATGAAAATTACATTAATTTATCCATCAAATCGTTAAACCAAGAATTATCCTCGATGGACAATGAATGGTTATAAGTTAATTTATAGATATTTATGTATTTTTTTTTTTAATTACGAAAAAAATTTAATTTCCACAGTTGAGTGGACCAATAATAAAAATATCGTTGCCAATGGTTTAGTACATAAAATAATTTTTCCCATAATTGATTTCACCAGCCATCAACTCAAGTATCAAAAGACGAATTGTGGTAAAAGCAGAATTGACACTGAATAGACAACGGTTACAGCGTCTGGGAAAAACCATCGAGAACAATATCGAAACGTGGATAGCTGCACGGGCAGCTGATGGAGTTTTAACCGGCATAAAAACAATAGACAAAAATAAAAAATAAAGCTTTTGGATGCATCGAATGCAAAATAATTTGTTTTTCGAAAGCTTTCCAGCATTAAAAAAAAATTGAAGACAAAGATGCAAAATGCCGGCAAGCATTGAGATTGTTTGTCTACAATTACGTGAACAGTAAGTTTATTATTGATTACATATTTACATAATTTACATGTTTGATTACATTAACTATATTTTAGAGCCAAGCCGCATCCAGCTGTTGATCTAGAAACATATTCGTATCGATGAATCAAATGTTCGAGATGGTGAGTTAATAATAACCTGACCACGTGTTTATATAAAAATTAAATATTTTTTTTTTTTTATCTAAATTTTTTTGCAATTCTTGTTTTCAGATTTTCAAAAAGATATAAAAGAAATATTTAAAAAATTCATGCCATTGAAGGTTGATGAAATATCGTGGTCGCTGGAACTTTTGAACAGCGATAAGGACATGTTTGACGCAGCTCTCTTAATGCTGATACAACTTACAATAAATCCTTTGTTTCGTCATTGAGTTTGATCTAATGCGAGCACCGCAAAATGGTTTCAAATAAAAATATCGTGGATAAAGAAACTTTTTGTAAAGTCAAAAAAACATTTGAATTTATTTTCTCAGCTGAAGTTTCAATGAAATTGCTGTAAGCGATGCCTTGAGCAATGTTACGTAAATTCAACTTCGTCGTTTTTTTAAGCATTCTTCTACTTATGAACTCACATTTTCATATTTTTTTTTGCGTTCCTTTGTGCTCTTCATCATTTCTCATGTTTTGCCTGATAAAATAAAATTTAATTTCGCCTGAAGCTGTTTTCAAGTCTCGCACTCGCATTCTAAAGAACGGAATTGAATTTCTTCCTTTGGGCAATTTATGTGAGTTTTCGAAGCGAACGAAACTAATTTATTCGAGTTCATTGGAATGATTCGTAAGTGTTGTCATATCTAATTATAATGAGGAACCTTTTCCTGAAACATTATCAACGATTGAATTCCCCGTTCTTGTTCGTAATTTTCCTTCAGGACATTTCACTTCAAGGCAATTTTTTGTATTGCTTGATGAATGGAATGAAATAAAAAAAGGATCATAATAAAGGAACAAAAATTTCTGCAATAAGGATTCTGATGAATTTTTTTTTTCTCTCTGAGAATGAATTTTGCATGAAAATTCCTTTTATGCCGTAACAAAAATCGAGCGTTTTTTTTTTTCATCAGATGTTGTCAAGTCATTGAGTTATTATATGAGTTTATCATACAACATCACAATAAAATCCCAACAAAAAGACTCAAAATTTGCTGCGAGGCATTTGAACGAAGGGTTGATTCTCAAATTAGATATTTTTGTAATCATAGCGAGTAAATAAAGTCGAGGGAAAAAAAAACCTTTTCAATTTCGCATTGCGGATATTTTTGCCGTAGACAAAGCAGCAATTTGATATCACCTTGAAAAAGGTGGGTGAGAGACTGAGAGAACGAGATAATTTTAAGTACCTAAAGTGCGATGACTTTATTGAAAAAAAAACAAAAAAAAAAATTATAATCACAGCTTAATCAAAATTTTACAATTTCACTGATCGATAATTTTTCGTACGAGAAGATATTCGGAAAATTGTTGATTTTCAACGCCACTTGAATATCCGGTTGAAGCCTCAAGTAAAAATCCACGATTAAGGAGACGTGTTATGACTTGAATTGAATTAAGTTTGCAATAACCATTTAATGGAAATCGAATGACCTGACGACCTTCAAATTGATTCCATGCGACGCCTGATCTTGCATCAAGAATTGCTTGATTAGTTTCGGGAAAGATTTCATCAAGAACGCTACGTTCAGATGACATTAGAATACGTTCACCTAAATCTGGTGAAATTTGAAGTGCAACAACTTCAAAATTATCATTTGGAATTTTCTTTGAAGTTGATGAAGCTTTTGATGTTCTACTTGGTGATGGTGATCGAGAATTTTGTGATGATATTTTGAGTAGACCATTTTTTATTCGATCACGTTTCATTTGTTCAATTTGACGAATCATTGCTGTTAATTAAATTACATCATTATCATCATTAACGTCATTTCAATGTAAATAAACTTACCAGATATTTCAAAATATTTTGCTTCTTCTAGCAATAAATCCAAATCACAAAAATCTTCAGCTATTAAAAGCTTTGAATTGCGCATAAAATTAAGAATGTGCTTAAACATGTCACCATCACGATCAATAAAATAATGTTGCTTCAATGAATCAAGAACAATTGGAATTGAACCATTGAAGAGTTTTGCTAATCTCGATTCTGGATATCTGATGAAAAAAGTTTATAAGAAAATTTTCTTTTTCATTTTTAAATCTTAAAGATTAAGAAAAATATAAATCTTACTTGGTTAATGTTTCCAATGATGATGTATAAATTGTTCCACCAACATCAATATGAACTGGTGCTGTATAACGACTTGCTGGTGCGACTGATGGTATTCCTGTAATTGATTTTGCATGTATACAGCCCGCAGCTGATGCCGTTAATCCTTGATTTCCCACTGGTGATCCACTAGCATTGACATTTGGTGTGGGAGATGATGATGAATTTGATGTTGGTGATATGGTGGGTGATGTACTGGAAGGCATTCAAAAAAAAACGAACCAAATTATAATGAAGATGATGGAATATGAAAGGAAAAGAGATGGAAAGATTAAATGTTTTGTTTGTTGGGTCGCGCTTCAATAATCTCTCAATTCAATCTACCTGATTTTAATTTGAGCATTTGGAAACAATCTTCCAGCGACTGACGTTGATGATGATGATGATAAATCCCTCGGTTCCATCATACTCTTACAACCACCTCCACCACTGTTACTATTGTCTCTATCTCTGTCTCTAGCTTCAATATCACATTTTCGCCTAAAGGAAATAAAATGGATAAAAAGATGGAAAGAGAAAGATTTTGTTGAAAAATATTTTATATGAAAAATTATAAAATAGAAAATCCAACAACAATGTGCGGGAAGCTCGCGGCGGAGTTTATGCAAACATAGCTAAAGAAATTTTCATTAAACTTGAAATTTAAATTTTTTCGCTTTCCGGGATATGTGAGAGAAGCTTTTTTCTAGTAAATTTTTCTTATTTTTCTTATGAATTCGATAAGAAAATTTCAAATGACAACAAATAAATTTTGCGTATTCAATGTGCAGCTGAAAGCAACAAACAAAAAGTTTCAAATCTAAATTGCTTGCGGTAAGTTTTAATGAGACATAATATTAAATTTCCTTCATTCTTGAATTTATTCTTCTTCTTTTTTTTTTGAGTGGGTTTATCCCTTGGGATATTAATATGAATAAGATAGTTTTATATTATAATGACGTCACTGTCGAAAAACAAAAGATTTCAACGAGCGAATTAAAAATGAAAATTTTTTTTATTTTCATTTAGTGATATCATTTTTGAATGATTCCATCATTTTTTGTACATCACCTCGAGCTAAATTCGGATAAAATTTCATTAAATGGTTTCCAAGGAAGTTTTTTTCTATCAGAATGCCCTAAAGATCATATTCGTGTGTATAAAACAGCAGAGGAAACGATGGAAATAGCAGCACAAAAAAAAAATAAAATGCTCAGAATGTTTTCATCCAATTCTATTTTGTAGTCCGTTGAGATTGCTTGCGGCTAATTGAACCATTCGATGCTCTCACTGTCTCTCTAAATGTTGATCCAAAAATGTCTCAAATATAGAGAATAAAGTTTAGCCTTACGGAAGGACTCAATGACGAATTTTGAGTGGGATGAAAAGGATTTTTATTTAGCTTGAGGCAATTTAGAATTTTAACTGATTCCATCAATGGCTTCAAAAATTCTTCGAAATTGTAAGAAAATTTTGTAACAAAAAATGAATTTCATAATCAGCTGAAAGTCAAAAAAGAAATAAAGAAATAAATTTCGTTGTTGGTTCGTTCGTTTCAAGTGCTCAAGTATTTAAATAATTTTTTCTTTTTTTTTCAGCGTTCGTTCATACAATAAATATTTACAACCCTTGAGCAATTGACTACACAGCTTAGCTCGTTTTTTCCTTATTCTTTTCTTGCTTCATCATCGCTCATCGCGTCTTTGAATAAGGAAAAAAAAAGTCAAACTCTTAATATGAACTTTGTGAATTCTTGTTTGAATTTTCTTCGATGGAAATGAGTTTGCCATCATCATAAAGCACAACAAAAGCCCCCAAACGAATTCTCTTGACTCTCGAATGCCAAGCGCGCACTTTTTATGATTTTAAAATATTATAAAGCTCTAGAGCTCGTTCGGTTCGTTATATGAACACAAAAATAGTCGCGATTTAGCCAAAAGCATTTCATATCTAGCGCTCGTTATTCGCATGTTTTTCAGATTTTGCGAGAAAAATTTTCAAATATTTTTAAATAACAAAAAAAGAAAAAAGCAAAATTTAATTCCTGAGCTGAATTGTCTGAAAACAAAATCGAATGAAATTAATGCTGAAGGTGATTTTTAGGGGTTGCATTTGAAAATTTTATGTGCTACATAACTGATGAATGCGAACAATTTGTTATGGAACTGAAGCTGATAACAAATTCATTGTGTTCATACTTCGACGAATAAA
The DNA here is from genome assembly GCA_018397935.1 of Propsilocerus akamusi. Lineage (NCBI taxonomy): Eukaryota > Metazoa > Arthropoda > Insecta > Diptera > Chironomidae > Propsilocerus > Propsilocerus akamusi. Next base: position 19,966,213 of record CM031468.1, on the reverse strand, counting down.
TAATGTGTTTCATTCACTTCCGGCAGCGATGCTTGAAGCTATCCAATTATAATTTTGGAGAATTTTGAAATTATATGTTGAACATGAACTCATAAAAGCTCCGGCGGGCAACGACATCATACATTTAAAATATTTTATGTATAAAAAAAAAAATAATTTATGAATTATGAAATTTATATTTTAATTTAAAACTTTTTTTTTTTAAATTTTTCACTTTTTTTTCGCATGAATTTAAAATTTATTTATCAGATTTGAAGTTATTTTTTAAAGCTTTTGCAATTTTTCGTAAATCGTTTTATGTTTAAAAAATTCTTGTGATCGTTCTCATGGCTTTTTATTTCATGCATTGTACATTCCGCCAACAGCACTCCCACGCATTATTTTTTCGAAACAATGGGAAGAACAACGAGCCAGAAATTCAAGATATAAAAATGGATCGCGACTGTGAAACCTTGCGATTAAAATGCCTTTAGTCATGTCTTTCGTTGCAGAAAAGTACAAAATTCGTGACTTCAACTACACATTTGATGGTGCGACTGAGATGGCTCAGCAATGGATGATGATGGAAAATATTTTATTCACAATTTTAATGTATTCTCGCTCTTTTATTTATTATTCGACAAATGTCTTGAGGCAAATTTCCAAACTTTTTTTTTTTTTGCATCTTTTGAATGTGAGAAAAAACTGTAAAATATCAACTGAGATCATGCTTTATCCCGATGGCAATGAATAATTTTGGTCCCATGGGAAAAGAATTCCATTGCATCATTCCAACGTTTACTCATGAAATGCATCACTAATAACAAGAATGGGCATTTTACTAGTAAATAACAAAACAACTATTTTCTATATCTACGGTCGAAAACGATTTTCGTCTTTTATAAATTTAATATATATTTTTTTTTGTTTAATTACTGCCCTAAAGCAATTCATTCACAAACGAACGTTTCACATGAATTACAATCACACGTGTTCAAACATCAAACGATAGCAAACGCGAAATTTCATTGATAGCAAAATTGTGATAAAATAAATAAAAATAATTTTGAATGTTAAAAATTTTGCTTTCAGGCGAATTTTCTTCTTTTTTTTTATTCACATCTTGAAGCAATTTTCAATTTCATAACTTTTAAAATGCATTCAATTAAAACACTATTTCTCACCTCTTTATAAGAGCAGCAGCATGATCGAATGATAACATTCGTTTTTCCAGTTCGATATAATTTAATGAGAAAATCTTGATAAAATTTTATTTCTTCTTTCAATCACTTTGATAAGCGCACACCACAAACATAAAATTTATGCAACCGACAAAAGTTTCGTCTGAATCATTCAAAACATCAGAAGGGACTGAAAAATATTCGGTTTGGAAAATATATATTTTTTTATGTTTCAGGATTGTAATGTGGAAGTGTTCTCTCTATCTCTTTCTCTTGCTCTCATTATTCTCAATTTTTATGACTCTCTCTCACTCTATCTCTATTGTTAAAAGAGCTTTCGTAACGAAAGAACTTGCAAAAGTCCACTTTAGTTGATAATAATAATTGTAATTATTTGTAACATTTTTCCCGTTTAACAATTTCATCGCTTTCTTGAAGCTTAATTATGAGCTCAAATTGCTGTTTGTGGAACTTAATTTTTCTCTCAAATTAGTCTTGAAACTCTTGGTAGATCTTGTTTCTCAATTTTATCATTTGCTGCCGTTTTTTTTGCATCATAATGAGTCCGTTGTTTTAATTTCATCCCTCAAGCAAAATACTACACATTCGCATTCACACTGAACTGAACTGAAATAAATGAAATAACATGCAAACAGCTCACAGCTGAGGCTTGAACGATGTCAAATGTCCGATTCGAAAAAGTTGATAATAAATAAATACAATTTGTGTCTCTAACTTGCGGACAAACTCTGATTGCCCGATGGCATTTTCGAGGGACCAGTTTCATTTTAATTGCATCTCGTTTTTCCAATCTATCCTACATACAGCCAAGCCAGCCAACATCATGTGAAATTGATTGCTAAGGGGCGAAAAAAGTCGCTCGAAAATATCTCTTGCGATCAAAAATTGGATGTTTGTGCAGTTCATGCGAAAAACGCTTCAAGCATATTTTATATTTTTCTCAATTTATTTAAATTATGAATATTATTTAACAGCCTTCGATTTAACTCTTATATGAAGTGTTTTGTTTCGCATTTGAATCCTTTTAACACCCACAAACATAAATTCAGTGATCACGCAATTAATACATTTCCTCAATAAATGATTTCATTCTAAATTCTTGAATTGCTTTTGATCACAAAATAGTTTTCCCACCCACAATTGTTAGTGAATAAATTTAATGTTTTTGATATCTTTTGACTACATGTAAAAATTTATTTATGGAATTTTCGAGTAAATTCAAAACATATAAGAAACGAAAAACTTTTCATTCATCTGAAAGTAAATTCAATATCAAAAGTTGATTTTTTTATGTGTAGTTGAAGAATTGTTATCTATTTCATTTCATAGTCCATCGAGTCGAATATGTCCTAAGGTAAAATCGTTGAATATACGAAACACACACTGAAACTGCTTCGCTCCATTCCTCAACTCAACTCAAGTTCTCCGGCTGCCTTTTCGAAATCTCTAACGAAGGATATTTGAGAAAGAACTTACGCCTGGCGGCAACAAAAGCGAACAAAAATTTTTCTCGAGCAGTTTCAGAGTCGAAAAAAAAAAGAAATTCCATAGGAAAAAGAAATTCCCAGCAACAAAAACTGACTGAACATGAACGGAACAAATATAATCTCAAAGTGCCTTTGAGCAATTCCGAAAGCGCCTCAAGCAATTGATTCACGTTCTGAAAATGGAAATGTAGGCTACTTAGGCACCATTCAAAATTTGTATGATACGAAGATTTGAAATGTATCACATACATATTTATAGGTAAATCAAAAGAATAAAGAAAAGGAAAATGTTTCAAAATCTTTAACAAAATTAACAAATTTAAATGATGATTATTAGAGCATGAAACTTCCATTAAGACAATTACAGTGAATTGATTTGATGGATAAATTAATGTAATTTTCATCAGCTTGGATTGCCGTTTAATTCCTCATTTAATACTAAATGGTGAATGAACAACAAGATGTTTGTCTTGTTCTCGTTTTCTTGTTAGCTACTTCATTGCACATTGTGCAGTTTTCTTTCATCTTTTGATCTTTTTCATTCTGTTTTGCTCGCTTTGAGTTGTGTTGCTATAATTCACAAAGTGTTAAGAAGATAATTTTAGGTGCAAACAAGAAAGCAGAAGCCAACAATGAAAATGAAGCTCATGCAATGATTAAGAAGTCACTGAAGAAGCCGACAAAAAATCAACAAAAAGCGGAAATAAATGAAAGCAATTTGTCAGATATGCTTAATCATTAGCACATTTCTATATCTTTGCTCATTTGTGCAATCAACAGCAGTTTTTATCAGTCATGAGATGAGCATAAAATTCTTTTAAAGTTCATGAAACATTTTGTTTAAAAAAATCAACAGAATTTTAATTTTATTCTTGTTATGAATTTTGATGATTTCTGATGTAAAAATTTTGTCTACGAGCGACTTAACGCAGAAAATATTTATAAATACGATGAAAAATTGAAACCATCACTCATTGTTGAGCTCACACAAATTGCCTGAAGGTAATTTGAACAATGAAATATGAGTTTAATGATTTAAAAGTTTTTTATTTCTTGTTGTGGTCTTTAAGAACTTTTTATTTCTTAAAAATAATTTATAAGATGCCACGTGGAAAGTGATTTTATTGCGATTATTTCTTTTTTATAATTCATCAACATTTTAAAAGCATAAATTGCTCTTCGCACTCTCTCAATTGTTGCCTCAGTGTCATTTTCAAATCTTTTATTTCATTTTATTGCTTTGCTTTGCTCCACAATTCCACTCCGCGAATCGACCGCGGGCTATTTTCATACAAATTTTTATCTCTTGCTTCTTCCTTCTGTTCTTTTTCTGTTTTTTATTCCTCATTCTGCCACCAAAAACACCAACAATAAATTTTCCGTCTCAAATCGCTTATTTCTGTTTATTTTGTTCTGAATTGTTTATAATGCAAAGCTCAAAAGCTAATGACTTAAACCACAAAATTGGATCAAATTTTAATGAAAAACTGAATGTTAAATCAGAAAATCAATAATTACTCAAAATATTCATAAAAAATCCTAAAACCTTAAAGGCATCAAGACAAAACCAACTTACGGAAATTCTCAATTTTCATGTATTTAAAACTAATTGAAAATTTCAGCAACTAGACATGTAAAGTTGATTCATTTGTCTTCATTTGATGATGCAACAATGTTGGTAGTCTATAGAAATGGTCAAATAGTTTTGTTTTCATAACAAACAACTTCCTTTCGTTCATTTTATTCTGCCTGATTCATTCTTGGTTGATGTTGTTGATCCTGAAAAAACATAACGAAAATCATAAAAAAAAAACTTTTTAATTTCATTCAAATTGAGCCACAAAAGTTGATGAACCTCGATCAGAAAATGAGATTTCCTTCCATTGTTTGTCAGATGCCAGTCCAACAACATGTGGATATGGTTTCACCTGGTTATTATGCTGCTGGCTATGCACAAAGTTAAAAATACATCTCAACCTGACAAGAATTTTGCATGTGAAGTTTCATGTTTAATTATGAGAAAAATATTTAATTAAACTTCATTAAAAATTTTATTCATCAAAAAAGTTTACGGGTACAAAAAATATTTTTAATTTTATTTTGTTGAATGTAAATATTTTTTTGGGACTTTTTCCCATCATAAAAATTCCCCAAAAATTTCGGTGCGTCACGTCAAGGATCACTCACATAATTATTTTTTTTGATGTAGAAATTTTTTTCCAAAATTTCGTGGCACGGGGCAATATGAAGCTGTCTAAATATGCTTATGATGGCATCGCCCAATTTCCTCAACATACAAAATACATGATGGAACATCATAACGTATGCATGTGATCTATACCCATAGAACTCGTTACATGCTGTAGAAAGAATTAAATAAAAAGTTTTATCAACATGCCACAAAAAAGGGTTTTTGTGAAAATTATTTGGAAAATTTTCTTTCGATGCTGCATTTTCCATATGTACATGTGTAAAAGAAAAATTGCCCTGAAAAGGTGCACAACGAGGGTGATGAAGGCAAATGCCACGTGTGTTGCTCGAAACCCAAAAATTAAAAGTCAAAAAATAAGTTAATCAAAGTTGAATGTGAAAAATCAACAATGAAAACTCGTTAAGCTTTTGGCAAACACATTTTGGCAGATGAAAAAAAATGTGAATAAAAATTTTGGAAAAAGGAAATGAAGAGCCAGAAGGCAGCAACAGCAAAATAATGAACACAGAAATGTGATGAGATTCTGAAGATGGCACACTGCGGCAGTGAAAGTAGAAAAGCAGTGGGGGTGAGCTGCAGATGGAGCAAAATTTTGTTAATAAGATTTTAGCCAAGCAAGTTTTCCTATGAAACTTGCCCGCCAGCATCACTCTCAGACAGCGAAAAGGAAGAATAAAAAAACTTTCAGAGCTGTTATCTATTTCCATTTCATAGACCATCGAAGAAAACGCCCGAAGGCATATCATGATGATGTAGGAAACAGTGAGGAAATATTACTCAAACTATCTTACTGACGATACGATACGAACGATAACAATATTTAAAGTGAATCTATTGAATGCATTATCGATATTTATCAATAAACATCACATTAATTAATGCATATAAATATTTGTTTACGTAAATAATAAAAATGGAAGCAATGGAATTTTCCCAAACAATGATCTTACAGGGCAATAGAGTCGACATTTTTCATGTCATGTGCATGATACAACTTTCATCATTCTTGTGATATATACACAAAACTTTATAAGTTTGGATGAAAGGGCTAAGAAATTGAACATCAACATTTTGGCTGATAACAAATAAATATTAAACAGATGAAGAGATGAATCACATGAAAATACGAGAAATAAGCTGCTTGGCTTTACAGCTTTTGGTATGTGTTCATGTTTCTCAATGGCAACATAAATAAACTTGGTTAGTATAAATTAAAGGATGCAATACGTGGACTCCATTATCGATTCCATGCATTTTCATGTTAATTTGTTTCCTGATTTTCGTGCTCGCTTTTTGTGATTTGGAATGAAAACTTCATTTGCACTTGATATTTGTGTATTCGGGTTAATTTATAGTTTTCAGTAGAGAAAATCATTAAAATTATAATTGACCGATTGAATGAGCAGCGGTGGCAATTGAATTCGGGAGTGCTTTTGATTTTCATAAAATTTTCAAACAAATTTTCACATCATTGCGTAATTAAACATTGATTCAGATTAACTCAAAATCAGACATAAATTTCCATTTAATTGGAAAATGGTTTTATGATCCTTTTTTAACCCGAATCAAATACGATTCAGGTAATGTTTTCATTTCTCTTGAAAGCTTCGTGTTGAACCTTTTGTCGAGAAAATTACTCGAGAGAGCAAACAAAAGCTCCAACAGAATGCTTCAGTTTCGACGCTCTCCTCTTGTGTTTTTCGATTTAGTCGTTAAACACTTTTCACGCAGTGCAGTTGACTGTTTCACTTTGTCCACAAAACAATCATAAACGTGCTTTGTGTTAAATATACGAAAGTGAATTATTTGAATTTGAAATGGATTCATTAGCATTCAATTTTAAGAGGTAATATGGACGTAAACTATGTATAAGATTTAAGAAGCTGTCAGCTCAATTAATGAAATCACTACATTTTAATTGCAATAACAATTGTGAATTGCGAGGTTTTATTTGCTTCGTGTAGCCATTATTAACTCGGTTCACGGGCATTTTATGATACTAAATTACACACATTTTGCGGTGTGCATTTATTTTACTCTCTTAATGTGCATTAAGCATAGCAATTAAAATGCAATCAAAAAAGTTTCGCAACTGTTCAGGTAGCAAAAAAAATGTGCAATTGCAGTCAGTCCAGTTGAAAGATAACTGCAACTGGTTGATTCGAAACGGAAAATACCAACAAATAATTGGTTCATAACGAGGAGGCAATTTAATAATCACCACAGTCAAGTGAGATGCAGTAATTCTTGTAGTATGATAAGCAATGCCATTTGCTTAAGTTTGACTTTAAGTTCTTGCTTGAACTCGGAAATGCTTCAAAAAATGTTGATTAACATTAAAAATGCTATTAAACTATTTTTTTTTTAAATGCATTTTAAAGTTTTTTTTTTTTTCTACATTTTCAATCATGAGCGAGTAAAGTGCCTGCAGTTCCTTAATTTAAAATGAATTTATTTCATACATGCTGATATGTGTTTTTTTAGCATGAGAATTGGGGTAAATTTTTTATGTGTTTTTCATGAATAAATTGAAAAATGTTCATAAAGCTGCGAGCTTTTTTAGTTTTCATGCATTAAATAGAATTTTTTTCCGAGGACGCGAAAAGCGAGTTTCACAAAAATGAATTATTAACTTTCCTTGATTGTTGTTGACAGGAATGAAGTTTTTGTGACGTCATATCACTTTTGAATGGTGCCTACATTTCCATTTTCAGAACGTGAATCAATTGCTTGAGGCGCTTTCGGAATTGCTCAAAGGCACTTTGAGATTATATTTGTTCCGTTCATGTTCAGTCAGTTTTTGTTGCTGGGAATTTCTTTTTCCTATGGAATTTCTTTTTTTTTTTCGACTCTGAAACTGCTCGAGAAAAATTTTTGTTCGCTTTTGTTGCCGCCAGGCGTAAGTTCTTTCTCAAATATCCTTCGTTAGAGATTTCGAAAAGGCAGCCGGAGAACTTGAGTTGAGTTGAGGAATGGAGCGAAGCAGTTTCAGTGTGTGTTTCGTATATTCAACGATTTTACCTTAGGACATATTCGACTCGATGGACTATGAAATGAAATAGATAACAATTCTTCAACTACACATAAAAAAAATCAACTTTTGATATTGAATTTACTTTCAGATGAATGAAAAGTTTTTCGTTTCTTATATGTTTTGAATTTACTCGAAAATTCCATAAATAAATTTTTACATATAGTCAAAAGATATCAAAAACAGAAATTTAAAATTAAATTTATTCACTAACAATTGTGGGTAGGAAAACTATGTTGCGATCAAAAGCAATTCAAGAATTTAGAATGAAATCATTTATTGAGGAAATGTATTAATTGCGTGATCACTGAATTTATGTTTGTGGGTGTTAAAAGGATTCAAATGCGAAACAAAACACTTCATATAAGAGTTAAATCGAAGGCTGTTAAATAATATTCATAATTTAAATAAATTGAGAAAAATATAAAATATGCTTGAAGCGTTTTTCGCATGAACTGCACAAACATCCAATTTTTGATCGCAAGAGATATTTTCGAGCGACTTTTTTCGCCCCTTAGCAATCAATTTCACATGATGTTGGCTGGCTTGGCTGTATGTAGGATAGATTGGAAAAACGAGATGCAATTAAAATGAAACTGGTCCCTCGAAAATGCCATCGGGCAATCAGAGTTTGTCCGCAAGTTAGAGACACAAATTGTATTTATTTATTATCAACTTTTTCGAATCGGACATTTGACATCGTTCAAGCCTCAGCTGTGAGCTGTTTGCATGTTATTTCATTTATTTCAGTTCAGTTCAGTGTGAATGCGAATGTGTAGTATTTTGCTTGAGGGATGAAATTAAAACAACGGACTCATTATGATGCAAAAAAAACGGCAGCAAATGATAAAATTGAGAAACAAGATCTACCAAGAGTTTCAAGACTAATTTGAGAGAAAAATTAAGTTCCACAAACAGCAATTTGAGCTCATAATTAAGCTTCAAGAAAGCGATGAAATTGTTAAACGGGAAAAATGTTACAAATAATTACAATTATTATTATCAACTAAAGTGGACTTTTGCAAGTTCTTTCGTTACGAAAGCTCTTTTAACAATAGAGATAGAGTGAGAGAGAGTCATAAAAATTGAGAATAATGAGAGCAAGAGAAAGAGATAGAGAGAACACTTCCACATTACAATCCTGAAACATAAAAAAATATATATTTTCCAAACCGAATATTTTTCAGTCCCTTCTGATGTTTTGAATGATTCAGACGAAACTTTTGTCGGTTGCATAAATTTTATGTTTGTGGTGTGCGCTTATCAAAGTGATTGAAAGAAGAAATAAAATTTTATCAAGATTTTCTCATTAAATTATATCGAACTGGAAAAACGAATGTTATCATTCGATCATGCTGCTGCTCTTATAAAGAGGTGAGAAATAGTGTTTTAATTGAATGCATTTTAAAAGTTATGAAATTGAAAATTGCTTCAAGATGTGAATTAAAAAAAAAGAAGAAAATTCGCCTGAAAGCAAAATTTTTAACATTCAAAATTATTTTTATTTATTTTATCACAATTTTGCTATCAATGAAATTTCGCGTTTGCTATCGTTTGATGTTTGAACACGTGTGATTGTAATTCATGTGAAACGTTCGTTTGTGAATGAATTGCTTTAGGGCAGTAATTAAACAAAAAAAAATATATATTAAATTTATAAAAGACGAAAATCGTTTTCGACCGTAGATATAGAAAATAGTTGTTTTGTTATTTACTAGTAAAATGCCCATTCTTGTTATTAGTGATGCATTTCATGAGTAAACGTTGGAATGATGCAATGGAATTCTTTTCCCATGGGACCAAAATTATTCATTGCCATCGGGATAAAGCATGATCTCAGTTGATATTTTACAGTTTTTTCTCACATTCAAAAGATGCAAAAAAAAAAAAAGTTTGGAAATTTGCCTCAAGACATTTGTCGAATAATAAATAAAAGAGCGAGAATACATTAAAATTGTGAATAAAATATTTTCCATCATCATCCATTGCTGAGCCATCTCAGTCGCACCATCAAATGTGTAGTTGAAGTCACGAATTTTGTACTTTTCTGCAACGAAAGACATGACTAAAGGCATTTTAATCGCAAGGTTTCACAGTCGCGATCCATTTTTATATCTTGAATTTCTGGCTCGTTGTTCTTCCCATTGTTTCGAAAAAATAATGCGTGGGAGTGCTGTTGGCGGAATGTACAATGCATGAAATAAAAAGCCATGAGAACGATCACAAGAATTTTTTAAACATAAAACGATTTACGAAAAATTGCAAAAGCTTTAAAAAATAACTTCAAATCTGATAAATAAATTTTAAATTCATGCGAAAAAAAAGTGAAAAATTTAAAAAAAAAAAAGTTTTAAATTAAAATATAAATTTCATAATTCATAAATTATTTTTTTTTATACATAAAATATTTTAAATGTATGATGTCGTTGCCCGCCGGAGCTTTTATGAGTTCATGTTCAACATATAATTTCAAAATTCTCCAAAATTATAATTGGATAGCTTCAAGCATCGCTGCCGGAAGTGAATGAAACACATTATTTATTCGTCGAAGTATGAACACAATGAATTTGTTATCAGCTTCAGTTCCATAACAAATTGTTCGCATTCATCAGTTATGTAGCACATAAAATTTTCAAATGCAACCCCTAAAAATCACCTTCAGCATTAATTTCATTCGATTTTGTTTTCAGACAATTCAGCTCAGGAATTAAATTTTGCTTTTTTCTTTTTTTGTTATTTAAAAATATTTGAAAATTTTTCTCGCAAAATCTGAAAAACATGCGAATAACGAGCGCTAGATATGAAATGCTTTTGGCTAAATCGCGACTATTTTTGTGTTCATATAACGAACCGAACGAGCTCTAGAGCTTTATAATATTTTAAAATCATAAAAAGTGCGCGCTTGGCATTCGAGAGTCAAGAGAATTCGTTTGGGGGCTTTTGTTGTGCTTTATGATGATGGCAAACTCATTTCCATCGAAGAAAATTCAAACAAGAATTCACAAAGTTCATATTAAGAGTTTGACTTTTTTTTTCCTTATTCAAAGACGCGATGAGCGATGATGAAGCAAGAAAAGAATAAGGAAAAAACGAGCTAAGCTGTGTAGTCAATTGCTCAAGGGTTGTAAATATTTATTGTATGAACGAACGCTGAAAAAAAAAAAAAAAAAATTATTTAAATACTTGAGCACTTGAAACGAACGAACCAACAACGAAATTTATTTCTTTATTTCTTTTTTGACTTTCAGCTGATTATGAAATTCATTTTTTGTTACAAAATTTTCTTACAATTTCGAAGAATTTTTGAAGCCATTGATGGAATCAGTTAAAATTCTAAATTGCCTCAAGCTAAATAAAAATCCTTTTCATCCCACTCAAAATTCGTCATTGAGTCCTTCCGTAAGGCTAAACTTTATTCTCTATATTTGAGACATTTTTGGATCAACATTTAGAGAGACAGTGAGAGCATCGAATGGTTCAATTAGCCGCAAGCAATCTCAACGGACTACAAAATAGAATTGGATGAAAACATTCTGAGCATTTTATTTTTTTTTTTGTGCTGCTATTTCCATCGTTTCCTCTGCTGTTTTATACACACGAATATGATCTTTAGGGCATTCTGATAGAAAAAAACTTCCTTGGAAACCATTTAATGAAATTTTATCCGAATTTAGCTTGAGGTGATGTACAAAAAATGATGGAATCATTCAAAAATGATATCACTAAATGAAAATAAAAAAAAATTCATTTTTAATTCGCTCGTTGAAATCTTTTGTTTTTCTACAGTGACGTCATTATAATATAAAACTATCTTATTCATATTAATATCCCAAGGGATAAACCCACCCAAAAAAAAAAGAAGAAGAATAAATTCAAGAATGAAGGAAATTTAATATTATGTCTCATTAAAACTTACCGCAAGCAATTTAGATTTGAAACTTTTTTGTTTGTTGCTTTCAGCTGCACATTGAATACGCAAAATTTATTTGTTGTCATTTGAAATTTTCTTATCGAATTCATAAGAAAAATTTACTAGAAAAAAAAGCTTCTCTCACATATCCCGGAAAGCGAAAAAATTTAAATTTCAAGTTTAATGAAAATTTCTTTAGCTATGTTTGCATAAACTCCGCCGCGAGCTTCCCGCACATTGTTGTTGGATTTTCTATTTTATAATTTTTCATATAAAATATTTTTCAACAAAATCTTTCTCTTTCCATCTTTTTATCCATTTTATTTCCTTTAGGCGAAAATGTGATATTGAAGCTAGAGACAGAGATAGAGACAATAGTAACAGTGGTGGAGGTGGTTGTAAGAGTATGATGGAACCGAGGGATTTATCATCATCATCATCAACGTCAGTCGCTGGAAGATTGTTTCCAAATGCTCAAATTAAAATCAGGTAGATTGAATTGAGAGATTATTGAAGCGCGACCCAACAAACAAAACATTTAATCTTTCCATCTCTTTTCCTTTCATATTCCATCATCTTCATTATAATTTGGTTCGTTTTTTTTTGAATGCCTTCCAGTACATCACCCACCATATCACCAACATCAAATTCATCATCATCTCCCACACCAAATGTCAATGCTAGTGGATCACCAGTGGGAAATCAAGGATTAACGGCATCAGCTGCGGGCTGTATACATGCAAAATCAATTACAGGAATACCATCAGTCGCACCAGCAAGTCGTTATACAGCACCAGTTCATATTGATGTTGGTGGAACAATTTATACATCATCATTGGAAACATTAACCAAGTAAGATTTATATTTTTCTTAATCTTTAAGATTTAAAAATGAAAAAGAAAATTTTCTTATAAACTTTTTTCATCAGATATCCAGAATCGAGATTAGCAAAACTCTTCAATGGTTCAATTCCAATTGTTCTTGATTCATTGAAGCAACATTATTTTATTGATCGTGATGGTGACATGTTTAAGCACATTCTTAATTTTATGCGCAATTCAAAGCTTTTAATAGCTGAAGATTTTTGTGATTTGGATTTATTGCTAGAAGAAGCAAAATATTTTGAAATATCTGGTAAGTTTATTTACATTGAAATGACGTTAATGATGATAATGATGTAATTTAATTAACAGCAATGATTCGTCAAATTGAACAAATGAAACGTGATCGAATAAAAAATGGTCTACTCAAAATATCATCACAAAATTCTCGATCACCATCACCAAGTAGAACATCAAAAGCTTCATCAACTTCAAAGAAAATTCCAAATGATAATTTTGAAGTTGTTGCACTTCAAATTTCACCAGATTTAGGTGAACGTATTCTAATGTCATCTGAACGTAGCGTTCTTGATGAAATCTTTCCCGAAACTAATCAAGCAATTCTTGATGCAAGATCAGGCGTCGCATGGAATCAATTTGAAGGTCGTCAGGTCATTCGATTTCCATTAAATGGTTATTGCAAACTTAATTCAATTCAAGTCATAACACGTCTCCTTAATCGTGGATTTTTACTTGAGGCTTCAACCGGATATTCAAGTGGCGTTGAAAATCAACAATTTTCCGAATATCTTCTCGTACGAAAAATTATCGATCAGTGAAATTGTAAAATTTTGATTAAAGTTAAAACTTTCATAGAAAGATTTTTATTCGTAAATTAAGTAGTTTTATAATGTTGACGCTTGGCAAAAGATAGGATTTCATAAATGTCAATAGTTAATTAATGTATTTTGTGCCGTAGATTTCAAAAGTCAAGAATGTAAAATTTGAGATTTTCCCACTTTTTTTTATTAAAAAAAAAAAAACCTTTACAAAAAAAATAATAATTTGAGGTTATGTTAATAAAATAATAGTAATATTGAGATGTCACTTTGCAATTTATTTACTCATCCTCTATATTTTCCACGGTCATCAGTTTTGTAAGTGCCAGAGTCATATTTTTTGTAGTTTCCGCCAGGTTTGACGGTTGCCTTCTGAGCTCCCGGGAAGTGAATAAATTCGGATTGTTTGTAGAAAATATTCTCATTGGTTGAAACAATGTCACTCTTAAATTCAGCATTTGGATGTGTTGGATAGTGAATTCCATTAATAACGCGATTTCCATGCGTGTCAGCGTAGATGCTATTTGAGACAACTTTGCCATTTGGATTAACGAAACTTGAACTGGAAAATGACTGACCAAAATTCTGCGGTGCCGAATGTGTGAGCTGAATTTCTATTAATAGCGCCTAGATAACCAGTATTAGAAATATGAATATTCAATATTCTTTTTTAGATATCAGGAAATCAACAAAAAAATAAATAAATAAAATTCAAAAAAAAAGAACTCACAAGAAAAATTACTCCAAATCCCTTCATTTTGGCTCGACTTTATTGCTCAACAACTGAAATCAAAATGACATCGATCTTAAAATCCGATAAATTTTTTAATTGCTGATTTCGATGATTTAATTCAAGTGCAAACAAACCATTATTCATTAATTTTTGTTATTCATCTTTTCTCGCGGTCCGTTTTGAACTAGACTGAAGTATTTGTCCGATAAAAATGCAAATTTTATTGGTTTTGAGCTAATATAAAAAAAATAAAAATTGACAGTGCCAGCGAATTTTGAGAAACACCATCAAAATCATTTGATTCAGTTTATTTGCCATTGGAATTGTTTTGAATGAATTTTTTTTTTATTTTTCTGTCTGCAGTATCTTCTTTAGTCTTTTGCATTTTATTACGTCATAGCTTATTAGTGAATGTGACAATGAACTTGGCACGAATTCGTGACGATTTATTATCGAAACTTGTCATGATAATTTTTTTTGTGAATTTTTCGATGTTAAAAAATATTAATGATCAATATCGAACTAATTTAAAATTAGTGCAACAATTGTTTCTGCCCAAGCGTTGCGTTTTTCGATCTATTTCTAAACGAATTCGAATTTGACTCATTCTGTTAGTTTTAAAAAATCTTTACTTATCTTTAAAGATCGGCCTTGCGATCTTGTTGGTCTCTGTCGCCAAATTACGCCTTCTGAATTTGCTAATTGGTTGTAAAAATTCAACCTAATTGGATTCTTTTATATTGCAGGCTTTTATAATATTTTTGACGGCACACAAGACCAATTGTTGCAGTGACACATCGTTTTATTACTCAATTAAATCCATTTATTGACTTTTTCACTTGTTCGCATCAATAAAACTTCTCTCAAGTTTTGCAAGGACATTTTCGTGCATACCAGTTTATCTTCGGCTCAGCAACAACATTGTTAGATAAGCATTTAGCAACATTAACATCGATTAGCTTGCGATTATTGCTGTTCGAAATATGATATCGAATGTTGATCCAGTTTAAAAATTAATATTAAAAAAAGATGTTGATCTCTATGAAGAGGTGGCAAAATAGTGAAAAAATATGTCTATATATTTAGATGCCAATCAGCATGGTGGAAATTATTGAGTTTAAAGCAAAAAATCTTGGCTACTATTGTCACCGTAGCCGCGGGATTTATGTCTGATGTCCTTGAAATCTTTGAATGTTTAATGAGCTGCAATTCATCTTGATCCGCGGAGCGATTGTGATCTATACATGGGCTTTTATTTCTGCGCGATGAGAACTTGAGATATCGAATTCGCAATGCTTTCAAACTAACATCTCAAAATATAGATTACCTAGAGACGAATGAATTTCATTCATTTCCAGTTTCTTCATGCTGATCCAAATTAAGGTGCAAATTGTTACCCTGAATATAAATGTTCGTCTCTCAAGTCAGCTCAAACACACCATCAAAAGATCGAAACAATGCCGAATAAATTAATAGTTATTTATAAGATTGTATTTAAGTTGCGATGGGCTTGTTGTCTATTTAGTTGTGGCAGATGTATATCGCTCTCCTCTCATAGCAAAAAAAAATCACTTTTTTTTTTTCAAAATGATAAAATAAGAATACACGCAAAAAGCGAGTTTTGTCTAGCTTACATTTTATCGATATATTTATTTATAACGGAGAGTCTTGAAGGATTTTTGTCAGTTGTTACTTGTATGTTGATCGGATCACATCGGAACGAAAAAATATAAATATAAAACCCTGAATAGTGAATAAGGGAAGTAGTGAAAAAGACATTTAGTAAAAAGAAAATAAATCTCAAATCAAAATGAGATTAGAAATTCTAGTTTTTCTGGTAAGAAAGTGGGAAAGGATTAAAATGGAAAATCAATTAAATGTTGAAAGGAAATCTTTATGGAAATAAATAAGAAGCTCAAAGATAAAATAATTGAGATTGGTCAGTTCTACGATCTTAAATAAAATCCTTGAAAGAATCGTAAAAAAAAATATTGCAAAAAATTATCCTGTTGCAAGTCCAACAAAAAAAAATCTGGTTCAAATAGATATTCAAAAATGAACCTGATCGAATTCAAGTTTTTTGCTGAACGGATTTTATTCAAATTTTTTTGCCATAAAATTTCAACATCTCCTTTTTAAATTCCACACTCTATAAATAAACTATCGTTGAAAATCTGACTGAAAGTTTTTGAACATCAACCATAAATTCTACGCTTGCAAATAAATTTCCTATTTGTGGTCATTCTTGATGTGGGAATATATTAAAAGAAGTTATATTTTGTTGAACACGTTTTATTTTCTAAGCTTCAACACACACCGTATTTGTAGGTAATAAATCTTAAGAATTCCAATTTTGTGCGTTGTTATTCCTTTTTGAAAATGATATCAGATTATGCTCTGCCAAGAAGTCATAAAATTATTAAACCACACCATAACTGATAATGTTACAAGTTATCTCGGCATTGATGGGCATGAGAGTGTTGACTCGCGCGTGACCATTAAAAGTGTCAAAAAAATGTTATGCTGAAAAAATATATTCGCCCTTCTAAATTGATGAAATATTTCATTCGTTTAACATAATTTGTGTAATGAACAATCCAAGAAAATATTTTTTTGGTAGCATTTTGGCAATGGAACATGAATGTGATACATTCCGAGCACCGGGTGCTTTTTTGTGGCGCGGTCTCTGACCATTAAAAGTGTCAATAAATTTTGGCTTTATCATAATTTAAAGTAAAGCGACTACAAATCGCCAAGGTTCCGATATTTGTCATTTAAATTACGCATTGAATGTTTGAATATTTGATCAAAACCATTATCGCTGATGCTTTCAAAGATCAGTTGATTGAAGTGATCGAATTTTGCTGATAACATTTTGTGTATCATCGATTTCAGCATTCGATGGCCATTTAAAGTATCAAATTTATTCGCCATTTGGACATAACAAGATTGTCAATGAAGATGGATTAGATCATGATGATAAGATACGAAAGTTGTGTCAGGCATTATATGTTCGATGAATTTTTGTGCAGCCAATTAGTGCCAATAGAGCAATTAAAGATGTTTCTGGTATAAAAAATAAAACTCCTTTTATGATCCAATTCGCCAATTGCTTCATCACGATTCACGATCAAATTCTTTTCGTCAACGGCAAGAAAAACATTTCTGGCGCATCAATTTTTTTAAAGCGCTGTTTAATTCATAACTTTTTAAAGGAATTGGTATCTTATGCTAATTATACCATAAAAAATGTATAAATTATCGAAAAAGAAGTTAATTAATTCAGTTTAAGTTTCATCTCTTGAGCTTTCCGCTTCGCGATAGACTCACTAGAAACAGATCGAAGCGTAGACAGACCCAAAGTTTCACTTTTCATTGAGAGACGACGATTCAGAAATGTCAAGTGCAAATCGAAAATTTAAATTATATCATAACACATCATCATCGTTGTCTTCTTTCGCCAGCCACACCAAAACGATGCGAATGACACTATGAGATGTTTCGTATTAAAATTTTCAGCGATGAAGTTCGTCGTTGAATCAAATATTTATCGATGACATTTTCTAGTCTACGAATATTTAAGAATAGATTATGATAATATTTGGACAACGCCTCTCACCATTATCATAGCTAATTCGTGTTTTCAATCGTCGTCTTCAATCCAATACGCATTGCGGTTTTTAATGATGATTATATTCAAAGAATGCAGGAAGATCAATTTCCATTCGAATGTGTCAATTGTATTTGAAATTATTGTCGAGCATCACGAACAAAACCGGCTTTAATTATTAAACTAAAATATCTGAAGTTCATCGATGTCGTTTGATTTGCGTTATTAAGCAAATGCACAGTTCAAATGTTGCAAAAAACACATGTACATAAATACATACATTAGATATATCACTTTTCACACGATTATAAATGTTAACGACTTTCATTAATAGAAATAACTTTTTCCAGATACCGGCTCTATTTCATTGCGGCAATGGCCAGGAACAAGGTCAATACAGACCTGATCTTGCCGGCCAATATCGTGTTGACAGCGCGGGACAGTATAAAAGTGATGGCGTAGGCGCATACAGACCGGATATTGGTGGTCAGTATAGAAATGATGGAGCAGGGGCATATCAGCCAAATGGTTCAGGAGCCTATAGGCCTGACAGTTCAGGTAAGGGGACTATGCATCAATGACGCTTCGGATACCATCAAAACCTAAGAGAAGTTTTGAAATATTTAAATGAGAGCTTTTGCATTGAAGGCTTTCGACAAAGCTCCTTGTAAAATTAAGGTTCGGGTGCATGGGGAAAGCTCAATTAACGTCATAATGGACGGTACCTAAACTTGTTTTACCCCAAAAGGTATCGAAAATAAATAAATACCTGTTTTAGGTTCTTACAAGACCGACGGAGCAGGATCTTATAGACCTGATGGATCTGGACAATATAGGTAAAGTCACATTTTGAGTTTTGTTATGTTTCGATTCTAATAAAACAAATTCAGGCCTGACACCTCAGGACAATACAAAGATAATTCTGGTGCCTATAATCCAGACGGCAGCGGAAGATGGGTGCCTGATGACCGTGGAAGATATTCTCATGTTGAAGGGTAAATAATTTAATCTTGGAAATTCGAAAATCATAAAAGCTTTTCTATTTTGCAGACCATCCAATAATTTCCAAGGCGGTGTAGGAGGATTTGGTGGTGTCGGTAAGCTGAAGAACGAGCGGGGAGCTTAAGCGATTATTTTATTCAAACGTTCACGCGCCTCCTTATTTTATTTATTTAGGAGGCGAAGGCGGCTTTGGAGGAGTTGGCGGCTTTGGCGGAAAGGGACCTGGCGGTAAATATCCTTTTTCTCAAAAACTCTTATCCTTTTCTTTTGCTACTTCGGATGAGAAAATTCACTTGTGATTTTCATTTTGCAATAATATTATAAGCTTAGATATACATAAATACGATTAAAATATTATTGCAAAAGGATAAATTTTCATACCCTTTTTCCTACACTCGACACTATTATTTGCAAGCAAAGCTTATATTCGCAATTTTCTCATTTATTTCTACCCGTTTTGCTTCTTTTTTTTTGCTTCAGGTAAATGATTTCTGACGATACCCTTGAACTTTAAATTTTACGATGAAATTTTTTTTAATTTCCATGAAAAAATCAATCAAAAAAGGACCGACAGGTGAGTTTCAATCGTTTAGCCGTTAATTGCTATCGATTATAATGAACTTTTTCTGATTTTCTGCTGATGATTTAACTAATGACAACCTTTATCCTTATTGATAATAGGACCACCTGGACCTAAAGGTAAGGAAACGAAACGATTAAAAAATTAAAATAAAACACAAAACCAAATAGATTGAAGTTATTTAATTTGTGTTTAAAATTGTTTTGTGAAAATTTATAATAAAAATTTTCTTTAACATTTTCCAGGACCACCCGGTAAGTTCCAAACGTCATTCAAAATACATTTAACTAAAGAAATGGGTTTGTAACTTAAATAACATGCTTGAATTAATCTTTTTTAGGCCCACCTGGTGAGTTTAACGAAAAATTTGCTGAATTAATGCAATGCTTTAATTGTCCGTAAACTTAATTTTGCTAATTAAAACTATTTGCTATGCAGGACCCCCTGGTAAGTGTAGAAATGAAGTCGTGACGACGGATGATAGTATAAAAGAACTTTGAACCTTTAAAAAAAAATCAAAACAATGAGTTTGAGCTTTAAATTAATTATTTAATTAACTAGGACCACCTGGAAATACAAAGCCTGGACCTAAAGGTTAGATTCCAATAATTAATGATGCATGCAATTTACAATTCAGAATTTAAAGCGCCGTTTACTCCGTATTATTCACTGTGTTTAACAATAACCAATTTATACTTTAATTATTCACTTATAATTAACGGTTTTGTGTTTCATTAAAATTATAATTAAGTAAATTCATAATGCGAACTTAGAGACAAAAGGAAAACTTTAAAATAATTAACTCTTTTTTTATCTCTTAACTACATTTTAAATAAATTTCATCGAAAACTAATTGAGTTTTTCACAATTTTCAGGACCACCCGGTAAGTGTAATCGAAATGACATTGCTGGATGAATATTTCCCATTAAATGTTTATAATTTTTTTATAAACAAAAGGTTGGTTAAATACTAACAAAAACTATTTAATTTAATATTTTAGGACCACCCGGTGAGTTTAGCATTCAATTCGCTGAATCAATTTCACGCCCTATTTAAGATAAATTGCAAACTTATTTAAACTAACTAAATGCATGCCATGACAAAGCATCTGGCAAGTGTATAGTATGGTTTGCATCGTTCATAAAGAAATATTAAGAAGGAAAAAGATGATCTTCGAATTAAAATGAGTTGAAAAGAGTTTCGAGCTTTGTCTCATAGAGAAAAATTTTATAATGAAATATGTTTAATTGATTAGGACCACCTGGGCCAACAAAACCAGGACCTAAAGGTTAGAAAGCATCATCTAAGTTAAATATGTTTTGATGCATGTAAATCTATTTTCACACTTGAATTGCATGACAATTTCTTTAGACAATTCAAATTAGATACTTTTTTTTATTACATTGTAAGCAGCATGACATGAAATTTAAAAGTTACATGTTCTTATGAGACAGATTTTGAGATCTGTCCAATAAATATTTTTGTGGTCTTTGGGTTATTAACAATTCTTAAGTCAACTTTCCAGCATGAAATATTTGATATTCTATTTATCAACATTTATTAAAATTTTCATTAATTTCCGTGATGCCGATGATGTCTTTAGGACCCCCAGGAAATCCAGGCAAGCTAAAACACACTCGTAAAGTTGACGTCTTGAATTAAAACATTTTCTTCTATTTTTCAGGCCCAACACGCCCAGGGTAAAGTGTTTCTCATGCAAAACCTTAATTCATTACTGACGAAATATTTTTTTCTCCTTGGATTAACCTTATTGTGTTGCATCTCCAGACCACCAGGGTAATTATTAAGAACATTTTGTCGGAATTCTGCTTAATGTAATTGTTGCCGATTCTCCTTTATTTATTACAGACCACCTGGTAAGATCAGCAATGAATGATTATTCCAACTTTGCTAATTTGACTCACACATATCAAAGGTCCAGCACCAGTTTATAAAGGGAAGGAGAGACCAATTTTGAAGAAACCTGATCTTGACTATTTGCCACCGAAAGTCTCAACACCGGGTCCATTGTATTTACCACAAAAGGCTTAGAAAATATGAAAGCATTGTGAGTGATATCTTTTACTAGCTGATGATATCAATCAATAAATAACCGTGTACAATACTTTTCCATTTTCAAAATAAAAAATAAAATAAAATGTCATCACTTTTAAATTTATTCAAATGTTGTTCAAATTTGGAATTAATTTGACTTATTAATACTCACTCAATCAACTCGTCTCAATGAAATTATTAATAGATATCATTTGTTAATCCGATTGGTAGCTCCCAATCATTAATCAACGTCATATTTATTCGTGTTAATGATTTGTTTAAAAATTTATGCAATAGAGTTGAATGGACTGAAGACTGTGGAAACGTTTGCAGATTCTTTCCTAACATAAAAGTTTAAAAACAATTCGCTTATGCGCTACTCAATATTGTTTAACGTCAATTAAATATTTATAATCTAATGGAAGTTAGATGGCGCTGGTAGCTGATGATTGTCGAATTGCCGACTGAAAAGATACATATGTTAACATCGTATTCTACACCGCTTTTGAAATATATTTAAAAGTAGGCGCTTAAAACGCTGCCACAAGTTTTGTTAATTTGTAAGCATCAGAATTTTTTTTTATTGATTTACATTCAATAAAAGCATCGTCGAAAAGGAGTCTCATGATTATTTTCAATTATGATATTATGTCTAAGTAGCAAGATGAACATACTAATGAATTGCAAAATTTCATTTAAAATATGCATCAATAAAATGCGACAGGAACCAAAGTCGTCACAAATGCTATTTTCACACATTCGTTTGTCATCTGTCGAGCGGCGGCAACATTAGAAATCCTGGCAGCGGATTAAAATGCTTCAACCACAATCGTTGAAGAAATAACAAAAATGGGGGACAAAAAATATGAAACAACTGGGGATAATATTTATTTTATTTTTCCACATTTTTCGCGGAAATGAAAAATTGCAGGTGAAATGTGTATTTTAACGCTTGCATGCTTTCAACGGTATAGGGGAATTGCGGATAAAACGTGTTCATTAAAGTTTATTTGTTCAACAAAATCCCCCCCCCCCCCGCCTCTGTATACATTCCTTAAAAAAATTACCTTCGACACCCTCGCTACGTATACAAACGAACGATTAATTTAATGAAAAGTTTTATGGAAGTTTTTCCTTTTCAGCGTAATTTTTTTTTTAAACATTTAAAAACTTTTGTGACAGCAATGAGACTGGGAAAATGAAATTTTCACATCCCTTATTTGAAAGAGATGAAGTACGAAAACGAATTACATTTTAAATCGATTAAATCTTGCAAAAAATTAACAACAAATTTTTTCCCTTCACTTTTAGTTATTAATTTTGAAAAAAAAAAATGTTCTGAGTGGATTGCTTGGGCTGACTGATGGAGTTCGTGACATCAACAATTTAAATTGACTGGTACATTTAAATGCACCACAGCTTTTTGCCTCCCTCGGGAGAAGCCACTCAGTCCACAATAAAACAACAGTTTTAAACCCATTTCAATTTCGAAAATTGGTAATTTATTAGCGAAATTATATTGCGGACGGATATTTATGGTTCAATTTGCTCAAATTAGAGAAATAACCACACTCATTCTCGAGAGCCTCAATTGCATTAGCAATGATACCAAAATTGCTTACATATCTGAAATTAAATCGCTTAATTATATTAAAAATTTCATTTCGAAATCCTGCTAAGTATTGATAGGATTCGTTATCATAGAAAATTGAAACACAAAAGTTTTTCACGATTTTTCTTCAGTTTTTATCTTCATTTGATTTCATCTTTTATTGTCTTACAGGATGTAAATTTAGCTTTTCTTCCATCTTTTTCACGCTTCATATCGCGGGAAGAAGAAAAACGAGTTTTCTTACATTATTCCTATAAAATTCTACAACAAATGCCTTTTTTTTGTAATTGGATTAAATCAATGGGTTTTATACAATAATAGCTGTAAGTATTTCCTTTTCTCCCTCTTAACACAATAAAGCGCTTCGTGATGATACAGAACAAAGTGAAAATTCGACAAAGAACAAAAAATTTATAAACTCAAAAGAGAGCGAAAAACGCAAAAATGCTTTAACGCTATACTGATAATGGCACAATATTTGCTTTAATTAATTTCATCATATCGCTTTCGCTACGGCATTCAAGTGCTTTTACATCAGACAGAGAAGCTATGCGCTGATGACACATAAAACGAGGAAAATTCTCTTTACCCTCGAACTTAATTGTAATTAGATTTTCATTTTGGCAGCAGAAACATTTTTGCACATGACACACCGAAGGAAGCGAAGAAAGGACGCGAACTTATTGAAGGGAGAAAACTTTCTTTTTTCTCTGCTTTTGATTTTGCTCTGCTGATGTTATTAGATTTATTATTTGCGCAAATTATATATCAAAGTTACTTTACAAAATCTTACACTTAATTACACCGAGAATGAAAATTTTCTTTCTCCCTTTGTGCGGGTGATGAAAAGGAAAATTCTTTGTTGAAACTTTGAATTTTAATAAATTTTTCTTTGCTTTTGATAACGATATGTTTGATTTTTTTTTGTGGTTTCTTTACATGAATTGCTGTCAAAGTTAGGAGAAATTATTTTTTTTACAAATTTCAAATTATAAATGTGATGCTCTGGCTGGATTGTAAATAATTCTCCAAGAATAACTAATTAAATTTATAAAATGATTAAGTACAAAAAAAAATTTGTTTTCATTAAATAGCTACATTTCCAGGTCACGGTCATTTGGGATTTATAGCGAAACAAAACAATGCCCGCGACGCGACGTTAATTGAATGTAATCTATCAATCAGCCTCAATTTGCTGCCATAATCTATGAATCTACTGCTTCGCTGCCTCCTCATTCTACACAATTTTTTTTTGTAGCTGCTGATAATGAAATTAAAAACCGCGAAACTCAAAAGCGCACGAATCGCGTCATGAATTATGATGTGTTTTTATGTACATCTCAGTTCAGGCGTCACTTTATGTGTTTTCAAATAAATTGGTGTAATTGATGGCGAACTGTCATGAATCTGAAGCGCGCGCGGCGGGAATTTAATGTACTCTAGTGGCACTTTTGATTGTGTTAATTTATAAACTAAATATTTAAATTAAATCTTAATTTCTCTTTCTTTTTTCGTAAAATCGTTTTAATTTAATTAATAAATATTATTAGATGTGACTTGTTGCTCAGTCTGATGGACGACATTCAGAAAAAGAGATATTAGAAGAAACCCGCGAAATCACAAAATTCCACAGAACTTTTTCAAAACTTAATTGAACATGACTTGAGAAACGTTTAAATTGTACAAATAACGATCTGATTATGGTGCTGCCGCTTGTTGACCTCATTGGCACGGTGTTCTCGATAACGTTAAACATGAAATTGATGCGCAATTGTATGGTGCTGTTCGCTCATCGGCTAATGAATTCCATTCATAAGCACATCATCGTCTTGTTTGCTGCCCTTTTATGATGATGTCGAAAGCTCATTTTTTAGCCAAAGTGGTATCGGACGTGATCCAAGTTTCTTCAATAACTTCACCAAAGCCGTGTTGTGGCTCAAATAATATCTGCATTAAGTGGATATTGAGTAGGTACGTTCCGAAGTAAGAAGAAGATATGAGCGTGAATGGAAAGAAAAACAAATAAGAAACAAGAAAATTGGAATTAATATAATCCGAGTATTAATTTTGCCTTTTACAAAAACAAAGCGAAGCCCACAGAAAGGATGGTTAAAGCCAAAAACAGAAATGAGCAGCACGAAGAAAATAAATTTGTTTTTCTTTGCTCCTTTCATTGCGTCGTTTTTAGTATTTTCTTGTTTTTTTTGCTTGCTTCATGCTGTTTAAGAAACTTTCAAGAGCTTTTATGCAGAATGAAAAAATCATTGAAGGAGAAATGA
Organism: Propsilocerus akamusi; assembly: GCA_018397935.1. Lineage (NCBI taxonomy): Eukaryota > Metazoa > Arthropoda > Insecta > Diptera > Chironomidae > Propsilocerus > Propsilocerus akamusi. Next base: position 19,940,860 of record CM031468.1, on the reverse strand, counting down.
AAAGTTTAAAGAAATGAATTTCAAGCTTTTCTGCTTGTTTTTTTAGCTTTTACCCCATTTTAGGTGAATGAAGCTATGAGATGGAAAAACTGCCTTCTCAGGTGGAAAACTTATTTTCTTTTCCAATGAAGGGGAAGGAAGAAATGAAAAAAATGCAAATTTAATTGCATATTATCGTTCATTTTCGCCTAGAAGCGCCTGAGCTATTCACCTTCTGTTCGCCACTTGCAATGCAATAGAGGAAACAGAATGGAAAAATCAATAGAACGGCAAAATGAATTTTTCATGCTCTGCCTGCTTTTCACAAACAGGATCACAAGAAAAAGAAGAAAATCAAGTGAGTTTTAGATTGACCGGGGATTAAAAACAGGAGCAGCAAGCAGTGCTGTGTATTCACGTAGAGTTGCATAACAAGATCGTTTCCACCTCGCCCAAAAAAATGAGATGAAAAGCTCTCGAATGTTTAAAACTTTAATTATCATGCCATGTACTCGCGCTTGACTCATAGCAGCATTCAAATCCAATTATCTGTACTTCATGAATAAGAAAATCCTGAAAAATAAGCTTACCGTTGCAGAATTTTTGTGCTCTTTTCGTCCATAGGCGGGTAGATGCGACCTTTGGATTTACCCAAGCATTTATTACGCGTTTCATTAACCACTTGACAAAAGAAACCTTTTTTCGTATCGTAGCGTAGGTGATTTGAGTAATCCATGATGGGCGTTATTTTGAGGAACCGCTGAAGATCATTCATCACATCAATGGGATGAGATTTTAATTGCTCGCCATCAATTATGTGAAGCTGTTGGGCCGGATAGAAGGCCAACCAACGCTCCAGATGTTGTGCATATTTGCCGGGATTGAGACAACGATTCCGTAGATCTCGGAGTGGCTTTGGTGCTGAATCACTGGCAGTTATGACCTGTTGATATAGAAACACATCATTAATCATGAATCACATTAAATGGAACAAAGGTCAATATTTCACATCATATAGTTAAATGTACCTGATAAAAACTATAATTATTAGCAATAATATCGCCATGTGCTCGTGTATGTTGATACCAGCTGTATGCACGTTTTGCTGGTGAAATTAATATTACAACAAGCTTAGCACTAGGCAACAGCTGATGGGCACGTTTTGGCACCAAATCACCATCGAAATATGTTGCTGACTTCTCAAACATATAACGAGTATTACTGCCAGTCGGTGTCGTGCCAGCATGAACACTATTTGATGATGTTGCATTTAATGATGGAAAGAAGCTCATGTACCAATCGAGTCCACGATAATAATTATTACCATTAAAGAATTGAATCTCTTCGAATGTATCGGGACTGGGAAGATTACTTGCAATACTTGGATGCATACTAAGGAATGTATACAGCGCAGTAGTGCCGGTCTTCTGTGGACCAATAACCAAGAACTTGGCCAATGAATCACAGCTCTTATTGCGCGACCATATTTTGATATGTCGTGCATCATCACATGGATTGCCCCATACAGGATCACTCTCCTCGGGATGTAGCTTAAAATACTGTTCACCTAACTGAATGGGCGGCGCTGATGATAGCTTCAAGTTCGTCCAACATCGCAAAAATTTAATGACCGATTCGAATGTATAAAGTGCTAATCGATCACTGCCATAGTTGGACATGTGCGTCATGAATATGTTGATTTGATTGTAAACAATCGTTTGAAACAATTCCCCACCTTGTATTGATTCATCGAGCTTATCTCGACCGCCTGGATATCGATCTATTATTTGGGGATTTATGAAAAAGATTGATTGTCAGCAACATATACATAAAGGCGTTGTGCATGAGTGAAGTCAAATCTTACCAATATACATTGTGTGTGTAAAGAGTCCACATGTTTGTCGTGGCAGAACCATAATGTTGCGATGTATGAAACCACGCCGGAGACGTGCAGGACGTAAATGTGGATATTCTTCGGTTGATGTCACTCTGACATTCCACACTTTTTTCCATGCCGTGTAAAGAAGCTCATGTGCCGGATAAACGCCCGAATGATGCGGCGACACGGAATAACCTGAATCAAGTGGAATGTTCTTCGCTTTTGCAAAGTCCTTGTTGAGCATCATGTCATTCATGAGAATTGTCAAGTTGTCATATAAATGTGGTTGCTGATGATTCCACATATGACTGAACCAGGTGAACTTGTCAACATTTCTCAAAAGCATATCATCACCAAGGTTCTCTTCACGCGTGCCATGATGAAAATATTTCCCAGAGAAACCCATGTTGAATCTAAAGCCCGGCACCATTTCAGCAATTCGATGTTGCGTAGATATCAAAGCATGAATATCGTCCGGCTTTAATCGCGTTCCACGTTCGCCCACGAAAATGTCTGTTGAAGTGAAAAAAATGGGAAACAAATTTATTAATTGGCACTTTATTATTTAGCAAGAGAAGGATACTTTCCATCTATATCAACAAGTATGCTCCTATTTAATGAAACGCTCAGTTGACCATGACTAAGATAAGACAGTGCATCGAGGAACAGTAAACGATGTAGCCAGAATTTGAGTCCAGCTCCAAAAAACACTCGCTGAATGTTATCAAGTTTTCCATGATCCTGTAGCACTGTTGTAAGTGGCGGCTGCACGCCATCACTTGGATAATCTAAAGTATTTTTCTGTGCAAATTCGAGCGGTTCATAAGTCGAATGATTATGTTGAAAAATTGCCCAATCATTGCCTGGCAACGCACCCCATGCTGTGTCGCCCGCTCTTGTTAATCTTAATATTGGTGAGTCGGGATTGAGACTCGCATCTCTTAAGCGTAAATTGGTATGAACATAGAGAGGGAAGCCCTTCAACTGAGCACCCACAAGAGTTTCTTCATTGGGACTCATGAAGCCAATAATACCAACAGAATATTCACGACAATATTTGTCTAGTAGCTCACGATTCCACTTGTCCATTGACAAGTATTTATCCAGATTCTCAAATACGACAACACCATATCGACCTTTATCAAGATTCGTCAATACAGGCAGACTCTTGCCGGCAACTTCGACCTTGTATCTGTAATAAAAATGTATTTAATGAAAGAAATCATTCATCAGGAAAAACAGATGAATGAGAAAGAAGAACGGAATTCCACACAATAACAAATATCACCATCATCATCATCATTATTTTTCATTTGATTTAACTTTTCATATGTTTGAGCAATCAAACGCTTAATGAATTGTAGATGATACATTTATTACAACGAAAAACTCAATGAGAAAAATGTACCATGAAAATCTCGAAGTAATAAAAAAAAAATTCTGATTCAATTTCGAGCTATTATTTGTGAAATTGTACCTGCTCGAGTAAGCAGCATAAGCTGCTACAAAGACAGATGCTACACAATCATTTATAATTCATATAGATCTAAAGAATATTTTATATTTCTTCCCCTCAATAGATTCACAAATCTGTATCTCTCTCTCATCCTAATAAATACACGTCTTTTTAATGGATTCTCCATTTAACCTTGGAATGGAATGTGCTGAATTGGATTTTGATCAACAAGTAAATGGCTTTTAGAATAGCTACAACTTGAATGTCGAATAAATCTGACACTTGAAGAGGAAAATAATTTCATAAAAATTAATATCTAACAAACATATTGAAGTGGATTTCTCATAAGATTCTTAAATTGGATTGTGTGTTTGCTGTTGCTTATCATCGTTGGCTCTATCCCTGGCAATATTGCGATAAATAGCAAAAAAAAATGGCGAAAAAAGTACTTCTTGCGCTCTAAGAAAATAAATTTCTTTTCATTTACAACTGAAAAACCGCAGAGCAAAAGCATTTCTGGCAAATAGGAAAACATGAAAAAAAAATTATGGAAATTACTTCAAAAAATATTTTTTCTTTTCGCCGCTCAGTTTGTAAGATAGCAAAGTTGTGGAATAAAAATGAGCCTCAGAATTATTAATGACTTTCGCACAACATGAAAATGAAACTTCTGCTCATAAATTTCTGGAAAAAAAAAACAAAATCTCAGTAGAAAAAATTGTCAGAGAGGAACAAGAAAAGTCCTTAATTTGAAAAGGATACTCGAGAAAAACTTTTCATTTTACACTTCCTTGTCGACTATGGGAGGATTCAAAACGAAATTGGTAAGAAAAAAAATGTGTTGAGAAAAGTTTTTGAAAAAAAAAAAAAAGTTATCAATTAAATAATAATTTGATGAATGAATTTGAATTAATGTGAAAACTATTTTTCGACTTTTGATATAGATTCCCGGAAAATGGCAGAGAGAGATGGAAGAAAGATCTTCAGCATAATTTTCTCTTTTCATGTTTTTCCGCTTTAAATATTTGCGGAAATGATTATGATTCTTAATTAATTTAAGGGTTCATTCCGTCAACAAGCACTTCATGTCTTGACTTTATGAAGCAGAAGAAGGAAAAAATATAGTTAAGTGTCATCCAGAGTCTCATAGAATGTCCTGAAGCAACATGGAAAACGTTACACATTGATAATTTTCCAACATAGAAAACTTTTCCGCCTTTTCCACTTTACATGACTCCATTTATAAATCAAGTTTCTCAATGGGTTGACGATGTCTTCTTGGCATGACTTTTTAAAGTAGAGCAACACGAATATAAGGCAAAAAAAGGAAGAAGACTTTAATCCGTTCCGCTAAATTTAATGAAAGTATTCTTCCTAAAAGGAAAATGTAACATTAAAATTATTTTCCGTCATTTTATGATGAAAATTGCCCTTCTCCCTTGAATATTGAAAATTCGATTTGAATGATAAAGTTTTGTATCAAATGAACATTATTGCTACTGCTTCTTCAATTTAAATTTCTGAACTCTTGAAAACTTTTCATTGTTGCATGCAATTTAAATATCAAGTAGCTTGAAGAAAACTTTTTCCTTAAAGTTTGAATTATACTTAAAATGAAGGATTTTCACTGAAAGTACATTTATGAAACAGCACGAAAATCGAGATTAAAAGAAGCCAAAAAACAGACAGATGGAAGCGAATTTTCCAATATCTGCTGTGTCATCTGTCGAGTTGTGCAACGTACTATGAAATAGAAAATTTGTGAAAAATCAATTTATTTTACTTTTGATATTTTGGAATTTTTGATGTTGAATAAAATGTTTATCGATGATGCACTTTAAATGGAACTTTGAAAAATCGATGATGATGTTGTAGCAATGTTATTATAAATTTCATATTATGGAAGATTCTCAACTTACTTAATACGATTGTAGACAAGTTCTTCAGCTATCTCTCGTCCCAATTTGCTGTATGTCGTCTCAACAAATACAAGAACCTTCGGGTCTATTCGTAATCTGGCCTCTGATCTGTGGTCATGTGTTAGCGATGGATCTGACGGTGATTTATTTAATGTTTGGCAATGAATCAATGGCATCGGCTTCGTATCACGATGGATCAATCTAAATAGAATGAAATGGCGAAAAAAAAAACATGAATCAGAAATGGAACCAATTATTTAATTGATTGCTTTCAATTAAAGTACATCGAATCGATTTGTTGGTTGCTTCATCATTGTTTTGTTTAGTGTGTCTGGCATTTCAATCGAAGTGTTGTTGCGTGTATTTTGACCACCAAGTCTGACGATGATTGGGATCAATTTTGTGTTCATTCATCAAATCAGAACCACACACACATATAGCAGCAATATCTATATTGCTTGAGACTTCAGCATGAATTGAGTAGAACGTGCTTTATTTAATAAATAGAAAATCGGTTTCATCTTTTATTTACATTCCACTGCGTGTCCATCACAGCTCGCTTTTTCTCTCCCTCGAGTGACTTTTCTATTAAAGGTTCTATTGATGGACATGACATCAAGTGTGAATGGAACAGATTTCGAATTATCAGGCGTCATTAAATCGATTAAATGTCTCAAAAAACGAACTAGAAAAAGAAGAAGCAAATGAAACTTACCCAACCAGCGTTGGACTGTCCATGTATTGTGTGAAAAATATGATGCTGAAGAATGAAATGAGCACCAATGCTGCAACACACTTTTGTATGTTTCGCTGAACGCTTTTCATCATATGACAACAGCATCGCGTGAAAAAATTGCTATTATTTATTGCATAATTGTTGATGATTCCATTTGTTCCATTGTTATTTGCTGCGGCGCTTCGAACATCATAAAATACATTGTGTTGTTGTTGTTGTGATGTTAGTGATAACAAACTGTCATTTGATGTCGATTTAATCAACATCGGAACTCGTTCTGATTGATTGCTGACCATTGTTAGATTGCACAATTTAATTATTCTTGCTTTATTTTTTGTGTCCGTTTTCAATTATTTTTTCTTTGATACTTTTTTAAATGTGCTTTTAAGCTCTCAAAGCTTTACGTCACTTGCACAACTTTTTTTCTTTTCACTATGTTTATGATCAACTTATGTTCATGATATTTTCCACAATCTTCTTTCGCTTTTGAATAAACTTTTCCTTCAGTTTAATTATATTTTTTTTGCTGTCCTTTATTCCGTTGCACAATTTTTTAAACGGGGAATCGAGCAATGAGAGAAATTTTAAACAACAACAAAACTGAGCGTGACCGGAATAATTTTCCACCCGCTCAATGGGAATCGTCAATATTTTTCTTTTTTTTAACTTTCCTTTTTTCGCTTTTGAATCTTAATTTATTTGTCTGTGCATTTCGATGGTACTGGAGCAACAAGAACAACAACCTTTTTTACTAACTTATCAACTACTCTGCTGCCAGTTGTCCTTTTTCATATCCTTTTTATCGCACACAAAATAATAAAATATCGAGTTCTTTTACTTTCTTAATATTTTCTCGAGTTTTTTTTTTCACTTGTGCAACTTGATGCTTTGATAAACTCAGTATTATTAAATTATCGCACACTTGCATTGGTTGTTATTTTTTTATGTTTCAGTCGCCATTTACTGTGCTTCCAAATTTTCCGGCAATTCGAAGTCATTGTGCTGCGAACCCAAATCAAGTGTTTGATCTTTCTTGGCACGAAAATCATGTTCCATTAATATTGTGGTCAATGAGCTGTCGATTGCAACAACGGGCTCTGTTCGATTGGAAACCGGAAATTTTGCCTCTAGCAGACATATTTGTGTGGCAACCATATTCTCGTCCCTATCATATGCTCAGCAATTGCAGAAAAGCGGACCACTCTCAATGTTAGCTGCGTTCACTGCGCTCTTGGTTTTATATTCAGACACAGGTTTTTTTTAATACTTCACTGGACATCGACGTTGCTAGAGACAACTATTGTATCCTATAGCAATGCGATGGATGGAATTCATATCGTCCAATTATTTCTCGCTGGCTGTATAGCATATAATTTCATCCCCAAATCGGTCAGTCAACTGTAATAAGAGAATTAAAATGGAAATCAACTTTTAAATTATGTCTGAGATTTTAATGATGTCAAAATGAGAACAGTTTTTCACATTTTCTACAGAATAAGTACATAAAAAGAAAATAATACAAAAAAAATCTTTTTGAAATTGCATAATTTCCCTAATTGATAATTTGAAATGCATTAAAGCAAATCGCTCGCCAGTCGCAAATCAAAACACCAAATTGATTTCATGCTGATCCATTGTTTGCCTGTGCATTATGATTGCAATAATTTCGTAATTGATTTGATATCCCGCAATCAAGTTGAATTAATTTAATGATTGTTTTACGATTCGGTCAATTGTGAGACAAAGTCACTTCTTCTGGTTGACCGAAGCAATTTAAAGAATTAGAATTTATTTAAATTAAATAATTTTGCACACTAATTGAAAAGCTTTTTTATTTAATTTTGTACGCATGCATCGAGTCTTACTAATCAGATTAACATTTGACTGCAAAACATACAAATTTTATTATTGTTTTCGAACATTTATTTCCGTTCCTACATGTTCGATACCACTAAATATTACTAAAATTCCAAAAATAAATAAATTAGATTTTGGTTTACTTGATTAATTTATTTTCAGATTTTTTCAGACCACAATTAAAATTCGAAAGCGTTTTCTGCCAATTAGTGGAGGATTCATTTTGTACATGCAAATAACGAGTAAACATAAACTTCAGCGCCAGCCAATGCTCACTGCGTGCCTTTTCCCCCAATTTATATTCAATTCAAATATTTAATTAGCATATCAATTGTGCAAATGCAAATTTAGTTTATTGCAAAATAACAAAAATCTCGCAATTTTTAGCAAAACAAACTTTTGTTTTGCCAAAATCTAACTTTATGTTTTGTTTTTGTTTTGCAGTTTTCACAATCTGGAAATCTCAATAACAAAATGAAAACCTTAAGGTTATATTTTCAAGATGATGGGCTGATGGGGGCGAGAAGGGTTTGCATGACTAGTTGGAAATTGAATTATAGCAGCATAATTTTGTAGCTGAAGGTTTATGAAAATGTCGATAATTTTATGGAAAATGCATGATTCATTAACTTCCGCCCTTGCTCGTAGGGATATTTAAAACCTCAAAAGGCAAATCGCCCCAAGGGCAAACGATAAGAAAAAGATTATGCTTTCATTCTCTGTTTCTCAAACCCACGTCAAGTCTAAATAAAATATTTATGGAAACGTTAAAAAACGTCGATCTGACAATAACAAAAAACACGCAAACAGCCAAGTGAATGGAAATATCATGCACGTGAAAAAGTGATTGATGAGTTGCGAATGATAACACTGAAAAAAAAAAAAAAAACACAGCAAAAAGTATTTCGGCGTCATGTAAATTTTCATCACATGTGTAAAACACGAAAATGGATCATGGTGAATTTAATTTAGGATATTTTTCTTATTTTCTCCTCCTACAAGAATTAATTGATGTATACTTTTTTCTTGTGTTTGTTAAGTAATATCAGAAATGTAATGAATATTTCGTCAGGTGGGTGAGTGGGATGCACGAGATTTATGCGCTGAATTGTGAGAAGTCAAATCTTGTCATCTCAATCTCCGTCGTAGACAAACAATTAGAGCGACAAATTTGTTTTTCCTCCTCCTTATATTGCCTCCATTATATTCTGACTTTTGTTATTCAAAAATTCGTGATGAGAATTCTGCGAAAGATCTACATTTTATTTTAATTCCTCAAGTGGGTGGCGTTCTTTATTAATTTCTGAATCCCAAACAGAAGACAAGAGCTGAACAGAAAAGAAGAATTTTAAATGACAAAGTAGAAAAACTTAAGAAATTTAAAATTTTGAGAGACAGAAGACTTGTGAGGGCAAGATAATAAAGCTGAATTTATGTGTGACTGTAATGGCGCATCGCGCGTTTTTGACGGCGAGTCTGTTTAGAGTCGCAATCTCTGTTGCTTTTTTTGTGAGTTTGTTGTTTACTCATTAATTCATATCGTTTTTCCCGCGCACTGCATCTCTGACAGTGATCCTCTAATTATATTTGTCGCCATATGTTTTCCACATTATGCCCCTTTATGTGCTTACTCTTCTATGTCCGGGAAAGAATCTCACACTATTAATTATACAGACACATTTCAGAACGGATTATCGGGATTAAATAAATTAATTTTTTGTTTATTGTAATTTTTCATTTTAATTCTCCCATTGAAAGTTTCAATGTTGTTACAAGCGTCAAATAAATAAACCATTTTCGAGGGTTACATGAAATGTTTAATGGTAAAAAAAGATATATACTATGGCAGTGTGAGGAGTGAGAATGGACCAGAAACATGGAAAATTTATGTAATGAGCTTGCATTTTCATGCTCGATGTTAATTTTGCGCTCGGTAAATCATTGATTTGTTTATATAAAATTTTGATTAACAGCGATTTCCATTAAAACTCCTCACTTTCAAAAGCATATCTCGCGATGTTTTCTCAATAGCATAAACATGTTATTCTGCATGTTTTGCTTACAAAAACACTTCTGGTTTCGATTTTTTTAAGTCATTTATTGACTCGCGCGATGAAAGATGTTTGATTGCGTCTTTTACCAGAAACATTATTTCAAAATTGATGTTGCGACGAGTGGAGAATTCAGGTCGGAAAATGTTAAAATTCCCATCTCAGTTGTTTGTTTACTCAATGGACATCCACAATGTAAACAGTTTCGCAATTATGATAACAGTTGAAGCATGAAAATTTAACTCTCAATAGAGCGACAAACTGTGATTGCCAGCTAGAACGTGAAAATCTGGAAAACATTTTCTACATTTCGAAAATTGAAATATTTACGTGGATGTGCACTGTGAAATTTACGATTCCAGCGAGGCTCGTGAGAGATAATTTTAATTATTCATTAAGGAATGTTGTCGGATAATTGCTGCGAGCAATTTTCGAAATAAATCATTCAGCATTGCGAGAAAAGCAAGAAGAATGTAGAAGAGAGCAGAGGCAATAATTGTACACCTACGCAAAATTAATATATCTCTAAAGCGTAAGCATAAATGTCGGTATGGGGCGGCTGACCTGAAAGTCACAAAAAGCAACTGCCGTCGACGATTGCGCAAAAAAAAAGATACAATGAATATACGGCTGAAGCTACCTCTCATTTTTTGCCTATTTTTCTATCCTTTTCAGTGTCCATGTCGATTGGAGTCATTTCATATTAATGTATAAATAGAAGCACATTATTCTACCTGACATTATCACGTCGCATACATTAAAGCGTTTAGCATGCCTATGCATACATGAAATGGAATATGCGGCCATAAAAACATAGTGCTGGTAAAAGAAATGGAAGTTAGAAGCCATAAAAATAAAATTCTTTTAATATTGTCTTGTGCCATTGCTAATCTCTTGCCACTTTTCCCTGACCACCCGGAGTTCTTTAAGCTGAGTGAGCATAGTTTCCGGCCTTACTTTTGTTAGCGCAGGAAAAAAAAGATAATTTAAAGAGAATTTTTTTTTTAATTTATGCAAAGCTCTTGGAATAATAATTACTGCGTGCACACTTCATAAACTTTGGCGAATTGAGGTAAATGAGTGAACGAATGAAAGATGTGTGATAAAGCCGACATTTCAGATTTGCCGCTGGTCAATTAAGGAATCGATATATATTTAATTATCATTAAACCAGTTCGTGCGGGAATCTAAGAAATTTTTCATTCGACATCGAAGCTATAATTTATAAAAAAAAAACTCAACAGCTGATGTTGGAGAACTTGAATAATATCAGATTTCGATATTATGAATGGATCATTTTACTTTCAGCAGGTTTTCGACAGAAATGCGCCCAATAACGGAAATTACACGATAAAGGCATGAAAAGTGTTGATATCAAGTTTCTTCTCGTCGTAGCTTCTGTTTTTGTGTAAACACAGATGCGACACTAATATATGAAAAATGAAAATATTCTGTCATTTATTTTATTTTTTAAGGCGAGATAGGAATTTGCAGTCTGTTTTCGAGGAACACAACAGAAAACGAGAACACCCCCAACCACAACGCAAGAAAACGTGAAGAACGAGAGCAATGTTTTTGCACTTAAAAGTGCCAGAAAAAGTCTTTCAACAAACAAGCAATTTTAACCTTTGCTAATTTTTAGCCATTCGTCGCTTCATGACAAGATGTCGTTGTACTACTACTTGAACAGAGAACATTTTCAGAATTCTTTTCAATGTTATTTTGTCGTTTATAAAAGATCCTGTTTTTTTTTTTAGAGAGAATAAAAAAAAGAAATAAAATGTTTCATGAAGATTCTGGAATGTCATCAACACACATTTTTTTCTCATTTTCTTATTAATTATCAGTTCTCCACTTGATGTCATGAATGAGGATTTAATAGTTTTGTCAACCTTTATGAGATGTTTAAATATTTTCAAATGGCGCAGGGAGCAAACAAACGAGGGAGAAAGAGAGCAGGAGAGACGTGTGGCGAGGACTGAAATAACATAAAACCCAAAAACGTTATCATCGTCGTCATCATCATAAAAAAAACCCTCCGAGCCATATTCACATAAAATGGAAACATAAATTTGAATTCTAAAACTTCAATTTGCCGCCATTGCCGCTGTCTCTCTTTGTCGTCCCTCAATTTCAAAAAACGTGTTCAGTCATTTCCCAAAAAAAAAAAAATAAAAAAAAAAAATAGAAAAGTGTTTGGATATCGTTTAATACCTTTTGGGATTTGCACAGAACTATAAACGATTATGTTACTGGCAGGCAAGTAGCATAAGCGCAATGATTTGAATGTGTTTTGTGCTCCGATCAAAAAGGTTTCCGTCCGAGTCGTTATAAATTTAATATTGGACAAGGACAGAAATGGACTCGAAGGTACGACAACTGTTTGAGGGACAATTTTGAGAATTAGGATAATAAAACTCGACCCGGCAACAGCAAATCACATGTTGAGACAGAAAATGTTTCGGATTCAAGCACTTTCATCACATTCGTAGATTTTCCATTTAACATATCGCAACAACAAGTTCAGTTTCCGGTTGTCAGGATCATAAAAAAAAGGTTTTTCACAAGAACGTTTTAAAACACAGTTTAAGTATTCTTTTTATGGTGGAACAAATTTCGGTTAGAGAACATTTTTATGGGTCGACTCATAACGTTGCTTCTTCTCGTTCTTATGAATTTATAGCGTCGAAGTGATATTGAACAATGAAAACAAAATTGAGAGCTTTTCTCCAGAAAAAAAAAGAAAATAAGAAAAAGAAATCCTCTTGATGATGATGATACTGGATGTAAAGTGCTATTGATGTGATAGCTTATTGTGTTATCAGTCGCTCAATTCCAATCATGTTTAATGCCTCGCAGACACTCGTGATCGACAAGAAAGGAAAAAAAATGTCTTATCAGCTGCAACGTTTAATCGCTTTTCAGCAAATTTCTTTCTTTTGTACGCAAATTGCGAGTATGGAAAGTATAGACAAAAAGTGACATTTCAAATTTAACATCAATCACGTTGAGGAACGTGCTGCTGACATGTTGACATGCAGACATTTGAAAAGATATCTATGAGCTTTTTTGAAAAGCGTACAAACTCATGTTGTCGGTATGGGCTATTAAGACAAACATTACAACGGCAAATAGTATTTGCTGGACAAATTAACAACATCGATGTTCTCCAACTATTGTAGTTCATTCGCAGAATCCATATAAGAAGCACTTCTATTGCCATTGTATGCGGATATACAATGAAAAATGATAACCTCCGGCAAAAAAAGCAAATAAATTTCATAAGTTTAATGGCAAAGTCTGTCACTCTCGGACTTATAGTCGGTTACTTAAAAATGTCCGAAGCAAACAATTTAAAAAAATAAAAAATATGAAAAATTTGTTATCTCTCTGCCGTTAAAATGTCCACTCGATTCCAATTCCATTCCGGTTCGTATGGTGTGAATCTAACGATCTGTTTAGCGCGGGGCGGCAACGACTGGCGACGAAGTCGAACGGCATAAATGAAAGAGAACCCCAACGAAAAAAAATGTATAATATCGAAGAGTCGGAACATAAATTATGGCACATTCAAGTGGACAACAGAAATTGGAAACAACAACAACCAGTGAAAAAAAAGTTCTGATCTCATGAATGTTATGGAACATAAAGCTGAATCAACCAGCGAAGAGTGAGAGATATTTATTACGTCAATGGTCATAAAAACAGCCGTTTAATGGATACCATCGCGCTAGAATCCACTGTCGCTACGTTTCAAGGATTCATTGGGTTGTCTCACGCATATAACATATAAATTTGCTATCAAATCCTATTTGAGCTTCAACAGAACTAATTAGCATTATGTAGAGATTTGTTGCAATACCATTGTTTCGACAAGAATAAAATGCTCGGATTTTTTTTTCTTGTTTTGCTTTGCGTAAGCATTTTGGAATGTTAATAAATTAATCGATCACTAAATCAACAAAAAAAAAACATATATACATTTTCTCCTTTCTTTTTCACGCTTATGGAAGAGACGACGATCAAAACTTCCTGTGCTGTGTGCGCTTTAAGAACGTAATTAATGGCTTTATTTGCGCAAAAAAATGAGCACACATTTCATTTCTTTTTTTTTTTCTCTCCATGAAGCCCACCACAACTCGTTGAAAGTTATGAAGTACATATGCATACACCGCAGCGCACAATACTGAATCACACATATACAAATGACTGGCTGCTTGTCTTAAAAATAACTTTTTTCATTACAACATTCTTCCATAACAGATGTTCTTGTTGTTTGTGGCATGTGCGAACTCTTGATATATGGAATAAGAAGTCGCGCGCGAGATATATTGTTCCTACCCGTATTTGATGATGCAATTTGTGATGAGATAAGAAAAAAAGGAAAGTATAAATGATGGCATAAGAAAATTTTACCCCCTCTGACTCAATATAAAGCGCCTCCCAAAATATAAACATCGCGTCAGACACAATGGCATTGCTTTGCTCTATGGATAATTTATTTTTTTATTGAAGCGACTTGTCAATAAAACTTGAAACAGTTCAATCATTGTCACCCCGCTGAACCTAATAGCGGAAAGATGTTGCTTGCAAATTGATTTCGCCTAAATTGGTGTGCTTTTAGATCTCTATCAATTCAATCAAAGCCGCCCCCACAACAAAAACACCGAAAAAAGTTTTATGCTCATCTGCTGTTTTTGGAATTGGGTGGAGGAAAGAAGGCTTCATACCAGCAGAAAACTGTGGTATTTACTCAAAATTTGATTGATTTATTTGCATTTATGTATATCTATTTGGCTCTTTTTTAACTTTTGTCCAATAAATATTTCTTTTCTTTACTGAAAAAAGATTTTTTTTTCTTTATATTTGAGAGCCATAAAAATTTCGTGTGTCAATAGATTTATCTATCAAAAAAACTTCGGATTATTTTTCTGGATATATTTATTTCTTTTGGGCTCAGAAACAACAATTGGATCCTTTCGATGCGGCAAAATAGTTTATCCGAGCAAAGCCAATCGCCAAGAGCTCGAAATACAAAGAATTGTGCAAGTGTTATGAATATTTCTGTAAATCTACATGGATTTATATTTCTCGTTAGAATGCTGGCGATTTATATTTCTATTTTTGTTCACGGGCAAAATTAAGGTTGTATGCTGGCGACTTGACTCTTACAAGATATATGCATGCATGTCTCCAGTATTTCTTAGTGAACCTTTTTTTTACTCCTCTTGATTTTCTTTTGTACCGGAATTCTGAGTATCTCTTGATTCTCACCCAGTTTCTTTGCACCCATTTTCCTTCATTCTCTTACTTTCGTCTTTAAACACTTATCCCCGTAATGTATGAACAGCAGAAGACCCCGAAAAAAGAAAAGAGATTTCTGACCGTATTACATGTTAAATCGTTAAAATGAACAAGACATTGCTCAGCTCAACACGGTACGAGTTGCCGCAATCATAAGACATAACAACATAAAAAAAGTTATATTTCTTCGCGATGCCCACGCAAATATCTCGTCGTTCGTCTAATGGATCGTTCAATTTAAATAATAAAAACCAATTTCACCTGGTTTTGCAGGCACATGAATTTTTGATGGGAATTTTAGCGATGATTTATTGACTTTTGAGCTCCCTTGTTATAGAATTTGATGATGTTTTGTACGAAAATTGATAAATGTTGCGAAAAAAAAAATCATTTAATTTCAACCCGGTTCAATTACGACTTACATTAAATATTTGCTATTGAATAATCCAATATAAGTGAGCAAATTAATCTTCAGTGATGTCTGAATAATCCTTCATAAATGCATTAATAATCCTTAATTGATTTTTCGATCTTTTCAATCTTCTGTTATATATATTTATACAATAACAAAATTTACTCTTTTCAATATCACATCAATATTACGGCTTTATTTAATTAACAAACACTTTTATGTTGCTGCTTGTATAATCAGAACTGTTTGCAATCACTTTCAAACGCCAGCAGATCACTCAAAACACTGAAATCTTAAAAATTATTTGCGAGCAACTTTTTCCGAGACTGCTTCATTCACCAAGTTGAGAAAACACAAAAAAAAACCTTGAGGGGTGCACAAATACACAACGGCAGGCTATTCCAGAGTAGTTTACGAATAATACTGTTATAATAAGCATATATATAAAACTGATGATTTGTGGCTGCGTTATGGATGTATCGCTATGTGAATCGTTTTGTTAAACTTTGGGTCTTCGAACTTTAAATTCACGGATTTTTAAACTGGTGCTAAACTAGTTATAACAAAACTTGATATGAGATTTTAAATTTTTCAGTTACTTTAGGTAACCAAAAATATCTGCAAAAATATTTCGATAACAATTTAAATCTCAGAAATATTCAAATCTTTTTTTATATCTTCATACTCGCATTAGAGCTTTCACCTTTTCAATGATAATATTTAAATTAATTCGGGCTTGAATTATAATACATATTCATTGGCAATTTGGTCAATTTTATAAAGAGTCGACATTCAACCTTTTCATATTGATGATGATTCCGTAAACTTATTTTCTATTGTCAGCATTTTGCTAACAGTTTCTCTTTATTACTCCCAATAGACTTGAAAAATTACGTACAAAATGTTATTCGTATATTTGTGACAAAACTAGTCGAGTTGTTGATTGTTCCATTATATTTGAACAACCATCAAACCCGTCAAGCTATATATACTATGCAGACTATATCAATTTAATCCCATTTAATGTTTATTCATTAAGTTTTTATTTGCTCAAAAATTAAAGAAAAACAGAAATGTTGGAAGAAACTTTTTGTCGGCACCAGCAAAAGCTCTCTGACTAAAAAATAATTGATTGACTCATTACCAACAGAAAACGAACCGCACATTGCAAAGCTTTTGTGGTTTTGATAGAAAATTAATTGCTCCTCGGGAAGATTTTATGCCAACCTAATTTATATCAAAATGTGGCTTTAAGCTTTTTTTTTCGAGATATTTTTCCTTACTAAGTAGACCAATCGATTCCATTCTGTGAGGTTTGCAAAATATTTTCTATAAGATTTCCTTCTGCAATTGTTGAAATGTTTTTGACCAGAAAACAATAAAAAATAGGCCGAAAACGACCCAAAATAAGCTTTGTTTTATCAGAAATTTGCCAATATAAATGAATGGGAAAACTTGTTGATATAAAATCGAATGATATGCAATGACTATTAAACTTTTTTTTTGAACGATTTTGTAAATGGGCAATTTTTGTTCCACTTTATCAATAAGAACCCATCAAAAACAATGCACAGCATAGATGTCAACAAATTTAATTTATGGAGGCAAACAACTTAAAAGTTAATTAAAATTTTGTGGAAGCCTTTTTACGTTGATAGATTTTGCAGCTAAAGTAGTATTTTTTTTTTTTTTAAGAAAGAAGCTCAAGCATTACAAAAATGTGATACTCGTAAAAATGAAATATATTTAAATGAAGCAATAAAAGAAAGAAAACCATTACAAAATCATTTTCATTTCCAACTTGCGGGAAGTTCTGGATATAATTATTAAAATTAATACAATGTTGTCATTGATTTTTTTGATCCCGTGCCGTCGAAATGCACAGACAAATAAATTAAGATTCAAAAGCGAAAGAAGGAAAGTAAAAAACAAGAAAGAAGAATATTGACGATTCCCATTGAGCTGGTGGAAAATTATTCCGGTCACGCTCAGTTTTGTTGTTATTTAAAATTTCTCTCATTGCTCGATTCCCCGTTTAAAAAATTGTGCAACGGAATAAAGGACAGCAAAAAAATATATAATTAAACTGAAGGAAAAGTTTATTCAAAAGCGAAAGAAGATTGTGGAAAATATCATGAACATAAGTTGATCATAAACATAGTGAAAAGAAAAAAAGTTGTGCAAGTGACGTAAAGCTTTGAGAGCTTAAAAGCACATTTAAAAAAGTATCAAAGAAAAAATAATTGAAAACGGACATAAAAAATAAAGCAAACATAATTAAATTGTACAATCTAACAATGGTCAGCAATCAATCAGAACGAGTTCCGATGTTGATTAAATCGACATCAAATGACAGTTTGTTATCACTAACATCACAACAACAACAACAACACAATGTATTTTATGATGTTCGAAGCGCCGCAGCAAATAGCAATGGAACAAATGGAATCATCAACAATTATGCAATAAATAATAGCAATTTTTTCACGCGATGCTGTTGTCATATGATGAAAAGCGTTCAGCGAAACATACAAAAGTGTGTTGCAGCATTGTGGCTCATTTCATTCTTCAGCATCATATTTTTCACACAATGCATGGACAGTCCAACGCTGGTTGGGTAAGTTTCATTTGCTTCTTCTTTTTCTAGTTCGTTTTTTGAGACATTTAATCGATTTAATGACGCCTGATAATTCGAAATCTGTTCCATTCACACTTGATGTCATGTCCATCAATAGAACCTTAATAGAAAAGTCACTCGAGGGAGAGAAAAAGCGAGCTGTGATGGACACGCAGTGGAATGTAAATAAAAGATGAAACCGATTTTCTATTTATTAAATAAAGCACGTTCTACTCAATTCATGCTGAAGTCTCAAGCAATATAGATATTGCTGCTATATGTGTGTGCGGTTCTGATTTGATGAATGAACACAAAATTGATCCCAATCATCGTCAGGCTTAGTGACCAGAATACACGCAACAACACTTCGATTGAAATGCCAGACACACTAAACAAAACAATGATGAAGCAACCAACAAATCGATTCGATGTACCTTAATTGAAAGCAATCAATTAAATAATTGGTTCCATTTCTGATTCATGTTTTTTTTTCTCGCCATTTCATTCTATTTAGATTGATCCATCGTGATACGAAGCCGATGCCATTGATTCATTGCCAAACATTAAATAAATCACCGTCAGATCCATCGCTAACACATGACCACAGATCAGAGGCCAGATTACGAATAGACCCGAAGGTTCTTGTATTTGTTGAGACGACATACAGCAAATTGGGACGAGAGATAGCTGAAGAACTTGTCTACAATCGTATTAAGTAAGTTGAGAATCTTCCAAAATATGAAATTTATAATAACATTGCTACAACATCATCATCGATTTTTCAAAGTTCCATTTAAAGTGCATCATCGATAAACATTTTATTCAACATCAAAAATTCCAAAATATCAAAAGTAAAATAAATTGATTTTTCACAAATTTTCTATTTCATAGTACGTTGCACAACTCGACAGATGACACAGCAGATATTGGAAAATTCGCTTCCATCTGTCTGTTTTTTGGCTTCTTTTAATCTCGATTTTCGTGCTGTTTCATAAATGTACTTTCAGTGAAAATCCTTCATTTTAAGTATAATTCAAACTTTAAGGAAAAAGTTTTCTTCAAGCTACTTGATATTTAAATTGCATGCAACAATGAAAAGTTTTCAAGAGTTCAGAAATTTAAATTGAAGAAGCAGTAGCAATAATGTTCATTTGATACAAAACTTTATCATTCAAATCGAATTTTCAATGTTCAAGGGAGAAGGGCAATTTTCATCATAAAATGACGGAAAATAATTTTAATTTTCCATGTTCCTCTTTAGGTAGAATACTTTCATTAAATTTAACGAAACGGATGAAAGTCTTTTTCCTTTTTTTTGCCTTATATTCGTGTCGCTCTATTTTAAAAATGCATGCCAAGAAGACATCGTCAACCCATTGAGAAACTTGATTTATAAATGGAATCATGTAAAGTGGAAAAGGCGGAAAAGTTTTCTATGTTGGAAAATTATCAATGTGTAACGTTTTCCATGTTGCTTCAGGACATTCTATGAGACTCTGGATGACACTTAACTATATTTTTGCCTTCTTCTGCTTGATAAAGTCAAGACATGAAGTGCTTGTTGAAAGTAATGAACCATTAAATTAATTAAGAATCACAATCATTTCCGCAAATAAAGTGGAAAAATAGGGAAAGGGAAAATTGAGTTTGAAGGACTTCTTCCACCACTTTGTCGAACAATATTTTCCTCATAAATTCAAATTAGCTCAGCAAACAATAAAAAGAAATTTCTTAATTGATGTTTTACCGAAAAACTTTTCTCAACAATTTTTTTTTTAACAATTTCCTTTTGAATCCTTCCCCATAGTCGACAAAAAAGTGGAAAGCACAACACGTTTTCTCGAGTACCCTTTCCAAATTTAATTTATGTATTTGTAATATAATTTTAACACAATATTTATTAATAATATATACGCTTGAATGAAGCATATCAATGACGCACACCTTAAAATCGCTTTGAGCTATGTACATTACGATGGTGTAAGAAAAAGAAGCCTTTCAAAAGAAACTCAAATGAAAATATATATATTTCTTGTTGAAGCCGAAAAGTTATCCTTCATCTAACATTAATTCATGTGAAAGGAAATTGAAAACTAAATACGAAACGGATGAAAGAAAAACATGTTGTTGTTGTGGCAAAGGAAATAAGAAAAGCTTCAACCAGGATATGTTGTGTACGTATAAATGAAAGCAACAAACGTGTAACGCGTCTGGAAATTGAATTCCTGCTACACGTTTATTGATAACTTACATGTTGAAATTGATTGAAAGTATAGCACTTGCAACAAAAATTGTAAACTGAAATCCCAGATTATAAAAAAAAAAAAATATTTTCTTTCTAACTAAAGAAAATTAAATTCTTTGTTCGCTGAGAAACCATTAAATTGAATGCAGTTCGTCAAGTAAGTATAAAAGACATAGAAACTATTTAAAAAATTATTAAACTATGTTTGCAGCAATTTCATAAACTTATTTAATTTTTTGTTGATTCCTCTAACCGGCATTATTACAAAACGTTTAGAATGATAACGACGAGATTTATTTTCAAAAGTTTTCGATGTTCAATATGCTGCAGCCGTTCAATTGAGTTGCTCAATCACATTCATAATAACAAAATAAAGAAATATAAATATATACTTTAAAAAAGACTAGATAATATTATTGTAATAAAATCAAGACACAATGGATGATACATGTGAAGAAATGGAGCCTTCTCTAAGAAATGTAATAGATCAAAAGACACTCAAATGGGTTTTTGTTGGAGGCATGTATTGTGTTTTATTTTCAAAATGAAATTACTATTTGACACATCATTATTTAAGGAAAGGGTGGCGTCGGCAAAACCACAAGTTCATGTTCGCTAGCAATCCAGCTGGCCAAAGTTCGCGAATCAGTGCTTATTCTATCTACTGATCCAGCTCACAATATTTCCGATGCCTTCGACCAGAAGTTTACAAAAGTACCCAGTAAGTAAAGCTAAACATTGTGATTGTTCAGCTTACAAAGATAATTCTTCTCCATTTACTTAGCGAAAGTAAACGGTTTTGAAAATCTATACGCTATGGAAGTAGATCCACACGTCGGCGTTAATGAATTACCAGATGAGTACTTTGAGCGTGAAGATTCATCGATAAAACTGACAAAAGGAGTTTTGCAAGAAATAGTTGGAGCTCTTCCAGGAATAGATGAAGCAATGAGCTATGCTGAAGTTATGAAGTGAGTTGCTGTTATTCCTGATTGAGTTCCACCAACTACTTACTCAATAAATAATTTCAGACTTGTGAGTTCCATGAATTTTTCTGTGGTGGTCTTCGACACAGCTCCTACCGGTCATACTCTGCGCTTGCTAAGCTTCCCGCAAGTGGTGGAAAAGGGTATCGGTAAAATGTTACGCTTGAAAATGAAGCTTCTACCTTTTGTCTCTCAAATGGGATCTATCATTGGAATCAGCGACCTAAGTGCAGATTCATTCACAACAAAACTCGAAGAAATGCTGGAAGTTATTCGACTAGTTAATCGCCAATTCAAAAATCCAGATCAGACCACGTTCGTATGTGTTTGTATCGCTGAATTTTTATCATTATATGAAACAGAACGATTGATTCAAGAACTAATGAAAACTGGCATTGACACCCATAACATTGTCGTTAATCAATTGCTTTTTAAGAAGGATGGTCCACCATGCTCAATGTGTGAAGCACGATTAAAAACACAATCAAAATATCTTGATCAGATGGCGGATCTTTATGAAGACTTCCATATTGTGAAACTTCCGCTGCTGGACAAAGAAGTTCGTGGAACTGAATCAGTGACTGCATTTTCACAATATCTCGTTGAGCCTTACAATCCGTAAGTTCTAGATATTGACCGTCGTGGCTACATGATTTTCGGGCATTTGAAATCCTTTATGCTTCCGCGATCCAAATAAAAACTTATTTTTTTTTTCCTTCAATGGTTGGTTTATATTAATAAAAAGTAAATTGGTTCAAAAATATATAAATGCAAAACTGAAACTTATAATTCATCCTAAGAGACAACTTTCAGCTTCCTTCCGACTTCTGTAAATGCTTGAATAGCTTGATTGACATCTTCTGAAGTATGTGCGGCTGATAACTGAACTCTGATGCGAGCTTTGCCCTTTGGTACAACAGGAAAACTGAAACCTATAACGTAAATTCCATAATCCAAAAGTTCATTGGCGAATGTCGTTGCGAGTTTAGCATCACCCAGCATTACGGGTGATATTGGATGATCCATGCCACCAATTGTAAATCCAGCCTTCTTCATTCCAACACGAAATTGCTTTGTATTTTGTTCGAGTTTCTTAATCAGCTGACAATCTTGCGACGAAAGCATATCCATTACTTTGAGCCCACAAGCAACAACGCTCGGCGGCAGTGAGTTGGAGAATAGATAAGGACGTGATTTTTGTCTCAATAGTTCAATGACTTCTTTAGGTCCAGTTGTATAACCGCCCATTGCTCCACTTAAAGCTTTTCCTAGAGTCGAATTAATTATATCAATGCTTCCGAGCATATTATAATATTCCTCAGTACCACGACCAGTTCTGCCAAAAAATCCAGTTGCATGACAATCATCAACAAACGTCAATGCATTGTACTTTTTAGCTAAATTAATTATTTCTGGCAGAGGTGCGATGTTGCCGTCCATACTGAAAACGCCATCAGTTACAATCAATTTCATGCGAGCATCTGAAGCTTTCAATTTCTCTTCAAGATCTTCCATATTTCGATGAAGATAACGACTTTTCTGCGCTTTGCATAATCGTAGACCATCAATGATCGAGGCATGATTCAGTTCATCCGAAAAAACTGCATCTTCGGGTGTTAAAATTACTTCGAAAATTCCAGCATTAGCATCAAAGCAGGAAGCATATAAAATTGTATCTTCGCGTTGATGAAATTGAGACAATTTATTTTCCAATTCTTTATGTATGCTTTGCGTTCCACAAATAAATCTGACGGAGCTCAGTCCTGTTCCAAATAGATCTATAATCTTCTTTGAATACTCTTTTATTTCTTCATCTGCTGATAACCCGAGATAATTGTTTGCGCAAAAGTTTAAAACCTTTTTCTCAACACCATCGACGCTAATCAACGATTTTTGTGGTCCCGTTATCACACGTTCCACTTTATAGGTTCCTGCAGCTTTGATATCATCCAATTGTGTTTGCAATATAGAACGAAAATGTTTCACTGCCACACTGCAGTATCGTTGTTGAATCACTAAAAGAAATAATTGAATTTTAAGTAAGATCACAAAACACAAATCCATGAAATCTTCGCACATTTGATGCCGGCAGTGCGAGTATATAATGATCTTATGTTCATCATGCTGCTGATCCCGACTTTAGATTCAAACTGAACTTATTGAATTAAACTACACAACACTAGCGAAGGCTTTAATTATATTTAATTGACTTAAATTGGATGATGGAACACAAAAATAAATGAGAAGAGAAAATCTCTCGCAATTTGATTTTTCCTGCGTCTGTTTGAATTTATTTTTAGAATTTCGGCGAATGTTTCATTTCGCGTTTATCTCCAATAACAGACGAGCCCATCGCCAAACACTCGCACAACGCAGTAAAATTATGCAACCACGTGCTTTACCATGGTTTTTTTTTCAACCGTTATTACCGCGAAGTCGCATTTGAAAAGTCAAGTGAAAGAGAGGTCACAGATGAACAAATGAGAGCGAAAATATAAACATCACCCACACGCACACTATTGAATGTATCAGATATGCATGTATACGTTTATATACGGAATTATGTATGTGAAAAAAAAAGTTTCCATTCAAAACTCAAATAAATGCATATTTCTTAGTCTTTTCTTTGATGAGACTTTAATTGTTTGATGAGACTGATAAATTAATTAAACGATTAGATTATTTCATGTGAAGCTCTCAGCATTTGTGCTGGCAGTTCGTTGTTGAAGGCAGTTCGCGATCGTTGAGTTGGACATTTTAAGAGTGAAAAGAGTTTTTTTTTTACAAAATGTCTCTATCAATCAATAATCGTGTGCTATCAATACAAAGCCACGTTGTTCATGGATATTGTGGAAATAAATCAGCAGTTTTTCCATTACAAGTAAGAACCATATTGACATCGATGAGCCATTTAAAAAATCGTTTAATTTCAGCTTCTTGGCTTCGATGTTGATCCAATAAATTCAGTTCAACTTTGCAATCACACTGGATATGAAACAATCAAGGGCCAAATTTTAAGTGAAACAGATTTGGCGAATTTATTTGATGGACTTTGTGCGAATGACCTTCATTTAACATATAGCCACTTGCTGACTGGTTATGTTGGAAATGATAAGTTCCTACGGGAAATCAGTAAAATCATTAGAAAACTACGCGAATCTAATCCGAATATGATTTATGGTGAGTCGTCGTTCTCGTTGATTTCATCAGCGACCTTCATCTTCCTTATCAGTCATTTTGTGTTTATTTCTATTACAGTTTGCGACCCAGTCATGGGAGATGCCGGTAAAATGTACGTTCCTCACAGCTTACTTCCGATCTATCGTGACGAAATCATTCCGCTAGCTGACATCGTGACCCCGAATCAATTTGAAGCTGAACTCATAACTGGCAAGAAGATTGAGAATGAAGCTGATGCATGGGCAGCAATGGAATGGTTTCATGAGCGCGGCATTCGAATGGTGGCACTTTCTTCAGCTGAATTCGGTGGCGCGACGATTCTATTAGCTTTTCTCAGTTTAAGGCGTCCTGATGGAACTAACGAAAAATACAAGATCACCATTCCGAAGCAAGGACCAATTCATCTAACAGGCACTGGTGATTTATTTGCAGCTCTTCTCCTCGCTCATACCAATCTAATGCCAGATAATTTAGGATCCGCATTTGAATTGACTATTGCTGCAGTGCAGTCTGTTATTGCAACAACACTCGATTCACTACCCGAAGCAAAGAGAACAGGTCATGAGAAAGTAACAGCACAACAGCGTGAATTGAAGATAATCCAAAGCAAAAAACATATCGAAGCACCGATCGTAAAATTGCGTGCAGTTAAAGTAGAGTAAATCATTAAAAGTTCTTGTTCAAGCATCTTGGGGTGATGCATCTTTATGTATACAAATTGTGTATGGACAATAATTTCTGAAGTTGTTTTGTTGTTTGCGCGAGCTCAATCACATATTTATTAGATAAAATAAAGTACTTTATAGTCCAAATTATGTAAAAATGGTAAGAAAATTTCGTAACGACTTTTGATCTTTGTTTTTTTTTGTTATCAAAATATATTTATTTTTCAGCAAAATACATTTAGAAGTTTAATTTTGGGATTTGAATGATTTGTAATGTTGGGTTAGTCAGATTACGTGAGCTAATACTTCATAAAATGATGCTCGCAAGCAAGAAAAAAAAAATTGTCCTTTACAGCACTGATAAGAACTTTACGACATTACTTCAAAACTATTAGGTAAAATAAACGATCAGTAAAAAAAAATATGAATTTCTGGAAAACTTTTAGTTTTCACGTAAAGAAACGAGGAGCGAGAGATCTTAATGCTGATTACCCCAAGATTTCATTAGAGAGAGTGATTTATTCAGATGCTGACACCATTCTTCACGTTCTTCCTTCGTGTCGGCAGCAAGTAAATGTCTAAAAGAAAATGTTAAGAATTAATGTTAAATTTCTAAATTATTCCAAAGTTCAATAAATGTTTGCCAACTCACCTCACAGTTGTATACTTTTCTTTCGGCACAAGGACTAATGTATCGACATCGTCTGGTCGCCTTTCGCGTTTTGATTCCAACAGTATTGTGTGGAGACGTGCACAGATAGCACGAGGTGCAACATCAACTTTCTCCGAGCAGATATTGCTCAAATCCAATTGCCCGAGTGTTTCCTTACGCTTCTCATCTTCTGGATACTTCCAATAGTACAATGTATTGCCACTCAAGCGACACCAGCGACGATGCCATGCACCAAAGCCCGAAATGTCATCAAACATCGTGAGGAAACCACAATGATCCACATCAACAGTGATCTTTGAATCGATTTTCAAATAAACATTTCCATTCAATGGACTCACACCAGCCGCTGTCTCATTGATAACCCATGACTTTTGTTTAATTTCACGTATCGAGAAAATGATATATCCATATTGCACCAAAGCTGGTGTACGTACAGCATTTGGTCCGCCTGGTGATTGCATTGGTGGACGCACCATGTTCTCGAATTTCTTTTGTTTCTTTTTGTTTGGTGTCTGAATGTGATATTTTATGTCATGTGGAAGGATTTCACGTTGTGCTGTCATGCCATAAATTTCCAATGTAATCTAGAATTGATGTAATTAAAATGAAATAATTAATTTGAACAAGAAAATCAGAGAAACTCACTTTAAAATCAGCATAAACTTCATTTAATGTCAAGGGTTCTTGGAATTTGACACTCTTCAGACCCGGAAGTGTTGGAAGAGTTTTTGTTGCCAGCACAAATTCATTATATTTCACCAAACACAGCAAATGATGTCCGTTAATCTCATCATTTGCCAGACGATTGATATATGTTTGTTTCATTGGAATTATAATTTCCTGAATTGTTAATGTTCCTCTCTCTTTCGGCAAATCACTGCGATCCAAAATTCCTTCGACTTTTAAACGCTGAACTTCATTCAAACACGCCATTCGTCGATGAGTCGCGACCAAAAGATGACGTTCACCTTCAACCGCTTCAGTTGAGCCAGAAAATTCAACGGTGGATGCACAAAGGTTCAGAGCTTGAGACGTTTGAGAAATGACCGTTTGTTGCTTCATCACCTCGTCCAGTAAACGTTTGATCTTATTTTGGCATTCTTCTTGTGCTTTAGAATTGTAATTTGGATTTTTTGAATTGAAATCATCGTCTTCATCATCCGTGGATTTGTGAATTATTTTCTTCACCGGAGTGTTACTGGCACTTGCCGATTGCTGACGACGATAAAAGCTGACAGTATGAACAAGTGTTATTGGCCCGTTGGGATTCTTTGAAGGACTAATTTCTAGGCGCGACTTTACCGGCATATCTCGGTCTTGACTCTTTCTTCCAGTTTTGGCGAAGCTAACACGCTTAGGATAACGCGCATATTCAAAGCTATCTGAGCATGCGCTGCCTTTGTCATCATATGAAGCTTTTGATTCATTTCCATCGAGAGCTTCATTCAAATAATCATCCATGTCGTTGATAACATCACTTACATCAGCCGAGCTCAATGTGCTATCCATGTAGTTGTCACGGGACAAATCATTTTTCTTTACCGAACTCAAAATATCGCGACCGAAGCTCATGTTTGCATCGTCTTCTTCATCGGTATAATCTTCATCAGTGTCGCTTAAGTTGCGAGTTATTGTGCGATTAGAAGTGTTGTATTTTTCATGAGGACTAGGGACATCTTCAGAACCAGAAACAGTGGCTGTTGTATAGTTGTCTATTTCCGAATCAGTTTCTGTTGTCGATTCTATATCGGATAAGACTGGGTAGAGTCGTTGTTGATTGGAAACACGAGCTCGCTTCTTGTCGTCAGCTTTCTGATAAACTTCCGGATTTATTTGCTGCTCGTCGTCTTGATGAAATTTTTGATCAGTACTTAAACGTTTGCCTTCACTCTTTTGATGCGGCATTTCAATATCGTCAGAATCTTCAATTTCCGGCTGTTTGTTGAAACGATTCAAAATACATTTCATGTCTTCTTCACGTTGTTTTCTGATATCATCACTAATTTGCTTCTCGGAAATTGTTGTTTCCTTTCCAGTGAGAAGCTTGTTGACGGTTGTTTTGATGTTCTTCGCAGCCGATTCAGGAATTGATTCTTTGATTGGTTGTTTTGGTGGCGATGGAATTTGTTTCTCTTGATTGTTATATCCAAAATTGAATTTCTTACTCAATTCGGGCATGTTTGAACGTATTGGATTGGCATCAGCTATTCCAAATGGTGTTTTTGGAACAGGAGCAGTTCCTTTGTTCTTTTCAAAAATTGCCATTCTTTCTTTCAACGACAAATCAGCAGGATCTTTCTGATTT
Source organism: Propsilocerus akamusi (assembly GCA_018397935.1). Lineage (NCBI taxonomy): Eukaryota > Metazoa > Arthropoda > Insecta > Diptera > Chironomidae > Propsilocerus > Propsilocerus akamusi. The sequence goes on along the minus strand of CM031468.1, from coordinate 19,912,596 downwards.
CTGAAACTGCCAGAAAATCGGACATTTTTCTGTTCAGTATTCTTTAGAGCAGCTACTCGCGATGGACCGGAAGTGGCATTTTGCTGTTCTTTCTTTGCTGGTGAAGCTGGTTTCAGAAATTTTTTTGGACTTGATATAGCTTGTGAAACTGTTTTTGATGGACTTGATACAGTTTGTGAAACTTTTTTTGATGATGGGCTTGAAATAGTTTTTGGCTGATTGTCGACAACTTTCGATTTCACTGGCGAAGTTCCAGAAGTCGACGATTTTTCTGCATAATTATAAACTAATTTTGGAACGTTTGATTCGCGTCGAGTGAATCCTTGAGCTTCCAAAGAGTCGATCACTTTCTTGTCCCATAGTAATTTCTTTGAAGGTGATGAGACTGCTGGCTGCTGTTGTTGTTGAATTCCCCGAATTTTATCTGGAGTTTCTTTAATCGATTGTCTTTTAGCAGGCGATTGTGACAGTGCAACAATTTTTTTAGGAATTGCGCCAGTTTTTGATGGTAAATCTGTTTGAAGGGCTTTCAGTTCGTGATGTGAATAATCATCGTCCCAGTTGTTGATATCCTTCGCCAGAGCCGCCAGTTTGGAGAATTTCTTCATGGGCCTTGTTGACGATCCTTTTTCAGTATTTTCACAGAAATTTTCTTCTGTCCGTTGAATGGGTGAGGAAATTTGATCTGTTTCAGAATACAAAACGCCTAAACGTTTCAGGTTCCTGCGCGAATGGTCGCGCAATTGTACCGATGAATTGCTTGATGAATCATAATTTGACAAGGAATTTACTGTTTCGCCCTTTAAGAACATTTTGCCATTTTCGTCGTATTCGCACTCAGAAACTTCTACTTCAACCTGACAAAGTACAAACGTGAGATTTATAAGGATTACGATGGATAAATACCAGATTTTCTTACCTGAACATTTTGAGTGGAAGTTATGTTAATTTCGACTGCAACATCAGCGTCATCCTTACTTTTGCTGGTTACGGTTCTGGTTTTTGTTGGTGTTCGTGCGGCGTTTGTCTTAACTAATTCGACATTTGAGGTGGAAGATTTCCGAGGGGAAGAGACCTTTTTTGTGGCATCTGTGATCCTTACATTAGGATCATGTTTCCTATTCTCTTTGTTCGTTGTGCCAGAGGTGCTCTCCGCTGCTGGATGTTTCGTTGTTGTTGCGATTCCCAGCGCCTTGTTTCTCATCTCATTCCTTTCGAGAAGACCCTAATAGGGAGACACAAATTTAATAATTACACTGCTGATAATGCTCCAAATTCAATTAATTAGAATAAAACATTAGTAAGTCGTACCTTTGTGAAATTATCCATTTTTCAGTTTCTCTCAAATAAATTTATCCACAAAATATGTTGGAGAGTTTCTTATCACAATTAAGAATATATTTCTTATAATGCTTGTTTGTTGCTTTTTAACTATTAAAACTACGAAGCAACTTTTCCGTTTATCGCGTCAGTTTAAAAATGACCGTTATTTTCGCATCTTCGCCCTTTTTGTTGTGTTACATAGCGTGTTCTCCTTCAGTAAAGAAGCGAAACATCCAGTAAACTCTCCTCACCGCCAGATATCGTTTACAACTTTTAAATAACTCCCTAAAAGTGTTATTACCAGGATAAGCTGCAACATGGGGTACGTGGGTTCTTAATTAATCAAATTTTAAATTATTTACTTGGATTTTTTTCATTCAGAGTTCCAGATAACTTCTTGATTTGTCCCTACAACAAATCGCACGAAATCCTTCGGGAACGAATGCCACAGCATCTTCATAAATGCGTTAAGTATTATAAAGGCCCAACGTTATCCAGGTGTCCATTCAACGCAATGCACATGTTTGAAGCCAAATACATGGCTGATCATTTACAAACATGCAAGGATTATCAAGTAAACCACATTCCAACCAGCGACTAAAAAGATTATACCGAGTTTCAGACTCAATGGCTGTGCGGATATGTTCCTTTTAATCGATGCCTTCGATATAATGTTAAATTAATATTTTTTATTAAAAGTATGAATAAAATAACGGATAGAATTCGAATTAAAAGCCGAATGATGCGACGTTTTTTTACCTCCTCATCATAATGAGGTTATCCATAACCGACGACACATATATATAATTAAAAAAGAAACCTTGTAAAATGAAACATTTTTGGTAAAACGTAAAAATAAGTGATTATAATTAATGGATACATTTCACATGATCAAGCGGGACATCACTGACGAATATTTAGGAGGGATCGGTAGCCTTTTATGGAAATTTTTGTGATAGAAGTGAACTTTTTTTTAGAGATTTTTTGGTAATTTTCCAATGAAACAATTATTTGTCCAGTGTAATTGCGCAAATTTTGTGTTGGTTTATATCGTCAAATGGGCGTCAGCATCACAGATGATATTGAACAATTGAAAATTGAAGTGAAAATAAGAAGATTCTCATTAACTTGTGTCCAATTCGCTTTCTTGTGTGCGATATTTTCTCTTCTTTACTCGATCAATCTTTGTAAGGCACATATTAAAAGAAATGTGTGAAAAGTGTACCTCATTGCACTTGTTGGAAAATCGTGTGTGTGCCATTGAATAGTGTGATAAACGGCGCGCCTTATCTCTTTTATATCCATTGTGCGATAAGTCACTGCTTAAATTCAATTTGCGATACCCGTTGGCTACAACTCGTTGTTGTTGTTGTATGATCTTTATCGCTTGTTCAAAAGAAATGATGGTTTATTGATAGCTTAATTAATGATCTTATATTTAATTCTAACTCATTGCAGAAAGACTGTGTGTGGCATCATCATCATAATCACATCAATCAATCAACAAAAAATAATAAGCACCATCAGAAATTATGTCGTTTCGTGTTGTGAGGTCATCAAAGTTTCGTCACGTATATGGACAAGCCCTTAAGCGGGAACAGTGTTATGATAACATTCGAGTGTCAAAGAGCAGCTGGGACTCTACATTTTGTGCTGTCAATCCTAAATTTCTAGCAATTATTGTTGAATCTGCTGGCGGTGGTGCTTTTATTGTATTGCCTCATAATAAGGTACTTTGTCAGCTGTCCATTCATACATATATGTATTAATCATCCAACTGAAACATTTCTTCATAGGTCGGTAGAATCCCAGCTGATCATGCACTCGTTGGTGGACACAAGGGACCCGTTCTCGATATTGCATGGTGCCCACACAATGATAATGTCATTGCATCAGGATCAGAAGACTGCGTAGTCAAGGTGAGTTCATTCATCATTGGCGAACATGTCTCTTTGTGAATATCAACGGCTTGCGTCATCATCCATTTTCACGCATCACGATGATGATCTTCACACATAGTGTGAAACGGGTCTCTCGGCTCTTCGTTTCATTCTATTTTTTTCGTGTGGATATAGTCTATTTATAGTTTGCCCATCACACAAATTCTATATAAAAATCGAAATATGGGTGAAAATATCTTATTTTTTCATAAATTAATTGCTGCCCCTCGACCTCATTTTCCTAGAAAAATTTCCACAATATTATATTTTGGACAATTAAATCACATTAGCAAAACATATTTTTCTTCTGTCTTCTTCTTGTTAGGTGTGGCAAATTCCTGATTGCGGTTTATCACGAACTCTCACAGAACCCGTCGTTGATTTATTGTATCATCAACGACGCGTCGGTCTTGTTTTATGGCATCCATCGGCCTTGAATGTTTTATTGACGGCTGGTTCCGATAATCAGGTGGTAATTTGGAATGTCGGTACAGGCGAAGTTCTCATTCATATTGACAGTCATCCCGATATTGTGTTTAGTGCATGCTTCAATTGGGATGGATCGAAGCTGGTGACGACATGCAAGGATAAAAAAATTCGTATTATTGATCCTCGAACTGGCGAAATTGAGGCAGAAGCTCTCTGCCATGAAGGTGCTAAAGCCACACGAGCTATTTTCCTTCGTCATGGACTCATTTTTACGACTGGGTAAATTCCATATTTATTAATTTCCTTCTGGTCATTAAAAAAAGAAAACTTCATTTTTTTTTTAGATTTAATCGCTCATCTGAACGTCAATACAGCCTTCGGGCACCTGATGCCCTATCGGAACCAATTGTCATGGTAGATTTGGACACATCTAATGGTGTGATGTTTCCGCTTTATGACCCTGACACAAATCTAGTTTATTTGTGCGGCAAGGGTGATTCTGTTATTCGCTATTTCGAAGTTACACCCGAACCGCCATTTGTTCACTACATCAACACCTTCCAGACACCCGATCCACAACGTGGCATTGGACTGATGCCAAAACGTGGCTGCGATGTTAGTACATGTGAAATTGCGCGTTTCTATCGACTCAACAACAGTGGATTGTGTCAAGTAATCACAATGACAGTGCCAAGAAAATCTGAGCTCTTCCAGGAGGATTTATATCCTGATACATTGTCGGATGAAGCAGCAATTTCAGCTGAAGAATGGATTGGTGGACAAAACGCTGATCCTTGTCTCATCTCACTTAAGGTATTTTTTTTTGTTCGATTGCACGAATCTTTCCCGCTTTATTATTTTATTGTTCCATTACTCAACTTCCATCCTATATTTTTTTCATCAAATTCCATTTATTAACAAACCCATTTTTTATTTGTGTGCTCTCTAAAAAAAAAGTTGTGTGATACTTCCTGCTAAAACTGATAATGTGTTACACCCATCTCATATCTAAACAATTCCATCAAATGTTCATCATCATTTTTCGTACGCCAGAACAGAAATCCTCTCTAGATGTAAAAATAAAACTATGTTTTAAGAGCTTTTCTGTTATCATTCCAAATAAGGTCAATAGGATGCGATTCCGGTATGGATAACATTTATTTGCTTGTGATCATCCAACATCATTTTGTCATGCTTCATATTTTTTTTTCCTGTGTGTCCACTCAAAAAATGCACGGTGAAGTTGAACCCATTAAATCATGGCTACAAATTGTCGAAATACGTGAAAGTGAAGCATAATAATTTATTTTCGCAGGCTAATCACACAATTTTTTTTCTTTATTTTTATTTTTTTACTTCCTGCTCCTTTAACCAACTTACTTTCAATTCATTTCCTTGAATTGAATATCCCGCTGAATCCTCTATCAAAATGCTCTTAAAAAAATTCACATATGGAACAAAATGATGTGATTGAAACACTGTAGGATCGTGTTTTAATTGTACAGGGTGGTTATGTATCACAATCGAAAGGACAACAGCTGAGTGTCACAAAGAAATCAAATGTGCTAGACAAGAAGAGGCCGAATGTGCTGGATTCGGGTCACAAGAATTTACCAAATCATGAGAATAGCAATAATAACAACATAATTTCGAGCACTGAAATCAGTGATACTGTACCGGTATCAAAAGGTCTCAAGCATGATCCAATTCCTGCACCAGCTGTACCTGAAGTTACAGTAAGACAACAGTTTCTATTAGATATCTTGTTGCATCTTCTTATCTTATCTTATTGTTTTAGGCCGTCGACTTAAAAGCAATTCAGGATGAAATTCGTAAACTGAAAGCGGTTATCGTGAAGCACGAAAATCGCATTCGCGCATTGGAAGCACAAGTCAAAAGTCGTGATGAGGAGAATAATATAACGGCAGAAATTAAAGAACCTGTCACCGAGCCAGTTGCACCAATTAACAATAGAATAAGTCAAGTCAATTTAGCTCCCGATGAAGTGTAAGGAAGTCATTTGTCGATCTATCATTTCTTCGTTCCATTTTCTTCCCATCAAGTCTCTCTCACAACCACACACACATGCACAGCTCAATCTTCATTCATCAAAACATCACGACAAATATGTTGATGATGCCTTCGAAACATAGAAAAAAAAAAAAAAACAAAATCTTCAAGTGTCTCATTGTGAAATTGTGTAAAAAAAATTGTCTCCGGTGAAAATTTGTGATAAAAAATTGTAAAATGCCATTTTTGAAAATGGGACTTTAGAGTGTGTGTGTGTAAACGATATGTCCTTGTTTTTTTCATCACGATATTCTCATCAGCACCGTCAAAGGACATTGTTTACATCTCGCATGGAACGTTACAGACTTAAAATTGTAAATTAACTTAAAAACAAAAATTTTTTCGTTCATAAATCTTAAGATCACAACAGGTGTAAAATTAACAAAAAAAATTATTCTGCTTAATTAATTATTCATTTTCGTCCTTCCGTCAAGCAACGAATTTAGTATCACAATTATTATTTTTAAGGCGATGAGATTTTTCATTTCGCAAGCCATTCATAAAGTTTTATGCAATTTTTTGCTCTTACGCAATTTCATAATCATGTTGATCAATTTTCATGCTCAGTTTTACTTAAGCAATATTTTTATCCCCTTTTTTGCAAACAAATGGCGAAGAAAATCATACAAATTCTCTTAATCGGTGCCTAAAAAAGTAATAAATATTCACGAATGCCTTTAATTAATTTATTGAAGCTGTTAAGATTGAATTGGAAAACAAGAAAAAATTTCCACATGACAAATTTTGCAGATTTTCATCCGATACCTACCTAACAAACTGCATCATGCTCATTAGAAAAAAAAGTGCAATTATTTTAAGCTGAAAGTGTGCGCACAACAAAGAATCGCTGAGAATGATCGGATTTAATTCTCGTCACTGTTCTCAGCGATATTTATTTCTTATTGAAAACCACTAACAATAAACTCTTTATCAATTTTCTTTTGCATAATTGTAATTAAATGAGGAAATATCAATTAACATAAACAAAATGAAATGTTTCTTACAAATTAAGGCTTTTTTACAGAATTTTTTTTTTTTTGATTGTTTGTATAGTATTAATTGAAATATTCGAAAATCAATCCCCTCCCCCACCCATCTCAAGTCCGCCGTCGTTGAACAGAAGAAACAATTTCTTATTATGAATAACGATTTCGGTTGTATACAAATGGAAAAACATTTTTTTTCTTGTTTGAATATATTTTCAATGAATTGTTTGTTATCTGAAAGAGAATTTTTCTCATAAATCGTTGAAAAGTTATGAAAAATAAAGAAAATATTTTGTCTCTTGTATGACAAAAGTTGTCAAATTGCATGATTTTTTGTTATATTTTTTTTTGTCTTTTTACAGATTTTATTGTTCCAGTCCACAAAGACCGTTTGAATCGACATGACTGAACATTTTAAAAGCTAAACGCACGTAATCTTCTGATGTACCTAGAATTTGATATGATGTTTCAATTTCCCAGAGGAAAACTCTCGAGTCATAAAAGAAAACAATTCAAATTTATTTCGGTTGAGCTAAAATTAATTTTGAAAAATTGCTGCGATATAGCATGTTCACGTATACAAGCATACAATTCGCGTAAACATTTAGTTCTCTTACAGTATACAACATGCGTACTCGCTATTGGGATTTATCCGTACAATGCGTTACATGATAATTTTTATTTACTGCCATAATTTAAAAACTGAAATGAGCTAAAATGGGCTGAAATAAGGTTTTCGTCAAAATCAGTTCATTTTATGTGTTACAAAATTTCGTACAAAAGGGAACTTTTACCAATACAACGTACACTTTTGCAAAAGTATACTTCAGTATACGAATAAAGATCAAATTAAAGAAAATTAAAGGAAAAATCGAAGGTTTTTAAGGAAAAGTTAGTCAATAAAGTGATTCAGCTGATATCTAGTTGATCGAATAACGTTTGTTTTTGAATTAAAGAAATGCCTCCGGCATCAAAACGAACTTTAGCACAAACAACAACAACATCAACAACAGAATGTCTCAATGAGCTGGAAGACTTTCAGAATGAAATCAGGCGCATCAACGATATGTCCGAAGGCATTGATGACGATGATGATGATAACGATGAGTACCTGTCAACATCAACAATCAAAATTGAACGTGATTTTAATCCAAAAGGCCTGGTTGAATTTGCTGAACCTCTTATAGTTCCTCGAAAACGTCAGAGACATTCAATTCCTACAGCATCAACAACTGACGAAAGTGATTCATTGAAAAAGTATATTCGCGATCAAATTCGCTTGTCAGAACGACGAGTTCATGAGCGTTTTGATAGATTGGAACGGAAAATCAACAGAATTCTTGAGAAACAGTTCCATGAAGAAACGATACCTTCTGATGACGTGCAGGAAGAACATTTAATTGATTGGAATGGCGAACAGAATGAGAATCCACATGTAGATCCCAGCGAACTAGACGACGACATTTTCCCGATAAGTGACGAAGAAACATTTGAGTGGTTCTGTGAAAAACTGAAGGATGAAGAATATCTCACAGCCTTGATCTTACGGCGCTGGCAATTGGCTCGTAATGTTAGTACAAAATCATTCAATGTCTCAGTCAAAGATTTCCTTCGAATGCACTTCGAACTTCCAGTTTGCTGCAAATACTCAGTTTCGGGTTACGGCGCTCATGGACTTCGAAAAAAGAAATTAGAAGCTGCTTCTATCTCGAGATACGTTTTCGAATGCTTCAATCGTACCCAGCCAGGAATTCATTCACTGCAAGATATTGCAAAAGCCGTCGGATATTTCTGGGGTCGAGCTCCCGATACTTACGCTAAGATAACTGCACGAAATATCAATGCAAGTCTTGGCACATTGTCTATGCCACTAACATAATATTTCCTATTAAATCTGAAAAATAAAATAAATTTCCATACCACAAATTTCCATTTTAAATTGGATTTTTCATTTATTCTTTCAGCGTGTTGGAAAAAGAAGTTGACAAAAAAATTATTTCTTGTTGGAGCCTGTTTGACACTCCAATATGCTGCTTAATCTTCCTCTTCTTCATCAGCAGCTCCTGATCCACCTTGTCCCTTCTTCATGTTCTTTCGCTTAACGCGTCCAGCACGGCCACCACCGAATGGTGACTTCAATGAGAAATCAATATGCTTTTGTGAATCCAAACGAACAACGAATGATGGAATATTGACAACTTGCTTGCGGACGCTAAAATATTAAAAACAAAACATGATTAACAAAGGCATTACGTTAGTTGAGAATCCTCAGAAAGAAAGTTTGCCATCAGAATCTTTTGGGTGGTCGACATAATTTTAATTCGGACAAGAAGTGTCAGAATATATATATTAAATAGTGATCATCATTGTAAATAATGGGACAAGAAAAAAAAATATAAAATAACGGAACTCACCGAATGTGGCGCTGACGGATAAGAACGCGAGCATGATGGTAGGATTTGGCAAGTCCGAGCTTAAAGACTTGTGTTTGCAAGCGACGTTCCAAGAAATCTTCAATTTTAAGACCCAGCACGTAATCGAGCTTCATACGTGATTCGTCTAACACCCCAATGCGCACAAGACGACGGAGCAAGGCATTACCTTGGAACAATCTCTTTTCGTCTTTTTCTTCCAATGTAAGCAACTCACGAGCAGCCTTACGGATCTTGGCGAGCGTGTACTTGACGCGCCAGACTTCGCGCTTGTTTCGCAAGCCAAATTGTCCGATAACTTTTAATTCAGCATCGAGACGGGGCTTTTCATATGGACGACGCGGTGTCACGTAAGTCTTAGAGAACACCGATGGTACTCTGTGGTTTACCATCTCGAATCAAATGTTTCCTAAAATGATAACAAAGAAATATTAGTATCAGACATAATAGTGCTCCCGATGGAACCAATCTAACATAACCTAGGAATTTTAGATCAGTTTCAACAAGGATTAAGAGTAAACTATCGATTTAATTGTGCAGTTATCAACGAAATAAGCCATCATTCGGTAAGAACTTTTAGAGTTGAACGAGTTACGTCAGAAGTTAATGTATTTAAATGATTCCGAATAAACCAAAACATGCTCAATGAAATGAGCAACATAAATCACTCGAATTTTCAATTTTTCAGTAGGTTTTACGTTTATTTGTCAATTAATTCCAATGGCCGATGAAGTTAACTACATTGCACAATAATTTCCAGTTTAATAGAATGCATTTTTTCATGAATAAATTGTAAATTTTCACTCACTTGATACAATTTGTACCACGAATTTTTTGGAAAGAACGATTGCTGCCTCAAAGAAAGAGATGAAAGATTTTTTCGCATCACAAATTTAAAAATTAATCAGTTATTTTTGTTGTATCGACCCAAAAGGTACATATCTCCGAATCGACATCTTCATTCTCATTCTCTCCTAACCGGTCAAAAGAGAAGGACGTGATAATGGTGAAAGTGGAAATAATTTTGATTTGTTCTCTTATCAGTTTCTGTTCGTCTTCATTGTTCATTAATCCGTATCCGAAATTTGAAACACATTCCGGCGGCGATGACCTAAAAGATGAAATGCCATTATTTATAACACCGTTTCTGGAGCAAGGCAAAGATGTCGCTGAAATACAGAAAATGGCTCTTGTCGATCATCCCGATTTAAAGGCATTTCCCAGCTACAGTAAGGCTTCTCTTTTCTCAGAATTTTCTTATCTAACGTCATCCCTTTTAAACAGGTGGCTTCTTAACCGTGGATAAGAAAAATAATGGAAATACTTTTTTCTGGTATTTCCCACCAGCAACAGGGACTATTGAATCGGAAGAACCGGTCGTTTTGTGGCTTCAAGGCGGTCCTGGTGCGTCATCGTTATTTGGATTATTTACCGAAAATGGACCATTTGAAGTGACAAAATCGGGCAAAGTAAAGGCTAGAAAATACAGCTGGCACATGAATCATCATTTAATCTACTTTGATAACCCCGTTGGTACAGGATTCTCATTTGTTGATAAGGATGAAGGCTATGCTAAGAACGAAGTTGATGTTGGCAATAATTTATATGAAGCTCTTCAGCAATTTTTCACCCTCTTTCCGGGACTGCAAAAAAATAAGTTTTTTGTAACTGGTGAAAGCTATGCTGGAAAGTATGTTCCTGCTGTCGCCCACACAATTCACAAGAAAAACGGAGGTGCTAAGCTAAAGATCAACTTAAAGGGTGTCGCCATCGGTAATGGACTCAGTGATCCACTTCACCAGTTGGAATATGGCGATTATCTCTATCAATTGGGATTAATTGACACCATTGGCCAAGCGACATTTCACGAATATGAGGAGAAAGGCAGAGATTTTATCAAAAAAAAGGATTTCGGGAGTGCGTTTGAGATTTTTGATGCCCTTATTAATATGGATGATCTTCCATCGGGATCATTGTTTAAAAATATGACTGGTTATTCAACTTACTTTAACTATTTGAAAACAGAAGATGATGGTGCTGATAAACCAATGGGAGATTTCCTGAAACGCTCAGATGTCCGAAAAGCTATTCATGTCGCAAATTTAACATTCCATGGACTCGATGGGAAAGAAAATAAAGTCGAAGAGCATCTCAAGTTGGACGTTATGGATTCTGTTGCACCTTACATGAGTGAATTAATTGGACCAATTCGTGTTTGCATTTATAACGGTCAACTTGATGTCATTGTCGCTTACCCATTGACCATCAACTACTTGAAGAAACTGAACTTCCCGGATGCTCAGAAATATAAGGATGCTCCACGTTACATTTGGCGTGTTGGTAAGGAAATTGCTGGTTACGTTCATGAAGTTGGAAGCATCGTTGAAGTTCTTGTTCGCAATGCCGGTCACATGGTTCCCCATGATCAGCCAAAATGGGCTTTCGATCTTATCACACGCTTGACACACAGCAAAAGTTTCTATTAAAAGAAGTCAATTTATTTTACGCTCTCTACAAAAGAATATTTTAAAAATCCAACTTGCTTAAAAAAGAATAAATTAAATTGTGCAAAATTATTATTGCGACTCAATAAAGTTTTCAAAGAATGTGAAGATTTTTGTAAGTGATTTGATAACCTTTCACGCGTGTGTTCTTAAACTGAAATATTCCAGATTGACTTTAATGACAATTTGAGTTTGTCAACGATGGATGTGATTTCAGGTTCTTCGCTGTCGTTGTGAATTCGTTCGTAGAGCATTTTAATTGTTTCCGGTTTCAGCGTTTTGACGGCTTCAGCAAATTCATCTTGTAAGCAGTTGAAGCCCGTTCGTGTTAGACATTCGAGAATTGTCATGCAGATGTCATCAATATCAATTATTGTGTCATTATTTTCATCTTCCCAATCTGTTGATGACTTTTCCTTGCTTTTCTTATCATCCTCAATCAACTTCCAGATAATGACCATCCTTGCGAAACATTGTTCGTCAAATGGATCGCCAAGTGCTTGAATTATGTCATTGACATTCTCAATTACGCCTTGATGTGCTGACGTTAATGGCAACAAATAGATTTTCTGTGTTAATGGCAATAGAATTCTTGCGAGACATTTATGGAATTCTGGAAGAGCTTCTCGATAAGCATCAACAGAAACAGATTCATACTGTGAAATAATTAAATTCAATTCCAGGAATAAATTCATAAACTTTAAATGGTTTTGTGTTGGTATCAAGTCCGTTGTATTGTTGCTATCTGAATCGTTTATATCCGGTATGACTTGTTTGAAAGCTTCAATTAATCCATCGACGAGACATTTTTGGACAAAGATTTTTGAGAAGCTGGAATCTTTTGGTGATTCTGGTTGAATTTCGATTATAGCAAATTTTGCACAAATTGCATTGAGTGCTTCAAATGAGCTGATCAAAAGAGTGTTGCTCGTTGAGTTTGTCAGGATGAATGAAAATTTATCGACAAAATTTTCACAATTCTTAAAGTGACTGAACCATGTTGATTCATCGCCGGAATTTTCAAAGAGTATGGCAGAATAAAGAAGTCTCATAAGTTGATGAAGGATCAAAGGATCAGATGATGTCAACTGGCTCAGAATTGTTGACATGACACCAGGACTTTCACAAAGATATTCACGTGTCTGCAGCAACGAACACATGTTTGCAACGATACCAAGTAAAATCTCAATTAATCTCTCATCTTCAGAGACTTCAATGATGTTTGAGAACAATTCCAGAACACTATACTCGAGAAGTAACTTCACAACAGCTTTCTCGATAGTCATATCCCACAGCAGGCAGAGATCTTTTTCAAAGGAATCATCAATTTTTGCTCCATTTTGATCTTTTAACTCCATCAATGTTTTCAGAACAAATCTCTCTGAATAAAGAGTGTCACCAATTGCATCGCCTTTCATCTTTTCTTTCGTCTCGTTATCTAATTCATCCTCTTGAATGATTAAATTCTGTGGAAGTGTTTCTTCTTGACTCCTTTCATCATTAGCTGAACTTTGATTTTCTTCTCTATCTTCTTGATTTTCTGATCTTTCGCTATCATTTGTTGACTCATCTTTATGCTCTGTCGGTTCTGCGCACGATTCCATTTTGCATTGATGTGTATTTATTCACTTTAATTAAGTACTTTTTGAGTTGTTTAATTAAATATTCAAATCACGGTAATGTAAACAATGTTTGCATCCTTTTATGGGGCGATTGAGGCATCCGTCACATAATGAAAAATTCTTAAATGTTGTCACAAAGGGAAATGAAAATTTATTTCGAAATTTATTTAATGGATTGTAGAACGAGTTACACGAGAGATAATGCATTAGCGTTGAGATGTATCACGAGATCTGTATGTTATTCCATGGCTCTTGAGTTCTCTAACAGTCGAGTTGGGAAGGCGTCCTGATACAGAAATGGCATAAACTCCTTTTGAATATCGATCTAAGGATCAAAATTGGAATAAGATAGGAAATCAATTGGGGGTAACTCATTTCAACTTACTTATTCGTTGCCATTTACAGACCCATGAGTCTTCTGGACTCATAACTGCAATCATTCTAAAAAAAAAAGAAATTTTTTTTTACGGAAGTTATTTTAACTATTAAAAGTTGTTGCTAACCCATCAAAGTTGTTGCTCGTACAATCCATGACACGATCTCTATTCTTCTTCATCCGTAAAAACTCTTCACAATTATCACATCCATCATATTCAAATTGTTCCACTGTCTGTAATTAAAGGGTTTTTTAGGGGGTTTTTTTTAAAAACTATTTAACACTTTAATCTAATAAATGACAAAAACGCTCACCTTGATTAGAGAACACACCAGACAAGCTCGCAAGCCTCTCAAATCTTTTGGAATTGTATCAAAAGACATGTTAATTAGCGAAAATCTTGATAGGAAATTTGCTTTGTTTACTACTGAAATATGATCCGAAAATAAAATGATGCGAAAATAAAATGATGCTCAAATATATACGCGCGCGTTTTACTTATATTACTTTTATTTTTTCAATGGAACAGAAAACACGTTTTCAGGAACAGAATGAGATTCCAAGAATGCGAGAGCAATTATTTTGATACAAAAAAAATTAAATCAACTGCGGGGATTGCAACCTAATTTCGCATCAATAGACGTCATTTTCAATATAGACAATAAGTAGTTGCGGCATTTAATTATTTCTTGTTTACTTACATTAATTGTTACTTCTCCAATTTAAATCAGTGAATCCTAAATCAAAATGTCATTTAACTTTGGAAATACAACAACACCGGGATTAGGCACGACAAGCACACCCGCAAAACGTAAATAAACAATTATTTTAAGGGTTATTTCATTAATTTATTCTGTAACAACTTCTGTTGATGATTGCGATCATTTTGAGAATTCTTCTTATTGCCACTTCCATCACTCCTTGAACGCCTCCTTATTTCAAAGTTATTTCGTTTCTCCAAACTCGCTAACCTTCGCCTGCACCAGAATATAAGTACATTATCCAATTAAAGATCCAGTAACAACCAACTCACCTTCTGTAGGTGTAGCATCCATACATGACAAGAACAAATAAGAATCCTGATAAAGCAGCTGATACAGTAATGTAAAAATGCTTTATCTTATCCGTTGACATCTTAATCAACATTTAGTTCGGAATTCTATTCCTTTCAATTGAGAATTAAATTTATAATAAAACAAGCACCGTCAACTGCAAATCGAAACTACATAAAGAAAACCTGCGGAAACGAAATCCAATTAGCGATGACATTGCATTTACTAATCAATAATTTGTTTTGCTTCATTTAAGCTGCCGGATTTGGAAATTTTTCATTCAGTACTCCCGCAACATCGGCCCCACCTGCATTTGGCACAGCGTCCTTTGGGACAGCTAGTGCTGCAGTGCCTGCATTTGGAGGATTTGGTACTGCAGCTACATCAACAGCAGCACCGAGCTTTGGTTTTGGGCAAACCACAACTACAAGTTCAGCAGCACCGTCATTCAACTTCGGTGGTGCAGCTGCTCCTAGTTTTGGTTTCGGTCAAACGGCTACAACATCAGCACCCAGTTTTGGTTTTGGACAAACAGCAACTAGCTCTGCACCTTCATTTGGTTTCGGACAAGTAGCAACGAGTTTTGCAGCACCAGCCTTTGGTGGTTAGTCAGGAAAAGTCTCTCTAATACCCTCTATTTATAATGTACTATATTTTCTAGCTCCCTCTGCATTTGGAGGGGCATTTGGTCAGCCACAACAGCAGCAGCAACAACAACAAATGCAACTAGCTCCGTCAGCTGACGATATTTTTCAGCAATCAATTTTCAACGTAAATGTTTTTGGCGATGAACGTGACGCAACATTAGCCAAATGGAATTACCTTCAAGCATTATTGGGTACAGGAAAAGCATTTTATTCACAATCACAACCACCTGTTGAAATAAGTCCTCAGAACTATTTATGCCGATTCAAAGCAATGGGATACTCACGATTGCCAGGCAAAGACAATAAATTAGGAATGGTGGCTTTGCGTGTGAACAAATCGATCGGACAGGTAAAGGAGCAACAGCAACAACTCGTTGGCACATTAAATCAAGTGTTTGGCAATAAGCCAACACTCGTTATCTCTGTCGATTCCGTTAAGGCGTTATCAGATGCAAAATCTCAAGTTGTTATTTATGTTGACGAAAAATCTCCGAATTCCAATGAAACCAAACGATTTACAGCCACAGAAATTGCTGGATATCTCAATCAACAGAATATTAAAAATCAGTTGGCATCGCAGGGCATTGAAGAAGTTCAAGCAATGATTCCGCCGGATGAAGATCAATTGAAAAAATATCAGGAAGTTACACCAAAAGGCATCGATCCACGAATGTGGCGTCAAGCTATTGCTGATAATCCCGATCCAAAAAAGTTCATTCCTGTTCCGCTTGTTGGATTTAATGAATTAAAATGGCGCATCACTTGCCAGGAGAACGAAACGGGAACACACATGTCGTATCTGGCAAAGCTTGAAAAGGACATCGGTGAATTGAAACAGCGACATGCAAATACCAGTTCAAAAATAATGGAGCAACGTCGAAAATTTGCTGAATTGAGTCATCGAATTTTACGAATTATTGTGAAACAAGAAAGCACCAGAAAAGTTGGACTCGCACTGACGCCCGATGAAGAAATCATTAAAACAAAACTCGAGAACATGCATGCCCTTGTCTCGGCACCAACACAATTCAAGGGAAAATTAAGTGAACTTTTATCACAAATGAGAATGCAACGCAGTCAATGGGCATCAACTGGAGTCGGCGAGTACACATTAGATAAGGAATCGTCTGATGAAATGAAAAATTTCCTCACGATGCAACAAAAAGCCATGGAACTTCTCATCGAAACAGTCAACAAGGACTTGAAAGACCTCAAAATCATCAGTGATGGAATGCTGCAGCAGTTTGGCACAAATGTTAATTAATTTTATTTTTTTTCCCCATCAATAAATAACATTTTTTTTGCTTAGTTTATTTGCATTCATTCTGTTGTAAATATATTGGAGCATATAAATCGTTAAATTGAATTGACTGACGTTCGAGGAAAATGGGAAAAAGGAAGATTTATTGATGTTTTTAAGCCAAACTGTTGGAAAAACAAATTTTCCACATAAAAAAGTTCATCGTCATCCCTTAATGAATAAACTTCCGGCAACCAATTTTGCTTTCATTACAATGCATTTTCTATTCATAGTTAAAATCCATCTTTAATCCTTATTTTCAACTTATTTTGAAGTTCCTTCGTAGTTGTTTGTTAATACTTGCAATCTGCATCCTTTTTCGTAGGATATCCATCAATGACGTCAGGCGATTTTCGGTATTTCCATATTATTTGGCTATATATGATGGAAATTCTGGGACCCCCTCGGGCTATAAAACCTGACGTCATTATTGGAGGGCCCGTAGCTTTAACTGCTTCTTTTTGAACGTAAACACAGAGAAAAAAATCATAACAAGCGATCACTCGCTTCTGGGGAATATTAGAAAAAAATGCCAAAATTAAAGAAAAGCATCATGGATAAGAAGTTTATAGATAAAAAAATGCGTAAAACACAGAAACACAAAGTGAAACATAACAATCTTCAACCTTTTGTATTGCTAACTCCGCTTAATCTGCAATCAGCCACTCAGAATGAAATTAAACATGAACTACCAACAATTGAAGATTCCATACTGTGTGCATACCGTCTTAAGAGCTACAATCGCTGCCTTAAACAAGTTGAGACAATCCTGAAGATGAGTGGACAGGATTTGAATCATTACAAGATCATCCAGGCCGCCTGCTATACAATGATTGGTGGTCACTTTCCAAAAGTTCATCTGATTCTCGATAAAGTGATAAAAGAGGAACCGTGGAATTCGTTTGCTATTTATGGTAAAGGCGTTGCTCTATTCTTTGAGGCTCGTTTTGATGAAGCAATCATAACGTTTGACCGTGCCATTGGCGTGAATCCAACAAATGAAATGGATCGTGCTCGGGAAATGAGGGGACACGCTGTGCAATACAAAACTGATATTCAAACATCATCAACTACGACGGCTGTGCAAGCTGACATTGCTCCAATTGATCCACAACTTAAGACTGAAATCTCTGAATCACTGCCATTTGTGATAAACAACGATGAATGTATACATATTGATAAGGTGGAAATAACGAACAGCCCACCAGCCATTACTGATGAATCACCAGCTATTTTGAATAAGGTTCCACAATTTCCGATAGAAGGTGATCCAGTGAGTTCGAGTGAACCTGATGAAGCTTCTAAGATGTCTGACAGTATTAAGCAAACAAAAGATCCAGAGGAATTGTTCTCGAGAGGTATGTGCCAATACCAGGCCGGTAACTTAAAGAAAGCGTTAAAGCTTTTTGAACGAGCACTTAAAGCAGATTCTGTTATGGAAAAGGCAGAAGAAATGGGCTCAAAGGTACAAGAATTAATTGAACTAATGGACGTAGCCTCACTGAATTTAACTCAGAAAAATTATACAATGGTGGTAGAGATAATGAATGAAGCTCTTAAAATTGACCCACAAAATGACTTCATCAATCGACCTTTCTATTTTCAACGTGGACTCGCGAATTTCCATTTGGGTAAAACTGAGGAATCAGTTAAAGATTATGCAGAATTTGATAAGCTTAACAAGAAACTTCAAGAAAAGTGAAAAAATTTATTTTTTTTTTAAGATTGTAAAACTTTGACCAATAAATTTCCGTTGAACAAAAAGAAAATGATGATAATAATTTTGTTGTTACATATATAGCAGATTGAGAGACGTTTCCTACATTCCTGTTGCTTTTCAGATTGAACACTACGCAAAATTCACGATTAGTCGATTAGGAGCCAAGCAAACAAAACTTTCTTAATAAAGATCACTTTTTGCAAAACTCGTTTGAAAAAAATTATTTTTAACTCAAATGTCATTTTAGCAAAAGTGTCGTTTCGACTGATCGACACATTAGCTTCTGTGATTTTAGGTGAAACGAGTCTTAGCTGAGTCTTAGTTATCCATAATCAAAATTAACAATTTAAACCGAGAAATATTTATTTTTTAAGATTGTGTCTTTCATTTTTATATGAATTTAAAAGCTGAAATATCTTGAAAATATTAAACTCCTTAGTATTGCTACTTTCTCTTTTTATGTGTCTTGAACATTTTGCGACAAAATCATTTCTTAAGAGCATACAAATAAGCAAAGGGTCACAATAAACTGCAGGTAATGAATCGATAAGAAGATCGAATTGCATTAAGAGAGTATTTTAAAATAATTGGCACAGTTTTTCAGCATTTTTCACATGAAAACATTACCTAGTTTCTGAGAGAGAAATTAAAAGCATTACAAATTTTTGCACTGCTTCAGTTCCAAGTCGATTGCCACATCGCGCTGATTGTGTCAATATATTTTTTTTAACCATCAAACGACTGAGCGGTTCATTGACTTTTTTTTTGCTTTTTAAATTATCAAAGTGAAGTAAATTTAATTTGATTGTGACGTGTCTGTGAAAGCCTTGAAAAAGAAAATCAAAGAAAAAAAAAATCAAAACAGAGAAAAAATCCTTATTGATGACGTCATGATGAATCAGGATGTTTTCATGTTTCATGATGTTGTGTGAGATACGGCGCGAGAGTGTCATGAAAATTCAAAAAAGAGAAGAAAATGAAAATATTTTGAATGTTTTTCCATCATCCACAACACAATCATCAGCTCTTGAAAAAGGCCCCTTGAATCATTAGCTCACGATGTTTGCGATAACGACACAATGAGAAAATTGCGGAGATGAAACGACTCGTTCTCGAGCATTAAACATCCAAAAGTTTCAGTTAGCGCTGGACCGTCAAACTCGTCTGCTCGTTTTTAAGTTTTTTCCTGTTATAACACAAAATAGTTACACATTTTTATTTATTGCTAGCAAAAGCATAAAAGCTATTTTTCCGATTCATTAAGTACGTGTAAGTTTTTGATAATGAAACAAATGAAAACATAATAAAACTAATTATTATTAATTATCATGTGAATTGAACAAGTTCAGAGAAGTTACTTTAAAAACAACTGTTTAAAAGATTCTGACGACATGTGGATAATGAAGTTGCATCTGAACAGTTTTTTACGAGTTTTAATTTTATTCACGACTATTTTTAGTTTTGAACTTTACGGGATTTTTTTTTGCTAGTGAGTCGTGATCGCAATGAAAATGTGCTGTGGAAATTTAGGAAGCGAATAGAAAAAAAAGAGTAATAAATTTCCCGACGAGATTGAAATTTGATCACTTTTTGCAGCATAAAAAAAGAAGAAATTTTGTGAATGATCTGAATTATTAACAATTGTGCAAAAAAAAAACCTGATAGACATTGATAAGAGTGACAATGAAAATCGAGAGGGGAAAAATTAAATTGTTCGAGTTCATCGGCATTGGAATCGTTGATTGTTATATGCATGCAAAAAAAGTCACAATCGAGACAAATTGAATGAATTTAAATTAATTTACCTTCCATTAATTCCACGCACAAAAACAATACAGGAACTGTTTAGTTGCTCTGGAAACGGCAAACCTATGAGAACAATTGAAATGAGTGGGTGCCATATAAATTCTGAAAATTGACCCGCTTCAAGCTTTTATCTCGCTGAGATGAAGATTGTTATGAATGCTAAATGACCATCATGAGATGATTAATGTTTAAGAAACTCGGATTAAATCGATTGTAACTCGGAAAATGCGTTAAAAATGTTGTGCCTTTGATAGTCTTCGTCTGTTATTTATTTTTTCCCCTTTTGTCTTTCTGTTTTACCATCAATTCACTTCGTTTAGGATTTTTCTACCAAACTACCTATGAAAAGCTACATTCCGAATTTGACAGCTGTGTTGCGATCAAAATCCATCTAGGACTTTACGTGTGACAATAAATCAGCTACTGCCAAAAAGGAAAACAAAAAGAAAACGCGACTTTTTTTTACGTAACGGAAAGCCAAAAATATCTTAAAAAGAAGTCTCTCAACTTCAATTTTATTCTGTAACTTGAGAAAGTTTTACATTAAGAATAAATCAAAATGAATGAAATGGATCTGAAACATTCTGTTACCGCCGAAAGTGTTGCCGGCTCATACATTCCCAACAGCAAATCAACAGATCTCATAAAACCATCGAAATCCGGAAATTTAGACAATAAACCGCCACCAGGTGAGGAAGAAATAAAAATTCAAGATGACGCAAATATTTGTTCGTGCTATTTGCGTGAAAAATTTCTTAATATTTTCTTTTTATCCTACAGGCGAATTTAAAGTCTACAAACGTCGCTGGATCGTGCTCGCTATTTTCGTTTTCTATTCTGCATCAAATTCAATGCAGTGGATCCAATTTTCCATTATCGCCAACGTCATTCAAAAGTACGTAAATCCACAAACTTTCTTTTTCTCCATCTCTCGTTCAACTGATAGATTTCGCAAATTTTATTGATTGACGGAAATCGATTCATTTCCTCCCCCTTCCTCCTATATCAAATGTCCTCAAGTCATTAGAAAGCACAAAAAGAAAACTTGAATAATTGAAATGCAAATTGACGAAAAAAAAGGTCTTTCCCTTAAATTGGCTCCATTTCCTCTAGAATGTCACCTCAAACTTTTCAACTCCCTAACAATGAATTGAAATTCTAGCAGAGAAAGGAAAATGCTTTCATTTCGTAATTCCGGCTATTTTCCAACAATTTTCAATAAAATATTTTTATTCCATTCATGAATTGAAGACCAATCGAATGAAAGCTTTATATACTGTGAGTTTATTTTGTTAAATTGCTTTCTCCGTGCTTTTCGTAATCGATGGCGATCCGTTTCACATCAATGTTTTTGGACATTGCGTCAGTCTACCAAAGTCAGAGGGAAATTCCCTATTTAATTCCAATAAAGATTCTCGCCTTTTATTTATATGAGAATCAAGAAAATGCAGAAAACACTCATATCAGGACGTGCTGGAGGTGGAGATGGAGGAAGTGGATTGTATAAAGGTTCAAGATGGGATCGAAACCTCAATAAATCACTTAACATTTTTGCTTTTGCTTTTCGGATTGTGCTTTTTTTCCTTCAAGATATTATGGAATCAGCAGCGGTTGGGTCGATTGGACATCAATGATTTACATGATTCTTTACATACCGCTAGTGTTCCCTGGCAGTTGGATTTTAGATAAACTTGTAAGTTGTGCAACCAAGAAGTTCATTTAAATTGATAAAACTAACAACGAAAATGCCAAAAATAATTTTTTAACTGCTAAATTAAGAAGCCATTAAATTTAATTTACGTTTAATGACCCGCGATCCAGTTAAGAAAGTTTTCTTCTTCTTTTTTTTGTGTTTCTAGCCATTAGCAATGATAAAGAAAATTCTTTTTTCGAAGAAAATGGTTGTTAAATAGAATTATTTCTTCATGTTTGCTGATGATCTTGATGATGCCTTGCAGCTTTCAGAATAATTTTATCGTTCGTAGAGAAGAATCTCAACCACAACGACGAACATTTTTTTCCGTAAATTTATTGCATTAAGAAAATTTTCTTTCCTTTTTCGACTTAATGAAATATCTAAGTCGATTGAATGTATTTTCTTCCATTTGCTTTAAGCAAACCAAAATCTTCTCGATGTCTTTTTAACTGCTCAACATGACTTTAATCCTCTTTTCGGTTGCTTTCTTTTTATTGATTCAATTTATTGCTTTTCGCGAGACGCTTTTAAGACTTTTTATAGCACGCGACAAATTTTCCTTGCCTTTCTTTGCTTTTTCTTTATTGTTCGACATTTAATTTAAATTTGAAATCTGAGAAGGAATCGAAGAAAAACCTTTTTCTAATGAATCTCCAAGACCAAAAATAAGAAAACGAAAGTTTTACGGGCACATACATTTTTTACGAGTATGACACTCAGATTTTCTTTCTGGAGGGAATTGAAAATTACGCAACAGCTTACATCGTGACAAGAAGATACATACAAAAAAAAAGATAGATAAAGGCTTATCATCGTCGCAGCAAGACAACCCGACCATAAAATCATGATTCATGGAATTCCGGAAGAATTTCTTTTTCCTTCTTCACTTACTCTGTCTCCTTGAAGATCCTCTTGCACAAAAAAAAATTGGAGCATGTCAATTAAGTGTTAATTTGTTGTTCGCATAAATTTTTTCTTTTTTTTTGCTGTTTGTTTCGAAAAGAAAAATTGTTTGCATTTTTTTATGTTCTTCTTTTTGTTGTTCTTTTTGTTAATACATAAAAACTCAATTTGAGAAAAACGAATAAAAAAAAAAAAGTTTTGTTATCAATTTTCATTCCATTTCACATCAAAATGGATTTACCGGTGTCGCATTATGAGAGCTATGATAAATTGATATAATTTAATGTTCTGACGGTGTCGGTGCGATGAAGTGTCATCGACGATGCAAATTGTCATAAAAGTTTTTGTGCCTTTGTGAAATCCCATTTTAAATCCCATTCACTTGCGGTGAGAAGACATCGTGAGTCCAATTTATCATCACGCGATGATGAAGCTTTAACATTAAAAATTTCCATTGGAGTAATTGACCGAAATTAAGGCATTTTAAGGCGTACTGCGAAGTTCCTAATTGAGAGATCTCTTGATTTATGGATTCAAGTTTTTAATCCACTTAAGAGGTGTCGTAAAATGTTATTTTCTTTCGTGTCCCATCTTATGTCTCGGCATCGGCCTCTGAGAGTTGTTACAGTCGTACGAGAGTCCATAAACGCCAATTTACATTCATAATGGAATTGTTATAACTTGGGAAATTACTTCAGTAAATTTTCTTGAAATGGAATTTAAATTGCCCATTTTCTGATATGACTCTTTCTACATCTATTGCTTACATCTATCATTCTGTCTCTTCCTCTCTCTCTCTCATTTATTTGTGATTATTATACTTTTGACAGGGTCTCCGTACTGCTGCTGTCTTCGGATGTCTAGGAACGTGCCTCGGCGCATGGATTAAGGTGCTGGCCGTTGAACCCCATTTGTTTTATGTCGCTTTCATCGGTCAATCGATTGTGGCAGTTTCACAAGTGTTCATATTATCACTACCCGCTAAATTGGCGGCCGTTTGGTTTGGCAACAATCAAGTTTCATCTGCTTGTAGCATTGGTGTTTTTGGAAATCAGGTAAGATTGTCATAACAATAAGGTACATTTCCTGTCGTTTCCATTCACGGAAAAATGTGGAAATAACTTTTTGTTTTCTATGAAAGCATTTCCAGCGATTTTTCTCAATCGAAGGAGAAAAAAAAATTTCCAACAAATAAAATTCTATTAAAACAATTAATCATAGAACAAATGGTTACCGACTTACCACTGACATCAGTTGTGGTGGCTTTCGAATGGCCTTCGGAAAAAATTCACTCCAGAGCTTGGCGTCGATCGACTTGTTGTTGAACAGCAATTAATTAGAAGCTGCGGGTTATGAAAAGTTTTCCCGTAGGTTTTGGTTTGTTCACAATTTCCTCTCTTTACCGATGATTTGGCTATAAAAGTTTTGGAATATTATAGTACGTGATTGGAATCACATTTCGAACATAAATGTTCATGCTTTTGTCCGATTAAAGTATCAACTGAAGCGACGTGACAAAAGCTAAGTTTAAGTAGTTTTCTTTTTTGTGCTTTTTGCGGTTGAATTCATCAAACATTTCTGTGACAATTGAATCCGATGTGAGCTGTGACCATAATCATAAATGAGAAAATCATTGAGTTGCTTCCATTCGGAACTAAAGTAAAAAAAAAAAAAACTTACCTAAAAAACCTCATTTCTCCAAAACTAAATTAAAAATATTGTATCAAATTTATCAAGCTCCTTTATTCAAGCACATGTTGGTGAGCTGAGTACTTTGTCACGGCTCATAATTAGTTTCCATTTATTCTTCATTCTACCTTCTCGAAGCAAGCTCACAAGAAGAGCGATAATAAAATATGAAGACAAATTAAAAATTTCCATACAAAATGTGTGTTTAGCAAACTTATGGAGCGAGCAGCTCGGTTGGGAAAGCATAAAATGATTAATAGCTCGCAATTTTTAAACATAAAAAAAAAGTTTGTAATAATTTACAGCAATGATGATGCCCTGAAAGTGTGAAAGAAAAATTCGGTTTCATTGTTTCGCTGAGCGTCTTCCTTGTTATGCAATGCAATTTGTATCTACCACCAGCAAATAACCATCAAACCAGAACGTTAAATTAGTTTTCACTGCTTTCGTATCCTCCCGCATTGCCCTAAAGAATTTCACATCGACAGTGACAACAATTTACGTTGCGAAATAAATATTCCGACAGGTTTTTCTTGCTGATTCATGAAAATGGATTTTGCACCTACTTGCGAGCTTATTTTGGTAAAAGCACAACCGAAATGAACATAAAAAAACTTTTTCCATCGTGTCTCGATTGCGTAAAATTGATTCGAAATCATTCTCACGAAGTTGATGGCAATGTCAGTCATCCGTATATTTGCCTAAAGGGATTATTGAATTATCTATACGACAACAAATAGTACGAATGGAAAATCGAGATAATGAAGGCAGCGGTGGAAAACAAATAAAGCGACATTGAGCGAGAGTAAAAAAAAGCTTCAAGAGATAATTATAATAAATATTGATTATTTTTCCAGATTTTATCGTTAGAATCACTTGAATCTCTCACGTTTGTTTTTTTTGGTGTCATTTCGCATTTGTGAATCAACAGATTTATCCCAGAATTATTTTACGCATTGCGTGGATGCGTAAAATTCACGGACCATGTTAGTCACAGTTTCACCAGTTTTAAATATTTCACTCCAATTGCCACATGCTGCATATAATGCGATTTCAATTGAGCTGTTCACAATTGTAATTTATTGCTGTCGAATGGCTTTTTTATGTTACTGATAAGAGAATGGAAAATTGTTAATTGGAAAATAATTGAATGTTTTTTTTTTTAACTTTTTGCTTCATTCCGTCAGTTGGGAATTGCTGTTGGATTCTTGTTACCACCGATGCTGGTAAAGAATCACGATGATATTGAAATGATCGGACGTGATTTGCAGTTCATGTTTTATGCAGTAGCAGGATTTACAACAATTCTAGTTGTGCTGGTCATCTTTTGTGAGTTAATTTTGCTTTTAAAATAACAATTTTTTTTTTATAAAAGCAATTTATTTATTCTAAACAGTTTTCAAACGTGCACCACCAACACCACCATCTGCTTCAGCGGCACTCGCTGAACAACCGAAGCCGAATCAATCATCGCCGTTTTTACATTCCATAAAAAATCTCTTGTGCAATATAAATTATACGTTATTGCTAGTTTCGTATGGTGTCAATGGTGAGTGTTTGCGTTATTTAAAGCAAAAATGCAATTAAATTTTCAGAATGTCCTCGCTGATGATGACTGAACTTTTTTCATACATAGCAGCATT
The DNA here is from genome assembly GCA_018397935.1 of Propsilocerus akamusi. Taxonomy (NCBI): domain Eukaryota; kingdom Metazoa; phylum Arthropoda; class Insecta; order Diptera; family Chironomidae; genus Propsilocerus; species Propsilocerus akamusi. The sequence goes on along the minus strand of CM031468.1, from coordinate 19,886,458 downwards.
GCTTTCATTTAATGAAAGTTCCACTTTACAGTCTCTTTACTTGACCCATAAAAAAATAAAATTAATTTTAATCCTTTTTAAATCTCTCAGTTGGAGTATTTTATGCAATTTCAACGCTTTTGAATCAAATCGTTCTATTCCATTATCCCGGAGCCGAGGAAGATGCTGGAAGAATTGGTTTATGTATAGTTGTAGCTGGTATGGTTGGAAGCGTTTGCTGTGGCGTTGTGCTTGATAAAACTCACCGATTCAAGTGAGTTTGTTAGATTTTCATTTAATATCCTTGACTCAATTTCCTTTTGCTTGGTATCACATAGAGAAACTACACTGGCTGTTTATACATCTACAATGCTGGGAATGTTCATATATACATTCACTCTCAACACTGGATATATTTCCGTGGTTTATTTCACTTCAGCCCTGTTGGGGTTCTTCATGACAGGATACTTGCCTGTAGGATTTGAATTTGCCGCTGAGTTAACGTATCCAGAGCCAGAAGGGACAAGTTCAGGCATTTTGAATGCTGGTGCTCAAGTTTTTGGAATTACTTTTACAATTCTATATTCAGAATTGCTCGACACATTTGGTGATATTGCTGCGAATCTTGTAATGGCGATATTCCTCGTTGTTGGCACTATCATCACATCACTCATCAAATCTGACTTGAGGCGTCAAAATGCCCATGCACCCTCGACACCATCTGCATAAACATTTTTCCTTTTTTAATTCTAAAAATTCTTCAAACCAAAACTTTTAATACTTCTATCTCCAAGACAATAATCCATCTCGCTCCTTTAACTCACTCTCCTCTTCACACCCTCTCCTCTTCACCAAACTATACTATTCATGACTTGTAGAGTGATAGTTAATTCATGGACCTTAAAAAGTATTTCCCTTAGATATTAATATGACAATAACAGAACGAAGAAAAAAAAGTATTTCATGTTAATCAATTCCAGAAAATATATTTAGATAAAACATTAATCACCCAAAACTAAAACAACAACAAATTTCCAAGACAATACGCATATAAAAAACAATTAGAAAGTTCAAAAATAGCAAAGCACTTGTTGAATAATTGCAATCACGATAAATAAGTTATATGTAGTTGATAAGTTTTACTGTGTAGTTTGTTGATGTCAATTTAAAAAAAAATGTGTAGCATCTTGTGATAGAACAAGACAATATAGAGTGTTGTTAAACATTGGTGAAGAAAATAAATATATGCAACTTATTTACGAAGATATTAAAGCTGTTGATAATATGTAATCGTTATAATAAAATTATTAGAAACTTATGAAATAAAGAATGTTAATGAAGTGTCTACGAAGAAGTTTTGATTATACTCATCAATTTCAATAATTTCATTGATGATGAATAATTGGGGACTGGTGACAAATGTGGGTTGATTCATGCTTGAAACAACTTTGCGACTTTCTAGAGCATCAATCACTTGGGCTTCTGTTAATTATGCGAACGATTTATTTTGCATTGTGTCAATATCTTGAAAGCTTTCGATATTTTTTGAAAACTTCCTTGCGATTTATTTCATTGTCAGTATCAACATTTATTGCAATTCATCTGCTGTCAAAATCCATATAAATAAATATTATTTAAGTTTGTGGATTCAAATATTTATAATCACTTGAGCATAGAACAACAATTTCGATTCAGAAAGTTTGCTGTTACGATAAAGTTTGCTGTTGACAAGGTTCATGTTGTTTACCTCATCAACTGCTCCATGAAACTTGGGAATTGCATTACTTAGTAAAATTGTTTCCTTTGAAAAATAAATAGTTTGAGGATATGAAGTTCAATTAAGTAGCAGGTCAGAAAGGAAAAATAAATAAATAAAAGTGAAGACTTCCACGAACCTACAAAATCAAATCCGCAGCAAAATCACTGCGGTCCGATAAGCAAAATTATCTTGAATCTCTCTTGACAAATCTCTCTTGTAAGCATGTAATTCAATGATATTTTCTTCTATAAATCTTTCGGTATACTGTTACAAATCTCTGGGATATATGGTGGGTCTTTACTCGGTCTTTACATTTGTATGGTACACGTTTTACCTTCATTTCTCAGTTTTATTTGTAACATATATTAGATAGATGAAGATGTTATTGCTTCTCGGACATGAAAAGTCAATAAATATCTTAAGAGCAAGCATAATTATAAATCATATTGAATATTAAATCAAATAACCAAACTGGTGGTTGCTTCTTACAATCTTTGTTATAATCTACGTAGATTTTCTTGACTGCTTAATAATGTTCTGTTGAGTTTTTAACAACATGGTCCAGGAAACGTTATTTCATTATAAAGTTTAAATTTTTATGGTGCGTGGTTGCGTGGTGTCGATTTGGTTTCGTCGCATCTTCCTCCAATATCTAAAAATATTTTGGTTATGTGACGGAATTTATGAGCAAAAACTCAATTTGATTTTTATAAAGTAGGTAAACTCGCCACTCATGTTTACAAATATTCTTCTCTAATTTTTTCTTTGTTCTCAATAATATTCTGTTGTTATCAGTATTTTAAATATTTTATAAAGTTATTGCACGATGGAGACTTCTCCAGCAACTGCAGAAGATTGGGAACTAATTGCGAAAGAGACATTGATACAGTATTATAATCGAGGTGGAACAGGAAATGGCGATTCGCTTCAGTTGCTTGAGGGCTCTGATTTGGTTAATGTCATAGGATATTCACTATCACTTGTGCCTAATGTTGATCTATCAAAGTGGACTGCGGATCATTTTCGCTTAGCAAGAAATGGCAATTTGTCTTATTACGCTGACAAGAATCTGGAAGCAATTGAACATATTACAAAGAAGCTGGAAATCGAATGCAAAGGAGCTCGAGAAATCTTCATATGTGTCTTGCCTGTTTCATTCTTCTACTTGGATTCCCTTTTCACGCTTCCAGTTTTCCGCTTTCGGCCATCTCTTGATCACAAGAATGAAAAGTGAGTCATTCTCACTGCGTAATTTACAATATTTTAACTCATGGAAATTATTTTTAGATTTATGGATCACACTGGAAGAGTATATGATAGTTTTGACGATTGGAAGAGTAATAACACGTTACCAGCAGTCAAGATTCTTTATCCACAAAACGGTCACTTGAAATTAAAGGAAAATGATGAAGGAAAACCTGATTGCGTGCTAGAAGATGCAGCTGAATGTTCTCGTCCAGTCAAAACCTTATTGGCTTGTGATATTGCAAGCGGCGCATTGGGCATACTTGCTGGAGTTGGTGCTACAATGGCTACTGGGGGAGTTGCTTTGTTAGCAATGGGAGGTGTAGCATTGTCAGCTTCTTATGGTGCTGGCCGAACTGGATTCTTGATTCATGATCGTGTCAAGCATAGCGAAACTGTTAATCCATTTAAATCACGTGAAGCATTCTACTTATGGCTAGGCTTCACTGCAGATATCGTCACGTTCGGTACAATTGGCGCGGCAAGTGCCAAAATACTGAGTACAATTTCGCAAAGCACAAAATGGGTGGATATTAGTCGTAAATTCGCATCCGCTGCACGTGCCATGTCAATTTTCTCGTCATCTGCTAGACCAGTTACTGATTCTGCAAAAGCACTACTCACCGGATATGAAATTTTTACAAAAGTTCGTCACAAGTCAGCTGATACCTATTTAAAACTACCAAAAACCTCTCTTATGCAATTAACTAATTCGATGGATGAATTCAGCGAAGATATGCTACTGATGATGTCTGTGTCTGAAGGATTTTGGTCAAAATCCAAAATGAAATATTGTTCACCGGAAGAATTCAAAGATATGCTGATTAGCGCTATTATTGTAAATATGGCTGATCAATGCTTTGATGCTGGCATCTTTGAAGATGTTCGTTTGCTTGTACAACATGATTCAGCCCTCGTTGAAACTTACAAGCATGTTGATGACGTCACAATGGATCTAGATATGATGGTGCAAGTGATTCATGATGTTTTTGAATCGAATGATGACCGCATGGAAATCAAGTTGGCAGCTGAAACTTGTGAAATTAAACTTGCCGATTTCTTTTTGAGCATAAAAGCTATTGCCAAAATGACCAGTGATGAGCGTTTCAAGATTGTTAAATTTTTGCATAAGCTCAGTCTCGACCAAAGGTCTCAGTTTTTGACAATTCAAGATTACGTTGGAAATAATGCTGATTTCCTAAAAATGTTGGCTGCTGATAATGCAACTGAGCTTGTTGAGGTTTGGTACGATGTATTTGTTATATGCTTTGATGAACATCTTTCAACAATTCCATCTGGTAATGTCGTTAGCATAAGGAATCATGAAGTGCCCATCGATATTTTACTGTCCATGAAAAAGGAAGAGCGTCTTAATTTGATATTTGCTCTAAAGTGCTTCACAGATGAGCAATCTGATAACTTTCGGCGGCTCATTTCACTAGTTGAGGACTCTGAAAAGTATTTTAGAATTCTCGCCATCGATAACAAAACAAAGGAAGATTTAATTAATGCACTGCGCACTTCCAACCAGAACATATCTTTTTAAAAATATTGTAGATTAACATATATGTTAAGAATCCCGATTGCCTTTTGCACCAATTGATTTACAAATCTTGAGAATAATTATTAAAGAAATATCAAATAAATTTATTTATCCGACACATGAATGCTGTGTAACGGTTAAAATTTAAATTTTCGCATCACTTCTGAAATAAATCAATTCTCCCGGCAAAAATTAAAATAACAATAAAAAAGAATTCTTAAGCTTTAGTCAAGCCTTAAATAATGAGTGAAAGTTCAAAAGATGAATTGAAACATCAACTGTGTTTAAAGGACTTCAAATTAACACAGATTCTATTCAATGATGCATCGAAAAAGTTCATTGGAGTTTTAGGTATATTTCCAAAGATCAGTGAAAATGACAAAGCGATTGTTCTTATTGAAAAAGTAGCGTTTACCAACGAGACGTTTGAGGCTGATGAGGAAAGCAAATCGTTTTTGAAGAATGCTGATCTTGAGACTGTTTTCCAGAATGATATTTATGGGAAATTCTCATGCTCAGTGTCTGCTGATCTCAACAGTAAGTACAACTCATAATAATTTCTTATACTTCGAAATTTCTGTATATAATCTTTTTTAAGAATTGAAAGTAACAACTATCTATCCAGCAACTGAGAAGCATATTCAGAAGTATGTTAGGCAAGATTTCTTTTTAGTTCAAGAAACATCAGAGGTGTACGAAAACATTACATTACCACATTTGAATCGTGAGCAGTTTTCTTTAGATTGGGTGTACAACATCCTCGAACACAAGAAAGAGGTTGAACGAATTGTTTGTGAGGATATGGACAAAATCAACGGTTTCGTGTTGCTGCCTGATCTGAAATGGGATGGACAGGTTGAATCACTTTATTTGCTGGCAATTGTTAGGGATCGAAATATACTATCCATCAGAGATCTTCGTGAACATCATCTGACGTTGCTCGAGAACGTGAAAGTAAAAAGCTTGAAGCTAATTGAAGAAAAGTATGGAGTTGCTCCGAATCAGATTCGTGCTTACATTCACTATCAACCATCATTCTATCACCTTCACATTCACTTTACATATATAAAATATGACGCACCAGGAATTTCTTGTGAGAAAAGCCATTTGCTCGACACTGTTATAAACAACATCAAGCTGATTCCAGATTACTATCAGCGGGCAACTTTAACATTCGCTGTTCGTGAAAACGATAAACTTTATCAAGCCCTAAAAGAAGCTGAAGGTATTAAAAAAACATAAATTCGGCTGATAATGTTTATTTGAAATTGCTTAATTTTAAACACTTTATGTTAGAGATGCATGCACAATTAGATGGCTAATTTTCATGAAAAATTCTCTTGTTTAACTTTCTTTGATTAAAATGATTTCCTTACATTTCTATCGACTAAGATATTTTGTCCCGCGACCAATTTAAGAAAATCTTTGAATAAAAAATTATAGGAACTAAATAATGGTTTGCGAAATGATAATAAGAAATGATGGTAACAAATCTTTCGGTTGTATTGAAGTGTAGAAAAATATTTCCTCTTGTGGTCCATTGAATTTGCAAAAATATTTTATTTTGTAATGCGGACATCGAATTTTAAAATCGCACAATATATGTGTCAGATGGACATGGACGTTCAATAAAAGAATAGAAGACGCTGCTGTGCAGATTGACTTAAAAGTCGCCAAGTTTTCTTTATCGAAAGGTATTGCAACAAGGCTCGAATGCAAATTAAGAAGCCGAATGTCATTATCAGCCACCATAACCAATCATTATTAGATGAGTTATGAAAATCTGTAGAATGTTTTACGATTAGAGTCCACTTCGCGAGTGACAGTCCGAAGCCTGATAATGCTCCATAACGACCAGCGATTGTATGACAGAAGCATGCCAGCATTAAAAATCCAATCCAGTTGAAAATAAATGCCACAAAGAAAGCTGTAATAAAAACGAGATCAGTGCCGAGTAATCCATTGTCCCCAATCTGATCTGCCTCGCCAGATTCTATGGCAATAAATGCCATCTCATTTTGATTTGGAGCTCGCATGCCTGCGCAAATCGGTGGCGGTGGAGGCGGACTAAGCATCTGATGTGGTATTCCAATTTCGTCATTCAATATTTTTTCCATTTGAACTTCTTCATAAGTTGGCAGCTTGCAATTAACAGCATTGTTAGAATTTGAGGTGTCATTGATTTGCGGCGACAACTGCACCGTTTGCGGTTGCTGATTATAATCAATTCTACTGTACGCTGGTGGAGCTGAAAAATCAGGTTTGGGCGGCTGAAGGTCGTCGTTCGTCATTCTTTTTTTTTTTTTGTTGATGATTTAATTTGTTATCAAACAATCTAAAAATGAAAACATGAAAACTGCAGAATATAATATAAGCGTGAGAAAATCAATATCTAATGCGTTTAAAGCGGAAAATCTGCTTTGTTCCACATATCGATGATTAATTTTTTTGAGTTTTATTTTTTTTTTTGGAATGGGAGACGTATAATCAAAAGGTCTGGAAATGTTTTTTTTTTTTATATTTTTTGATACCTAATGAATTTGATCCCTTTAGTTTATGCAACTAAAAATGCTCTTTTACCTTGACTCTTATTAGGTTTTAAACCTCATAAAGATTTACGTTTTTTTATATTGAGCGAGTGAATTTTCTCTTTTTCCACAAAATTTTCACAATGGAAATGTTTTGGGATTTTGTCACTTGTTTGCGCAGCAACAGTATTACATTGGACAAAATTTATGAACGCATCTCAACGCGGGAGTATTCACTATACTGTACGAATGTTGAACAAGTAAGAATTAAATTTCAATGAGATTTGAAACGATGAAAAGATGAAAAGCTTTCAGGACCGTAAGAATTGGTGAAAGATTTTTATTCAACAAATTTTTTGCAAATGGTATTCGATCCCAAAATGGATTTACAGAAGAAATGGCTATGTAGTATTTTTTAAATATAGCCTGGCTCATTTCTCTCTAGAAAGAACAATGATTAGGAAAATGTTTTAAGACCCAAAGCCTTCGAATTAAGCAGGCACGTTTTATGAGCTGATTCCACATGGAAGTGGAGACATCCTTCCTGTTGAACTCAAAGCTCTTGACATTAATTATGAGCTTTCTAATGATTTCATCAACCTCGGAAATAATCTCAAAAATGGATTAATGATCAATCCACCAGGGGTTAGTCCACGAATTTATCATTTATGACGAAAGTCGTTATCGTATGAAATATATCGTCATAGTTCGCTTCAATGACATTTGATTTTCATTTTCCAAACTGAACAAAAAAAGAAACTTTATATCTAAATAAAATATTAAAATAATATGCACATCACTCAGTACAAGAAAACTTCCATCATTCGTCGAAAGTTGCTAAATATATTGAATATGAGAAATTAAAATAAAAATATTTAATTGACAAATTATTTTATCACATTGAACAGTTTGATGTTATTGACATGTTTGGAGCATCGTACTGAGATGCAATTACGAGATATGTCACAGCGGTTGAAACAAGCTGCAAATATTTGTTTTTAATAAATAAAATTATTTTCCAACATAAGGAAAGAAAAGTCTTACAGCCGCAATGAGTTTCCAATTGATTGTAAAGAAGCAATTTTCAAACTTGAAATTTTGATACTGAACTTGAATCAAAAAGTTTTGGAAACTTTTCTTGTTGACTTCAGATGTTGATCTTTGATTTATGATTTTTGTGACTAATAGCAAAGTTTTTTCGGCTTCATTTGTTGTTGAACTTCCCGAATGCACAACGAAAATCATACATAACACTTCGCTTATTATTGCAGCACAATCGCCAATCAGCACCACTAAAACAAATCCACCAGCATCTTTGGTGAACTCTCGTAAAAGTTCATAAATAGAAAACGTAATTGATACAAGAATAATGACAGCGACAAAAATCAATGGAAATGTAAATATTGAATTCACTTGATTGATGCATTCGCAGAGTTTGAAGTAAAGTTCAGTTATGATTCTCGTATCTTGATTTTGATGTCTGTCATTTATAACATGAATTCTTGTTAACGGCACATTAAAGCAAAGTAGCAAATAGTTGTTGAGCTTCATGAATCTTTCTCGAATGGCCAATGCAGCAGCAATAAATTGCATGCAGAACAAATAAAGATAAAACTCAACAATTATGAAGAAAAATTCAATTCTTATAACAGAAGTTGAAATATTCTTATCATCACTTATAGCATAAGGTATCGGGATTAAAACAAAAAGAAGAATCAAGATAAGAAAACTGAAGATTGAAATTGATGTCATAAATTGTCGATGACGCTTGTAATCTACTTTTCTGGCGAGAGCATTCAGCTAGAAAATTATTTCATTAAAACTTTCATAAATTAAGCAATCAATCAGTTCTAATTGATTCACCTCAATATTGTCGATGTTGTTGATTGTTACCAAGAATTCAACGATAGACTTTCGCTTCATCATTTGATACAGCAATAAACCGACAATCACAATCATAATCATCACGAGAAGCAGCTGCCAAACTTTACCGAGGAGAGCTGAATCAACAATCACCTTATTGCCGATTATAATATTTAAAATTACTGCAAAAATCCATAAGCCGAACAGAAATATGAAGTAAATTGTGTCCCAGATTCCTGTCGTTTGAATTCCTTTCCAAAGAGGGTCCTTAAAGGACACCGGAAAAAGTCCAAAAAATTTCATGAAAATTAAAAAATACTTCGAAGCAGTGAAAATGTTTTCCATCCTTTAAGGATGAATTTAATTTCTTTAATGAAATATTTTATCTAATGTAATTATTAAATGTCTCATCATGGAAGTATTTAGTTAATAATGCAATGCTCGTTAATTTAATTAATTTCTTTTGTCAACAATTTTTATTCCATATAACGAATCCGAATTCCGATATCAATTATTATTTATTGAGGACATATTTAGATAGACTCATTTGTTGTATTCATTTCCTGTTTCTTAATGTTCAATATAAAAATAAATTTCTCCGAAAATAAAAGCAATCAAGATAACTCAAGATTGTAAAAGTAAATCATTAAGCTAATTGATTTCGCATTCCTAAAAAATTACGTCAAAAAACAACAACTGCGCCTAGGTAGATATGTGTCGAAATAATAAGAAAAAGTATTTTAATAACTTTATTTTTGCAGCCTACGTCATGAATCACATTTTTGTGGATTTAAATTTACGACTTCGATTTTTTGGACTCTAAATCATGTTTATCTGATAAGGTTAAAGATTAAAGCTCTACTATAAAAATGAACGAAAATCTTTCAGTTGAATTTCAGTCGCAATAATGATCAAACTAATTTTCTTTGTTCCGCTTCTTGCATTTGTAAGTGCTCAAGTCGGTGATTTGAATCCGGGATGTGTGAATAATACCAATCCACATATGCCAATTCTTTTGCCTCATGATAGCGATTGCTCAAAATTCTTGATGTGCATCGGCAATTATGCAGTTGTTGTTAACTGTCCACCAGGTAAGTTTCCAAACAGAGCTCGATTAGGATGCAATTTTTGATGAAATATCTACAAACAAAGGACAACATTGGCGTGTTGAACGAAACTGGTGTGACTGGCCAGAGATAGCAAATTGTGAAATCGCTTCAGGCAACCAATGTCCACCGGAAAATTCAAATGTACCAGTTTTCTTTCCACACGAAACTGATTGCACTCGATTCTATATATGCAACTGGGGGGTGGCTCAAGAGCGTGAATGTCCACCAGGACAACATTGGCGCGTAGAAATGAATTGGTGCGATTGGCCCGAGTAAGATATATTTTGCATGATTTATGGTTCAGAATTGTAAAAAAGCTTTGATTTTAAGCTTTGCTCAGTGTCAAGTTTCCACAACAACAGATAGTTCAAATACAAACAACACCACAACTGGACCAGAAACAACTGTCATTACAACTACACCAATAACTTTTTCCACAACTACACCAGGTTCAAATGTGACAACTACAGCTTCAAGTGAAACGACCACGACATCAGGTTTATTTGTTAACATTCTTTAGAAGAATTGACATCCTAACTTAATATTTAATACAGGTTCATGCGGCACAAGAATTATTGCAAATTGTAATGCAAATCATTGGGCATTATGCGGAACTGATCCATGCTGTCAAGGAAATGGTCTTAATCTAGTACAGATTAATGGAATGTGCTGCTGCCACAGATAGATCCTAAACTGATATTTGAAAAATTAAATTCCTGCAATTTCAAATAAAATTTTGAACGGAAGTTGCGGATATTCATTTTATTTTCCCGACCAAATCTATTTGCCTTGAAAGAAATTTAATAAAATAAATTTTCCGTTGAAAAAAGTTATGATTTTTTCGTCATAACTGTCTAGGTAGTGTCTACTTTGTTGTGCCTCTAGCAAAAAATATACCGGATAAGAAAATGTTAAATGACCTCATATGAATTTCACAAGTTTCATTTTTTCTTGTTACGATGCTGAGGCATGTTAAAGCTTTCCAACACGAAATTTACTGCTACTTAGTTTTCACTTCTCGCTCTCTGAAAAAAAGAATTAATTAAATTATTCTCTTTTGTGGTTTACTCAATATTTCTATGTGGTAGAAAAAAGCAAACTATGGAATAGATGTGTTGTGTGTTACACACATACGCAAATTAAAATATGTCCCGCTCTATACGTGTGAAGTCAAGTCTGAAAACAGAAAAAAAGTATTTCACATATTTTAGTAAGCCAAGTTCATTTGTCGTGTTGACTTGTAGCTGTGGAATTCATTTTTTATACTTGTTTTATTTATTTTTAGCTAGATAAGGTATTTCTTATCAATCGTTGTCATTTTGATAATCATAATATCTTGAATCTGAGTAATGTATCAGCAACCTCAACAGCCGGGCTTCGTAAATCAACCAATGTATCAACAAGGAATGCCAAATCAGGGCGGCTTTCAGCCTGCCATGCAAATGCAACAGCCCGGATATCCAATGCAGCAACAACAATATTATCCACCAATGCAGCAGCAACCACAATATTACCCACAAGATCCAAATATGATGCAACAGCAGCAACAATATTACGCACAAGATCCAAATATGATGCAGCAACCTCCAATTACACAACAGCCAAGTAGATATAAAAAGCACTTGAATCAAATCTCAGTAAAATCAATAACGATTGATTAATGATTGATTAATGTTATTTTTAGCAACGATTGTGGTGCACAATGTTCAGCAGAAACCTGAAGACAATACAGGAAAGTTACTTTGCTGTGGACTTTGTGTTGCTTGTACATGGTGCTGCTGCTGCTCAGATGGTTGTGACGTTTGTTGCGATGACTAAGAAACTTTTTTATGACTAATTTCTATCAGTATTGAAAAAAGAAAATTTAATGAAATATAAAATATGATGATGGATGTGTTAAATACTTACTTAGCATTAATTAAATGTTGTTTATTTTTCACGAAATAATTTCATGATTTATTCTTATTCTTTCGCTTGATTGCTTGTCAAGGACTCGAATTTCATATGCTGAAATTAATTTTATCAAGTTTCTTTATGAAATTTTACGAGCATTGACTATGAGGAATGTGAGTCATATTTATTTAGCTAATTTCAAATCGATTTGGAAGCTTAAAATTGACTTTGACTCTAAATCGTGGACTTACAAGTTTTATATCGACAACAAATATCAATGATACATTTTTCTATTTCATAGTCGCTAAGAGTTTATTTATTTCTGTAGTTTTTGAACAATAGATTTTAATACACTTTAATTTATACTACATAGTTGAAGTTAATATAGTTTTGGTCATTTTACGAGTTTCATTATAATTTGGTTTACACTTTTGTACACTTAAGAAATTTTCTACAGATTTCGTCGATAATAGAAAGAATTCTTATTGTTTGGAGAACCAAATAGGATCTTCTTAAATGCTGATCGAAATTCAGGATTGAAGATATTGTAGAGAATTGGATTTAGTAATGAATTTGCATAACCGAGCCAGAGGAAAATAGAATTTAATATATCACACTGAAAATTGAAGAATATCGATATTGGAACAGTCACAAAAAATGGAAGCCAACAAACAAGTAATGCAACGGTTAATATCGTCAGGATCTTTTGAATTCTAGCTTCTCTTTCACTTGCAATATTAAGCTTTCTTTTGGCGATCTATAAGTAGAATAAATTTTTTTTATCACTTAAATCATTTTATATTGCAATTTTTCATACCTGTTCGTAAATATTTTTAGAGTTTTGCTGATCACTATTTTTATCCTCACCATTATCAGATTTAACAGAGGATTGATTTGATGTATTGGCATTGACATTTTGATCCGATGGAATTGAATTGTTATTGTTGTTGCAGACATCAATATTGTCGCTATCGGCATCGGATTTTTTCTGAAAAATAAATTGGTATCATATTCCCAAAATACATAACAAAAATAACCTAGCGATTAGAAATCTTACAACGTCTCTTCTCGCACATTTACAATCCGGAGATTTTGTGAGCTTTTCTTTTTCGTCCTCCGTTGGTTCATTGCTATCGGATGAATGTTTCGGTTTTGAGAATTGTGATGTTATCTTTAAATGTTTATGCTTTAACTTTTTCGGCTTCTGCGGAAATATGTTTTTAATAGAATTTTATTTAGTAATTTTTTGCATTATTCTGTTTTCACCTTTTCCCGATTTGATGGGAATGTTGTCGTTGTTCGCTTATTTATGCGACTTTTTGTTGCCTGGTAAATCTTCCAATACAAGATTAATATGAAGCATACAGGAATATAAAATGTCACGGATGTGGCAAAAATTTGATAAGTCTCGTCTTGCGATATCTGACATTGTTGGTTCTTAATACGCTCCAAATATACTTTTTCGTCGTCTTTAAATCCCATAAATTTCATTTGGGGAGCACTGTGACAGAACATAATGCAATATTTACGTTAATATGAATAAATTACGAATATTATTACTTACATTGCCACAAAAAATGATGTCAACCATACGCATAATATCATTGCGAAAATGCGATTATTTGTGCGTGTATAAGTTGCATCAGTGCTCAACCAGTATCTGATATTGGAAATGATTTATCCATTAATATTTGTGTATGTTGATATTGATGGAAATTATATTACCTATCCAATGCAATAACGACCAAGTGTAAAATTGAGCACGTACAAAGAAGAACATCTAAAATTGTCCAGAAAACACACAGCTCATCGCCAAGAATCCAGCCACGATTTATTTCATATATGGCTGCAAGTGGCATCACCAAACATGATACTAGTAAATCAGCAACACCTAGCGAACAAATTAAATAGTTTCCTGCATTTTGAAGATGCTTCTCCAAAATCACAGCAAGAATCACAAAAACATTTCCAATGATTGTAAAGAGAATCATAAGACCGAGAAAAATGGTCAGCAATGTCATGAAAATTGATCCTTCACTAACATCTGGGCTCTTGGCATCATCCAAGGGTATACTTTCATTATTCAGATATGTTTCATTCGTCAAAAATGATTGATTCAAAATGTTAAGAAAATTCTCGGGTCCGCCATTGTCAACGATAACATAGAAATCTAAATAAAGGATAAATATATTACATCAACATGTATAAAAAACATTCAATAGTGGAGTGGTTGGATTGTTTTCTATATTATACCTTTTGATGAAATCCCAAGAGTGGTTGAGCTTTCATGTTCCATTTTTACAATATCTTTAAGTTTGCCCTTCGATTAAGCACTTCTGTTCTCACTCTCACACTCACTCTCCGGTTTTCACACGTTCACAGCAAAAAGCCAGCCAATTCAATTCTATTGATTTTGAGCATCAATAAATTTATTAGATTAAACACTTCTCACACTTTTGTGATCAAGAGGTTTAAGAGCGTCTTACAATATCATAATATTGTTTCTGTCTTAAGTGCGTCACTTAGATTAAGTGCTATTCTTAAACACCTATCTTTACTTTAATGATTCATTTTTATTCTTTGAAGAATTCTTTTGAATTTTCGGACAAAATTGCGTAATTTGTTATCGCTATGTCTCGAAAAATATTCTTCTTATAAACTTGTTTTAAATCTTCTTATATTTCTGAAATCTAAAACTTTATTTGAAGGACAAAAACATGTAAATTTTCTTATGTTATGGAACTTTTAATTTATAAAATCCTTTACGGTCTTAAACACACAAAAGCAACACCCTTACTAAATCTTCGGGAGAAAATTGCATCTGTTATATGTTCGCCAGGAAGCATCGGTGGATCTTGCGCAGTTGATTGACGCTCTTTTTCATGTGCTGAGATTCTATCAATTCACGCAAAATAACATGAAACTGTAAAAAAAAAGAAACATTAAAACATCTTGCACGAAATGATGATTGTTTTTCTTGAATAATTTATTTATTTTGTCATTGTTCAAAGAAATAACAATAGATTAACGTGAATAATATAGATATTTTTTTTTTGTTTTCGCAAAAATGGTTTTTTTTGGTGCAATAATTTGAAAAAGTGGAAGTTAATAATTACTAACTTTTGCTTAAATATTGCAATAATTAATTCGCTTTTAAAATGTAATAAAAATGGATGAAACAGGATATAAAGAAAATGCGTGCGAAATATTTGCTTGAAAATAATTAAAGTCTGAGAAGATATTTTTCTTTAATATTATTATTCGAGAAGTTAGTCAAGTATAGATAGTTGAAGAAAAACAGAATTATTTACTTAAGTGTTTTTTGCTTGAGATCACTTACAATATAGATTTAGCATTAGAAAGTTTTCAAAGGGGCGATTCATTTAACGTTAAAATTGTTTTAATGCTTATTAAAAATAGTTGTAACAATTGTTAAAGCTTTTTTTTTGTGTATAGTATTCAGTAAAGCAATAAAGTGATAATATTTTTTTTTTGTTCTGTAGCTCTCGAAAAAAAAGGTTAATTTTAGAAAAAACATTCATCACCATGTGAAGTTAGTGAAATCACATTCAGTCGTGTGCAAATATTTCAACTAACTTCAGAGCATTGGACGAGAAGAAAATTTACACGAGGTGTAAATTTAAATGTTTTTCTTTTTTTTTTTTTTTACTTCTTGTAGAAAGCAGTTTTGGTGTTTACATTTTCATCATTAAAAGTTTGAAAAAGGTTAAAGTTTTGTTTTTGTTTGCTTTAAACTAGCGATTTAGATTGTAATTTCACAACCTTAGACTAAATTGGCAAGTTTAAAATGATTTTTTTTTTTTTCATAGAGTTTAAAAGTTGAAATATATCGAAGGAGTTCTATCTAATGCAAACTGTTTAAAGTCTGTTTTAAAAATTTTATGGAAAATTTGATTCGATTTTTGAAAGTTTCATTTAAAAAAAATATCAAATTTTCTTACTTTTATCTCAAGTCCAAATAGAAGAGAAATACAGAAAAAGTTTTCAAATTTCTCATCAAGCATTCTCAAAAGCTTTGAAATAGCATTCAGATGATGGACATTTTCATTGAGGATGTGTCGAAGGAATTGATTTTATTTACAAAAAAGCTCTGTAAAATGTTTTAAGGAATTAAAAAAAAGTCGAATTTGAAATTCTTGAGGATGTCCATAAATAAATTACGACAGTAAAATGGGAGTGGGAAGATGTCAGAAAATATGTCTCACATACCCAAAAACCCCTTGCCGTCATTCATGGACAGTTCTTTAGTTTAAAATGCTTATTCGGAAACCTCGTCATTATTTCAAAATAATTATTATTATTTTTTAAACTATTCATATTCAATTGGAAGTGGAAGAGGAGTTTCTTAATATATTAATTTACATTACAAATTCAGTGTCAATCACATTAGATTTTGCTGCACTCTTTAACGGGTGAAACGAAATGATATTGAAGGAAAAAGTTCAAATCATAAGTTAGTCAAGTTTAGTAATTTTTTTTTTCTTTATGTAACAATAAGTTTTGGAAAATTTTCTTAGAATTGTGTAACTTTATATGTGAGTGATCAGTGCAATGTTCAATCACATCTTCAGGTAGTCGATAATTTTTTAGACTTTTGCCGTATTTTTTTCATTTTTAATGATTCCTAGCAAAAAGTTTGAGATAAATTTTGGAAAGGAAAGGAAAAAAAAACTATTTTCGTATCAATACAATTTCTTGGACGGTTCTTCGATCTTAAAGATGATTCTTTGAATGGTGTAAAAAGGAATTAAATATAACGAAATTTCCACGACTATTTTACGTTTGATCGGAAAAAAGGTCGGAGTGTTGATGACCTTGAAACACAAAACTTGTTTGGGACAATGGAGCTGGACACTTGATCGCCTGCTTCTCTTTTTCTTCCCGTTCTTTCTGGAGTCTGCAAAATATATTAAAAATAGCATTTTAGAATTGTCACATTCGTGCACAAAAGTTATTAGTTATTAGCATATTTGAGAGTTTTACCATGTTATTTATATCCAAAAAGCTTTTATGTGAGGCAGATTCAATGTTAGTTATCAAATAAAATCATCGAGTGTAAAAAATTTAATAGCGAAACTTACTTGATTTTAGATTTTCGCATAAATTGTTGAATTTTTCGAGCGGCATCGTGTTGTGTTCTTTGTGAGTAAGTTCGTTTTAATCCGGACATTATTTGAGGTTCCTTCGTTGATAGCTCCGAGATATTTGTCGAACTCAAGTCGTGACTTTTGAAACGACGAACACTTTCACTCGATGCTCTTGTATCATTTCCATTCATTTGTGATTTTTTGAAGCGTTTATTTTCACAATATGATCGATATTTGTTTTGAATGACTGAAAAATGATTTAGTTAAATATTTATGAACTTAAAGATAATCCATTCAAGACATACCGAGAGCAGCATGAGTCATCTCTCTGTAGTAAGCGTACTCTTTATAGCGTCTGTAATAGTTTTGAATAACTGTCGCAGCACCACGTTTATCTTGTTCCTCCATCTTCTTGCGTCCTTTATAAGTCCTATATGCATTTTGAATGCATTTCGCCGCCTCATAAAGTTCTTTTTGCTCATTCTCAGATAGCGTTAATGTGTCGAACGCTTGAGAAACTGATGAGCTAGAGGCTTCAAAGAATTCATTGAATTCAGAAACAGTTACTGGAGGACTTCGAGGAGGTTCTGGTTGAAAGTAGCTGGCAGGACTTTGTAGTGGACCAGAACTGGCGGGGCTCAAACTTGAGCATGGCGTTGAACAGTTTTCATCATAACGATAATTGTTAAATTCAAAATTGAATTCATGATCGAAATTTGATTCCATAAATGAATCAGTCATTAAAGCGCTAATTTCATTCGTATCATTTGATACGATTTCCTCATCTAGCGGCATTGATTCATCCGTTTCATTCTGATAGAAAAGAAGTTAGCCTCATAAATTAAAAGTTATCATAGCTATGAATTCATTATCAACTTACTTTGATTCTTCTGGGCATGGCAGCAATAATCTTTGGAATAAAAATTAAGGTTTAATTTTAATAGATAAATTTTAAGAGTTATTGTACAAATATTTATTACCTTTTCAGCCAGATTGAGAACTTTCTTGTCGGTTTCCCCTGAAACGAATAAGAATAAAATTTATAGTAATTCCATTTCAGTAAAAAATGTACATCGAAATCTAATTATTATATGGTTAATAATATTTTTGGTGTATTTAGCTAGTGAATACAAACATGCTTTCACTGCACAAAATTAACATGATCAACTTGAGTTTTTAAGTCTAGAGAGACGATTATAATTGTTGCTACTTGCTCGCTAAACTTATAAAAGTCTCAAGAATAACCCTTGCGCCACATCAAACACTAATATTTTATATAAAAAAAATGATATCCAAAAATCAGTTGATAGAAGAGGAAGCTACAAAACAAACAACACTCATTTAGTTATCACAATTGACAGTTAATTTCCAGATGTGTACATTAGATGATAATTTTCATGACACTAATCACTTTGCCTTATAATAAGTTATTATTGTGTAATGTATTGTATACATATATATACACAAACACATCGAAAAACAATCAAGAATCTACAGCAGCAACAGTCACTGACCTACAGTTTCTGAACTTGAAATATTGACATCATTCATCGTTATATCTTTAACTTCATCATCTTCCGACAATGAACAGGAACTTTGATGGGTTTGATCTGTTTCCAAAATAGATCTTGATCGAGATACTTCACCTAGTAAGACATTTTATTTTTAAGTTTATGTAGATTTTTTATCTTTATCATTGCTTTTGTGCCACTAATAACTTTTTTGATTTTATATTTTCCATGAATCAAAGAAAATTTAAATGCAAAATAATGTTGTAAAAAAATAAAAAAATGAAAAATTATTACTCACAAAAAGCAAAATCGATTTTGCGCAGCGGCGATAAGATTGAGCTGCTGTTCGATGATGAATCCTGATCGGATGAAAAAATGTTATCTAATTCCAATGAGTAATTGCTATCTAGATAAGTAACTGGCAAAGACATGCTTCGTGACTTTTGTGATTCTTTCTGACACATTCCTCCATGATATTGATTGAAATCGATTGATGACCTTTTGTTGATTCGACTATTTGGTGACGATGATGTTGACATTATTGCATCGGGTCGTAGAAATATTTGATCGTCCTTTTTATCATATTCAATTATTTCATTCGATTTTTCCGTATTAATTGCGTTCATCAATTGATGCAAACCATTTCCAGTGCAAATATCTTTGACCGTCATATTGCGATAATTTTTTAAATTCGCCGCATTTTGATTCAATTTATAAAGATAAATGGACAATTCTTCGAACTTGTTTTCGCATGCGGCGTGCAATGGTGTGTTGCCATCGAAGCTACTTTGAGCCATAGGATTAACTTCAGTCTCAAGCAATGGACAAGTGTTGTTTGATTTCCATTGCCACAGGAATTTTGCAAGCTTTGAGTATCCCAACATTGCAACAAAGTGCAAAATGGTCAAATTGTTACACTTTCCGTCAGTAGTATAAGAATTTTCCCATTTTTTGCAACTCATTCGTTTGCAATATGAGACCAATCGATCCTCAAAGTTTTGATCATTAAACAAACTCATCTCTTCACATGGTTCGGTTTTAATGCCATTTTTGCTGTCAATTGTTTCAAGCTTATTCATTAAGCCGAACTTATAAAACACTTCATTATATCCGAAACCACATTTGGTTTGTGATTTGTACTCGAAATCAACTGAATTCGATACTGAGATGCCATCACTAACGCACAGTTTGCACATTCCTTGCTCATGTTTTGGTGCAAATGTTCGCAAAACACCATTCTGAACTATAGTTGCTGGCACCGAGACATTATCGAAATAAACTGTATACGCGGAATCAAATGTCCATGGACCAGTTATTAAAATTTTAATTCCACCTATTTTTTTTTGAAGAGTAATAAAGTAAATAAGATAATTAAGTTCTCTTAATTCCACTTTTGCTCATTTACCTTCACAAAAGCTCCATTCGGGGCAAAATTCCGTAATCATATACGAACTAACTTGCATGTTTCCATCATCAAAATTATCATTTTTCGGTACAATATGATTTTTCACAGAGTCCAATTCGAGTTCAGGGAGTTCTACTAGAATTTTTATAATTTAATTAACGAATTAAAGACAGTCACATGTGATCGTCATACCTGATAACATATCGAAAGCATCTAAATTTACAAACGCATCATCTTCCTCTTCATGAACAATGACACTCGACGTACAATCGTCAATAAATCCAAGAGTGTTGTTTATGTCATGCACAATTGAATCCTCATTCTTGTAAGTGTAATTCAATTGTAAATTAGCTTTAAGCGTTTGCTGAATGTCCTCTTGCGACAAATCCAAAGTCGTATTGAATGCAAAGTTATTTTCTTCCTTTTTGTCACACATTTCCTGGGTTAAGTATTCGATCTTTACAGAATTTTCCTTTTCCATTTCGTCCTTTAAAGGTAAAGAAATTAATTTACTTAGTTTCTTATTTTAATTGTTGTTAGTTAAGAGCGTACCTTTGACATATCACGAGATGAATTTTGCATTTCGTTTGTCAAATTATGTATGTCCGTGTCCTTATTACATGATGGTGACATCGACGATGAGATATGTTGTGGTTGCTGTTGCTTATTATTATTATTATTGTTGTTATTATGGTAATTAACAGAACTATCATTCTTCATCTTCTCACAATTTGAATTGCTGTTGTTTGCATGACTGTTCAGTAAATTTGTCATTATGGTATTTTGATTTGAATTTATTGCTAATTGATCTTTATTATCCGACAAATTAGTGATACCATCATTTTTTAGCGTTGCTCTGTGTTGGGTTTGCATAACACTACCATCATTAGCAATTGGATTATGTGAAATATTATTATTTTGTTTTGAATTAATGGTCGATTGCAAACTGTAAATATTGCTACTGTTGTTGTTGTTATTTCTGTTGTTGATTAGTGGCGACTGAATTTGAGTTTCCTGATGACTTCTACTATTATTATTCGTTGCTGATTGATATGCATTCACAGATTTATCATCACACTTCGTAAACTGTTGTTTCCTTTGGACCATTTCCAAATTTATTTGTCTGTCTGTGTACCAGCGGGGATATGGTTGCTGGTGGTTGGAGGATATGGCACAAAGAAAAATAAGTTGGAGGTTTTCCATAAACAAGAGTCAAAAGTTCATGAAGAGAGTGTCACTGGAATCTACATCACTTACCTTTGAGTCAATCATATAGTTCGTCGTTTGAACTTGATTAATGTTATCATTGTTATTCTTTACTGTTTCCGTGTGATTTTTTTGATTGCCACTACGACGTACATTCATCGCATATGGCTTTCTATCTAATGCACATGACGAGTCGGGACAACTTTGATCGAGCTGCTTTACAAGAGCTGCTTGTCTTGCGTGTCTTTGTTTTTCCATTAACTGACAAACAATCGTTTCGACTGTGTCAGATGTTTGTGAATGCATCAGCTATTGATAAAATAAATAGGAAATTTAAAAATAATTTGACATGGAAGCTTTAAATATTTCTTTTACCGAAAGTTCAATATCTCGTGACACTTCTGAATCATCTTCACTGAAAACTATGGAATAAGGTTGTTTCAACCATAATTAAAAGATTCTGATAAAATTAAAAATAAACAAAAATATATTCTTACACATTGGCTTTAGCTGATTGAGAAGTTCTTCTTTAGTCCACTCCTTCTTATCATTCCAAAGTGCTATCGATGGAGCGATGACCATTTTATTATGCTGTGTCTAAGTGAATGAAATATGTTTTTATTTTATAAAAGCAATAACATCGTACAAGCTTTACCCTGTCGTCGTTAGGATAAGGAACATTCAAATAGTGAACCAACACAATATCAGGATTCTGTAAAAGCCAGTAGCATCGTCTATGAAAAGTTGGCAACAGTGCTGAATGTACATAACATCCATAAATGCACTGTAATTAAACGATTTTTAAATGAAGATTTCTTCAATGCCAACAATCATTGATGCAAATTCACCTCTGTGCCTTGAACTTTCAACTTCATGTGATCCTCGCGAGTTGTTTTTCCATCTTTACGTTTCTTCCAGCAATATCCATCTCTTCTATATCGAACTTTTTTCCTCGAATAAAGTATCATTGAGCCGCTTTTTGGTCTGTGAATAGATATTTTTATCTTTCTTAATGAAACGATTCATCTCAAATGAAGAATTAACTACTGGAAAGTTTACAAGAAATTATGCTTTTAAAGCACACTAAAATGTGCTCTTCCAACATAATCCTTTGGATTTATGCCTAATGTGAATTATGAGACTGAGAGTTTATTTTATGTGCAAAAATCCCCGAGCTCTATCCTTGCCATTAACAACTATACAGTTATAAAATCATTTAGCATAAAACAGAGAAAATTAATTGTTCGCGCTGTATTATCAAGCACAATTAAGAAGGTTAATTCTGTTTGCACTCTAAGTGTCATAAAAGTTACATCAAACATTCCTTTACCTTGTTTTGACTTCCTTCGATTGCCATTCGGGATGTTTACTAAAGTTTATAAGTATTGCTGCAATTTCCTGGAAAATATATTTGAATTATTTTAGGGACGGTTAATAAATAGCCCGGAAAATGAAAACGAGATGCCTTTATTTTCTTTATTCGTGGCATGTGTAAAACAATTCAAATGAAAATTTGTGCGAGTGCAAATGATATTGAAACAACTCACAATTGGAATTTCTCATTTACAAAATAAAAAAGGAATTAATTCCAATAATAATTGCATAAATGTTTGGAAAGTTGAATAATTGAACTTTCACACGAAATCACACTTTGCCTTTTAAAAAATAAAATAAGGAAGAAAATTAGTTTTCGCTTGTTATTTACCTCATTCGTATTCCAACGATGACGTTGACTTGGAAGATGGTCAGCTCTGGGTAAGCCTTCCAAATTCTCTGGCAGTTTGATTGGTTCACCATCTGAAATAGGAAATTCAACGATGTTCAATAATCGAATTCGAAGCTTTTCTTTATTCTTAAAAATTGCAATGATCTCATCATGTAATTTGAAATTTTTTTCCATTTTACAACTTTCTCCCAACATGGGCAAATTAGATTTTATTGCAAGAAATTGTCATATGTTTACTATTTTACAACCAATAAATGTTGGTTTTTAAAGCTTAGCATTTTTTATTAAAGGATTTAAAAAAAAAAACTTTTGGCTTTGCAAAAAGTCTCCAGAGAGCAATATGAGAAACGTTTTAGTAGTTCATTTTAAGACTCTCGTTCTGAAGCGATGAATAATAAATGTTGTAACGTAAAACTTGAGGAAGCATATCGCCAGATTTTTATATGCCGCTGTTCGGCCGTTTTTGACCTTATGTCTTTTAGTGGGATTAAGAGACAATTTCTTAACTTCTTCTGAGATTTCAAAATATTATATTATGAAAAAAAAAAAAAAAAAAACTTCTGACGATCTGATCTAATGATTAGCAAAGAGGAACAGACAGTGTCTGTTACACTATGAGAATATCAATTTTTCTATGATATTATTGAAAGGATGAATAAATTATCATGAATGTATGTATATGTGAGAGATAAATGAGGGGTGTGGGAACTCGAATAGGGACTAAAGGAGAGTATGTCAATCGAAGTGCCACGCATTTGTTACAATGAAAACAAAACACGCGATATGTTTAGAATAAAAAATTGTTTCATTAACTATAATCAATTCGCATATATTTTTCCCCCCAAAAAGGACCACAAACAAGCCCTATGCCATGGTCGAACGGAAAAGAGTTGCAAATTTTATTGGTCATTTCCATTGCTTGATTAAACATTTACACGCAAATTTTAGCACAATGTCAAACATTGACTTTCTTTTATCTGTTTTTATTTTGCTGTTATATTGTATTGCCAATTGCCATTGAATGAAATATTGTTTTCCTTGCATTCGCTTCGCGATATATATAAATTAAAGTACGGTTTAAGACACAATTTGAAGAATTTTTCGCTTTCCTTTTTTTATTTTATTGAGCTTGCGCATTCTTTTTACTCAAAATGCATTTTATTTTATTCACGCTTTTTACATAAATAAAAAAGCATTTCATAAGAAAATATTTATTGCCACATGAATATTTAACGCAAGATGGATATAAAAGTGTACTATAGTTTTAAAAGATATTTGCGGTTCAGCAAAGAAAAACGGTTAAGATGTTTGAGCACATTTGGTTGCTTGAGTTCGTCTTTTGGAAACAGAGACCAACCGGAATGATCATGTGGTGAAGACAAAAATAATCAAATGATTTTATTTTCCTTCAGTAAACAGACAAACAATGAATGTCTTCAAAAATATATGTCTCAAAATTTGCATATACGTTTGATATGTATCAAGGATCGCTTTCTTTCAAACAAAACATAAAAGAAATGGAAACTTTTCTTCAATCCCATGAGTGAGGAAACTACAATAATAGAGGATTCATCTGCCAAAAAATAGAAGTGACTAGAGAGATAGAGAAATAAAAAAAAAGCGGTACATGTGTTTCATCGATTATGAATAGTTTATTATCATGATGTTGTTTTTCAAACCATAACACAATAAAACTGCTGATGTAACAAAGAAAACAATAAATTGATAATAAATTTAATTTGGCTGCCAAACCATAAATAATGAAATTTATAGGAAATTTGTCGAAAGATTATAACAACTATTTTCAACACACACACACACACACACACACAAATAATTCCCATCGAGGTTTTTTTGTTTGTTTGATATTTTCATATTTTCCACATAAAATCTGAGTTCATTTTCATAATAATTGCAAAGTTTATGATACATTATAACTTTATAATTTATGGACATGTAAACAAATGGATTTTGTTAAATGATGACAGTGTAGGCTTATTCATCTATTTTTCACACAAAAGCTTCAAAATGTAATAAAGGTCCCCGCAGGAAGAAACTAATCATATTGCAAAAAAAAAATATCTAGTTCCACTACCGAGGAACTACTTAGATGAAAAATATTCTATGAAATCCTTAGAAGGTAATAATTCAAAATGAGGAATGGAAATGAAAAAAAAAAAAAAAATTAATTTACTGTGGATTTGGCGACCGAGGACGAATGAAAAATTGAACTCACTAGCATTAAGCGGAACATTGTTAGCGACATTCATAGAATGATGTCGTGTCAAATGCTGATGATGAAGATGATATTGGTGATTTGGTTGGTGAGAGGGTTGATTTGGCGTGGTCGTCTGATGTTGCTGCTGTTGGTGTTGTTGTTGTTGGGCTTGGCCAAGATAATGGCGAGATAAGATATGGGAATGATATAAACTCGAATTTTGTGTTTGTAAATGAAATCTTAAATTCTGATGACTGAGCGGCGATGGAGATTGTGTAACATCATTTATAAACTGATTATTATTATTATTATTCACTGAGGAAGGTGTTACTGAGAATGACATTTCGTCACTCATTTGAAATATTATTCCTCTGTTTTCAACAGAACTATTCCTATAACTAGCCATGAAAAGCTGTGTTTTCTTCTTCTTTTGTGTGAGTGTTTTGTGTTTCTTTAAGAATAATCTTTTTAGGCAAATTTTATTTCTGTTTTATTTTGGAAGCACCGTAGTTATAATTGCGTGTATATTACTATATTGCTTTTTTTTTGGTATCTGTACACATTTAAATTGTAACAATGTGTGCATAATTGTATTTGTTTTATCATAACCGTTATCTTATCAGTTTAAGATTTACGTCAGTTCGATTCAAACTGTCATATATGTGATTATGAATCGTAATTCATTTTTTCTTTGCGTAAAAAATGTTCATGATATTCACTGATTAAATATTTATTTATTTATTTTTTTCACAAATGTCAACATCGAAATGGTCGAAAATTAGGAATACAACATTTGTTTTTCTTTTACTACTTTCGCTATTGCACATCTAACTCGAACTTATGTAAAACTCAGAAAGTATTTTAAATTTCAATAGCTACTTAAGTCCCGAATTTCGTTGTTTCGTTGCAATTATTTACAAAAACAAAAACAAAAAAAAATCTTATCAAAATAACACTTTTCATCTATCTAAACACCGAAAAAACAGTTCAAACACATCAACATCGAGAGAGTCTTAAAACATTACAAATGAAATGAAAAATTCTCCAACTAAAAATTTCTAGTGTGGAACTAAAAAGTCACATCCTCCTGATTCGAAAGGAGACCGAATACTGAAAAGCAAAAAAAAAGCTTAGAAAAAATGAGTAGCAAACGAGCGCTCGGGAAAATCATTCGGGTTTTTTCTCTCTCTATGTTATTCTGTGAGCTTTTCCTTTAGCGAAAATGATGTTTATGTAGTTGCATATTATGTTTAAAAATTTAAAATTTCCATTTATTACTACACATCATTTATATAATGTTCCCAACTATCCTTATGCTGTGCGAGAGAAGTTTCGACTCGAAATGTATATTCCAGAGAAAGGAAGAATAATCATATTACAACAATGTTTATATTTTATTTTCAAATGACGTGTTAATAAGTTGACATATGCATCGGATCGTAAAAAATGTGTTTATACATTTCAGTCTCCGCCCACCTCCCACGAACAGATTTATGAGCAACGATCTTCTTTGACACAGAATTTTTTCAAGAATTATTATTATGTGACAGTGCTGTCTCATGGAATTTATGTTTCAAAATTGTTATCACTTCCGCTGGCATGAAAAAAAAGTAGGAACTTTTGCATGCCTGGTACTGAACTTTCAATCGTGTTAGTTAACTGGAAAATGTACAATAATATACTTAATTTCGGGTAAGGCAGTTTTTTTTCGCCAGCTTTTTTCTCTTTTCACCCACTCTTGAACCCACTTTTGTGTATATTAATGATGATAAACAATTTTCATTCCTGTGCATATTTAGTAAACAAAATAAAGTGAGTTAACAACAAAATCTAATTTACAAATTATTTAAACTTTCTCATGTAAAAATAATGTTTGGTGATATACACAAAAGCTTTTTTCTTTTTTTTTTTCAAGCACCGTTAGCCCGACCAGAACTATATTATAGCCCAGGCACTTGAATTATGTTTGGTGGGTTCAGTTATGCGATGAAATGATAACTACATTCTGTTGGCTGTACATTTTTTTTTGTCTCGGTGTGGAGAGTAATTTTTAACATAAATATTTTGCTTATGAATAAGGATATATATATATATATATTTTTTTTTTGTAAAATTAAAAGTAAAAACCTCGAAACTCGAGGGAGCATTTTGTTCTCTTTCAGTCCTCGCTCCCTGCTATGAACAAACACACACACACACAACACACATTGAATGAATTAACTTTTGAAGATAAGATGAGCTAGTTAGTAACTTATAATACTTTCGTTTGCATAATATTTTAATTTCAACTTTTAATGATGAGCAATCTCCTTATAAATAACTTCTTTTTTTTCTCCTTCGTTGAAGAGGCTAATTAATATTCAAATTGCATAAAATACACTTCAACCTCTCATAGACTATAATTAAGACAAGTTTTCTTTTCCATTCCAGCATTCAACAACAAAGTTTTTCACCGACTGAGCTTTAGTATGAGAATTTAGTTATTGCTTTAAGAATGAAGAGATTTAATTTAATTCGCGTTTTTTGAGTCTCAATTTGTCTAGTAATTTTTTTTTATTAAAAAATGTACACTTCTTTTTGATGTATCAGCAAAAAAGCTAGCAGGCATGTTCATTGATTTGAGGATAGAAGAACAAACGTGTTTGTTCAGCACAAATTTCAAATTTTTTTCCCCCATCCTCGAAATTAAGTTTTAAAACTAAAGAGATGCTAAGACACGAAATCGTCGTCGTCGACAAGATGAGAAGAAAATAA
Organism: Propsilocerus akamusi; assembly: GCA_018397935.1. Taxonomy (NCBI): domain Eukaryota; kingdom Metazoa; phylum Arthropoda; class Insecta; order Diptera; family Chironomidae; genus Propsilocerus; species Propsilocerus akamusi. Next base: position 19,858,611 of record CM031468.1, on the reverse strand, counting down.
AAAAAAAAAATTCCAAAAAAAATTTCATGTGAATTTGTGAATACTGTTGACCACGTTTTTCGAATGCATGATGAAGGCATTATTAGATGATTGAGGAGGCATGAGGGAAAAATGTTTTGATTGAAAGTGCACACAGAGAACGCCAAAAAAATATATTACGAGCGTTTGAAGCTTTCCGAAAATTTCTTTTTGCAAAGACCATCGAATGGGCTATTTTTTTATTGTTGCCTTGATTAAGAAAATTGGATATTTCACTCACCCGAGCCTATATGAATATTCTTTTCACCATCTACGGAAGTTACTTTCTGTTTCTCCACTTTTGTATCATCTTTTGAACCTTTTGCTTCAGACAACGTTACTGTGCTGTTTGGTGTTGCGTTTCTTATAACTAGAAACGACTGAGCTTTATCGACGCTTTTTATAAGTAAATGTGCATTGTTTATCACTGAGATGTTCTTCTGTTGTATTTTCCCATCCGGTGCTTGGCTGCTTTTTACTATTGTCGTCGTCGTTGTAGCACCAACATCGTCATTTGGTTTCTCAACGATGCGTGAATTGCTCTTATTGAGCAAGTTTATAAGATCTTGTGTATTTTGAATTATAATATGTTGACCATTGCCACTGCTACCTTCAATTTTCGGCCCACGAACCATATAAACGACATTTCCATTCTGCTGGTTTGCAAAAATGTTTTGCGATGTCGTCATTATTGGATTGTTCTCACGGCATCTTTAAAGAGATTAATAAGAAAAGGGTGAAAAAAGAGCTTTATTTTGATGAATATATTATGAATTACAATGTCATCACTTATAAATAGTGCCTAAAGCGAGCCAAGAATTAATACCTTGGAAGCAAAAATTGTCAAACTTCCAAAAAACGAAGCAAATAACATCCTTTTTTTCATCTACGTTTTTCAAAATAAACGACTTTAATGAAACATATATCCGAGGATGAAATAAATTCTATCATTCTCATTATAATGAATTATTTTTATGTAATTCCAGAAACTTTTATAATATCTTTATTGCCCACTATATATTTTGTTGTGAAATGAAATTTATTTTGTTTCAAAAAAAAAAAGAAAAAAGGAAAATAAAAATGTGTAAACAACTGACTTTCCTTGATGGCAATATTTCGGATAGCTGTTGTCTTTTAATTTCGCCAGTGAAATCAATGATTCCTTATTTTTATTCTTACGTGATCAATTTTAAAAAAGCAGCATGGGTTGAAATGCTATGAAAACTTGCGACTTAGATGGCGTAAAGCCAAATGTTATACATCATTGTTCCTTCAACTTATGCATATTCAACGAAAATAAAATAAACTTTATGAAAATTCGATATTATACACAAAAGTGTTAATACATCTAATGACATTTGTACGAAATGTATTTGTTTCAGCAACAAAATGTAACATGTGAGAGGAAAACGAAATTTGTTTTTGGAGTCTGGAGTCAAGGTGCATGTCATAAAGTCAGAGAATAAGAGAGAGAGTGTGGAGTGGAGGAGTCAAAATGAAATAAAAGGAAATGAATGTTATACCTTCTTATGAACTCAGTCCCAGAAAAAGGAAAGAAAAAAAAATCATTTTTTATCGTGTTTGCATTCGCTTTTGCCATTGTGCCAGTGACAGACTTGAAAAATCGTCGGAAAAATAAATTTGCACTAAATAGGTAGGCATTCAACCGCTACTGAATAATATAGATTTCACGTACAAACGTTTCTCTCTCTTACTCCATTTTTTATTGCATGCAATAAGAAAGCTTTTTTAAGTGAAAAGTTTTTTTTTTATTTTATTATTTTGCTTAATAATCAATATTTTTGATTAATTATTAAATTTCTCTATTGTTACTGAAATTGTAAAGAAATTGTACGTTTGTCAATGGAAAGGAGAAAGATGTTTGAAGACCGTCTATCCGAAATACTCTACTAACAGGATGGAGTGTTGATTGTTTTCCGCCAAAAAATAATGCTAAACATAAATTACACAGGAATTGCCACACACACACACATGCATTTGGCGAGAACATGCTTATTGTTGTTACTACGAAGTTGACTCCGAAATATCACTCTTTCTTTTTAATTAAAAACTTTTATTACAAAAATGGAGCGCAAAATGGATATATAGCAAGAGAACAAAAAAAAAAGGAAAACAGGCTAAAACATAATAAATAACGTTTATTAAACACATGTTTTAGAGGCGAGGATTGCATTGTTAGTCTGGAAATGTTTTTAAAACATATACGAAAATATTCGTAAAAGCCCCGAAAATGTTTTTCTTCCTTCTTTAAAAGTTTTTAGCATCTTTTTTTTTTTTATTTACTAAACATTGGAAAATCACTGTCCGACAGTTAATTCAAATGTGCTGCAACAAAAGGAGTTTGCAATACAGTCAAACTTGTGCAATTCTAAAAGCCTTGTTTGCAGTTTGTATGATATGCGAGTGTTGTTAAGCGTCTTTTTTGCCAATTAAATTCTTCGCAAACAATTTTCTCTACTTAGATTATACAACGCTGATATCCAACTGATATCACATATTTAGCACAAATTTTATATATTTTCTGTGTCAAAGGACAAATTCATAAATACGAAATAAATTAAATAAATTTATTGCCTTTTACTCATCGCGATTGAAACCACATAAATTACTATTAATTTCATTGGATATTACATGCTTTGTAGATTGACAAATGAATAAATAAAAATTAAGCCATTCTCAAACATAGTAGATACATACAGTTTCATGTACACTATGTATTTGCAATTGAAATGCCATAAATTAAAACATAATTTCGAGGTTTATCCTGCATTTATTTCGACCCATTAAAAATTAATGGTTATTCGCTTATAACTGACCTCTTACACAGGGAAATGATAACAAATTAAGTTTGCTCTCTTGATATGCTTAAAACATGTTATGTTACTGAAATTTTAATGCTTTCATGATTTTTTTCTCAAATAAAAATTTTTGACCAGTTTATCACAATTTTCCGCCAAAAATTTCCAAGCAAGGTGCTCATTCGGCAGAAACAGTTTTATGCTTTAATGATTTTTAGAACATACTTGGAAAAGCAACTCGAAGAAACGCTTTTATATTTAAAGTATTATTATAATTATTAGTAAGATGTTTAAAAATCTTTGCGAATATTAAGAAGGAGCTTGCCATTTTCTTTTATATGGAAATGTGTAAATTTTTATGACAGACGGACTCTTCAAAACATATACAATAGCCGACATTTTATCTACAGGAAAAACGCGCTAAAATATATTAATGAATTTTACGCAATTTGCGTATAACATGATTAACCATTATGCCTTTCTATAAATTTTGTATTTAATCATTTAATCATCTTCAACTGTAGTACCATGAAAGGCTTAACAATAAAACATCTCAAAAATATGCAAATATTTTTTTTTGATATCGATTTTCGTAAAATTGAAGTTAAATTAGCAAAAAGCACTCACGCTTAAACTTCTTAGACGTCACAAGCATGTAAACTTAACACATCAAACTTTAGAAACTTGACCATTTAACAACTTCACAACTTCTAACCAGCATTGATATAGTTTAAGAATTTTCCTTGCAAATTTTTCTTTCGCTGATTTTCAATGTAAACAACTTGATTATTTTGATATTCCATGGAAACAAATTTACTCAATTCCACGTAGTTTTTCTGATATTTACTTTTTGTTTATCAACTGCACTTTACTTATACACTTTGGATAAAATTCTTAGGTTTATTTTTTTATTTGTTGAAAAAAAAAAATATCCACGACCTACTAACTTTCCAAGCTTTGAATGCAAAAGGTTTTATGTTCTAAAATTGAGAAATTTTCTCATTGTGAAATTTCATGATGAAATGCAGTATGAAAACATGCATTTCTTGATTCAGAAATTGTATATGATTAGCTATGTCGCTACATAGCTCAATTTTGCGCGAGGTGTTGCCAAGATAATATTCCGGAGGAGTATTCATGAGAAACCTTTAGAAAGCATTTATGAATCTATAAATCCGTGATGATGAAAATACTTATGCTACTGATAATTGACGGAGCAAGCTGAAAGTTAAAAAAAAAAAATTTTATCTGATATCATTTTCATAAGTGGAATCTTTAGTGTTCAAAATTTTCTTGAAATTTAAAAAAAAAAGTCAATGCTAAAACTGTATCCATCCAAAAGTATTTTCAATGAATAAAATAGAGATTTAGATTTTATTACAAAATAAATATTTTATTTATTTAAATTCATACAAGTCAGGTTACATCATAAAAAATAGATATATTTGATTAATAAGTATCTGTTGTATATATTTCGAGCAACGAATGTCCAGCACAACTCTTGATTAAAAATTAAATGAACAAGAATTGCGTTTGGACAATCAAGGCCAAAAATATTTCTCTTAATAATGCATCCTGAAGAGTTTTTTTTTTTGAGTCCAGACATCAAATCTAAAATAGAAGAAACAAATTAAGAAATATTATTAAAATGGAATTGCGGGTTCAGTGTGGTCAATGATCTTATGTCAATATTTCTCATAATTCGATAGAGACAATTCAATAAACGAATTGAATCCAGTTCTAATTCAATTGAAAATTGAAATGTAATTATGATGTGATTTAATTGGAAAATCATAAATGTCCATTTGCCGATGAATTAAAAATTGTCCACTATATTAGGTATGTATACCAATGCTTTGTTTTTTATATAAATCCAAACCTCCAGTGCAATATGAGCAAAAATGGTTTCGTTATTTCCATTATTCACTGTGCTGTGTTGTGTATTCAGACATCCGTTTAAGGTGAATAAATGAAACGAATGAAAAAAAAAAAAAAAAAACTAAAAACATTTCGACTTTATGTAGCCCAAATTGATATGGCAGCATAAAAAAAAAATAAATATTGATCATATAAAAGCACCAACAAACGTTTGCAATTTTTTTTTTAAGTTTCGATTAAATTTTGTTTTAATAAATCAATGTGTCGCCATAGCAAATTACCTTAAAATAATTTTAAGGAACATGTTTATTGGTACGAAATAAATAGCACGGTTATTAGGTAGTTGTTTCGGCACTGTCAAAATAAAAGTTTTAAAACGATATTTTCGACAGTTGCTGTCGAAATTGCTGTCAAATTGATATAATTTCAATAAATTTCGCGCTTACGTTTAATGGCAATAAATTACTTTGATAGATCCATTTCAACTCGATAAAATAAATATAACAAATAGAAAATTGTCAAGTGTAATGCAATATTGCACCCATTGCATGCCGTTTTAGTTGTCATTATGTCATTTAAATTTTGCGATTTCTTTTTTATTTTAGAGAATAATTTGCAATGCACTCGAAACGGTGCCTGTCAACAAATCTAGTGCTTTGCGAGGGACATCAAACAACTTTTCCCCTCCCATTCACATGGAGAGGCCTTCGAACAAAAGTGATTATCGTAAACGTGTGAGATATGTACACCAGAGTGTTATCATAAAGTACAAAGAAAAAAAAAATTGTTATATATGAAAAATCAATTTGATGATGAAAAATGTCGAATATAAATTTTTCAATTCAGATGCTTTGCGCATGAATCTGTTTTTATCTTTTATAAACTTTTAGTCTCTTTAATTATGGAAATTGTTGTTAAATTTAAGAACAATTTATACTTCAAACTCACGAAAGAAATTTGTCGATGAGAAAATTTTAATATAAATGAGAAAAACAAAAAAAAAATAAAAATTCGAAACACACACAGTGAGAAAAGGAAAAGCGGCAAAAGAGGAAAAAAGATTTTCTTTGAAAAGCTCACGCCCTTTTCTTGGACATCTTGGAAAAAATTAAGTTGCAAAGTTTTTGAATTAAAAGAGATGATTCATATACAAAATTATGATAAGAAAATAAGTTATATAACCGCGTTGACATCCGACAACTTATATAACAAAGAGACAATAGAGAAAACCGCAATTGCATTATTGAGCATGAAAATGATACTAAGATTGTTTGAATCTTCGTATTCGCTAGCACCTCAGACTAACTTGTTTTTAGTTATTCAGAAAAAAATCATCAATAGTTTTCGTCTTAGACACGATTCAATTAGTTAAAAAAGTAAAAAAGAAAAAAGTTCGATATTTGATAATTTAAATTTGATTAAATTCCACAAATTCAAATATTGCTCGCATTTGTTTTACTTAACGTTAAGCACTTTTCACAACCAACACAGTTTAAATAATGTTTGATCTTAGATATATTTTTCTTATGACCTCAACCGTTGAACTCCTAAACTTCACTGAACGTTCTAATAGCATATAAATTTCGATTTGCCAAAAGCTTTAAAAGATATGCATTGAAAGTGACAAAAAAAAAGAGATGTGTTGATGACATGCGCATTCGCCAACGCGAATTCAATGAAAAACCTTTCTGTCTCTCAGGGAAAAAAAAACGTTGTTGGAAAAAAGAAATTCTATAGCAATGGAAATTTGGTTTCTTTATAAAATTTTGAGTAATTGAAACATTAATTAATTGTCCAGAAATTGTTGACAAACGTATCGAGTTCATGTATCTAACAATTATTGCAGGTTATCGACCTTATTTTCACGTTACATAATGAAGAGATTTCTCTTAGAGATAACTCACCTTTTATGTATTAATTTTCCTCAGATTTTCAGACATTTTTGAGCACTTTTAACACAAATGAAATTAATAACTCTATCAATTTAATTGAACTTTTTTTTTCTCAATTAATTTTTCTCGCCAACGACAACAAAGGACAATTGAAAAAAGTGACTATCCTGCACGATAGTTTTCGGGAGAATGTTCAGCTGAATTTGCAGTCGTAGAATCATGCGTCAAAATGCACAAAGAAAATTGCAATAACAGATATTCAATAAAATATCCTCTGTTTTATTCTGATAGCATGCGCAGTAGCGCCGATATATGGCTACGTCATAGATGAAATGCACTTCAACATCATTAAGGGAATAGCTCCATCATCGCTATACAGATCATTAGATGTGATTAAGAATATATTTTATTGATCCCTGAAATGGTTCTAACACAATCTCTCGATTGCATAATAACTTAATTAAAGCACTCGACATAATTTTTCGATTGTTCAATTTTATTATCGATTCTATGAATTTGATTGAAAAGTCTATAAGTCTATATTAATAAGTTTAGGCATAATTTTTTTTTATCGGTTTAAAGATTCATTCAAACGAAATAAATAAATATAGCGAAATGTAGTCTCAATAATAAAATCTTTCCGTTAGATTGTATGTACACAATATTTATGTATTTATTTTGTTTTGCTCCTTGTAAAGAATTGATTGATTGATTCCCTTCTGTTTAAAAAATATAACTCAAATACCCAACGTCTACTGATTGTTTCAATGTTTGTATCTAACAACAAACCAACTAATGAATAAACTTAACAAAACTTTCTAGATGAAAGTTGATAGAACTTTTATTTATCTCATAATTAAGTTTTTCTTATCTTGATCCCTTTTCATTTTACGTCATTTTTATGATCGAAAACAATGTATCGCAAACATGTACAGAACAAAAATAAATAAATATTTATATATTTTCATTTATTCCGCGTATAGTGTAAAATTCACATAATCTGCAGCCATCCCAAAGAATTTATATTGTGCATAATTGGAATTCAATTTGATTGAGAAGTTTAAAAATATTTGTTTCTTTTTTAGCAATTAGAAATTATTAAGTGTTAAGAAATATCAAAATTCGAAAACTATTCAGAACATTGTTCATTGATAAATATTTCTTTCTTTGTTTTTTTTTTTTACAAATGTCAAACCACCTTAATCGAATTTAACTCTTTTTTTTTATCTAATTATGACTTTTTTTGGAAGTACGAGGTTTTTTGACTAACTTGAACATGAAACGAACTTTGGGAGAGGTTCAGTGTCGAGCACCCAACTCATCGAATTTTTTAAATCTACGAAACTCCCAAGGAAAATTTCCAAGTTTTCTTTATTTCTTTTGCGAGATCTACTAACAGTTACAACCTGTATTTTGTTTTGTATTCATTTGATTTCACTTAAATTGACACTCTCCCTCTAAGGACTGTGATTCGGATGATATTTGAGGAGAAATAAGCAACTAGAATAAAATTTTTCTTTAGGAAAATTTAAAAGGAAAATTAACTCGTGTGAAATATTTTCCCTACGATATACCTACAATAAGGCCAATGTAATATATTTAAAATAAGCTGAATAACGGAACCGAATAAGTTTTCTATAATACGTTTTAAATTTGATTGTTTTATATCCTTCTCTTTCTTGTTTGTTTGTTCCTTTTTTTTGTATATAATTAATTTTATATATATGCATTGAATAAGTTTTTAGCTGATGCAAAAACTGTTGTTAAACATGTTGTTGAAGTTTCTAAGGCAACCGATAATTTATATTTGTTAAAAATAATTGCCGAATTTTTGTTAAATGTTTTTGATGTTACATGTTTTATAATCTAATAGTCATAGAATATTTTTGAAGTGTCGCACGTAGTGGCTAAATTTATATCTATAGGTTCATCTATATTTATTGCGTTTGAACCATCATTAGTAGCACGAGATGATCTTTCAAGAATAACTCTTTCGATGTCTGGTGTTTGAGCAATTGATTTTTGTTCATCGTCTTTAGGAGAATCGACGCAAATCGTAACAACTGGAAGAATTGAATTAGAATCTTGTATTGCATTCGAATCCTTATTATAATCTGAAAATGAAAAAATGATGAAAATTTATTAATAATCGATTGATTGAGAAAATTTCCATGGTTTCTTCCAAGCTCTGTAATTCAGTTTTACCTTTTCTAACTGCACCCTCATCCAAATCAGTTTGATATTCTTCACTCTCGCGATGCACGATAACGTGATGAATAAGTGTTTGATTTGTTGTGAAGGGAACTTCCGGCGATGGTTCCGTTACCAAAATACTAACATCTGCTGGCGAATTATTAACATCTGATGGATGAAAATTAAATTAGATAAAAGTACTTTGAGTTAAAATAACAAATTTAATTCACCTAAATTCACGTTACGATTCAATCGAAGAACCGATTGATCACTTAATCCCCGTTCAAGTCTCGGTTTCTTTTTGATGAAACTCGTAGCTCGCTTCGATTTTGTTGGCGGAGATGTGGGAGATTCATTGAGTTTACTAGTTGTTGGTTCATTAGGACTATTCACAACTTTTCTATGTACGGACGGCGAAGCTAAATGTTCCTGATCCACAGCATCCTGATGCCGAAGGAAAAAGTTATAAATGCTCTTTCGACGCATTGGTGGCGCTGCTAGATCTCTATAATAGTTTAATTGATAAGATTAATTCATAAGTAATTAAAAATTTAAATCATAATCATTTACCTTTTTCCATCTTGTTCATTTGGTCCCATTTTGATATCTTTCATAAGATCTCCCGTTCCCGGAATCATCATCATTGGAAGATTGAGCCATGGGCCAGCTAATTCACTGAGATCAGAACCATCTGACGCTCTAGAACTTTTGCGTGATGAGCATCGACTTGATGTGCGAGAACAACGACGATGAATCTATGTTTTATGAAAAGTATTTCTTAATATCTATGCATCAAAAAATTCAAGACTTGATATTGTTACTTGTAAGTGCAAAAAATTTAAAGCTGAAAGTTTTCCATGCCATCCGGGACTTGATGTTTGTGTTTGATCATCCGATAATGGCGATCTTTCTCGTTCACGTTTCATTCTGTTAATAAAATTATTATTTTTAAAACTAAAACATTCAATTTTTCTGAAATCTAACCTCAAATATTCTCGCCATGCATTTTGAATAGTTTTTGCTGCGCGCTCTTCGCGTTTCCAAATTCTTGTCGATGACACAATTTCAAGTTCTTTACGCGTTGGAAATTGTTTCTTGAATTTTACATCCATTTGATCTTGTAGTTGCTTGAAAGTGTCACTCTCATCGACATGACCTAAAACATGCTTAACTAATGCGTGCAAAATGTCTAAACAGTGAATTTTGTTTCCTTTGGATATCGGCAAATTGAAGGAGACAAGAGCAACCGTGTTCGGTTTCGGTATGCCCAATGGAGGATCCAATGAAGCGATAAAGTCGGATAATTGACTGAACGAAATGAATTGAGATGCATGCGGATCGTATTTCGACCAACGTATATAAAACATCTCTAAATCGTCCTCTACGATTCCGACTTCCTCTTCCTGATGCGCTTGATTGAAGTTCTCCAAAATAATTGCAATATACATATTGATAACGATCATATAGCTTATTATTATAAAACTCGTAAAATATGTTATCGCTAACAATGGATGTCCACAATCACCATTGGAAGATGTTTCTTTCTTATCATCACAATCGGGCGGCTGTATCATCAATGACTCCAATACATCATTCCAGCCAGCTGATGTCATTAATCTATTGTACGGAAATGATAATTTCTTTATTTTATTGATTGAATTATTAGAAATGTGTATTAATAACCTAAACAATAATTGCATGCTCCGACCGAATGTTTCGAAATTGATCATATCGTTCAGTGCACCTTGTTGCTTTACGTGACCAAACAATGACATCCCCAAGATTGCATAAACGAACAACAACAATGCCAGCAAAGCTCCGATGTTAAATAGCGCCGGCAATGAAACGACAAGAGCAAACAAAAGCTTTCGTATGCCTTTCGCGGCCTAAATGTTGACAAAAAAAAAGGTTAGAAATAGAAAAATTGTGTCATTAATCGCTGATTTGATGGTTATCGTCAGTTTGAATAAATTTTTTATACCTTTATTAAACGTAAAATGCGGCCAATTCGGAATACACGAACAACCCTCAATAACGTTGGTGATATTGGCAAATCAATCATGATGTCTTCCATCAAAATGCCAAAAATTGACGCGAGCACAAGCAAGAAGTCGAAAACGTTCCATGGAACGGTAAAATAGTGATATCGTAGGCCTAAATTAAGAAACAAAAAAACACAATTTGAATAAACAAAATGATATGAAAATTGAGCGTTTAAGCGCATAAACTGCCTCTCACCTATAATTTTTACAATACATTCCAATCCAAAAACAGTTGTGAAAAATGCATTGCTAACTTCTAATATAAAAAATATGGCATGGGGTTGATTGTAATGCTCAATGCCCATCGATAGCATATTCAAAAATATTAGTACAAATATAGCAATCTCAAAGCGACGGGAATTTGCCAAATCATAAAACATTGCCATCATCGGATTTAAAGGCCGTTTAATTACTTTCTGGGGCTTCTTGCGGCCGAGTTTCTTCATTGCACAATAATAACTCTTTTGTGATGGTGTTAGAAACATTTCTAATATACCGCCTTCGTACTAAGGAATTAAAGCAATTGCTTTTATGGTCATTGGCAAAAGTTCAATGAACTCACCCTTTTCTTCAGCATATTGAAGTTATCAATAATTACTCCAATAAACAGATTAAGTGTAAAGAATGAGCCGCAAATTATAAAGATAACAAAATAAATATATGCATACAAGTTTGCTTCACGTGACGGTTGCAAGTCAACTGTTGATATAAACAGAAAATAAATCAAATATGACGTCATGAAGTCGCATGGCAGAAATTGATTTTTACCTCCACGACTGTCAACTGCATCAGCCATTACTTCCATCCATCCTTCAAATGTGGCAACTTGAAACAGTGCCAAATATCCCATTCCAACATGATCAAATGTTATTTTTGAATTGATCCATGTGTAATTTATGTAACTAAATTTATCGCACTCAGATCTATTATTTACAATATTTATTTCGACTCGTTCCTGATTTTCATCTACACATTTGTAGAATTTTCCCGCAAAAAACTGTACGCCAATGATTGAGAAAATCAGCCAGAAAACGAGACACACGAGCAGTACATTGAAGATTGACGGAATCGCATACATGAGAGCGTTGACAACAATTCGCATTCCCTGCCACCGTGATATGGCTCGCAGTGGACGAAGCGCACGAAGAGTTCTCAACGATCGAAGTACTTTTAAATTTTCATTTTCTTCAATCAACAACGAAAAAACTGAAACCTAAGTTATCAAAAAAAAAATTGCAATAAATAACAGTTAATTAACATGACTTAATTCCTGGCAATTTAAACTTACAAATACAATGACAAAATCAAGGATCGTCCAGAAGCTGGAAAAGTATTTCGTAAAGCCATGTGCGATCCATTTCAAGAACATTTCAACAACAAAAATACTTGAGAAGAAGAAATTGGTCCAATAAAGAATGCGTTTAAGCTCCTTATTCTTATCCAAATGAATGTCTTCGAAGCATAATGTCACCGATGATGCAAATATCAAGACAAGTATCATCCATTCGAATGCGGGCGTATCGACAACACTCAGTACCGCTGCACGAAAGCTGGTCCACTTTTGTCCTGTTTTAGTTCTTATGCAATCATCCCAGCATGAACAGCGATCGTAGCATGATTTTGGGAAGCAATCTTGTGGAATTTTTGATGCTTTGCTACGACCGAATCCAGGAAATGACGTTGAATCATCATAGACGCCTTGTGAATTTCGACGACCACCAACAGTCAAATCATCGACATACGTCACAAGGCAATGCCAGGGTTTTCCTGAACTATCCGTTTGTCCTGTCACTGGTTGTTTCATCATTGTTGTCATTTCTTTTGAATGCACAACGGGACTTTTAATCATTTCGACTTCTTCTTGTATATGAACTGACTTTCGCACATCGGTTGGTTCAACAATTGAATTGCGTTCGTTGTAGGTGTTTTCAAAACTGTCTTTCATGAAATTTTCATCTCTCAAAAACTGAAAAAGCTCCTTTCTATCGCAGTTAAGTAGTTCGTCCTTCAAGTTTATCTGATTTAATAGATCATCTTGATCGTACGATAATGTATTTATTGATTGATTACTTGAGAGTCGTTTAAGTTGTTTACTAATTTCGCTATATGTACAACAACTACTGCTATTGCTATTTGTATCGATTGCATGCGCTGGCGAAGTAAATGGTCTTGGCATCGGACACGATTGTCGTTTTTGAATTTGTTGAGGTATCCCGTGAACCCTTCGAATTGAACTTAATGATCGTCTATCGACATTATCAATCGAATCATTTGGTTCATCTTTACTTTGCTGAGTGCCAAAACCGGAAGACATTTGATGTAAAACTCCAAAATTACGTTTGTCGTCGGGCAATTGTCGATCATCCATTTCCATTATTGTTTCTTGACTGCGACTTCTTCCCGATATAGTTTTCAGAACGTTTGCCTTTGGAATGTCATAATTGAAATCAGATCCCGACAATGGTCGATTGAGAGATTCTTGATAGCTCTTTGAATAGATTGGCGGAACTGTTGATGATTCCAAATCCGTCTTTATTGAACTCATAAGAATTCCTTTCTTTTCAATTCGTTGTCTTAACACAATTTCATGGACAATCTTTTCAAGTTTACTTCCTTCATCATCATTATCGGGCTTCTTTTTAAAACGTCCTTTGCGCATTAAGGATCTTATGCGTTCAAAGCTTTTTGCCAATTTTGATTCATCACCAACTTCTTCTTTCTTATTCTTAAGCTCTTCCGAATTGAAGCTATTGAGCAACAGAGCCAAGAACAAATTTAAAACCATAAAATTTCCCATCACTAAAGCTGGCAAGAAAATGGCAAAACATGATCCTTTTGTTGTTCCTTGCTAAAATATTGATTATAATTAATTAATTATTTCAAATATTGGAATTTGAATTAATATTTACTGCTTCAACAACACGCATACAATCCCATAATGGTTCAATCCATTCACCGCATAAGATTCTAAAAATCATCATGAATGAATGAAAGAAGTCATTAAAATTCCATCGCGGTATTGGATCTGGATCAAATTTATCAGCTGTGTAGTCCTTGCCGAACAATTGCATTCCAATTACAGCAAAAATGTAAATGACAATAACTAAAATGAATGTCAAATTTCCCAAAGCACCAATTGTTGATAGAATAATGCTCAGTAGAACACGCATCGTTATCCATGATTGTGCAAGCTTGAGAACTCGAAGCTTTAAAAGTTAAATGAAATTAGTAACGTTGAAAAAAAGCTTTCTATTATAAAAAAAGCTCACCAATCTTAATCCACGAAGAACGCTTAAGCCATCAACAAGTTCAAAAATCAAATCAAGTATGCTCGCTGTAACAATGCACAAATCAAAGATATTCCAGCCACATTGAAAGAATTCTTTTGATAACGCAATAACTTTCATTATGCACTCGAGTGTAAAGACAAATGTGAAAACCTGTGAATTTACCAAAAGAATCATGAGTGAGCTTATAAAATAATTAAAAGTGTCAGATAAATATTTTTGGGGGGCGGGGGCGAAAAATTTTCTAATATTTTTACAACATAATCAGGCAAAAATTTATATGTATATTATTAAACATTCCACCAATAATCAAAAATCACCTTATTTCCAAAGTCCAAAACAAATTTTACGGTCTCACTCATACCATGATGTTCCAACGCTAGGAATGTCGTATTTAAAACAATACATAAAGTAATAAATAATTCGAACAACGGATCCTTAACGATTTTGTAAAGACCGTTTTGGAATGACAACCAGCTATCATAGCTTATGCAACAATGAACACAATATTCACAATTACGATCATCGGGAAGATCATCTGGAATGGTTTTTTTTTGAAGAGAGAAAAAAACGGAAAAAACAAATAAATTAGGTTTCCATTCAAAAATAATGCAGAAAAACATATCTAACCACATATTGAAATATATTATATAAAGAAACATTATTAATAAAACATTTTGTTTTTGTTTTAAGGACATAAATTATAACAATTCATAATAAAAATTACAGTAATAATATCGGGCACAAAACACACCTATTACAACAATTGATTGTGACAAATAATCGGGTTGTAACGCATAAACATCGAGTTTTTTCTTGTTTCGTGATAAATTATTACCATTACATTTCACAATTTTGACTTCCCGCGGCGACAATGCTAAAGTGACCTGATTTTGATTTAAAGAATGCGATTAAAAACCTTCCAAAATTCAGTTTCCCTTTTTTCGAGGAGTTGATAAAGAAACTGACCTCCATTGTTGATGGATGTTCATCTTCATGGTCATCAACAACGCCTGAATCGTCTAATGAAGAATCCCGATTTGAGCTCGTTTGACGACTCGACAATAATTGACCGCGCAATGGATGCAAAGTGTTTGGATTTTCGGGCTCTTCAATTGCAGTTGCTGCTGTTGTTGTTGTGGCTGTAAGTGCTTGCTGTTGGATCTGATTCAATTGAGCTTGTTGTAATAAGCCACGCTTTTGGATTGTCAATGCTTGTGGTCGTGTAACGTTCGATGTGTTACTGTGTCGCGGAGAAGGCGACGGAGTGACAGAATGGCTTTTTGTATCTGATCTACTATCATCATCTTCAACCGCCTCATTATTGCTACTGTTATTTGTGCTATTGGTGGTATTTACATTATTTACATTCGTGGCACTTTTTGTTTCCTTTCCTCGTTTCCGCCGTTTCGTTTTTTTCCTCGAATAAGATGCCATAAGAACATTGCGCTTTGAATCAATTTTCTTTCCCGTTTGCTTTGTCAATTGCTTTAAATGCAAATTAGACGGATCAAAACTGAATGTCGAATCGTCTCGATGATCAATTAAGTCCTTACGACGCTCTTCTTGAGTGATTTCTGCTTCTTCTTCATAACTTAACGCTACTACAGCTAACATCAAATTAATCAAATAAAAGGAACCGAAGAAAACCACAATTGTAAAAAAACTGACGCTCATTGGACCACATGTTGCTAACACCTACAAAACACAAATCATATAAACAACACATTAATTATATAATTGTTACACAGAAATTATGCTACAATTAACTTGCCATATTATAAACATTTTCCCAATAATCTAATGTAATTAATTGAAACGTCGTCAACATGCTCCACATGAAATTATCGAAATTTGTGTATCCATGATTCGGATTCGGACCGATGCACAAGCAAGTGTAATTTTCGGGACAATGACGAGCACCAGTTAAATTTCCACACAACAAGTAGTCAGCATCTTCATCATCGCTTTCCTTCTTCCACGTCGTGTTATCACTGATCCAGTTATACCAATCAGAATCCGATACGTTTGTCCATTGATCGGGAAGATTTAAAACACATTTGTGACGCAGCTCACCCATGTAGACTTGAAGTGCGAATAATGCAAAAACCATGAGGCAAAATATCGTCAACGTCATAACTTCAGCCAGCTGTTTGAATGAGTGAAGCAATGCATTAATGATAGTTTTTAGTCCGGGCATGATGGAAACAGTTTTCAACGCTCGAAGCACTCGAAATGTCCTCAAGCCAGCCAGGTTGCCAACATCGAGATTCATGGTTGCATAGCCACTTGCAATGACAACAAAATCAAGCCAGTTCCATGGGTTTCGCAAATAGGTATATTTGTTAAGTAAAAATCCTTTTGCGATGATTTTAATGCACATTTCAACTGTATATATTGCCAAAAAGAATAATCTGAAATATTGAAAATAATTAATGATTTAATGAGGGTTTATAATTTAAAAAAATATTTTCGTACTCTGCTTCCTCATTGGTGTCGCTCATAGCCAGAAAGATGCAATTAAGTAGAATTGTTGCCATTACAATATAATCAAAATACTGGTTCGTTGCAATAAAAACACATATTCTACGCAGTGGATTCCATGGTGGAAAAAGGAAGAGACTTTTGGTTCCGGTAAATCGATGGATATAATTTTTTTGGAATCGTTTTGATACTACACAGAATGTCTGCAAAAAAATTGAGCAATAGAAATAATCGTTATTTTTTTATTTAAAATTTGCACAATCGAGAATTCGAAGTGCGAAAAGGGGCAAACAACTAAAGAGAGCAAGAGAATTTCGGGACATGTAGAGAGAGGAAACTACAGACGTTCTTTTCATTGCGAGCCGTCGAGCAGAACAGTTGTACCGATTTTTAATTAGTCGGAAAACGCGTGAAAATGAGAGCCAAGGTGAGTTGAGCTAGTTAATTTAACTAAACTCATTGTGCTTTATCGTTTGACATTCAATTCAATCATAAATACGTTGAATTTGCATTAAAAAAGTGAAAAAAATATTTTTCAAACATGCGGTCTTTTGAAAATGGCCGACTATTTAATGAAAACTTGATATTGAAACGATGAAAAGTGTAGAAATATTGTGATTAACTATGCAGAAGTTGCCCAGTGATCGAACTTCGCATTTTTTACGATTGAATTGTGATGTCGCGAAAAAATCGATAATTTAACATATTTAACTTTTTTTTCTAATTTTAGTGGCGTAAGAAGCGTATGCGTAGGTTGAAGCGTAAACGCAGGAAGATGCGTGCAAGATCCAAATAAACGGTAAGTTTAAACATTTTAACAAAAAAAAAGTGAGGTTGGAAACTAATTCGCAACATGAAATTTTCGCATTTCAGGCCGCTACCAGATAATGTACAAACCAGCATTTCTGATGGAGGAGGGATGTTACTTGGAACACGTCATTGTGAAACTTATCTTGAGCAATGATAAGAATGCACAGCATTAATAAAAAAAACACGAGTTCTATTCCAAAACAAATTGCAAAAAAGTTTTTTTCATGGTAGCAGTTTGAGTCGCGTAGAGCGCACACTTGTCATTTTTCAGGTTCATTAATCCTTTTCAGACAAATGAAGCACGAAATCGGTAACAATCACGAAAATGATTCCACTAATTAACTGTTGAGCTGTCAGCGCGGGCTTGAGTGGATATTTTGGAGAGGGAGGAAGATCATTAAGTAGCTATGCGGCTCCAAGCACAAAATTGCGAAAGAGTGTGGAAAACAAGTTGTTAACAACAAATAAAAGCTATTGACTCGTATTTATTTTTCCATACATATGCGCAGTTGTTGAAGCGCTCTCATCATACATAAAAAAGCTCTCAGTTTTCTTTACAAGTCCCAAGTCCTTTCACTACCCGCACAACATCAAGTGTGAATAAGATTGTATGTTTGTTCCGTAACTTTCATTCAATTTTGATATCATAAAAACCCGCGCCGCACAGATCGCTGTCGTTTGGCCAGTTATTTTTATTTATTGATGGGTGGGGGTCGGGTGTAGGAAAAAACGCGCGCGTTATGAATGATAAATAAAGCACATAATATAGTTGAATGTTCTACATTGTATAATCACGTCACATACTGACTTCCATCATTTATATCGACAGTTTTTCCTCTTTTTTGATATACTCAATAATGTAATTTATACACACATATGGGACACAACGCATATTGCTGCTTTCAACCCGCGAATGGTCAAAGGAAAAACAATATAAAATTGTGCTTATGAGAGCGAAACATTCGTTGGTGATGAATAATGACGTCATTCGTGCACGCTACCAGCGATAATTACAGCAAATGAAAAAAAGCTATATATGTAACACCAACCGACTAATTCAGAATATTAACATTTTATTTTCCCTTATTTTTAAGTGACGTCGTTAGCGAAACGGGTTCCCATTTCTCATTAATATACCGCAATGTATGGAGAAAATTAAAAAGTTTTTTTTTTGCGCTTTTAGTTAGAAACAAAAACTTGTTTTGTGGGTGGGTGGACAAATAAAACTTTTTCATTTCTTTTCATCCGTTTGCCAAGATAGAAATGAGAAAAAAAAAAATATTTTATCGAACAAGGCACCACACAGTTATATAAATGTGCTGACTTTGATTTGTTTTCATGCTTCATGCATGCGATTGAGAGCACACCATAGAACATTGAAATGCTTTTTAAATCCAATCAGTTGGCGCAAAAAAAAAAAAAACTGAATTCGATTTCACATCTATAATATATTTAATGTAGATATGTCGTCACCGATCGACTGACAAGACACAATAACGAAGACAAGAGGTCGAATTTAATATTTGAGAGGCGCGGGGGTTTAAACGTCATAATATCATCAATCAATAGAGAACATGATATATTTAAAATAATATTCTTTAGACATTTGCATAAGAAAATATGAAGAAATGAAAAGTTCTCATATTACTTTTTTCTAAGTGGCATTTTACTTACTTCCTCATAGATGAAATTGTCAATTTCTTCCAGCGGTCGACCATACATATTCGATGGGAATGGCTCAAACTTCTTTGGCAGCAGTGAACCGTCTTCGACTTGTACCTTTGACCTTGGATGAAAGCCATATTCCTTGACCAGTTGAACATGCCTCGATTCATGTTTGTCTTGGGATTTTTCAGTGTAGGCGACGACTTGAACTTGTTGTTTAGCTATAAAGAAGAACAAACAATACATGAAACAAATTTAAATAGCACAAAACACGGATAATGTCTTGTTAGCATCCTGAACAAAGAAAAAAAAAAACCTCAAATGATTGAAATAAATGTTTGGCATCTGATTGAATTCTCATGACTCATAAATTCCCATGCTCGATCAATGAAGCTTAAAAATTTTCAACGAAAGGCTTATTAACAAAGCTTAACAGGGCTTAACACATTTTCCAAGTTTATTTGATAGTTTTCCTCTTGAATATCATTATCTAAAGTGCTTGTTCAAAGTTTGTTTCTCTTTTTTTTTTCTTCTTAAAGATTTGCCAACAAAACAAAACTTGTAAAAGAACTTTATGAAACCGACCTAAGGAAATGTTATTATAGCCATTTCACAAAAACCTAATATGAGCAATTTAACACAATTTTCGAATGGATAGAAATAAAAAGGTTTACTTTAGACAGAAAACTTTTCACCATCCATAATATGAATAACAATAAAGAGATAAATAAATCATGAAATGATTTTAAACACACAAATGGAATCATCCATGGCTAAGGTTCATTACATTTATAAATGCATGACGGTGATTTAAAAAAGTATTTGCATCATCACATCGTTTACGGTCGGAAACATGGAATATTGTTTGCTCACCTTTTTCATCAGTGGGAGTTGTATTTTGTTCCAACATATTTGGGTTGCAGGGCGGAGAATGTGAGGTGCAAGGGAATGCTCTGAATTGGTTTTTGGGGGGCTTCTATGTTGGTCAAGTTACCATATGTAATTGAGTTGTGTGCACAGATACGAAAGTGAGAACAGTCAGTGGTTTTTTAATATTCCACACGATGCTGAGACCTCACTATACATATCTCTTGAATTTTGCATAACACACGTCACGAATCATGGAATTGAAACACTTTGATTTTCACTTTTTTCATTAAACTGATTTTTCACTCTAATTGTGCTTGTCATTTTCCTTCCTTGCTATTAATTTTATTTCTTTTGATACATACGAAAACAAAATTCTCTGCAGTCTGCACTATTTACAAATTTACGCCAAATATTTTTGCCACTTCACCGCGTTCAATGATTTTTCTGCGGAAGAATTTTATGTCGAAATTATAATAAAACATTCCACTCCTTCCCACATCCACTTCAAAATTTGCTTGCGAATTTCGCCAATAAATTCAGTCAAAACGACTAAACACGAAAACATTCCATAAGCTGCCAGATGAAGCATTCTCCCGGCAGAAGATTTAAATTTCAAAAGAGCTTTTTGTTCACCAATTTGCTACAACCGTAGACAATTTATGATTGCAAAAATGGAGGAAAATTTAGCGTGGGAGGGAAATTGTAATTAAAAACAAAAAAAAAACTTTTGAGAGCTTTAATGGAAAAAAATATCCTTGTTCGTTTATTTTAGAGGAAAATAATATTTTTTTTTGTGTGTGCTACAAAATGCATTAAACGACAGAGACAACATGTTGTGTATCCATTGCACGTTTGGTGGTTGCTGGTTTTTTTTTCTTCTTTGCACTTTAAAATATCACTGCTGCATGTCTTTAATAATTACTTTGCCACATTAAATGCTGAAAAGCAGATTACACACAAAGCATGTTCATTTTGAGCGCGCGATGTGGGAGCATGAGGGCGAAAAGAGTGAGGAAGAGAGCTTTAATAAGAATATTCACGAAATATATAAATCTGAGCATGCGTCCAGCAACAAAATATATGTTTTTCATTTCGTTTTTCACTGTTTCTGTGTTTAAATAGCAGATTTTGAATATACCGAAATAGAGGCATTAGCACAATGAACAAAGTTTCATATATTTTTCAGTTACTTCTCCATACACCCACATGGATGTAAATTTCAATATTTAAAATATGAACAGAAAAAAAAATATCTCGAGACCGGAGCAGCAAAACTTTCCTGATCGATATTTAAAGTAACCACGAGGAAGTTTTTTTTTTATATTATTGTATTATTATTTTGTGTGTGCAATATCAAAAATTCATATGAGTCCTTTTTTTCACATTCATGTGGATTTCAATTCATCATAATTTGTACTTTTATTATTATGAAAAGCTCTCTCATGTGCTATATTATAGACATAGGCAGCAGAAAAAAAAATATAAACTTTTTATTATTCCGAGAACTTTTTACTTTTTCTTTCTCTTTCTCTCCCCGTCTCCCACATTCAATGTCCTCTTGTGCTTTGTTGCTTTTGCTGCTGATATATTTTGTGCCTTGAATTTTTTTTCCCTTTTGCAGAAGGAGAATAAAATGTTGGTCACATTTCACTCCAATTTTCGCTTTCGACACCTTTTATTTTACGATCTTCAGTATCTTTTTCTTCTTTACCATCCACGACAGCGATGGAACACATCGACATATCAATCCTATCCATCTATATGACCATTTGTGAACAAACATCTCTTTTTGCATTATTTTCTTTTTTCAACCTTATCCACTTATGGTGCTGTTACAATATAATCTTTAAAACCTTTTTTTTTTTTTGTAAACGAACAAAAACATCAACAAAGAAGATATGAAAAGTTATGAAATTGCAAAGAAGGTTCCTGCTTTTCATAATGATGTACATATGATGTTGGTGGTGGTATATTTATGATACATAAATATACATGTTGCTGGTGCATTCTTCCCCCTCAAAAAAAAAAAATGAAGGAAAAAATAAAGTCCATTTTACGCTTTTTCATAACATTCATGTAATGTTCTGTTATTCTGCCTTATTGCCTTTCTTTACATTGTTGTTTTGAAAAGCTCCGCGACGTGCGTATTTAATGTATATATTTATTTTTCTCACTTGTATTGATTTTAATAAATCTTATACTTTTTTTGTATGTGGCCACTTCAATGTGCGTAGCGATTTTCGCATATTTTTCCCCTATTTTTTCTCATTCATTTCAGCCGAAAATTTTGCATCAGTTTATCGCTAAACGGCTAAACTGTCAATTGATTGACTCAAAAAGCTCTGCATCCTAATGTGACTACGGCAAGAAAAAAAAAGAAAACGGAAAGGAAAAACTTCTAAGGGAAAAAGAAGTTTTTTTTCCTTCCTTTCAACCTTTAATCCATTTTTTTTCGCAAATTTTCTACGCTTTCGAAAGCCACGGAAAAAAACACAAACTTTTATCACTTTTTTTTCTCGTTAACATAAAATTTTATGATACAAGTTACTAAAATTAATTATCACAATATATTGTAAAGTGAAATTTTTGTATTAAATATTTTATTTATCACTGAACTAATTTTTTTTTTAATTTCTGTATTGCAATAATCGACACAGTTCCATTTGATTTGAATGCGATGATTGTTCTCTGGCTACTGAAATGAAATTTTTTCCTTTCTACTATTCTTCATTCGAAGAGTCCTTTTTTTCCTAAAGAGCTTTTTTCTCAATGTTCGCTCGCACGCGAGCTTTTGCGCTTGCCTCAACATTAAACAACTCAAAAACGATGATATGAACGGCGGGGAAGTTGTTTTGATAATGTCGTGTTGTTATCACTCTCATCGGATATATCTCTCAGTTGCGAATTAGCTGTTGACAAACAAATGATGTTCATTTTCTTTTATTCAATCACGATAAGCGTCAAGGCAAAAGGCCCCCGAGACGATTGTTTCAGTCTTTAAATCGCCTTTAGGAAGCAAAGCAGCGGCATTTTTTTGTATTGTGGTTTTGGACGGAAACCTTTGGAATTTATGTTCTTTTTTGGGGGTGCTTTTTTTATGGACTAATTTATATTTATTTTCTTAAAAATGTTGTTGGCGCTGAGCTCAGACAGAAAAAAGAACTTTCATTTGGATATTAACTTGTTGCTTGATATCAGTTTTCAAGGTATCCTACCCAAGAGGTCGTATACGGTTTTGTCATATGCATGAAGTTTGTTTTCACAGAAATCCGTAAGGAAAATTAAGTAAAGATGCGACGAGAGAAAAAAGAGTTTTCATTTAACTTTTCCATATTAAACTTTTATTTTATTACTCCACTTAATGTTTTTGCACAAAATTGTTGTTGATATTTTGCTATTCTTTTTCTTCTCATTCTTTTTATTTTCATCGAAAGCACTGGAAATTTTAAAAACTTTTCGTCAGATTGCATGACATTTTTTTTTATTTGCATCGAAATATCAAGCATTAAATACCAAAAAAAAATCAGTTTCATTTGCCAAAACCGAATTTGATTGAGCATATATTTTTTTTTAAATTTTACACATAATAATGCGTGTGTGTAGCATACGAAGACCAATTAAAAAATAAACGTGTTTGACCAAACAAATATTATATTAAATTAAAAATTATCATTCATCCATCATATAAATGATACAGAAAATACAAATAGATTATGGGATTGTTTATTGCGTAACGACAGGGTTCTGTCTTTATGGAGTGTGTCGCAATTCGATGGATTCCGCTTTAGATCGTCACGCAATATTTTATTTAACATTCCCTAAGAGAGTTTTAGATACATTTTTGCTTTCATTAATTGTAGAACTGAAACCAAGGATTTAATATGATTTAATTGTGTTGCTCAATAATAATCAATGTGTAAGCATTTATCGATGTGTGTGTGTGTGTGGGGTTGCGACAGTTTTTTTAATTAGCGAGTGATCGATTTTTTTTATATATGAAATAAAACTATTTCTCCAAGGCTTTTTCTTTCTTCAAAAAACAAAATTCTCTCTTTCAAAAAAATGTTTTAAATATTCTTTAAACTCTTATAACGTGGTTGCTGATAGTTGTTTGTTTGCAGTTAATTACGGCAGTTTATGCAAACTGCTGATGTTAAACGTGTGTACTGTGATTAGAGATGGTAATGAATAATAATGACGCTGAGCGATTTCAAATTGATTTTTTTTTAATATTCTTCGTCATCTGGTTGCTCTTGATCTGGCGGAGCGAAACCATCCTACAAAATAAAACGTTCGTTATCAGTACATCTATGTAATTTGTAATTTTTATAATAGTGTTAATTACCTCAGTAGCATAAAGAATATCCAAGATCTTTTGAATTATTGGCGAGCTTTCGCTTTCCTCTGCTTCTTGACACCTAAAATATCGGAATCAAATAGTCAATCATCATCAAATAGTCCATATGGGTTTTCTTTTGAGAAACTCTTTGAAAAAGAAAAACTTACAAAATCTCAATGTCTCTAAGTTTACTGAAGTAAAAGTCTCGTTCCTTCTCCAATCCTTCCAAATTCAATCTCATGTCCATTACTTGATTCGTGAGCTCTTCGATTTGATGATTGTTTACGGCTGGCTTCGAAGCATTCGAAGTTCGATTTGCAGCAGCTGGTGGTGGTGGAGCGGCAGCGACTGGTTTTGGAGTGGGCTTCGACACTAATTAGCAAAGATTTTAAATGTGATTTTAGCATCATCGTTACAGTATCAAAAAATTCATGGAATGGAAATTTTGATAGAATTTTGACCCATTTTCCGCAAGAATAAGAAAATGAAATTTGATGAAAAGCGATTATGGAACCAAACAAATATTAAATAAAAAAAAAAAAAACATGTTCTGTGCAAAAAGAAAAATAATTACATGGACGTCGCTGTTGAATTGATGAAGTGACAACGGCTGGCTTCTTTGCGAGTCCACCATTGCTACTCATCTTGGTCATTGACGTTGCGCTTCCAACACCGAGTCCCATCGGCAGACCTTCACGTGCCGCTGATGCATCATAATCTCTACCGTCATAATTAGCATCAAAGAATTTTTTGAACCATTGCAAAAATTCAAAATTATCTTGAAAGCGTCCTTTTATCAACCTTGAAATGGAAATATTGTTAGATGGAATGTCTCAAAATGCAGGATTAATATGAGCATTCTCTCGAATAAAGTGTGAGCATCGTCGTTGAGAAACAACTTACCTATCAATCGGAATAATCTACGAATTGTGTGTGCGTGAGTGGAATTTAAAATGTGGTCATAAAAAAAATTAAAAATGAAAATTAGTAATATTAACAAAATGTATGAGTGTAATCAAACAGCTGATAATCAATATCATCATATCATCGACATTCAATTGCAGAACCATTTGAAGAAAATTATAAACAGACTTTCCAAAAATAAAAATTTGTTTGAGTGCAAATATATAATTTTGAGCAAGCAAACGAAAAATAAACGAAATCGATGTTTATATAGCACTAGAAAATGATAACGAACAACAAAGAATTTCCACTCAATAAATGCGTAATGATTATGATGACTTATAGTATTACGAATTTCATGAGTCATTGTCAATTTTTATCATCCCAAGACTGATATATATATTTTTTCCATTCCATGTTATGGCGGAAGGAAAGAGAGGGAGAAGGAAAATATATTGAAATAAAATACCATTATGAACCACCCTTCGTGGAGCTGGCTGTTGCATTTGTCGTTTCACAATTGCCGGATCACCGATGCCGAGCTCATTATGAATAGCACCCGAACCTAAACCTATACCGAAACGTGCATCTGATGCGTCATAATCGCGACCATCATAATTTGCGTCGAAGAACTTTTTGAACCATTGCAAGAATTCGAAATTATCTTGGAAACGTCCCTTAATCAATTTATCAACTGGAACAATCTATACGCATATTATCAGAAAAAAAAGTATATTTTTCTTTCTTCATATTATCAAATGCACACTCAAAGCGCAAATTCGCACGCACAATCAACAATATTCATTCGTTCTGACATTTGCACAATCAATCATTATCAAAGATAATCATATCATCCTTACCTTATCAACATTCATCTTTTTGAAGGCGGCCTGTAGAATCTTGAAGTTCTGAATGTATTCATGCTCCAAATTAGTTCTGAATTTGACGCGTTTCATTGGAACCGATCCCGGAAACAGCATGTCCATGTATTGACAATAAGCAGCTCCTAAAATGGAAACATGTGTCATTAGGGTCGTCATAAATATTTAATAAGCTGCCACAATAACAGATAACATCAAATGAAACCTACCGGTACAAAGCTCCTCGATTTTCGTAAATTGGGAACGTAAGCAATCATTGACCCATGAAAGCATATCATGACGTGACAAATTGTCCGTAGTTACATTAGTAGAGTAAACGTTGACAGCCATTTCTTTCTTTTAAATGCAATTGAATAATCCCCTGGCGAGACGACGTTCAATGACGATGTTGATCTGTGTTTGAAGATGAGGGAAAAAGAAATGAGATATTGAACTTGAACTTCAAACGTCTTACGAATTTGAACGGAATTAGCGAGATGTGAATTCTTCTTTTCTCTTTTTTAAAAGAATTTTCATGAATATTTAAGAGGAGAAAAAGATGTGTGGCCAGTTTCTGTTAGGTTTGGTCAATGATAAAATAAAAACTTTCGGTGCTTATATCTGATTATTCCGGTGCGATGCGGGCTATAGATTGACCGTATATTTTTGTATAAGAAATGAAATGGAAGAAAACCGACCAACGGTAAAACAAGCACTAAAATAATCTATTTTATTTCTCTCGTCGAGCGATCAAAAGTGCTGTTAACATCGAATTAAAATAATGCAGACGAATGCGAAGCAAGAGAAATGCATTTTCTTGCATCTATTTTTAGGGAGCCTTTTAATTTTACTTTACACTTTTTTGTCATTTTCTTTCTATCTGGAATTTCTATAATAATGATTCACACACAGCTATCTTGTGCCGCAGCAGAGAAGCACTCCCATGTTGAAAAAAATTACAATACGGTGAAATTTTGCGATTAAAAGCTCATTTGAGCGAATCAAATTTATGAAAGGAAACCGATAACATGTTATTAGGTCCTGATTGTTGACGAATAAATCGATAGAACCATTGCAAATCATCGTAAGATATAGTGAAACATAATGAGGTCACTACGATCTAGAAATTTCACATTATTTTTACACAAATTTTCGCCACTTCCGTATTAAATTTCAACCCGCATTCAATTGTATCAGGATTAGCAGACATTTCACTTCCTGATGGCACCATTTTCTTACTTTTATTTGCTGTACAACACGGTCTAGCTCAGTTAAATTAAATCCACAAAATATAATGAACACAGTCGTACGAGACTAACACACCACAGTGGTAACTAATACTCTGACTAATAAATACTTCAATCTCGACTTCAGTGAAATTTAACGTCTGCATGAATTTAAAATGACCGTTAAAAATATTATGAGCGAAAAAGCTCCCATATCGAGATTTCTGTAAATTTATAAATTAGAAACTAAATTTAAATTAATGAAAAAGAAAAGTTTTATTTGACGAATTTTCTTTTTAAAATTCTACAATCACTATTTTGCTAATGAGATGTGTTTGAGGCACTGTTTTTAATTTCTAATTAAAATTCTTAATTCCTATGAACTGGGAATGTAGAATGTATACGGATTGAATCCTTTGCTGCAAACCATTATTGAATCACATATTATTAAGTACTACTATTAAATTAAAAAAAAGAAGAATAATGAGATGGGATATAAATAATAATGATGTGCACGCCAAGTGATGTCATCTTAATAAACGCAGAAAAAAAATCCAAAGTCATATTCGATATATTATTATTATTATATTGAAACATTCAAGGCCACTAACAATACTAATTCAATTTCACAATTAATCGTTGATGTTTTTTTTTTTATTTATTCCGCTAAGCAGCAAACACACAATTCATTAATTCTTCCTAGATTGGACATTGTGTGATGTAATGTGATGTGATAGAGATCATAATTATAATAAAAAAAAAGTAGAATCAACTTACAAATACAATGTTCGATCGAAATTCGCTTGATGATGAACGTACAATTTTTTCTTTTGACTTTTCTTATTTCTATGCCAAATTCCATCAAATATTCCCAAATTAACGCTTCGACTCCGAGCCCTTTCCGGTGCTTTAATGTTTGATGATGACTTTGATGATGAATTAAGTGTATCGCATAAATTTCCTGTTTTCAAATTTGTCGTGCCTGTACTTGAGCTTTTTTGCAATTCATAATTTGTATCGTGCACATGAAAGCTCTTAAATGAATATGTGTTATGTATGTGATGTGGTGATGTTTTAGATGTTAAAGGTCGTGGTGGTTGATGACTAGTTGTTGGTGAATTTGACTCAGATGTTGTTGTTGTTGGTGTCGCCAATTGAATGTTACTTAAACTTTTGTATCTACAATAATTGAACATTATGTCGGCGATGATGAGAAATATTAAACTTATAAAATGGAAAAATCATCGGGGAAAGGTTCGAGGTCGTCGGGAAAGGGTTTCAACTTTAGTTACCTAATATGAAAGAGTGGACTCTGTGGCTCAAATGGGCTCATAATATCTTTTTGAATTAGTGGCGATGAGACTTTCGGATAATGCGTGGAACAATTGCTCTTGCCAAATATCAATGTTGGTCGTCGTTGATTAAGATTTTTCTTCGATGGAATTGTTTTAAGCGGGGGCGGTATTGGTTTTTCCATTAATTCATGCTTGATCCATCCATTAGAGTTCAACAATTCCTTTTCCAGTTTGTTATTGTTAGTAAATGACTTTGTAGTATCATTTAATTTGTTAGTGTCACGGCCGCCATCGAGTTTTTGTGAATTGTTTTGTGATGAAATTTTGTTATGTAAATTCGGCGACGATGAATCCGATGTGAATTCAAAGTTATTTAGATTTTTCGGTAGAGGCGCGAATCCTCGAACATAGTCATAAATTTGATCGATTTCGTCGTAAATTTCGTCATATTCTTTTCCAATCAATTGATTTTGAGTCGAAGAATTTCGTTTATTTATTACGGATGCATCTGAGTTTGCGGAATTTTTCAGAACATAACCATTCGTTATGAGACCTGTTTATTGATTAAATTATTTAAAAGATTATTATTGTTATTTTTTTTTTAATTAAGTCAAGTGCTTTAATTTACCATCCTTAATCAGTGAACAATCTTTTTTAGTGCTGCTATCTTTCTCATTGAATTTCAAATCAATGACTTGAAGACGATCTTTTGCATCATCATTGAGCATACGATTGGCTTTCTCGAGGAGTCTTTTAAACTCATCGAAGTTTTGTAGCTGCTCAATGTTTTTAACGCGTTGCATTTTGAGTTTTGCATTAAGTGGGACTGAGATCAATTCCATGTCTTTTTGCAATGGTAATGCAAAAATATTATTTTCAAGTTCAACACATCCTAATAATCTTAATTCTGGCACAAATGCTGTTTTAAGTCCTTTCGGTGGCAGACCATGAACCAATCTTACAATTAAAGGCATTCGCTTTTGAAGCAAATTTTTAACCTGTCAAGGAAATCGAAATTTAAAAGTTTCATATACAATTTATTGATATAACAAAAATCTAGTTGCAGAAATAAAATAATTATTGTTGCAAAAGAGAATTATATCATGGTAAATTTAAATCTTCTCGGTGTAGAAACTAAAAGGAGACTCACTTGATGAACACCACTTATGCTTATGCTATCTTCTTTTGCTATTGGTGAAAATTTTGCTTTACAGTCGAGTGGCAAATTTATCAATTGATTCTTGCTCGTCTTGCATTGCAAGAACTTTCCATTATCACTAATTGGCTGTAATATTTCTCCGGCATGAATGCTTTTACTGGCATTATTACATCGCACAACAAAACTTTCGCGTACGAGCACCTTTATATTGCGACGACGTGATAGCTCAAGAACATTTTCAAATGGCTTTGTACTTCGACCCTCTTCACTAAGCAACTCAAAATAGCCACTATAAGAGTCGGGTATCAAAATCTTTGATCCCACACTCGATGTTTTTCTGCCTTCCTTGATTTTGATAGGTTGTGCAACTATTTGATACTTTCGACCGGCATTAAGAAACAATGCAGTTGATTGCAAATTGGGATTTGATAAACTTGGAACGCCTAAACATAAATGCTGACCCTTTATAATTTTTGCAATCATTGGCATATTAGTTTTTGAAAATTCTCTGTAAGAAATTTAAAAGGAAATTAATTTTTTCTCATAAATGAATCGATGAACAGTTTCAGAATTCAACTGATAAGAATTTAAAAAAAATTACTTGAAAGTTAAAGCAAAAGCAGAGGATTTTTGGCAGTTTATCAAAAACCTGTTACGGATTAGTAGAAAAAAAAAACAATATTTGAATATGACAAAAAAAACACCAAAATCACTAAGAAAGTAGAGCAAAAAAAAAAAAAACAGATTTCTCTTGTCATTTGAATTTGCTTCGAAAATACCTCAAATGTAATGGCGATTCATCGAATCGCGATGCAGCTAAAATCACTTGCGAATCACTAGCCATGTTAATATCAGTTGTGTCATTCTTTCAATTTTGTTCCATTCAATGTTCTTTTCTTTTCTTGCTGTTCTGAAAATACAAGTAAAGAGTTTTTTTTTTCTTTCATATAATATGTAAAATGTTTTCACAATTGGAAAGGAAGTTCTTCTTATTCCTCGCCGACCTCATCACATGAATTTTAATTATTAAATTAATGAAATTGTTGGCGTTTGTCATTTGACGTTTTATGAGAAATGGGCAGCCCATGAATGAAAGTGTGCTCTCGAGAAATCAAACACTCTTCGACAGCTTTAAATCCGATAACTGCCAAATGGATAAGTCTTCAAATGGCATTTTGCCAATTAGTCGGAAACAATTTTGATCATTGAATCAAAATGAAATTGAATCAATTTTGCACACTTCGTGATGACAGAGTCGAAGAAATTTTGTTCGAAATCAATAAACTGTATTCATTTCATCATTTCGACACACTTCATTCATGGCGAATAAAAAACAACAGCATTGAGTGTTATTAAGGATTTCGTTCGATTCCCGTGAGTAAAAAAAAGAGTTTGCATGTTTGAAAGTAGTTTAAGGAATTTTATTTTCGCAATCTTTTCACAAAAATAGCTCTACAGGGACGAAGGTGTTACAAACTTCCAAGTGTATATTCCAAAATAGAACAAATAAAAAAAAATCTTGTTTCTGTTGCAACATAAAGTTTGCATACAATTAGCTTTCAATAAACTTTAGCAATTTCACCAACCACTCAAATCGGATGAAATTTTTGAAATTTTTCACAAAATTGAGTGAAAATTTGATCGATATCATTCTAAATTTGCAACTGGCACCATAGTAAAAATAGCAAAAAAAAGAAATATTTAATAGCAAACGAATATAAAAATTACACTACAGTCGAGGTTATGCATTTGAATCTAATGTATGAATTATATTTGGATTTCTCGTCAAGTCGTTTAGGTCTGGCAGTGTCTGGAAGAAGGTTCATAATACAAAAGAGAGAGATAGAGCGAAGAAAAAAACTGTATATTTTGATTCTACAAAAAAAAAAGCGAACCATCTTCCATACGTATGGAAGTCATTCATTTTTTTGTTGTTTTCTTAAATGTGTGAAGACACACACATAAAAAAAACAGCAACATAAAACCAGTTTGATATTCTCATTTCAGATAAATACTTTATGGTTTTATGCCTTCGCAATTGCAATGCAATTTAAAACATAAAATAAGAAAGAGAACAAAAATAAATAAATAAAAAAAAGTTGTCGAGTTCTTTTGGATTGAAGAACGCAATTTTCCATTGGCAGTGAACTTTTTGTTTCTTATTTTTGGTGTTCACCTCTAAACTTGGTTCGTGATAATTATAATATTTTTGGTTTTTTTTTTTTTCGCAAAGCTTAACGTCGAACGCCACAATCATAATTATTATGTCGAAAATGATTAGGGTTTGATTTTGAAGGATATCTTAATCTTCTACAAATTAAATCTAGAACATCTTTTTCAAAGTTCCTTAAGAATAAAAATATAAATTTTGTTAAAATTTTACATACATATTGCAGTTCGTGTTCAAGCAATTGAGTGAAAGAATGTGAGTCTGTATTACAGACTTTAACAATTATTACAATAAAAAAAATGAAAAAAAAAAAAAATATCAAAAACAAGTTTCAACGCGAGAAGAAAACTGAGTAATATTGTTACTGTATACTGTATTTAGAAAGTAGAACATGTGTGAATAACGAAAAATTTATTTTAATGAAAAGAAGTCAATCACTTTCTGCATGTGGAAATTGACAATCAAACAAACAACAATCATGAGACTGAGCCCCGATGACTAATAAACGGCACACGATCGCGTTTCATGTAAATTGCTTTAGACATAGTCTTGCAATGAAATCAAAACGAAAAATGAGAATTATCAACATTATTACTTACCAATTATTTATTATTCTTTAGCATTTTTTTTTCCTCGTTTCGTTCTTTCTACAATTCTATTTCATATCCTTCAAAGTAATAATTGTAAATTTTTTTCTCACTTAATTTATTTTCTTTGATCTTTTTTTAATTATAAAATTGCAATATTAATTTTGACTCGAGACCCGAACATATAAACTCAAATCTTTTTCAGAGTCTCAACGTTTCAACCACTTCAACAGTTTGACACAGACTGAGGGCTGTATATTCTTTTTGCACAATTCAGAGCTTTCTTAGCTCATTTTTTATTCTGTTAAAAATTAAACTTCTGAGATTTTATTGTCTGTCTATAAATTTCTAGTGACAATATTAAATAAACTATTGCTGTTCCGTTTGCTATATTTC
Source organism: Propsilocerus akamusi (assembly GCA_018397935.1). Taxonomy (NCBI): domain Eukaryota; kingdom Metazoa; phylum Arthropoda; class Insecta; order Diptera; family Chironomidae; genus Propsilocerus; species Propsilocerus akamusi. Next base: position 19,825,718 of record CM031468.1, on the reverse strand, counting down.
TTTACTTTTAACCATAAAAAAAATTGTTTCTCTCATTCTCAGTTTACCTTTTTTTCTCTCTTTTAATTTTTGATTAAAATTTCACGAAAATATGAATTGAAATGATTAAAATTATAACAGAATCGAAAGCAATTAAACCAAAAATATTCTATCAAATTATAATAACTATTTATTTAAAATAATAATTAAAGACACACCTGATAGTAATGATATTTATACGGTAATTAAAAGCGATCATTCTCTTATGAAACAAAAATGCTTGCAAAACTGCTTTTAGAAGAGCTGAAGAGAATGAGAATTTTTGAATTCATCTCAAGAATCATTAAACATTCTTCTTTCGCTATTGGTGTATTATAGAAGAAAAAAAAAAAAACTTATTATTCTGTAGAGTAGTAGAGTATGAATCAAATGATTACTTGTTTGCATAAAAGCATACATTCATCCAATATAGGGAAAAATCTTGTGTTTTTTTATTGTTTTATTGAATCGATGCCAATTTGATCAACAATTTTTTTTTTATTGTGCAAAATAAAAAAAAATTCAGTCACAAAAATGCTGAAAATTTAAAACGATGCACATAAAAAGTATGCGAATACTTCAATCGCACACAAAGGCATTTTGCAAAAATAAGTGCAACATTGACCTCAAGTTGTTGAGCACGAGTTAAAAGCTTATCATAATTTTGAGCTTCGATGAGCTTCACGAGAAGAGCTTTTAAGACTGAACCTGAAATGAATAGCATATGAATAAATAAATTTGTTTTAACTTTTTCACCTTTATTTACTAGTATTTTCTGAACATAAATTATTTCTTGTTTTAAAACATTGAAAACATATCCATTCACATATCACAAAAATATGCCTGAATTTACAAATATTTTTTTTTGTTAGTTTTATAATTTTACTTTAGAAAAGTTTGATGTTGCACTCATTCAAATATGCAAATGCAGAACAAACTGCATCTGATAAATGAGTGATGTAATACATTAAAATCGGATATTTTTTCATAGTTTTCTTCTTTTTTTTTGCTTTCAGACATTTAATAAAAAAAATTCATATATAATAATTTTAAGAAAATTTCCAATACTCTATGGCTGATTTAAGACATTATAAAATCAATTATTTTTTAAAAACATTTTGACCTCTTTCGTTTCATTAAACTTGGCACAGTAAAATCATTTTCAAATGGAATTTTTCTTTTTGTTCATGTTTCTGATGACATTATCGTTATCAATGTGTTGTAAGAGAGCTTATTACCTCAAAACTTCACTCGGAATTTCGTAATGATTTCTTTCTGATCGCTATTTGATGTGAATGAAGTAAACAATAATTTTTTTTCGAGACTGTAAATTTGCTTTAATCTAAAGTTTTGGTAATGTATACTTTTTTTTTCTTTTGTTCAAAAACAATTTTTCTCCTTCGCTCATGTGGTTAAATTTTAATGTAGTTTTTTTTTATCGTAAATGTATTACTTTTTACCTCCTTGAAATGCTGAAATTTCTTTATCAATCTTAAATCTAAACTAGATTAGAGTTGTTTTAGAGAAATGGATTCAAAGTCATGAATGACACAAAAAAGAAATTAATAAATTTTGGTTGATGGTTAATTGTTTTTTTTTTTTTGCTTTGAAAGGAAACTTTTAAATTTTTCACTATAAATGCTTTTTCTCGTATTTTTTATAAATGCATATACGAATATTATTTAGTTTTTTACAAGACTTTGTATTAACTGCCAAGTTATAGTTACCAATTATACCATCAATTTCAATTCTTTCATCTGGTTAAATTAATAAGAAAAACTGCTAAGAGCTATCAATATTTATTCGGGAGAAAGATGACAGAAAAGTCGCATGGCAAATGATTAAATTCCAACATTTCTATGCGATCATCGGGGGCGCAATTTATTTTTTTTTCTCTTTTGTATCAATTTACTGACGATTTTTTCGTTCTGCAAAATGAAAATTGATTAATTAATTTACTGTCTACGCAACGAAAATTCATTTACCTTTTTGTTTCTTCTCTTTAGAATTACGATCCTTTGATTGCTTGTCCTGCTTTGATTTATTACATTTTTTGTTGATGGTACGGATTGGTTGACATGTAGTGCTGTCGCTTGTAGCCTTTAACTTATCAGTTCTTGTCATTTCACCATTCACACATTCCGACATTATTCCCTTATCGTATCGGCATGCTACAAGTGTACATATTTACACACAATCACACACAATAAGAAAAATTAATGAACTTGTTCAACTGTCAAAATGAGAATTTTTTTTTTCGCTTTTACCTTTTTCGCTTTTACCCTTCTTGCATTTCTTTTGAATTGTTCTGGTTTGAACACATGACGATTCGCCTTTCTTCAAAGTCAGAACACGAGATCTCATGCTCTTTGCATCACATTCGCTCCATGGACCCTTCGTATAACGGCAGTCTAAATAAACGTGATGTGAATATTTGTTTTGTTTAATATTTTCAGTCAGTGTATAAAGCGTTATATTTCGAGATACATACAACACATCACTAATGTACAATGAAATCTTCACGGAATTTGAAATGATAAATAAAATAATAAAAAAAGTTTTTTGTCTTACTTTCTTCAGAAACTTTTGGCTTGACAGTGCTTGAGTTGTGCTTCTTGCTATTATTAGTCTTATCATGTTTTGAATGGTGTTGATTTTTATTTTTAATAGTTTCTTGTGTAGTTGTCGAAAGTGTTTCGAGGTTTGCATTTTCAGTGTTTTTGTTCAAATGCTGTTGTTGTTGCTGTTGTTTCTGAACATTTCTGTTGTTTAAGTTTTTTTCTTTTTTATTTTTCTTACCCGTTGTTGTGGTTGTGGCTCCCGATCCGCTTGAATCTTTGGCACCACGCTCATTGCGAATTAAAACTTCACGATCATCTTCCTGCCAGATCTCATTAACATTCTTTACAACGTCATTCTTATTTGTGTCAGTTAATGGAAGTATTTTAGGCTCATCCAATTCCGATCCTTCCGTTGTTGTTGTCGATGATGTCACTACTTTCGAGTCCAAACTCAGGGCAAATGGTGGAAATGTTGCAACGGCCAAAACGGCGACCAGAATAAAAATCATTGAATTCATTTTACACCGTCTAGACATGGAGAAAGAAATTCAAATAAAAAAAAAGGAAACATGCTGTTAATAATCACAATTTTTTTTTTCTACACCGAAAAGTGCAAATACTTATTGTATCAATAGAGTTTTTATGGCGCATGTGTTCATTCATTTCAGAATAAATTTCGATTCTAGTTTTATATCGATAAAAGAAAAAACACGATAAAATACGTTGTTGATACATATAACAATTCAATGCTGTTGTGCACAAACAAGCTTCGTTATCAGTGCGAAGCAGCATTTGATTTGATAAGAATTGGCACAAATTGCGTATTTAATTTATATTCGTTATGCGAGATATTTTTTTTTTTTGTTCAACCACAATTTTCTTATTATTCACGATAGTTCATAATGAGATTTTATAGAGGTAGTAATCTCAGCGATGGCAGTTTAATGCTACATAAGGTTAACGAACCTTCTTGCGATACAATTACTAAAGATAAAAAAAAAAAAACAGATCATAATTCTATCGCCCCTTTCACGCTTATGAAGAAAATATTTTATCTCTTGTAAGAAGAAACATTCTCATTCAACCAATCATTTAAGGCAGAACTTTAATATTTCTCACCAATTTAACAACAGTTCTTCAACTAAACAACTTCAATTGATGTTAAAATAAAGGTTATTTGCGATTTTAAAAGTTTTTAAATTTTCTGGATTCCAACACTGACTTGGATGCTGGAAAAATCAATAAACTTTGATAGCTCAATTCGAAAATGGAGGAGTATCAACATAAATATTCTAGTATTATTATGCTGTGTATTTTCATTCTAAACACCCACACACATTATTGTACAATTCATGTTTTTTCTTATATTCTTTCATGATTTGAGCATGTTTCCTCAACTATTTTACCTGATTATCAATTGTCTATTAATAATTATAAGGAAATAACTTGTAATTAATAACAAATAGAATTTTTCACTGTCAGTTTTCGATGAAAGATTTAAACTACTAACGATGTCGAAGGCTGCACAAATCGAGTGAATTCCTATTATGCGAAAAGTACTAGCTTGCGATTCATTGTGGGAGGCTAGCAACAGCGCTGATTAGATGATTTCGAAGATTAATTATAACGATAGCGAATTATGTTGTGAGTATTCTGAACATGATTAATATACAGGTTATATTGTGGCCGTTACTATTTTGTCACGTGGCAATCTCATTAGACCAATGTTTGATAACATTTTATTATGTTCTAAAACTTTAATCCTTCAGAAAATAGTATTTCTGGTCACCTCATTTATATTTGGATGTATTTGTTTGATATATGTACATGACATAAACATTAATATTTTGGGGAGTAGTTCTGAAGCGAACGTTTGCTAGCGACGAGGTGAGATCGAATTTTTTATTATTTAATTTGTTAAATCTGCAATTAATTGTAAGAACTAAAAATAATTGTGATCGGCGTTGAAGTATGAGTTTTGTCATGTTAGGCATAATAAAACCTGAGATCGATTTTCTTGACGTGTAAAATAATCGAAACTTAAACATTGACCACACCTAGTAATCAAACATTCGAAAATAACAGAATTCTTTAATTTCTAGCTGATCGAATATTTACTTGAAGAGGAAGGTAATGTGTGGCTTATACAGCAACTGTCCATCCATTTAAATAATGTCCACTATTGAAGAGAGAACAGCTTATTTGGATAACCCATTTTTTACAAAACCTATCTACGGAGATTTCACCTCATTCTACATCACAATAACAATCTGCACAATATTTGGAATTTTCCTTTTTGCGTTGAATTTGATTTGTGGCTGCTGCTCCCAAAATCGTGGATACTGGAACGATAGGCATACGGGCAATCGTTGGATAGTATCACTTTGGACTACAACTCCACATAAGAATCCACCACTCGATTTGCAAGAGTTGGAAGATATCGAAATTGAATATCCACACAACTATCCAGTAAGTTCGTCTCATTTTTCATAAACAACAAAATCTTTATCAAAATCTTTGATTTTTAAGGGAGAAGTTGAGAAATTGGAATATACATCAAAGAACGTTCAAAAGACACGACGTGGTTTTGGATCGGTTCCTGAAACGCGACCAGTTGAATACACAGCAGTATCACATCAACCAACGCGCAGTGGTCAACAAGAAGAATTTGTCGAATTGCACAAACGCGAAAGTGAAATTTAATCATGACACTACTTCTTTTGTACCCAGCCGTTGCCTTTTTGGCAATGTTTGTGGTTCTTGTAATCATGCTGCTCCTTAAGTTTGGTCCAAAATACTTGAATTTAAGAAACTGGACATTGAGTCGTGATGAAACAAACGACCAGCAATGGAGCGGAAAATCTTATTCTCAACCTGTTAGCTATGCCTAAACATTCGTCATAATTTCTCCCATCATTCCATAAACTGAAGTAATCTCAAGCCTATAAAGTGCCTCTTTTTGATAGCAACTTTCTTTTACTAAACCAACACTTTACAAACTAGAATTAAGATGATATTTTCTCAATCAAAATTCCGTCCATTTTTTAAATGATTCAATAAAGACAAATAGTATTTGAAATAGAATTTTTCGCAAATTATTATTTTTTTGTTTTTGGTTTCCATTCATCTCTGCTCAAGATATTTTATTGTGTTTTATTTTCCAGCATCTTGCAAATGTTCTCATCTCATCTTTACAATTTCAATTGTTTTTCCTGTCTGCGTGCATGTTTGCAAATTTCACCTGAATGAAAATCATGTATAATTATTGTATTTTTTTTTTTATATTTTCTCAAATATGTTCTTCCAAAAATATTTTAAAATTTATTTTCTTCATGATATTTTTTTTCTTCCTTTTCTGTTATTTGAAATGATACTAAAAAAAAATTAAAGTAAAATCAAAACGGAAATTGATGGGAGTTTTCTTACTCTTGCTTTCTTGCTGTTTTTTTTTTTTCATAATTATAAAAATGAAAGATTGTCAATGTTGAAGATGCATTTCAAGGTATTTTAAGTACATGTTGCTTCTTGCTTTTAATCTGCAATAAATAGTTTTTTTTTTTCTTTATCTCGGATATTAAAAATTTTGAAGAGAACAAAAAAAATTATACTGATAATTGAAATCTCGAAATCTTAAATGTAAAAAACATAATTTGTGCAAAAGCAAAATCAAAAAAAGTCTTCTAATTTTCTAAAATATTTCACAATTGTTGTCAGAGAATAAAAGAAAAAAAAAAGATTCAATACCTCTGAAAAAATTAAAAGAGTGTCAACGAATGTAAGACAATATTTAATTACATATTTTCATAATTCTTATCAAGAATTTTTCGTTTTTCTTCATGTTTTTTTGTTTTTGTTTGTCTTTTGCCTCTAATGGGTAAACTCTTCAATTTTATATTATCTTATCTTTAATGCCATTCAAAATATAATCACACATCTTACGTTTTTCCTTCTTCAATAACCATCAAATTATATAAATTTAAAATCACTTCATCAAACTCTTTAGTAACTTAATTAGTTGCCTCATACACTGATTTTAAATTTGAAATAAAATTCAAAATGTTCTAATTGTTTTTTTTTTCTTCTTTACTTTAACTGTGAATTTCATTTCTTATTATTTTTTCTTCCCTTAAATATTACGATGCTGATTTCACATCCTAAAAAAATTGTTGTTTTGAAGCTTAATTAATTTGAACTTTAACATTATTTTGCTATACTCACCAACATTAGATCTTAATCGCTATAAAAGGTTTTTATGTTTTTTTCGTGGACAGTTCTAATATATTCTACACATTAAATGACAATTCATTAAATGCCTGGTCAAGACAATGTTTCAGTTCAGCAAAAGTAATAACCAAAACACTTTGCTCATCTCGGCTCATTAATTGTACCTGAGAAAAAGAAGTTAATTGTATCAATTAACAGGTTAATTAAATCAAATTTATTGCAAAATTACTTTTTCCATTGTTCCTGCATCAAGTTTGTTGAGAGTGGAAGTAATGTGAGAAATATCGAGCCATGCATTACCATCCTCTGCTACTGTGTGGAATCTAAAATAAAATAAGGTTAATCAATTTCATGTTAAATTTAAACAGTTTTAAAAATCTCACAAGTAATCGCGGAAAAGCTTAAGCATGTATCGATTGCCCGTTTCAGACCATGTGACATCCATATTCAATCTAAAAAACGTGACGGAACAATTAGTGATTCACATAGAATTAATGACTACCGGATTTCTTACTCTGGTCGCTCATTAATCGTTCCCAATTTCACTAGTAGTCGATATAATCTTCCATTTTCCATTTCCTTAAGCAGTTCATTCTCTTGCAAATCACAATGATTTTGTAACAGCTCCAAGTGTGTATAGAATCGAGCACCAATTTTCGGCATAACTTCGACAATTGATTTCATTTTGTTTGGCGACAACAAATATGTTATCAGATTCTTTAGATCGGACGAATAGTGACGCGAAATGAGCTCAATGCTATGCTGAATTTGATCGCGATGAACTGATTGTAGGCATCGACATGATAATGCGACAATCAATTTCCCGAGAGCTGTCAAATCATCCTGAAATATGAGCATTTTAATATATAGACTCAATAAATAATCGTTTAAGTAATCAAACCTGTTGATAATGATTTACTAAATGAAATGGATTCTGTTGATTAGGATCGAATGTGATGATGTCCGTGATGCCAACAAAACTGAATCGATATCGCCGATCATCAGTTATTATTTTCGTTGGGTCAAGCGTTCTATATAAATAAAAGGTAATTAATCAATTTAATTCATAATTACATAAGAGAGATAGCATTTAAGTAGCTAACAAACCTGCATGCCAAATTTGCTTGGTGAATAGCCCTAAGGCCACATGTTAATTGAATGATTATATTCCAAATTTCACTCTCTTGCAACATGGGTCCATTGGCTGATCGTTGCAAATTGCTTTTGTGGCTAAAAGGCCTCGCATCACCCGAAAACGGACCCGCAGTCGTAGGACCACCGTAACCATTTGTTGTAGGCGTAAAGTATTTTGATAAAAGAGTTTGAGATCCGGGATGAAAGTCATAAACTAAAATTAATGAATTATCGCCAAACGACTTTGTTGTGAATACTTCGCGGAGTGTCACACAATTTGAATGCTGAAATTTCTTCCACACATCGACAACCTGCATGCACTTAACCGATTGTATTCTGAATCCTAAAAAAGAAAGTCGTCAAAATATATAATTAATTTCGATTTTAACTTAGAAGTTTTTACCATGTAATCGTTTTAAGCAATATTTAATTCCTGTCGCATTGTGTGTAGCTTTGTAGGTGGTTGTAGATGGTAGATTTGATGGAGCCTCTAACAGTGATAAATTATGATAATTGTCAACTTCAAGCGGTAAATTGGAAGAATCGTGTTCGATTGTGTTTGAAATTTCATTTTTCATCAAATAATCTTTGCGCAAATCGTCGGGCATGAAGAACGTTGATAGATAGCTTTTCGGTCTCATATTTGCAACATGAGATGGTGTAGAATAAATGTGACCCGTCATCGGTGCATACGACATTGGCATCGATTCTTCACTATAACTTGGAGGCTCGGGAGGCTCTTGTGGATAGAAATATGTTGTGCCACCAACATTTTGCTAGAATTCATTCATTTAATCAAATGTTTCGTAAAATAAAATTCATGATGTTTAACCTGATGAATGCCAGCCGTTGCCAATATTGGCGGTGATTCTTGTTGTGGATGAATTTTTGGTGAAATGTTTATATTTTGTGGGGAGTCTCTTAAGTAATTACGATCTTAAAATAAATTTACAGAGTTAAATAATAAGCGTAAGGATAAATATTTTCTTGTATTACTTTTGATTGGGGTCATGGAATAAGAAGATGTTGAGGCATAAACTTTTGTGGGTGTTGTAGAGGATCCATTGACGACTGTTGTGTTACTGTATGAAGAATAAAAACTTGGCGAAGATGTCGAGTTGAGCCGAGAAGTGGGAACAAATTCGGAAACCTGAATTGAGAAGGAAATAAAATTATTTGCTTAAAATTCAACAGATGAATATCCGAATTGACCTGCGGCTTTTTATTAAAGGATATCGGTGATTCGACCATGTTTGTTGGTTGTAGGCCAAAAGCTGAAACATTGTTGGCCAAGTTCGAATGACCCTAAAAAAAATATATTCATTGTAATTTTCCATCATACATCCAAAGGCCACAAATGCGTATTTATACAGAAAAAAGAATTCATTTGTAAATTTCATATTTTCACTCGTCGATGATTGAACGAAAAGTGAATATTTTGAATGTAATATGGATCAAGGATGCGTCTGAAAGTCAGATGAATCTAATACACGATTTTGATCGAGTTCATTGTTAAAATCCACAAGAGCGAGAGTAATTGAACCTAACTGTGAATTATATTTTGACTCACCATATACGCGAGGTTCTCATTCGAGATGCCATTTGTAGTAGCATAAAATTCCATTCTCAAATTTGCAGTTTCCAAATCACTTGCTTTATATCATAGCTCTGTTAGAGAAGTGATAAAAATTCACAAGAATGAAATTGTAATTTTTTTTTGTGACTTGAACTTCAAACAATATTTTTTTTTCTCTCTTAAACAAGGTCATAAACATCTTTGCAATTTTCTCTAAATTTTCACCTTTTTCCTTTAATATTTCAGTTTTTAGCATTGATTTGAACTGTTTCCAATCACATGGATGGAAAATTTTCTTTGCAAATTGCTTATATCGACATACTTAAGACTTAATTCTAAAAAAATAAGGGCATTAAGAATGAGAAATAATATACAACTGTTTTTATTTTGTTGATGTATTAGTGAGTACAACAACAAAAAAAAGCTCGGTAACAAAATTTCCAACACCTCGACATTTGTCCGTGTGCCGCTTACGGTAAGTTTTGTTCTGAAATGCCCTTTTCATATGGCACTTGTTATATCTCTCAACTCGAAAAGCGTTTCCCTCTTATCGGCCTTTGTAATACATTTTTTGAAATGACTGTTTCGTGACAAAAATGTAATTTTATTTACTCAAAAAAAAAAAAAAAACCTGATTTTAATAATTTTTATGGCATTTATAGTTTATAAGTCCATATCGTTTATTTGAAATAGCGCTTTATTATTAGTAATAATAATTCAAAATACGTTACAACAACAATTTTTTTTCTTGTGATGATAAAAAATAATGATAATTAAATTTGTCTTTTGTGCCCAAAAATTATAATGAAATAAAAATCTTTTCTAACAAGGAATGATAATCATCGTTTCATTAGTGCAAATATGTTACACAATTCATTAATATAATTAATATGTTCTATGCATACATTTTGGATTTTTAAATTATATTTCGATACATATATTATTTTTTACACTCGAAATATATCGGGATTCAAAATATAATTATTGCATAGGCCATCCGGAAACAACGATTAACTGAAAACTTCGCCACTCTATAGGCGATTTTTAACTCAAAATAAAGTGGTTATTATTTAAGAAACTAAGAGAAGGTTTAGTGATATCTATATATAATCATATAATTTGACTTGTTGTTTTCTGTTACTATTAATCGTTATTTATAAGTGACAACCTTTATATTTGATTTAATTTTTTTTTACATATTTTCTAAGTCTTGATCTTTTTTTTGTCCAAAAGATAAGATCTTAAATCTTATGAGATGCTAAGTAATAGATAATTCGAAAGTCTAAAATACATAATTCTTGTTATATTATTATTATTATATATTAGATATAAATTTGAATAGGAGGGAAACTTGAATTTCGTTTAAAGTTTATATTTTCAAAGAGTTTTTAAATTCATGTCCTATCACTCTACTAAGTAAATATTAAAATTCATTTAATTTTTTTTTCTTCTGTTGTTGTTTTTAACATTAAATAAAATTTGAGGCAGTACTTTTTGAATTCTATTGCAGAAGACTACGTTTTAACAATGAGAAAGAGATCTATGAGTTTTATCATTCTGATTGTTGTCACAAACTTTATAAACATGTTGTTTCTATTTGAAAACATTTATTATAAAATTTGACCACAGATTTTTATAAGATAATAAAATATATTATAGTGAAATGCATTGTATGCAGTGCCGAAAAAAAAGAAGCGTTTCACTATTCTTCAGAATATTTATCTCGAATCCAATACTGCATATTGCTTCAATGTCAATATTTCAAATTTACTTAAATCAAATTCTCACTCGTCCTCGACATAAAAATTATTTAGCAGATTTTTTTTTGTTTTGCTTTATCTTCAATAAATAGAACATGAAACTTTTGAGCAAAAATTAAAATTATTTAGTCATCGGGATCGAGGCCCAAAATATCAGCTTGCAGCCGACCTTGGGTGCGGCAACATACAACTAAGATAAGAATTTTAAATTGAAGCCTAAAGGCTGGTGACAACATGGACATGATGATAATTTTCCAAAAACAATTCATCATTCCTATCCAAACGGCACCGAACTGAAGCAGCGGATTATCGATTTCCTCTCCAGTGATTTCCTGATAAATACGTATTCCAATGTATGGACTCCACGAGGCCCAAAACAAAAATACTAACAAGAATGACATTATGTGACTTGGATTCGCGAGATTTTCGGCGAGCGCTGTTGCATACTCCTTATCGTGTATCGGCGCTCCCGATCGAATTTTTCGCATCATTGAAAATATGTAGCCATAATTATACAGTATAGAAATAACACTCGGACCTAGTACGAGAATACCCAACGTAACTGAATATGCTGCCATGTGATTCCAACTTGGTAAGCATATATAGGAGTATCTGTCGAACATCGGCTCATTTTCCGTCCACAATGACGGACAACAAAGCATTGCTGCGCTGATCCATGTGAAACACATCCAGCATTGACATCTCGTTTTCGTTTGAACTGTCTCATATCGCAATGGTTTACGGACAGCCAAATATCTATCGACGCTTATCCACATGAATGTGTACACCTAAAATTAAGAAGAAACATTTTGAGATTATGTTCGTTTTAAATTAGTTTTGCATTTGCATTACTGAAATGGAAAACAGTGTCACTTCGATATAGCCAGTTATTCGGCATATAATTCCTGTCATATCTCCATACACCCATGATACGTCACTTTCAACTGAAAAAGGTATCGAATATTAACATTTTATAATAACAAATAGAAAATTATTAAAATTTATTTTACCTGACTGTAATGATGGATATATAGATAATGGAATAATCACGAGACCACAAATGAGATCAGCAAAAGCCAATGACAGAAGATAGATATTTATAACTTCCTGAGGCCCTAAAAAATGATAACAAATTAAAGTTATACATAGTATAAATTATGCCTCAATAGCAGAAATAACAAACCTCTAAAGTTAATGAATGTTGCTATGATAATGAGATTTGATACAATGATGGCTATTCCTAAGATGAAGATCAAAGAAGCTTGCGTAAGTGCCTCCAGGTCGAGGTCATTAACGAATTGCATTATTTCAAAATTCTTAAGTCAATCATGACAGATTCATATGAATTGTATCGAATCATATAAAAAATGTTCTCTCAAGTTTCCTCATGATGTTTTTTTTTCGTAAGCGATCTGAAATAACAACAAAAAAAGAAAATAAATAAATATTGCGAGTTGAAAGAAAATAAACGTGATTTTTCTAAACACTACATATGTAGCTCTCAAACGATTTGGCATAATTGAATTTCAATTACACTGGGCACTATTCCAAGATCACATAAATATTTGACATTAATGATTAATAGGATTTTCATCGAAAACAACACAAGAGGGATACTTTAAAAGGGATACAAGCAAGGTGTCTTTTATCAAACTATCTATATACACAAAGTAAAATAAAACCGAGCCTTGAAAACAATACACGTACAGCGAATAAATATCAAGCCTTGTTTAAGAAAAATCGATAAAGCCCCGGTTCACTTTTTCTTCTTTTTTTCTTTTTTTTTTAATAATTTCTCCAAAATAAAAATATACGAAAATGTCTCTTTGAGAAAAGTGTGAAGAACTGAATAAGATTTAGTATCATGTTTTTGTGTTATTTTTATCACAATATTTCTGATATATATATGTATATTTATAATTTTTCGGCCAACTCAAAAACATCATCATCGCGAAAAAAAAAATTTAAGTCAACGATTATAAGACTCTGAATCACATGTGTTTTATTTAAGAGTGCTCGAGCATTAAGAACCACTTTTGTGAAAATTATTTGTCACTACAAAGTTTTACAACTGAATAAATCAATTATTGTTTTTTGAGATCCCCAACATTTTTCTTTACGCTTTTCTTTTCTTCGGTCACCAAAAAAAAAAAAAATAATGAAATGAGTGAAAAATTTTATCACAACACAATTTGATTTAACATTTTTACCTATTCGAAATACACTTTTTGATGGGAAGACTGACGACTAACAATTAGCGATAACACAGATGACTAATAACAATTAATGCTGTCTGAAAAAAAATGACTTGAACGCTTGAAATTTTGAAAAAGCTGTTTTTACTAAAAAAAATTTATTTCGCTCTCAAAAATGTTTTCACAAGATTTTCTGTACATGCGCGTGAGAGTATTCTTTGCATGTCAAGGAATTCATAAGAACCGTCAACGCTTCTTGTGGGATACTACTGAACAGTCAACAAATTTTTTGTGTACTTTTTTTTTTTTATTAAATTCAATTAAATTTTGATAAAATGTATAATTTCTTAGATTCTAATTCATTGTCAAAACGTCAATTACACCATGGGCACTCCTTGATGGAACTGATTTTTGATTTGTGCGGTCTTTCGGCGCTTAATCTTTCGCTTAAAGTTTCCAACATTCAGCCATGGAGGATATGAGTTGAATTGATCTTTAAGGGTCCTGGTGTTGTATTCGTGAACTTTTCCTGTGTTTTCGTTGGTCACCACAATTTTCTTGCCGATCTTCTTCTTCTGGATTTTCTTGTTATCCGTTTCAATTTCTTCGCGTTTCTCTTCAATGAATTCTTGCTCGATCAACTTCTCAGCTTGTTTCTAAAATTAAAGTAATAAGATGCATAATATAACTTGGAGAGTCCTACAATGAGCTGCCAAGACCCGGTTGATAGTTTTTCAAAATACGCAATAGAATAAACTGGAAGCCTTGAGCATGAAATCTGATGATCTAAAGATCATTCTATTCATGCAAAACTAGATTCTCACCTCTTTCAAATCATTAAGTGTCTTCTCGTCAACCAAATCCTCCGTCTCCATCAACAGATCCTTTGCATTTTTCTTCAATCTTCCCAATCCCAGAACTGTTCGCTTCAAGCGTGCCACTTCCTTCACCTTATTCTTTTCCCTCTTGATGCGAGAGTTCTTCATGCGCTGTTTCTTAGATCTGGCAGTCATCGTTTAGGCTATATAGTTGCGAAAAACAAATATTTTAATTGAAATTAGACTTCCAGCACACGAGGCTTATTTTGGTTCGCAATGATACCTATACAATGACAAAACATGTAAAGTGGGCTGTACATAAATACCATCCACTACTATTCATAAGATTTCGCTAATCTTTTCTCAATTTTCAGTTCCTCAAATTCCTACTTAGGTTCGGTGATGCAACAGAATCATTTTGCATGTTATATTATGTTTTAAGAAGCATCACAACAATCAAATATTTTCATTAATGCACGTTGTGGCATTATTTACAAATTTCCCTACACTGTTTTAACAGTTGATCTGAATATTCGGCATTTTGAAAATCCATCGTAACGAACTTCTTTGAAAAGTTTAATAATTTTATTCGAAAATGAAACTATTTTCAATTTTTATTAGTAGACATTTTGTGTGGGTTTCAATTGTTATGAAATTGTGCAACTAATTCATATTAGAATCAATAACATTCTTAAAAACTTAACAGATACCCCTCATTCTGAAACCTTGTCTGTGTAAGTGCGAATCTACCTCACTTGTATCCCCTCCTTCCTGATATATTTCGCTTTGGCACAATTTTTTTCTCATTTCAGTTGAGTTGCAGCAGTTGAGGTGTTTTGTTATTGTTGTGAATAAAGTTTTTCCAGCTTTTCCAAACAGTCGCCATTTTTTTTCTCTAACAAATTTTTTTAAACCGTTTGAAGCTTTTTGTGATCTCATAACAACTACATAAAATTAAAATAATAATCACACATAAGGTAGGAATTGCATCAGAAAATAAAATAATTTTGTAGTATTTACTATTGCGTAGAAATAAATCAGCTGTGCATTTGAACAAAGCTATTTCATAATACTAATTTATTACTTAATGAGCATATTACACTCTACCCCATTTTCCTTGAAATGTCTGTGCGAAAATCGTTTTTCCTGCTAAAAAACGGGAAAGTAGTCTAGTAAGTAGTACAAAGTTCAGCATAAATGAAAGCCATAAAGAAATATATAAAAAATATTTCAAAAAAAGAGAATAACAATAATATTGAAGAAAAAGAAGAAAAATCATCTGTACATAAACAAAATTTAAACCTCCAACATCATCACAGCGCTTGACATATCGCGATGTACGCTATATGACTTTTGTTTGTGTGTGTTTTTGTATACACAATTTTCTTTTCGATCATACTTCAAACAGCTGATTCGAAACAAAAAAAAAAACAACAAAATTGGAATCTGAACAGTTACTTACTTACTTAGTAGTTAACGTTCACAATGCATTGTGATTTACGTAGCTATTTACGCATTAATTAAAATAATGAGCCAACTGTTTTATATAAAAGAGTGTGTGCATCATATTAGCATGCACATATCATTTAATTGCTCCATGTCAAACAAACCTTCAAAGACCTCCAAAAAAAAGAGCAAACACAAAGAACGACAACTGATAATTTCAGGTTTTCTTTATTCTTATTATCTATTTCGGAATATGAACTTTGGACTTGCATCAATCGCTTCAAACTGGTTTTCATTTAATAATTGATTTCGATGAGCTGCTTTACGTTCGCAAGCACTTTGCCAAAAAAGAAAATTTAAATTCGTTCAAATGACGCTTGCGATATAAATAGAAATATTTTTTTTTTTTTTTTTTTTTCATTCGCAATTTCGCATCTCACTTTTATATACAAACTTTTTGTAATTTCTTTTTCTCATCCTCCAAAGACACTTAAATAACAAAGAAATTTGAATTCATAACAATTTTTTATTTCAAGTTCAAGATTTGCCAAGTGTTTGTTATTGCATAATTTTCTAACCGCGACAGTTGTTTGAAAATAATTTTTTTTTTTTTTGTAATTTGATTTATTTTCAGACTATATTTGCACTAAGCCCGTGCAACGGAAAGCAAAGCACGAGCCTGAACTGAATTAATAAATCTCCCTTTTATTTTGCGAGTGTATAATGTTCAATTCTTTAGCTTCGTATCTATTTGGAAAATCTAAAGAAAATAATTTCAATACAACCGAAGACAATATAAGAGAATCACGTGAAAATTCACCATCAGACCAATCCGATATTTTGGTTGAAATCAATGATAACATTAAAGTAACTGCTATATCGTGTGACGAAGACCGAGATTGGTTACTCGTTGAGAAGGAAAATCATTCATCCGACGACGATACGGATATCGTTGTAAAGGACTCTAAAAAGAACCTTCAATTAGTACCTTTCAAAAATATTTTATCGCATTTAAGTACAACAAGCGATAATGATGAAGAAGAACAAAACTGCTTATTTTCGGCAAACTTGCCTGCTTTATATCCAAACTCAATGGATGACTCATTCTTGCTGTTGCCCCCGTCGTGCTTCTCATCAGCATCGATCCAGTTAGAATCGTCACCGTTGGAAAATTTACTTCTTGAACATGCATCAATGTCGGTTTATTGCAACATTCGCACAGCTTCAATGGATATCAGTAAACATGATATGGTCGATGACATGGTGGTTTTGGAGTTGACTCAAGCTGATATGGAAGAAAATGAGGTAAGGACCTTTTCTGGAAGGGGAAAAAAATTTCAATTTATTTATTATTCGATTTATCTTCAGAATATCTCTCCGAAGAACCGAAATAATCGAAATGGTGCTGTGAAAAATAAAGGTCGATCATCAAATGGAGCTAACAAAAACATGACACTTGTCATTGTCCGTAAAGATGCTCAGAAGGGCCAAGATCAACGTAAGATGACAATGGGAAAATCAAAATCGGCAATAGAGCGCAATAATAAACGCTATTATGCACCCAAAAAACGTACAAACCTACCAATCAATCAGCCATCCTCACGTACCTCTTTGGTCACTCGAAAAAATTGAGCAAACTACTGATCTGCATCATAATGCTATAACAATTATTTAATCTTACGCGAAAAACAAAACGATAAAAAAAATGTTAAAAAATTAGAAAAGCAAAAAAAGATGTGTTCAATTTATTTAATTACCTAATTAACACTTATGTTTTATTTTCAAAAACGTATGTAACAAAACATAAATTGAGCGTGAGTGTGCATAGAATTCTAACAAATTTTTATTGTTTTATTTTGAATGATTGCAGAAAAACAAAAAATTTATAATCTATATCTATCAAAATATTATAAAAAAAATTAGGTCGTAAGAATAATGATTAAAATGATATCCACTTAAACCTATAGCACACAATATAAAAACTATAAATGTGAAAAAAAAAAAATAATCATTAAAAACTAATCTCTTGATCACTTTAAGCAATTTTTAAGATGTGCACGTTGTATGATGTATTGCAAAGAAAGCGAAATGTAAAGAAATCCAGTAAAGCACAAAATTTCATGTTCAAATTTTAAATATAAAATTTTTTCTTCTGCTTTTATTTTAACGGATGAAAAATTTTCAAAACTTTCTTTCAGTCAGAAAGCTTCAGACAGTATAAGACGAGCTTTTCATTGTGATCGCGCATGTATTTTTTATAAGTAAAGTCAACGCCAGGTGTATTGCTATTTATAAGCGCGAAGAATGTTGCATCCGAATTTTTTGCCGGTTTGTTATTTCAGTAATTTAGTTAAAAGACTCAAGTTCATTAATTAGCGAAATTATTTTAAACATTGAGCATCAAATGTTTCATACTCATGTTACTATTTAGCTTCCACATCCACTTAAAAAGTCCTTCGATACAAGGAGTGCTGAAAACAATATTTGGTTGTATTTATTGTGTACATCTGCTTCTGATTCACACATACAAAAACCACTGAATTGTTACTGCGAAAGGGACGCGAAGCAGAATTAAAAAAGTTCTACTCACAGGTCAGAAAAATATTTTCCTTACACACATCAGTCAGTAATATGTGTGCATCTGTTCCGTGCGGTTGATTATTTTTAAAACGTTCGCTCTAGATTGCGACTTTAACGGTTTGATGAGTCGCTATACAGATGACAGGAAGCATCTGCAATTTTAGTATAAAAAAATATTTATTGAGATCGGAAATCAGTGAACATAGTGATAAAAAGTCTTGTAAAAAGTCATTTAATTCAGCATTTTATTCTCAACATAAAATAAAAACTTAACACATTTTAAGAGCAAAGCACAAAAAAAAAAATGGATAAAATTTGTTGCAGAAAATATTTTTTGTGGTTAGTTTTTGCATGTTTAAATTTATTGCACCAAACCACAAGCGCAGAGGATTATCCACCGATCCATCACAACTGGACCCGCATCGAACGAATGGACCCCAATGGAATATTTATTTTGCAATGGCATTTAAGAAATAATGAAATAGTTTTTAAAGCCACAGTCAACAGTCGAGGATTTATAGCGATCGGATTTCTTTATCAAAATCCAAGATTTAATGCTTATGATATTGCTCTGTCGTGGGTATCGGACCGAAGCGGCAAAGCAAACATTTTGGTAAGTAAATTTCTGCAATGTTCTTGCTCATCAAAGCGCAAATAATTTTGCAATGAAATTGCTTTAAAACAGGAGCTCAATTCACGTTTTTTTTTGGGAAAATAACATTTTGCATTTCCGTTTTAAGTATATTCTTGTTCACTTACTCTACAGAGCCATTATGTTGTTTTCCCCCATCTACGGGTATATATTATTATGTGTGCCAAAACATGTTGTTATATGTATACCCCTTGATATGTTTATACTGAAACATTAGCTTGAGGGAAAATGTGTTTTACTCAAATAGAATGAGAACCAAAACAATACGAAGCCTTAGAGTTAATTTCACTTTTTTTTTTTGGATTTTCTGCCGCCGGTTGCACTTTAAGCTATATACAATCATTATGAAATCATTCATAACTTTATTCGTGGAGATTTCCTCTTCCATGCCAATTCTTAAATAACCAAAGAGAAAAAGCGAAAAAAAAAAATGTACAAAAACGTTTTATTATTTGACGATAAAGAAATGCTTAAACGACTGAACCGAAGAGCATAATATATAATCAAACCAGATTTTGTTAATAAATTGTTTCTTTTTTTTCGGGACTTCTTCTTGAACTTCTTATTCTTGTATTTTTTTTTTCTTTATCGATATTTCGCATACTCTACAAAAAGGAACGAGAATTCCCAGGAATGGAAACCAAACAGCAAAACACCAAATGTATTTTAGCAGCGAGAAAGAAAAAAAAAAACTTATTATTGGACAAAAACATTCTTTGAAGTTAAAGAAATAAAAAAAAGAAAGAAACTTCGATAAGATAAGAGAATTTCTGAATTCTTTTAAAGCGATTTATAAATCCGCTGAATTTGGAAACATCTTTTTTTTTAATTTAAAAATCTTGTGAAGATCGGACACGAAATTTAGATTTGTCTTCGTTGTCGGAGATATTTTACATTTTTATGATCGAAACAAAAGACGTCTAAATGAGTCAAACAAATGAATTTTTTTTTCTTTAAGTTCTCATCTTCATCTAGAAAAAAAAAGTAACGAAATTAATTTGTGTAGAAAAAGAACAAAAAGCAAACACTCGAACGCACAAACCTAATATTAATGTGAATAATCTTTTGAATACAATTTAATTCATAAATAAATTTGCGCTCATGTCTAATGATCAGAATAACAATATCACTTTATAGGAAAGCTGAATTCGAATTCTCACAGTCATTTCATGCAGAATTTTTATAATGAAAAGGAATCACAAATCAAATTGTATTTAAAAAAAAAAATGATTGGTCGGTAGTTTAGTGCAGCGCGTAAAAAAAGCTGCTCTTGATTTGCTGGCTGGGAATTATTTGTAAATTCCGTGTACAATAAATAATTACGTATCAGACTTCCAGGATAAAATTACTACTGATGATGGCAATTTCATTATCAGCATTCTTCGAAATGTAATTTTTGACGATGTCTTGATGTGTATCATGTTTTCAGATCAGGTTTTTGAGTTGAAGTCTTTTGTTTTTTCTCTTTTTTTTTGCTGTTCAATTATTTTACTGCTCTCACCGCCGATCGATGTAAGCGAAATGCATTACGAATTACTGATTGATAACCTCTATTAATTGATTCCAGCAACGATTGTACAAGCATGAAAAAAAGAAGTAAGAACGAGACAAGAGAAAGAAATTTTTGATATGTGTTAGCGCGCATAAATTTAAAAGACATTTTTTTTTATTTATTTATTTCTGTTTTTCGATAAATTGTTGAGAAAACATCAATCAGTCTGCACGCTACAATTCGAATTGAGCTCATAATGGCTTTTAAAAATGAGTGAAGAGCAAAAATGGAATAAAAATTAATTTAATTTAATTCCACTTAAAAACAAGTTAAAAAATATTTCTTGTTCCTGTACTGAAAGAATCATGTCTCCAGTGCAATAATCATTTGTATGACTCTTGTCTTTTTTCAGGATTGTCATGGTAAAAATACAAGATTTGAAGGAATCGTCAGAGACGACACGCAAAATTATGTTCTTGAAGATGAAGGCTACCAAAACTTGACTCATACTATCGTTACATTCCGTCGTCCAATTAAAACATGCGATCCACGTGATGTTTCACTCAATGTAAGAGACTGATAAATTGCAATTATTTTAGATGTTATTTAATGTAAAATTTTCGATTCAGGACGAAACTTTGAAGATATTTTGGGGCCATGGTGAAAGGGATATCATTCCAACACAATTGGATAAAATTAAGTTCAAGGCAAAAGGAATTCGTCCAATTCATTTACTTTCACCATCATTCAAGAAGCCAAACAATCAAGACGAGCAAGTTAACAAATGGGATGTAACCGTTAATGAGGTGCGATCTTAATAAACCGAAAATTATTAGCAAAATAATGAAATGCAAACTAATTAATTATTTACAGATTAAAATATCGGAAGATATCGACACATTGTATTGGTGTAAAATATTTAAAGCGCCAGACTTGGAAAGTAAAAATCATATAATTGGATTTGAGCCAATTTTAACAAGAGACAGGTGAGACACATATAAAAATCAATTATTTGTTGTTTAAAATTAATTCAATTTCAATATTTCAAAATTTTAGCACAACAAAAAATCTGTTGTTCATCACATGACGCTTTTTGAATGCAAATTTTCATCGAACATTGATCAGAAAGCATTTGAAAAGAATACTGATGACTTGGACAAGTGGACAAAAAGTTCGGGTGACACATGTAATTCGAATATTTTCTCCGCAAACAATTGGGATTCATGCATAACTCCCGTTGCTTTATACTCATTCGGAGGATCGTCACAATTTCTACCGGAACATGTTGGAATTCCATTTTATGGTCGACAAAAATATTACATGCTTGAAATTCATTACGACAATCCGATAAAGAAGTCACATGTTGATAGTTCAGGATTTCGACTTCATTACACAAATAAATTAAGGAAACATGATGCCGGAATAATGATAAATGGTGTAACAACGAGCAATACACAACTAATACCACCCAAACAGAAGCTCTTCAAGAACATTGGAATTTGTGGACCAACATGCACCGGAAATGAAAATGTCTTTCCTAAAGATGGAATAAATATTATTTCGGTATCAGTTCATACGCATATTGCTGGCAGAAAAATTAATCTCACACACGTTAGAGAAGGCAAAGAACTTAATCGAATTGTTGAAGACAATTATTATAATCACAATTATCAGGAAACTAGACAGTTATCGAATGAAACGAAAGTGTTGCCGGGCGATTATCTAATAATCGAATGTTCATATGAAACACTCGGTCGCAAAATTCCCACCCTCGGTGGTTATTCAACGAAAGAAGAAATGTGTTTAGGATTCATAACTTACTATCCCAAAATCGATCTAGGTTTGCTAAAAAATTTTATTGGTCTAAAAACTTTTATAATTGGATTCGCTTCTAGTCGGCTGCTACAGTATGATTCCCGTGAAAGAGTTCTTCGAATATTTTGGTGTCTATCAATTTTATAAAGTGAACATAACTGATGTTGAGAACATGGTATTGTATGGACAAGAAACACCTTTTACGCCTTCACTACCATCATCAAGCGACATTATAATTCCGAATGAAATCAGAGATACAATCGATGAATTTGACGAATATTACAAAAATTCGATACTGAGTAAGTTTGTGAAAGTTTCAAAGTTAAAACATGAAATTTTAATTTGCTGAAAATTATTTATGTTCAGATAAACTGATAATTTCCGATCCAATTGAATTCCACGATCGAACATTTTTGGCTCATCTCTCACAGCTACCGTGGGATGATATAACATTTTCACAACAACTTGAAAATGTTTTAATTAATGGAAGGTAAATTTCTGTAAAACAGCTCGAAGATAGTTAAATTAATTATATTTAATATCATTCCAGATACATGCTCTTCTGTCGTGTATCAAACAAGTCAATTCATGCACCGACAGAAATAACAAAATATCCACAGTATACTAGACTAGAGAATGACATCGATAATTCTTGTCCTTATCATAGTTATTTTGAGCTGCTAAGTGACTCAACCGCATGCAGTTTAAACTATTTGAAATTGCTGCAACTTTTTATTGTTTCAAGCATAATTTTAGTTTTCACCAATTGAAATTGTAATTTTGTAAAAAAAAAGTTTAATTTATTTTTAAATTTATAAGAAATTACCAAAAACATTTATGTCATAAGAGTGTACATAAAATAAGTTTTATGACTCTAACATTTCAAAGACTGTAAAATTATGTTGATAAAATAAAAAAAAATAGATTTAATTGAAATTTTCCTTTCTGAAATCATGTCAATAAGTTTCTTCTTTTTTTTTAATCTTTGTTTCTTCTTTCGCCAAATTTACTCCAGAATGTAACTTTGCATTGAGTTTTTTTGCCTGTTGCTTTATCGAAAACTGAACACTTATCAAATGGCGGGCAATACAAGTGAAGACTCACTGCGACATCAGTGATACTTGAATTTTCCACTCGATGTAATCCAATGTTGTCTGTAAATTTATTATTGTCGTTAAATGCATAAGCAACAGTTCCATAATTAAAATATTTTACCATTAATATAGCAAACATCGTTTGTATTCATTATTGTTCGGGAAACTTCTTGCATTTGTTTTTCATAAACCTCACTGAGCTTTTCGTCATCGCCGCGATAGATGCCAATATCAGCACATTTAGGCTCAAGCGTTGATATCAACGGATCTGTCTCGTTTGGTAATTTATATTTGATTTCCGTCAAGGTGCCTTTAAGGACTTTCATAATGCAATGACTGTCTTGATGATCATGTATTGCTGACGATTGTGCTTCATTCCAGCACAAAATCATAAGATTGAATCTATCATTTCCCGCATCCACGAGATTGCGCGTGTACCTATTTATTAGTAAATAAAAATGATAAGAAATTGACGACAGGGGGTTTCAGTCGATCGCATTGAAAGATTATTGCATATACAAATTTCATAATCATAACTATAATATAGAAATTGTATCAAGTAGCTGATAACATCGTGAAGTATTTATAAACAATAAATTTATTTCCCAGTTTCGGCTTCTTGAAATTTACCAGCCTTAAAATTATTGACAAACACTTTTGACGTTGATCATAATTTTTTTTTTACTGCCAGAGTTGAATAAATGAGCTGTGAACAGTTATTGCGAATTGCGCACGCGATCTCACATAACAAATCTCTAAAGCTGAATTATAAGCTTAATTATGTTATTAAAAAGAAATCGCTTTAAAAGTCGTCATAGAAATTTCCAAAAAAAAAAACATTCCTACTCATCGGGACAAGAAGAAAAAAGAACATATTCTTAATACGAAGCAAAGTATACTCGTTTAATTAATCAAATGATTTCTGATAACCTTCCATGATCTTTGATGTTATTTCGGATGCAAAATAATAAAAAATACAAAACAACATAAACAGCACAAATAAAACTGCTGTTGTGTCATACATTTATTTTGAAAATTTCGCGAACATAAAAAACGTGGTAATGAATTATTTAATTGAACAAACCTGTAACGGTCAAATTTGGCGAATTTCTTCCAATCATTAATTGAGTTTGAATAAACCATCATGAGGTGATTAACATATCTTAAAGATAATTTAAGAAAAATATTTAATTAGTTCACATATTCAGAAATTTATGGTTTTTGTGCAATAAAATGAAATTAAATTTCTTACTCAATATTCACTGAGTCCGATGAAAAAACTACGTGCAATTCTCTTATCAGGTCATTCAAAGTATTAACCGTCACTGTACATCCTTTCAATGGTTTTTCTATGCCAAAAAATGTTTTGGTCAACTCACGCAATGCAGCATTTCGCTTTTCTTGACTTTCAACATCAACTAACGACATTTCTTTTTGTTTTTGTTTTTTTTTTTTTTTTCTATTTGCACTGCACAACTTTTTTTTTAACGTTTGCTTATTTATGTTCGAAAATCATAAGTCTGTTATCAGTTTACTTTCACTGCCGGTCTGAACTGAACTCTAGGAGACAATAATAACGCGTCTGTTCTTCGAGACTTTTCAATGAGATGTGATGTGAGTTCTACACTTTTTAAATGCTGATTTGCTATTGTCGAGTGTTGTGTTCAATTCTCTCATTTTATACATACCCACGTTTTCAACAAATATATATATTTTTTTAACTTCATTATCTTCATTTCGTTAATAGTTTTTTTTTTTTTTTTGAAGGAAACCCAAAAAACCCAAAGTGAAGAAAATTTTGTATGTATTTTGCTACTAAAATTTCAATTCGTTTATTTATTTATTAGAACTTCTATTATGGTAATCTTTATTTCGGTGAGAAAATTTATTATGTTACCAAAAATAAAGGATATAAATGTATTCTGTCGTCCTGTGGGCTCGCTCCCCACAGTTTAAAATGTAGCGTCATCTCCATATTTTTACTTTCAAAAGCGATTGCAAAATTGTTTACATAAACTTTGTCAGGGGTGAATATTAATTTGTAGATTCCATCATCAATAATTATTTTCCATGTATTCGAAATAACATATAAATATTTTCATGCACGAGAGTATTGATGAATGAGTGTTTCTTGAATTATATTAGCAAGCTCTTAACATGCAATAATAAGTTAAAAACAATTATTCTAAATCTCCCAAAAAACACGTAGTCCAGTAATTGGAAGGAAGAATAATCTATTAACAAATTACCTTGAAGTTTGCCCACCAAAACTGAAGAATTTTAAGAAAGTACAAAAATATTGTTAATGGATTCTTAGAATGTTTTTTTTTTTTTTTTTCTTATCAGCATTGTAATAAATAAAGTAACGCTTTTCTGAAATGTTTCAAAAGATATTTTTTTTTTATTCAGACGTATAATGGTTTCAGTTAAAGAATGGGTACAGTTTGTTGTTTTTTTTTTTTTTGCAGTATAATACTTGATCAATCTCGCATTTGCGACTCATCAATGAACTTTACTTTCGTTGAGATTGTCTTAAATTCTTTTCGATTTCGAACTGACGCAGATCGGTTCGCTCCAAGAAGTCACGTCGCTCTAAGAATCTATACAACAGAAATGTGACGTAAAATGAATTAATAATTCAGTAAAAAAAAGGAAGAATAGAATCTAAAGAACATGACTTACCCATTGCGACCTCGATTGTGTGTCTGCAATTCTTCTGTTATTCCTTCGTTGCTCTTGAAACTGTCCCAATCGACTTTTGTTTTCTCCAACACACTGAGTTTGTTCTTTTTGGTGAGCTGACTCAGGACTGATGAAACGCCTGAACTGAGGGGTCGCTTTACGCCAACTGCATTGAGATTCGATTTTGGTGATGCATTGGCATCGGCGGCATTTGTTGTATTGATTTCTGGCTCTGATTTTACAGGAACTTGAACCGTTTCGCCAGCAAATTCAAAAATTTTACTAATATCTTTCGGCTTTGAAGGAATGTCATTAACTTTGCTGCTTGTTGCTGTTGCCGGTACTAGTTTCTTTATGGCGTTGCTTGTGATTGATAATTTGTCATTGTTGCTCTTTTTAGGCGATGGGGGTTTATCGCTACTGCCAAGAAAATCAGCCCACAATGCCTCAGCTTTGCTCTTTTCATCATCCGAGTTCCGATCTGCTGGTTCTGGAGTAGGCTCTCGAACGACTGGAATTTCTTTTTGGCCACGCTTTGTTCGCTTTTTCGTTGATTGCTTTCGCCCATTAGGTTTGTTTATTTCATCATCATTGTCTTCTAATTGATCGTCATCAATATCCGAGGCATCTGAACCTGAAATCACGTCAGCACCTTCTACAGCTGGAGAATAATCTTCATCGCTTGTGTCATTTGAATCATCATTGAATTCAGGATCCATCTAAAATGATAATAACACAGTTCTAATTCAATGTTTTTCCTCTTCTTTTGCACGTTATCATAACCGTTCAGTTATTTTAAGTCAGCACAAGATTTAAACCGACTTTAATAATACTTTATAAAGCTGATGAAAGTATGGGAGAAAATTATTTGTTGACGAATGTTTACTTTTCCGCCACTAAACAATTATTGATGTCTATTTGACCGTCTATGAATAATTAATTGATTTGCCTTCTAAAATTTCAAATTTATTTTAATTATCTGCTCTCCGTTAAGAATATGCTTTTCCATTTATTTGTTAAACGAAGATGCATTCATGCTTAAGTTTTTTTTGCAGTTAAGCCATAATGCGCTTCAGAAATTATCATTTTGCTATAACTTTATACTTTAAGTTCCTGAAGGGTGTACAACTACTTACTACACAACTACAGAAACCTCGTGAAAATTAAAAAAATAACAACATTAGAAAATTTCCTTCTAAGCATTAATTAAGTAAAACGCGTACAACATGTATCTGATGTATTACTTGAATGAAAAGGGAGAGCGCATGTACACGCTGAAGGTAAGAATAGCTGCTAAAAATTAAAGGAGATATTTTTAAAAAAATATTAAATTCCCAATAGAAAAAGACCGATGACAGCTATCCTACTGTGACTGCACATCCAGCTCGCTTCTCACCCGAGGACAAATATTCTAGGCATCGACTAATTATTAAGAAGCGTTTTGGACTCCTTTTGAGCCAGAAAAAGGAGCCTACATATTAATTTCGTCTAAAACATTCAATAAACGAGCACATAGATGGCCTAGATTGAACTGTAGACTGGAGGATTTTCTTAAATTATTAGGGGATGCTTCGCCTTATGCAGTTTATGGAAGAATAATAACTATTCTTCAAAATCGAATGCAAAAAACAACTACAAATATGCTGCTTCTATTTCTGAAAATGCAATTACGCCCTCTAATCTAGGTACTCTATGTTGCTCTGCCGATCTTTCGATTATCTTTATAATTCATCATTTTTATAAGAAGCTACAATAAAGAACAGGATAAAAAGTTAATTCGGATGCGTTTTAATAATATTTAAAATCCTCAAAATTACAGCAAACGAGTAATATAAACATTTTCATGTTCGGCGAAATTCGGTTTTCACTTCGGTCGTATTCGGTTTTACACTTATAAGGTTCTGAACACAAAAAGAATCAACTTTTGCGAACAAATTTTAGTATTTTTAAGCTTATTTAAGGAAATTTGTTCCTAAACTAATATCAACTACTATATTACAATAGCAAAAGTTGTCGGCCATCGATTGCATATCGTCGTGACATTATTGAGCTAGCCTGTATAGACATAATTTGAAATAACATATTATTTTGAATACAATTGTTTTGGACAAATTTCGGAGCGAAATGGCTGATTTATTGGCGATTGGCAAGGATCAACAGCAAATGAATGTCGCCAAGAGTCCAATATCAGATGAATTCTTCGACGCTGAGGAGGACTATGGTGAGATATAATTTTTTTTATTTTGTGCTCGCGATTTCGCTCGGTCCCTGATCCTTCTTTTTCATTACTATCGATCTCCATGTGACTCAAGTAATTCTATAGTTAGCTTTTTTCATGACTACTTACTTATTGGTTTTAAATATTTGGAGAAAATTAATTAAATTAATTTTTTAAGGTTAGGTTTGGTAAGACGTTAGACCCAATTTTAGACCCGAGAGATTTTGACCTCTCATATTCAATATTCACAAACGGGTCATATTGACGTAATCTTAATAGCTTTAAAAAAATCAGTAGACAAGAGAAACAAAAATAAATTTCTTTCGTTAGTCGTTACACACACAAAATGCTGAATGTTCCGTACCTCCACAATTTATGTATTGTGAAATTTCAAGGTTAACTGGTTTTTACAAAAATAACCCATTTTCAAAAAAAAAACAAAAATGAAAGAAAAATCAATTGTTTCTATTTAATATTTTGTTTTAATTGACTATTAAAATATTTCTTAAAATTAATTATTTTACAGTTGAAACTGTTAAAGATGACGATAATGAGTTTATGGAGAAACTTACTAGAGCTATTGATGACTCGCCGCCACTGAAAAAATTGTGTACTAGTGATCTGAGGCGCTCATCGGACGAAAATTCGCAAACTCTACCAGATTCAACAGAACACAAGAAACCAATTGACGATGAAAGAGTATTGATATTAAATGACATGACAAATGGTGATGAAACCGAAAATGCTCCACGAATCAATCCAGAAAAGGAAGAATTGCAAAATGATGAATCTAGTAAGCCGATTATAGTTCATTTAGAAAATGATTTACTAAAGGACGTTGACAATGAAATAAATGATTTTGATAGCATCGAAAAGCAAGTTGATACACTTCTAGCAATCGCAGAAGATGATACAGAAGAAAAAACATTCAAAGAATTGCCAAACACGGAATCGGGAGAGGTAACAAAAGAATCCGATTCATCTGCCAGTTCACCGGAAGATTCGGAATCTAAAGATGAAGAACTCTTAATCGCCTGTGAATCTCCAGTGCAACAGAGTGGTGATGATGAAATCAAGCCACAAAGTGAAACTCCCGAATCGACATCCTCTTCATCGGAAGAAGACCAAGGAGATGAAGTGGAAGATGCTGAAAAAGACAGAAAACAACAAAAAGATTCAGTTGAACCAAAACTTGATGATATGCAACTTCCTGACGATAGCGAGTATGAACAATTTTCTACAGTGGAAGTATCAAATGAGCCAGGTACGAAAGACGTCATACCCGGAACAGAAAATATTGTTAGTGATGATCAATCAATGGACGTCATTGAGTCCACAATTGAAGTTTCTGCCGAGAAAGTGCAAACATCAGAAGAAATTATTCCTGAAACAAGTGAACAAAATAATAAGGAAGAATACTCGATAGTTGCAGCTGATACAGAAGAGAAGACAGAAGAAGATGAGTCATCGCAGGTTTTAAATGGGATTTGTGAAAATGACGATGACTTCGAAGCTTCTGATACCTCTAGAAAAACTACCCTTGAAAAACTGAATTTTTTGCGGAAATTTTCAAGTGCGTTTGGCGCAATTCCACGCCGTGAACTTGAGGAGCTACTGATGCAAAAGATAGCAGAGGTCATAATTTTTCATTCGGAAAATTCTGAATTACGCACACAAATTGAAAAGCAAGAGCGAGCAATAGAATCTTTTCAAAGACGTTTGAATCATGTATCGAAGCAATATCAGGACTTAGAAATGATTCACGGTCGTGTCATAAAGGACCTAAAAGAGCGTCCAGAAGCAGCAATAACGCCAGTTAAGATTACTCGAGCTGTTGGGTTGCAAGTTTATCAGCCGGGACGCGCGAAATCTGTGGCCACGGAAGCCACGTCAATGAATCCTAAGGTATACGGCAAACGTTCATTCGACAATAAATCACCGATAACGGAAAATGATTCTTCGTCAGAAATAAATGCAAAACGCAAGAAAGGCTACAAAATTACGCCAATGCGTCCATCACTCTCTGACAAGGAACGGCAAAAGCTTGAATTGCAAGAAGCCAAAGAAAAGAAGAATGTTGTAAAGAACGTGATCTGTGCGCAATCCCCAGAAAAATCTGTGATTATGCCAGCAAGCGTTACGATGACTCCAGTTACGACATCTTCTAATGGGAAAATTTCACCGTGAGTATTTACCAATCACTTCAGGGTTAAAAAAAATATTAACTGAAAATTGCAATTTCTCCTTTTTTTAGTTCTGGGAGCGCCACAAATTCTATTCAACAAAGTATTGATTTAACGGATGACGATCTGGATGATGTCTCAAGCACATCATTGATGAAAGTGGCTGCAGTCAGCGTTCCAGCGCTCGTTCCCTTTCGAGCACCAGTTTCGGCTAATTCCGCGAAAACTCGCAGCATTCAGGCCGTCAATCCGTTCATTTTGAAATCACCAACTGCAAATAATGCAATTACATCTACAGCGGGATCAGTTGCAAGAGCAGCGCAATGTCGTGGTAAGTTATAATTGTTTTTCATAAGAAATTTACAGGAAATTCTAAGATATTCTTCTTTTTTTAGCTGTGACAGATTCTTCCCGGAGCTTAATTAATTCACGAGGACATCCTGCATCATTGCCAATAACTCCAGCCCAAATAACGATGGGTATTGCTAAGAGAATTCCACCAAAGCCGACGATAAAAATCAATAATGTTCACAATGGTATCATTGTGTCATGGACTGTTGATAGCCTAACATCAGAGCACGCAGAAATTCACAGCTATCAGATATTCGCATACGAAGCAACGAATGCAGCTCCTGCTACGGAAAACTGGCGGCATGTTGGGGATGTAAAAGCCTTACTTTTACCAATGGCTGTGACACTCACACAATTTCAAGAAGGTAATATTTACTTTAAAAGTTGGATTCAAAATACATTTATATTTTTTTTTTCCACAGGACAAAAATATTTTTTCGCAGTTCGAGCAGTCGACATTCATAAGCGTCTAGGACAATTCAGTGCACCCAAAACATGGATAGACAAGCCCACAAAATAAAATTTTCTTCCCAAAACGTTTCCTTAAACTCAAATTTTCCTGTTGTGACTCCTGAATAAAAATCTCCTGAAATTATTGCTAACGGTTTCATTAAATTTAAAATTCAGTCATCGAACAATTTCTGGAGATTTTAGAATTTTTTAAACGCTTAATAAAATTCAAGTAATATTGTCAGTAAATATATGTTTTGTGAACATTAAATTGTAAATATCGACTTAAATTATTGATTTTTAAATAAATTTCGTACCAATTTTACACTTCATTCGAGACTTCATTACCATGGATCGTACATATTTCGAAAAAATTTCGAATTTGTTAAATGTTACGGGACGAGTGCGATTTTCCTTGAATGAGTATGCACCAAACATAGAAAAAATTTATGTGACGCAACTTTTAATTGTGTCGTACCTTTAGTGAAGATCATTTTTATTTTTCTGATAAATATTTTGGTCGTCATAGTACAAAAAATCGCGGTAAATGTCGAATGGTTCTTTCAAAAGCAGCAAATGTCCGATTTAATTTGTGAGTTGGCGTTATCACAAATTGATTTTGATCGCAAGATATCGTAAAATTTTCGGATTAAAGTTACAAAAAAAAAAGTTAAAAAATTTCATGTCAAAAAAAAAGTTTTCTCCACAATAACATCTTCGTCGTCATAAGTTTCGAGTGATGCCATTTAATGGATTAGATAAAAAGTGGCATTACAAATCAATAAACCAATTGACATAGGTGTAAAATTCATGTAGTGCTCTGTATATATTTATTTTTTTTTTTTGTGTCAAAAGAAAAGTAATTAGAATAAAATTCAAGGCTGTCCATTAACAACACACCGCGAAAAGTTTGATATTATTATAGAATGTCCCATACGTTTCAAATTTTAATCAAATATTTGATTTTATAATTTAAATGGAAATCAGTATACGCGAAATAAACATCTTGATACAGTATGTATAATATATTGCTGTAAGTTTTGAACGAATAAAATAACATCAATGCCAATTTTTTTTTCTTCGAGCTTGCAGCGAATTTTATTCTTGTTTTTTAATGTAAAATCAAAACAAGTTTTTGCCCAATTTCAGTCATAATAAAGGTGCATGAACCACCTCGGTGCTCTCACGAGCGCAGTGAAATCGGACAGGGAAAAATACTCGAAACAAATATAAAATTCAATACATGCAAGAGACAAAAATAAACGCAATTTAATAGAAAGAAAATAAATAAATAAATGACGGCACAGCTTCGAGCACTACTGATAATAATGGCATAAAACCACGAAAGCGTGACAGTCAGAGTCAAAATCCCACATAATGAATCGAAGAAGAAAAAAAGAGAAATGTGTAAAAAAATTATCCACAGCTGCAGTCGCGTTAATCATTTTTGCCGCACAATTTTCAGTGCAACGAGGATTTTATTTTTAATTCCTTTTATAATCCTTTTTCAGAGAAGGAATCAATCAGAAACGACAACACAATAAACTGATTATTGATTAATTGAACGATGGTGAGTGTAGAGCTTGTGAATACAATTTATTATCATTATCCCTTTGTGAAGCATTTCTTACAATTTAATTTATGTTAAAGGCCCATATGACCCCGTCCTCAAAATGTAACAACTCTGAGAATTCCCTCAACTATGAAACCAATTTTACCTGCATCTAAGCCATCATCCAACAGTTGGATATCAGTTGGATCAACCCACATCAAAAGAAATGATTTATTATCGAGTCATTATTTGAGTGCATCAGAGAGCGTCGCCGCTGTTGAATCATTTGATAAAGAAAACTGTAATAAGTTATTTAGCAATACTAGAAAGCAAGTGATAAGAAATAGATGTAATGTGAAAAGTGTTGATGGTATTGATGATCAACAGCAGCGAGTAAAAAAATTAACAAGTGATAACTCGGAGGGATATTTCTCAGATCTGGAAAATTATCCTCTAATCGTTGGCCACTCAACAGCGACAATTGCCGCTGGTAATTTGTTTGAAGAAAGTGAAACTCAATTGAACGGAAAAGCGAGACTGATAAATGTGAAAAAGAAAAATGGCACAACATTAATATTCCAAAAGAAAAGCAACACGCAGAAATATCTCAGAGCAAATGAATATCAAGAGTTAGAAAGTTTCAAGAAACGTCGCAGCCTGCAGTGGTCATCATCGAGTGGCAGTGCAAATAACATCATTCCCGATATTAATCGTCATTCGTGGAATGATACAAGTCGTACGATTCAGGAAGAATTTGATTCGGTAAGTTGCCCTACATTTAGAAATATTTTATACTATTTTTTATGGGGTCATTTATAATAACAATGAATTGCCATTCTTATTGTGCAATACCATTGAAAATGCAAATGCCATTTTTTGCAACAGAAAGAAAGAAGATACATAGCCACTCATCCTCGCTGCGAAAAGAACCGTTATAATCGCGAGTTTAAGAAAATGTATTAATAGCGCGCACTATTCAACAACGTGTGCTCTCATCGCCATCAGCACACCATTAAACGTCTCTGGAATTCTCATCTCTCTGTGTTTATTCAGCCCGCGCGCCCCGAGAATCAATTTTTGCACGTATTTATAAAATACAAAAATTCTTTATTTCTTTGCCGTCAATTGACAGCAACGGAAGTGTGCTATAGTCGCGCAAAGCATTTACAAATTTAAGCAAAAAATTTTTGAATCACGAATAATCTTTTGTTTATGTGATTTTGCTATTGTGTTGTGTGTGAGAAGAAGGCGAATTAAATAATAAGAAGTGTGTAATTATTGTTCTTTGTTTTGATTGCTTTTCTTGTATTATTATTTTTTTTTTTTCGGTTTTTGCTGTTTGCTTACAGCCATCAACCCAATTCCCAAACAGAAATCTGGCCGAGATTAAAAACAATAATTTTCGCGACGATGTCAGCACAACTACGACCACGAGCAATGAAAAAGAAAATGTACCTGAAATTTTTGCAATGAGAACATCAAACGAGAACGTTCCAGCGACAAGACGATGGCGCTTCGAACAGTTCCTGAAAAATCTGGTGGGTAAAAAGCCATCGAATCAGGTACCAGTGATGATTGAAAGAATGAAGCAAAGTCCATCAGAAGAACACGATCTACTGCAAAGTGATAAAAATGATCGGCTTGGTGCATCAATTGCATCTTTAAATAGCTACAACAACAATAACAACAGCAAATTAAACAAATCAACGGCATCACTTAATCAGAAATTGTGGTCTGTTGTGCCGTTGTTAAATCGAAAGGATGGACACAATAATAGTTGCAGTAATTTATTATCGTCAAAGAACTTTCCATCATCCAGTGGGAGAATGCGCAAATGTGAAACCGTTTTAGCGCTCACTGGAAATGATGAACCTTTACGCTCATCTGCAACATCATATCGTCCGTGCGATGCCGTAGATTGTCCAAAGATTCACTCAAAATCAATCAATAGCCTTCTGGAGCCGATCAAGCCACTGAATCGTTTGCGCAATAGTCAAAGCTGTTATTACGTTAGCAATAATCATGAATCAGCTTCTTCATCATCAGCAGGTACCGCAGCAGGTCGCCAACAATGTTCACGGTGTTCTAGTCTCTTATCACTGGCCGCAATTGGATCAAATTATTCATTGAATGTCACAAATGGTGCATTTGTATTGAAGAATAGTAACAGCAAGAAAAAACTGCAGACTCCGCAATCGCCAGCTCTAAATGATGATCTCTTGAATGATAGTGATAATTTAATTGGAAATGACTTTAATGAAATTGAGCCCTATGAGAATGAGCCTTTGTCGACCCCAACGTCATCCGCAACAACAACAACAGCGTTAACAAATCTAAAGTTCACATGCAAATTGTGCCTTGGCGAATATTCAACGGACGAGAAACTAACGAAAATTAACTCATGCGGCTGTTTGTTTTGCACTGAGGTAATCGATGGATATAATTAAAACTAGATATCGACAATTACAAGCTTTAATCATTTCTTCTATTTTCTCTACCTAGTGCATGAAAGCGTATGTGGAATTCGAAATATCGGAAGGCGCCTACGAATTGTCATGTCCCGATGCATTATGCAGTTCGCAGGGCATTGTGTCACTGACTGAAATATCGCAATTGGCCTCACCGAGCTTGGTCGCGAAGCATCATCGTTATCGTCTAAATCGAGGTTCGTCAATCACAAAAATAATTTCGAAATGCGAATTTAATTAATTTCAAATCGTTTTTTAATTAACAGAAGTCGAACTGGATAAATATCGTTTGTGGTGTCCAAATCGAAATTGCGAAACAATTTGTTCAGTTGGTCCCGTCATTAATGAAAAATCATCTTCAACATCAACAGCATCTCAATCTGCAAT
Source organism: Propsilocerus akamusi (assembly GCA_018397935.1). NCBI lineage: Eukaryota > Metazoa > Arthropoda > Insecta > Diptera > Chironomidae > Propsilocerus > Propsilocerus akamusi. Next base: position 19,790,062 of record CM031468.1, on the reverse strand, counting down.
TCAACAGCAACCTTCATCATCGTCAACTGCCACACTGTTAATACCGCGTTCTGTTTTGTGTCCAACGTGTAGTTTGGAGTTTTGTTCAAGCTGCAAAAAGGCCGTAAGTTCTTTGATTAATTTTTCGCTTTAAGATAGTTTTAAAGAGGCTCATAAATAATTCTATTTCTTTATGTCTAAAGTGGCATCCATCGATTACGTGCGAAGAAAATTCACGACGAATGGGCGGAAGAAATGAATCAATGATGTTATTTGATAATGATCTAATCAAATGCTGCCCGATGTGTGCCGTGCCAATTGAAAAGGACGAAGGCTGTGCTCAAATGATGTGTAAACGATGCAAACATGTATTTTGTTGGTATTGTCTGGCTAGTCTTGATGTAAGTTGAGTCATAATAATCATCATCATCGTTTATTGGAATTTTGATTGTCAGAAAATCAATAACATATATGAACATATTATATTTCCTTAATATAGGACGACTTTTTATTACGCCATTACGATAAAGGCCCTTGCAAAAATAAGCTGGGTCATTCGAGAGCTTCAGTCGTTTGGCATCGAGCCCAAGTGATTGGAATTTTTGCTGGTTTTGGAATTCTGTTGTTGGTTGCATCGCCACTTTTATTGCTTGGTGAGTTAATTCAAATATTTACACAACAATTGACTAACGACGAATAAATGTGCGCAAATCACATTAATTTTATTTTAGCTGCACCATGTATCGTCTGCTGTAAGTGTAAAATTGAAGAATCAACCTCAACAAAACTCGACGACGATGATCGAGATCGAATTGATCATCAGGTGTAAATCATCATATTTAATAGCATTAGATAGCTTCAGTAATGTAAAACAGTTTTCCTTCTTTTCTCGAGATAAACTTAGTGAGAAAACTAAAAAAAAATGTTAATGAAACTACTCAATAACGGATCCGATCAGTTTAGAACTGGTCGATTGGATATAATTCTAACGAAAGGATTTAAGAAATCCTCTTGCGTCGTTTAACAAATGCAACATTTTTATTCATAGCTTTAACACTTTATATTTGCATTTTATTTTCATTTAATTAAACTTAGTCATGCTTTTACAATGCAAAGAAAAGAAAATTGGAACAAACCATTTTTTATATTACAAAAAAATTTGAACGTAAAAGAGATTGAAGAAAGGAAAGTAGGGTGTGATCTTGAACGTGCATGTGCAATCTGAAGGTACTTAAATAATTAGTTTAATATCGATTTAAAAATATATTTTTCTTCATTTATCGATAAAAAAAAAGTTCAGCAAACCCATTTGAGTAATTCGGAAAATGTCTTCCATGCAGGAAGTCGAGTCGAGATGATGCACATTAATAAGAAAATAAAATTAAATTTGAAAGAAATTAAGAAGACAAATGTAAAACATTTTTTTCGCTTCTTCTTCTTCGTGAGATATAAAATATCATTCCAAAAAAAAAAAAAAAAACAAAATTAATAAACTTTACTTAATTAATGATAATATTTACTTACGTACGGTTGCACTTAATTAATTAAACCCATTTATAATTATTATAATGTATACATATAGGCAAACTATACTGGTATAGCTTGCTCCATATGTATAATGTAAGCATTCAAATTAATTATTGTGCAAGAAGTTTTTCTTTGCAATATATTTAAAAGCAAATAAACGAATAAAGTCATTTTTCAATTCGATAAGTCAAGTTCTGTTAGTTCTCAATTGTTTCTTTTATCTTGTTTCCCTTTATTTATTGCTCAATCGATCAAATTCTTTGGACATTTTTAAGTTGTTTAATACAATACAATACTATGGCAATACATGACGTTATAAAACTGCTTTTTGAAATCCCGAACTGGCTATTACATTATTTACTATTTTGATTGACTGATAACGAACTCGATGAATGTGCGAACTGGACGTCCCGTCATCGATGAACCAACATAACTTTGATCGCTGGTCTCCGTCATGACACCAGCAATATCAGCATGCATCCAGGGAATGTCTTTTCCAACAAACTCCCGCAAAAATGCTGCTGCTGTGCAACTTCCAGCGCCTTTTCCTTTTCCTAAATTATTTAAATCATAACATTCATGATCGGTCATTTGATTCTTGTAATGAGTGAATAGTGGCATCCTCCAAACACGATCACCAGATTGTTTTCCAGCCTCATGAATAGATTCCCACAGTTGATCTGAGGTACTGTAAATTGCAGTTACACAATCACCAAGAGCAACCTAAAGAGGGCAACCAAAGAGCAACCATAATAAAATGATAACAAAACGTGATAAGATAAATATTACTTACACGAACTGCTCCAGTCAAAGTGGCGCAATCAAGAATGAAACGTGGCTTAAAATCACTTGCATAGCTCAACGCATCACTCAAAATTAATCGACCCTCAGCATCAGTATTATCGATGGCAACGCTCTTTCCGTTTCGTCCAAAGATAACGTCGCCGGGCTTTGTAGCATAATTTCCAGGCAAATTTTCGCAAAGTGGCACAAATCCTTTGACATTAACGGGGACGTTCAATTGTGCAATAGCCCAAATGGTACTAACGACATTTGCAGCTCCGCCCATATCGCCGCGCATCTGATCCATTTTTGAAGAAGGCTTAAGTGAAATGCCACCAGAATCAAATGTGATGCCTTTGCCAACTAATGCAATCGGTGCTTGGTCTTTGTCACCACCATTGTATGTAATCTCCAAGAATTTGGCTGGTTCCGAGGATCCAGCGGTAACCGATAAGAATAAATTCATCTTTTCATTTCGTGCCCATTCTTCATCATGAGCTTGAATATTAACATTGGACAATCCCAAAAATTTCTTCTCAACCGTTTCAGTGAAAATTGTTGGTGTCATAAGATTTGCTGGAGCTTCCATTAGAGATTTGCAAAAGTTTTGAGCCTGAGCAAATGTCTCACCACGTTTCCATCCTTGCAAATCCTGAATGCCCGCAGCTGGTGCAATGACGGGAATCTTGGTCCTCTTTGATTCTTCCTTATAGGGCTGGAAACGGAAACTTCCTAAAATGGCTCCTTCTGCTGCGCTATCGGCATTGTTATCGAAATCTTCTAAATGAATCTCGTCGACCTTCAATGCTTGCAGCTGCTTTGCAGCCGATGACGCGGCATTTCTAACGTTTTCCTTGATTCCATTTATTTCATCCAAACTGTCCCACTTTTGTGTGTCACCAATATCGGATACGGCAATAACTTTGAAATCTTCGATCTGGGAATTGAATAAGAGTCTCGTACCACCACTGGACAGACAACAATTGTTAACAAGCTCATTAAATTTCCCTTTTGTTTTCTCGTTCAATGTTTGCCCAAACTTTGTTAGTTTGATTTCCGGACTCTTCTCATCTCCGTTCGATTTTGAAGCATAGACCCCAACAATTAATGCCCGCTAATAAAGAGAAATGCAACAAATTATAACCAAGATTGTGCAAATTCATCACGATTACTCACTGAACTCATTGCGCGACTTGTTACTGACAATCTACTCGCTGTCAGCCTCAAAATCATATTAAAAAGAGATATTTTTTTTCGAAACAAAAGCTGACTTTATTCATCGGGGGAAAATATACAATCGCGTTTCTATTTTTTTTGTTACACACACTCTTGCAGAGCTTCCGCTGTTGCGCAAAGCTTGGAAGTAAAAGTGAAACTCATTTCTTTCTATATGATAATATTTATTTATTAATTGTATGTAAATAAATTAAGTCGAATAAGGAGAATCTTTTCTAACAGTTTATCAACAATTTGCAACAAAATGCATGATAATTTATCTATTCTAGTGGCCAATCAATGATGCTTAAAATTTAAAAATGATTCCGAGGAAAATTCGCTATTTACTTTATTGATCACCCATTTGCTGCTTTCTAAAATAAGTTAGTGGTTTCTTCTTTAAAGAGTTTAAATGTAGCTCTTGTGGAATCAATTACAGATGTTTGGTAGTAGCTTCGTAACAGATAAAGAAAATGATATTCCACGGTCCTAAAAAATATAAGGTTTTATATTTAGTTTATACCTTCAGGAATTTATTTTTATTTGCTCACCCATTCGAAGGAAACTTGGTACGAAACCCTTATATAAGGCAAAAAATCCTTCATTTCGTAGAATGCTGCTCAAGCATTCAAAGCTACTTGCAAAATACGCTGTCGTTGGTTGTCCAAGAGCTGTCGTTTCGGCGACAGGATGCAGGAATTTTCTTTGATTCATCAATCGAGTCCTTATCACATCAATCGGACAAGAAGCGACAGCAGCTAGTAGGGATGCGATAAAACTTGATATAAAGTGGTTCACTGGCTGATCTCCGACATGGTCTAATAGCTTATGCTTGCAAAAATCATAAACCGGTAACTCAACGGCAGCGATCACTAAAATTATAAGAGTTATGCATATGAATTAAATAAGTAATGATGTAATCAGATACCTGATGCTCTTTGACTTGTAGGAACAACACCACGATACATTCCACGAATACCTTCTTTACGATAAAGCTCACTGAAACATCGCGCAAGGCCCATCTTATTTGTTCCCTTCCCAGATATTTGCATTCGAACTTTTAACACATCCGTAGGATTCGCGATGGCAGATGAAATTGCACCGGCGAGTGTGGCACACGTAACGTTTATCAATAGATTCTCTCCAGGCATGTCATCGATTTGCTGAACAATAATCCTCTTTAGAGTGTAATAAGATCCAAATTTGAGTGTCCCATAAACCGATTGCCTTAGAAGAGCAGGAAGAATACCAGAATAAAGAGCCCTGGCGCCTTCAATCTTATAGATCTTATATCCACAGTCCAGCATACCATTGTATCTTGTGTTTATTCGTCCTTCTTGGATTTGTAATCGAGTCTTTGTAGTATCAATCGGAAAGGTTCCTAAAAATAATATTAGGAAGTTTTAATAACATGTTTTTCTTGCTTTATTTCTAAAGTCAGTTACCAAATTCTGCAACCATTGAGCTCAAGCCGCCATAAACAAATGGCTTCAAGTTGTCCATCTATTACTAATGTTTTAATTTCTTTAATTTCATTTGAAAAACAGTCTTATTTACAGCGAATTTCTCTCAGAATGAAAAATGGATAACTTTTTTTTCTTCTTCTTCTTCGTGTTCTTATTGTTACCACGTGCTTGTCACATGTTTGCCAACCGTTAAAAAAACGCGAAAATGTTTTGATAAGATTTTTTAATGTATTTCTCGAGTTTTTCTAATGTTTAACATTTGGTAACGCTAAAATAACAAGATAAAGAATTTGCATAGGTGTCTCAATCACCTTGTCGACATTAAAAGACACAAAAATTTTTCAATCTTAATAACATCATATATATCTATTAATTAATTACACACAAAGTATTGATTCGCGCAATGAAATATGTCAGTATTGAGTAATAATTTTTAAAAAGATATTGAATAATAAAAATTTTGCTAATTTAATTAATTCATTCTGAACGAGATTTAATCAAGTTTAAGATCTTTAGGCAATGTCTATGTCAATTATTTCCCTGTAGGTACATCGTTACATACCTGTCTGGCGCTTGTGCAGATTAAAAATTTATATTTCGTTAGTGATGCTTGTGTTGTCAGTTGTTACGCTGTTACTTGATCCAAAATTATTTGTTTGTCTATATACACAACGCAATTTTTTTTTTGAATTACTATGACTAAACGTCAACAAGCCAGGCGTCTTTAAAGAAACAGCTTTTTAATTGTATTAGTTTCACGGGGGTAATTTAAACTAGATTAAATCAGTTGAGACATTTGTGATCACCATATAAATAGATCCATTTCTGATGTTAGATGTCATATCAGTTCTTGACTTCATTAGAAGCAAATTGAAGTGAATAGAGAAAAACTCTAAAAAAAAACCTGTCAAAATGAAATTCTTAGTTATTGTTGCCTTCATCGCCACATGCCAAGCTGCACCATCTATAATTGGCTTGCATCATCCAACTTTGTACAGCTCATATTTGCCAGCTGCAGTTCCAGTTGGACCAGCAATCAGCCAATATCACGCTCAAGATGAATTGGGTCAATATTCTTACGGTTATGCTGGAGGTCCTTCATCAAAATCAGAAATCAAGACCTTAGATGGAGTTACACGCGGATCTTACAGTTACATTGATGCAAACTCAAAATTGCAAACTGTCGAATATGTCAGTGACGCTTTGGGTTTCCGTGTTGCCGCTACAAATCTTCCAACTGCTCCAGTTGACACAAATGTTGCACCAGTTGACACCAATGAAGCTCCAGCACCCGTCGAGGACACACCAGAAGTAGCTGAAGCAAGAAAAGCTCATTTGGAAGCTGTTGAAAAAGTGAAAAATGGTGAAGTTGAACTTCCACAAGTCCCAGAAGTTGCTCCATTGGAAGCCCCGAAACCCGTTGAAGACACCGCTGAAGTTGCATCAGCTAAAGCTGCTCATCTTGAAGCCGTTGAGGTGAATATTGAAATAGCAAATTTATTGACATTTTAAACAAATTATAATTTTATAAACTTTATTAGGTCGCAAAAGCACGCAATGCCTTGGCAGAAGAGAACAAATTGTTGTCAGTAATATTGTTTCAGCCCCATTGGCTCACGCTCAATTAATCCATGCTCCAGTTGCCATCCATTCGGCCCATTCAGCAGCTCTTCAATATAGCGCCGCACCAATCATCCACTCAGCACCTCTTCATTATAACGCGGCTCCAGTCCTCCTCAGAGCTCAACCAGCTTCAAACTTTGCCTACTCAGTTTACTCTGGATATCACGGATATCCACAACTTATTGCTGCCTAATATGTGATTACGATACAACAATAATGAAACAAGTTTTAAAAATTGCTTAATTTTTTCCGAGTCATTTGTCAAATAAATATTAAAAAAATTGCAAAACTTGAGTAAATTTTAACTGCATCGTGTGTCAGTTGGAAGTTCTATAAATTGACCTTGCTGATGAATAACCCACAAAACAGGTTGTTTAGAATATCAATGAAATTCGATATTTTCTTATGTAATAAGAGGATAAATTGATACAGTGATTTGAATTAAAATGGAATGTCGTTTGGCATCATGATGAGTATAAAAGTTAACAGACAATAACCTTGAAGTCTTACAATTCTTCAAAAGATCATAGAATTACTTTGGATTTTTGTTATTTCGCGCTCGATCTACATTTTATTGCAAACACAGAACCAGTTTCAATTTGTACTTTTTTTTTGCTTGATATCATGACAAGAAGCTCAAAAAATATTTTACTCCCGCGTTAAATTATTTCGTTAAATAATTAATGAGTCTCGTGTTACTACTTATTGTTGAACCTGATGCAAGGTGGAATTAATTTCATTTTCCGTTATATTATAGCACGTTGACATTTATTCGGAGGCGCCAAAATTTATGAGAAAATGCATGTAATTTAATAGGCGGAACTTATTCGTTTGCAATCATATTCAGTCCCGAAAATGCTTCTTGCCGCTAATCGATTTGAACTCGTTCACATTTCCACAAATTGTTTTAAATACCACAATTTTATTGATCAGAAAATACAGAACATCGATTCATTAAGAAATCTATTATAACAAAAACCTAACGTGGGAAGATGTATCAACTACTTTTTGGATGACATGTTGAATTAAATTAATTGTCTGCTAAATTGAAAGCATTTCAAAAGTGAAACAAAATTTTTATTAAAGCGAGAAATCTCTTAAAAACCTGCACAAAATAAAACTTTTTTTTTGCGAATTTCATAGAAGTTAAAAAAATTGTTAAATTTTGATTCATTGCGGATTGATTTAATTAAGCTTCATGACTAGCAATAACCACATTAAAATGCAAATTTTGGAATGGATGCTATTAACAAGACAATTTTTTTTTCTTTCAATCATAGCTGAAGCATAAGAAAATCAATACATTGACGACATAATGTGATGGTTTCTATATAATTATTATATGATTTTGTTTCTTCTGTATATAGTTTGTTTGTTAAGACATTGGCAGGTTCATCAAATTGTATTCAGTGAGATGCTTCTCAAAATATGATTTCATGTGAATGTGGTCAAATTCTAGTTTTATCATTTATTTTTTAGAAAAAATTTATGTGATTTTGAGAAATTTAATGAGTTTTGTCGAAAGTGTTCTTGTGCTGATATCCTGATACATATCCAGATGTATCAGCAACCTCCTTACGTCCAGATATACCCTTTCCTTTGCCAGTATCATCAAAGCGCTGCTTGTGGCTTCCCGTATATTTGGTAGCGTCTGTAAGTCGAGCAACGGTTTCAGCAGCTTTTGCGTTCGACTAAAATATTTGATTGCATCAGAATTTCCGTCACCGGGGAATAAATAAACTTGATATCGATTGTTATATATGTATATACCTTTGCTTGTACGACTCCTGGAGCTCCACAATTGGCCATTTTATTTTTAATTTCCGCCACATCGATTCCTTTTGCTTTAGCCAAATCTTCCAAATACTTTTGATAATCAGCATACGAAACTTTGACTAACTTCAATTTCTTGAAATGAATGCCCGTGTCAGTTGTTGTTATTTTCTTGTCAATAACCTTGATTGGAGTGAGACACGTTTTGTACCGATCAAAAGAAAAATACCGCAATCGATAGATACCTGTGCTTGCTTCATCCACTTGTCACTCTGTGAGAGAGTTATTAACTTCCCATCGGATTTGACGTCGCCGAACTTACAGAAAGCTTTAAACTGTTCCTTAAATTTGGCAACACTATCAACTGCCGGTGAAGTTGTACCATTTGCAGCTGGCTCTTTTGAATCGATGTTTAGGGCAGCGACTTCTTCTACGGGTACTTGTGCTTCAGTTGCCATTACGTTCACTTTCTATTAATGAACAAAAATGGAAATGATCTGATAAAATTGCTGTATAAGTTTGAATTAGTTTTTCATTACGATTTACGAATGAACAAGTGCAGTAAACTTTCCCATATACCCGGCATGGTAGCAATTCAAATCGACAACACTCTTTGCCCTAATTGGGTTATCAAGATTTTTTTTCCGCCGTCTTTAGCAATCAAATATCACGCAAACTGTGAAATCGTATTTTTAGGGGTTGTTTACACGAAAACAAGAAAACTTTCGATGACATCATCAACTGAAAGCCCATAAATTTCACTTCACACGATTTGCTGATAGTTTCACTCGATGCCCATCCTCAGAAAAAAAAGAAATAGAAGCTTTCGCTGACATACCTCTACCTACTATAGCCAAAATTGATTTGAAGGTCATTTGAACGGCCTCATAAACACATGAATGCTATTTATAATTTTAGATTTGATTCATCTCTTGTTTTTCGCTATAGCATCATTCGCAAGCGCAAGCCACACAAAAAAAAATATTTTAAGCATCTACTGATATGATGTCATTTCTAATTGAACATTGACAGTAAAAGAAAAAAAAAAGTTGTTTTGGCGGTGGCCTTATCGTGGGCGCTTCCTAATCTTTAATTGATAAAAACTAACAATTTGATAGCTTTTGTTTATGAAGGCACGCGAATGATATCACAATGCGGTAAAAAGAAATCAACAAATATTTGTCAATTGCACTATTTTATTTATATACTCACAAGCGAGTCACTTGAATTGTAGTTTCCGGAGTTTTAATAAATTCGATTGTTTAAAAAATATATTTATGTGCACTAAATGTGTTGAACCGCGTTACAAACAATTGATTTTGATTAATTTCTAATAAAATCCGCCAAAGTAATTTATATTCATGCGTCTCTAACCATTAAACTTCTCAAATTACTTATTGTACCATCATACCATCATGTTTTTTTATTGCTTTCTGTAGCGGCTTGTGAAACTGAAATTGGGTAATGTTTACCAACATTACTTGTGTTTGAAGATTTAGACAACTCTTATTGTTAAGTGTTGACTAGTGATTTGTTAATATTTAGTTTTTTTTTTTTTTATTACATTTTATCACATTTTGCTTTTTTTTATTTGTTGAAACTTCACTTAAAAATGTTCAGTTTTCGGTTTTCATTCTCAATATAAAAAGTATTGTGCAATCGAAAGAGAGTAAAATTGATGAGATAAAAGCACTGTTGAGTCATAGTATATTTTTTTGTATACATCCTTCGATAGCCTTGCGACGCATGTGCAATATTGATTCCCATTATAAAAAATGTTAACTTTTTTCTCGGGAGATGGAAGCAATTTGATTGAGTTATATTTTGCTTTTGTTTACCAAAGTTTACGAAAGCATCTCAAATTACAAAAATGGACTGAATCTTCATGAAATGCGCTTGTTTTCCATTTAAATGTTGTGCTTAATGTTAAGTCATATTCCTAAGCACATTTTAATTAACGGTTGACATCGAAAAATAATATTCGCTAAAAGCTTATGATATCATTTCACATTTACCTATAGAATTTTCTGTTTGCTATTTAAATTTATATCCTTAAATGACACGCCTTTTATTATTATTCGCAAATCAACACGCCAAGCAGAAAAATAACTTTTGTAATTTTAGACTCTAAAGAAAAACGAATTTGATAACAGATGATAATTTTAGCTTTTGACTCTTCCACACCACAAATCCAACTGAAAAACATTTTGCGCCGCACATTTTTTTCTCACCAAAAAACGATATCACGCACTAAAAAAGAAATATATATATATATTTTTTTTTTTTTTTTCATCTGGCTCTCTCCACTTTCCATATAGGCAAACGCTAAATTTCTCCCCTCGCTTTCATGAAAATGTGCCATTTGATATCAAAGTATGTGACTATTTATTTTTATTAGACCGTCCAACATATTTTAACATGAATTTCATACACCATATGTACTTGATTGATTTTTTTAACGGAATAATTATATTTGAAAAATACCATAACCTGCCTTGCAATCGTCTTCTGTTTACATTCGACTTGTTAAATTACTGCAAAAAGATTTTTAAAAGTTTAATAAAATGGTAATTGCAATAGGATTTGAAGGAAGTGCCAATAAAATAGGCATCGGTATTGTTAAGGACGGCGAGGTGCTAGCAAATGTAAGGAGAACTTATATTACACCACCAGGAACTGGATTTTTACCAAAAGAAACAGCTGATCATCATCGAGGCGTTATTCTAGAAATGTTGAAAGAAGCTTTGGAAGAATCACGCCTTAGTCCAAACGAAATCGATGTTGTTTGCTATACTAAAGGTCCTGGAATGGCAGCACCACTCCTTACTGTAGCTATTGTGGCGAGAACAGTATCTAAATTATGGAACAAACCGATTCTTGGTGTTAATCATTGCATTGGGCATATTGAAATGGGTCGACTTATCACTGGTGCTCAAAATCCAACTGTTCTTTATGTTAGCGGTGGCAATACACAGGTTATCGCTTATTCTAATAAACGTTATCGAATTTTTGGTGAGACAATTGACATTGCAGTTGGTAATTGTTTGGATCGATTTGCTCGCATAATAAAAATTCCTAATGATCCAAGCCCTGGTGAGTTCACCTTTCAGCATTAATCTGATTGATAATTAATTTAAATTCTGCTTTTAAGGATATAATATCGAACAAATGGCAAAGAAAGGCTCCAAATACTATCCGCTTCCGTATTCCGTGAAAGGTATGGATGTTAGCTTTTCAGGAATCCTGTCGACGATTGAGAAAAAAGTACGCCCTGAAAAGGATAATAGGAATAAACATAAAGTATTATCAGAGCTTGAGCTAGCGTCTCACGAGGACCTTTGCTATTCACTGCAAGAAACCATATTTGCAATGCTTGTCGAAATAACTGAACGCGCAATGGCACATTGTGGTTCTAATGAAGTGCTGATAGTTGGTGGTGTTGGATGCAATGAGCGCTTACAGGAAATGATGGACGTGATGTGTAAAGAAAGGAATGGAAAACTTTTTGCAACAGATGAACGCTTCTGTATTGATAATGGCGTGATGATTGCTCACGCAGGTTACGAAATGTTTCGTACTGGCACAAGAATGAAATGGGAAGAAGCGACAATTACACAACGATTCAGGACTGATGAAGTTGAAGTTACTTGGGATATCGTAGAAGAAAATTAGAGTTAAATAAAGCTAAAAATGTTTTAATGCCTCCACCGAAAAGTTAACGATTTTTTTTTTGAATCGCTCGAGTAGAACTTCTGGTAGATTTGTTTTCATCCGCAAAGGGAATTTTAAAATTATTTAATTTACCGGGAAATACACAATGTCTATTAAATATATTGGTCGCACCACAGACTTCTGTGGAAAGACATTATGGGAGATCCTTGGAAATTTAAAAAACTTTGGTGTTGGTCGTGTTGTTGGTAAATTTCAATTTTCCGCATTGCCTTTTGTTTTCAGTAACATAACTATTAAAAATTAAACATTTCAGTTCGTCACACATGGCAGCAACGTTATAAGGAACCAAGCTACATCAGGATTCTTAAAGTGGAAGCATTGCCAGAACCTGAGGTCGTTAGTATGGATGTAAGTTGTATATTCAATTCCATCCATCTTAAAAACTAACTAAACATATTTGATCTTAAGAACTTCCGGAAAGTGAAAGTACTCGTCGAGAGAGTCTTCAGAGGCAAAAAATTTGAAAAGCCGCTGTTGATTGAGAGCGCCAGCTACAAGACCGATTATAGATTGCTATCGAAAAAGGACGAAATCGAATACTGCAAGTTAGTGTCGCAACAGGAAAAAATATTACCAACTCATATGGAAGTTCCGCCACTTCTCAAAGAATTCTTAATCAAAGAAACGGGTCGCGATGAGCATATGATGAAAATCCATTACAAACCCAGCATGTATAAAACTTCGCGTATTGCGAAAGAAGGAGAAAAGCCAAATATTGAAGTAAATTTAGGACTGGGAAAACCAGCGTCGCCAAGCCTTTATGAAGGCATACAGCTCTAAAATAAAGAAGCTCACATATATGTAGTTGATTGGGAAAAGTGTTTCTTAATTTTATTGAAAAAATAATAAATTAGCATCATAAATTAAATTAATCATTTTGAGTCTCTTATGCACTTGCATTTACTTTTATCATCCAGATTTTGGAATCATCTGAACACACATTTTTAAACTTTGTCAGGTTTCTTTGCATGCATGAATTTAGTATCTTCCGGTGATTTGTTGGATCCAGCTCAAGTAATGTGACACCTTTACATAAACTCCAGGAACGTTCAAATTTCCACATCCGATTCCCCTTTAAAAGAAACAATTATAATTAAGAAATTTCATTAGATGCAATCGATTGAAACTTACCAGGAAACAATTCCAGCAACTTGCCAGACGCCCTGTTTTTCACACACCAGCGGACCACCACCGTCACCTTTGCATGCATCTTTGTTCTCTTCGCCTCCAGCACAAAGCCACCATGGATTCAAATTGTAATTGTACCCTAATCTTGTTTGGCGCAATTGATTTTGACACTGCTGGTGATTAATCACTGGAACGTCAACTTCCTTCAAAATGTTTTGATATTTTCCATTATCCCATGCGTCTTTTCCCCAACCGGTTGTCCAACATCTTTGACCAGTGAAATCTGAGAATTTATCTGGTAAACATGCTGGACTGATGTGAGGATTTCCGGTAAAATCGACTGGTTGACTTAATTTCAAAAGTGCCATATCATTATCAAGTGTTCCAGCATAATAATCCGGATGCACATGAACTGAAATAACGTCTCGTTCGACATAAGGGAAGAATTCAACATCATGATTTACATCCCATTCTGTGAAAATAATAAAAATCTGTAATGATGTTTATTTAAAAAGGAAAATTTATCGCAATTTACCTCCCAATCGAACTCGTAAATCAAATCCGCTGTAGGTTTTGACGCAATGTGCAGCTGTGATAATGTGTTGATTGTCAATTAATGTACCACCGCAAACGAAAACTGATTCCTTTGGATCCTTCTTCAGAATTGCTGCTTGCCAAGGATATTCGCCAAATTCACTGTCGCCATCAATGTAAACAGGATTCTTAACACGACCATTGATACCCTGTGCATTTCTTGTGCCACATTTATTATAATTAATTTGCTGCTGTTGCGGCTGATTGTAATTAAATTGTTGTTGCTGTTGTTGCTGTAGCTGTTGCTGTTGCAGATTGAAATTGTTAAATTGTTGAGTTGGTTGCTGTTGTTGTTGCTGCACATTTGGGCGATACGGTTTACGACAGCAAACTGCACGTGGTCCACATTGTTTCTGTTGTTGGTTAGGTCTTTGATAATAAGCTTGACGTTTTCCAGCATTTAATGCTCTGCCCTCAGAATCCTTCTCAGCTGAATCGGTATCAACATTCAGAGATTCCAAGATTTCTTTGGGTTCGATTGATGTGGGAACAATTTGATCGGTGTCGCGTCGTCGTCTACTTGTTGGGAATGAAACGGTGTTGCTTCCTTCAAACATGCCTGGCGGTTGAACTGGTAAGCTCTGAACAATTGAATTATCATTAATATCGTTTTCATTATAATTTGCATATTTGCTTGCATAACTTGAATCGTCTGCATAAGAAGATTTAAAGGTATCGATATTTTGTGGATAGAATGATTGATAATTGTGATCGTTTGGTGGAAAGCCTTTTGTATCATTCAATAGTAAATTTCGATTGTTGCGAAAGCCTAAAATTTCAGGACTTCCACCAATATCATCAAATATTGGTCCCTTATGGTAATGATCACTGGATCCAGTATCTTTATAAAATGATGGATGGTGATGCGAAAAGTGTTCATGCAGTCCATGATTCAAATGAGACGGGGGACCATCGAATGGTTTATAGGGGCCATCGAATGGTGTATTGGGACCATGAGGCTCAAAATGCGTGGGAGGATGTGAAAAGATTGGACCGTGCTCTTCACCATGGAATGGATAATGATGTGGAGGCGGTGGTGGTGGATAGCGATGTAAATGGTGATGATAGTGCTGATATTGCTTATGATTATGATGTAATGAACCTTTTTTGGCAGCAAAAAGATTTCCAATTTTTCCAATTATGCCCTCATTTGGTGTAACATGCAAATTAACAAATGGTTTCAACAGTTTCTCTCCATGCTCATTTTTGGTTACTTGAAGTGAAAGGAGAGGATTCACATTAAGCAATCCCAAATTGAGGCCATTCGGACTGATGCTTCCAAAATGTGGATTAGGAATTTGTGGACCGAATGGAGAGACCGGATATTGATATGTGGGATAAGGAAGTCCAAAACTAACACCAAGAGTGGGCAACACTTTTTTTCCTCCAGAATTTCCTGGATTTGGATAATAACCAGAACCACCATGTTGGGCTCCACCTCCGAAGCCGAAAATACGCTAAACATTTGGAGAAAACAATACAATTAAACGTTTTTTGCAGCAATGATGGGGTTGTGAGATAATTGATTAGGTACATCCAAATACCGCTGTTTTTTTTTTTAGTAAAATCAATGGAGTAAGTAGTACTTAGTCATTTCTCTCATGCTGTGTTTAATTGTATTGTTTTAGTGTATCGTGTAATAAGTTTTTGTTTCAGTCTTTTTCAATCAGTTTCAGCTCAGAGAAGAGCTAAATTTACCCCTAAATTCATTCCACAAATTAGATACGCTTTAAAATCTTTTTTTTAGGACAACCAACAATTAAAAGATTAATTAATTTGATCTACTTACTTGTTCTCCTTCGACTTGACGTTTTGAAATTTTGTGAGCTTCAGATATTGTCGAGTTGCTGAAATCTTCTGCAGCTTTAACAACACGCGTTGAGTTGCCGTCAGTTTCAGCTTCAATATCTGTTGCTAAGTTTCGTGGATCAACTGGCAAAATTAAATCATCACGCCTACCAACAACATCCGTTGCTGGACATTGCTCAAATGGTACGCAAACACAATCAAATTGATCCTGACGCGCTGATTCGAATCCTTGATATTGCTCGCCTAAATTATATTGATTTTTACTGTATTTCTGAGCACTTTGGGAAGCAATATAATTTTGTTGCTGTTGCTGTTGTGAAAGATAATTTGAGCTTGAAAGTCCATTTCCACGATTTCCGCCATTGATATTTAGCTCTTTCTTATAGAAATCTGGTGCCGTTGCATGATAGCTCGATCCTACATTTCCATTATAAATTCCATTTGAACCATCAGTGAAAACTGCTGGTCCAGCATTTTGTGTTGGAATTTGATTTTGTTGATTAAAGTATGATGCACCACTAGCACCTGATCCATATTGACTAGCTTCAAATACTGGCTTTACATTCGAAGTTACGCCATAAATTCCTTGTGATCCTGAATTAACACCTTTGTATTCGAAATTGGGGTCAACAGGACTAAAGCCGCTTGCACTAGATCCCGATGCACCAAAACCACTTGTTTGATAAGAAGACAAACCATTAGCTGCCGAATATTCAGATATCGGTGTATTGACGAGAACAGTTTTTGTGCCATCAATTAAGCCAGCACCTTGAAGTGGCGCTGAGCCGTCAACATGAACGTAGTGATGATGCACGTGATGATTTTGCGTAACACCCGATGCTTCACGCTTTCCCTGATTCACGACTGTAATTGTTGGTTTTTCTGTATAACCGAACTTTATTCCGGCCGGTGCTTGATCGACTTCATAAAAGTCTGTACTGTACTTCTCATAAATCGATCCTTGTTGTGGTTTCGAAGATTGGAAATTTTGAATATTATTAGATGGTGCATAACCAATTTTTCTTGGTGGTTGTTGTTGTAGTGTGTTTGGAACTTGAACAGGTCTAGCTGGTCCATAAGTGCCTTTTGGTGGTTGCGGTGAAGGTGGGCGATACCCCGGTGGTGGACGTGCTGAATAAATTGCATTTGGCGGTGGTTGATTATAATATCTGGTTGGGTATGGGCGTTTTCCAATAACTTCATCGCATTGCATAAGACCCAACGAGCACAATTTATCTCTAATTAAGTTTCTCGCTTGTGTATCGTCGCCATTTGTTAGTGCTTGTTTGACTATTGGATCGCTATAAAAATCATCCAAGCCTTCAACATTTCTTCCTTGTCTATTGGAATCAATAATTGCTTCGATTATGTCATCAAGACTCGCATCAGTTGCATTTGGCGACGAATATTCTTCAACAACTTGCTGCTCAATGCTAGGCTGAGCATCGTAATCATTACGTGGGGAGTTGACTAGAATTCGGCCCTCACGTTCTGCAGAGCCTTTTGCAAACTGTATCAACAGAATGCTATTTAAAAATAGCAACAATTTAAATTTCATCTGAAAATAAGGGAAAACAAGAGAAAAGACATTCGAATTAAAGAAAGTTAATTAATATGTGGGAGTCGGAGACATTAAAATTTTATTTTCTGTGCCAAAATGAGTGAAACGAAATGCAAATTCGATGATCTAACAGTTTGGTTGCGCCATATTTTATTTCACTGAAATGATTCACTCTCACTTTCTTTCTTCTGAATGTTTGTCTTGTAAGATCACAACACATATTTCGCAACGAAAAAAAAAGAAAGTTTCCGGCTGAAAAGTCACTCGACAGGAAAAACTTTTAATAATTTCACATGCAACTTTCTGAGAATTTTTTTTTTTTTTTGCAAAATTTAAATCCTTTTTTGCATTTCTTTATTGTCCTTCATCACTCTTTGCCATTTTTTAACACTAATTTCTCACCTTATTTGTACGAACTGAATTTATGAATATTAATATATGACTTAAAAAAGATCGCGATCCACGAAAGTTAAGCGTTCAGCGAAGACTAAAGTTTCGATTCAAAAAATCATTCCATTTATAAAATCCCCCTCAACTTTTTTTTCTGTCTTTCCTTGCTCCACTCAACTGTTGTACTTTTCATTTCTTCAAGAAAACATAAACACCAACACCAGAGAAATGCAAAGCATCGTAGTGAGGAATTTTCATTTCCTTCAACGAAAAACACAATTTCGGCTCTGAATTTATTTTTCTCTGAATCTCTTTGTTCAGCGACCACGATTGTAATTCTTACATTTTCAAGTACTTTCTCTCTCGACTTACAACTTTATGACATCATTTTAATGGTTGGTGGTTTAATGGTATTAAGTAATTTCTTTTGGAAACAGGATTTTCACTTCAAACGTAAGTTTATCTTTTAATTACTTAAATGAATGAAAATTCTTGTTCCATTGTTTGAAGCATCTCAAAACTAAAAATTTCACTCAAAATTCTCTTAAAGTCAATTTCATTTTCTGCGAAATCATAAAGGTCTTTGCAAACGGAATTTCCAAGATATTCCGCTCAAGACTTATTACAAATAAATGGAAAAACCAAAACATTATACCGAGTTGTGAGTGTTGCATCAGGTCAAGGCATTATTCGCTTTAAAAATAAACATACGAAACGGATAGACAAAAGAGAAAGAAAGAAAATTGCATGATTGCATATATGTTTATGCTTTAATAAACCCCATACATCGGTTTGACGTATGAAAGAGATTTATTGCGTAATTTTGACTTTGATAATTCTTCTACATCGTCTGGCAATAGGGATTTTCCCCGAGCGCTAAATCCGTAAAGTATTTTGTAACGATATTTAGTCAGACAGAAATTTTAAATCGTTGCATTTTGCGCGACAAAATCGTTAAAAGTAATGTCGTTGTACTGAAACCGATGTTATGTAACAATTGTGCTAATTGATGAGTTGAATGAAATTACACAATACATTTGGCCGAAGGCCGTATGAATCAACATATATATATATATATACTTAGTTATATTTAAAATTCATCAAAGCATATCATTGATTCCGTTTTGGACACCAACCGCCAATTTATGAGTCATCGTGCGAAGAGCGATAAAAACAGCCGGCGAATATAAAAGTGAAAGTGTTGAAAAAAAAAAACAAAATTGTCTTCGAAGTTGAGAAGCATAACAGAGAAAAAAACGAATGAGAGAGAATCTGATGCCTCAGATGACTTGACACTGCTTTATTTATGAGAAAGTGAATTCGATGCAAAAATTGCGGAAAGAAAACAAAACTGGTTATTAAACATCAATCGTATCATGACATAACACGAGTTTTTTTATAGATCATATGAACATACAATGAAAGCAAAACCAGTGTCAAGTTCAGTGATATTACAATCGACTCTCATTTATAAAAAAAAAAAAAAAAAAAAAAAAACAAAACATTGACACTGATAAATATGCTTTGTAACTTTGAATTTCTGTTATGGCAATTTCGATGCCTAATTTGATTCACATAAAAGAAACTTTGATAACGAAGAACTTTAAATTGATGACCAACAATTTAAAATGATAAGAACTGCTTAAGAATCTGAGCTCATATTTGGACAGTTCAGAGATAGTAAGAAGAAGTAAAAAAGAAAGGAAAATTCATCTCAGACTTTCGAGGAGAATCCAAATGAGGTCTTCGATGGAAATCTTACGATATATGACACTCGAATGTCACTCTAATAAATGAGCTTTTTTTACATTTACGTTTTATTTGAACAGACCCAAAAAGTTAATAAAGAAAACAGAAGCTTTTAATTTTTTTTCCGAATCACTGTCAACTTTTATTAATTCATATATATTTTCCTTATCATAGTTATTATATATGTACATATATATTTTATACTTCTTCCATGAGCTGTTGTAGGGTTTTTTTTGTATTTTCAGGTCAACAAATTTTTGTTATTTGTTTTGAGCTTTTCTGATGTTTAGTAAACTATTTTGTATGCAGAATGTGAAACCTATAAAGAGTAATAAATAATGAAATTTGTACAAATAAATAAAAATTGAATTGTAAATTACAACTGGAGAAGCCCAATTATATGCCAATGGAGCTGAATGGTAAACTGTTGGTGCTGAAATGATTGGTGCTGAGTATACTGTTGGCTGTGGCAAGCTATAGGCGATAACTTGTGGAGCTGGAGCCACTAATTTTGCATGTACAGCGTGGGTTGTTGAAGCTGGAGCTTCGCCATCGACTTTAGCGAGAAGTGGTGACGAAATTAACGGCGATGCAATTGGCGATGAAAGCAAAAATTGTGGCGCACACTGAGCGACAGCAAACAAAGCAAATAATGCAATGAAAACTTTCATGATGAATAATTTAGTTCTATTTTGAAGTTTGACACTAACAATTAACGAGCTAATAACTGAATAATAACAAAATATCTTCTAAGACGCCTTTTATACAGATTTTCTGTTGTTGATCTTCCACAGGGTATGGAAAAGAACAAATTAAAATTTATAATTCTTAACTACTCAATCCTCCAAAAGATTATCATACAATTTAATAAAAATATAAATAATTAAATAGCATTATATTCTATGAGTTGCTCTTTCTCAATACTGAGATGAAAAATGGGCTATGAATGAATGAATGAATATTCTATACTTCCATACCCTGACTAAAATATGCACATAATAATTAGATCAAGAATGACTTCACTTTATAGCTCAGGTACAGCAAGTTTTTCACGCTTGAACGAATTAAGAAGTTTTGTTGTCGCCAAAATAAACAGCTAACATGTCTAGTAGGTAGCTTTACAAGATTGTAGGTCTAGTCTGGGTTTGTTGCTAGAACAACAAATAAAAAAAAAAATATTTTGACTATTTACGAGGAAGCTTAAAACACCGATGTTGGATAAAAATAATTAAAATGATTGATTTAATCGAATCTGGTTTTTGGTTTTGTGAAATGTAAACCAGATCAAGTTCGTCTCTGATCCTGCTTCTATTATTAACAATTGTAAATTGTGTAGTTTTAACTCACAAAGGCTGGTAATAACTTAGCTTAAATATGGCGAAAAGTAAAGAAAAAAAAAATTATAGAGCAAAAATGGTTTTAATTGAAATTTATATCGTTCGGACTTGTTAGTTGTCGATGACATTGAAAACAATAAAACAAAATTGTAATAAAGTTTATTTGTAAAGATACACTTTATACATGGCTTACATGACATCGTAAGCGTTATGCAAGAAACATGCCATACAAAGCTTTTATTTTCCTTCGCGAAGACTCGCCGCAAAATTGGCTCGCGTTAAAACTATTTTTTTTTTCGCATTAAAATCGAAGTCAAAGTCAAGGCATTTAGGAAATGCTGACAGCAAAAATGAAGCGAGAAATAAAAAAAAAAATATGTTTCCATTATGCACAAGACAAATTACGCGCGCTACTTTTTTTTTTATTTCGTGCGCACGAGGTCCATGGTCGCCAAATTGATCATTTCTTGATTTTAACGTAATTTCTTTATTGCTCATTTCATGGTCAATTCATGCTGTCATGTTATAACTTTTCCGTATAGTAATTTTTTTTTTGTTTTTCGTTGGTTTTTTTTTATTGTGAATGCAATATTCGTTATATTACGAGCACATTTCAACGCATATTAAAATTTTTATTCATCGGATTGAAATCAAGGTCATTTGGGGCACCAAAGCGATCTGCTTAACCGCAAGCAAACTGTCTTTTTTATGGTAAACACAATCGATTGTTATGAGAAATTTATAAAAAAAATTTCAATATTTGGCCACCGACTGCTTTCATGAACTTATTATTAAGCATGCAAAGGCGAGCACCGTGTTGAGCAATTTTCTTTATTTTTTTTTTTCTAGTAATCTGAGACAATTACAATATTGAAAATATTTACTATTTTACTGCTCTGCATGTCCATATGCGACCGAAATTGCAGCAGACAATAAAAAAAAAAATAATTTCTTGAATATAAAGAAATTGCAAAACTATGAAATGATAAATGTATGAGCAGTCACAATTTTCACGTAAACTTTATTTAGCTTGTAACATAATATTTTGTTGTTTCTTGAATCTGCTCGTACAAACAAACTCCTTTTGTAATTTACCTCCACTTTTATCCTCTGCGACGAGTGTATGGTTTTTTGCTGCCGTTTTTTTTTTTTTTCGCTAAGTTTATTGGACAAATACATTGAGCAGGTCTTTGAATGTCGTTACGACAAAAATTGTTTTGTTGTTTTTTCTCTCTTTTTTCTACTACCACACTGCAGTACCGGAAAATATGATCATACGAGTATAAAAGGTAGAATAGTTTGGCAAAAATGTATCATTCAGTCAAACGAACTCAATTTACAACACAGACCTCTTTAAACAAATCAAAAAAATAATTCAAAATGTTCAAATTGGTGGTGTTATCGTGCTTGGTGTCAGTTGCCTTCGCTGGCCTCATCTCAGCTCCTTATACAGTTGCTCAAATCAAAACTGTTGTTGAACCACATGTTTCAGTTGTTGAAACCCCAACAGTCAACCACGTTGGATCAGTTGTCAAGAATATCCCAACTGGAGTTTCACATCAAAGTTCATCAGTCGTTCACTCATCAGCTAACTATGTTGAACCAATCTACGCTCATGGAGTCCAAAAATCAGTAGTCTCAACTCCAGTTGTCAAGAATATCGTTGAACATGTTCCAGTCGTTGCCAAGAGCTATTATGCTGAACCAATTGTTGCAAAGAGCTACTATTCCGAACCAATTGTTGCAAAGAGCTACTACACTGAACCAGCAAAGAGCTATCAATATGCTGCCGCTCCATTGGCTTACTCAGCACCAGTCTACTCTCATAAAGCTTTGTCATATGCCAGCCTTCCAGCTAGCTACTCATCATACTCAAGCTTGCCATATGCTGCATATGCTCCACATACATCATACGCTGCATACGCTCCAGAAACTTCATACGCTCATCAATGGTAAACGAAGTCAACAGACACCAAACATTGATTTATTTCTATTGTTCTAAATTTGTGATGAAGAAAAATTAGAAAATAAATTTCAAATGACAAATGAATTGTAACTTAATCTGTTTCTCAATTATTTCCCCGAAAAAATTATTCTTTCAGCTACCTGAAACATGAAACTTTTATTCATTTCTTAAGACATTGTCGATGTATGAATAAAATAAATGATCTTGAGATTAAAATCATTAATTTTTTTTTCATTGTAGCAACAATATATTCTCAAAAAATTTACTCACATGAACTTTTCACATAAAATAATCTGTTTCCTTGATCTCTTCACCGGCACAACGGAATAAATGTCCGGAATAATAGTTTGCTATTTTATTGCTATTATATTCTTATGAATGTTGAGACATGGCTAATGCATGCATTTCTTAACAATGCATTAATTGTGTTATAATTAATAGAAGCATTAGATTCATTTATGGAGTATTTCTTAAGCGACCATGTGAGATCAATGACTTTATTATGCTTTTCTTGAAATAATGTTCCAATAAAATCTATTATGATCCAAAACGATGACAGCAAATATTTCGCAACGTCCTTGTGATCGTCAATTGTATTTCTCAATGACCATAATATTATTAATACACATTGCATTCAGACTTGTTGTTATTATTATTGCGTTGAATGGCGATGGCTTTGTAAATAAATTGCTAATTTATGTCTTCATTCGTGCAATGCTGCAATGTGACAAATTTAAGAAGGCAATAAAGTAATGAAGATTTTGATTTGAAAATGATGTGAAATCATGTCAATTTGCACCATGAACTCATAAAAAACCAGATTTACAAAGTAAAACGATTATGAAAGAAAAAAAAACTGTGTTGAGGAGACATCTTTAGCATTGTTGTTCAATGGAGAATCAAAACAATTGTCAATTCAACACAGGTAATTTAAAGTATGCGAATTGTTATATTTTTTTGCATTTTTTGACCCAAATATTTGAGACATTTCTATCGTAATTCAGTAAATGTGAACAACTTTAGCTTTCGTAAATGAAAAAAAAGATATTTAAGTTATGAAATTTATTTTTATAAATGATGAGTATTAAATGACATGCAAATTAGCTGCTTTTCAGTTGCATTCGCATGAATGGCATTTCGCAAGGAAGAAAACATGAAGAAGACGAAAAATAATGAAAAGTTTATCGTTTTACAATTTATTTAATTTGTCATTTGAGATTTATTTTCTAATCTTTCATCATAATAAAATTTAGAACAATAGAAATAAAATCAATGTTTGGCGATTGTTGACTACGTTTACCATTGATGAGCGTATGATGCATGTGGAGCGTATGAAGCATATGATGTGTGTGGAGCATATGCAGCGTATGGCAAGCTTGAGTATGATGAGTAGCTAGCTGGAAGGCTGGCATATGACAAAGCTTTTGGAGCGTAGACTGGTGCTGAGTAAGCCAATGGAGCGGCAGCGTATTGATAGCTCTTTGCTGGTTCAACATAGTAGCTCTTTGCAACAATTGGTTCAGCATAGACGGCCTTGGCAACGACTGGAACTTGTTCAACATAATTCTTCACGATTGGAGTTGAGACATATGATTTCTGGACTCCATGAGCATAGATTGGCTCAACAACTGATTTGCTGTGATATTGAGTTTGGCTTTGATGAGAATAAGCTGTTGGGACGCTCTTGACGACTGATGCAACATGATCGACTGTTGGAGTTTCAACGATTGAGTATTGTGGTTCAACAACTGTTTTGATTTGAGCAACTGAGTATGGAGCTGAGATGAGGCCAGCGAAGGCAACTGACACCAAGCACGATAACACCACCAATTTGAACATTTTGAATTATTTTTTTGATTTGTTTTAAGAGGTCTGTGTTGTAAATAACAAATTGAATGCTTTCAACTGAATGATACAATTTGGTTAAAATATTTTTCCTTTTATACTCATATGAGACCACAACGAATAATAGTTTTTTTTATTATTATTTTTGCGGTTCATGTAGTGGTAATATTGCTGCTGCTGCTTAAGCAGAAAACTTACGAAAATATTTCCCTCCTTTAAGCTTCTACAGTCCGTAATGCTCTCAGCGGGTTCGATGACGATAGTTTTATTTTTTTTTGTGACAATGTGAATGAAGCACATTATTATTGTTTCTTTGGTCATTGCAGTAGTTTGCTCTATTATGGCGACCATGAATGTTATACAAGAAATATATATTAAATGTGTTGATCTATGTTTCACAGTGCTTTATTAAATTTAAATGTATTTCTTTTGAAGCACATGTTGCTACACAAATTTTCGCGCAATAACCGATCGCGTATTTTATTGTTCCTGGTTTAAGCAATCGTTTAAGGCACACAATTAAAAGCAAAACAAACCGGTTCATGTTTTGAATCATTGAAGGAAAACAATTGTCCACGTATTTCGATAGACATATATCGAAATAAAATTAACGTTTTCATTAAGGGATCTGGTTTAACAGGATCAAAATTCTTTAACTATTGCTGGATTATATTTAGATCACTGCTAATTGTTGCTACGTGAGTTGATACTTGTAATTAAAATTTGGTTTTCATCAATTTTTCTGTAAAATGTCATTAGTTTGTATAATTACAATAGTTTATTAAATTCCAAATTGCAAAACCTTTTTTTTTTCTTATTCAGTAATTTCAAGATCAAATGCCATAAATTGTAATTAAATTGTAATGAGAGCGGTAGTAATATTTTCGCTTCACTTTTATTTTCATTCATTCACCGTTTGAAAGTATAATTTTGTGTAACTTTACGTGTAAGTGTGGCAATGATTTGTAGTACAGAAATCTTGTAGAGCAAGATCAAGGTCGTTTGGTTGAAAGACTTTACGCTCATTCGAAACGGTTCGTTATTATTAAATTGGACAATTTCAATAAATACTTTGACAGTGAACGATGGGTGTTTTAAGTTATGTCCGTGAGAAAATAAATGCAGTTCCATTTGTAAAGATTTGGCTCATTGGCACCTTAAAACAACAACTTTAACAGTTTTGTCGCATTTTCAGAATCTTTTGCAAATGACTGATTTTTTTTTTGTAAAACAACAGAAATTCTGGAGAATCATCAATCTTCAATCATCAATTAATAATATTATTATTATAATATTTTTCATATGATTTTCGTTGATTTCGTAACTTGCACCACAAAATTTCTCTCCTACACAAAAAATGGCTTAATAAATTTGACTTGTTTCCGTAACGAAAAATGTTCGTCAGGCAAATCGTATGCGGATGTTTTCCCACAATTACCTAATTAATTAGAGTGCATGACATTTGTATGGTTTCGTTATATCTAATTTCCATTATTTGTAAACATTTTCTACAGTTTGTTGACCTGAGAAACTTTAATGTAGAATCAGAATATATTTTTTGCTGTTGATATAAAAAAGCTCATTTAAAAGCTTGCGCA
Source organism: Propsilocerus akamusi (assembly GCA_018397935.1). Taxonomy (NCBI): domain Eukaryota; kingdom Metazoa; phylum Arthropoda; class Insecta; order Diptera; family Chironomidae; genus Propsilocerus; species Propsilocerus akamusi. The sequence goes on along the minus strand of CM031468.1, from coordinate 19,763,987 downwards.
ATATAAAAAGTTTATCTACGAGAAAATTTTCAATTGATAGTTTTTTTTTGTAAAATATATCAAGACACTTTGGAATTACGGAAATTGTATTTGAAAATAAAACAGCTGATGATACTTTTCAACGTGTTAAGATTGCGTAAAGGATAAAATTATTTTTGCAAGATTTCTTTTTAAACAGCAGCAGCAATATTACCACTACATGAATAACGAAAATGTTAATAAAAAAAAACTATTCTTCGTTGTGGTCTCATATGAGTATATAAGCAAAAATATTTTAGCTAAATTGTATCATTCAGTTGAAAGCATTCAATTTGTTATTTACAACACAGACCTCTTAAAACAAATCAAAAAAATAATTCAAAATGTTCAAATTGGTGGTGTTATCGTGCTTGGTGTCAGTTGCCTTCGCTGGCCTCATCTCAGCTCCATACTCAGTTGCTCAAATCAAAACAGTTGTTGAACCACAATACTCAATCGTTGAAACTCCAACAGTCGATCATGTTGCATCAGTCGTCAAGAGCGTCCCAACAGCTTATTCTCATCAAAGCCAAACTCAATATCACAGCAAATCAGTTGTTGAGCCAATCTATGCTCATGGAGTCCAGAAATCATATGTCTCAACTCCAATCGTGAAGAATTATGTTGAACAAGTTCCAGTCGTTGCCAAGGCCGTCTATGCTGAACCAATTGTTGCAAAGAGCTACTATTCCGAACCAATTGTTGCAAAGAGCTACTACACTGAACCAGCAAAGAGCTATCAATATGCTGCCGCTCCATTGGCTTACTCAGCACCAGCTTACGCTCAAAAATCTTTGTCATACGCCAGCCTTCCAGCTAGCTATTCATCATACTCAAGCTTGCCATATGCTGCATACGCTCCACAAACATCATATGCCTCATACGCTCCACACACCTCATATGCATCATATGCTCCACACACCTCATATGCATCATATGCTCCACACGCCTCATATGCTTCATACGCTCCAGAATCCTCATACGCTCATGCCTGGTAAACGAAGTCAACAAACACCAAACATTGATTTATTTCTATTGTTTTTTGAATTTTATGATGACGAAAGATTAGAAAATAAATCTGAAATGACAAATTAAATAAATTTTATAGCCATAAAAATAAAATTTTTTAATAATAAATTTTACAGAAAGAAATTAGAAAATCAGGCAAAATTTTGTAGCGAAATGATTTAATGTTCAATGAACTCGTCTTCGTCTTAGCTTAGATATTTCAACTCATTTTTATTAAAAAAAGGTTTTACAATTCATTCAAGATCAATGATAACTAATGGAACATTTATCAAAAGCATTCTTTTGGTCGTAATATTTGTAGGCAGCTAATATTCGTCGAGTTAAAACCCACATTTATGAAAAGTCTCCAAATGGAAACTAAAAAAAGGAATGTTCAAGAATTCTAAAAGGTTTTATTGTTCGCAACCATTGTTGCGAAATACTTTACATGCCTCCTAAAAGATTTTCGATTTAGAAACGATGAAGCTTCTTATTTATCTATCTGTAAGTGTATATTGCGTGCCTAAGAAGCGCGAAGTGTTATAAAATGTCTGGTCCGACACACTGCAACTCATAATTGATTGAAAAAAAAAAAAAATACGCTGCAAAATTTATGCGGTGCAATCGCTCAAAAATCTTTTTTCTTCTAAAGTGAATTAAATCAACGAGGAAATCATTGCGCATCCCTAATCATATATTTCACAATCTAAAATTGCTTTAAAGTTGAAAATAGTTTTTCAAAGAAAACAAGAAAAATTCTTTTAATTTTTTTTTATTTGTGTAACAGTTGACGTTGTAAAAAAAATCACATATGTCTTAATACTTTCAAGAGGTTCAGAAACAATTTAAGAAACTTGATGGAATGATGGAAATACGCACAGCGTTGAGAAGTTGATAGAATTTTTAGGAAGAGAGCATTGGAAATTTTAGATTCCTCTGACTATTTACAAGTTTTCGTTAAAGATTTAACAAGATGTTGAAGTTGTTTTGTGGCAAATGTAGAACATGATTAGAAAGAACATCATTTAGTGGATATAGGCAGCGCTGTATGGGTAGGCAGCTGGGTAAGCGGCTTTAACGATTGGTGCTATTCATTGGAATTAGAATTAATAAATAAAAGAGTTGAGGAAATTCATTGATTAATTTAATTTACCGGCCAAAGGTGCGTGGTAAGCTGGGTAGGCAGCGGCGTATGGGGCAACTGTCTTAACAACTGGGGCGGCATGATAAGCCAAAGGTGAGTATGATGATGAAACTTTGTATGTGTTGGCATAGCTTGTGGCCAAAGGTGCGTGGTAGGCTGGGTAGGCGGCTTTAACGATTGGGGCTGAAACTGACAATTTTAAGAAATGAAATTTAAATTTCCAAAAGTTCAGTACAAAATTTTGAGCATTATTTATGTGACTTACCAAGTGGAGCGTGGTATGGGTATGCTGGAGCAATGGCTTTCACTGCTGGATAGCCATAAGGTGAAGCATAAGCGCCATAAGGAGCAGCAAGTGGAGCAGCTAATCAATTGTAAATTAATTGTTATAATTTTATTGTGATCACATGTCGAAATAAATTAATGAAAATTACCGGCCAAAGGTGCGTGGTAAGCTGGATAAGCTGCACCGTATGGGGCGACTGGAGTGAAGACAGCGCTGGCGCAGGCAACGAAAGCTGAGAGAACGATCTACAAATATTCACAATTTAATATTTAAACACATAAATGTCACATTTCGTTATTTGGAACTGATTTTTGTGTCAAAAGTCTTTATAAAATCTTTTCAATTTCATGCATTTTATATTTTCTTATGCAAATCACTTTACAAATCACAAAGATATAACTTACCAACTTGAACATTTTGAAGTAGATTTTTTTTTGTTTTTCTGTTAATAGAACTTAAAGGTTTAATTGCACAAGCTGTACTGTTTGATTTGTAAAAATAAATCGCTTTTTATATACACGCTGGAAAATCATGAGATTTATCATATATTTTGCAAGAAAACTAACCGAACCGATGAAAAAGAAGGGCTCCCCTCTCCCAATACTTACGGCGAGTTCGCTCGCAAACACGTTCGCCGATATGTAAACGGCGAAATCAATTTTCCTTTAAAATGTTTGATATAAAAATAAATATATTTTATTTTTCGCTTCCCAATATTGGCTATATGGGCTATCGATCGCTATAAAGCATACATTTAACTCAACAATTACACTTTAGACACATTTACATGGTGTTTTGTATATTTAAATAATTCAGTTTTGGCGCATAAACAAAACACGACCTCGCCAAGGCATTTATTAAAAATAGAATTTTTTTTTGCTCATTTAACATGGCAAACATAACAGCAGACATTCGCTCTAGAAGTTTACAGGTCGCTTGAGATTCTGAAACGCTGATTTAGCACTCTTACATTGAGATCAGAGGCCATCAAGGGGGAATTTTGATTCAACAAACATACGCTATGTGCAACATACAACAACATGATTTGCAAGAATTCACGATTGTCATGAGAAATTGTTTTCGATTCTCTTCAGCGAAATAATGTTTGTCTTTAGCATTGAACTTTCGCTTTCGACCGTGTCATAGTTGAGAAATTTTCTTGAGGAAAAATCTTTTACGAATGTCACATGCAATAGACATATTTGCATCATGAAGGTTTACGTGTGACAAAACATGTGACTGATTTATTAATTTTTGTGTCATTAACTATAGCATTTTTTCAATTTTTTCAATTTTTTTTTTTTTTGTTAACCAGCACAACGGAAGCACTTAACTTAGTGCGACCGTGCAACAAATGTCCAAGGAATGTCGCAACTTTTTTTTATGGCCAATTAATTTATTAGGATTTTTTTTTCCGCGAATCAAAAGCTAAGTTATCAATCAATCGAATAGTTTCGTTTATATGTAGCAAAGCGTGCGTCTAACGAGATAATGTCATAATTTGAGCCTCTAAAGCATGAAAATTAATTGTTTCTCTCATGAATCAGATCACATGCCACCTGCTTTAAATAAAGCTAAAGCGGATATAAATCTAATTACTGCCTTCCATTATTCACAGCCATTAAAACTAAGTAGTTTTGTTCTTATTACCTATACTTTAATTTGTTCTATGGTTGTTGCCGGCATCAGCCTTGTGTGTAATTTGGCGTGCTTTATTTGTTGGTGGGCAGAAAAAATCAAACTTCCAATACATTTGAATATATAAATTAAGTTCTTGCAAAAAGCAAATCAGATGATCGAGAAGCAAATGGCGAAGGTCAAACAATCTCATGATGCTTTTTTTAAGCTTCTTCTCATATTGGTCGCCAATGAAATTATAATAATATTGCATAATATAATCAATTTTGCGGTTAATGTTGGATGCATTCTAGAGAATGAGGCGCAATTTATAAATAACTTAATTGTATTATTGTAATGAAGCAAGGAGTGTCTCTGCGCAGACACAAACAAAAAGAGAGACGAGGATAGAGATAACAGTCTATTCTCAGTCCATTCAATATTTCATGATCGTGCTTAAGTTTAATGATTTTGTCTTGAAAATATCAAATATATGCGCTAATAATATGTAGAAACAACAGCAGACATTCATGTGATATTTACCGAAACTCAAACTGTCTGCTGAGCCACGGCTAAAGTTCATTGCATGGTTGGATTTGTTCAATTTTCTTAAGTCATTGAATGTGTAATAACATCGAGGAATAAACAAACAAATCGCATTTGCTCTCAAATTACACATTTATTCATGCATTTAAACACATAAAATCTTTTCATTTTCTTCGCTAATAAAAAAATCAACGCGAAGTTCAGTCGCGTTAAAACTTTATTTTGCTGCTAATTAGTGGAGAATTCAATTTTGTTTGCGTTGTAATGACCCTGGGATAGGAAACATATACATCACATTATTAGGGATTCACGAGTGCGCAATCGACACTCTGACAAAAAAAAATACGATCAAGTTCATCAGTTCAATTAATTAACTAAGTTAATCACGTTGTTGAAGTTTTTTTTTCCCGCCGCATTTAATGTGCGTAAAAAATGCAGACAAAAAAAAGATAAAGTTGCATAAAAGCTTCAACATTCTCATATACGTGAATTATTTCAAAAATAGTAAGAAATATAAATGCGATCGATGTTTGTTGGCAGCATGGCTTGAGTGCATTGGAAAAAGCAAGACAAAAACTAGGTTAGAGGTGCATAAAGATCTGAAAGAGCGTAAAGTGGCGAGTGAGTCATAAAGCAATATTTCATTATGATTTTCCTCAGCTCTAACCTGAATATTAACACTCGCCAAATTACTCTTTATTTCATTTGCTGGCACATTTAAACAATATTAATTGACCACCATCATCGTCACATTATTCTTGGGACGCAACTGCATTTTATTGAGAAATTTCAAATAAATATTTCAGCAATGTCCGCAATTCGATTGGATAATATCGAATCGTGCTACTGACTGATGATACTTTTTAGCGTTTTTTTCATACACGACCGACTGCTGCGGACTATTGTTGTCTGTGATCATTGAGTAATACGTATCAAAGAAATATTTCCATTAAGAAATTAAATATTTCCTTCATTCATTTAATCAATGCATAATTAGAAAGCGCTCAAGTTTTTTTATTTCGCTATATTTCTATACTTTTTTCAATCGAAAATCCTGCTGAGCATTTCATTGTGCATTTAATTAATTGTAATAAACGCAATGCTCTTCTTTTGAAATTAATCCAATGACTACGATTGAGAAAACATGACAATTAGCAAATTGCATAAAGATCACGACAACATGAAGTAACCGATCAGTAAGCTGCCTAGCAGGTTCAAGTGCATCGATAAATAAATCAAACGACACGAGACATTTCAACAGTCATTCAAAAGAGATTCAATTGTGCAAATTTACTCGCATGCGCGTCGTTCCATATTTCAAATTTTGCGCTGTTTGTGCAATTGCAAAATATGTTGCAACATTGTTGTTGTGATATATATTCGACTAAAATACTTATGAAAACAAAATTAATTCAATATGAATTAGAATTCGTAAATGTGCTTAAAGGTCTAAGATAACCTCAATTTATGTTGATCATGCTTAATTCACTTTCAATTGAATATTTTTGCGAAACTTGTTTGCAAAATTAAAGATATAAAAATTTGAGTGAGTGCAACCTTTTCATAACTTTTTGTTTTTACAATTCGTTTTGAAAAAAAAAAAAATAAAATAAAATAAAAAATTGTTTCACTTGGGAGAGTTTAATTACGTTAAATGTTGTCGCAGTTTTTTTTTTTTTTTTTTTTAACTTTCTTTGTGAACTTTTCAATTTTTATATAAAATGTGCAATGCGTTCCCATATGAATACTTCAATGTGAAATGCTCAAAACTAGATTTTTCTTTCGCTCTTTGGGTCAACACAATGTTGCATAATGTTGAACTGAATGAAGCCACTAAAACTTTGTTAGAAAATTAAATCGAACTCAAATTATTTTTCAATACTTTTTTTTTGGCTTTTATTTCATTCTTAACCAGACTAAGTTTTTATTTCTTTTGAAGTTTTGACAGTGGCAGTAGAATTTCTTACAAATACGCAGGATAAGTGTAGGGAGAAGCAATGTATGGTGAAGCAACATAAGGCGACGCTACATAGGGCGATGCTACGTAGGGCGATGCTACATATGGTGATGATACATATGGCGAAGCAACAATTTTAGCAGCCAATGGAGCGGCAACTGCATGATTAATTGTGTGGGCGTTGTAGCTTGATGCAAATGGTGCAACAGCATATGGAAGAACTCCGCATGAAACGGTCGCAAAAGCACAGAAAAGAGCAACGATCTGTAGATTATAAAAAAGGGAATTTTAGTTATTTTTAAACATTTTTGCGTTTGTCCTTCTTACCACAAATTTCATTTTGATTGATTTCGAGGAAATAACAGTTAACTGTAAAGCTTTGAAATGTAAATTGATATTGATGACAATTTTGTTGCTTCTTTTATACCAAAATTATTTACCAAAAATCCCTCTTCGATGAAAACGATAGTGTTCGATTACAATTCAGACGTTGGCTGAATATTAAACGTTATCGCACAATGAAATCAAAGCACTTAAAACTACTAATTCATGAATTAAACATCATGTAGTAAATGCTTAGTATACGTACTTAAAGTGCTCAAAATGTCATTGAAATTTATGAATTTGATGTAAAAGTTCATTTCGGTTATAGATTTGAAGATTCTTGAGGCATCTCTGAGTAAGACTTGCTTTTTGTCATATATTCACTTTCTGCTTGAAGGTTTAAATTTTCTGATTTTCAGTTTTATGGATTCTCATTTATGTATTTTGATTGTGTAACGCTTTGCTAGAAAGGATTTGACTAAAAGTTTAACAAATAATGCTCAATGCATAATTAGAGCGTCACAGAGGGAAATGAGGGAGAGGGTAGAAGGCGATTCAGAAAAAGCCCTTACAACATTATGTTGCGCAGCTAAGTAAGTTTTTCAATTTGTTTATGTAACGTAAATCTTTGAATCTTATCGTTGTTAATTTTCAATTGAAAAATAATCTGTGAATTGTAACGCAAATGGTATCTTAAGTAATGTATTTTTGTCAAACAGTTGTTATCATCGCTTTTATATGTTCTACATTCGTCGATACATTTAGCATCTAAAAATAATGCATGTATTATTAAAACAGTTGATGCTTGCTCACATGTGAGAGTTATATGAAACAACGTGATGGCTGCTCGTCTCATATCAATGGAACAATAAAAATAACGATATACGATTTTGTTTTTTTTTTCTGTAGTATTTTAAAAATGAATTTATTTATAAACATAAACTTAACAACATGTTATTGTCAATGGATAATAGGTCTTGCATATGGGAATGGAGAAAATGGCGAATAGGGTGAGAAAGCAAAAGGTGCTGCAAATCTTGGTGCCAATAATTGTGGAGCGAATCCTACAGGAGGAGCAGCAGGAATCAGGGGAAGAGGCGCTGGCAGAACTGGAGCAACGATTCCGTTATAGTTCCTCGCAAAAACTTGTGAGCTTCGGGCTGTTACAATTGGAGCAGGAGCAATAAATGGTGAAACTAGTGATGCATTCGCACATGCAATGGCAGCAACGGCAAGGATCAAGAACTGTTTATAGTTAAAAAATGATAAATTTAAATTGATGATGTTGCAAATTCATTTTTTTACCTTCAACATTTTATTTGATTTGATATGTAACAAAGACTGGACGAACTGATTGTGATATGGATAACTGAAAACGTTTTCCTTTTATAACAAAAAAAAAGTTGTCACCCACTGCATCAAATTTTCGTAATAAAAAATTGTCAAAATGTGCATGTATCCATCGAATTTCAATGTTCAATAAGTCACGTTTAAAATGGATTTCAAAATTTTATCGAAGGCAAAAAATTTGCAATGACGCATCGAATCATAAATCTGAAAAGTTATGTGAACTAATTTAACTTCAGTAGAATTTCATTGGTCGTTTATTTTTTTCTCTTTATTTAATTGCCAGTCTTGTTCCATTTCGTAATGCAGGTTTTAATTCCAGACAGTTTAAAGGACATATGATGTGTAAGCATATGGATATGAATTATATGCGCTGTAAGCAAGTGGTGCCTCAGCTACGTAAGCAGCAGAAAGTCCATTGAAATTGCGTGCAACGTATTGTGAGCTGGTTGCGCTTACAACATATGGCGAAACCACATCCTGAACGACAACAGCGGGTTTGGCAGCTGAGAATCCAATGATGGCACAGATAAGGAGAGCAATCTGAAATAGATAAATGAAATCTTAAGATTGAAATTTTTGTGATGCAATTTCAACTTACGAATTTGAACATTTTGTTTTAGTTTTTTAGTTTTGAATTTTAAAAAGTTTGAAATTTAAAATGTCGATGATGAGCTTCAATTGAGTTCTAGTATTTATACGAAATCATGTCCTTGTTATAAGCCCCTTCTTTATTATATAACTTTATTCTTCAACACAATGGATTTGCATAGCAAACATTTGGCAATGTTATCGCAATTGATTAATTTGCATTCCACGTATGAAAGTGTCCATCACTTGCACATGTTTCAACCGAAAACGTCGTCAACATTGACCGCAATATCGCTATTTTGTTGGGTTTGTCAATGAAATGCAGCATCGTGACCGGATGAAAAAAGAGTCTTTTAAAGCATTTCTCTGGAAATTTTTTTTTGTTTTCTTTCTTTTGAATAATTCAACTTAAAACACTTCTGGAAGGATTGAGCAAAAATGTTATTAACTACAATATAATTCATTCATTGAGTTCAACGACATTTTTTTGTCAAGTGTTTCAATTGTAGTTAAATTACTCATCATGATCGGAATATGAAATGAGCCTTGCTAACTGATTTCATGGTTAAAAAAAAAACCGCGAAAGATTTCATTTGGAAGGGAATTTGATTGATTTACTGATCAAACATTGAATGTAATAATCAAAACATTTGCCATGTTGTTACTTTTCATATAAATAGTTGACAATTACAGTGAAGAAGCATCAGTTTCAAACGCAACAGTTCAGTTAAATCAACTTCAAACGACGCAAAACAAGAAAACAAAAACAAAATGTTCAAGATTGTGAGTTAAATCTACCAATTTTTGTTTTTCTTAAGTTTCGTGATAATCAATCTTTTAATTACATTTAGATTGCTATTTTGTTGATTGCCATCACAATGGTCTTCGCTGCACCGGAAGCAAAACCAGAAGCTAAAGCTGATCCTAAACCAGCAGTTGTTGCTTATTCAGCACCGCTCGTTGCCAATTATCAACCAGCTGCAATTCTTGAATCGAGAAGCTACCACGGAAATGGTTTCGCTTATCCAGCTTCTTATTTCGCTTCACCATATATCGCAGCATCTCCATATGTAGCTTCACCTTATGTAGCCGCTCCCGTTTTGCTGAGATAGATATGAAACACTTCTGACATTCTGTACAAAAGAACAAAAGAAATTCTGGACTTAGATCAATAAAAATTATTATTTGAAGCTTGTAAATTAAATTTTTATTTTCATTTATTTCTCGTCATTTCAGTTTCAGGAAAATATTTTGATCGAATGTTTAGTAGAGATGGGAGATACAATAAATCTTCGGGTCGAAGTGCCATCAACCGTTTAAACAGCCGATATCTATCTTAGTAGAGATAGTTGTATGGTTGATAGAGTCCTGCACTGCGACTGCGATAGTAAGGATTATAGCCTCCAACCGTCAACGGTGCTGAATAGCCTAATCCACTAGTATAAGGCAATGCAGAAGTGTAAGGAGAAGCCAAACGGGAATACGACAATGGGGAATTATAGATATTGGAATATGCCAATGGAGCCGTTGAATAAGCGACTGGTGATGAGTAAATTCCTGGATTAGCTGATACATATGCACACAAGCAAGCGAACAAGATCTGTGATTAAGAAATTCATTAAATTTAAAAGAACTTTCTTTAAGAATTTTTTTGCTGTTCAACTTACAACTTTCATCATTTTGAATTTTTTTTCTTCCTTTGACTATATATTTAACAGCAGCAACAACTTGAGTTTGAATGAGATTCAAAATTGAATTGTTTTGAAGATCTAGCGACACTTCATATTTATACTATTTGACACTCGGCTGGAGCTCTAATATTAATGACATCCAGTTGTCTCATTAATATTTTACGCATTATTGAAATGCTCAACAGCTTCTGTGGCAGTTTGATATTTATAAAAAACAAAATCTCGTTTTGAGGAAGTTCATGATTCAAAGATTTAGTTGTAATTTATACTTTTGTACTTGTGTACAAGCAGACACACTGAACATCACTGGATTATATTTTTCTCGAGAGGTGAACCTGATTTTTGACATGCAATCGTGTAAAAAAAATTACCGCGTGCTTTGTTGCAAAGTGGCATCAATTAACTTTAGCACGTAAAAAAAAGGATTCAGAACATAATCGTGTCACGGGTAATTTTCCGTTCTACGTCATTACAATCCATAACACAGACGACGACCGGTATAGTACAGCAGTCAATTTAGAGAAGAAAAAAAGAAATTCACGAAAGGCATGTTTTTAAAAGGGATGTCAGCAAAGAACATTCATCACGTTATTATAAGAAATCACGTTAGAAATTTTCATAATTTCTCACTCAATGTTACTTTTTTGGCCTCATCATCATACTCCGTCAGAGAAGTGAGAAATATAAAAAAAAAGTTCCAGTTGCATTGTAAAATTAAACGTGGTTTATTGTATAATAGGAACAAAGTTCCTTACTGCTAAAGTTCGAACATCTTAACTCAAAATGTGACTTTTTCTTCTCTTTTGCTCTCGAAAAAGGAAACATTTATTTTTCCTGAGCAAAATAATTTTTCTCACAAAATTTCTCCATATCAATGTTTTCCAGAACAAAAGAGTTTTATCACGTTTATTACTCACAATATATCCATCTCATGTTCTGATAGTAAAAAGCGTATAAATACAACGTCGACTCTCTCAAAAATCATCAGTCATAAATTGGCAAGCAAAGCAAAAAGGATTTACACACACAAAAGGATTAAAAGTGAAATTCAAGTGAAAATGGATATGAAACGTGACATACCAATCATCATAAGATGCTCATCAGTGTCTTCTGATGACCTTAGTGATGATACAGAATTTTATAATTCAAAGTTTCGACAAAATCAAAATATTAAACACCGATCATCTGAAGATATTTATTGTGACTTTAATTATTCGTCATCATCGTCGTTTGATGACTCATACCGCACAAATTCATCAAGAGACCTTCAGCATAAGAAAAATGATCACCTAGGAAATTGTGATTTATTACTATCGACTTCGGCCAGTAGTAGCAATGACAGTTCGCAAAGGAATCTAAATTTTAATGGTTCTGAATCAAAAATTAATCAACGTAATAAATCACTATCATCCATTGCAAAACTATTTAATAATTTGTCACTTAAATCGTGGCGCTTGACGAAATCCATAACCAAAACACCGGAAAAGAAAAGTAAAAAGCAAATCTCCATTTTACGTCGACCATCAGATTACTATTGGACAAAAGGAATTTCCGGTTTACACACAATACGTGTTGAAAAATCATCGCTTTGCTGTCAGCATCGTCGTTAATTAATTTAAGTAATAAGTCGTTGTAGTAAACTCTTGATTTTGAACTGAGACTGCTTCTTAACTGAAACCATGTAATCAAATTAATTTCTCAATAAAATTTAAGTCATAGTCATTTGTGTAAATTTAACCTGGTGCTGTTATTTATTAATTAAATGTTTATGCTTTTTATAGGAAATATTTTAAATAGAAGGCTGATTAAATTACATGTTTCGTTTCTTCAATCGTGCGTTGGATCATGACGTCAAAATCGTTACCATTTTTTTTCTTGGGTTTCAAAAATCCAAGGAATTTGTTGTTCGCTAACTAATATAGCGATAGAAAATTATAATTTCAAGAATTTCAGCTCAATGTATACGCATTGAGCTGACCATAAACTAATTTTTGCAAGAATTATGTTATACAATATACTTAATTTGACCATGTTACATAGGTTTAATAACTTTTTATGAAATTCGAGCCTTTTTATCCTATGAGGAGTTCATTTCGTCATGTAATGTGCAATGATGCTGTTGGTTGGGCCATTAATGTTTGCGTTATGTCATGACACCCTCATTCATCACTTCGCTCATTACTCAAGTTCAATTTATCAATTTTCTGCAAAATTTGCAGTAATTCACTTATACTGTTGCCTTCTTTCTGTAATGGTAAGTAGAGTGGTGACACAAGAAAATGCATTTTATATATGTACGACTGCGAGCTGTAGTGATAAAAAATAAATATACCTGTTGCTTGCTCAGCATTAGCTTGATAATTTTCTGACGCTTTTCAGATGCCATGTTTATTTCCGAGTTATTCACTTTAGTCGTCCGCAAGCACCTTTTTAAACGATTAAAAAAAAGGCATAAACCCGTGAGAAATGTTTCTATCATATATCGTGCTTTGGTAATGACATCATTAACAGATTTTCCCTGCAATGTATTATGTGCATATGAAATACTCACTCTGTCAATAGTTCAATATTTTCGCGCAATTTGTGAATGTCGGCTTGTAGCTTTTTGTTTTGGCACCGAATCTCATGCGTCGTGAAATGCACGTTACTGGCCTGAATATTTGCCGTCTCCTGGTACTCTTCAAGTACGGCCTGGTGTGTTGAAATTAAATTCAGATTTAATGATTTCATACGCGAATACTTTTCCAATTTTGCGGTTTTCAGGTGGTTTATGCCAAAAATCTTGAGAATCGATTCCAACTCCTTATCTATAAATTGCTTCAGGCTGTTACAATATTTTCTAGATTATTTATCATCATGTTTAACTCACTTTTGGTAGCTAATTCATCTATTTTCGTTTTCATCTTTAGATTTTTGTTTTCGCCTTTTGGAAAAATGTAAACACTAGCAAATTGCGCGTTCTGCACGGGGAAATGAAAAAAAAAAAAAAAATCTTAAGAAATTCTATTTAACTGATTGTATCTTTAAGAACTTAAACCGAAAGCCGATGCATAAATATGCTTAAATAAAATATTTTTAACTGTAACACATAGCAATAGCGATTATTGATAAATAATTTTACAATTTTATATTCTATTCTAAAATAATTTAAATTTAAGCAGTTAAATGTAGATCCGAAGTAGATTTGTTTAAAGAAAAACGCATGTAGAGCAATTTGTCAAAAGTTGCGTTGACAAACAAAATTACTTAATTAAATCGATAAATATTGATAGCTGATAATGAATATAAAATAAGCGTATTTTTTTCTTCAATAGACACAATACGTAACTAATAAGAAGGGGATACATATCTCAACGCAATTTTCTCCTTCCAACTTTAGCTCACTCGCATGTTGGTGGCTATTTTTCTCTATACCTTTTCAATATATCAATGAACTGTTAAAATTTGCTTTAAATATGAAGTGTTCTCAGAGCAAAAGTATCATTCAAGTTTGTTTAATCACTTCAAACAGTTCAGTCTTTTCAATCTTTAAACGCTTCACTTCAAGCCAATTTAATTCAAAATGTTCAAATTGGTAATAAATATTTGCAAGTTTTGTGGAGGTTGAATTGTTTGAATAATTTTGTTCTTTAATTAAATATTTGCAGATCGTTCTCTCAGCTTTCGTTGCCTGCGCTAGCGCTGTCTTCACTCCAGTCGCCCCATACGGTGCAGCTTATCCAGCTTACCACGCACCTTTGGCCGGTAATTTTCATTAACTCATTTCGAACCAATAAAATTATAACAATTCATTTATAATTGATTAGCTGCTCCACTTGCTGCTCCTTATGGCGCTTATGCTTCACCTTATGGCTATCCAGCAGTGAAAGCCATCGCTCCAGCATATCACGCACCAATTGTTGGTAAGTCTAGAAACAAATAATTATTATCCAAGTAATCTTAATCTTATCAAAAAACTCTAATTTTGTATAGCCGCCCCAGCTTACCACGCCCCAATTGCCACCAGCTATGCCAACACATACAAAGTTGCTTCAGCATACTCACCTTTAGCTTATCATGCCGCTCCAGTCGTTAAGACAGTTGCCCCATACGCCGCTGCCTACCCAGCTTACCACGCACCTTTGGCCGGTAATTGATTGATGAAATAATTTTCTCGAATTTTTCATTAAATAATTCTTATTCTTAACAGCCCCAATCGTTAAAGCCGCTTACCCAGCTGCATACCCAGCTGCCTACCCAGCTGCATACTCAGCAGCCGCCTATCCAGCTGCCTACCCAGCCGCCTATGGCTCAGCTTATGCCGCATACCACCATTAAGACTTCAAATTCTAAGCCAAAACTCATCTCTTGAATGATCGTCATCATCGTTTCATCAGTATTTTAATCCATTATTGTTGATAATTTTTGTTATGAGTCCCCGAATAAAATATCATTGAAAATAAAAAAAATGATATCAAACAACATACATTATATCAACTTTTTTTTCTTGATTTTATCAGCTTGAACTAAGTAGATACGAAAGTGCTTAACAAAATGCGCTTGGCATTCGTTGGCAATTTTCCATAAATGAATTGAATCATTGCTTGCGAAAGTGAATTGGCTCTGCGCTTTATAGCTTGCAACATTATAATTTACTTTATTATGCAATTCCATTAATAAATAACATTATTACATTTCAATTTATTTCTTGGACCTTTACATCGAGACAGAACTTTTGAAAATTTTAATAACAGCGCAAGAATTTTTGAAAACAAAAATTGTAGTAGATCTATTCAGTTCCGAGGTTAAGAAATTGATTCTTCGGTCTCGTAAAACTTGTCGAATTAATTCATTTCTCGCGACTAATAGGCTTCAAAGGATAACCAGCTAATTAAAAAATGGCCATTGAATTAGGAGCACCTGTGAGAGTTTCACCTTTGATCAAGGCAAGTTGAATTTCATCTATAAAATGCTATTTAAATGTGATGTAACTTTTCTTGCAAGGGGAACATTTGACAAGAGGGGGTGGAAGGAAGGAGGGTTTTTTGGGAAATAAATCATTAATTTAACATCTTACATTTTAGTTTGGTCGCTGGTCATTCCTGGCAGTCGGTATCCTTTATGGTGCCTACCATCAGCAACGACTTGCTAAACGTGAAGTTGGTATTAGAATTATTGAGGCAGAGCAGAAAGTAATTCGCGATGCTAAACTTGCACAAGAGAAGGCGCGAAGTGTTGCAGGTACAGACAGCATTCTGATTAAATTATTGTATTATAAGTTATTAACAAGTGTCTTTTCAATTTTACAGAGGAAAACGCAGCAATCGCTGAATTGTCAAGGAAGAATTAAATTTACATAGTTTCAAAAAATACGAGCGCCTGAGAAGCATGCTTTCGATGGATGTAACATTCAGAAATTCATTGTATCAATAAATCGATTCGGAATTTATTTATAATGCAGTTTTTATCAAATGATTTTTGTTCAGTCTATGTATATATATAATACATATTGCAGAAGCATTGTAGATTAAATAGCGGTAGACATTAATTTTCTCAGGGTGTATATTTATGGATATAGTAGAACCTGTGCATCATCGACAAGTATCGTTCCCTCAGTGTGTTAACAATTTTGGTTAAATAATTTAAGTAAATTCGGTATCTGGGCACTCAGAACCACTGCGACTCGGATATATAGCATCAGGCTCAGGTAACTAGCATATTTGAGAAACGCGGGAGTGTGAATTTCGCATTGAAAAAGTGAATTGAAAATTTCGGGCTTTTGATGATGTGTAAGGGGAGCTAAAAAGCAGCAGAGGAAAAAATGAGACATGTGTGAAAATATCAAAATCCAGTAGTTACTGCCGTGGGGTCATCTTTTTTGATGATACCGCAATTGCAATAACGTCCGATTGCGAAATACCGTTGACGGTGAGCTGTAACTTTCTTTGTTGAACAAAAATTTCTATTTAATTTGATGACTCACTATCCCGTATTTCCATCCGTTCATTTTTTTGGGCAGCAGTTTTCAATGGCGTCGCTCGCTTGATCGCTGAAATTCACACAAAATATAGATGCGTCTTGTTGATAAGCGATTATTTAACGACGACATTAACTTTGACCCTTGTACCCCATTTCTAATCTTTTCTTCTACATTTCCAGTTTATAGCGATTCTGCATCAAGAGGATTATTTTGTGACCTGCGAATACATTGAAGACTTATTAAAAGATGGGAAACGTTTTTGCGAACTTGTTTAAAGGCTTATTCGGCAAAAAGGAGATGAGAATATTGGTGAGTTGTTAATTAACATCACAATTTTTTTTTCTGTTGTGCATTAAAATGCGCGAAATTAACGCTATCGTTGTTCTAATTTGCATTTATTATCTTCCTTATGCGCGCGTTCATCCCACATTCAACAACAATTAGATGGTCGGACTTGATGCTGCTGGAAAAACTACAATCCTTTACAAGCTAAAATTAGGTGAGTTGGAGAAATTGATGCGTATTACATTATCCTTATTTCATTATGATGATAACCGTTCTTTGATTACCAATGATAGTGAACAATTCCATTTGTTTCAAGACGGGACTGATTATTTTATTTTGCAAATTTGCAAAGAATTTTTTCATCATTTTATAACAGTTGTAAAATGTAATTTTTTTTTAATCATTCTAGGTGAAATTGTCACGACAATTCCTACAATTGGCTTCAACGTCGAGACTGTAGAATATAAGAATATTTCATTTACTGTTTGGGGTAAGTTGTATTCGAATCCGACTTTATGCAATCCAATGCTAATCTGTTCTGTATGTGTGTGTTTGCATTTCAGATGTTGGTGGTCAAGACAAAATCCGCCCATTGTGGAGACATTATTTCCAGAATACACAAGGCTTGATCTTTGTGGTTGACAGTAATGATCGAGAGCGTGTCGGTGAAGCTCGGGAAGAGTTGATGAGAATGTTGGCTGAAGATGAACTAAGAGATGCGGTCTTATTAATTTTCGCCAACAAGCAGGTATGTTGTTAATCCTTACTTGAGTGCTTTGAGATCCATGTTTCACAATGATGATATCCGTTCTTTGATTACCAGTGATAGTGAACAAATCTATTGTTTCAAGACGGGACTGATTTTTTTTTGGCAAATTTGCAAACACTTTCTCTTTTTTTTATCGCAATGAGTGACTTATGATTCCTTCTTTTTTTTGTGTCCTTTAAGGATTTGCCTAATGCTATGAACGCCGCTGAGATAACAGACAAATTAGGACTTCATTCGTTAAGGTAAATTGAAATTGTTCGTTTTTTAGAGCATATTTCTTCAAATGCTTGTAATTTGTAGAAATCGAAGCTGGTACATTCAGGCAACTTGCGCAACATCTGGTGATGGATTGTACGAAGGTTTGGATTGGCTCTCAAATCAGCTGAAGAACGCTAGTCGCTAAAGCACATGCAGAAAGTATTGATTTAAAAATTCTACCATCAATTGTCAACACATAAACAACAACAACTACAAGTATATTTCCAATTTAGAGCGATGTGTTTAACTCTACAAATAATATCGGGGGAGTGAAAAAAAGAGGAAGAAAAGAATTCACATAAAACAATTTTCTGAGAAGAAACTTAAGAAAAAATGATAAAAAAATTGCTGTCGTTAAGTAAAAAAGAAAAAACATTAAACTAAAACACTCCGGTATTGATGATAAAATAAAAATAAGAAAAATATCCATTATGCTATTATTTAATGAATGATTGATATAAAATTGAGAGGAAAAATGCCGTTTTTCACTACACAGCAAACAGTTTTCAAATAGATTTTCTTTCGTTCGTCAAGTTCTCCAAATGTTAATTTATCTCCAATAATTGTATGAAAAGAAATTAATCACAAATGGACGAAACAAGACACATATAAACACACACACTGAGAGAAGGGGCTTGTGGAGCTGCTTAGATAAATAATGTTTTGAATGAAAAATTAAGTTAGCAAAACGCAGATTGCAAAACAAAAACCTTGGCATTATCACACGCTATATTCTATTTCGCGATATATAATTTTTTTTTTTATTTCATAAATTAAGAATGAATAAACAATTAAATGTGTAATATGAAAGAAAACTGAAGAAAAACAAAATTAAATGCTTTTTGAAAAATCATCAACTGGCAATAGTTTAAATTTGCAAAAAAAATAATATCATTGACATTTCTCTGATGCCGCAGCCGCTTATTGCGCTTTTATTTGTTCCAAAAATGAGAGAAAAAAATTATTCTATATCCAATCTATAGCGTTCATTCATTCACTGTTTTCTAGATTTAATACATTTGTAAATTGTACGCAAACGCATCTGTTCACTTTCTTTTGAAGCTTACGAAACTTTATAACTTCCTGTTCTTATTTTATTTTTTTTTGGTTACACAAACAATGAGAAAAGCTGTTCCAACATTTTTGATGACGTGACGAAACTTATGTTTAAAATGAATTCCAAGAGTAATTGTACTTTGTCTTGTATCAGTTCTTATTTTAATAAAATTTATATGATTATAATTTGGACTTAAATTGTTTCACTTTTACAACTTCCTCCTAAAAATGCTTTCAACTACGAAAGCAATAACAAAAAAAAAAAACTTTTTCTTGAAATGTTTTATTTACTCTTTTATTGATTCTCTAATTTAATAATCTTTACAATATTTACAACACATAAACGCAAATATTTAAAAGGAAAATCTTCAGTTTTCTATAAAAGAACAAAATTTTATTTCTTGAGATAAATATTATTGGCACGCAAACAAAAAATTTTGAACTTTCATAAAAAGGACTCATCTGTAGAGGATTTGTAAAAACAGGGTTTGTAGGTCGTTTATTAGATGGGAGAAGAGTGAATTATATTTATCTATGTATGGAAGCCATGCTTTAGTTGCTAAAGTATGGTTCCTAATATGTTTATCAAGAATATTTAGAGGATCAGAAAAAGAAGGATATAGAGTGTGGGAGGAAGATCTTTGTGGGATTTTATATTGATAAAAACGATGCATATTTGAGAAGTTTGAAGAGCGTTTGTAGATGTTTTTATAAGCTTTTTTTGTGGAAAGCTCTTATTCCAATTAATTATATTTTCTAAAACAATTTGGTTAAGACATACCCACAAATTACGCAAATCACACAATCCGTTAAGAGCCTCTTCGTATCTTCCGAGGAAATTTATCAAACATTGCGTAATTTTATGGGCAGACAACCAGTTCAACAATATTTTTAACTTTTTTTTATAAAAGCTCGAATTTGAGGCCGAAAAGTTTAAGAAGATTAGAATTTTGAGTTAAGGTTTTTTATAAGGGATCTGATCAATTGCAATCTATTTAGGTAATTCAGTTGCAACACCTTAAAGGTATTTAAGTAAATTGCACATAAAATTCTACATACATAGGAAATTTTTAAAATTTGGTGTTCCTTGGGATATTTTTTGAATAGATTTTTCTACATAATTTTGCGATAAAGAGAGCAATTGCATGAGGAAATTGTCCCTGAGAGGCAAAAAGATTCAATCAAATTTCAGAATGGAAAAAGGATGTGTGCAATTGAATTGGGTTTAGTTAGGGCCGTCTACGATCACGAATTATGGACTCTAGCATTATATTTATATTTATGATATATCGAAAAGAGCTACGAAGTTTTAAAAGACGTTTATTTTTGGTTTATGTTTAAGAAGCAACTTGATTTCACTTTTAGCGGGCAAAAAACTCATTTCTTATAAAGGCAGACTCTTATGTTTGTTAATGTAAATACATTTTTTTAACAAATATTATGCTCCAATAAAACGCAACTAAAATGAGGTAATTAAATGGTAAAAAAATTATTAGTTTTGTTTCATTTCGAGCGCAAAAATGCCAAACGAACTTTTTAGCTTTTGTTTTATAACCTACAAAAATATTCTTTGACATTTTTTTAATAGAGAAAAAAGGAGATAATGGTTTTCACAACATTGCAATTTTAAGTAATTCCGGGCAAAATTTATGATTTAATCGAAATCTTAATAACTATTCAATTAAACAAAATTTCTTTCGATTCATAATTTTTTTCTTTATGCTTTGCATATGACTTTAAATTTTTTTACTTTTTTTCTGCTGCTGTTGATAACGAAAAAATATTTAACATTATGAGCGTTGAAAAATTACTCATTCCATAATTCACTGCTTTTTTCAGGAACATCATTATTCATTTATGTTTGATGAAGTACGTGCTTTAAAATTGAATTAATTTTACACATAAATGTAAGAAATCTATATTTTGTTTGACGAACATAACAAAATGGTAATTAATTTCAATATATAACATAATTAATTGTTTTGTAGTTTTGGAAACTGATTTCGTTAGAACAGAAGATAATTAAAAGGAAATGCAAATCTTATCAATGTTTTCTTTACCTGCGTTAATGTTTTTTTTTTCTTTAGAGTAGATTCAAGTATTTGTTGTTTCATTATCAACTTTAAATTGTATTAAGTTTCATTTTTGTGCTAATTTTTTTTAATATGATTAAAAAGTTTTGTGCTGAGATTATCAGAAATGTCCGGTTGTTGTTGAATTTGAGAGCGTACGAACTCTTGTCGTGAAGGTAAAGATGGTGATATAGAAGAGATGACATAGGATGAAGATTAAGAAAAAAGCTTTTCGATTATTTTTTAAGTCTTTTCGTAACCGATTCCAAAATGTTGGTGATTTTTTCTAAGCTATTGCTCTTTCCACTCAATAGTCCATTGCCCGAAATAAACATGGCCTTCAGTTTCTTTGCTGACTCAATTTCAGTGCGACTATATGTTGGACTCGTTGGCGGAACGGCCGGCAAATTCTTATACAATGGATCGCGCAATCGACGCAAATCATGCTCAATTTCAGCAATTTTCCGTTTAATGTCATTGTATTCGTCCAGATTAAGACCAGCTTTTTCGGCGGCCTTGTGCAATGTAATTAGATGTTGACGGTCCTTGACATCGGGTAAGATATATTCCTTAAAATAACAAGTAAAATTAACTAAAAGTTCATTTATTAATTGTAACAAATTACCTGCTTAGTGAGGACAAAATAAGCGTATGCTGCCATTGCAGTTCCATATGTGACAAAATATGTCACCGGTTCCATGATATCCCAAGAATATTCCCACCATGTCAAACGAGCAAGAACACCAAATTGAACAGACATCAACCCCAAACCAACCCAGGTCAGAACGTTCGTTTTTCTTCCCGCTTTTACGTCCAATTGGATTTTTTTCTGTTATAGGAACAAAAAAGCAAAATCATTGAAGTTTAAATTTTAATTAATTTCCCCAATGAACGATGTATGTCGCAATCGATTTTTAATAAGTGAATCAATCGTACATATGGTAGCATTAAATTGATTAAAAACCATAAATGAAATCGAATGTTATTCTCAATTGCGTACCTGCTCTAGTGGTCCTAATTGTGAATTTAATGTTTCTAGTTTTTCGTAAAGTTCACGTTCCTTCCGAATTTGATGTTCACCAACATGGAGTGCCTCGTAGAGCTGAAAATTTATTCATAAAATGGAATAAATTTATAAATAAGTTTAAAAAAAAGGAAATCGCTGATACGATTCAGTAAATTGAAAAAGTCACCGGCAATGTGACGCCGCGGTGAAAAGGACAATAAAATACAATAATAAGAAATATACAACATCTACGTCAACAAAGTTCTCGATGAAAGGAAACAGAAATAAAATGTTGCGAATCATTCATT
Source organism: Propsilocerus akamusi (assembly GCA_018397935.1). NCBI lineage: Eukaryota > Metazoa > Arthropoda > Insecta > Diptera > Chironomidae > Propsilocerus > Propsilocerus akamusi. Next base: position 19,741,745 of record CM031468.1, on the reverse strand, counting down.
CACTTAGCTCCAGCCAGCCGACAATTTTGTCCTTCGGCAAACACACTCTACAGACAAACACGCACAATATATTTATCCATTTGAAGCATTTATCGATACAGCGCGCATTTCGGCTTTTACATGCAAATAAATAATATAAAAAATATATAATAACAACCATGAGAAATGTAAATCCTGTTGCATACACTCGAAGCCACTTAGAATCGTTACGCAAAGCCAAAACTGTGTTTAACATGAAGCGCGTTTCGAATGATGGTCTGTAAAATGATTGCATGACAGTGGGTGGAAAATATTATTTTCTTGACTCTTACTATATATTTAATAGCAGGGGCGGCCAACTGAAATCGTTCATGGAGCCGTAAGGGACAACTGAAAGAGCCATTTTACAGCCTTATAGGAAAAGTGCTCAGACTTGCGGCAGAATTTTTGTTCATAAAAAATCGCAATCTATAAGCCCGTCCCAGACCGAAAAAAAATGATTTGCGGATAATTTATCGACAAGCTAAGCATTAGAGGAAGTTGTGTAAGTGACGGTACATGAATGAATGAATCAAGTAGCTTTCGCTTGTTTATAATAAAAGTCAAATTTAAGCCACTTTCGCACCCACGCAATTTCCGAAAAGATATCATCGAGTGAATTTGTTTATTTAAAACAAAATCAATATTTCTTCCGCCAATGAAATACATAAGCAATTTGTTTGTTGGTTTCTCGATGTTTTCTTTTTCCGCTCCGCTGCTCGCCATCGTTTGATGAGTGACACGGAAAAATAAACAAAAAAACAAAAAAAAAAAAAACGATAGACAGAGAAGCTTATTTTTGTGGCGTGAAATAAGAGAAATTAGGGATTTTGATTTGGGCAAATAATAATTAACATTTGTAAGCAGATTATTTTTGTCTGTTGTTTACCGACAAGAATCAGCCGGTTCTAGAATTGCATAATTTTTTTTACCTGAGCTACTAATGACCTAACATCCCCAAGCTTTGCAATTTCTTCTGATGAAATTCTTTCTCGCGCTGGTGGCTCAACGAAATAGTGCTTATCGTTTAAATGCAACCTGATAAAAGAATACATTTTTTAAGGGTGAAATATGTACAAACATTAATAAAAGGAACTGGAAATTTGTGCTATCTGCAATAATAAATTACCAAAAACTCTCGTCCATGAGATTTTCGATGGAGCATGAAGATGCTATCCGAACGCCATGATTGTTAAGAATCGCCGCACGATCGATGCCTCGGTCCTCGGATTTGAGCATTTCGAGGAAGTCGCCAACATTATGCGACACAGGCCTCAGTGTAAATTGGCACTTTTCATTTCGACTCGGCAGTGGCACGGTGATGTGTGGTAGACCACGAATGTACTTGACAAGGACATCTGCAAAACAAAAAAAAAAGAATATTAATTGAATTGTAAAATGTATAAAATGTGTTAATTAATTTGCATTATTGTTGTGTAATCAATTTGAGTACCGACCGCAAGCAATAAATTCATCAATTAGATCAAAATTGCACCAGAAAATTTATGGAGCGGAAAATAAATTGTTTGTCTGAATTTGTAGCATGAATGTTATCGAATGTTTATAAATACAAGCGCAAGCAAGCATCACGTTTAGAGAATCTTTAATGTGTCTCACGTTGATACTTCACATCACTGAGGGTGCTGTGTATATCTTGTGTGCGTGTAGGCGAATGATTTGTATGTTTAGTTCAATTTTGAGTGGAGGAAGGATCCACGGAAAAGCTCTATTTGATTAGGATGATTAGCATAAAATTTATATTTGTAGCATCATGATCATGATGCGATACATACAGAAAATATTAAAGTGAAGTATGTTAAACGATATATACAGCAAAAATTTCTGTCAGATCATTAAATTTAATTCATTGCCAATCATAGTCAAAATACTTGCGAATTGAGATCATTTTAGTTTGACACATTTTATTTGAAATCTTTCGGATCACTTGATAATGTGATTTAATCGCGAGAGTATGTGCGAATAATAACGCTCAGAAGCAACATAATGATGAAGGAAAAGAAGTAGAAGAAGTTAAAGAAACAAAAATCTCACTGCAATTAACTTCGTTTCTTTCTTTTTTTTGGAGAAAAATATTTTCATTAATGAATGAAAGAAGCAAAAAATAATCTTAAAGAATGAAATTTATTTTATGCTTCTTCAGTATTGCTCCAAACTTCAACGGAATCGGTTATTCAAGAAACAGACTTTAACCACTGGCTCAAAAATATATAATTAAGATCACTTTTTGGGTAATTTTTAATTGAGACATAAAAAAAGAGTACCTCACAAACGCGGTTATATTTCGGTACAGAAGTGTAATAAATGTTGTAAGCATTATAGAAACTGTCTGTCGGAGAGCGCTGTTTGGTGCTTAAAGTTTCTTTCTTTCTTTTTTTGTGTCTATGATAGATACAAAATATAAGTGGAAATAACAGCAACTATGTTGAAACAGAAATGTCATAAATGAGTTTTACATTTCACAGAAAAGCAATATCTGAAGCAATTTTTTATTGATAGTAAAATTCGGTTTCGAAAAAGCCTCAAAAATGTAGAAAAAAATTTCATATTTATAAAACCTGCAAACAAGTTTCAACTTTTTATAGAAAACTATGCAATTTTCAATCTACAAATTTGAATAGAAAATTGTTAAAATTGAAAAATATTTATTTGCAATTTTCCATGAGAAAGTTTGTTAAAATTGGCTTCCTAATTGAATTCTCACACCCTTCCTTCTCCTCCAGAATGAAACATGAATGTGTCAGAGGTGACGATAGAGCTTAACAGTCATCGTGATGACTAGACATTAATCATATTTTGCGACTACTTCATTCACCGTCAGCAAAAGTTATCACCTATCTACTTCTTACACACTTTTACACGTGCGCAACGCAACGTGTAATTTAATTATAGAGATGCATCATGCTCTAAATTATTTCGAGACCGAATTCGTTAAAAAGAAATAGAATTCACAAAATGCATTTCATGCAAAAATTAACTTTTAATCTAAATTAATTGCAGCGTTAAATTATTAGAAATTTTTTTTATGTTGTTCGTGTGTTTTATGATTTTTGCGTAGCGAAAGAAAGAAAGTAAACAACGATAATAGCAGCTCTAGTTGTGCTTATTAAGTATTTCTTGTTAACATAGAAAATATCGATTTTAAGTGAGCATCAAGTGGTATCAACATAAAGACATAAAACCTACAAGTTATTTGAGGCATCAGTCAAGTTTTAGCATCTAAATACACTGAATGCGTGTGAGGGAGTGATTGATAAGAAAAAAGGGGGAAAAAATACAAGCATTAAATTTGCTTCCTTCTGCGCTTCGAGTTCAATATACGCAATCAATCAAAATAGGTTCGGGGCAGAGCAACAGCTTTAACAATGGAAGAATTAGAATGGGAAGTTCACATGAATCGCAAAATCGAAGAAAACGCAGGTAAATGACAGAACAAAATGTTTTTTTTTTTTTTTTTCGCGCGACAGTTTCCATTCTCCAGTTATTAGGTCAATGTTTTTTTTTGTTGTTGCTATTCATCGCAATGAATGTTTGACTTGAAATATTGTGTATTGTGCACTGTTGGTGATGACAATCAAAGCCATCAAAATCGCATTCACCGGAAAACCTGCCAACGACAAATGAAAAACAGATCACCGGAAATAATTTATACTCGCACACGTCGTCAAAGAGACCTTACATACATACATACACACACATATTATGAAGTTGATTTAGGGTTAATGTCCATACATTCTAACAATAATTTATCGTGACCAGTTACAATGCTGTCGGCATAAAACAAATACTGAAAAAGGCTAAAATATAATCAACCGGACTCAAATTTCCACAAATACTTGAAATGTGCTGTTGACCGTGTATGATGATATGAGTCATATTTAATTATTTCAACGCTTGTTGATCGTATATCCGGTTTTCTCACCCCCCATCATTGGAATAAGAATAATATTTTTTTTTTGTCTATGTTAATGTACTCTCGGCAATTGCATTGTTTAAAACAAAATTCGACAATTTCAGCATAAACCAAATTTTATTTTTCTTAGAATCTTAAGACGATACTGTCAAAAAGTTTTGCAAAACAATTTCAATTTTAAATTTTCCATAGTGCAGTGATTTTCTTTAAGTCTGCTTTTAATTTTATTTATTTTTCGTTCCCCAGAAAAAAAGGAAAATTTCTTCTTAGCGTAGTAGCACGAGACACAGGAAATAATAATAACATCAAACCCAAACGTGTATAATCATAACGCTACTGTATAAGTGCAATTCTCGTTACGTTTAAGTGATTTTTTTAACGGCCTGAGAACAATGGCCACCATAAATGTTCATTTGTGTTTGAGATTTTTTTTATATTTTGTAAAAAAAATTTTAGTTTATTTTATGTCTCAATAAACGCAGATCAGTTTAGCGCAGACCTTCAGCGACAACAGTTCAATTTTTATCGTACGGTGAAATTACATTTTCGCGATATTTTTTTCACGCTTTTAATTTTTTTTCTTATGGTTCATTAAATCTAATTGAGTTTGATTTTATACGTGCGCTGAGTGGAAATTTTTCGGTGTTTTACTCAAGTTTCATACAAATAAAAATTGAATTTTCAGAAACTCCGATTGCATCTCGAATTACGTCGATAGAGTGCGAATATGCGATACAAAAAGTGTTGCATCCGAATCGATTTATAGTAAAGCATCCAGCCAAAAATCTGGATGGCGTCAAAAATCTTTATCAAATATTGATTTAACATCGAGTGCTGATTTTCATCAACCTGGTGCGGGAGCTTTTCGTTATCGAGATTTTGAAGCACATGATGATTTATGTATAAAAAATATTAAAAACAATAAAAATATCGAAATTCAACGAGACTATGAAGACATTTACAACATCAATCCGAAAGGTAATTTTCACTTAATAGCAGTTAGTGCTTTTATTATTATTATTTATAAAAAATTTCCCATAATTAGTTTTTTGGATTGTTACAGCTCAAGGCTTAAAGCGTGACATTATACATGAGCATAATAAAGCGAATGTGAATAAGCGCGAAAATGAAGTGTGCAGTTTGCGACGCAGTAAAAGCTTAGCCGTCATACGTGAAGAGACTTACAACGATTTATCATTACCAGGTGGCAACAAATCGAGACGCTCACAGTTGATACCGAGAGCAAAGTTAATCGATAGAAATTTCTTTAAGGATCGGTAAGAAAATTCTTTCAGCAAATATTCTCAACACATTATTTCTTAGCTTTATTAAATGTTTTCTATTGTTCTCTCAGATTTAGTTTCGCTTTAGACGAAGGATTAAATTTCAGTTTAGATTCAGCAACAACTTTGGATCAAGAGAAAAATAGCAACAACAGCATCAACACTAACGATAAAAAACATTGTTCATTGGATTCTCACAATCATCATTATTATTATTCTTGGCAATGCGACCGTAGTGATTTGGATAGTATTGATTCGAGCATTTTCAAACATTCATTGCATCAGAGTGCTTTTGAGAAATCAAATACGTTGAAAACTGAGTCAACAATAATTATTTCGCGCGCTGAAGTGCACAACACAGATGATGTTAAAAGTGAAAATAGTAACAATAGCTGTTGTGAACAATTAACGTCTCAAAAGGAGCATAATACTGTTAACACCAATAACGATGATACAGAAAGTGGTATCACAATAATTGAAATTAAAGATAAAAAGCATCAATTTGATGTTGGACCATCAAGTGTTATTTCATACGATTCCATTTATTTGTCATCGGAGAGTGATAAGCAAACATTATTGAATGAAACGATTGAAAGTTTTGATGAAATCGATTTGAAAATTAAGGACTTTGAGCAAATTATTAACGAACTGAATATAGTGAGCGGTGAAAATAATGAGAAAGCAGAGTCAATTATTGATAATTTATACAGTCAAGTTGCAAACAAAAGCAAAACGGAAGTTTCAACTGTTGAACCGAGAATAAATCCGGATACACTCAGTAAATACACCGACTACATTAGCAAGGGAACATTAGAGCGTCTAACGATCCTGACAGGATTTTCCGAAAGCAAGTGCAATAGTGAGAAGAATGAGGACAAAAGCATAACAAACAGTCACAATAGCTCAACAGAATTTCAATATTCATCACTTCCGGATGCTGGAATAAGTAAATTGCTACGTGATTGCGAATTAATTGACGCCAAATTACGAGATGATAACATCTCAATACAGTTGATAGAACCCGAGCCAGATTACGATTCACTGTCAATTGATGTCAATGGAAATGAATCAAATGGAAAATGTGAAGAAAAGGAAATCAAAGAAAATGAAAAACGATCAATAGAGTCAATATCGCTTGAGGAAAATCCAAAAGGTGAACCATCAGTTGAGCTTGTGCGATTGTCCACGAAAGAAGTCGACACCAGCATCGACTCCGAACGAAAGCAATTTAATAACACAACAAAAATTTATTTACCAGAAATTGGTCTCGAGTTGGATTATGAAAATTCTATTGTAAGCTTCGAAAGTGATGTCGACTCAGAGTCGTCAACATTCTGTGCACAACCCATTTTTAATCTAGTAACAATTAGTGGAAGAAAAGTTATTGTTGATGAATTAGCAGCAAAAGCTATACAAAAGGATGATGATGATGATGCTGAACCCATTGTTGATTTAAAGCAAAGCGACAAAAAGACTCTCAGTCTTTCATCATATTCAGCAAACACTAAAGTTATTGTGAAGAAAATTAATAGCTTTGAAAGCAACGACAAAGCAAACACAGATAAAAGCGACAAGATAAAATCGCCCGAGTGCAAACAAGAATTCGTTGATAGCAGCAACAGTGATAAGAAACAAATTCATCTCGAAGCACTGCCTGTGCCACATTACTATAACGACCAGAAAAGCGAAGAAAATAAATCTAAAATTCAGTCTGAATCGGATAACAATAAAGAATACAAATCAACATTCTGTGGCGATCGAAGGAATAGTTCCAATACCAGCATGCCGCGCCCACAATTATTGAACATTGTCGATTCCAAAAATAGTATTTCGAAGCACAATATACAACAACAGCATCAAAATCGTCCATCGAATAGCCCAAAAGAAAGTAACATCAAGGACGAGAATGATAAGAAATCTCTGAATCCTACTGAACGTGAATTTCTACATAAAGTTGATTCAATTCGGAACTATTGGTCGAAAATGTTGGACGAAAATGAGGAAATAAAAAGTGAAAGTAATCTGAAGAAGCAATCGAAGAAGTTCTTAACATCAAAGTCTTCAAACGACATTCCAGCATCAATAAAAACTGAAGACTTTCAAAGCTTTTTTCCGACAGTTGAAATTGTAGAGCTCAATGGTGAAACGCAAGCTGCTATTGTAACGCAACGTAAACTCAATGATGTTGACTTTGATCACGTGAGATATAAGGTAATGAAGTCAGATATATTTCAGAAAAATCTCCTAATCAACAACCGCAAAGAGACACAATTTGATGGATTAATGCAATATCTACAGGATTATAGCTTTCAAGAGCTTCTAGCCAACAACAATGTTGTAATAATTGAACCTGTTCGAACAAAGATTGAAAAGATTTACGATAAACCCAACAAAGCACAATCGGTTGCTTGCAAAATAACAAATGGAGCTCTGCTACAACGAAATGGTTCGAATAACTTAAAGAAACATTTCTTTTATCATCCAATACGGGTTAATAAGGAGCTTTATGAGGATGAAATTCCCGCATCTGGTACCGTGAGCAATGTTCGAAAAATGTTTGAGGGTTCTTTACGTCTTAGTTCAACAGCATCAACATCATCGTCCAAATTATCGGATGAATCGAAAATATCCTCGAAGTCTTCAGACAATTTAAGGCGCAAAGCAATACGATATTTAACCATTGATACGTCCTATGATAACATAAGTTTATCGAGTGGAGTCTCAAGTGCTGATTTAAGTTCGCCATGCGAATGTCATGAGAGTTTCAATAAGGACGTGAAGTTTATTTATGCAAGCAAAGAAAATATTGACGATGACGATTTAGATGATGATGATGGCGAGATTGTGAGTCAGGATGTTTTAGAGAAAATACGTGAATGTGGCTCATCAGTAACATATTATGGAGGACAAGTGCTGGGCAAGAAAATGAATTCACAACTGATGACAAAAGCAATTATGAAGGAAATAAGCAATCAGAAATGTAGTTGTCAATCGCGAAGGCATCCGGTGACAGGTGATAAGAGCGTGCGAAAACTCAGCAATGATTATGCAGGTAATGAAATTAATGTTTTGTGATTCAGACGATAAGAAAAGTAAATTCCATCACGATTTCCAATTTGACGTTTTTCTCCGTAGGAATAAAATTTAAGTTGGTAAAATCGAATAGCTGTAGCAGTAGATTGGAACTGGCCGGAACATGTTCGGAGAAGAGCAATTTAAATGCTACGGAGGAAATGAAAAACATAATTCACGGTCAAAAGGATTCTTCAGCTCATATAACAACAGCAGATGATGTTGAAGCGAAGGATGATCCGATAATAGAACAACAAGAAGACACAGTAAAGGATATGATTTATCGATTGGAAGGAAAGGCAAATGTACCAACAAAGCCAAGGATCATCGAATCGAGATGCATAGAGAAAACTTCAAATGGCAAGCACTGCGATGGGGTCACGATAAATAATCAGACACTATTCGAGAAAACTAAGAATGAACTCATTCAAATATCAACACTCCCAACGAATGACATCACCAGTAGCAATGTTACGGTCAATAACCACATTTCAGTTTTAAATTCAGTCACAAGCACTGAGAAACACCAGAGGCAGAATGAAGAAAATAAGCCAAAAATTGTGAGAAACAAGAATGTGGATTTGGCTTTAGCAACGATTGCAAAGCGAAATGATAATAAAAGCTCTAAAACGGGTGACGCAAAAGAGAATTTGGCACAAAAAGCCTCTTTGCAAAGCATTCATCCGATGCGAGACGAAAGTTTAGATGTACCTCAAGAGCATACCAAATTTAAAGCGTCTAAATGGGGCAATATTTGCAAAATGGAATCAGTCGAGATGGTAAAAAATCAGGATAAGATAAACAACTCGACTCATATTAAAAATCATTCCCAGAATGCAGAATTTCCGTTGTCAGCATCAAAATCGGAGGCATTCGAAAAGCCCATTAAGATGGTGAACTGGAGTACGGTCGGAAATTTGGGAAAGGAATACATCGCAAATGACCGTCGATTAATCGAAACATCTAAGAAATATGACGAAATGGAATTTGAAGAATTCGAAGTAATGGAAGATGACTATGATAGCCTCAATAGCAAATAAATTCTCGAGCGTGTTTCTCGATTTTTTCATGTAAACATATCATGCGAAAGAAAAAGGAAAACTTTAAAAGATTATCACAGCGGTTTCATATTATTAAAGATTGCTGATAAGAACAACACTTATAAGGGGTGCTAACTTCGGTACTGGTTTAGTAATTTATTCAATGCGTTTTATGATTAAAGCTCAACATGAAATTATAGCCGAGATAATGGCACTAAAGTAAATTTACCACTATTCGTTGTCGATATATTGGTCGCTGAGGGCTCCAATGATTTCTTTGATGCCACATTAACATCCGGTGGTGTCGTTGATAAAAATCGTTGCGTACAGCTCCAAGTGAAATTCTGAAAATTAAACAAGAAAGAACTTTGTGAAATTTATTTTTCGAAACAAATATGTGTAAATGTAGGCAAATATCAATTTGGTTTCATTATGTTGTAGGAGAGCTGCTACTTGGCAGCTATACATATACATTATATAAAGAAATATTTTTTGAGGAGTGTTTGCCTTTATGTGTATAAGGAACTGAACCAAAAAAGGGAAAAGTGTGTGAAATTTATTACACAAATATTTGACGTTCTAGAAATAAAAGTAGCAAGATCATACCGCACAACATAAAAGCAACATGAAAGCTCTTTGAGCTGCGAAAAAGTATACATAATTTACTCGCATAATATGTGCTTCAAATATATCATAATCATAAACAGAATTTATTTTATATGTATAATTAAACTCATATCAAAGCAAACAGCGTATTGTTTCAGACAACTTAATCTTTAGAGTTGCAATAATGAGAAGCATAGCAGGAACTGTTGTATGTCCAAATATTATATAAAAAAAAATCATATATTTATATTAATATTTTTTTTAATAAAGCCAAATGAACTTTAAAAGCTTTCACGCAAGTCAGATTTAAGGGGGGGGGGGTCTGTTTGAGAAAATCAATAATAGCCTGTGAGGTGCTTATGTTTTGCTTTTTTTATAAATTTTTAATTCATATGGCTATTAGGCTAATAGTTCTATTTAAATTTAAACAAAGAAAAAAAACCGCATGTATAAATATATATATATCGCATACAAACGCACAACTATTTATGTTGGAGAACGTGTACGGCATTTGTGTTTAAGGCAAAATAGAAATGGGCTTTATGAAGGCAAGATGGAAATGGGCTTTGCGTCGTCTTACTAGGTAGGTTGGGAACGAAAATTTCCATTGTAAATTTCGTTTAATAAAATTCCGTGTCATAACAATATTCTTTCAGTTCGTATGGGAAAGGACCAGCAGAGTAGAAGAAAATGTCAATGATGAGATGAGCCTAGACAAGAAACGAATTTATGCACTGTATAAGAAGTTTTCTCGTTGTGATGTGATATTTTTCTTTATTTTTTTTTTTTTGTTTGCATAGAAAAGCCATCAACGTGGTTTTTGTTGAGACATTCTTTTATTGAGTGAGCTTTATTATAACGAAAAGGAAACTTAAATCCTATTTTAAATTGAATGAAAATGTTGATTGATAAACTTTTGGGACTTTCGTTTTTGACAATCTTAAGACTTCGTGCGCGGTTTATTCCGGTAAAAGAAAAAAAAAATTATTCATTGCAAAAGTATAAAAAACTCCTGTAAAAACTTTTCAAGGGCGCACTTCTTTTATACTAGCTCAGTCTAACTCGGCAAAGATGACGGAAAGAAGAAATATACAGAAAAGGTTTACACTCAATTTTTAGCTTTTTTTATGTATAATGGTGGGGACGATTCTAGTCCCCCTTCTTTTGCACACCATAAGATGAAAGGAAGAAGAACAAAAAATCTGCAATGAGAATATCGATTTTCTCATATAATTTTTCTCGTTTTGATGCAATAAAATTTTTTTTTCCACAATGTCCCCAAAATGTTGGCCCATCATAAAGTCCTCCAATCATAAAGAATTCGCGTACACATTGTGTGAAAGACAATTATCTAGCAGCATTTGTCACAAAATAAATGAAATCTACTTTTGGGGGACGGAGCATTGTGCTGCTATTTATTTTCACAAAGATAAATTTTCATTTGACTTGGCGCTTAGAAGGAGCTAAGAAATATGGTTATCCGTATGTGTGTGGGTGTGAAGACTGTTATTATCATTCTATAGCGAGCAGATGTGAAAATCGCTATAAAGCAAATCAATCTATTTCATTATAATGCCATTTTTGCTCAATGAGACAGGTTTTCAGCTCAATTCACTTCATCAATCTGCAAAAAGCATAAAGTATGTGTGTGTGTGCGTACGTACATAACACATGGCACGTGCTTAAATTGATAAGATATCATTTATCTTTTATCTTTCTATATATATTTTCAGCAGGTTTCATTTGATGTATTCCCTAAGCAGTAGGTTTGTTTGTTTGTAAATATGAATGGATGGCATTCCGATCCGATACATTAAATATTTCTTATTCTTCTAGTTTTGGTTTCATATTTCCTATGCTTCAGAGGAATGACATTGTCAGTGTATGTTGCAAATAAACGTGAAAATAAATTTGTATAGGTCATGTGGGCCCATTAGGGGGTCTTCCATTTTTGATGTCAGATAATTTTTGCCCCTCTCCCCTGGTCATAAAAACACCATACAACAACAACAAAACAATTGGATGTTGAGAATGTCACATCACGTCACTAATAGAATGCCCCCTATTATTAATAATAATAACATATACGCCGATGATTAAATGTATTCTCTCACTCTTCGAATTCATGAAATAATAAATTTATATACATTAGCACATCAGAAGCACCTGACGTCATTTATGGAAATGTAAAAAAAAGAAATAATCACATCCACATAAAACTCAAACTAAGTAGGTAATCATTCCATATTCATTATCAGTTCCATTCTCTCTATGACACATTTCAGAAGATTAATGCGAAATATTTGCTTCAATATTTCATAGAAATACATGACATATGTGACTACAGTAATCGTGCATTTACTTTCAATTTTTTACTATACTCTGGTCACCTCCTAACAATCTTTCTTACAAATCATCTTTATTTTCATATGAAGAAAAAAAAAGTTATTTTTACAGACAACCCAAAAAAGATATTTTGAGTCTTCTTAGCGGAAAAGATATTTTTCAGATTGTCTCTATGCATGCAAAAAGCAGAGAGACTTTGAGCTTAGAAATAATTTTCATTGCGTTATTTATCTTCTTTTTTTTAAATATGTATTGCAGTCAAAAGCTAAAGAGAAGAAATTCATTTTTACCTTATTCCTTTGATGTAGACTAGAAGCAAGAGATTTATAATCAAGACGCAAGAACAAGATTGAACCTCTCGTAGCCATTATAAATTACTATAATCACTTTAATTAACAATCACTGGTAAAGTGTTTATGTGCATTTAGATAAAATGGTCACTGTATGAGAGAATTAATTGATCTTTAGAAATGGTAAACTATATCCTAACTATTGAAATTTATTTTTTATACTACACTAGGTTTGCTTTCTTTCGAGGATTGCGAATCCGACCGAGTTCTACTGAGTTCTACTTTATTTAGCAAAAAATCTACTTATAGGGTATTGCAACTAAACTCGATCCTTCTGATAACATTAATTTTTTTTTATTGATATATTTGTTCTTCATTAAAGTTTTATATTTTTAATCAATAGTTATTATTATACAATATAAAAAACATAATATATTGACTCTATGTCAACATCGACATTCCTTATGAAAGAGCCCATATAAATATTGCTTGATGTAAGTGTATTAGTGTGTAGAATCTATTCGGTCGATCAAAGTTGCACTTGCAGAAAGAATTAGGATTTAATCTCTTCGTGAAACAATCACTTAATTAATAGATTTGATTAAACTGAAGGATTGTAATTAGTGGTCACGCGCAATGGGAAACGTCGGAGCAAGCTCTAAGCCTATTCAAGATGCAAAATTTGATCTAAAACCAAATTTACTCAATGCTGATGAAAATGAAGAAAAACAGAAGCAAAAATTGGAAAATCCCGGAACAATGGAAGAATTACACAAGAAGACGAAAGGTTTGTGTTGCTGCTATGGCATTCAAGCAATGCTGCTTACATAAATGGCTACAAAATTGAAAATCAATCTCTAACCTTAAAATTAATACTCTTATTTTATTCTATTGTAGATGTAATGCCAGTGTTCTTTGAGGGAGCTAAATTGATGGTCAATAAGGGCCTTAGTAACCATTTCCAAGTGTCGCACACCATTAATCTTTGTTCAGCTACTCCGAGTGGTTACAGGTTTGGAGCAACGTACGTTGGCACAAAGCAATTTTCCCCAGCAGAAGCTTTTCCAGTCATTCTCGGCGATATCGATCCGTCGGGGAACCTGAATGCCAATATCATCCACCAGTTCTCATCCAGTGTTCGATGCAAATTTGCCTCACAGGTATGTTTAGATTTTTCTCATCTTTATTATGAAAACAGTTTCCTACAAATTACAATTATTATTTTAGATTCAACAAAACAAATTGACAGCAGCACAGCTTACTACAGACTATAGAGGAACCGACTTTACAGGATCATTGACTGTGGGTAACCCGAATATCCTCAACAATTCAGGTGTTATTGTTGGTCATTACCTGCAAGCTGTCACAAGCAAACTAGCATTGGGTACTGAGCTGGCATATCAGTATGGACCGGCAGTTCCGGGAGGACAAATTGCAATTGTTTCAGCTGCTGGAAGGTAATAACAACTAACTATTGGATTCTTCCTAACATTCTTTAATGATTTTTCTCGTATCTCTTTTTTAGATATGGCGATGATCGCTCTGTGTGGAGTGGAACGGTTGGCATTACAGGAGTACATTTATGCTATTATCAGAAAGCTAGTGATCAACTGCAGATTGGTGTTGAACTTGAAACGAGCTTCCGAATGCAAGAAGCAACCGCTACAATTGGTTATCAAGTAGATTTACCAAAAGCCGATTTAGTGTTTCGCGGCATGGCTGATACGAACTGGAATGTCGCTGCCGTGCTCGAGAAAAAACTTCAACCGCTGCCATTTTCGTTTGCTCTCAGTGGACTGCTTAATCATCAAAAGAATTCCTTTAGACTTGGTTGTGGTCTAATTATTGGTTAGTCAGGTATGCATTTAATTCGCAATGCAGCAAAAGAAAAAATATTTTAGAGACAGTGCAAACAACAACAATTTCTTATTATCTTGTTGCAAAACAATGGCTTCGTAGAGAGATTTTCTTTTCGTCTAGTGTACTGATTAAAAATATGATTAATTATTAATTGCAGCATAAAACATTTTCAACAATAGAATTTTGCAAAAAAATGAAAGGCGCGAGAGCAATAAAAAAAATATAACATCGGATAAGTTTAGCGAGAGCATAATGCACCGTCGGATTTTAAAATGTCTTGCGATTTTCTTTTTGGATAGTCGATTAGTAGCAGACGGGTAATTTCGCTTTTTTAAGTTATTTGCCAAAAAATAATATAATTTTTATTGATCACGAACGCGTGTTTGTCATAAAAGTCACAAAGAACAGCATAGAACGAGATGTAAAATTATTAAGTCATTGATTAAAGCAGCAACAACAAAAGTGTAAAATAAAAAAATGTTGAAAATTAATAAAAAGAAAAAAAAATGAAAAGCAATTTGCAAAATATCAAAAAATTTACGAACTTCAATTTAAGATCATTAAAGTCTGACTTGAAGTGGATGCCTGAAAACTGTTTGGTCAGTAAAAAGAAGAAGAAATATTTATTACAATTCTCCGAATTTATGAGCAGATACTTAAATATGAATTTTCGAATGATTTGGATGGAGATTCACGATCGGACTTTCGATGATAATTTCCAGTTCTGCCAAATGTGTGCTAATTTATTCCTTGCATAAATGATTCCAGCAACATTTTGATGGCATCAGTTGTCTACTCTCGGAAAATTGATTGAACTGTTTTTAAACCCGGTAACATCAAATTCTGTCAGAAACAGCTCTCATTTAAAGCACACCCACCATTATTTTCACTAATGTTAAAGCGCTTTCAATTAAAGTAAAGCCAACAGGAGAAAATGTAATATAGAAGCTATATGCCTATGCCTTTCGGCAATGATGATGGTAAGAATCCAAATGAGATGGGTAAAGCATGTATAATCCAGCTCCAATTTCAGAAGCATTTCAAGAGCACACGGAAGTTAATCAATACCACTCATGATATCTACAAGAAAATTTATTTAAATTAAAGGAAATATGCTTTAATTGATGATATTTTTAGGGATTTATTTTCCCCCCTCCATCTTTTATAACGCTTCTTTGAGTCACTTTTTACTATTATATGACGTTACATACTTTCAAAGTCCGTTACGTAATTAATTATTGTCCCCTTAATTGGGAAAACTTTGAATTTATAGCTGCAATTTCAAAAAAAAAATAAATATGCTGCGTGAGATAATAAGGTTTATAATGACAATAGATTAAACAACATTGAAAACCTCAAGGGCTCTTCTCTGCTTAGCACACGAATAAGAATTTTACCAAAAAAAAAATAGAAAAGAAAAAAAAAAATTTACTGGCAAAGTGGCAACGGAGGGTCACTCGTGGAAATCTCATCAGGCTCGTCAAAATCTCCACCAAAGATTTATGGCTGCAGGCATTTGAGTGAGCGTATGGCTCGACCATAAAAAAGCCATCATAGAATGATGTAAAAAAAAAATCAAGTCATTGATTACGTAACAATAAATCAAACGCAAAAAAGAGAGAAAAATGTCGAAAATTAATAAGAAAAAAAAATTACCGAAATTGGAAACCACCAAAACAATGCTGGGTCGAATCTTTAAGACATTTTTATATTTTTTTCTCTTGGAACACACACACACAGTTTTTCATTTGATTTTTATTATGGACATTTCAATAAATCCCACCCGCGCCCCTTTACAAAGTTCACTTTTCAGAAACAACAATGATAAAATTAGGTACACTTTATAAGTTTTACAAATATTTTTCTTTTTGGCCAATTTTTTATGTTAATGATTTTCTTATCTCTTTTGATTACACGATCTGGTCTGTTGTTGATTTCTTTTTTTTAATTCATCATTTGTATTAAAATTAATGTTGTTTTTGTCGTCACGATAGTAAAAATTTGTGTGGAAGCTAAAGTTAAGGGAATCTCGCACTACAAAAAACTTTGTTAGTGCCACCCAACTTGAGCCAAAACACTTAAATTCAGCACCTTTTTTTATATCAAATACATCATTTTTTCTTGTTATTCATGTATCAAAAATGTTTTTCTTTTTAATATAATTTCAACTTTCTTCCTCTTCATCGTTATTCAATCCTAGGAGTGAACTGGGAATGTAGAACGAGATGAATTTAAGTGACTCATTCGGTATTCAGTAATATAATATTAATAATATTTAATATTGCGCAACAAAAGAAAATTAAGGGGTGGAATTATTCTAAGAAATCATCATAATCGATTTGAAGTGCAAAGAGATCGTTGAATGTGGATTGAAGAGTTCCAAAAAAAAAAAAAAAAGAGGGAAGGAAATGAAATATAAACTTAAAGTATAAACTTTCGCTTTTCTCCCTAAGCATGGCATCCATATCGTGTGCTTTGCCTACAATTGAGTTTTATTCTCGGCATGGTAATTATGGCACATGTTGTTTAGATTGCATTGTGAGCTTGTTTTCTTATTGATGTCGATGTTTTTATCAATATAATGCCAGAGAATTTTCTCTTTATGCTTGTGGTCAGCATCTGTGTCGGAGGATTGGGTTGAATTATTCTTGAATGTGGACAATACGACTGGTGGCGTTCGATGAAATAGATGTAGGCATGACGTTGCTTTCGTCTTCAATTCGATGGTACAATCGTGTGGGTGTATCGCGGCCGTCGAAGAATCATTATTGATTTTCTTGAAACTTCGCTTCAGAGAGTTGTTGCGAAAGAGAATCTTTTCGCCATTTCGGAGCTTCGTCAGTGAATTATGATAAGTATTCAAAGGTGATGCCGACGAAAGCGTTCGATTAAAGTTGGAGCTTTGGTTGTTTGCTACTAAGGAAGAGCCTGGTTGCGATGGAACGAAAAAAGGTAAAAAAAATTAAATCGATCAAATTAAAGATTTCTCTCCGATGTCATCTCTACGTGCGTTGAAATTCTTTCACTCACCTGAACCAGGACTGCTTGTTGTCGGAATGCGCTATGAATTATTATCGGCTTCGTATTTTTTTAATTCCATCATCGGCAAAACATTTTGATATTGAATTTCTTGCTGTTGTGGGTAATGTGAGAAAAAATATTTTTTGTTTTGTGTGTTTTTATGTTGACTCACATGCACCAAAAAAGAAATGACTTGAAAGAATTTTATGAAGAGAAAAATAACTTACCCCGTAATGATGTGGTGGAAGTCCAAATGAAGTTGGAACATATGTATGTTGTCCGGGACTACATTTAACACAGTTCCTTTTTAAAGCTGGCCGTTGTCGAGATCCATGACATCGAACAGCAAATCTCAATTCTTCGGCCATTTCTGAGCACAATGATTGCCGATCTGTTTGAGCATTTTTCTTTGAATTCCAACAGAATTCCAAAATTGCTACCAATATCGCAAATGCCAAACCACAAAGTAATACAACAAAAACACCGCCAATATTTTCAACGCCCAAAGCATTTGCCTTCGATTCTTTATTCTTCTCGTCACGACTGCAAATCTCGCCGGTATTTTTCCACCATTTATCGTAAAGTATTTGTATTGTTCCCTTTTCCTGAAGCTCCAAAATTGCCAGCGAAATTTTATCTCTCCATATGCTTCCTTTCGGCAATGCGATTCCGTAACCTGAAGGCGAAGGTTTTATTTTTTAAATCTATTTGAACTTCATTAACGTAAAACGAGAAATATCTTTAAATTGATAAACATTGGCAAATGAAGCGCATTGCCTAATTATTTTCGGGTGCCTTACCTTTCGAATCCAATAATCCTTTTTTTCAGAATGGGACACACAATTTGAGTTAGTAGAAGGTAAAAGTAGGAAGAAGTTCGTATAAAGTTTATTAAGTTCGTTAAAAAAAAATAAAGGTTCGAACGGTATTCTTTTTTTTATGCTTCTTCCTCATATTTTTTTCTGTGCTCAACAAGCCAGACTGGCACGTAAAAACAAACTCACCACCAATTTGTGTTAGATTGCAATCACGTTGAACCGCATAATCGAGCATGGTGCTCTCCATTAGGAATGCATAATTTCCCTCCAAAACTCGCTTAATGCCGTCATCGTAGGTTGATACAAACACAGATGGCTTCTTGCTCTGTGATTAAATGTAACATTATCGCAGAAAGAGATGAAGAATATGAAATAACATCATTAATTTTTTCTTTTGCTTTATAGTAGTAGCGCACGCTATAAAGCCACCGATTTTATGATGGCCGCGCACAAATAAAAAGAAAACGAAGGAAACTTACTTCCATGAAGCGCCACATTTTTTGATAAATTCCAATTTTCGAATCCTTAACAACGAGATAGATAAGAGATGAAAAATACACACACAAAATTGGTGTGATGTTGTTATGAAAAGCACGTTTAATGTAGTGAGTGAGATGAGAATTTTCTGTTTTGTGGATGGTTTAGTTGAATGTCGTGCATGTGTCGCCGAAAAAAATGCCTGATAAGAGAAATAAAATACTTACACGAAAGAACGTCATTGTTGAGCCACCTTCAAGAGTGCCATAACAAATGTCTTGCTGTTCAGCCAAGTCTGCAGCATTCTCGATGGGTGTTATCTACATTTGGTTCGTGTTGGATTTTATTTATTTCGCATGAAAATTTGCACAAAAATCAAAAGAAACTTACCATTCTTTCAACAGTTAGAAAAGCTGCGAGATTTGCTGTATACGATGAGATTATGATCAAAGTGAAGAACCACCAAATACCGCCGACGATACGTGTTGATGTCGCCTGTTCACATTGTAACATACAAGTAAATGAGTCATAAATTTTATATTAACACTCCGCTGTTAGGGGAGAGGGGGTGCAGAAAGCATACTTTTATATGGAATAATAAATCTAGACGCCACAGACATAACACACACATAATTTTACATCAACAACAACAAGAAAAAAAGAATAAGAAGTAAAAATAACGACAGCGATATTGTGTATGGAGCATAAAATTTTACAGCCATGCATGAACAGTCAATTTAACAACCTAAAATTAATTAGGGTAAAATAGAGGCAATTCTGGGTTTTAATACATAATATGTCACATGCACGGTACCAAGGAAGGAACGACAAACAACGAAACATTGAAATTCGCACGCCCACAAGAAGTTCACAGTAGCGACAACAATAATAAAAAAATAACATCCAGCACACGATCTCGGAGCGATATCATGTAGCCATCTACATTTCTATTTGATTTAACTTTACTGATGAAAAGTTCATTGAAAATAAGCTTAAAAAGAAAAAGAACAAGAAAATGGGAAAGTAATTATGAATTTTGGGTGCGTGCTAATTGAACTGAACACACATTTTTTGTTTTTTAAATTTATAACCTTTGGGTATAGATCCGATGTTTGTAGTAACGTTCCCATTGCCCAATAGAATGAGTTTTTTAATGAGAAATTGTTCTCATAGCTAATCAGTTCGATATTAGAAATTTTAAACATTTCATCGGTTTCATTATCAGCGAGGGTTGACGACGACGATTGGACTACGACCGGTGTCGTAAAAGATGCTCGCCGCTCATTTTCTTCATCATCGCCGACTACACAATCAATTTCCTCGAAACCAATCAAGCCATCATCGTCGATGTCTAAATTTTCTCCTAGCTTCGATGACCCAAATTCATATTGTTGGCGTTGCTGGCGAAGGAAATTTTGTCGATGCTCCATGTTCATCCATATATCGTCATTATTTTCTCCCTTCAGTAATAACGCTTCGGCAACTTCTCCTGCTTGTGGCGGAGTTATTTCGTTGATATTTTTGAAATAGCACTCTAAACTGCTGTAATTTTCACTACAATTTTCTTGTCTTTCACCATTTATGAAGTTTTCATGCCCGTCGATGGAATTCAATGAATTTTCACAGAAATGGAATTCAGTGTCATTTATTTCTTCATGATTACATACAGCAGCTTCTTTCCACTCCAGTGGCGTTATTTGGGAGACAATGTACATGGCGAATGAGACAATTATATAACTAATGGCCTGAATGCGGGTAAAAATGAGATTGATTGTTTGAGAAATTTGTGAAATTGTTTTTCTTCTTCTTTTTTCCGTTCGAATGCGTAGATTTGACACGAAATTGAATTCGCTTTTCCTATTATAACTACATATTTGTGTTGGTCATTTTATTGTTTTTACTAACCATGGACATCCAAATTGGTAAAGCTAATGGATTGAGAAATGAGAACCAACGCTTCTCTGGTCGCACATTGGTCTTTTTTTTTAATCAAAATGAATTGTAATTGGTTAAGAAAAGTAAAACGAATAAAAGAAAATAATATTAAAGGAAATTTAATCAAAATGTAGATGGCTTCATGCATCATTGTTGTGTCCATTTAATAAACATGCATTTATTACAATCATTCATAAAGGTTAAAAATAAAAAAGTTGAGATCTAAAATGATGGATTTGGGACAAATGCAAATTATTAAATAAACATTCGCAAATTAAGAGAAGACGACAAGCAACGATGTTTGGTAACATAAAATGTTAGAGTGCAAATGTTTTAAATACCTTTGGGTTTAAGCCACTTGATTGTCTGCAAATGGTGATAATGTTTTGTTGTCGGTTACGCGTGAGGAGAATGAGAAAAGTTAATCAACGGAAAGTGACAAATTTGCGAGAGAAAAAAAAAAGACCCAAAAAAGGAAAATTAAAATTATCTCATCATTATCAGTAGACTCGCCGTCGACGGGTTGTACGCTTTTCAACTTAATATTTTTTCCTTGTCCTTCCTTCCTCTGTTTTTTCAACTGCGAGGGTAAATAAATATATATTTATCGAGGAAGGGCGCACGGAAAGCTCGCTCTTGATGAGATAATTAACAACAATTGGATCGCATTCCTTTTTATAAAATAATACGCAGAAAGCAAAAGTTCTTCACCGCACTTGCCTCAAAAAAACTCCCGTTATAAACCAAAAACTAATTTGACGATTGATGAGAGCGAGTCGACGTTGAAACGGGGATGAAAAAAAAAGAAGGAAAAGAGAGTGAGAGAGAAACCGAAAAATTATTTAAAGTGTATGTAAATGGATTTAATTGAAAAGTTTGTTCAAACAAAAAATTTAATTTCAATTTAAAACTTTTCAATTTACTCAAGCGCGCCGCGCTATGAGAGAGTAATATGAAGTGCTCGTTCACGAGATAAATGCGCTAATGAGCTTTGTTACCTATTGGACACACTAAATTGATTCTCGATTACATCGGACTCTTGATGGCAGAAGTTTTTTGCCCACTCATACGGACTAAAGCGAGCCATAACGAACAATGTGAATGACACTAATGTTGATGTTGAAATAAAAAGAGGAAAAAACGAATTATTAGAATCATTTTCTTATCACAAGCCGAATCTTAAAGAAAATCCAAATGAGATTGTTAAGAAAATTTGCCATAATTATAAATAACAAGAACTTAAGTTTTCTTTTCTTTCTTGTTTCATGCAACGTTATTACCAAGTAGGTATGCAGCGAGAACATAGAGCCAAATTTCTATTGCCAAAGGATTCATAAAACTGAATAGTCTAGTCGGTTGCGACGTTGGAACCTATATATTTTTTTATGTTACCCATAAAGACGTTCATCGTTGAGCGCGGGCGAGGGAGAGAGAGAGAGAGAGGGAGAGAGAAGTAGATCGCAAAAATACGTTTATTGAAGTAAGATGACTTATATAAGATACAGTAAGACATCAATTAACCTTTCAAAGAGCACAAAAATGGAACAAAATGAAGTTCATGGCCTTGATAAGGATAATTGAAGTCGCTTCAATGTAATTTGATGTAATATTGTGATACAAAATTCCCACACTCACACACACACAAAATGAAAAGATTTGTACATGACTGAGCAATTTGCATACATTTTTAATAACAACCACCGAAAAAAAGATGGGAACACATGTGCTTTCGCTAAGTCATGTTGTAATCATTGATATGCATATTACATCACATTAGTTGTACATTTATGTATCCATCTTTCGCGTATAAAATTTAATAACTCACTTTAAACAATATTCCAATGCCGAGGTTCATGAAGGGCTTTGAAAAGTCTATAACACTTTCGCGAGCATAGTTTATTGTCTG
Source organism: Propsilocerus akamusi (assembly GCA_018397935.1). Taxonomy (NCBI): domain Eukaryota; kingdom Metazoa; phylum Arthropoda; class Insecta; order Diptera; family Chironomidae; genus Propsilocerus; species Propsilocerus akamusi. The sequence continues at coordinate 19,719,142 of CM031468.1, read as the reverse complement.
TAAGCATGAACGATAATCAGTGAAGAGCCTTTCTCTTGCTTTAATTTTCTATCTTTTTTTATCTTCATTTTATAAATTAAAGCAATCTCTTACCATCGATGCAACTGCCAGATCTGATCGCCTTTCAATTAGTTCTCGTACTTTACAAATAAATAACACAAAAAAAAAATGCGCAATGAATGAAATGGAAAAAGAGAAAAATGGGGAAAAAAAATGTTGCAAACAGTAAATAAGAGAAAAAATTGGTAAAATAAAATTTTGCCATTTTTTTCGCAATCACCTATTCCATTCCAGCTTTTTGTTTCGATATCGTATACGCCATACATGTTATCTGGCACGAGTCGTATGCTATATTGGAATCCAACTTGATGTGCGATGCTTTTGAGTAAGTCAATGCAGAATCCTTCGAATCTATCGTTACCCGTAAAATTGCCCTCTTTCAACATTAAATATGGTTTCTCTTCGCGTGTCATCACCGTTAATGTGATTTTGGTATTATTGGTCTCATAAAATGCTGTCATATCTGTGATGTTTATTCCTTCACTCGGTCTCCATACGCCGACTTTCTGAAGCTGTTCGCGCTTCAATTTCAGCAAATCGAGTTTAAAATTAACTCGTTTACCTTCGTTAAATTCTATTTTTCCCGTCAATCCATCGATTGATACGGAATCGAGATAGTTGAATAGCGATAGTCCATCATTCCATGGCTGTTCAATATCGCACGATAAATTTGCTAATTTTAATTTATGAGACCTATCTAGTGCTGATAATCCATGAGCAAAGACCGTTACGGCATCAAACATGAGAGCTGAATCACTCTGTTTGCGTAATAAAGAATAATAAAAGAAAACATGAAGGTCAATGGAGGAAATCAAAATATATTAAAGAAGAACTCTGGAGCCCCCTGAAAGAAATCAGAAATACGAATAATAGCAAAATGAGAAACTCACCATAATTACTGAACTTCCATTCAAAATATCTTTTCCACTATGCTGAAATTTTTTCATTTGTTCCATAATCTCTACAACTTTTGGACTTTCGACATCAACAAGACGAAACGCTGTTATATTCACGCTATTATACTTAAAGTCCTCCAAATCATACGTCTCGATATCCTTCAAGCGGATTATGGAATTTGGCATTCAAGTGTGAGTGAGAGAGGATTTGAAGAAAAAGAAAGAAATAAAGAAAAGAAAGAAAACTTTCTTAACACAGTTTTGGTTCGTGATGCGTGATTGAGTTAAATGAAATCTTCTATACACGATTATAGGCTTGATGATATAATATATCGTATGAGATATTGATAATACATAAAAGAAGAAAACTTACAAACGTTGTAAACATGTAATGATACCGGAAATCATTCATCTGCAACTGTAGGATCTGTTTTGTTGTTGAGCGACATTCGCATACACGACGACGAGCGATGAAAAGTTTTGTTTGCGGTTGAAAGGACGAAAAATGGAATTAAAAGTTTGTTGATTAAATTATTAAATTCATTCTTTCCATGCCGAAGACGATGCTAAGATATTTACCGTACGAAAAAACTTGTTTATGTGTTGCGGGTTCGTGTCAATAATCAACTTGTAAATCTCCTTTTGTCTAATTTCTCTGGAAAATTTTTAATTTTATCGACAATGAACTTTGTTTAGAAATTTTTAAATTGTTTGCGTTCTACCTCAAAACTTGCCGATAACTTTCTGGATATGTCTGTCGAATATAAACTTCCATGCCTCGTTCCGAGGGTGAAAATTTCATAAGATCTTGCTGCTTGAAAACTCCTATAAAATTGTGTGAAAAACAAATTTTTAAATATATGCGAGACAGAGAGAGAGAGAGAGATAAAAAAATATTGTAATAAATTTCATCTCGAAATATATATTTTGATAAATTGCTTGCGGGATGGCCAATTTACATCATTTTTTTGTTCGAAGCTCATTTTATCTATCTCAAGATCTATATTGTGTGTAGAGATATGATAACAAGGCTGATTGATCTATAACTCCATAACCAAAATTTATCACAAGAAAAGAAATGTCAAAATAATAATGAAATAAAGCCAAGAAACAGAAAAAAAGAGAGAAAAGTTTCGGTATTGAGGGTCGACCATTCAATCCAAAGCCCAAAAATATTTCGACCCATAGAAAAGGTGTGTTAAATAAGGGACTAATTTCATAGTTAATTTGAGGCACCACAGTCAAATGGAACAAACATAAAATGAATGGCAATTGTCTATACTTGATTAAAGACAGAATGATAAAACTTTTTTTTCCGGCCAGTGAAGCGTGCGGTACATAAAATAAAGTAAATAGCAAATAAATAAAGAGAAGAAATAATATTAAGAGGTCGCCATCACCCATCGAATTATATTCGAAAATCAAATGGCAAATGGCAACAGGGTGCAAGGGGCCAAGGTAAAGTGCGCAGCATTTAGAGCAGGTGTGAAAGTGAGTCATGAAGAAAGAAAAATGTTTTATCTATTGACACAGAAGGAAACAGTGAATAAAAAACCAAAAAACGAAAGGAAAATCAGCGTCATTATTATTTTTATATTATGCTACGATAAATTTATTATACGGAATGAATGCGATAAAAGAAAAAAAAGGAAGAATGAACGAGAAGTGTCTTCATTGATCGTAAGAAAAAAAAAATACTGAGATCAAAATCGAAGTGTTTAATGATGAGATTAGTATTGGCATTATGGTAAAGGAAATGACACTTTTATTTTAAATTACCTTCGTAAATTATTGCATATCGTGTCCAGTTCAGGAACTTGACTGTTTGCAAAATAGCATCATTGAGCACTCGTTGCGCTGGATAAAGGTTGATCGAAAATTCTTTAGCACCAGTTTCAATATCAAATCTATTTTCCAAATGAGGTATATCTAAAGCTTCACAAATTGATTGAATGTGCGGCCCAAGAATTGAATCCGATGGCGGACCTTTTGATGGGAAAATGCCGATGATATGCCGAGAAATATGTAATAAATAAAACGTATCGCATTTAGAATTAAATTGAATGAGGCAATCGCAATCTTGTTTGTTTATTTTTTTTGTGCTTTGCTCCTTGTCCCTTCGTCCTTTCTCTCCCCTCTATTTTCTTGTTTACTTACCAAATATGGCCGTAACGCCATTCTCAATTTGTTTGCAAACTTTTTTCGATGTTCGAAACGAATCGCTCGAATCGGGTACATACTGGATATCATAAACTAATGTTGTTTTCGGCAATATACTTCGATCCTTGTTAATCTTGTACACAGCATATTTAAATGCTAGCTCAATGCTGGAGTCTTTTTGGTCTTCACTAAATATCGCACCTGAAAGCAAACGGGAGCGCATGATGCGAATATAAACGAAGCTTTAAATATCAAACTTATTAAATATTTGCGATTTACATATATTGATTTTGGATTAATAAACATAGTGAAACTAATTAAATATCCCAAATGGAATGTCAACAGCCAGAAAGTATATATATGTATATACATATACTTATGCAAAATGTTTACAATTATATTAATTAACTGTTATTTAACTTACCGATTTTAATTACTGGTAATCCAAAGCAAAATGCAAAAATTGTAATCCATACATAAATGTACACGAGTAATTTGTTTAAATGTCGATTGCGATAGATTCGTTGATGCATTTTTGATGTGCACGTGCATTGATCGCATTTTTCCCTTTCACTTTCACTGATTTCTTTGGCACTATTTATCATTTTCGGGATCATTTGGTGTATAGATTTGTGGCGTTGGTGGGGCGATGATGTGTAGTGCTCCCAAAGCAATATTTCTCGATTATATCGATACAATTTTCTTAATTAAATAGACTTTCTATATCCATCTACATCTATAATAATATATGTAGTAAATTTTGGGTCCGATGATGAGATTCTGTAAGCAACCAAAAAAGAAAAAAGGACCAACATTTGAAATGGACGGATTTGCAAATGGAGTTTTAGGCACTACTGTATATTATTGTTTAAAGCCATCCGACATGAATCTACATAATAACAGCGTTTTTTACATTTGCTTATTCAACAAATTTCGCTTAAAAATCGTATGTTTTATAAAAGCATATACGCACAAGTGAGTGAGTGAGGGAGAGACAAAGAAAAAAAACATTGCTAAACATTGTGTAATACTTAAAAACACAATTTATCACATTTATTATATAAAACCCGAGAAAATCTTAAATTACACATAACGCTTTTTGTGGAATTGATTTTTTCTCTCTCTCTCTTTCGCTCTATCTCTTTTTCGTAGGCTCTATTAACATTCTTCCTCATGCTTTCACTACACAGAAAAGATGTCGACGACGACGACGATAGGAGACAAAAAAAAAACTTGATAAATTCAAATTACAAAAAAATCTCATATACGCACACACACGCACACGCAAATACAAAGCACACACTCATTCAGCATTCATATTCTAAAATACATTTTTCCACGCATAATAAAGTCTCATTTTCCATTCGGCGCTTTTCTCTTGATTCTCAATGAAGAAAAAAAAATCGTATTAAAAAAAAAAATACTTTATCTTCTTATTACTCCGTCGGTGCCTTTTTTTTGTTAGCACACCACGCGGCACATAATCAGATTTGAAAATTCGTTATTTTATTGTAATATTATTTGTTTATTATTTTGTTTGTATATATTTTTTTCCATACTTATTTATAACATCGTATCGTTTATGTGTAAACATGTCTAACGTGAATGAAATCATAATAAAGAAATCAGTGTCGAGGAGAGCATAAAGTGACATAAGGAGTTGAAAGTTGAAGACAGGAAACGAGTGAAATCTTCGAATGACTATCATTTATGCCATTTCACCATGTAATATACTTCACTACGATACACAACACTTGGCACAAGATCTCTCTTCTTTTTTTGTCAGCACGCATTCTTACAACTTTTATTCTTGCGGTAATGTCCCAAAATAGTTGAATCACACATCCCGATGATGATGGTGATGATGATATGATGACGAGTTGTGAATGTTAGGGAAATGGAAAGAAAAACTTTCTTCTTTTCAATAGATTAAATTTCATGTTTTGCATACAGCAATCTCGTGTCTACACTTTTTCTTCTATTTTTTTTTTCTTTCTTTTGTGTGTGATTAAAGATTCTTCCTTCTCCACAAGAATCATGGGAAAATCAAAAAGAAAATCAAAACAAGTAAGGAAGGATTGTAAGAAATAATTCCAAAATCACAAACAGTGCACGTTCTTGACACTTATTTAATTGCTATGTCAAAATGCTTTTGTGAGACACGTGATGCATTGAACTTTTTTTAGCTTCATTGTCCTTTTCATGTAATTTCTACACGTATTCACAGAAAGACGGACAAAATTCAGGAGATGTTGTATCTGGGTTATCTGCCTATAACTATTTTTTGCTTTAAAATGTGTAAGAAAATTCAAATGTGAAGAATTAAAGTTGTGAAAGGAAAATGAAGACATGAACTTCTTCCTTTCAAGGTGTAGAACTTAGAAAAGCGTTGTACAAAAAAAAATGTATTTCATAGAATCTCTTCCAGTAAAAGTAAGTTTAACGTTAAATAAAAAAAGTTTATAATGCTCAGGCCGTGTCACGGCGACGTGACCCAAATATAATCTCTTTGTAAAATTGCTATGACGATAATGATGTGTATCAACATTCAGTAAAAAGGAAATAAATAAGATGAAAAAGAAAAGTGAAAGGACCAGTTTTATTGACGTCGTTTGTGTTGTCGTTGACCACCCATAACGCAACTCCAATAAAGTCTCAAATCTAACTCAACTTGTTATGTGCACATACAAACACACGATATTTTATTACATTTCTTCCAATTTTATCAATCACAATTCACGGTGCTTAAATATTTTGCCATATACTTCCGTCATTCGGTGCTTCTCTTTCAATAAATCACAAACCAAAGTTGCAAACAGTGTCGTGAGTATAAAATTTGTATTGATTGATAAATCAATATTTTGAAATCAAACGACTCAAAAAGTACATAAAAGGAAAACTTTTTCCTGTTTTCAATTTCATTGAGGATTGTTTTCATTTGACTGTGAAATGTCGTTCCTTTTCTTCAATTTATTTTTTTTTTTGGCTTAGGGCTTGACCATAAGTAAATATTTGTAAGGATTCCAACATTTTCACAATCCATATTCTTTTTCGCTTTTCCACCAGTCACTTTTCATCATTTCTTTTCCTTGTGTATATTGTTAGAAGTTTACTGACTTTTGTGCTTGTTTTTTCTTTGTTAATCGCATAGAATATACACGAACCGAAACGTTTCATTCGCCTACTTGCTAGCAGTATGATTGATGATTTTAATATTATCCGTTTCATCATTTCACATCAAAATGATATCTATCTACTATCATCCCATTCTCTCATGTTTTTTGTACACTGATTTAATTTCATTTTCACGTATATAATGTGTTTTCGAGCATCCACAACAATTGAATGAAAAAGACAACCAGAGAATAAAGTTTTTGCCACTAATACTATTAATAATAATTAAAATCCCCAAACAATTCACATCCGCTAAAGCTCACGTTAAATTAAATGCTTCAAAACCGAAAACACTAAACTTTGTTTAATGTACAAAATTCCACATAATCACTGAATTCAACGGTTGAAAATTTAGAAAATCTAATGACATTATGTTCAAATCCAATTGTAAGCTGTGTGAAGAAAATTATCTAATTGTTAAGAAATGAGCGCACGCCAGAGCAAGTTGACAGGTTGAGTGATTTTTTTAAACTGCTCAGAAGCAAACAAGAAAAAGAAAATGCCTTGAAAATTGAAAATTCATTTCCACTAAGGCAACAAAAGAGAGTTCAATAGAGAAAGAGAGAGAAACAGAACTTCCAATGTCCCTTTTCGTGAGCTTTTTTTTAATGTAAACTTTTGGAAAAATAAACAACTTTATTGGAATGGGATTTAAATATTTCTTTTCTTTCTTGCTTTGAACATATTTCATTGTCTCTTTATATATAGAGATTATACATAAAAGACAACTCGTTTAACCAATCATGCAACCAGCAATCAAACTGAAAAGCTGTGAACAAACATTTCTTCACGCAACATAATCAATCCAAATATAACTTTTTCATTTGTCTTTAACTCATCGTCTTCTATCACATAATACATTTAATCGTGTTGAAAGAAAGTTAATCCACTTATAATTAATGAAAATAATTTTCCTTCATCTGAGCTTTTATTAATGTGCGTCTGTGTGTGGCATATATTTATTAAGTCAAAGGTTAAGATTGCTTTTGACATTAACATGAAATTTACTCTCGCAACGTTTTCATAACAACAAAAACAACAAGCAACCGTTTCAGCACATTAAATTCAATTATGATTATTATGACTCAGTGATGATTAACATTTAGTTATATATTTATTTACAATGATAGTTTACGAAACGCAAATACAGAATCTGGTTAATTAAGCGCCTTTCACATGAACTTTCCCTGTCGGTTGTTTAAGCTTTCAAACATGACACGTTCACGCCAATCGCAAACAGGTAAACAGGAATTTTAACCCATTCAACCGTAAAATATTCTTTTGACATTTAAATTAAGTTACACAAAATTTGATGGAGCAAACAAGTAATCATCATTGGGTTCCATGGGTGATGTAAAATAAACCGGTAAAAAACAACATTTTTTTTTTTAATATTTATTTTGTTGTTTGATACATAAATTTTATGGATCCTAAAATAATGCTTTTAATAATATTTTGAACCCTCTCATAATCATCAAAACATCGTCATTGGTGATGTCAGCCTCGTCGTGTGTAAATTTTAACAAGCAATGGGATGAAAACAAAAATTGCGGTGGGAAAAAAGAAGCAGCTAAATTTGTCATGAGAAAAGCTCTCTTGGTATGGAAACCGAACAGCGAAAAGGAAAAAAAAATTCTGTTTTCCTTTTTCATCATTTCCAATAACCCCAAAAATGTTTTCGTTTCGTTCATCAACCAGAAAAAAACTGAATAAAACGAAGAAAAAAAAATTTAAATGAATTTTGGTTTGAAGGCAAGGCAATTTCAACAAATTGAAATATCACTCAAGATTCGCTTTCAAAAAGCACTTGTGAGAAGAATTGCTTCTTTTTTTTTGGCTTTACAACACAATCAAACATAACTTGACTAAAATTTTCATATCATTCTGACTCTTCACAAACATTCCTTCATTGAACTTTTCTCATTCCCTGTGCGTTTGGAAGATTACACTTGAATTAAAAACAGACACTAAAAATACTCGACATTACTTTACTTGGTTGTGCACATTTTTTATATTTTTTTTTCTGCTAAGTTTCGATTTCACGTTTCCAATGCTTTTAAATTTGATTTAAAATTAATTCATTCCTTGCTAGACTTTTATATTCACATGCGCGAGTTTCACGTTTAGACTTCTGTACGTTTTGAAAGCTCCTTGTAGACTGAAAAGGAATATCACAATTTTCTTATGGTGGAAATTTCCGAATTGTGGAAAAATGGGAAAATATTTCCAGTCGGAAAACTCTCGGAGAAAAAAGAGCGAAATGAGCAGAGAAAATTATGTTAAATCGAGCGTTTGATAACAATTTTTCTGGCGCTTTTTTTCCCTAATCGCGATAATCTCGAAATTTTTATTTTTTTTTTTATTCTTTACCTTTAAGTGCTCGCCGTTTAAAAAAAAAACATGTTGAGTAGCTTTCCGCAGAATGCCGGTAAATTTATGATAACACATTTTATTTCAGCGATCCGTGTCCGTGTGCCTTCTGTTTGCTTCATGAAAATGTTTGCAAACTTTTAATAAACGAAATCTGATAAGAACCGTGTAATCAAAACGCATTAAAGCTACGAAAAGTTCCTTTACTCAATGCCTTTTTCTTTCCATTCTAATTGGATGCTTGATGCTTGTCGTGAAAGATTTATTACAGCCGCCATCGAATTTAATATTTTTTTTATTATTATTTTTGTATTATTCGGAAAACGATGGAAAGAAAAAAAAACTCCCAAAAAAAAGAAAAGTTTTTCTTTAGTGTGTTTGTGCATTATTTATTAAGAAGAAAGGATGAATGCTTTCGGTGCCTCAATTCATTTGACAAAAAAAAAAAAAAGAAACGGTTTCTGTGGATTAAAATTGAAAAAGGGCACATTCAATTGGTAGTGCTGCTTTATTGTTTGTTTGCTGACGAAAATTGGCTCAGGATATATTTTCTCACAGAATTCCCGATGGGTCAGAGAAGAAACAGCAGCGGTAAAAAATGAACTAGCGATATCAGAACAAAAAAAAAAAGAAAGAAATTTAAGCAAGCTGAAGAAAAAGAAGTAACACGAATGAAGTAAATCCTGCAAGAAAAAAGAAAGGGAGGATCATGATGCTTTTGATTTATTGCGAAAAATTGTCACAACCGAAACGTAAGGTCTGAGAGGAAAGGGGTAGTGAAGGCCCATTCTTACTCGTTTGTTGTATATGGCTTTTTAAACCGAATATATGACGTTCATCGCACATATACACATACATTTTATTGAATTTCAAATTATATCCTGAATTATTTATCGAAATTGTTTTTTTTTATGGATTCATGTCGTATCTGTCATCGGCGAACCCTCGCTATCTCAGGAATGCTTAAATTTCTCTCATCATTGCTTTACCTATTCAGGTCGCAAAGCTGAAATAATCGCAACCGAGTGCTCTTCCCTAGCAGTTGTGATGTTTTGAAATTAAATGCCTGTAAATCAACTATGAACTTGACACGATACTTCTATTAGGGCAGCCTTAAATTGTTTATTCTCATTGCGCAAAAGGGAAATCAAAAGTAAGTGCAATTTGCAAGTCACCATTGAAGTGGCAGTGAAGCATGCTTGTAGTATGTTCATATGAAAGCTCTCTATCTCAACATGAGTTTTCAAAGTGGCGCTTGTTAATTAAATGTAGAAAGTTATCGCTGCTATTCACTTCAAAAACACAAATTAATTGCGAAACTAAGAAAATAAAACTGACGAGAAATTGTTTTAAAACCATTTATTTTATTGGCTTCTTCATACATTCAAAGGCATCTATTACACTGAGCAAATTGTTTATTAAGTGAGAAATATTCTCTTATTTTTTTTTGTTATTTTGCTTTAATAATTAACATCATTAATCATATTTGATTGTGACTTTAAGAACAAATTATTTGAGTTTCTGCATTCATTGCAAAAGTTCTTCTTCAGTGTCGGCCGTTGACGTGAACCACTGCAGCTGAGTGCAAAACGAAGCTCTTCAGTCATTTCAGCACATAGTGAGTTCTTTGTTTGCAACAAATATAATGGATCGGTAAAATTATCTTTCTTCGATTTATAACAAAACTCAATGATGGCTATAAGAACAGCAAACGCCAACCCACACAGTAAAACGACAAATACGCCACCGATGTTATCGACACCTAGAGCGTTCGCTTTCGTATCCTTTTGCTTCTCATCGCGGCTACAAATTTCCCCGGTGTTTTTCCACCACTTGTCATAAAGCATTTGGATCTCACCCTTCTCTTGTAGCTCCAAAATTGCGAGTGAAATTTTATCACGCCAGATGCTTCCTTTAGGCAATGCGATTCCGTAACCTTTTTTTTGTTATTTTATTTTGATCGCGTTTACAAAACACAGGAATGTAAAAAAAGGTTTATTTTTTTCTTTTCTTAGTCTCAGTCGCAATGAATGTCAAAATTAAATATCAGACAGCTTTTCACGTTAAAAGAAACTTACCTTTCGTATCGAGCAAGCCTAAGATTGAATTGTTGTGGTTATAGTTATTTGATCAAACATTGTATTTTATTGCTTTATTGACTCACCTCCAATCTGCGTGAGATTGCAATTACGTTGAACTGAATAGTCGAGCATCGTGCTTTCCATTAGAAACGCATAATTCCCTTCCAGAACACGCTTCATACCTTCCTCGTAAGTCGATACAAATACAGATGGCTTCTTGTTCTATGTTCAAATACACAAATATTTTATTCTATGAATAAAGAATTTTGCATAATAATACAAGCAACAACCGCACAGGCAAAATGGCACAAAATTTAAATTCATTAATATGAAATTTAATTTTCATCCCATTCCTTACCTCCATAAAGCGCCACATTTTCTTGTATGTTTCTATCATTGAATCCTATGCATGTAAAATGAGATAATGAGAGAAGGGTTTTTTGTGTTGATGGTGTTTGATATAAAGGGGTGCGATGAGTGTATATTAAAAAAAAAAATAAAATAGAAAATTATACCCGAAAGAAAGTCATTGTTGAGCCGCTCTCCAAAGTGCCATAAGCAATATCTGTTTGTGTTGCTAAATCATCAACATTCTCGATGGGTGTTATCATACGTTCAACAGTGAGAAATGCGGCCAAATTGGCAGTGTACGATGAGATTATGATCAAAGTAAAAAACCACCAAATGCCGCCAACGATTCGTGTTGAGGTCGCCTGTTGGTAATAAATAAATATACGAGAGAAGAAAATAAAAAGTTTTATCCTGTCACTCGCAGACATTTCACATGTTTCGACATTTGAACATTTATTTACCTTAGGATTCAGGTCAGAGCCTTGCTGCATCAGCGTTCCAATCACGAACCAAAAACTGAATACGAAGAAAACATTATATCGTGTAAAAAGAAATCAATTGAGCGTAAGAAATGAGTAAAGGAAGAAAAAAAAGAGAACGAAGAAGTGATAAAAAGCTTTTCCCACCTATTCGATAACGTGAAGTGATTTTCATATAATCCCGAATTTTGATTACATCGTGAAGCTGCTGCCCATTCAGAGAATCTCGCGACAATCCACACCGTCAAAGAAACCTGCAAAAAAACAAAATATGTATGAGCTTATTATTATTTCATGTCAAGCTACTCAATTAAGAAAAAAAATTATTGTTTAAATTAAAATCAAATAAGAATCAGAATGTGGCGATGAACAAGAAGAACAAGCTTTAACTTTTCATAATGACACAAACTCAATTTAAATTAAACGAGTTTAAAGTTTAGTTGCATGCGCAATAAATTGGATTACAGAACTATGTACTGCCACAACAGAACCTTCTATTGCAATTGTTGTGAAAGTTTTTATTCGGAAAATGCTTCAAGAGCTTTGTATAAAGCTTTCATAAGCATCACTTCCAATGGAGCAATTTTATTATCACAAACTTGCGTTAAAGTTTTCATTAAATATATCGAGATAGAAAGAGAGAAAAAACTCACCAAACAGTAAGCGAAGAATACACAAATCCAAATTTCAACAGCCAGTGGATTAAGAAAACTGAAAAGTTTTGTTTCTTGTGTCTCTGGAACCTATATAGAATTGTTTGTAAATATTATTGAAGTGAATGAATGAACTGCAAGTTTCCACAAACAAATTAACAAAGCATAATATACTATTATGAGACTTACCTTAAACAATATAGAAATCCCAAGGTTCATAAATGGCGATGAGAAGTCTATGACACTCTCCCTGAATGCAATGAGGCAAGAAAGACAAAAAAAAAAAACAATAACAAAACATGGCAAAAGTTTTCTTCTTCTTTCTTTTGTTGTTAAAAAGTTAAAGTTTCTCTCTGGATGTAGAAATAGGTGTTATTTATATACCTTGCGTAATTGATGGTTAGACTTGCTACCGCCAGATCAGCTTTCTATAGAAGCCAAACATGAAAATATCATAACAACAAATAAAGTTTCATGATCCGAATATACATAATAAATATATGTTTGATTGTACATATACTTACGTGTTTCATAAGGACACCGACCATGCCTGAAAACCGTAAAATCGAATGAAGAAAGCCATGTGGACAGCAATTCAATTGTTTCACTCACCATTCCATTCGCCTGTGATTGCATCCTTTGCACCATACTTTAATAATTGAATGCAAGGGAAAAACCAGATTTGTGACACTTAATTTTGAAAGATTTCTACAAAAAGCATTGAAACATACTTTCCGATCATGAACCAAATCCAATATGTAATTAAATCCAACTTCATGACTTATCTTCTCCAGCAAATCAACGCAGAATCCGTAAAAGCTTTGTTACGATGATTGAATGGAAAGTTAAAGTCATTAGATAAATCAGAAAATATTTCCTTTACCGTGCATTTCCTGTTAAGTTCTTCGATTTGGATATCATGACGTAAGGAACTTGAAGTATCGTCACAACAACCAATGTCACATTCATCTGATTTGCTTCGAATAACGAATCATAATCTGTGATGTTCAATCTCGTGGGACCCCATTCTCCGCACTTGACAATGTTATGATGCTTCAATTTCACTAGATCCAATTTGAATGCTGTCCTTTGTCCTTCTTTGAATTCAATTTGCCCCGAGATTCCTTTAAATTCAACCTGTGTTTTGTTCGGGGTAAATTTATGACATTTCTTGTCAGTTAATCATTTATTTTTCGTCCGAAATAAAATGTAGAAAGAGATCGAGAGACACGCATGTCATTTTGACTTCTTTTCTTTTCACTTCATTCTTTACTTTTTCTTAACATTTGTTTCTTTAAACAATTCAAAGACCCTCCACATGATATGAAACCTACCGTATTGATGAAATTCAACAAACTCGACCCAATGAGTGATGTCCTTTCATCTTTACAATTTGCGCTTGAGATTTTCAATTCAGTTGAATGTTGAAGGGTTTGCAAACCAATTGCAAAAACAAAAACCGAATCATAGATTAATGTAACTTCAGTCTGCGAATTTAAAGTTAAGAAAAAAAAAGTTGTTTTGTAGAGATAAATTCAAAAGATTATGAGGGACAACTTTTACAAGATGAAGAAAGAAAAAAAAATGATTTGCATTTAAATTCTCTAAGAAGTGAATTCATTATTTTTAGCATAATTTTCAAAATGATTTCAGTAAACGAAGCTTGTTACTATGTCAGTCCATGGCTTCAAAACTATCACCAAGGAATGGATTATACATTTTCAGATGCAATAAACATAAATAAAAGAAATCTAATTTTAAATATAAAGCACATAAAGAGCGTTTGTCACACATATGTATTTAAAATGTATACATATATTTACATTAAAATGAAATACATGCATGTGCTTTCCATACTCTGACTGTAGCAAAATAAAAAGCTTTCCTACATTTTCTCGTTTAATGCTTTTAATGTTTTTCTTTTAAAATAATTTTATTTTATTTTTATTCTTAACAAGTCGTGAGGAGAGAAAACTGAATGAAAGCAATTTTGTGTACAAGAAGGGGAGAAAACTGTAAATTGCTGCAGGTTTTTAAAAGGAAGATCAACGAATGATATAAGATATAAAATATTAAGAAATTAGATAAATGAGAAGTTAGAACTTAAGAATAATCCCCATCAAGGATAAAAGTGCTTACCTCAATCGCAAGATTTCTTTCGAAGTTCACATCATGATGTAAATTGCTGTATTGTTCCATTTCTTTAAGCGTTTCCTTTACAAAGACATCATTTGTATCAACTAAGCGAAATGCAGTAATGTTAACGAAATTATATTTCAAATCTTCCATTTCAAACAACTCAATATCAAAAGATGTAAAGAAATAATGGAACTTGAAGTCGTTCATTTGTAGCTCGAGAATCTGTCGGGACAAAATGCAAAAAAATAAGAAAACATACTAAATAAAACTTTCCTTTTTTTTGTTATATCAATGCATCACTTTACCGCTTTCAGAAAGCTATTCATGTAGTGAGGATTTGTATCAACAATCAGATTATAAATTTCTTTGTCCTTCAGTTCCTGTAGTACGGCATGATACGAATTTTCGTCTGTTGCTTTAAGAAAAATATCAACGTCAGGTGCTTTAAGATCCCGATTCAATGTCTTCAGATTAACGACTCCTATAAACGAATGAAATTAGTCTCCGGCAGAAAAAGTCCACGAAAGAATTTGTTCGAAAATTAAACAATTACCATAATTTTGCTCATAAATAAGTGCAGCCCGGGTCCAATTTAAAAAGTTGACAACTTCAAAAATGGCATCGTTTAAAATTGTTTGCGCTGGAAACAGATTTATAGAAAATTCTCGGTTTCGTTCGTCGTCGATTCCTAAATGTGTTTGAATCAGTGGAATGTCTAGAGGGAAATGAACGAGATAAAAAAAAGCACAAAAATTGTTGCCAAAAAGAAGAATTTTTTTTTTTTTTCATTTAAATTTGATTTAAAAAAAAGAGAGAAAATATATCCATACCTAATGCCTCACAAATGGATTGAATATGAAAGCTTAATGTTCTGTCCGATGAAAAGATTGCAATCGATCCGTTATTGAATTGTGAACAGACTGCAAAACAAATGGATAATTTGTCATTCGTTTATTCACATATATTCATTCGCTTTTATCTCATATCTTGTCACCATCACCTTGTGTATGAGTATGAAATGAATCATGTTTATCAACATATTGAATGTCATAGACGAGTGTTGTTTTTGGCAATAGACGACGATCTTCATTTATTTTATGCACAGCAAATTTAAATGACAAATCAGTGGTTGTACCACGTTGATCTTCGCGAAATATGGCGCCTGAAAAGTTTTCAAAATATTTCCTAATAAAAACAATTTTCATTCCTCCATTCGTTTTGCTATCACAATTTAAATTTCAAATCATAAGAACGAAAATAGCGCCAGAGGCACGATCAAAAAGAAAACTTACCAATTTTGATGATGGATGATGACAACGCAAAAATCGTTGAGTCGATAATGTTTAGAAAATAAAAAATGATTGCTAAAATTCTAAACGGTTTCATTGATGGTTGTCTTGGTTGTCTTCGCTGTATTTATGTTGTATAGATTGAGATTATGTAATGTGTAATGTTACACAATTTTATATATTTATCTATAATCACGCATTCACAGAAACTACTTAATCTCGTGCTCTCGGCTTCTATTTCTACCCTGTTAAACCATTTCATAAAATTGGATGAAATAAAATATATAAATTTATTTAACTTCACTGGCTTGTCTGCTTGCTTTATAGTTTTCTATTTATTGCATAAAGGATGATTAAGATGCTTCCAGCATAAAAATTGTGTATATTCGAATCTCTTTATTCGAATCAGAGTTTTGTTATCATAAAAGAGCGAAAGAAAAATAATTTTCATAACAACTCACATAAAAAGCATTTTATCGCTTCGTCTCTTATTAATTCATTCATATTTCACTTCTGTCAATTGCTTTATTAGTTTTCCCTCTACAGCTGTTAAGACTTAAATGAATATCGATTCAATTGAAGTTGGAAATTTCTGTTACGCAATAATAATGTCACAATATTTCTACTTTTGCATTGTGTAATTGTTTTACAATAATATTTTACTGATACCACATTCAAAATGTATATTCATCAATCATTGGTTATTAATTAAACTGTATTTAATTGACACTTTAAAGTTTTCAAATGTTAAATTCGTTTATTAATTAAGTAGTCACTTTCTGTAAAATAAATTTCAAGTTATCACCACTATTGAATTAACTTTACTGAAGACAACTCATCGATTTTTATTACAGCAAATATTCAAAATGCGCTTCCACTCTGCACAACGATTCAGCGAATACTGACAATATATAGAAAAATAAAAATAAAAGCAAAGAAAACAAAGCCTCGAGAAAGGAAAACTTAGGCATGCAATTTCAGAAAAAAAAAAAAAATCACATGGAAATTTTTCTTCTTTTCTTGCTTTGTGCTCGACTTTTTGTAATCAAAAAAAAAAAATTGTGTGCTGTAATGTTGTCGAGCATGCCGGTTGTTTGGCGCATGCTCACATAATATCAAACATTTATTTTTGTTTGTAAACAAACCATAATGATTCCCATAAAACCCTTATAAGCGTTCTCATGATAACGTTGAATGAATTTATTTTCTTAAAGTTTTAATTTTAATTCACGTCAAAAACTGATTTATAAAGCAACGTAAATACACAGCCTGAAGAGCACCAGGAATCTGAGTTAATGATTTATGAGTTATTAAAACCATTCATAAGTTTTTTATAACTTAATCACGATAGAAGTAATAATATTTAATGTATCAAGGGCCATTCATGATCAATAGATTATCACGAGATGAGAGCAGCACGGTCCTAGAAAGTAGAAACAATAATTAAATGTCAATCAATTTCATTGCAATCAACGGGATTAAAGAAAACTTCTCATCAACATCATCTTCATTAGATTCAGCTTTGAGTAGACAAAATGATAATTAATTACCTTTTTTGCTTTCTATTGATTATCTGAAATCTTCTTCAAAGTTCAGCAATCGAGAAAAAATTTCATTTATGATGTTTCTGTTGTCAATTCAGTGAATATTTAGCTACTTAAAAATATTATTAATTGAAACGAAAACAATTTTCTTCATGTGAAAACATTTATTTTGGACTTTGTGCAATGTTACAATTTTATATAAATTGAGCTAAAATTTATTATTTTTTTTTTTTTCAAAGCATTTAGAAATATTAATATCGCAAACTTCGTGACTAGAAAATATGACTTTTATTAACAACAATTCTCTAATTGAGCTTAAAGGTTATAAGTGAGCTTTGCATTAAGCAACTATGACTAATTAAGGCATATATTTAAGGCCTGTCCAATTTAAGTTATTTTAATAAAAAAAATTTTTTTTTACAAAAATTCACCATTTTCATTAGTTTCGTAGCTCAAAAAATCATCAATAAGCTCTTGATCATCCATGCAGATTAATTGATTTAATTCATTTTCATCAAAATGTTCAATATGACTAAAGTGACTGAACTGATATGTGCTAGGTATTGCTTCAACAATGACATTTGGAGACTCAAAAATAGGATTTGTGATGATAATTGTGCTTTGATCATCAATTATGTTGTTGATATTTTGTTGCTCTTCAATTATTTCCATTCCATTCAGTTCGTAATTTGATGGATTCGAATCATCGTTGGCATACGATGGACTACTCAAGAATGAATCTGATCCTGCCGTGCTACTTGCAGACTTTTCAAAACTTTCATTAAGCTTTTGCTTTTTTGGTTTGCAAACATCTCTATCTCGCAAGAATCGACTTCTGGCGTGTAATGGATTGGTGATGTTTCCATCTGTCTTTCGTTTGCGTTGTCGAATTCTTTTACGTGCTGTCTTGTTTCCATCAACGGCAAGTTGCCAATAACCTCCTTTTCCCTTCTCATTCTTGTCTCGGGCGACTTTTGTGAAGAAAAAATTTAATGACAAATTGTGACGAATTGAGTTCTAAAAAATAAAAGGAAAAAATGGAATAAGATATTGCGAAAAATGTGGAAATTAAGAAAATATCTTACATTCCAATTCTTATGCAATTTATAATAAGCAAATTTATTTTCTATCCAATCGCATATCTGTTTAAGAGTCATTTTTCCTTCATCCAGCATGGCCATTGCAATGATTTGTGCGTAATTAAATGGCGGTTTCTCTGTAGAACTTGTTTGATAAACATCGCCACGCTTTTCATAAGATTCGCGAATTTTATGAACCTGATTTATGAACTTATCGAAGCGCTGCGAGGGAGGATCACATGGCTTTTCAGTGATTTCATTTGTAGTTGGTGGTAGATTTGTGATATTCTTAAGCTCAGTGAGCCAATTTAAATTTGTTAAATCTTCGAGATCATCTTCGCTGTTTGAATCATCGGATGCCACCACTGAACATTCCAGCTCGGGTGAACTTTTACTTGGAATAACGAAATTCTCAATTATATGTATTTTGTCATTATTGTTGTTGCTCTCGACATTTTCCATATCGATCACTGTGTTGTTATTAAAAATTATGTCATTTGACTTTATTTCAATTGCACTTTGGTTGTTTGTTAAAAGTTCATATTCACATATTGATTGTGAGCATTGATTTGAGCCCCGCAATTGGTTGTTGACGATATCTGATATTTCGACAGTAAAGTAGTTTACTACATAATTCGTTTTATCAGACGCCATCATTTTTGAGCGATTCTAAATTTCGCTAGAAAGCACTTTTAACATCCATTAACTTTAGATTTTTATGTTTTGCCTTGAATTTTTTATGAACTTGAGCATTTTGATCTTAATTTCGGTGTAAATATCGATAAAATTATAAAACTTTCAGCGATTTGCATAAATAATTTTTTTTTTCCTTAGCCAAAAATGGTCGAAAGCTTTAACGCGTTTACACCTGTCTTGATACTTTTGCGTCTTTAAAATAACTTTGATCGTCTTTGACCAGTTTAATACTTTAATTTTATAAATGAGCAACTGAATTGAGCCTTAAATGATAAGGAAAAAAATCAGGCTTTTTATACTTTACACAACCTCCGCTAGACGCGCAATGACTGGTAAAAATGTAATAAAGGATATTCGTGCTCTAGATGGACATAGTGACGTCATGATTAGCTTGTCCATAAATGACGTACATGTAAATAAGTTTTGTTAACATTTAATTATTTCATTTTTATTCTTATTTGCTGTGAAATTTCAAATAATTTGAGAAAACAACTCAATGTGACATCATTAACAGTCACGATTTTTACCCCTTCAATTCTATTGTGGGGTACATTTTTAATATATGAATGGTAACATACTTTATAGTTCGTTTCGTGCATAGCAAACTACCGAAAGGCAGGTGGACGCGAGAATATATTTTGATTCAGTCAAGTGAAACGGACGTGCTATATGAATGAGGGGAATTTTTTTTTATTTCACATCTAATTATATTTTTTTTCCCATTCATGATTATTGTTGATCGTTTCGAAAGTAATTATGGAACAATTTAATTTCACACCACAAACATTTTTTTGAAATCCCCTGTTACTATATTTAATAAATAAAATGCAATAGACCTTTCTGCAAAGTGTTGATCGTGATCGTGTGGCAATAGACTACAACTAAATATAAATTTGCTATAAATTTGTATTTCAAGTGAGATAAACATGTTTTACAAGTGCAGGTGGATCTCAGGTAGCTCTAGTTTTATTTTAAAAAACAGCTTTAATTTTTGTCGCAAAACTATTTTTTCAATCCTTTAAAATCAGTAAATGACTCAAGACACTACAAAAATTATTCAAATCGAATTGTGTTGAGAATTGTGTGTGAGACATTACATTCAGCACATTATGTTTGTGTGCGTAAATTCTTATAATTTAAACTTCTTAAATTTTATTTTTTCATTATTTGAGTAACTTAAAGCATTTTAATGTATTATTTTACGTTTTTTCAATGCATTGCGTGACACTTCATCGATTTATGCTTTAGATTAGTGCGAAATTGCTTTTATTTATGGCCAACAAGTGTAAAGACTGAAAAGGGCGAATTTTTTTACAATTATTCGGAGTTTGGCCTTAAATTCGGCTTCATCGTTATTTGAATTAAATGTTCTCTCTCTGTGCATCGCAACCGAAATAACAATGATATTAGAGTGATAAGAATTCATTGATTAAGAAATAAATGAAAAGACATGGCAACGACAACAACAAAAAAAATGAGCGAACTGGATTACAACTCTAAGCTGACTCGCTATCAGCAACTGGAAGCTCGCAAGGCAGCATTGGAGAAGAAATTGAATGAGAAATATGAGCAATTACATGAGATATGTCAAAAAGTATGCTGCTAACTAAATGATTCACTTCTATGATTCACATATTGATGCCATTTACATCGTCAAGATCTAACATTCATTATTTTATGTTTATTTTAGGAGGCTACAATAGTTGGTAACAATCTTGATCTCAACATAACAACAATAACGCCATCATCTAGTTCAAATGCAACAAATTCAGCGCATTCAACGCTTCGTAAGAAAATTGACACCACTTACAAATTACCGGAACACTTGCTGGTAAATGAACAGATTCATAATCAGGATGATGTCGATAAGCTCCTGCGCGAGAAACATATTCAAGAACAAATTTCACACGCGTCATTGCGCGTCGCCAGCGATCCAATGCAATCAAAATCTATGAGACGTACTCACAAACAAACATACGAAACATCCCAACATAAAATTTCACAATTGAATGAAAATCTAATAGCAATCCGGCAGCGCCAACAGCAGAGTCGAATGTCACAAGATGATATTGATTTGCATAAAAGTGATAACAAATATGTAAAAAATGTTCTCGCCCGCAATCTTAATGTGCTGAATTTGAACAGTGCTGGTATGTCAGAGCGACGGAATTCTATGAAATCGACAACATCATCGCTGAGCTCATCAAATACTTTTATCATTCAATCGCCTCCTCCATCATCAGCGACATCCCTAACATCCTTGAAGCCAAATACTCCAAGAGTAAGACATGACAGCTGCAATACAAATCGTTTTGATTATGATTTTACGCATAAAAATGATTCACCAACACCGAGCTGTTCCGTGTCGTTGCAGAATCCTTATACAGTTAATCATCAGAATCCTGCATCTTGCAGTCAAAGTATGAAGAACATTAAAATCAACACGGACAACTTTTCGCCGGGCGGACAAAGTTTCTCAAATGCAAGTTTAAATCAACAAAATACATATCAACAGCAGCAGCAGCAACAGATTTATCTAATGAACCAAGCAACACAGCAAATGCATCAGGCTCATCAGCTTCAGGTCACCAGAGCTATACAGCAACAGCAGCAGCAGCAACAACAAATAAATGATAACAAATTCATTCATCGATTGCACAGTTTTAATCAGCACTTGCAACAAGAAAAGCATTTCATGGCACATCAAGAACTTTTACAACAAGCCAACGATGAAGCACGAATGAGGAATGCTCCAAAAATAATTCAAACAACGACACCGCTTCATTACAGTCCCAACCATTATACTCCATCTCATTCTGCTGGTTTGGGCGGCTATTGGACTGTAAATGAAAATAACGGTCAACGCGTTTGGTGCACGGATAGTAAATATCCACTGAGTCCACCAGCTGTTGCTCCAAATATTATGGTGAGAAATCCTTACATTTTTTTTTTCTTTTTCATCATTTCTGATTTCCAATTTAATTTGATTCTAGTCAAAGAAATCGAGTTCACTCGCAGATCTCGAAGGAAAGCAATTTATGCATAAATATGATGACGCTCATCAATCTGATTCAATTTCAATTTCATCAGCCAATAGCAACGAACATAAAAAGAAAGAAAAGACTTGGTAAGTGTGAATTCTTCTTTTTATTATTGAGCAATTTAATGAAATTGATTGAATTTTAAGGCGTGAAACATCACTTGATGGACCTGATGATGATGAACCCTTGAGAATGTACAAACCAAAAATTGAATCACCGACACCGAGTAGCTATAGCGTATCCGATTATGTCAATAATAATCATCAGCATCCTCATGCAGCATATCAACAAACACCACCTTCATCTAGAATTTCACATCATCCAGTCGGTAGTAATAATCACTTAGCAATGAGCAATCAAATGGCACAACAATTCCATCAGCAGCAACATCAGAATTTCATGCAAAGTGCTCATGCAAAACCATTCACATCATCAATGCAACGCGTTCCCGATATGAATGCAAATATTCGTTTGCCACCTGAGAATGGCTTCTATAATCCAATGGCAAACATTGCAAACGAATCGAGAACATTAAACTATCCAAATCTACCACCGAAATCAAAATTGCGTCACACCGAATCGACGCGTTCGACAATTTCAAATCGTGATATTGAAAATAATAATTTGATGCTATCACCCGTTCAACAGCATCTCAGTGCATTACAAACGGAATCACCACAAAATGTGACAATCATACAAGAAGGTAGCTGGAAGCCTTACAAAGAAGAAGTAAAAGCTTATGAAATTTCGGACTTTTACAAGTACAGTCAAAAGTATCGACAACAACAGCAAAGTGCCAATAATGCCAGCTAAAAAATAATCATCACTCTCTCTCACATACACGTTCAACTTAAGTGCATTTATTTTTATCATCGTGTAGCCTTATTTGTAGATTGATAAGAAATATCTTTTTTTATACTGGAAAAATAAACATTTTACAAAAAGAAACTTTTGTAAAAGAAAAAGAAAATCTTGCAAAAAAAAAACTTCTGTTAACGGCATAAAAAAGTTCTTTATTCAATTTCACCGATGAGGAAGAACAAAAAAAAATATCGTGATGGAATTTTTTTCGAGGGTAACTAAGTCATATATAAGGAAAATATGTTTTTATATATAAAAGATTAAATGCCCCACCACAAGATATAAGCGATAAACAAAAAAGAATAAAAAAGATTGAAGATTGTCATTTTACATCTTTGCGGTCTTCTTCAAATTGATGGCTTCAGTCAATTGACGTCCAAAATCAGCCGAGACTTGTGCAAAGTTTGAGATTGCACGCTCCTGAATGAAGCCTTGAGCATTTATCAAATGTCCAGAGATGTTTGAGACGAGACGCTTTCGTGCATCTTCATCCAAAACATTATTCCAGAAAGTAGTGGCTTGACTATAGTTGTCCTCAGCACCTGAATCATATCGATAAACGTCACCCGAGACATTGAATGGCCGTTGAAGATCACGTACACGTTGTGATGGTTCAGGACCTTCAAAGCTATTTGGATAGTAATTGGGAGCACCGCCTTGGTTATCATTGAATGTCATTGGACCGTCTCGTTGGTAATTCTTCACCGATACACGATATGGGCAATTAACGGGCAGTTGCAAGTAATTAGCGCCCAAACGATGACGGTGAGTGTCTGTATATGAGAACAGACGACCCTGTAACATTTTATCTGGACTGGCCTCAATACCAGGAACCTGTATGAAGGAAGAGATTAATCGTTTATTTGATTTTAAGAATAGATTTATGGATTAATTGTAAAACATACCAAGTGAGCAGGTGCAAATGCAATTTGTTCAACTTCAGCAAAGTAATTATTTGGATTACGATCGAGTGTCATTTTACCAACAGGCATCAATGGGAAATCCTTCTGTGACCATACCTTCGTAACATCAAATGGATTGTATTGGTATTTTTCAGCTTCATCGAATGACATCACTTGAATGAATAAATTCCATGATGGGAAATCGCCATTAGAAATTGAATTGAACAGATCACGAATGGAATAATCTGGATCAGAACCAGCAAGCTCGTCAGCATGGCTAGCGTCCAAATTCTTAATGCCTTGTTGTGTCTTGAAGTGGAATTTACAATAAACAGCTTCACCTTGGGCATTAACCAACTTGAATGTGTGTGATCCATATCCATTCATATGACGATAACCATCGGGAGTTCCACGATCGCCAAACAAAAACATCACTTGATGTGTTGTTTCCGGACGCAGGCTGATAAAATCCCAAAACATATCCGGATCCTTTAAATGCGTTTGCGGGTTTCGTTTTTGCGTGTGAATAAAGCTTGGGAACAAAATCGGATCACGGATGAAGAAAATTGGCGTGTTATTTCCCACCAAATCCCAAATTCCATCGTCAGTATAGAATTTGACAGCAAATCCACGCGGATCACGGGCGGTATCAGCAGAGCCACTTTCTCCGCCTTGATAAGAGATAAAGAAAAATTAATATTTTTAACAATTTTATCAAAAACATGGCCAAAATCGACAACATTGATAAACTACATACCAACAGTTGAGAAGCGAATAGCGACCGGCTTGAATGAATTTTTGGATTAAAAAAGAAAACAAGAACAAAATAAAATCTTAACGTACCGTTCTTTTTCCAACTTTTTCGAAGATTTTTGCGGCAGTAAATTTTGAGATATCGTGAGTAATTTCCAAATATCCAAATGCACCAGCACCTTTAGCATGAACAACACGTTCCGGAATTCTCTCACGATCAAAATGCGTCATTTCATCTAGGAAATTAATATCCTGCAACAAAATTGGCCCTCTTTCGCCAACAGTCTGGGATGCGGTTTTCACTCCAATCGGAGCTCCAGTTCCCAGAGTAGCAACTGCGGGCCCATTCTAAGTAGAATTAAAATAAATTCCATGAAATTTTTAATTTTTGACAATTCTTTCCGCCAACAATTCGTTTAAGAAAAAAAAATATGTTCCACGTGATTGCTTTTTTCAGTTATTAAAAATGACCTTCATTGTGGTAAACCATTGTGCTTGTGCAGTTAATTACATAATTGCCATGTGAGCGATGGAATAATATTTTCTAAGTCAAGGTCTAGGTTAAAAACAATTTCTCTCGCTTGAAACCGCCAAAAAGTTCATATTTAATCAAACTATTGTGGGTTTGTTTTTTGGGTAGGAAAATGATTGTGATTTTTGACACATAAATTAAAGTTCCCAGTAAATTCAAAATCTATCAATAAGTCGTCAGACGATAAATGATTGAACTCTGATAGGAAGATAGCGGGAGTGCTTTTAAATTATCGTTCACCTACAAATTCGTGACTTGCTTTTGTTGATATTTTCATCGACGTAACCAATTTTATATTTAAGAAACTAAGAAAATCATTAAGAATGAAGATCAGTGAAGAGAACGTGCGAGAAGCGTTTAAAAAAATGTTTTCTTATGTAAAACCCGTTTTTTTCTTAATAATTTGTAGCTTGTTAAATTCTCCGACAATTATCCGGAGTTGTGTTGTGAATGCAACGTTGAAAATTTTTATGCAATGAATTTCTTCTTTTTTTTACTATTTTTTTCTGAGGTGTCAAACGAGCAATTTCCTTTGACTGACTGGTGGCTTTTATAATTACCTTTTATAATTAATCGTATGTTAATTTAATTCAATTTATCAAAATACATGTGAAATACACTCATATTATTTTAAGTAGATTCTAGAATGGGTTTGCTTGTTATCTGTTTTATCATTCATTAGAGTGAATTAATGATAAGATTATAAATATAAATCGCACATTAAGAGGGAACGAAATACTCGACAGTAGGTTACACAATAAGCTACTTTACAAATCGATCGGTAAATTGCATGATGAAACGGATAAAATAAACAGCGCACATTCATGAAATGCACTTGCATGAATCATCGATTTTTCTTTTGATGTTTATTTCGCAAGAAGAAGAAGGAGAATTTTTACTCGCCGGCTATTGCGAAAGTCGAGCACAAAATGAAAACAAGATTAAATCAATAATAAAAAGCTAATTTTCGGAAGACACGGAAAGGAAGAGAAAGATAGAAATATTTAATGATGATGAATCTAAAGTTCACTGTACCTTTTGTTGTTTTTTAAAGTTGTTTAGTTGATTTTCGGCTTTCGACATTTTTGATTGATTTGACTGATAACTTGTAACACTTGAAAAATATTTTTAAAGTATTTAACTTTGGCTTGCAAATTGCACAATATTTAAAGAAACACAATTCTGAAAATTAGTTTTCAGCTAATGTTAGAAGCTTCTAAACACCACAAACACTGTGAGCGGAATGAGTTTACAAAAAACAAATGTTGGAATATTTATTCTTAGAATGTGGGGAGAAAATACGTAAATGGGTCAGTCACAAATTTTCGGAACCAAAATTTTCGAATTTTTTTTGCCTACGAATTTTTTTTTGTTCTAAGAATAATTTTCTAAAGATTAACCAATTAACTTAAGAATAAAAATGAAACAAGTTCCAAAAATCGTCGATATCAAAAAAACATAGGTTTTTTTTTTTAATTATAGCGGACACTTAGGTATAACTTTATTCATTCTTAAGATTTAGTTGTCTGTTTGTAAAAAATATTATAATAATACCTTAATAATTATCACAAGCTAATTTTTTTTCCGAAATAATAAATCTATTGCAAATCAGAACCGTTAAAATACATATCAAATGCGGTTTTTTTTGTCATAATTCGATTGAGTATAAAAAGTCACACGAGATTAAATTATTTTGTTTTTTTTTTTTTTACCCTAGAATAAGAAATAAATTGTTAAGTATTGGCCAAGAAGGAAAAACTAAGGAATTCAAAAATTGTGTTTGACTGTGTGTGTATGTGGATGGCTATTCCTTTTTTAAAATGCAGTTTCATTGTTGAAATGTCCATGAAGTAAATGAGATTCCTGATACTAAGAACTACACTTGTCGCCATCAAAATGCAATCAATTAAAACCTTTATCTCTTTAAAAACATTGGCATGTTAAAACTTTTCGTCGCTCCTCCTTTTACTATTGTTAAAAATCTATAAAAACTTTCTCAATCTATTTTTCGGGTTTGTCATATCTTTTCTTCTTGTTTCTATGCTTTTATATGACTTTAAAAAGTTATTTTAAAAATGCATTTTAAAATAAAATTATTTTTCTTCTTTCATGTCATCTTAAAATCTTTCACTTATTATTTACAGTCGTATAATAAGATTGTATGTAATCAAGAAGGAGATTCTTCGCTTATTTAAAATGAAACACATTTTATTCGTCGCACATTTGTCAGCAGTCATCGCCACCCTCCAGGGTTAATCCGACATTCTCGAGTTTGTTTGCCAAATGAAGCTTTTTGCAATTTATATCCATCTCAAGTGCTTCAATAATCTACAAAGGTATAGAAAGCATTTAGAAAAACCTTTCAAATTGCGAGAAAAAAAAGGTTTCACTCACTTGTTCTTTGTATGTTGTTACGTAAATATAAAGTTCTTTGAGTGCTGCAATCGTATCAAATTCATTGTTCTGTTGAACTGACAACTGCTGCATTGAAGTGCACATTTCTTGATCACTTATCTGAGGTAACCGAGCTATATCTGAATAGAATTGTGTTACCATCTCACGGTACTGTGGTAGATCCTAAAGAAGATTGTAAGATAAGAAAGAAACAATATAAGATTTCATGGCTAATAAAAAATATATATATTTCTTTGAAATTTACTTTTGCAAAAAGCAATTTATTTGATGGCGAGTCTTTTCCCAAACGATGTTCATTTGTCGAACAAGCATCCATAAAAGTTTGAGCGACTACACTTAGGCACGCGTCTACTGTCACTGTTTTGTTAATGTCAAAAATGAAATCGGGATTCTTGATGAAATTCACCCAAAATCGTAATGGGAGGCTGAGAATGAAACAAAAGGCAATTAATGAATTGCATGAGTATGCTAATTGTTAATGACGAACGCACAATAAAACGTTCAAAGCACGTTCGTTCGTACCTATTTGATTTCCATGCATGAATAATTTTCGGATCATTTGTCTCAGGATGGCGTCGAGCGGCTTCATCGAGCAAATCAAAGAGCCACTTAACGGCAGGCGGCAATTTCTCATTGACTGTTAGAATTGTTGTGAAGAAGTCATCGACAAACTTTTGTATCGTGCCCTTTGTTGCTAATAATCGTGTCAAATATATTTCTGGAATGGCTTTGTGCGTCCTCTCAGTTGAAGCTGCAACATTGGACGGTGGCAAGAATGGATGATGTGATTGATTTTTACCAAAGGCAGTGCCGAAATAGTGTTCATCCATATTTGATTTCACTAAATGATAGACCCTACAATACTGTTGCTTTTGATTTCCTTGCGATAATGTTTGTTGTTGGCTTATCAATTGAGGATGATGATGATGCATACCGGATGAATCTAACACACCATTTATTAACACGTGCGATTGTGTGTTGTTGATGTAGTAGCAGTTTGGATAAATATTTTTATTATAATTTATATTAAACGCATCATGTTGACGCGCAATGAGTGACATTACAGCAGACTCTTTAACACCATAATGTGCCAACGTATTCACTCGCTTCCATCCGTTTAGTGTTTTTGTTGTTAGATCCTCATCTTGCAGTGTCAAGTGACCACCACGACCATGGCGCCATTCAAGATCAACATCATGCACCGATGGTCGCATTGAAAAGGGAGTGTTCTTAAACAGTGCATCAAGTATTTTTGATTTCACTTGAGTTATTGTATCATGATCCAGAACTTTGCATGTCACTTTATCTTCTAAATCGTCTTGAAGAATGTGCAGCGTGACAACATTTGTCTCGACTTGTTCGCGCAGCAATCTGTCTTCAGACAATGAATATCTGGCTTCGTGTGTTATGGCATCGACAAGTCCCTTTTCAACTTGATGCTTTATGGCCTTGTATAATAAGAATAGCGATGAACCGCTGTATTCACGCAAATAACTGTACATACAGATTGCCATATAATTTGTCAACATTTTTTCTACCACACTTTCCGTGCGGCGCAACATTAAATGTGGGTGCTTTGTCAAAACCGATTTGTCCACAAGACGTAAAAGTAACCATTTAAGAACGTCTGTTGCATATTCCATCTTATTCATTAGCACAATCATTAGCAGCGATGCTACATTAACTTTATCTCGAATATTAAAAGTTCGTTGAGCTTCTAACGTTTCAATGAATGTTAGCAGAAAATATTTGTTATTTATGAGTTGTTCAAATTGCAACATTGCAGCATCGTAATTGGTGCGTAACATATTCATACGGCCTTTGTGTCCATTTAGTATTGGATGATCAGAGACGCCAGGAAAGAATACTTTCATAATATAATTGACATGATCCAATGTTGGAATGCCAGCATTCTCTAAATCAGCAGTGAGATCGAGAATGTCTGTCTGCAATTCAGCGAATGCTTGTTTGCACTCCAATCGCACATTGCTCTCTAGCGTATCCATTTGGATTTGTATTTTTTTATATTCGCGTTCAGCTTGAGTCGTTTTACGACGGTAAATGATGAGAATAAATACAAGAACAATGGCCAAGATGAATGTTGATGCTGCAATCACAATCATTGCTTGAGAAAAGGCATATGGCTTTAGCAATTCATACTTGAGATAACCTAATGGATATCGCAATTTTCGTCCAACACGAACAACCACCAGCGGCAAATCGATATCATGCTCAATGCCATTCTCGTCTGTTGAAGCGGGCTGCTGTTCTGGTGGCGTACAAACTAATTGTGTTAATGCTAAACTCGTCACATTGCACTGTTGTCGTCCGACAGTTACGATAACATCGCTCTCATCACACGCCAGATTTAAGTTTTCTCCTTCGATGACCAGCGTATCGCCCTTATAAAGTTTAATTGAATTTTGGAATGGGAAATAAATTGGGTCGTCAACATAGATTAAATTGCTTCTAATGTGCTGGAAATATTTGTTTAGGTCTCGGACAGATTTTACATTATCCATAACAAAGCTGATTTGAAAATTCAATTGTGTCTCATGAATTGTGTACGATGATGAGGCCGGCAAATATGGATCTCTTGTTGGTGTAAATGTTGTGTATGCCTCATTATTTCCAATTACATTTCGCTTCACTTTCTTCTTGAGCGACAAAAAGTACGATTTAAATTTTTCATTGACACCTGGCGATGGACATTCCATTTGATTTGAATTTATCACGATGCAATCGGTGCGATTGATGGGATTGTCGTTGAAAATAATTTCCATTTGTGGCTTCTGTATTGTATGTAAATTTGTTCCGTGCACAGTAATCATTCGTCCGCCACTTTTAAAACTCTTTAGTGGTTTAATTTGCATGATTTTTGGATCGACTGTATAATTGTATATGCTGCAAATCTCATGATTCCCAATGTTGTTTGTGTATGTTGAGTGTCCATTCTGATTGCGCGTACTTTTACACTGAAGGGTTCGATTTGCGAGATCCACTATCAGCGTCAATGTTTTAATATATTCTGATGAGCGTGATGTAGTTGTTGTGCAAGTTAAATGATCATTGGTAGCTATAGACATGTTGATATGACAAATATAGTCATCTAAATATGCAATAATGCTTGATCCAATGTTAAGATGCTTTCCAAAAATTGAAACACTCGTTCCACCGGATTGTGGTCCCATTGTCGGTGTAATTCGTTCAATTCGAAAGTCTTTATATTGAAAATGAACATTTGATTCTGTAATTCCGGCTTCATTGCCCACTTTAACAGTTGCTGTAGTTTCTCTATCGACAGCTCCCGTGCGACACTCAATTTTCACTGATATTTCATAATTCACTAATTCACATGGTACATTTCCAATTTTTATTTTACCACGAACATCTTCTTCACGAATACCCAAATTGCTACCTTCGATTGTCACTAATGTACCGCCCTCAATCGGTCCACTCAATGGACGTATTGAATCGATACGAGGACGTGGACACTC
This sequence comes from Propsilocerus akamusi, assembly GCA_018397935.1. Lineage (NCBI taxonomy): Eukaryota > Metazoa > Arthropoda > Insecta > Diptera > Chironomidae > Propsilocerus > Propsilocerus akamusi. Next base: position 19,688,170 of record CM031468.1, on the reverse strand, counting down.
TGAAGTACTACCTTGAAGGCATGTATCGTTAAACACACACTGCTTATTGCACCATGTACACTGATATTTTGGATCACGCGTCACGCATAAACTACAATCAGCATGCTCCTTATGTGAACCTAAAACGTCGCACTTGTAGAGTGTTATACTGATAGTATCAATATAATGATTTCGATTCCATGTTACGTCCACTTTAGCTTTGTACTCATTTGTATTGGCTTCGTATGAATACTAAAATTGAATATATTGCAAATTTACATAAAAAAGCGGAATTAGTAAGCGGCGGCAGTTTAGTGCCATTAAGTGGCAAGATAAAGAAATAAAAAAATTAATAAATTACCAGTGTTTTATCACAAACAATAAATTTGTTTGCCTCAATACGCGCTGGCAAAATCATGTGAGCACCTTCAATATTTACTATGCATAGAAATCCCGAGTGAGCACTTTGCGGGCGTGGTAGATTAATTATTTCCAGTTTTATTTCCTTTGGCACTTTGTTCGGCAACAAAATTTCATTTTTCGGTGGTTTAATTCGAGGACATTGCTGATTTTGTGTGGGCGGAAGGATATGAAATGGAGAGAAGGAGAGACATAAACGAAAATAAAATTCGATATTCATTGGCCATTAATTTAGATTGGAGTAATTTAAACTTACATTTTCCGTGGTTATTATGCTTCCAGTGTTTCGGCATGTTGTATTTTGAACGACACATTTATTGTCATATATGCACCAATTGCATTTCCATTGGGATCTCAGACAACGCGAACACGATTCGTGCACAGAACAATCGAAAAATGCAAAGCTTCGTGAAACAAAATCTTTGTTGGTTTCGCTAGGGAAGAACAAACAAAAGAAATAATGAAAATAACGAAGAGCTAATTATTATCTTAAGGGAAAAGTACCTGGAGCGTACTGATAATGGCACTAACATATGATCCTTTCCCGGCTCTATAATGGGCCGATATTTTGTTGGTGGAGTCTCACAAACGAGTCCGTTATCTGCGACTGTTGCATCGATTGGCGTTGAATTGCCAAAAACACATTTATATTTGGCATTGGCGGGCAATTCGGGAAGAGTTTTGATGACAAGATTGATCGATGACATTTGATTGATGGGTACGTGATCAGGAATTGCCGTTTCAAAGTCAATGCACTGTTGACCGACGCCGATTGATAGCCATCGTGATGCGCTTGTATCACGCTGACATGCGCTACGTACCGTGCATCGCTTTTCTAATGAACACCAACCGCAAAATGGATCCTTTGAGTCGAGACAACTTGAGCATGTCACGTGCGATGCACAATTTTCAATTCTCATCTTTGTGATTTTCTTTTTTGATAGCACATAAAGGTAATCTTGATCGGGTGATACCATCGTGTCGGGTAATATTGAATTCTCTGGATCAACATCAACTTTATCGTATTCACCTGCAGATGGTTCTGAAATAAGAACCTTTTTGATGCTACCCTCTGATGTTCCCAGAAAGGCTACCGTATGGGGTCCAGTGATTGACGTCGTTATTGAGGTCACCGATTCCGAATCGAAACTAAATAAAGCGTTGGCAACAATTGGTGCAACGCCAGAAATCTTCAAGCCAACATGACAAAAATCATGAATGTTTCCAATTGATCCTATCGATGTTGGACACCGACCATCGTTTATGGCGCCACTGATATATTCCAAATTACGGTCTTTAATTGTCCCATTAAAGCACATGTGAATGTTTTCATTAAACATCTCTTCGACTTCCTTCACAGCATAAACACATATCGCCGAGCTGTTTTGTGTTTCTGATGTGATTTCTTTACTCGGTGAAAATACCGTCACAAGCACCTGGTCATCTTTACGAATTCCCAACTGTTGTCCTAACCGTGTACCGGCTTCTGTTATTTTTGCATCACGCAATATGTTGTAGTCTTGATTCTTTACCGTACATGTCAACGTGACTTCTGTATAGCTATCATAATTCGGATCAGTCACACAGATTCGTGCTAAACGCGTATGATATCCTGCTTCCTCAACCAAATGATTTTTCTTTTGGACAATCACAAAATATGCATAGTCACTGCTGTTGAATCCATAAACATAATTAACGAGAAAATGATCACGATATTTCACATCAATATTAATATTTGATTGCTGAATTGAAAATTCAGCATAATTTAGGTCATCCAATTTTCTCGATGAAATCGCTGGCACATTATCACGATAATCTCCGACATTGGTGAATGTAGTGCCGACATATAAGATATCCTCACGTTGCCACGACGTGTACCGAGATGGCCCAATGAATGCATAGCTACTCGAATTTTCATCATTGGCAACGAGTGGCAATTCAATGTATTTTGACGATTGTGGAAATTTATTTAAATTTTCATAAATCTCACATGCTCCTTGATGCAAACTTCCACATGCAATCAATGCATCTCCATAATTGTTGAGAATCAATATTTTATTATAGTTGTTGGTCTCTACGGTTTCAACATCCTCAGGACAACCGCCAGCGTGACAGCTTGGTGAGTCGGGCTTCGGTCCTGTGATACTCGTATTGATTATTGTGAGATTCTTATTGAACTGAATAATCCGATTTGTTGCACCGGCATATAAGCATGAGCGCCTTTTATCGTATGTCAAATGGGTGAAATACGAATCATTTTGTAATTGATATTGCGACAATATTAGCTGTGTTGTTGCTGCTGTTGTTGAAAGATGCGATTTGAATAGAATAATTAGAATGAGAATGGCGGTTGTAACATGACTCAAAACAATTCGGATGGTCATTATTCTATTATTTCCAAGTCAACAAGCTAATCGTTGATACCAAAGTCAGTTTATGCTTTCCAATTATGATTCTTGTTCTTTATAATGTTAGCTCTCTGCTTCTGCTGTTCTTCATGAAGAGATTGAGTGATTTTTCATTCCTTGCAAGAAATGATTTTTGTATCTTTTCTTTTTGCAATAATAATTCAATGAGTGTGTTGCGTTTTTATTTTTAGTATACTTCTTTTGCCTTCTTTCCCAGTCGTCGCTGCCGCACAAACAAAATGTGAGTTGATATCGCAAGGGTGGACAAATGCAGAAAAAAAATTATAAAAATATTGTGTATGTTGTGAACCCTAAAGCATAAAGCGCGAGCCAAGGAAAGAGAAAAGGAGAAAAAGAAGAAGAAAAAAAAATTATATGCACTGTATTTTATTTTATCCTTCTTTCATGCTGAGTGGAGATTTTTTTTATGCTTGCACATTACACTCTAATTTATTCAATTTTCAGTATTTTAGTTCACTGTTCGAAAGATAAATCTTATCAAAAAGTCTCTTATGCGAATGATATCGGTTCGTTGGTCGTGTTTTATACGATCAGGTTCACTGAATTTTATTCCTGTATTTTTTTTTCTTCTCTTCTCTTCCCATCGTTCTATTTATTCTTTTGTAAATTCCACTTTACACACAAAAATCAAAGATGGTCGGATGGTCAGGTTTTGGTTAAACGAAAATATATGTATATCACACTTTAATCTTTAAACCTTTTTTTTTCTTACACTACTTGCAACATTCTTTATGAATTTGTTTTATTTCTCATTTATTTTAGGACTTAGAGAGCATCGATAAAAATTGTTCAATTTTATGCATTTAATATAGAATAAATAGTAGACGTCATTTTATGATTTCACCAATAAGCAATAAAATTCGTCTAACCCTCAGCATTTAAACTTTTATGCATTTTCCACCAAATTTTACAGCTTTCGCGTAAGTATTTTCACACATTTCGATGGAAATTGTTATGAATAATTGAATTATTAACAATGCAAGTGCAAGTTTATTCATTAATAACATAAATTTTTCACAACTCTAAAACCTACACTTTTTTCTCTCGGTATGCAGAAATAAAACCGAAGTTATCGCATATATCTTTTAATCCATCGTTGAGTTTGATCTAATACGAGCACCGCAAAATGATTTTACACATTTTAAATTGAGCTATTTAATAAAAATTTAATAATCTATGCTGCTCTCTGAAAACTTCAAACAGACCGCGGAACGCTGAAAAGCAACTCTGTAGAATTTGACAGTTCTCACCAACACAGCGATACAATTGCACATAAGGGCTCGGAACTAGTTGAAGTTTGTTCATCGGAGAGAAATTTCAAATAAAAAATATCGTGGGCGAAGAATGTTTTTGTGAATGAACAACGGAACTTTCACTTTGAATAAACATAGAAAAGGAAATTCTGCAATTTTAACTAAGACAATTCATTCGATAAAGTCAAATTAATATATAAGAAGATATTTCATTTACCTTAATGTATTTATTGTAAGGATGCTCTAAGTAGCAGCATCATCATAAACCAGATTCAATAATTGTTAATAATAAACTACACTATTAATAATTTTGTATATTTTTATGGTGTTTGTTACTTGCGATAAGAAAATAATAAAATAAATGCTTTCTTATCGCCAGGAGCAAACTCAATGATGAACAAAATGCTTTACACTTGTTAATATAATTTGTTTTTTTTTCCCCTTTGTTTTTTAATTGTTAGAGAAATATTTAGAAAAAAAAAATTTGCATCTAAACTAAAAGATGCGACGCAACAAATTGCTGTGAGGGCGAAAAAGTTGTATGTAGTTTATTTTGCAGTCTAAAGTTTTGTTGTCATTGTTCTTTTCTTTATGGTTTTATGTTCAAAAAGTGTTTGCCATTAGAAAAAATGTAATTGGGAAATTGAGTTTTTTTTTTTCTCTTTCATTTTTTTTTACAACACGAGTTGAATTATAAGTTGACTGAACTTCTTTTTTATATATAACACATGAAATAAATTTTCCAGCTTGTAAGCGGTCGAAAAAAATATCATTTGTCCATTTGTGTCGCGTTCGCGTGTCTGCAATAGAAAAAAAGAGTAGAAGTCAAATGAAAAAGTATTTTAGAAACTTTACTTTTAAAATTGAATTGTAATTTCTAAATAAAATTTTTACTCGTACATCATTATTACAATCATATTCATATCAATGAACTTTTCATCAGGAATTTCCTTCATATTTTTTCGTGGGTGTTTTTTTTTTTTTTTTTTTTGATTAAGGTTTGTGTGTGTATGTGTTTTTTTTGTGTGTGAGGGTGAAATAGTTTTCAATTAATTGTTTCACTTCTTTAATTTGAAGGCTCTTTCTTATCGACCAGACCAGATAGATGACGAAAAGATCATTCAAGCGCTAATTTTTATCATTTTACGATTCAAAGTTATCAATTGTTGGTTTTTTTTTCTTCCTACATGACGGATTTGACACCATCAGCCATCAGCTTAAATTTGAACATGATTAAGAATGAAATATCTATCAATAATTTTGCTACTTTTGCACATACACCTAATGGATATACTTATACGTAATGCAAAAGTATACTTCTTTCTCCACTAATTTCTTGTTTTATTTCTCATCATCATAGTCAATTGTTGAAAAATAATTCTAAAGGTTCGATACTTTTGATTTCAATTCGTTTTCTTTTTTTTTTTTTTTTCATTTTAAAATGTCTCTCTGATCATCATTTAATTAACTTCTGTTGATGTTGTTGTGTCCATTCATTATCAGCAATAATGCGTTTTTTTAAATATATCTAAATATACACATGTTTTATCAAAAATATTCAATCTTTCAAAATCATAAACAAATCGGATCGTTTTACATAAAAAAAGAACAAAACAATGCAAGACTCTTATTTCTGTTGTACATCTCATCAATCAAATTTTAGTTACGAAAAAAAAAAAGTCATACAAATATTACGTAACACAAATTTTTGTGGGAATTCCCCCCTTATCTTCTTACTCGTCATGGAAAAGCCCCTATCAAAAATTGCCCATTTAATTTTGCATTACATAATGAGTGCATGCTTCTTGTATCAAATACGATAAAAAAAATAACTGTAATGATCTTCTTCTTCTTTAGATATTATATTCTCGTTAATTTGTTTCACATTTTGAATTTAAATTATAAACCAAAGATAAAATAATTGCGCGCATTTTCAAAGCTCGTTTTTAAGAGGAAAAAAATCATGCAATGGTCAATAATTAAATCTTTTTTAAATTCTAAAAATAAAGAGAAGATAAAATAAAGTGTTAAAAATGAGTTCAGCTTCAATTAAGGATTTGAGGGAAGTTGAAAAAATTGCATTTTTATGAATATGCAGTTTTTTTTTGTTTGTATTGTTTTTCGCCCTCGCAATGCCATTTATTTTTTTTTTGTTTCTGTTTCAGTTTTTGTTACAGAGACTTTCTCGCTGAGAAAAATTTTGTTGGCGGCCGTGTAAATTATTATACACACAGCAAAAAGAAACAAGATTGCAGAAGGGGCAAGATAAAGAGAAAGGAGAAAAAAGGAGTCTTGATTAAAGAACAAAAAAAAATTGAAAAAGAAGTTAAAAAAAATATCGCAATATTAAAGATGAGACTATTTAAATTAGGACTTTACATAAACATAGGCGAAAACCGATAAGATTATAACACCGGATACTATTGATAAAATTAGTGACCTGCGTTTTTTCGGCAATGAAATCTTTTTGCTCTCGGTTTCATGCTGCTTGCGTTTGATCTCGCGAATCTTATCTTGCATTGCCTCTTGTCGGGCGACTCGATTACGATGACGCAGTTCACTGGTCATAACATTTGCTTTGTTGTTTTCGTTTGACAATGGTGACCTGAAACAATGAATAGAAATTTTGTTTAGTGCTATCAAAGGTCAAATTTGTATTAAAATCCGCCACTCGATCATACCGCTCTTCATCAGAACTAAATTTTTGTTTATCGGGTGATGTCAAGTCCAAAGTGCCATTGGGAACTGGAACTGGAGGTAAATTTGAATTGGCATCAAAGCACATTTGACCACCATTGAGTTTCTTTGTCTCCTCTTTATCATCACTATCATCGCTACTATCATCTGATGAATCATCCACAATTTCTGAAACATCAGATGTTGTTGAATCACTGCTTGGTTCTGAAATCTCTCTCAATGCATTTTTTTCGGGCGGCGATACAGGTAAGGGACGTTCTAAAATGGAAAACAAAAAATATTACTTACTGAATTCCTTCAGACTCAAATGATAATAATAAGATTTAATTACCGGAAACTGTTATTTTGGAACTCGTGCGTGGAGGTAACGGTGGAGCGGTTTCTTCTTCGGGATCACTCCCTGCTGTCGCAATCTCTAAATTGTCCAGTTCGTTGAATGTCTAATTATGAAAATTATAAAATAAGTGGAAAAAATAATGATGAAATACGGAATTTAAAATAGCTCGTCGTATGATTCATTCCTTATTTATTTAACTTACATCATTGTTCATTCGTTTTATGCCCTCAATGATAGCTTCATATGAAAATGTTAACTGGTCATGAGTCTGAATTAAACCCATTCGGTGGCGTCGTAATTCGAGAAGGACATCTTGAACCGAAACATGATTTTCGCCCTCTTTATCAATCTATTAAAATAGAGACGTGTCATTAATTTTCAAATTTTGCGTACTAATTTTGATTGATTCTCACCAAAACTAAGCAGCAATCAACCAAACAGAATGTACCCGAACGTCCAATACCAGCACTGCAGTGAATGACGGGTGGACCAACATTCTCATCAAGGGCACCGGAATCACGAACTTGTTTCAGAAATTGTAGGAATGCAATTGGTGAGCTTGGAACTCCGAAATCTGGCCACGTGGAATATTGGTAATGCAGCACTTCTCGGCTCTTTGTTGATTCAAGATCAGTTATTCTAAGGTGATAATAACAACATATTATCAAAACAAATTAAATTTAATCAATGCAATTTGTTATCATTACCGGAAAAGACGTTTTGAAAAATTTTTATAATGTTCAGCCTTAATAAACTCAACTGCGAGTCCAACATCACGCAACTCGAGTCGCTGACCATCTTTTGGCCAATACAAATGGCATTTAACCTGTTTCTTCTCGATAATTTTGTTGAGCATCAAAATTGCTTTCGAGTTTTGTTCCCATACTGAAAGGTTCGAAAATTGATATCAGTGATAAGAATCGTCGAATATGTCGCCATAAACATACCCATGAGCCAGAAATGACCAACTGTGTGCTCCAATGGACCTTGACACAACACATATTGTCGTTTGGCTTTCTCGAGCTTAACGAAATTTGCGTTAATATAGTCAATGCCATCAGGTGTTTTTCTCTTCAGCACGATTCGTGTGTGATCATAAGGATTTACATCTCGATACCTAAGGAGAGACGTCAATAAATTAAATGTTATCATCAATTAAAACAATTTTCATTTCAGTTACCTATTCAGGCGGCGATTGGGAATTTTTTTAGACTCATTGGTCGTGAAATTGCGTTTTTTCGCTTCTGCTTCGCTTTCCTCTTTGATTTTCTGCAAATTATATTCGTAAAATTTTGGATTATTGAATGGTGGTAATTGGAATGTGCGTGGGCGGCTCAACATTGTAAAAATGATGAAGTTAAATAAATGGATGAACTATTTACTTACGTTGTAGATCTGAAACCACAGATTAGAATCGGTGATTTGCTTATATTCATGCTCAATGCTATTCAGTCGCGTACTGTTTTTTTCATCCATTGTCTATATTGTGCTGCAATCAAACGTTTTACAAGACTTTTACACTATCAATCACATTCATTCGTTGATAAACACTTAAAATATGTTATTTCCAGTATGTTGAAAGCACTAAAATCTTGAGATTAATCAGAAAAATGTAAAAGAAATTTCACGGAATTGAGTGTGTAGCGTCTCTAAAATCACACTTTTTCCAAGACTTTTTCATAGATGGCTTTTTATCATATACGTATCTTACTACCCCTCGCCGTTCTAAAGGCAAAGAGCTCTTCCCAATATACTCTCTCGCAAAAAATTCACTTCCAATTTGTTGTTTAAATTTTTTAATTACAATCTTTCAAAGGATACTACAATCAGGAATATTTTAAGATATTGAGTCTGATACTATCCGCGCTGGCTGTGGTGCTTCCGGCATGTATATTTGATATAATTCTTCAACCTTGTTACCACGAATTCGCTTTTCATATTCTTCCCCCAATGTCCAAAGTGTCTCTAAATCATAAGACTGTCGGGACTTTCTCTCAAAAATGTGCAGCGCAATATTTCCCAAGTCTAATGCCATCCACTGCTTGCAGTTTTCGCCTTCAACTTTTGGTATTATATCGGTGCTATGACGTTTCAATTTGTAGACCTTTCGCACAAAATGCGCCATGCCAAGCATATGTCGATAACTATTACCAGTAACAATGCAGAGGTAATCAACATATTTTAATTCAGCAGGAACTCGAATAACAGTCATATCTATGGCATTCTCTTTCTTCAATATATCAACTAAATCTTCGATTTCGAACACACCAGAGACGCCCCCTAAAAGTATGGAATATTAGAAAACATTAAGTTTTAGTTATTAACTGTTAGTCACAATAACAAACTCACGTTTTAAATTGATGGTTTCATAGACTGATATAAGTTTTTTTGGTTCTTCTGTTTGTTTATCAATTTGTTTTCGCTCTTCTTCAATATCCAATATAATTCCTGAATCCTCGTTGCGGAATACTTGAAATTTAGTACCAACTGATCCACTCAGTTCACCTTCATCGGCTTTTTCATTGCATCGGATTTCAGAATTGCAAATTGCACGAGTTCCGGTTAATTTCAATAAATTATTTGCAAATCGTCGCAGCAACATTTTTGTGAATAACTCGAAAATAAAAAAACGGCACTGATGAATTTATCCACACAAACGGAATGTAAACAAAGCAGCATGGATAAAGTTACAGGTATTTTGTAAATTGCCAATATGTGCCTGCTTATAAAGTTAATTATAATTTTAAGGTGTTCACGACCTTATTGAAAATCTGGTTCATGTGCGCGAGAAGAAGAATAACAACCTAATAAAAGATTTAAGTAAATTCACTGTCATCCCAAATGAGTACCAAAAAAAGCAGAAGGAAAAAGGCGCAAGATCAAAGCAAAAGAAGCGTATGTCACGTAAAGAATATAAGGATCTTGGACTTTATTCACTTCCACGAAAAACACTTAAATATGCTGATTATAAGGACCTGAATGATTTATGGAATTCATATATGGAACAGCAATTGGGCAGTGATCTGAAAGCACTGTCAACCAAACTCAATACTACACATTCTCTCTATGAACAAACTAGGTAATTTCAATTGTGTGCCTTCTCTAAGCTTAAGATTAATTTCATAATACATTTTAGCGCTATCATACATAAGAGTGACTTTCACGGAGCTAAGATTAAAGTGAGCCAATCAAAATGTGCCAGCTTAGTGGGTATAAAAGGAATTGTGATATTAGACACAAAAGGCACTTTCAATGTCATCGGCAAAGATAACGTCCTTAGAGTGATCCCGAAAAGTGAATCGATATTTGAGCTCAAATGGAAGTCAGCACGTTTCATGGTATTCGGCAAGCATCTAGCGTTCAGGAGTGCTGATCGATCTGTGAAAAAAATAAAGTCTACTAAGCTCATAGATTTATAAAATAACGGCCATTTCAAATAAAATTACTTTCTACTTACACATACACAGATTTTACGCGATATAAAAAAATTTCTGAGTTTTTTTAGTAAATATTTATTTGCCAATCATCACCATTGAAATCAGCAGAAGAACAATTACTGCCTAACGGCTATCACCACAAGCATCTGGAAGATTCTATAATTTACCGAATTCGGATAAGGGAAAGCGTATGTTTTGCGAATTTTGTTCCAATTTCTTTGTTGTTAACTCGTTTCTTGTTATTTGTTATTTACGCGCATTTTTAGGAATTTTGCATCATCCAAATGGCATCTGAAATCGACTTGGAACACGAATTTAAGAAGATCAAATTGCAGCCTGACTCTGGAGTTGTGAATGATGATTCAGCAACAAAATGCAGTTGCAAGAAACATCAACATCCGACACTCTTCCTGGATGCGGCCTTGAAAACTAAGGACCGTCGAAAGAATCTAATTCGACCAGCACGCCTTAAAGTAATTGGACGTTCGTTCAGCAAAAGTGGTATATTAAATGTTTCTGAGGGTCCTGTGCCTAGCTCCAGCACACAAAACAAGAAGAGCATGCTGGATAAAACTGAAGCAAAACCTGTCGATGATGACGATTTTACAACAGAAGCATTCCTAAAAATGCGAATCTCACCACCAGATCCGGCAAGCTCATCATCAGAACTGCCGTCATCTGACGATAAGGCTTCATCATCACCAACGTCCAACAACTCGTGTTCATTTCAAGCGAAATTGCATCACCAAATGTCTGCCTCATCTTCATCGGAATATTCGAGCACCATTGAAGAAATGTCTGATTTCTTGTCCTATCATCTGTCACTCCATAGCTCACGAGATAACAACTTTCTGGTTGATTCAATGTACACATAAGAAGAAGGAGCAAATATTTAATCACTCGATGGGTAATCATGCTGGAACGTCATTTAATGCGTAAATCTCTCCATGTAAAAAAATAAACAAAAAAAACATTGAACATGTATATTTTAGATATTTAATAATTTTTGGTCGTATTTGATCTAATCAATGGCATCGTATTGTATAGGATAGAAGTGTGTTTAGTCAAACGTTAAAGATTTTCATATACATAATTGCTATACGGATCTATTTGGAACTCATTTAATTTAATAAATCTTGTAGTAATATCATGCATATTTGGAAATATATAGGTATAGCGTTATTAATCTCAATTTCAGTGTACCTAAATCTTTTCCAGAAATCGATTATGCGTGTTTTTCAGCCTGGTGCATTGGTGCGCATAGCAAAATAACGCAAATATGTCGCAAATATATAAAAAGTTCTTCATTTTTGAACACGAAATATTTTAAATCGAATTGGAAGCTCTTTGATGCATGAAAAATTCGTTATATTCTGTATTATTTAGTAATGAACTGAAAGGTGTAAAATTTACACGAAAGTGTAATTTACTATTTATGTAGAATGACTCAGAATTTCGCCATCATTCGCGAGAGAATTAAGTTCTAATTCATGAATGTGTTACTATATTTATTAAAATCAAAGTGTGATTTACTAGAGTACAAATTTAAAATACTGAATTTCGCTGGACCAACAAAATAAATTTAGAGTACATTATTAAATTTTTTTTGTTTTGGAAAAAATCAATATGGCGGCAGGCGAGAATTGACTACCTAAGAATTTAAAATATCTTACTCGACTCGAATAGTTTTTGTTCTTCCGTGATTTCATACAAGTAAATATTAAGACATGCAATTAAATTCTATAGTGAAATTTCTATTTATTTTAATTAAACTTTGCCCACGGAGAAATTAGTAAAAATAAAATCTAATTAAAATTTCGAGAATTTTTAAGTTTTGTTGACTTTCTGATACATTTCTGGCTCTTAAAATAGCGAAGAAGGATGAAACATAAAAACATCTATCAGAAACAACTATTGTAATATACTAAGAAGCCTTTAATTAATCAGTAAATTCAATAAATAATACGAAAACGACAAGTTCTTCCAAACTCAAACTTTATGTTTCTTCCCTATGCCAAATAAAAACCATCATCATTCGTTAAATTTGTAATTACACCATCATTTTGCTTGTATTGGAAAACTCGTTTTGAATGCTACATAGGAAGATCGTATAGATTCAAACTAAATAAACACGATGGCGTAACCAAAATTGAACTTTTTAATTTTTTATTCAAATAATCATTTCATCATTTTTGAAACTTTATTTCTTTAATTCATTAATCTAGAATTGAGGATTAGCAGTAAAATTTTCCATAACTGAGAATGAATTGAGATTATTTCGCTAAATTTATCATACAAATATTACAGCACGACGGCTTCATTATTAATTTTTTTTATTTTTATGATTCTAATATTTAAATTATTCAAGTTTATGTGGGTTCAAAGAAACTTATGTTGAGCTAAAAATGAATATTTTTATTGCTTTTTTCCTTCTTTTTCGAATGATAAAATCAAAGACGACGGGCAAAGTTTTTGATATCAATACTTTCATCCTGACTTTCATGTATCTACGTATTCAGTACCAAGCCACAATCTAAATTTGGGTCACCCCTCTCGCATGTGACATGCAATTTTTCTAATGTTCTATGCAAGTGTGCGATTTCATATTTAAATTGATATTATCAGTTGCCGCAGGTTACAAATGGAAGCATCATTATATTTATTACGTAACGTAAGATTTTATGTTTTCTTCCTTCTCGGGTCTAAGAAGAAGTGTTGCGTAAGAAATCGAGTATGTAATATATATTTATATAGACGTTTCAAATCTATTTTCTAAAAAAAAAAATTGAAGAGCTGCACGGGAAGTAACCAATTTGGAACGATACCATTCGTTTTCATGGCAAGTTCTTATTTTAGATATATGAAATCTTTATATATTCTTGTCATCAAAAATCAAACGAATATCGATTTTGGAACGAATGGAACATGTGTGTGGTTTTCAGCATAAACTGTTCATATCATATGTAAAAATTCCGTAAAATTTTTAGAGGGGGTGGTTGCATTAATGATGTCATGTTTTACCCTCGTATCCCCATATCAGAAAGTTACCTTTTCACGTTTGTAGGCGCATCTGCTTTCAACTTGGCTTTCACACAAAAGAAATTAAAATGGACATCAGAAATTGGAGGCCCTCAATAACCTGACTTCATTAATGGATTAATATTTTGGATTAATATTCTCCTGTTAAAAATAAATTAAAACAAGTGGACGAACATGCTTCATTATGTCCCAACAACTCAAATATTTGTAATTATATCCGAGCTAAAATACCTAACTTTTACGCATCTGTAGCATTTGTAGCAGCATTACGGAATCTAAAATGACGCCGTAAAAAAATAAAATCGTTTTTTTATTCCATTTGTAAATCAAATAAAATAATGATGATGAAGAAATTTGTGCCTGCGGTCTTTCGGGACCGAAATCGGGAAATTAAGATTTAAAAATCGATAAAACGAAAACTTTTGTGACTAAAAAAGGTTCTTGCGCACATGATAGAAAAGAAAACAAACAAGTTCTTCTACATTCACACGTATTCGCAATGGCGTTAACTTTTGTTTATTTTAATAAGTGTTTCTTAGGACTAAGGAGTTATGATCTAAATGATTGTTATTCAACTATTACATTTGAATGTTAATCTCAGAACAGTCGGGATAAGAGAAAAATGCTAATTGCTGAAAAAAAATGTCTGAGCGAGATCTTCTAGATTAAAACAGTTTTGATTTTTATTTTTTTTCTGTCTGTATTTGAGAACTTTCCTTATTTAAATCATGCATTAATTTCAACGCTTGGTGAGTTTTGAGATATTTCGGCAAGCTCATTTTGATTAACAATAACAAGTAGTGCCATAGTCAAGTGCGACAATATTAAAGAAAGTCATTCGATTCAAATAAATTAGGTAAAACATTTCATTGCTGCTCACCATTATGACCAGAACATTTGTTCTGATTTGTATAATGCTTAGTGCAATGTTTTATGTAGCGAGCTCAAGAGAAGTATCTCATCTTCTTTCAACAAGGATTCAAAACTAATTGACTAATTATTAATTGCTGTTGTTTAGTGACTCCGAGCGGAACTTAAAACTGTTATCAAAATATTATTTTATTTTTTAACGTTAACGATACGTTTCAAATCCCTCGTGGCACATCAGTGTTCCGCTGTAAATTGATTGATTGACTATCACTTTATATTAAATTTTATTAGCATAAAACCTTTGTAATACATTTAAGAAGACATTTTAAGAAATTATTTCTTGCTTTCTTCAATCCAGTGAATTGGTTCTTGCGATTTTCTTATCAAAATATTGATGTGAGTTTTCAAACAAAAACATGCAGGATCAAAAACATCCGATCTGTTTACCAATTAATAATCGAGAGCGTAGGTAAGCAGAGATAGATTGTGACAAACTATAACCTAACTATAAGAAACGAGAAGATAAACGGCAAAATATAAGAAATTCACTCTATGAACTCTCATCGGGGTAAATATTTTCATTCTGATTGCATTATCGCTATTCTACATAAAATTCCGTTTTATTTTTAACTGCAAGTTTTTCATTCATATTTTTATTACAGAACATTCTCGTAAAATAATAAATATTTATTACTCATCTGTTAAATTTTTCAAAAATATTTAAATATTTGCATTACATTTTGTTAATTAAAAATTATTAAAATTATTATAAGTAATAATATTTCTATAAAACATTTTTAAATTTCTTTCCTCTCCGAGCCATGCACGAATTTTAGGGCCCATCATTGTATTGAAAGTTGTTGCGTTAGATTCCGTCGCAATTTTTCTTTTCACATTTTCACTAAAAAATGTTTCGTGAATTTTATTTGACTAAGAGAAAAAATGTAATAACAATTTGTTTGTTGACATAACTCGGAATTCCACAATCAAATTGTTTACATAAAAACATGACTAAAATCTTAACGGGATATCATTTCACAAGTAATTTGTCTGAGATATTTCAAATCACCGGAAAGTGAAAAAAGTTCCGTGTCATGTTCGTTTTTGTGTATTTTCTGTATTGAGTCGAAATCTTTACGACAATTCGTAAAGGAAAATTAGTTAGGAGCTTTTGAATTATTTTCTTGGGATACGTTTGCATGTTAGTGACAAACTCATTTAATTGTAACTCACACTTTATTTATAAATGTAATAAACAAGACTTTTGTTGTTCTGCGCATCAGTTTGAATTATTTTTTTTTTTTTGGATTTGAACTTATGTAGATAGTGAAGGCATGAAGTTATTTAGATTGCGTTGCGCTCTAAAAATATATATTTGATCTCCCAAGAACGCTTTAAAATTCTAATTCCTTTACTCACTTCTGATCCTTCTCTGCAATTAAATCGAATTGAGCATGCTTTCCTTCAAGGTGCAACCGAGACATTTACGCACAAATTTCATAATAATTCGTCTCATCGACGTAAAAATTAAAACATTTTATAATTAATTAAATTCAAATTTAATCATAGAACATGAA
Organism: Propsilocerus akamusi; assembly: GCA_018397935.1. Lineage (NCBI taxonomy): Eukaryota > Metazoa > Arthropoda > Insecta > Diptera > Chironomidae > Propsilocerus > Propsilocerus akamusi. Next base: position 19,672,132 of record CM031468.1, on the reverse strand, counting down.
GATATTTTTCAGCCCCTCGAGATATATGCAGAGGGGAATTACAATTTTTTTGGGATCGTTATAAAATGTTTGTAAAGTGTTTTCCCGCTTCACGAAGCGGAGAGAGAAATAAAAAACCCTTCGAATTTCGGATATATGAACGAACATTGTACAACAACGAATGAAAGTTTCAAAACTCGTATCTTTCAAATGTATTAGACTATCCCCTTGAAACGAAAAAATATTTTCATATGCGGCAAAATACATAAACAGACCATATATATATAATTTTTCCTGTTATGTAAAACCGTTCGGTACGAAAACGAGAAACACATTTAAAAACCCAAAAAGCGAACAGAAAATAAGCAAGAAAAAGCAAATATAATAAAAGTATAGACGAATAGCAAGTGCATGTATTTGTTACGATATCTTCGGACAAACAGACAACTAAAAAGCTGGTAGCATAATAAAATATAATCAAGACGTCGTAGCAACAAATACATGTAAACTTGTTTCGTGCGTTGCTTTGCATTTGCCATGATCGGAATTAGCAATGGATTGGAAAATCATTTTTAATATTTTTTTTTTTATATATTTGTTCGTTTGTTCGTTCGTAATTATGATTGTCGCCCACTTGCAAAAATGATAATGTATCAGCATTTGTAGAAATCTTATCACATGAATTGTTTATACATCCTACTTGGTCTACGGCAATGGTTTTTAAATTAATTGATTAGACAAGAAATTGGAAAAATAAATTCAATTAAAATATTTCTGTATCGATATTTGATATTTTTTATTTGTGCAACCGTTCCTTGTTCGTTGATGTTCTGTTATGGTTCCGGACATGATATTATGTTACGAATAAAATGTTACTGGTCATTTAAAAACGTCTAGATATTTACTTCATTCCGAAAAAAGATATAACAATAAGAGCTTAACAAATTTCGTGTAAAAAAAAACTTCGTTATTTAATTTGAAGGCTTCTATGCGACGACCCTTATATACAACCAAAACGTTCGTTCGTTCGTTCGCAGTTGTTGTACAATAAGCAAAGCCAGACAAATATGAAAAAAAAAAAAAACAAAAAAAAATATTCATCATTTACGTTTTTGGACATGAGCTGAATAGAAACAAAAAATAATAAAAGACAACTCGGGCATAAGAGGGAATGAAAGGAAAACAGAGAAGCGTACAAGAGAAAAATGGTGGGGAAAAATATAGATAAATGCCAGCTGCGTTGCGCCTTATATATATGAAATGCTTATGTATTGTAACATACAATTCGTTTAGTTCAGTTTCGTTTATGACGTTGTGCTGAGCAGACGTAGTTCATAATAACTTGAATCGTGTTTGTTTATAAATTGATTTACAATCTTTATAAAGTATTGTGCTGTTAATAAGTATTATTTTAAAGTCAAATAGTGACTTACTATTCAGTTTAATTGCTTCAAAATGAATTAAACTCGCTAATTAAGCGACGTGAAACTGTTTGATAAAATATATTGTGCTAGTATTTGTGAGACATTTCTTTGTTTGTGTATGTAATATCATCAAAAAAAAAAATAAATATCAAACATTTTAAGGCTCAATACACTGAAAACTTTCTTACCGAAACCGAATAAAGGGGGTTACTTACTTTAGAACGGAAATCTGCTTCTTTGACAAAAACGTGTTTTCTTCTGTGAATTATATGTTTGAGTGAATTTGAAATTATTTTAAAACTTCAATGTGTGAAATTCGTTAGATAACTTGCTTTTCTTTGGATTACGCGCAAAAAAAAACTTGAGAAGTAAGTTAATTGAATATACAAAATACATAATTGAATAAGACAAGACTGCTTCCAATGGTTATAGCGGATTCGATTCAATTAAATTCTCATGCCCATGCATCGTTTTTCTATATAATCTGCCTCTGATATTATTACATATATTTTTGTTGTTGTTGTCTTGTATTACTTTCCATTGAATGAAATGATTCCCTGTGATGCCGACACAAGCGTGAAAGCAAATATTTTAGACGGATAATTTGAATGTATTAGTTGTTCAGCATATGCCACATAAATGTGTATGCCCGCGTTGATACTGGCAACAGAAATGAGAATTTGCAGAGAAATAATATCTCCTGCTTCTACAGCATAAAGCAACGAACGAAAAAAAATAACACGACATGAAAACGAGCGAACAGTATTGCTCAATCCACAATAAGCGCTTTTTGAGAGATGGAATTTTACTGTGTTTTTGACACATCTCTTATTTTGTGACTGTAAGGGTTCTAATATTAATGTTCGCAATAAGCATTTTCTCGAGGAAACGACAACAGTTTTTTGCAAATATAAAAATGATTATTAAAGGACATTCCGACACCAAACCATTGCTTACAAGAGACTTTCGAGGAAACTGTAAAAATAATACTTAAAAATAAATAATGTGAACAGGGGACGACAGAAAGACTTTGAGAAAAAGAAAAAGTATACGGAGATTATAAGACCTTCAAATTTTATCGCTATATTGAATCCTCTTTTTTTTGTCGTTTTACATTCTCACGAACGCCACTCGTGGTTGGTTTTCAGTTTCGAATTGCTGAAATATTAATTATATTTCCTCATATTCACAGGCACTAACAGGCTGAGCTGAGCGATTACGAAATATGGTTAAATTTGAATCACACGATAATTTGTCAAAGAAATCATCACCATCGTCTTTAAATATGGATCAGAGAAAGTCTGAAAAAATTCAAATGTATCCACCAAAGCAGCATGTGTATAGTAAAATGACAAATCAATTACCGAAAGTGACAAAAACTATCATGTCACCACTGACTACGATGCCTTCGAAAAGGCCAATGCATCCAACTCCCACAGGAGTTCCCTTGAAGCCAACAAACTTTCAACAGTCAAGTGAACAAAATATTACTAGATTTGAAAAAATGCAGCCATCAGCTGATGCAACTGCTGCAAATATTTCAAAACCGCTGACTGAAAATAAATCAAATGTCAACACAAAGGAGTCGTCTACGATCGCAAACAACACGATAATGACTCAAAATGTTGATAGACTAAGCGCTGAAAAACAAAAGGAAAACGGTGGCTATAGATCAGAAAAGATAGCGCTTGGCGATGTCAATCCATACATCACGTGCTTTTTATGCAGAGGTTATCTCATCGAAGCTACAACAATCGTCGAATGTTTGCACACTTTTTGCCATAGCTGCTTAATGAAACATCTAACCAGAGAAAAATGCTGTCCCCAATGTGAAATGAGCATAAATAAATCGAAAACAAACATCAAGTAAGTGTTGCTTTATGTTCTTTAATTTATTACATTTGCTTGAAAGAGGAATATAAGAAAAACAATATGTGTATAAATGTAGTTGTGTGAAGAGGAAGGAAGTTCAAATGTTTTTCTGAAACTCTGAATTTTTAAGTTGAATATTTTAAAAGGAAATGTAAAAATTTGTTATTTTTTATCCAATTCAGGTATGACGCGACGATACAATCTATCGTATATAAACTTGTTCCAGGACTTTATCAAAAGGAACTTCTTCGCAGACGTGCGTTCTATAGACAGCGACCAAATGAAGCAAAATTGGCTTCTCCTGAAGAACGCGGCGACGACACTGAACATTTAATTTTCAGTCCATCTGACTTGATGTCCCTTTCATTGGATTATGCCGAGAAAAAGTGAGTTCAAGCGAAAAATTGTCGCAAAATATTTCATTTACGAAAAATATTTTATTGTTACAGAACCCTACGAGGAATGCAATCGGACCCAAATATTCAAAATCTTTTAAAACCAAAATTCCTAAATTGTCCGGCAATCTTTAAAGTTGAACATCTTAAGAAATTCATTCTGAGTAAATTTCTGATCAACAGTTTTCGATTCAATGTTGAGATTAGCTATAAAGTAAAGACAATTGTGTTGCCTGAGCATTATACATTGATGGATGTTGCGTACATTTATACATGGAAGAAGGTAATGCATCTTTCGCCTTTACTAAAATGTTAGAACAGCCTGTCTAAAATAAAAAATCAATATTATATTTCTCATCACAGGAAGCACCGATGCCATTCTTTTTCCGCATCATAGCTAAAAATTCAAAATTCGACGAGTTGCCGGAGGTGTCGTTAAGAAGATCTCCTGCCATACTACCCGCTGATGCTGTTAATGTTGTTGTCGACACGTCTACTACCAAGAAGAAGTCAGTTTCATTTAAAGAAGAAGTAGAATCGATTGAAAATCAAATTGTGCATGAGCCAAAGCAAATTTTAAATGGTAAACAGAATGAAAATGTTATAAATCGTAAAGCAAACGAGACAAATGTACCAAGAGTTGAAACTATTAAACTTAAATTGGATGTCTCTAACAATAATGTTAGTATAATTAAAAACACTGACAGTGCTCCTCTGTCGAAAGCTGACGAAAAAGCAAAAAAGCGTCAAGAAAAGAAGGAGAAGAAAAGCAAATTGGAAAGTTCCTTTAAACAATTTTGTAATGAAAAGTCGGCGGAAGTTAAATCGGAACCGAAAAAAGATGAATATGAATTTGATGATGATATTGAACAACAAAAACTCGGTTTCTTAAATACATTTCAATTAACGGCAAAGAAAGTTTTGAGCACAGCACATATTAGACAAAATGATGAACCGAAAAGTGCGCAAACGTCGTCTATTAGTTCAGAAGCTAAAACAATTGCGAAAGTCGCGGAAAATAATGTAAATAAACGCAAAAATAAAGAACCGGTTAAAACAGCGCCAAAGAAGTATAAATTTCATGAAATGAAAACTGTTGGCGAAGGAAACAAGTTCTTATTTACTAAAACTGGTGATGGTCGCGAAATTACATTTGATATGTCGCCAAAGCCTCTAGGAAGCAAACCACCATTGAGCAAGGTAAAGAGCGATATTCTGCAAGCTCAGCAGCGTGCTGATGCAAAAGCTACAAATAAAACTGAACCGAAATCCCCAAATAATAACAATAATAATAATATTGAACAAGCTTCTGTTATGCAAGAAAAGCCAAATGCACAACCACGAAATAATGTTCCAATTAAGCCGAAAAAGCTGCCAATGCTTTTACCAAAACAATCGGCTCCAATTAGCTCACCATCAACTACGCCTGGTGCCATATCGCCAACGGCATTTGTTATCAAGAAACCCGAAATTAAGAAGGAAGCAATTCTTGACTCAACCTCTGAAATAAGTGTCACGAAAATAAATGATCAAAATCATACACTTCGTGTGTATGGTCCAAAAAATCCGGTAAATAAACAACCAGTTAAAGATTTGTCACCAACAAATATGCCACCACCACAGACAAAGAATAAATCTCCTGATACATTTGCACTTCCTTTGCCGCCAAAACAAAAGCCATCGTCATTGAATTTTCCCCCTAACGTTCCATTAACTGTTATGAAACCATATGGCCATCCTCTGAAATTACCTAAAAATATTCCCGAAAATATGCAAACTCCTTACGGCATGCGAACGCCCTTTTATGTTCCTAATAGTCCATCTTATACGCCAAATTTTGATGCAAAGCCTCAATTTAAATACACAAATCCCACCGCGTATCAATCATTCTTTCAAAATATGTTTGGACCATCGAACACTCCTGCGGGAAAAGTTTCACCGCCATTGAGTCAGACTGCACCTAAAATCCCAGCTGAAGCTTCACGAAAACGACCCAGTCCGGATAATTCTTCACCAGTTCCCCCAAAGCGTAAAACTCCCTCGCCAACGAAATCTATTTCCATTCTGGAGAAGATTAATTTCCCTTCATCATTATCGGTAACGCTGACAAATGAGCAAGAAGAAAACAAGAAAGAACAAATGAGAAATCAGAAACAAAATGTTGTAAATAATAATATTGAAATTATTAAAATTTCCGATGACAAGGAACAGAAGCAAGCCAGCGAAACTAAATCTCCATCCCCTCCGAAAATAGTCAGCGATTCGAACGCAAATAATTCTGATAAAAAATCACAGAGTGACAGGAAGAATAATGAACCGAAAAAATTGCCGCTTCTCTTGCCGGCACCCCCAACACCCCCGAGCACAATGGCAAATAATTCAATGCTTCCACTTCCCCCTCCAATCGCGAAGGCCCTGTCAGATTCAAAAGAAAGTTTTCAACGCGCTTTTCTTGAATCTTTAATGACAGTTAATCAGAATCTTAAAATGAAAAAGGACGAAGTGCCAAAGAAATCATCTAATAAGACAGGTGAACAGTCGAATTCCGAAAAAGTCCAAACAAGTGAATCAAAGGATTTAAAACCTATTCCAAATTTGAAATCAATCGACCATAGAAATATGCCGATGATGAACATGAAGCCGCCATCAAAAGCAACGGAAGGTTCACAAAACAATTCTAAAAAGAACTTATCACTGACTCCTCCACCCACTAAATCAAATGAAAAATTACAAAATAATTCATTGAAATCACTTACACCGCCGCCAATGTCAATGCAAGATTCGAGTGTTTTTGCATCAAACGCGGCCTCCGCCATGCAGTTCAATATGATGCTCAATGCCTTAAATGCGGCCGCAAAATCGAGTCATTTCGCGCTGCCCGATTATGCAAATATTCAACGAACAATGCTGTTAGAAACGTTAAGACAAAATGTTGAGAAATCAAATGCTCTGTTGGCGATGCATCATCAAATTCAACAGAATCAAAAGAACTCTTCTCCTTCTTCATCTTCGCCGTCCTCGTCAAAAAATTAAAAAGATTCTTATCGATGTAAGGAATTATTCTGTGTCAAGTTAAAACAATTTTAATTGAATTTTAACAACTTGAATGTAAAATATTTTTTTTATTGTACTCTTTAAAATTACTAACTATAACCGATGTCATTTTATGTGTAGATTGATGTTTTTTCAGATAGAAATGATTTACTAATTAAAAACGTAAAACGATTTTTGCATAAAACAAAAAAAAACATGAATAAAATATTTTTCCCAATTAATCAATTCTGTTGTGTTTCGTTTAATTTTTTGCAGCAATATCATCAAAAAAGAGTTTTAAATCGAATTTTTGCTGTATCGATGGCGTCATGCAACTTTACGCCAATTAGGAAACTTAACCGCATTATTTCATTAATTTCGTAATATGCAAAGAAAAAATCAATCGGTCAGGCGCACAACGATAAATAACGCTCGACACTCCATGAACAATTTTCATTAAGTAAAGCGCACTGAATAAATTTAATGCAAAAATAAAATATTTCGCAATCATGCAGAGGCGTTTCGGTAACGGATCATCGGAAATCAGTTGTGAACGCGACGTGTGAGAGCCCTCAGAATTGCTTCGACATTCATAAATTATTTTGCATTATTTTGCTTACGAAAAAAAAATTCCCTTCTTTACTTTATTCGGGGGAAAGAATTAAAGAAATAAATGCATTAAGCACTCGAACACGAGAATAAAAATGAAATTAGACATGAACGAAAATTGTATACGAGATGAAGAAAAAAAAAAATTTGCATATCGATGAAATCCACCAACCACAAACAAAACCCCGAACGCAGTGTAGAGAACGAAAAGCGATACGTTTTCACTCAAACCAAACCTATATAGATAGCCTCGTCGTTTTGCTGTCGCTTCGTGGTATGTTATAAAGTTCGGTCTCAGCTTTGTATGCTTCGCTTTTTTTTTCTGTGCAAATATTTCAAAGTATTTTTTTTCGTTTTGGTGCGCACCAGAGATGCAATAAATTATAGGTTGAGTGGCTTTAACATGCGAACAAAAATACTGAAAAAAATGAAGTGTTCTGCCTCCAGGAATTGCTTGATCGACATAACATAATTTCATATTATATTTCTTTGAGAATGTTCCCCTAATTCTCTTCTGATATTCTACGTATACTTTTTTTTTATTCGGCTTTTTCTTCCTACAGCAGAATATTTTATAAAGGCCTCATAAACGCACACAACAGTTGAAAACAACATAAATAAATACATAAAACATCTACGAGCAAAGTATATATGAAGGTTATCAACAAACACATTCGCATACAAACACACACACACACACACAGCTCGTGACTAAATAAATTTTTGAATTATTTATCTTCTTATTACACAATTTTCTCACTCTATGCGTGAGTGTCGCACATCGATCATGCTCGGAAAGAAACTTCACTTTCATGCAGAGAATTCACACAATATTTTACTTTTATTATACGAAAAAAAAAAAAAAACTTTCATGAGAGTGAACTGTTTCCATTGTAAAATTGCTTTTTTTTCGTATTTTCTGTTTGTGGAAAATAACAAAAAAAAAAATATTCAAAAATGAGGACTGAGAAAGAAAAAATATCACGCATTGAATTCACAAGCGCCGAACTCAATTTAGAAATGCTTTTTTATTGGGGCTTTATGATGTCTCTCTCTCTGTCTCATTTTTTTTTTTTGGTTTTTTGATTGTAGAGATTCGAATGGAACAGAAATATTTAATTAATAACTTTTACAACACACGACATAAAAACATATAAACGACACCGATGTCCGTGATTGAAAACGACTTCAGGCTTTATCATGATTTGCGATTTATTTTTTATCAGCCGCAATAAATTTTGCGACGATTTTTTTTTCTGTCCGTTTCGTTTTGCAATGCAAACTCATGCTCTACAAAGAAATACAGAAAAATTAAATATTGTAAAATGCATTAATAAGTTTATCGTTTAGACACAAACAAACATTTTTTTTGACATCCTAAAGCGTTCATGCGCTTTGATAAGCGATACAAATTGCGAAAACCCCTACAACAAAATTTACGACTTTTAATAATGACAAGCGTCAATTTATAGACGCCATCAAACTAGGAAATCACTTTTAGTTCCGAAAAGTTATTTTTATTGATTTTTGACCATTTTCCGTTGCAGCATTTAACTTTATTTCACTTCACTGTGGGTGGTCAATAAATGTTGAAGCTAATCCACTAGTCACAAAGTGACACAAGAATTCTAACAACTTAATAAAAATAACTTTTTTTTTATATCTGGGGTGGTCAATTCAATTGTAAGAATTTTATAGATGAGAAATGGAGAACCGAACAATAAAATTTAATATTTTTTTTTAGAAGTTTTTAGAGATTTTTATATCCAAACGTATCGATTGCGTTCTTGTCACGCGTTTTGTACGATATTACAAAATTAAGTGAATCGTATTTTTAAGATTATACAATTGTAAGTAATCGGGTTTGGAAATTCCACAACAAATTTGCTGAAAAGACGTGAAATTTCAAATTTTACTAAAAAGATTGATTCAGTTTGGATAAGAAATCGTTATATAAGGACATCATCCAATCAATCAAACAGTAATTCGTCGTTTTCAATTTCAGGTACTGAAATTTTATTCAATTTTTCACTTTGTTTTTTAGAAATCTTAAAATAGCTTTGCGAGTTAAATTCCACGTCACTAAAGATTCAATATTTTTTCACAGAGCTAATGCGCGATTGGAATCAATATTAGTTTCACTACCAAGCGCATTGTGATATTAAAAGCTTTTCGCTTAAACGAAATTAAACTGTGAAGTCTAAATTCAAATAAAGGAAATTATTCATGCGGACGAGTGCGGAAATAGATCGAGTTTGCCTTTTGGTGGACTACATTAACTACATACTAAATTTGGAACTTTCTCAGACCTTTTTGTAAGTTTCGCATCTGCATTCAAATTTATTATGCTTTCCTTTATAGATTTACATATAAATAATAATAACTATCCTAACATGATTAATGCACCGCAGGGGTTGAGGTCAAGTGAAACGATCTATAATGTGTTAAAAGATGAAGAAAATTAGAAAAAAATACCGAAACTCCTTTTTGCTCATTCTTTGGATGTTCTCTAAAATTTTTTTCTAAATTTTAGGTGCTAAATAATCTTAATTCGGGTAAGCTCAAGAAGAAATAAAAACGAATAGAGAGCATTACGAAATTTATGGAATTTCCCATTATTTATTGTTAATGCATCAACTAAAATGATTTTCTTCAAGATTCCAGCACCCGACATAATAAAATACGTTCTGAAATTTTCTTTTCTTATTTGCCGATTTATCATGTGCTGCACCGGACGAAAATAATTGTACGAGCAAGCGCATAAGAAAATTGAAATCATCGTCGGTGGAAGAGACTTCGAGAAAGTGACGTTGAAATTTATATTGCGCAAAATAAAATGCATTCAATATTCTGAGTTGATTCTTAAATTTTGTAACAAAGGGGGCTGAAAGAACTTTAATAAATTCTGTAACGAACTGCAGAAAAATTATTGAACATTAATTTAATTAATATAGGAATCTTGAAATCTTTTGAGGGAAGTTCTTCACTTTTAAACGCCGAATCTACATCGTTTATAGACTGTTTGCAGTCGCATTTAAATAAATTTATTTGATTTCACTAAAGAATTAAAAAATGCCACGAAACGTGCTAAAACCACATGAGACATTTCAAAAGATTCACGTTTCATGAAATCCAGAAATTAATCTCACGCTATACGGAGCTTGCAAAATTGCGCAATGAATTTTAGATACTACCTAGTACACTATTTTTTAATGACAGCAATATGTAAACTCATTATAATGTTTTGTTCATTGAATTAAAATGCTGACAGGTAAAAGAAATTGTCTTTGACTTTTATTGCACGAAATTGAATCCAGAGAAATAAAGAACAGAATAAAGAATGCAATTTCAATGGATGTTCATTTTTAATTTGTACAGAAAAGTTAAAGTTTTAAAGTGACGGGTGTTGGCTGTTTCAAACAAGCTTTGAACCTTTCAATGCATACAAAAGGAAATCTTTTTAAAAATCTAGAAAATGTCTTCTCAATTTCTTATAGGATCGGCAAATCTTTCAATCTTATTTGAACCTTTCTGTTGTTGTTTGTATGAAAAAGTATGAAAATAAAATTCAAAATTAAAGTTTGAACTTTTTGAACTCAATTAGTACCTTTAACGTTGATTTATTTAGTTCTATGCTAAATCGGAATCGCGTGAATTTAAAATGTTATTTCTTTTACTGTATTCTGCATAATTAAAAATACATTTGAAAAATTCCCGTCAGACTGACGACGTTATTTCAATTCAATTTGTACGAAAAACAGAAGAACAAGATGTGAAAAAAAAAACTGAGTAAATAAAAACATTGCTCAACATCTACAGAGGATGAAACGCGTCAATAGTTTCGTTGGGTGTTTGTGAGATTAAAAAAAAAGTCATTAATTCAGATTAATGTCCATGATAAGAAGTTTTCAATGAGAATACTAATGAAGATATTTAAGCGTTATACGCTTTTGAAGTAAATTGATTTCAGAAAATTTTTTTATTCACTTCAAAAGTGAAAATTCTGAAAATTTTTAATGAGAAATATTTTGTAAAATATTGAAATTGACGCGTTAGAGTGGAAAATTCCGTTGAAAACGACACGTTTTAGGAATATGTGTAAATATATTTCTTTTTTTTTTAATTCTGCTTCAATCTGGGCAATTCAATGCTCCGTGTTGATTTTCAATAAGTGTCATATTCTACTTCGCTGCTTATTCCGACAAACCAAAAAAAAAAAAAAACCAAACAAAACAAAAATAATCGGAAGCATTCGGTGAGTTTCGCTGTTGAGTGGCGTGTGTGTGTTGCACAATTGCGTTTAAGTATGAGTATAATGAATCGTGATTGGCTGTAAAAGTAAGAGAAATTTCCCTCTTTTATAACATGATGAAGCCTATTTGGAATTCGGCTTTCATTCCACACAGTCGAGCTCGTGCCCGAGCTAAACGAAATCATTGTAATTCGGGTTTTTCACATCGGCTTTCGCTGTGTATTTCATTTTTTTTTTGTTGTTGTTTCGTTCATACGATGTGTACACTTTTCTATAGTAATGATGATGCAAGCTTATATCAGTCGAGTTTCAGTGTTTGACTTGGAGAGTAGACAAATTTTCACAATCTAAAGTGAAATTTTTGTTTATTAAGAGAAAAATAAAATAAAATATTGTGTTTTTAATCGGTGTCTCGTTGTCGATTGCTGTGCAAATAAAAGTTGTTTTATATTTTTAAGTTACATTTAAGTTTGCAAGTGAATTTTTAGTTGAATTTTATTTAAAGATTTTTTCATTTGTGATTTTCATTTAATGAAAAATTTTTTTACACGAGGCACAACCAAACTAATACATTCGTAGAATATTTTTTTTATACACAAATATGGTGAGTGTATTGTGACGTTCTGTGTGCATGAAAATGTTTTCACTCTGGCACTTATGAGTCGGTCGGTTTGAAAAATCGAAATAAAATTCAAGAGCTTCGGAAATGTTTTTTTTTTTTTTTTTTTTTTTTTTCATTCATTTCTTTCATCGTTTATGATTTTATACAATAATAACGCGCGATGCGCTTCTCTTGAGTGAGGATTGTTATTCGAATATTTCGGGGGAATTTTCAAAAGTAATTTGTCGTTTTTTCTGATTTTGAATATATTAAGGGTTGAATAATTAACATATCTTTCAAAATTTATTTGTTGCATTTTAAATTATTAGAATTCAATTATGAACCGGCATCTTAAGTAAATAATTTCAACAGTGCATTAAAACTGTTCGTATCTTAATTTTAATATTCCATTTTTTCCATTGTTTACATTTTCCAGTAATTGATGTTTTAAACAAATCTCATCAGTCAAAAGAAAATAAATAACTAATCGAAATGATTACAAGAAAGCGAGTGAAGGAATTTAATAAATTCCTAACTTGCAATTTATGCAAAGGATACATCATAGAGGCTACGACAATTGTTGAATGCTTGCATTCATGTAAGTAAATTTTAATTGTCCTTTTTCTTTATCAAATTTAAAATATATGAAAACATTTATTTTTCATCAGTTTGTCGGTCATGTATAATAAAACACATCAGGATCAATGAAAAATTCTGCTGTCCAACATGTGGTGTAGAAATAAGGCTATCAAGCTTGAGGTAATGCATTAGTATCATCTACAAACGAATTATTTCTTATTATTGTTATTGTTTTCTTTCAAAACACAGACCTGACAATCGACTTCGTTCCATAACTTATAAAATCATTCCGGGATTATATGCCAAAGAAACTCAAAATCAAGACGAGCACAAACTACAATTAAATGGATCTGTCTCATCATTGATAACTAAGCATCTGAATTTAGACTGTCGAGAGGATGAAACATTGACGCAACATTACTTTTATGATCTGGATGAGCCATAAGGTCTGTTGAAGAGTTACTGATAATTACTTTTAAAACAACTAAATAAATATAAAACGAAATGTTTCTTATCCACGCAGCTTATCATTAGAATATCACATGGAATCGATATTTGGCAATTCATTGGCTATGAATACTTTACCGCAAATTCGATACCTTCAAGCTCCAGCAGCTTTTAAAGTAGCATATTTAAAAAAGTTTCTCTCATCGAAATACGATCTCAACAATCTCAAAAAGTCCATGAATATTGATATTATTTATGATGGCGACGTGTTATTGGATGATTTTTCACTGATGGATATTGCTTACGCTTACGGATGGGAACGTGTAAGTTTAATTGAAAAATCTTGTTCTTTAATAATTACATCGTGAACATGGAGCGGCATTATTAATGTTTACATTTTTATTTAATTTTTTTTTTTATTTTGTTGCACAAATTACAGGAGGCTCCAATGAAATTATTTTATCGAATCTATAAAAGTAAAAAGGAAAATAATTTCAAAAGCATTCTCATAAAAAGCGCACTAAATAATCAACCATATGTAAAATTGAATAGTGACTGGAATAACACAAAATATTTGTGCTCAAACGACCACATGCCGACCAAAGATTCAATTAAATACAGTACAACAGACATTTCGGAAGCTCCACGTCATGATTTGAAAATGATTATAGCTAAAAAATCTAGCAGCAAAAAACGAAGCATTGGCGTTGCCAACGAAAAATTAAGGTTGAATAAACCCAACGGCAACAGTAGCAGCAATAAGGTTCTTTCTAAAGATTTTGAGCGCTTGCGCGGTAATGTTGATAGTATACAATTTACTTCGGGTTCATCGTCAGTCGTCGCTTCAAAAAACGATTGTACATCGGAAATGAAAACAACTTTAAGCAAAAAGACTGGAACGGTCTCGCATCATGATTTAAAGTTAGAAAATAAGAGCAATACCAAGAAGCATAACAGCGATTCTCATGATTGTTATGAATTCACAATAAGCGAAGGAGAGAAAGAGAAATGTAATTTTGAGAAGCAACAGCAAAAGCGCGAGAGTGGCAAACTAACAAATTCAGCGGGAAAGAATGATGAGAAAGTGGATAAATTCAAAGTAGTGAAATCCAACCTCTCGTTGAATATACCGAAAATAAAAATTGAATTACCAAGTCTCAAAACGAAAATAACTGTTCCCAAAACGAATAATGATTGCTACACAATTTCAAAGTCACCGTCCGATGGAGCAACGCGCCACCACGGTGACCCACCATTGAAAAAAGTTCGCTTCGATTTCTCAAATAGCGACAGTCCTCGAATCATATCGAGCACAAATGAGCGCTGTTATGACTTTGACGATGCAGATTCAAATTGCGTTGATCAAATGGAATATGCAAAAAGAATTGGCTTAAAACCGGTTGAGCGCAAAGTTGAATCAATAATATTGCATCGCAAGCGCAAAAAATCAAAACATTCTAAAGACTTGGATAATAAAAAACCCAAGCTGCATGTTTCATCCTCGCTCGACGACGAGAGTCTAAAATTAAAACTTAAAATTATGGGTGGAAAAAGCAGTAAAAGCGATAAAAAGTCAAATCATGAAAAAGAAGAAACGGCCGAGAGAACATCATGTAAGTCTAAAGCGATTCAGTGTGAAGCTACTGATTTGGGCGAAATAAATGTGCACGAAGAAAAATATAAGAATCGACATGAAAAAGCAAAGCAAAATGTTGTGGAATTAGAAACCCATAAATATTCAGTGAGCGAGCAAAAAATCACAAAATCCGACTCAAATCATCCGATGGTATTCATACCGAAATTGATTTTGCAACGTGCTCAAAGCACAAGTGAAGTTGAATTTAAGAAAACTAATTCAAACGACTCCAAAACAAACGCTCCATCAAAACCAATTTCACCTGATTCTTCAGTTGACATCAAGTCATTAAGTGACAATTCAAAACTGAGCCCATCAACAGACAAAAGACCCGGACCAGTTGATTCTTCAAAAGATGCATTCATTAAGCCACCCCGTTGTGTTGCTAAAATGGGCTCACCATCGGATGTGCATGCACAGAAAAACTATACATCAATTTCGCCATCGTGCAGTCCCATACGCCCAAATAGCATACCAGCATCATTGAAACTATCGCCTATTTCTTCTTCTACGTCAACTGTACAATCCCAAAAGAATGATTTACAACTTCAAACTCAAAACTTAAAAAGATCATTTAGCTTGGGCACTGAAAAGTCATCGCAACCTTACATAAATCCTTATGCGAAGGTTGATAAAGGCATGTTCAGCTTTGGACCGGCAAATCAACATTTTTCAAACATTCCACCCCTGGTGCAAACATCACGCAATAATTTTAATTTTAAATTTACAAACGATTCGATGACAAGTTCACAATCTCCCGTAAGCATTACAAAAATGCCAAACATTAGCGTCAAAGATCCAATTAAATTATTTTCAAATGCTTGTTCATCAATTGAAATATTAAAAATACCTCAAACCCCACAGCCGTCAAGTTTCCAGCCCACAGTAAAGAATGTTAAATTAAATCGCCCTCAACCGACAACAATTCCATTGGAGAAAATCAAACAAATGTCACAAATTCCAAGTCTTCAGAAGATTTTGCCAATACCACAAATGAGTCAGAGCTACATAAAACCTTCAAGCGGTCCATATACTTCATCTAAATCTGAACAGAATCCAATACCAGCGTACGTAAATCCTTATCAAAGTTCAGGTCAAGATATTAGTCTGGAAAAGTATGCACTTGAACTATCACAAGATATTGCAAAACTCGATCAGAGTTTGAGTTTAGAGAAGAATTTTGAGCATTGGGGAAAATTAAAGTTGCAAGAATTTAGCAAAATTAATGAGCCAAAGAGTTTCCAAACTCCTCCAGCCAAAAGCAATTTCAGCCAGCAAATGAACATGTCGATAAGAAATATTCCAAATCCAAGTGCAATAATGATGTCACGCAATCAAACATCATTACCCGTAAAACCTTTGGTGACTTTCGCGACAAGTCCAAAAGATAATGAAATCACTAGCAGCTCCGAGCATTCCGATATTGAAGATATTTTATCGAAAACAACCATCACAAAAAATAACGAGAAGCAAGTTACGCCGAAAGTCAATGATAAAAGGAACATTGAAAAATTAACGGAATATTTAAAAATGTCTGCTGCAAATGCGAAAGCAAAAGGCGATGATGATAACAACAACAATAGCAATGCATCGGAAAATAACAACAGCAACAGCAAAAATTCATTGTCGCTCGAGGGTAGAGCCGATAAACTTTGCAGCGCTACCGATGTAATTTGCATTGACTCGTAAACTCATTAAATCATTAAATTTGAATCTCATCGCAATTACACCACATACATCTTAAAGCATTCAAATTAAACAAAAGCTATACAAAAAAAAATTGTTTTTTGTGGGTCTTATTGGATACCAAAACTTTTTGGTAGCTTAAAAAAAAATGGTGCGGTTTATGACGCAATAAAAATTGCAACACTCTAAAGCGATAAATCTTTGTTGATTTTTGGCTCCGCTTTTATGACGCTCAACATGAGAAGTTGCGAGAGAAAATATATAACGACAAATGCAAGCTAAATTTAGAACAAAAAAAAAATACAAACACATAAAAAATTATTGTGGAATTATGAGCTGAGAGAGCAAAATGTTGCTCATAGCGCGCTAAACGGAGAACCCTTCAATATATCTATCTATTGCATACAAACACATTTGTCTCCGGCGATAATTGCATTGTGTCACCCCAACAATTTTCATTCCAAACATATTTATGTCTTATTAGTAGAAATTTATAATTAGCAGCACCATCGTGGTTTACAGTAAAAAAAAAAATAGCTGCAAATTTTACAAATAAATTTTGCACATAATAGTTTTGGCGAAATAATTGTACTAATGTAATAATAACTGAAGACATCTTCAAAGTATAATCAGGGCGTAGAACCGTAGAATGATATTAATAAGTAAACACTTATGCAAAACAAAAATTATACTTGAACTTAAAAATAAGCTTTGATAGATTTCAAGTGTGAATGAAAAGAAGAAGAAGAAAAAAAGTGCATTGAATTGCTGAAAAGAGAAAACTTTTCAAAAATAGCCAAAATACACTTGAGCGCTAAAAAAAATTGAGTTTTATTTATTATACAAGAAGAGAAACGATTAATTTTAATTCTGTTGAATAACTTACGAGAAAAAAAAAATTATTTCTTCTGGCAGACATGCGAACAATAAATTGTCCAAGACAACAAATAAAAAAAATTAGCAAAAATATTTCTGATTTTACGTTATTAGATCAAAATTGAATTAAAGAAAAAAAAAACTTCTTGAAATCATTATAAACCAATAACATAGAATATATTAATCAAAGTTCAAATTATTATAAATGAATGCACATTGTAACCACGCTATTGTTGCGTACAAGTAGAAAATTCAAAAACAAAACCATGAAACTCTAAATCAATTTACACAAAACAAACAAAGAAAACAATGATATTCATATCACTTATTGGAAAATGTGCAGCATGAAACTGCTGGTTGGCTCATTTTTAATAAAATCTCATGATGTATTCACAAGTAATTCCACGGGCTTTTTAGCAATTAGGTTTTTTTTTTGGGTGATTGAAGCACAATTTAGGTTGTAGATAGTATTAAATCAATGGATATTTTGTTATTAGTTGAATGATTAACTTCTTTTTTTCCTTTTATGTTGAAGAATTTGTGCAATATGATAAAAGAAAATATTATAATACTTATGAAGAAAATAAAAAAAAATAATTATTTATTTATTGTAAAATTAATTTTGATTTGCTGATGAAATTTCAATGTGATTTTTGTGTAAATAATTGATTTTGTTGTAAATAAACATCCTGCAAATACGTTAAACAAAAGAAACCATTTTTTTTTTCTTACTTATTCTAAGTGATGCAATTTTCAGAATTTCAGGAGACAATTCTCGTCTGTTCTCAGTCTGTTATTATAATGGACATCGACATTTTCCCATATTCAGAATGAAAACAATAATAAATAAAACCCCGATTCTTGTAAAACAACATTCAAAATACAATAGATTGATGTGTCTATTTATATGAACCATTAGGCGTGGCATCGGCTATTGAGAATGAACCAGCAGGTAGAAAGAAACAAAGTTCCACCATAAAATAATTAAAATCTTCAGATTGATGGTCCATTAAGAAGACGATGTTGATGTTGTTGATGATGATGTTTGTAAATAAAGATAACCATTTGTGGGTATGATAATTATTAGTCGAGTCGCTTCGTTTCATTTGCTCATGAATATTTTATAAGGTATGGACGAAGTTTGGTTGATTGAAAAAAATAAAATATTTTTGCGAAATCTTTTTTTTTTTTTTTTCTTTGGATTTCAGAAAGTTGATGGACAATGAAATATTTAATTTGTAGATTACGTCACGTTGCTTTTATGAATTTAAAACTGTTAACGATCTGAAATGTTTTCATGTTTAACCATTTTTGGGCTGCGCTCGAAACATTTCTCGACCGTCCCATAAATGGATTTGCTGTTGCTTGCTCGTTTTGTTGATTATAATGTCAAATGATTTCAGCTTAGTCGATGATAGCTAAAAGCTCTGCTGGTATTTAATTATACGCACGGTTGGAAAGTACTTTTAACTCATCAATCGATATTTGATTAATCGTTTGCGATGACCTCGCAGGTTGTTAGGCGTTGATATCGCGCTATCGAGTATTTTAATTCAATTAAATCGATAAACCCGAATTAACCTTATGAAACTACAAAAGCTTTATACTCTTTTGCGATGATTTTTTTTCGAATAATTGGATTTTTTTTAGAGTTTCATTTCCCCAAAAAGAACATGCCGTAAAACTACCTGAAAAGCATAAAATATAAATAACAAACGAAATGAAGACCATTTTTATAAATCCGAAACAGATTTTTGCTTCGGTTCTCTGCATTGAATGAAAAGGGAGAGCAAAAGGAACGTAAAAGTTTTTCTGCATTTTTATTTTATTGTTAATGCCAAGGGTATAAATTTAAAAATGAGGGGTTGAATGTTGTTTTCTACCCACTGGACTGAATGTGGGTTTGATGTTGAATTTACGCGTAGGAGAAAATGAAATGAGTTAAGAGTGATGAACGATGAACATCCTTCTGTGTTGTTGGTGTTAGTTTGTTGGCTTGTCACTGATGGGTAATTAATGATAGCGAAATGATGAGTGTTTTTTTTTGGATGGTTCGAGTTAGAAAACGACATTTCACTTAAACACCTCTGCGCTGCTTAATTTAATATTTTCGTGTCTAAAAATCTTCAGAATATCTATTTGGAATTATTTTTATATTTATATATTTATAGCTATGAAATTCTGAATTATTTATCATATTTTAGCCTGACTCTGCCTATAGGCATCATTAACTGAAAAGGTCACATTAAATATTCTGATTTTCAAACTCATGATACAAATCAACGGAAACATCAAATATCGTGCTCCAAATACATAAAATTGAATATTTTTCGGGAACCCATAAAATGTCAAATTTTATCGATGCGACACATTTTCTTCAGATGTTCCCTTATTAAAGGTTTCCTATTTTAGGATCGATATTTTGTTTTCAACAGAAATTGTTATGTTCTGCGCAAACGCGTTTTCAACATGTTTACGTAAATGTGTTATTTTGTGAAGGGGGTCACGGAATGGTTTGAGGTAGTTTTTTGGGTGGAAATGATAATATTTTCAAGGATATAGACCGTGTTTCTTCTCCGTTGAACCCAAAAAAAAGAAAAATAGAATCACCCAATAAAGCCATACGCAAACATTTACTTTTTACGATGGCATTTGACAATAGCGAAATCATGATTTTGTTACGGAATGAAAAAGGTTCGCTCATTAAATTACCGCCTTGAAATTTTTGAAGCTTAAAAAAAGAAATTGTGGATATTTTTTGTGATTAAAGGGGCACATTCATAAGTGTGATCATATTAAAAATTTAATGTTCTGAAATGAAAATTTATTATTTATTCATTCTGAATTCAACCAAAATTCAAAACAGCGAATTTTTAATTTATCACTTATGAATGATTCCCAAGACAGTAGCTAACGTAAGGTCACTTAACAACATTTATATGCAAATAATTAAAAATTTTTGAAGGTACTTCAGGGTCTATACAAGTGCTACGTAACTTTCAGGGACCTCAAACATAAAGACATAAACACAAATTCAAAATATCCAATAATTGAAAATTTTCATAACGTAAAACTTGCGAAATTCCTCATACAATGACGCTCGTATTTCATGTGTAACAATTTTACCGCTTCGCTAAAAATAAATGTTATAAATATTGCGAGTATTTTGATATTATCGGTTAGCTTACATAATCGCATAAATTTTTATTTCCATAAATCTTCCACATAATGTTTTATCGGATCAGAACCTATTTTTGCCGCAATCGTCTCTGTATTAAGTTCAAAAGTCCTTCAATCGAGTTTAGTTATTAGTTTACGTAGCAATGATTTACATCTTCTGATAAATTTTAGATCATAATAATTAGCATCTATTGATAAATATTAGAGCATGCAAATTTTCGCTAGAAAAGGTTGGAAAAGTTTTATTTGTTTAAAATATGAAGACACAATGGATTTCGACAGGTAAAATGATGACCATTTTTAAATTTTACATAGAAAAAAAATCAAAAACAAAAAGTTCGAGCACAAAGGTTTCAGAGAAACTTAATTTTGAGATGGATTAGCTTAGGAATAATGGACAAACATTTGCTTTAAAAGCCTATCGAACCTTTTATCTTAAGATTTCTTTCGAGTATTTCAAAGTTTTTCTAAAACGAGATGATTAATTTTTGCCTTAAAAATATTTACAACTTTCGATAGCTTGAGTTAAAAAAAGATGCTTTCAACGTTTATAAATAAATGTCTCACGCGCAGTGAAACGATTGCCCTAATAACTAACCTGAAATTGCAAACATTATTTACATGTTCAAATGTCAGAAACATAAATTACAATGCTAAATTGAAAGTGCAATAAATTGTCTGTAGAATTTCTTCGAATACATTTAACAATTTTCGCCTCTAATCGTCTCATGATTATTGCAGTTTAATTTTCATTACACAAAAAATATTGTTAAAAGTAAAACAAAAATATCATCAACTGGTTGCGTGACTTCAATGAGAATTTCTATGAGATTCATTTATTTCACCTGACAATGAGAAAAACTAAGCCGCAAATCTGACGAGTCTCGCATAAGAAAAAGTGTCAAGAAATTGTAACTTAAGACTTTTTAAGAGACAATGCATTTGAGCTGAAATGCCATTCATATACTTGTTCTTCATAACTTTTCAAATATTTCATTTTCAAGCGGGTTTAAAATGATTTTACTCGCTGAATGTATATTAAAAATTATGGCATTCATTTAAAGATAGGAACTTTATCAAGAAAAATGTAAGAAACTTTTTGTTGCCAGAAATTGAATGTGAAATTTTCAATTTAAAAATAGTTATACAACATAACTCAATTGAATGTTTATCACCATGAGGTTTATGCATCACATAGTTCGAGAAATAATTGCCTACTGGAAATCCCTTGAGACTTTTTTAGCATTTTTCAGTAGTGATATCATCACAGATAACGTTTATCAATTTATGAAATTTTTATTTAGTAGTTCTTCTTACAAGGTGTTAGGGTGAGCATTTGATTATTTATTTATTCCTCATAACAACTCGGAACATATTTGATGATAAATGACACAAATAATTGCATAGGTCAAAGAGCCATTACAAGTTGAGTTACGAGTGCCTAATTACAAATCATTTTAAAATGCATTTCGAAAATTGAATCCATTGTTGTAGTTTGTGACAGCGAAACTGCCTAAATTGGACATTCAATTATTTCAAAATCGCTCAAATTGAAAACCTTCGCCCGTCAAACCAAAAAAAAAAAAAAAAAATTTCGTGTTTGTGCTTTTTATTTTCTCTAAAATTGAATGATGTCGATTCTATTAAACTTGAACTGGCTCAAACACTAAAAATGGGGAAATACTTTCTATTATAGAAATCCGAACATGCAATACACTCACAAATAATTCAATACTTTGAAAACTCAATGAAAGACAAGAGACGACTGAAGAATAATGAAAATTCAATTTTTAAATTTCAATATTTAAGACTTTGCAAGAAGTTTGGAAGCTTGTGAGCTACCAAAAAATAATCTCCTCAATCATAGTTAACTAATTGCGAACTCAAATTATGTCAAGATTTCGTAAATTAAACAGAATTTCGATTTTTTATAAAATTTCACATAAGAACTTGTGAGTTCGTCGAGATTGAGACTTATTTGCTCCATTGTTAAAAATTAATTTTTTTTCAAATCTAATTAAATTAGGCCTTTTCAGGCCACTCAACAAGTTGAAACATGCCCCAATTTTCACGATTTTCTTAAAAGCAGATCATGAAATGCTGTAATGAGCTCGCAAATTCAATTTATAGAATGGAAAATTTTACAAATTCGTCAGCAAGCAAATTCAGTCTTCATTTTTTTATTTGCTCTTCGTTCCCCTATCGCTTTTATATTTTTTTTTCATGTTGAAGTTGAGGCCAAATGACGCTCAAGCCGCAAACAACAACAACAATCAATTTTTTTGGTGTTTTTTTCGGTTGTTATTCGTTTTCTTTCAAGGCATAAATTTTGAAGTATGTGCTCTTGAAAGAAACTTTATTACGGAAGTTGCTTCTTACTAATTAACTGTTTTTGTGGAAAGTTTTGATGATAAATTGTTTTAATGGATTTATTGCTTGCTTCTTTGAAATAACTGTTAATGTCATTAAATTGAGGAAATTTTTTTCAAGATTTTTCACAACTTGGTTAATGATGTTGATGACCGGTACTGCAGTACTGACTGATATTATGATTGTTTTGTGTCTGCAATATCAATAACGTTAGGTAGGTATATTTATGTTATGAGTTTATACAGTCAATATATGACTCTTTTTTCTCGAATAAAAAAAAAACTCTTGAAAATAAATGCAGTTGACGGATAAGGTATGCGCACGTGTCTTGAATGATTTTGTTGGCCGGCTTTAATGGAATTACTTTTGCCATTACACATTATAATGAAACTGTGTCGTCCAAAATGGATTAACTGAATTAATAACATATTTGAAATGCAGTTATTTGAGCTTTAATTTATTTTTAGGCAGCGCAATTTTCGCAAAAAATTAAAAATGACAAAAATTTAATTAAAAAAAAATTAAAATAAAAAAAAAATTAAAGATAATTAAATTAAAACTAATATGTAATTAATGTTTATTTTGGGGGGGGGGGTTCTGACAATCTAGTACCGCTATAAAGTTCAACATATTCACGATCCGCAAAATTAATTTGAGAAATTGTCTCTTCAGTGGCGTATGCTGTGGGCGAGAGAAATTGGTGATTATTATTTTTTACAAGGACATTAAGCATTCAACTAAGGCAGCTATCATAAAAGCTGTAACACTTTATTAGGGAGGTGTGTAGAAAGGCAAAGCATTACGCTTTACGCAATGTGCTATCGTTTGACTGAAATATTTGTTATATAGGTGTCGAGATAGGTGTTTCCCCTAGAACATCGGCCGTCAGGCGATTCGGCTTTTATGGACGCTTCATAAGAAACAAAAAAATTGACATCATGCTACATTGACTCCTCATTGAAAGAGCAAACTCCGATTTTTGTAATTTATTTTATTAAATTTATTATTAGCAGATTTCAAATATTTTTGTTGCCATCGCCGATATTCTGTATGCCCATTTCTATGTGATATTATCAATGAAAACGCTCTTATGTAATTCCTCTAATATTCAAACATTTATCAAAATGGAGCATCTCCAAGCGTTCACTCAGATATGGACTTTTATATTATAGCCATGTGCATGAGACATGTTTAATGATGTAAAACAAATGTCCAGTTGTTTTGCATTTCATTGGAAACTGGAAAATATTTTGTAGCAAAATTACTGCATTTTCAGTGGAAAATATAACAAGGAGAAATTTTGTTAATTGCTATAGTGCTATATCGAAGCGCTCTATCGCCCTATATCAAGCATTGCGTTCTTTTCATGGCATAGTAAGAAGGAAAGAATCTTCAAAATCTATTAATCTGATTAAGCATTTGCAATTTCGTTGTAGTTACTTCATCAAATGACAAATGAAAACCATTTCCAATGTTATGTCCCGACCGTGAAACCTGAAGGCAAACCAAATTATAGTGGTAAGAAGCATAAACCACTAAAATAATAAAATTTTGTTTATCAGGTAAAGTGCTTTAGTAAAAAGTTAAAGCAGTCCGCAAATAATGCATAATAAACTATCTGACGCCCATTATCAAATATCAATTAACTAATTAAGTACATTCGTTATCAGTTGTAAGGAAAAACAAATAATTTTCAAATCTCCAATAAAAATGCCAACCAATAAATAGACTTTTAAGACTGAATTAATATTTCGAGAGTCATAATTTGTAATCAGTTTCATGCAATGACTATAGATCATTGTGGTTAACATTATTGTTTGAACTAAATGAGTGTTGTATTTTCATAAAAATAAAAAATAAAAGCAAAATTTCTTTTGACGATGCCAAGCCAATAATCATAAAAATGTTTCCTCCATCTGTTTTCTGTTCTCTAACACACTCATCCAATAAAAGCATGTTGTATTTAGAAAATGTTGAATTTTTTATTAGGGTGTGTAAAGAACATTTTCCATATGCGCCATGTGCCGTCATTCATGTACACTGCCATTGCGTGTTCGCTTTGCAGCTACAAGTTCAATATTAATTCGTTACGAAAATTATCCTTTTCAAAAGTGATTTAAATTGTGTAATTAATGAAGCCTTTTTAGAGTTACAAAAGTGTATTTTATGAAGCTACGATAAAGATAAAGTTAAACTGATATTCAGTATGTTTTTATGCAGTTACGTGCGCTGACAGTTTTGAAATAGCCAGGCGGACATGAAATTTGCAATGAATGTTTTATATTTTAAAAGCGTTCATTAGTTGGTCGTCGATTCGGAATTGGTCTTCGTGAAGAACTTTTCATTTAATTCAATTTAAGTCATTTAACTGTTCATTTCAGACATGAAAGTATCGTAGTAGCATCGTTAAAGTGCTGTAGAATATGGATAGTGTGATTTTGATTCTGTAAATAATGTGATGTCTTGTGTAAAATAACAAATCTCTTATCAAAAAAAAAAAAAAAGAATACTTTTTCTCTTTACGACAAAATCCTAACTTCACAAAGCCATTGTGATTAGTGATAAATGAATTAAACTAATCGTTTAGCTACAATTGTTGCTATTGCTCTCTATAGCAATTCTTAATTGATAAAATAGTTTCATGTTTGCGTGAGTCATTCGGAAAGACGAGAAAAACGAGAGAAAAAAAAATAAAACTGTAAAATAAACATGGCGATGCCCGTGAACTGTTCACTTGATGATATTGATTTATCAGCGCTAAAGGTAAGAGAATGGTAGAAAATTATGAACTGCCCATGCTGCTGCTATAAAATGAGCAAATTGTGCAATAAATGCGGCTCATCACAATGCGATTTGAGACGACAAAAGCACGGATATCAGTATAGTTTCTACTAGGTGTGGTCGAATCGGAAAAGTGATGAGTCTCAAAACATTTCATTACACACACACAATGCACACCAAAAGACAACGATCTTGTGAAATTGGCAGTAATGATTTGTGTATTTTAGGAGCCGGCTGGTATTTTTGAACTGATTGAAGTAGTCGGAAATGGTACCTATGGACAGGTTTACAAGGTGAGTGAGCGAATTACCACCAACATGGTACATTCACTACGTTTATTTATTTACTTCAGACTTCTTTCTCAATCATGCTAACTTTTTATACAATACATGTATCTATAAAAATAAATAATTACTTAATTAATCTTTAAATAATTATTTGTAGGGACGACACACCAAGACTGGCCAGCTGGCCGCCATCAAGGTCATGGATGTTACTCCTGACGAAGAAGACGAGATACGGTATTTAAAGTTTTAATAAATCTAAGAAACATAAAACAGCTTAAAAATATTTACCAAAATATTAAAGCTATTAAGTGAAACTTATTGATCTTATTGAATTTCTTGCAATTACAGACTTGAAATTAACGTACTGAAGAAGTACTCAAATCATCGCAATATTGCTACATATTATGGAGCATTTATCAAAAAGTCGCCAGCTGGCAAAGATGATCAATTGTGGTTGGTAATGGAGTACTGTGGAGCAGGCTCAGTAACCGATTTAGTCAAATCAACAAAAGGACAGAGTCTGAAAGAAGAATGGATTGCATACATTTGTCGTGAGATTCTGCGAGGATTGAGCTATTTACATAGCAATAAAGTCATTCATCGAGACATTAAAGGCCAAAATGTCCTTTTGACAGATAATGCTGAAGTGAAATTGGTTGATTTCGGCGTGTCAGCTCAATTGGATAGAACAATAGGACGTCGTAATACATTCATTGGAACGCCATATTGGATGGCACCTGAAGTCATTGCATGTGATGAGAATCCTGATGCAACCTATGATAATCGCTCTGATTTATGGTCACTTGGAATTACTGCTCTCGAGATGGCTGAATCTCAACCACCATTATGCGATCTCCATCCAATGAGAGCCTTGTTCTTGATTCCTCGTAATCCACCACCACGACTAAAGTCAAAGAAATGGTCTAAGAAATTTCATGGATTTATTGATACGGTTCTAGTGAAAGACTATCATCAACGACCGTATACTGAGCAGCTCTTGAAAGCTCCATTTATAAAAGAGCAGCCAACGGAAAGACAAGTCAGAATCCAATTAAAGGATCACATTGATCGTTGCAAGAAACGTAAGCAAGAAAAAGAACGTGAAGATTACCATTATTCTGGTAGCGAAAATGAAGAAGAGGAACCCCAAATAGCTGGAGAGCCATCTTCAATTATTCAGGCACCAGGTGGGGATACATTACGCAGAAATTTCCAGCAGATTCAAGAAGGACGTGCTGCAGCGGCAGCTTCAAATGCTGAGCAGCAAATACAGAACGCAGCTCCGAGTCGTAATCAGAAACCACAACAACAGCCATCTCGTGATAAGCAACCGTCGATTCAACACGAAGAGCCAACTCCATCGAGACCAGCATTACCACAACGTCTCATTGTCGTTCCTGATCCACCTCCGACACAAAATCAACATGCCAATCGTCCATTGCCCCCAACTCCTAAAAATGGATCATCGTCATCAGTCACTCAGCAATCAAATTCGAATCAAACGTCACAAGTCGCACAGCCTCAAACTGCACCGATTGTCGTTCAACAGCAAACACCGCCACAACGGAATTCACAAAATCTCTTCAAGCCAATGGTGAGTGGTTCATTACGCTGCTGTTATCCAATTATTGTTTGCAAATTTTCTTTTAAATTTCTATTATTGATGTCTATCGATGTTGTTTCTCATCTAATTTAAATTTTTATTTTTCTTTCCATGTTTAAATTCCATTTCCGTCTCTCAAAACCTTTTTAATTTGCGAAAATCGATGTTGATTCTCTTTATTTTTCTGTTGCGTCATCAATAATCAATAACCGCTTATCGTTCGAATTTAATAAACCTTTTATGTTGCTAATCATAATCTTATATGTGATGATATTAGCTTCCTCCGCGTCGACCAGAGGTAAGGTTTTCAGCTTGAGTCATCTCTCTATAATTTAATCTTATCAATTTAAGTTAAATTTTTTTATCGCTTGAAAAATTCATTTCCGTTAATTCATTCATTCATATTTTGTTTAACAAAATTTGATCGTTACCAATGAGCTCATGAATCATAAATG
Source organism: Propsilocerus akamusi (assembly GCA_018397935.1). Taxonomy (NCBI): domain Eukaryota; kingdom Metazoa; phylum Arthropoda; class Insecta; order Diptera; family Chironomidae; genus Propsilocerus; species Propsilocerus akamusi. The sequence goes on along the minus strand of CM031468.1, from coordinate 19,644,067 downwards.
AAACACTTAAAAATAGTGATTCATTTATGACCAACATGTCTCATATCAACAAAACATTGATAAAATATTAGCAATATAAATTTAATGTGTTGGCTGCATGTCCTTATCCACCCCCTTACTCGCCCTCTTTAAATACATCTATTTATAAATGGAGTCGCTTTTTTAAACTAATTTTTTTGCTCATAAAGCTCAACTTGCATAACGATGATCTAATAACCTGCTTCTACATATATGTATTATATAAATTACACAAAATGCAAGAGATTATCCTCAAATAACACTTTTGTGTTCTCCAATTCATGATGATCAATATTTTTGCAACATCTCTTTCTCTCTTTCCCTCTTTACCTGTTTCTATTATCGACTCTGTTCAATTTCTTCGCACACGTAAACAAATTCCCAACGCACCAAAACCAAAAAAAAATCATCGCGACAAAAAAAATAAATAAATAAAAATGTAGGATTTGGACATGTTAGCCGCACAATTAAATGAATTGGGAATCTCACCCCAACAGCCACAGCCTGAAGCGCCGCCACGAAACAATCGTCAATCGCAACCGAGCGTTGCATCAGCAAAACAGACGACACCGATTGCAAACAATGCTAATAACAATCTGCCGATAAATCCACTCGATCCGATTGATACATCGGACTCTGATAGTGAACCAGATGAGCCAAACGATCGAACACGAAATGATGGAACTTTATTAGCAAGCGATCCACCAAAACCGCTGTAAGTTTGTTCATTATCGTTATCATTTCTGCAAAATTCCAGTGTTTCATTAAATCATTAATGAAATTATTCAATCTTTTTTTTCTTATCATTCTTTGTTTCTCCACATTTCCATCTTATCAATTTCTCCACCAAAATATCTTTTTTTTTTGTTGAATGTTATGATTTTGATTAGTCCCGAATTTTCATATAGACCCGGCTCTATTTTGTCTGGCGATACAGCGACAAGCTCATCGCAGCAACAACAGCAAAGTAGTAGTGGTGGACCGCCAAATAGACCACTTCCACCCACACCTGATGACGATGCTCAAGGCGATCGAACGCTGATCATGAAACGGGTAAGTGAATCATTTCTTGTTTCGCTATCACGTTCCTGTTTGTTTGTCTCTTTGTTCATTCTTCTTGCTCGCTCGCTCTTTTCTTTTTTTATGTGTTTCATCATGAAACATTTTTTTTTTTGTTGCCCTTTTCAACGACATTCAAGCATAATAATAATACAAAACAATTCGATGGGACATGGAATATTTTGACTCTTTATCTATGTATTATTGGCATCATGGTCAACTGGCTTTGATTTTCATTAAACTATAGTTTAAACTTTAAAGCCTTATGACTTCTAATTTTGCAATAATAATTATCGTGACACTTGTCCATAGAATCTTTTATAAATATTTATACATATTTTTTTTTATTGAAATATCAAATATTAATACAAATGGTTGTGGCGCAATTAAAACTTTATCTCTATTTTCACCCCAAAATTGAACTTTTCTTTTAAGTTGCAAAAGTTTCTAAATTATGCATTTTCATGTGAGAATTTTTTTAAAAATCTGAAAAAAGTTCCTGTCGTTTGTTCATTGTTAGAGTTGTTAATTAATTTTTTTTTTTCTTATATATCGAATTCATCAACTACACTACACGCATTATTTTTTCTTCCTAATCCTTTTTTTATTTATAATTATTAAATTATCATTTTGATCATTGTTAACGCCTAAACAAACACACACACACACCCCCATGATCGCATCACATGCAAACTGACAAACAATTAGAACTTAGCAAGTCAATCGTCATCATCAGTGACGACAACGGGATCATCAACGGCATCGGAAAATGATGAAGCTGTTTTGTTGCGTGAATGGAATTTCGAGCGATTTTTCCCAGATCGTAATTCCGCATCAAATGTTGACATGATAAATGGTGCCAAGGAAAAAAATAATTTGGCATATCAAGAAAAAAAGAAAATCGAAGACATGAACAATAAATTGAAGCTTGAAAATCGTGTGAAAAATGCAATTTTCACAAAAAATAATCTTGAAGCACAGCAAAATAAGAATTTGCTTGCAGCATCGATACCCAAGCCACGTCCCGAAACTGAATCCCGATTCTCAAATTTTGTTCGTGGTTTTCGACGTGAAGCAACAGACATATCATTTCAATCGAAGCGTCATTCAGCAATATTCGCTGAACAATCGACGCCAAACAAAAATATAAGTCCTATACAACGTTCCAGTGCCATTTTTCAACGCAATCGACCCAAAGGCGAACCAATATTGACAGATTTTATGAGGAAACGTGATAATACGTTAGGCAACAGTAAATCTGCTGTAAACGTGCCATCTGCTGCATTACAACAAGGACGAGATTTAAAATCGAAACAAACGCCATCACCGGCCAACAATTTAGATTTTCATCGCATGAGACGCGAAAAGACTGAATCAGTGATCTCTGTGTCGCGCAATTCGACAGCATTGACTAATGAGCCGTACGCAATGCAGCAGCAGGTAAAGGAAAAACTGAAGCTGCAAGCGATTTTTGGATCAGAATGTTCATAATATTTTTGCTAATTGACCCACATTTTTATTGTGTCCACCTCTAAAGCATGTCGATCTCACACACAAAAAAAAAACTCATCAGCCTCATTGTTATGTGTTACATAAAAAAAATCATATTCGTCGCGTTCATCTATGGAGAAGCGTTTTTAATTGCTTTTTTGGGACATAAACTAACGAAATTTGTTTTTCGCAACATATCAATGGTTCTGCCATAGTTTGATCGTCGGATATTTCATTCATTCATACCAGATCATCATCATCAATACTACCACTGAGTGTGTTTAGGAGAAAGCTTTAATATTGCATGTTGCTGCCAGTCGGGAAACAACTCTTTTTCTTACTCTTGGAAATATTTATGCTTCGTTTTTTGTTTTATGTAGATTATGATTTTTCTCTCTTATCAGTTTAACAACATTTTTTCCTGTCGCTAATCTTCTAACCATTTGTATGATATTTGCTTCTACTCTGCCTTAAAAAAAGTTTCAAGAAATAATGCTTTTTTTTTGAATTTGGGAAAATATTAATCAAGCCTTTTTTGTGTCTTTTATTAATTGAGTGACTCGTCAAATACAAAAAAGATAAATAATAATAATAATAATCAGGAATTGTTTGTCTGTAAAGTTTTCTTAAAACATCGAATCTCTAACAAAAGGAAGTTTCTTAACTTTTTTTTTTGCTTTGTTATCAAATGTTTGATTTATTAAAATTGTTATCTTAAATTTTTTTAGAATCGTGGAAGCGAAAACAACAATTTGGGAACACGAACGAGTGTTTTGCCGGATTTATTAAGCCAAGCTTCTCCTGCCACGCCGCCACGTCACGATCGTTCGACAAGTGAAGAGGTTCGTAATAATTCGTTTGGTGTTATTTTTCTTATTATAGCATTTTTTGTGTTTCCCTCGTATAATTCGCGACAAATCATTGCTGTTTTGTAAACATATCAGCGAACTTGTATTAATGACTTTTTGATTAATCAGCATAATTGTAAATGTAATTTGTAGTTATTGTGTTTAAAAAAAAAAAAAATGAATTCAAAATTGTCCGAAGTGATAATTTTTATTAGAGCTGACAAATGAAAATTTGTCCTCTCTGTAATTAATAAACCGTGTATTATTATCCCGCATTTATCCGATTATACCGTAAAGAAATGATCTCGAGAATGATTTCACGGTCAATTTGAAACATAAAAAATTCCACAGAAACCAAATATTTAATTTGTAATTTTTTTTCTCTCTTCTTTGTTTTCAAAAAACTCAATAAAAAAATTTAATGAGCCATGCCGTTGCCCTTTTAATCCAAAAAACCAACTGGTTTCTCTTTCCCTCAAGATTAATCTCGTTAATGTAAGTATTCCTTATCACACACAACTAAGCAAGTAGTTTCAGTAACAACCTTTTTTTTGGGTCTTAACAAATAATTCTTTTTTGTTGTAAAGTATTTAGATTCCAATTAAGAATTAACATTTTTTTTTTCTTTATTGTCATTTTCGCATGATTCGTTGAAAACAACATTAAAACACACAAAAAAAAGACGGTCAAGACTCTAATGCGAGCAAATATGTCATCATTATAAATTTTGTTTTCTTTGTCTCTTATAACCCTGAAGTAACAACCATTATAGCTTTTATTTTTTGAATCTTTTTTGTGCATGTCAAATTTTATGTTGTTGTTGTTGAATCAAATGCTTAAATTAAGAGATTTAATTGAAAGTAATTTTAATTTATTGCAAATTTGTTTTCTTTTTCTTTCTTTTTAATTTATTTCGTTTTCTTTAGTATCGGGCGGCTGTGAATTCAAATAAATCAACCCCTTCGAAATCATTCAATTCTCCATCACCATTATCCTCTCCCTACCATCCCCTAAATTCATCATCCAATGAGAAAGTGGCACATAATAATTCCAATTTGCAATTATTGCATCCACATTCACTTGCTTTCCAACAGAAACAACGAAGCTTCCTCACATTTGGCTTTGGTGCTGGTGGTTCAGGATCAGGCGGTGCATCGCGTCGTGAAAGCCATGTTAACGTCAATGTGACACCGACGTCACAACATGATGCCACCAGCGACACACCTGAAATTCGTAAATATAAGAAACGTTTCAACTCTGAAATTCTGTGTGCAGCTTTATGGGGTGTTAACTTGCTGATTGGTACTGAAAATGGACTGATGCTTCTTGATCGTTCAGGACAGGGAAAAGTGAGTTCGTAAAAATTAGATTTGATGATTTTTGTCACTAATGGGTTATATTTCTAGGTTTATCAATTGATATCAAGACGTCGATTCCAGCAAATGGAAGTTCTCGAAGGACAAAATATTCTGGTGACGATTTCTGGCAAAAAGAATCGCGTTCGTGTGTACTACTTGTCATGGCTCAAGTCAAAGATCCTCAGAACTGATGGATTATCTGATGTGAGTTTGTTTTCTGCACTGCATGTTCCTCAAGAAATTTAAGTTTGTCTTCGTATTTTTAGCAAGTTGAACGAAGAAATGGCTGGATCAATGTTGGCGATCTACAAGGTGCTGTACATTTCAAAATTGTCAAATACGAACGAATCAAGTTCTTGGTGATTGCATTAAAAGACTCCATTGAAATCTATGCATGGGCGCCGAAGCCGTATCATAAATTTATGGCATTTAAGGTGACAAATTTAACTATTTAATATTGCATGTCTGAAATGGGTTTTTATGACTATTATTAATTTGAATTTCAGAGTTTTGGAGAATTGAATCATCGTCCATTGTTGGTGGACCTGACAGTTGAAGAACAGACACGTTTGAAAGTCATTTATGGCTCCGCAGATGGTTTTCATGCTGTTGATTTAGATTCGGCGACTGTTTATGATATTTTTTTGCCAAAACATGTAAGTTTTGTTCAATAATCTGCCGCCGATTAGAGACTTGACATTTTTTCTTTTGTTTTTAGACTCAAGGACCAATATCACCGCATTGCATCGTGACATTGCCTAATTCGAATGGCATGAATTTGTTGTTGTGCTATGATAACGAAGGCGTTTATGTCAATACAATGGGTCGCGTTTCAAAGAACTTTGTTCTGCAATGGGGCGAAATGCCGACATCAGTTGCATACATTGGAACTGGACAGATTATGGGTTGGGGCAATAAAGCAATTGAGGTTTGTTAATATTATCATTTAATGTATCAAATAATTTATCTCTATAATACATTTTTAGATACGTTCTGTTGAAACGGGTCATTTGGACGGTGTTTTCATGCACAAGAAAGCTCAACGCCTTAAATTTTTGTGTGAACGTAATGATAAAGTATTCTTCAGCAGTGCAAAAGGTGGATCATCTTGTCAAATTTACTTCATGACATTGAACAAACCGGCAATGATGTCATGGTAAATTCTTCATCAATAAACTCAGCATCAGCAAATAGAAACAAAAACATTTTTTAGAAATTGAAAAAGGAAGAAGATAAAACAAAGTTCTAATAATGTGTAATTTAGCGGGATAAATTAATTTGATTTGATACACGCAACTTAATATTAGTGAAAGAAAACTTCATTAACATACATCATAACAATTTATTATAACGATGCATATATTAATCTATCAAACTATAAACAGACAATTTAAATGCTTATATTCAAGACGATAGTGATTCAAGTCTCATTTTGATAGTAGTGATACGATGATAAGATGTTTCGCTTTCCTTTTCTACGCTCTATTGCCGATTTCGACACTGGTTCTAACAATACTGCGAAGGAGTTCTTTTTTTTTCTTGACGCTTTACAATGCTAATACAGGAAAATATTTAGTGAATGCATTTATTAAAAAGTAGTTTTCAGTTCAACAATTTTTTTTTCTTCAAAGTATTTTTTTTTTGTTTTGTTTTCAAACGAAATCGCTGTCAGTAAATAATCAATATGAAAATGGCTAAATGCAAATTTTTTTTTCGTTTTGATAGAGCATAAAATGCTATTTTTTATACTAAACGACGAGAACACTCAACCAAACTTTCTCTAATCTCTAGACATAATATTATAATCGTTTCATTTCGTACATATAAACACACAAGAAAACGTAAAAAAAATGTGTAATAGACAAGTAGTGTATTTCAAACAAAACAGCAAATAATAATCCCTTTTGATAAGAAACAAACAACAACAAAACAACAATGTATTATAAAATTTTCCAATAAATGCAAACAAAAAATAAGAGATAAAAAAAACTTTGAGGCAATCTTTTTAACTTGATTTTCTCTTCGATTTCAGAGGACATTATTGCAGTTTTTTGGTAGAAAGAAAATACCTGAAAATCATCAAAAAATGAAAAACAAATTTTTCTTAACCAAAATGTGTTTTTTTTTTCTCAAATTTTTCTTATCTACAGTTAAATCGATTTAAAATTGAAATTTTGATGGCAGCTCAACAATTAGTTGTTTCATGGAAATAAGTTAAAAATTATTTTCCCGGCAGTGATCCGTAGTAGCTGGAATCCCGTCTCGGACTTCCAATCGGTGGCAAGTACGTTCTTGATGAGGGTGTCGTCGTTGAATATTCATCCCTTCTTGGCGGTTTACCTAAATGAACATAAAATCATTAAAAAAACGCAAATACTTCATATACGAATTGGATCAATTAAGGGTTCCTATGAAATAATTTGTTCTCATACAAAATAATTTGATATTCTTATCATTTGACAATAACAAATAACATAATAATAATCATGCAAAAACTTGTCTTTCATCAATACCTGGGGTTGTGGCCGTAGTTTTAAAGTTTTGTGGACGCGTTGTTTTCAAAGTGCCTAATTAAATTATCATTTTATTAAAGCTCACGCAATCAAACTTCAATCATTCGCAAAAACCAAAATACCTGGAGTACGTGGCGTATAAGTCGGAGCGGGTCCTATAATAATTGAAAAGGTTTCGATAACTTTGATTCATTTTGAAACATGCAAACATGCAACACGTAATTAAAGAAAATCCCCAAGACATTGTACTTATGTCTTTTTTTACATCATTCCTTAAAATATTAATATTGGAGTGAAAATTATTTACGACAAACATTCATGCTAAAATACAAAATAATTAAAAGATACAGAAGGAGGACAGTGGATTGAAGGCACTAGCAACTAAACAACTAAATATTAGCCAGTTTGCTAATCGTGCATTTGAATGTTTTCTTACCTGGTGGTCCTGGAGGGCTGTTCGATAAAATAAAAATTACAAAGATAAAGCCCGAAATTTTACTACAAATCAAAATGATGTCTAATTACCCTGGTTTTGTAGGTCCTAATTAAAAGAAAGAATCATTGAATTTTAAGTGTCAAACGTCACAAATTATGATAACTCACCTGGAGGTCCTGGAGGTCCTGGGGGTCTAATTATCGTTATTAGATTGATAAAGGAAGCAATGACATATCTTTATTAATCCTTTGTAATATCATTTTTATTCTTACCCTGCAAAATAAAATTAACAAATTTAGTGATATCATGATGAACTCTTGAGTTCAGTATTTACAAACCTTTAGGTCTGAAAAGTATTTAGTGATAAATAATAATGCAATTATTAAACAATCCGACAACAAAATATGTGTTTGCTTTACCCTGGTTTGTAATGGCCTAAAGGAAGTTGAAAACAAAAAAAAAAGTTAGTAAAAAAAATATAAAATTTGAAATAATTTTGCAATTATTCAAGATTCGAAAGGTACTTGCCTGATGGTCCGGGTGGTCCAGGTGGCCCAGGTGGTCCTATTGTGCCAAACAAAGTAAATTTCAAAAAATTAGAAATAAATAGTAAAAATGGATGGATTAAAGAAATATTCAATTTAAATGTTCAGCTTAATCGCTTTGTTATTTACTCGTGACAAATATATAAGATAAACGATAATGCAGTAAAATTAATAATGCATGCATTAATAATGCAAATTATTAGTATTTCAACAATCACCATTACCAAAACGACATCTAATATCTACATCAAGAGAATATTTTTAATTTCGTTTGTTTCCTTCATGCTGAAATATAATTTGTATGATGAAAATGTCGTAGTTCAAGAAGAAACGACAGAGAAATCTTACTACTTAAAAATATTTCTGTGTTACGAAATAAGAAGATGAAAGATTAAAGTATTAGAATCCCGGATTTCCATTATAAATAACACATAAACTTTGTTGAAACATGCTGTGCAAAAAATGAAACGGTGCACGTTACAAATGTGAATCTATTTAACTTATTTCTAACATTCATATTATAGGAATCGTCAAAAGAAAGATTCATTCTAACCTTTGGGTCCAGGTTTATAAAATCCGGGTGGTCCTAATTTTGGGAGAAAAATATTAAAAGCTCAAATGCATTGAACGAAAAGCTCAAAAAGACAATTTGAACTTATGCTCTGATACGAAAATAATTTTTCGTGCTTGCATCCGAAAGCTGATCTTCTCTATCACTTACCAGGGGGTCCTAATAAATGTTCATAATTAGTTGTTTTTTATATTAAGCTTACTGATATAAAAAGCGTCGCATTAGTTAAGCGAGGGTTCGTTTATCTTACCAGGTGGTCCTGAAAATTGAATTAAGCTATGTTAGTTTACTTACAATCTATTTAATTTTTAAATTGTTTCAAAGCTTTATAACATTGTTCCTGAAGTGATTTTATATTTATATTCTTACCGGGTGGTCCGGTTGGTCCTCTTGGTCCGGGTGGTCCTAGAATCGAAGGGAAGCATATGAGTCAAGCATATGATTCAGTCAGATATTTCGTCACATGAATGTCATCATAACTTACCAGTAGGTCCTGTTAATTGAAATCATTAATGAGTAAATACTAATCAAATAACTTATTAAATTCTTACCTTTAGGTCCTCCAGGGCCTATTCAAGGAAAGAGAAAATTATTAAAATCTTCTGTTCAAGCCATTGCTTTTATGGTAAAAAAAAAAAAAAAACAAATTTATTGCAAGTCTCACCTGAAGGGCCTGGGAATGACAAAAACAAATTAATGAAGTTTATAACATTTTAATGGAAATTATTACTAACCTCCTGGTCCAAAACCTCCGTCTGGTCCAAAGCCTCCTTCGGGGCCAACCACATGAAGATAAGGAAGAGCTGGAGGTCCATCAGGACCAGGAATATGAACATAAAGTCCTCTGTTATCAGGAATGTATGCGCCTCTATTGTCGTGAATGTATCTAAAGAAATGATAGGTAAATTTCATTAAATTTAAACTCAAGAATTAAAAAAAATTGTAGACAAACCTTCCAGACAAATCTGGATAATAGAATCCTTCACTTTTGCTTCCTGAACGCCGTGATTCACTGTTGAAAGGCACATTATCAAAGCTAAATGTTTGTGGTGCAGGTGCAAAAATTTCATTTAGAGTTTGTGCTGATGGAATGTTATCATGTTCGATGTCAATATGTTTTGATGGTGCTTTAAAGCTTCTTGCTTGCGGTGAAATTTGTTTAAGAATTTGATGTTTCTGAAGTAAGTCAATATCTAAACTTCCGCATCCTTTTGGGAAATACAAATCCTTGAATTGAGTGAATTTTCCACGCGATTGTTTTCCATTTTTCAAGTCAAATGTTCTATGAAAAGAAATGTCAAATGAGTCATTTATTTAAATCGTTTTAAAAGAAATATTGTTAATTAATGTTAATTTAGTAATTCATACTTTGACTTTGATGCAACAGGAAACACTTCAACGAGATCTGTAGAGTTGATAATACGAAAACCGCGAGCGTCGGCAATATAATGCTTTGATTGAAGTTGCCCATCATCGGTTACGTAACCGTAACATCCATATGTGATTCCATCCTTAGCGCGTGTCTGATGATTAAATTGAGCATTCTTGTCGATTTCCGCACCATAATTGTAAACACCTTGATCTATGATCCGCTCGTCGTATTGTGTCCGATCGTGAGCATCAATTGAAACAATCTTTATGCCACTTGTTGGCTTCTTATCGATCGCAGCATGGCAGCAGTGAATTATTAGCTGTACCTGTGTTAAAACATTCCAACGCGCTATTAATAATTCAGTCATACGCACAATACATTGAGATTTAAATATATATATTTGACAATGAACAATATTTGGCGATGATTTTTAACTCAAACAATGTGTGACGTATTGTGTCGAATTGGTCGCTTGTCGAATACAAGAAGTCTGTTTATCTTACGATAATAACGATCGGAAAAAATCAATTCCAGACAATGTAGCGTCTTTTAAAAATTCCGCACGAAATCGTTAGCATCAATCAAGACCGCGATCATTATTCATGAATGAATCTTTATATGCCTAAACAACAGTATTCAGGCGACAACATCAAGTCAAAGACCAGATTATCGTGATCATTAATCGTTAGAACTGCTTTATGGCTTCTATTGCATTAAACTGGTTCCATTCAGAAGCCGAAGAAAAACTAATTTTATTTTTCAGTTTTATCATTTTGGCGACATGATACTGAATATAAATAAATTCACTAATGTTGATAAAGAAGAAGAAGCAAAAAAAAAATGTTTTTTTTTTTTTTTGATGTTTTTGTGATGATTTTGTGGTATGTTAAATAAACCAAAAAATATCGCGATCTGCTGACTTAAGTGAAAAAAAAAAAAAAAGATGTGAGCTTGGGGGAAAAAATAAAATCTCCAACAAAAAAAAAGTGTCGATCGAGCGTGACTCTTTATGGCAAGGTCGTTTGGTCATCAACCAATATAGTTTTTTATTATAATTCATCGCTTTTTTTTTATTGATAGCACAATAAATGACATTTTTTAAGCTGAAAAAAAAAAATATACTGATGAGCTCGTTTGGTCGGGGCACGAAAAATTCCTTTTCATTGTCATTATTAATTAGTTTTTTTTTTTTTTAAATTTTTCGGCGACATCGCATAAATTTTAAGACAATTTACATTAAAAAGCATCAAAGACGCTTATATGTCTTTTTTATAGCATATAATAATATATGATATGTGTCACCATAAAATGAACTCTTTGACTATAAGAAAGGAACCAGTTTGCATGGCATGACATACAATCAATATAGATCCTATGGCTTTTGCTAATGATACAAATTCCTCTCGTGCTCAGTGTATTAAGCTTAAACATCTCATTTGTTTTCGGTATGTGCGAACGAGGCGGGCAGAAGCATTTTAAATGTCATTCGCAATTTAAGTGTTGTGAATTTTTTTTTCTTTCCTTTTTTTGTCACCTCGAATTCGATTTTTTTTTTTCGGACTGCACAACAATTCCATATGCTAATTTGATTTACCGACAACAAATGTTTCTTAAAAGCTTGTGACAAAAAAAGAAGAAGAAAAATTATGAAATTGGAATTTTATTTTATGGTTCACATTATTAGTGAGAAAAATTATTACAGATTTCTGTTAAAAGAAAACGAACATCAAACTGAATTAACATATTTTTTGCGTATAATTCGAAATTGAATGAATTATTTTAAGAGCCATTTTAGCATCGAGACGCGCCACAATATTAGATATTAAGAAATTTCGTAACATCGAACTATTTTTTACTTCGATATTTGGTTGTTTCTGGCTGGCGATTGCAATAATTTATTTCTTCTGTCTTCACATTGTCTTTATGCTGTGAATAATTTTTGAAAATTGTGTGGCGGCAGCAGGAAAAGAAACAACCCGGCGATGACTTTAAAAAGGTGGATCATAATTAAAAAAAAGAAATTAGCAAAATATTTATTTAAAACTCGTGCTTGCGAAATCGTTAAACGATGGGAACGGAGCTCGTTTCAAAATCGTGATATGACATATAAATGTGTGTGCTCACGAGACATCTTTAGAGAACGCTAAAATTTGAAAATTTGGGTAAGGCTGGTTCATTAGCGGTCATACGAGAGTCATCATCTTTTTTTTTCTTTTTCTAAAATTTAGATTCCCGGAACCAGATTATTAGCATCACCATCGATACAGAATAAATGGTTAAGTTATGTAGAATATGCTAATTAAATTGGGCTTTTTTTTTCTTTTTGCTTGCGGTCGAACGGCACTAAAAGCAAAAGTGAAGAAAACGACGAAAAAGATGAGATCAGAAAAGTCAGGGATGGCAAATCATGAATGCAGTAGCTGAGCACTTCTAATCGTATGTATAGTGTCCCATAATATTATAAACACAGAGCACATGACCTTCCACACCTTCGGCGGGCAATTTGCGAAGGTTAACGATTTCTTTCCTCTTCATCAAACCAAGCAGCAGCAACAACAACAATATCATCACAAAACGCTTGAAGCACAAAACGTTTGGTGATAAATTGAAATGAATTTCGAATCTTCATTCAACATTGGTAAAATTTTTGACTTTAATGGTTCTTTCGTTAAATTGATTGTGCCCATGAGAGATTAAATCAAATGTTCTGCAACGTCCACGAATAGTCAAACGATTTCAAGATAAAAAAAAGAAGAAATCTTTTGAATTTCGTTCATTCCACTCATGATACGAAAATAAAAGCAAATTTAAATTTATTTGATTTGCCATTTTTAGCACAAACTCCGACACCGACTCAATCTAATGACTTAACAAAGGCTAAGGCATCACAACCAAAAACAAACTACATAAGAAATGCGCATTAATGAAATTTAATCATGACAAAGTGACAAAGAGTGGAAAGTATTGTTGCATCAGGGCGAAGGAAAAAAAAAGCAACAAAAAACAACAACAACAACATGAATGTGTTTATAGAAATTTGAATAATAATTGAATTGTAAAACACGGCACTTGTTATAAAGCGAAAATATTTTGATAAATGATTTTCGTTATTTCGAAGGCGTGAGCGCATGAATCTATTAGTTGCTGAAACAATGAGCGCGCGAATCTCTTCAAGAAATTTTTATTTTTTGCGATCATCATCGTTGCGGCACTTTGCATAATGTGTGTGTCTGTGTTTGCGATAGAGATGCTTTCCATAATCGAGCTATGTGATGAGCGCTTTATTGAGGAATTTTTCAATTATCGTAAATGCGATGACAAGAGACATGAAGACATGACACGGCACACGCTAAAAAGTGACGGAACTAGCGGATGATGATGTCGATATCTTTGTGCCATATATGAAATAATATTAACACCAACCATCTCGCACAGTTTATATTTCATAATCATTTGGATGTACAAGCCAGAGTTTAGGTACCTTCTGCTGCTGTTTCTTGCCAATTCCATCAGTTCGCATAAAGTGCTAATTGAGATTTTTCCCTCCTCGCTTTTGGCAAATCCGCGTTTTATGTTGATTGTTATTGGCAATATTTTATTACCTTTTTCGCGTCCATCGAGCCAAGCGTCAATGAAAGTGTTTTATCACTGGAATGCTGTTGACTGTTGCGAAGTCATTCTTCTTAATTAAGATGCACGACATTTTTTTTTTATTGTTTATTTGGACTTTTTGCCAATTTCTCAGTGAAGGAGATCAACTATCATCACGAACAAAAGAAGAAAAACCCGCTCGAATTTTGACTCATCAATTATATTTCTTTTAGCAATGGTCATTTTCGGACTGTGTTTATTTATTTTTAACAACGCGTGAGCGTGCTAATCCGAAAAAAAAATCCAAATTCAATCTTCAAGCCAATAAAAAAAAAATCTCTAAATCCCAATAAACATCCATTTCTATCTCGCGTTAATTCGATATCTTTCTTGTAGTTCCATTCACAGCAAGCGCACAAAAATTATCATAAAACACACATATTTATTTTTTTCTTCATGATTGATTACGGCCTCGACACAATTATTTTAGGAGACAAAAAAAACGAGACCACAATAGATCGGCCGTCGTTGAATATCTCATGATGATGTGATCTAACACTTCGTCACATTCCAAAATTAAATTAATTTATTTTATGGTCACAAAAGAAAAAAAAAAAAAACAAATAAATCTTAAATGCACCATAAAAGTAATCAGCGTTTAATTTATGTTCGAAATTTGATATTTCCTTGATGCAAAAAACAAGACAAAAAAAAAATATTTATATGAAAAGAAAAAAAAAATGCTGATAATTTACGGTCCGAAATTGTCTTTATTTGCAATATTTTATGACTCGCTTGCGTGATCTCATTGTATGTGTGTGTATATGTGTTGTACTCACCAGCAATATCACTTTCAGCTTCATTTCAGTTTTCATTGGATTTTGTTTCTTTCTCAATGCAAAAAGTATCAATTTCTTAATTTCAAGTTTCTTTTCTTCGTAAATTTTCACTTAATTTATTCTTGGTGATTAATATAAAATATTCTCATGTATCCTGGTTCTCAGGCATGCAGCAAAAAAATATGCAATAATTTAGACGATAATTTAGTAACGAAAAAAAGATCTCAAAATATTTCCAAAAAAAATTAATTGGTATCGCGACAAAAAATAAAAAATTTAAACTTTGACGTTTACAAACTAAAGGACACACGAATGCAACATCAAAAATTCGCGTGAGTTGAATTTTTGTGTGTCTTCACCGCACGAGCAACCTAAAGAAACTGACAAAGATCCAAAAAATTTTACATTTATTAAATGTTTAACAACAGAAGAAGAAATATGTAGGCATGAAATACAACGACAGAAAATAATTTACATGTTGAACCCGCGCAGCAACAGAGATGAACATGCGACAAACGACTGTGATGAGTCCTTCAACCCAATGCGACACTGGATTCATCCATTGATGATGTTGCTACCTTTTTCTATTGGATTTTATTTAATTGTGTTCAGTGGCGGCACAGGAAAATATTTAATTAAACAATATGTTTTGTATGTATGTCTGTTTGTTAATCTATAGACATATGCATCAAATTTTACTATTCGTATATGTGTTATCAAAATGCTAATTTGTGCAATAAATTTTTGCCATCTAACTCAAGCCATTTATCGTGCTTTTTAGTGATCGATTTATTTTTTTTTGTCAAAGTTTAATTGTTACGAGCAGCGCATTGCGAAATGGTCGCGCGGATGACAGCTTATAGTTTTTGGAGCCTGAAGCAGAAACAAGAAAAATAAAAAAAATATTTGAGCGCTATTAATTTATTGTATTATAGTTTGCTTAATGGGCCTTTCAGTAAGTCATAAGAAGATGACTGCAATGATGATTGACTCAAAAGATCTATCAGTCTCAACATGCGGTCCAAAATAACAAGGCAAATTTTTAAATGAACATAAATGATATTTATAATTTATAGTTTTCACATATATATTTATCTTTGTGTTTTTCTAATTGCTAGCAAATATCTTCATCGTTTGTCGTTTGAATGATAGCACAAGACATTTCAATCATGACCATGTGATTCGGGCGTAGCTCAAATAATGCCACGGGACATTTCCAAATGAACGAAATCCCCGCAAATTGTAAGCATATATTTTTTTGCAATCCATTAATTTGTGCAAATTATCTACATAAATTGTATTATCTATCCATGCATTATAAAAATGACAGTATTTCCTCAATTTAATTGTCTTTAATTCCATTTTGCCAAAATCACACAAAAAACTCTTTCACAAGCAAATATAGCGAAAGAGACACAGAAAAAAATGTATATTTGGATTGAAACCAACGATGGATGATGATGTTAATGTGTATTATGAAATGATATTTATTTATCTTTTTTTTTTTTTTGCAAGAAACATTTAAATTTTTGGATTCATAATCATTTTATCATCCGAAAGGATGCGCATGATTTTTTCAGCTCAACGCCGGTGAAAGTATTAATGGATGGCAGGCGGTCAGTCATAGGAATAAATAAATAATTTTGCAACATTTCTCATGTCTGTGATGTATGATAACGCAATCTTAAATACTGTTAATGAATGAAATGTTTGAAATAATGCAGACATAGAAAGAGAGTCTGTGCGGAGCACGAATGAAAGATTTGAATGCATGTATGTTTCGATATATTTATTCGAAAATATTTCATTGTGCAAAATATATGTTGACGAATATCAAAAAAAAAGAAGAAGAAATATCATCAATATTCAAAACAGAAATTGATATGCATATCTGGTTTTTATTAGCGATATTTAGCATAGAATTAATTAATAAACATGAGCGTGCTGCATTTTAAAATACATTTAGCGACTCGACAAAATTATCGATTCAATTTTTTTGTGCATAGCGAATTAATATAATCTTTAGAAATATCTTGACGATTTTTGTATGTGGAAACCTGAAAGGCATCTCTTTGGAATCTTGCAGAAAAAAAATTCCTTGAGTCGTTTCAACGTCTATAAATAGAATTCACGAAAATTTTTTTCAAAAAGATTTTTTTTTCGTGTGCTGTCAAGGCGATTGCTAAAAACCGTTAAATATGCGAAATTTTATTAAAAGCTTTTCAAATAACTTGCAAAGTATTGTTTTTTTTTTTTTTTTTTAAATAAATTGCGTATCATATTTACATCCTGTAAGTAAAAAAATATTTTGAATCGTTTAGAATTTTGTAAACAAACTCATTTAATTTTATTTATGGATCTTGGTGAACTAATCTAGATTATTTTTAGAAACCTGTTCAGTAAAATTTTTTATATTCGTGACTCGTGAGGATGTTCTTAAATAAACAATCTTTTTCTTCACCAAATTAAAAATTTGCCAAATTTGGCTCTAGACACGAACACGATTTATTTTATTTTTTTTTGGTCAGTTCAAACTCTTGTCTTAATTATAAAAATTCCTATAATTAGCCAAATTTTGTGGGTTTATCACAAAATTCACTTAAAAGAAGAAAAAAAAAAGTAAAAGAATGTTCGTAAGCTCGGCTTTTGACTAATCTTTGACTAATCGTTTGGTAATATATGCGATTTGCGATTTAAACTTTTGAATGCCTCTTAAATTACCGATAATTAAATACAAAAATTTATTTATGTCACAAAATCATTGGTATCAAACATATTCGAACCCTGTTAAACGAGAGATTTAAAACGCCGTTATAACATTCGACATTTTGATAATGTAGCATCATTGATTATCAGCACCATCACGATCTTTTAGCAACAGCTGACGATAAATCAGTTTAATATTCTTGTAGCTTGCTGCTTGCGTTATTCAATTTGCACCTTAAAATCAACTTTTTTGTTATAAAAGAATTTGACGAGTCTTCTCGTTCATGGGAAATACAAAGACGCACCCAGCAAAAAAAAGTTGCATTATTTCGCTGACGTCATTGAAGGAAATCTACTTGAAATGCTGAACTGAAATCATTTAAAATGTCTACACATTAAAATATCTCCTTCGTTTCCACATTTGTGTCTTGAGCTTATATGAATTTGAAATGTTTATTGGTTAAAAATGCATAATTTCACAATATTCATAAAAAAAATAAACTCAGACAGATTTTTTGTAATTTCCAGTTCATGCTTATTGGATTAATGTTGTCATCTCGTCTGGTGATCAATTAAATAAAGTGATGTTGAATTTCGTCACAATCTTTTTCAAGGAATCTTCACATAAGTCGTTTCGTAGTTTTGCTGATGCTGCGCTCTGTTTGTTTCGCGCAGGAATTGTGGATAATTCTCCTCGCGCAACTTCAGGCGTGAATATAGTGAATTGACCATAATCAAACAATAAATATTTATAACTGTTATGAGAATAAATGAGATTGATCATCGTTATTTGAGGGAATTTGATTAATTTATTATTTGCTCACCTAAAAATATCACCGTTACGATGGAATTACGCAATGAATGCTCATTTGCTTTCATAAAGAACCACGTGCTGAGCGAGGTATAAAGAATGATATAAATTGCAGTCAGCACAAGATACGGAAGCAAGCAGAGCTTTTTCGTTTGTAGTGCACCAAAAATCAGGCACACGCTTGTGATTATGTTAAAAAGGTTCAGAGCCGCAAAACTTGATAAGAATATTAAACCGGCTGAAATAAACATGAAAACATATTTTTTTTTAATGACCTCATCAACTCAAACACGACATTGAAGAGATAAGAAACTGTTTCTTACCCGTTTTATAGTAAACAAATTTCTCAGATGAATCTGGAGCGTACGTGCTTATGATGTAGTCATTGAGGGTGTAAATTCCTGAAAATGCTGTCAGCAGAGCAACCTGAAAAGGAATGAAAGTTTCGTTTATACTGAAAGTTTCATAAATGCAATGAACACTTCAAGGGGTCAGATATATGCAACCAGGACAACTTGCACTTTCCGAGAGACTTTAAAAATATTAAACTCACTGTGGATAAAGAGAGGGATAAATATCCAATAACAACGACGCATTTGGAGAGCATTTTTATATTCACATAAATATTTGTTCAGTCGATTAAATTTTCTTTCTTTTACACAACAATTTTCTTGATCACTTTGCTAAATTTATCATTCAAAACTTTTTTTGATCATTATCTTTCACAGCTATCACATTTTACAGCATCACAATGAATCATCTTCAAGGTAAATTAATTAATCTGTTCACAATATTTTTTTTTTTGCAAACTTCGTTGTTTCAGCACAGCAAATTGAATGAGAAACTTCAATGTATCGCTCGTTCTTGCTCTAGCGGAGCGTAGGAAGAGAGCGATGAAGTTGTACTGAATACCAACAGATGTGCGGTTAAAAAATAAATTAAATGGGAATAAGAAAAGAGAAGATTTTCTACGAGAGAAGATCTTTACGACAGTGATGTCTTACATTACGGCATTAAAATGTAAATTAATTCAGAGAAACATAAAATCTTAACGATTAATTCCGTTAAGATTTTAATTCTCGTAATAATCAACCGCGAGAGCGCTTTTCTCATGAAATGTTTCTTCACTCAAATTTATGTGCATTAAGCGGTTTCATTATCGGAGTTTTTTTTTATCCAATCTCACTGGAGGTGTTTCGTTATTTTTTAAAATAATACTTCACTCGCGCCAGTCGCGTGCTAAATGATTAATAATATAAATACAATTCAGTCGCATTGAGCTCATAATTACGATGAACAATTTTATTCTCTGAAGTGAATCATTCGAATCTTATCAAAAAACATTTTAGATAACGCACAAAAAGGTCAAGAATAAAAATATTTTGGTGAAATCTCTTGTCATAGGAAGATTTATACATTTAAAATCATAATTAATTTAGAAATGCAAATAAAAACAAATTACCCGCAAAACGATGTACATTTAAATTGATTTTTGTACAAATTAATGATGTGTTTGTTGATAAGCTTTGATCTGTGTTATCAATTTCGTTCCAAATATCTTTTTCATTAATGGTTGTGATTTGAAAGTAATCACTCAGGAAATTTTCTTAGAAAACGTGTTCAAATATGGCACTTAAGAACAAAATTTTATGTTACGGATCACACAAAGTTAATTAGGCTCATAATTTGTTATAGATCGATTGAATTTTACAAAGACTCTTTACAAATTCGAGCAAAAATCTTCAGAATTGCTGTGAAAAAAGTCAATAGAAAATCTATTTTTTAGGGACTTGAATGTAATTTTGACAAAAAGTGTCCTTTCAAGTTTGAATGAAAGCATAGAAATTCACGAAGCATAAATTGATTTTTTTTTATTATTGCTATCATTTTCGTACTGAAAACTCCAACGACAATAGTTTCAAATTGGCTTTTTGAAGTTTGTTAATTTCTGTTCATTGCATTTTATTGTGTTTGCCCATTCATTCAGAAAGGCAACAAGCGAAAAAAGATGACAAAAAATACCCCAAAAAAACTCTTAAAAGCCTTATAACAATATTTTTATTTTCATTTAATTTCTGAAAATTGTAAAACTTGAAAATTTCGATTGTTGTTTGACTTTATGAAAAGCACAGTTTGCTATTTTGTCCACTAAACTTTAAGAATGACTTTTGATTTTTTTTTTATTATTATTATTTGTGCAACATCAAAAGATCTTAAAAAACCTTTTTAAGTTGTTTCTAATTGTTGCAAATTATTCTTTCAAAATGTCATTTGTCATTTATTTAATGCATTGAAAATTCTCGCATCTGGTTCGCATATGAATTTGAAGATTTCGTGATATTGCGATATAATGTAATCGAACTCCTAACATGAAAATCCACTTTCGCATTGAAATATTCTTATCAGAATCAATCATAACATCCGCAGAGTGCATCAACTTAACCTGCAATTAAATGCAATTATTATATAAGAAACAGGACCTTAAACGCAAAACAAGAGAAACCTTCCTCTATCTTTCCTTAAGAAAATAAATCTTACGAAAATTACACAAAGAAGAAACTGAAAATAAAATGCGATGATTTTGAAATTTGAACACGTGTGTTTTAATAATATATTTTTGAAATATTCAGGTAGAAGGGATCGACAATATATGGGACAGTTAAAATCAAATTGTGTATGTCCTTCAAATCAGTGTACGGTTGATGGGTTTTCTATAGAACCCGCGTTGTTATCTGGATCATCAGATCTTTTATAATATCGAGAAGCTCAATAGGAAATTTATGGAAGTTTAAAAAGTAAATCTCATGGGGCTTCTACACATTTATCTATCTGTGGGTATTAATCAAGAATTACAAAAACATCAAAATTCGTTTTTTATTGTTTGCTATTGAAGTAAAGAAAAAAAAAACTCCTGAAAGCGAAAGATATTTCGCAACAATAAAAATAAAATGTCTAGAAGAAATCTTAAGGCTAATTGTTGTTGAAATTGACCAAATTTTGTCTCCATTGTTAGATGCAGTTTTCTTTATTTCTTCAAGTTTGTTCATGTGAATTCATACAATAATCTTGTTAGGACGTGTTAGATTTCGCAATAACATGAAACATTCAGTCATGCGATATTTCGTTGGATTTTGCGTGCAGTTCTTGATTATTTCTTGCAATTGTTATATATTTTTTTAAGAAAACTGTTCAACACTTGAAACTTCTGCATAAACAAATGAAATCTTAATGAATAAATTCCTTTTTTTTACATTTAAATAATAAAAATATTTAGAGTCAAACAAAAAACAAATAAAATAAAAAACGGTTAAAGTGAAAGCACAATCCGTGTCGCCCTGATTAAGTTCCATCCCCATTATTCGTCACGTTCATAAATATTTAATTAACCATAAAGGAACGCTTTTCATAAAAGGGCAAACTCATTGAAAAAGGATACCATCAAGCCTCGCACTCAATATGTTATACATTCCCCAAAAAAAGAATCGTTTTCGAAAAAACTTTCCCACAGTTTCTATAGGAAAAAAAAACCTTTCAAAATCATCGTCTTTAACAGCAACACAAAAAAGTATTCAGTTTCTTTTTTTTTATGGAAAATAAAAAGATTGTGCAGAGAATATTAACAACCAGAAAAAAACCCGAATTGTAGCACCTGCCGCCGAAATGCAGCTTCTGATTCGTCCAAAATTATCCGTTTCTCCTTCGCAATCGTGTGCCGTTCGTAAAGTGAATTCAAAACGATTCTCGGGATGTTGCTTCGCTTGCATCCTTGCACGAGCGTTAAAAAATCCGAGCATTCCGAAAATCGTATAAAAGCAGACGACGATCAGTAAGAAAACATTAGAATCGTTTGAGTCATCGACAAGCAAACAAGTTTGAATCCTAAAAAAAAGTGACATTTTATTAACAAACACAAAATTCGAAATGGAATCAATTAATAACGCAAACAACATGAACATCGAACTCGCTCAAAATAACCATCAGCAGTTCAAGAAAATCAAAAAGATCCTGAAAAAGGCGTTGAAGTGCATCAATGGAAAGATTTCCAAAAAATCACTGCCAGTTGTCGATCAATATCAAACCGAAATTGACGATAACAAGTTCAACGAAATGCTTGAACGTCGCATGGAGGAACAGCAAAATTTATTGAATGAACAAATTTATGGACAACAGGAAGGTGGTTCATGTTTTGTAGAAACTGAACATGGAAAATTCTATTGGTCATCGGACATCAATCAGTTTGTTGCAGTCGATCGCGATTTAATCGAATCAAAATTCTGCCTAACATCATCTCAACAGCCACAAATGCAATGCTGTTAAAACTGCAGATACAAATCAATCAATTGACTGTGATAGCAACCGATTAACTGATGTGATAGAAACATAACAAATTGTGATCTTCCTGAAAGCTTTAAAATCGTTTTGGATTAAGTTTTTTTAGTTATAATCTTAAAATAACATGTCTTCCATCTTAACATTAAGTAAAAATATTCATAATAAATAATCTTAAAGCGAAATCATTTGAATTTATCATTTCTTGCATCGCATTTTTTTCTGTATTTCAGTGAAACTTTCAAATACTGGTAGCTAATGACGCAAAACATGCTGTTTGATGTTATTTCTTTACAATTCGCTTTGATTTGCGCAGCAGCGATTAAATTAGCTTTAAAAGTATGCTCCTTCACTCATCAGATTTATGGTTATCGTTATTGGCTTCTGCGCTTCGCATCGTTTTTTTTTTGCTTCGTAAATAGCGTGTGGTTGAGCACACTTTGTTTTTTTATCCATTGCTTTTAATATTCCATTGGCATTTAAGCAAACTGCAAACACTTTCAATTTTTGAAACATATTTTACAATTTAATTGTCATTTTCCGACATTTTTAGCTGACATGACATGTGTTTGCAAATTTATAAACATACAAAACTTCCCCCATCGAATTAAACTATCGAATCAACAAGTAGCTATTCAAGTGAACTATTGTTGATGCATGTTTTAATAGAGGGGTCGGCACCTCAACTTGCATTACACATAGATATTCTACATGTTTAAAGGGGGAACTAATGAAAACAATCCGACACTTGTTGATTGCTGAAAATTTTAAATGGAGAAGTTTCAGTAATGAAATGATTTAAAGTTCTTTTTTTATCGTTTTTTTATTATTCAAACATCACACGAAAACCAAAAAAAATACACACAAAAAAAAACTAATAAAATAAATACAAAAATGGTGAGTCTTAAACATTAGTAAAATTGCCTTATAATTCTATTTTGGGAAAAAACACACTGTTTGAAGAGATCATTATTGAAATACAGATTTGTTAAATCTTACAAATTGTAATGTGCTTAATTCTAATTGTCTTATGTTTTAAGATTTTTAACATCTACAATCGTATAATCTATGAATCCTTGAAATTGAAACAAAACACAAAAGTTCAAAACGAAAAATCACTTAAAAGTTATTTCCAATGGAAGCCAAACGGATTTTGTGTTTTATGATTGTTGGATATAAGTGTAACTATTATTAATAATTATGTTGCAGGAAATTCGAGTCCCGAAATAATGCAAATCCTTGAAAAATGTTCCGCTCTAATACTAATTTAAAAATTATATCACAGAAAGAAATTAAAGCAAACCTCTTGATGGGCTAACGAATGATAATGAAACAATCAATTACAATCATTAGCATCGAGCCCAAAAAAGAGTCTAATGAGTATAATCACAGTTCATCGTCATCTTACAAAATCTAATTGAGATCACTTAATTTTAAATTGATTGACACTAATCGGCCTATTTTTTTGTGTGTGATGTTTTCAAATGATCATCGTTCATTTTCATGGTCACTTGAAAGCGAACGAGAACTTTGAAAACATCAAACTTGTCTAAATCTAAGAATTTTTGTTTTTGTTATATAAATCGTTTTAAATGTGGAAGAATTTTAGTTCATCACAGAATATTTTGTGAGCCTGTCCATCTTTAGATAATGTAAACAGATAAGAATTTCCAATTTATCACAAAATATCGATTGCACTTTAGCTGCATCGCAACATAAAAAATGCATGGAAGACATCAATTAAGAATTAAAAAATTGCATTCTTACGTTGCGACACTAATTTATATCAAAACAGTTAATTAAATTGCACAATTTCATGTTATAATAGAAACGAATATACTCTGAATCTGATAAAATCTTCTTTTTTTGCATAAAATTTATCGAAAAATTTTTAATCAAAAATTCACATGAATTCCCTCAAAAGTCCTTTTAATCCTTTTTTGCAAATGCCACAAAAAAGCAAGGATTTTGAGTTTCACAATGAATTGCTCACTTAAATCTATTAAAGCTTTCGAAACGCGGTTTATGTCAATTATCATTGGATTTGCATTAATTGGGTACGAAATAATTGGAGGTATTTAATTGGGCGCTTAATGATATGTCAATGTCATTAAATACTTTTTCTGAATTAAAGCTGAGAGTAATTAAAAGCTATAAATTGTTTATAAAGCATGTTTATGATTTTAATTAAAAATCTAAAAGCTTAACTTTTCAACTTACACTAAATATCCTTCGTCCTGGTGACATTGTCCTTTGAAAAATGTGTTGCTCATTGTGCAACGTTCAATTTCTGCCAAGGTAAATTTGTAGCCTTTACGGCGCAGACTTTCATTCAACTGCTGGATATACAAAACGTTATCGTTGTTGTGATGAATTTTCGGCGCCATCAATTGCTGCTGTTGTTGTTGATGATACTCATTCAAGTAGAAATTGTAGTTGTCATAACCTTTATCGATGACGATTGTTGAATTTTCGGGTATTTTGGTTGTTTCCGTTGTCATTAATGTTGGAATTTCGACAACATTTAAATTGACACCGCAATACAACGAATCATCAATGTACGGTTTGTAAGCTGATTTTTCGCTTGTTGCCATTTCGTGAGGAATTGGAAACTTAGCTGTAGTGAAGCCATAAATTTCATCATTACTCGTTGGCTGAACTTCCTGTTGCTTTACGGGAAAGATGCGGTTGTTGAGCAATTGTTGGTTAACTGTCTTCAATTTTCTCAATTTCTTTTTGTTTTTCTTAATGATTGATGTAACTGCCATCAACGATTCCAACTTGTTCCAGTAACGGTTCAAGTTTATTTTAGCAGAACTAACGAACAACCGTGTTGATAGTTTTGGTTTTGTTGGCTATTGATGAAATTAAAACAATTCACTTATGTTAGTGATTGATTCGAAAAAATTTCTCGCATTTTTATGATAATTACCTCATCAAAAATGAATGATGAATTATTCAATTCCAATTTTTGAGATCCTTTCATTTCGTTTTGCAGGCAAATTTCGGAGTTTTCTTTATAAAAATCCTTCACTCAATTTCACTTTTTCACTCAGAAATAGAAAAATTTGCTAACGACGATCTTTTTTATATTATTTAAGATAGAAAATGTTTAAAGCACAACTGTGTCGTTGCAGAACAGGTTTGAGAATGATATCAGGAGTTGTGTTCTTGTAGTTTATATAGGGAATCTAGTGATGAAGGAACCTCCTACTCAAAATAATATGTAGAGCTCTCAATAATTTTTTTACATTATTCCTTTCCTCTCTCTTTCGTGTAGCGCGCTTAATGCACACGAGTAAGTTCATGGTGCACAACACGTGTTCGTCTTATTGCCTTTTTCCCTTTTTCCCTAATTCGAGAGAGACGAAGTAAAATAAAAAAAAAGGGAAACAAAAAAAATTGAGAAATACGAGCGTCTAGCGTAAGGTTTGAAGCGTGAGCTAAGAACGTGGACTTTTCTTCTGCCTTTGTTTTGACTTGACTTTTTACTGCTTACTGCTTGTTTTGTTGATAATACGCCTTCGGTAGCCTTTAAAGATAATTCATGTTAATGGTATTCCATTCTTTCTTTATTCACTTTGTTTTGTAATTTATCTTTCGGTTGGAAATTTATTTAACGAACTTTATGCAATCAAATGCCAATTGCTTAACTGGAATATCGGAAAATGTTTGAATCTAATTGGACGAATTTTCACCTGATTATCGAAATTTTAATTTCGAAATTCGCACCCTTATTGACATACCACCCCTCTGTCTATATTCCCTAGTTATTAAAATTAAATTCCAGAAGTCATGCCGACCTCGCAAACAAGGGGATGAAGTGCTTTTACGAACCCTCATTATAATTTATTGCACCCATACTAGTTGTTATAAGTAATGAGTAATGGAATCCTGTGCTATGAGTTCATAGCAATTTAAAGTCATGCGATGGAATTTCCTGAAATTATTAAAATCGCGTTTACTTCGCGTACGAGCGGACAGGAAACAGAAGAAATTTAACTAAATGCTGATTGATGTGAATTATTGATGGACATACAAATGATGACTATGTCTGCTAGCTCATGCGTCTTGCTCCATTTGTGTTGTGTGCCATGTATCATCATCACCATTAGTTGATCATAATTTTCTGTGATTCGCGAGCACCAATTGAAACTTGCTCATTACAGCAATTAACAACTGTTATACCAGATTAGAGACCATGCAAATGTCCATCAAACTCTTCACATTTAGAGCTACGCATATAATTAACCGCATTATAAACGCATGTACCATTTATTAGCATATACCGGGCAAAAAATCAATTAGTTGGAGAACATAAAAAAAATTAACAACACTTTTGTTTAATGCGTAATCTCGTAAAGAGATTTTTTTCCCACACAAATGTTCAAAATTAATGTGTGAACTGGACGCCAGGTGCAAGAAATTCATACAACAACAAAAAACAATTCGATCAGTGGTCTCCACTCACTCAAGATGGGACCAAACGTATTATATTATGAAAGATCAATTCTCTCATACAAAGTTATGTAGGTTATTATATGTAGAAGAACGAGATGACATGAAAAAGGAACCAGAAAAATCCTCGATAGATTGGATGATGATGGCATGTAAGGATATTTTTGTTCCCTTCAACCATCCGTATGTTATTGTTGTTACCCTTATTACATTTTTTTTCCTCCTCTCATATAGCAAGAGTGTGGGAATTTTTTCGAAACTCCGTTCCCATCGTAAGAAAATATCGTACCCTTATTTTGCTGCATTAATATCACACCTGCTATATATGTTGGAAGACTTGAAACGACCATGTACGTCAATGATGTGGGGAGGTTTTAAATTGAAATGTGGAAGACGCCACTACAACTATTATATTACTGTCGAATGAATCCAGAACGTGATAGTAGTTTTTTTTTATTAAATATTTCTGTATTCATACTGAATAATGATTGTGTTGTTAATAATATTGAGGGGTTGATATTTTCTTTATGGCATTATTTGCAGAAAGAGAACTGGCTTCGAGGAGATTAAATACCATCAGTCATTGGATAATTTAATGAATTGCTTTTGTTGCCGTTTTGTGGTGAAATTTTGGATTTTTTTTTCTGATTTTGGTGAAAATCTTTTAAATTAATTCAAATTCACGATTCAGTCGATGAATGACAAACAGGATGAGAATCAGATTTTTTTTAATGATAGCAACAAAATCATTAATTAAAATTCATTTAACTGGTTTTCACATGAAACGAGAAATTCATTAATTTTCCATTCACAACAATTATCGAATAAACAGAAAACAATTTTTTTTTTCCATTGGCATTTAAATAAGAAAACGAGAAAAGGATCTTTCTTTCAACTAATGAGTAAAAAATTGTCTGAGAAATAAACGCACAAAAAAATAAATTTCAACCCGTACCCGACATTTATCTTCTTTTTTTTTGTGCTCCAGATTAGAAGGAACAACCGTTTTTGAACATCCCACAACAAATGAGGATCGTCAACGGGGTTTTTAAAAATCAACACACAAAAAAAAATCCTCTTCCTGAATCCTTTTACGGTTTATATACGTTAGATCTGCACAGCAAAAAAAAGGATTGAATTCTTTTAGCCGTCACTCAACTTGCCATCATCATCGTCCTGATCTTTTGTCATAAAAAAATTATTGAGTGCATCCCAAAAATAATAAAAATAAAAAATAAATAAACAAGAAAAATCTTTAACCAAAACTTAAAAAAAAAAACTGCGACTCAGAAAAAGCGTGAGAACTTTGGCAGGTGTAAGGGATCATTTTAAGAAAGCAAGAAGCAAAAAAAAACTTAATATTAATTTTTCTTTTTTTTACGTTCGCTCTTTTGTTGGAAAATCAATTCGGGCGCATGATACTTGTTTGAGATATTTTTTTTTTTATTTTGGCAACGATGAACCTGAACAGGTCTCGTTTTGTTTTGTTTCCATTTTCATAGCTTGAGGATTTTTTTATTATTTTCGTGTTGTATTTGTCAAGTTTTGTTGCGCCTTCTCTCATTTGACGATCTGTTAATCTTTTTACCGAATTGTATTCAATTATGATGCAATTGCATGAGGCACATTTTTGATATGTCTGTATAATTGTGATTTGAATATTAACACGCGATATTTGTTGTGTGTCTCGTTGAACTTTTGATTCCAAATTAGAATATTTATAAAATATTTTTGACAAGTTTTATTGCCTTGAGCTTACGTGATGGATTTCAGTTATATCTATTCAAATTAAAAGTAACCACTTTAACCTAACTTGAGTGGGAACTTATAAAAAGCGATCAACGTAAATTGATAACCCACGACGGCAATTTTGTAAGTCGCATTCCATTGCGTTCACACTTCACACACAATTTCAAATCCTTTTTTTTTTTTTGATTTATGTATGAAGAAAGACAACAAACAATCAACAATAAAAAATTAAATGTCCGATGGAATTCTCACAAAAGCATAGAATCATGATTCAAAATTATTCTCTGTCGAAGGCGTGACTTTAATTTCCCTTTTTATTCACCCACGCCGCGCATTTAAATCTTTTGTAAGAATCCTTTTTTCCTCAAATGCTCATTAGAGGCATAACGTTCTATTAACGTTAATTTTTTTTTAACTCTCTTGAATCCCTTCCGTTCCTAATTTTTTATTTGACCATAAAAAATGCCTTTTTTTTTCGAAAAATTCAAGAAAATCCTTTTTTTAACGCAAGAATATTTCTAACGATCCCAAAATACGACTGAAAAGGATTTTGGGGTCGTTTTTTGTGTAACATTCTGTAGAGCGTTATGGTTGCACGTGTTAAATCGTTAAAACTGTGAGAAGAAACATCGAAAGGGATTTAAAATTAGTTCCAATTGTTGTTGATTTCTATCCTTTTTTCTTTGATATTTAAATATCCTTAGAAAGGATTTTTATTTTATTTTATTGCCCAATTTGATTGCGTTGCAATGATAAAGAATCTGAGTTTGTCATTTCGTGTCCATTAAAAAGTGAACGATGAAAAATGTACCAATATCAGTCAACCTGATAGCATCACAATTAATGACAATGCATCTTTCAAGTGATGGTCATGTCATGGACTCGAACAGGTAAAATGAGAAATTTCATTGTTAAGAAAAAGTGACAAAATCATCGAAGCTGTTAAAATTATTTGGACAACAAAATAAAAACCTTAAAATTTAATGCATTTTTATCGATACAAATCACCATCTTAACCGAAACCTTTTCCACAAAGTGCTACCTGCTTAAAGCCTTATAACAAACACAGCTAATTCGATGAGCTTTGATGATGATGAGCACAAAAATACAATTTAAATCGTGCGCGGCTCGCTTAGTATTTTGCTCTCACTCTCTCTCTCTCTCCCTCTTTTGCGCATCTCATTAAAACAATTTAATTTAATTTTTATTATTATTGAAAATCATACACGTTAATACGCGCGAGAAACGGCAGCAAGAAGCAGGCAGCGAAAGATAGCCGCAGCAGCGCAAAAAAAAAGAAATATAAAAATAAAATCATTTTCATTTATTTATTTCCTGTCTGATTTTTCTGTGAGAATTTTACGCAGGTGCAAAATATGGTTGGACAAGCTTCTTTCACGAACTTCTTTCTGATGAAGGTTGAATCAATTTCGCTATAAGCAATTTACAGATATCCTACGAAATTATATTATGTTTAAAATTCAATCGATGTTATTTACTGTCCGTGCATGCTGCACTGGATAAACCTTCAAGCTAAGTCATGCTTTAGATCGTTAACTTAAATGAAGGAGAAATTAGTAAATAATTTCCCACATAATGTGGAATAAACCTGCTTACTTCTTTATCATCATCATCATCTCGATTACTTACTTTTCTCTCTCTCTGTCCCTCTGTTCCATCCGCCAGTGCTCAACATACCATTTTTGTGATTTTTATTTCAATTATTCTTATTTTTCTTACATGAGAACAAGATTAAGACCCTTCAAAATCACCATTACATCTCTAATTGTAGCAGTTTTTTTTTTGTTTCTGTCGAGGTGAGATGAGGGGAGGAAGCAGTCAAATGAGCGGGATGCAAGAATCGTTCTGGATTGGTCGAAAACAATAATAATCATAATTTTATTTTGACCATAATTAAGGAAGCTGTAAATTGTTGGGTTAAAAATTGATTGCTTTACATGAAAATTCTCGGTTAGTTTTTTTTTCACTCATTCATTCATTGAAATGAACGACGCAATTCATGCACAAGGGACGTCATTAAGTCCTTTATGATGTAAATTCATTGAACTCAATGCACCAAAAATATTTAACGAAAGCAGCAAAAAAAAAATTGAGAGTTTCATTCACAATTACGTGTCCATTCATGGGACAGTAAAATGTTGATGATGCCAATGGCAAGTATGCAAAAAGGAGAAAAGAAAAAAATTGAACGACATAAGGAGATCAGAAGACGATCATAATTTTGATAATTGAGTCAATTTGCATCATTGTGCACCAGATCGCATGATGGAGAGAGATTTAATTAAAATTCGTTATAATTATTTTGCGATAATGAACGTGACAAGTTCTCTTTTATTACTGCATAAAGTAAAAAAAAAAAGCTTCTGTAGATGTAATATAATGGATGCCAATGCAAAAAAGAAATATTTCATTGCAACGCATAATTTTCAAGCATTCAACGATGTTGATTCAAAGCGACAGTGGAAAGATGGAAGCACGCATGAAATGATATCATGACAAACAAGTTTAAAGTGACTCGTGGGAAAATTCAAAGAGTTTGCGGGATGCATTTGACAGATATGTCATGTGTACAGTTAGGTTTTTAATATTAAAACATTGGTGAAAGGGAGATAGAAAGAGGGAGAACGAAAGACAAAGCAACGCAGCACGTGGATTTATCTTAAAGACTCGCGTCATCGTCGTTTAAGATTTATCTTAATCACAAGCACAGCGAGGCTTTCAACCGCAATTAAAACTTATAACCGAAGTCCAAACTCCATTTTTGGTATTAAAAGTTTTATTTTTTTTTTGTGTTTCTAAAAACACGCGATTAACGAGCTTCGCAATCAATCAAGATCAGCATTTACTGCTCCAGTGACATGTAGCTCATTTTCAACAAATCAATGACATCAAATTCTCCCTTAAATGGTCAATTATCGCAAAGATATAAAAAAAATATGCTGCTAGCACGTTCCCACGATAAAAATGAGTAAACTTCAAGCGCTCGCTTTGTTTTGTTATTGTTGTTTAACAAAAAAATAAATAATAAAAAAAAATTAAAATCCTAAAACAATTTATTCACATTGAGTTCGACGATATCATAAATCTGAAACTCTCAGTGAGTTCTACTCTACGAGCGCACATTACATCTTATGAATAATGTAACACAAAGTAAGTGTTTTGAGTTCGAGTGCCGAGGAATAAAATAAACAAACGATAAAATGTTAATATCGTGTGCATAGCACGAACTAAATTTTTCTCTTTCTCTCCTGTGTTTTTTGTTGAGTTTGAAGCATAATAAGAAGCATAAGAAAAGTGTACACAACACGTGGTGATAACTGGGTAAATTCAGATTATAATAATATGATGCTTCTTCCTGCTTTTGAAATGATATTTCAAAAGGATTCCTTTTCAAAAATTTCCCTTTCCTTTTTTTTTGACCATTATTCAAGTGTGACACCCGAAATTCCCAGTGAGTCCCATTTCAATCTCTCTTCCATGAGTCAGCAAATAAATAAACAAAAAATAAATAAATAAGAAGGAATTAGAGATGCCAATTTAACAAAAGAAGTTTTGTAAATTATTTATTTCTTGGGCATTCGTTTACTTTTCACTCGACTGCGATGCTATGACGGCGACTTGCAGCTTGTCAAAATTCCCATGGATTTTTAATTCTGGATCATGTTTTTTTTTTTTTAACGAATCATTCAAATTAGGATCACCGAAAGGGAAATCGTGCAAAATAAATAACACGAATCTTCCAAAATCGACCATTACCATCCTTCAAAATTGGCAACAATTATTAATTTGCATTAATTTAAACATCAATTAAAATCACAAATTTTACAATTTTGACTCATATGCGTAATAAAAGAAAGAAGAAGAAGAAGAACATTAAATATTCAATCGATTGAATTCAGCAGACACATGTCTTAATTTCATATCGTGAGAAACCGAAACAGATGTGCTTCCCGAAATATATAAAATACTTTTGCTACTCGTAAAGAAACTGTTTTTTTTTGAGAGTGGCAATATAACAAGAAGATTGTGAAATTCTATAAGAACCGCATGTGTGTGTATGGGTATGTCTAGGATATGGGTCTTTGTTAGACTTACATTATTCTTCATTTCATTATGATATTATTATGGGTTGACTGTGGGAACCAAAAATTTTGCAATAAAATAGAATGAACGAAAGAATGCAAAATATAAATTGAGGTTGCATTTGTTGATCTTTGTTATTCAATGTTGAGATTATATTGCACTCGTGGCTGGCGAAAGGTCGTCATCAGTTGGTGTCGATGTGTATAATTTTTTTTTTTGAAGCGAAAAAATTTGGGTCAACACACGATCGGCACAAGCGAAATAAAGATGGAAATTTGCAGTATATTTGAATAACTAATTTATCTAATTAACCACTTTAAAGAAAGCATGTACAAGTCGCGCGGAAGTATCAAAAAAACAGAAGTAATGATGATGATCCCAGATTATGGAGCAATTACAAGATTGGTTTTAATGAGAGGCCGGAATACTTCTTTCCATGTCTTGGCGGGAAACTTGATTACCGAAAATCACGAGCTTTAGCCGCCACCACACCAAAAACCACTTAAAGACAGTAGCTGAAAGGAAGTTTATGAGATGAGAAAATGTCTGTATAATTAATTATACTTCATTCATCATAATTATGAACAAACGACCGACATGCCATCGTCAAAGAGCCATTAACCTATGATAAGTAAAGCGCGAGTCTGAGATCGAGTGTCGAGTCTTTTACGTAACAAGATTAACTTTTTTTTTTTTTTTTAATTAATGAATGTCGCAAAATTTTTAGCTCATCTTAATTCCACAAAAGCCACTGAATGGGATTGGCCGATGTTAAATGTATGAGTAGAAGGCAAAATTAATAAAAGTCCATGCGATAATCATTTCCTCAAAAAAAAAAAAAAAAAAGAAAAAACGACGAACGACGATCATCGACACAAGAGCTAAGAAAAAGAGTTGAAAGGAAAATTGTAGAAAAGCTTCTTAGGCACGGCCCACAAAATTCCCCTTCGACATAATCTTTCATTTCGATAGCTCGCGCTCAAAAGCTTGCGGAGCGGCAAGCTGAAGCACGTGATTCATATATAACCGATTTTGTTTTATGATTTCAGTCGTTTTCTTCTTTCAACGTCTTTTCGTTCTCAGGCTTTTAAGATCGACGTTAAAAGAGGTTTATTTGGCTGGTAGCGAAAGACATTCCGTCGTTTCTTAAGATGCATTGCATTTCATTCACTATAATGAAGTTCAAAATTGACACTTGAAGCCTTCATTTGGGAGATTTTCAGATATTTCCGTCACGCGTTTCTTATAAAGACTTTAGGAAAAACAAAAAAAAAATTGAGAAGAAGCAACGAACCGAGAGTTCAGTGAAAAGTATTCAGTTTCTGTATGGGAAACAAAAAGCGGCGTGCAATGAGCTGAAAGGAGAAAAAAAAAAACACGGGAGAACTTTGAGTCTAGAGATGATATTTAACTTCTTTTTTATATATGTTTATGTGAAGAAGCACGGCTTAACATGCGCAAATGTTTTATGGGAACGAGACCCCGGAACGTGGAGACCTATCGGCATAATAAGGAATTTGAGATTTTCTTCTTTACTTTTGTCGTTGTTGGGAGTCATTAAATTTCCTTCTTCCCAGAAGGGAGAAGTTTTCTTTTGACTTTTGTTGTTGAATGACCAAATTTGGGCGATGTGCGGTGAAATCATTTTTCATTCCTGCAATAAGAATGCTCTTGACCGACGACGGTGACGACCATAAAACTATTTCAATTAAATTCTTTCGGCGATCGAAACAATCAATTCTGAACGATGGGAACGGATGTAGGTCATCAGCAAGCGAGCATCCAAGTGAGATAATCATCTCTTCTTCCTAATTTCTCAATTCCAATAACATCACACATCAAAAGCCGTTGTGCGTGTGTGTGTGTTGTGTGTGTGTGATGAGGGAACAATAAAAAAAATCAATAAGTAATTATACTTTGATGTTCATTTCATTGGATTGTATATTGGAACGTCTTCACTGCTTTAATTTGTAATTTTTCGGGGTGATTCGATAAGTTTTGTGACTAAAATTTTTCATCACGATCATTCAGACTTTGTTGTGGAAGTCATAATTTATTTGGTCATGTAAGATTTGAAATTTGTTCATGTATATGACATTATATGTGTACGATGCCATAAAACTTCACCCGTGAGAAAAACATTTTCGTTTTCATTCCTATACATTCCCCCATTGTATTATTATTCTTTGAGCATTTCTTATAAACAGCTGAAGACAACAACTACACAGCGCATTGAAGACATTCAGTCAAAACGACGAGGAAAAGAAAAGTTCCCACACTTCTTTTATGTTCTTTTTTTGCTCTGTAAATGGTGCTGCTTTTTATTAAGAAAGATCTTTTTTTTTTCCTTTCTTTATTTCAAATTTTTTTTTTTTTTTATTCGGTTTCAATTGAAACAGTTCAATGCGTTTTATGTAATTTTCTCCTTAATATGCTTTTATCATTTAATGTTCTGGATGCGCACAGACAACAATTTGCTTTCTTATGATCGATGATTGAATTGTTACGGTCGCGAGTAGAATACCGAAAAAAAAGGGGAATTCAATTCTATTCTTCTATTGGATTGGTTAATGATGATGACCATCGCGCATAATAAGAAAATGAATTCTGAATGAAATTGTTGTCATGCAAGAAATTCAAGAAAGTATTGCGTCTTTAACTAAAGGACATGAATTGCATTTGACCCTTCGAATGTTAAGTAATTTCAATTCTCTTATCCCTTGCAATTGTGGCACCCTTTCGACTCAAGACGAATTTTTAATTTAAATTTGTTCCTATGCCCGAAGCTCAAACGCAATCGAATCGGCACAACGACTCAGTTCTTAAAGAGGGTCCTCATTCTCATATCGCTTGTTCCAGAGCCTCGAGCTACGGATAAACAAACCATAAAAAAAGTATATACTCTCACCAAACGTCGCCCTGACCTACGTCGTTGTCGTTATTACATAAAATACCAACCCAAAAGCATGGCACACAGTCAACCTCACGTCGAACGATGATCGCAGCATTAAAGAGAGAGCGAGCGAGCTTTTTTCCCCTACCATAAATTCAGTTTTACGCTCACCATCCGTAAAATATATATCCAAACAGAATCGAATGAATGAAATGAAGGGAAAAAAAGAGTGGCATGGAAAAAGTGTATTCTTTTTTTTTTTTCAGTTCGAAACAACTTGAGACAGTTATTGGACGTATGCTGATCGCGCGTCTAAAATATTTTTATTTATTTGTGTAATCGAACAATTGAAAGTTCTACTCGACCAACGTTCTAGAGTGTGCCGTCGTGCGATCATTGTCAGACACATTGGAATCTTGATAGTTGATTGTAATGCACACATAATCAGTGGCACATTATAAATTGCATAACAGTGAGATAAAAATCAATTAGTGAATGGACACTTAAGAAGAGTCCAAGAAAATAAAATAAAATAAAAACTAGTTTTGGGATTAAAAAAAAAGTTATTAAGAAAATTTGCGTGTTAAGTCAAATGCGATTTAATAAAATGGCACCAACGATGGGATTTAGCAGTAGCAATAATAATGCCAATGGAAATGGACAAAATAATAATGGTGAATCATTATCAAAAACATATCAATACAGGAAAATTATGAAACCGATGCTAGAACGAAAAAGGTAAAAAAAAAAACTGAATAAAAAGTTTCAAAATTGCAAATTCTAATAAAAAAATTTAATTATTTTTAAAACAGACGAGCTCGCATTAACAAGTGTTTAGATGAGCTGAAAGAACTTATCACTGGCGCCCTCCAAAGCGTAAGTTGAAAATTGATATTGCCGTCGCTTAACAAAAATGTTCACACACAAAAAGTCTTAAACGGAACTTCCTTAATTGTTTTGTGTAATGCTAATTATCTTTCGTCCAACTAATTAGTTGGCATTAACTGGAGAGAAGAAATAAAATGCCATCACAATTGCATTCTTGCGGAACGAGATCGTCGTCAATTTGACTTTTCTCACAATTTTATCATCATGCGCAATGGATTGTTAAAGCTCACGCGGGTTTTGTTTGGCCGTGTTCCTTTTGTTTTAATTGTAATTGATCTCCTCTCTCACTCACTCACAATCACTGTTCATAATGAATATTACCTAATAAAGCATCCAAAAACTCGTGTCTTGCGAACATTAACAAACTTCATGATGAATCTCAGAACTAATCAAAATTAATCTTTTTTAACAGACTGATGGCGAGGAAAACATCACAAAGCTGGAAAAAGCAGACATATTAGAACTGACTGTTCGGCACTTTCACAATCTCAAACGCCAAAATAAATTTTACATCAAAGCGGAAAATACTTATGCCGATCGTTTTCGTGATGGCTTTTCACAATGCGCCAAAGAAGTAACGAAATTTCTGTACGGCCAACAGAATCGTGCTGGAGACAATATCGTTGTGCATCTCAACGATTGCATCAGACGATTAGATTCGTTGACCAACGGCAACAGTTTAGCAATCAATAACAACAATAATAATAATAACAACAATAATTACATCCCAAATGAAAACAATAATATGCCAATGGATCTCAATCAATCGCCACTGTTACCATTTGGCCATCAGAATATTCGTCAACCAATTCCGATGCCGTTGTTGAGAAAGAGTCCAATTCCAGTTCAAAACTTTTTACCACTTCCGACGACCCACAAACAGAATCTGTCATCATCACAAATTGATGCAGCGCGTTTATTAGATGGGGGAAGTCCATTAATGCGACCAACAAGTCGCGATTCAAATCTCTCATACCGCAGTAGCACATCGCCAAATCCAAATAAGGATGATCCTGTATGGCGTCCGTGGTAAATACAATAATTAATAACTCTGTACTAATGCATGCATAAAATGTATAACAAATCATCGCAAATGCAATTTCCTATTTGAAGTGATTTTTCCTCCCAAAAAAAAAAGAAAGAAAATTTTGATTGTAAATTTATTTAATGTCTTCCAAAAAAAAAAAAAAAATTAAATCAATGCTCAATTGAAAAAATTATGTTGTAAATCTCATCAAAATTCCTTTTCTCAATCGTACGTCAATTTTTTATCGAATTAATTGGTTTAACAATTTTTTTTTTTGTGAATTAAGTCTTTGTCGTGTGTGGCTTTTTATTATTACTTCGCGCGTTCATTGTTTGTTTAATTGTTTGCGAGTGATGTCTTTTAAAAAGTTTTTTTTCTTGAATTCTTCTTTTGACTTTTTCATTGACAAAAAAAAAAATTAATGAAAAGTTTTTAATTTTCTTCATTTAAGAGCTCGATGAAAGTTTTTTTTTTATTTTATTAATTTCTCCGGACTTGAAGCATCAAATTGTGTAAAATTTTAAGATGTTTCTTGTTTTTTTTTTTCTTTCTTATAAAGCGAAATGTTGTTGCATTATTTTTTTAACCGTTTAATGCCTAATTAATTGAAAAGACCATTGTGAAAAAAATGACTTTATAATCAAGACAATTTATTTTAAGGATACAACTTTATTGAGATTACTGTGATAATCATTGAATGATAAGAGAGATAACAGATTTCTGTAAAAAAAAATAAAATAGAAAAAGAAAATAATTTGTTGACTTTAAAATGTTTCAGATTGTCAATGATTGGAACTTGGAGAGCTGAGAAACATTACAAACCGCAACATTTTTTGAAATAAGTTCTCAGGCTCCGAGTTTATTATCGCACATTAAGATTATGCTTCTGGCAATGGCTTCTGTGGCTTCTTATCAAATGTGCTCTGCTCTGCTATTGAGACTTTGTTGAGAACTGGTTATTTTTTGCGCATTCACCTCAATAACCGTTCCGCGTCCGGTCGATTCATGAGAATCAACAAAAAAAAAAACAAACTTCAATTTTAAAGGCGTCGAGTAGAAGTCATAAATTTTACTTTGATGTCGTCTGGATATGTTCATGATATCAACCACCAACAGCATCATTTATCTTTTTTGTAGTGATGAGATAAAAAAAAGAAGCAAACTAGTGAATGAAATGATGATAATCATGTCTCAGATGATCGTAAATTCCTTTTTGTGTCATGTCTTTATAATTTAATATTTAGTTCATTCTTGCAGTGATCATTTTGCAAATTTGCGCCAAAGCTCTTATGTGAAACTCAATTACCAAAACAAGATCACTTTACATCACCATCACTATCATTAGAACATGAATGGAATGCCATAAGCAAAGTAAGCGTCACCGCAACACTAGATGGGCGATGAAATTTAGAATCATTTATTACAATGTATCTCATCGAATGCGGCATCAACCCGATCATTATCATTATAATATGATCGTCATCGTTGTTCGACGAAGAAAATTAGCTTTTGCCACTGCACAAGACATAAAAAAAAAATGTAAAAATTGCACAAGCTCAAAGCCCATCCGCATATTATAAAGAATCAATTAACACGTTGAAGCAAAAAGCCAAAAAAAAAAAACGGATTCGTCGAGCGTGTGAAAGAATGAACACGTCGTAGCAGTGTATGGAAGAGATGAACCAAAATGACGCGGCAATAAAGAAGACACTTAAAGTGCCCGCGTCTAATCATCTATACAACAAAAAAAAAAAGAATCGACGGAATTAAAATTACTCATTTCCAGTATGATTCCACATTGCGTTATGCTTTTCAATTGAGGAGGCCCCCACTGAAACAACATAATATTGCCAGGCAAACAATTTTCAAACATTAAAGTAAGAGAGACAGAGAAAGAAAGACAGAAAAAAAATGAAATAATAATTGCAAAAGACTTGATAAACAAAATGTATGTGATCGCTTGTGCCGCGACTTTCCCATCAATGGCACTATACGCGAGAAGAGGCATCAGAGGCACATGACAATGTTTATTTCAAACAGTATTATAGAGACGAACGATGAGAGAAGAGAAGGAGCAGTCACGAACCACACGAATGCTGATGACATACGAAATAACACTCCTCACTTCAACTCTGCGCCACATGTTCCATTCAATGCTCTCGAGCAGCACAATATTTTTTTCCCACGTTTTGGAACTTTCATTGTTGTTGTTGCTGTCGTTTCTGGTGCTCGTGTGTGTATAGGATATGTATAGTTGGAGCATAAACAGCAAAATGCTTTTTTTTATCGAATTAAATGAATAATATTTCTCCATGCGATAGATGTATGAGTGCAAATGTTATTTATAACTTTATTTAATAAAATATTATAAGTCGCGTTTTTTCTCTCTCTCTCTCTCTCTCTCAATTTCTTTGTATGCCGCGCGATCATCACAATGACAATATCCCTTCTTCACTCCCCAATTCCCCTCAACTCAATACATACGATTTCAAATTATTTCAGCATGACATCCAAAAGCTCATCTCCTCATCTCCCTCTAGATTTTATTCTTTAATTTAATTTTCTCATCGCATACACAAAACCAGTCCCCACAATGAAACGACCATTAGGTCCACTTAAACGAAACAAAATGCGATATATGTAATAAATTAACAAAACCCAGCGCATGAATGAATGAATAAAATGAAACGGCGGCGCGGTGACTATGAATGGACACGCTTCGAGCTTACTATAAACAACAATGAATAGCAACAGTAAGAAAAAAAAGCACCACACGAGAAACTTGTTTGATGGTGATTTTAATGTGTTGGTTTTAATGGTCGTATATGACTTAATTATTTATCTATCTATTTACTTTCTCGACGCCCCCATTATCCTTATCACTATCATTGATTAATATAACATGTTCTAAATAGAATTTATTTGTTTATTTAATGTTTAAATATTTATGTACACAACGCATGGAACACTTTCGATAGCATGTCACTTTGTTTTTTTTTTTTTTAATTTTAATTATGAATGACACACAAATTGGTATCAAATGATTGCGATGTGATTTTATTCCAAGTTCTTGATGATTGTTTGCGTGATTTCGTAATCTTTTTGTGATAGTTTTTCTGTGATATTAAAGTGATCAGCATCGGCAACGAGATGATATTTTGCATGAAGTTTGGCGAGTTTCAAATGTGCTATAAATTGGCGTGATTGTTTTTGAAGTGTCGGTGATTCATCGCTTCCGACATAAGCATCGAAATAAATGCTGTAATCTTGTAAATGGCCAAATTGATGTTTCATTGGCGATAAGAAATCAACATTTTCATCGGTAATCGACAATATATTGTCACGATTAACTGCTGTTGTGTTTCTTAATTCACTGACATCATAAATGCCCGAAATCATGTAAATATTTTTTAAAAGCTCAAACTTCTCTCCCAACCGATCAATCATTGTGCCGCTCACTAAATATGTTATCAAATGAGCACCAGACAAATGGCCAATGAATGAAACACTTTTAGACTTATGTTCAGCTGCATAGTTGAAAATTCTTTCGGCTGCATTTTCAAATTGTTCAATAACTTGTTCCAACGTAACATCGGGGCAAAGGTCGTGATCGAGAACGAAAACTTTTGCATGGTGTTCAACCAACGGCTTAACTGCATATGCTGATGTGTGTTTATTCATTCCCTGCCAATAGCCACCATGTACATACACCACAATTGGTGCATCAGCCGGCAAATTAACTCCATAAATGTCCAACTGTTGACGGAAAGTGTCACCATAAGAGAAATTTAACAAGCAGTTGATTGCATAACGATTTCCATCCGATACTACAATACATCAAATAAATTTCAAAATCATTTCAGTTGTATCATATCCAATTAAATATTCACCTTGATTTCCAAAATCTTTATGGCTCTCCAGTAACTCCTTTGGATCGTCAAATCTCTTTGTCCATTGAGTTGGATCGTATTCCTTTTCAAGGTCACGTGGTGCCATTTTTCTTCAATCCTCAAAAAAATATATTATATTCCAAAGTCACAAGGTCTAAACGAGGCTCGTGCCGGCTTACAACTGTTGTGTTTTCGAATTCTACGCGATGTTTTTATAGACACGAAATAAACTGCCTTCTGATACAACTTTTATCTCGCCAAATGACGTTTTCTAATAATGTACACACGTTGCGACGTACTATCATCATACAAATACAACGCACTTATACACAATCAAAATTACCATTGTTAAGTCGAAACACTTTTTATATTGATTAAAATGATTAACACAATATTTTTGCAGGGTCAAACATTTCACTCCCGCAACACCACAAGGAATTTTCGTGGGCGGATGAGTTTGATTATTTAATTTCAAGCAATAACTATGTATCACTGCAACCGTTATCAGCTGTTTTCTTTGAGAATGTAACATTTAAATTTGCTCAATCTAATGATTCCTTTTCCAATTCGCTTAGTCACATGAGAAGATAAGAAAATTATTTTTGTTCAAAACAAACAACACCAAACACGAGCCGAATAAAAAAAATACCATCATTGACGATTTTTTTTTTATTTTGGTTTTATTTTTGTTTTGATGAAAAAGTTTACTTAGATAATAGTTTTCTTCTTTTTTCAGGTAGTTAAAAATGTAATTTTACGTGTGTGTTTATAATAAAAATATAATTGATTGCATTAAACACCATTAAGTTATTCGCTTTTGATTTCTTTAGATTTTTACATAGGTAGTTCCAGTACTGACATAGCTCGGTGGAGGCTGCGAACCACCTGGACCAACTAATCTTTGATATTCTTCGGCATCTCTCATTAGTACATACAACGAATAAACGGCCAAGAAGCAATACAAGTTGAAGACTAAAAAAATTTACAGAAAATTTCAATAAATTCACGACTATTTTGATATATGACTCACTTAGGGGGAATGCACCGAAGATTAAAGTGACAATCGAGTATCCAATTGTTTGTGGTGACGTGAAGAAGTAAATCCCAATTGAGATCCATAATACGGTATAGAAAACAAGTCGAGATGCACGTTCAACCATCCAAGGTACTAGGAAAAGTCGCTTATTGTTAGATGCACCGTGAAGGAGAAAGAGAGATGCAACACATTCGACGACATAAAATCCAATCAACATGGAAATTGCAGAAATAGCAAAATTTCGCATGAAATCGACATCATCTGGCGTCCAATAATCAGGATTTTTTCCATTCGTTATATTCAGATCTTTGATGAAGCCATCAATATCATTGAAAGATAATGAACAAGTGATGATTGAAAGAAAAGCTGATACAAATCCTAACCAGCCTAAAATTACAGATCCCGTGTGTAGACTGAAGCAGAAGAAGCCATCCAAGACGAATAATGATGACGATGAAGGCATTTCTCACAATGTTTTATCAGTAACTGAGCTTCTAGAAATGAAACGTAGATTTATTATCAGCACAATGACATGCATTTTTTTAAACAAGATAAGAATGAATCAGAAAGTCATTGAAATTTCATAACATTGATTCTGTTCCAGAATCCAGAAACACTTTGATACTTACCTTGAACCTTCACTTTCTTATGCTGCTGCTCTTAAAAATTTGTGTTGGTAAAAAAAGAGTTGAATGGCTTTAAACTTTTGTTTATTTTCTTTATTGTAACAAATAGGACGAGGAAACTTATTTCTTACTTATTTCGTCTTTGTTTGTGTTATTTACTATTTCGTCAGAGTATAGGGTGCTTCAAAACGCCGGATTCAAAATATTCATTAAAAAAGTCATACATACATACTAATGCAGCTCCTTAACTAGCACCCTGTTTATTTTCATTTGAAGCACTCTGGTCAAACGCAACCCATAGAAATGCGATGTAATCGTATGAACGAGCGTATCGATCTGTGTGTATCAATAAATCGGATCGGAGTTTTTTGTTTAAACTGTCATACAGAAGACTTAAAAATCATCATACACATACATAAAACGATTTTTTTGAACATGGATCGGTGTTCATATGTGCAAGTAGTTGCAGATCCCTCAAAAGAGGGGCATTAATGTAAACAACTTCACCGAAAATTTAATTTACCGAAATGACATCAAATTCACTTGCCAATAAAAACAAAAAACATTTTCTGGGGATCCCAGCTCCACTTGGCTATGTAGCAGGTGTCGGAAGAGGGTAAGTGACTGTGTGAAATTGAAAAACGATTAGAAACGAAAAGTTAATTTTTTTTAGTGCAACGGGATTTACAACTCGTTCAGATATTGGTCCAGCTCGAGATGCTAATGATGTTTCAGATGATCGACATGCTCCACCAACAAAACGCAAGAAAAAAGATGAAGAGGAAGACGACGATGAGGACTTGAATGATTCTAATTATGATGAATTCAGTGGATATTCTGGTGGAAGTCTTTTCTCAAAAGATCCATACGATAAAGATGATGCTGAGGCTGATGCAATCTATGAATCGATTGACAAAAGGATGGATGAAAAGCGACGCGAGTATCGTGAAAAAAAAGAGAAAGAATTCCTTGAAAAATATCGTCAAGAACGCCCAAAGATTCAGCAACTGTTTTCTGATGTTAAAAGAGCACTCGCAACAGTATCGGAAGCTGAATGGGCTGCTCTACCTGAAGTTGGTGATTCTCGTAATCGCAAACAGAGAAATCCCAGATCTGAAAAGTTTACGCCACTACCAGACAGCATACTATCAAGAAACATGGGAGGTGAAAGTGCAACAACCCTTGATCCACGATCAGGATTAGCTTCAATGGTTCCAGGGGTTCAGACGCCAGGCATGTTGACACCCAGTGGTGATCTGGATTTACGCAAAATTGGACAAGCAAGAAATACATTGATGAACGTAAAATTGTCTCAAGTATCGGATTCAGTTACTGGGCAGACAGTTGTTGATCCCAAAGGATATTTGACTGATCTTCAGAGTATGATTCCAACGTATGGTGGTGACATCAATGACATTAAAAAGGCAAGATTACTGCTGAAGAGCGTTCGCGAAACAAATCCGAATCATCCACCAGCCTGGATTGCTAGTTCGCGTTTGGAAGAAGTTACCGGAAAGGTTCAAATGGCTCGCAATCTAATTATGCGTGGCTGTGAGGTGAATCAAACGAGTGAAGATTTATGGCTTGAAGCAGCTCGACTTCAGCCTCCTGATACAGCAAAAGGAGTTATCGCACAAGCTGCACGTCATATTCCCACATCAGTTCGAATTTGGATCAAAGCTGCGGATTTAGAAACTGAGATAAAAGCAAAACGTAGAGTGTTTCGCAAAGCTCTTGAGCATATTCCCAATTCAGTTCGTTTATGGAAAGCTGCAGTTGAAATTGAAAATCCAAACGATGCAAGAATTCTGCTATCGAGAGCTGTAGAA
Source organism: Propsilocerus akamusi (assembly GCA_018397935.1). NCBI lineage: Eukaryota > Metazoa > Arthropoda > Insecta > Diptera > Chironomidae > Propsilocerus > Propsilocerus akamusi. Next base: position 19,599,080 of record CM031468.1, on the reverse strand, counting down.
TGTTGTAATACGAGTGTTGAATTATGGCTCGCACTGGCTCGTCTTGAAACATATGAAAATGCCAGGAAAGTCTTGAACAAGGCGCGTGAAAGTATTCCAACAGACAAACAAATTTGGACAACAGCTGCAAAACTGGAAGAAGCAAATGGAAATCATCATATGGTTGAGAAAATTATCGATCGTGCCCTTTCATCGCTTAATGCAAATGGAGTTGAAATTAATCGTGACCAATGGATGCAGGAAGCAATGGAAGCTGAAAAGTCGGGTGCAGTTAAATGTTGTCAGGCAATAATTAAATCAGTTATTGGCGTTAGTGTTGAAGAAGAAGATCGCAAACAAACATGGATTGAAGATGCAGACAATTGTGCAAAGGAAAGTGCATTTGAATGTGCTCGAGCTATTTATGCTCACGCTCTCCAAGTATTCCCATCGAAGAAGAGTATTTGGTTGCGAGCGGCATATTTTGAGAAAAACCATGGAACACGAGAAAGTCTGGAAGCTTTATTGCAGAAAGCTGTTGCTAATTGTCCAAAATCAGAAGTTCTTTGGTTAATGGGTGCAAAATCAAAATGGTTGGCTGGTGATGTGCCAGCTGCTCGAAGCATTCTTAGCTATGCTTTTCAAGCAAATCCTAATTCTGAAGAAATTTGGTTGGCTGCCGTTAAATTGGAATCAGAAAATGCCGAATATGAACGAGCTCGGCGATTGTTGGCAAAAGCACGAAGCTCAGCACCTACACCACGGGTAATGATGAAATCCGCAAAACTCGAATGGGCACTAAACAACTTTGAAGAAGCTCTCAATCTTCTCGATGAAGCTGTTAAAGTTTTCCCTGATTACGCGAAATTATGGATGATGAAAGGACAAATAGAAGAGCAGCAGGAGAAGTTGGATCAAGCAGCGGAGACATACAATAATGGCATCAAAAAGTGTTCAACTTCAACTCCTCTCTGGTTGTTACTGTCGGCTCTTGAAGAACGTCGTGGTGTTCTCACTAAAGCTCGTTCAGTTTTAGAGCGTGGTCGATTGAAGAATCCTAAAACGTCTGTCTTATGGTTGGCTGCCGTTCGAATTGAGATAAGAGCTGGAATGAAAGAAATGGCAAATACATTGATTGCGAGAGCTTTGCAAGAATGCCCAACAGCTGGTGAATTGTGGGCAGAAGCCATTTTCCTTGAGGGACGTCCACAACGTAAATCGAAATCGGTCGATGCATTGAAGAAATGTGAACACGATCCGCATGTTTTATTGGCCATTGCAAAGCTTTTCTGGAGTGAAAGAAAAATCCAAAAATGTCGCGAATGGTTTAATCGAACAGTGAAAATTGATCCAGATTTTGGTGATGCTTGGGGATATTTTTATAAGTTTGAATTGCTCTTGGGCACTGATGAGCAGCAACTAGAAGTCTTAAGTCGATGTGTGGCTGCTGAACCTAAGCATGGCGAAGAATGGTGCAAAGTCAGCAAGAACATTGCCAATTGGTGCTTCAAAACTGAGGATGTCCTAAAGGCGCTAGTAAAAGTTCTTCCCATCCCAATTTAAGAATTTTCAGCTTAGATTGTCATTAAGATATTCCTTTTTTTAGTTTATTAAAAAATAATCACTGAAACTGGAAAATGAACTTTATAAAAAATATTAAATGACCTAGAAAAATATAAACGTCTCTTTCATGCTACATCCTTCACCTTGATATTTTTTTTTACTTTTTCATTGCCAAAGCTTTAAGAGCTTCATGGCATTTACCAATATCATCATAATCATTCATCATCGATTTCAATTTGTTTTGAAAATTTGCAATACGGTCTGATCCCAGATTTGTGCCACCGTTTTTCAGTGCCGCTCTGCCGTTTAGCGAAAGAATCTTGAAACAATCCTTACGTAGAATATTATGACTCGGTTCATCCCATACCGGAAGTCCCTTTACATAAGTCCATGCCATTAAAATGTAATCAATCAGTGCATCATAGTGTTGAGAGTCGCTCAGTGTTTTCAGATGATTCATTAGCGTCCTAAAAAATAATCATTCAATTCAGTTTTGTACTGACAGCATAAACAACTTTGTCAACTTACTTTTTGAAAGTCATTAGATGTGTTGATGCTCTCGAAAATGCAGCGCTGTCAGTTCTACTTAGCAATCTAGAGCGAGGCGAGCTCTTAATAACATTTTTGCGTAACGAACAAAGCTGATTCTCCAGCGGACGTACATCAGGTAATGGAAGATTTTCACGTATTTTCTGCTCGATTGATTGATCTTTCATGCTCATGCTGCATATGATATCAATCAATTGATCCTGGCTAAGACCTTTTAGTAGGGTCTTCATTGGAACTTCGGGATTTGTGGCATTCATTGGCCGATCTTCAACAAACTTTAATCGCTTTGTTGGAGTTGTACATGGTGTGGACATTGATAGATTTAAATCAAATCCGGAAGTATCAACGAGCAGTCTTTTACGTGGTGAGCTTCGAAGAACCATCGAGGTGGAATTGTTAAATAGCTTCTTTGCTGGAGAAGGTGACAGAATTGACATATGGAGGCTGCTGTTCTTTTTTGTTGGAGTTTTAAATGGACTCTTTAACGGAGACCAGCTGATTTTAGCTGGTTTGTTGCGTCGTCCTCTTTGGCGAATAACAAGTTCATCGAGAGTTGGTACCGAACTAGAAATATGCTCAATTAGACTGTTTTCTAGTGAGCTTACTCTTGGCACTAGCGCTCTCTCGTGTGTCCACGATCTTCGGCGACTAATGTTATCCCAATCATCGGATTCTTGTTCTAAACTTCCACTGTCAACATGAATGAGTTGCTCCGGTTCTGTCAGATTGAGTTGTTGCATTATCCGTGGAATTTCATTCATTGCCGACCTAATCAATGTTTCGGTATTCATTGATTTTCTTAAAATTTCGTCTTGTTTTTCGATTTACTCAATTGTAATATGGACATGCACTTAATTATCTATCAGAAAATACACTAATTCATATTTCAAAGCTATTGTTCAATGCACAAAATAATATTTTGAGGTATTTTTCTTTTGTTTGCAATAGATTGTTTTCGTAGTTCCGATTAGAAATTTATAATCCGAACGATTTTGCCGCTCAAAAAAACGAACCCAAGTGAAATTTTTAAAATTTTACATTTTTCGAGCTTTGTGCTTTGATGGATATGTGCAAGTAAGTCTCTGATGTACTTCCATCTTTTTATACATGCATACCTTCTAACAAAACCTACTTGCTATATAAATATTTGACTATGTCAAATTTTCTGATAAATATCTCTCTCGAAAATAAAAACAAAGAATGAAAACATGTATCTATAAATAAATATAAAAAATAATATCATAAGGAGATTCCAGCATCCACCCACATATGAGCCAGCTCATTTTCTAATTGCCCCCACATTTTTCAGAAAAAGGTGATTTCAGAATCTAAAAAAAAAATTTTTATGCCATTTAAATTCAATTTTCCATCTATTTCTCCTCCACGTCCTACAAATGTCTACTTAGCACCAGCCTTGCTCACCCATCTTCACATGCCCACCAGCTTACTTATGTATAGTCATTTCTTTTTCATTCATTATTTATTTATATTTCATTCGTTCACTCGTTTAGTTTTTATTTTTCTGTCGACCGGAGTAGACGTTGCCAAATTGCTGTTGAAAATTGAGTAAATACCTGCAATAATAAAACAATTGTGAGAAGCATCTCAACAGAATTGTGTAAATTATTAATTTTGCACAAATCGTACTTATAAGTGGAGGCATCTGAGAGAAATGTAAGCAAATAAAATGTGAATATATATCCGTTAATCGGTAGAAACTGCTTACTTAGCTGCTAATAGTTTAAGACTGTATGGTGTTTTTTTAAAATAATTAATTAATGCAAGATTTCTAAATGCGTCAAAATATTTAAAGGTGAGATATTAACGAAATATCTCTTAAGGCCAAAAAATTGTTGCAGCGCAAGAAAAAAAAATGTAACCAAAGAGAGACTTAAATACAACATAAATTTCACTTCGGTGGCAGATGTCACAGCGAAAAAACGGTGTTGAAATAATATGTTTGTAAGCATAACTATTACTTGAGCATTCATTCCCACTGAATGATAGGTTTCAATGATTTTTTTCAAAACTTTTGCGCATTAATAATTTGCAAAGTTGTGTTTTAAACTGTTTCAACGTTTCAGCTACAACAAAAAGTAATAACAATATTTTATGGAACCAAATTCATATTTATTTTAATTTTTTTCGAGGCTCACACAGTCACAAAACTGCGTGACGTTTATCGAGTAAGAGACCTTATTATTAACCAACTATTCGCATATGTTTTCAGCACAAGTGTTCCGAAAGTGTGTTTTTAAAAAGTGTTCAAAAACTAAATAAATGACGAATGAGGTTTTCTGCGAAACGTCGGTTGTTACAGTGAAAGTTTTCCCGGCAGAGAATGATTGATTCGAGAGACTTCTTTATAAGATTCCTGTAAAAAAACCGCCGCGCTCAACTGTAATAGCCTCTCGCATGAATGATGAATTGTACGAATGAACTTATTGTTTTTGTGTGTGAACCTTAAATCTGATCTAAAAAAAAAAACATAAACAATGTGATGCAGCTCAATAATAAATTTTCTCAAATGAAAACGTGACTTAGTGTTGCACAATCCCTGTAGTTTTTCGCTTGCAATTATGAATTGTTGTTATTTGCTTTGAAGAGAACAATATGATGAATATTCGGTTTATTGTATAACTTTTTGCGGAAAAAAATGTCGAGACTTTGCGAAATATTCTCAGGCTCTGTTTGTTGTTTATTATATTTTATAATCAAGTCAATCGAATTTCTTATGCATAAAGAAAATTATGAATTCATTTTTTCTCCCGAAACAAAAATAAATGTCTCAGATAAAATTCCAACAGCAAATAAAGTGACATAGTCGACTTAAATAGGTTTTGGCCTTTTCAAGTGTTTTGCTTTCAAATATTGACAAATCACACATAACTTTTAACATAAACGCAACGTCCAATGACCTTCACCAAATAACAACTCGATGTCATTCGATGTTCTATATTTTAGTTTCATAATTGTATCCGAGCTGTGTTATTGCCGTCTGTTAGTGAGAGACAATGAATGCGTTAAATGTATTTAATAATTATCAGAATTTTCCATGATAATATTTTAGCTTTTTGATGGCGTGTCAAAACGTTTTGACATTCAGAATGAAAGATTTCTACAATATGATAAAATGGCATTGCATTATTTGTTGTTAGAAACGTGACTTTTCGTGAAGATCGAGTTAACAAAAAAAAAGAATAATTTGCAAATTTCACAATTTTGTTGAATGTTAAATTTAAGTTCTTTGCAAATACCTTCTTTAATTAACACATTCAATTAATTTTTTTTTTATTCGTTTCATATTTGCGCAACTCATTCGCATAAATAAATTCAATTTTGTGATAGTGTAAGAAAAGTATTAAGAAGTATTTCTTCAAGCTGTTTATTTCATTGTTTGTTGCAAGTAAATATTATGAGCTGATATCATCATCTAAGAGTTCCAAATCAAGACATTATCTTGCTCTCGAAACCGTATGAGAATATCTTTATTAATACATTTGCACATTAAAAAAAAGACCATTCTAATCATCGATCAATGAAAAAATAACTGCAAACTTGCCCAGTTACTTAAACTGTTAATTATTTTTTTCTATATATTTATTCTGAACAATTTCTCCACTTTTCTTAATTCACATCTTACTGTAACATTCCGTAACACGGTATCTGGTTGTGTGCCTCTTCTTGTCACGATTGAGAGGCCACGATGTGCTTTATTAAAATGAGATTGTTACACTTTCGAGTAACTTTTAAATTGCTGGAAAAAAAAATCACAAAACAATTTTCTTGAAAGCCAAGAAACACAAAAGAATTGTCAAATGAATTTTTACGCAATATTTTCGTTTATCCCCATGTAATATGCGGAGATATGGTTAAAAGCATTGGTATAAACAGAAAATCTTCTTGGAAATTATTCGACATTTGTTTGTCATCCAAGCGACCTCCGCCATTCATTCGCGAGAGCGACAATAGGAATTTAATTGAATGTACAACGAATAAAAATGTTGTTTTCCTTCTTCCATAAGTACATTGTTGATCGAAAATGAAATATTAATGACATTAACTGTGTTATTAAAAAGCCATCGCTATAGAAGTGCATACTCAAATTAATGTAAACAATTTCACCGCGACACCACGTGACTGAAGTCAAATTGGAAATCTTTAAGAAAATATATTAAAATTTTATTTTTCTCTTTTAATCACTCGTTTCCTCTTCACAAACGCCACTGCGCGCGATCGATACATTGATTGTTATTATTTGGGTAAAAGAGAAAATTAACGAATACTTAATAAATGGCTTGTGACAGGAATGCAAGAAAATAACATGAAAGTCAAAGATTAAAAGTGTATTAAAACAGCCCTCTTCGTCATTTAAGACCATAGCTAACAACTTCCGTTTTTCGACGTGATTTATTTTTGTATTCCATTCATAAAGTGTTAATGATTTGTGCATTTGATTTTGAAATATTAATTGACATTTTTCAAATTTCCCATTTCAGTTTATTGATTAATTGCTGCATGTGATATTTGAATACAGGGCTGAGTTATTAATTGACTACAAGATGATTATTTTGGATAAATGCTGTTGCTTCTTTCGTTTGACTACTGGTGGACTTATTCTCGGATGGCTCGGTGTTGGAGAGTCCATTTTTGTAATCTTTTTGACGATACTTGGTCTCAGCAATGTCGACAAAATCATGACTCATTTGAGAAATGAAACAGAATCTTATACGGCTCATATAAATGCAACTGACGGCAATGAAACGAGCATTTCAATATTCCGTCAACATCGTGAGCTGACACCCGAAGATGCTGCGATAATTGAAAGAGGTAATTTCATCATAACGGCAAGGATCATTCAAAACATCTAACTTAAATTGTTTTATGCATTTCTAGGCATGTGGGCTATTTTGACATTGAATTTAATTGTTAATGTGGTTACGTTAATTTCATCGCTGTTACTGATAACTGGATCAATTAGAGTAAGTCACGAACATAAATCATAAATATTATTATTTCTGCTTTCATACAACGGCATTGACATTGAAATGGCAATACATTAATTGACTCACACACACACTTTACTTTCACAGCGAAACTCCAAATTCCTGCTTCCCTGGTTGATTTGCGAAGCAGCATGTCTCGTATTCTCATCGCTCGCTGCTGTATCGAAGAGCTTTGAAATGTTATTATATCATGAAAATGTTTTCGAAGGGATGACGGCGATTTTCGGTATATTGATATTGGTCGGAATAGAGGTTTATCTGTATCTCTGCGTTTATTCGCTATATCAGTTGCTCAAAACGGAAGAAAAACAACGACTATTGCAAATGAATGAAATGCAACAAAACCAATCAAGTTCAAAAAATCCCCATGATGGACTTCCCCCATATTCAGCACTTGCATAATTTTTTTTATTTTCCAGGTTGCAAATGCACAAAAACCTTCTGTTAATTTTAAATTTATAACAAAAAACCAAAATATATTGTAAATCAGTTTAAATATTCAAATCACAGCATAATAAATTATTGTTAAAATATCTTTGATTTGAGAAATAAAAAATTTGATAAAGAAAAAAAATCAAAAGTCAAGAAAATTATCCTTGAAACTTTGAATGCAGAATTTTTTTTCTTATTTTAAACATTTTTGAATTTCTTATCAAACAGTTTCAAAAATGCTGTTGTTGGCCTATTGATCGTAATAATATTTAAATTGGTTTTTGAAGAAAAATTGCGTTCGTTACCTTCCCTTGAAGACTGTTTTTGACAACGAAACAACGATTGAACAGAAAAGCTTGATATAATCAGATCGATCTGATAATAGTTAGATAGGTAAGTATATATAGACAGGCGGACGAAAAAACGTCTAAAAAATTTTCCCTGCTACAGCACCAGAAGCGTTTCTCAATAACCTGCAAGTTTACTCTTACCGACACGAGATTATTGTTTTGCTTGGAGAAGTTTAATAAATATTTTTGTCGAATTTTCGTGTTTATTATTGGTAGGAATTGAAAGCGAAAATGTTTTCACAACAGCAAACAATTACGGCACCAAATCCGAATCCAATGAAGGACTATGAAGTGATGCAATCTCCAGATGACACCGTCTCAGCAATGGAGTTTTCCCCGGCAACATTACCAAAGAATTTCCTTATAGGAGGGAGTTGGGATATGACTGTTCGCTGTTGGGAAGTGGAATCCAGTGGACAAACCATTCCAAAATCTATGAAAACAATGACAGCTCCCATTTTAGATGTAGCCTGGCATGATGATGGAACAAAAGTGTTTATTGCCGGTGCTGACAAGACTGCACGCATGTGGGATCTTGGTTCAGATCAAGTGGTACAAGTTGCTGCTCATGATGCCAGTGTCAAGACATGCCACTGGGTGAAGGCTCCTAACTACTCATGTCTAATGACAGGTAAAGTTTATTCATTACTTAGCATTTTAATCGTTTCATGATTGCAATCGAAAGAGCTGTACAGTCAGGCGTACGAATGTGCAAGTATGGTTCAAATTTGTAAAGGGTTTAGTTGCAGATCTACCCAATGAATGTGCTCCTAAATGTTTTTCTAGATCTAGAATGCTCACTCATCCCTGTCTAGTTGAACATTGCTCGATATTTCTAAGAAGTTGCTCATATCCAACAAACTAGTTAATCAATATAAAGTATCTTTTCGTCAAAGAGGTGTAAATACATGCAAGAAAAGGCCATAGTAACTTATTTACTAGGTAGATGTGTACATAAAATATTACAATATTAATAAGAAAATATTGCACAGGCGAAATTTATTTCCCGCGTAAATTTGCAAGCAAACACAAATCTACTTAGTAATGGATTGATTATTTAATTTAGCGCTGAGTCTTGCGCCTAAGTCATTGAAAGGAAACAGAAATAATTTTGTTGTGGATTCGAAAACAATCCTCACATTTCTCGCTACATTCAAATGATCCACTCTAACGCGATTCTGATTACTTCGTAAATCACTTTCGTCGGCGGCATAGTAAAATCAGTTTTCTCAAGATGAGATTTGAAGGTCGAAATATATTTAAATTCGAATTGAAAACATACAAAAACTCCACGAGAATGTGTATGTAAGAGATTGACACAAATAACTCTCAGATAGCGCTTATTGTCCTTATAAGCATATATTGTATTCTTTTATTCAATAATTTTTTTTTCATCTTTATTCTAATTTATAGGAAGCTGGGATAAGACTATTAAGTTTTGGGATACGCGACAACCAAATCCGGTATTCCAGGTTCAACTTCCGGAACGATGCTATTCAGCAGCAGTTGAATATCCAATGGCGGTAGTAGGAACAGCAAATCGTCAAATTATTATCTATTCACTGGAAAATCAACTAACGGAATATAAACGGCACGAAAGTCCATTGAAGTATCAACATCGATGTTTGGCAATTTTTCGTGATAAGAAGAAAACACCGGAAACGCCTGCAGGATATGCCCTCGGCTCGATTGAAGGTCGCGTTGCTATTCAGTGGATCAATCCTATAAATCCAAAAGACAATTTCACTTTCAAATGTCATCGTGTTAATGGAACGTCTAATTATCAGGACATTTATGCTGTCAACGATATTGCCTTCCATCCAATTCATGGCACTTTAGCGACAGTTGGATCAGATGGAACATTCAGTTTCTGGGACAAAGATGCTCGTACAAAATTGAAAGGCTCTGAATCAATGGAACAGCCAATAACAACATGCGCTTTCAATGCCAATGGACAAATTTTTGCATACGCTGTTGGTTACGATTGGTCAAAGGTGAGCAGTTGAAATTGCTTGTTTATATTTCAACAAATGATTTATGATTTTTTTTTGTAGGGTCATGAATTTTACAATCCGCAAAAGAAATGCTACATACTTCTTCGACCATGCTTTGAAGAACTTAAACCGCGTCATTCCGGCTGATTGTTTATTAATTAAGGTAACAACTAATGTCGAAAAATTTTCATTAATAAAATAATTTCAAGGAAAGTGTCATGCAAGCGTTAAAGTGTTGGTCGATCACAAAATAAGAGATGATTTAACAAGAAGTGTTCAAATTGGTTGGGAGTAGCAAAAAGTAGGAAATCTTTACGAACTTTAAAAATAGATCGCGAATATTCAAAGAAGAAAAAAAAAATGAAAAATCGGCATTTTCATTTTCAGTTCTGAAATTTTGCTTTACTCGTTCATTCGTTATCTATAAGTAAAGTTCTCTCAGTCGCAAAATTCGGTCGTCTAATCAAGTGTTTAGTGCATAGAAAAAAAAATGTTAACTGTTAAGAAGTTTGGTGCACTCTTGGATCTATCATATGGCGGATATATTTCGGCACTACTTGGCATTGCTTTTGCTATTGTCACAATTCGAGTAATTCCTCCCGATATTGATTTGGCTGATGATGCTGACTCAGTAAGCAGCAATGCAACATTCATCTCAACAACAATGGCTGCTCTTACTGGAACGACAGAAGATCCTGAGCCCGAAGACGATGACGAACCGCTACCGGTGGAGGAGAGAAACGATGAAATTAATGACAGTAAATAGAAAATATAATTTTTTTTTTTTTCATAAGCCTCGAGGCGAATATGTTTAAATTTTTTTGTTCATCACAAAAAAATGTTTATTTTTAATTTTCACAGCGGTTCTGGGAGTAAATATAACTTTGATTTTCTTTGGGTGGTTATTGCTTATTGCTTCGCTGCTGTTGATCTACGGAACATTTAAGAGACAGTCAAGATTATTGTTGCCCTATATTTTTGCACTGTTCGAAGCTGTTCTGCTGGTAATTTTGCTGGAAGTCCTTCCAGAGTTTATCGACAATTTGGGTGTTGGATGGTTTATGTTCTTAAATGTTTTGATTGGTAAAAAATATTTTTATTTTATTGATGAAAACAAATTAAAAACATTTTTTTCTTTTTAGCTGTGACTGCATATCTCATAATTGTTGTATATTCGCTGTATCGCGAGATCAAGGAGGAAGAAATTAATGCTCTAAACGTTTGAGAAACATATAATATCGGCATTTTTTTTAACACATGATTGATTGAGCTTTTATTATAAATAATTTTATTAAAAAAAGATCGGCTGAAATAAAAAACTTCAAATAAGACAGAAAAAGAAAATACAAAACAACGTAAATTCTCAAAATGCAATCAGGACATAATTATCGACAATCGACTAACACATGAAATTGTTATTACAAAAAATATTTTCAAATAAAAATAAAAAAATCATTGAATGTTGTAAATATTTTTAATAAAAGGAACGAACGAACGATGAATCTGGATTTGAGGACGAACCATTTATTTTTAAGAGTTAGCTTTGTCATGGGGGCGCAAAAAATATCAAATTTCAGAAAATATTACGCTTGTGTTAAATTCGTATAAGGAAGCAGCAAAGTGAGAAGAAATGAGCTTTTTTTGCATTCTTTATCATAAAATCAATACGATTTTGCCTGGCGCCAATATTATTTATAGTCATTTCCATCCGACTATGATGCGCGCCGGTTAGTCTGAGCAACTTGTTGAATATGTACTAAATCATATTTACACAATCAACACACCTAGGTAGGTAGGTAGGAAATTGCGAAATTTCATGTGACTAGACTTTTCTTAACGGTCTCAATTCTGTTTTCAGCACGCGAAAACATTTTTAATTGGCAATCATTTTTTTTTTCGCTGCTGATATTATGCCGACGGTCACGACAATAGATTTCTTCTTTCTATTGGCAAATAAATGTTTCAGTTGTGAAAATATTATAGAAAAAAAAATTCATTAAACGCCGAAATGACATTTCCATTCTTCATCTACGCATGATCTCCACAGAGCGGAATATTCAGTTATATTATTACTTGTAGAGAGACTTTATACGACTTGTTGTCGCCGTTTCTGGTGAAAATAGAGTATTATTCTTAGTTGGCTCAGCTGGAGTTTGAAAATTTTCCTTTTGATTTTCTTTTAAAGTGGTGATAGACAGGGAAAATTATTTCAAATAAGTTAAAGTCGTGCGTGAGGAAAGTTATTGTGAAATTAAGTGAAATTGTGACGACTATTTCGTTCTCATAGCGACCGTAAGTTAAAACATACATCCACACAAATAAATTCCTAATACAAGTGCTGATGTTTACAAAAATTTTATTAATACGAGAGCATTGCTTGATTTTCGAAAAATTACACTCGTCTTTGAGAGCGGATTTTGTCAGGGTGTTGAATGCTTACAACAATTGAGATTAAAGATCGTCAGCAAAAATATTTGCATGTTCTAGACAAATTCCCAGAAGGTTTCGACAATTCAATCGACAAATGAAACTATTATTTTTTTTTGTTCATTTGATTTCAGCATAATGGCAGAATGTGGCATGGTTGATAACTTCTGCATTTGTATGAGCCTCAAAAAAGGTGGCATCGTAATCGGAACAATAACAGCTTTAACATCATTGATAGGATGTATTATATTGATAATATATTTTGCATCAGACTATAATGATATCGCAAAAGAAATCGCTAATGATGATCCCAACATGATCAATGAGATTAAGGAATATCAGTCTTGTAAGGTTAAATTCTCATAAAACAATTGAATTGTTTTTGATTATGTTAAGTAATTTTGCAGCAACTCAAATGATCTCAGGAATTCTTCTCGTCATGTCAGTGTTGCTCTGTATTTCATCGTTGTTATTAATTAACGGGATCAAAAAGGTGAAACATTTGAAATTAAATTTATTTCTAGGTTTATGTTACTCTAAAAATTTTTTTCTTCTTTTATCAAACAGGAATCGCAAAAACTTCTAAAACCATTTATGGCAATACTCTTTGTCACCATTTTGCTGTTGTCGATATTATCAATTATTAATTTTGATGGTGAACCATTCTTTGCGATGCTTTCATTGATTGTCGTTCTCATTTACTTTGAGATCTCCACATACTCGCTCTACAGATATATTGCTCCAGAACAATAATCTCAATAATTATGTCATAAGTCATATTTCAGAGAGGGATTCTCAAATGATATTTTTTCCATTATTTATTAGATACCAGAGGTTACTTTCATGTCGTCATTTAATTAATCAAATAATTTATTGATGTGCATTAAAATAGTAATAGCATTTGAAAAAAAGCTCTCCACAAATAAATGAAATATTTAAAAAGTTATTAAACATTTCTATTTTTCGAAAAATATATAAGGGATAAATATCTAACTATATTTAAAACGCAAAACAGGATGTCTAAATATTTATATTATTAACTTACTTTGTATTAATTTGTACTACATGTTTAACTTTGTAGAATGGCAGCTGAAAAACTGATTCAGTCAGTCCATGAGATGGACAGAAATGAGAGTTGCGTAAAAATAAAATTTATTCATTTGTTTTGTGCATTATTTATTGTTTTCTTATTGAATAATGAAGCCACTAAACATATTTCGAAGCATCATCATTTCGGAACTGAATGTTTATGCGTAATTAACTTTTGCAATATGAATTTCATAAATATGATAAACATTTCAAGATTACTGCTAATATTACGTCATTTTTACATTTCTCATTCTCGCAAATAAATCTTGAACGTAGCGTAGACCATACATGGATTTATTTGAATCAACGCCGTTCTTTAAATGTACGTTGTGGTGCAGCAGAGCAGTTCTTCCACTCCCAAACAAATTAATTTGACAATGTTTAAATATATAGGTAACTATTAGAATTAGAATGTGTGCGTCAATCAAATTATTGCGCTTTAATATTGTGTATCTATCTATCTGTGATCGTCTGTTTACATGTTTCAGTTTGTTTTTGAATCCGTTGGACAACGATCACTTACAAAGTCTGTCTTCCGATTTACGCATTAAAATTTCGAAATGAAGAAAGAAATGATTACAGTCAAGAAATTTCTTTGCTGCTTAAAGCTTGAAACTGGAGGTTACACCATTGGATGGTTGACTTTCATTTCCTCAATTTTAGGCGCAATACTAGTTGTTGCTGCAATCATTGGCATAGCAGTTGTTGGTTGTGAAGATACTTTCAAAGCATTTGATATCGAACTAAAGGAGAACAAGGAAAAATTCTGCTTTTACATTTTTGCTGGTAAAATTATTTTATATATTTTTAAAGTTAATTAATTTTTATAATTTAATTTCTTTATCACAACAGTGCTTTACCTGGCTCTAATATATTTGTTGACATATTTAATAATCTGCGCATATATTTCGCTACTTTTAATTAAAGGAACGAAAAACGTAAGCAACATTGTTATTGTTGTTTGTTATTTATTAACTATGCAAATGTTTATTTATTTATTTTTCAGCGTAATCATTCCAGAATTCTTCCATACATGATTCTACTTATTGTCGATTTCACAATTTCTTTCCTGTTTTTAATATTGTTATTTAAACTCCAAGGTGCACTCATTGCATTGGTTCAAGGATTGTTTTACTTTTACTTTTATGTTTGCCTTTACTCCTTGTATAAAATGTTCAAAGAGGAACCTGAGCGAGAATTAAATGAGCAAAATCAGACACTAAACGACAACAGGGCACAAGCTTAGATACATTGTTTTCTTACTGAATCCAATAAGAAGTTCTAAGCATTTTTGAAAAATTTATTTTAATATTTCTTTGTTGATTTTATATTTATAAAAAAAAAAAACTTTAAATCCATAAAATGATTTAATTGCAAGTCTGTTACGAGTACTGAACTTTTTGAAAAGGAGAACATATTCGGTTTAACTTTATTTCAAGGATCACAAAGGATCTATTTCTACATTTTAAATATCAATAAAAGCTTTGATAGAAACGACGATTCCCTCTCTTCTCGATATATTTTTTTTAAATTTCAGTTGTGTTAGTAAAATATTAAGAGAGTGAAACAAAATTTCCAACAACTTTGAGTGAAGGCATTTGGAATTTTTTCTCAGTCTCACAACAACTTTCAACAGTGACAGCTTGGTTTTTCCCACACAGGGGAAAAATATTTTAGTTCAATAGAGAGCTATACAACATGATTATTCTGCCTTACTAACATATAACTCAATCAAAAAAAAGAAGTTATTTACATTTCATCAACGACGGAATTAAACTTTACATTTTAATTTACAGCTTAATCATGGTTAAAGTTGAATTTTTTCTATGTTGCTTCAAACTTGAAAGGGGTGGTTTAGTGATTGGATGGTTTTATTTAATTTCATCGATTATAAGTCTTCTGAGTTTCATTTTACTTTTTATTGCGTTCACCGCAATCGGTTGCGAAAATATAGCGGAAAGAATTTTTGATGAAAATGAAGAAAATGATGTTGAAAAGTTATGTAAAATTGGAGCGGGTGGTAAATTAATAAATTTTTATAAACCAAATTTATAACTATTTTTTTAATTTTGTTTAACAAAAAATCATTTAAAATTTTTCAGTTATTATCACAGTTTCGATTATTGGAATTATTCTTGGCATTATTGTTGCATATATTTCTTTCTTACTGATAAAAGGTGTCAATGATGTAAGTCGGTCTGTGATAATTGTTTACATAACTTCATTGCAATGTTTAATTCTAGAGAAATCACTCGAAAGTTAAGCCATTTGTAATTTTTGCCGGCCTAATGACAATCCTTGCATTATTGGGAGTTTTTTCTTTTACAACAAAAGGATTTTTAAGTGCTGTGGTTTACGGACTTTGTTATGGTTACGCATGGTTAGTCACTTATTCACTATTCCACATGTTTAAGAGCGAAGCAGAGCGAGGACCAAACTCTGCACGTTTTGATGCTTACTAAATCTAATGCTCTACAAAATCTATAATGGCTTTCTACAGGTATTTTACTTAATATATTACTTATCAAAAATGATCTCTGAGTTTTGTTAAAGCACTTTCTCAATAGACTTAAATTAAAACTTTTTATATAAACCAATTTAGAAATATTAACTTTAAAAATAAATAAAACATATTTGTTTACAAGAACAATAGCTTAAGAATTAAGAAGTTTAAGCATGGTAAACATACTTCAAGAACAATACCTCTGCGAACATCTTTGTCTAAATCGATCTCTCATCGACAGAATTCAATTTTACTCCTTTATTTGCAGCTTATTTTTTTACCTTTTATTTAATTCCATCGATTCTAGGTAGGTCTTCTGTATTGCATTTTAGCTTGTATTATGTTCATTGCTATTTCTTGCGAAGATTTAGCGTGAATTTTAAAGACAAATAATAAGGAATCAAATGATTTTGAACAATTAATATGTAAAGCTGGGGCGAGCAGGAAGTTATCAAAATGGCGAGCCATACATTTTATTTCGTTTGTAAAAAAGAATGAAATTTTTCAGTTGTGATCACCGTTTTTATTTTTGGAATAATTCTTGCCGTTATCGTTGCCTACATTTCTTTTTTATTAATCAAAAGCATTGATCATGCAAGTCGTTTTGTGGTAATTGTGGGCATAACTTCTTTCCATGTTTAATTCTAGAGAAGTCCTTCGAAAGTTAAGCCATTCGTAATTTTTGCCTTCAACAATTCGGGTGGCCCATCAGCAACACTAAATATTTTTTTCCTTCAAGTAGTCGCAAATCAGCTTATTGAAGGTACTACAATATTCCTTTGACATATCCGAATCCGGATCCGGATTCATTACTGCAATTTCATAGACATGCTGGGCCAAGTGAATGTGCTGTAAAACATCTTTTTTTTTGTCATGTAGGACAACTCAAGGAGAAATCAAGAAGCAAAACATTGAGTTATTTTTATTTGGGAAAATAATTTAAAAACTGAATTTACAGCCTTATTAATCAAGGGAAACTTTTGCTTCACCAATATGCCGCAAATTATTCCTGAAAATGGTCATAAAATGAAACATTTCACCAAAAAAATTGTAAAAATATCATTTTTACTTCCACTCAATATAAAGTTTGTTTTTAATAATGACAAAAAATCTGAATCGTGTGATGATATGATTATAATGTACCACTTTCAAGTTATTCAACTTTCCGCAAAAGATTATATTTCGCGCAATTCAATATGTACAACAAACAACTCAAGTCCCTAGATAAAAAAAAGTTTCAACCTAAGTTTATCAGTATGGACTTTACTTCACGTTCGCAGTATTACGGAAATTTTCCCAAGAACGAACTCTCGATAAAGGATTTTAGTGATTTTTTTCTTTAAGAAATTGATTGTCCGGAATAAAAAACCGGTTTTTAATGAGTATATCTTACGATGCAAAATACCAAATATTGGTAAAAAGTTTTGTAGTTTTTTATTTTAGTTTTGTTCAGAATCTGCGATGAAGCTAACGTGGATTTTTATTTTACCGATATTATTTTGTAGCTTTTTTTGTGAAGGTTAGAAAGATCATAATTTTCCATTTCGATAAAATAAAAATTAATTTTGATTTGATGTTTTTAACAGCTGAAAAATATCCATCACCCGGGATGAAGAATAAAATCCCAGGAGACAGACCAGTAGTATATCAATTTCTACCACCATTGTCAACAGAGTCAACAACTGCTCCATCTAACTCTTGTCCAGAAGCGTGTGGAGATAATGCCATTTGCGTTCTCTCTGATCATTTTCCAATTTGTTCATGCCCAAAAGGTACCGCTGGCGACCCTCTCTATGTATGTTATCCTTTACCTCTTTTACCTAAGTTTATAGAAGAAATGGCTTAATAAATGTTGCGCTTTATTTTTATTTGTGCCTCAACCGGTAAATGTTTTATAATAGGATTGGGTTTCTTATCACATAACGTAAAAACTGTTTCATAAAAGAAATAATTTGTCAATTAGTTTGCGGAAAATTATAGTTAAATTATTTTATTAATGCGGATAATAAATATTATTGCTGTTACAGATGTCAAGTGAAATCTGGAAGATATTTTTGAAGGCCTGTGAGAGAACCAGTTTCAACATTTTATCTTTAAGTCATTGACTTTAAAGAAAACATAACATAATTTTGAAGGCCATCGAAAGAAAAAGATAATTTTAATAAAGATTAGAAGCAAATGATGTACATACAGATTGAGTTGTGTCAAGGCAATTTAAAGTATTGCTATAAAATATTTGAAATCATCGGCAAGTTTATAAAAATCTTCATCATTCTATAAATTTTTAGTTTTAATTTTGCCGGTCTTTTTCCGAAAACCGAAGAATTTCCTTTAGGCTTTGGTTTTATCAAAATTGATTCGAGGTTCAGCAACAGCAGTCTCATCTTCAAGCTCTTTGTTTATATCCAAAAGTTCTAAAACTCACTTTCCATTGATTAGTAAAACATATGCTTGAAAGCCTTCTATAT
The DNA here is from genome assembly GCA_018397935.1 of Propsilocerus akamusi. Taxonomy (NCBI): domain Eukaryota; kingdom Metazoa; phylum Arthropoda; class Insecta; order Diptera; family Chironomidae; genus Propsilocerus; species Propsilocerus akamusi. The sequence goes on along the minus strand of CM031468.1, from coordinate 19,580,720 downwards.
CCTATATTTTGCTTACTATTGTTTATTTATTTATTAAGATTTCTTCTGACCACAACAGTGATTTTACCTTTTTTTTATTATATTCGTTGATATATTTTCGTAAATTTTTTGTTAATTTAATTAAATTAATTATTTTTAATTTTCCAACATGATCATTCCAAAATTCTTTAATCATTGCATTGAATAATGTAATATTATGTTATCTTGTTGTTTGTGTTTATTCATTATATAAAATGTTCAAAGGGAAACCTGACCGCGAATTGAATGAATAAATTCAGATATGAGACGACAGCAGTGCATATCATAAATTTAAATAAAACTTTTACAAGTTATTGAATTTCATAAAAACTTCTACTCAAGCATTTAAAATATATATATTTTTATATTTGAGTTGGTTTTGTGATGACCAATATCATTTTTTTTTTAAATATCCAAGCAGAACACTTTATTAAAATCAATTCGTGTTTTGAGCTTCTGTTACTAACCGCCATACATAAAAGATCAAAGCGATGTATGATTACACGTTTCAAAATAAAATTTTCTAATTATAAAATATATAAAAATAGAATTTAATGTCTAATCTGCTACGAGTAAAGACTGAATATTGCTCTTGAATTGACAAATTGAATATGTTCCCAACAATTCTTTGCAAACAATATTTTAAGCAAGATTTTATATAGTTTTGAAAAATTTAAAAGAAGCGACGATTGTTCGCTATTCTCGTATATTTTTTTTTAATTTCAGCTGTATTAGTAAAATATCTATCAAGAGCGTAAAACAAAATTTCCAACAACTTTGAGTGTGAGCACTTCTAAATATTTTCAGTCTCACAACAAATTTCAACAGTGACAGCTTGGTTTTTCCTACGCAGGGGAAATTATTTTAGTTAAATCATTAGCATTTTCTGCTAAACTGCTAGGTATTTTAATTTCATCATAAAATAATTATTTACATACATCAACGACGGAATTCAATTTTACGTATCAATTTACAGCTTAATCATGCTTAAAGTGGAAACTTTTCTCGGCTGTTTCAAGCTTGAAACTGGTGGATTAGTGATTGGATGGTTTTATTTGATTTCATCGATTATAAGTCTTATGAGTTGCATTTTCCTTTCTATTACGTTTACCGCTATTGGCTGCGAGGATTTAGCGGAAAGATTTTTAGAAGCAAATAATGAATTAATGGGAACGAACTTTACCGAAATTGAATCAAATGAGGTTGAACAATTCTGTAAAATTGGAACGAGCAGTAAGTTATTAAAATGTCGAGCCAGCGAGTGATATACATTTTCTTTACAAAAAATAATATAAAAACTTCCAGTCATTACGGCAGCTTCGATTATTGGAATAATTCTTGCCGTTATCGTTGCATATATTTCTTTCTTATTAATCAAAGGCGTCGAGCATGTAAGTCATTTGAAGATAATTGTTTACATAGACTAACTTCATTTTAATGTATATTTTTAGAGAAATCACTCGAAAGTAAAGCCATTTGTAATTTTTGCTGCCATAATGACAATTCTTGCATTATTGGGAATTTTATCTTTTACACCACAAGGAATTTTCAGTGCTTTGGTTTATGGACTTTTGTATGGTTACGCATGGTTAGTCACTTATTCACTATTCGATATATTTAGAAGCGAAGCGGAGCGAGGTTACACATACAACTCTGCCCATTTTGCTGCAGGCAAAATCTAATCGCTTATAAATCGTTTCTCCGAAATGATGACAGAAATGTTAACACTTAATTAGCAAGTGTCTCAAAATGTCCGGTATTTAACATCATTCAGTTAAAACCCCTTCCAAAAGGAATTATACTTAAAAAATGATAAGCTCTATTTTTAACACGATTTGTCCCTAAAAATTCAATTTCAGTATCCATTTTTCCTACTATGCACTTCAATAATTTGGAATAAAGGTTCCGGTAAATTAAACATTAATGAAAACATTAAAAATGCCAAAATTTAGAGCCACTTTTTTCAGTTTATATATACAATAATCTATAGTGCTCGTTTTATAATTTTTAGGAGCCACTATTTGAAATAAATAGTGCCTGCAATAAAGTTTTAAGTGCCAGTTTAATCAAAATAGTGCCGCATGTTAGTGCCCGAAAAATTATTCTTAGTTCCCGAATAACGATTTTTACTGCCCAAAAGATTCAACCGAATTAAATTATCCATGTCGTGTTGCATTTTTAGTGTTAGAATAAATGTATTAAAATAGAAGCAATTTTGCGTGACAAATATATCTATCTAACCTAACCTCTCTCTAGATTCTCTAGACCAACCATTTCTTTTACAGATTCATTTTATGATGGAATGCCCGTTCCAAAAAAAAACCTATTGAAAAAAAAAAAACTTCATTCAAAATCGCCCTGTCCCTTTCGCCAGTTCTTTTTATTATAAGAAGTTATCAACTTCACATCTCCAATGAGAAAAACCAGTTTGTGATAGTCCTTTTGGCAGCCTAATAAAAAACTTGAAAGGGAAGCACTGAAGGACATAGAGCTATGGAAAACACGCTTTGTGAGCGATTTGGCTTGTCAAAGCTATGTCAAACTCGATGCTTCAATTCCACTAACAGATTTTTGAAAGCAAGTTTGAAAGATTTTAAAATTTAGAGTAATTTGAGCGAACTACCATCATTAGGGCAACCAAAATTTGGAATTAAGTTATGAATAAGTTATAATAACTTCCACCATTAAATTACTTTGTGATCATTGTCATGAGTAGAGTCATGAGTTGTCATGTCACAAAAATAAATTCACCAAACGCACCAAACTCACCAAATACCCGACACATGTATGAGAAAGAAGCTCATTTCTGATGGAATTCAACACAGCGATCGTGCTTACCGAGCTGAATATGTGTAGAAACAAGTTAAGTATGTGAAGGTAAAACATTTTTACGAATTTGTAAAAAAAAATTAAAAAAAGATTGAAAACACCAATCCAAAATATTTTTTTTTTTTATTGCTACGAACGAGAATGTTGCCTGATGAATTAATAATTTTAAAAATTTTAGAAGCTATTAGCTGCAAGCGTCAACACTTTATGATTTTGTGCTCTTTTTTTTTTAAAGTTGTTTTATTAGCATTTTTTTTTCTTCCAACTTTGCTCGCTGTGAGTATTCGAAACGATCACATTTTATCGTGAGCCCGAAGCTAACAGTTCAGTTTTTTTTTCTAATTCGCTGTACAAATTATAAAGTAGCAATAGTCAAAACAAATGTAAGCAAATTGTTTTATAGCTGATAAAAGAAGTTGTTTTAAAATTTGTGATAATGCCAAATTTAAAGCAAGTGAAAAGCATTGAAGATAATTCATTCATAAGGAAACAAACAAACATCTGTTGCATATTGCTGGATTGAAAAAAAAAAAAATAAGTCGCGTGTGCCTAATAGGCAAAGTCTATAAAAAGAGATGATGTCACGTGAAAAAATTTGTAGAACCAACCGTCGACTCTAATTCCACACATATTTTTTTTGGTTTGAAGTTCGTTTGATGCAGTTTGAGTGTTTCATTTTGTACGGTTGTAAAGTTTCAACAACATATTGACGACGATGAAGTCACACGACATATTTGCGAACTCATGACATCATTTCGCATTTGCTTTGCTAGAATTCAATGGAAACATTTTTTTTTTCTCTTAATTTTCATTAGATTAGTAACATTTAATCATCATCATGGCCTACACGCTAAGCAAATTTTTGTTCTGCTTGGAGCTGCAACTTGGTGGCATAATTCTCGGTTGGTGGGGAATGATCTCATCGGCAATCGGAATCGTAGGAGTTCTGTTGGGATTGATATTTGGTGAACGCTATTACAACACATTATTCCCAATTCACTTCAGCACTGGAGGTGCTTTAGCTGGTGGAATTCTCACGATTTTGTTCCTCGGTGTCTACTTTTATTTCTCATATAAACTTCTCCAAGGTGCCAACTCTGTAAGTTGACCATGAACTTTTTAAAAATGAAACCTAAAACAATAATTTTTTTCTATTAAATAAGTCCAATGGCTCGCTGATGTTTGGCTACTTAGTGATGCAAGGTATCATTGTTGTTTTATTCATTTTGGCGGTTATCTCATCACATGGAACGTCCCTTCTACTGGCCATCATTTATGCTTATCTTTGGTACTGCGTTTACTCATTGTACGTCGCATGTAACGGTGGTGGAATTGTCTAAAATAATTATACATCTCGCGTCGAATCATCCATTATGATTCAAAAAGTTGTCAATTGACTAAATTAATTGTTTTTAAAATTTTTTACGAGTCTCATTTTTTTTTTTACTAATTTTATATTTTTTTTTTTTGTTAAATTTGTTTTTCTTTTTTTAAAACGATCAAAATAAAATAAAAAAAATGTTTGCTATAAATTTTAAATGTTTCGATAAATTCAGCACTGATAAGCCACTGTAAATCTTTTTTGTCGCTATCAGTCGTTCAGTACTTTGAGAGAATTTGTCAAGTGATGTTTACGTTTAGTAAATTTTTGTGTTGTTTTCGAATCGAATTTGCAGGTTTTGTTATTGGATGGCTAGGAATAATTTCGAGTATTATTTCAGTATTGGCATTGATTTTTGCGCTAATTTTTGCATTCCATGATGTCGTAAATGTTATAAATAGTAGATTTTCAGTACATCAAGGATCGGCATTGCCCATAGTTGGTAAGTCCATTAATTCACAAATATGGAATCTAACAAGATGTTTGACCATAATTTATGTTCTAATAGTTATAATTGTCGCATTTGCTGTTGTCTTTGGATTAATGCTCATGCATTTATATACTTCTGTTTTACTAATACGCGGTACAGAGAATGTGAGTGACAAAAAAAAAAATGTTTGCTATAAATTTTAAATGTTTCGATAAATTCAGCACTGATAAGCCACTGTAAATCTTTTTTGTCGCTATCAGTCGTTCAGTACTTTGAGAGAATTTGTCAAGTGATGTTTACGTTTAGTAAATTTTTGTGTTGTTTTCGAATCGAATTTGCAGGTTTTGTTATTGGATGGCTAGGAATAATTTCGAGTATTATTTCAGTATTGGCATTGATTTTTGCGCTAATTTTTGCATTCCATGATGTCGTAAATGTTATAAATAGTAGATTTTCAGTACATCAAGGAGCGGCATTGCCCATAGTTGGTAAGTCCATTAATTCACAAATATGGAATCTAACAAGATGTTTGACCATAATTTATGTTCTAATAGTTATAATTGTCGCATTTGCTGTTGTCTTTGGATTAATGCTCATGCATTTATATACTTCTGTTTTACTAATACGCGGTACAGAGAATGTGAGTGACAAAAAAAAAATTTTTTTATTATCAGTTTATCGCAATAATCAGATTCTTAATTTTCAGCGTAAATTTCAGCAGCTGAAGGTCGCTTCACAAAATTGATTCGATTTAATCTATTTTTAATAATTTAAAATTTTTCAGCCGTTCTTGATGCTCGAATCATTCTTTATATTCCTGATGGTCCTAGAAGCTTTGATAAGCTTAAGAATTGAGCTTTTTATATCAACAGTCATCGGCATATATTTATGGTTTTGCATTTATTCACTTTACGAAATATTAAGGCATGAAAATAGAGCTCGTCTTGCTCGAGTAAGCTTGCATGCTGACAAAGCTTGAAACAAAGTTTCATATAAAGCTTAATAAAATTGTATCTTTTAAATAACAAACAAACTCGTCGATTCCAATACAACCACAAATTAATTTTGCGAGAGAAATGTTTTTCCTCAAGGCAGCATTTTATAATTTTCGGCAAAATCATCAGTTACGAGAAAAATTTTCATGCGAGTTGATGGTTTAATTTAAAGGAAATTATTTTCTGAAAAGTTCGCTTGATACATCACATTCGTGTGTTTCTATTTTTAGTTCCGGCCTTGGAAATGCCGATAGTCAACAAATTTTTGTGCATGCCACTTGAGAAGAGCGGAACATACATCGGATGGTTTACAATCGTTTGTTTTTCTCTCGCATTGATCTTCGATGTTGCGCTTCTATTTGCGGCATTTTTGGAACCGTCATTCGTTAAACATGAGGAAAAAACGAGTAATTTTTGAAATATTTTATGGAAACGGTTTTTTTTTAAATTTATTTCAATTTCAGTTTTCATCGTTTCACGTCTGATTATTGCATTTTGTTTTTTCTATTTCATTTATATATCTTTCATGCTTGTAAAAGGAACAAGAGAAGTACGAAAGAAAAATAGTTTTATTTATCAAATAACTTCATCTAAAATTTTCAGCATTCACACAAGAAAATCGAATCATTTCTCTATTTGCTGGTTGTTTGCGTGATCATTTCAATCTGCAAGCTTTTGGTAACTGATCAATATGCAGCTTATTTCGTTTTGTTGATTATTGGATGCGTTTTCTTCATTTATATATATTCGCTTTATACGATGTTTAAGAATGAAAGGATTTCAAACCAAATTGAATTAAATAATGTTTAATAAATAAATCATAAATTAAAAACTTATTTTCTTACAATGAAGAGTCTAAAACGTATCTATACTGATCTGCTTCAGAACTGGTTTATATTTTTATATTCATAATAACAATGTTCGGGAGTTTTTGAATATGAAAAGGAATGGGTTGAATGTGTTAATTATGTGTGCGTGTGTATATCATTGCGTTGTTTTGGCTTGGCATTGTTATATTTTGGATCGTCTTCAACATATTTAGTCTCTTTTGTGATTCTGTCGAAAAAAGATCATTGGGATTTTCATTTGAAAACATAAATATTTAAAAGACACAAAAAAATAATGATAACAGTTGAAAAATTCCTTTGCTGCTTAAAGCTTGAAACTGGCGGCTTAGTGCTTGGATGGTTAGGTGCTATCGGCTCAGCTTTAAACGTATTAGGTGCTGTCGGAATAATTATTTTTGTGGCAGTTGCTGGTTGCGAAAACATCTTTAGTGAATTGGATCAGAAAACCAAGAAAGCAATTTGTGGAAATGGCGTGGACGGTAAATCCCTTTCCTTTGATAAACTGGAGCCAAGAAAATATTTAATTAGAATTTATTTCAACAGTTCTCTACTCTTTTTTAATACTTATGGTGATTCTTGCCATAATTTGCATTTATATTTCTGTTCTTTTAATCAGAGGAACAAAAAATGTAAGCGAAATATTTTCGTAAGTAATTCACTCAATTGAAATTAATAAATTCTTTCTAGCGTGAACATTCTAAAGTTCGCCCATACATGATTCTAACTGGAATTGTTGCTGTTCTATCGTTCCTGCCGATACTTTCGTTTAGACTCGAAGCTGTAATCTTTGGATTGGTTTATGGAATATTGTACAGCTGTGTTTTTGTTTGCATTTACTCATTGTATTCAGTGTTCAAAGAAGAAGCTAAGCGTGGACAAAACTAGGTAGACACATAACTCGAATACACAAATTTTAAATACATTTTATAACATTCAATGAAACATAAAAATTCAAAATTGTACAAATCCAAATTTATTTCTATAGAAGTTTACTTTACATATATTATTAATTTTACTTACTTAAATCCTTCAAACAAATTAATTTTTTTATCAGACAAGACTCAGACTGTAAATTGAGAATAAAATTTACAAATATAACAAAAATTAAATGTTTGCATCGCTAAAGCGTAAATGATAATTTTTTTTTCTTATTCGAGCAAAATTGACCGAATAAATAAATGCGGATATAAAAAGACTTGAAAATCTGCATTCAAATATATGTAGATATGTATACTAAAACTAGTATAATTAAATTACTAAAATAATATATATACATAAGGAACAACAGGACTGGCAGAATTCTGTCTTCTTGTTATTTTTATTATTCGTATAACTTTCTTTGTATTTATCTAAAATATCAGCAGCGTCTAAAATATCAACATCGTGAAATTAAAATCGAAATTTGGAGTGAAGATATTCCGAAATTTGGTTAGTTTAGCAATGTATTCCAACAGTGACAGTTGGGATTTTAAATAACAGAGGAAATTATTTTAATTTGATTGAAAGTTATATAACAAGCATGTACATATTATATATATTCTGACTATCCTACGTTTAATTGTATCATAGAATAAATACAACTTAATCATGCTTAAATTGGATACTTTTCTCACCCGGCGCAGGCTTTTTTATAGTAGGCAAGGTTCCAATTTAATTAAAAATTGGCTAAAATTGGCCAAACGTCCTATGAACTGTTTAGACCAGTATGCTGACGTCATTGATGTGCGTTTAAATTGCATCAGATGCAAATGCAAAGAACAAATTCAAATTGTTGTGATAATATCTTCTGCCTTACTTTTCGTAGCCACATTAAACTGATCACATTCAACGTTGTTCCAAAAAGCACACAAAATTTCCTTGAGTTGAAATCGGACTGGCTTTATTGTGTCAACTCTTGCTTTCCGTCGTGTGTTTGAAAATGGTATCAGCATTAAACCTAATACGTTTGTCTTTATGATCTCCCATCGTATTTTTGATGCTGCAAAGAATTTGTAGAGCGCTTGGAGGTGGTAAAGAAAAAGTTGATGATGATACAGTTGTTGATTCGGCAGGATCGTTTACAACCAAGTTGAGAGTGTGGCTGTAACATGGCATAATAATTCTTTGGGTTTAACTGATCGATATGCAGCTTATTTCATTTCGTTGATTATTAGATGCATTTCCTTTACTTACATATTCGCTTTATACGATATTACGATGTTCAAGAATGAGAGGGTTTCAAACCAAATTGAATTAAATATTGATTCATAAATAAGTCATAAATTACCGGTTTTACAAAACTTATTTTCTAAAAATGAAGAGTTCAAAACTTATCTTCTTTTACTGTCTATCAGTTGTAAATATACTGAGGCAGATCATGAACAGGTTTAAATACATAAATTTATACATAATGACACTTCGGGAATTTTAGGCATAAATGATGTTAATAATACATTTATTATGCAACAGACATATTTAATAAGTATTAATTAGATATTTAAAAAAAAAAAATTAATCAAATATTGCAGTTGAAAGAATAAAAACAATTTGAATTGAACAAGTATTAAAAATGATAATTTCCAAAAATATAAGAATGTGATAGTTATGCGCGTATCTAATATTGCGTTGTTTTAGCGTTGTTAAATTTTTGATCGTCTTAGTCTCTTTCGTGATTCTGTCGAAAAAAGTTCATTGGGATTTTCGTTTGAAAAAATAAATATTTAAAAGAAACAAAAAAAAAATAATGATAACAGTTGAAAAATTCCTTTGCTGCTTAAAGCTTGAAACTGGCGGCTTAGTGCTTGGATGGTTAGGTGCTATCGGCTCAGCTTTATACGTATTAGGTGCTGTCGGAATAATTATTTTTGTGGCAGTTGCTGGTTGCGAATACATCTTTAGTGAATTGGATCAGAAAACCAAGAAAGCAATTTGTGGAAATGGCGTGGGCGGTAAATCCCTTTTTTTGATGAACTGAAGCCAAGAAAATATTTAATTTGAATTTATTTCAACAGTTCTCTACTCTTTTTTAATATTTATTGCGATTCTTGCCATAATTTGCATTTATATTTCTGTTCTATTAATCAGAGGAACAAAAAATGTAAGCAAAATATTTTCGTAAGTAATTCACTCAATTGAAATTAATAAATTCTTTCTAGCGTGAACATTCTAAAGTTCGCCCATACATGATTTTGATTGGAATTTCTGCTGTTTTATCGTTCCTGTCGATATTTTTGTTTAAACTCGAAACTGTAATCTTTGGATTGGTTTATGGAATATTGTACAGCTATGTTTTTGTTTGCCTTTACTCATTGTACATGGTGTTCAAAGAAGAAGCTGAGCGGGGACATAACACTCAATATATACAAGCAAGCCAAAGTCAGACACATAATCACATTACTCGAATCTAAAAATTTTAAATATATTTTACAACATTCAATGAAACATAAAAATGCAAAGCTGTGCAAAAGTTTACTTTACTTACTTAAAATTCTTCAATCAAATTAATTTTTTTATCAGACAAGACAGAGACTGTAAATTCAGAAACAAAATTTACAAGTATACACCAAAAAATAAATGTTTGCATCGTTAAAGCATGAATGACAATTTTTTTTTTCTTATTCGATGATAATCGGTCGAATAGATAAATGCGGAAATAAAAAGACTTCTTTTTTTCTAATGGCAATTCACTTTATTTTGAAACAAAATGAATAACAGGAAAATCACAAAAATCTTCGAGGCAATGCAAGCTTTTCTGGCGGGCTCCAGAAAAATCAACACCATAAAAATTTACGCAAAAATGAATGTTTGTTCAAATATTGTTTTTTAATGGAGGATCCAGGAACATTCGTAATGTAAGATGTCCAAAGATGCCCAAATCGCGATATGAATGAATACTTCCAGAACTTAAATTGCATATTGATGCTTCGATGTTGTTAATTTTGCTCAAAAAATACATTCCGAATGGTTTTTCCAAATGTTACTTAATAAAAGAAAACAAGACTTCAAAATCTACATTTAAATATAGGTATGTATGTTATACATGTATATTTTTTTTTTTAAGTTTCGAAAAGATTAATAAAAAATACCGGCATTTTGACGGCAGGTAAGAAGGCAAGATTGGAACAATTCTCTTCTCGTTAGTTTTATTATTCGCATAACTTTCTTTGTATTAGTAATATCTCTAAAATATCAACAGCGTAAAACTAAAATCGACATTTGGAGCGAATATATTTCGAAATTTGGTCAGTCTCGCAATATATTCCAACAGTGACAGTTGGGGTTTTAAATAACAGAGAAAATTATTTTAATTTGATTGAAAGCTATATAACAAGCATGTACATATTATATATATTCCGCCTATTCTACTTTTAATTGTACCATAGAAGAAATACATCAACGACGGAATTAAATTTTGCTTTTTTAATTTGCAGCTTAATCATGCTTAAAGTGGAAACTTTTCTCGGCTGTTTCAAGCTTGAAACTGGTGGTTTAGTGATTGGATGGTTTTATTTAATTTCATCGATTTTAAGTATTCTGATTTGCATTTTACTCTTTATTGCCGTTACCGCAATTGGTTGCGAAAATATAGCGGAATACTTTCTTGATCAAAATGAAGAATTAAAGAGAACAAACTTTCCCGGTGGAAAAAACGATGCTGAAAAATTCTGTGAATATGGAGCGGGCGGTAAATAATTAAATAAATATTATTAAATTTATAATTTTTTTAAATTTTGTTAACCAAAAATCATCTAAAATTTTTCAGTTTTTATCGCCGTTTTGATTATTGGAACAATCATTGGCATTATCATTGCATACATTTCTTTCTTACTAATCAAAGGTGTCAAGGATGTAAGTCGTTTCTGATTATGGTTTACATAACTTCATTGAAATGTTTAATTCTAGAGAAATCACTCGAAAGTTAAGCCATTTGTAATTTATGCTGCAATAATGGCAATTCTTGCGTTATTTAAAATTTTGTCTTTTACAAGAAAAGGATTTTTCAAAGCCGTGTTTTATGGACTTTTTTATGGTTACTCATGGCTGGTCACTTATTCATTATTCAATTTGTTTAGGAGTGAAGCAGAGCGGGGACCAAACTCTGCACGTTTTGATGCAGACAAAATCAGATCAGAAAATCAAATTTCAGCACTCAACTTATAGTGGCCTTCAAAAGGTATTTTGCTTAATATATTACTAATCTTCTTTATTAAAGCACCTTCTCAGAAATAATAACTTTTCGAATTAAAAACATTTCGTAGAAAAATAAATAAAAACAAAATATATATTTATTGGCATATTGGAACTACGTCAAACTTTTTTCTCTAGAACGCAAAAAAAAATCAATTTGCTGTGTGTGCGGCTGTATTAATCTGTCGGGTTTTGTTGTTTTTGGGTTCCCTTTAATCTGAGGGAAATATACTAAAAATTAGACATGCAATTTGCTTCTGAATTAATTTCTAGTGTTCCTCACATGATCATCCACAACGCAATAACCTTCTCAAAATAATCGACTTTAATTATTTTTTAAAGATTTAAGAATCCCCGTTTAGATATTACCGAAAACGGTACTGAATGCACTAACTAGGTAGGTAGCATAACTAAAACGAAGTATCTTCAGGTCGTCAATTGTACGTTTCGAAAATGTATAAGTATAAACATAATCTAGTAAAAATATTCTACATAAAAAAATTGAAGACATCATTATAAAATCACTAAAAACAACATCTTTAAAATCCTGAGGGTTATGAAAAAGAAATATTTATGAATCACAATATAGGTCACTGCATCGATTTCATCCAATAAAACTTTTCCTTCAATTACATACATTCAGTTTATACAATGTTTAAGAATGATAATATTTCAAATCCAATTGAGCTTAAATAATGCTTGATAAATAAATAATTCATAAATCACTGATTTTTAAATATGTATTTTCTTAAAGTGGAGATTTTAAAACATAAATTCTTTTATTGCCATTCAGTTGTATTCTGAATCATATCATGAGTAGATTTATTCGTGATAACATTTTAGGAAATTTTTGCATAAATTTGTGCATAAGCAGAAAAAATGTGGTTGAAAAATATTAAAGTTAAATTAGTTACCAACTTAAAATTCTTCAAACAAATTCTTCTTCTATTATTTTTCAACAATACATTCAGAAGCTATTCAGAAAAAAATTAAAAGTATACTTTTAACATGCATATGTATGTGCATATATATGTGTATATATATGATAAGCTTATGAAATGCGAAAATAAATAGACTTGAAAATCTATATTTGAAACATTTTAGGCTCCGAACGATTAAAATATGCCGGCAGATCTCAGAGAAACCTTGAAATGGAACATCGAAAATTAAATAGACGAAAACACTAAATATCTCATGTAGCGACAAGTATTTTTATGCAGCAAAAAACACAGTTGTATATGTATTTTGAGAGCAAGAGTAATCTGAGCAAATTAGTTACCTCAATAAAATGTTTTGTCTCAACATGCATATACAATATATTGATATAAAATTATTGCGCTGCTTTATACTTTGAACGTCTTTACTATTCAGTTTGTCTTTGAATCCGTTGGACAACAATCACTTACTTACAAAGTCTGTCTGCCGAGTTACGTAATAAAATAATTTCGAAATGAAAAAAGAAATGATTACAGTCAAAAAATTTCTTTGCTGCTTAAAGCTTGAAACTGGAGGTTACGCCATCGGATGGATGACTATTGTTACCTCAATTTTAAGCGCATTATTTGTTGTTGTTGCAATCATTGTTATGTCAGATGCTGGTTGTATAACTACATTTGATAGAATATTCAATGTCGGATTAGACGAGAACAGCAAAAATTTCTGCTTTTACTTTATTCCTGGTAAAGTTATTATTTTACAAATTTTAAAAGTTAATGAAATTTTTATAATTTTATTTCTTTATCACAACAGTGATTTACCTGGTTCTAATATATGTGTTGACACATTTTATAATTTGTGCTTATATTGCAATACTTTTGGTCAAAGGAACGAAAAATGTAAGGAAGATTATTTGGTTATTAAACCGTATAAAAATTTATATTTAATTTTCAGAGGGATCATTCCAAAATTTTTCCGTTCTTGATTCTTCTCATTGTTAATTTCACAATTACATCACTCTTTTCAATTCTGTCATTTGAAGTCACATGGACTCTCATTACATTGGTTAATGTAATAATTTATATTTATATTTTTGTTTGCATTTACTCGTTATATAAAATGTTCAAAGAGGAACCGGCGCGAGAATTGAATGAAGAAAATCAGACACGAGACGAAAACACAGTACAAGCTTAGATAACATTTTTTTAGGTTTTTAAGAACATTGTTTTCATATCGAATTCAATAAAAACTTTTAAGCATTTAAATAAACGAAAACACTAAATATCTATTAGATTTAGACTACATTAAATGTAGCGATAACAGGTATTTGTATACAGCGGAAAATACAGTTGTGTATGTATTTTGAGAACAAGAGTAATTTGAGCAAATTAATTAGCTAAATAAAATATTTTGATCTCAACATGCATATACAATATATTGATATCAAATTATTGCGCTGCTTTATATTTTGAACGTCTACATGATTCAGTTTGTTTTTGAATCCGTTGGACAACGATCACTTACAAAGTCTATCTTCCGAGTTACGCATTAAAATTTCGAAATGAAGAAAGAAATGATTACAGTCAAGAAATTTCTTTGCTGCTTAAAGCTTGAAACTGGAGGTTACACCATCGGATGGATGACTATTGTTACCTCAATTTTAAGCGCATTATTTGTTGTTGCTGCAATCATTGGTATAGCAGTTGTTGGTTGTGAAGATACTTTCAAAACATTTGATATCGAACTAAAGGAGAACAAGGAAAATTTCTGCTTTTACATTTTTCCTGGTAAAATTATTTTATATATTTTTAAAGTTAATTAATTTTTTATAATTTAATTTCTTTATCACAACAGTTGTTTACCTGGTTCTAATATATACGTTGACATATGCAATAATTTGGGCTTATATTGCAATACTTTTGATCAAAGGAACGAAAAATGTAAGGAAGGATATTTGGTAATTAAACCATATAAATATTTATATTTAATTTTCAGAGGGATCATTCCAAAATTTTTCCGTGCTTGATTCTTATCATTGTTGATTTCACAATTACATCACTCTTTTTAATTCTGTCATTTGAAGTCATAGGGGCTCTCATTACATTGGTTAATGTAATAATTTATATTTATATTTTTGTTTGCATTTACTCCTTGTATAAAATGCTCAAAGAGGAACCGGCGCGAGAATTGAATGAACAAACTCAAACACGAGACGAAAACAGAGCACAAGCTTAGATAACACTTTTTTAAGAGTTTTCAAAAACATATTCATATTTAATATTGAATTCAATAAAATCTTCTTCATTAAAATGAGTTCATTTTTTTTTTTTTAATTTTTGTAACTAACTGCGACACTTATATCAATTAAAGCGTAATTTGCCGGCCGGCACGTTTTAAAAAATAATCAAAGCAAAAAAATATCAAAATAAAAATAAAAAATCAGAAAAAATTTAATTTAATTGCTAATTTGCTGCGACTGCGAATATCTGTCTGTCCGAATATAGGAATACAGAAAAGTATTTCTATTAGAAAGTGTTTGAGCAACGGTGTCGATTTTAAATTTTGCTTCAAAAAGGTTATTTGTACCCCTTGCGTTGTTGATGAAAGTGATGAAAGAATATATTGCGGATATCGAATATAAAATTGATGAAAACGCTTTGAATTTTTAATATGTATTTTGTAGACAAGGGTAAATAATTATTTTAAATAATCTACATGAAGGGTTAATAAATTGATAATTTTTTGATTTTAGGTACACTTTTGGAATTATGTTTTAAATTTTAATTTTTGAATTTAAATATGCTTCGATCCTTTTCTTAGCTATATGATCTTCAGAATTTGTGAAAATTTAATAAATAAAAATTTCAAAGGGATTCTCAATTTCGTAAGGAAGGAAGGATTTACCATTCTATGATTGACGACAAAATTTGGTAGAAGCTTTGGTAGAAGGGACAATTCTCTCTTCTCGTTAGTTTTATTATTCGCATAACTTTCTTTGTATTAGTAATATCTCTAAAATATCAACAGCGTAAAACTAAAATCGACATTTGGAGCGAATATGTTTCGAAATTTGGTCAGTCTCGCAATATATTCCAACAGTGACAGTTGGGGTTTCAAATAACGGAGAAAATTATTTTAATTTGATTGAAAGCTATATAACAAGCATGTATATATTATATATATTCCGCCTATCCTACTTTTAATTGTACCATAGAAGAAATACATCAACGACGGAATTAAATTTTGCTTTTTTAATTTGCAGCTTAATCATGCTTAAAGTGGAAACTTTTCTCGGCTGTTTCAAGCTTGAAACTGGTGGTTTAGTGATTGGATGGTTTTATTTAATTTCATCGATTCTAAGTATTCTGACTTGCATTTTACTCTTTATTGCCGTTACCGCAATCGGTTGCGAAAATATAGCGGAAAACTTTCTTGATCAAAATGAAGAATTAAAGAGAGTAAACTTTTCCGGTGGAAAAAACGATGCTGAAAAATTCTGTGAATATGGAGCGGGCGGTAAATAATTAAATTTTTATTCACTAAATTTATAATTTCATTTAATTTTGCTAACCAAAAATAATTTAAAATTTTTCAGTTTTTATCGCCGTTTCGATTATTGGAACAATCATTGGCATTATCATTGCATATATTTCTTTCTTACTAATCAAAGGTGTCAAGAATGTAAGTCGTTTCTGATTATTGCTTACATAACTTCATTGCAATGTTTAATTCTAGAGAAATCACTCGAAAGTTAAGCCATTTGTAATTTATGCTGCAATAATGACAATTGTTGTATTATTGGGAGTTTTATCTTTTACACCAAAAGGAATTTTCAGTGCTTTAGTTTATGGACTTTTGTATGGTTACTCATGGCTGGTCACTTATTCATTATTCGATATGTTTAGGAGTGAAGCAGAGCGAGGACCAAACTCTGCACGTTTTGATGCAGATAAAATCTAATCGCTTGTAAATCGTGTTTCCGAAATGATGACAAAAATTTCAGCACTCAACTTATAGTGGCCTTCAAAAGGTATTTTGCTTAATATATTACTAATCTTAAATGTTCTCCAGCTTTATTAAAGCATCTTCTCAGAAATAATTAAGTTTTGAATTATAAACATTTCGTCAGAAAATAAATAAAAACAAAATATATATTTATTGGAATATTGGAACTACGTCAAATGTTTTTCTCTAGAACCCAAAAAAAAAATATTTCAGTTTGGTGTGTGAGCGCGTGTATTAATTTTTCGTCTCTCGGGTTTTGTTGTTGGTTTGTTTTTATAATTTGCGAATTTTATGTCTACCTAATCATACTGAAAATTTATTCGCTTATAATTGATTGTTTTCCTTGGTGCGTTAGATAAACATAAAGCATTAAACAATTATTAATCATGTTTTTCATTGTTGGTCCTTTAATCTGAGGGAAATATGCTAATAATTAGAAATGCAATTTGCGTCTGAATTAATTTCTAGTGTTTCTTACAAGGTCATCCATCACCATCCGAAACGCAATAACCTTTCTGAAAGAATCGTCACGGTATAGCTATTTCAGAAATGACGGAGTTTCTCAAAATAATGGACTTTACTCATGTTCTTAAAGTTCTATCTATCTAGCTTAAAGGGAGATTCCCTGACTGGATACGATTTCGAATCAAAATAGTGTAAACAATAACACATTGTGAACACAGAATATTTACACTGAGATAAAGCCAGCCGTGATTTGCAGCATTAATCCTATTTTACTTTGTTCACATGTTAAGAGAGCAACGTTTTTATGCACAAATTTTAAAACCTAATCAAGGAAAATGCTTAAAATAATTGATCGATGCGCCATTACTGCGAATGCGACACTGAAACATTTGTCAAATATCTATGAATTGATAAACGAATCTTATCCTACAATCGTTCCGTAATTTAATTAAAACAAAGTCACGACACGAAGTTTGATATTGTGAAAAAAAATGAAGCATTTATATTTTGTGGTTTGTATTTATCATCCAACCAGTTCGGTTTTCTAAAAATAGATCACTTTATGTTACTTCGGCATTATTGTGAATGCCTTAAAATTTAATAAACTTAGAGATATTTTATGGTGTCGAAAACATGGATAAGACAAAAAAATAAGTTTCGTGTGTATTCGCTTCGTAAAGAAAACGTTTTTCCGGATTTTTTTTTTTCTAAAGAGAGAAGGAAGCCACACGTTAGTAGCTTGTGCGTTGCTCACGAACGAAGAACCACCAAAAAAAAAAAAAATTTCATTAATAATTTTTACATTTCTCATTAAAAGAAAAAGAAGTGAAATTATGAGATTAAAGGGATGCTATTTTTGCAGTTTGGAGACGGGTGGCTATTGGATGGGCATAGTATTTCTAGGCTTATCTTTTCTTAGCTTTCCATACGTCATGGATCAGCAGTTCGTTGAATGTATTCCAAAAGGATGTAACAGTGCAATGGGTATGATGCAATTAATTTTAATTTACATATAAATAAATTAAAAATATTAAATATTTGTTTCATTCAAGCTATGAGAGTTGCTGCCATTTTTACATCATTCTTTGCCGTTGCAATTGCTTCATTTTTTCTTATCAGAGGAGTGCAATCAGTGAGCATTAATTCAATCATGTTGATAAATTCAAAGTATTGTGAATTTTTTTTTCCGTTTTAGCATTCGCATTCAAATGTTTTGCCTTTTTTAATTGTTTGGGTGATAGCAACATTCTTTACTCCCATACAAATGATTCTTGTGCTTACGAGGGCAACGAGCATTTCAACGGAAATGAAAGCTTTTCTCTATGTCTTTATCCTAATTATTTCTATTATTTTGGTTTATGTTTCATGGTTTTTATATTCACTTTTCGTCAAAATTAAGGAAGAAAATGAATCGGGAAGCAACTCTCATCTTCCAATTTGTAATTCGGTACCAATTACACATGCTCCCGATGAGAAAGATTAATATTTATATCGCCGTTATTGTTGTAAAAATGGAAAATAAAAAAAAGTTTCAACTTACAGACGAACCTTTCTTTCTTTTTTTTTTTGTCAATATAAATGTCTTAAAATAGAAGCAACTTCGCGCGACCAATCGCTTGCGGAATAAGAATTCAGTTAAGTGTAAAATTAAGGGACACTATTTGCCGGTACAAATTTGAGTACTTGTTGTTCATAGATAATAACGATGAAAAAAAAAAATATCACTCACATGGAAATATATAAATTCAGTTTATAAATGCAATAGAGAGAGAAGGAGAAAGAGAGAAAGAGTGATAAAGAGCTGATCTGATCGTCGAGCAGAAAAAACTCTGCGCATGTCAACGCATGAAATAAAAATTCTCTCACGAACAAAAATCTAGTAAATCTCCAAGTTAACGTGAAATTTTTCACAACCAGAAGCGAACAACACTTTAACGGAGCAGTCATTTTGCTGTTTGTCCTCTAACGAGTATAGAAATAAAGAAAAAATTGGAAAAATTCAAAATTCCAATTAAACATTGACGAAATTTGCGTGTATTAAGTTGAATTTCAATTATTTGCAAGTAATTTAAGTGTTAAATTAAAGTTTCAATACGAAATTCAATAAAATTTGCCTGTAACTTGAATCTCAGAAAATAATATTTTCCATCGCAAGCGAAAATGATGCTCATCAAAATAAATTGTGCCATCATGGTTGGACTGTTTCTGATTTCTTACTTTGACGGTGAGTGGAACATAATTGGACTTATGCCAGTGACATTTATAATGTAACCTTAATTTTTCAGTAACAAGCGCTCTAAAATGTTATCAGTGCACCAGTTTGGATGATAAGAAATGTGAAGATCCATTCGGGTTCACCAATGCTACATTGAAGGATTGTCCTAAAGATCCTGAACATGGGCCAGCAGCTCTTTGCCGAAAACTTGTCCAAATGGGTAAATATAATTTATGCTAAAATTTCTTCTTCTTTTATATTAAATATGTTTTTTTTTTTTTGTTTTACTTTAGTCAATGAACAACCGCGAATCATTCGTTCATGCGGCTACATAAATAGCACCGATTCGGAGCGTGATACTCGCTGCTATAAGGTATCGTTAACAGCTGCCACCAGCACCAGATATTGTGGATGCACATTCGATGGTTGCAATGGTGCTGCAACATTGATTATTAATTACATTTTACCATTTTTCGCCATAATTGGGTTGTTAAAATTCTAATTAAGTTTCTTGCTATTACTAAATTGCCACAAATTTTCACTTTAAAACAAAGCAACAAGTTCAATGTTCTAGTTATACACCTTCAAGTTTTAATTTATCAAAAGGAAGTGTTCATTAGACAAATTGTCATTGAGATTTTCGTCAGTAGAAAGAATAAAAAAAATAAAAATTTCAAAAAAACAACACACACAAACAAATATAATGACTTTTTTTCGCGCATATCTCTCTCAGAGAACTGCTCTGCAGGTTTTTATTCAAGGTCGTTTCTCTCTACTATTCACATGCTTTGATTGAATAACATAATGCACTTTGATCCGTTATTATCATTCTAGTTTCGAACATTTGCTACTGAATTAATTTGCACAAGTTTTGCAATTTTTGATTTGGAAGTTGAAAAACAAAGATAAATTTTTCAGCATAACAGAAGTGAATATTGTTTTAGTGCTTAATCCCTAGAGATTTCATAGCATGAAGCAAACGTGCAATAGAATACACTTTCCATCGAATGAAATAAAATAAATTTGTGATTTTTTGAAAAGTTAAAGGTATTTTAAAGTATGAGAGATATTGTTATATTTCAGATAGGTATTTTGCAATCCGAAACATAACTAAAATATGATGTGACAGAAAATATGCAACATTCTCCATCAATGTCCTATTTGTGAATTATGTTTATAAATGCATTTTGATTTCAGAGAATTTTATAATGGAAATTTATTTCATCATTCATATGCCCAGTGTTGCTTTTCATTTAACCTCTTGGCTATGATCAGTTGCAGTAAAGATTTTTAATAGAGCGGAAGCTTCTGTTGAAAGCTCTTTGTAGATAAAAATAAAATGTTTAGACTTAAAAAGTTTCTATTCTGCTACAATTTGAAAAAAAGTGCATTGCTAATTGGATGGATTGCTTTCGTTTTTAGCATCCTTTCACTAATTTTTTGGACCTATTTGGTAGCTGTTAACTTTAATTTGACATTGCGAACTTTAGGCATTAGGGAATTTAATACAAAGTTCGAAATTTACGATTCTACTGCACATGTTGAAAATGATGAAGGTTGTTGACAAGATTTATAAGACGGGATAAGATACATTTAAATTAAATCGAAATAATAAAAACAAGAAATAAGAACATAAGTGAATTTTACTAATTAAAAAACATTTTCAGATGCAGTTTATCTAATTCTAAAGCTTTTGGGGCTATCAAAAATATCGTGCATTGTTTTTCGAATTGCTATTGTTGGAATTAATAAGGCGAGTGCTTTCAGTAATTGTGCATTGAATTATTGATTTATTTCATAAATTACAGGAAAATCGTTACTGCTTTGTACCAGCAATTGTGTTTTTAATTTGTAATTCAGTGATTTTCTTTTATTTTATGTTGCAAGGAGCTTTCAATATTTTGAATTTATTTTATGCAATTGCGTTCGGTATCTTCAGTTTATATCTTGCTGCAACATTTTATTCAGTCGAATTTTGAATTGTCGCTTATTAAAGGGAACACAGTCTGAAGTATTGAAACAAATACGAAGAAAACTCTAAGCAAATTACAGTTTTCATATACGTTACAATTCCACGTGCTAACAAAGTAATGAGTATTGAAAACTTTGTCATTACTTCTTTCATTACTACGCATGTCGAAGAGAGAAAGAAAATTTTTTTTTATCAGTTCCTGACAAATTTTCAATGGAAAGACAAAAATTAAAAATTAAAGACTAAATATTGTGAAAATTGCTTAAATTATCGCATTTAATTATGATTACCGTCAATAATTTTTTACTATGCTTTAAGCTAGAAACCGGTGGACAAATTATCGGATGGTTTGGTTTAGTTTCAAGCATAGTGGTGTGGTTTTCTTCTGCCTGCATCATGATTCTCGTATCGCTTAATAATCCTGCAATCAGGCAAACATTTGAAAAATTCAGAAATGTGGATTTTAATGAATCATTGTCTCAACCGGGAAATGACATCAATGAAAGTGAAAGCTCGAAACACTGGCGAATGTGTGAGTTGATTTGCATTTTTTAATTTCTCCTGGGCAATAAATAAAAATTATACATTTTTTTTTTTTCAGACATGATTCTGACAATGTTCTTCAGCATTATTTTGTTCACGGTTTACATTTCTATATTCACGCTACTTATAAGAGGCATAAAAAGGCGCAATTCATCACAATTGAAACCGTCTCTTCTCATGTTCGGATTCATTACTGTCGTATCGATAATCGACGTATTTGTACAACCAAATGAATTTACACTACTCAGAATGTTAATTGCTTCTTACATTTTCATCGTAATTTTCTCGCTCATAAAAATGATTAAACACGAAGAAGAAAATGGTGCATTACCAATTGATGTGCAATTTGTTCCGATTATCTTTCACAATGTTCAAAATAAAGTTTAAAATCTTTCAAAATATCAAGCTCATACATGACAAATATATTTTTAGATGTCACAAATCAATTTACAATGTCAACATTTATCAATTAATCAATAAAACTTAATGTATTGAAACGTGTGCATTTCGTAATTTTCTAAAAAAAAAATTGGAAAACATTTAAAGGTATTGATAGATATTCAACAGATGCATTAGAAATGGTTAAAAAATTAGAACTCTTTCTATCGATTTGAGGGCATCGCGTGCTTGGTAAAAGTGAAAACGTTGTGTAAAGGAGAGTTACATACAAAACAAACATCTAAAACCAAATTGCGAATGAGTCATAAGGAAAATTTCGCTAAAATCAATATCCACATTTTACGGTTTCATTGAGGTTTAGTCTTGCTTGGTGGGTTTGCTAGTGATGAGCGTTTATTGGCGTAAAATGGCTTAAAACCATATACTTGAAGGATCTTTAAAATGGTGTCTGTTGATAAATTTTGTTGTTGTGTTAATCTTAGAACGGGCGCAATAGTTCTTGGATGCATCTCAAGCTTTCAAAGTCTCTTTCTCGTGTTGGTTTGCGGAGGATTTCTGCTTAATTATGATAATTTTATTAAATTACATTTCCAAAAAGGCGCACAAGGAGATGTTGATAGTGAAAAATTAGCAAAATTTCTTGAAACATATAAAGACGGTAACAAATTATCTCGATATTTCTTTGCAATCATTTTTTTTATTAAAGAACAATCATTTTAATTTTCCCTCAGTTGTCGTCTCATTGATAACAATTTACGTAATTCTTCAAGCAATAAGCTTTATAAGCTCTTTATCTCTAGTCTGTGGCACAATCAATGTAAGTTTGTAAATAATACTCGAATATAAATTTATGATCTCATAATTCGTGACATTTCAGAGACGCCCAAAACTGCTGATCTCATGGCTCGTTTCAAATGCAATTTTAATAGTGTTTTGGTTATTAGCATTTTTCGTTCTAAATGAAGCGTATATTTTATTTTACGAGCTAATATGTTTTTACTTTTGGATTTGCATATTTTCACTATACAGGACGATGAGCAATGATGTGTATGAAGGTCGTGACATGACATTTTACTTGGCATGAAAAGAAATCAAATCAAAATTCACACAGTGCAATTTTTGTAAAATATTTCAAATGTAGAAACTTCAAGGCCTTTAGAAATAAATTGAATAAATGAAATTCTTTTGATAGAATTTTTTTTATTGAGGTTTTATTAGAGGAAGCAACGCATAGCAGAGTAATAGGCGTAATTGAACAGTAACATACATATTTTAATCATCATCGTCACTAAATGGATTTGTCGATAGCGCTTTATTTTCTTTAACTTCAAACGCTTCATCGGACTCATCACCAAATGGATTTTTTGTCTTATCATAATCTTCTTCGTCGTCAAATGGATTTTTTGGATAACTGATTGGTGGCGCAATCGCAGGCTTTGGTTCAACTTTACGCACTTGAGTTTGAGGATACTGAATAGGACGAGAAGGAACAGAAACTTTCGGTGGATGAATTTTCACACCAGAACCTTGTTCCTGCATTCGCAATCGTCCTTCAGATGGTTGTGGCTTATGTTGAACATTCGACGGTAAAGTTTCTTCTAATCGAATTTTCGCTTCAGTCACGATGGACATGGGATGATCGGTTGGATGAGGAACCTTCTTCATGACATTTACCTCATTAGGATTTTCCTTTAAATCATCATCATCGTCATCAGATAATAAGACAATTTTATTGAATAATCCACGTCCATAATAGTTTGCAATAACGGAAAACTTCTCCTGAGAAGTATTCAATTGTTCCGAAAATGTGCGATTCTTGTTGCGTTCTTCGTTTTGATTAAAAATCACATCCTGCAATTTGTTGTTGCGCTTACGACATACCATACAATCTTTTTCTGTTTCAGAATAACTCCGCAAACAATCCTGATGAAAGGAATGCTTGCACAGGAAGTAAACTGCTGGCAAATGCAATGGCTGATGACATGCATCACAGAGCGATGCGCCGCGAAATTCAATCGATTCGCCATTGATTGCAGTTATATTCTTCTTAAACTCTTCCGATTCGAGGCGACACTTTTCAGCTTGAGCTTCATCTTGAGCCATTGCATCGGCTTCCTTTTGGAATATTTGTGTAAAATAGTGACGAACGGATGATAAATTTGGACCATTCTCGATTGTTGTTAAAACGTGCAATACTTGAAGTGGTGATTGAAGTTTCTCAGCTGCAATTACTTGCAAAATTTCCTGTAAAAATGTTGTCGGAACCTGATTGTTCATCTTGAGGCCGTTTAATGTGTGCACCCAAATTGATGGATCAGTTGTTCCCAAACGTTTGCACAGCACATGCAGATTATAAAAGTCCTTGATCGACAAATAATGACGAACAATTAAATGATACAATTTTTTCTCCTCATAAATCAACATTGCGCCAAGCCAGAATTCGTATGTTTGACATAATACTAGAACGTGATTGTCATCATAATGCTCGCTTTCATTTTTGATAAGTTCAACAATTCTCTGTTCCAATGTTACGCGCTCATTTGATGGATTATCAGACATTTTCCACAATGTTAAATAGTGTTCGATTAAAGTATTATAAAGGAAATTAGAGCTCGATGGTAAATTTTTGATTAAATACTCAATATAATCAATCAGCTGTTTGGAATCGGTAAAAAGATGAATAAAATCTTCTGGCGTTCCACATTGTCGATCTTCAAAGCCACCATTGTGATAGCCAAGTGTGAAATTATCATAATCCGGTTCAGTATTTCCTATTTCAGTTTCATCACACTTTTTTGCAATGAAATCTGTGCAGAGCTTTTTCAGCAATTCAATCATTTCTTTTGAACAATATTCCATCAACAAACATCCGTATTTCCTTAAATTACGTTCAGCATCATCATATGTTAGATTTCCAATATAGCTAACAGCGTCAGCATAGAGCTTAAGATCTTCAATTAAGATCCCCACAGCATGATCGTGCTTGTTATTGAACTTTGCGAGTTCCAATGCTTGATCGATGCATGATTTGCGACATACTCTGATGGCAACATCAATATCAAAGTTATTTTGTTTATAATTTTCCAGAAATGCCTTAAGCTAAAAAAAAAATAAAGTTGTTAACCAATTTTTATAAAATCAGGAACTTCTATAACTTATGCTTACATCAGAAATACGATCCAAACGAGTAAAGCAATTTAGCAATAGCGTAGTGTGATCAGGAGAAGCTTTTCCTTCTTTGTGTAGACTTTGCAAATAATCAGTCAAGTATTGCGTGTGCCGCGAGTCCAAAAAGCGTCTAATCACATAGGATGGTTCAATATATGGAATGGTTTTAATGTACTGTTCAACAGCACCAGCGAAATTTCCTTTCGTATAAAGATGGTCACCATACTGCTTGAATATTTCCGACAATCCTTCAGCATCATATTGATTGTTCTTGGCAATTTTAACAGCCGTATCGAACATGTTCTTCTTGTAGAGTGATCGCAATTTGCTTTGCAAATCTTTTTCATCTAGATGGTACAGTGAATTGTCTTTTGTTAAGACATAACATGTTCCAAACTCTATGAAAACGGATGAAATTGGTTCCACTTGCGTTGCAAACACAATAAAGCGATTAACGACATCTATCACGGTCAAAGTGTATGGCCTTTAACAATGAAAAAATAAAGTTGTACCAAACTTACAAGTTTTTAAAGGAATCTTACTTTGATGATGAATTATCTCTTAAAGGACTTGTAACAATTAATAAATGAGATCTGAACCATCGAATGATAGCTTTACGTCCATCGAATGCATAGCAAGGTGCTTTCCCATCGGCTGTATAGCAGTAAATGGCATCATCACGTCCAACCATGAAAAATCCCTCATTGTGACCACTTTGGAGGCAGAAGCTAGTTGTTGGCGACGTTCCAGTGATTGTGTCCAAATGGGATTTGAATTCTTTATCACGGCTGTGCATCGTGAAAAGGTAAACGCCAGAATCCGAGCAAACAAACATTTGAGTGGCTTTTGCAACTTGCTTGAATGCGATTCCTCGGATAGATGAAGTGCCAAAAGTTAAATTTCTGACATTTTTTGATTTGTCGCGAGCAACATCACCTTTGTATACAGAAATATTGCCACGTTCAAATCCGATTGCCATAAATTGGCCATTTTCAGAAACCGCAAGAGCAGTTGGTTTCTGAATGTTGGTTTTCATTGAGCGCATCAGGGCTGGAACAGATTTATTGAGTTTATTTAAATTCCATACTTTTATTTCTGAAATTCCTTCAATTGAGTCATCAATCTGAAAATCAAAACAATATAATATTTATGAATCGATGAAAATATTCAAATAAACTTACGCCCAGCGTTATCAGCAAATTATTCTGACTGGATAATTCACAGAATGATACTGAATGTTCATATGTTTTGAAACTGTAAGATTCACGGAAGTTCTTTGGAATAACATGAATATGTCCATTGCTGTCTCCCAGGATGATTTGATTATTGCCACAAGTCGATGAGACAACTTCTCCATCCTATAATTCACGAAAATAGTCATTAGGTTGATAAGTAGAATAAAGAAAAAAAAATATGAACAAACCCCAATTAAATTTGCGATGAATTCTTCATCTGCATACGGCTTCAAATCGAAAAAATTGAATTTCCTCCACTAGAATGGACAATAAGGAAACGATTGGAATAGAATTAAACTATCAGAACTATTTTTAATCACCTCAAACATGATTTTTCAACAATTTTTAACTTTCTCACAATACTTTGTTGTTGTTTTGTCTCGCTCGCTCACAAGACATTCCATGTTAAGTGTAAAATTCTTACTTAAAATCTTTTCATATATATATATCATCGTCCATCGATGGCCGCTGTCTTGAAAAAAAAAAGAAGAAAAGAAAAATATGCAATCATGGTCCGGGCCATTTAAATGACGATATAAAATTTTGATGCTTCCACATTGTCTAACGCTCGTAAAGGAAGAAACACCTTTTTTTTTCTTAAATATTATTAATTTTTTTTATATAGCAACATAAGGTAATGATGATGTATTCTTGTCTTCTTATGGTCACCAAAAAAAATCCTATAACCAAAAAGAAACAACACAATTGAAAGCATAAAATGAAAATAAAACCATATGTTTGAGCAAAGACTGGATGTCTGGTAAATGCATCGTCTCGCCTCCGTTCATCTTCTTCAGACACCACACAAAAAAAGTCAAGTCGTAAATTGCATATCAAGCAACAAAAAAATGAGCATTGTGGCAACGCAACGCACAATTAACATAAAAAAGCATAATTTTCAATTTTTGGCATCACTGAGCCAGTTTTTAACCTAAAATTTAAATGTTAATTATAAAATCAAATTTCTTCCTACAAGCAAAATTATTTAATTAATTGTACATTGTAACGTCAGATTCTTATCGGTAATTTTTCTGTTATTACTTTATTTCCTTGGAGAAGAACTGGCTCATAATGTGGTTCAAGTGTTTTTTTTTTTTTTCGATGATTGCAGAAAATCTTTTTATGGACGACATTTAAACCTTAACAAGAACGAGAAAAGAATAACTGAAAATTGAAGGAAAAAGATAACAATTTTATTCATTGGCAATTTTTCATTCATGAATGTACCTGAATGTTGCAGCAATAAAAGGAAATTCAAACTTGACATTCAAAATTCAGCACGTGCATTTATGAATGATGCATCGGCCACATACATTATTATTATATTGCTTATTCTTCTTCCTTGGAGTCTTTTTTTTTTTTGAAAAGTGTGTGCATCAAATTCAATTATTCATCATCATCAACAATAACACGACGAGACAAAATACAATGTTAGAAAGTAAAATGCCACAAAAATTGTCCACGATTAAGTAGTGATAAAACATACGAAAAAAAAAAATTGTTGATAAATAAAAATTGCATAATACCTCCCGTCTGGCCTTATCACATCAAATTGCTGTGTCGCGAGATGACAAGCAGTCGCAATTTTCTCTAAGACATGTCTCGTATGCAAATTTGAGCCATATGCAAATGAAAAAAAAGTTTTTTTTTTTTAGCGTCTAGTCATTTAAACGACTGTCGCTGTTGTTTTGTGTGTAGACTCTAAACAATTGGGTCACTTTTTCATTTCGTAAAAATGATTATTCAATTTAGTAACTCGGCGAAGGATGAGCGTCATATAAAGAAGAAGAGATGCCGAAAAAAAAAAATTGAGCATAAAAATTTAAAAGGGAGAAAACATGATATGTATAAAAATTTAGCGAAATGACACAAGAAGATATAAAGCAACATAATTTATGTGATGGAAGCATGAACTTGAAGCACATTTGGCAGACAATCAATCAATGAAATGCAATTGTGGGCTGACCGCTTGCATCGTCTGGTTTTGTGTTTTCTTTTTTTCCTTTTTTTTTTTTTTGGGCAAATGACCATACAAAATGAATATTTGAAGTGTAACATAAGTTGGAGAACTTCGGTTGCATGTATATTTCAGTCAAAACAGAAGAGAATGAAGAATAATAAAGAAAAATAAATAATTTGTCGTCACCTTAAATAATATTTTTATGCAAAAACATAAAAAAAAAAGTTTTTTTTTGGCAGACGAAAAACAAGCTGGGAAAAGAACAACCCAAACAAAAGTTAGCCAGACAACAGAACCTGGTAGCAACATAAAAATTAATGAGTCTCATCCAGGCTTTATGTGAGAAACAAACAAGAGACTCCAGGAAAGGAGTTCAACAGAAGGGAAAGAAGGAAAATAATATTTTTAACTTTTTCAAGGTGCATTTAAATGTCAAAACGTGTTTTGGCGTTAAATATTATTATTAAATAATTCATGCTACTTTTTCAACTGTATCTGTACAAAACTGAAACATTGTCGCTCAAACATTTACATGATTTATAAATCAATCTCCAATTATACACTTTTAATGAGATTCACACTTCATGCGATTGAATTTTCAATTGTATCGAGACACTGTTTTCATTTTAGAGTAATCTCATCGGTTGGTTATGGAAAATTATTCATGTGACGACCTGAAACTTCTAAAATATTTACGGCGAGACGAATAATATTTTTTTTTCTTGTTATTTGAAAATTGACTAAATCGATTACAACTAAATAAACATAACAAGTAAGATGGATAGTTGTTGTTTTGACTAAATACATTTTAAAAATAAATTATTCTTGTAGTAAATCTAGATCAATAGCGATGGTCTGATCTTTTTTTCCATATGGCTTTGAACTGTAGAATAAATTCATAAAAGCACCCAAAAAATTCCAAAATATTTAAATAAGAAGTTAATTTAAGCTTTTTATATCAGCGCATCGTTGAATATCAAGCAACTTATGATCATTTCTATACGCATATTAGATATTGGACACAAAATATCAAAAAGAAACGAAATTTGAAGAAAATAGACTAACAAGAGATCTTTTCATTTAAATCAAATTATAGTTCAGTGACTTTTTTGTGAAGACGATGAAGATTGAACTCGATGTGTCAATTTCATCCTCGGGAAAATATTTATAATGCATAGCGCGAGAGCAAAATAGTTTCAAATGTCTATTCTCATCATAAAAAAATGTATGTAGCTAGGTAGTATACAACAATAACGAATGATAGTCCAATTACAGTCAATTGGAAAAAATGAACTCTCACAAACTCTTGTGAATGAAAACGATAGAATAGAAGTCGCGCTAGTAATGTGAACTATAGCATAATGTACATGAATATCAAAGCACGTTTCATTCAAAGACACTGAATCGCGTCTATTCTCAATTTTCCGACTAGACAGCACTTTTTTTTGTATTTCATTCCATTCGGTCACAATCTAGACCTACCTACACTTACTGCACATTAAACATCTATTCCACTATGCGGCTTTACTATTATCTAATTGAAATCAGAATAAAGAGAGACATTGCAGTTGGTAGCAAACGAAAAAAAGCTCATAAATACACATGTAGCGTTAACTATGGAGAGACTGAGCGATAATGTTCTCTAAATCGGTGTTGACAAATCTAAAATTATAATGAACGTCTGGACAGTTTCACAAAATGATTCATTTAAATTCCTTCGATGTCGGATTTTATTGATCAGTCCAAAAAAATTCAAATCGCACACAAACGATTCGAATGTGAAAAATTTCCATGCGAGAAAAATAAATTTGAAATTAAAATGCCCCATCTTGGAGGCAGCAGGCGCACGCTAAACAAGATCGACAATATATAAATAGAGATTCATCCGCAAATGGTTACATTTAATTTTGTGAAAACAAGTTGAAAGCACATCACTCCGCGGAAGAGAGAACATCGTCCATCGGCAATCATCACTATACAGTCAAAAGGAAGAAAGCAACAGAAGAAAGAAAAAAAAAGTAACGAAGCAAGAAAAATAAAAAAAGCTCATTTTCCACTTTATCCGAAGGTTTTTCTTTTTTTCTTTTTATTTTACACTGTCGATCTTATGCGAACAGCCCACGAAAAAGAAAACAGATTCATATTTGTATAAAGTATATTTGTAGTGAGAGACACACTACACTACCCAATATTCTTGAGTTGACTGAAGTAGAACTTGGGAAAAAATGGACAGGTTATAAAAGATATCAGTCTTTCATAAAACTTTGAACAAGAGAGTTGGTAGCAAGTACACAATTTTTTTTTTTATTAAATTTCTCTGCAAAGTTTAAAACAAATTAATTGTGCTGATAAACAATATTTAAAGAAAATTCCTTATGCAAAGCGAGACAGTTGTGAAAGAAAAAAAAAATAGAAAAGTGTAAATAGAGAATTTCTCTGGAATTTGTCCCAAGAAAGGAAAACAGAAAAAAAAAGAAAAAGTTCCCCGAGACAATGAAAATTTCAATATGTGCAATTTTTCCATTAATTTGGAGTTTATGTGGTGCGGTGCCATTGGGAAATGGAATGATGATTGAGAGTTCAACGCAAGAAATAACGCCAGCCTTTCCCAATACACAACGACGCATAATCGATCCTGACAGTGAATCAGATCCGCAAGTGTTGAATATCTTGAAAGGCAGCAATTTAGATTTGCATAGTCTGCGAGCAATGCAAGCCGAATTTCAAAATAAAAGTTCTATAAAAAGTGAAAGGAATCGTTATGAAGTGATGCCATCTACATTTAGTCCACTTGCGACTGAACAAGAGTAAGTGAAAACATATTTCATTACTTTTAATTGTCACGAAATATTTATATTACCATCGAATTAAAAAAAAAAGTGTGAAATATTAATGGAAACGCACAAACGTATTTAATTTATGAAAACGACGAGGAAGAAAAGTGAAAATAAATGTCGACGAACGACGGTTGAAATTTTCCTTCTTGAAAAATTTTTCTCTTTTTTTTCGCGAAAAATTTTGACACTTTTTTAATTTATGCATGCAAAGAGAAATTTTTTAACTTTTACTTCTTTTTCCGCAATCAAAATGCGAAACATTCCCGCAAATAAAAATAGAATTTGTTTGCTCCGACAGAAGGAGAAAAAAAAAACATGAATTAACATATAAATAATAACAAATTTTTGCAATTTGAGACTGTATTTTCCAGACGCATATAATAATAATTAAAAAGAAAAATATAACACGTTATAAGATGAAATTTTTAAAATAGAAGAAAAGACTAGACGCGACTCAGACCGAATAAAACGATCAGATGGTCATGGTTTAGTATCATACTATTTTGTTCGGACTTTCTAGAATGTGTTTTTTGCATGAAACTTCCGCAAACATCCAAACCTTTTTTTTTAACAAAATTGTTTATTAAAAGGCCATTGAAATTATTACGAAGATAAATCGTTTCACGCTGATCATCAACAAATGACAATAATTTTCATATAAACAACAAATCAAATGCACCAGACTAGCCCATATTTGAGCGAATACACAAAATATATGTATATATATATATATATATATATATATAATTTTACGAGGCTAATGGGAAGCAGACACAAAATAACATTATTGCATTAAAAGTCACGCTGTAATTTAAAAGCATACGAAAAAAAAGTATGTTCATGAAACAGTTTAAACTTGAACTTGACAATTTCGAATGTAAAGAGGAAAATGCAAAACAAAAAAAAAGAGTTTTATTGGGTGAATCTTCTGATTACACTCAGATTGCATGACAGCATTCAACGATTGAGCGAGAGCGAGCAAGAGAAACACGACACAACGTCTGGGGCATGTGGGAATTATTCGTAATATTCGACACTAAAATTATGTTTCATATCCCAATTTTGCTACATTTCCATTGCCTCAATCAATCGACATCATTTTGCGACTCGCCAAAATTATCCCGAAAAAAAAAAAAACGACAACAAAAAATTGCATTGTAATTTTATGGGTTTGTTTTTGTTTATTACATCAAGCTCTTCTTGTTATCGTTCCTCCTCGACTGTCTGTATACAACATTTAAATTTTCATTGTCTCATTATTTTACAATGCACTTAGGAACCGTGGCCATGCCAGTACATTCATAACCACCGAAAAAAAAAAATTAAATGAATTTCAATTGCAAGATTTTATTTTTTTTTCGTTATGCATTTTAATGAGCCGAACAAGAGCAGCATGTCCATTTGCACAATCTTTATGTGCAATTTATTTTTTCGGGTTTATTCTTCATGCATTTTAGACACAGGCAATAAAAGTTTAGCAATAACAATCGTGTACCAGATGAAAAAAGAAATCGCAAGTGCTCGATTTTAACTTGCTTTTAATTTCATTGCAAGCCATTAGAACGAATTGCATTTTATTAGCATGCATCAAGAGAATTTTTTTATTTTTGTGTTATTGCGCTGTTATATGCAAACATTAAAAAGGAAAACGAAAATATGTTACGTGCACGTGAATCTTTTAATACGTGCATTTAATCCTACTGAATGCTCCAAATTCGGTCGTGAGTGTCCAAAAACCTCCACGCGATGCTACATAAGTCGTGGTTGATAAGCAAATAAATGAAAAATACATTAACAAAGACGACAAGAGTTTCATGAAAGATGCTCCATGGGGCATGGCAAGGTGCTTTGTCTGCATTGTGCAATTGAACTGGTTTTTTTTTAAATTCAAATATTGGTTTGCTTTTGCTGTTATCCAGCATCACCCACTTGAAAATGATTCAAATAGGAAGTGTTTCAATGCACAATCTCAGACAGAATGTGCACGAGCGACAGACATGAAAGAGCGAGTAAGTGAGTGAGATATAAAGGAATGAAAATAAAATAAAAAATCTAAATGAGATGAAATTCTTAGGATTGCAGACAGTCTGGGGGGAAAAAATGTTATATACATAAATACTCATAAAGACTCGTAAAGTATCCGTTAAGTTGTCGTTTATTATATATCTAGTAACTAGGAATGAATGCAGTATTTATCGTTTGATGCATTTCAATTAATGTTCTTTATTTTATGTTATGTCATAATTTCATTGCAGAATGGTGGAGAGTATAATTTTGAATAAGATAAAAACTATGCTCGAGCCAACACTTCGACGACCATACACGAGCACCAAAGAGACGGATGAACAGAGCGACGGCATTGAATTTGATTACACTTTTCTAGCAGTCTGTAAGTTGCAATAATAAGCTTAAGTAATTGAAATGGAATTTTCATCGTTTTCTTGCAATATTCGCGCTATTAGGTGAAGTACCAAGGCACATTAATTTGTCAGTGTGGTTCGAGACGAATTCATGGAATATTTTATTTAAGCCAAACTATCGCCAGTTTAATGTGAAATCAGTTTTTTTGAGGTAAAACAAAATCAATTTCACTGCATATTAAAATTAATAAAAATCAAATATTTTCGACAGAATTTATAAATTATCGGATAAAAGTAAGTCATCAAACGAATGTGACCCAGACATGAGTCCACTATGGACCCTCACGGTTTCAATTTACAGTCGACGACGAAGTAAGTTAATTTCATTTCTATTGATGAATTAAACAAAAAATTAATAAATGTATTTAATTCTATTAGAGGAGCTCAAGAGGAAAGTAATCTACAGTCAACTGATAACAAGCAACAGCCAAGGATGGATCGAAATCGATATCAAATCAACGCTCAGATTTTGGGATCATCAAAATAAAAATTATGGTCTTGCAATTGATGTTTATGATCAGGATGAAAAGCATCTCGATGCGCACGATTATTTCGCGATGCAAAGTTGTGAGGCAGGTAAGAGTGAAGTTTATCGCTTTAATTAACCGCAACACAAATATTCTCATAACTATTTTTATGACAAATTCAAATGGTGAACCGTAAATTTTTTTAATTTTTTCATAAATATTTCAATAGCAATTTTTTTTATACGTCAAAGAGTCAAATTTATGTTGTGTAATGAAATTCATTAGAATTTCTGTATTTTGAAACGCTTCGAAAAAAACAAAAATGAATTAGAAACTTCGTCAAGTTTAATTTCGTTTTGGGGTTTGAGTTTTTTTTTATCTTGCTCCTCCCTCTTTGATTGTTTTATTGCCGACGTCTTCAAGTTTTTGCGAGAATTTCATTGGAATGCCGGATATGAATGCGAAATTTCTGTTTTGGGCTTTCGAAAGCTCATCATATTACACGATTTCCCAGTGTCATTTTAAACGGTTAAATATTTCTTAAGTTTGTGAGAAGCTTATTTAAAGCGTGAGTACGACGAACTTCTGCCACTTCAGCGTGGCTACTGTCTCGATCTTATTTATTGTAATCTAACCGTCTGTTACGATTCAATTGAATTGTGTCGCATATTATGTCTTTTGTCGCGTTCGGCTTTTGACGAGAGTCGAATTTAATATTTTTCCTGAAATCGAGTGAAAAACATATGAATGGCAAAAACAGTTCTGGCGGGACCGCGAAAATATTTATTCGCAATTTAACTGACTCATCAAGAATTTTGTTTACCGAGCGATGTTCCAATGAAACTTTGCTGGAACTTTTGAGATTCGAACGGACTCGAATCATTTTGTTTTTGTTAACAACTTAATTCAGTTTTTGCATAAATTAGATATTTGTTGTTTTCTTGTGCTCTCCATGTGCTTGAAGTTTTCTTTTTGTTTTTTTAATTGTCGTGAACTTTTACAATGCATGAGAATTTAATATTTTCTGTTTTGACAGTTTTTTTTTTTGCGTGGAAATTTAACACCAATTTTGAAGAGTTTTATTGTTTTTTTTTCCTGATCAATAAATGGCAAAAAATAATATATACTTTTCTTTTTTGAAGGAATTGCAATCCCATGGCGAGCCTACAAACTTATTGCAGAGCAGACACTTAGAAAATCTGAAGTTACCGAAGATATTGTGGATAGTTTTAAACGGTTGTATACGTAAGTCTTAACAGCATTTAATTTTGATAATAAGTTTTCTTGATAATAAAAATTATTTCCTTGCAGTTCCCCACGATTAGATTTGATATCGTCAAGCCAAGCAGACTACACAATTGAATCAGCCGAACAGCAAACGCGAAAACAAAGACACATCAGACACGGGAGCCATCATCATCAACACAATCAATTACATAATTTCAATATTGTTGATCTTAAACACAAATTACACAAACATATTGTCGAGCATTCACATCGAGGCGAAGGTTCGGTTGAAGAAACATAAGCTTTTTGTTGAGGGATTGTCTTACAATTTAAGTTTTTTTTAGTATTTAGGTCACAGTGAGACTTGTTCATATCGAAATAGAATTAACGGAAATTACTTTCCACAAAAAAAAATGTCAGACATGGCATGAAATTTAAAAAAAAATACAACACGTTTTAGGTGATTGACATTTAGAGCGAGACGAAATTTGAACTTGAAGCACAAATGCACAGATATTAAATAATAAATGAAACAAACACAATTTTTGTCAGCCCTCATCGGAATTACACATAGCAAAACAAAAAAAAATTGCATTTTGTCCTGCTCTCTACACTTGACACGCGTATTAGTGATAAGAATAATTCCTTGAATTAAATTCGAATTAGGTTGATTTTAATTATGCACTTAGGCTTTATATTATTATTGTCATATTGTGGTGAGAATATTTGCTGTGTAAATATGAACGAATCAAAATTTAAAGAAAAAAAAAATGAATTAATTTTTGATTGCTCAATTTTATTTATTTTTAAGAAATTACTAGATGCCTTTAAGGAGCTTATAAGAAAGCTCATCACAAAATGAACGAATGCCTCCAATTTGTTTTGGGGGTGAAATGAAGCACTTTACACAAAAACCCTTGATATACCAGTGATAAGAATTTTTCTTATTGGAATCAAAAATACGAGATCGAAGCTTGTTCATTGCAAAAGCAAAAAAAAAATTCTTCACGAATGAGATTCAGTGAAATTTATGCTGAACATTTAAATTAATAATTTACGCACAAAGAAAGTACTTTAAAATTTTTTTATGTAAAATTGATGTTTTCTCATCTTGGATATAATTTTTTTTCCTTAAAATTGTTTAAGTTTTTGTGTGTGTGCGTGCATGTGTGTATATTTTTTTGTAGCAATAAACTGTATGAAAGAAATAACAACATTTTCATTATTTTCCCTTTTATTTTAAGAAAAAGAAATCAACAAACAGCCAAACTTAACTGCCTGCGAAACGTGCAATTGTTGAACTTACAAAATTTGAATTCAGTCATGAATTGCATTTAAATATTATCAAAATATGTCAATAAAAATTATAATTTGCGTCATGAATATTCAACAATTGTCTTCGTTATCCATTATATATTTCACCAAATTTCATTTAGTGTCACTTGAAAGTTTCGGCAATAAAGTCAAAGTGAAAGCCAACGATGAATAACAACTTAAGGATGCCTGCAGTTTTTGATGATAATTTCATCACATCAACAGAATTGGTTGAAGAAAATCTGGAGAATATTAATTCACCGATAAAGAGTTTCCTCGAAAATAAAACTGTTTTTCTCACGGGAGGTAAAGTACATGCGATTAATTGCTGCCTGAGGTGTTAATTACACGACATTGTGATTTCCACGACATTTTCCATATATTTTCAAGAAATTTATATTCAAATTTATACAGCAATAATGATTGTGATTAATTACGTGACACTCATTTACAAGGAAATCACGAATAAATCGTCATAAAAAGTGAAAAATCACGCAGTTATTTTCGTTTGAATAATGAAGTTGTCTTTGCTTAGGTTTCGGATTTTGTGGAAAGCTTTTGATTGAGAAGCTTTTAAGATGCAATGTGAAGAAAATATATCTAATGGTACGTCCGAAGAAGGGAAAAACAATTGCCGATCGATTCGAAAAACTGATGAATGAACCGGTAACAAACACGAAGAGCAAAAGTGATGAAAACATAATCAATAAACATTTAACACAAATTAGATTTTCGTGAAACTCAACAAAGATAAACGAAATCATTTCTCGAAATTGACTTTGATCTATGGAGATCTGCAGAAGATTGGTTTGGGAATTTCAGACGATGATAAAAGGAATTTGCTCAACGATGTGGAAATTGTTTTCCATGTTGCCGCTGATGTCAGGTTCGTTTACAAATGTGAACTGTCTCGACTTGTCTACGGATGAGAGATATAAATAAACAAGCATGATACAAAGATTTCTTGTTCTTTTTCCTTCTAGATTCGATGAGAGCCTTAAAGAAGCAACTGAAATTAATGTGCGCGGAACGCGTGAAATTGTTCTTTTGAGTCAGGACATTGCAAATCTGAACGTCTTTGTTTATGTCTCAACTGCCTATGTCTCAAT
This sequence comes from Propsilocerus akamusi, assembly GCA_018397935.1. NCBI lineage: Eukaryota > Metazoa > Arthropoda > Insecta > Diptera > Chironomidae > Propsilocerus > Propsilocerus akamusi. Next base: position 19,542,781 of record CM031468.1, on the reverse strand, counting down.
TCCTGGGTATAATGTTAAAGAAGATTGTGAGTTTTCTTCTCTATCGAATATATTACAGATAATCCATTCGATATTTAAATCAGTAACTTTTCACTTTCCTAGTTTGTAAAGCCCACACTACACCAGATGCTTTGATAACGCTTGTCGAAAACTTACGTCCTGATGATTTTGAGAGCTTTGAGATTTTGAGTACGTAATTAGCTATTTTTGGGGTAATTAATTACATTTTCTGCTTTGATGCTATAGCTCGTCGATTAATTCAACCGCATCCAAATACTTACACCTTTACAAAAGCTCTTGGTGAGCATGTTTTACGAAAATATGGCAAGAACATCAAAATAGCAATACTAAGACCGAGCATTATAGCAACAACTTATCAAGACCCAATTCCAGGTAAGATTAAAATTAAGGCTTGAGACATTATCATAAGAGTGAATAATCATAAGTGCTAAAATATATTCTCTTAAGGATACACCGATAACGTTTATGGTGTAAATGGCGTTGTCACTGGAGCTGGCGTCGGTGTACTACGAATTCTACACATTGATAATACTCTTAAAGCGAATATAGTTCCAGCTGATTTTGTTGTTAATGCAATGATAGCTCTCGCATGGTTCACATGTTGTCAGAAAAATAATCATATCGATGAAAAAGATGCAATTTTACTGCAGAAAAGCAACAGTGAAAGTTATAAAGTGAACAAACAAAATGATCAAGAATTTTGTCACGATTCTGTTAAAGAGAAAATCAGGATTTATCATTGCACTGTTAGCGATAATAATCCAGTCACGTAAGCTAATACTCTTTCCCTTCTGGTCATGTCCTTTCGTCCTTGACATTTATTTTGATTCTTTCATTCAGTTGGGGCGACGTTAAGGAAAAAACAACAGTTTTCGGTAATAAATATCCTATCAAGAGGGCGCTATGGATAATAAGATATAATACTACACGTTATCACTATGTCTGTCAGTTCCTGAAGATTTTTTATCACTTCATACCAGCACTCATTATCGACAGTTTTCTAAAATTCAACAACAAAAGACCAAAGCTTCTGAAAATTTATCGCAAAGTCAATAAATTTTCCGACGTTTGCGACTTCTTTACAACTAATGAATGGTCCTTTAACGATGATAACATGAAGGAGCTGTGTGATGCGTAAGATAATCGCTTTGTTCATCTGCTGATGACATTTCATGATATAAAACATTTATCATTTTCCAGCATGTCGCCACATGACAAAACATTCTTTGAATGTAACGTTGAGAAATTGGACTGGTGGAGCTTTTTTAGTAAGACCAAAAGAAAATAACAATAATTGAAATGCCATTTAAGCTTAATTTTACTTATAATTTTCTGCAGAAGTGTACTGTTTTGGCGTAAGGACTTATATCTTCAATGAAAAGTATGTTGCTAGGCTTTGTAAATAATGTTGAAATACTCGGCCATTTTAATTTCCATGAATTCTGATTTTTCTTTCTTCTTTCTTCATTTTTTTCTCCCATCGGAAATAGCCTCGATACACTTGAAGAAGCTCGTAAGAGATATCGGTAAGTAGCTCATGAATTTCAAATTTTCTATTTTCTTACTAGAGATTTTGGAATTTCATTTACTTTCTATTGTGTAGGCGAATGACAATTTTGCATTATTTACTCATCGCCACAATTTATTCAGTGCTCATATTTTGCGGCTATAAAATATTAGAGTCGACATTATTTTATGATGTTGAAATCAATTTGATGAAATCAACATCATTCTTCATCAAAATTTAATGCAGATATACCAAAATGTGTAAATGAATCCTTTATGAAACAACAAAATGTAATGTTTTGTCGTTAAACTGAGTGGATTCTTGGGTGTTTAGAAATACAAGAAAATTGTGTGTAATGCGGAAAATTATTTATACGAATGTTGTTCACTTAAAACATCAACAATCTAATAAAAAAAGAAATACATGTTGCATGTTTTATTTTCGATATGAACAGCTGTTTTATTGACTCAACAAGCAACAAGCGTCCAAAAGGATGAAAAGCTGCTTTATTAAATATTATCAATGGATGAAAAGCATGGAAGAGTTTTTCAAAGGTCACAATGTTGTTGCTCAACATCAGTTACTAACACTATGACAATTGTTTGGAGAAACAATGAAATGCATCACTAAAAACAATCAGCAAATGAAACATTATGCCACTTTAAATATAAAAAGCTCTCTCAATCTCAATGTCACTGTCGTCATTATTAGAACTTTTATCAATTAATTGGAAAAAAAATCTAATCTCAGGCAGCGAAATGAATAAAATGAAATTAATTACAAAATCAAAGTGAGCAATTAACAATGAAATTGTGGAAAGATTTGAAATAAAATTTTGGTCAACAAACGGAACGTCAACATCGTGAAAACAGGGAAATAAAACGCTGAGCAATGTGCAACAGAAAGCTTTTGAATCGTTGTTGTCAGTGAGATTTTGCAGTGTTCAGATTCAGACGTTCCTTTTCTCGCTCCAGCCATTCATCTGTCGATTTACAGCATTTTCTTTTGTGTGGTAATTTGAAGTGTCCTAAAAAAAGTGTGTCAAAAGAAAGGAAATCCTTTAAGCTTTGATGTGATTAGAAAGGATAATGAAGCTTTTAAAAAAGTGAACATTTTGTATAAATCTATTTTTGTGCGAAGTGAAAAGGTTCAAGTTCAATACAACGCAGCTTTAAAATTTATTTATAGCAAATTTTCATTTCGTAATCAAAAATTTAAACGCGCAACAACAACAAAATCAACAGAATGGGTGATCTGAAGAATGGGAGCAATTCAATAAAGTACAACACAATGCAAAGACAGGTAGCGTGGGTGTGAAAGATTTTTGCGAGCTCGATTTGTTTCGTTCCACCATTCAACTGAAATAATTTCAATATAAAATAAACTTCGATGTTGGAAAATTAAAAAAAAAAAAATTTAATTTGGATTTTAATACAAACATTTAAAAAGTTTTCGCTTTTTCCCCACCCGTCACCCATCACGTCCTTGTTCTAGTGAAGCTAAATATCAGAAATGTTCACAGTGAATGAACAGGGATCACGAATTGGATCGAATTGAATAACCTTAAAGCCTTTTAAAGGCAAACATAAAATTTAATTCAATTTGAAGCAATTTTCATATCATTTTCACCAAGGACGAGACTAAAGAAGCTTTTATGTGCTGAATATTATTTTATGGGAAGATACAAAGTTTAACTGAACAATTTTCCTTTTTTCCCGCACACAGAGCAGCGATGATTCCGTTGAAGTGCATGCATTCGATGACATAAAATCACATTTGGTGAAGGTAAAAAATATTTTATTGCATATAGCGCAAAAAGCTCATCAAGTGCTTTTTAAAATAGAGTAAGACTTTTATGTGATATTTGAATGAATAAAATTTGATTCATACATTCTTTTTAATGTCATTGTGTGGGCGGATAAATCCCATTTGACTCTTTTTTTTTTGTTGAGATGCCCACGCTCGACATAAAATTCTAAAGGTTCTGCTTGTCTGCATAAATTGTTATCAGCAAACGACAAAAGAATCCCTTTTTTTAAAAGGAAGAAAATTTATCGATCTGAATTTCGAATCTGAATTTATTGAAATGATGAAAAAAGTATAATAAAGAAAAAAAAATTCCACGAATATCTCAAAAAATGAAGGGACTCTCATGTGGAAAATTCATTCATTTGTCACATGCAATTTTAGTCGCACACTGTGTGACACAATACTGAAAATTACCCCGAAATGAACGCCAAGAAATGTTGATGAAATTCCTAAGATTCCAATCAACATTCCGATTTTATTACTTCACAGAACGAGGAGCAAAAAACTGATGATTCCCTGTCATCCCTCTCGCAAACATCATTTAATTATATTAATGCAATTGTTGGCTCCGGAGTAATTGGTATAAGTTACAGCTTTACTCGCGCAGGTTTTGGACTTGGCCTGATTTTATTGATTTTAGTCGCATGGATCACTGACTATTCGCTGATTCTTCAAGTGAGTTTACCTTTTCTTTCAACCTTTGTCGTGCACAATTATTTAAAGTTGTTGATCTTTTATAAATCAAAGTAACTTTTCTGTTGTTAATGTTTTCCTTTTATTCATTACGCCCACAAAGAAAAAACAACTTTTGTTTCCTTTTTTGCGGTCTAATGACATTTATCAAAACTTATAACTTAGTTCAGTCATTTTTCCCTTTCCAGATACGAACGGCACATTTATCAGGACGTCAAACCTATGCTGGAATTATGGAATGTGCCTTTGGCAAAATTGGTTATTATGTACTTTCGCTTGTACAATTCGCTTATCCATTTATGGGTATAATTTAATTATTAAATATCTGCGTTGGGGCAAATAAGATTAAAAAAAAAATTTCTCGATTCATTAAATAGCAATGATTAGCTACAACGTGGTCGTCGGAGACACTCTCTCAAAAGTTCTCATTCAATTCTTCCCCTCATGGGGCTCCTCAATGGGGATGGTGCGATTTTTTGTTGTCTTTCTTGTAACATTGGTAAATATTGATGAAGCGTTTTTCGTACTTCATGTTTTAATGTTCGAGGTGTGACACAATAAAATTTCAATAAAATTCTCGTTTTCAAGTTTCTTACTACACCATTGTGCTGCTATAAAAATGTTGCACGTCTGGCAAAAGTGAGTTTTATAAGGTAAGAATGCTCTGCGAACTTCCGTCATCAATCATAGCGACAGTTTAAAAAAATCCTTTTATTGATTTCGCTTTTTTGTGTGTCCTTATAGCTTGGCATCCGTTTTGCTGATTCTTGTGGCCATTACCTACAAATTGATATCGGGCGATTATGATAACGTGTAAGTTGAGAAAGACCGTAATTTATCATCGTTAAATTGTGTGAACAAAGAAATTTGAACTTCCTACCTTTTTATTTTTTGAGGTTAAGTATGACATAATTTGACATTTATTGAAAGAAAGCTTACTGCTAAAGACGTTATGTTGAAGTTTTAAGTTTCCTCCACTGCAGCATAAGGAAAATGTTTGCAAAAAAAGTTTTAATTATTTTTTTTTTTGCTCGAATGAGTTTGTTTAAAGTGTTTAAAAAAAATTGTGTTCCGCAAAATCGCCTTTAATGGAAACAACGAGCTTTGAAAATGGAGCTTTTTAAACAATTTTCCTGTCATTACTAATTGAATTTCCATAACAATTTCACTTCACTTACAGACCATATCCACCCGACTCCTATGAATTCGCACAGCCGGAAATTTTGTCGGCTCTCGCTATTATGGCGTTTGCTTTCATGTGTCATCACAATACATTTTTAATCTATCAATCAATGAAAGACTCATCATTAGAAAAATGGGAAAAAGTTACACACGTTTCAGTGGGATTTGCATGGATCACCAGCACGCTGTTTGGCATTACCGGTTATGCAACATTTCGAACTCTTTCGCAAGGTGATTCTAATGAAAATTAACCCAATTCCTTTAAACGTGTTTTATTATTTATGTCAAATGTCTTTAGGTGATTTACTCGAAAACTATTGCTATGACGATATGAATATTGCGCGGATTCTGTTTTGCATAACAATATTACTTACATTTCCACTCGAATGCTTTGTGGCAAGAGAGGTAAAATAGTTTGAGGTCATGAAGCATAAACTACATATATCTTATTATGTTCTGCAGATAATCAAGGCACAAATTAAACGATTTTATTCGAGCGATTTCGTTGAATACGACAAGAGCATCGATCCGCAAGGGAATTCAGCTGATGATGATTCGGAAAGTACCGAAATCATAATCACATTGGCCATCGTTTTCTCAGCATTCTTCATAAGTCCCACGAACGAGTGTTTGGGACCAATTCTCGAATTAAATGTAAGCCAAAAAAATGTCATCATTATTTATTATGACTTCCCCTTTGTGGGTGGGTGCCCTTTTCTGCTATTTTTATGAATATACAACATAATTTCGCTCAAGGAGGCGACTGCGGTTAAGTTATTTTTATAGAAAGGCTTTTTTTTGTACTTTTGTTGTTGATGCTAGTAGACGCTGCTGTTTATGTTAATATGGAAAAAGGAAGGAAAAAATGTATAAAATTTGTACCTTAAGCTATTTGCACAACAATTTACTTTTTAATATATATATATATTTTGTTTTAAAAAAGGTTATTTATGTTTGGGACACATCTGGAAATCTTAACGCTACTTGATGGCCGTCGTACATTTGTAGTATGTTCTAATTGTTATTTTAATCTATTTTTGACAGGGACTTTTGGCTGCAATTCCATTGTCTTATATTCTGCCGGGATTAATTTTCATTAAGCTTGATCCGCATTCGTTGTTTAGTCGTGAGAAAATTCCCGCGATACTTTTAGTCTCGTTTGGACTTTTGGTTTCAATTTCAGGTAATTATTATTGTTATATTTTACTACATAAAACAGTTATTTCTATGTTGTCCATTCTGACCACGAAATATTTGTATGCTTCCTTCCAGGCACTGTAATTCTCATACAGAACCAATTATTTGAACCTGACCTCGATTGTAGCACCGGTATTGTCTTGGGATATTGCAAAGATGATGAAGTTACTCTAAATTCAACAAGCCCCACATCAACTCGATTACCATTGCCCAAATTTCGAACCTAAATTTCTTTCCCTTTTTTTCCTCCGTGTTGTGGCATCGGACAAGAAAAAGCTAAGATACCCAAATCACGTACTGAAATAGGAAATATTTTCTTTAAAGGAGTGAAAAACTAAAACTTTTTGCATCCAAGAAACATGAATCTTGAATGCTTTTTTGCTCTATAATATTAAATATATTCACACATAACCTAAAAACACCATCATAGACTTGAAGAAGAACAAAAAAAAATGAAACTTATCGACGCCATGAATAAATACACTATTAAAGCTCCATCAGCTTATGCATGAATAATGCGGAGTGAGAATGCTTTCACTTCGAAATTTTGAATCAAAATATTTCACTCTTTTAGAAGAACCAAAAACATTGTACTTTGTGTGCCACTCTCATGATCACGAAAGGAACAAATATCGTAATCATATCATTTTTCTGTAGACTTGGTAACGAATTTTTTTCTATTCATGTCTTCAGCAAGATAAAAGAAGAAACATCTGAGACTTGGATTGATATAAATTTTTAAGAAGATTAGGAGATTGTTGTTCTATATCTTTCTATATGAACATAACATAATAATAACAAACAAAAAAAAACATACAAAACATTAAATGAAGAACTTTTATCGCATAACTAACACGACAATCTTTTTAATAATTTAGATATTATTTTTTTTGCTGTTTTTTTTTTTTTTTTTTTTCAAAATGCGAGAGAACAAAAACGAAAACCCAGCTAAGAGAAATATATTTCAAAATGTTATCAGATTGCGAGCAAATCGAAACTGACACAAAATAGCTTTTGCCAATAACATTTTGAAATCTTGAAGCTTTTTCGATTTCGTTTCACACAATCAGAAGCTTTATAAATCGAAAAGTTTATTTGACAATTTTAAAGTTCACAAAAGCTCTGAGTTGTTTGTAAAATAAATTTTTAAGACTGACTGTGTTTTAATGATGAGCCTAATTTTTTATACATTGATTAACGCTTTTAGTAAATAATTTTTAAATAATTCACTTTGTGCAGTATTAATTAATCATCGATAATTCCAAAGCAAATATTCAACAAATTGCAAATAGCAATTAAGCGAATTAAATGAATGAAATAAATGCAAAATCAATGAAATGAAACCTATTAGACCAAAATAAATATGAAAAAAAAAATATATTTATGAATCAAATAAAATATTTACACATAAATTAGTGCAATACTTCTTAATCAAACAAACGAAAAAGCAGAGAGCAAATTAATTGATGATTCACATGATTCCAATCAAAATTATACGTGTAGAGAATTAAGTCATAACTAAATATTATGAATCTGTGTCTAGCTAAGTAGTAGCCGATGAAACGATCACAAAACCAAAAAAGAAAAGATTAAGAAAAATAAATAAATTAAACAAAAACACCAAAAAAACAACAACAACTTTTTTGTTTCCTTTTGCTTTCAATTATTTTCTCCATTTTAATTATTGCTTATTTTGTTTTCGCATATTAATCTAATTAACAAAACATGTTACGGGAGAATTGAGAGAGTGCTTTTTTGCATTCTTTCTTTCTCGTCTCATGAATGTTGACATTTTTCTTAGATATAAAAAAAAGTTTATTAATTCAATAATCACAAAAACGGATCATTTTGATCTGCATAAAAACGACTTATAATTATATTTTGATGGGAGACATTCGACATTAATGACAACCAGAAAAAGTATCTGGTCGTTTCATGTAGAAAGCTCCTCGAAGTAAAGAAAATACAACAAAATTTCCAATTCAAATGGAATACCATCGAAATACTTTCGAGCACTTTTTTCCCATTCAAATCATGAAAGAATTGAACGAATGAAAAACTGCGAGAAAATATTTTTGTTACTTAATATTTAATTCTAAAGGCACGAAAATAAATAAATAATCGAGATTTGTGAATGTTTTTAATTCTTATCGTCTAAACATAGGATACTAACGAACGCGTTCTGCAATTCTGTAATTTCCGTAGAGTGTTTTAATCATTCTTGTTGGCACTGCCGTTGATGGTGACGCATTTGTTGTTGGTGGAATTTCAAAAATAATTTTTGGTTCTTCATCCATTGTTTTCACTGTCTCGTAGAGCTCTTTCATCGTTGGCATACGTTTCTTTCCCATTGTCATGTCATCACGATCATCGTCCACTGGCAATGTGAAAGGAATTTTCTCAATCACTGGACTACCATCGGGCATCATCCACTGTACCATTCCGTTGATTAAATAATTTGTATTCTGCTCCAAAACCTCCTGATTGTCGAGCTCATTTGGCTTATTGACGTAAGCAAAGACATGATTTGTTGCGGCGCCCTGATGCAGATAATTATTTTGTTCGTCATCGTCATACTGGTCACTTCCTAAGTTGGTTGTTTCCTCATCATTCGCTGCATCATCTTTGAATAATGGATTTTGCTGTTTAAATTGTTCTTTCTGTAAAAACTTTTGCCGTTCATCGCTTTTCATTTGATCATTTTGCCCGTTCATCATTGAGTCCCAAACTGTATACAATTAAATAAAGAAGTGGATGAAGAGATTAATAATAAATATTACACTTGAATATCATATAAATGACACGTGATGATGATTCACGCACATATAATGCGGTTCAAAGTTGAAAGTCGATATCATTTTTTTCCCCCTCCATCAAAGCTCGAGAATGAAGCAAGACACTTTATTACGTGACTACATTCGAATGCTTATAATAAAATATATTAAGCATTATTTTCTAAACGAGGTCATTTCCTTCTTTTTATTGACGCTCTTCCGTATTTACATCTCAATAGAATGTTTTTGCATTTTTATTTTTAAATATTGCGAGAATTTTAATTGCAAATTTTTTAAAGCAAAATATTTTATCATCGTGTTCATCTTTTTTACGATTGAATAAAAGCACTACGGACAACAGCATCAGTACCGACTTTGCCATTATCATAAATCTAAAAAAAAGGAAACTCACACAAAATGGCAAATGATGCTGAAGGAAAAATGTAAAAAAAAGTAACAAACTCATTTGTATGAGATTTATTAATTTGTTATTTTTGAAGATGATAACAGTGGAATGAGAATTGTTCCCTTGAAGAACCTTCAATGAATATTATTTCGTTGTTTACAATGAATGCGAAGAAGAAAACAAGCAAAAAAAGGTCAATCACGAATCATCATCGCATTTGCCATATCATTACGAACGAGGGAATCCACTTGAGAGCTTGAATGGGGGACATGACTTTACGGTTCATGTTTTATATTTTTAAAATTTACTGACTCTTTGAATCATCAAGTGTTATTTTCTTGTGGGTTAAAAAAAGAAATAACTTACGTATATTGTTTGCGTTCCTCTGGTATGGATCCATGGCATCTAAATGGGACTCTTCCATATCATTTAACTTGTTGACGCCATGCATCATCATATTCATTTTGCATTGTGACACGTTCTCGTTGTTCTGATTTTTGCAATACGATTGCACTTGTTTCGCAAACATCGAATACAAATGATTCATCTGAAAAGAAATTAAAATCAAATTAATTTCATTTGAGTGTGTTTTTAGGGCGTCCATGCGAGGTATCGTAAAATAAATCCAAAGTCCAAATTCTTTGCCATCAAATTTCAATTTGAAAATCAATTTTTTTTTCTGTGTCACACAATTTTGACTTTTTTTTCCCCAATCACTCATCGAGCTTTCCAATCACGTCTCGAAACGCACGTAAACCTACATATTTTCAGCTCTCAATTTCTTTTACCATCTCTTTCTTTCCACTCATTCTGCCCACTCGAAATGGTTATTTTGCACCTTACATCAGCGTTCAACAACAACAACACATTTCGTTTTCTGTTTCCTCCGTCAATTTTTTTGTTTTTAATTGGCGACATAAAAAAAGTTTATTCAACTTGTTATCTCATTTTGAGTGACAATCGTCGATTGAATGATGCCGATAAATTGGCATTTCACCAAAAATGTTTATACTTAAACTGAATGCAATCGGATGTTGAGTAAACAAATTGCGTCTTCATTTTGTAGTTCGACCAGAAGATTCGCGTGTAGCCATCGAGAGCAAAAAATGAAATTTCGATTTGCATATGGAATCATAATAAACAAAAAAAAATAAATTTAAATTTTGTTTTTGTGAATTTTTAATTATTTTTTTTCTTATGCAATTTCATTAATCGAAAGATTTCGATCGAAAGATTCAGGAATTTTTCTTAAGACACAATATTTACGTTTACACGAAAAGTTTATATTTAAGTAGTTAAAGATCAAACAAGAATTGAATGATTTTTTTTTTTTTTGGTTCCTTGTCGCCGGTCAAAGAAGTTTGACGCGGAATTTTCTTGGTGCCATCGAAACATATTTCGCAAGACACTCAATAAGAAAAAAAAAAAAAAACCAGAATTCCAATGAAGAATTTTAATCCATTCGAAATGCGATTGTGTTCATCTATTTTAAGAGTCCGCTGCTTGTCTTAATAAACCATTCGCCGACATGGCGTGTGTCCGGGTTCATCGTCGCCATAGATTCAGAGTGAGTGAGAGAGTGAGAAACGCAGCGTTTTATTTATTAAGCAAAAGTTAATAGCAATGAAGTCGAACAACAATAACAAACATCGCGCGCGCAAATTCATCATATATTCATATATTAATTCTACGAACAAGTCGATTTAATCCCACACACACACACAGAAATCACCATAAAAGCACATCACAACAAATGTCACAATTAAAAATTAATTTTTCTTCCAAATTCATTGTTTTATGTTTGTGATGTCATTAAAAATGTTAAAAAATAATAATAATAATTTAAATAATTAAGTTATTGCCAGCACAAATGCGCTCAAGAAATTTGTTGAAGAAACTTGTAAATTATATACCGCTAAGAATTCTTCTTTCGACATTCAACGTGATGACCTTGCCAAGGCGCTTCTTTATTTTTAAATTCACAAACAATTTTTTTTTTGTTGCCGCTACTGACGATTGCAAAATATTTTTTTTTTTTTTTTGTGTGCAATCGCTTCAGTTTGTGACATCAAGAAAAATGATTTTAATGCAATTTTTTTGTCATTTTATTTCGCATAATTTGCGCAACTTTTATTTTAAATTTGCGTAATTTAGACTCGCTCACAAGGCACAGAATTAAATATCAAATTTAAGGAGTTAAAACTTTTTGGCTTACTTTTTCATCTCGCGATAAATATTCCCACATGGGAATCCCGGAGGTCCTGCACTGGTGAGCACAAAGTGTCACAAAAGTCAGTAGCACAAAAACTTTTCCAATCATTGTTAATTCTTTTGGTTGTTTTTTTTTTTGTTGTCCTTTAAACTTTATCTTTTTGTCCTTTCTTTTCTCACGAACTTTCTCACTTGTAAATTTTTTAATTTCTATGTTAAGCTTTATTTGAAGCTTCTTTTTGCCCTTTTTTTCTGGAGCGTTGCGTTTTATCCGATTTCCAAGAGTAAAATGACTAACAAAATATTTTCACTGCAAAGTTTTATATTGAAACGGCAACAAAAACAAAAACTCCAAACATATACACAGTCACACACGCAACAACGGCATGTTGCTTCATTTTTATAAAGTCTCAGTCTATACATATACTCGGAGCATTTTAACGATATGACTTGAATGTATTGGAGGGGAAAATACGTCAAAATGTTGAGCCCGCAAAGATTAGTTTTCGCCGATGGAAGAAGATTTCTCGCCATGAGCATGTTGTGATGTCATGTTTTTCCCCAATCGACTCAGACATGACGCCAAGACTTAAAAAAAAACTTTATTTAACAAATTCTTAAGGTGTCGGAGCATAGCGCCAATGTCTCATGAAATTAATATCTCACAATCGGCCACACAATCGCACGCCAAAAGATTCGTCGAGAATGTTTTTTACGAGCTCTAAGCTATGGACTGGAATCAAATGTAAATCCGATTGAGTATAAATTTCGTATTAAATTTTTTTTTTCTTTTCTACAAAAATAGAACACCAATTGTGGAGATTCTCGTTTTTGTTTGTGATTGAATTTATAATTGAGATATTTTTAACTTAGTTGATGACATATCGAATTAATTGTTGTTTTCTTATGTTTATTGCTTATGCAATCTTTACAGAATTAATTATTACCAATTGGAATATTACTGACACCGGATGGGTTTACAAATGTGACAGCGCTGCTTTAGTTGCAGCTATGGTTTTTAAAGTTTGTAAGGGTCATGGGAAAGATTTGAGTGATTACTTTCGGTTGTTAGAGATGTCACATCAAAACTAATATCAGCAATTGAATGGCAAATAGAAAACTTTCATTGTAAATAACTAAAATCGTAATTAAAATGATTTATTCTTGTCAATTAGTTTATGCTTCGTGTACCAGAAGCAAAATGATGCAAATTTTCCTCATCTCTCTCGTTAATGAATATTCAAACAATTTAAATTTCATTTCATTGCACAATTTTATCAATTTGCTAAATTAATCACAACCAGACACACAATTCTCATTTGCATTATGAAGCATATCGAGAGAAATATTTTTCCTCAAGGAAATTGTGCAGCCTCAAAATCGTTGATATCCAATTAGCACCAAATCAATTAAGCGATGTTAGAAAACCCGAGCGTTGTTCGTTCGTTGCATCCTTCAAATTTGATTTATTATTCATTACAAAGTGTGGAATGTTGATTAATAATATGCTTGAAGAGAGTCAGAGATTCCCAATCACCATGGAATCATCATCATCGAATTAATTAAATGTCTTAATTTAAAGGTTATCAAAATTAAGTTGATGAAATGTCAGAATCAATTCATTACAATAACCAAGAAAAATTTACTAAAATTATTAGAATCGGAGTCATATGATACGAAAATATGATAAATCCGGCTCAAGTCAAAGCTCTTTCGTTAAATTTTATTTTGCTTTGGGTCACTCGAGGATTTCCGGATCAGCTCCGATGACGCCTCTTTTTTGATTTCTTAATTTATTTCAATTGTTTCATTCTGTTCTGACGTCAAGAAAAAAAAATTTATAGAGCATGTGAACGTTTCATAATTTTAATTTCAGATAATAATTGAGTAAAGCAAATAAAAAAAAATCTCTTCCTGTTTCAAGTTCGAGAACTGCTTGTGGAGCTTATCGGCATCATTTTGACCATGAGCCACATTTTGGCAGCTTCATATATGTGACAACTTTTTTTTTTCTTGCAGCAATCACAAAATTAAAAATATTACAAAAAATGATAAATAACACATCGCATGAATATTGCGACAATCATAAAAATAATTTATGACTTTCAATCATACAACATAACAATGCGATTATTCATCATTCTGGTGGCGTTTGTTATGTGAGATCATCAGCATTTGAAGCAAATCTCAATTTGTTCATTTGTCGATCATGTCAAAGAACTCTGCAAATGAAAATGTTAAAAGCAATTACCAAAGCAGTGATGTCATTTGCTATAATTATTCACAAACACACACATTTACGAGAGCAAAAGAAGCAGAAGAAGAATAAGAAGCGCAGCAATTAAATGCCGGGTAAACGTAAATGGTAAATATTATTGTCGATTAGTGAACAGTGCTTTATATTTTTTTTTGATGGATTCACCGCTGCTAAATAGTTAAAACAAAAATGATTCATAGCGATGGAATTTTTTGGAAGAATCTTTTAATAATATTTGACTTGATGTTCCTTTTTTTTTCTCTCTCAGGCGCTGATCATTTTACTATTGACGAGTACATCCCATCGTCACCAGCCAGCCAACCTTGTTGACCTTCAATCATCATTTTGCACTTTATTTTCTGTTAAACTTGAAAACTAAACGAGACGTCCGAGAGATGGAGTTGCACTATGACGATAGGTCATGGGCGAGAGATGAGCACCAGCGAATCGTACACATTATCATTACAATAAATTTAATAAAAAATAAATAATCTGGTAAGGCTCAGAAATATCTTAAAGAGGCTTAAAGTGAAAAAATATTATCAGAATCTCACATGGTCAAAGGATGAATATTAAGAGCGTAAATAAAATATAAAAAAAAAAAAAAAATTGTTTACATTTTTGCGCAAGAAAATAAAATCCAAAATTTAACTATGAAGAATTTAAGAAAATAAAAATAAATCTACCCACAAATTGGATCAATAAACCAAACCAGGTAAATTCCAATCTTCAGTGTCGAATCCATGTCTCGTCTTACCGGCCCGGATATAGAAATTTTGTGACATTCGCGCAGAAATAACGCGACGAGAAAAAAAAGCATGATAAGTTTTTTTCTGATTCTTCATTGTCAGAGCATCGCAAACGGGTTCTTTTGTGCAAATCGGGAATGTTATTTTTCAGCAACTTTTTTTTTTCTTAACATATTTGGTGTGATTAATATTTTCATTTCTATACCAACGTCGCCGTCGCTTTACGGCTCAATATTTTAAATACGTTTTTACAGACCCATCTTCAGTGCGACTCATCTATTGCCAGTCGCCACTCGACTAATTCGCAATTTTGTTGCGATTAAGATTGTGGCGCCAATAAAATATTTCTTTTCTTAACCAAAATCATCTGATGGCAAGCGGAAAAGAAGAAGGAAAAACTTCTTTTTTTTAATAAATCAATAAACTTTAAATGTGATTTTGGTGTCTCGATTTGCATAATTATCAAGATGAACTCTCCACATTTCCCCGACTTGGAGACAAAAATAAATAAATAAGAAAAAAAAAGTTGATTTTTATTTTTAGAATATTTTGCGGTTTTGCAAGTTTTTTTTTTCTTTCCTTCTTCAGGTTATGGATTAATTACATTTCTGACTATTTCGATTGCAATAAATTATCAACGTCTTGATTCCCACTCGACATCGTGCTAAATAACACTTCCAAACACGGATACATTTTTGATGTGAATTATTTTTTTAAGACATGCTTCGTGATGCTTTTTTCTTTCTTCAGTCAGTTCTAGATTATATTTGTTTTGAAAAACATTTCTTAAGACTGAGTTATCGTGAAATATCCTTCGCGAACGAAAGAAAGAAACAAAAAATTTATTTCCAAAGATTTTATTCCATCAGAAGCGGAATTTAATTTTAATAAAAAAAAAAAATATTTTGGAGTTTGCTCATTTAAAGTTCGTGTAAATTGATTGCCTGTTAATTATGTGTCAGTTATTCTATCTGCGTGATTCGTATTGTCGCAGTTTTTCACGCTCTTCTGATAATTGATGTCGCCGATAGTAACCTTCATTTATTAAGACAATTAATTCCTAGACATTTTGTTTAGATTTATTTTTTCGTTAATTTTATTTACGGAATCGTATTCGCAGAACCTTTTGATGAGACAAATTGCCAAAGAAAATTCTTCCAAAAAAACACTTTTTAGTTCTTGCTATAATTTTGCTTATGCATTTATTAAAATAGTTTTAATATCAAAATTGTGAGCAATTATACATTCTCCGGTTTCTATTTAATTAAGACCCAAAACTTTCATGATATGTTGGTTGGTTCATGTGTTTCATACTTTAGTTTCGTTTTCAATCAATTAGTTTTATTTATTTATTTTTCTTCTAAAGTTTACAATCAGCTTGTGCCAATACAAAACCCAACTACCAATTCGAAATAATCAGTATTAAATACTAAAGTAATTAGTTATAAGATATGGCATAAAATTTATAATTTTTTTTTAGGTTAAAAAGTTCTTTAAGGATCCTTTTTCTCACTTTCTTATTAATTTCTACGACTCGACTGAACTCCTATCTTAGCTGGGGGTTTGCAAATTATGTTTTTGATACTTCAGTTTTAACGTTTTAAGAAATCTTGAATGATTCTCTCCAAAGAAAACAAGATATAAAATTGTATTTCGGAGCTTTATGTGTGATATATGCACCAAAGCTTTTGTTGATTCATTTTCTTGATTTTCGTTAAAGGCACTAAATTGCGATTGACAGTAGGAAACGTTTTTTTTGTGTGTTTTTGTTTTTCTTTCATTGTTTAAGGGAAGATTTGAATTTCAAGGCTTTTTGAAAGCGAAAGTATCCGCTAAGAAAAAAAATTAATTAATAAATTAATAAAACTAATTACAAAGTTCAGTTATGAAGCGATAAGCTGCGCGACTAATGAGATGTTAATTAAAGTTATGGCATAATTACAAATTATGAACAAAAGAAATATTTTTAGTTTTGTTTTAAAATATTCGAAAAAAAATTAAATTTCATAAATAGTTCAAAGAATAGTAAAAATAGCACCGAAAGGATCAGTTCTAGAGGGAAAAGCTCTACTAAGTTTAATGTTGCACAAGTGAATAAGTGCTAAAATTGATTGAGTTGCTGCTATACGTTTTTAGAGAGAGCAAATTTAGCTCTCAGAATTGCCAAAAAAAAAAATTAAGTTACTTTCTACTCTACAAATATATCACTTGAAGCTATTTCAAAATTTTTTTATCAAATGATTTCAAAACACAGTTTAAGTTCTTAATACGTTTGTGTTAACTTTTGAATAACTCGCGATTTTTTTCCTTTTCTTTAAGCTTAATTTCATTTAGAGTTCAATTTTTCATAAAAATTTTCAGTTTTCAACTTAGCGTTGATAAGAAATACTTTTGAATTGCTGTTAATTTTGAGCCTTTACCAATGTGAAATAATTTTTTTTTTCTTTGTTATGAAATTGTGTTCAAGGCGAAAATGTGCTTAGCTCAATAAAAGCCATGAAGTTCGTGATGGTGATGATGCGTATGTTAATGAAAGTTATGATGATAATTCCAAATGAGAAAATTATTTTTCCCGCCTTGGAGACGATATAAGGATCTTGTCCTCTTTCTTGTCTTCTTCGAAGAATATTTTTGTGATGACAACATCACCAGTTGAAAGTGTTTGACAGCAAACATCCTTTTTTATAACAACCGGCCATTAATTGGTGTTGCATCATAACGTTGAAGATGTTTGCTACTGTTGATCTTATTCAACTTTGATACTTCGTTCGTACTTGATCGATTTGAGCTGAAAGCCAAAGAATTAATTTAAATTTCAAACTAAAATCATAAACTTTTTTCTCACCTTGAGCGAATGTCTTTCATTACCAATCCTTCATCCGTACTGCTTTCAGTTCCAATCTGATCACTTGGTAGTGATGCAGCGACTGATAAAAGCACTTCTAGCTTGTCAATCCTCACAGCCTGATCGAATTTGTTGTTGAGCAATTCCTCAATTAATGCATCTGATTCGAGTAGACTCGGCGGCTCAGATGTTTTGGGCGAGAAGGTGTTGAGTGATGGAAGCCCACTGAGCGAATTGTCGGATGGAACCGAATCCAAACTTGCATAATCCTGTTCAATGTTTTCAACATCGTCATCCGAATCTGAGAAGTTTCTCTCTTGACCCATGTTTTCCAACTTTTCGAGCTTCTTCGCTACCTTCACAGAGCCCTTTAATTTGTCTTTTTCATCTTCAGTCAGATCTAAATATCGCAACAGTCGAATTTCGCGATTACTCAACACAATATTCTTGTTGGTTGTTTGCAATTTCTGTTTCAAATCGCAAACTTCTGTGTGGATTTTTCTTTGCTTCTTCTTTAGTTTCACATCATTTGGACGAATCAACATGTAAATCTGTTCTGTACATAATTCTGAGAACAGTGACATGTTTTCTGGCTTAATTGCACTAAAATATAAATATTAAATGAATATATTAAATGAAATACTGAATCTTGTATATGCCAACAAGAACTTACGTTGCCATTGTGCGAAACAATTGCTCATTTATTAAAACAAGAACATCACTGGCAGCATAAAGCAACATGTCGCGGGTCAATGGACGCCGTGCCCAATATTTCTGATCGCGTTTGTAGACATTTCGTAGTTGCTCCTTCATCGGATTGATGGGAGCATTATACATCTCACAAAGGGAATTCAATGAAACATTTTTGACCTTATACACTTGCTTGCCAGTATCCTGATATTGCAAAACAGCGTGCGCAGACTAAAATAAGAAAAAAAAAACAACGAATGCGTGAGCTCATGCATAAATTCATTCTAGAAAATCTCACCTGTGTATCGAAGACATTACGCAATAAAATGTTGTGTTGACTATATAAATTAAATGATGCATTGCGACAATCGTGAATAATCTTGATCACATTTTCATCCTCAAGAAGTGCTTTAATTCCACCATCAAGAATCATTTGGGGACAAGCTTCCAGGTCAAAAATGAATGCTTCGCCACGAATTGTTCCAATTTCGATGGTAGTCAACTGACCTTTGGCACCCAAATTCACACCTTCACAATCAAATGAAATAACAACATGTTCATCTGATGAGAGTCCACTTGGCGGCTTGCTAATGGCTCCACAAACGAAAATCGATTCCTTGACTGTTGATATAACGCGAGTATTTTGAAGGATTTTAATTTTCCATGTATCGCCCATAAAGCAATTGCGTGTTGAATGAACAGGACTGGTGGCAGTTGATGATGAATTTGAGGATGAAGAAATACTGCCATTGTTGAGCGGTTGAAGAGCATTTAGCTGCTGTTTGTCTTTCTCTTCATTTTCTGCCAAAGTTTTGTTAACCAAATTGCTAATTCGCTGTTTTAATGTCAAGTTTAGGCGACGGTCAGGCTTTGATTGTTGTGCCGTTTGCGTCGGAACCGAGTGAACTGGTGCAGGTGAAGGCGCTGTTGGCTGAGTATTTGAATTATACATAAACCGTGATGGACAATTCCTTGCACATAAATTATCGAGCCGAATTTCATTGTAGCTTGGATTAAAGCCCATCGATGGCAGATCTGTGGTCGAATTGCGGCCATTACTTAAGCTGTCATCATTGTAATTTCCACTTGGTGATGCCGATTTGTTACTATACTTATGATTGTTAGCACCACTCATCATAATATTTGAAACTGGTTCATTCAATTTGAAATCACCAATAACGGGTGATGATATTTGATTTGATGAGCACGAGTGATTCAATGTGTTCTTGTAGAGAATCTTTTGGGCGTGTTGAATGTGATTTTCGCTAATTTTTGGCTTCTGCAGCAATGTGACTAGATTCGATTGAACATGAAAGGAATCCGAGAAGAGTTTAAGGAAAGTTGTCAGATCATTTGGTGTTTTGAAGACCTTATACCAGTGCTCTTGTGGGAAGTTTGACGTTACAAGATGAAATAGTTGATCGACCAATGTTGGACCTTTAATTTCGATGCATTGTGCGAAGAAATCGAGGATTTGTTGAGTGTTGTTAATATCAATCGATGGTTGAGGTAGATGTAGCCTCTCTGATTGTGGCACTAATGTTGCACAATCGTAATTGATGAGGACCACATGATCGTCAGCAACCCTGAACGTATCAGTATGCTTTGCAAGAAAGTCTGTAAATTCCTTAATATGCTGTCCACTTATATGACGCACTTGTGGAGAAGCCTGACTACGATGACCTAAAAGTGACTTGATAGGAACTTCCGTTCCGGCACCATATTGTAGTAACTTATTGGAAAAGTAGTCTTTAGCTTCCTGAATGTAATCCTTCTTCCCTGTACCATTTCCGGCATCATCATCGTAATGGCTCTGATAACAATTTATGTTCACGAAATCACCGTCAAGTTGAAATAACGCTGGATATTGAAGAAGAAACTTCCTGAGACCTTAAAATGTTTTCAAATAATAAATTTGTATTTAATTTTTACGCCTTTGAGTGGTTTTTAAATAAACATTTTTTTTTTCCAATCGACAAACAACCCGAATTATGCAAATAAGCATCGATGGAGCAGTTCAGTGGTGACGGTATAAATAAAATTAAAAAAAGAAACACGGTGACACATGCCATGAATGGATGTCAGAGCAAAAGTAAATAAAAGGCTTCCATTGTGTGTAATAATATCAAATTGCACATATCAAAACCTGGAGCCATTTTACTAATATAATATGGAAGAGTGAACTCATTAAATTTCCACAATATTTATGTGAAAGTTATTACTGAGCTGTCTGTCTGAACTGAACGGATGAATGGAAAGATGGAAAAAGAGGTGTGCAAAACTTACCCGATTGACTGCCACCAGCAATCTGTCTCATTTCCTTAGTAAATCCAGGAGCTCCAAATTGACAGCTTAAGTCGTGAAGTGTTCGCGGCTCTTTCTTGTCGATCAATCGCTCGAAGAAAAACAGCAATGTTAAATTGCGAACTTGCTCATATTCCATAGAGTCCATGTTGTTATTGATGATGTCGATGGGCTAATTTTCTTCTCACTCTATCTTTCGTTTCGTATCTTTTCCTATTTCTTGCACAATATGTCTTCTTCTTTATTTGCCACTACCACCACCACTACTACTGTTGGCATCGGATATTCAGCAATTTCAGATATTTCACCCAACAGGTGCGAGTCTGCAAAATTAAGAAAAATACGAAACATGTAAATTAGAAATTTGTAATATCAATTGAAATGATATTTGTCTGGTACCAATATCGTCGTTGATTTTTTATTAATAATATAGGATCGGGTGGGTGCACCTTTTATGACCGATAATTGATTTTTTTCCATAACTGTATTAGACATTATTTTTCATAGAGCCATCACTTCTTTGCAATTATTTTCAGAGAATTTTGATTACAACTTGTAGGATATTAAAACAAATATCATGACTTACATTGCTGTTATCAGATGAGAATCTGATTGGAATGTGTGTGATTGAAATTCCTTTGCACTTGCTTGTTCAAATAAATTGAAAACATCAAAACTAGAATTTTGCGCAATTGTAGGTACGATATTCAATCAATTTGATGTTCACAGCACCTCGGTGAAGATGTCTATCGACAATTTATTGCTTTAAAGTGACTGAATTAAAAGTATTTTTTAATAAAATGAGAATTACAAAATTTTCAGCGTCGCAGAGCCATCGAAACTGAAACGAGCTCTGGAATGAAAGCAACTAGAATTTGAAATAAAAACCGTTAAAATATTAAAACAAAACATGCCGTTTGGGACTTGGTTTGGGAGTGGGAGATTTCGTGAGGGTTCTTTTAGAAAAGAACAATGTTTTTTTTTTTTTTCGTAGGTGCTGATTTAAATAGTTTTTATTTCAGTGTTCAAAAAGGCTTCATCATATCTATGTATATCAATAATATCGCTACAGTTATATACTTATGTCTTGTTTAAATCTTTTGTTAAATTTCAAGCAACATCAAGCAGATCTTCTCTTTTGACTACAGATACTTATCATCTTTTCATATAATAATTTAATTAACAAGGAAACCAAATTTAACTTCTTAATTTAATAAAATACACCTTAGCAGAAAAACGAAATGTCTTTAAAATCTATTCAGAAAAATATTTCTCTCGTTTATTTTTAGTTTTAAATAATTAATCAAAAATAATTAATTAATTTGTCTCACTCTGTTTGCTCATTACAGCTTGTAAAGGCAACAACAACAACAAAAAACACTGATATACTAATAAAGCCAAGTCTTAAGAGACATTTCTTGAGAATAAATCAATAAATTTATTTTCCTTCCTAAAAGAAGTTTTAATTTTTTTTTTTAGTTAATTTGCATTCACACCATTCGATTGACCACTTGTTAGGCTTCTTACTGTGGACTTATTTCTTCATTCATTTCAGCAATCGCTTCTGTTGCTACTTGCATAGCTTCACGTCTGAGAATCATTTGTTTCAAATGATCTTCATTTTGAACCAGAACAATTCTATGTTGAATCGTTGGTGCCAATTGACAAGAGTTTTGTTCTAAATCGTCTAATGACGCGCGTCGCAACATCTAAAAAAAATAAATAATTGAAGAAAATCATATAATATTAACTAGGAGAAGAAAACTACCTTCGCACTAGCACTGATCAATTGCGGTGGTGGATGATTTGAAGGATGATGATGAAGTCTTAGCGGGCTTGGTCCATCTAACTCCAAATTTTCCAGCATTTGTATCATGCTGTGGCGTCGCGATAATGTGACCAGAGATTGACGATGTTTCGTATGATGACCACCTTTGCCCATTTTCAAATCGATGGCTTTGAAATGATTTTGAATAGCCAAACCGAGTTCAGGACAAGCATCTTCATCCATTAGTACCTTACAGTTTTTGAACATCGTATAGCCGTCGCAGCCCAGATAAATATAAGCTTTCACACAAAGTGCATAGGTCTCATTCATATCGAGCCATTCATCCCCAATTCGAACAAGACGCGGTTCAACGCGATTTCCTGGCGGACGTTCTGGATTGAAAGTAAATGAAATACCCGCAACTTGTGGGAATCGTCCTTCAAGCTTTGGATACGCAGACACTGAATTCTCTAAAGCCTCATATAAAACTTGACCTGCAATTAATTAGTTTAGGACTTTCAACTAAGGTTAATATTTTGCAGTGTCTTACCCGTGACTTCAATAACAATTAATGGATCCTGCATTGGTACAATAGAAACGAGATCCTTCATAGTGAATGGTCCAGCCGGATGAATTTGATCTGATCTAAATGTGCCGGAATTAATGATAGCAATATCAGCTCCAGTAGACGCTAGGGCTATATCACATATCCAATTTCCCAAATTCGTTTCTGAGGTTCGAATTTTTGAGAAACGTGCATCGAGTTCGCATGTAAAATTGCCCAAAACAATTTCCATCTTTGATTCCATCATTGATGAATATTTACTGAGCTCTTCTTTGAGTGCAGCGTCTTCCTCGAACGATGATGTAACATCAATTTTTTCAATTATGACATCAAGATCGGATTTATCCTGGACGGTTCCTTTATTGAGAGAGATTTTTGAGAATTGACGAAAATCTGTGCCCGATTTAATCACATTTAAGTGATCGATTTTTACGATTTCATATACGTGATCATGTCCACCAAGAATGAGATCCAATTTTGGGCAGTGTTGAGCGAGATTCAAATCATTAGGAGTGCGCATATGTGTCAGAGCAATGATAACGTCACAACCTTCCTTTATGAGATCATCAGCTATCTGATTTCCTGCTTTGACGTAATCAATGAAAGTCACTTCGTTTGGGTCAATCGTTGAAATTGTGTCAAGCCACTCTTTCTCTACTAAACCCATTAATCCAATGCGATGTCCATCATGATAAATTATTTCAGTTATTTTTCCATTGCCTAATGGTCTTCCGGTTTCATTATCAATGACATTTGACATAAGCCATGGAAAGTTACATTTTTCAACCCATTGTTGGAGAATATCAAGTCCATGATCAAAGTCATGATTGCCAAAAACTGCACAACGAGTGCCCACAGCATTTAAGACAGGAATCATTTGTTCACCTTGCGTGAACGTTGATAACATTGACGGATTAAATGCATCGCCACTGAATAGAACTAGAGGATTAAGGTGGCTAAAGGAATTCATAGCCGTACAAAAGCGAGCCGCACCACCAACAGGCTCAATTTTAAGCTGTTGATCGATGTTATAAACATCATTGAAATGGAGAATTGTTAGTGTCTTTTTGGCATCGCCATTTGTGGTTGTGTTCTGTTCGTTGTTGTCATTCATAATTGTATCACTTGATGCTTCTGATCCATTCGATTGTGACGGACTGATGGGCTTGAGCAATGATTTGATGAAATTCGGTGCTGGTTGTAGAACCTTCGATGTTGTTGGTATCAAATTGGGATTTTTTGTTTGTATTTGAATGACTGCTTTCTTTCCAGCCTCCTTTACTTCTGCAGATGCCTAAAATGAGAAATGCAATCAAGAGCTTTAGCAATTTAACTATTGAATGACATTTACAGCTGCTAACATATTATGGGTGCGACATAACTGCGCTACACGAGAAGCAAACACAAATTAAAAACGTGAGTGAAAGTGCAAATGGCGACAAATGGTTTAAGTGATCATAGATCCAAGAAATGAAAGGTAAATTATATTTTTTGTTTTTGGCATATTAAAGTTTCTTGCGAAAGATGTGCCATTTCTAATGAGGGAAATCAAAAAAAGTGAGCGAAACTAAAATTTACCACATTGTACAATATGGAAAGTATATTTGCATTGCATAAGAAAATGAGAAAAAAAAACACCTGTTTGAACCACGACACAGCTGTCCTAAGACCTTTCTCGATATCTTCTTCTGACTTATCAATTAGATCTTCATAATGTGAACGTAATGCAGCTTGCGATGCAAATCCCGCCATTATAGATTATTAATGTATTTGTGCTATATTGATGGACATATTAATTAATTTAGATAGTTTTTGGCAAATGGCTTTCCAATAGAAGTTATTTATGAATAGAGAAGGAAAAAAAATTCGGGTAGACAAAGGACAACCAGCTGAACAGTAAAATCTCTCGGAAGAAAAGTATGAAAAATAGAATCAAGACTATTTTTCGTGCACACGTGAATTATCTCGTGTCTTGACACAACCAACTGTGAACGATATTCAACGTTCAACCAACCTTGTTCTATTTTAAAATGTGCTTGAAAATAATTTTTATTTTTTTTTTATATATTTTGCTTTTAGTTAAGATACTAATAAAAATGTTTAGTGGCGTCTATAAATACACGAAGAGCGTTAGTCGGGATCGAATTTTGTTCCTGTTATCAATTTGATGATGGTCGAGCGAAATTTTTTTTGCTACCTACACAAGACGAAAACACTTTGTCTTTATTGATTACTCACGACTTGTAGTATTTTAGTAAGAAATCTGAACATTCACAAAAAGAAAAAAAAAAACTGAAGGGCACAAAAAGTTTAACAGATCTTGAGTCAGCCAGCCAAACCCAGAAATTGAATTTTGATTATCTTGAAATTACCCGCGAATTTTTTTTCTCTCGTGATTTTCTTAAAATGCCAATAGAGCTGAAACGACTTTTATTCACGAAGTCAGCAAGAACACTGCACCACTCCAATGCCAGAGCAGTTGAATTGCACAACTAAAAATGTTTGCAGAAAATGTTTAATTTTTCGACTTATTCATTGCGAATCTCGCGAGAGAAAGAAAATTCAAGATATAAAAACCCCAAGCGCGATGAATCAGATGCTTTTACATTAATATTCTCAAATCAAATTACATTGAGAAGTTGAGATCCTCTCTCCCTCTCTCTCTCTCTGTTTATGACCATTTTCATGACCGATAAAAACTTTTAAAGCTTGCTTATTTCTCACTTTCTGTCTCGTTCAGCTGGCTCAATCGAGGGCTATTCATATTCACATACTTTGTGTGACACTGACTTCTTTTGTGTTTCGAAACTGATAGGAAGAAATGAATCATTTTGCTCTATCAAAGGCGCCGCGTGTCTTATCATTCACGCGACATTGAACATAGATTCGCAGCCACTTTTAGTTGCGTATATAAACCTGAAGGCATAGTGAATTTTGATACTTTTGTAAGCTGATTCAAAAACGCGTTGAAGCTTTCAATTGAACTTTTGGATAAATTGAAGGTGTATTGTTACATTGTTGTGCAATTTATTTATTTTTCTTAATATCGCCGTTTCAATTATGTATCGTATCACAAAATATCAACTGCGATATTTCTTTTCCACTTCTTCTTTTGCCAAACATTAGGGTATCCTCCCATTTTCGTTCAAAAGTCACAATTTTTTTGTTAAATTTTATCGATTTATTACAATAAACGCAAAAAGCTCTTTTAGTACCTTTGTAATGACAATGACACTTAATCTTAGATTGCTCCTGGATCTTTCTGTCACAATTTACCGGTGGAATTGAATAACAGAATGACCACACTTTTCTCACTGCTTATAAAATTTGTTAGCAAAAGATAAATTGATCGATTTTCTTTTCATACACATCACATCAGGACAAAACCTTATTAATAATAATTTGCACAATGCGCTGTAGGGGATATTCCATGTTAGTTTTTTTTTTAATATTCATTTTACTCAATTTCTACCTACTTAAGTAGGTAGAGTTTATTGACTCAAACACTTATGCAGATACAGTTAGAATATGAAATATTTCTGTATATGATATTTTACTTTCCCGCCACTAAAATAAAACAACTACTTATACTTACTTTTTTCCCTATATGGACGGAACTTCCTTTTTATAGCATCCTCTCTGATAAGAACTGAGCAGCATATTTCTCCTACATATAAAACGAAATAGTAAAATTAAACATGTCTACGGGAGGATTATTTGCATTTATGAAGACTAAAACTGCTTTATGGGCATCAGGCTTTGGCACAATTATTGGACTGGGAGTGTTGGTAAAGTAAGTAACTGAGAAATTGATGTTTTACAAATTGTCTTGAACACATAAGACCAATTGCACAAAAATCGGTGTTAAGATGCCGAAATATTTTAAACGCTATGAAACCTTCATCGCAAGAGATCGATCTAGAGTATAAACATCACAGCTGATATTGTTATTATTGCCATTATGCAATTTCTTCAAGAAACCGGTTTTTGTTTTTAGCATATTTAACACATGAAACTCTTATCTGTATGTATTGGTTTTAGGGATCTTATGCAAGGCGAAAAGTTCAAGAATCCAGTGAAGATTGATGGAAAAGTTGTTATCGTTACGGGATCAAACACTGGA
The DNA here is from genome assembly GCA_018397935.1 of Propsilocerus akamusi. NCBI lineage: Eukaryota > Metazoa > Arthropoda > Insecta > Diptera > Chironomidae > Propsilocerus > Propsilocerus akamusi. The sequence goes on along the minus strand of CM031468.1, from coordinate 19,515,680 downwards.
ATAGGAAAACAAACAGCGCTGGAAATGGCGAAAAGAAGAGCGACTGTTTACATGGCATGTAGAAATTTAGAATCGTGTGAAGAAGCCCGTAAAAGCATAATACTCGAAACCAAAAATAAGAACGTCTTCTGTCGTGAATTAGATTTAGCGTCATTTCAGTCAATTAAGAATTTCGTGAAACGATTCAAGGCTGAACAAAAGAGATTAGATATTTTGATAAACAATGCTGGAGTAATGAGATGTCCTCGTCAACTAACAAATGAAGGATTCGAAATGCAGATCGGTGTAAATCATTTAGGACATTTCTTGCTGACAAATCTGCTCTTAGATTATTTAAAACAAACATCACCAAGTCGTATTGTCAATGTGTCAAGTATTGCACACACGCGAGGAATCATCAATACTGCTGATCTGAACAGTGAAAAGTCGTATGATCCTGCAAAAGCTTACGAACAGTCAAAATTGGCAAATGTCTTATTCACCTATGAGCTCGCTAAACGTCTAGAAGGCACTGGTGTTACAGTGAATAGTTTACATCCAGGAATTGTTGATACTGAGCTGATGAGACACATGGGAATATTTTCAAGCTTCTTTGCTAAAATATTTGTATGGCCGTTTATTTGGCCATTTATGAAGACAGCTGCAAACGGTGCACAGACATCAATTTTTGTTGCTTTAGAGCCTGAACTGGAAAAAGTGACTGGAAAATATTTCAGCAACTGCAAAGAAACACCGGCTGCTCCTCAAGGAACGGACCCAGACATGGCTCTATTTCTTTGGAAGCTTTCTGAAAAATGGTGTAGAATTGAATAAGCATAGTACAAGTTTGGACTACAAGAGTCAGAAATTGGAATGTGTTGTGTTCTTACGGAGAATTTAATTCTCACTATAAAAATAAATAAATAGAATGTTCGGTCAATAAAACATGTTTACATATTTTAACGCACAAATTTTTGCTATAAATGACAGACAGACATCAGTCAAAAACTTATTTTTTCGCTTTTCTGGGCTCTGAAAAAAAAAAAAAACCAAAAATGCTGCGGATTAAAAACTTAAATTCCCTGCTTTATATAAGCCTGCGACCCTGCTTTAGAGCGTATTCGCAGCAGCTCGAAGCCGCTGAGCCGAAGTTTGAGGAGGGTGAGTTGCATCATTGTCGAAAAAACGGCTCTTTTAGTTACCTAAAAAAATTTGTTTTTATAGAAGAATTTCGTGTGCTTAACTTTAAGAAAGTAAAGTCTCAGCCAGTTCAGAGAAGGAGACAAAAGATGCCTGAAGTGTCGCCACCACGTTCTAAACAAATGGCCATTGATCAAGATTGGGGGGCTGTTTGGCCGGCACCCAGAACGTTTCATCCTGCAACTGTACCACTTCCGTTGAGGCAAGGATACACAAAGAAAAATAAAGCACCACCAGGCAAATTTGCAAATGCTGAGCTGATGAAAATTCCGAATTTCCTGCATTTAACACCACCAGTCATTGCAAAACAATGTGAAGCTTTAAAGAAATTCTGTACGCCGTGGCCAAAGGGCCTCGAGACAACTGAAAATCAAGAACAGCATTATCCAGTTCAATACATGTCGTCAGATTATGTACATGGATCGCCAAGCATTAGAAATCCTTTTTCCAGGATCGTCACAATCAAATTAAAATTGAAGGAACTAAATCTTGACCAACACGCACAAGATAAATTTCTCAGATTGGTAGGTGAACGATACAATTCCGACACAGATGAACTTACAATCGTCACTGATCGATGCCCTTTGAGAAAACAAAATTATGACTATGCCATATACCTTTTAACTGGTAATTAATTAATTTAATCATGTTGACATTTTTCACTTACTTATTTCCTTTCTAGCTCTTTATCACGAGTCACAAATCGTAGAAGATTGGGAAAAGAGTAAATGTGAAGCGGATATGGAAATTTATGATTGGCATCGAAATAAATCAAAAGTATCATCAACGGAAATTATAAATTGGGGCAAATCAGCAGATCAGATAGTGGAGCCTTCGCCAGAATACGTGACAAGTGTTGAAACTATGATTAATGAAGGTGAAAACGAATACAATCTGGAAAAATATAAGCAGCAAGTGATCAAAATGCTAGGGATTGCTTGACGAAAACCTTCTGTAAATGTCACTTTGCCAGATATTTTACCACCAAAATCAACAATTCATAAAAATACAATTAAACGAGTTTTCTGGTTCCATCCGTGAATGCACAAGAAAAGTTTTGTAAAGAACTTGTCAAGTGATTAGTGAATAAAAGAAAAATTAAAATAGAAATCTAAAAATTAAATTTTCCCACCATTAGAGCAGAACGGACGTGAAAATGTCACAAAGTTACTGAATCTGGAAATTTTTCTGGTTATAAATTGATGCATCTTGGTAGTTCAAAGATTAGTTGCAAAAATGCATTTTAAAGCTCTGGTGATTTTCGTTGCTTTAGGTTCTTCAACTATAAACAGCGCACATTTGTCAAAAGTTTACGATGAAGATACAAATTACATTTACGTTGGTGGATCAACTTCTTCAACAACTGGTGGCAGCCATAAGAAAACAGAGAAGAATTTGAACAATTATTTTTATCCGACGATGTCTCATCGGCCAAGTTATTTTAACCAAGATCATGCATTAAGCTCCAGTTCACCATATCAGCCACAGCCAGCATCTCTTGTATCTGCAAACATTCAACTTCTCGAACCATTCATGTTGGCAACATTCCTGATTTTTGTTCTTTCACTGATTGAGAAGGCTCGGTTGGTTAGAACTCCATTATGGCGTCGTGATAACGTGGATCAGGAGATACCAATAAATTTTACTGTAAATGAATGGAAAGAGAATCATCGTCCCTTTCTGCAACCATTATTGAAAAACACAACATATTTTTGAGCTTTTTTAAAAAAAGGAATGTTTACAGAAGCATTCCGATTTCACAATAGCGTTAATAATTGATTCAATCAACATGGAACAAATTAGCAAAATGTGGGTAGTTAGAGATGCACCGTTAAAATGTAATTTTATAATAGAATTGAGTATAAATGGAAGATTTAAAAAAATTGTTTTTGTTAATGTTTGTGCTGCTGTTGATCGTGATTATATGGTGGTGGTCAGAATTTCAAATCTTTGAATGAATTTGGTAGGTCAAAGACACGATCTTTTAATTGAGGAAGATTTATGTTTTTCATAGCTGTCATTGCCTTAGAGCTGGATGAACCCGCTATTCCAGATTCACTTTTAACGATTAGATTTTGTTCATTTACGCGAGCTAGAATCGCTTCCATGTTTGTCTGAACAACCATTCCGCACTGAACAATCTCATTAAGTATGAAATTGACTGTATCGCTGTTAAAAATGAGATCCAATTCACATACATTGGAGAAGATTTTGTCAAGTGTCTCAACAAACACTTGTATCAGATCCAGTACGCCAAGTTCACTTTCACACTGATCACAACTGAAGACAAAATACAAAGTTGCATAGTGTCGATAGATAAGCTTACTGGAATCATCAATATTTAGCAGGAAATCCTTCCCAGGTTCGAGAAAATTACAGGAATCGTCACGTTTATGCAAAAGCTGGAAGCAATCTTTGATAATCGTTTGTTGCTGTGATTCAGTCTAAGAAAAAATTGGGTCGAAAAATAAGTTTTACTTTATTTCTCAATAAAATTTAATAAATGCTCTTACAAAATGATGATAAAACTGAGTCAATCTAGGTTTCCCGTAATTATTGAAGATCAGAATTGCGTGAATCATTTTAGAAGTTTGAGAAAATTAATGAAACATAAAAAAATTTCCTGTTTTCTGTTTACACTTTTTTTTTTCACTAGCAATAGCGCGTTAATTTTGAGGGATAGTATGAACTCTTGTGATTTAAACGGATTACTTGGAGATTTCTTTGTGAGCTTTTTAGCAGAGTGAAAGATTTGCAAAAAAAGGGACTTAAGATTCAAAACTTTCGTTTATTATACGAATAAGATTTACCATTTGCAAGTAGTTTTCTTTAGTTAGATAGGATCCTTTATTGGTTTGCTTGATACAGCAAACCTTAAACCTCTGCCAGCTAATTAAGGAAACACGTGTCATCCAACACAGTTCGAGGGACAAAATCATATTGGGACTTATGAAATCTACCAAAAGTAAGTACATGCTGAATTAGCAAACGAAAAAAAAATTAAGTCTCAACAGCAACAACAAAAGTCATTAAACTATTCTCGCCACAAACTGAATAAAAGCAACTCGCGTCCAGTTGAAAAAAAAAAACAACGTTTGTCCAATCTGGCAATGGAAAAGATTTTAATCTGCTTGGTATATTTTTTTGGATTAATTTGAATGATTTTTATAACTTCCTTCCATTCATTCAACGCTCAAAAAAAAAAGATTTCGCAAATACAATGATGCACTGGATTTATTTTTGTTTTGTTACCAACTTCTTTACTAAAAAAATTCTGTTGGCAAATTATATAATTGTCGCATCGTGGCGTGGCAATGTCGTATTCGTGGCAAAAATAAAAAATTGTGCAAAATTTTTGGGCGTCAAGTGAACTTTGAGCTTAAGAAGAAGGTGGAAATCATTATAAAGAAGAAACCACTCGACTCAATATTTTATGACTTAATAACACACATTTAAAAAATTAGATTTTTATGTTAATTTAGCAATTATTAATTAGTTTTTCTTTCTTAACTTCTTTTCTGGAAATAACAAAGGAAATGTTATTTTTAGAAGAATTCCAGAAACCTCTTACGTGCTTCCAAGGATTAAATAAGTCCGGGGGCTTCAGCATACCGTGACATTATTTCACGTGCATTAACTTATTCGCTTTTCGCCACATAAAATTAATTGTATCCATATAGAATTAATAATAATATCCATCATGTAGAACTGTTGTTAGGCGGCAACACCACGCCAGCACATTGTATAATTTTACATGATTTAATGCTCGATGATTTAATTAGAGAATGCTTTTTGTGATGCAAATGGTAATTGTACTTCGTGTGTTCGACGACTGCTCCAATAAACCCTTCATTATAATTTATTATACGCATTTATATCGATCGGGACCGTCGTCGAAAATGAAACAAAAACAAACTCAACAGTTTCCGAGTGAGTGTGTGAGAGAGAGAGAGAGAGAACGAAAGAGATTCATCATTTCCTCACAACATGAATTTCACATTTGTCAGTTGTATCATTTCCATACATTCGTTTTTCATGGTGCCATTAAGGATGCTTATTATCTCTTATGAAAATTTATTCTAGCAATGAGCCTCTAACGAAAATATGTAATAAAAAGGAAACTAACTCCATACATGATTTATTTGATATTGTTCGTTTTATGTTTATGCTTTATCTCCCAGACATTGATACAGTAACGATTCCTTACCGATTCAAAGCTCAGTTACTGTTGCCATCGAGCCAAACGCCATCAATCTGAGGCGCACACATGAGACGAGACGTTAATCTCGAGGCTCTCGATTGAATGTGTGACAATAAAAACATCTCAAACATAAAAACTTCATTTTTATTGCAAATCAACTATTTTGTGTGACTTTTCCATGTACCAAAAAAATATTTTTCCTACTGTTATTGGGAAATGTGCAATGACTACGTCACGTGAAAAATTTTAAAATTCAAGCAATTAACAAGAGAAAATTACCTGCCTATTAAATAATTTGGGGTTTAGTGATGTTGCTATGCAATATTACTTTCGAATAGTCCCATTGGTGGTGGGAGATAAAATGGAGTGAGTGAAGCTATATAGTAGTGGAACTGCTAAAAGAGGAATAAAGAATCTAATCAGAAAAATAGGCGCCAAATTCATAGGACCCGATTTTTTCGCCCAGACGGCGACATGAATATTATTTTTATTTTTTTTTTTCAGTCTTTATTGTGGAAAACGCAGGATTTTCATTTTTATTTGAATTTTTAAAGTTATTTTTTTTTATTGCATAATTTTATGGAGTACTGAATATTACTGTGATTCTGAAGTAAATTAAATAAAATTTGATACTTTTGCAGGTCAAAATTTAACTCTTTTTAAAATTCTGATGTATATTTTAGATTGAAATGTTTATTATCGTGCTGCGTCGTCAATCGACTGATCCAAGACTTTTTTTGTTTCGTTATCGCGATCGAATTTTATGGCAGGTGTGGATTCCTAGAAATGTGTTCATTGCTCGTCAAGCCGCCGGTTTTTTTATTTTTATATTGTCACCAATTTCTCACCCAATTAATCATCGCCTAATAAATAAATTAAATGGGTGGTCCACACACGCACATTACCGCCGACCTTGTGGCATCAACACAAAAATGTGTTAAATATTTTATTTCTTCCTTCTCCTTTTTTATCTTCAATTCTGGTCCGGCATTATTGATTCTAGTTGTGAAACTAATAAATTAACTTTTTTTTTTCACCCCGACTTTCTTGTATTTAAAAGTCATTCGATGAGCCGAAGGTTCACAATACAATGGGATGAAATTCCTTTTTCATAAAAATTGGGCTCAGGACTTTATGATGATCGATAATAAATTTATTTTCGTTTATTTTTTTTTGTGGGCCTTTAACATAATTAGAAGGATAAAGCTGATTTTATAGAATTGTGTAAAAGATTTGTGAGGAAACTGTAAAATGAGACATTGCACTGTAAATATTTATTTTGATTGAACACCAAAAAGAAAAGTTGAAAATCAAAAGAAATAGAAGAAAAAAGAAATCATAAAAATTTGTCTCAAAGAAGTGCCGTTCCAAGAATTTATTCTTAATTTCCTCTTTATCCTTTACGCCATCGACAACAACAACCAAGAATAACAACCAAGAAAAAATGTCTACAAAGATTTCTCAAGACATTGAGCGTGTGAAGGAGATTAAATATCAGGGAAAAGGAAGAATGGAGATGTTTATGCACTGAATTGTTGTGTGTTCTTAAAATTATTGCAAAAAAAAGGTAAAAGACACCGGATCAACAATATACACACACATATACATGAGAATTACCAGATGTTAACATTTTACGGAAGTTTTCATCACATTGGACTCGGTTGGTGATTTAAACCTGGAATTTGGATAATTTTTGGTGTCCTGGTGGGTTCATACGTCCATGAGAAGAAGTAAATCATCATAACAAATTAGTAATGGCAGAAAGATAATTATTTATGGACCAATTAACGCTAACGTAGGAGTTAGTTTGACCTTTAACTAAATGGTTTGACAGACAAATTGGATTATGAACAATGCAAATGGTAAAAATGTAATAGCAGAAAAAATATACAAAGCTCAGATCATCCCACGAGCGAATGACGATGAGAGTTATTCTTTAAATATTTGCAATCTATGTCATTCCACTTCATGTAACACGAGCCCAAGATATGAAGAAAATCCTTAATTGTGTAAATCATTGTAGGATTTCTAAAAATAAACAATTTTCGGATGTCATTAATTTTGTGTTTGTTGGCCATTGACTTTTTGATTAAACTATGAGCAAAGTGCGTAGGGATGATTAAATTGATTGTTTAATAGTTCATTGATATTGTGTGTGGGTTGATTTGATATGGATTCAGATTAATTAAATGCCGCTCTCGGAAAATGTATCAAATGTTGTTATTAAAGTGATGTTGATGGCGTTTTTAAAAGGATTCTCCCACGCAAGAGAAGCAACAACAGCGTCGTAAAATTGAATTGTGACATTTTTTTTTCTTCTTGTGAACGTGATGCCTGATAAAGTTTTTTCTTTGGTCTCTCGAGTAGTAATCTCATTAGCAACATTTGGCTCATTATTAATCATCACGTACAACTTCGTGTGTACATTCATTTTCATTTCACAAGATCCTTTTTAAATGGTGTGTTGTTGCGTATATCGTATGATTGTGTAAGTCATTTGTATTGCCAACAACCAAAATACAGAGTTAATATCGATGGCACATGGACATCATGACCCGATCACCATTGACAGGTGCAAGAAAAATTATTTCAATAATAAAAGAACTTTAATATGCCGCTTCTTAAGCATTCAGAAATTTGTGCGTTTTGGAGAGAAAAATTAAATTTTAAACAATTTCTTTGTCAACTGTTTATAAAAATGGAACTTGCCCAATTTAAGAAAACGGCAATGAAAAAAAAAAATTGGCAAATTCACGAAAAAAAAAAAAAAAATTTAAGGATTGACCTTGAATGATACCCAAAAATGTGCATCGATGACGATGGCAACAGAAAAAAAGAGCAAAATATAAAATATATCCAATTTGGTGGCCCATCACCAACAACAGAGCTGTAAGCAAACATGAGACATTGGACACACTAACCAAGCAACTTGTTATTTCTTCAATTCCTTATTTGCATTTTATAAGTTTTTTTTTTTTTTGTATATAAATTTTGCTGGCTGCTATTGCCTCCAATAGTATTTTCTCGAAGATATTCCAATTAGATAACAAGAGTCGTTGTTTGCCGACGACTACTGAATAATATACCAAACAACATCAGTAAACGAAAAGGACCACCTTTAAAGCAGCAATAACAACGACATAAAAAATATGAATAAAGTGAATTAAGAACATTTTCAACATTTATCATCGATTTATGTTTTTTATCTGTCTCCTTTCTGGAACTCCCAAACAACAAATGTCTTCATTTTCAAACGAACTATGTGTGTGTATGTATTGTGCTCTTCCTCATCGTCGTTCTCTTCAAATTTGAATTCGGTTTAAAAAATTATGCACTCCTGAAGCGACAAACGAAACGGTATGAAAAGAAACGTTTCCCTAATTGAAATGATGGAAAAAAATAAATATTTTGACTTTCACAATTTTTTTTTTTGCTGAAATTATACATTTTTTGGTTCCTCCGACAGTAATCATCATAAATTGCAACAAAATGTAAAAGTTTTTATCGAACAAGCTTCTTGATGTTTTTTTTTTTCAGGATTTTAAGGAATTTCGGGCGTTACCAGACGTCGCGAGGACATAAAAATATATTCCTTACGGTTCTAACATAATTTGCACTCAATCTATACAATTTTTATACTTTTCATTCCGCGTATCACGCCGCTGCTGCCGACAGAATACAAAAAAAAAACATCATTGAAGTCGTAACATTTTTATGTGAATTTTTCAAATTTTTTTTCCAACTCTCTTTATCGCCCGGTGATTTTAATGTAGTTTTACTATAGCGAAACAATTTAATTCTTCACTCGGACTGTTATTTTTTTTTTTTCGTGTGTGAGAAACATATAAGACAATAAAAGACTTTTTCTTGTTTTGTTATATTTTTTTTTTGTGCAAAATCCTCGAAACGCAAAAATATTTTATATAGTCATTATCATTATTGGATCGATTGTGCCGCGCTGCTGTTGACGACTCATTGTCTGCCTCATAGAATTTTTGTCGTCGATACTTTGCTTGGGCTTTTATTGTTGTTGTGCGCTGCCCGTCTCGAATGAATGTTTTCTTGGCTTGCGAAATTATGTTGCAAATCGTTAAAAATGGATCACAATTTTTATGATGCATTAATTTCCCATCATAACCATAAATTTTCTAATGTTGACATTGTATGCTGAAATCCTAATGGACTGGCGTCAGCTATAAAGATGAGAACAAGAAATGTGTCGGATTTCTTTTCTTCCAACTCTCGTGTGCTAGCTATATGTGTGTGTGTGTTTGTTGGTCGAACAAATTTCTTTACGTTGAACTCCATCGAAACTTACACAAACCGTCCAGCGGGAACGACCCATTTATGGACACTCGGAACTTAATTTGGTAGCGACGACTTTTTCGTTTTAGGTAGCTTATTTTATATACAGTAATAAGCATCTTCTTAGTTTCAATGGCAACCCAACATCTTTCAAATAAGTCTGAAAATATAAAAAAAAGCTTCCAATCTACATAGACACAAATGTATATTGTGCAATGATGACTCAAAGAATAGTATTTCAGTCGCAATCATTTTTACTATTGTGAGTGATTTATGATTTATCAAAGAAATGGCCTCGATATCATTTCAAAACGACATGGAATTCCATTAAGACTTGACACCAGAAAAGTTTTTCTTCAATCCTTCATTTAGTTATGATAGAAGGAATGAGGGAAAAACTTCATATCTCACATGTCTGTCGGTGGATTTCGAAGATTGGCCGCAAAATGTTGTAAACATTTCACTGGAAAATTTTTTCACGCAATCAACACTTTGAATAAATTGCCTCAGAAATAATCAAACTCAACTCATCAGAGTGTGAGTTTTTTTTTTTAAGTTTCCTAAGAAAGAAATAAAAAAAAAAGATAAAAAGTAAAATCGAGAACTTTGAGAAACTTTTGATTTTTTTTTTCGCGAACATGAAAAAGAAGAAAAAAAAATCAAACTTTTTTTTTTTTTATATAAACAATAAAAGGTTAGCGCCAATAGTGGCGCCAAATCATCATTATAAATTATGCTATTCTATAAATAGATCCTCCAACGACTGCCCGCCAACGACACGCTTGATGGCTCAAATTAAAACGCAGATGAAAATTGTTCGAAATAAAAAAAAAAGTGAGTGCTTCGTGCAATTTCTTATTTAATTTTTCAGCGGAAAAACTTGATGATCCAGAAGAAAAGCAAGATTTGTTTATCTTTCGAGTGAAAAGAAGTAAAAAACTATAACAATTCAAGCCCCGTGAAGTGATCTGATTCGGGTTTTATTTATTTTTACACTTCTACTTCTTCATCATCATCGCTATATTGATGAATGCAAATGGGTTCCAAAGAATTTTTCCCAACTGATTGATTCATCGGTGAAAAATTAGATTGCTGATGAAATGTGCGGCATATGTGAAGGAGTTGAGTGAAAGTGCCACGTGACGATGATGTCAATGTTTACAAAAAAAATGATGACATTCATTGAAACATCTAATCAATCAATGCAATGGAGCTGATGGAAGTTTCTTCCCTATCCACAATTCTTTAACTGACACAATCTTGGAATTCCACCAACGCAAGTTGAAGGCCCTCGGCTTTCGTACATGTCAAACAAATTCAATTCATGTGATGAGACTAATTTCGTATGCAACTTTTGTCACAATTTTGAAAATGATTTTCGGCTGCTTGATTTTGTTGTGTCAGAACAAAGTAAATAAACATTTTTTTTTTTTTAATTTCAATGGGGAACAATGACATTGCACAACCGTCGTCGCTTCAGGAGTGTACAGACATTTCTGTATACAAACGCTGTCAAAAAAAAAAAAAAAGATCGTCGACAAAACATTAATTTAGAGACACATGAACATTTTGAATTTGTCTCGGGGTTTGCGACTATTATCGCGTCACTTCAAATTTTCCGCCGGAAAATTATTTAAAGATTCATCATTCATACTCAAAAGTCACGTTATCGCACAATAAACGTTTTCAATGGAAAATGTGAACAAGGTATGCTTTCGAGAGCCGTTGCGTATAGTGAAAATAATAAATAAAAGTCAGTCTCGCGATGTGTAAGAAAGAACAAAAATATTCGTAAGTTGTCTGCATTTTTTTTTTCCTTACTTCAAACATTAGATACTATTTATAGTCTATTCATGTACATCATGAGAGCGCTCCACCGAAATTGCCGAGCAAGAAAAAAAAAACACAGAAAACTCATTTGGTGGATTTTTGTTGTTGCTGTAATGTCTAAGAGCGATTTGAAGATGTTGAAAGAAAAAGGAAAAAATCTAAGCTCGTAAGGAAGAATTTAAATCACTTCCGATAGATGATCTTTCAAATTGATTCGCATTCGCATAGCAACATTAAAACTAAATTTTAATTTGAGATTTTTTTTTGTGTTGTGAACTTACAAAATTATTTTCTCGACATGTAATTTGGAACAAATTGCCATTTTATGACTGGAACGGAACAATTTTGCCATTATTCAGATTCACACACAGCAGCAGCGGCCAAGCGGCCACCAACTGAACTGTGATTTTGCGATTTCGCGCGAGCCAATCCGCTCCAATTGTAAATTTTGTGTAATCACGTGGGAATCATATATTTTTTTTTTGTTAAAGGAAAAACCACCCACGAAAAAAGCGGTTTTCTATTTCCATTTTCCCACGCGTCATTTGATCGTGTCCTGCATTATTTTAGTTTAGTGATACGGTTATTAATGGCAAAATTGCATAATTGGAAAATTCCAAATGTGGTTTTTTAAATTTGCATATACCTGCAGCTTGTTATCAATTGCAAAATAAACCAATCAACGAAATAAAAAAAAGACTACGGTTGGTGATCATTAAACTGACACTGCAGCTTGATCTTTGCCGACATTTCGCATTCACAATTTCATTTGTCCGCGAATGGTTATTGATGTCATGTACATTGGGAATTTATGATCGGTAAAATGTGATCGAAATTTTAATAAAATATTATCGACAGTGCTGAGGCATTTGTCCATCGCGGTCTTTTCACCGCATAAACAGACGCCCCTATTTTGACGAATCATTTCATTTAAAACCATCAACAATAAAGCAAGTATAGATGAATTGTAAGACAATCAAAAATTTATCGAAATAATTGACGCAGTTTTCTTATTTCACAACGAAACATATGCTAAGGAGAAAAGTCAGAAGCCCAAAACAACAATAGGGGTGCAATCGTAATTAATGTCACGGTTAATTTATGTGCATATGCAGCAATGTGAAACCATTTGATGGATCACAAGAAGAAAACAAATTTAATTGATTTCAAACATTAAGTGCAAGCACCTTGATTATAACTTCAACACCATCATAAACATAACATATGCTACTTAAGCAATTCTATTCACTGAAACAGTTTTATGTGGAGTCGAAGTTATTTGATGTTGTTTTTTTATTGACAAATTTTTATTAATTAAATTATATATTTTTGTTAAATAACTTACACACATATACACATTTTATGAAAGTAGTTAACTTGATCGGTGACCTGCCCTATTGTGTCATCATCATCACGCTTCAATTACTATTATCCGCATCCAGTATAAAATTCAAGGTTATGCCTGTCTTTCCAGTGCCACCGTCACATGTCAATACAAACGCCATCCATCCATCATCATCAAAAGCACTGCCTTTACAACAACAATAAAAAAAAAATGCAACATTGTTGTATTTGTGCAACATACACATTTCGTGGGCCCTGTAAAAATTTTGATATCACCCTTCAAAAAAAAATATTTATATATATATATATTTCGTTCTGGTCTCATGAGTTTTTCCATGATGATCATCACATTATAACTTCTTTCAACCAAACATGCTCGCGCGCAATTCTTTTCTCGACTTCACAATTGGCTTCTTAAAGAAACATTTAATATGTATAAATTTATTTTATTTTTTTTTTTTTTGGTTTCTTACTTTTATGAATAAAACACTGCTGATGGATTTTAATCATTTTTCATGGAAAAATAAAAATTTCCATCCATGAAAAAAATGCATTTTTTCTAACGTAATTATTTTCCTCCTTTCTTTTTTTTTTTGTTTGGAGGTTATATAGAAAACGAGTAAGTAACCTCAACTGACTTTACCGGTGTGTATATTTTATAGACATTAATGTGTCGACGGCCAATTTGTCGATGTAACAGAACATAAATTATCAAATCTCATGCGAATGGTTCTAAAGCAGTTCTATATGTGCTGTACATGTGTGTGTGGGTGTTAAACTGAGAAAAAGGAAAGAATGAAATAATAAAGGAAGGAAGGAAGGAAGGAAAGAGAAAAAAAGAAATATCCTAAATAATATCCTGAATTTACCCAATACCTGAATAACCCGAATGATCTCTTGACAACACTCATAAGAAAATCACATGCGCGAATGATCATCATCATCAACGTCATCAATCATTGAACCATTCGGTTCATTCTACCGCAGAAAAAAAAACACAAAAAAAAATTGGCACTTTGCTACTGTAAGTAACACCGTAAGGAAATTGTTCGGTTTTTTTGGTATGCGTGTGGTTTTGTACACCAATGACTTTATAGTCATCTAGTGTAGAGGGATTTTTCCACAATTTTATACACGACAAAAAAAAAATGTGTACAATGCTTATGTCCAATAACGATATATACACACATACACACACACAATTGACGACGAACGCCGAACGCGAAAACGAAACGAAGAAAATTTCTTCTATTTTTCTTTCTGGCTGTTTGTATTTCAGTCCAACTAAAATAATCGTCGGTTACACATGTCGTTTTGTAAATGCTCCTCGAAAAATTGCTCTTAATTTTTGTACACATCAATATCAAACGCCCCTGAAGTGAAAATTTTTTAATAGTTTTCCAACAAGAAAAAAAAGAAACATAAAATAATAAAAGAAATAGTAAGAAAAAAAAAATAAAATTATTTTATAGAGTGCATCAACTGTCAACTATTGTGTGATGTGTACTCTGCGTGGACGGACACAATCGTTCGCCGATATGGGGTCGTTGTCGAATAGCGAGAAAGAATTTTTTGTTCAATTTTAATTGAATGATTTTTTTTTTTATAGTTTGTTGAATTGTTGCGCAAATTGTGTGTACTCGTGCGCGGGGGGCATTAAATAATTAATTACGAACAGTGCAAATTTTATCAGTTTTTTTTTGAACGCGGAAAATTTCAAAAAAAAAAAAAATTGGAAAAGTTACGCGAGGTGTGTGCACGAAATGAGGGAGACGAAGAAAAAAAGATCGTGAGCAAGAAAAATGAAAGAAAAAATAAAACGTGAAAATTCGAGTGAAAAAGATTTGCAAAATTAGAATATTTCGCGCACAACCAGCAGTAAGCAAAACAGCCGATAAAGTTTCAGTGCCAGAAGTCTTGTGTGTGTCTCTCACTCTCAATCTTTTTTTTTTATTTTCTGCACAACTTCAAGTCTGTGTCGAAATTTTCTTCTAATTCTTCGATCGAATTGTGTGTGTATGTGTGTATGGCATGATAAAAGAAAGCAAAAAAAAATAAATAAATAAAATTGCACAAGGAAAAATCAAAGTACAGCAACAGCACCGATTATCGCCAGTTTGAATGAGTAATCGCTAATTGTGTGTCTAAAATTATAATTAGTGGGTCTCCGCGTGCGATAAAGTGTCTGACAGGCTGAAAGCAACAAAAAAAATTGAAAGAATCTCTCGTAGGCAAAGAAGAAAATTTGTATAAGGAAAAGTGGAAAAATCTCACCAATCCAGTCGACTTCGAGCCGACTAAAAGTGTAAAGAAAAAGAAATATATATAAGAAAAAAAAATTTCATCCACAAGATTTATGAGATTGAAGGCGCACCAGAAAAAAAAGTTTTAAGGCAACAAAAAAAAAAAAAATAAAAAAGTGTGGAAAATTCAAACATAAAATGTAAAAAAACGAAGATTTTTTGGTGATGAAAAATGAATTCTGCGAATAAAAAGTGTGTGTGTATTTGTGTAGCATTTATATATATCTACATACATAATATATATTTTTTTGTAAAGAAAATCGAGCTGTGAAAAATTAGCAAAAAGAAATTTTCAAAAAAAAAGTTTATTAACTCAACAGATTTGCAATTTATCCCGCAAATTGAAAAGTTTGGATTTTCTCTGTCTGATCGGCGCGGCGGGATCACTGCAGGATTCTTATTTTAACTTCTTTTTCCTTTTTTTTTTGCTTGATGTGTTTCCAACGCTCTCCGTAGCGCGATAATATCTATCAAGTCGTCAGACAGATTTTTCACGATCGTAGGCTAAAATACTTTTCAACATGACAATTTTTCAATCACTATTTTTTTGGGTCATTGAGCGTATGGAACTGCGATGATGCTTTTTATTACTAGTAATAAACAGCTTTAATGAGTCGCAAAAAAAAATTCTTTTTGCTTGCTCAAAAATTCGAACCAAAGTGACTACAACAAACAGACAGTAACGATGCGATGAGATGCAGCAATAATAAGACACAACAGCAACAAAAAATATGTTGTCATCAACAATGGCAAAAAAAAACTAATTAAAATTAATAAAAAAAAATTAATTTCGGCAATTTTTTTGATGATGACAATGTATTTTTTATGTGCTGTATATTGCATAATTCCGAGCATAATTCTTATCTCTGATACATTAAAAAAATCTAGAAAAGAGAATTCAAAATTGATAATTGGAAGTAAATGAAAACGTTAATTGACGACATAAAGCAAGACATTGACAATTATCGAAACGAAAAATTAAGCAATCTAATCGCAACTGCATCTAATGTTTCAATTAAAAATCATGAACACCGAACTACATTCAATGATCGCTAAAGAACTGCCATGTTTTAATGATTTAAGAGATCGATACATTTGGTGTGAACAACAACAAGAAGCTGTCAGGTGTGCATCTTAAGAGAAAATTACACACAGTGCCGAAACAATTAACAGTAATAATAATCAATTGTAAACAAAAAACAAACAAAAAAAAAGAAAGAAAGAAAGAAAAATAACAAAAAAGTAAACGGAACAAAATCAAGTGCAGTGATCGATCGTTATTGATCGTCATCATCATCATTCTGAAACCCAACTGGCTTTTGAATGTCGCTCCCCTCAAGTTGGGGCGATAACTAATAAAAAAGACGCAATGAATGCGCGTATTTTGCGCAAATGGAGTCCAATCAAAATTTTCATGTATCTGTGGCTAGCAATTTGTACGTTATTAGTTTTTTGGTGTCAAGGTGCATCAACTATGCGCCTAGCACCGTCATTTGAGTTGCCATCATTTGATTTGAATCATCCACATTATACTGATTCATTGTCACCGGCATTGGAGAAAATTAATTCAATTTTTCTACTGCACAATTCTTCATCATCGTCAAAGAAACATGACAATATTGTTTCATCCTCATCAGCAACAACGACAACACATTACCAGCAACCAATTACATCATTCGAGCATAACCAGCACGATTTAAATCTTCAGAAATTATGGAGGAATCGAATGCTCGAAAAACGTGCACGAATTCAGGCGCATCGAAAGCAAAAGCTTTTATTGCAACAATTAATTCGCGAGCAAGAGAAAAATCTCAACGACGGCGACAATGCGAAACATTACAAATCGATTGTCAATCCAAACATAAATCTTAATAATCTTAAATTTCTAATTAACCGCAACTTAATAATCCCCCAACATAACCACAATAATAATGAACACAAACTTAATGTTAAGTCTAACAACCGCACAACAACCGCACCAAATAATGTGAATGATCATCATCGGACAGAGCAATTGTATGAGACGCTTAATGCATTGATGACAAACATATCGGTGGCAAGTAATAGAAATCGACGCGAATCAAGAACTCATCATCAGCGAATGCAACCATCAATACCATCAGTGAATACAGCTCAACCTAATCGCAGTAAAGGGCAACAACAACAACAGCAGCAGCAGCAACAACAACAACAGCAGCAACAACAGCGCCGACGGAGATATTGTTCCGCACGAGATCCTACAACGTTGGCCTTTGAGGCTCCAACAGTATTTGAAGGAAAAGTCAAGTCGACATCGTCAGATAGGACGACAAATTTTTCTGTAACCTTTGAAATCCAACACGTTTATAAGCAGCAACCGAATTACAAGTTGCCAAATTCAAAATTTGTGAGGCTCCAATTTGCCCTCAAGAACACGAGTGAATGTGACATTTATCGTGAAGAATTTCGACATCGTGGCTTTGTGCGTGATGAACTAGAACAGGGAAAAAATTATATTTTATTTGTCAAACAAATAAGTTTAGGTAATTTTACAATATTAGGACAACCATATAGAAGTTACAGTCGTACTGTTAGAGAAATAGAGCTAGGAGTAAGTGCAAATTATGGTGAGTAAATTGGACTTTATTTCAAAAGAATGAATTACATTTGCGTAAAAAGGATCTTCATAAATAATTTACAGTTATTTAATAACAAGATGTTTCCCACGTTCTCATGTTTGTTTCCATTTGGCAACAAAATAAAATAAATAAAAATTCGCCAATAATTTCGAGCGGGTCGAATGGGAATTGTAAATTGATTACATCCAACAGATGTTGTGAACATTAAAGAAAATTATCATTTATAACGCACTTGCGTCTCAAGATGATTCCAATTGCCAATGCTTGAAAAAAAAAAAAAAACTTGAAACACAAAGTATGGAATCTGGCAACAGCAGTCAGTGCTTAAACGGCTCGGCGTTGCCATCGCCAATGGTTTTGTTTATATTTTGCCCTAAAATGGATTTTATAGAAAGCTACTTATATTTTTACTTAATCACATCGATATGGGCAACTGCGAATTGTGCGAATGTGTATATTATGAATTGCTTACATTTTGCCCGTGTACAAAACTAGATGATTCCAAAGCATCTATTCATGTTCAATGCAATGTGCATATATATTTATGTATATAATATATGTATAAAATGAAATAAATAAATAATATTTCACTACATGGGCCATGTCCATAAATGCTGTTACTTGTTTACAAATATTCTATCCATTTTATATATGGGTCGAAAGACTGGTTTGCTTCTTACGATGAGTTCTAAGAATTTCTTACGTTTTACGTTTTTTTTTTTTCATTTTCTTCCAATCAATGTTGTAAAAAAAATAATTTAAACACATTTCCAGAATCCCGCGTGCGGTACATTACATGCATAATACATCATTTTGAATCGGGTGGTGCATCAATATTTATTGATTTGTTGTTGTTGTTGCTGCTGCTGCTGCAACAAAAAAAAAACTATTTCGCAAATGAAAAATTATGTGTGTAAAGAGTTTTATTCCGCGACTTGAGCGCGCGCTTAGCAAAAATACCAAAACAAAACAACAACAATAAAAAATATATATATGAGAAATAGCAAACGAAATGTTTATCTTGAACGGCATACACTTTAAAGAATGCAACTAGTAACTGTGTTTTTTTTTTTTCTTTTTTTGAAACAGCAAAATTATTAATTTTATAGTTATTTTATTTTGTTTCCAACAAAAATTATGCTTTTGTGTTATGCACTTTTTTTGCTGCTTACCATCATTGATGAGAGCGCCAAAGCCAAACGAAATGTTTGCTTCTCTTCCTGCACATTCTTATGGATCTTTTAACACAACAAATCGAAGTGTAGTTTTGTTGCATTTTTGTTGTTGCTTTTCTGGTTGACATAAATGTGTAGTTTTGTAGATTCCAAACATCCAGCAATAATGCAATATGAAATAAAAGATTTGCAAAAATATTCCGTGAAAACATCAGCGAAACTCATTTCATTCAGTTTGAACTCAATATCTTTCTAAGAAGTCATCAAAATAATTTTCGTTTTTTTTTTTTTTGTGTTACAAGGATTGTTTAGCGCTTTCAAGAAAGATTTCAATTTGAAAGACGGCAGTCGGCGGGCAAGAAAGATGTCAACAGCCCAATAACAATATTGAGGCGATAAAATTTAAAAGTTGTGTTTCATGTTCTGAATATTCTACGAGCACATACAACTTAAAATGCATTTGGCAAAATCTCAGCTGAAATGATTCGTTTGAGAACTTTCATCTGCAGCACATTTTGAGATTGTGCTATTGGCATTGCATTGTTACATTATATTTGAACTGAGTTTTTTTTATAAGAATTTCCGAACAAAAATATAAAAAAAAAAAACAATTTCCAAAATGCATCCTTCCGTGTCGTCTTCTCTCTTTCTCTGTCTCTCTTTCTGCCGGCACGTCCTATATACATTGTGCTACCTTTTTTTCTGATGAACTGTAAAATAACAACAACGAAATGTGCACACAGAAAATTGAACCGGATATAAGGTTAAATATGTTTTATACAAAGTAATATAAGATAACGACAAATGCGGTTACTCATCACTTAGGGGATGATTTTGAAAGTACGTCACAAAAATGTTTAAAGATATATACTCATAAAATATACCGATATCATTTACAGAAATTTCGATGCCATTAAAAGACACACTTTGAGGTATGCTGCATATTTTTCTCTATGCACGAAAGAATTCCCATTGTTGGGTATCTAAAAACAAATTCCGAATATTTATTTTTTTTATTTTTGTTCTTTCGAAGGAAAAACGAGTTAGTGAAAATTGTCGATTCTACCATACAATGTTATACCTACCGCATCATGGTCCCGCAAATCGTTGGTGCAACTGGAATGTTCTCTTCTGCTATGTCACCTTGCATTGTGTATTATCGTTGTTTGGCTAAACGATTTCGGTCACCCATTTTGCACACACACACACACGTTAAACTAATTGACATTAGAATTCTTAATGGCCCATATCGGGAACCGGGCCGGGGGAGGTCAGCAAAATGATGATTATTTGTTATTTTGTATCAAAACATTCGCATTGTAATCAACATCTGCAAAATAGATTTTCATTTTATTCAATTCTGTCACTGCCGCTGTGAATTTTTTTTTTTGCTTTTGTTCGCAAAAAAAAAACTTTACGATTTTGATCGGAAACTGAAATTGATGAAAAATTAGACAAGAATCAGAAATTTTGTGACTTAAAATGAGTAAATTGCATTTAGTTAAATAATTTTAATGTTCATGTTGTGCACAATTATTGTTTACGATCAATTAATGACTTAATAGTTTCTATAGTTATACAACTGACGGCAAATTTCGTTTCTGTATTTTGAATGTAAAACTTTTTATTTTGCGGTTTTTCATTCCATTTTATGGAACGTAATATAAAATGTAAATATAAATTCTCATACGGGTCCTGCGTATTCATATTTGTGAGCACAAATTTAAAATTCATTTATTTAAATCTATAATACCAGAAGACGCATTGGTGGCATACAAAGTGAAAAGCAATGATCAAAAGCGATTGATTTCAATCTCAGAAAAAAAAGTTAATGATTACAATTTTGTTGTCGTGTGTGATGCAAATACCCAATTGCGTTCAACTACCCCGAATATCATTTAAAACGATCAAGCGCATATATCTGTATATTTATAGTTGGTTTTAATTGATTTACGAAAAGCGATTTATTTTAATTTATGACATTTAGCGAAAAAGAGACGATGAACGTTCATTGTTCACTTAATTAAATTCATTTGCCGGGTGACTCCGTAATCTCTCTAACGGCCCTGGACGCTGAGAACGTTGTGATTTTTGTTATTTTACTTCTTTTTTGCTGTTTTCTTTTCTTTTTTTTGGTGGGGGGGGGTTTGCAAATTTGTTCCTTAATAACTGCTCAACTATACAAAATGTGGAACATTTTATTGCGATCGAAATGCGCGTTAGCTGGTTGTGAGTTTTTATTTTATTTTAATTTTATACGAAATGAATGGGAAAAATTTAAAGATTTTCACACGCGATTTGATGTGTACAAGAAGCGACTGCCGACTGCCTGTTGAATTTTGATGGCAAGACCCAGTCTCAATGGCTCTATCCAAAAAAATATTCATACAACAGAGTTCAACAAAAGCACACGGAAAAAGAAAAATTGCAACAGTTGAGCGACCAGAAAATTATTATTATATTTAATTTATTTAACTCGCTCTGTTTTCTGCAAAAAGTTTTTAGCACAACCCCCTCCCCCCTTATATCCAAAATGAGACCATTGATGTGATGAATAATTGCATTAAATGAACTCACCGACAAAAAATAAAAATAACACCGCGAAGATTTTCCATTTAAAATTACTCAATCAGAAAACACTCAATGGACTTAAAGCTGCCAAGAAATTATGGATAGTAATTAATTGTTAGGAATTATAAATGTAATAAATGTCTTAAGTAGTCGTGGCGGCTGCAACACTGATGGAGGATTATTTTAATGATTATAAAATGCCCATTATACGTAATTTTCGTACAAACCATCGAAAGTTGATAGTTCTTCCAGAACTCAAGAAATAATTATTTCATTTTCATTTTTTTTTTGTTATATTTTTTGCCGTTCATTGTTGCTGCGTGCTGTTCGCGTCACTTTTTAACAACTTGACTCAATTGTCTAAGTGACTGTAAAGATCTGAGAACTTTCCCACTATATAGTGTTTGCCTATTCTTTCTTGTGTTCATAGAAGCGGAAAAGTTGACTCTTTTTCTTTGCCTTCTCGTGTAACGAAAGCTTCATCACCAGCCACGTATTTTGCAGTCTTCCTCGATTCACCGCATGATGACAAGTTCACTTTTGAAATTTTTTGGGTTGAATTTGGTCTTTTTTTTTTTTCTTCTCGCTATGCATTCAACAATTCTTATTATAACTTCATATCCTTGAAGAGGGTCACGCTTATTTGATTTCGTCACTTTTCCACGATTGATTCGAAATAAAATTTACACGAGTCATCGCCATATAATATGAGAATCGTTAAGGTTCAACGCCAAACGTCTGTTGATGTTGTTTTTTTTTTTTTTTGGCAATTTGTAGTTTAATTTTTTTTTTTTCGATCCAAACAATTTGTTAATTTTGCAATTACAAATGAATTGCCATCGCAATGCGCGTGCGACAATTGGAAACGACTTGACTTTAATTCATTAAACAGACAAATGTAATTAAAAAATTTATACTTTTTTTTTCTCTCCGGATTCGTGCGGAATTTTACTTAATTTTTTTTTTATAATTATAATAAAATAATAAATTTCCACCGCAATTTCCTGGGAATGGCTTTATAGGCATAATTAGATAGTGTATAAGCAAATTCCGCTGTGGTTGTGATTTTAACTATGCAATTAATTAGTACAAAATTATCAAATTTAATTTAAATCTTAATGGACTTTTTCGCTGAGGAATATCTCAAGTGTCTCTTTTAAGAAAGAAACTTTTCGATGATATTAATTATCATCAGCCACTCGACATGTCAATAAATTTCTTTCTATTTTATTAGCAACTGGTAATTAATTGACTTATGATTTTGTTGTTGCAATTTTTATATTTTCGATTATTTGATACATAAGATGACGTCACAAAAATGAAATCTTTAAGGAAATTTCAAATGCATCAAATACCTTCAAACATAATTCTCAATTTGAGGATTTCATTTTCCTTTCATGTCTATTTTGGCGATAAATAACGACCGTATCTCATGATAAATACGCTTTTTATTTACTTTTCATCGCACCAGATCGTCTCCTCGTCTCTTGGCATCGATCACCGAATCTAAGAAAAGGAAAAAAAAACGCGAGAGGAAAGAAAAAATAGTCAAATCGGCGACATTTTGCAATGAGAAAGAAAATATATTAGTCATTGATATAAATTTATTGTTTTTTGTTTTATTTTAATTTTAATTCGTAAAATTACTCATGCGATGTTGAACTCCTCACTGGTGACTCTATCAGACCGTTTGCCAACTTTTTTTTTTCTGTTTCTTGTTCATCTGCTAAATTTGTCACACAATTTTCGTTTGCTCGCTTCATTAGAATTGCACTTGAATTATTGTTTTCAATTATTTTCTTTCTCCGCGTCTCTTTTATTTCATGGCAATTTTTGGCATTAAGAATTTCTGGCATAAAACTTTTCAATCTGCATTTCTTTCCCACATGCATCGGACTCGGACTTTGCCATCCATGATTGGAGCGATGAATTTTATATATATATATATTTTTTTTTTTTCGGGTCCCAGACACTTGTTTGCCTTTTGAGGAAAAAATAATGAATTTGTTTCGATTGTCGACGACGAGATAGATCGATCGATGCAATGTCGGTTATCATCATACATCCAACTCCCAACTCCAAAAAATGTGAAAATGTGTGGTGCATTGTGGAAGTTTTATGTTAAAATTCAATTTTTATTTCAGCTTGATGAATTTGGTTGCTTTTGTTTTTTTTTTTTTCGGCGGTGCACATGCACACAACACAATCAGAATCACAGTAGTCCCGAGAGTGGTTCACATGGAATAAGGCTCTATGCCAAATGTGAATTGTTGGTGCATTTTATCCCATTCGGCATAAACTGTTTTTAAAATTTTCACGATTTGTGTTTTTTTTTTTTTTTCATTTCTTTTCTTTTTCCTTAAACAATCATTTCTTTTGCCGCTTTATCCATTTTTGTTTATACTTTTTTTTTTAACTTGTTCTTTTGGTTTCGCAATAATTTTTGACAGTGACTTCTCTATTCTACTGATATAATTTCTTTTTTTTTGACACTTTCGAAATAATTTCATGTCATTTTCTTTTCTAAATTCTAAATAATAAATAAAAAAAGAATTTTGTGACAACTCAACGTCAAGTGAGAGAGAGAAAGAGAGAGAGAGAACGAGAGTTGTGAGTGTAAGAAATAAAATTGTGTATATTTTTGATTGTTTTCAGCTTTTTTGATGACGACGACGGCATGTGTGTAATTTCTGTTTTGTGGTGTCTCTTTAAAATTCAAAAGGCGATCGATTGTGTTCGATGTAGACTTTGGCGGAGGCTCCCTTTTGCTATTAAAACATGCATTTATTGTTCGATCACTTTTGGAATTTCGTTTTCCCTTTTCGTATTTTCCACAAAAATATTTTTATCATACGCATTTACAGTTAGAAGCTTCTTGTTGCATTTGTATTCGTTGCATTTCCATTGTATATATGTTTTATGTTTGTCGGTCAGACGATCAGTCGCATGGTACCTTGATAAGACCTTACATAACTCTCTTTGTGAGTGATAAATGAAACAAGTGATTCGATAATAAATATTGCGATCCTCCTCCATTCGCAGTCGGTAAAAATTGAAAAATCGCTTTAAACATGAAAAATAGAAATAAAAAGAAAAACTGTTGACCTATTTATTTTTTGTTTTTCCTAAATAAATAGAAAAAAAATGCGGCCCCCAAGTCAAAACGTATACGAGATAGTAAATAACTGATGGGTTCTCATTTTTTTTTTTTTTGAAGATTCACAGATTTTTATGTTTCTTTGACGCGAACGGAAACTTTTTTTTTCGCTCCAAATCTAAATTAGTTGATTTGATATACGATAATGTGCACATATCGAGTCAAGTGAGAGATATAGAGAAAGTGTCGAGGAAATTTCAGCAATATTCGTTCAAGAGCCGTTAAAAATAAATACTCACGAACGCAACAATGTTGCAAAGAAGTCAGCGCGCGTTACGATAAAGCACTAAAGTTTCTTTTTTGGTTGTGAGTCATGCCAGAGCAGTGTCGAGGATTCATTTATTTTTGCGGCATATTGAATTATTCCACATCTGTCTGTCGTATTTTAACATTAAGTATTATTATTTGAATCACTTGTGTTTATTAAAGCACTGACTGCCTGTAAAGAACGTGGAAAATTCATCGTGCAACTTATTGCTAGCAAATGTGTTGTTTTTTTTTCGACATTTGTTGTCCAATTTTCCCTTAGCGACACTCTGTTCCTCTGTTCCACTTTGATTGCATGCGACTATGAAGCCTGTGTGTGCAAATATTATGAGAATTATAATTCTACGCCCACCCAACCGCGTTGCTAATGTCTCGTCTCGACTGTCCGCTTTCGATTCGCAAGAGATTTTTAAGTGTCCATTTATATTTAAAGAGGCAGCGAATGAAAATAAAATTACATAAATTTTGAGAGTGAAAAATTCTCATTCACAAAACAAAAAATAAGAAAAAGGAAGAAAATTCTACCCGAATATACCGTAAATATGAATCACCAGCGTCGCGCAAAGTGTGTAAATATAGTTGAAGGCCTGTGTAATTACATCTAACTTTATTTTATTTATTTTTTGTCACGCGAAACTTGATCTTAAAGCTTCTAAACAACAAAATTAAAAAAAAAAATCTATAAATTCCTCCTTTCATCTTTCTATTTCCGATATTAAAGATTTTTTTTTTTTTTTCGGAGGTTTTTTTGTGTGTTGTGTGTAAAATATCAAACTTTATTTGACGTGCTGTTAATTTATTTTATTACCCATCAAGAGTGATTTAAATGTTCATCCCCAATGATTGTTAGCAACGAGCTGATTGGCGATTTTTTGGGTTTTGCTTCTTCTTCTTCATATCTTTTTTTTTCGCCTCATATCCAAGCATCATCATCAAGTTCTCACTAAATCCAGAATTATTTATGTTAAGTTTTTATTTTCCCGCGCGCACGAGTTTCGATTCGAGGACACAGCGAACGTTCAACTTTTTATTTTTTTTTTTTTGTTGCTGCGGGAGGGGTTCATTAATCGAATTGGGGCTATTGCGCAGAGAGAATCTCAATTGTCGCCGACGGTTAATTAAGGTTGTTTGAAGCTTCTAACATCTCATTCATTCCAATGTGACATTGTTCGCGCATTCATTCTAACCTGTCAAATTTGTGGTTATAACTTTTTTTTTCTGCGGTTAGAAATGAAAATATTTTTTACTTAAGTTTTGTAAAATGAAAATCTTGAGAAAAATCACTTCGATGTTTGGCTTTTGGGTTGTTTATTTTTCTATTCCATTCACCTTTTTTTCTGTCTCGCTCTCACTCACTCTCATTGAAATGAAGAAATAGATGAAGATCCTCTTTACATGATCTTAAATATGTCTTAATTATATACAAATCGAAATGACGTAATAATGTGTATGCTTACATGACTATTTGCAGGTAAAAAAGCTTCAATACGATCATTGTCATCGGCACCCACGAGTGTCAAAGAAGGCAAACGAGTGAAACTTATGTGCAGAGTGGAAGGAGAACCACCACCAAAAGTGACATGGTTCAAGGATGGACGCTCGATTAATAGTAATAGAACAAAATATATTTTTGTCCATCTGCGGTAAGTATAAAATCCTGCTAAATATTATTTGTAATTTTAAAACTTATAATTCTATCATGTCAAAATAAAAAATTTATTCCATTAGGCGAAGATCTGATCTCATAATTAAATCTGCTGTAAAAAATGATAGTGGAAGATATGAATGTAGAGCCAAAAATAAATTGACAAAACCGCCAGTATCGAAAATAACTTGGATTGAAGTATTATCGAAACATAATCCGACCACTGAACGGAAGAGTAAGAGAGATAACAAATTAACATTCTTATTAACAATTATTTGGGATGAAATATTTTCATAAATAATAATTTACAAATAACTTTCCAGCAAAGCCATCGAGTGGAGGAGTTGAAGATTGTCCAGCTGGCGGACAATTGTTTTGTTTAAATAAAGGCATTTGCCGTTATATTCCACAACTCCAGGAACCATGGTGCGAGTGAGTATTTTAAAAAAAAAAAGTTTTATATTCGCCAAATCCCACCCACCCAGCAACAGCTACTTACTTGCTGCTCCATTCAGCCCTCACTCAAATAATGATCCTCACACTCGTATGTATTTTCTTCATTTACATCTGTCGATGCCGCCTCTCACTCTTTTTTATTTTTCCTAAAGCCCTAAAACGTAAAATTCCCATCGATGAGTGATGTGAATATTGAGATATGTATAGATGTGATAAATGTTATATTTTTTATATAAACCACTCACATACACACACATCAACAGCATATTACATTACTTATTTTTAGATAATGTTGGCGGGTCGATATAGATCTTAAAAAAAAGTTAAGAAAAAAATAAAATCTAATGCTGCGCTTACTCGTCATCATCAACATCATTCAAACGCGACACCTTCAAGTCGATCATATATTTCGCTATACATGCACGAAGCGAGTTTTCATAACTTTTCTTTTTTTTTTTAAACATATGCACGGACTAACACACGATAAACATATAATGTTCCTCTATATATATATATATATTATAACCATGGCATACATGAGAGATTTGTGTATCTTGTTTGATGATTCGACACCAAGCAGCGAGCGATGAAAAATCAAGCGAGAAGAAATCTTAAAGAAACCGATTTTCTGTGTCGTCGTCAAAATTAGATTTTAATGATTTAGATTTTCCTTTCGCTAAGTGATTTATAGATCAGCTTCTGATGCCGTTTGTCTCATGAATCGTCGTCACAAGCTCTTTACCGTTCATAACACAATTTTTCCATCAAGGCAGACAAATATTTTTCTCTCCACATTTTGAGGTTTTGCGTAACGACAACAGAGACGTGCTCAGCATTAAATCCTCTCAATGGCATTGCTTGTGCTGTTTAACAGCCACCTGATTGAGCGCAAGATCAGATGACAAATAAAAAAATAAAGTAAATAAATAAAATAAAGCCACAAAAATGTATCGCGTGGCACTTTTACGAAGTAGTAAATGGAAAATGATGATCTTAAGAGTTCACGCCAGTAAAAGACGAACAGTAAAGAGTATCATCATCATATTTCTTTCAAAAACTTTTGAGTAAAATTATTGTGAAAACATTTCAACGAGCAAAAATGACGTGGAAATGAGTGCAATATTTCACAATAACTGCCTGCGACCAATGAGCTGGCAAATTACGAATATTCCCAAGAAAAAAAAGTCTCAACGCCACCAACGCCGCCAAGAATTCAGCTGCAGTCGTCAGCACCAGCACATAAGAATTAAAAAGAAAATTTCACATGATGAATATTTTTATAATCAAATATGAAATGTGTCTTGAGAAGTATAGAAAATTTCGCGATAATTCCCAAATGGTAATTCTGCCATGCTAAGTCAGTTATTCCTTTTGCCTTGTAGCACTATGAAAAGCGAGCGATGAGAAAATGTTCCATGAACAGCTTTTTTTTTGTTTAGTCTGGCGGTTTTATTTATTTTTAAACATTTAACGAGAAAAATCGGAGAGAAAAATTTTTTCATTTGCGGCAAAAAAAAGAAGCAAATCCACCTCGGTCGGCAGGCAGTGTGTGCATTTTTCACTATGATTCACTGATGTTGTCCGCGTGTATATAACGCGTCGGCATCGTCGACAGCGATAGAAATTGTCAGCCACACGAAACGCGACACAAACACGATTCACCTAGACGAATTGCGAATGATTGTAAATGATGGACACGACGAGACTGTGATTTTGTTTTTATATTCAAATGACAATTTATTAGCATATTTACACACGCGCTGCTCCTCACCGTCCTCCTCCTTCGCAACTTTCCTCTTCCTCTATCACAGACGCTCAATTTAGAAATCCTTTTAAGTGAAATAAATGCTATAAGGATATTATAGCAATTTTTCATGCCGCCCAATATCACACTCATCAGATGGTTAAATTCAAATGCATAGAGAATTTATACTAGAGCTTCAGAAGTACTTTTCAGCTTAATTGAAACATCTTAATTCGGATAAAATTTACAAAATCTAAGACTTTATTTAAGTCTTAAACTTCACTGTTTCTCAATAACTGAAATGAAAAGTAATAAGATGCACACTCTATTGCTATTTCCTCTATAGTCTCGTGAAAATGTGCTGACAATAATCAGTTGGTAATTTTCTTTCATCTGTTTCTCGTACACCATTGAGCAAAGCCACTGATCGCTTTTCATTTTGGGAGCTTCCATTTTATAAACATTTTTTTTTATTCTTTTTCATAATGAAAATCGGAAAATTCTTTACACAAATTACGTTTTTCCTTGATGAAAAATATCAAGTTGACACTTGTGAATTTACAAAAATTGTAATCGTTTTTGGCAAATACATCGAATCAATTTCGAAAGGCTGTTTCATATGAGTAACATTACTTTTGAATCATCCCACTTATGTATATGCATGTATAGATTTATTATCTCCTACATTGTAACTACATATTTATACATTCCTTCAATTGAACCTCGTAATTCTATCGTTTAATTCAAAGCCAGATTTTTTTTTATTATTATTATTTATCACTCTTGCTCAAAAGAGAGCTTTTCGGCTTTCCTTTGTTTATTTACAGATAATTAATTAATTAACCTGCAACGAGAAACACTCTTTTTTTCTTCTTTAATCAATTTTTTTGGAGGATTTTCAGTAAACAATTTTCACTTTTGGGTGCCTTTGAAGAAGAATCATCAAGATTTACTCAGTCGATTATTTACTCCCGTGATGATTTTGACTTCTTTTTTTATGTCTTGTATCAAATTGACGTCACACACATGTTCCAAGCTCCCACAATATCACGTTGTTCACTCACACATGAACACGCAGATTTAATCTGTGATCGAACTTGATCGCCAATAAATTAATCGTGCTTTCTTTTTATTTATTTCAGCTGTCCCGAAGGTTTCAGTGGAAAGATTTGCGAGGACAAAACGCCAAACATAACAGCGAGTACGTACTCTAAACAACAAGAATGTCCACAATATTTGGGTAGCTTTTATTGCTAAAGGAAAAAAATTAGGCTCTTTGTAATTTTTCATTATCGCGAACAAGAAATCAAAAGTTCATTTAATCATTTACTTATAGTCGTGAAGCATCTAATTAAAAAAAAATGTTTCCTCCATTAATTTACATTAAATAATAAGTCACCATTAACATATTTAAATCGCGGGTTACTAATACGAATGGATTGCACTTAACTTCTAAATCCCACATACACTCACAAAACTCTCTTAATATGGTCAATAAAAAAGGGGAGGTTTGGGGGTGGAGAGTCCATTTGAAGCAACCAAAATATGTCCTCAACATAAAAGATTTGCACAAGTACAAATTCAATAACTATTGAAATCGAAAAACAGAAGGAAAATTAATTAATTAATACAAATGAATTGGCAAATTGCTATTTGGTTGACATGAATAATAAAGTAAATGAAACTTTTATTATGTTAATACATTCCAAGTTTTTTTTTTTTGTTTCTTTGAGATTTAAATTGACGATAAATAAGTTAAAGGACAACAAAGTTCCGAGTGTAAAGAGCCTAGTTTACTTCAGCTGCTCCCAAAAATTTTGAATTCTTTCATTACCACAAAATTAAGCTCATAATTTCTCATGCTAATTGCAAAAAAAAAAATTGAATTTCAAAAATAAATAACGATCAACGACAAACGTCCATCATTTGCATTTGTTATTGTTTGAAATAATCTTCCGTGAAGATTTCAAAAAAGCGCACAATAATTGCATTAACGATGGACATTTATCGTGGATCAGGGAAAAATCACACGCCACATCCTTTGTTGGAATTGTTTTTTTTTTTTCTTATCTCTTTTTATTTGGTATAAGGTTTCATTTCTCTATTTATAGTTTATACCCAAAAACATCCCTCAACACATAAATTGATAACATATAAAATTGGTACAAATAATCAAACAATTGAAAAGTCTTTCATGACACCAACCGAATTGACATGACATACGAACACGCACAAAATGCGCGCGCACGGACAAACAAACAAAACAAACCCATGAAACATTGCAATAACCAAATGTTGTTTTAGATTGTAAATATTAATTGCCAAAAAAAAGAAGAAGAAGAACAAGATGAAAGAAAAATGTAAAATTAAGAAAAAATACTTGTATAAAAAAAATCTCAAGCACAATGAAATGTAATGATAAGTTCCTGAAACCTTTATTTTGATTTCACTAAAATTTAAGAATAAAAAAAGAAACAAATTTATATAAATTATATTTGGCTGACTTGTATGATATTTTAAAGAATTAGTGAGAGTTTATCGTGTAGCTCATTTGTGTTACATTGCACAAATGCAAGCCGATTGCTCTCAGAAAACATTTGAACTCACTTTAAGCAGCAATCAACAAAAACTAATTCCGTTAAACTAAAACAAATAAAAATAAAAACTCAAATTGCAAGAAGGATCAAAAAAATAAATTAATTATTGACATTTTGTTCAAAATTATTATAGGATTTTTGCTAATGCTAACACAAATTTATGACAATCTACAACTAAATACATAAAAAAATGGCAATCAAATTTAC
Organism: Propsilocerus akamusi; assembly: GCA_018397935.1. Lineage (NCBI taxonomy): Eukaryota > Metazoa > Arthropoda > Insecta > Diptera > Chironomidae > Propsilocerus > Propsilocerus akamusi. The sequence continues at coordinate 19,484,081 of CM031468.1, read as the reverse complement.
AACGATTTTTTTTTTATCTCAATTGACTACCATAGTTGTAATAATATATTTTTGTTCACGCTTAAAAAGATGGCAGCAACATATTTTGCAAATAAAATCCAATAAGAAATCGCCGATCTGTAAATAGATTTGATAAATCACATGCCCTTTAAACATTATAAAGTTATCGATTCATAATCTGAACATTTTAAGGAAAAAAAAAAAAACATATTAAAACCAAAAAAATTGACAATATAAACTGAAGAAAAATAATAAAAAGATCTGAGAAATTATCTTTGAAGAAACAAATGCACTATTTATTAATTATTCAATGATGAATTTGTGCTTCCCCCCAAAAGAAAAAAAAAGAAGAAGAAAATTGAAAAATCTTTGACAATATTGAACTTTGTAGATGATTAGGTTTGTTTAGTGGAAGGTAAGACCGATGTGATAAAGGCTTAAAATTAATTAAAGAGCAGCTTTCAAAATAAGTACAACAAAATGTATAATGTTTGATGACATGTTGCAATATTTAACTTTATAAATTTCTTTGATGGATTCGCTGAAATTAAAAGGATAAAAATTTCTAAAATAACAAACAACAACATGACTAGACTATGCATGCAAATTCCAATCTACTACTACAGCAACATTCAAAGTTCTCTGTTAAACATCAACAGAATGGAATTCATAAATTTATTGGATACTTAAACTAATTGTTTCATTACTTAAAATCAATGGCAGCTGTGAGCATTGTGCATATACAATCAGACATATTTTGTTACTGTACTTGGACGTTCTCACCACATAACATTCATCAGAATATAATAATTTGATTTAATAATTGATGTGTTGTGACCATAATTATAAAATTCACCCAATTAATAAATCAATTAACTCTCTTCTACTCGCCCCATTAATTTGCTTTCATTTTATGTCGTTTATTTTATGATTTAATAGATTTTCATTTCTGTGATTAATATTCAATTAACTCGCTATAGTTTGTTGTTTTGATTTCATATATATATATATTTTTTTTGAAAATTTATGTTTTGATGATGTTTGTTTTGGTTTCTGAATGTCTCAAAAAACATAACAATAATTTATCACTTAATTTAATCGTGAGTATTTACTGAGTCAATTAACAATTTTTCAAATAAGCAAATTATTTGTTTTTTCAGATTTTGAGATGGCCGATCCGTTTGTTTTGAATCATCCACATGCTTCATCAACGGGGGATTATGATGATGATGACAATTGAGATGGCACCCAATACTGAGAACTAAGAGCAAACAACATTTTCACGAGAGTATTTTAGTAGGGACATAACTCACTAAAGCCAAAGAATAATTAAAGGAATACATGAATTAAAAAGTTTTTGTAGTAAATGTTTTACAATTCTAAATCATTAACACCACAAAATCCAACAACATAAATACAACCTAATTAATGTACGCAATCCTTAAATCAAACAATAAACAAGCAAATTACAGACATATTTGTGTGTTCCTTATAATAAGAGAAAACTACACACAACATACATATTTAATATAACAATATTGTATTACTTTACGAAAATAAATTGTTATATTATTTTATATTTTTTCAATGAAAAACAAAAAAAAGACATCAAAAAGTCACAAATATACAATGTTCTTGCCTGCCAGCACAATTAATTATTTTAATAGTAGCCTTGAAAACTTTAACAATTAATGTGCTTTCAATATCTTTTAATAATAAAAGCATCGCTGATTGTCTACTTAACAAAATTTGTTGTTACATTGAAATAAGGATACTCTATCAAGTGTATGTGAATCATATTTAACAAAATTTAAAACAAAATAAAGAATAAAGAAATTGCATTAAACAAAATAAATATGTGTCGAATATTTTAAGTTTAATTGAAGCTTTCAGATCTACAGAAAGCTCCTCGTAGACATTTTTGAAAGTAAGTCTCATAGAATTTAAAAATATATTTCTATTTCAATTTTTGCTTAGACTTGTAGACATATTTTTTTCATTGCTTGCAAGTCATTTGGACAAAAAACCTGCATGCAACCATTGTATGGAAAAATGAAATAAAATTCAAAAAAAAAGGTGAACGTTAAAAAATCAAGAAGAGATCTCCGAAAGGAGAAAAATCATAATATTTCATTGACGCCATCGTCAACTTGAATATTCCAGATCATCTCAATAGCAGCAAATGACTTAATTTTTGTAATTATTCATTGTGAAGCAGATAACCTTTTGTAATGAGATTAATTTGCACAAATGAAACACATTTCGTGATGATGTTTGTTAGACTGTGCATTAATAGTTAAATAATCATAATCATCATAAATAGGAAATCGTCAATCATCTCTGGATTTAAAGAAATTTTTAAACAATCGAGCGTCACAAACTTTCATCTTAATCCCATCATAAGAAAATATATCACGTTGACCTCTTTTTTTCTCCTCAAAAGCATATTTTTATCTTTGTTGTTATTGTCATTGCTAAGTTTTCAACAGAAAGGTTAATAATATTTTCCTCACAGGCTTGTGAAATGTTTTGTGTGCTGACATGAAGCGTTATAAGTTATAAGCGAGGAAAATTATTTGTATTTTTCAAAATAAATAATAAATTAATTAATATCAAAGTTATGAATGAAAAATTCCTTTACACTCTTTCGTGACCAAAGGAAAAGTCATCAACTTCCTTGAAAACGAAAATTTCTTATTTAGCGGCTGACTACGGCACTTGGGCTAGAAATTGCGATGAGAAATTTTCGCTATTTTTAAAAATGTATATCGAGAAGAAAAGTTTTTTTTTTATCTTTATTTTTAGTTTTCCTCACTTTTACTTCACGCTATACTGCTGTTTTAACTCTCGATAAATTTTAATCTTAATACTTCAGCACAAAAAGTTGTGCGGGTTTTGCAAAAAGTGCAGTTCCGAAAAGGAAAAAGTTATCGTCGATTTAGAAAATTCCTGTGTCGAAGCAACAATCAAGGAAGTTTCACTTTCGTCGATTTTTTCTTGTAACATTTCGGAGATTTGCATAAGAAAATTTTCACATTAAATCGAATTCGCGAAAACGAACGCAAACAAAAGAAATCCGAGAAAAAAAAATAATGAATTCGCACGTTTTATTTTAAGAAATAATCAATAGAATTTTAAAGATTTCTTGTTTCAAGAAAAATCTTCTTTCAGTGGGTAGGTTTTGTACATTAATCATTCCTCAGCTTAAGCGAATTCTTGCATTCAACTGCGCGGTTACATCATCAGTCGACACTTCCATAGCGCAAATCTCGGTGAGCAATTAATCTTGTTATTTGTTTGATTACAACGAATTAGGATTCCAATTCCATTCGCAAGAGTTTCGCTCATGCTAAAGATTTATTTGAACATTTGAACCCAGCAAGTCTCTTATGCCATCAAATAAGTTATGGCTCGCTTTTTTATTTTATTTTTTTTTGTGCGCGCCACTTGGGAACACAAAATATTCATGAATTAATGTCTTTATTATTTAGAATGAATAGAGAACACATAAAAAAAATTGTATTTGCTGTATCAAATCAAACAAATAAACTTTTGCTTGAATGGAACGCGCGAAATATTTTTCTTTTTATTTTGATGATGTTGAATGAAGAAAGAAAAATGCAATTAATTTTATTCATCAAATATGAAATCAGAAAAAGGTCTGTTTAGCATTCTCTCAAATCATTCTTACTCAACGGCGGCGGCTGTCTATAAATAACAAGGCGATCACCGGTCTCAGCTCGATTCCATGCCACAGCACTATTAGTCAGTAACTTTTTTTTTCAGGTGTTTACTCGATGTAGATTTAATAATCTTACCAAAGTGTGTAAGGCAAACGAGAATGTATGGAATGAATGTAAACATCGTTTGAGGTATTTTTCTTCACAGGATGGAGAAACAAATCTAAGAGGAAAAAAAAAGAAATCTTTTGACATCTGGAAGTGAAAAATTCCGAATAAATTTTTTTCTTTTGTGTGTTAAAAAACAGGATCTGATTAATTTAAAAATTTCATTTAGTTCTAATTGAGTAATTTTAAAGAGGAGATAGATAAGGCATGTCATCAACAGACCACCAAGTAAGTTATTACAATCGCAAAATGGATTTTCTGTAATCTAACCGAATGTAAAAACATTCCAACGATGTTGTCACACGTAAATTATAAAGTAGCGAAGATCAATCGAGACAACATATCACGAAAGGAATGAGCATGGTTGACATTTTTTGCAGTTTGTTTTATAGGATGAATGCATGTTAAGTGCTGAAATTGACGATTATCTTCATATAGGTTCAGCGACCCTCATCAAAATTATTATCAAAATAAAAATTGAAATTCTTAACCTGTTTCGTGAATGTTTGTGCAGTTTTCTTTGATTCTTAACACCAAAATACTTTTTTTTTGTCTGTTTCATTTTGAACACATTTTCGGATTTGAACTTGAGAAATGGCAAAGTTTTTTTTTGATAATAAAAAAAAAACCAAATCCGTTTATCTTAAGACAATCGTTAAAGGCCTTTGCTGAATCTCTTGCACAATTTTAAGAAAATAAATCAACAGGAATGTGATTTTCGCAAATGTAAAATATTTCGCAAATGTTTAGTCTTAAATATGTGTGCATGTGTTAAAATCGACAAAAACCAGCGTCAATTCGTTGAACTTGTTCAGCGTTCTCTGCTGTGAGGTCCCTAAATACTGCTCAATATTCAAAAAAATGTTAATTAAATTGTTTCATGAACAATTTAATGGTTCAGTGTTTAACGATTTGTTGTGATGATTAGATTGAATTTAAACATACATCAGCTGGAGGCACTGCTTCACATTAGGCATCACCACCCGTGCGTGATTGCCATATACAGCTGTACTCCCGAACGAGAAATATAAACAACGTGGAACTAGAAACTTGGAAAACTATTTTGTTGAAATGCCTTTTCATCTTTGTCTAGATCGGTATTTTATTTTTTTTTATTTTATTGATTTATTAAAAACAGGAACCTTGTAAGGTGGGTTTAGAGCGCAGAACCAACAGAGTGAAGAAGACGAAGAAATTTAAGAAAAAAATAAAAATTTCCTTCTCACCAGATCATCTCTTTCAAATACCGAAAGCAAAAAAAAATATATAAAATAATGAATGAGTCAGTTGAATCAGTGTCAAAAATGCTCTTGCTGTGAGGCGGGCGCCATGCTAAAATGACGTAATATGCACATACCTGGATCAGCAATTGCACGGAAATTTATTAAACATTTTCATTTGTAATTTTTTGAAAGAAATAATTTCACTAAAATTTACAAATTTCTTCACGCAATTCAATTATCAAATTTGCGAAATACTTGCTGAACTTTGCCACTGAATGATCTCTTTCATTCCCTGCTTTTTTTACCTTCTCTCTCCATTCCTTTTTCTTCATTTCTGCTTTCGACCGATCTTCAAGAATGTTTTCTTGATCAATTTTGCTTGATCTTCACTTTGTTATAAATATACACACATCTCCATGTGTATGCGCGCTGAAAACCTGAAAGAATGAAGCTTAAAAATAAAGAAGAAATTCATTTTACTTTGGGTTCCTTGTGTCTTGCCGAAAAAAAAAAGAATTGTAAACAGTTAATGAAAAATTCCTTTTGGACTTCTTGGAAACGCATATAAGATTAATACATTCTTCTTTTCTTCACCATCGTCCGCAGTCTTTGCCGACTGGACCCACTGTCTGTGTGGGAAATTGAAGAATGCATTCCACCGATTGCCGTCCGTCCCATGTGCGCACGAATATCGACTGTAAGTCTGCACTGTTGAAACATTTGCAATTCTTCTAGCCGCCAATTTCGTCATGCGAGATAAAAAGGAAAAAACATTCTTTTAAAAATTTTAAAATCATGTTTCGGCTTGTAACAACTTGTGTATCTCACTCTTGTGTTTTTCTTTCTTTTTATTATTGCATAACATCGTGTATGAGTCAGAACTTTAACAGGTTTCATAAAAGAGTCTGGAGTAATAATAAAAAAAAACATAATCAATGCTGAAGGGTCGCTCAAACTAGATTCTAAATTATTACTTAATTTTCTGCATCATAAAGAGAATCATGTTTTGAGATAATATCCATCATACATCATTTCCCCATCTTTAAGACAACAACAAATAAAAAAAAGAAATCGTCAGCGTCGGTGGCGGCGAAGGTAGCACAAAAAAAAAATAAAACAACAACGTGGGATCCGACATGGCAATAAAAAATATAAAATTGAGGAATTTCCAATTGAATAAGTCGTAGAAGACACACACACACACATAATTTATGATTAATTATCATTCCAGAAAAAAGAGCATCCCAATGAATTTAAAAACACGATGTTTTCTTTTTTAAAGAAAGTCTTAGCCTCGGCACGTTATTTTGTTTATCTTGAAAAAATGCTGTCATGCAATCAGGATGTAAATTATATGCTAAATTTAATAATGTTTATCACAATAATTGAAATTCTGTTATATTATGAAAATATGTTCATTAATAAATCCCGAATAGTTCGTGTCGAGGTATAATTTTTATATTTTTATCACTGTATTTGTAAGTAGAGCGTGAAAATAGCAACAATGGAATTTTTTATTCTTCTTCTCCTTCAATCGATCAATACTTGATCTGATTCATCGTTTTTCCACATTCTTTCGTCGTTGCTCATCTTTAACCATTCTTAAAATCGAATGTTGAATTAAAGATTTCATTATGTTTCATTTTGATTAAGGATTATCGGAATGCTGATGATGCCCTAAGGCTGAGGAATGTTTTCTTTATCCTTCATAATTAATGGTTCTTTTTAGTTTGTGGAAATTAATGAAAACAGCAAAGTTTTTTTATGCAATCACTTGGCAAGTATCATCCTGATGCGAAAGTGTCAAAGTTCAAAGAACTCATTTGTTGTTTTGCTGTCGAAAAATCAATAAGTTTTCGCCGATTATCAGCCACCTGAAAACATTTTTTTTTTTGCTGATTTTTGCATGAAAAATGCAAAAAGCTACGAAAAAAGCACAAGTTTTTTTTAATATTTTTTTTTTATTGTTTTACTCTTTTTTTTCGTCTATTCACAATATTTTCATGTTTTTTTTTCTGTTGTTTTTGACCTTAAACAAATTCATTTCTTTACACTGTATTTGTTATAGTTTAATCCACATATTTATTTATTTTTGTTGAGTTTCTAACCCTTATAAATGTACAATAAAGACTTATTCATTTTGAAATAATCAATTACATTGTATTTAATAGTTTTCTTTTCCACTCTCTCTCTCTGTCTAAAACCTTTCGATATCAACTTTCATCTTCTATAATTTTAAAATGTGGTCGATCTTTTTCTATCTATACACACCACATTTGCATCGCGAATAAAATCGAAAAAAAAAAAAAATAATAATCTTTGATACTTTAATTATACACACAAATTTTTTTTTTATAATTTCTCATCATTTAATATAATTAATAAAGAAATTCACAATCACAGATAATTCACAAAATTTTTCTTCTTTCTCCTCCCAAAATATATAAAAAAAAAGAAAACAAAAAATATCGGAAAATTTTGGACTCTCGGTGAACAAACGTGTGCCACACAATAAAAAATAGATGAAAATTGTGTTATAAAAAAAAGAAGAAGAAAAATTACGTTATCAGCTCAACATTTTCATTGCTTTTCCTGTTTCATTTCGAAATATTAAACAAATAAGAATTAATAATTTTTTTTTGCTCTTACTAATCTATCACAAACAAATACTATACGGGACTTGCGTAAATCTCAAAAGTCACGAGTTGTGTTCAACCAATCAATAACACGATCGCATTTTCACACACAAACGCACGTACTGTCACTTGAAATTCACGCAAATCCTTTTCATCACTCACTAAACAAGAAAAAATAATAATAATAAACATAAAATGTGACTAAAAAGTTTAAATTACCAACTAAGATTTTTTTTTTTTATTATTGACTCGAATTTCTATTTAGGTTTGCTAATTGAATTATCATCGGACTTTCGTTTGGTGCGGCAATGATGACGATATTATAAGCATTCGACATCATAAACAGAAAGATTCAAAATGTCGTAAAAATAAATATATTTATGTTTATGAAAAGAGTGATGGACGCAAATACATTTCTCGCAATTTTTACGTTTCTTCATGATTTGACAACAAAAAGAAAAGTACGACATGACGATGGCACTTTAAAGTTTAATTTCAAGAAAAAGAATCGCCATCTGAGAACCAAAAGCAAAAAAAGCAACCTCACTTTAATTGCTGTTTTTGTCTGAAGTGATCCCAGAACCGCGTGAATGAAAAAATTTCTTTCGAAGCGTGAAAATGGAAAAAAAAATGAAAAGTTACATTAAAAATCATGGAAAAACTTTTTTATGCCGCATTTCCCGTGAGCTTATTTTCTATTCTTATCTTGAAATGATGCAAAATAACTGTTATGGCAGAGAAACATTTTGGGCTTTTTTGAGCGCGTTTTTTTTTCGTAATTTTCATTCGTAAACAATTTAAATAAAAAAAAAGTCTAAACGTTTTTCCATCGTTGCCTCAAGAGATGGCAATTACGCAGAGAAGTCTTAAATTGATTTGATAAACACTTGAAATTATATCATGACATTATAAGTAGTATTTGTTGTTTTATACAGCTTTTAAAAGTTCAATTTTACTTGATTTTCTAAATGTTTTTTATTCTTCTTCTTCATCTTCTTATTCTTGTTCTGCAGAGGAGCTAATTAGCTTTGCTATTATTATATTGAATCTTTTGTGAGGTTAATTAATTAGAGGGTTGTATTGTATTTGTAGTTGGATCATATTATATTTCTATGTACAGAATTGTTTTGTTTCATTGAATGCCAAACAACGATGTATGAAACACTTTTAACCGAATCCAAAAATGATAACAACAAATTTGCCTTTTTCACAAATGAAATTTCGTGAAATTAATTCATGACGCGCACCGTAATAAAAGGAATTAAAATCTTTCTGCTAGAATAATTAAATTATTATGATTTCTTTATAATTCAACGCATTGAAAAGAAATTCCACCAGATTGAGATGAAGAATAATGAATAATTTCTTTCAAAAGAAATGAAACTTTTCTTTCTGAACGGAAATCCTCAAAACAATTCAACAATTTAATAAATTTCTCGTATCATCATCGTCATACATAAGGCAAAAACAATACCAACATATTTGTTGCTTCCTTCATCCGTTTATCTTAGAAATGGACTTTCTTTCTCTCATTTTCCGTCAGATACTCGCTCCGGTCAGGCTTGTTCGGGTCTCACGACAGTCATTGAGATGGACAAATATTTAATATTTAATTAGAAACTTGTGCGCAAATTTTTCCCCAAACGCAAATAATTGTGGCTTTTTTTTTCTTGGAAAATGACTTTAGCTCTCTCTCTCACACTTTTTTGTCCTTCCTTTCTTTTTTTCTTCTTACCTTTCTTTTGCCAATTTGTTGCTATATATTAAAGCGTCTTGAAATATTCGTTAATTTAGCGAAATTGTCAATTTCCATTTAATTACGAATTAATTAAGTAGAATCTAAATTTCTTTCTGGATTTTTCTTTTGACTTCGCGGGGCGAAAAACTTGCGATTGGTAAATTAATAAGTAAAATTAGTAACGGGATTTTAATTAGTCTATTGATTGTAATGTCATTAATTTATGGCATTTAATTGAATGGACTTCAGATAGTTTTTTTTTTATATTGTTTTGTCGCTTTCAAAATTTCCCTCATTGCATTTTTGAGGTATGTGTTGCTGCAATTTATTCATTAAAAAGACCACAAGACTTTCCACTACTTTTTCCCACTTAAAATTGCTTAATTAAAATCACAATTAACGAAGACAAAACTAGAGTCAATGACACGCTTGAGATTCTCACTGTTGTGCCTGCATTGCTATTTATTTTTGGTTGTATTGGATCAACGGGTGCACCAGCTTCCACAATTGGCGTTTCAGCTATGACTGCTAAATTAAATGGATTAAAATAAGCAAATTAATGTTTTTTTTTTTTTTCTATTGCAAATTAAAACTTACAATGATCCCCAGATCCATCGCCTGATAATTCCTTATCGGCTTCGTATTCGGTTTCGTACTCATCATAATCACCTGCACTACCCTCGGCCATATCTGAATACATCATATCAGTATCCGATCTTGATAAATGAGTCATCTAGGAAATACCGTAAAAAAGAAGAGATTTAAGATTTATGATATCGCAAAAGGTATAATTAATTGCTACAGAAATTATTTTAATTTAAAACATTAATTTGATATTCTACCTGCTTAGTCACCATCGTTCGTAATGTGATAAGCTGATCATTAAGCTGACGAATGCGCGAGTCAACTGCCGAATTGTCGCTACTCAGCAGCGTTGGCACTTCAGGATTGTATTTTTGTGAGTGTTCATCCATCACTTTGTGAGTGTAATCCCCCAAATGATCGCCCGTCCAACAATCTCGGTCATGCTTCTGATAACGATCATCCTCGCAGTAGCTGTAAAAGAATAATTGAGGTTATAAAAAAATGTCATTTCCGCTGGCGCTGCATTTTTTTTGCATCATCAAAAGCTCATCAAAATCTTATCAGGCTAAGAAAAAAATTCCATCGACGTTGAAAATGATCACTGACAGTCTCCGAATGACATTTAAGAGCTTTGTGAACATCCCACAAAGAGGAAAATAAACTCATTTACAGTGAACAGAACAGCGATAAGATCTTAATTGTGAGACAACATTTTCTTCTTCACATTTGGTGTCTGCATTCCACTTGCATCATCCATCAATGAAGATTGTCAGCAACTCACTGAATGTCCGGTAAAGTTTAGAAATCAAATTACCTGTTTGCAATTTGTGTTGAAAATATTTTCGATTTATCGAGACTTATGAGAAATTCAAGCATTTCAGAATCGGGTGGAACAACCCATGACTTGGTTGTTGATGAATGACTTGTTGGCGTGTGCTGTTTCTCTCCCAATGATGGTGCATCATCGTCAATTGGTATTTCCTCATTTGATTGTTGTGAGTTTTCATATGATGATGGTATCTTGTCATTGTGACGAATCGATGGTGCTCCGCACATTTTTTGAACCTTTAAAAGAGAATAAAAATTGATTCAGTATTTTAGTTCCTTCTAAATTTCGTAGACTTAAATTTAATGCGATGCCGTTTTGAGAAAATGTTAATATTATTAAAGTGACGGAGACTTATGTCTATGAGGCCATTGGTAAAGTCATAAAAGCATAATTCTTTGCTATAACATCGCAAAATGTCATATAAAGCTTAATGGTTTTAGTGCTCGAAAGATATCAAGCAAATCCATCACAAAACTTTTAATCTGATTCTCGTGCGGGATTCGCATTTTAGTAAAATTTCACATCATTCCAAAGAACGCTCAACTCATAGTTAAGGTTTTCTTTTTGATTGATTGTGCGATTCTATTAACTTTATTGACCGCAGTCAGCACAAAAACCAAACGGGAGATAAATTAATTAAATAAATTAAGCACATTTTTTTTTTTTTGACGCGTTTTATGAAATTTCAAAGTCGAACTCATTTATTGGATATCAAACGAGTTTTTGGCCACTCGTCGTATGAACAACAACAGCATCAATAGCAAATGACATAAGAAAAAAATCAATTAAGAAAACTCTTCAAACGCTGAATTCGATGCTCGAATGAATGCGCAAAATTGAAATAATTTAAAGAGCAAACTGATATCGGAGCAAAGTCAAATCGCCTGATGCCAGCCAGCGATGCGATTTAATTTAGTTTTTTTTTTATTATTTAAGTTCTTCAATTTGCATATCAAACTAAAGAAATGATCAAACTTTGTGGGGGTTCCAGGAATCAGTCGTGCGAAGTGTCTTTTGTATTTGCGTAAAACATTTTGATTGCAATTTATAATTGTGTGACATAACATTCGAATTAATCCATTTTATTAATATTTTTTATTCTTTTTTTTGTTGTACAAAAATGAATTCAAAATTTTATGAACGAGAATCACAAAAAAAAAGCAATTAAGAATGAAAATGACCAGCAAACGAAACAAAGAGTTTTAAAAAAAAAAAAACCATTTTTGACACTTGAGTCGCAAATGAATTAGCAATTTAAAGGCAACAAACGCTCAAATGAATTAATTGTACAAGCGATGATCACTCACAGCGCTAATATTGTGTTATGATGAATTAATTAAATTAAAGAACAATAAATTTTTCAGACACATTCCCGGCACGCCATAATTCCATATAATGAAAACATCAGAACAAAGAAATTCAGTTGTGCAGAATTCAATTTTTTTTTTTTTTGTTAGGTTCGGGGTTTTTAACATGCCTGCAGTGTTTCACATTGGGAATTTGATTTGTGACTGAACGAGACATTTTGGCAAACATTTCACTTTTTTTAAAGTATGCACAGACTTTGTGGCCTTTCCTAAGGCGTGGCGTTATGTCTGACCACCATATTGTGACTGCGACAGTGATTAGTTCAAGCAAGTTGAAATTTATATTTCTTTTATTCTTTTTCCAAGCTTTAAATGAAAAGTTTTTGCGACACTTGTGTCAGGCATTCAGCTAAAGCCATAATTCGATTGAGGCCGACCAACGCCATCATATGCATCCCACATACTCGAAAGGATTATCATCAACAGAAACCGGCAAACCAGAAACGCCAACAAAAACGAGTGTTAATTTTTTTTTGGTTTGGTATCATTTGAATCGAATATTTGTGTGTATGTGTGTGAAGCAAACACAATTCGCTTCGTCTTCAATTTAATGGCATTCAGTCTGATGATGGCTGTGATGTTGCCTTTGATGTTATTTTTTATTTGTTGCTCTATATATCTTCAGCTTACAGTTAAATGATCTGCGCAGCAAGATACAAACAGCTAAAAAACGCTTAAAGGATTCACACTTGATGGAAGATGTTGCTTGATGTTTTTCTTAAATATTTCTTTCACACCAAATTTTTTGACGCTTCCACTTTTATTTGGGTTTTGATTATTTTTTTTTCTTCCTTTTTCGAATGACGAAATTACCAAAAAAATAAAAAAAATTCTTTTGATTTGTGAATTTTCATGAAATTTCTTGTTTTCGCAATTGCTTTCTTGTGTTTGTCGCCAAAGATATTGGAAATATTTCGATTCTAAATTCGCAACATTGCTGCCACCACAATAAATGTGCAAAATTTCAAATAAGAAAAAGAAACATTTTCGATCGGAATCTGCAGAAATAAGCAACAAACTTTCACTGTCATCGCAAAAAGCAAAGCAGAAATATTTTTTTTTTCAACCTCTGCGCGGTATAAAAGCAGCGAATGATTTTTTTTTTATTGAAAACTTCTTTGCTCAAGGAACAAAAAATAGCAATAAACGAAAAAGGCAGCAAAAGAATTCTCAAAGTTGGAAAACGAAGAAAAGTTGCAAAGAAAAAGAATATTTTTTATTACAATTTTTGTGAGAGCTCTCTGTTGTGTGGATGCGGATGAGGAGGTGAAAGAACAAAACTCAAGAATTGGAGTTGAATAATACAAGCAAAAGCGATGAAGAAATTCGCTGGAGCAACATTTTGAGTGTAAAAAACCTGTTCTCGTGGTGCGCTTTTTTTTCGCCGGGTCCATCTCGAAGGTGGAATAATATATTGAAGGCAAAGACACACCAGCGATGAATAAGGGCATGCTGGAATGTGGCGGCACTTCGTTTTGGGTGGTGAATATTTGGTGCTTTTAAGTGTGTGTGAGAGATTGTCTGTGCGATGTTAAGTGAAAAAGGTTGCACAATGAAAGGAATTTTATGCAATAAATAAGAAAAGAAGCTGCAATGAAACAGCATCCAGAATCCCAGGTTAGCGAGCATAAAGTTGAGAAAAATTGTGCAATTTATTTTTTTTTTAGTGCTTTCTGGACATGAATAATTTTTTTCTTTTCCAGATGAATAAAAGTTGAGTGAATTTACTGGAAAACTGAACCGAAAGAACTGAGCATTAAATTTACACATTGAAATTTGCAACAATTTATAAGCTTTCTGCACTAGAGTGACTTACATGTTGAGCTTACCGTTAGTCAAACATTCATTTAGTGCAATGTTCAAGATAAGTTTTCATTGCAGTTGTGAAAGTTTTGTGTTTTTTTTAAAGTTTGCATAAACAAACAACAACAAGAAAATTTACATTAATCATTTATTTTACAGCGGCTTGAACTTATTGACTTTAAGCGAAGTATTTAATCAAGGTCTGATTCTATTGTAGTGTCTGCTGTATGTTGCTGTGCTAGTATTTTAAATCGTTTCACAAGTTCATTTATATGAAATAGTTGTGCAAATAAAATGAGATTCCGCAGGCAATCTTCATAATTTTATAATGATGAAGTGAGGGAGAGAGTGAGTGAGAAGGAATGTTTGAAGAAATCATCAGCGAGGCGGCAAAATGTTCATGTGTACTCGAGAGATCGATGAAATTGTTGATGGTCTACCGCAAGTTAAAGACCTTAAGCAGCGGCGTAAAGCAATTTTATGCTTATAAAAAGAGATAAAGAAATAATGAGATATCTTTCCATCTCATTCATACACGTGAAGCCAATAATAATGATGATGATGATGATAAACCGGCCGGCCGCCGCGAAAAATACCCATTTTCATTTCTTTCGGTTCAGACATTTGGTCGCTCATAAAAATTACACAACTACTTGATTTTGGATTCTTAATGATGGAACAGGCAAAGAAAAAAAAAACAAAAGAAACAAAGAAAAAACCGTCTCTCAGCCATTTGGTCTCGCTCAATTTTTTTGTAAGTCGCTCTTGTTGTTGTGACTTCTTTAAATAAACTTTACAAGAAGCTGATTCTTTTGTGTCATTCTTCTTCGGGGTCTCCTTATAAATATAGGTTCACGCATTATCGAGTGCGCATAATATCGTGCATATTACTGCTATTAAGTTGTTGAAGGTCAATGCAGAAAAAAAAAGAAAGCAAAATTGGCAACGCTGCAAATCTTTGTATTGGAATTTATTGGCAAGAAACTGAATCGTGTCGATTAAAATATATTCCAATCATGACTTACCTTTTCTTCCAACTCAACACCAGTCGCCATGGCATGCATAATAGCACCAGACAAGCGTCCATCGAGACCTCTAATAACCATTTCGATGCCGTCCTTATTGCGGACCAGCATCATTAAATGTTTGATGGCTTCCGAAAGGGAAGCCCAATCCGTATCAAGACCACCTATATATTGTGTCAGGCAGCCCCTTTTTTTGTTTGAAGTAGTGATGATAGAATAAGAACCAATTAATAATCATTAATAACATATGAAGGTATTTGATTTACCTCATAACATTTGAACAATAACTGTAGCATGGTTTCGAATGATGATAATTATGTCCTTTGCATGCGGCACAATAGTTCATTTTGAGTAGTGCATGTTGACACTTGATACTCAATGTATCGACTGGTAATGTGTCCATTTCAGCAAGTACATCAGCACCACGATCTAATGAGCGCAATAAAACATTTGCAGCGCCAACGCCTCGCACTAGCGATTGACTAATGCTATATGGAATTTCACCGAATGGCAAAAGCGTATCATAAGATTTTAGCAAACAGTTTTTATAATCTACATGAAAGTCTCGAGACATTGCTTCCTCATTTGCCTCCCGCGAATGAATCGTATGATGATATGCCAAAGGAAACAGATTTTTAAAGAATGTCTCAATTTCAGTCTCCAGCTCATTTTCATGCAGCGGCTTCTCTGAGGATATGTAGCTGTGAAAATATGAAAAAAATAAAAAATAAAATGTGTTAAATTCTACAAATATTTACTTCTGTTTAATGTTTAATTTACCTTCGTATACTTTTATACAGCTCCAGAATTGGCTTTTGCGAGAGCGGCGACATTCGTTGATAGACGGTTGAAAATAAACTTAAAGTTTTATTCTCTGACTGCCGTGAAAGCTCCAACACATGATCTGTAAAAAAAAAAGTGGAAATTGTTCATTGATCTGCATCGATTTGCGCACTTATTTTTAGATCGTTAGTAACTGAATAAGAAAGTTGTTTCTCTTTTCTTATTCTCGATAAATTATGTTTGCATAACGAGCATCAGATTTATTGTTTACAATTTGATTAAATTTAGCTCTTTTTTTTGGGATTCAATTTCATTTCTTTCCATCTCTCTCGTTGTTCCCGTCGCCGCCGCTGCTTTATAAACATTTCAATTCGTTTCACTTTTGCTCTCGATTGTTTATTTTTCAACAAACTTGATTTTTTTGTACTGTAATTTGATTCGCTGATAATGAAAATGCTTCACAAACGCCATTTAGTGCTGATGATTTGATACACAAATTTAGCCTTAAAGTGATTCGATGACACTCAAATTTGACACGTGACATTTGTGATGCATAAAAGGCATTCAGCTACCGCAATTATTGAAACCATAATCGGTTCGCTTCCTCATTCTCTACGTGCAACCGCAAATTAATAATCGAAGAGAGGGGAATGATTAACATATTAATAGATTTTTTTTCCATTCCAGTGAATATTTGCAAATTAAAACATTTTCAGTGTGTTGATAAGAAGGCTCAAATTTAATTACGTTACCATATGTGTCTAAAAGAAGTTTCTGATTCATGTAAATGTTAATACAGATGACAACATCTTCTAAACCTGCTATAACTATCAATACAAATTGCAAATTTTATGAGAATTTTTTATGGTTAAATTAAGAAAAAAAAAAATCTGTGGTGGAATTCTCGCGAAATTTTACATTTTTTTGCGATTTTGCAATATATTTTTTTTTATTACATTTTCTCCAAACCACCAAAAGACTAGCACGGGATTTCTTTGTTGTTTAACCGCGTCTTTACCCGCTACGCTACGTCTTAACGTCTTAAAACATTTTGCTTGTTTAACAAAAAAAAAAAAAAAACATTTTTTTTTGGTTTTTCATCATTCGCGGCTGCAAAAAAATTCTGCACAAAGTAACGAAGGATAAGGAGCGAGAGAGAGAGAGATGGAGGAAAGAAAAAAAAAAGAAGAAATTGAAATGCATAAGGCGCCAAATGTGGTAAAACATTTCTTTATATACTTTTCACTTTTGCAGCACTGCTATTATAATGAGATACCATCTTGAAGTGCAAAAAGCACTCCTTAAAACAATATTTTTTCATGAAGATGCTTTTTTTTGTACTTAATCCATAAAGACTAAGAAAGCATACGTTCATCGGCAAAGATATGAAGCGTGGTTTGTTGTTTTTTTTTTTTTTTGTTTTTCTTAAGAGAATCTCGTGATGATCCGCACTCGTTCTTCATATTAATGAGACTCTCCCTCTCTGCACCATGGCGCCGAAATAAAATATGATACTTATAATAAAAAAATAATAGTAATCCCTCGGCGGAACATATTATTATTATTATTATAACGAGCTTTGAGGCTTTGAATATATTTCTCGTTTAACTTGGTGGACGCGCGCGCGCGAGCTCAAGAGAGTTATTAGCATATGACAATGTGGATAACAAAAAAAAGTTTTATTCAAATTTAATCTATGAGTCATTCAACCGAATCAAAGACATCGCGAACCCATCAAATGTCCGCACCTTCTTTTTTTTCTCCTACTGAGGCATGACTCAAAATGTTATTTATATATTATGCGTTGCAATTACAATGGAAATGTAACTTCTCGGAACTTTACCATTGCCATAGTTTATATGGCATGTAAAGTAATTTTTTAAATTAAGTTAAGCTCATTTCTCAATTCGATAACATACATAAATATAATGTTAATGGATTTGTGCCCGAATTCGTTATGTTATTCGGGCTTGTGTTTAAACAGAACAGACATCGAATCTCTTAATTAAATTGATTAGCAGAATGATAATAAGCACTCGCGGGTGTCAATAAATTGGAGCCAATTTTTTTTTTTTTTGCTTTAGATTTTAGCTCTTGAGAGCGTGCCAAGACATGGTCGATTAATTTGGGCACTTAGATAAGTGGAACGAATTCGCGCGCTCATCAATCGATTTTGATTTGTAATATCAATGAATATTAATAACTTCGCAATAATCGAGTGGAAAGTTATGTTAAGACATTTCGTAAAGCACATTCCTTGTCCAATTTATTTCTAGAAAACAGAGCAAAAATTCCATAAAACCAAAAAATATAAAACAGTTTTTGTGTCAATTGGACATCAAAAAAATAAAAAAATAAATTTACAAATCCAATTAAACTTGATCAGACGTCTCGAGTGCTTTTAAATTGAATATTTAGATAAAAAAAAATTCGACTATAGTGAACTTGGAGATGAATTATAGAAAAATATATATTCTGGTGGCACCATTCACTGGACCAAAATTGAATTCTCAATATAAATATATGTATGTTCTTTTTATAGTCGAGATGGCGAGATAGAGATTGAATGGGAGAAAGAGAGAGAGAGAGAGAGTAAGAAATGGAATCAAATTATAATTCGAGGCAAATAAGTCTTTACATTAACTGAAATGTATATCAAGATTATTGTCAAGTTTATTGTTATTGACATCTATTCCCTGTGTTAGATGCCATTGAGATTTATTTTCATGTCTTTCTGTTCATTTCATTGGTTCTTATTAGGCAAACATACGTAATGGCCTTCAATTATTTTCCGAATCGTTTCCATTGGAAAATTTTCTCACACAATTTGTTACCAAATTTTTGTTATTTTGGATATTTTTTTGAGCATTCAATTTGATTGACAATAAATCGATTTATGTTGCGCTATTTTATGTCAATTTCAATTATCAAAGGAATTTTCGACGTTACCAAATATTTCTTTCAATTAAATTTAACTGTTTGAAATTGAAATGATTCGAGACGCACTCAATTCTCATTGCTTCAATTGTCTAGAAATATGTTTTTAGAAATTAACGACTCTATTCAGACGATGAGGCCAGAAAAATAAATAGATACGATGAGTGGCGAAAGAAGCCAATGCGAGAATGAAGAGAAGCGCAAAAATCATCATCGCGATGAATGTGAAGTCATCGATAAATTTATTTAACAATAATCAAAATAAAAGGAGACTTTTATAAATTGGATTTGAATAAAATCGCTTGTTGGTTAAGAAAAATCGCTGAACACGCGAGTCGTTTTCGCAAATAAATCCCAACAACAAGTCACAAAAAATCTCACATCATCATCAAAAAAAAAAAAAAACAAGAAACAATTTCATGCAAAAGAATTTGCGCTATGAGGTCAAATGTTTCTCGGGCTCCAGTGAATTCATTAGCGCAAAGATGCTATGACATAACAAATGAATGCGATTCTTTTCATTCTTTTTATAATGTCACTCCGTTGTTGACCACCCGAATAAAAAAAAAAGTCTTAAAAGCACCAGCAATTTTTCTTTCTTCATGTTTAATAAATCACTCTTAATTAAGTTTGTACGTGTGGGCAATGATTTATTGTGCCGATTTGAGCTTAAAGCGCGCTATGCAAAAATGATGTCACGATAATTAAACTCACTCTGATAGGTGTTGTGCGTTGACGTCCATAAGCTTTTCAGTGTCTTGAGCTGATGCTTAATGAGTCCCTCAAATATTTTGATGGACTTTCGTAGAACATCCGATTCAGTTTTATTATCACAGCAATGACCACCGCAAACATCACCTGAAATTGAAAGAGAAATGTTTGATGAGAAATTTGATATTTAAAACCTAACCTACAAATTAAAAATAACAATGAGCTCCTAACCTAGAAGAATAATTTATTGAAGACTCTTATTTGGCAGAAGAAATTCAATAACAGAATAATTTTCTTTCATTTGGGCAAAGTAGAAAAATAAGGAAATTCACATTAATTATTTAAATGCTTCTATAATAGCTTCAATATTATATTCAAGATATTTGCAGAAAATGGAGGAGAAACGACTTTCGTCTCTAAGGAATAAAGCACCCGAAAATGTTCTGTTTTAGTCTCACGACACATGCTTAATAATTCCAGTACAAAACACTCATTCACCTCACTCTATTTGTTCAGAGACGCAATAAAATGAAAATGGAACGCTTGGCAATAGTGAATACGAATATTGTGTGGTGGAGGTTAACGATTACGATATTGAGGTTAGGTCATACTTTTTTTTATTATTGTTTGTTTCCCTTACAATAGGAACATCATCAATTTTTCCCTGCGGAGCATTTAACCTTTGACCATTAAAGTTATCAGAGATGTTACATCTCTGTAACCTTTTTTTAGGAAAGACGTTCGAGATACATAAAAGCTCGCTTCATTCAAGAAATGGGATCATACATTTGTGCCCTATTATGGCATACATAAACTACGCAATATGCTTTGGTTTTATGGCGTCAAAAAGTAAAAAAAAATTATGAAACATTTAATCACCATCATAACGAATATCTCACGAGCTCATTTAATTGTGCGCTTTACTATTTCGGCATATAAAGAAGCATACATTTCAAGATGTTTTTTTTTTTGTTTTGATAGAATGTATTCAAGAAACGAATGGCAAAGAAAAATAATCTCTGATTTGACTCTTTTTTTTTACTCTCTTGATGTATTTTATTGTCGGTCTTTTGTGCTACCAGCTTAATGCATCCGGACACGACTAATCGGATGAGGAAATATTAAATGCTATTAATAGCGTTATGTTAACACTCAAATTAAATTAGCACGTCATAAACATCGCGCCTTTTTTAACGACGTAAAATTGCTTCCTTTTTTTTGTTATTAATTTCGTGTTTTGTTGCAACATTGCAAACTTTTTGAAGCAATTTCATGAGAAAGACTAAATTGGCACAAATTCAATCATTGCGTAACGATTTATAATATTTTCTTCGGAAAATTTATGCAAAAGGAAAACAACAACATCACTGAAAATGCCAGAAGGGCATCAATCGACGAGAGAGTTCTTTTTTTCTGTCAAAGGGTAATGAAATTGACGTTCATTTGCGTAAGAAAGTTTTCCTTTCGTATATTTCGTCCAATTTTCTTCTGGAAATTTTCCATCGCTTTTTCCCTCTATAGATGAAAAAGTTTTTTTTTTTGTTGTTGATAAATCTAATCCATAATTCATAAATGTAGCCGGCAGGCAAAGGGCATATTACTTATCGTTCCACATCCACCCACCCATTCATCTCAAATGTATGTATAACATCTGACGTTTTTTCTAACAGTTTGATGTAATACATTGCGAAGGATCTGAGTGCTCTGGCGCTCTAGCAAATACTGGCGCTCATTTGTTTCCATTCGCCGCATTTATTTTCCTAGAATCATCCTCTCGATTTATCTCTAAAGCAAAATTTATTTCAGCCCCAACATGATGGAATTCTTTCTTCTTATCTTCTTTTTCTTCAATCCTTAAAAAAACCAGCATCCGTATATGAATGGTACATGGATGGATGAATATTTGGAGGTATGAGATGGCGAGTACCCCAAAAAAAATCAATAACTCTGAGCAAATTTCGGCGACGGGGTGCGGTGATGGCGGCAAACGAGTGGGTGGCTGACTAAAAAATCAAGAAATGAAAAAAAAAATAAATGAGAGATCCAAAACTCCCTTGCAATTGTCTCAATTCTTCTTCTTAAAAGTGTTTCAACATTTTTCAGTGGTGGTGGGCATAGTATCGTAACAACAACGCAAGGCTAAAGTCGTCAAGAGATAACGACGAATAAAGATATCGCAGAAATACAAAAAAAAATCCTCTCTTTTGTTTTCGTCAAGGCTTATCACACACCAAAAAGAATAAGAAATAACAGTGATGTATCTTAAGAGCTATGCACTCTATGGAATCTCATAAAAAAATTGTTCAGCATTGTTTCGAGCCTCTTTTTGCTACGACTGGAGTGTGCAAGTGAAATGAAAAGCAATTTGAAATCCATAAAAACGAACAACGAGAAAATTTTCAAGCGAGTAACTTGAGTTCATGTGAAACAGTCTTCAGGCCTATCAAAAGGTCGATAATGGAGCTTTGTCCAATTTGCTGTTAAGATTCACATTCACATAAAAGTACTCGATTGACTTCGATTCACAGTAGCAACGGGCAAATGCGTCATTAACAGCGGCGAATTTTGCGAATACGATCAAGATACGACAAAAAAAAAAACACTAAAAGCGGTGAAATAAGATAACTCACGAGTAATTATCGATGAAATTGAACAGCTGTTTATGGAAGTTAAAACATATTTTATGAAATTTAATGTCATGGAGTGAGAAATAAAGTATTGCATACTATTTGAACGTTGAAAAAAAAAATAACATGCGAAATGACGAAATATAAATTGCAAATAACAACAACTCTACCAATTGGCAGTCATTTCATACATGCAGTGGCAAAAAGTCTGAGGCTGTGCAAAGAGAACAAATTAAAAGAAGCAAAACACAAAAAAAGAAAAAAACTGGTAACCGCAAAACAAGTATTTATTTCTCTGTCGCCAATCGCAAATCGACAACCTTGGAAAAACTTCAAAATGCCGCCAATCAGTCTCTCGAAATTGCCACTGGGCATGTTTGGTGTGTGTTGTGAGGAAAATCAAAACGTGGCGAGTGAAAATGAACGTTCCTTTTTTATTCCATTTATAAAGTTTTGAAATTTGATATCACATTAAATATGTGAATGTAGAAATGACATCACGACTCACATCCATTATGTATATGTGCGTGAGCGTGAGGATATTAATTTTATGAGTGCTGTAGACGGGTTTTCAGTATCCGCACTCCGCATATATATAAAACATCATTTTATGGACATGAGCAGTGAGTGTCAACCAGTTGTCGGCATGAAGTTGAACAACCTACTGAATTTGATACTCTTGATGGACAACGACGACGAATTGAGATGAAATGAATAAGTAATAATAAAATAAAAATATTTTTATTTTAAATTTTAATAATTTTTGTTTGTTCTTTTTTTTTGAAACCTGATTTTAAATGTTTGTGTCCATTGACTTCTGCCCGTCGGAGATATTTTTTTTTTGCGGTCATCGGAGACAGATAAAACATTGGACTATTAATTAATTCCTACACACCGCCACCAGTGATGAGAATTGATTTCAAACGTAACTCCCATTTGGACGCCGACCGATTTAAGCTGCTCACAATAGTGTCAAATGTCTGCGTTTTACTATTAATTTGGTCAGACAGAATAAAAATAAAATGTATATGACCATCGTACATTATAATTAATCGGAACAACATGACACTCAACACTGAATTGACATTTAATTTCATTGTTGTTAGTTTCGCGTGTTTGGTTTTAATTCCTTTTTTTTCGGAATTTCGAATGTTAATTTTATTTTATTTTTTTTTAGTTATTTTGTGTTTTATTTTAATTTCGTATCAAGCTGATACCAGCAGACATACATTTAGAAGGGTTAAACACGATCGAATGATTTGCGAAAGAACAATTGAGTGCTTCCGGGAAGGGAACAAGGGGAGCGACCTGTGCATATCGCATTTATATTGATGTGCAAAAAAGGAAGCCAATAAATGCCAACAATTGCAAACGCAGGAGGAAAAAAAATTGCTGAAACTTTAAAAACATTTTTACGAATGGAAAAATGAAAAGCTTCAATAAAACAATTGTCGGATTATAACTGAATTCGGGCGAAAAGAGGTTTTGCAATCGTTCTAGATATCACGGTGTCTGTTTCTTATGGAATTAGCACAGAAAAGTTTCGCAACGCAATTTTTGCGTTGTGGAAAAAAAAGTTTTCCGCCATTAAAGTAAATGGCGCATTCATGAGTGCCAGATTTCTTTCGCATTAGACATCACCTCGCGTGTAAAAGTATAAGCAACATTTTGGTCGTTACATTAATTTTTTTGACAGTTTATTCGGGCGAATCGCAAGCAATCAGTAAACTGTAAAAATGTGATTGATTAAACTGAGCGCGATGATTAAATATAAAAATTTCATGAGACATCGCCGACGATAAAAAAAAATTACTTATTAACACAATAAAAGCATAACAGTCTAAAACATCTGCGTTATCACCAGACAGACAGCGAGAGAAAAATTTCCAACAAAGTGTGTAAATAAAAGACACAAACACTGATATTACTTTCGTCGTTGGATTATTAATGTGGATAAGTGAAGACGTCAATTATTGTTCACTTTCATGACTGGATATGTTTTACCCTTTACAGGTCAATCGCAAGACAAACAAAGAACAAAGAAAAAATTTCGACAAAAAAATCGATCTTTTATTGATTTTGTACATAATAAATGTTACATCAATGAATGACATTACTTTCAATACATGAGAGAAATTAAATTATGAAAGTAAAGTAGCGCATAATATGGAATTGTAAAAAGATGTTGCCATTTGGCACTTGCAACATTGATAGCTTATTGACTTCTCCTAAAGCGAATATTGTTTGCCAATACGATTTCGCAACGAATAAAAATAAAACTTGACACACACAGAATTCACAGCAACAATATAGCAATGAAAAAGCCATAAAAAGAAACATTTTATATACTGAAATGAAGTAATTAAAATGAATGCTTTGCCATAATATTAAACTACGATTTTCTGTTCCTTTCTTTTTTTTTTTATTTGAGTTTGCAAAAAAATTCACAATCGAACAATTATTGAATTGATCATGAGCTTCATGCGAAGTGTGTTTTTTAGGTCATTTTTCTTCATTTTTACGACAGCATCCATTCCGCCGTCATCCAATTAAAGATTTTATTTTTGCAATCTTGTGGTGGAGTCATAAAACTCATAAAGTCTCGGACGAGCGTCAAAGAAAATGAGGGAAAAATGAAATTTGCGAGTCGCAGTGAATTATTAAAAAGACATAAACAGCGCCCAAGCAGCGCGCGCGATATGTGCTCGAGAACAGTGTAACTAAATAAACATTTCGCGCACAAAATGCCGCAAGTCCGGGGCCTTCGACCAAGCAGTCCATTTAAGGCAGTTTCAGGTTTCAAAATATGTTAATTCTCTCTTTCTCGGATTTCTTTGTCGTTATTGCTGTTTTTTTTTTTTTTTCGTCGCCGTTTTTTCCATAAAAATATAAAATATTTTATTTCAATTTTTATTAATAATATTTCTCTCTCAGTCTCTCTCTCTCTCTTTGTCTAACTTTTGCTGTAACTTTCGACATTTCGATGCAGTTTCCTTTTTGCCCCGGTAAAATAAACGTGCCACACTGCTAGTATGACACCAATATTAATAAAAGCTTCTTTTTTTACCAGCGCATTTACTGTAAAAGCCTAATCAAGAAACAAAATCAGCGTTTCAATTTTCAACAGCCATCTCTCAGCATTTATTAAGTACTGCCGGTACGTGCTTGCTGTGAATATGTACTTTGTACGCGAAACTCATTTGAGAAATTGCTTAGCAACAAAATATTTATAACCTTAAAACCGGCAATGACACTTTTGCAGCAAGAAGAAAAGAAACATCCCGAAGCTTAATTAATATTCACAAACGACTCGATAATTGCAACAAATTGCAGTCTACATTTTGTTAAGTCATCAATGCGTCAGAAATTAGAATGCATAACACAAAATGAACACATAAAAGCATCGAGAGAGGGTCACGATCAGAATGTATACATGCCTATTAAGGGCAAATGATGGCTCCCTCGTGAAGCTTTAATTGTTGAAAATGTAAACAAAGGAATGCAATAGAGTCAACAAATGACTATCATCATCACAGTACAGCGGCGCGATATATTTATTTAATTCGGTCGATGAATTATGATTGCACCCGAATTAACGAATCATCAACAACAATATTTAATGTTAAAAAGATTATGAAGAATTCAACAACAAAAAATGTTTTGTTTACACTTCTCAATTCCACAGTTTGGTTGATTTGGAAAGATATCACACCACCACACATATCCAATTGCCGGTGAAACCTTTTTTTTCCATATAAATAATCTGTTTGTTTATCGACTTGAAATTGTGTTTGAATTAGCAGGCAACAACAACAAAACGTAATACAAGCCTGCACAATTCTGGTCGTTGGGTTAATTTGCCGTTTTTTTTCTTGTGTGTTTTTGTGGTTCTTATTATTTCTATTAAAGACATGGAAGAAGTTTTTTTTTTGTTGTTTCGTGCGCATACTCGCAATATTAGTTATTAATTGCAGGGAAACTTTAGCCAGATGGTCACACAAAGAGTCTTTTCATTCATGCAATTGAAACAAAAGTTCATTCAATTTTTAACCCTTCTTTTTTGCATTGAATTCAATAAAATCGATAAATGAGAGTGACATGGAGCTTAAAACACCCTCAAGAGGTAGCTCAAAGAGGTTCGATATAACGTAAAAATTCCTTTCCTTTTTTGTTATTTTCCATTGATTCAGATTGCCGCAAAAAATACTCCCCTTGCTAATATTTCAAACATGAAATAACAACAGCAAACTGCCCAGAAACGGGGCGCGAGGGAAAGGCAAAGAAAATAAAAGTTTTGCGTTCGCTAATGAAAAACTGTCTGAACCCTTTTTTTTTCGAATACCACGATATTTGGATTTTTGCTACCGAGGGAGGGGTTGAAATGGCAAAAAAAAAATAAAGAAGACGTACGAACTGAAAGTGACATAATGAGTGTGAGCTGAAGCTTTATCACTTTTGGTCCGGTTTTCATACTTTCCAGACACTTTGACATTTATTTCAGCCGCTCCAGGGTGGAGCAACGGCAGCGTTCACCGACTTCAGTTGAGTTTCATTTTAGAGGAATTTAATGGGGAAAAATGCGAATGAATGGGACAGGGCGTAGTGAAACGTGCCGTTTTTTATGAAAGGCTTTTTCTTGATCACACGTCGCGTGGGCTTGGATTTATTATTATTTTATTTTTTTTTTGGGTTTCGTTAAATGCATATTGGGATACACCATTAGTGACGTAAGACTGTTAATGGATCTTAGGCTTTGTTAGTGCAAATGAAAAGAAGCATCTTAACGAATTCATGTTACATGGATGTGAGAAACTCTGATAGCTCATCTGACATCATTAACAGAAATATCCCGATGATGAATGACGGATACTCCAAAATCGGAATAATCCGGGTTGGTAGCTTTTAATCCGTCAATTGAATGATTGGGCTTTTAACGATCTGGATTTTTTTTCTGTTTCGCATCGGCGGCAATATCTTTTTCTGAAAATAATGTATGTCGTTTGTTTGTATGTATGTATCCAATTTAATGTATTTTATGTTCGCTTTTCCATCGCATCGAAATTTAAAGGGTGTCTCATAATAATTGTATTTCATTCGGTTAGCTTTAGAGAATCAGATAGCTTGATATAATGAAACATCCTGTGAAAGTTTGCCGAAAAATCGCTTTAATGAGATTCAAATTTACCCATTCAGTGTTTCTCTTCAACCCTGTCAGTTATACCTTTTGCGCTTGTTTACTTTTATTCTCATCAGCTTACAGCCATCACTTTTTAGCCCTGTATTCAGTGAATTTATTGTGATAAATATTTAATGAGCTGCTCATTCTCCCGCTTCGCGATTCATTGCAGTGTCAGATGATATTGCTGCGCAGCACAGAAACGAAATGGACCATGTAAACGAGCTTATAAATGCCACCCAATCAGCCACCCACTTAGTTGCTTAATAATACCTGCTGATGATAATGATGAATCATGAAATTTTTGAAAGATATAAAGCAGAGGTTAAAGCATCAGCAAACAGCCCAATGAATCTAAATTACCGCGAAAATGAAAACATTTCGCTGAGAATTGTTTGAAAACCGCCAAATGTTAATTGCTGCGAATGTATTTGCGCGGATATTTGCAAAAAACGATAAAATTCATTTCGAAACCTAAATCAAACTTGGAAAACATCTTTTTGTCGGCAGTGGTTGCAAATCACTTCATTTGCCAAAATCTCGTTTCCATTCATTCTCATAATTATTGTATTGTAGCACACATAAATATTATGCACATTCATAATTTTACCATCAAATATATCTCAAACTCTCAAAACACATATTTAACATTTTGGCTGCTGATTTGCTATAGTGTCGCATTATTTCTTTCATTTTTGCCAGATCTCTGTAGTTGAGGCCAGAAAAAATTTGGCAACATTGCTCTCTCTGCCGCCAACTCGCTGGGATAAGAAATAACTTTTCACTGACACAATTCGCAATTTGCTTGAGAAGAAAAAATAAAATATTTCACATGTTTTACGCCAAGAAATAAATAATAAATTTATTTAGGAGATGAGAATGCATTAAAGAATTTTTCGCATCATGCATCATATCAACTTCACCCACACAAAAATATTTTTAATTCTTGCTTTTGTTTCGTGACACGTTTTGTATAGATATCGCAGTTTTTTTATTATGCAAAATATATTTTGTTGTCTAATATTCGTCGGCATATGATTCTGCCATTGTATTAACAAATTCGGTGATAAATACGAACTATTCCCATACCTCAACCATGAACAACCCGACATGATTAAATTTCTGTCTGAATCTGAAACAACACAACAAAGAAATGTATTTTCTTTCCGAGCGCAGTGCGTCCACTTGAAAAGCAACAACGCCAAACTATTTCTTTCCCACATGAACAGTCTTAAAAATAAATAAAAAGAACTTTTCGTTTATAAAGGGAGCGAAAGATTTAACGAGCAAAGTTTGCTTATTCAATACACCATTAGGGATTTCAATACAGGTGATATGCGATAACTGTAGCGCATGTGAGTCTTTACTGTAGCCACACATCATTTTACTTTTACATCGCATAGCAAAAAAAAAAAGATAAAATTTATATATATTTTTTTTGCATCGTCTTGTTTCATTCTACTTCACTTCTTCTTAATATTTTTTTTTTGTGTAAATTGTATAAGTTCAAAGAAGCAATAAAGCGTTAAACTCAATGTCCACACAAACAGCAATTGAAATTAATTGATTATTTTTTAAACAAAAAAATGTAATAATAATAAAATAGATAAATCGTGCCGCGCGCCAGCAAGTTCCACTCAACGGTTGCTCGTAGACATTTTGACAGTGAAAAATAATTTTAAATCTTTTTTTTTTTTCGCAATTTTCTTTAAATCTTGATGATCGTAAAGGGAAGGGGACAAACTGAAAACATCAAATTGTTGGCAGACATTCAATAATTTAACCCAACACACGTAAAATTCAATGTGACAAAGTCTTAACGCAGTGTGGTGTCATCAAATCTTTACAATGGTTTATTAAAATCGTTGACGGATATGCTATCTTCATTTATAATAAAATATAATTTCAACGTGACCACATCAAAGCATTCAAGTCAACGTTCACATCTATTGAGTAGAATCATGCACAACTTTGCATACATGATGTACATTTTCATTTTGCACCACAACAAAACCACTAAACGATGGTCTACACACCTCAAAAAATGTCGTCTCATATAATCGATGATTTCATCCGTTGATGGAGAGAGAGACAATATTGATGAAGACGATGAATGTGGTATGGTAATATGAAGAATAAGAGTAGCACGAGAAGAAAATTTCAATATTGATGGATTTTTATTGTTATTTGAATGGAAATACAGGCCGTATAATGTTTAATGTCGAGAATGAAACTGCGATTTGAATGGAATGGATGACTCAAGATATTAAATGCCGCCATCAATATACACCCACACACAAACACACAGATTTGTTGATGGATTTTTCATTATATTGTTATTATTCCATTCCATAGCGTTTTTTGCATTTCATTTGTTTCAGGTTCTTTTTTTATGAACAGAAAGAATTTTTACTTAAAGATGAATCATATGAAACTGAATCGTTTCAAATCACGTATTGTGACGTCACTAGAATATTATGTCAGAATCAGAAATATCTTTTTATCCGAATATAATAATGATGATGATGATAGTCACAATGATGATCACGTGAAATGTCTTCTTCAAAAGGTTTATGATAACAAAACGAGACAAAAGTGCAAAAGTGCTAATGAACTTCATCCATTGTAAAGAAAAGAGATCAAGCCAATATAATATAATTCTACCTGAAAAAAGAACCTGTCGCCGCCATCGTCAAGTGGAAGTATCAAGTGGAGCTGTTAGTTCCAAGAACAAGTAAATGGAGAATGTAAATAAAACTATATTATGAACTGTGTATGTGCATGTTAAAGAACAGCAAAACGACGACAAAACGACATGAATGAGGCGCGCATCATAAATAAAAATAATACGGCAGGCAAATACTGCTCGAGTAATCAATAAAAGTTTCTGTGCACACTCTTATCACTCGCCCAACGACGAAAATATTCAATAACTTCCAACACCTTCATTGCAGGACGGAACTTTTATAAACAACAGAAAGAAAGAAAAAAAAAAGTTATAAAACCACGTCAAAATTATTGCTGATAAGAACTCGTGTTTGACTGCTTGTATGTTATTGTTGTTTTCTGTACTGCTGCTATGATTGTGATGATGATGAACGAAAGAGGTGATAAGAGGTGAGGAGTTTTAACAACAACAAAACAAAACAACATAGATAGAGGAGAGTCATTTTATACGCAGGTGAAACAACCAAAGTCAAAATGTTTTAGGTGTAGGCGAGGTATGTAAATTTTATTTTCTATTTTTATGATGGATTGTTGTAATGGCTCCGAGTGCTAAGCGATAAAATGTTTCAACATTGTCACATTCTCAGAATAGCAATCGCAGATTTTCCACAGTTAACATTATAATGAATTATAATATTTTTCTGTTATCGCTTGATAACGCGATTGTGTGTTTGTATATTTATTATTATGAAGAGTCTAGCGCAAACATATAAAAGAAACCGATAAACAATCACTATCATCATTAGCAAGAACTTACCGACTTTTTCTGACGGCTGAATGGTCACATTGAGGAAGGATTTGAAAAATTCACTGACATGTTCATGACAACTGGCTAGATTTTGGTTCTCTAGACTTTTACCATTAACGAATAAATTACTATTTTTGTGATTAATTAACATAAATAATAAATAACACCACGTAATTCCTAATTTCATTTTTGCTGTGTATCCTTTTTTCCGCTGCTTATATCCTTAATTTTCTTTTTTTTCGTCGTATTCGGTTGATTAATACAATTTTTATTAATTTTTTTTTCCTTTGAATATATTTTCGTCTTGGACGATATTGGCGCACTCAATAAAGATTGTGGAAAATTTTGTTGTTGCGTGGTGATTATAAATTATTTCAATTTACAATTGACATTATTTGTTGTTTGATAAATTAACACATTTCGATATTTTTCCATCGAGCACTTGAAACACTTTAGTAACCTTTTTCGTTGTCGTGTTCATGAATGAAAACTTCTCCAGACACTTTTCTTCCTTTTGGAATTTTCTTTTATTAAAATTTGTCGCAAGCTTTTTTTTTATTCTTTCTTTTTCTTAGCAAAAGTTGTGTGCGAATAATAATCCAACGAAAAAAAAAAGCGACAAAAGTAGGATTTTTTCACTTATTTGATTCGTAGGAGTAGTCGCTGTACAGTGCTTGCTACAGGCTCAATGATATCCGAATTGGGAATGATCTTTTACTAAGATTCACAAAAATGCATCACGAGTGGACCACTTTAATTAAAACACATTTGCTCGATGAACAGTAAAAATACGAATGAGCAAAAAATCCAAAATGCAAAGATTCAATGAGAAAGAAAAGCTTGTAACAAGGTGGAGAATGAGCGAGAGAGTAAAAACAGTCCATTCCATGATTTGACGAGAAATGTTGAATTAAATTTTTAAATTTTTTGTTCACCAAAATTGCTACATTCAGATTATGTTGAGATTTTCTTCAATTCTTAAATAATATTCTAAATTAAATTTAATAAATACTTAATACTTTGTATAATCCTACTAGAAATGAAGATGAATTCTAAAACGTAAGATACATTGAAATACCAGATCTCAAAAATATCCATAATAATCAAAATATATCTATCAAAATAGAATTTTAAAAGAATGCTAGCAATAAATAGTAACATAACATACTATTAACAAAGTATTACTAATAAACTCATAAATTACAACGAGGCACACAAAGCACACGGGAAAAATATTTTAAATATTTTAACGGATTCCTTCTTTTTAAAGTAATGATGGGACAATTTTTATAACTATCCCACACGTCTCAATTCTCATATGAGTCATAAACAGCAACAAATTTTCTGACAATTTTAAAATTGCACGAAAAAAGTTGCTATTTAAATCAGTTCACGTCCATTTTCGGGCATTAAATCTCTCTTGCAAGTTTAACAAGTAATCATCAAAACTGGGGAACGACATGTCCGTAAACGCGATGGAAAGTAAGTTAATTTATCGAAAAATTCCTTTGTGTTTTTCATCCAATTTATGCTACGATAACTAAAATGACCCCTTTAATTTTAGAGCATCTCTTCAATCTAAAATTTGCTGTAAAGGATCTTGAGCGTTCAGCAAAGAAAGCAGAAAAGGAAGAGAAGCTTGAAATCGCAAAAACTAAAAAGGCAATTCAAAAAGGAAACACGGAAGTGGCTCGAATTCATGCAGAAAATGCTATAAGACAGAAAAATCAATCACTCAATTACCTACGAATGTCGGCTCGTGTGGATGCTGTTTCCAGTCGTGTACAGACTGCTTTGACCACCCGTAAAGTCACTAACTCAATGGCTGGAGTTGTTAAGACGATGGATGCAGCATTGAAGTCAATGAATCTGGAAAAAATTTCAGGCCTTATGGATAAATTTGAGTCACAATTTGAAGATTTGGATGTCCAAAGCAGCGTAATGGAGAACACAATGAATTCCACAGTCACCACGAGTGTGCCTCAAAATGATGTCGATTCATTGATGCAACGAGTTGCTGATGAAGCTGGTCTAGAACTTAATATGGAATTGCCTCAAGGTCCCATGGCAACCACAATTGGGGCAAGCACACAAGTCTCTCAGGAGCAAGATGAGCTTACTCAACGATTAGCAAAGCTTCGTCAGACCGAATAAAAAATTCCTTAGATTGAAATTGCTCCACATTCATGCTTTCCGTTGATCAAAGTACATTGCAAAATATTTATATCCCGCATAATCACTTGACACTTGTTGTTGTCCTTAAGTTCTTGAGTATTGATGGGAGACAACCAAAAATTTTCCGCTTAAAGAAAAATATTTTCAAATAAAAGTTTATTTAAAAAATCGCAATGTTGCATGGAGTTTAAAGCTGCATTTATTACATTCTGGTAAAACACCAGCGGATTATTTTTGAGCTCTACAGATTTGTTAGTTTTTAGCATTTGAATGTGTAAAATTTTAAATCAATGCAATACGAAAACTTTTTTTTAGCATAACAGCAAAATATGATCTTGAATTGCGAAAGCTTTACAGAAGCTTTTAAAAACTTTTATTATTAACGTTTAAAAAGTCACCAAAAAATAATTCGAAATTTGATTTCATTAATAAAATTTTACAATTTATTTAGTGCTCATGCTCCAAGTATCCAATCCAGCTTTTCTTCCTGACATCAATGGCATTTGGTGATTTTCATGTCTTCTTACCACCCACACACATTTATTGACCCTCTAACCCCATTTTGCAACACAAATGAGATGCTTGCAAAGATGAACAGTATCAAATTTTATAATTTAGCAATTTTCTCTGGCTAAATGAAATAAAAACAGATTTCAAAATGTATTCTCATCTTTACGTTTCGTAGTATTTATTCTCCATTATTCTGAAACACGCGTCAATGTTTGGGTCATTGTGCTCTTCTGATTGGCGACATTTTCAAAATAATTTGTAAAAATTCTTCAAAAATATCATAATTTTTTGCGATCTGAAAGAGTCTAATAAGGTAGGAAATGAAACGAATATTGATGTTGATTATGTCATGAACTTTTTGTGTATTTATTTTTTTCCCTCGTTTGTTTAATGTAACAAATTAACTTCACTGACTCGGACTATGATTTTTTGTCTTCTTTAGCAAATACTTTGATGTCAAACTATTGTTCTTTTGTGTGATCTACATTAGTGGTTTTAAATGCACAATTCTTTTTTTTTACTTATCAAAAATTATATTTTTGTGAATTTAGGTATTTAAAAATAGACTTTTGTTTACGTCATCTAATTTTATATTTGTGTAATATCTCTGACTATTGGACTTTCTTTACAAATTGGTTTTGAATGAATGTGACTTTGTTCTGATGTTGTTCAATTATTGATAGGTCCTTAACAATGTTTGTTAAGGACAGTTAAATTATAATTCTAACAGGAAACTCGATCGAAAAATTAGGAATGTAAGACCTATTCAATGCCACTGCACAATAGATTAATTCGCAAAAATCTTAATTTTTTTTTCTCACAAGCAAGGAAATATTGAAAAGGGTTTTCCAAAGCAAATTCCCATGTAACAAATGAAAAACCCAGAGAAAGCTATTACCAAAGCTTTTGTTTTGGAAACTAATGAATGAGGTTTTTAATTAATTAAACTCATTGTTTGGGCGGGTGTTTAAATTATAAAATATCCGCTATTTAATTAACATTTTTCTCTTTCAAAATAATTAGTTCAATTAGGCCCGCAGATTTTTGCATCGCTTATTAATTCAATACACAAGAACTTAATATAAAACACGCTTCAATGTAACCTCTTCAATTTAATTAATGATAATAAAAGCTCACCACAGTTGAGTGTGCTAAATGACTAATTTTTATAGCGACAATTTCCGAAGAAGAAAAATATGTTGCAGTTCAACAATTTTAGTTCCTAATTTGATTATTGTTTTTTAATCTCACTAACTACTTTAGAAAGACAAAAAAGAAAGAAATTTCGGGGCATCAAAAAATTAACTCGAACAAGCTTAGAGGGAGGCAAAATAAAATATATCTATCCATTAGCTTTTTTTTTAGAAGTTTTCATTCAATATTCTGCTTCCAATCCAGTTTTTATCAATTCATTTCTTTGGTATTTCTCTGCGATTTTTAATCATTAAAATTAAAGAAAGCTCAAACTTTTCTCTTGCAATGGATAAGTTAATTTCTACTCGCCTAGTGAAAATACAAAATAAAAAATGCTGTAACAACCTGCCGCTGGTCCATAGAGCCAATAGCACAAACAAATTTGACACAAGAAAAAGAATTAAGCGCACAATTGAAAATTCTTAAAATTAATAAAAAAAAATTACTTTTTTAAAAGAATGTTTTTTGTTTCTTTCGTTGACTAAGGTTTTTTTTGCTTCTTTTTTATGTAATTGGTGTACATCAAGTTGACACTATTTAAAAAAAAAGAAGCAACAATATTTAATTAGTTTAATCAAAAACCTTTTTTTTCTCTCTCTCTCTCTATGAAACTTCAAAGCATTGTGCCAAAATGAAATGTTTAAGAAAATGTTATTGATGGGTTGTTGTTGTTTTTGTTTCATCATTGCGATTCTTTAATCTTAAAGGTAGTAAGAAAAAAAAAGTTGTATTTTGTGTGAGTGTAGTTCCATCCCTTGTTTAATTGGCTTTCCACTTTATTGAGCTTTGATTTTGTGATCCAACTGTTTGGCTTGTTGTGATGTGGTCGCTGATGTTGCTGGTTTCTTGCCTTTGCGCGCATTAGTCGACAAATATGTCAGATGGAAGAAGCGAGCGAAAAGAATGAAGTAGCTTGCATACATTGCAATAGATAATTTGATGTTGGTCGGTGAAATATTGCATGCATCATGTCCAGCTTGTTGAAGGAACCCATGAGCCCAAACATTTATTGCACATCCAACAATCATTTGAGAGAGCTGTAAACCTGTGATGAGCATTGAAATGAAGCGTGGTGGATGGAAACGCATTGCTCGAAGTGCATAATAAGTATACATCAGCGAATGGACGCAATAATTCATAACAACAAACCAACGTGCTGATGCTGTATATTCAGAATAGGAAAACCACGAATACATAAGCACTGTGATGTGATGATACCAATGAAGGAAAATCAGCGGCTGTTTACGTAGAACAATAAAGATTGTATCACCCAGCTCTGGCAGTTTTGATAGAACAAATAACCAAGTCCAGAATCCACAGACTTTGTCATGTTCAATGTAACTTTAAACGAAAAGAGAAAACTAATTTTTAAGTACTTTTCATTAATAAAATTTGATAAATATATTTATGATATAAAATTCACAAGCGATTTGATCAGCATTCAAAATAAGAAATTAATTAAGTTAATAAGTCATTAAGTCATTGAGGTTTCTTTTATTTGCGCACGTTGTTATTTCAATGATCTGATGAATTGTGAATTTCTTTATTCCAAGTATTCTTGAAAGCACTGTACGCAGAGAAAAAAAAATGCTTCTGACGTCAATTGTGCAAAAAATTACTTCGTAATTTTAAGAGTTTAATCGCAAAACCATTCTTTTGTGATGGATTAACACAAAAATAATGCCTAATGGCGGGCTCTTGCTGAAGGTCACAGAATACAACAATCTCTTCGCAATTGGTTATTTTTCTGCGAAGCTAAAACGTCCAAGTAATAAACGCCAAAATTATTCCGTTTATTAAACATGTTTATGACGATACATTTTTATTCCAAGGATAAATAAAAGATATAGCAGTAAACTGTTGCTTGAATTGCGTCAAAGCCGGCAGTGCATTTTAACTGTGTACAGTACATTCATCATTCTAAATATGGTAATCTTCAATGTTTCGATACATTTTTTTAGAGGCAATTCTTAACCGGAGTTGAGTGAAGATCAAAAGTATCTAAAAACTTACGCTTTCAAAAAATATCTAGAAACTTACGCTTTTGACAAAGTCAAAGAGGTTATTGAGCATCAATAAAAAAAAAAAATATCCATTCGATCACTTTCAATTTGAGGCGTTGAAGTTCGTTCTCTTGAAATTTTCTTTTATTAAATGGATAAATATTGAAGTATTTGAATTCATCACAAATGTTTGTTTACAGATTGAAGCTGAAATTTTTGTTGCTATGGTCTCATCAAGATGGATCCACATTTGGCAAATTGTATAAACGTGCAATATTCTCTTTTTGTTTAACTGCGCGTCGTCGCATTACTGTTTAAAAAATGAGTTGTAAATATTAGCGATGTAAAAAATCTTTGACAAGACACAATCCGTCAGAAATGACTTGTAAGGAACAATGTTAGGCAACAAAATTACTCTGGTCGATCAGGATTGTGCGTAGAGTTTCTACTGAATTAAATTCCTCATAGCTCATAAACAGGAATTATTAAAGGTATCTTAGACGTTATAAAAAATAACATTGTTATTTGCGATATGACAGACCTTAGATATTGTTTTTTTTTTTTTTTTATTGAGCTTGAACTAGATTTGATTGAAGTTCAGACTTTGAATAAATTTAAAAAACGGCGGCGGGCCGTGAGAACTGTAAATTGTAAAATGTCAATCATTCGTTTGTTATTTTATATTAATAAAATTTTGTAATTTTACGTTTAAGCCGGATCGAAAGAAAACCTCATGAAATGTGAGTTCAAGTCTTTCGAATTTCGCGGGCAAGGTCAGTATTTGTAAATTATTCAAATTTTTCATTCACCATGCAATTTATACTATGAGATTATACATTTATAAATATAAAATTGGTGATGAATCTGTCATCATTTCACACGTCATTTTAAGATTCACGAAGTGTAATGTTAATAAGTCGCGTGAGACAATGTTATTTCGCAATTCTATTCGCTAATTATTCGGTTCACACAAGCGCTGTGTCTCATTTGGAGATTTTCTCAAATAAATGAGCATAATTTATTTCAGCAAAAGAAAAGAAACGATAAAAGTTAGTTTCATTACATGACATCATCGTAATCAGCGTCGTCGTGCATATATTTAGCATCGAAAATGCTTTCAATAACAATCACGCAGACCGAAAAAAAGTTTCACCTTCAAGTTATCGTATCGCTATCGTTAGATAATAATATAATTGCGGTTTACACTCAGAAATGATAAAGCTGACAATGATTCATTGCGGTTATCTTGGACAGTCTTTGTAAGAATATGGATTTATCCAGAAAATATTTTGCTACGCACGATCGGGAAAAACCGTCAATTAAAATTGATAGATTATGAGATTCACCATACAAAGTTGCATGAGGAAAATTACTTTAATTCCATTTATTTATATTTGCCCGTTTTGCAAAAAGTTGTTATCTATGTCCTTCAAAGACCGCTTAAAGTTACGAAAATAAAATTTTTCATGAGCTTTTTATCGCATTTCCATCATCGTCATATATTATTTTCCATAATCAGTTTAATTGTTTTGCTGTTGATCAGCTTATCAGTCAACTGGCAACATCAGGTGATTCTTGATTATAATAGGTAGCTTTTTTTTTTATTCGCGACACATCTGACCTAACAGTTAATCAGGCTTTGATAACAAGGTTGATGCTATTTTAGTTTTGCTTAATAAATAACAGCGCGATAATGATAAGTCGAAACTTACCTAGGGACACAGACTGAATGGAACAGTCCGTAGTTTCTAAGGACATGCATTAATTCTGGTGCGGTTCGGATTGCTCCCATTATGCTGAACATAGCGAGCATTGTGTTCCATATCGATAATAGTCCTCGCAATTCAAATCTATGGATAGAAAAATTGAATAATTAAAATCAATACTTTCAAAATCAATAACAGCACAATTACATTCAATTCCATTCTTGGCACCAAACTCACAGAATACCATCAGGATGATATTATTGATTTATGTTTTTATTTATTTCTAAAGAATTTGATAAGAAATCATCGAAGCATGTGATCGAAACATGTTTACAACGAAATTGCTTGCATTAAAAAAAAAACAAGAGACAAGTGATAAGTTCTACATCATGAAGAGAGAAATGTATCAAACTATCGATCGAGTCAATTATTTCCATGAAATATTTACAAAAAAAAAAAAAACTTTAAAGTTTTTCACTGCCATACTGTCTCGCGGCAATTTCCCTCGGAATTATTAAGCGGCGCTTTGTATGACATGACCATTTATTTATTAGTGAAAAGGAAGTTATAAATTATTTCATTTAACTCAATAGAACGTTCACTACGAGTTAGTACATTATGTCGCTAACATCTTAATCGGCAAAATTTCAGTATTGATAGATTGTGTAAAAGTCTTTTCTGTTATCAGCAACTTGAAATAAAATTATGTTTCCTAAAGCCCATCCCAATAGCGAATCTTTTATGTGTCATGGAGTCGAAATTGACAGACAAACTGAAATTCATTCATTTTTAGCAAGAAAACACTTTTAATTGATTACATAACGCGTCGTTGTTTTAGCATGAATGGATCACAATTTTCGTAATCTCTTGGAATGACCAACGCAAAGAAGAGAAAAACATACTTCAGGCATTCATATACAATCAAACAAATGGAAGCAATAACATAAAATGCGGTTCACATATGTGAAGAAAAGAAAGTTTTTTTTTAATTTTTGCGCCGATCGATGGAATTTTATGTCCACTCGATTGTTGTACATTTTTGTTACTGTCTATCAGGTCAAATGTGGGAAGAGTGAATAATTAGATCCATTTATGATGCACAAGTCCATTTAAAAGCTCTTGAATGCCGTCATCGGTCACTATGCCATGCCATTGCAATGACACTACGAACATATTTATGTGAATTTAATTTTCAAAGTGTTAATTTTTGTTTTGAAAAGGCATCGCTCTGATTCATTTCATGATAAGTGAAAATTATAAATTCGATGAAATTGTGTCGATTAAATCATAATCGTGAGATGTGTTACGGGCAGTAACGATGGTCCGATAGTAATAATTTTTTTTTTTCAGTGTATACAATTAATTAAATTGAGCAAATTCATTTCGTTAAGGAATGCAATTATAAAAACCGTAACTTTATAACGTAAAATTATTAATTTACATAGAAAAATGCAGCTTACATTGGTCATTATCATTATCAAAGTTACAACTTGAAGTATTGTGTAACAGTGAAGTATTCAAATGTGACGTAACAACCAGAATATATTATTGCCAAAGAACGAGATAACAATGAATTCAGAAAATCACCAGCGAATAATCAAACAGAATTCGATTGGCCTCCAATAATATTAATGAAGTTTAAAACATTTGTGTATGAAAGCAAGCGTGAATCAAAAAAATGTTCAGTAAATATGCTGCCAAAATCAATAGAACAAATTGTTAAAGACTACTCAAAGTAGTTATTGCTAATTGTCATATGGCACCGTTGAGAATTTAGTAATTACGGTTTAAAAGTACATACTTAAATAAGTGGTTTAAATATTAAAGACCATTAACTTAAGAATAGAGTTCAGGATATTCCAAAATTGTGTTGATCTTGTAAACTAAAATATTTATGAAGCGCAAGTTATTGTTTTTGCATTGTGGACTTAAAAAATAATGGTTGAGCTTGCTTAATGAAAAATGTAATAAAAATTTAAATATTTTGATGAACAGGGAAACATGCAAATTAAATTGTGTTTGTACTATATTATTATTGTTCATTAGTGACGTGTTAAGCATTTTGGAAAAACAGGATACTTGGTTAGTCATCATTGTTTGATATCAATTTTGAATGAGATAAAACTCAAAATTCATCTGCAACATACATGTTACTAACAAAGGGCTGTTCACGTATTCCGTTATGGTCATGAGGGTGGAGGGAGTTGAAATACGTATAAGACCGTAAAAAGTAGCTCTTTCGATATGAAAACTTTGTGCCAACAGGGTCCCAAAACATAAAAATGGTGGTTACATAATATTTGAGTAGTCCCAAACATATGTTCCATACTGACGTCTCGTCTCGACTTACGTCAAAAATTAAGATCGAGTTTTTCTCGAATTTTTTTTTTCGCCCACACTCACATTTATTCTTCAACATGCAGCAGACCTCCGAGGCAAAAAATCATCAGCAAGTATGGAAGCAAAGCCCACCATGAGCCGAAACGAAAAGTTTAAAAAAATCTCTCCTTTACGTCACAAACATTCCATAATTATTATTACAATAGCTACTGAATATTGTGCGATCAGACATAAAAATACAGGCGGACGTCTCACATTGAAGCTTTATTTTTGACGAAAATTGAAAAACGCGCTAGGAATTCAGCGT
This sequence comes from Propsilocerus akamusi, assembly GCA_018397935.1. Lineage (NCBI taxonomy): Eukaryota > Metazoa > Arthropoda > Insecta > Diptera > Chironomidae > Propsilocerus > Propsilocerus akamusi. The sequence continues at coordinate 19,443,083 of CM031468.1, read as the reverse complement.
TTTTTTCATGCGAATTCAGCTTTTTTTTTATTTAATCAACAAACAAATGCGCGTATTGTGTAATCTAATAGACGAAACGATTATAAATAGTTGTTAATCGCAAAAGCACGCGCATTATTTTTTTATTTATAATTGTGTTGCTTTAGGGTAATTAAGAAGATTGTTACCTGCCTTATCAGTGGAATGTCGATAAAAAAATGTCGATTGAGAAGACGAAAGTATTTTGAATGGGATCCTGCTTTACAGGTTTCTCGCGAATTCTAGAATAAGCTACATAGCGGTTTTATAGCCCTATCGCGTGATTTTTTTTTACATCTTGAGTTCGGGTCAAGAAAATAAGTCAAAAAATAAGAACTTCTCTGATTATCTTCTGAACAATTATTTCTTAAGCATGTACGAAAACCAAACAGAATTGTGTAACGCAAATATTAAGGAGAAAAATGTGTAGAGCAAGGTGGTATGTAGAGCATGTTTCCGGATGTTTGAGATGAGATTATTTATCACTATCGATTTTTTTTATGATTTTTATTTTTTTCTCTTGTTTTCTCTCTCTTCAGTCTTCACGCGCTCGCACACTCATTCATTTATTTATTTTGCATGTGCGCTATCAACAGAAAAACAACTTACCTCGGTCGGTTAGCCATAAATTGTTGTCCACCAAATATGACCAGCATGTAAACGCCCGAATACCTAATATGAGATCAGTCATCGATGTAAACAAATATAGAATTTTATTGTCGTTTATAAAGCTCACCAGAAAACATATGTCCAGTTTTGTTGCATCCAAATGCGAGTCTTTTGGTGTGTGAAATGTGCTTCGAAATCAAACATGTATGAATAATTTGGTTTGACTTCGGAAACTTCATAATTCCACACATTCATTGAATCCATTTTTATTTGTAAAAAAAAATTGTCTACTCAACAACACACGAAACCACCTGAAAGAATATATGGACAAAAAAGCACATGCGACGATTAGACACGATGGTGATATAAGTATTTAAGTAAAGGCTAAACCGGTTAATAGGAAAATTCTACTGGCAATTTTACAATAAACAGATCAAGAAAAAAAAAACGTAAAAGTACTTTAAAATTAAGATCTTTTGATTAAATATTGGCAAAGCATAGACATCATCACTTAGTTTTAGTCTCGGCATTTACAATAATTGATTCAAACATTCATCTCCATTCATTCATGAAATGCCATCATCGCGGGATGGTTCGATGTGACTCTCTTTCATTCGTCCAATCACAGGTTTCTAATTTTTTTTTACATTTTTTATATTTTAATGCTTTGGTTTAAATAAATGTTTTCTTTTTTCCTGTTGCAAAATTCGGCATCTCGCGAATGATTTCATCTTTTAAATTTAATTACAATTGATTATATATAATTTTTAGGAATTTTTCCAATAAATATTGTGCCGGTCCGGTCGTCTCAGAATTTAAATCGTGAGAAAAATCGATTTTTTGGGTGGCACATTTCTTTGCCCGCGCTCTCTATGCTACTCTTTCTCCCAATGTATTTCTACAGACAAATTTATGTTCACGCACTTTATAATCGGCAGTTATTGATGATTTTCAGCCAAATTGAGGCAAACTAATTGCAACAATCACTAATTCACTGATTCCGCTAACTGTCGAGACTTTTTTCAGACGTGTTTCGTGGTTCAAAGCGGACTTTTAAATGAAAAAGAAATGAACTCGCGAGTTTTGCTCTTCTTCTTTTCGCTCTTCTTAGTTTCACCCTAGTTCCGTCACACATTTAGCATTTGTAGAGTTTGAGTGATAGCTTCTTATTTTCTTTTGTGTTAGTGCACGCGCTGAACAAACTTTATTTCGGAGAGCTCTGGTATAAGCATTTAACAATCTTAGTAGGAAACCTGCATTTAACATAATCAAACAGTGAATTAAATAACTCAACTACTATGAATACCATACTCCGATCATCCATTCGCTCGATTCGTGCTCTAACATATTTTCCATCAGTTGGAAAACAAATCACAAAGCGAAACATATTTTCAATTGTGAATAGACAAAATTTCACTGCAAATTCAGCTATTCCACTTGCCACACCAAGCATCAACTGCAAATGCGGATGTGCAGGAATGTCAAAAATTCACACGAAAGGTAAATATTGCATCACTCGTTTATTTATTTTGAGGTTATCCATTACCGGCTCATTGTTGTTATAGGCGAACGAGAATTGGTTGAATTCTTGGGCGAAGAGATCGTTGCTGAACGCAAAGCTCAGAAGAAAAAAACATTACCAACCGAAGTCGACGGCTTTCAAGTAAAATTGGATGGTGCCGATGTTGAACTGGTGAAGAATGTTGAAGGAAAAGAAACGTAATTTTCATATGATGATTATAAATGGATTCAGTAATTCCATAATTCTATTCATTTCAGAATTACCATCTCGTTCAATGTTAACCATACTGTTGATACTGAAGAAGAAGAAGCCGAAATAAATCCAGAACAAGAAAAACCAGAATTCGGAGAAATGAAGAGCAAACCAAATTTTGAAATTGACATTAAGAAAGGCAACAAAACAGTTTCATTTACGTGCTCATTTCTGCAGGGAGAGGCGGCACAAGAAGGTGAATACAACGATGTGTTTGGCATTGATGAGCTTACAATCTATGACGGTGAATGGTCGGAAAAGGTTTATGCAGTTGCTGGTGATGTCCTTGATGGATACTTATACGATTTGCTAATGAACTACCTAGAAGAAAAGGGAATTTCCAATGAATTTGCTGAGAAATTAAGTGACTTCAGCACCGCTTATGAGCATCAAAGCTATATAAGTTTGCTAGAATCATTGTCAAAGTTCGCTATCGAAACAAAGTAGATTCAATAATCGTCAACCTCCCATTAAATAACTCTTAAGATTTAGTCATTGAATAAAAAAGGATTTTTCAATAAATAAAGAAAAGTCCAAAGCAGATTTTTTTTTTTGAAATATAATTTTTAAAACAATAAGTCTGCAGCAGTTTTATTAACACAATTCTCTAAGCAGCTAACTAAAATTTACACATTTTTAAGTTATGTAGTTGTGATGCTTATCAATAATTTTGAATCACATCATCAGCTTTCTTTTGAATCTTCCGGCGTAGTCTTAACATTCTCGAATTCTTTACCATCAATGTGATTCCCATCAAGGTCCTTCATGTCGATTTGGTGATGCTGAATGGCTTCTTTAACGCAATGATTATAAAGCTTAAAAAGAGGTTTACACATTGAATCATCCGTGTGTCCTCGCAGGAATTTTTCACTAAACCATTGATTAAAGCACGAGTCGTATTTGCTTTTCAAATCGTTACAGTTCTCGCCAATACTCTTAAGCTCACTACATGTCTCCTGATTAGTATGAGACGAGCTCATTTCTTGCTGTTATTCAAATGAATCAATTTATTTGCGTTCAAATAAATTATATTTGTTGTTTCAAACCACTGTGGTAATAATAAAAACGAGTAAATGCCTAAGTAGTGTCTGTCTGAAATTTATAATTCAGAAATCGGAAGGTTTTTTTTTCTTTGAAGAGCTAACGAATAGTGTAGCAGCTGTCTGTCTTAAGCATACAATCAAAATACATATAATTTCCAGGACGCGATCTTGCGTAATAATAGCCATGCTATGTTTCCATACTTGTTCAGAAGCAGAAACTCTCCGGGGTCTGTGTCCGATCATTGTAGCTGATAGCGAAGAATAAAATTATTTTGTTTTGTTTTCACGATGAAATGAACTAAAATTTATGTTGTGTAGAATAAGAAACTCTTATTAACAATGGCTTCAAAGGAAATGTTGATAGTGTTCGTTTACGACCTACACCATTGTCAAAATGAAGGTAAATAAATAAGAAAATTTCACAATTTGCATTCGGAGAGATAATAGTGATTTTTATTTCAGCTGATGATCCATTGCATGCGATAAATTATTTTCATCCAAGCTGGGTATCGGATGTTCAGAAATTGGCACTTTGTGGACAGCTGATGGGAATGATGAATTTCTGTTCAGAATTTGGATTGCCGGAAATTATAAGCTTGCAAAACGGAAAGTTCAAGATAAATCAGTTCGGTAGATTTATCCTTGCAATCGGAACTGATAGAAATGTGCAAGAATCGTTACTGCTTCATCGAGCCACGTTGATGATCAATATTTTACAATTATACCATCAAGATTTAAATACAATCTATGAGCAGGTTGATCAGAAAAACTTTTCCGATAAACTCTATCACATATTTGAAACGTATTTGCCGATACTTCAGTACAGTGGACTACTGCAAAATGTTTATAAGCTTCATCTGCCGAATAGCGCGAGTAACATTTATCTTGATGCAGTTCAAATTCTTGAACACATTGCTAACAAGTCGGGGAGTCTTGGTGGAATGATTTTGCACAATGGGAAAGTCATCGCATCACAGTTTTCAGTTAATCTCACAAAGATTCTCACAGCAACGGATCCCATTCGCATTAAAACTTCCGCTGAAACAGCAAGAAATATCAATTTTCATATTCCGATGGGCTCTCAAATAATCAAAATTTACATTAAATTGAGTGAATATGAACGTCTTCAGAAACAAATCAGGAAAGTATCTGAATCAACATCACTGGGCATTCAAAATTCCCTGCCATTGCCATTCTCGATAAGGAAGAAATCCATTAAAGATTCAGCATCATCCTCGATGTTGAAGCGAGACAAATCCTTAATATTTACACATATTCCCGAAGAAGAAGCTCTGGTTGAAATACCAATAGACGACGCTCCATCAAAAAATTTCAGCCGCCCAACTCATTTGCCATTAAAATTTAAGACATTACCACCAAAAGAGCTCCCAGAATCTGGCATTGCATCCATAGTCTCATATGATGAGTCAGATTCATTTCCTGATTTTATTGGACGTACAAGTGTTTGTGCAACACCAATGACAGAAAATAAAATACTCACTGGTCCGATTTCGTCAATATTCGCTATGGATGACAATTTGCAGACACCTCCAGTGGAAACACCCAATACGATGGAAACAAACAAGAAAAAAACCAAACTGGAACAAATATTTATTAATTACACAAACAATCCATTCCATCTTCAGAGAAAGTCCAGCTGGAATGATGAGCTTGATCAGATTTGTGAATCAGAGGACAGTGAAGAATCATTTAAAAATTATAATGTCTATAATACCATCACGGATCCATTGTATCCAATCATGAATCAAAAACGGCAACCGCTTTCAAAAGTTCTGTTTGATGATTATACAAAATTATTTATCAGCAGTGAAGAAAGTTCGTTCAAACCAACGACAATTGCAATGTCGAAACCAACAAAAATTCATCATGAACCTGCGAATAAGTCTATCGCAGTTTCGGTTGCTGAAGATTCTATGATCATGAAAAGGACCGACATTAAAAATAGTCCAAATAGAATTATGCGTAACAATAAAAAGAAAATGCTAAAGCTACCAATCAAGTCGTTCTCTTTGGATCTTGATTCAGGTTTGTTAATTAGTTTCTGCTAATTAAATGAATAATTTATGTTTTATTTAATTGCCACTAGGAAAAGCATCCACAAGCACTTCAAATACGATGCAAAATACTGCATCAATCTTCGATTCACCTTCAACAAAAACTAAAAAGTATATGGGTGGACTTCAATTAACGCCATTAATGTCAAAATTAACCATGCTGGCGATGAGTGAAAATGAAAATTTCTCAAGCAGTGGATTTTCTAGCTTTGATCTGCCAACACCGAATTATTGCGATACGCCCATAGATCATGCTAATCGGACATTGATGAGTCGTTTAACCAAAGTGGATGAATCGAAAGTTGAGTCGACAAGTGATGTGGTCAAAGAGTCAACAGAGATGAAACGCGTCGATTTATTTGTGTGTGGTCAACAAAACATGACACTAATGGTTATTGTAGATGAAGATACATGCGATCATCCGATGGTTCAATCAATTTTCGAGATTTGTGTCAATCGATTGTGTCGAATGGAGCAGCGTCTCAATGATATTAATAACGTAACGGTTGATTTGAAAGCAAGTGAATATGGTTTCATCAATTTGGATAAAGCGTGGGAAGTTACGAAGCGTAGTGGAGCATGGCAAAAAAGTGACTTGCAAACTTTGCAGCTGGTGCATGATCACTTTTCAAATAAGAATATTTCCGATGTTATCATAAGAAACACTGATTCAGTTGTTTATGGACATAATAAATCTGCTGAATGTGAAATCTATTATCAACATGCTGCGTCACAATCATCAACGACATCAGATTTTATGATTGTTTCGCAGGCTAAACGACGATTGGAGCGAGATCACTCGCTAGTACTTTTTTAAACCTAATTAACGCTATCTCAACCTAGTCGGTGTCTATCGTTCAATCTCTTAAAGCTCATATAAAAATATTCCTCACCTCTGAATGACGATGAAAGACACAAAAATATTTGTTGCCAAAGTTAATTTTTTTTTAGTTCGCATATGAAAGTTCTGCTACATTTTAACTTTAATCCCACAAATATTAAATATCAATGGACTTTCGATTCCTATAATAAAATAACATTCCAACCATTACAATTTATTAATAATAAAAAAAAAAACAAGGGAAAGAAAAATAAATGTTTGTAGTAAAGAAATCAAGACTTTAAAATATCTGATTCAAATCACGATGATTTTTAAATACTTTCTAAAAAAATTTTATTCAATATTATTTTACAGAAATTCCGTTTGCTTTTAAATAACATTGGATTGTGTCATTTTTCATTTTGCGTTTATGTGTAATTATTTTTAAAGGTCATATGAAAGCCATTTTCAGAGCAAATCTTCTTCTTGATGCTCTGCTCTTGCATAGCAGTTGGGGTTTTAACATTTGCATTGAAGTCAACACACATTTTTTTTTTTATTTCAAAATGAATTTCTTTATTTTATTTTTTTTAATAGTAAAAAAGAGAAACGAAGACAAAAATGAAAATTTTCATAACTTAATTTCGATTGATAAAATTTACATTCTTTTTTTTTGACTAAAGAAATCTCACAAATTTGTGATTTATTATTTACATGTATATAAATTCGGTCCATCACTCATTTTTGATAACACTGTATCCAGAATTGATGAGAACGTGATTCTCAACGTTTTCATCTTTTTTGTCAAGAGAATCTTCAAATTTAGCAATTGTTTCCACAATGTTCGACGATTCAGCTTCGGCATCCTCGTTCGATTCTAAATTTTCATCAATTCTATCGATTTGTTCTGTAATTGGATTTCCATTTTCATCTTGTGCTGTGGCATTGTCTTCGGCAACATTGACAAATTTTGAAGAAAGTTCTCCATTTAATCGATTGACTGTTTTACTTACAACATCGTACATAAAAATTTCTTGCTCATCTGTAATGTTGTCTCTGATTGAAATCACAAATATTAGTAAATTATTTAATGATTCGTTTATTTCATCTCACCTTGTTACCAACAAAATGACACTTTGTAGTTCTGGATTTGTTTTCTGTTCCCTTTCAAGCCATCTCTTAAAGTTTTCCGATGATGGCTTTTTGACTAATGTTTTAAGCAATTCACCACTGAGAAATTTTATTTGCTTTGCTTCCATTGTGTCTCTTTCATAACGACCTTCATCGTCTTCTTCATCACTATTCACTGGAGCCAGAACGACAACGCTTGATATTTTCTTTCCGCGAAGCTCCTCAACATCAGGAATAGGAAATTGTGCACCGTTAATTTTCAATGGCAAATATCGATTGTATGAGTTTTGATTGACATTCACTGATGGCAAAATTTTCGAGTCTTGTTGAATATACTGTCCAGGAATGTTCCTTTGTGATTGTGCATCGAATCTTACCACCTTAAGATTTACATCTTCCTTTTTCGCTGGTAATTTCTTTGAAGTACCCAAGAACTTTGTAACTTCCTTATCATTTTTAAGCGAATGAATTTTGTCATCGACACTGTCGCCATTTGGTTTCAATACGGAAATAATTTTATTTGATTCACCTATTTGTGATCCGCCGCCAGCATTAAAGAAATTTGCTAAATGCTCTTGTGGCAAATCTTGAAGTGACGTGGCTCCAATTTTGTCATAATCCAAAATTGAGATTTGTGCATTTTCTAATATTCCTGATGATAACAATTGCTCCCTCAAATCATCGGGAACTTCATCAGGCAAATCTTGATAGCTTGCAGGTCGTTTTGTTGATGACGGAACTGGTTTTGGTGTCGTGGTTATAGGTTTCCTTGTCGTTGTTATTATTCGTGGGGCGAAAGTAGATGTTGGTGGTGAGGTTATACGCGATTCTGGAGAGAAGTTATTTCTGCCATTCAATTCCAGGAAACTTTGTGATGCAAATTCCTTTTGCTTATTTTCAACTTGGGGAAAAACTTGAGAAAAATGATTTGAAATGCCGCCATTTTGCTGCTGTTGATTATTAACTGAAAATCTATGTTGACTTTCAGTATGTTTCTGTTGCTGGTGCAATTTATCCATATCAACGGCAGTGGGTTGATAAAAAACTGGTGCATTGATCGTTTCAGTTATGTGATGTTCAAACTTGGGAACAGAAGATTGAACTTGCACATTGGAGCCGAAGTTTTGTTTAATGAACTCATGCTGCTGCTGGTGAACATGAACATCTTCTTGACTTTGGAAGTTATTGTTTGACAAATTAGGTGCAGCCTGCTCAATTAATCCACCACGGAATACGTTTTGTTGATTATTTTGATGTAATTGCTGATTGTGTTGATGAATTGGTTGCACAGTTAATTCTTGATTGGGTCTAAAATTTGGCGGTGGTCCTTGATTTGACGGTAACTGTTGATGTTGCGGTTGATTATTGAACTGCTGACTATTGAAAGGAATAACGGGACGATTTAATGGAGGCAATTGCTGATTTTGACTGTGGAAATTTGGAGGTGAACTTTGTCTTGGTGGAAATTGTTGTGTTGGCCTATTTTGGAACTGCTGCTGTTGTGCAACAGGCTGATGTTGTGTGGCAGGGTTTGGAAATCGAACAGCATTTTGAGCTTGTTGAGCATGATAATTGAATGGACGTTGATTCTGATTGAAATTCGATGCAACTGGAGTCCTTTGTGGAGGTCTTAGAACAGGTTGACTTTGTAATTGACCTGATGGAATTCGCTGGGGTTGAACTAATGTATTTTGCTGTGGGAATTGCTGATTAAACTGATGATGAACCGGAATGGGAATGGGCTGTTGTGGCTGGGGTCTTGGTGCTTGATGAACAGTGGGCACATTTGGATGAAAAGGTTTAGCTGGGTGATTAGGCAAAGTCAAATGATGCGAGAGTGGTCCACTGCCTGGTTGAACAACGAAATTATTCTGATTGAAATCATGAGGAGGTCTCTGATGTGGTAGACCTTGACTTATAGATTGATGACCTTGATTTCTGAATGATTGCTGATGATGTTGAAATGACGGTTGCTGTTGAGGTGCACTATTAGATTGTGCACCATTGACAACGCGTCCCTGAGTTGAATGGAAATCTTGACGTTTTTCTTTAATAACAGGTGCGGGTCCAGCACGATTTTGTGGCAATTGAATGACTGGGCGTATGGCACTTTCATGTTTCTCTTCATCGTGAACATGATTATCCGATTTACTGTGATGGTTGTGAGCAGAACCAAACGTAACATGAACGCCACTGCTGCTTTCATACTGTTCCGATTCAGGGCGAATTATGGTACGAAGTGTGGTTGATTTTTGGGGAAGTAATGGAATTGGCGTTACAATTATTGGCTCATCGTATTCATCATCATGCGCATCCTGTTGATGTCCAGCTGGCGTTAAAGCTGGTATTGGATCGTGTATGATGAGACCACTTTTTTCATCCTTTTGATATTTCACATAAAACACTTGAACTTGTTCCTTCTTTTTCTTACCCGATGGCAAAACAATGGGCTGCAGTGGTGGAAGGGTTTCATTATTATCCTGAATAATAATTTCAATTATTGGCTCCGGAGCTTCTTGATAATGTTGGTAACTTTGACTTGATGGTGCTGAACCACCAGCGATATAATTACTGGGTTCATAATCTGCAGATAAAAAAAATTATGTTTTATGATTATACAATTGTCACGTTTTTTTTTTATTAATTCAATAGCTTTACTGTATCCACTTGAAGATGGTTGATAATTGTATCCATCTTGCCTTCTGCTGGCAAAATTTTCGAATACATTTAAATTTCGCTTGTCGCGCGTTTCTTTTGTTTTTGCAGCGACAGTTGAGTTTGATGATTGTTTTTCTGCTGCAACAACAATTATTGTGGTAGCAAACTGAAATGCATGAAAAAAATAGAAATAAAATCAGAACAAAAACAAAACATTCGTGTGCAGACATCGCGTGTATACAACAAGTGCATTGACGAGTATTATGTTAACATTTTATGTGTTGTAATGAGTAAATAAACGATTAAAAAGAGTCAATGAATTTTTAGTCACGCTTTGCTACTGAAACATTAGACAATGGAGCACGTTTGATGCTATCAAGATGAATATGTTCAACTTCAAATAAGTGAAATACAAATTTCCATAGCTCATCATCAATTATGACTTACGAAAGATATTAAGTGGCAATAATTTTTGACACTCTAAAGTGGACAATGGTTTCACTTTATCATAAAATAAATAAATGTCATTCACTGAAAGAAGAAAGTGAAAGAAGCAAACAAGAAAATGTAAGTATGTGGGCCCCAAAGCCCCCAAAGTGGTTAACATCAATAAATTAATTTGACATCAGTTGAAAAGCCACCACAACAAAAACTTAACATTTGCTGATCATCTCAAAAAACAATCATTGAATGGTTTCGGTAGTTTTGTAAACAAAAGTGTTCGCATACAGCGAGCGAAATGAATTATGTTTTCCTTTTAAATCAGATTGGTGTCAACAATATTCAATGGAATCAGTAAGAAGACGACAATTTTTCTGTTGAAATCGAAATATTTTAATTTATTCTGATTAGTTGTCAACTCTCGCAGCAATGAACTTGAAAGCAGTGCCGTGGCATCGATGAAAAATGTTTGCATAAAGCCATTAAACTCAATTCATCGCCTTTTTGAGTTTAAATTTTTATATTTTTTAAAGTTTTTTTTTTTTAGAAATTCATGAATTTATTAAATGAGACAAATAAAAAAAATCATCAAAAATACGCATTTTATTTAACATTTATGCGTTTTTATTTTGGTTTTCCATGCGTAAATTACTTTAAATATTTCATCTCAACAATTGTAAACTTCAAATTATGGAATTCAGTAAATGATATTTAATAACTGTGAAGTTGTTAATGCACGAAATTTGAGATATTTTTGGCAGACTGGTCAAATTAAATAATTTTAATTACGTTTCTAACATAATTGATGCATTTTTTTTTTTTTTTTCGTTATAAATGATCTATTTATAAGAAAAATTATGAATTTTAGTAAAAATCATGTAGTGAAAGCATTTCCGACGCTTGATGAAGTATTTAATTATTTTTGTTTAATTTAACCATTATCTAATTTATTTTATTTAAAAATGTGGATAAAATATTCGCATATGTAGATCGTTCAGGCCAACTATTTAATTAAAGTGTTGTTGACAACATTCCAAAATACTCTTTCATGGCAAAAACTTTCGCAAAATGATTTTAAACATATATGAAAATATAATAATTACGTGAGGAAAATGAGATTCACGATAATAAATGCGAATGAACAATTGCTGAAAATCAAAATTCAGAAATCTTCATCAAGTCGTGTCATGTGCCAATGCGCTTTTTAAAAAAAAATCGTTTGCAATTTTTTTTATTCCTTGAAATTTTTCTCATTCTTTTGTTCGTTTGTGTTTGCTTACAAAAGGAACTTTCTTGTGACACAAAAGCATCATAAATTGTTATGGTAATCTTCAGAGATTTTTTTTTTAAAACACAAAGTCATCGCCAGTATTCGATTGTACGATGCATAGTGATGGGTCAGTTATACTGTGTACAACGAAAACTTGTTCATGCTACATAACCGATCATCATCATCGTTATAATCTTCATCAGTTGGGAATTGCTCCAAACTAGTTGTTCACAAAAAAAAAAAGAAGCAACATCGAAAGACTTTTAAATACTTTCACTTGCAGCTTGATGATGATGACGATGATAAAAAGCGAAAGAAACGACCACAGCAAAGAAGCGTCCAGCAAAAAATCATCTCATCGATTCGGATGTATCGGTAGTGAGAGTTTTTTTTTTACATTTTGAAATATTTCCTTTTGCATTTGATAAAAATGTTAAACGAAAAATTACACAACATTACTCAATTCTTCGGCGTACTCACCAAAAATATTAAAATCCTCATTGTGCGGTTATTGGAATTATTTAGCACAATTTAAATAAAACTTCGATTGCGTAAAGTCGCTGCCACAAAATTTCAATTCAACTTTTTATGTTAATTGCGTTTTGCGTCTTGAGAAAATTGTCTTTTATACTTTACATTATTCCAGCATAATAACTTATGCTTCTATGCAATTCTCGTTGCACAATTGTAAATTTTTTTTCTAAACTTTTCACTCAAATTAAAGATTTTATTCAAAAAATCGTTTCTTTTTTTTGTCAAATCACACTAGTGAAAGTCACCAAGATGCGTCGTTTGGCGATCAACCGAAATGCTGATTTATTAAACGGTCTCGTTAATATCACTTTTTTGTCGGTAGCTTCTTCTGAGTAGTGATGTTATACCTTTCCCTCCCGTTAAAACGGAAAGTTTTAATTAAAAATTAAACACTTTCGCGACGCACTGGGTTACGATAAAATAATAAAAAAATTAAACGTCTTGAGAACACGAAATCCGATCACCAACTGACGGCCAAATAAAAGTGTTCAACTCATAATACGGTCACGAACGGAATGAGAGAAAGAAGTTGGAACATTGAGAAAGTATAAGAAAAAAATATATATATATATGAAACATCTTTACCGCCAAACTTCGTTCCCCACCTCATCGCTCATCGGAATAAATTTTGTGATTTTTTTTTAAACAAATTTTAAAACTAGAGAAAGGCAAAATTCTCCAGGCGTGCTTGCCAATTTTTTTCCATGAGTTTAAATTTAAAGCGATATGAGCCAGCAACAAACAAAAAAAATTATTATGAAGTCCAATTTTTTGTTCCGTTTGGTTTATTGAATGTGCTCTCATGGATTCCATGCACCGAAAAAAAGTGCTTAAAATTTCGGAAGTCGTTGAACTTAGTTGAAGATGAACATTTTATGATGAAATAGTTTAAACATTTTGAATTATTAAATGCATTAACTTCCAAATGTGAATTCTTTTATTGATTTCTTGTTTTCATGGCGGTACAAAAAGCAACATAAAAAACGGTAAAATCGAAATGCAAACATTGCTGACACACAAAAAAAATCTTAACAATGCAAAGATTAGCACACTTTATACCGTTTTTGTTCCACTTTGAATTGAATTAGACATTTTTATTTTATCAATGAAATAAATTGAACACTCAACGCTCAGGATGTATTTACATAAAGTATCTCACGATCAAGTTGTTGCGCAAACATTTTTTTTTGCAGACTTTTGTAAGATTTCTTTTACCAATATTTTTAGTTCTGTTTGTATTGAATTTCATGACTGAATTATTGATATTGAATATTGATGAATTACGTGATTTATTTAAATCCTTTATAATGGAAGCATTTCATTAATTATTTTTAAATCGGATATTTACTTAATTTTTTCTCATTATGTAAGTTACATAATGTGATAAATATATTGAAATATTTATCCTTAAAACTATACTCCAAATTAAGTACATATCTCTCAAAATAATATTTAAGAAGGAACAACAATTATAATATAAAATGATCATATTAGTAGATATATATTCGACGATATATTGATGAGCTTTTATTTAAGAAATCATTGGCATTGTTGTCAGATTTTAGATAATCCACCTAATGTCTCAATGTATCTTCCGATGTTTTATCTGATCTTGCATTGCATAAGAAGCACATTGTAGTGAGATACAGTTCATCAATTACGTCCAAAATAATAATACGTGAAATCACGCTGATATTCCCACGAGCCCACATTTTGAATTTTATTCAAAAGCGTTTGACAAATAACTTCAATGGAACAACTGACAGACTTTGAGTTGAAATATTTGTAACTTGCTGATTGATGGATTGATCGATCATCGAATTTCAAATGCGGTAAAAATATATTTTCGAGAAACAACATGGTAGTTATTTCCATAATGTTGTTTTCAGAATGAACTACTGAAGATTCCAGCTCACATTCACATATTCGTCAGCGTTCAGCTACTTTTACTGGGCATCTACAAAACCATTTTAACTTTTACTTTCAAATGTATAAGTTAAAAAAAGAAGTAAAATAAATTACAAGTAACACAGAAATCTTTAAATGCAAATTGCAAATATAAACGAATTTTAAAAATTAATGTTGAATAAGTCACAGTTAATTAACAGCAAATTAAAAAAAATTAAATTTTCGTCAACTTTTATGGTAACGCAATCTCGAGGCTATCACTTAATCAAACCTGCAGCTAAATTGCACATATAACAATTTATTGATTCAGCAAACAAAAAAATAATAATAGAAACAATTTCAGAACGGTCTTTCATTAAAACTTCTGCAAAATTGTTGAAATTTTTAAATATTTTTTCTGTGACGTAAAATAAAAATGAATTAATTTTACGTAAACATTTAATCAAAACTTTTGCCAACAATTCCTATTTAGAAAGCTTTTTTAGTTATAAAAACCGACATTAAAATGTAAATCAATAATTGAGAATTCGAAATAGAAATAATTTTCTCAAAATATCAGAAAGGGCATTGCGACAAATAATGAGCACTTTAAAGAATCTTGGAAACGCTTTCAGCCATAGTAACATCTAAAATTTGAATTTGCGTCTGTATCTACATGGATAGAATATTATTTATAAACTTTATTTCCTCACGTCACATTCAAATAGCGTATTTGACTGTTCTATTTGAAAAGATGTTTTAGTTTTAAAGATAAGTACTTTGTCAAATGTAGTTGAAGAAATTGGCATAAAATAATACCTAATAATAATAACAGCGCCATCAATTTTTATTCCAAATTTTTATTTGTCGATCTGTCAAAATTAGCCTCTTTGGCGAACATGAGGAACTGTCCAGTTATGCAAGTATGTGAAATATATATTAAAAAGTTCCAACGTACAAGAATTATAATATTAAATCGATCACATTACATGTTCCGCGATATATTTATGAGCCTTTATTTAGGAATTTTTCGGCATTGATGTCAGATTTTAGATAATACACCTAATGTCTCAATATATCTTTAAATCTTTGATCTGATCTTGCATTGCATAAGAAGCGCATTGTAAATAGTAAGAAACAGTTCATCAATAACGTCAATTACTTCTACAATAATGATATGTAAAATCACGCTGATATTCCCACGAGCCCACAGCTTGAATTTCATTCAAAAGCGCTTGACAAATAACTTCAATGGAACAATTGGCAGAGTTTGAGTTGAAATATTGTAACTTGCTGATTGATGGATCATCGAATTTCGAATGCGGTAAAAATATATTTTTGAGAAACATAATGTGATCATTTATTCGTCAGCGTTCAGCAGCCTTTATTAGTTATCTACAAAATCATTTCAATTTTGTAGCCATGTCCAGCAGATAAAAGGAAAAAAATAATGAATTATGAGCAAAATTGAAATCTTAAGTGCTCCATGGAAACATAACGAATGATAAAAAAAACTATCGCTTAAAAGGTCAAAGTTAATTAAAAGCAAATTAAAAAGTTCAATATTCGTTTAATTTTGTGTTATCGTAATCGTGAAGCAAACGCATTTACAAATCTGCAGCTAATTGTACATTTAAACAAATGATATCTATAACATGTATCGAATTATAAGTAGGCTTTGCTTTTGGATTTGAAACATCGAAATTTTTTGTTCCGGAAATTTTGCTGCAGTTTTCCGGCTCTTCCAATCCGCACTTGGCCCGCGTGGAAGAGTATGGCCATAAGAAACTCCAAGGAACTTCAAAATTTAATCAAATTGGATGGGTTTTTATGTCATTTCTTCGATTTTGCTCCTTAAATTTTTATTTTTTTTTTCATCACACACGGAAGAAGAAATCAAAAGGGAAAAAGCACCCTTGACAAGGCTGGAAGCCATAAGAAAAATGACAATTTTTCCCCGTCACCCAAGGCGATTAATTTTTGGATTTTTGTACCTCATCAACGTTCTGGACGAGTTGCCTTTTTCTCAATACTGAGATGATTATAGGCTTATAAATAAATAAATATAAATTATTGATTCGGAAAAAAATAAATCCGACAATGTCAGAACGGTCGAAAAATCGTAACTTATTATTTTTATTACATGCTTCCGCTATTGACAAAAATAGCTGTAATTGACAAAAAAAGTTCCATCGGCATTTTTCAAAATAAAAAAAACATATTTAATTTGAAGCTATTTTTAGCTTTATTGCTGGCAGAAAATAACAGATGAGGTAGAAAGCTTAACAATTAGTTCCAGAATAAACAATTTTATGAGAAGGCCTCGGTTGCCGTATTTTCTAGATCCGCAATGATCAGAAATGCGTAGGAATCAAGCTTATGGTGCGTCTGCTCCTGTTTATTTGTTATGGAAAATAAGAAAATTAAACGTCGATTTTTTACAACTAAATTGAGTCACGTACCAGCTGCGCCATCCTGAAAAACATAAATAGATTTAATGAGTAAATAATTCGAAAATCTGTTCAAAATTTGATCTTACTGTGCCAACATCAGGGGCTAAACCGCCTGCAGATTTTTCAAAAGTTAAATGTTTTAATGTATGCATTCGAGCAAGAAAACATCAAAAACCGTGACATTAAATTATAAAATATCATAATTAATCGTCATAATTTTGATGTAATTTGAATCTGTATTCATACCATCCTAAAAGGGAAAAACACAAATATAAATAAATTGCAAAATCTTCTATAGTATTCTTAATACTTACTCCACCGGCACCTAAAATCCCACCGAATATTTTATGTTATTGTGCTCAAAATATCTTCGACAAAAATTATTTATAAAGATATTATTCATTGCAGTATGAATTCCAATATGAATTCAAAACCAGAACGAATAACAGTTTATAAATTATTTCTGCACGAAAACATAATTAGTTCAATCACATACCACCGTCACCAGGTAAAATATCATGAAAAAAATGATAGCATATGTCAGTTAGGTTTTTTAAATTTTAAATTGAATAAACTTATCAGTTGCAGTTCCGAGAGAATCTCCTCCTGAATTTAAAAAGCATGTATTTGAAGACGTTTAGTATACATGAACAATAAGATAAATATCTACCCTTTCCACCAGTCTGTATTAAAGAAAAAGAAGAAAAAAAAATTTAAGTTAGTGGAAATTTCATATGAATTGCATATATCTGAAAATATCAAATATTCTAACAAAATTTGTTGAAGAAGAACATAAACATCATGACAAATCAAATAATTTTTGAAATTATACTCACTCCGCCATCGGCTAAGATCACAAACAAATATTCAGCACCCATTCAGCGTTTTATAACATTGAAACAAATATAAATACATTTTCAAAAAAGGATATCAAAAGAAAGTTGCTCATCTTAATAATCATTAATAATAATATTGCTAGATGTTAACTTTCTTTAAATGCCGCTGATTGAAAATGTATTCATTATGTCATTGTTATTAAAGCATCTTCCTTACCGCGTGCAGAAGAAAGAAATAAATATAAAGTTAGTTATTATACTTAGCTTATCACATTTTGAGAAATGCTTAAATATTTTATACGGAAAAATAAGTAACTAAAATTTAAAGATACTTATCATCACCGGCAGCAGCTGTTAATAAAGAGAAAAAAAAATTATTGCAATAAAGTTATGTTTCGTTGAAAAATTGTTAAAAATTTATTCTTACCATCTCCACCTATAACAATCGCGATTTTTGATGATAAATATGGTGAGTTAAGAATATTTGACCCAATTTATCAATAAACTAACCGTCTCCTCCTAAAGTGGAAATTCAAGCAGAAAATATATAAAATTGAGTATTATTTAATTAAATATTTCACTTGAATATATTAAAATGTAGCAAATAAATTATAAATAAACGCAATAACTTACCAGCACCGCCTATTTCAAAGAATTATAGATGAACGCAATATTAAAACATAAATAAATTGTTCTTTTTTTTTGGAAAATTTCATGCAACGGACTAAGTTTTGAATTAATAATTTTGAAATCATTTCAAATAAAATAACTTAGTCACATCACATGATAAGCTCGATCGAGCTTTGTACCATCGCCAGCATCACCGCCTGCAAACATTGGATTATAACAGCAACAAGCAGATCCTTCTTGATACAATTTGAATCCTTTGCTGCAGATTGGGGCAAACGGGCAAATTTCCTCCTGGTTAGTATCACAATTTGATTTGACAACAGTTCCACATTTTCTATGTGCGTGGACGTATGCAACTAGGTAAAAAAATTAATTAATAGATTATCGAAAAAGGATTCATATTAGAGGTTAAAACATACTTGACACAACCAAAAGGGCAATACAAATGGCAATCTTCATTTTGGTTCAAAGTTGATTTTATACTAGGTTGAGTTAAATATTATTAAATTTCCTTGAAAATTCCTTCCAAACTGATGAATTTTTTCACAAAACTGTTGCTTTTATAACAAGCTTCTGGAAAGTATGCGTCGGTAATTGTTAGCACCATCTATCTTTTTTTTATAATATCAAACCAGATATTTGGAACTCTAAAAATTTATATGTTCCCCGTGTTGTGCAAATAGAAGGTAGCGCGTCTCATATCATCAAACTTGTAAACATTGAATTAAAAATTTGGTGTCAACGCGAATATATCTTATTTTTATATTACTGCAACATATATTTTTTTCCTTACACTCTACATTTGATGCAAATTGATTCATGTGGTAAAATCGCACACATTTTTACTTGACAAGATGACAAGATATTGAACATATTGCTAGGAAAATTTGGTAAGGTCTCTAAGTCCCTCAGTCCTAAGTAGCTGGCATTGATTAGGATCTTTTTTTCTTCAGGATCATAATTACAAATTCGATTTAAAAAATGAATAAATTTCAATTGATCGCCATATATCCACTTACAATTTACAGCAGATAAAATAAAAGACCGGAAAATGTCAAATAATTTAAATTTCTTTGAGCTTTATATTCTTCTGTTTCAAAGCTTATCTCCATATTGTAGCGAAGGTTTGATGTAAACATTGAAAACTGTCTTAGAAATTAGAAGGCATTGTTTGCACATTAAGAACCAGTTCATATCAAGAAACAAAAAAAAAAAGGGAAACAAATAACCAGCGCTTTGTCAGTCATCATAACGTTTAAAATTTCAATTTGCGTTCGTACATTTGGATACATTATCCATTTATAGACTTTTGTTTGCTTACGTAGAACTCTAAAATAGCGTTTTCGGTCATTCTATTTAAGCAGATGGCTCAGTTTTTGACAGTTTTTGTTGATACTTGTTCAAGTGTCTATAAATTACGTATTTCACACAAAAAAGAAATATAAACAACATCAATATTTTTTTATTTGAATTTTTTTTTTTTTTGTCAAAATACGCTTATTTAGTGAATTTGTGGAGCTTTTTTTAGTTACTTGCTTACATGTTCCCACGATCACAATATGACTTTAGCAAATTGATCCTTGTATGATGATCCTATATCAACTGTAATTGTGAACATTTGGATTTTTCAAAAGCGCGTTTCGGAACTTGAGTAAGAGATTCTAGTTTTGTCACAAACATTACTCTATCGGTCATTTATTTTATCGGAAACTTCATTTACTCAGGTTGAAAATTTTCTTTAACGCTCGGTATACATACCTTTCCCTTTATTTTTTGTTGTAATAAAATATTAAAAAACTAAACATCTTGAAAACACAAAATCCAATCGCTTTTTGAAGGTCAAATAAAAGTGTTCAACTCATAATATAATGTCGCGAATGGAATGAGAGAAAGAAGTTGAAACATTGAGAAAGTACAAAAATATATATACATATTATATGTATCCTCATATTACTGCTCATCGGAATAAATTTGGTGATTTGTTTTAAACAATGAAGATAAAAATTTAATAATGATACATTTATGAATCGAATATGAATTATTTTATTGATTATACGGTGCACAAAAAAAACTTTGAATGTTCGCAAGCCCATTATTCAGGAACTTCGTCCCATGTCGCGTTTCGTGAATTTCTATTAAGAAAAGCCCTATGGATTAATGCAAAATTAAAAATAAAATATGTATGAATTAAGTGACATTGTTAATCAAAAGCATTTATATCTCCATCATAATCATCCTGTTGTTGCAGTTTCCAAATTTCAATGTTTTTTTTATATAATTTGTAACAGATAACAAATTGTTATGAGCAGATTGCTCTTTTTAGTAACAAATTATTAATTCGGAATCAAATAATCGTCGACCAAGCATCTCATCTAATACTCATTGAATAATCAAACAATTATAAGAATGGAATAATAAAGGGTACACTTGCAAATTTGATGAAACATAAATTTAATTTTCATGTAAAATGTGAACAAATAGCAAAAAAAAAAAAAAAAAAAAAAATTAAATAAATATTTACGCATTCTCTTAAACTACCGCGATGTATATTTTATGTATGGTGTAATTAGAATTTCTTTTAAGCGAAGAATTAGCTGAAAAAAATTGCTCAAATTGCCATAAATAAATTAACTTGGCAATTATTTAATAATTAATTTATATTTATTTTATATTTATATATGGTTAAAATTTGCCGGTAGATCTTTTTGTTCAAAAGGTATCCTTATTTACATCCATACTTCCAATTGTTTGACATTTCCAGCATGAATTAAATAAAAAAAAAGTTAAAACCATAAAATCAAAATGCAAATATTGGTAACACATAAAACAAAATCTTAACTGTTCCATTCTGCAAATTTACAAAATATCTCAAATCGTTATAATTCCAGTCATATTTTTCCTTTTAAGGAGAGCTCAAAATCATTTTTAAAATAAAATAAAGAATTATGTGTCAAATAGAATG
This sequence comes from Propsilocerus akamusi, assembly GCA_018397935.1. Taxonomy (NCBI): domain Eukaryota; kingdom Metazoa; phylum Arthropoda; class Insecta; order Diptera; family Chironomidae; genus Propsilocerus; species Propsilocerus akamusi. The sequence goes on along the minus strand of CM031468.1, from coordinate 19,421,942 downwards.
CGGTAAAAATTAATTTTCGAGAAACAGCATGATAATTAAGTATTCCAATAATAATGTTTTTAGAATGAATTATTTACTGGATTCCAGCTCACGTTCTTTTATTCGTCTGCGTTCAGCTACTTTAATTGGTCGTCTGCGAAATCACTTAAGCTTTCACCTTTAAATGCTTTTTGTTTCAGAAAAAATAAATGAATTATGATTCCATGCAAATATAACGAATGACGAAAAATGAATGCTGAAAAGGTTAATTAACAGCAAATTTAAAACTTCAATTTTCGTTGTTATCGCGAAACGAAAACATACTCAAATCTGTTTGTAATTGTACATCCGATTAAAAAAAAAATCATCGATCAATTTTCGATAAAAAAAAAAAAACTTAAAACAAAATTATTAGATAGAGGTGCCGAATTTACATTATGTCCAAATTACTTCAAACTTTTTTTTTATGTTTGATTATGAGAATGACTCCCTGCCCACTGCGCTACCAAGGCATTAATTAGATTCGAGTGCAGGGAGGTTATTTTGATAGCTACGGCCAATCGATGTAAAATGGAAACCGCTTGATAAAAAAAGCTATGAAACAATGTACATACATAGCCAAAAGAAGAGTTTTGCTTCAAATTGGGTTGAGTGACGTTTTTATAGCGGGAAGTGGGTTATACCCATATAGACAGGGTATGGCGCAAACATTTTAAACCACCCTCGTAGAAGCAAAATAATAGCCTTTTTAAAAATTTTAATAATTCCTGTTTCCTAAGTAAAATAATAAAAACAAAAAATATATTTAATTTGAAGCTATTTGTAGCTTTATTGCATGCAGAAAATTACAAATGAGGTAAAAAGCTTAAAAACTAATTCCAGAGTAAACAGTTTTGCCAGAAATTCTCGGTTGTCGTATTTCCTAGGTCCGCAATAATCAGGATTTTGTAGGAATTCATGCTTATGGTGCGTCTACTCCTGAAATCCCAAAGAATATTTTATGTTATTGCGGCACAAGTTATTTATAGAAATATAGTTCATTGCAATACGAATTCCAATATGAATTGAAACCCAGTCCAGAATGAATATAAAAACCTACCGATTCCATCAACCTATAGGAAATGAAGATAAAATGATGTAATATTTTATTTGAAATTTCACATTAATATCTTATTTAATCAATATCAAATCCATTATATGAAAAGAATGACAAACTATTTTTATAATTATACTCACTCCGCCATCGGCTAAGATCACAAACAAATATTCAGCACCCATTCAGCGTTTTATAACAGTGAAACAGAATAAATGCATTTTCAGAAAAAGATATCAAAAGAAAGTTGAACATGTTAACAATTATTAGTAAGAATATTGTCTAGATGTTAACTTTCTTTATATGTCATTGATTGAAAATGTTTTCATAATGTCGTTGTTGTTATTAAGTCCTTACCGCGTGCGGAAGAGAAAGAGAGAAAAAATGGAATAAAAATAGTTATTTATGTTTAGCTTATTAAACGTTGAAAAAAAGTTTTTCGCCCTTTCAATTTATCTTTCAAAAATGTGAAAATTTTCAAAATCATAATAGGATTTAAGAAAGCAACTAAAACTTATCGATACTTATCTTCTGTGTAAGCAATTTCCGGTAAAAATAAAAAATAAAATAAATTAAATTAAGTTTAACTGCACAATTTTTAACAATATATTCTTACCATATTCTTCTATAAGTTTCACGAAGTTTGATGAGAAAATTTTACGATGAGTTATTAAAAAAATAAATATATGTAAGATCGATCGAGATATGTACCTTCGTCCGATTCAATGCAGAAAAGAGACTTATCATGACAACAGCAAGATCTGTCTAATTGCATCAATTTTTGTCCTTTAGCGCAAATTGGTGCAAACGGACAATCCTCTAACTCGTTCATATCACAATTAGCGTTGACTAAAACTCCACATCTGCTATGAGCGTACACGGCTAGAAAACAAAAACCAATTCAAAAATGATCGCAAAAGAATTCTATTATTATTTATAACTTGCTTGACACAACCAAAAGTACAATAAAAATGGCAATCTTCATTTTGGTTGAAACTTGGTTTAATGATGACGATGCTATTCAATTTTTTGAAAATTCCTTCCAAACTGATGAATATTTTTACAAAACTGTCGCTTTTATAGTAAGATTCTGGAGAATAGTCATGGTATTAGTTAGCATCACCTATCTCTTTTATAATATCAAACCAGATAATTGGCACTTTAAAAAATGTATATATCCCCTACTTGCGAAATAAAAAAAAACTTGTACTCACAACATTAAACTTATAAATTCTGAAAGTTTAATATTCTAAATATTTCAGCACAATAACATATACCTTTTTCTGTGGCTTGGGAGATTTGGTTCAGATATTTTTTTCGTCAAAATCAACAACTTAACTAATATAAATAAATTAATTGATAAATGTCAGCTGAATATTGTCACTAATTCTGCTGATTAGCATAATGAATGATCACAGAACAATAAGGAATTTATTAATAATAATTAATTAATTATTAAAAATAATTCTTTATTGATCTATGTGAATGATCCTCGATTGCTCTCTGCTTCTAACAAGTTTTAAAATTATAGAAGTAAATATAAGGTTCAATTGATCTACATTTTCTTCTTTGATCAACTTAAAATTTTCAGCAGACATATATTTATGAAAAGAATTATATATATTTTATAAGTGATATATTGGTGAGCTTTCATTTAAAAAAAAAAAACGACAATGTAGATTTTAGATAATACACATAATACCTCAATATATATTTCAGTATTTTATCTGATGGCTTTTTAAGCACCTTGTTACAACAGTTCATCAATTACTCTACACGCTGATATTCCTCCGAGGCTGCAGTTTGAATTTCATTTGAACACGTTTGACAAATAACTTCAATGGAACAATTGACAGAGTTTGAGTTGAAATATTATAACTTGCTGAATGATAAATCATCGTCATATTTCGAGAAACATAATTTTGCCATTTACCAATCAATTCATGAAAACTTTCATAGTTACTATCAAATATTTTCTTACAATCTACGTAGAATTTAAATTGGCTGCTGTTGACTGCGTGAGATTTCCTTCATGACTGATTCTGTAGCCAAAATTACTTGCTGATCAGATTTTCTAAAGTCTTATGTTGATCTTTGAGAATATTGTTCATTGCGGGCAGGGGTTCCTACTTACTCGCTACTTACTACTCATCACTACTCGGCTTTAGCGGTAAAACTACTCGCTACTTACTACTCGAGCAGTCCATTATTAGCAAATTTACCGTCAAAATTCAAAAATGTTTAATTGAACGGTTTTTGATTCAAGTTGAATTTATAAAGGCTTCTACTATATTGGAAATGCTCAGAAACTGGAAAGTACGCACAGCAGACTTATTGCAAAAATGGCACCAAAATCAGCAATTTACAGTCATTAAATGAAATGTAAATACTGCTCAAAGGAGATCGCGGTTAGTGGTTTTGAAAACATTTTTACTTTTTTTCAATTCATCTAGATACTATTTTTTAATAGTACTCGTTTACTCGAGTACTACTTACTTACTACTCGAGTATTTAGGCCGGCTTTTTAAAAAACTACTCGGTACTGACTGCTAGGAAGTTACACACACTGGTGTGCCGCGAGAGATTTCCGGGTGTGCGCGAGATTTTCGAAGGATATTCAAAATCCCTAAGTAGCGTTTTGAAACCTTGAAGAAGTTTTCGGAAATTTTATAAAAATCCTTTAATAAAGATTAATTTTTAATCAGCCGTCAAATTTTCGAACAAAGTGGAACACTGTTTTTTTCTTGACCTTGTTTATGAATGTTTCCCAAGTGTTACAACTGAAGACGACATTGACTTGCGAAACGACAAATACCATCAATCAAAATTCGATGAAAAGAGTTGAGCAGGAAAGTAATCCATTACAACTCCAAAGGTAACAAGAAGCTTGAGATTATCAATCAGTTCATCGTAATCTGGAATTTAAACATGTCCATAAGATCGAGTCATCAAAAATGGTTGTAAAACATACTTTCAACTGAAGGAGACAGCGATGCAGTAGATAGATGCCCATTATTCAGCCCCATTTCGGATTAAAACTTTTTGAAGTTCTTTCTAGAAAGAATGCCACCAAAAACATAGATCCGATTTTTAAAAATTTTAAATCAACTGGAGAGGCCATTATTCAATTATGGATTGTACATGGTAATGTAATATTAGTATATAATACTTAATAATAATAATAAATAGAAAGATCGCCTGCTTCAAATGCTCCATTGCAACCAAAATATCTCTGAGCCGGCTATGAGACATTCATGGGCAAAAACCATTGAAGTACCCAGAAATTGAAATAACTTCTGGAATATCTACACATAGAAGTGAAGCACAAAGGGCCTTCTAGGCCTACGTACTCAGCCAAAAGGGATAAGGCTCTTCTGGGTTTAAGTATGCAAGCTGCCAATATGAATCTTCTAGGGAGGCCATCAAAAAGAGCTTTCGTTACCACTTGGATTTTGCGAATTTTCTATTTATTAATTTTATAGTGTAATAAAAGAAGAAAAATATCTAAAATGAAATTGCAAAAAATAATGAGCGCTTTAAAGAATTTTTGATACATTTTCAGGCATCGTAACATCTTAAGTGTGAATTTGCGTCTGCACATTATGAATAGAGTAATCTATTTATTTATGACCTTTATTTGCTGACGCAGAATTTTCAAATTTAGTGTTTGGCTGTTCTATTCAAACAAATGGCTCAGTTTTTGACAGTTTTTGTTGATACTTGTTCAAGTGTCTATAAATTACGTATTTCACACAAAAAAGAAATATAAACAACATCAATATTTTTTTATTTGAATTTTTTTTTTGTCAAAATACGATTATTTAGTGAATTTGTGGAGCTTTTTTTTTAGTTACTTGCTTACATGTTTCCCACGATCAGAATATGACTTTAGCAAATTGATCCTTGTATGATGATCCTATATCAATTGTAATTGTGAACATTTGTTCTAAAGCGCGTTTCGGAACTTGAGTAAGAGATTCTAGTTTTGTCACAAACATTACTCTATCGGTCCTTTATTTTATCGGAAACTTCATTTACTCAGGTTGAAAATTTTCTTTAACGCTCCAAATTTTTTTGAACTGTATCTTTTTCTTCTGAGTAGAGATGTTGTTATACGTTTCCTTCCATTTGCAACAGAAAGTTTGAACACTTTCGACGTGGGTTGTACTAAAATATTAAAAAGCCAAGTTACGTAGTATCCAAATGATGGCACAGTTATCCATAACGAGCACAATGAAAAACACTCCAAGTGCAGCCTTAAACATAGCTAAATATTCCATATTGCGATAGAAGCAACAGCACGAATGACAGCCTCACGGATTATCTCTCTGATCATTTGGATTGAAAAAGACAAATGTACCGGAAACACTCTGGTTAACAAATTTCTAGAAAAGGAAATAAAAACAGGATAAAGTTCAGACAAATTAAATACACATTTTAGCTTCGCAAACAAATTTGAAGTTATAATTAATAATCGAGAAGAAATCACGATCTAAACATTAATTTTTAAAGCAGAATCAGTTATATTAAAACGAAAAAGGTACTGGAGCAGGAATACATTTTGAAAACTCTAGATTTGACATCTCAGTCAGATTTGAAGATGTCTCAATTGTGTTCCAGGCAAAAGATTATGCGATTGACCGCTGTGCGAAAGAAATCATAAACTTATCTCTGAAAAGGACTTGCAATCATTTCAAAGAACACATCAATTATACAAGTTTAATAATTTAATTTTAACAAGTTTGAAAAATATGGATTATGGAAGGGATTATGCAAGGGAAAAATTAATTATGAATAACTCAGAAATCTTTCAGTGTTTAATGTACCACGAAAATGTAACAAATGAAAAAAAAAAAAATGAAAAAAACTGAATGCTGAAAATGTCAAATTTAATAAAAAGCAAATCAAAAACTTTAATTTTTCTACTTTTTGTTATCGCTATTGCAAAGAGAACGCATTACCCAAATCTTATGTAACTGCATATATAAGAAGGAGTAAATCTCATTATTCAAATTGTGCTTATTTTTGATGAGAAAAAAATAAATCAAAAAACGCATTTCCTTTCCGAAGGACAGTGTCAGAATGGTTGGGAAAGCTTATTTTCTTTAAAATTTCTGCAAATAATTAATTGCTGAAATCTTTAAAAGTTCCGGTTTTTTAAGTAAAATAATAAAAACAAAAAATATATTTAATTTGAAGCTATTTGTAGCTTTATTGATTGCAGAAAATTACAGATGAGGTAGAAAGCTTACAAACTAATTCCAGAATAAAAAATTTTATCAGAAAGCCTTGGTTGTCGTATTTTCTAGATCCGCAATGATCAGAAATTCGTAGGAATTCAAGCTTATGGTGCGTCTACTCCTGTTTATTTGTTATGGAAAATAATAAAATTAAACGTCGATTTTTTACAACTAAATTGAGTCACGTACCAGCTGCGCCATCCTGAAAAGCATAAATAGATTTATTAAATAAATAATTCGAAAATCTGTTCAAAATTTGATCTTACTGTGCCAACATCAGGGGCTAAACCGCCTGCAGATTTTTCAAAAGTTAAATGTTTTTAATGTATGCATATCGAGCAAGAAAACATCAAAAACCGTGACATTAAATTATAAAATATCATAATTAATCGTCATAATTTTGATGTAATTTGAATCTGTATTCATACCATCCTAAAAGGGAAAAACACAAATATAAATAAATTGCAAAATCTTCTATAGTATTCATAATACTTACTCCACCGGTACCTAAAATCCCACCGAATATTTTATGTTATTGTGCTCAAAATATCTTCGGCAAAAAATTATTTATAAAGATGTTATTCATTGCAGTATGAATTCCAATTTAAATTCAAAACCAGAACGAATAACAGTTTATAAATTATTTCTGTACGAAAACATAATTAGTTCAATCACATACCACCGTCACCAGGTAAAATATCATGAAAAAAATGATAGCATATGTCAGTTAGGTTTTTTAAATTTTAAATTGAATAAACTTATCAGTTGCATTTCCGAGAGAATCTCCTCCTGAATTCATAAAGGATATATTTGAAGACGTTTAGTATACATGAACAATAAGATAAATATCTACCCTTTCCACCAGTCTATATTAAAGAAAAAGAAGAAAAAAATTTAAGTTAGTGGAAATTTCATATGAATTGCATTTTAGGTTCATATATCTGAAAATATCAAATATTCTAACAAAATTTGTTGAAGAAGAACATAAACGTCATGACAAATAAAATAATTTTTGAAATTATACTCACTCCGCCATCGGCTAAGATCACAAACAAATATTCAGCACCCATTCAGCGTTTTATAACATTGAAACAAATATAAATACATTTTCAAAAAAGGATATCAAAAGAAAGTTGCTCATCTTAATAATTATTAATAATAATATTGCTAAATGTTAACTTTCTTTAAATGACACTGTTTGAAAATGTATTCATTATGTCATTGCTATTTAAGCATCTTCCTTACCGCGTGCAGAAGAAAGAAATAAATATAAAGTTAGTTATTATACTTAGCTTATCACATTTTGAGAAATGCTTAAATATTTTATACGGAAAAATAAGTAACTAAAATTTAAAGATACTTATCATCACCGGCAGCAGCTGTTAAGAAAGAGAAAAAAAAATTATTGCAATAAAGTTATGTTTCATTGTAAAATTGTTAAAAATGTATTCTTACCATCTCCACCTATAACAATCGCGATTTTTGATGATAAATATGGTGAGTTAAGAATATTTGACCCAATTTATCAATAAACTAACCGTCTCCTCCTAAAGTGGAAATTCAAGCAGAAAATATATAAAATTGAGTATTATTTAATTAAATATTCACTTGAATATATTAAAATGTAGCAAATAAATTATAAAAAACGCAATAACTTACCAGCACCGCCTATTTCAAAGAATTATAGATGAACGCAATATTAAAACATAAATAAATTGTTCTTTTTTTTTGAACATTTCATGCAACGGGCTAAGTTTTCAATTAATAATTTTGAAATGATTTCAAATAAAATAAATCAGCCACATCACATGATTTGTACGATCGAATTATGTACCATCGCCAGCATCACCGCCGGCTGTGGCTGGATCATAACAACAGCAAGATCCCTCGTATTCAAGAACTGCGAATCCTGTAGCGCATGATTTTACAGCTGGGCAAGTTTCCATTTGGTCTGCCTCGCAACTAGATGTTACTAAAATTCCATATGATGGTTGATGAAATAATTGTGGAATGAGTAAATAGTTTGATATAATTAATCAGAGAACTTACCGGTAGGCCCTAAAGTATTGTGGTACAAGAAAAGTCATAAACATATTATTTAATTAAATATTTAATTTGAACATATTGAAATTATGTAGGAAATTATTAAAAATCAAAAACTTACCAGTGGTGGTTGAAACAGTCGTTGTTGTAGGTTCATCTAGATATCAAAAAATATTTAATGAGGTCAGCATTAAAACATACATAATATCATGCGACGAACTTTTCCTAATTGAAATTGTTGATGCACTTTCGGTTGAAATATTAGTTTCAATTTTAGTTTTTTTTTTTGTTCGAAATTACTAAGCCTTATCATATGATTAAATTCGATCGTGCTATGTACCTGACTCGCTCGATTCACTGGTCTCTTTGGGTGGATGTGGACCACAGCAGCATTTGTTAGTATCTGTTACTGTCATTTCGAGTCCTTTGCCGCAAATTGCTGCATACGGGCAAATTTCTTTCTCGCCCAAACTGCATGTAGATTTGACTAGAACTCCACATCTGCTATGATGGGTGTGATGGTGAACGTGGCCGTACGCGGCTAGAGGAAAAAAATACATCATAAAACGAATTAATAAGTCGTCAAAACAGAATTAAATTTTGAGGTTATAACTTACTTGTCGCAACCAAAAGGACAATACAAATGGCAATCTTCATTTTGGTTCAAAGTTGGTTTAATGCTGACGTTGCTATTAAGTTTTCTTCAAAATTCCTTCCAAACTGATGAATATGTTCAAAAAACTTTGGCTTTTATAGTTAAATTCTGGAGAATATTCGTCGGTATTGGTTATCATCATCGATCATTCTATAATATCAAAACAGATATTTTTTGCGCACTCTTCACAAAATGTATCTACTCTCCTTGTTTTGCAAAAACAAAAATTGCATGCGTGGATCATGAAAAAATTTGCGCGTCCACCAGCATGAGTCAGCAAATTAATTTTATTTTAGACATGCCCATTCCAACGGCGGTCATTTGGCGAACATGCCTAAATAGATTCATTTTTTTCGTCAATAATCCACTCACAATTTACAGCAGATACCAATAAAAAGGACGGAAAATAGCAAATTGATTGCATTGAAACAAATATTTGATGAAAATATTGACAACAATTTAGTCCCTAGAACAAATTGTTAACATATTAAAAACCGATAAAAGTTGGACACATAAAGAAATTGAATGCAAGAACTGTCATTTAATTAAAATATTGGAAGTTCTCTAATCGGGATTTGGAAGTTTTACAATACGGATTTTCCTGGGTTTAAGTATGCAAGCTGCCAATATGAATCTTTCTGAGAGCCCATCAAAAAGAGTTTTCGTTACCAATATATAAAGGTTTCAATTAATTTTTAATACATTTTCAGGCATCGTAACATCTTAAGTGTGAATTTTCGTTTCGAACATGATGAATAAGATATTTATTTATAGACTTTTGTTTTTTTGCTCATGCAGAACTTTCGAGCTCAGTATTTGACTGTTATATTTGATCAAATGGCTCAATGCTGGCAGTTCTGTAGATGCTTCGTCAAGTGTAGATAAATTACGAATTTGGAATTTATTTAAAGTTGCTTTTGTCGATTTGTCAAATACGCTTCTTTAATAAATTTGAGGAGCTTTCTAGTTATATCCTTACAAGTTTCTTATGATAAGCTACCTAGCTATTGGCTTTTGTGGTTTGATCCTTGTAAGATGACTGCAAAAGCATCGTTTAGTAATTGCAATAAGCAATAATAAAATAAATAAATTGAACAAAATACGCAGACAAGATAATAAAAAATTTGAACTTTAAGAACACGAAATCCAATCGCCAATTGTCGGCACCAAATAAAATTAGAGAAAGAATTTGGAACAATGAGGATACGCCCTGAGAAGAGTGTCCTGCGGCCAAGAGGCATAAATATGCATAAATTTATTTAGCAAATGATTTTCTTTTATTTTGCAAAACCTATTAACCTACGTGATTCCAACAATGCGAGAACTCGTAGATAAGGTGACAAATAGTTTTTATATTAGAGCCCATTTACACCAAAGTGATTTAGTTAAGAAACTGGGAATATACACTCTGGACGACGTTGGTCGAAGGTTTAAACACCGTCTTCTTAGGAAAATTTAGCATGTCCAGTAAAACTGGCCCTATGTAATTAGATTTAAGTAATTAGTTTTAACCTCCAGCCACCAAAAAAAAAATAAATATCACGTAAAACAGCCCAAATATAACCAAAAAAAACACATAAAATGAAAGCCCAGGGGCTAATGCTTGATAAAATTAAATTGCTTGTAGTTATAATATGCTCACAATATCCAAAAAATAAAGCTATGTATCTATCTATCTATTAACCTCAGCAAGTACCAACGAAAAAATGTATCATTTTAGTTTTATTATGTAGCATTTTAATTTTGTGTTACCGCAATCGTGAAACAAACGCATATACAAATCTGCAGCTAATTGTACATTAAAACAAATGACATTTATAATAAATATGTAACGAATTATTGATTCGGAAAAAATAAATCTACAAATAATTAATTGCTGAAATCTTTAAAAGTTCCTGTTTCCGAAGTAAAATAATAAAAAAAAAAAAAAAAAAAAAAACATATTTAATTTGAAGCTATTTGTAGCTTTATTGCTTGCAGAAAATTACAGATGAGGTAGAAAGCTTAAAAACTAATTCCAGAATAAAAAGTTTTATCAGAAAGCCTTGGTTGTCTTATTTTCTAGATCCGCAATGATCAGAAATGCGTAGGAATTCAAGCTTATGGTGCGTCTGCTCCTGTTTATTTGTTATGGAAAATAAGAAAATTAAACGTCGATTTTTTACAACTAAATTGAGTCACGTACCAGCTGTGCCATCCTGAAAAACATAAATAGATTTAATGAGTAAATAATTCGAAAATCTGTTCAAAATTTGATCTTACTGTGCCAACATCAGGGGCTAAACCGCCTGCAGATTTTTCAAAAGTTAAATGTTTTTAATGTATGCATATCGAGCAAGAAAACATCAAAAACCGTGACATTAAATTATAAAATATCATAATTAATCGTCATAATTTTGATGTAATTTGAATCTGTATTCATACCATCCTAAAAGGGAAAAACACAAATATAAATAAATTGCAAAATCTTCTATAGTATTCTTAATACTTACTCCACCGGCACCTAAAATCCCACCGAATATTTTATGTTATTGTGCTCAAAATATCTTCGGCAAAAATTATTTATAAAGATATTATTCATTGCAGTATGAATTCCAATATAAATTCAAAACCAGAACGAATAATAGTTTATAAATTATTTCTGCACGAAAACATAATTAGTTCAATCACATACCACCGTCACCAGGTAAAATATCATGAAAAAAATGATAGCATATGTCAGTTAGGTTTTTTAAATTTTAAATTGAATAAACTTATCAGTTGCATTTCCGAGAGAATCTCCTCCTGAATTCATAAAGGATATATTTGAAGACGTTTAGTATACATGAACAATAAGATAAATATCTACCCTTTCCACCAGTCTATATTAAAGAAAAAGAAGAAAGAAAAATTAAATTAGTGGAAATTTCATATGAATTGCATTTTAGGTTCATATATCTGAAAATATCAAATATTCTAACAAAATTTGTTGAAGAAGAACATGAACATCATGAAAAATCAAATATTTTTTGAAATTATACTCACTCCGCCAGCGGCTAAGATCGCAAACAAATATTCAGCACCCATTCAGCGTTTTATAACATTGAAACAAATATAAATACATTTTCAAAAAAGGATATCAAAAGAAAGTTGCTCATCTTAATAATTATTAATAATAATATTGCTAAATGTTAACTTTCTTTAAATGACACTGTTTGAAAATGTATTCATTATGTCATTGCTATTTAAGCATCTTCCTTACCGCGTGCAGAAGAAAGAAATAAATATAAAGTTAGTTATTATACTTAGCTTATCACATTTTGAGAAATGCTTAAATATTTTATACGGAAAAATAAGTAACTAAAATTTAAAGATACTTATCATCACCGGCAGCAGCTGTTAAGAAAGAGAAAAAAAATTATTGCAATAAAGTTATGTTTCATTGTAAAATTGTTAAAAATGTATTCTTACCATCTCCACCTATAACAATCGCGATTTTTGATGATAAATATGGTGAGTTAAGAATATTTGACCCAATTTATCAATAAACTAACCGTCTCCTCCTAAAGTGGAAATTCAAGCAGAAAATATATAAAATTGAGTATTATTTAATTAAATATTTCACTTGAATATATTAAAATGTAGCAAATTAATTAGAAAAAACGCAATAACTTACCAGCACCGCCTATTTCAAAGAATTATAGATGAACGCAATATTAAAACATAAATAAATTGTTCTTTTTTTTGAACATTTCATGCAACGGGCTAAGTTTTCAATTAATAATTTTGAAATGATTTCAAATAAAATAAATCAGCCACATCACATGATTTGTACGATCGAATTATGTACCATCGCCAGCATCACCACCGGCAAGTTCTGGATTGTAACAACAGCAACCAATTTCATCTTTATACAATTCGAGTCCTGTAGCGCATGTTTGTACAGCTGGGCAAACTTCTGAATCGCCTGCGTCGCAACTAGATTTTACTAAATTGCCATATCGTGTTTGATGAGAAAATTGTGGAATGAGTAAATAGTTTGATATAATTAATCAGAGAACTTACCGGTAGGCCCTAAAGTGTTATGGCACAAGAAAAGTCACAAACATATTATTTAATTAAATATTTAATTTGAACATATTGAAATTATGTAGGAAATTTTTAAAAATCAAAAACTTACCAGTGGTGGTTGAAACAGTCGTTGTTGTAGGTTCATCTAGATATCAAAAAATATTAAATGAGGTCAGCATTAAAACATACATAATATCATGCGACGAACTTTTTCCAATTGAAATTTTTGATGCACTTTCGATTGAAATATTAGTTTGAATTTTAGTTTTTTTAGTTAAAATTACTAAGCCTAATAATATGATTAAATTCGATCGTGATATGTACCTGACTCGCTCGATACATGGGGTGGATGTGGACGACAGCAGCATTGGTTAGTATCTGTTACTGTCATTTCGAGTCCTTTACCGCAAATTGCTGCATACGGGCAAATTTCTTTCTCGCCCAAACTGCATGTAGATTTGACTAGAACTCCACATCTGCTACGAGCGTACACGGCTAGAAAAAAAAATCATTTCAAAAATGATCGCAAAAGAATTCTATTTATTATTTATAACTTGCCTGACACAACCAAAAGTACAATAAAAATGGCAATCTTCATTTTGGTTTAAAGTTGGTTTAATGCTGACTTTGCTATTAAATTTTCTTCAAAATTCCTTCCAAACTGATCAATGATATCACAAACCTGTCGCTTTTATAGTAAGATTCTGGAAACAATTCATCGGTATTGGTTTAGATAATCGATCTATTGTATTATATCAAACCAGATATTTGGCACTCTTCACAAAACTTCCATTACTCTGTATTGAACTAAAAAATAACTTGTATACTTGAAGCATGAATAATTTAGCGCGTGTCCACAAGCGCCATTTGGTCATTCAGCAACTTTTCCATCTCAAAAATGTACATTTTCACATTAGTCATTTGGCAAACACGCACTGATTTTTATTTAGCTGAATATTGTCAGTAGTCACTACAAATCGATACGTGAGCTGAAAATACATGATCAATCAGCGCCAGCTCAAGCTGATCAGGATCATAACAAGTTCGACTTCGCTTTATTCCAATACGCCTTACAATGAATAAATTTCAATTGATTTACTTTTTTCGTCATTGATTTACTTAAAATTTACAGCATTTATAAATAAAAACAATGGAAAATTTTTCTCTGATGCCGAGAGATTTTTTTATTTGACCATGACCATTCTACACAATTTAAAAATTGATAATTCTCGATAATCGCTGTTGACCGTTTTTATTGAGCACCCTAAGAAGACTCTACTAGCTTACCGACTCACCAAAGGCCTTAAAAGAATATCCAAATATCATTTTCAATTGGCAGCTCTGGAATGAAAAAAATTTTAATGAGGGAAATTCAGGAAATCCGTTTTTGTTAGGCGGAACTTAAACTTACTCACGGTATGTTGTTCTTGAATATTCTTCAGGTGTCTTTACGAAGGTGAAATAATTTTGATATTTCACATTTATAAAGGTTGCTTATATTTAAGAACGGAAAATATCAAATAATTTCACTTTCAATGAGCTTTGATTTGTGTATCTTTTGAATTCAAAGCTTGTCTCCATTATTGAAAACGTTGACTGTTCCTATAACTTTTTTTTTAACAAATCAAGAACCGACATTACAATGTTTATATTAGATTTAATTGAGCCGGAAAGAAAAATGATTTTCATAAAATAACTAAAATGAAATTGCAATAAAAAAAAAGGTTTTAGCGAATTTCTGATATACTTTCAGCCATCATAAAATACTAAGCTTGAATTTGTGTTTGCACATTACGAATAACATTATCTATTTTTTTATGGCTCACGTAGAACTTTTGTACTCTGTACGGTTCCATTTGAACAGATGGCTCATTGTTTCTCAGTGTTGTAGTTGCTTAATCAAGTGTAGATAAATTACGAATTTGGCCCAGGAATAATAATAATAAGAATAACAATGAAACTTATTTATTTGAAATTGTTCTTTGTCGATTTGTCAAAATACGCTTCGTTAATAAACTTGAGGAGCTTTGTAGCTATGTCCTTACATGTGTCATATGACCAGCTGATGACTTTTGTGATTTGATACTTGTATGGTGATTGCATAAACATCGTATAGTATTTGCAAGTATGAGCAATAGTTATGTTGGATATTTCTTGAGCAAATTTCCTAGATTTCCGAAACGATTTGTATTTTTCAGAAGCTTTAACAATTTGCCATCGGACCTTTATTTTGCTTGGAATTTCCTTCAACTTCTCAGGACGAACTTTTTCTTTAACGTTCGACACTTTCAATTGAAATTTTTCCTTTTGAGCTTCCTTGATTTTTATCATGTTCTCCTTAATCTTCATAGATTTCATCAAGTCAGCACTTTTCTGTTGTGTCTTCATAAAAAATTCGCAAATTTTTGTCATTAATTTATCCAGCGCGAATTTCATAGATCGTTGCGGATATAAGTTGCTATTGATTTGTTGTTCTCGAAAATGTTTCATTATCTGAGATTCGTAGACAATTTTCTTATTACCTTCTTTCGTTTTGATTATGAAACATTTATCCTGTAACGGTTTCTTCCACTTCTGACAGTAATAGTAACTACGTGCCAAATTTAGTTGCTCCAAAATAAAAAATTTGCTATTCTGATAAATTGCACGAGACATTTTAAACTTTTTATTTCGAAACAAGTTTTTAAAACGTGTAGAAAAGCATGCTGAGATTGTTATGATGGAAATATACTGCCTTGGTTTCAGCAACAAGCAACTTTTGCGCATTTTTGTTCAGAAAAATAAGATGTTTGGACAAATGGTTTTAGCGAAAAACAATTATTATCTAATGACGCTGGTTGTTAACTGACAACTCATTCGCAGTTGGTACTGCATCTGCGATAACACATCTGTTCAAATTTAAAATTTTATCAATAAACCCAAAGTTTTTCTTTTTTTTTTTGTTATTTTTATTAAATTTTCAATATTTAATTGAATGCAACCATGCAGTCAAAATCTTTCGTGCTTTATCTCTAGTTTGGGTGTGTGAATGTTTCTTTTTTTTATTACGGATTTGAATGCTGAATACCAAATTGCTTTTGACATTCTGTATAATTGCGCATGCTGGTGTGTGTTTGTGAGTGAAAGAGATCGTTATAACACAAAAGAAAATAACACTTTTGGTAGAGACTTTATTTTACGCAATTCTCAAAACCCCTAGCTTTACTGATGAAGAATCTATTCACTGTTTGCTCTTATTTTGGAGTTTAGTTTTTCTCAGATTTTTCTAATCGTTTGTTTGCAATGTATCTGAGAACGCGATTGCCAGTAAGAAACGTGAAAATGGCAATCGGCAGCAAGTACTTAATTGTCTGGAACATGTCAAGTTTCAGCCAAAAGCAAAGGAATAATGAGAAAATGGCTCCCAATCCACCATGGAATCCGATTGCACTCAAGCTAAATGAAAAGTTTGAGGCATTGATACCGATTCGTCCCCAAATGATGAAAAGTATGAGAATTGGCGCAAGACAAAGAACTGTAAACAGATCGGAAAAGAAGCGTGGCGGTCTCTTTTCTGGCTCACGGAACAAATGGTGGATTTCCGGCCGTGCTTGACGCAATGGAGCAGTTGTTATTGTATCCTTTTTGCCTTCCAATGAGAATTTAATCGTCAATTCGCCCAGCGGTCTCACAAATGAATTAGCAAGTGATGAATCACCAATCACCAGATCAACGGAATAAACCCCTGAACGTGAACCAAAATCACCTGATCGAAGTCCAACGTCCATTTCAAATTTGTAGGCCTTTGCAACATCTGGTTCGGCAATGAAGATAATTTCAGCACCAGATTTATCAGTAAATCGAACAAACGCTTGATGAACAGTCATCACTTTGTTGGTTATTGCATCGAACAAATCAAATCGGAGATTGACTTTCTGCTGATGGTCCAATGTGTACATTTCAGGGAACTTCTTATCACCTTCAAGAACAACCTTTTTCGATGGTGTCTGTGAATCAGTCTCAGCAATAGAAACTTCCACTTTGTCTAATCGCACTTTACCCAATACGGTCATGGCTAATCCAGATTGTTTAAAATCACCAGCAACAACTTCAACTTTGTATGCTCCCTTTGGCAAATTCTTTGACTTCAGATCAAGCTTATAAAGTGTCAAATCAGCAGCAACTGGTGCCAAATTCTCACCGTCAATAACTTTCTGATTTGATGTTTTCGGGGTAACAGTCAATTTCACTACTGCTGGTTTTTCCTTCAATGGCTCTCCAAGCAGATCACAAATGCGAATTTTCAGAATTGGGCTTTCAGGTGGCAATTGTCCATTATCAGCAATTCGAACTGCAATTGGGGCGATGGCTTTTTGATCCATGATAATTCTGAGTGATTCCAGAAGAACGCTGGCGCCTTTCGCTGTTGTGACTGAACGACGCGAGAGGAAGTATGTTGCGAATTTAACCGTTTGATCAGTGGTTAATGGAGCGGGCTTATCGTTTGCTGCAGTTACTTTGAAAGCACCATTAATGACAAGCGATGTTATACTTAATCCACCTTCGAATTGGAGAATTTTTCCATCGACTTCATCAGCCTGTGCAATGGCGTCCTCAACACGATCAACAACAAATGTAGCTGCTGGGCCGAGTTCACTTGCCATGTAGAAGCTGAAACCGAGTGATTGAAGAGAATCATCCTTTTTGAGGAGAGTCTGTAGATTTTTAGCGAGCTTTTGCTTAATAGCATCTTGAAGGAACGATGGATCAAGCGATTTCTGTGCGAAGAAATTGTAAAACATTTCCTGTGCCGATGTAAATTCCTTATCAAAGGTTGATTTTAACTGTGTAACAATAGCGGCTGGGATTTTTTCACTGCACAATAATGTCGTGCTAGATCCAATGTAATAGTAGTTCTTCTCAAAGTCCTAAAAACAAAGCGAATAATTTATTCACCGATTCTACGACTCCAATATAATAACTCACATTGAGCTTGGATTCTGAATGCAAATCCTCAAGTTTTTTACACAAGTTGGCCTTTTCATTGGCTGGAATGGCTTTTGAACTGATGACTGAATAATAGACGGACTGGAGGTCAGACGATTTCAGCCCATCAGCGAAAATCTGTTGTAGTCTTTGGTGATCCGGCTTAGCGAGGAAATTATCAATAGTTCGCGTGGCATTGACGATAGACACAATTGCCAGCAGCAATACTATAACTGCAATAATAATGATCACTAGTAGGATACTAAATAACAACAATCGGGATCACTTTATATTCAGAGATCAATAATGGAAATAACATAATTAAAAGATCCAAATGATAAACATAAAATAAATTTTAATGCATTTTCCAGCTTATTTTATCGTCTCCGATAACGAGAGCTTCACAACCAGGTGGTTACTTACAAAAGTGTCTCATTTTTTAGTTTGAATTCTGTCCTAATCCACTTTTTATGAGATTTCTAATAATTTTAACTTGTTTCTGCTGCCGGCTACGTGTATTTCGGGGGAATAAAACAAAGGCATTTGTTATTTCAAAATGTACACTGGAAAAGACGTTAAAAATTTATCATGCGCTAAGTAGTTTAAATTTTATGATACAAATATTTTATTCAACGTAACTTTATCAGGATATGTTTTCAAGGTAAATAATATCTTTAGAAAATAATGACGGAAAAATGATTCTGTAAACTTTTTACAACTAATAATTATTTTCTTAAGCGCGTCTCGGTATTTCTTGCAACTTTCTTGTCTGAAGAAATGCGCTAATGTACTCATAAAAGATCGCACCTTGTTCCGGGATCTCCATTAAGAATTTATGATAATATTCTTGACCTGGTGCACAACCCTCCGATGTCGTAAATCACAAGAGTTACCGTTAAAGCTTTTATTTTTTATGTTATATATGTAGTTCCATTTAATCTTTGCAAGTATTAAAGAAGAAGGATCCCCAAAAAAAAGATGTGTTATTTCTCAAAAACAGTCCAAAATATTTCTGATATACCTTCGGCAATAATTTTATGACATCAGAGCAAAAATTCTCTCGCTGGAGAATGTGTAGTGGGGGATTCAGCTTCTTATAAACGAAACTGATTCTCACGTTATTTGCTTAGTTCATATTGAGATTTTCAGCTAGAAACAGCGAAACGTTTAAGAGCAGAATTGTGCAAATATTATACAGAAATAAAAAAAAATTCATCATGAATAGTTTGCTGTTAAAAGTTAGTGGTGCTGTAGGATTACTCTTGATCGGTGTCATTATCTGTTCGGCTGATGTTTCGCATATAGGTAATATTAATTAAAATTAGTTAACTCTCTCGCACATCATATTATATTTTACAAAATGTTTATGACCTCTTGGAAATGCACTAAATATGTAGACACAATTTCTTCAGGATTTTAAAACGTAAAAACCAATCTGGATCGACAAGATTACGAATATGAAAAATTTCTATAAATATCATTTCTTGATTTAAGAATGTTGTCCAAAAAAAAGCAGCAGAAGTTTTTATTTTTTTTTTTGTTTGTTATTAATTTCGGATGACAATGCATTGGAAGAAAACTAGTTGATGACTAATGATGCCTTGAGGCCCTGTTGGCTTTGTTTGTCGCGAGATAGTTTTAAATTTATTTAATAATTTTGTTCAACTTTGATTTCATGTCGTTTACCACGCATTGAAATTGACATACAACAATTTATTGTGCACGTTTCCTCTCTCTCTCTCTCTGATTCTGAGGGTTTTATGAGTTTATTAAACTTTGTTCCGGTATTATGATGTACGTCGAATGACCAGATCGGACAATAGTAAAGTTTACAGCGTTAGCGATGGCACTCGACACGCAAATCAATTTCAAGTTGTAAATGCGAAACAATTTATTTCTTTCTTATTGATCCCACGCACGCGTTTCAATGTCGCAGTTTAATTTGTAAATTTCTACTAAGCAACATTTCGTTACCTTTACCATTCCATTGTTTTATAAAAAAAAATCATTCACGTGGTGGCACACGATTTTTTTTTTTCACCATAATTCATGAATCCGCACACGATGATCATTTTCATATTTGTTCAATTTGTGGTCACAATAGAAATGTTAAGTGGCGATCATCCAAATAAAGCACGATCAATTAAAAGTATAAATTAAGTTTTCGAATTTGCATTTTATTGAATCGCCTAATGTCGACGCTGCTTGATCATGGGAATAATTGAGAGATGAATATGAAGGTCACAAGGAATTCCCTCGGAATTGTGCAATGCCTAAAGTTTCAATGTTGCTTCAATGATTCATTTGTTTATGATTCGTCGTTTTTTTTTAGTTCGAGACGAATCATTGCCAGTCACTGATGTTTGTCTGGGATGTATTTGTGAAGCGAGCTCTGGATGCAATCGTACACTACAATGTAATGGCGAAGTTTGTGGACTATTTAGAATAACTTGGGCATATTGGTCAGATGCGGGCAAACCAACACAATCTGGCGAAACGCCCGATACGCCAAATGGTGAGTAAAATTGCTAATTAATTTTTTTTTTTTAAGAAAACAAAATGAGCGATAAAGATCTCGCTGAAGAAAAATAAACAACTATAATTTGATTTTTTGTTGATGAGAATCCGGCTTTTGTAAAATATTTTAATAAATAACGTCATTTCAGCATATCCGAATTGCGTAAACGAGCCATTTTGTGCAGCAAGGGCAGTTCAGGGCTACATGAGAAAATTCGGCCAGGATTGCAATGGCGATAATGTCATCAACTGTTATGATTTTGCGGCAATTCATAAATTTGGAGGTTATGGTTGCAAAGGGGACCTTCCTTTTTCTTACAAGAATTCTTTCGACCAATGTATAGCTTATGCAATCAGTCAAAGTAATCAAGCCGCACAAGGTTGATGCAACCAATAATTGCATATTTTTTCATTTTGAATAAGTTTGATCGTTCTTTAATGACGTCCCTCCATTTCCGCTATCAAGCCATTAATGCATAAAATAATTCCTAAATCTATTTAATGTCATTTTTTACTCACAAAAATCTTTTAATAAAAAGAAACACTTTCTTGAAAGCTAAAAAATGAACTCGTTATCACTAGCTCCAATAAATTAGATGTCGTCATTAACTCATAAATTAATTGAGATAAGCTTCTTCAACCGAATTCAAGTACTTGCTGCCCGAAAGCGTAATTCTCTGCGGCTTATCAGTCTCCATTAAAAATTTCAGGAGTTAAGATGCTAGTGCAAGAAATCTACAGTGCCTTTGGGTTTATGTTCATAATTTGCATTGCCGGTCTAAGTCATTATTTGCTTCATCGTATAGACGTACAAGTGTTGTCGGAATTCAGTGAAGTAAACATCATTGAGATGAGAATCTTCTTAACAAGAATCACTTTGTGACATCGATTTTCCTCACTATCTATCTAATTTGTCATTTTTATTGTCAGCCATTCCATCCATCATCGTTTATTGCCACTCGAGCCTATGATGATTTACAAGTCCTCAATGATATCGGTGATTTACTTTTAATGTTGTTACATTATTATAGGTTTCTTATCAATTATGATTTATTCTTTTATTACATCAATTATTATCGACGGCTGTTCAACAGGCCCGAAAGTGACAGGATCCATTGCTAACGAAGTTATCACGGTAAATTATCTACTGAAACGTAGCAATGAAATAAAAGCGGCATATAACAACGTATCGGAAATAACAATTGATCATCAACTTGTTACTGGACATCACATCATTTCTGCTTACTATTTGAATGTTCAAAATGTTGTTGTCAAACTGCACGGAAAGACGACTGATGTTGCAGTTATGATAAATTGTCATTTCGATACAGAAGCAGGATCACCTGGTGCAAGTGATGACGGTGTTAATTGTTGTATAATGCTTGAAGCGCTACGTGTCATGGCCAAAAGTGGTCATAAGAATGATTATTCCGTAATATTTCTATTCAATGGCAATGAAGAAGGAAAACTTGAAGGCCTTCAAGCATCACATGGATTTATTTCGCAACATAAATGGGCAAAGGATATTAAAGCATTCATTAACTTGGACAGCATCGGTGCGAATGGACGTGAGCTATTGGCGCGCAGTGGTCCAAAGCATAGTTGGCTTCTCGATAAATATCATCAAAGTGTCGACAATCCATTCGCACAAACAATGAGCGAAGAAATTTTTGAAAGTGGACTCATTAAAGCGGGCACTGATTTTGAAACGTTTCGTGATGTTGCTCACATTCCAGGACTAGACATGGCATATACTGATAACACTCAAGTTTATCACACATCTTTTGATCACATTCGTTATGTGAAAATTGATGCAATTCAAAAAACAGGAAATCACATTTTAAAATTACTTCAAGTGATGGCAAATTCAAATGAGCTTCTGAATCCACCCGAAGGTTCCCCATCAGTTTACTTCGATTTTTTGGGATTTTTTTTCGTATCTTATTCTTCGAGCTTTGGAATAGTTACCAATTGTATTGTTAGCATTTGTGCATTTTTCCTTCCATTTTTAATGCACATAGAATTCAAAATGAAAAATTTGGCAACAGTGCTGAAGTTAACACTGATAAGCTTTTTCACCTTTCTTATCAGCGTCATCTTATCGCTGGGAATAACTATTGGAATGGGGTTTTTAATGAATGCCGTCGACAATGCAATGTTTTGGTTTAACGCAACAATTCTCTCGATTGGCGTTTACAGTTCATTGGCAATTATCATTCAAATTGTTGTACATCACATCAGTTTTATACTTTTTGAACATTTCATAAGCAACCTGATGTTTACAGAGCGCAATAAGCTTTTCGCACAACTTAATGGAGTTAATCTATTTTGGGCAATTCTCACGATAACGATTTCGGTACTTGGTATCAGATCCAGTTATATCACAATGTTACTTCTTTTCATATCACTGTGCACAAATGTTTTAATTTGGCTTTTGAACTTTGCAATGCCGAAATTACGCAAGTTTAAAATTACATCCTAGTTCAAATATTTCAGTTGACCTAATTAATTTTTTTTTTCGCAGGAGTTCATGCTTGGATTTTTATTCACTTCTTTGGTCACAGCTTCTCATTCATATGGATCGTCTATGGAATGCTCACTTTATGGAAAGTGCTTATAGGAATTTCCGAGAAAACTTATAATTCAAATCCTGAATTAATTATAAGCGCACTTTGTGCTCTTATGGCGATTTTATCGCTGAGTTATTTTGTAAGTTTCATTGAGTGACATTTAGACAATAATAATTTGATTTTCTTTTTTTCCAGATCCCATTGACATCACTTGTGAGAAATAAAGCTGTTTTGTATTCGGCCTTGATTGCTGCATTCGTGATCTCAGTGATATTGTCTTTAACCTCTCCTGGATTTCCATACAATGGTTCAATTATTTCACCCCGAGTTCAGCGTCATTACGTTACACACACAAAAAGGACATTTTATGATACGAATGGCAACGTTGAATTTACAGATATTGGATTTTATATCCTTGAAAATGAAAGAAACTCTAAAAGAACTTTGTATAGAATTTTTGATCCTGCCGAGCTAATGCAAAAGGATGATGATATCATGTGCATCACGGAAGCTTTCTGTGGTTTTCCGAGTTACAATCTCACAAAAGCTTTTTGGAAGAAAGCCACAGATAAGCCTTTGATTTTACCATCGAAACTGAAAATGACATCATCAAATCAATCAGAAAGCATCGTTGAAATGAATTTCTCACTAGCTCTTCAATATTTAACACTTCTCTATGTTACTCTAAGTAATGATGCTGAGCTGGTTAGCAGCTCTAAACCTTTAAGAATAACACGGTGGATGGATTTTGAGACACGTTATGCAAAATTAGTTGTTGGCAAAGCTTTTGATGAACCATTTTTATTGTCTTTGAAATTAAATAGAAAATCTTCCGATTCAAATTATCTCGTCAAAGTCACTGTCGTTACACTTGACCAGACTTTTGATAATAATCCAATGGAACCAGAATTTCAAAATCTTGTTTCGAAATTTCCCAGTTATACGTTTATTCAAACACATCAAGCCGATGTCTCATCATATGCATTTAAATAAAATTTTATTAAACATTTTCGCAAATTCATTCAATTTCGCGAAGACAAATTTGTGAACAACATTCAGGAAATGGTAATGATAAATCCGGACCATATTCATCGCAAATATCAGTTTGTACCAATGGACAGCCATTTATTTCAAGATGAAAATCCGCACTGCATGAGATCTTTTCGCAATTTCCATCATCGTCACTATGGCCCGGAAGTAAAATGTAATTTTCATATTTACAAACTTCAAAGCATTTTCCTCTGTTACACAAAGTTTCCATTGTATTTGGAATGTAAATGGTCTCCAATCGAACGAAGCTTAAAACACTTAAGATAGTTAATATAATCAGAAGAAGCTTCATCGCTTCAAGCTTAAGCAACAAATGAAATATTTTAAGGAAAATAAACTTCAAAAAATATTTAATTGAAGCGATTTATTTCTATTTTATCAGTTTGTGATAAGAAAAATAGTTTTAAACAATCAAAAGCACATGAAATTCAGTAAATCGTGATGCGATAAAAATAACAACAAAAAAAAAGTTTATTTATTTGATTTTGGCTTATGGAGCAATGTTTCCATAATTTTGCCTTCCATCGCTGATTGGAAAACAAACGATGACAAAACGATGTATTTCACAGTGGTATTGCTGTTGCTGCTCGCCGCCGCCAATGGCCGATCTGTTACAATAAATTCGGCCTCAAGTTTGTTCTCGGTGACTTTGCCGTTACACAATAAAATCACTTCGCGTATGTAATCAACTTTCTTTTCAGAGTCAATTGTATCACGATTCAAATAAAATTTACCGCAATGAGCAAATGTCATATTTTTAAAATCTTTGCCGAGGATTGAACGCTCATTTACCTGCAATTTTAGGAAAATTGTCAATTACCGGAAATTTTAAGGTTAATAATTTTTGGTTTTTACCTTATTGGAATTGCACACTTGCTGATAAAGTGTAGTCTCCAGCCATTTGTTAGCTTCAATTGATTTATGAATCCAATTTGGTGAAACAATTGTACATTGACGAATAACACCTCGCAACAAATTCATTGTTCGATCTGTTGTATTAGTCACAACGTGAGTTGTTCTAGCTGTCACTTCCTGCTCAACTCGTCCACCTAATTTAAGAACTGCCTGCATGATATTTGTGCCAAAAAAATATTTGTAATGTTTAATTTAATCTTTATTTAATCCATCATGGATGAGCTTGTCATATAGGAAATTCTACCAATTTGTCTAATTTAATTAAATAATGAATCTCAAATAGAAAACGAAAAAAGACTACAAGTTTAATGAAAAATCAACTCAGTTATTACTCACAGTTTGAAGAATTTGCTTATCAGTCGATGACATGTTTGTGCAGACAATGAATTTCGTCTCTGGCTTTTTCTCGATGATTGCTTTTGATTTTACAATCGTTTCCTTCGGCTTATCAGTTTTGAAGAATGAAATGGTTTTGCGACGATTAGTCTGCGGTTCAACTGACTTTCTTTGTGGAACTGATGTCGTTTTAACAACTTTTTTAACAGGTTTGACGATCTGTCGCTTCTTTTCTGATTTCTTCATTGTTTCATCGATATTCTCCTTGTGATCTTCGGACATTTCGTGGTCCTCAATGTTGAACAACTTGCGTTTGCGAACAACCTGTGGTTTGTTTAATTGAGTGGAATGCGTCAGAAAGCAGTCTATTTGACGTTCAATTGGTTTATCTGCTGGCGTCAGGAGAGGGATATCATTTATTTTATTTTGGCTGTTTTGACTAATGACTTTGCAATTGATGTCCAAAATATTCATGGAAATATCAAAAATGCTGCGACGACTACTCTTAGAGATACGATTTGCTGAATTAAATACGATTTTTTCACCTGAACCGCCTAATGGCGGAGTATTTTCATCATTTTTGTTGGATTCTTGTGAAAGCAGAAGCGGCGTAAATAATGTTCTTCGTCGGTTCAGTGGCTTCTCAGCAATTTCAGTTTGTTCCATTGGATTTGGTGTAAACGTCGTAAAACGTCTGTTCTTCTTCCACGCATCCATGTCGCCATTAAGAGATTCAATATTCATTCCTTTAGGTGTCAAGATTGAAGTGTTTACAATATTATCTGCTTGATCCTGCATAGTTAGTTCCATGCTTGTGCTGTCATCTCTTTCATTTTCCTCTATAATTGTGTCTTCATCAGAAAACTCAGCAATAGATTTCACATTTGGTGTATCTTGACTAATCACACATTGCTCCGCAAGAGATTTGCCACATAAAACCTTTGCGATATCCGGTTGCATCGATTTCGGGCGACGAAAACGTTTGTATAATTCTGGGTGTTCATATCGATCGAGATTCGATATTGTAAACTTTGATGGATCAACAAGTCGTCGCTGATATTTGCAAGTATCGATCCAAAGAATAGTTGTGACTGGAATTCCTAGTTTCTTCGCTTGATTATAAGTCGATAGCAGGCCATCCTTGAAGATCACATGAGTTGTATTTTTGTAAAGTTTCTCATTAACATTGATGCCATTTGTCAGAAGTTTGTTTTTGATTCCCGCTGAACGATTGTCATCTCCTGAACGAACTTCAACATAAATGCAACAGCCAGCGAAAATTTCGCGAAGTGTTTTCGGTTTTGGTGGCTCAGTTATCATTCTTTCTTCCTCCGTAACAAGATCTTGCTCCTCGTGAGGTATGTCGAATATCTGATAGTTTGCTTTTCTGTAGCCTGGTGATTTTAAAGCTTTATTAGCTCTTATCCTTGCTGCAGCTGAGGGGCTGTTCAAGTCGCGACGTATCCTTGCCATAATGGGATCAGTAGCCTTCGGCGTCTCGCTGGTATTTTTATTTTGTGTTGGAGCTGAAAGCAGATGGATTAGGGTTCTGATAAAATACAACATTCTGGCTTCTTACATTTTGGGAATGCACTTGCAAGCAATGGACTCGACGCAGCAGTCGAACTTCTTTTTTGTTCATTTTGGATGTGATTAAGTGAGCTTTTTCTGTTATTAGAAACAGCAGAAATTGATTTTCTCATCGGTGTTCGCATATCAGTCATGTTTATCACATTTATCAGACTTTTGGTTTAGGAATGAAATAAACTGTCCATAGAGGAAAATAACCTTTGCCGTTTTTCGGTTAACTGAGATTGAAAGATTGAAACACAGGCAAAAGAAACCGTTGCAAAGGGTCAATTTCGAAGGGTTTGCGTCTACAACAGTATCGTCCATATGTCCAATAATGCCGTATGCAATTTTAGGGCGAATTCGAATTGGCCGTAAGAAGTTTGCAAAACAGAGAAGAGGGTTAAAGAAAAGGCACCTGACTAAAAATGCATCGAAGAGCTGTTCTTGGTTTATATAAAGGTAATTATGGATGAGAAGTTGTAACATGTACTTATCATAATTCTTTATAGATTTGGTCCGCTACGGAAAAACACTGCAATATACAGATAAAGACTATTACATGAAAAGAGTTAAACTTGAATTCATCAATAACCGAGAACTCTCTACGAACGAAATTCCTTATTGCATCAGGCAGGGACGTGTTTTCCTGCTTAGTAGAAATGTTTTGTAAATTAATCTCTAGTTCCTTAGTCATCGCCACCAAAGTTCCTCCGTGTATTAGAAGATCTGATTTCCGATATATCAGCAGAATGAGTCAGAAGCTCGATATCTCTAAGCGACCCAGACTGGTTGAGAAGGAATTGGAGGAACAGTTTGTTAGAGGAGATGGACCTGGTGGACAATCCGTTCAGACGACAAACAACTGCGTTGTTCTTAAGCATTTACCTACAGGATTTGTTGTTAAGTTCCATGGAACAAGGTATGATTAGCTTAGCAGTAGTTTATTTTAATGCAGCATGTGTTACAAAAAATGCATATATTTTTTTTTTCTACATTAGATCATTGCATAAGAATCGTGAAGAAGCTCGAAAACTGATGATTGCGAAACTAGATGAATTTTTTAACAAGGAGGATTCAGTTGAGAACCAAAGGAAGCGTCTTGAAAAAATAAAGTTTAGTAAAATGCAGAGCAAAAATCTGAAATTGCGTGATCTAAAGGCCAAATTCAAGGAAGGTTTGGATGACGATAAGACTAAGAATTTAAATTTGATAAAAGAACCACAATAAATTCCATGCATAGCCTTTGAAAAGTAAACTTTTTGTGTGATTATTATATTGTTGATATTTGTTCAGTAAGTAATTGTTCTCCGGTAGCTTTTCACCTTATGTCACCTCTGCCTGAATCATTTTCTCATGTTGATCAATTCTTCGGTTCATCGTATATAAATGAATCTTTATTTTAGAGACGTGACATATTAAAATTAAGAAATTCTCAATTAGTCATATCTAATGTAGGGCTCTGTGACGAACGCGAGCTGTCAGCACTTGAAAGTGTTTCAACTTCACGTTGCTGTTGCAAGCGACCAACAACGCCTTCTTTCGGCTTGTCCTTTGACTTATGTTTGTGCTTCTTATGTTTCTTATGCTTTTTCTTATCCTTTTTCTTTTTCTTCTGTAAAAAAAATTAATAAATTTCGCTGTGTGAATTTGAAATTGTTCTTTATCTCACCTTCGAACCGTGTTCAGTTTTAAGTTCATCTTTAACGCCAGGAAATGCTGAAACGTCAAGACTCAATTGTGAATGAGAATTGTCTGATCCATAATCAGTTCTGATACGTTTACTACTCGGTCCCGCCATATCAACATCGCTGACTTCAATTGGCTGCAACTTAATAATTTCGGAAAATTTTGTTTCTTCTAAAATTTCCGTTTCAGCTTTCACTGCAGCATCACCTTGCGTCTCAATGATCATTAAATCGTCATCTTCCTGCTTTATAATCTGCTCTTCGATAGGTTCTGTTTCAATTTCGATAGATTTAAAATCACCTTCAATTGTTGCTTCCGGAATAACTTCCTTTACATCAACTAGTTGATCATCTAATTCAATTTTCATTTCATGATCGTCGCTCGGAATTGCTTCAATTTTTTGAGGCTGATAAAGAGCAGCAAGTTCTGGATTTTTAATTGTAGATGGTTCCTTCATGCCATACAGTGCATAATACAAATCAACCATATCACATCTGAGCATAGTGTCATGTGATAATTTGGAATTCATATTTATCCAAATGTGTTCCCGTAATTCGTGACGATTCAAGCGATGAGAACGTCCTCGTTCAAACGGTGGATTCTCAACCATCAAACGAGCAAGCTGATGACGTGCTTCCGGATCAGGATCGCTTTCAAGCAATTGTAATAAATGTTCCATGTCTTCCCATCGGCCATCAACTTTCATGAAATCCACGAGACATTCCATCGCAGCCAAACGGACATCAATGTAT
This sequence comes from Propsilocerus akamusi, assembly GCA_018397935.1. Lineage (NCBI taxonomy): Eukaryota > Metazoa > Arthropoda > Insecta > Diptera > Chironomidae > Propsilocerus > Propsilocerus akamusi. The sequence goes on along the minus strand of CM031468.1, from coordinate 19,392,519 downwards.
TGACCGTATTCAGCATAACTTCTATATATCTTTGAGCTTGGTGGTATGTGCCCGCACTTTTGTAACTTTCGAATGACTTTCAGACATGAAACTGTTACACGATATTTATATGATGGCAAATATTTTTCAAGATTCAGAATCCTTGTGACTTCCTCCAGAACTAATTTTGCATCAGCCGTTAAATTGTCAGATGTAATTTTTGTGCCCTGTTGAATGACAGAAATGACAGGCGTAATTGAATCTCCAAGAGCATCTATAAGAGCTGCTCGGTAGTAGACATCGGAATAATGATTCTTGACATTGTCATTATACTTGAAAAGATCTAACAGAAAACGCATTATCTCTGGTGGACAGATGCCGTGAGCTGATCTCAAACCAGCCATAGCAACTGGTATTGTTTTTTGTAGGAAATAATGTTGAAAGTTATCGAAATTATTTTGCTTCACAATGTGCGGTGCTGAGAATGATCCAAAAAGTTTCCGAAAAATGTTTAACATCGCTGGCGGTCCTTGCCACTGGTGCATTGAATTTGCAACTTTTGTCAAACACTTGGCGGCTTCACAACGAACCTCATAGAAGCACTGCTCACTCTCAATGACATCAGTCAATGCCATACGTGTTGCAGCCGTTGCAAACTTTTCTAAAGCCGAAATAGCATCCAATTGTGCTGTAACATCTCGTTCGTGACGCAACTGAAATTGCCACTGAAAATCTGGTTGCTCACAGTTCACATGACGCATAAGTGTCATTTCTGGATCTAAACGAATCCACAAAACAGGCGATTCATCCATAACTGTGAGATCCATTTCCACTTCCTCACCAGTGCACAAAGGAATCTTCTTCTTTTTATTTCTACGTGATTTACTGTGACATGTGATGTCAGCTTTGACTATTGTATTTTCAATTTGAAGCGTGTGCTTGAAGGTTCCATCAAGTTCTTGAAGTTGCACCAATAATGGACCAACATACTTTCTCACTCCTTTATGATTTACAGATTCCTGACGAATTTCCAGCTCAATCGTGTTTCTTTTGCGATTAAAGACAGAAGTCAGCGAGAACTTTGCATGTCCACCCGTTCGAACCCACTGATCAATAAACACAGCCATATCTTTTCCAGTCACGGTGAAGATGGCTTTTGTAAATACGTTCGTTGAGATGAGCAGTTGATGCCATAAGCCCGCACTAATTTTAGTAATAGCAGCATTTGTTGCCAACGCCAGTTGCTTGTTAAACACTTGAAGAAGCAATTCCTGACCAATGCGATGTTCCAACATTCTTATGACCAAATGTGCTTTCTTTCGCATCATTTCAACATATCTTGGTGACATGGTGTGGAGTGTCTTGATAGGAAAGTAATGAGCACTTTCAACTTTTTGATTTTCAACCACCTTCGTTGATTGATTAGCAACGGGCAGTGGTGCTGGCGGTTGACTTGGATCCAAGATTATTCCACCATATTTTTCTTCATACTTTACCACTTCCGCCAGTTCTCGTCGAATCCATGCACGATAAGCATTGTTACCAAAACATTTCTTGTTGTAAAATCCATTCAAATATTCAGCAATGCCACGAGCCAGCCAGACATCATTCCAATTTTTCATTGTAATGAAGCAACCGAAGAACTGTTCTGCAATAGCCTTGGACATGATCGTTCGAGACGTAAAAGTTTGATCAATGATTGCAATGGAATGAAGTAAATTTGTGCTTAAAATGGTCATTGTTGCATAAGCGTGTGATTGTCCTTCGAGCTCATCTACGAACACTTGCTTGTAACACGAAAATGGATATCTTGTTGCCAAAACTTCCTCGTAGAATTCAAATGCCTCGTGCATATATCGAACTGTATTTTTTAACAATGGCAAAAGATTCGGTAGACAGAAATGTGTCACTTCATGCATGTGCGGATCCACATAAATCTCAAATGGCCCAACAGCCAAAGCGATGTTTGGTGCACAAATCGGCGTATTTACAACATAATGAAATGTCTTACGCCGTAAGTCTGGTGTTGCTATAACCTCCACCAGATCCCCGCATGAAACCGCAGTCATCTTCTCGTCAACAGTAAATTCAAGCTTCCAGGTACATGGTTCGGCATAAGAATCTACACAAGGAAACCATAAGCGTGATGAATTTTCATGTCCGTATGTAAACATGTGGGCTCCAAGATCATACAAAGCGTTAGGATTGTCTGAGCCATCATTAGGAATAGCGAAATGAACTCCGCCAGATGGTTCCTCCAGAGAAAACTCTATCCCAACGCGTAATCCTCGACCTTCACCGATCAGATGATTAGCTTCAGCGGGAATAACAATGATAAGTTCACCAGCATTTACATCAGGATCAATTTGTTGCGCTGCGGCCAGATGATACTTTGAGAAGTTCTCAAGTGAACGTCTTAAATTTATTTCAAATTAAAACCATTTTCTGTTAGAAAATTATTGTTTACTTACGTCTTTAGATCATCTTGGCATATATCAATGAATGGATCAAAATAATGAAACTGAGCTTCATAGGTATCATTGAGAATAGCTTTGTAGATCCGCAATTGCTTGGCATTTAATTTTATATATTTGAGTGTTTCTCGTGTTGGTACAATCGTCAGCTCAACGAAGCCCTTTAAAAATCAGAAATTTATTCAGATACGCTCAGACATTGTACTTTATTTAACTTACAATAATGCTCTTACGCTCAAATGAAATCTGAGGCACGGATAAGATTTGATGAGCTGTAAAGTAAGAAAAGAGCATGAAATAAATCGAAATTAAAATATTCCGGAGGATACTTATAATTTAAACGGTCGCGAGATGTCTTCTAGCTTGCTTTCCCTCTTCATTTTCTCATATTTTGACCGCTTTCAAAACTTTTCCTAAATGAAATTTTTTTTTGTTTACAATTTTTTTGTGCTTGTTCAGTTTATCGAGCAAATTTTGGTTCAAGTTTGCAGAAAAAATTGACATGGTAAATGCGTTCTGGATATTTTATTCTCATAATTTTTAAAAAGTGATTTAGAGCAGTTCTAATCGTTCTTATGAGTAGTTGAATTGTGAATTGTCGTGACTCATTGTGCAACATCAGGGTGATGCTGATAAGCAAACTTTGAAATGTGAATCGTCATCAAATTTAGATGAAGTTCTCTTTGCAGGTTTTGATGATTTGGAACATTTATAATTTTTTGTTCAATGTCTCTCTGAAATAATCTTTACACTCCAAATAATTAATTAAGCAAATGCTTGTGACATCCTTAAAAATTCTACGTGTCTGCAATAATTCATCGATAGTCAAATTTTAAAGCAAGCACAATGAGTGAAAATAATAATAAATCAATAACTCCGCAACCCTCCAACGATGTTTCGAAGCAAGGATTCCTTCTAAAATGGACAAACTACCTAAAAGGTGAGCCCAGCAGCAACATTCCTGTAAACCGTCATTCACATTCCGTCACATTTCAGGCTATCAAAAGCGCTGGTTTGTGCTTTCGAATGGAATTTTATCTTACTATCGGTGAGTTCTTCTTATTTCTCTGTCTACATCATCAACGCACTTTTTATTATTATTATTCATTCTATTGTGCTGGATGTCTTTCCAATTGGTGTTTAATTTAAAATAAAAAAAAAAATGTTATTTCATGGTGTGTTTACGTAATGATTTCCTCTTTCATATTTTTTTTTAATCTCCATGACCTGTTTTAAAACCACAAAAAATCTTTTCCCTCTCTACTCCTAAGACAATCTTACACAATCATTTAATTTTAGTTGCTATATCAATTGACAGCTAATAACTCGAGTTAAAGCTTTTCTTGGTTTGCTTAATTTATGAGCTTTTTAATTTTTATGATTTGTTCTCTCCCCACCATTCATCAAGTGAGTGCATTTGTCGACCTTGACGTTTTGTTATCGATTGCATTATATATTTTATACGGTTTTTCATTAAACAGGTGGCGATAAAATTTTATATATCCAACTCGCTGATAAACGCTTTTGAATTCAATTCACTGAAAAATTTTAAATGTCCCGCAATGTCCATCTACAAAATCCACTTCATAGCTTATCAAAAAAAAAAAAATGAAAATAAAAAATCCGCAGCTGTAACAGATTTGTAACAATAAAAATGATTTGAATTGAGGTTCATTGTGATAAGATAATCGAAAAATATTGTTCTCATATGATTTGCCAAACATGTGAATTGAGCGATCGATATAATGCTAGACAACACGAGCTGATGTAAAATTAAAAATCTCTTCCCTTCTTTACCTTTACAAGCGGCGCCCGTTCTTAAATCCAATACGAAAAAATATCAATTTTCATTAATTTTTTTTTTTCATCAATTTCTGATGTTTTATATTGATTTAAGTTTTTTTTTTATGGTACCATGAATATCCTTACCATATTGGCACAGTGTGTTATGCACGAATGGCCAGGTCGTTGAATGGATGGATGTAGCTTGATGTTTATTCGTGACTTAACGTGGTGGTGATGATGTGTGCTGCATGTCAATAATTTGGGGGAATATTAGCTCTTTACATCTAACAATTCGTGCCTGTTTGCATTCACAGCAAGCTGTAAACCGAAATTAACAAAACAGTTTCATAATCAGGACATATTCCATGGGTTTTCATGCAAATTCCATTCGATCCTAATTTCTTTCTTTTTTTTATAATTTTGCTTTTTTTTTCTTCCCAATTTTTTTTTTTTTTAATTTGATTTGATTCTCATCCGTGTGGTTTTGATATTTCTTAATAATTCATCACTTACCAATGGAATTGGCAATGATTAAATTTCAAAAAATGCACTTAAAAAAACATTCCACAAATTTTTCCACCACACGTTTGCTAATTTATAATGAATGAATGATATCAGAAAGTGCAAGAAGAAAAGCAAAAAATCAAATCTCAAGATTTTGGAGGCATCCGAAAATGATATTAAACCTGTCGATAGCAAACGTTTTGATTATTTGGGTTGTATAAACAGGGCTGAGCATGGCAGTGGCAGCAGTTCGATGTTGAATAATAACCGAAGTTCAGTGGGTAAATTGTCCATACGTCGTCGCAGGAAGCATAATCGGTCGTCGACAGTGGAGTGAGTAATCATTAAAGAAAATGAAAAACAAACATTTCTCATCATCAAAAAAAAAGCAAACAAAGTTCAAATTTTCATCGCCAAGTCATTTTTCTACTTATATCTAAGTAGCCACATTTTTTCTTATGTTGTTGTGTCTTCATCTCATAATCATTTATTTAATTCATTTGTCAGCGCGGCTTAATTATTCTGTTGATTAAAATGATATATCTAATGGTGCGCGTTAATTAACATTTTGATGGACCTTCTGAATATAAGTAAGGAGAGCTGAGATGTTATTAAGGCAGCAGGACATTTTTTAATAATATATTCAAAAAATAAACATCATTGACCTGGATCACAAAAGCTTCTTTTTTGAGTGATAAAAATTTATGTTAATCAATTTTTGTTATCAATTCCTTTTACACTTTCCTTCATATTGCCCTTTCTCCTTTAATGAAGGAGAATTTAATTATCCCAACTATATGAAATAATTATTCTACTACCTGTCCTCCCTTCTCCCACTACAGTTCGCCTTCTATAGAAATCCTTTTTCGATCTACTTAGCTTTAACTATAGTTTGCATGCCTGTTAATGCGCATATTTAGAATATTCATTTGGGACAGTGAATGGAACTGACTCAATGTCATGCATGGCACCTTGTGTCTCTCAACATTAACGACCGTTCACTGTTTGCAATGAAGTTTTCATGTATAATTTGTTGTTTGGCGTCGTATTGGTTTTTATTCTCTCTGTTTCTGTCGAACGAATAATTACTACCCTTAATTGCTTTTAACACCATCGCCACGTTTGTATGTTCACATTTTGTATTTCTTTTTTTGTTGTTTTTTTTTTTTGGGATGAAATAAAAAAAAACTAATTTGGCGCTAATGACAGATAAATTCGGCCCACGCGTCTGCCTATAATTGACGAACTTGACGGGCGGTTGGATTTGTATAAATATATATTTTTTCTTTGTGTTGTCCATACTTGTAGATTTCATTCGAATAGCTTTAATATCATTCTTAAAATGATGTCCTTAAATGTTAAGAATTAAATAAATTAAAACCTTTGCAGAAATCAAGCAGAAGTATCGCATACATGTCGCGGTACAATATCGTTGCATGGCGCTCTTATTCACACTGTTGATTCATGTACATTCGTGATCTCCAACGGTGGAACGCAAACTTTTCACATTAAAGGTAATAAATTAGAACCTTGCAAATGCATGATAATTTTTCATTCCATTTCTTTAATTTGTTTACGTATAAAGCGTCAAACGAAGTTGAACGTCAATCGTGGGTGACGGCACTAGAATTGGCCAAAGCCAAGGCCATTCGAGCAATTGAAAGCGAGGAGGAAGAAGAGGACAGCGCAACGCATGCGATACCGAGCGAAGAGCTCAATACTGTAGTTCGTGACTTGACGTTGAAGTAAGTTCAGTTGTGCAACGATAAATTTCCATTGAAAACGTTCAACAATTTTTTTTTATTGTAGATTGGAAAACTTAAAAACTTGCTACGACTTGATAACAAAGCACGGTGCAGCGCTTCAGCGAGCTCTTTCTGAACTCGAATCGGGTGAAGATCTAGCGGGTAAAAATAAAATTGTGAACGAACGTGCAACGCTTTTTAGGATTTCATCGAATGCGATGATAAATGCCTGCACCGACTATCTATCAACGGCTCAAACGCAAGGTCAAAAGTGGAGTAAAATGTTACAACATGAGCGTGATCAAAAACTACATTTGGAAGAAATGGTTGAACAATTGGCACGACAACATTCGCATTTAGAACATGCAGCCGCCCATCAAGGTCATCGTCACAATAATCCGATGGTCACATCGCCATCCGATGAGGATGAAGAAAATGAATTTTATGATGCTCAAGAAGGAGCATCTGTCGCGTCTAACGAGGATACTTCTTTTATTTTGAAGATTCCTGGACCAAAACATCATCATCAACGGAATTTGTCAAACGATGAAGAAGAACGAAGCTCATCAGAAGGTGAAGATGGCACTAGCTATAAATCCCAGCAGGTTCTGGTTGTCACAGAAGATGGACTTCTCAATGCTGATGTCACTGATAGAGTTTCAGTTCATTCTAGCAATTCAATGACACCCTTAAAGGGAGCATTAGTGAAACGTCGCACTAGAATTCCAGACAAAGCCAATCATCCACTTAATTTGTGGTCAATCATTAAGAATTGCATTGGAAAAGACTTGAGTAAAATTCCAATGCCAGTTAACTTCAATGAACCATTATCAATGTTGCAACGTTTAACAGAAGATTTCGAATATGGCGAGTTACTGGATAAAGCGGCTCAATGCAAGACAACGTGTGAACAATTGGCCTATGTAGCAGCCTTTACAATTTCCAGCTACAGCACAACGGCCAATCGAACAGGAAAGCCATTTAATCCATTGCTTGGTGAAACATATGAATGCGATCGAACTGATGATCTGGGCTGGCGATGCCTTAGCGAACAAGTGAGTCATCATCCTCCGATGGCAGCTCAATTCTGCGAGGGACGTGGCTGGCGTAGTTGGCAAGAATTTACAATGACATCAAAATTCCGTGGAAAATATATTCAGGTTGTCCCGTTAGGCAATGCACATGTTGAGTTTACTGCAAGTGGCAATAAGTTCTCATGGCGCAAAGTCACAACGACAGTGCACAACATCATTGTTGGTAAATTGTGGGTGGACAACCATGGTGATATGGAAATTGTTGGTGAAAATTCGGCACAAGGTTATAAATGCCATCTTAAATATCTTCCATATTCGTATTTTACGCGTGACACGCAACGAAGAATTAAAGGTGTTGTCATGGATCCTGTGAAGCAGGTCAAATGGGTGCTTAACGGAACGTGGGATCACAAAATGGAATTAGCTGCAGTGACATCGACAAGTGGTTCTTTAGAAAATCCCGTCTATAAAACGGGCAACTATAAAACAATCTGGCAGCGACGCTTGCCTCCAGCTGATTGTGATAAATATTACAATTTTACAACATTCGCTTGCCAGCTTAATGAGCCTGAGCCTGGTGTCGCTCCAACCGATTCACGCTTAAGACCCGATCAGCGTCTTATGGAAAATGCCAAGTGGGATGAAAGTAATTCAGAAAAGTTGAGGTGAGTGGGAAGAATTTATTAAATTAATTTACTTTATACTAATTGCTTTCAATATTAAATCTCTAAGACTCGAAGAGCAACAACGACAACGAAGACGCCAACGAGAAGCGGAAGCTGAAAAAGCGACAACTGAAGGCCGTCCATATCCGCCATATGAACCAATATGGTTTAGTAAGGAAAAGGAAGAAGGAACTGATAACGTTATTCATGTTTATCGCGGAAAGTATTGGGAGTGCAAGCAAGAACAAAATTGGAGTGATTCGCCATCGATTTTTTAAACTTTCCTATTCTTACACAAGCTCGCGTAAATATTTATAAGAATAATATATTTTTCTGGTTCTGTTAATATTTTTGGTTCCATCGCGAATAGTAGTAGATGGAACTTATATGAGCGGTAGATTTTCCTTGCCCACCTTTGGCACACAGATTTATAGTAAAAACGAACAATGCTTTTCCTTCCTGCTGATGACACAACAAAAAAAAAGAAGAAGAATTTCTGGAATGCTGATTGCTATTAAATTAACAAATTAATTGAAAAATTTATTCAGAATGATAAATTGATTGTTATTTGCAAATAAAAAATATTTCTGACTTAAAATATTAAATACGTTCAATTATTTTTTATTTCGCTGGTGCTGTGCTAAGTTTATAACGTGTTTCATAAATTTTAAATTTTCCCTTTTGCCATAGTGACCTCCCCTTAAATATTTCCGTTGGATGCCAAAATATTTTTTGTAGGTGAATTGTTTTGTTCGTTTTATTTAAACAATTAAATTGGTAGCAATTATGAATCAAGGAAGGATCTATCAAAAAGAAGACATTGCGGTTCTTTACGCCGATATGCCTCCTCAGTTTGAAGCTTCAGTCATAAAATTGACATATTCTATGATGGATCACGAAGCCTATGACAATAAAGAGTGAGTCTTTACAATAAATGCTCATAATTTCACCTTTTTAAGCATCATAAATTTCTAGATATACGTGGTCGAAGGATGACTTCGAGTTGGGAACACCTCTCGGCAAAGGAAAATTCGGAAGAGTTTACATTGCTCGCGAAAAGAAGACTAAATTTATGGTTGCTATGAAGATCCTTTTCAAGACGGAGCTGGTGAAGGGGCGAGTCGAGAAGCAGGTCCTGCGAGAACTAGAAATTCAGTCACGCTTGAAGTATGTATTTTTAATGAACGAGTAACAATGAAATAACCATTTCTTTAATCCCTTCCAGACATCCAAACATTCTTCGCCTGTTCACATGGTTCCATGATGAGCGTAAAATCTATATTGCTTTGGAACTGGCTAGTGAAGGTGAACTTTATCGTCATCTGAAGAGTTCTGAGAATGGGCGATTCGATGAGCATCGCTCAGCAAAATATACATACCAAGTCGCGGATGCACTTCATTACTGTCACCTCAATAATGTCATTCATCGAGATTTGAAGCCTGAGAATATTTTGCTTACGGCTGACGACAACGTTAAGCTTGCAGACTTTGGATGGTCAGCACACACAATTTCCAATAATCGTAAAACAATGTGCGGCACATTAGATTATTTGCCACCAGAGATGGTCGATGGCAAGCAGTATGATGATTCAGTTGATCAGTGGTGTCTTGGAGTATTGTGTTATGAATTCCTTGTTGGAAGCCCGCCATTTGAATCGGAAGATAGTGAGAAAACTTACGAGAAAATTCGTCGCATCGAAGTTCGTTATCCGAAATACATTTCGCAAGGTGCAAAAGATCTTATTTCAAAGCTTCTGCGGCGTCATGGCTTGAGAATTTCATTGCTTGATGTCTTACGTCATCCGTGGATTAGAGAAAATATGAAGAAACCATTGCGTCAAGCATTTCATCTCAATAATGCGAATAATTCTGTTAAACATAACGCGAGCGCAGTTCTGATGTAGTTCCTATGTTATTCAATCTGGTTCAGAAATGCTCTCATTCTATTTCATTTTAATGTAATTCATTCAATAATTATTTTTGTCTGATAATAAAATTTCCGCTCCATCGATGGCCTTCAATAAATATTAATTTTATCGATTTCTCTTTCACTCTTCAGCAATGAACGGTGCTAACAGAAAATACAAGCAGCAAACAAGTGAAAGCTCAAAAAATGCAGGGATTTCGACGTGGAAATAATTTCAGTCCATCTCTTGTTAGTTTCATTGAAAACCAATACCATTTTATCATGCAAAATCTCCACTAAGCCGGTTTTAGAATGGGATTTGTACGGCAGTAGCATGTCTTAAGATTTATTTACAAGGCACTCAATTTAATGCAAGTAAAATAAACTCGAATGCTCCCCAGTAATAACACATTCAACCATCCTAACCAGCAGCAATATACTACAAAGAAAATTAACCACTCCAGTTCCATCTCGTCCATCAATTGGTTGTGTTTTTTTTGTACAAGTTGTGCAAATTAAAAAAAAAAAAAATTTAATAATTGATAACCATGAAAGTGCATTCAATTGGTGAGTTATTGCTGTCAATTTTTTATTAATTCAATTAGTGTTTGATTGTGCAAGTTTCGGGAAACTTTTCATTTCACATAACGGAGCAATTTTACTTCCTGAATAATATATTTAATTCTGATTCTGTTAGACACAAATTCACCATTTGAGTTTGTGTCATAATGTATCATTGAAATTACTTGAAAATATTAGTTTGCATAATTTTAGCTGTTATTGCTGTGATTTGTCTGGTGGCATTTACATTGGCGGCTGATGATAAAAATAGCGACAAAGACAAGAAAGAAATAATTCAAGATCAGTTTGAAGAAGATGAAGACTTGCGATTTGCTGCCGATACGTTCTGTCATGATCGAGCTCTTGCCGATCCAAGTGGTAAAGTTGTGTTGCCTTACAAGCCCGATTGTCACTTCTGGTGGCAGTGTACTGCCTATGAGCTGAAAAAAATGGAATGTCAAGGTCTCCATGATAGAATCAGACTACACTATGATTTGTACCTGGATCGTTGTGAATTGCCAGCATCTGCAAAGTGTAATTACATTTATGATGAAGAAGAAATAACAATGGAAGCCATCATGGAATATTACAAGAAGGATGAAACGAAAGAATAATTTTATGTATGACGTGATATGCAGAGATATCTTGAAAAAATGCTAATAAAAGAACATATTTTTTGGAACTGAACATAAAATTTATTTTGTTTGCATCCTAATGCTAATGGAGTAATGGAGCCGGCAACACGCAAACAAAATTCCGCAAATTCATCTTAAAGCATTTTAATTAATTCTATTAAAATGTAATTCCTAATGTCGTGTTATTAAGATTGCACTTGAAATATTACTTTTTATTTTATTGCGATCGAGGACATTCGTAAAATTATTTTCAATGCCTGAGGAAGTAATAGTCGTCAATTCATTCCCCAGACAACCATAAACACTTGTAGTAAGTGTGCTTGAGTGGGCCGGTTCGTTTTATTATTGTTACGCACCTCGTGTGTATGTTTCCATCTCTCGACTGCATGCTGATTGCTGTTAATGTATTATTATGACCCGATCGATTGCGAAACTGTAACATGAAAAACTCACCTGAAGCAGAGCATAAGTCATTTTACTCGCGTCGAATGCGATTTTATTTAATTTTTTTGTGCTCATGTATTGAGAAGTCTTTGTATATTTGGTTCGGTTTATTATTATTATTTTCACTACCTTTAAGCCACGACCGCTGCTGCTTGCGACGCCAAAATAACAAGACCAGCCACAAACGCAGTTTAGTTACAGACGAGAACAGACCTAAAAATGAAATTGTTGGTGCAAATATTTTGTGCAATTGGTGAGATGAAAATTTTAATTTATTTATTTACAACGCAAACACATTGTTGTGATATTTCCAGCACTTATTGTGGTAATGTTAAGCAATGTTTTTGCCCAATCGAAACGTCCCAGCTGCTGGAAGTATATCAAAGACGAATCGAATTATATTGACGAAATTTATTTCCCTTATGAGGGAAATTGTCAATATTATTGGCAATGCACTAGACATGGTGCGATGCGAATGAAATGTCCACCCCAGCAACATTTTGATGTCGACACTAATCAATGTGGACGTGCTGCAGATGTTGAGTGCTGATTTATGAGTCACAGAAATTTATTGTCTACCATTTTTAAAGCCAGTTAAGCAAAAATAACTCAAATCATCGAGCATTAACCAATTTGTACCTAATTAAGTTCGCCATTAATTTTTTGGGTCCATTGCTGACTCTTACTCACCATGACATCATAACTGATATAAATAAAAATAAAAAATAGAAAAAAAATTTTCAGAAAACAAATATCAACTCGAGTTGTTTTAAGTGACCATCGTATCGTCAGTTTCAGGATCTTGTTGTTGTTATTGGATTTCATTAAACAAAAGCTCTCAAAGAAAAGAAGCCGAATATCAACTTTGTGAGCTTGATCGTCATAATTTCTCAATGATGCTATCACAGTGTAAGGTCATGACACTGCCTAATAAGTCCATGGCACGCGTATATGTTTGTCAAATGAATTCAAATTTGCATGCGACACGCACACACACACACACAATTATCTCCCACAGCGGAATCGAGAGACAGTTAATCGATCATTGTGTCAAGATTACGTAAGAAATTCCGTTTAACCTGTTCACAGAGCGTCCAAATACAGTGTAGATCGGGTAAATCTTGATATGATATGTTGTATGTATGTATGTTTGCTGATATCTTCGAACAAGTTTTTAAATACTTTTCCTTCATCGCAATTTTCTTGAAGTTTATTTTTGGATGTGTTATGCATCTCATCTTACATCTCGCTCATAATCATCTTCAAAATAGTAAAGCCAAAAGAGCAAATAGCCATTTGCCGAATAGCAAATTAATCAGAAAGCTTCGTCAATTCGCATCTGGGGCTTCAGTGATTCAAAAGCATCAACATGAAACGTGCTGCTTTGGTGCTGGGTGAGAGATAGAAATAAATGAGAAAATATTCAATGAATTCAATTAATTGGCATAATAAATGGTGTTGATTTTCAAATAGCTTTCGCTGCTTTCATTACGATTGTAATTGCGGTAAATGAGCCCGATTGCGTGGCACTTGCCAATGAGAATCCATTGAAAATCAATCGCTACTATCATCCTCATGAATCGGATTGCAATAAATATTATCAATGTTCGCGCTATGGATTGGTGGAATTCAATTGCCCCGAAAGTTTGTACTTCGATGCGGAAAAGCACATTTGCGGACGACCGCGCGAAGTTAAATGTTCAACAATAAAATAAAATAAAGAAAGTTTATCACTTTTAACATATTACTCGACCTTGGACTTATTTTTTTCACTTCCACTTCGCAGAATTCGGTTAAAGCTTATTAATAAGAAACAACCGATGATGAGAAAAAGCTTCTCAGATGAACCTGCTAAACCAGATTTTGTTTAGCTGTCCATCTCACTCTAGCTAATAATCTCACAAAGTCAAATGAAAACGAAAGTTCAATCACGACCCAAGAAAACCGAATTCAGTTTCGTGCAGCATTCAGAAGTATAAAGTTCAGCAAAGATGAAGACAATTATTTTTGCAGGTATTTCTAAAGAATTTCTGGTTTTGTCAAAAAATCAAGGCCATATCGTGTGCCAATTTTTTCAGCATTTATTCTTGCATTTACTGCTGTTGTGATGACGCAACAAGCACCCGATTGTGTATCACTCGCACGCGAAGTTCCCGAAGAAATTTCAAACTATTATCATCCACATGAGACAGATTGTAACCATTATTATCAGTGTGCTGAATATGGTCTCGTTCTTATGAATTGTCCTGAAGCTCTGCACTTTGACAAGGATTCACATCAGTGTGGATGGCCGCATGAAGTTGTCTGCGGAAGCAGCGGTTAGTGCAAAATATATTTGTTATGGCATTTGAGAGCTGTTATGACATGGAAAAGAAAAATATTTGAATAAAATCAATTCGCTTTATTTTCAATTGAAGCCCAAAAACGGAATATTAATCATTAATTTCATATGTAACTCGTTTGACTTGAACACTGTTGAACATGCAAACAATAAAAAATGAAATAAAAATATGAATATTGTTTCTATACAGTGAATTGGCGCTCGGCACGTGTGAAATGTTACGGATAATTTAATATGCGTCAATAGGAGGCATAAGTGAAAATTCAAAAGTCTTTTACCAGTGAGTGAACTTGGCAATTCGTCCACTGACGAACAAACATCACCAATATTGGCAGGTTTATTTATAGTAGTGATTTTTAGCAAAGCTTTAACTCCAGAGAGCTTTGATAGTAAAATGAGCTTTGCTTTAGCTTTCAATTTGAAATTGAGCTTTTTCCTGAATCGGAAAATGTTTGTAACGAACTTTTATGATGTCGTCCACGAAATAAAACAAAGAGGTAAAGGACTGGAGTTGATGGCTACATAGTAAAATATTTGTTTTAAAATGTGACAAAAATAAAGAACGATACCCACTAATTTTTAAGAAATTTATGTATAAAATTTTTATTATATCTATATAAATTCTATTTACAATGTAGCGATGCGAATCGCTTTGTTTTATGACACATTAATGCATATATCTACTTGAATTAATGGCTTACAATTAATAATTAAAATTTCGTATACTTAATGCCGAAAGATGGAACAAAATCGTTTAATTTTGTAATTTTCGATTTGTTGCTTCAAAGAGAGCTCAATTCCTTTAAGAAATCTCGGAAGGTTTTTTTTTTCTTTATAAATTCGTATTCGTCTTAGAGTCTACAATTATAACCTGAATCTGTGAGTGTATTCAAAGAATTAAAAAAAAATTACTTAATGTCGAAATTATCTGTGATTCCATAAAATGAGAATGGCAATTAGTGTAATGATGCCAGTTGATGATTTGAGTGTACTAGCATCGCCGAAAGCTCTAACTTGACCGCATGCTGGTGGACAGACGGGATTATTACTCTCATGTAGACTCACTATAGCTTCAGCATGTCCCAATTTATTAAGCGCTTTACACTTGTAATCACCATATTGATGCTCCTCAAGCGTAATAATTCTCAGCGTGGAATCAGTAAATTCGTCGGCCGTATTGAAGTTGGAAATTTTGTAATGCTTATTGTTTGACAATAAAAATTCATCTTTAACCCATACAATTTGCGGTGCCGGATACGCCTCAACATGGCACTCCAAGTCCATATCATAATGCAGTGCCTGCCCCACTTTTGGTCGTGGTACAGTAATCACAGGCGAAAATTCAATTTCCAAATTGATATTGCGCCGATCGCCTTTACCAACGCCATTCTCAGCAATGCAATAATATGTTCCACGATCCTCTTTGTTTACTGAATGAATTTTCAATATGTTGCCATTGTAAACGCTTCCGCCTAAAAATAAAATTAAAAAATATTGAAATGCCCAATCACAGTAAATTTCGGTTTTGGTCTCTCGATAAATAGTAACAAGAACAATGTTTGCGTATGATTCAGCCAGAGAATAGAATCAAAAACAACAATGTGCGTTCCTATTTTCAGAATTGTTGAAATTGCCAAGGCAATTCTTTTAAATTGAGGTTTTTTTTTTTTGAATTTGCTGCTGGCCACTAATTATTAATTATTAGCGACATGCGATGCTATATAATGGGTCAATGATTGCGAGATAGATGAAACATTTTACTTGCGGTTTTATCATTTATCTCTCTGTCTTACCGGGGTTTAATTTTCGACAGTTAATTGCCGGCTTTTTTTAGTAACAAATTAAATGCTTGCGGTCAGCAAAACTGAGTATTACAAATTGAAATTAAATGGCTCACTCTTTACAATATACATGAAATTGCAATTGCAATTGCGTAACCAGCATATAAATTTGATTACTCGGTTACAAAAAAAATAAATCGTAAACTTGCTTTTCAGTTCCTCCATTTCTGATTACTTAATTAGAACCGTGAAAGGATTTTTTTTTTGTTCATT
Organism: Propsilocerus akamusi; assembly: GCA_018397935.1. NCBI lineage: Eukaryota > Metazoa > Arthropoda > Insecta > Diptera > Chironomidae > Propsilocerus > Propsilocerus akamusi. The sequence continues at coordinate 19,376,392 of CM031468.1, read as the reverse complement.
CAATAAACCGGAGTTGAATTGAGGCAAAATTGTGTTTTGTGCAAAGACTTTTCTGCAAGAATCTGATGCAGCAATATTTAAATTAAATTAATTTATTTCACAATCATGCTAGTAGATGCAGGGGCAAGTTTGCAGTAGCAAACAATAATTCACAATTTTGTGACATATCAAGTACACAAACTCGCGACACAAGTTTATATTCAATGAATTGCGTTCGTTTGTCGCTGAGTTTGCAATATTATTAAATCAATAATTGAGACGCTTGCAACGAGGAACGAGGGCATCAATATTGCCAGTGATGTCTGCAAAAATTTAATCATCAATCATTAATTCGGGAAGAACAGTTTTTTTTTTGTTGTTTACCTGTTACCAATGGCTGCATTTTAATTAATGATTTATTTTGTTATTGCTATCTATATGTCAGAAAAACCAGCAATTTTTATATTCCATGAAACATGTGGTGAGCTCGTAACTTTAAAATTTTTCAATAATCTTTAAATCTCGGTCTTTCCCATCATCTTGGAAGAAAACGTAATAAGTTAACTGTTCATCGTTGTCTAAGATTCGCGCAGAACAAGTATCAAAGAGATGTAATAAAAAAAAAATATCTTGAAATTCATAATCTAATAAAAATTGAATTCCTTTACGCGCAACTATTAAAATTTATTGTTCAACTTCTTCTGCATGTTCTCTCCATTCCATCGCTAAGCCTTAAATCAGCAAGGTTAGTGCGAGGTACGACGATTAAGTAGTTTCAGGTTGAATGTAAATAATCTCAAATTGCTTTTACATTTGAACAAAAATCGATGTCAATTGCAAAAAAAAAAATATTTAGATAATTTTATCGAGCATTTTAAGAGTTCAGTAAACAAAGACAAATGTTGGGAATACCTGCAGACATTTTTTTTTTACTGATTCAACAAAGTCAGCGTCAGAAAAAATATCTTCGTCCATATCGTCGATCAATTGTATTTGCGCTCAAAAATGTTTTCATCCAAAGATGAAATTTATTCATCTGAGTCAACAGTTCCAACGAAAAGAGAAACTGGATCGGTTTTGGGAATTTATTTACAAAGTTAGACAACAGCCAAATTGAACTGTGAGTTCAAGAACGAATTCGTAGATTGAAAAGAGAGAGGACCGAAGACTTAAAATTTCTAAACAATCGACAACTCAATTTTGACACATATGCGAATAATTTACTTACCAGTTGGCAATAAGGCGTTGTTTTCACGTCTCCAAATTATAGTTGGATGTGGGAATCCCGTAGCATAGCACTCCATCTGAACGGATTCGAGCTCCGTCGATACAATTGCTTGTGTTGAGTTATCAGTTATGATTGGTGGTCGACGAACCGACAGACGAGTTTCAGCCGTTATTTTATTGTTCACTGATAAAATCACTGCACATTGATATAGTCCAGCGTCGCTTTCTTGTAAATCCTTGATGAGAACCGTATAAGTGGCCGATGCACCATCATAAAGTAAGGCAAAACGTGATTCTTTAACTACCAGCGAAGTCCCAGTGGACAGAAAGACATGATCGTTACGAGTGTTACCGGTTTTCAACCAGATTACCGAAAATTCTGTACCATACTGAACTGAACATTGTAATTCAACAGTACCACCAACATCAACAATTTGATCATCCGAAATATAAGTTATCGATGGAGAACGCTGAGCCACGCACAACGATAGTGTAGCGAGTAATAAAACACAACTTTGCAGGTGGAACATTTTCAAGCGACTGAGTAAAATAATAAAAAGTATTTTTTGTATCGCGGAGAACTCCCTACTTAGATTCGCAGATGGAGAACATTGTATTATGGGGAGCGTACACCCATGACGTCACATTCGTGAATCATTTCATTAAAATTGTTAATTATTTAAATGGCAATGTGTCAAGCTGCACGATAAATTTATCGATTTGTTTTTTTTTTTTTGTCGCTATTTTTATAACCTAAGTCGAGAATCGTGCTAAGAAGTATAATATATATACTGTGACCTACAGCATATGTCGTTCATGACCTTGCCGAATGATGATGACTCGTCTATTTAGCGGTTCAATTGAATATTGTTGCCGAAAACAAATTTTTTAAATACGAAGCAAAAGCAATAATTTTCTGTGTTTCTCTCGCCTGGACAGACTTTAATTCACTCTTAATTGAAATGAAGTTCACAAACAGATATCTATTCTGTGAAACAGACGTTATGTGTCGTTTGACGTGAAGAGTCACCGAAATTATTGCTTAAACAATATAGGTTAATGTGACCGAATGTTTACGCATTGACAAAATATTTTATCAATAAACGAAATTGTCGTGTTATGGTTGAACAAAAATAGTCAATTAGTTGCGTCTGTTTGTCTAGTCATTGATATTATTACCGAGCATTATAATGTTATGCATTTATAGTTTTGTGATGTGCATCGAGATGGAAATTAATTCAAAATTTTTAATTTCGGGGAACGTTTTGTTTAATTGATTTTGATTGTGATATGAGCAAAAGAAGCGGTTTAATTTCGAATGATTTGTTTCAATTGTTAATGAAAATTTCCTGTTGTGGCATCATTTTTAGAAAATCTTCTTGTTTATTTACCTAGTTACAGCTGTAAAAATTGAAGTGAAATGTTCAACATTGTTGAGAAATGAAAAGCATAATTAGATCCAAATAATTAATAAACAATCAAAAACATTCTCAACCATTGAAAATGGAAATAAATTCATCGCTTAATCTCGTTCCGCGAATCTTTACAACCTTTAAATTTCAAACTTACTACACGAAATGATGCTTTTTATAACTTGCACAACTGGATGTGCAATATAACATTTCTCACATAAATTAATTGAAAGTATTTCAAATTACTCAATATCATGACACATTCACGAAACATCTTCATTATGCAAAGCTTCCTCAATTCATATTTAAAGCTCTAATATTTTTTATTAAAGGAGCTTAAAAGCTTATTTACACGCAGAGAAAAAATTACCAAACATAATTTTTTTTATTGAGATAAAAATTTTATTTCTGGTTTTACAAAACAAAATATGTTCAAGAGTTTTGAACTTTAAGTTACAGATCTTAATTAATGGAAATTAAAATGGAGTGAGTTTAGAGAGATTCAATCTAACTTTTAACTAAAACTAAGGCAATTTCTTCTTCTGAAACGTTCATTGATGTAAAATTATAAAATTTGGTCAACTTTTGATTTTGTGCATATGCGAATTGCTTCAGGACAATTTGTTTACGTAAAAAACACGCTTTCTATAATATAAAAGGCACATGAATTAAATTAGTCAACTGTCTATGTATAAGTTTTGGGACGGAATTTTTCTTTTAAAATTGGAATGCACTAATTTGACGAGATTCAAAAATGTCGTTTCACTTATTTACTAAAAAGAGTTGCAATAGCAACAATCAGGACAACAACACTTGATGCCGTAATAAATTGAGCCCCTCCATAATGGGCTTGCCCGCATGCCGGTGGACATACAGGAATAACAGTTTCGAAAAGATGAATTTTCGCTTCATCAGAGCCGAGCTTATTGACGGCTTTACACTTGTAATCACCATATTGACGTTTCTCGATGGTAATAACGCGCAATGTAGAATCAGTAAATTCGTCAGCAGTTGCGAAATGTGAGATACTGTAATGTTGATTGTTGGACAGAATGATATCGTCTTTAACCCAAATTATTGCTGGTGGAGGATATGCTTCAATGTGACATTCCAAGTCCATGTCGTATTGCAATGCTTGGCCTAAGCGTGGTCTTGGAGCTGTGATGACAGGCGAAAATTCTACTTCGAGATTTATATTGCGGCGATCGCCTCGACTGACACCGTTGTCAGCGACACAATAATATGTTCCACGATCTTCCTTGCGAACTGATGTTATTTTCATTACGTTTCCATTATACGTGCTTCCACCTAAAATCATCACAATTATGAATTATCACGAGTTCAATGTACCTAATCATTATTACTGTGTAGTGAATGACAAGTTTTTATTCAATTTTAGAATTAACTTACCAGTTGGTAACAAAGCATTGTTTTCACGTCTCCAAATGATGGTCGGCATTGGATAGCCAGATGCATAACATTCCATTTGTACGGACTGACCTTCTGATGCTACAATGGACTGAGTTGAATTATCGGATATGATCGGGGGTCGACGAACAGATAATTCGACATCTGCTGTGATTTTGTTATTCACAGACAGCACCACTTCACACTGATAAATTCCAGCATCAGTCTCTTGAATATCTTTAATTTGCAAGGTATATGTCGATGACGCACCATCGAATCTTAGGGCAAAGCGAGAATCTTTAATTACTAGAGACGATCCTGTCGATAAGAACACATAATCGGGCCGATTACGTACAGTTTTTATCCAAACGACTGTATATTCGCGGGCATATTGAACACTACAATCTAATTCGACGGTACCTTAAAATTTTTAAGAAATGTGATTACAATTAAAGGTGGGACAAAAAATTTAGGTAATTACCTCCGATATCCTTGATTTGTTCTTGTGAAATGTAACTAATTGATGGAGTCCTTTGTGCAGTGATTGTTTGTATTGATAATGCACTTAATAAAGCACAGCTTATCACGATAAAATTCATTTTAAACTTAATTTCAGTTTTATGGAAAGTCGCAAGGTGTGTCAGCTTAAATAATGATATTTTCGACATTCGTAACAGGTCTACACCACCTTCGAAACACTCCACTGTTTACTTATTCAGTGTTGGACCGCTGCTGTAACGGTAAAGCATTCCTGGGATTTTTTAAATATTTCGAAATCCGTTGAATTATTGTTGATTTTTCTTATTCCTAACATTAAATAAGTAACTGATTAAAACATTAATAAGATTATAGAAAGAAGATGTTATGTGCATATAATACATCAATATTCAAGGAAATTAGGCCTTAATTTTGAATTATTTTTGTTTTTTTAGTGCGCATCTAGAATGACTTGCACTATGCATTGTTTATAAAGAAGCAGAATTGAAAGTGCAATTTCATAATCTCCATTCGACTGTACCCTAAGTAGCTGCGGAACATTGACAATTCTTCAAATTTGCATTGAATTGATGCATTAAAGATCAAAATGGAGACGAAACAACTACTGGACAATTCCGATGATGAAGCACCACTTATTGTAAGATACTTTGTTATTGTTGATATGATTTAGAGATTTTTTTTGAATATTGAATATTATTTATTTAACTTTAATGGTACGTACTTAAGAGCAGGAGCTCTTTTTGAAATGAAACCTTTCGAGAGAGATTTCTTACATTGACAACAATTTTTTCTAATACTTTTGAAGGGCGGCCATACAAGTCGAATGGAGCCAACTCAAACTTCTGTACCAGCACAAGCAGAAAGTCCGGTTCCTTTGTTTAATAGGACGGCTTCAGTGAGACCAAAATCTAAATATGAGGTACAGGAACAATGATGACGAAATCATTCAGATAATCACATGTAAAAATCCCATATTTCAGAGTCTTGATTATGACGTATGTGAAAATCAGCTATGGGAAAAGGAACAAACCTCTAGAAAGCCTCGATTCACAGTACGAAAGGATTTTGCGAGATGGATCATTTCCCTTATCATTGGAGTCCTTACGGCTCTCGTTGGATGCGTCATTGCAATAGCCATTGATGAAGTATCATACTACAAATATAATTATCTGCAAAAAGGTTTGTACTCTTTATGATTCATTTCAAATTTCTTATCAGTCGATCGACATGTGGATGGAATTAAAATTCCTTAATCTTTTCTAGCTGTGAAAGAAAATATCATTCATGGGGATTTAGTGATGCCTTATGTTTTCTACGTGCTGACTAACATTGTGCCTGTAATTCTCGGATCAATGCTTGTGACATATGTTGAACCAGTTGCATCTGGTTCTGGCATTCCACTGGTGAAATGTTACCTTAATGGTATTAAAATTCCTAAAGTGGTTCGATTGAGAACACTGGCCGTGAAAGCTGTTGGCGTGATAACGTCTGTGATTGGAGGTTTAGCTGGTGGTAAGGAAGGCCCAATGGTACACTGTGGAGCTGTGATTGCTGCTGGTATTTCTCAGGGAAAAAGTTCTTCGTTCAACAAAGATTTCGGAATCTTCACATATTTTAGAGACGATCATGAGAAACGTGACTTCGTAGTTTGTGGAGCAGCTGCTGGTGTCAGTGCTGCCTTTGGAGCTCCCATTGGGGGTTTATTATTTGCGTTAGAAGAGGCTGCTTCATTCTGGAATCAGAGTCTTATTTGGAGAACTCTTTTTGCTTCTATCGTTAGTTCATTCACACTCAATGTTGTATTATCAACATATCACGGAATGGAGACGTCAACTTATCATGGTCTGTTTAATCTAGGAGAATTTGAAGCATTACCATTCAAGTACTTTGAGCTGCCTATCTTCATTATGATGGGTATTTTTGGAGGACTATCCGGAGCGCTATGGAACTCCCTGAATACAAAGCTGAATATTTTTAGAGATCATATGATCAAGAAGAAGGGGCTTAAAGTAGTTGAAGCTGCGATTGTTGCCGCAATTAGTGCGACATTTGCTTGCATAATGATGTACACAATCAACGATTGTCGTCCACTTGGAAATGATCCAACTTTATCACCCGTTCAGCTCTTTTGTCAAGATAATGAATATAATGCAGCAGCATCACTTTGGTTCCAAACGCCAGAATCGAGTGTTAAATCACTCTTTCATGATCCACCCGGTTCACACAAGATATTAACACTGCTTGTTTTTGTGCCGATCTACTTCTTTCTGTCCAACATCACCTATGGATTGAATGTGTCGCTGGGGATATTCATTCCATGTCTTTTGGTCGGTGCAGCATGGGGACGTTTGATGGCTTCTTTAATGGCTATAATAGCACCTGGTATTACATTCCTTAATCCAGGCAAATATGCACTGATTGGAGCTGCTGCACAGCTCGGTGGAACTGTTCGAATGACTATCAGCTTAGCTGTAATTCTTGTTGAAACAACTGGAAACATCTGGTTTGCTTTACCAATAATATTAACACTTACAAGTGCAAAATGGATGGGCGACTATTTCAATGAAGGCATTTATGACACACAAATCAAAGTCTCAAAAGTTCCAATGCTCCCTTGGCACACGCCTATCAATAAAACGAACATGAAGGCCGAACGAATTATGAGTAACCCTGTAGTTTGCGTCAGAATGCTTGAAAGTGTTGATTACATTATTAACGTTTTGAAAACCACCAGCTTCAATGGATTTCCTGTTGTAGATCAAGTTGACGTGGATAATCGTCAGCAAGGAAGATTGCGAGGCTTCATTCTTAGATCGCAATTAATTGTGATTCTAAAACGATCGTTTTTCGAAGAAACAAAAAGTCTTTGGGTTCCATCAATCGAAGCATTTCGTAATGAATATCCGCGCTTCCCTACAATTGATGAGATACGTGTCAACTCCGATACTGGTAAAAAATACACGATTAATATGAACATCTTTATGAATCCGTCGCCGTATCATGTATTTGAAGGAAAATCTGTGCCGCGAATTTTTATGCTATTTCGTGCACTGGGATTACGTCATCTTGTTGTAGTAGATGCCGATAATCGCGTTACTGGTATTATAACAAGAAAGGACTTCCTCAAATAATTTTTAGCAATTTTTTTTAGTAAGCACGTGACATCTCTCTCAATGAACCCCTTTCATTCCTCAATAAAATTGAGCTCAACACTCTGTTTTTATCAAATCTTTGAAAGCAAATTATAGTACCAAATATATTCGAATTATAAACAGAAATAAGTTAGTTATGTTTTTAAGTGCCAACTGCCAATGAAGGATGTCGCTTACCTTTATGCAAACGATTATTTTTGGGGTCTTGTAGCAATTTTCAATGGAATTGATAAACATAATATGAACAATAAAATTATTTACCAATTCAAATTTAAAAGAGGGTACATGAGTTACATTTAGCTAAGTAGAGCTTGCTGAATGTTCTTCAATTTTATAAGAAATATTTTAATTTTCCATATGCTTTTTAATTTATTTTTAACAGAAAATCATACAAATTAAATTTATAAAAACGTTATTGATTAATGCCATTTTACATGCTATCCATCTTTTTAGTATGATAAATTTCGTTTATTATCCTCAGGATGATTATATCTGACGTAAAGTAATTTTTGTTTGAGTGCTCATAAGATGATCCTTCAGGAATTATAAAATCAATTCGATCAGATGATGCATTTTCAATTGATTCTGGTGGCACTTGAGAGCTTTTAGACTCAATGAGTGGCTCAAAGCGTTGTGCAATGGGATCCATCGGATGTAAAATGTTAAAGAATTTGCAGTTAATAATTTCGAAGTCCGGTTTCAGGATTAAAGCATTTCTAGACACAAGAAGTCCACTTGGCATTCCGAAAGCGAAGAAATTTGTCGGCTCGAATTTCAACTTCCAGAATTCGGGACATGTTGATTGATTAGCGAGCAAATCGAATAAAAATAGAGCTTCAAAGGATGTACCGACAAGCGAGAATCCACCACTGAAGTTTGCATTTCGTGTCCTAAACTTTGTGACCATTTCATTGATACTGAACGCCAAATGATTCATAATTTTCTTTGATTATCAGAAAAAAGAAGATTATAGAAATTATATAGGATAATTGTATAAAGAAATCGACTCACCTCATAATAATCTTGATGAGCATAGAACATTGTTCTTGTAATATAATTGTTCAACACTTGTCGTAATTCCACGTTTCCAGCTGATGAATATTCAATTCCTTTACTGATTGCCAGCATCTTTAGTACGTCAATGGAATTTAGAGATACGGGCAAAACTTCAATTCTACCAATTTGGCCACAATCGAAGGCATCACTATAGTATTGCTGGATCGTTTCCAGGCACATTGAGCGCAGCTCATCAGCTGTGAAAATAAAATTTCGATGATATAGAATGAAGTTTTAAGAAATTTTTTACGTTTCTTACCATTTTCATTAATTTTTTCGCCAAAACCACTAACAGAAATGATCAAATGATCGACGAGACCTTCCTCGCCATCATCAATTATAAATTCATCAACGCCACGCTTCACAGCAAGAACTTGTCCCATTTTATGGTGCTCGATTTGTGAAGGACTCTTCATCAATATAAATTCGGTACTTTCAGGAAAAATAACGCGATGATTCCAATTGCCGCTTAATGTTGCGCATTCATATTCCTTTTCCATAAAATCAGCAATTGTCTCATCGTAAGGCAACAAATTAGATTCGGAACCATTTGGATTTTTAAAGAACCATGAACATCGTCTGATGGCATTAGATGCACTTGTCCAATAAATAGATGATCGCTTGCGTTCTTTTAAATTAACTTCAAATCGTCCGCCATCTGTTAAAATAATTTCTTTGCCACTCGTTACAGCTTCATCAAGGGCTAGCGAATCGGACATGGCGAAAGGATGCCAGTAGAGGCTTTGATAGAACCAATGACGATAAACGGGACGATAAGTTTTTGATGTAACATGTGATGGTTGCGTAGCTTTCGACTGAGCTTCGAGAAATTTCGGGATCAACGATTCTGATGCTGATCTTTTTGCTATTGTTGAGTCCAGCTCTGATGTTGCAAACAAACTCAATTGACTTCCAATCGTTCCAGATACACTTAAACTTTCTAATTTATCATACACTTCACAAAGCGGTTCACTTGCCGATGGTCCTAGCGTTGTGTATGTATCTTGCGAATTGTTATCAGGAATTTCTTCATTAGAATTTATACTTTCTGGATTTGATTGCCGTGATGGAGTTCCAATCGTAAAGAAACTGCTTATTGAGTTTAACTCATTTTTCTCTGGGCCGAATGACGATAATGAAGGTGCTGACGGTTCGGGTTGGAAGAAACTCGACATTACTGACGCTTTTTGTGGATTTGATTGTGGAAAAACTGTTGCTGATTCAAAGAAATTTTCAGCAGCAGCTTGCGAGTCGCTTGAAATTTCTTGGAAAAAGTTCATAATATTTGGTGTCTGATTCTGGGCTGGCTGTTCGGATAAATTAAGAGTCGCTTGCTCTTTATTATTTGAAGTTTCCTGGTTTGAAATGAGTTCGGCAATTGGCGCTGGGAATAAACTCTGAGCCGCGCTTGGAGCTTGTTCAATAGTTGGAATCATTGATGAATTGGATGCTGGTTGGCTATCGAAGAAGCTTGAAAATTGAGACTGATCATCATTTGAAACGTTTGAAACATCTTGAATGGTTGGCAATGTTTTGTCGAAATGTAGATCCGTTGTTACTTGCGCAATTGGCAAAATTTCAATTGGTTCTGGTACATTTAAATCAGATTTCTTACGGCTTGGGACGGCAAAAATTGGTTCAGCAATTTGTTGTTGATTATAAAGAGAAATTGGAGATTGGAATTGAGCATCGTTAATTGGAATAACATTTGGTCCGGCGATCAGAGATGGTGACATTGAAGCTAGTCGTGAAGGAAGCTTCTGCGGCTCCGGTGCAGTTGGAGGTGTGAAAAAGTTCACTGGACTTTGCGAGGCAATAGGAGTTGAAAATATTATTGGCTTAATAATTTCTTCCGCTTGATGTTGTACTGATGGAGGCGTAAAAAAGTGATCATGATTTTGTGAAGAGGTCATTGGCATTGGCGGAAGCATAGCTGGCTGAACGGTATTAACGGGTTGAACATTCTCTGGGCGTGTCTTATAAAGTCCAACTCCACGTGAAATTCGATTATTACTGTAAGGATTCCTTGATCGCGAATCATCGCCGTGACGCGATTTAAATAATTCTGATGCTTCATTTGGATTGAAGAATGTCGGCGGTGGGCAATTTGTTTCTGCTGAGATAGCGTCAATTTTCGGTGGCTCGTTTGTGATTGATGGTTGTGTTGTTGTCATAGTTGGTATTGGTTGTGCTATAATTTGACTTGAGGGAACTGATCTCATCATTGGAGAATCGTTTTGGTTTAATAATGATTTCATCGGAATTGTTGGGGCAGCTGGAGTGAACATATTTTCAGTTTTTAACGGTTCAGGATGAATCGATTGCTCAATTTTCGGTGTATCATTTGAAATTTTCGCAAAGGGATTTGTTTTAAATTGAGATGCATTAAAGAAATTTACAGGCGGTGCCGATTCCTGACTAGTGCCAGGCGGTTGCGATGTGCCTTGATCGATATTAACAAATGGACTGCTGCTATATTGATGTAGGTCAGTAAAGCTTGAGGTTGTAGATTGAACCGAAGTTGGTGGCTGCTGATAATCTGTCATTACGTTGAAGTCCTGTTGCCCATAACTGTGATCAAACGTTGATTGCTGAACACTGTCGCTCGTATCAAGACCGAAAAGATTTTTCGTTGATGGAATTTTATCCAAAAGTTGCGTTGGCAGAAGGGACGAGAAGGAAAATTTGTTTGATTTTACATGTTCTTTTGGTTGCTCATGGATATTCATGATTGGTGCTGGCTGAAATTCCTGATATTGATTGATCGATTCTGTCGATAGATCTGGCTGTGGTGGCATCGGAGGCATAACTGGGCTTAAACCTTGCTGAACCATAGGCGCATGTTGATTGGAGCTTAAACCAGGAATGTGTGCATACATTTTCTTCTTATTACCGCCCAATCGGAATGTGTTGTTTGTTACTGGTTCAGACATTGGTTTTCTGAATAAAGAATCATCAGTTGGCGAGAAAAATGAGGGCGGTGGTAGATTGGGTTCACTTTGTCCAGAATATATTAAACCATATTGATTTTGTGAGGTCACATCTAGTGGTGCAATAGATTGTTGTCCCATCATTGGTGTCGATGATGTTATAAGATTATCATCAATATTTTGCGAAGCAGATCCTTTTATAATGTTCGAGAATGTCGATAACACTGTTGATGCTGCATTTGGAAGTTGCGCAAGAGCCGCTGAAATTGGATTCAAATTTCCATCGACATTCTGGTGGTGATCTTGGTTGGTATCAAGCGTTGGCGGCATCAAAGTTTGTAAATTCCCAATAGAATCCAATTCCGCTAGCGGACTATAGAAATTCCCATTTGCTGGCTCAGCCGGAGTTATTGTTGCATCTGAAGCCCCATCACGATCCAGGCTCACATCGCTAAAATTATCCGTGTCAGTGATCGCTGATGAACCGATCGTGAATAATGGTTTTTCTGTAAATAAATGAAACAAAAAAAAATATTGTGAATCAAATATTTGAAATTCAGTAGACTTTGCGCAGCAAACAGCTTTCATATCACTACAATGTGCGAGATTGATCGCGAATGTAAGCGGACTTTTATTGCATAATAAACTTTAATAAATAGTCAGATAATGATCATTATTAAGCTTAACGTGAACTTAACTAGCCAACATTACCCGCATTCTTACACTACACTCATACTAAGGATCAATGGAAACATCCAGACCGATCAATTTTTTACAAGCGCAACTTCCAATGTCAATGCTAAATTGTGTTTTGCTGTTTATTTAATCTTCTTGTTATTCAATTTCGTTTCTTCGAGAAATTGGATAACAAGTAGTTCATGTCCATCAAATACGTCACCGAATGTACTGCCGGGAATATTGATTTTTTTTTTGGCGTTTTAAGCCTTTTCTTTACATCGAAGTTTCAAGACTTCACCTTGTGTCCATGCACACTCAAAATAAATGAACGGTCATAAAACTTTAATCACATTCGTGCTGGACTTTGATGTAGTCAAGTGGCGCTTTTTCAAGCAGTTCCTTGCTGTAACCTTGAGGAGAAAAATCTCTTCTCTCTCTAAATGCACACAACTTACACAGCAACGCGATTGTATGTCTCAAAATGTGTCTTACGGTAAATTAAACTGGAAATTATTAAATAAATGATTCGTTTCAATTTTAATGCCAACACGATAAATTGAATTGTGATTGCGGGCAATCAAAAAATAAAATAAAAATAAAGTCATCGTCAATCAAATTTTATAACTTTCAGGTAGCTACATCATTTGCGATAAATGACAGCGCAGAGCAATTATGTCACGCGATAGATCTCATCGTTCCAATACCACATGAAAAGAAGAAGACACAAAAAGCTTAGCTGATTGCATAAATTAGGCCGCACCGTTGACCATCAAACGCAATGCGAGACAAAAGCGAGCCATGACCAAAAACCGAGATTTGCATCTGCAATGCCACTTGAGGAGAGCGCGAGAGATTTTTATTATGTAAACTATGACCGAGATTTTTGATGCAAAAGCTTCTTTTTTTTAGCACAATGCACAATCTTTGGAAGCATGTGGTGATCACGATTTCTGGATGTTTGAAGCTTTTCGAGCGTTATGTTGCTTAGCATCATAAACAATTTGCAAAAGATAAAAAAAACGTGCGCATTTGAAGTTGCCCATAATTTAGTTAATGAAAGGAAACAAAAAAAAAAGTTGCTGTATGCAAATTAACCCGAAGTCCTTTAAAGTGTATTTTCATATGCAAATGCTCATGACATTGCGCCGTTAAAATTGGAATTTGGCACGTTGGACACATAAGATACTTTTTATTACATTTGGGCAAAGCATTAAAGCTTTATTCATGGACTGTTGTTTTGTGTCGCCGGACCGGAATCGAAGCATAAATATTGTTAGCACAGTTTTCATCGCCTGAGATGTTTATGACCTTACTCGCGGATGACATTTAATTTATGCATTTTTGGTATATCAAAAGCTTTTAAAATTTTATTCACTTGAATGCCTTCAAAACCAAACAAAAAAAAATCAGGTTCGTGTAACATTCTCGAAGATGTTGCAAGCGATTTATGGCATTGTTTTGATGAATGATATTTTGTCTTAATATGAAACTGCAAACGCATTTTATCAGAAAACTCGAGCACACGATTTTCTCTTTTTTTGTTAACAATTGTGAGAAAAATTATTTTCAAAGAACTTTTTTTTTGTTAGCATCCGCAATGTTGTTCTGGAATAAAGAGAAGAAAAATGTGCTGTATGTGAGGTGAGGAATTTAAGTTATTTACGGGGATCATTCGGCAGTGAATATTTTATAAAGAATCTACTGCAAAATCATAACAATACACTGAACTGTTGCACAAATTCCGTACAAGAATGAAATTCCAGAAATGTTTCTTTCAATATAACATTTTTTTTTTCGGGATTGTTGGTTCATTATGTTGTTCATTCTTTCATTCTGCCATAATGACCATCATGAAATTCCTTTCCTTATTTTTTTAAAATATATATATTTCATCAAACATTCCTTAAGGTTGTGTCCAAAAGGCATCATCAGCCAACCGTTCAGCAGCATGAGAGATAAACAAAACAGAAGAAAATAACTCTCCGAAGTTTGTGTCTCTTAACAGTGGAGGGCGAGCCGGCACATATTGTTATTGTCCAATAATGGGCCTTTACCCCCTCATTATGTGCCGAATAACAGAAAAAAAGGAACAACAACATGACTCAGTCATAGGAATGAAAAGAATTCCTTTCTCGATTGTTGATCGCTTTTTAATCATTTTCTTCATCTCTTTTCGAGTTTTTTTTTTTTTTAGTTCATTTGTTTGCTTCGTGAAATTCCACAACATGATCATAATGGTCGGATATGATCGACACCAATAGTTCATAAAACGTGCCGATCCAATCCCGGTCCCAACATATTTTTGAAGGCTATTAAATACTTTTGTTTCTTATGCAAAAAAAAAGAAGATTAATGCTCAAATCGTGATGTGTTTCTCTCTTCCAATTCCGAAAATGGGCAATTAAAATGGTTTCGGAATATTATTTTTAACAAGTTTTTTTTATGGTGTTTATTCATCATTCATTTCATGTTTGCAGCTGATGATCATCATCCACAAAGCTCGTTTTTTATTTCTTCATCTTAATGAATATGGAGAAAAAAAATGCCAAAGCTCAAAGTGTCCTTGATCTCGTCAACTTTAAACATCTTGAAAATAATTCACATCATGCATCTTGTGAGAATGTAAATAATAACCCTCGAGATGTGGCTTGACAGTTTTCGGTGATTGTGCGCATCATTTCATATATGATGAGGTATTTGAAATGAAACAACGAACGGCAAATTAAAGGCTTAATTTTGCATCATCATCACATTTTTAAGACCCGGTTTCAACGCCTTTCAACTTTGTTGCAATCTCCATGACTCTGATGCACCATTCAATAACTTGATTTATATTAATTTGAAACATATGACAAGCGACTAAGGGCAACAACACAAATAACTGCAACGCAATTTATTTACGGGAATTTGTGGTAATAATAACAAACAACCATACGCAATGTTTACGTGTAAATGCCCAATAGCGGCTCGGTAATTTGTTATTAAAAGACGTCATCAGGCATGATCAATAATTTTAAAATCGGCAAACAAGCCATCAAAATACTCTCTCACATATTTATGAATAATTCTAATTGAGCTTCCACGATATCGAAAGATAAACAATAACTTTCAAACGTGATTAAATTCACAAAAAAAAAAAAAAATAAAATATTTATTTGGCATTTCTTTTATGCTGCGTGTTAAAAATTGCCGAGAGAGAATGTGAAGAATTGTATTTGACGTATTAATGTCGAATTTTGAATGTATAATAGAATTAAAAAGAATAAAATAATTCCATCATGTTCATATTATGTTGTGGTTCACAAATTGCTACCGTTCTGCGGTAAACGGAGAATTTAAACACATATACATAAGGAAAGTTCATGCTGCGAGGACTCAATATGCGAGCGCAAAATGGTCAAGTGCTGAGCGAAAATCAAATAAAAATTGAGCAAACATTTAATTGTAGTTGTGGTCAAACTTTGTCTGTCGGACATTCCAAAAAGAATACAAAAAAAAAATGAAATTAAGCTCAAAGCCCAACACACATTTGCTATATAATTTTTTTTTCTCCATTCCACAAAAAAGCACCAACAAGAAGAAATAATAAAATAAAAAAAAAAAATCGCCTCTCACTAAATGTGAAAAAATACACACTCTGCCACTCGCTTTCAGTTTCATTTTATATGTTGAACATGCAAGAAGCAAAATTGTTCAGGTAAAATTCGGTTCGGTTGCGGTTAAGCTATCGCGCGCGCCATGCAATTACGCTTACATCTACCCAGGTCTCAACCACCAGACAGTGTGACGTTATCAATAATCGGCGCAGACAATAAAAAAAATAAAATAAATAAAAATATTTCCACTTGCTGCTGTCGTTCCATTAAGACTGTTGTCTGTCAGTAAATGTGCAAATTTACGATCATTAAGCGCGAAATATTTTGTGTGTGTGCGTTTTTGTTTATGGGAAATTATCGTACGGGTTCTAATTACATTTCTTTGTTTGTTTTTATATAGTAAAAAAAATCTGAAATATGATTTAAAAAAATAGTGGTTTGATGTTGTTGCCGTTGCGCTGCCAATATCTCAAGGAAACCAACCAATCACCCGTGAGAGGGAGTGATCAGTTTGGGGATCAGCGGCAATGCACACACAAAAACCACTGAAAGTTGATTGAATTTGGTTTGTGTACATGTTTTTTGAAAAAAAGTTAATTAAAAACAGAAAAATTGGCAAATTTTGTCAGTAAAACGATCAGAAATAAAATTATTAATTTAATTAAAACCAACCAGATCAGCATGGTGGTTTCATGCATACTCAAGGGGAGCTCCCAATAAAACGCTCTCTCGCGTAACATTTTAATGGTTTTTTTTTTTTTTGCAAACCGGCTGCCGATGAAACAAACATAAACTGATAATTTATGCATGTGGAAAAAAAGGTCTCCACTTCACGGACAGAAAGATTCGGGCACAAATATAAATAATATATTGTATATATATAGAAATATATATTTTCCTCTTAATAAACTCAACAAAAATAAAAATTCATAAATACAAACAGCAGCAGCAACAACAAAAAAAAAGGCAACAAAAAAAAAACGCAAAACTAGTTGAGAAGAAAAGGAATAATCATGAAAAAAAGACATTGAATATCATTTTGGAGGGAATTTTAATACACCACAATGATTGTATATCTTGTGACTTTAGCACCGCGATCGGAGAAAGAAAATAAAATTCACTACAAACCGGCAAAAAAAAAAAAGAAAGAAAGAAAAATATTGAGCGCGGTGAAGAAAAGAAGTTGAATTTTTATTAAGAAAAAAAAAAAAGACCTAAAGAAATTAATAAAAAGCTTTTTCTTTATTCGATTCGGCAAATTATATAATCACTTCGACCGCGAGTCCGAAGGCAAATAAGTTCACCAATATTAGGCTTTTAACTCCCCGCATCGTCGAATGTCCCCATCGCGCTCACAAGTGTATATCGCATTCATTCGCAAGAAATGTAAGCGTGTTAGCGCGAGAAAGAAATGTTAGCAGAAAAAAAAACACTTCATTGGAATGCTTTTGAAAAGAAACATTTCTTAAAAAAAAAAAAAATTGTACATCAAACAAACTTGCATCATCATTAATGATCTTTGTCTTCAAGATTTTGTGTTTTCTGTTAAGTTAACTTTATGTCTCTTTTTTGTTTGCACGACAGATATTTGGCACAAGCAAAAAGTAAATAAATAAAGCCCAGAATCGTAAGTTTATTAATGATTGTCGTCATTTCTTTTGGGGATTTTTTAAGATTTAATTCTCAAAGTGCGTGACACGAGAATTTGCGTTCAACAATAAGCTCCTTAAAATAAAATCAACACATCGCTGAAGGTGGTCAATCTATATGTAATCTTAACAGTAAACCCTCCATTGATTCCAATAATTGGCACCTTTCGCAATCACACCGCAAAAAAAATGTAGCAAATGTTTATCAAAATAATTAACAAATGGATTTGCAAGTTTTTTTTTTTTTTCTTTAAATATCGCGCGATAGTTTTACAATAAAAAAAAAAAACGGGTGTACTCGCGATCTCGATGCTGACCGATTTCGCAAAGCAGCACAAAGTATGTGAACTTTGTACGTATAAAAATTGCGATCAATTTGCATGTCACTTGCCGATAAATAACATTTTGTAATCTTCCAACTTACTGCCCCAGCAAATGGGCTTGATAAATAAACAATTTTTAAACATTTCATTCGGCACTCGATATGAAATAAAACTTAAACAGCTGGAAATGGCCTAGCGAGAGATAGAGAGAGACTTAAAAATAATATTGAATGAGCCGAGCCGCTAAGTGTGAATTAAAAAAGTTATTGTTATTTTTATATATTCAGTTGCTGTTGAAGGTGCAAACTTGTCACATTGATTGCAAACTGTCTGATGGAGAAAAAAAATAAAAATATAATTTAAAGGCGACAATAAGAACGATATTTCAATAAAACTTTCCCTCGCTTTAACGCTAAACATTTGTCAGCACAAAAAAAAAACAAAATTCAAGTGAATTGAAAGTGTTTTTGGCAAACATACATTTTATAAGCATAAACCACACCGAATTTTTTTTTGTCTATTTTGATAACAATTCCCTCGCTTCACACACATAAGAAACGAGTTTTTTTTTTTTCTTATATTTATATACTTATTCGCTAGCAACGAAACAATAGAGAAGGAAAAAAAAGTTGTCTGGTGGCTGAAAAAGCTGGCGCAAAAGACCCTGATACGAACCATTAAGTAACTTTTCTATTCGTGTATATTGTGTGTATCTAATTTTAGTGATGACAAAACACTTCAGGATACAAGAATTGACGCTCCACGAAGACAGTTAAACCTGTAAAATTGAACGCTTTAAATTACCAGAACACGCGCCACGTCGCAAAGTGTAAAGAATCAAACGAAGTTTAATAACACAAAAGAAATAATTTATGAAAACAATAATAATTATGTTGCGATCGATGTTGATCTTGTTTCTATTGACACGATGTCATGGATTTGAGAACGAATCCAAAATGATTCTTGATGCCGACAATGGAATCATGTATGAAAGTTTTGAGGAAAGCAGTAGTAGCATTAGCAGCGATTCCGTTGAAGATATGACAACGATAAGTTATTTAATGAACACTAATGTCAAACATAGCCCACCAATGCCCACCGTGACAGCCCAGAAACTAATATTAGTCGATGAATTGCATCACTCACATGAAATGAATATGAAATTAATAGCAACATCAGAACAATCAATAATTGAAGTTTTGGCAGAACCATCCAGCGTAATGGCCATAACACCAGAACCACTAGAAGAGGATCAAATGGTGATTGAAGCAAATATTGAGCTAAACAGATCACGCGAATCGAAAAAGATTGAGGAAAATTTAGAGACTCCTGAAAGTAGAAGTCAGGATGCGCTGGAAAGCTCTGTTGAGGACACAACGACAGTACAAGAACTTGAGTCAGATAATGAAACAAATATCGATCTCGGTGAAGATTTGACCACCATTCAGCCACCGTTTTCTAAATCGAAAGAATCGAAACAAATCAAGATCTATAAAACCAGTCCGAATGAATTGCTCAGGATGTATGTTGAAGATTGCCACCTGCGGTCACCAGTCGCTGCGTTGGTGGATAAAAAATCAAATCCGTTATTCAAGGCTAAGAAACTGTGGAAGGCTGCACTGAAGCCAAACTCATTGCTAGATATTATGGTGGTGTCTTATGATTCAGAAGGTGAATATTTTATAGCAAAATTAATCGAATAACAAACATAAAAAAAAACTTATCATTAGGAATTAAAAGCACCTACAACCTAACTAACACTAAGACAATGATGGAAACATTGGATAAAGTTCGTGAAGAAAACATAACGGATCAAGAAAGCAAAACATATTACAGCATTATTCGAACAGGCCAATTGATTCCCTACGATAGTGCCATTTTTTTATCCACGGATAGCTTGCCAAACGATACTGAACACCAGCAACCTGCTTCAATGATATTACTCAAGAAAAGAATAAGAGTGAGTTGAATGACACATTTCTATTAAATTCAAGCTAAACTTTCTCAAATATTCTAGTTATATCTAGTGATTTTTGATGAAAAGAATGTGAGCATTAGCGAAAAAGCATCAACAGCAGTTCGACAGACGGGATTTTTAGGAAAATTAGCACTCAGAACGGGTGGTGACATAATATATGTTCCTAACCATGCCTTTAAAGCAGATGGAGAACTGGGCAAAGTAAGTTGAAAAATAAGCGCGCAACAGGTTGTTCACTCGTTCATTCAACATGTTTGATTTTTTTTTTTCATCCTTAACAGATAACACTTGTAGTTGCCGACAAAATCAAAACACTGGAATTGGCGCCGCTGGAGGAGGTTGGTGTGAATGAACTTAAAAGCACCGTAAATACAGACGACATGGATGTAACAGAATTGTCCAACGCAACTTCCCTACGTTAATAATTAAATTTGGAATTTTTTTTCCTCCCACTCTACTCTTATTAGGAAACGTGTTATGTTTGTTTTAATTATTTTTCGATGAGGATTTTCACGATTATCAATTGAACGAGTACAAAAAAGAAATAAAAGTAAATAATTAATGAACTGATGCATATGCGTTTCAATTATTGAATCGGGATTTTTCTCTTTTTCGCTTATTATAAGTATTTGACCCATTTTCACTCGACTCACCAGCTGCTGTCAGTACAATGCTGCCACTGAATTCATCGAAACCACCAGTTATTGCACAACTTAACAGTGGATTCTTTGTCTTTCCTGGTTGAGTATTCATGCTGCTCGCCTTCTGCTACTGTCTGCTGGATGTTGTCAGAATTTTGTTGATTTTTTTTTCTTTTGTATACAAGTTGACGTGGCACTGATAATGAATGAAGAGGCAATATTTTTTTACACACCAAGCAATAGTTCACTGTCTTGTGGTTCAAAAAATGCAGTCAGATGCAATGAAAAATTTGCCAAATTAGGAGAAATTGTAATGAAAACACAGATCAAAGTTTTGAATTGAGTTCTTATAAATATTTCGCACTGTTAACATCCCCTGGCTTTCAAATTTGAGTTCCACCGTTACAGTTTGTCAAACAAAAATATTTGCCTACCTACCTTATTCATTTTGCAGCAACTCATTTAGACCTTCAGTGTAATAAAAAACGGCTTAAATTTACAATGCATTAGAACTAAATTATATACTTTTTATTTCTTAATTTTTTAAGTATTTTAAACTTTTTTTTGTATCACATTAAGTTGAGTGAGTTTTTTCATTTTTGTGTTTTTTTTTTTTTGTCATCGCTCACATTAATAATTTTAATGCAAAGAGATTAACTAACAACTAGAATTACTAATTGATTTTCAAATGCATCATTTTTTTGTCATTTTCGTCGTAAAGTATCGATTGAAATTGGTTTTATGATGATGTGAAAGATGAACCCGCATTTTAGGTATGCGATTTGCGACAGTAGAAGAGAATCTTAAATTAACATTTTAGTACTTTCAAGTTTCACGGGTTTTAATTGTAAAGAAATTGATTAAAAAATTCTGTAAAAAAGAATTTTTTTTTAAATAAAAAAAATCAATCACGTATTTTTGAGTTAATGAAATCAAGAGTTAGCGTTTTAATTTGAACGTACATGCCCATTCATCTGGGATTTTGGGTTATTTGACGATCATCATAAGCTTTTTAAATTATTAGTTTGAAGACACTACAACAGAAGGTACGAATTCTTGTGCTAACGGATTTAAACTCGAGTCTTTAGCGATAACGTCACACAGCTGGTTTAAAGACCTAAAACAATCGATAATTAATGAATGACTTATGCGTGGCCAAGTAGCAGATAACTTACTCATTATCTTGTTCATCTTCCACTTGAAGAAGCTCTTCCTCCAATTTCCACTCAATACACTCTTGCATTAGTTCTTCCTCCTCGAGCTTAAGAATTTCCTGACTGTCAAATTAAAAAACTATTTTAGATGGAGAAAAAATATTCCCTTTTGAATGGGGATTTGACCTTTTCCAATTCAATTTATTTATTTATTTTTTTCAAATACTTTAATTATACCTGTCAAATTCTTCCTCATTTTCCATCCAGAGATAATCCGAAAAATCGTCTGTTTCATCGTCATTAGAAGGTGTTGAATAATACTCTTCCTCAATGTCAGACTCGTATGGATTGGAATCGCCAGCTCCTATAAAGCTATTTCCCAAGCATGACGGTACCTTCATTCGCATGATTGTTGGTTTACACTAAATAAGAATATATTAATATTATAGAAAAACAGTCTCATAATAACAGATGATGGTAATGACTTTTGTTTTGTATATACTATTAAAACGTAGTATTTTTTGTATCATTTTACGGCGCAACAGTGGTGTAGAAATCAATAAATCAGAAGAAAAAATCTCGGTAATGAAGACGGCCATGGAAAAAAGTCACGTACTGGTGTAAACCGCCACTGACACCAATACATTCATCAATTGCACAATTTTAATATTTGCAATCCTTATTTGCCCAATTTAATGTACAGATAAGCATGAGACAGCTTTTATTTTACGATGCAGCAGAGATCACGAAACCCATATTTAAAAACAATTTTGAAACAATGTAAACATACAAATTGTATATATTTTCTGAATATGCCATTTGTGCACTAAATCTGACATTTTCAAGGTTCCCTTTAGTTTGTGCCAATTCTATACACAATATTAGCAATAATAATTACCTGTGAATTTAGTATATATTATCCAAAGTAGTACAAAATCACTTCTAAGATTTGGATGAAAATAGCAAGTCTTCTTCTTATTGACACTACCAAAATAAAATTTCCGCGTTTTGAGGGAAAACTCAAACAAACTACATCAATATATGAATGTGCGTGTCATCACTTTTTAATTTGATTCTCAATCAGCTGGCGAGGATGTTGTACAAGCGATCGTATGGAGCAATTACGAAAACGAATTTCTTTAATTTTTAAATCCTCACAATAAATTGAAAATCGGTAACATGGAATATGCTAGTTTAAAGCAACGCTTTAGCTTTATTTTTTCCGTTTTGCGATTCAAGCTCAATTAGAAAATAAAACCCAAGATTAAAACCTGAAATTAAAAAATTTTAACAAATTTCTAGGGAGATAATTCACTTCTTACGTTTCACCCAGATGAGTGATAAAGGAACCTTCCGTTCTGTGATAGAGATCTGATCACGTAAATCCGATCTTGTGCAGCTACTCCTCCAATACTTCCGTACTAAGTAATATTACATTAATTACACGATGCATTATTTCCGGAACAATTTTTTCTTTATTGAAATTTTCCATCCGCTTCAAATGTATGATCTGCCTACATCCAAAATAAAATGGTTGCTCATATGTATATATAGCGAAAAGCTTTATTTTATCGTCCGGCACACTTAAAAACTGTTAATTTATCCATCACGGTAGTAACAATTAAAACCACACAAAATTATTTATCACCTTTCAAGCATCAGCTTTCGAAAATTATACTTGATAAACGTAGCTTATACACCTATCATTGACCATGAACTTCAAGTGTGACAATAGGAAACAGAATACTGACAAACAGTAAAGTCTATAACGATTAAAACATTTCCTGCGATGGCTTTTTATTTACAAACACCTCCAATATCAAGACCACATGTAATTCTCGGAAAAGTAATGAGGGAGGGCCCATGTAGATGTACGTAAACGGTCGTAATAAATACTGACTAAATCGATCGGAGATCAAAAAGGGTAATTTCATGTGGAACATTGTAAAGTGATTTCTCATTCTAAGAAGAAATCACGAAGTGATTTATCAATAATTCCTTATTGAGAAAAAAAAAAAAATATTTATATATTAACATCGAGAAAGTACAAAAACTTTTCGCCTCCGTCGTGGTCGAAAATTATTGTGGCACATCACATTATAAAGGGACACACACAAAATAAAAGAAAAATATTTGAGTTGATAGTAAAATAAATTTCATTAATGATTTCGTTTCCATCATTCGCATGTGAATGGACATAAAATTTTCAGGCGACTCTCTCTCGCGCGCTCTATTAATGCTTTTTCCCCTCCCGTTATGTTTTTCCCATGTTCGATATTGGTGTGTAATGGATATCTAGTGTTGGCCCAATAACGATTTTCTATCCAACGAACGACTCTCTCACGCTATTCCACATTGTCAGTTGTCTGTTGGTCAAAAGCGGATGGACAAAAATTGTTTTCCTATTTTGCTCGTGGCCGAAAAATAAATTGATATACAATTTAGTAAAATATTTCAAGTTTCAGAGGAAATATTGAAAGTTAACAAATTTGTGTGGAAAATAAAGAGCAAGTGTATGAGACAAACTTCAGTCACATTACACGATTGATTATCGATTGCAAATAAGAAAATAAACATTAAGTAATAATATTTCATTGTTGTTGTTCATCAAATATCATTTTGCCGCAAATCGAATTTTCATGTAATAGCTGTAAGTGGACAGTGAAAAAGAAAGAAAACTCTTTCTTCTAGCTAAGTAGGTAGAGTTGTAGGTCAATCAGTCAGCACAATTCAATTAAAAAAAAGGAGGAAGAAACATTGAAATCGTTATTAATGTCGCTGTTTCATTCCTCATTTCCTTCACTATGCTATATGAAGCATAAAATATTCATCGACACAAAGAATAGAAAAAAAAAATACCCGGAATGTAAGTAGATTGAAAATATCAATTTGTTTATTCGAGCTTTTATTTACAAAAAAAGAGCTTCTTAATGAACGACGAAACACGTGAAATTGTAAACTTTAAAGGATACAAAAGTTGTTTTCTCATTGAAACTGTCAGTTGCGCACATTGCGTAACATGCACATTGTATAAAGTGATTTCAATTCCACTTAATACGTTGTGGTGAAAAAGATTCAGCAATTTTCTATGCATTGATTAAACGTAAAGTGACTTAATGATGAGACACTTAACTACTTATTTAAATAGTTCATGTAGAAATTGTTCACATTTTGTTTTCATGTACAAATTCATGTTCCATTAAAATCTCTATCTCGATTTTGAAAACGGACATGAGTTTTCATGTGCGTGGACATTACAAATAGGTAAAAAAAAATCGAAACATTGCAACCGTCATGGTTAAACACATGTAGTAATGATTAATTGTTTTGTGAGCTCGAGCATTCCGTGATGGATATTGAAAGTTTGTGAATTTATAGTGAATTAAACATTCCACGTAAATTATTCAAGGACACTCTGTTAAAATAAAATTCCAAGAAAGTCTCGGATTTTAAATTTGCATTTTGAGTCTACATATATAGTAGGAATGAGGATACTATTAGGAAACGGTATAGTCCTTTAAAATGACGATGAATATTCAAAACTCTTTAATTCGTAATGCATTCACATTGAGCTACGAGAATTTTACTTCCAATATTCAAATAGAGCATTCGAGAATAATGCTCTGGAATCCCTGAAATGTCTTATTAAAAATTCATGCATAATATAATGACCATCGGACAAAAAAATGCTTTGCCTTTGAAAGGAAGTTTTCCCTTTTTTTTTCACCTCGTAAATTCAATTTGTTATGCTGATTTTTTTAACTCTTCAAAGCTTTATTGAGAAGAGAATCTTTGTTCAGTA
This sequence comes from Propsilocerus akamusi, assembly GCA_018397935.1. Taxonomy (NCBI): domain Eukaryota; kingdom Metazoa; phylum Arthropoda; class Insecta; order Diptera; family Chironomidae; genus Propsilocerus; species Propsilocerus akamusi. Next base: position 19,350,910 of record CM031468.1, on the reverse strand, counting down.
AAGTTTAAAACTTTCATTCAATAACATCATTTTAAATGAAAGTTTTTGTGTTGCTCGCTGTTACCACCGCTGGTATCCGGGTTTAATCATATTAATTGTCATTCCGTTAAATTGTTAAAAATTCCGTGAGTTCTGCTCCCTTCACCCCACCCTCACTGTCTATGAAACGTTTTAATCGAAATGGATAATATTTATTAATTAACATATAATAATGCCATGTAATTAATGATAATCCCCCGCATCATTCTTATCTGATAGATTCAATCATCCCGTGGTAGTTAATGACAGTCTTTTTTTCCACCATTTAATCTTATCTGACTATGACTGCGGTGAGCGATAAAGCTTTTGTAATACCTCTAATAATCAATTTCATTTCATTTGTGGATATCGATTTCTCAACAAGAGCCGCTGTAATATCGTTTTCCATTTATAAACAGGTGTTCAAATTGGCAACAAAAGAGCTCATTTTGATTGCAACTAAAAGTTTTATTTGTTCAAGAATTCGTTATGAAGTCAATCGTCTTATTCTTGTTAATTTCTGTTGAGTTGTTGTTTTTGACGCACAGTAAATATGTTGTTAAATTGAGAGATACCAAACACTCAAAACATTCTTACATCTTTAATTTTAGAATCGAACTCGAATATTCTGATACCATGTAACAGTGATACAGATTGCAATTCAGTAATTGAAACATCAACTTGTGCATTGGTTTTGGGCAGTTATTGTACGTGCCCAGCTGGATTTACATTCTCTACGGATGTCACTAAATGTATTAAAGGTAAACATATATTAAACCATCTTAATAGTCAAAGTTATTTATTGCAGAAAAATATATTTTCAGAAATTTCATATGGTGAAGAGTGTGACGAATCGATTCAGTGTTCACATATGCTGTAAGTATAACCCAATGACGACACTGTGATGCATTAATCTAAAAAAAAACCCCGAATAAATTCATCAATGCATCAAAACAGTACAGGAGCTCAGTGTAATGGAGTTTGTGGATGTGCCGATGGACTTTCTTATGTTCGTGGTCGATGTAGAAAGCTCGCGGACCTAAATTCACCATGTCGCGATGTTTGTAACCTTTGACCTCTTTTTTTATATTTAGAAAAGTATTTTTAAAAAAATTCTTTCCGCCTTTGTAGGAGATTGATTGTTCTTTCGGCTACAATCGGGAGTCAGTTGAATGTCGAGATGGTAAATGCCAATGCGCCGATGGTTTCTATCAAAGATTCACGAATGTTTGCCGAAGGGAATCAATAAGTGAGCCTATATTTGAACATACGGTTTCGAAATAAAAGAAACAATTGAAGATCAACTTTTTTTTAGATGGCGACAAATGCATCGTTAATGCCGATTGTATTGAAAGTGATTCGGTGTGTAGTAATCAACTTTGCACTTCAGTTAGCACCCAAACCATATCTTTGAAAAATGCCGCCATTCAAACAACGCATAGTCTCGAAAGCATCAATCCCGAAGGTCCTATTCATCTAGAGAAATCTAGTGCGTTTTCCAATAGACGTATACGTAATTACAATAACTATAGCAAACTAGCTAGTAGCGATGGTACAAAATTTTCCAGTTTGGATTCATCAGTTAAAGATGAAAGCACACAATGTGAGTCATAAATTTAATTACTTAGTCTTGGAGGAATCGTAATTTGATTTTTGTTTTTATCTTAAGTTGGCGAATCATGTTCAGAAGAAAATAAACCATGTCCAAGTCTCAAGTATTCAATGTGTCGCAGAGGATTTTGTCAATGTCAGGATGGATACTTTGCTAAGAATGGCATATGTAAAGCTGAATTGGGAGAGATGGCTGAGAATAGAGATGAGTGTGGGAGTGAAACTGGAGTTTTTCAACGGAATCGATGCGTATGTGAGAACAATCAATTTTATCATCCCAATATGCGAACTTGTATGAAATGTAAGCAAGAAATTTACTTGAATTTTTTTTTTTGATTGGAACTAAAAGATATGTCTATTTTAGCTGCTTTGGGAATTCAAACATCATGCACACAAAATAGTCAATGCAGTCCGTATGGCGCTTCATTCTGTCCAGCAGTCAGTCCACGACGTTGTCAATGTTTCGATTATGCAAAATATAATGCAACAACCGAGTTTTGTGAATTGAAAGAGGGTTTGAGTGAATATTGTCAGAAAACTGAGGACTGTAAATTGGCAAATACAGCATGCACAGCACGGAATACATGCGAATGTAAATCAAATTTTATTGCACGAAACGACAAATGTGAACCGAATTTAGGTGCTGAATGTGAAGAAACGAATGATTGTGCCTTTGATAATGCTGAATGTAAGTTAGAATTAATTAATGAAACTGCATCGACAAAGAAATGCGCTTGCAAGGAAGAATTTGTAGCGGTTGATGATGCTTGTTTAGAGAAAGGTAATAATGCAATGCATTCAAAAATTATGAGTTTGATAATGAAATTGCCATTTTACTTATCAGCAAATAATTACAATGACACGTGCTCGGAAAGTGAACAATGTCAACCGCTGTTGGGTGATAAAGCGTCGTGTATTGAGGGTCAATGCGTTTGTGATGATTCGCTTCATTTTAAGGATGGACAATGCAACGATCGAACAGGTAAATTGCACAATCATTTCTTGTCGAAAAATTAAACTTTAAACTTTTTACAGAGCTCAACGAAAAATGCACCAAATCTGGTGATTGCTTTGTGCAAGATGATCCTGAAAGTGTCGAATGTCGTAATGGTGTTTGTCAATGCAAATTTAAATACTCCCCGGATACTGAACAAAATCGTTGTGTGCGTCCACGCGAAAAAAGTAAGAAATCAGTTAAATGGCTGTTTTTTTCAGAAACTATAAAATTCTTATCAATTTTTTTTTTTTTTAGATTCTTCCAAAAGCACAAGTCCCTTAAAAGTCATTACTCTTTTACTCATAGCCTCGGCTGTTGTGATAACAGGGTCAGCATTGAAAGATGCTTATTACCCATAATAGACAAGCATCGACTATCTAGAAAAGTAGACAGCAAAATTATAAGCAATAACGCGATATTCTTAATTAACTGAAACTTATGAAACAAATGAAAAAAAAAAAGGAAGTGATTAAAATTCAATGAAATCTTGAAGTGTAGATAAATTTAATTAAAATAATTTGACATTTGGAATCACTTATAATTTTCAGTTAATGTCTTTTGAAATTTCTGAATCGATTACATCAGAAACGGACGTCATGAAGCGTTTGTCTATTGTTTGCGATGGTGGAATGTTCAAAAGCTCCTAAAAAATAAAAGTTGTTTTGTTGAGAAGCGATAAAATGTGTAAAAGTTCCATTTGTGAATTGATTGAATTTCAGGACGTAAATAATGCGAGGACAAATAAGAGATATAAATAAAGCAACTGTGCTATGTATACTTTTCGTCACGATGAGTATTCTAATTTTAGTTGTCAATTACCATTTGAATGTATCACGCGCGTCTAATTATTTATTTATTACTTTAACGTGGTCAAAGGTTCCTGCTGACGAAATTTATTCTTATATAATGTTGATTGATTCACTGGAAGCGCGGTAATTTGAATGAACTTGATTTCATTATTTCATGCTTTAATTTTCGTGAGAAATCAAAACTCAATGTAATGATAAAATTTTTCAAAGATTCTCAAACTTTTTTTTTTCCTTTTCAAAATGTTTAACGGATTCTCGTTCAAATTTGCATTTGTATTTAATAGTTTTCGTCCTTTTCATGCAATTTTCGCATTTTGTTTTTCGTCTTCTACGTAAAGAAATGCTCTACAATTAAAATTCAGCGACAATGGTCTTCTTTTATTTTTAGTCACGCGATTAACGCGATTTAATGAAATTCACAGAAAATTACAGGGCTTGAAACCCGAAAAATTTGGTAATTTATTCTTTTGTAATAAAGCTTCATTTCACAATTTGTGCTACAATTTCATTTGTCATAAACAACTGTTCGTTCTTAATTGACAAACCTTATTTATGTTTAATCTGAAGTAATTTTGATTTATGACAATTTATTTCAGAACTGATTGCAATCTTAAGATTTCTCCAAGGAGCGCAAACTGATTTAATCCGTAAATGATGGTTTCACACTAATACAAAACTCCAAAAAAAAAAAAAACATTTCTCGTGACATGTTCATTAATAGGACTTTGTGACGTCAACAATAAAATCGATTCCCTAATATTTGAATCCTTGAAATATGTTATTAAGTAGTCGTCAACGACGTCACAGTTTATGTGTGAAACAATTTTTCTTTTATCCTAAGGCGTCTAATTTCAGTCAGCAATTGAGATTCGCACACCAGACGGAAATGAGAGGTAGAAACTTAAAATAAATTGGAAATTTCCACGAGTCCGGCTGTACGCTATTTGGTGGTGATTTGTGGAGAGTTCAAAGCCGATTAATGGCACGATTTTCCACAAGAAAGAATCAAATCCTAGCAATCATTGAGTTTCATTTAATTCTTAACATTTTTTTACGATCTCACTCGGGGGGAGTTTTGATAAGAAAATAACACTTTTATAGTTTATTCATGAATAGTGAAATTTTGTGACGAAAGTTGATGAATGAACTGAACGGAAAATGTCATGTTTGGGAAAGAAGAAAAAATTTCGTTTCGTCATTGGCCAGTTTTTCAAATTCCATTGCATCATCCGAAGTGTCTGCATCGGAATTATCATATTTGAGAGCGGAAGTTTGGTCGCTACAGAATCGATTGCGTGACGAAAAGTCTGGCACAGACAATTTGATTGAATCTTTTAAAAAACTCGCCAATGAAAAGTATGAACTTCTTGATGAGCTGACCAAGCATAAACAAATGAATCAACAAATGCTCGAAGAATTGAGTCTTGAAAGGTTAAAAAGCGTTGATAGCCTCAGTTGGTGACATGACATTTCGAAATGTTTCTATATCAGTGATTACACTTTCAGGGACAAACAAGAAGTTTTATTGAATGAAATCGCTCAACTCCACGAGGAAGTTGATAGAAATCAGACGTTTCTTGTAAGTGGGGGTTTATTAATCAGTTTCGTTTATTCATTTAAATGTTTTAAAGGAGAAAGCAGCTAAGCAAAATATCGAATTGAAACAGTCCATTGTGGGGGCAAATGAAAAAATCTATCAAATGGGTTTGATGTATCTGAAGCTCAAACAGTAACAGTTATGCTGGAATACTAAATTCAAAAGAAAAGTGATAACGCAATAAAACTTCCATCGGAAATGCCTGATGGGACAATCAATTTTTCATTTATGCCGTAAAATTCTATTTTTTTTTTTTTTCTTTTTATTTATTTGGTTTTTTTTCTTTATTGCGCCAAACACCTCAACAGCAGCTGATATAGACTTGAAACTTTACTTCCATGCTCGAGAATCGTAAAAAGCTTGTTTTTTGGGCGTTTCAAAACGGATAGAATTCACGACACGAAACACGAGCACGCCAGGCGACATCAATTCATGGCAATATCGAACTTGGCTTTCCACGATTTTATGACGACCTGCAAGTTATGGAACAAACCAGTAATCTTATTCTCAACGTGGAATTGTAATAATTTCGTTGGGTTTCTTTTTATTGTCTTGCAAGTGGAATTAACGAGCAAAATTCAGGCGATATGAACAGTGACGATGTTGAGCTGAGCTTTAAGCTTTTCTAATTTCATATGGCTTTCCATCATTTCGTCAAATCCATGCAATTTCAAGCCAATCACAAAAAAGCTGACCGAAAACTTCCACAAGCGAAAGTAAATGTCGAAACAATTCATTAGAAAACATGTGTAATTTTCATTGAAATTTCCTTTTTGTGGCGATTTTCTTTTGCACCTCAAAGCTCGACAATATTATTGCATGACTGACTCCGAGAAACATTGAAATTAATTAGTTTTCTGTGTTGCAAACTGACCAGCAATTTCAAAGGTTTCCTAATGGAATTTTCCTCGCAAAGAAATGACATAAATTGTTGAAAAATCCATCAAAAGCGAGCTTTTGAAATCAAAAAGGATTCATGAAATTTTTATAATTCCTTTGTAACTTAAACAGCAAAGAATGTTGAAGGCAATCCCATTTACTAACATGCAGTTTGAAAATTTAATCCGATTTAAAAATCAATTTTAATTTTCAGGCATGCAGCAATTAAATAAAAAAAAAATTATGTCCTTGATGGAATTTTTAAAATGGTCCCTTGAACCGGGAGCAAAAGCAATTAAAAATTTTAATAACTTTTAGTTACTATAAGCAGACACGAGCAAATGAATTATGAACTTCTGCAGTTCAATTATTTGCTTGAATGACCAGTAAATTTTTGTAGCTTCCCGGCGCCAATTAAGAAGCTATTTTTAAGGAATTGCTACAAATTAAAACTGTAATTAATTGCAAAGAAGCGTGAAAGAGCTTTCTTGTGATATGTATGGTTCGAGTACTATTCTTTTTGCATATTATAGATGATCCTTTCCCTTTCCTGTCCTGATTTGTGGCCTAAAAATTCATTCGAGTTCCATTCCGAGGTGGTTTGATTGCGTGTTCGAGTGCTATAAAACGTAAAGACTGATTCAAGAAAGTAGATAAATTTACAGTTTAGCGTTGCGTTGTAACTTTCGTGCTTTTGAGTTTAACTAAATTTGATAAAAAAAAATGTATTTGATTGAATTTGAACACTAAAAAAAAAAATTAAAACTTAAAACTTATCTCAGGTATATCTCATAATGGACATTATTGAAGGATATCTCCCTCATTAATTTAAAGTTATTTCGCGTTGGTATTTTGACTTTCATTGTAATTGATGGATGAATGGCTTAACATGCCCTCGCGCCTTGCCATGTCCATATCATGCCTTTCGACCATTTTCTTTTCTTGCAATTTTCCGATACTTTCTTTCTTCGGTATGCAAAAAAAAAGGAAATTTTAAAACAAATATAAAAACGTTCTAAACTTGAAGGCATATTTTATCTATTTTTCCTTCTTTAAGGACATGATGAGTCCATTTTTTAACGAAAAGGTCAGAAGCTTTGTGAACATGATCATCAAATATGAGAATGGAAAAACTATGCAAGATTTGAATTCATTGATCCTTGAACTGCGCATGTCTCGACTTTCGTCGAGAGTTCTCATTCGAAAAGCAAAAGAAAAAGCTAAAAACCTCACATTTACATTGTACGTTTGAAGATCACTCCGACTAGTCGTGTTTAATATTTTTTTGTTCACCCACATTGTGATTTATTTGAAAGTGAAGAAATTCTTGATTCTCAAGAAAAAAAAAGGATAAAATTGTGCAAGAAAGAAAAGTGAAAAATCTTAAAAATGCAAAAACCATTAACAAGATTCACACAATGCGGAAGTCTAACGATGTTATTTGCCGTTTTTGTTGTGATGTTTTCACTTAGTTCAACGGCATTAACGACATTTGGAATTAATAAGCAGCAAAATCAACCAGCAGCACCGACACAAGCACGTAATGACTAAAAAAGGATTTGAATTTACTTATAGCCGCAGTGGTCAAGCAATTAATTGCTTTAGATTTCTTTTTCTTTTATTTATTTTCTGTTTGCGTTTTTCGCCTTTAAATTTTTCTTATCACGATGCACGAGCACCAAACAAAAAAAAATACCTTCGAGCAAATTCCGTGAAGAAAAAGGAAGAAATAAATTAAAAATTAATGATTAAACTTGCTTTAAATAGCTCGCGAGCGAAACAAGTAGCTAATAAAAATATTCGCTCTATGGAATGTGCAGCTGTTAAATTCAAGTGCCGCCACTTCAAGGTTTTCTTTTTTATTGCTCTCAAGAAAATTCTAAGGAATTAATTTTTTGATATCAGATTTTTTTTTTTTCATATTCAAATGTAAATCAAATTGTTCACAAAATGACACGTGAAACAAATTTGTGATCAATGCGCGAGCTGTTGCATGGAAAATCAGTAGTCATAACTGTCGTAATAAACTATTTCGCCAAATGTATTTCACCTCCTGCAAAAATAAAAGAATAAATTAAATGAAAATGGGTAAAAGTTTTATCAATAATCGAAGTCAAAATTTTGCCCAAAAACTATTATGATGTTTTATTTGTTTATTCGTGAAACCCATTTATGAGAAATTTTTCTATAATTCCAAGCACGAAATGGAACAGAAATCCTTAACGGAATCGATAGAGAAAGGGAATTGAGCTATAAGACAAAAAGGATATTTCACAGATGATGTGATATTAATTTCCATTTAATTTGACAACTGAACTATCTAAATCGTCTTGTTTCAAGCAAGAGAATGATTATGTCAAAATAAATCACCATTAAAATGTGGAAAATTGAAGTACTTAAATGATTTTCATGCAAATATAATTTCAATGACAAAATAAAATTCTGCACACACATCCTGAATTTATTTTGCATAAGAAGCAAACGATCAGCAATGCCATCCATTTTTGACGGGTTAGATCTAGCAATTTTATGTTATTTACGGACCTTCGTTGTATGTAATTATTTTTCTCGGTCATGAATTTCCATACGCGCGCCCAACATCATATGTTCATTTGCATTTTATTTTGCTTTTCCACATTTTCTTTCAAGTTTATAACTTTCTCAATCGTTCGTGTGTGTATTTGCTTACTTGGGGTCAGTAGGTTAAGTTTATCGTGGTGTAATCAAAGCTCACCTCCTTCCACAATCACACACATAATATTCCTCCAGTCGCTGAGCTGGAAATATTTAACGACGTCACAAAGAAAATTTCATTTTTCAAGACGTTATTCGAGACATTTTATTGATTTAATTACAACGTAAGAAATCCTCGCCGAATATTTTTGCGCGTCACTCAGCAAACGATGCCGTAAATTTAGGCAGAACTTTTGAATGCGTTTATTTGTTTAATGACCATCAAATGATGTGGTTCATCAATCAAAATTAAATGAGCCTAATAACATAATGCCAGCACCACAAAGAAAAGAGCCCATAAAGAAATTTTAGATTTATTGCTCACGGCAGAATCTATTTTTGGATTAAATGGCAAATTCTATTCAACTCGTTGTTGCGCCTATCATACTGACCCCAAACAAAAAAAAAACTCAATTAGCGACTTAATATCAACTGTTAAATTGACGAATAATTTTTTTCGACAGTTTTCTTTTCGCACACAAATTGCATAAAATTGAATAAAATTTAACCACAATGAGGAGACATTTGCATAAGAATAAAATGAATGACTCTTTTAGCGCTTTAATGACGCGTTTGTCACACGATTGCCGCTAATTTCAAATGAAAATTCATCCATTTAAATGAGCTGAAGCGCGATTAATGATCGTTGGCCTCATAAAAAAGGAAACGTGAAGCTCAACAGAAAGATTTCATTGCGATTTGCATTTTGTTTCTTGCTTCTTTCCCTTCCATGGTCGTATAGAATTTTGATATAAACACGAAATTAGCATTACTTACTTAATGTCACAAACTCGATTTTTTACTCAACCACCTCTCGCCAGTGAAATAAAATAAAGCTCTTTCGCCTTTCTTAGTTTGCCATTTCGATTCGATTGAATTTAATTTTTGTGTGCAGGAAAATTTTACGCTTCTTTATCTAAGATATAAGTACTTAAAGTAGTTTGACATAACCTCTCATAACCTCTCATTACGAAAACTTTTTTGCTTCTATGTTTAGCGAAAGGCAAAGAGTGCAATACAAATACTGACTGTTTCGGAATCTTGGATACATCATGCGTCAAAGATTATGATTACAAATTACGATGTCTGTGTGGTGATTTTCGGGCGCCAAACAATGGTTTTTGTTCGGCTAAAATAAAAGGATTGCGCCACATGTGTCGTCGCACGGATGATTGTGAGGAGTTCATGGTTTGCCGGGAAAACAATTCGACAAAGACAACAATTCTGGGATCACTGTCAAAGGACAACAGCAATAAGGATAAACTATGTTTGTGCGATGAGGATAATGGTTATATGGAAAATATCATCGACGGTCATTGTAATGGTATGTGTCTATGTCCCTAAATATTTTAACCTATAAAATTATTATCGCCTCCTTATGCTGCATTCCATTTCTAGCTGCCGTCCGGAATTTCATTGCCAGCATATTTGGTTATGTCCTGGCTGTTGGTTTTTACTTTGTCGTTACACAAAAATTCTTAACATATTAAAATCGTCGGCGGCAACGGCATCAACGATGGAAACGCGAAGAAAAGTGAAATCAATTGTTGCCATGAAATCGCATTTTTCTCATGCCATTAATAATTATTATTAACTCTATTCCTTCTACAAAACTACTTTTTTCATGTTGTTCTGCACCATTCGACCACCAAACCATTTGCCATGTTTCATGATGGACATTTATTTAGAAAAGAAGAATGTAATTTTTTTAGAGCTCAAAATCAAAAAAAAAGGAAACAAAAAATATGTTAAACAAGAACTTTCAATTTATATCGCCGACTTTTCTGTATGCACAAGAAACCCCGAAGTGTCTTTTAGAAAAAAAAAAGTTGCCTTCAATCAAATCAAACATTTTGCACAATTCAGCGAATTAAATATTAATGAAACTTTAGGGAAAACCGTTATCAGAGTTAATTATAGAAACTAAGAAATGTGTAAATATAATTGTCAATGATGCTATTAAGCATAGAAATGTGAAATGTTCCCGTAGGGCAGCCCCGATGTTAACTTCAATATATTATTCAATTCAACAATCGCTTAAATTACACATAAAAAATACAATTTTCAATCCCTTGCACAAGAATTATAAAACTTAAGTTCGATCAAAAAAAAAAAAAGTTTATCTGTAAAACGACAATTTTTAGTATTTGTTGTAATTTCACTTTTGTCTTTTTCAATAAAAAGTAAAAACTGTTAAGCTCAAATTTAATAAACTTTATAATATTCAATAATGTGGGAGAACACATAATTTTTTATTAGAACTGGAAAAGTGCAAGAGCCCATGAATCTGGAGCACTCAATGTATAAAAAATATATATATTATTTAAAATGTGTGATAAAATAAAATTGGAGTTACTTAAAACAAAACAAAAGTGATGCCATATCACATCAGTCAACCAAATGCAGTCAACTTCTTAACTCATCTCAAAGTTGGACAACTTCAGCTGTTGCAATTCATTACGCGCTCTAAAGTATCCCGTATCATGAGGATCATCAAGGCTGGGCACAAATGGCGGTTCCATGTTTTGAATATTGCGGAAGTCAATTGATTCGAATAATTTCATTTTCTTGCATTCATCAGCACCGGGACGCTGGTGGGGGTCCATTGTTAAAAGAGCTTCAACAACTTCCATAGCTTCATCAGACAAAGCCTCATCATCAATTGGCCATTCGAGATCTGTAAAATAAAAAATAACCAGCGTTAGTTAACAGCGCAGCGCTTAAATTGCGCAAGATTATAATCTTACTTCGGTCCAAAATATTTGCAAATACTTTTTGCGGAGTCTCATCGTTAAATGGTGGGATGCCCGTCAGAAATTCATAGAAACAAACGCCAAGAGCCCACCAATCAACTTCAGGACCATGACCTCGCATCAATAATAATTCTGGTGCCAAATAGTCAGGCGTTCCAAGAATCCTTTCGTCCGAACCCATTACACCACGCCGAACACTCTTTGGCGTTCGGAAAGGAGTTTTTGCCATTTTTGGTGTGATTTCGTTAACATTCCTGGGATTGGCGTTAATCGGCGACATTGCTGGATCATCAGCCAACTTAACTAACTGTAATGTTTCCAGCTTCTTCTGTTGTTCAATTGACGAATTAGGCAATGCGAAACGCAGCATATTATTCTTCTTCTTGCCTCGTGCAGCTTTTTGACTTGAAACTGGGGTCGATACAATAACATGGGAATTCAGCATATTCCGGCGAATCTCGTCATCGGGCGACGATTTAATTTTCACAGTTTGATTGCTAATTGGCGATTGATTTAATTTGGATTTGTGCTTTTTTGGAGTGCTGCTGCCAAGATCCATGCAATCAATTTCCTGAGTCAGTCCAGTATGGTGATTTATTTCACCACCATCAATTGAAAAATCTACGCGACCTGTTAATGTACGCTTACGTTTCATGCCGCGATAATAATCTGGCCGCTTGAATCCACGCCCTCGAACAGGTGAATGCAGTTCATTCTTACTGTTGTCACTCAAATTACTTCTGGATAAATCCGAACCCATGCTGGTAGATGCTGCTGAAAAATTGCCAACTGATAACTCGGTGTTAGCATTACTCATATCGCTTTTGCGACTGGAAATTCCAGAATCCTCATAGAATTTGAAGTTGACACTTTTGACTGGTTGCATAGAGAAACTATAGTTTTTTGAGTTTTCTTTATCACTTTCGCTATCAAGTTGAATCTTGATGTCATTGCACGATGCTGTGACGTAAACATTTGAGCTGTTGTTTGAGCTGTGGGCGGTGTTATAACTGGAACTTGAGTCAATCGTCTTCATCAATTTGGCAGACAATGACATAGACAAATTGATATCTTCGGCTGAGAAAAATGGCGAAACACCAGAAATTTTACTATCATCAGATTGTGACGTATCAGTATTTTTCTGCACAGTTGAAATCTCCATTTGATATTGACGTTTGTCGTTCGAGCCGAATGATAAATGAGATGTGAGCGAGAGAAGTTGCCCTGGCGTTCTGGCATTAAGATTCGGTGAACCATTTATTAGATCTGACAGCTCCAAATCTCGGCAAATTTCAATTTTGCTTAAACCAAAGTCAGTTAACTTACTGAAATAAATTTTTATCGATAATTTCAAATGTAGAAAACATTTCTTAGATATTGAGTAAACTTACACATGACCATTTGCGGCAACGAGCATATTATCAGGTTTTATATCTCTATGTACGATGCCATGTTTATGAAGATAGTGGAGAGCGAGAATGATTTCAGAACAATAAAATCGTGCTGCCATTTCATCAAAAAAACCATACATCGCCAGGAGACTCTTCAGATCACCTCCCATCATATATTCCATTACTAAATAAACGGATGTCGTTGTTTGGAGTGAGTAATAAAGCGCAACACAGAATGGAGATTGTGAAAGAGCTAATGCGTTACGTTCTGTTATAACTTGTGACACCATGTTTTTGTTGATCATATCTGATTTTTTCATTACCTGCAACAAGAGGGATTAAGACATTAAGTCGCAAGCTGAATAGAAAGTCGTGATGCACTTACTTTTATAGCGTAGAGCGTATCAGGCTTTGTCTTCTTATAGCCCAGAAATACTTTACCGAATGCTCCTCTTGAAATCGGCTTGACGATGCAGAAATCCATAATAGTTGGTGCACTGGTCTTTGATGACTGCACTTCTCTTGTCTAAGAAGAAACATGAAATAGGACTATTAGCTACCGAGTTACAACAAAAAAAAATACACTTACTGAATTTGCAGTGAATTGATCGATATAATTGAATATTGTTGACTCATCCTTCTCCTCTGGTGCGTCTTCACGTTGTTCATCCATTTATGATTGAATTAAATATCGCACTGAGTTCTAATTTGCTTTAAAATGAACTTCGAATCTAAGTAAAGTCGATAAAATTCAAAATGATTCAGCTGCGCACCCTTTCAGATTGAAAATTAAACCGTTAAAAATAACATATGAACTTCCTCGATGTAAAAACTGTTATCCTTAATTACAATAAGAAATCTTCTTAAACCACTAATATTCAATTGGATTCCCTTAAAACATAAAATTAAGAGAATTTGAGGATTACTTACAGCCAATTTTTAACTTTTTTTTTTTTGATCGAGCAAGGGATATCAAGCAGGCGATTTAAAATCGCAAAGCAGTCACCCTTGCAAATAGTTCAATCTTCAATCGAATTTCCGCATAAAAAACGATCTCTTCGACGGGAAACAGTTGTTTATTGTGCTGAACGGAGTCTGAACATCTCGAGGCAAGACTATGTGTTAAAGGAAATATCAGGATACAATATACACACGAGAAATTTATGTTAAAAAATTTCTAAACATTTGGATCTATTTTGATAAGAAATAACAAGTTAGAGCCTCGGTTTCAGTCAAAAAAACAAACCAACTTTAATCAGAACAAGCAAAGAGAGTGGAAAACTTACAAAAATAACGCAAAATCCTTGAAATATTATTTAGGTTAAAGAAGAAGAAAAACAAACTCATCGCATCCAAAAAATCAGAATTCAGTTCATGAAAAGTGCCCAAATTTCATACCAGTCTACTTTGCTTGGTGAGTACCTAATAAATATAATATTTTACTCAGAAATGGCACATGCAAGAGACCACAAAATGATAAGAAACCGCAGCTCTACATGGACATTTCGTAATGAGCTTCCCCTGTTTGTTGTTGTAAAATCACTAAGTCTCTTATTAGCATCTGATAGAGCTCTATTCAGTGCCTATTACAACAGTTGTAAAGCAAATTGGTGGGCATTCGAAAGTGAAAGTAGTTTAATTTCTCACCATCTCTCCGTGACTCTGCCATCAGTGAGCTTATTTTTGGCAGTATACAAAGTAACTAAGTACTGAATAAATTCTCCCAAATGCTTCAATTGGCGACAGATAAATGTGATTGTAACATTTTGTCACTCACTAATTCCAAATTCTTATGATTATCATACATATGGAATTTTTTTTTTTTTTTTTTTGGGGATTACCCATCATCAGCAGTGTGTGTTTCTTTCTATTCACGGAGAGTTATAATATGACCTAAGAAACTCATTTGAGAGAAATAGAAGAAATGATCATGGTGAAATTTTCTATTCACGAGCATAACTGTAATGTTGTAAATAACTGGCACAATATTTTCTGTTAAGATTCATTTGGAGAATAAACAAGAAATTAGAATTACATCAGACAGTCTGCATCATTTACATTATCAGATTTAAAAGCCGTCGGGATACGTTTAAGTCGTCCTTTTCTGCGATTTGTTGATTCTTCTTTGTATTGATAACATTTCAGTTCACTGATTACTGTTCTACTTTTTTTACTTTAGCTGATTCATCATGATCTCAGTGTATGCATAAATCAACAAACCCGATAGCAAAAGTATTCCGAGTTGCTGAAAAATGAGCAGCAGATCAGGAAAACAAAAGCATTCTAGTGGTTTCTACGAGGATATTCACTACGATAAACCAGCAATGAAGAAATCTACCAGAAGCAAAAATGTACACAACGGCATCATTAATGCAAATCGCAATGGCTCGTCGTCGTCACAAGAAGATGAATTATGTCTGAGCAATCGTGAGAATAATGATGAAGTGCAGTCACCAAAACCCAAAAGCCGTTTAAAGAGTCCTCCGCCACCGAAGCGCGAGCAAGAAGTTATTGAAATTGATGATGAGTCTGATGAAGACTACACAAATAATAATCAGGATGAATCACCGGATCGTCATCAGGCTGAGGATGAACATCATGACGAGCAGGACGAAGATCCTTACCGACATGATTCGCATGCATCCGATGGTGCTGAGAGTGATTCAAGTGATGTGATTATTGTAGCAGAATATTCGTCATTTCATGATGACATTGAAGAGTTGTCAAAAATTTCATCAAGCAGTAAGTTTGCAGTGCTTGCACTTTTTTTGCTACTTAATACTGATATGGCCTTAAACATGACACAATCTATTTAGCTCAGCACTTTTCCGAAATAACACTAACTAACTATAATTTTTTCTAGATAACTACAGTCCGGAAGAAAAAGTGAGCATCCGGAATTTCAAACTGATCAAGCTATTGGGCACCGGTGCATACGGACGCGTCTTTCTAGTGGAAAAACTCGATGGAATGGACAAAGGCCACTTATATGCAATGAAAGTGCTAGAAAAAACAAAAGTTACAGCTAAGAAAAAGACAACAGAACACACAAGAACGGAGAGACAGGTTTGTGTATGATAGAAACAGTTAATGAATTTCACTACATGTTTATCGATGGTTTTAGGTGCTGGAAAAAGTCATTGATTGTCCATTTTTAGCAACAATGCACTACGCCTTTCAAACGCCCGAAAAACTGTACCTCGTACTGGAGTTCGTTCAAGGTGGCGAGCTCTTTTCCCATTTGTATAAATCCGAACATTTCACTGAGGATCAGGTGCGATTCTACATCGCTGAAATCATTGTTGCTCTCGAGCAGCTTCACAAAGTATGATTGTTATGAAATTTTTATGCTTATCCTCGCGCTGTAATTGTTTTTCTTTACTATATTCGAAATAGTTCAACATTATTTACCGCGACATTAAATTAGAAAACATCTTACTGGATGCTGATGGTCACATAATCATAACTGACTTTGGATTATCAAAAGAGCTCACCGATGGCGCAAGAGCAAACAGCTACTGTGGTAAGAATTGGTTCATTTTGTGAATTTTTACCATTTAACTAAGCACAACTTGTTGCAGGCACTATCGAATATATGGCACCAGAGGTTGTTCACAACAATGGAGGACACGACATGAATGTTGATTGGTGGAGTGTGGGCGTTTTAACTATTGAGCTTCTTAGCGGTCAATCGCCTTTTTCACGTGACGGAGAAGACAACAATCAGTCTGAGATCTCGAATCGCATTCAGAAATGTCCGCCTAACATTCCGGAAAAGATTGGTTCAAGCGCACGCGACTTGATCATCAAACTTTTACAAAAGCAGCCAAGCAGACGTCTTGGATACAACCGTGATGCTGAAGAATTAAAGCGTCATAAATTTTTCAAGGACATTGATTGGAATGCGCTTAAGAACAAACGCTATAAAGCACCAATGATACCGCATGTTAAGGACAAATATGATTGTAGTCAGTTCTCTGATGAATTTACAAACTCGCCTGCTATCGACGAGCCCGCAGAGCGTCCTGACGCTCCAAATGCCGATCGCTTCTTTAGAGGTAATAATACAGAAGACAGCCAAGAGAATGGAATTATATTAAAATCTTTGATTGCAGGCTATTCGTTTGTTGCGCCCCATTTACGCATAGACACTATGCTCAATCAAGAGGAACCTATTGCTGATCGACCATCTCAGCAAGAGAGACCCATATTGGATGATGTTTTACTTGTGCAAAAACAAGTATGTTGAATAATGAGTTGAGAGTTTAATACAATTTAATGATTTAATGGTTGATTTTAGGGAAAATCTCAGTTCTTCAAGAAGTACCGTATTCTTGATGATGATCCGATTGGTGATGGAACTTATTCAATCTGTATGCGGTGCACATCTGTCAAAAGCAAGAAAGAATATGCTGTGAAAATCCTCATGAACTCACATGATTCATCGCAAGAAATCGAAGCTCTTCAGCTGTGTCAGGATCATAAAAACATTGTCCAGTTGATTGAATTTATCAAAGATCGTCATTACAACTACATCGTATTTGAGCTGCTTAATGGCGGTGAATTGTTTAGTCGCATTCGCGATTGCAGCTATTTGACAGAAGAATCGGCCCGTCCATATTTTCTACAACTTGTCGATGCTGTCAGCTTTATGCATTCGAAGAAAATCGTCCATCGAGATTTAAAACCTGAAAACATCATGTTTGTCGATGAAGATCCTGAATCACAATTGAAAATCGTCGATTTTGGCTTTGCACGCCGAAGCTCATCGGAAGAATCGCCATCATGTTTCACATTGGACTATGCAGCACCCGAGAGCCTAACGAAAGGACGAACCAAAGAAAGTCGAGATATGTGGGCGCTTGGCGTTATTCTGTATACAATGCTTTGTGGTAATACACCATTTACACCGCTCAATGTTGATAAGGAACGTGACGAGCGACGCTATCGAAATATGCTGACTGAAAACATTCGCAAAGGCCAATTTAATAAAAAGTGCTTTCAATGGGAACAACTTGAACCAGCTGCCAAAGATCTGATTGAGAAGTTGCTCAAAGTTAAGGAATCGGAAAGACTGACGCTAGAACAAATTCAGAATCACGAATGGGTGATTATGAAGGAAGATGATTTTATGTCTGATGAAGAAGACGATTCAGTGACAGTGCAAATAAACAATGAAGTGCAACGGGATGACTTTGATGAGAGCAAATTTAATGCTGACATGACTATAACTGTTGATGAGGACACAATCGAATTGCCTGGAATTGACGAGCATGAGAATCGAGATGAAGTTACTTCAAATGACAGCAGCGGTATTGCTCTGTCCGAGCGAAATGAAGGATCATCGTCATTAGGAAGTATAACTGAAGATGTGAAATCTAAAAACAATGAATTTTACGAAGAGAATATTGAAACGGAAGCTAAAAATTTGCCATTTATAAATGAAGCAGATGATGAGAATTCTGCCATTCCTCCACAAAGAGTTGAGAAAGTAAAACGAGCGCAAGAATCGCCATTCGTTGAATCAATTCCCAATGATACTAATGATATCTTTGATGAAGAGCAGCAAATAACTGAAGAGTCCACACAAGGACAACAACAAGAGCTGCCGCCAGAATCAAATTCAAAGACGTGTCATAATAATATGAATGAATCTATTAAACGTTCATCAAGTTACCTGGCCGACGAAAACTTTCATGGATTTGATTACATTAGGGACTTTTTTACGCCCGATTTAGTGTTCTTTGACTGGAAGCACGAATCGCAACGATTCAAGTTCACTCCCGTCGATGCAAAATGGGAACATGTGCTAACAAAAACTCGTCGAAACCGAAAGCCAGCTCTCAAAGCAATATCGACAAGCACGCGACTGACAAGGAATGTTGCAAGAAATTGCAATTTAGATTCAATGTTCCAGGAGCTAAACGAGGGCATCAAGAAATCTGAATTCATTAGAAGAACACGACCGAGAAAGTCACCAAAGTCTGTTATGCAAGATAAGGGAAATTTGAAACCCATTAAAAATGCAAAACCACAAGAAGTGTCAGGAAGGCAAACTCGTTCACTTCGCTCAAAGCCCGTACTGAAAGTTGAAGTTTTGTCACAAGAACCTGTAACGTCACTTCGTAAGCGAGTGAAGCGCGAAATAATTGAAAATCCACCAATTATCAATGTAAAACCTGAACCCGTTGCCCAAACAAATGTGCTAGTAACTCGTGGTCGCGGCCGTCCTAGAAAAAATGAAGATTGTCAACCTAAGCAGCCAATTCATGAGCAACCTCCAGTCATTATAAAGCCAGAGCCGATGTCAAAACAAACTGTTTTCCGAAGTTATCGACGAAGCGAGCGTCACGCAAAGGCTCAACTGCAAAACCATACGCCATTAGTTCAATGCGAACAAGTATTTAAAGATGGCGAACATTTTATCGTGTCCATTGTTGAAGAAAAGGTAGCAAATACCTTACCAGAAGTGCCCGAGTTCGAGTCGAATGAAATTTATTTTGAGTCATTACCTGAGCGACCAAAACGCACGACACGAAAACGGAATCGTCTGCAGTCACCAGAGCAACAGCCACCATCAAAATTTGTTCGCAGCTTGCGATCAAGGCCGAATGCATCAGATGTCAAGACAGAAATGGTCGAGGGTTCCGTCATAATGAATGTTAATTATACGGAAGGAAATCCAATTAAATTATTGCAAGATCCGCAATCGATTATCAACTTTCAAACGCCTGAAGTAAGATCATCAATGATACTGATACGAAGATCGTATATGAAAAGCGATACAGCAAATTCACCAATAGCACATTATAATCAAGGCACAAACGCTGCCGCTAAAATGCAAGAAACATCCTTAATATGATGATAATGCAATTAAATAACAAATGAATTGATCTTCTTCCTTTTCTGAGTATAACCAAGATTTTCTTCTACTATTTAATTTATGTCGTCACCAGCTTTCTCCTACTCACCTTTTATAAAAACAGGAAAAGTAACAATTGGAGAAATGGAGCTCACATCGTTCAGCTGAAGATGAGTTTGAGTTATAGTCCTATTAATTATGAATTTCCCGATATTGACTACACAATACGTTTCATTATTTTTGATGAAATCATCTGGCTTTAGCTGATAAGAATTAAACAAACAAACCCTTGATTTGATCCTAATTCACCCGACGTAAAATTAACTATTAGACGGCAAACAAAATATTAAATAGCAAAGAATTCTTAATTTTAAGTATTCGTCAAACCTTTCGTTTTCCTTTTCTTTTTTTTTTTTTTTTGGTATTAAACATGAAATAAGAAAGTGCACTTAAAACCATATCGCAAAAAAAAAAAAAACCAAAATGCGCAATGTTATGATTTTCTGAAGAAAGAAAAAACTAATTGTCATGTTTCCTGTTGAATGTAAGATGGTGAAGGAAATCCAACTTTCATCCCAGCAACACAAAAACACTTTCCATTATGTGGGTTTATCTAGATTTTATTGAACATGAAGAAAATTGATTTTTTTTTTAAATAAATAAAAAGAAGTTTATAAAAGAATTTGATATTTGTATTTTTTCGGAACTCGCTGCACAATCAAACGACCATCATAACTAAGGGAGGCGAAAATCCATGGATCAGCTGCGGACCATTCTACACAATAAACGGAATCTTCATGTTGTTCGAATGTTTCAAGTAGTCCATCTTGAAGGTAATTCCTTTTCTTTTCATGATGATAATCTTCTTCATCATTTGAAGATCGTGGTGAACTGTCTTTTGTGGATGGCGATTGTTGAAGCTGAAGATTTGGTGCTTCAGAACTGCAGGAGTTTACACATGTCAAATTTACTTTCAGGTCAGAACTCGATGTCAGCAATAATTGATCGTGGAATTTATTAAACGTAACGGAAAATATCCAGTGCTTATGATCTCTGCGAACGAACACCGGTTCCTTATTGTTCCTTACGTCCCAGATCTTTAGTGAGCTGTCGTCTCCAGCTGTTGCGACATGAAATGCTTTATTCGGATTAACATCAATGCATCTCACTGGTTGACTGTGAGCATCATCAATTTGCCATGCATTATGATTAACATCTCTGATATCATAGCACTTTAAGCCATTTTCATAGATTGCCACAAATTGATTGCCCACGGACCACAATCCACCGCTGAATTTTTGAGAATTTTTTCCTGTCACTTCAGCAATCACTTGACTTTTTGCTTCAGCTCTATTGAATAACAACACTTTGTTGTCGATAACTGTTGCCAAGAGATTCGAATTTGTGGGATTAAACTCAGTGGTCTTAATTTCTGAGCCAAATGTCTCAGTGCTCAATATTTCTGTATCGATAAATTCATGAAATTCCTTTGACGGATCCAGCTCACCATTATCTGGAATGCGTAAAATTGCTGAACCCATCACAAGATTTGACTGTGGAGATCTTTTATTTGTGTTATATCTAAAAAAGAAAATTCTATCTCTAAGAGCTGTTTATAAATTATATATCATGCCACTCACACTGAAGCTATTAATTTGTCATGCGGGCTGCTCGTCAGCTTCCAGACTTCTCCATGGTCGTGGGCAAAGACTGTAGCATGCAATTTATTACTTGTTTCATCCAATTCAAGTTGATGAATAAAATTTTTTCCATTAATTATTTGCGTGCCAGTAAAGAAACAAATTTCTTCCGAGTCCTGCTGTGCCACTAAGCTTCTTGACTGAAATTCCAGTCCATAGATAATCGAATCCATAAGTAGCTTTTTAAAAAAAAACAGCACAACGTAAACAAAAAGGGCTTCAAACTACACCAATCCTGTTTAAAGATTGCGAAACCTCTTTTTTTTTTATTCGTTGTACATATATATTGCCGGCTGTTCGTATTCTTTTATCTTATCACAAAAAAAAAAAAAAAATTCGTTCATTCGCATAAAGCTATTAAAATGGCAACTGTAAGTCATGTAAAGGGTTACGATCAATTTTTAACATTCTTTAAAGATTATAAATCGGATAAAGTTACGAACGTGCTGTTCACTGGAGAAGTTGATGAAGATGGAAATAGCTGGTGTCCAGATTGCGTAGAAGCGAAGCCATTTATAAATGAAGCATTGGATAAATATGGTGACAATACTAATTTTGTCTTTGTCGACGTGGGCGACAGGTACTTAACGAATAACATTTTTCTAAAATTTATAGACTATAGTTAAACATTTCTTCAGACAAACATGGAAGGACCAAAAAAATCCATTCAGAACGAATGCAGAAACACATCTGCAAGTGATCCCGACTTTGCTTCGTTGGAAGAATCCCCAACGTCTCGAAGGCGACCAATTATTAAAGCCAGAACTTTTACAAATGTTTTTCGTCGATGAAGACTAAATCGAGACAAAATAAAAAAAAAAAAAAAAAAACAAAATGCCAGATGAGAATTATTTGTTTGTTAGAACTGTCTTTTATCAAATTTCTATGGCGATTTTAAAATAAGTTTACATGCTTCTTCATTGTTAAAGCGATGCTATAAAAAATGCCCTATGTAGTGTGTTGGCGTCAACTATTAAATGAAAGAATTGTTAATTGTTATGGGAAACGAAAATAATATATGTGCGCTAAGTATATAAAGAAAAAAACGAACACAGAATGGTGCCGAAATTAATTACATGTATCGATCATCGACAAGGAAGAGATGGACATCTAGTCAAACACCAAAGGGCTATTTCGGATGCGTTGTGAGAAGCGAGGAGATTTTGTTGGTGTCTTATGGCGTGGCGTACGTTTCTTGGCGCTGTTGCCTCGCTTCGGCGTATTGTTCTGCGATAGTGGTTTACGATCTGAATCAGTGAGCTTCACTTTGCTTGATGATGTTGAAATTTCTTTGAGAATTTCTGGCTTTAATAATTTCTTATGATTGTCATTTTCTTTAATCGTCTTCAGGACTGGTGATTGTGTTGTTGCACGAATCATCTGGCGGCGGTTTACTCCCGGTGATCTTGAGCTACGTCTCGGACTTCTAGGTGGCAATTTTTGATTACCAAATTTACTAGGCAGCTCATCAAAGCCCATTTGTTTTACATTTTCCAGTTTCCTGTTGATAACAACACGTGGAATTCTTATTGGCGGCTGTTCACTGCTCCTCAGTAGATCCACTGACATTCCATCAAACAGTTTAGCTTTTTGTGCAACCATCCCAGCATTCTGATTACGAATTTGAATAATTGACGCACGTCCCTGCGATTCCTGAAGGGATGGAGTCGAGAATGGACTCTTCAACATGGAACTGTCCATAGGCCTAATGGGAGTCACTGCACATTTTCTGGTGCTTGATGGAGTTGAACGTGGTGGCAACATTGGAGTTTTTGTAAAATCATTATCACCTTTCATCGTTGATTTTATTGTTAATGGCTTCGGCCGAACAGGAGTTTTGAAAAGTGTACCATCGACATGAGGCATTTCGATTTCCCGATGATCATTGCTGAAGACATTAAAGAATTCTTTTGCTGGTGTCCACATATCTGATTCAGTTGAGAGTGATTTCACTGGCGTCATAACTGGTTCTTTTTCTGCTTGTAAATGGTTATCAAAAGATTTTTTTTCTGTCTTCGACAATTTGTGAGGCGATGGCGATGGAGGCAAAGCTGGAAGTGGACGAGCTGTTTGTTGAACGTTTAATCCGGTTTGAACAGGTCGACTGCGTTTTAAATTTGATTTTGGATAAAATGATGAAGTTCCCATAAAGGTTGAATCATCGATTTTTTTAACAACCGGAATTGGAGCGTTAATGGTTGGACCAAGATGCCAAGACATATTTCTTGTGAGCTTTGTTTGTGTTGATTGCATTGATTGGCGACGTCGAAGACTTCCAATCTTTCTGGCACTGGGGGAACGAATGACGGGATTTTCGCGTATTTGTAAATCGCGACTAAGACGTTTTGCAAGTTTATGAGTGTTTCGTTCTGCATCAAGTTCACCAACTTCCTGCATTGTCTGATTAAATTTATTTTGAACCTTTTGCAGTCCACTCATTACTGGGATATCGCTTGATCCAAGCATTTCTGCTTTGACTGAATCGAGCTTTATGGCATTGAATTCCTGAGAAATTTGCGTTTCAATTGTACTTAAGCGTGTCTTGAAGGCTTCATATTCTGATTTTGAAACTTTAACGTAATCTGAATCGTTTGTCATGGCAACGCTATCTGGGGCAGTATCATTAAGTATAGTTGCAGTTGAATCAACTTGGTCAGGTATTTGAGATTTCTTCTTTTTAACGGCGCCGTAGCTCCAACGGCGACGTGATAAAGTACTCACTGGCTGTATCTCAGGTGTAAGTGGCTCACCAAGACTGTTGCGTTCCCTGAAAAAAAAAAAAAATAATAATAATAATAAGAATTTTGTGTATATTTCAAATTTTTTGTCACATTACTTGGTTGGAGAATCGTCAATTTCAGGAAGTGAAGTGAGAGTCATCATTAGAGGCTTTTTATGGCTAAATGCGTTTTCCAATTTTTCGAAGCGTCGTTTTTTAGATGACTTTGTAACCAACGGTGTAGAGATCTCGTCTAACGTGTCGTTTGATTTGTCAAGACTCTCGGAAGAACCGATTGCGCCAACAATTTTTTTGAAGCCAGTCAGCATTCTGGTCACTGATCCACTGCGACGTTGCTTCTTTTTCTTGTGCTCGTCAGGCGTAAGTGCTGGCATTTGCGGTACAATATTAAGATCACGCATTATCCTATCAGGTACCACACCAATTAAATTGGCATTTTCCATCAATAGCTCAACAACTTTAAAATGCGATTGCAGACGATTCTCGGGAGCATTTACAGGGGTTGGCATAAGGCTTGGTGTGAGGATCTTCACAAGATTATCTGCAGACATCAAATTTACGTTAGCCTGTTGGATGATCACTTGAAGGAATTGCAGAAAAAATGCAAGCGTGTTGATTGTGATTGGTGGCAGCAATAGGCAAGTGAGCATCAGAGCGTCGATTTTCTTTTCATAGCTGGACGACAACAAGCATCTAAGAAGAGATTCTTGAATAGCCCCTAATGGAATGAGCGGTTCAGGAAGTTCACGAAAGAATTTCTTCAGCAGATTTGCGACATCAATAACGTTGTGCGATTTATCGATAGAACCCCCCAATTCTAGAAATTGCTGTATTTCAACTTGCTTTTTGACGCTTCCGGTTTTGCGAAAGATTCCGATAGCCGTTGACTCTGCTTGAATTCTTCGACAGGCCGAGAGAACAAATTTTGGGACCTGAACAACTGAACCATTTGAGAGAACCGCATCATCGAGATCCAATATATGTAGAGATGTTTTGAATATCTTCTTATTCTTACGCTTATTCGGCTGAAATGAAGTAGATAAGAGGATAGATTTGGTCCTTTGGAAATGTAAACAAATGTAAATTCCTTACGTGAACACTTTTTGTTTTTTCGTGTCTTATTTTAACTCCAATGTTTCGTAATTCTTTTGCTACATATGCAAGGATATTCTCGCGATTAGAAAATTCACTTATTAACATGTTTTGGACGCTAATTTTCCATTTATTTTTAATATAATTTGAATATTCTTCCTCAGAGAGCTTTGTTTTAAACTGTCACTTTTTATATGGTGTAGCTATGTAGCTGTTTTCCCCTTGTAACATGAGGCTTATAAAGAAAAAATTGTTAACACGTTAGAAGACTCAAAGTGAATATAATATTACAAGCAGCGCCAAACCAAACGGAATGGCAACGGATATAGAACTGGTTGTGGGTACTTATGAAGAGTTTCTACTTGGATATAGAGTCAGGCCATCACGAAATGTAAGTCAAGTACAATTATTTCATTTGTTTTTATTTGCTAATGCCGCATGCTCGTTTTGTTTTGATTATTTCAGAGTTCAAGGAAATATGATTTGTATCAATCCTTTTCAACACATTCGCACACATCGTCAATCAGAACAGTGGCATCCAATGGACGTCTAGTAGCGAGTGGTGGAGCTGATGATAGAATCTGTGTTTATGATTTGGAAAAGAGGAGAGAAATCGATGATTTGTTTATACATGATGGAACTATAAACACCTTGGCATTTGTACCAGATGGCACCTATCTATTAAGCGGTGGTGCTGATGGTAAAATCTCATTTATCAAAACCAGCAACTGGAAGGTGGACAAAGTTTTTGAAAAGGCGCATAAAGGCTCAGCAGTAAATTTCATCAGTGTTCATCCGTCAGGAAAGCTGGCATTATCGATAGGAGCTGATATGATTCTTCGAACATGGAATCTCATCAATGGACGACAAGCTTATGCTACTAGTTTGAAGAACAAGTCATTTGGAAGTGCAATTGAATTTGTAGTTTGGTCGATTTCTGGAGATTATTTTGCAATCACTGGAAAAGATATTGTTGAAGTGTGGAGCACAGATAAGGCAGATATTGTTTGTACCAAGAAATGTGAAGCAAAGCCAACATCATTGTGCTGGCTCACTGACAGTGACGTTTTGGTTGGAATGGAAAATGGAAAACTTTTATTCTTCAATTGGGAAAATGAAAATGAAGATGCAACACTTTGTGAAATCTACGAATCACGAGTAAAAGCAATGAAATATGCCAATGGATATCTTGCTACAGCATCCAGTTCTGGTGAACTCAATCTTTGGAAAGTTGTACTGGAAGATAAAGTTGAAATTGATATGATTTGTGGCATAGATGTTGGATGTCGATTGATTTGCTTGGATATTCTCGAAGTGTCAAAAAGTGTTTTAGAGCAAGAAGTAAAGGACGAAACAGAAGAAGAACTGAAGAAAACAAAAGTGAGGCAGTTGAAGACAAGCGGCACGGTGACAGTTGAAATCGATGGTGACAATTCAGATGACGAAAAGGTATCAAAGAAACGCAAAATTCAAGTTCAACCAAAATCTAAGATCAAGACTCCATCAAGTAACAAAAAGCAACAGAAGCGTAAATCCATACGCTTGACAAATGGATTTATCGAAGAAGACGCTTAAACATTATTTTATCTTAATTTCATTTTATTGAGTTCAATTCATCTTAAATTCAAAACAGTTGAAAAAAATCTTTTAAACATTTTTTCATTTGAATCTATTGAAATAACAGCAAAAACTGTAAACAATCACGCAAGACAATAAAAGAAAAATTTGTTTTGCAAAAAAATGAACTGAAGGTTGCTGACGATTAGTTATATTAATAGACACTTAAGCTTAGGTAAGGTAATTTAAGATCGAGCATGACTTTTTGATGCTCGTTCACAAAATTATTTCATCAAAAAAAAAAAAAAAAGCTACTGAACGACAGGAGGGGAGTCAGATACCGGTTTTCAAAAAATTTGGTTCTGGCTTTGGACGTCATCACAATGCGATTGCTTAGTAAGTATTTGGTTTCATACGCTTGTTGCGTCGCGCATCATTCTCCAAATCATTATGTGAATCGTCTTCTGAGTCGTGTGAGCTGATATCGGACTTGATGTTATCCAATGCAACGGGCATCTCATAATTTGCTTCATTTGTACCACTGCCATTAGCTCGAGCGCGTTCTAGCGTACGAACTGCAAAAAGAGACAAATTCAGCTTGTGGCAATAAAATATATTTTTCAAATTAAACCTACTTTGTGCTTCAAGCAAACTGTTTTGCCGCTTCAAATCATCGATATCCTGTTGGTGCGAATTGTTCTTTCGACGCATAAACTGTATGTATTCAGCGGCTTTCTTAAGAATTTGAGCGCGACTTGCCTGTTAAAGATGAAAATTAGCTTTTGCAGTCATTCTACCACTACCATTTCAGCATATTTACTTTGTGATTTACCTTTTCCCCTTGCAGCGATGGGACAGAGTCTCGTAATGATGTAAAACTGTCTTTGATGTGCTGGAATTTTAGGGATTGCAATGTTATTAATGTAATTAGTCATGTACACAATACACTATTGATAACTTACATCACGTCTTTTTCGCTCCAGTGCATTGTGATGGGCGCGCTTCTCTTGCTATTTTGTGAAGAGAAAAAATAAAATCATATTAAGATGGACAACAAAGACAATAAGACATGTGATCGCTGATCCATAGAGAAAATACATAACTATATGGTTACGAATGTATGTCTGTGTATTCATTACACACGCACGAACTGATAAGGGATTAAATCTATTTAGTAAATAAGCGTACCTGTGAAAAATGTTGGTTATTGCTGGAGTTCCGTGATTTTTCGGTTCCACTTTCGTCCTGGCAAAAGAAAATATGAAAGAATTGCCAAAAAAAAAAAAAAAAAATGGAGCATAATTTTTTTCAGATTTGATTTTTTTGCACTGCAGTCAACTCACATCACTGTCTATATCAATATTTTCATCATCCGACATTGCTGCACTTGCGTTTTCTTCATAAAATTTCATTCCAAAGGAAGTTTGTGGTGATTGATAAGTAATTCGCGGTAATGATTATCAATATAAGACCGCGGGAGGCGTTTCACTGTTCGGAATTTTTTTTTCGAGGGGCTGCAAAGTGCGTCAGACTGAAACGAAAAACTGAAGTGGGACCAACCAAAACAACATCGAAATTAAGAAAATTTATAGAGTTAGAAGTAGCCATCATTATGGAAGGACAAACAAGGACATTTAGCGAAATTAAATCGGACAAATTTGACGATGAAGGATCACCAACAGTTACATCACAAGAACAAGTAAATCGTAGTTAATTCTTTTTTTTTTTGTTATTAATTCCAATTTCTTCTACAATCTGGCGATTTTAGATAAAAGTTGAGGAGCTTGTTGAAAAATGTTTTGATCGCTTTGAACAACTCTCAAGCATGGATCCGAGTCTTCCATATTTGTATCGAAAAGAGCATATTAGATTTCTAGAGAGATCCCTACGATTTCTATCAACAGGATACGAGTGTCTGGACTCATCCAGACCCTGGCTGGTTTACTGGATATTTCAGTCAGCTCATTTATTAAACTTCAAGTTCTCGCCCCAAGTGGTTTCTGACGTTATTCAATTTCTTACAAACTGTCGGCATCCGAATGGTGGTTTCGCTGGAGGACCGGGCCAGTTACCTCATCTAGCACCAACGTATGCTGCTGTACTTAGTCTTTGCCTTATTGAGACTGAAGAAGCTCATGAAGCCATCGACATGTGAGCATTTTTTGAAATCATTTCGACTGAATTATTGAAATAAATTTTTATTTTAGGAAGGGAATCAAACAATTTTTATGGAGTGTCAGAGAAGAGAATGGTGCCTTCAGAATGCATGTCGATGGCGAACTGGATGTTCGAGGCGCATACTGTGCAGTAACTGTTGCGAGACTAAGTGGAATTAGTCCACACAATAAGCTCTTTGAAGGAACTGCCGATTGGATTGCATCATGCCAGACTTATGAAGGTGGCTTCGGTGGCACTCCTGGGCTGGAAGCTCATGGCGGATACTCATTTTGTGGTGCAGCGGCATTAGCATTATTGGGAACAACGTCGACCGTTAATCTTCATACCCTTTTGCGATGGGCCGTCAATAGACAAATGAAGTTTGAAGGAGGCTTTCAGGGAAGAACAAATAAACTTGTCGATGGGTGCTATTCATTTTGGCAAGGTGGACTTGTGCAAGTGGTTGAAATGCTGATTGAAAAGAATCTTGGCGAAGATGGTTACACAATCAATATTGACGAATTATTGTTTCATCGTGAAGCCTTGCAAGAGTACATTTTAATTTGCTGCCAAAAGCCTAATGGTGGTCTCCTTGACAAACCTGGCAAGCCAGAAGATATTTATCATACTTGTTACACGCTCAGTGGGCTATCGATTGCCCAAAATTTCGGTTCTACAAAACAGCCATTGGTGATTGGGAATGCTGATAACGAAGTCCTGCCAACTCATCCACTTTATAACATCTCTCCAAGATCTGTTATCAAAGCATATATCTATGCGCAAGAAAATACAAAAGAAACCAAGGATGAATTGTTGGGACAAAGTACAACCGAGGAGGTAACAACTGAATTACACGATGACATCAATGACGGACAACCTAAGACATCGACTGAAAGGAGCTCAAGTTTAGATGATTTCGAATAGCCATTTTTAGCCTATGCAAACTTCTTTTCTTTCCTTAATCTCTAATATTAATACAGATTTTTCGTAGATTTTTACACATCCCTTACATACAGCTGTTTTGATTCTTATCTAAAATTCAAAGGGCTAAAATCACTCATTTTTTTCGACATCTGACGAAATTAAAAATTATTTATGTATTGTTCAGTATTAAAATCTTGCTTCTTGACAACAGCTTTAACAGGCTCTATCAATGAATGCATTTTACGGGACAATTAATTCATTTCGCAAAAACAAATCCATACATGAATAAAATTTTCTTAAAATCCATGTACCCCTCGGAATAACCGATTGCAGTTATGACGTCACTCATATAATTTTCTCTGTCTTCCCTGGATTTGAACGGTTTTTGCCTCAGTTTAATATCTGAAGTCTAAGAAGACAGTTATTATGTTTGTTTGTTAGCTGAAATTCAATTTAAAATTTCCACAAAAGGAAGCACCGGGTAAGGATGGAACATAATTATGGTTTCTACGGTTTCTTATGGTTGCAACATAATATAAAAATGTGAAAAAATAAAGTGTTGAACCTCAAAATCACAATGGAATTACTTCATCGGACGCCATTTTTGTTTCCATCTCTCTTGTGCGTCCGTCTCAGAAAAAAAATTACACAAAAATTTAGAAATTTCTTCAAATTTCCTATAAATGTGTCACCTAGCTAACTGAAAAATGACTAATTACATAAATACACACACCTTCAAAAGTGATTTATCATCCATAACTGACTAAACAACTCATAAATAATTGCAAAAAAAAAACCCATCCAATCGTTCAATCAGCTGAGGGATTTTTCAAAGAGCGTCCAACAAGAAAATAAATATTTTATTGAAATTTTCCATACCGCGCAGCGAGGCCTTGCGTTTCTAGGCCAGCTAGAAAGTTCAACAAATCGCTTCTTTATTTGAAATTTCCATATCACGAAAATGGTTTGTTTGTTGTATTGAAAAAGAAAAAAAAATCCATAAGCCCCTGAAAAGGTTTGTGAAAATAATAGTGACGCGATGATATGTGAATGATGAAATTTAACCTCTTCAATACTTACAATTTTTATATATATTTAAAGTAGATTGCCCAATATTACTAAAACGATGCTGCTTAACTCATGCATACACACACAAAAATCTATTGATAGCATTTCATTTCTATATGTAAAGTAAAAAAAAAAGAAAGAAGTTTTTCTCGCGATTCGACAAGTTTATGCAAGTTTCATCACGCTTATAATGCTTCGAACGTGCAAAAGCGTTCTTGCGCAAATGTATACTTATTTCCCCCCTCTCCCATTAAGTGTGTAAATAATAAAAAATTTTCCTCGACTTAGCTGTTTGATGAAACGTCAGAAACACAAAAAAAAAATGTTTGAACATTTAATTGTGAAACCTCCAAAAGTATTTAACGCATTTCAACAATCAACGCAATGAACAAAGCGAATAGCTGTAGGGTTTTCGCACAAACAACGCGCGCGTCTCCATTCCAAGTATCAACATCTGTTTTATTAATGTATTTCGCGTTGTGCTGGTTAGCAGCGATTCAATGCAAAAGTCACGTATGCCAATGTATGACTTTGGCGGTTGATAAGTAGTCTCAGTACACACAGCTCCATGAAATTTTCAATTTCACTTAAATTTCATCATGTATTTAAGATGCGCATAAATTTCTTTATCTATCAAATTAATTAATTCACTAATTTCTACAATATTAATTTCAGTACAAATGTTTTAATTGTATTTTATTTTTTTTTTCCCCTCAATAAATAATTTTCAGAGACTTTAGTCATTAAAGTGAGAAGTTATTTCATAAGCAAGAAAAAGAGAATAATAAGTTTCTAATCAGACAGTTTTGCTTTCAATTGCGCAAACTGAAAAAAGTCTGATAATCCTCTTGGTTGACCCGAAAAAAATATAAAACAAATAAAGCCAATTTCATAAAAAAAAAAAATAAAATCTTCCTCAATTTATTGATTTTTCCTCATTGACCATCTTCTTATCAGCGATAAGAAAACTTCAGGCAAATATTTAATTAACTGTCTCATTTGGCATTTGGCTTTAACTGGTTAAACAAAAAAAAAAAATATTTTCATTATAAGTTTATTGTCCAGAGTGATTGCATGTAAAGCTACTGAAACAAAAAAGCCTTGCAAATAACTTATTAAAAAGTACGAAGATCTCAGCTGATAATTGCTTGTGACGCAGAGCGTTTAAAGAATAAGCGAAATCGCTGTTTATCGTTGTGTACTAAAAGTTGGAAATAAAAGTTATAAATTGCAAAACGGCAAATATCTCGGTAGTATTGCAATCGATAAGAGCACGAAGATCTCTCGAGTGATTTCTTTAGTCTCGTGCGAGAGATCGCTGTGTGCTGTCAGGGTCAACTTAGTTGTTGTAGAGATAAAAGCAGAAGAATCGTTGCAATATTTTATTGCACAATTTACTTTTTGCTTGTTTCTTACAACAAAAGAGTTGAAAAGAAAAATCCACAAATACACTTTGTGTGGTTCAAGAAAAGAGGGGACAAAAAATAATATTGAAAATAATTAAACGATTTGGTTTTCTAACAACCAATCAAATTATACTTCAATATTCAGGTCCTTGGCCAGCCCTTACGTCTCAACGTTATGTCGGTCCAGTACGGCTTTACTGCCAATACTATTGTTACCAAATCACCAACATCCAGCGCAAACATGATGAGTGGCCAAAGCATGGACTACAATAGTATGGACAGCAATCACGCTGTGACGCAAGCGCTGATGGACAATCAACATCATCAGGGCCGGCTTGGAACTCCGGATGCTAACAACGCATCATATATGAGTTCTGACTATAATAATAATAATAATCAACAACAACAACACGAACATCCCATGAAGGCATCTTCATCTTCACCCGCGGCATTGCTATCTGGCATCTCAGCTCAGGATCTTTTTGCACAATTGCACGAAGCCTTGGCATTGGAGCCGAAATATCAGCCGAGCTTATTTTTACCCCAACAATCAAATGTAAGTTTTAAGTATAACGGATTCACGTGTCACGGCACCAGCTAAGAAAAAGAATAAGAAAAACATCTAGCAGAGTCAGAAAAGTTCAAAAATACATTTCTTTTTGTATTTATTTTATCGCTATGGTGATTTTTCATTATCAAGTTGCCATTGACCGCGAATATAAAAAAAAATCCTTATCTAATCATTTTGCAATTTCGTTATTTTCCTGCAGGATGGTGAAATCACTATTGGAACCCGTGACGGCGCAGCCCATGTATTGCGTTGCCTCAAAGTCTGGTATGATTTGCCCAATGACGTTTTGTTTGCTGCCATTAATTTGGTCGATAGATTCTTGACAAAGATGAAAGTTCGTCCAAAACATATGGCCTGCATTTCCGTTGGTTCATTGCATTTGGCAATTAAGCAATTGGGTCTCATTCAAATCGATACCGAGGACTTGGTTGCCATCTCACAAGTAAGAAAAATTTTATTTTTTATTCTATCATTTTGTCAGGTGGTTTTTGCTTGAAAAATGTTTTTGTTTTCCAAATTAATTCCACTCATCAGCAACGTAATGATGTGACGTCAGATGTTATTTTTTTATGTTCATTATTGAGTTTTACTATCGAAAACTTTTAAATAATCGATTATTTTTTTTATTTCTTCAATAGTGTCGTTGCACCGCACGTGACTTGGAACGCATGGCTGACATTGTAGCAGGAAAATTGGGAGTTCCTTTGACTCAGTTCAGAGCTGCTCCAATAACGGGATTAACGTTCATTCGCTTGTTCTATTACATTTTCAAGCATGCCGCCAATGAGTTGGGGTTGAGCGAATTTTATGACTCTGCCATTGTTCTATCGGATCTTGAGCAGCGCATGGAAATTTTGGCTTGTGACGCCAGTTGCGCTTCCATTAGAGCATCAGAATTGGCACTTGTCATGCTGTGCACACAAATGGACGCTCATGTCAGTAAATTGGATGCTGGTTCACATTTGATTCACGGCTTGGTTGATTATGCAATTCAACTGCAGAAATTGTGTCGTGTAAGTTTTTCTTTTTCTTTTGTGATTTTGAATTTACCTAATTTCAAATTTCTGTATAAAATTAACAGATTCCGGACAGCACATTCTTTCACACGCACAGCACCGTCATTAAAATTCTATCAAACTACAATGGACAACAGAAAATGCCGTATAAGCAACGACTCGTGTGGAAGTTCTCGTCGCGAACACTTCGCAGCCTGCGACCAACTGACAAACTCAAAGTTTCATCATACCTGCCAACCATTGAAGAAGATAACAATAACCTGCGTTTCAGAACGGGCAGCGTCAGCTCAGAAGATGGCGACGGCTCCGAAGAAGATTGGCCCACAAGTCCAGTCGTTGCTGTTTGTGAGCAGTGCTAAAATATTCATCATCGTCAAGTTTTAAGTCGTTATGGGAATCAAAACTCAACAAGCGAGCGTAACCGTAAGCATTTCAATTTATCTGATTGCCCGACAACAAATTATCAAACAAAAACTAATTGACATTGAGTTGAATCGTCAACAACATGAAGCTCATTGAGCATGATGGGGGTTAAATTATAATTAACGTCAAAAAACCCACTTTTTCTAAGATTTTCTAAGAAAAGTTTAAGTCTTTAAGATTTTTTTCGTTTTTCCGTGAAAAATACTTTAAGGAGAAAAATAAATTCATAGCCATTCCGTTAAGTGATTTATAGCAGTTGACAGTCTCATGACTCAGTGATAGCAGTCTTCAGTATCGCTGCTATAATGACGCTTTACTGGATGGCTCGAAAAAAAAAAATTCAAAAAAATTGCTAAAAAAAAGATTAAAAATCAAATTGAAAAATTACTAGTTCAGCAAAAAAAAGTTACATAATTTATAAAAAAATGAACATAAAAAAAGTACAAAACTTTCATGATTTTAGTCGCGTAAGATTTAATTAATTGTGAGAATAATGTTGGAGACAAAAAAAAAGAGAAAATTGCACGTTTTTTTTCTTTCAAAATGACGTGTTTCAAATCAAACTGCACCATTGCACGCAGGAAGAGTAAAAAAAAAATCTCAAAAAGTAAATAAAGCCCAAAAAAAAACACTTTAATGTAATTAACGGTTTCACAATCTATTTTTAATGTTAAAACCAGCAAAAATTATTTTTTTTTTTTTCATTTTCGCGAGCCAGTAATACAATTTGACGATTGATAATTAAGCTAATTTGCATTCAGTTCGAAACGTATCCACACAAACACCAAAACATATTCACACTCATTATAACACTACCCGTAGCCAATTTTACCGTACAATAGATGAATTCTTTTTTATTTTATTTAACAAACCACAACAATTCAGTGGCAATGAAGAAAACAAAAAAAAAGGCGCACTAGACATGTTTGAGGTTATATGAGCGGTTTTTTGAATAATCAAATAAAACCATGAGAGCTCCCTCCATAGATAGGCTGCGGAGTGCACGAAATTATTGTTATCATCTTTGTCGTGACTTGGTTTCTATTTTTGGGCCTCGAGTCCGTTATTCATGTTTAATTTGATAACAAAGAATTAAAAAAAAAAACTGCTTCTCAGAGGTCTCGGGGACAAAAATAAATAAATTTAGTAAATTGTGAAAGACGAAAACGAAAAAAAAAAAAAACGTTTAATTGAGATCAAGGAAGTTGCGTTGAGGGCGATCATTTGCAACATTGTTTGCTTTACTAAATCGACGAGAAACCTCAAAATTTTGTTTTTTTGTGCATTTTGCCAAAATAAATAGTGATGTAATAAATGAACATTTACAATATTAATCAGCGCTCAGACGATTGAATTGCATCAATATAGAAAAATAAATTGAATATTGTTTAATTAACACTTTTCACTTTGTGGCGCGATATCGTGCACAAACGCAAATTTTATAACTTTCAAAATAATTTTAATTATTTTTTTTTTTGTATGCTTTCACGTACTTTTTGGCTTCTTTTTTTTCTTAATTTTAACTTCAAATAACGATGCAAAAAAAATGGATTTTCTACAGCAATAAGAAGAAAATGCATTTCTTATACATGCAAACACGTCTTGAAGAGACCTATCAATAAAATAAACGAGGGCATTGCTTTATGTGTATGAATAAATGGTGAATGGTTATATGCAACATTTTGAGTCAATTGCCAATATTTGCAAAGAATATTTTTCCTATTTTCTATGTTGCAGAGTTTGTTTGTTTTTTTTTTTCCAACAACTCAAATGCAAAGTGGCATTATGCAACAAACTGCAAAAACGGTAAATTGAAGATAAATGAGAAATTTGCGATGCAAGTTTTTTTTTTTTTTCAAATTTCTCTAAAAATTCAAATGAGCATCATTCATCAGTGACGTTTTTACTTGCAACGATCACTGATGAATTTGATGCCTCATTGATGTGCAACATCAAAAAAAATCACAAAATAGTATTCTACAAACTCCTTGAACTTGCATGAATGAAAAGTTTATTATTTATTCAAAGGAAAATAAAACTTTAAACAAAAAAAAAAAAACATTACAAGCGAATATTGTGATCTTAAGAATTAAAAAAAAAAAACAAGAAACAAACAAAATTAAGAACATCACCGCACAGTGAATTTCCCGTCCACTGAAAATTTTTTTGCGGTCTTAAAAAAAAACACATTCACACACGCACAAAACACGAATTTAACAATCTCGAAGATTCGTGACACGTTCAAAATTGAAAAAATATATTTTTTTTTCGTGTGTGAAGATTTCAAAACACCCTCACAAAAATTTGTAGCTATTGCAAAATTTAAAATCAAAAAAAAAATATTTTATATTATTTGTGAGATGATCGAGAGAGAGACCAAACATTCTTCAGTAGAACCATCTACTCGTATCATCATGCACCAAAAAACTTGCAAACATAAGTATTTTTTTTTTTTCGTGTGTGAAGATTTCAAAACACCCTCACAAAAATTTGTAGCTATTGCAAAATTTAAAATCAAAAAAAAAATATTTTATATTATTTGTGAGATGATCGAGAGAGAGACCAAACATTCTTCAGTAGAACCATCTACTCGTATCATCATGCACCAAAAAACTTGCAAACATAAGTATTTTTTTTTTTTTTCGTAAAAGAGAATCATCAAGAAATATCGTAAACATCGTTAATGGGAAATGAAATCATTCGCATAGAAAACAATTTGCTGAAGAAAACCTACAAAAATATAAAAAAAAATTATTAGCGTTTATGGATGTGAAGGAAAAAAAAAATTTGTATGTGGAGGATTTTTGGCGATTGTGTTGTGTTGAAAATGAAGAAAGGTCAGTTGATAAATTTGGAGGAAGTCGTGGATTGAAAGGAAATATTTGTCCACATATCAAATATCAAGCCGAAATAAGTATTTTAATAGGCTTCATTAACATCTTCAGTGACAATTTTTAAAAAGTCAATGGACTCATCACAACTTTCTTCTTTTCTCACATACCGTCGCCAATCTTCTGCCCAAAAAAAAAAAAACTATAAAAATACCTTAAATGTGAAAAAAAAAATAACAGCAGTAAGTTGGAGAATCGATGTATTTATAGTTTAACAGATTAAAAAAAATGAAATCCCCCCCACAAACAGACACAACACAACATATGTTTACTAATTAATTTAACTTATCATTAAACTAACAATTAAAATGAGACAAAAAAAAAATGAAATTTGATGAGGATGAAATTTAAAAATCCAATAAATAAATCAAAAATTTATCATCAGTGATAAAAAAAGCCAACAACAAAACAATAATTGCGTTTTAATTGCATTTTCTCAAGTTACTTTTCAGCCTTCGATTTAATCTCTGTAAAGATCGTTTACAAAGTCATATTCAAGCTTGGGTCGTCAAATAATAAACACTCAATTAAAAGAAGTGAAGGATACTACCAATTGGTCGAAATCGCGTTTTGAAACGAGTTTCGCTCGAATGAGTTAGTTTTTTGCATTTATTTATGCACGTACGCCGCAAATGTAACCAAAAACCTGACCGAGAGTCAGTTAAGCCAAGTAAAATACTCGATCACCTCTAATTGCTCTCTAGACTGCATCAGATGTTCAATTCCAATTCTCTTTTTTTTCTTGCGTTTGTACACTTTTGCATCAGCTGAAGGCCAGCTGTTCAATACAATCATAACTTCATACTGTGCATCGCAATTTCATTGCACTCTCATAAAAAATTGGCATTTTTTATCCCTACGTGAATCCTTTGGATTTAGGAGTTTCATATTAGGATTCTATTAGAGGGGTCCTCGCATTGAACAGATGGCAACATAAAAATATCTTTTTCATCATCAGCGTGATACGATTTGTTATGTTTGTACCAGAATACAGTTTGTTGTTTCCGATCCAAGGTCAGGTTGCGCGGAACAAAAAAAGAAGAAGAAAAATGTTTTCGTTAACTTTGCGCGCCCATTTTGGTTCTTTAAACCGCTTAAAAACATACATTCACACACAACTCAAGCCACCAATTTCATATTTTTAGCTCACAGCTCGCGTGATTTTATCAATATACATATTTGTATGCGAGACATACTTCAAAATTATCAACAAAAAAAAAACTTTTCGACTCGAATTAAAGAAAACAATCTTTCGCATTTTTATAAATACACACAGATCAACTAACACGCGTGCGGCTCAACTGATAAATCATGATTTAAATATTTAATGAGCTATTAACATAGTGCAGCTTGACGAGATTTACTGACATTGAGTTGATTGTTATGCATTTATGTACTCATATATCCTGATAATTATTTTTCTATTAAGTGCTTCATGTGGAGACCATAAAACTACCTTCATTATATCAGTTGACAGATCTTTTAAGGAACATTTTTCAGGCATTTCTAAACTTTTTTTTTATATAGCAGACATAGTATCTTGAAGTTATCCATTAGCACAGTGTCGTTAATTTATCATAAATAAGTGTTTAGTCTCCAATCGAGGAATACTCTTTTTGTTCTGCTTGATGTCAATGGCAGGCAGACAGTTACGAGTGAAAAATAAGCAAAACGTTTCAATTTCATGTTTATTTAGTTTACAGAATTTAAAAAAAAAAACTAAGTAATTAGTTGTCATTAATTACAAAACAACCAAAACCTTCTACTCTACTGTTTATTATTGATTTGATGTCGAGCTACAATTAAGTACTTAATGATAATTAATGATCCGTTTTGTTTTTCCTAAATAATCATTGAATTTCAAAATATAACGTAATTTTTACGATTTCACTGTCTTTGATTATTTCAACAAATTATGCAATAATAACAACGAGCGACTGAAAAAGAAACATCAACTGAGACAACTTTAATTTATAGGCTTTACAATCTTCCACATTTTATTTAGTATTTAAATTTGAATCTACAATCTCACACCAGAAACCGTTTATTTCCATGCTTGTTTAATTGCTTTCTTAGCAGCAAGATGTCTTACAACATAAGATGCTGTTGTGAGTCCAATAAGAACAATTGAGATCATGTAATAGTCAAAGTCTTCCTTCAACAAATCAAATGTCTTTGATGGTGAGACACGCGTAGCGAATAAATCTAATCCGTAAGCCAACATGAGGCACGTGCTCTCCAAACCACTCGGTGCTGATGCAATTCCTTTGATATTTGCAACAGATTGATTGTAATTGATCATGCTTTCATGTTGTAAAGGCAACTCAGGAATGTATGGAATGATTCCTTCTTCACGTTGCTTTTCAGGAGCAATCATTGAATGACGGCGTGGATCCAATAGTGCCCATGCCATTTCCGTTATCGCTCCACTGTGTAGTCCAACTGATAAGAATGAAACATAAAACCGTTAGAAAAATAACATCATCTTATGCCCATAGCGACA
The DNA here is from genome assembly GCA_018397935.1 of Propsilocerus akamusi. Taxonomy (NCBI): domain Eukaryota; kingdom Metazoa; phylum Arthropoda; class Insecta; order Diptera; family Chironomidae; genus Propsilocerus; species Propsilocerus akamusi. Next base: position 19,311,212 of record CM031468.1, on the reverse strand, counting down.
TCACTTACTCAGCACATGCTTATTCGTTATTCCCTTTTCAGTTATCGTCTCGCGTAATGCTGCAACACTGCCTGATATAATAAACGTTTGTCGTTCAACCAGCGGCATTGGTGGTGAATTCAATGAACTCCAAACTGTTCCATTTGTTTGTGTTTTGCCTTCGTAGAGTTCAATTGATGCTGTTTGCCCAAAAAAAGGAAGAAATAAAACAAACAAAAAAAATATGTATAGTAAATTGTTTTGAGGTCATTCAGTTATCAGCTGGCAAAATATTTTTTTTTTTGTTTTCATTGTCGCGCATAGTAAAATATCGTCGACTGCATGACGCTTCTCGAGCCTTTTTTCTTGTTTATTTGGATCGCAATATATTTAATTTCCGTCTCGTCACGCTTTTCAATGATAGCAAATAAATTCCAGTCCATAACAAAGTCAGAAAAGTCACTCAAGGAATTTTATAATTTGCACAATTTACACGTGATTTTAAATGCCATTTCATCGTAGACACAATGACTAGACTATGTAATGCAACATTGTAATACTCACTGATCTCATTACGACGAATCTTATCATTGTAGAATGAATAGACAAGCCAATTTTCCGAATGGACAATTTTAACGGGCCCTGTGACGCGACGATGAGTCATTGAGGCAACGATAGCGCCACTGACAACATCAATGAGATGAACATTCAAAATGTCTGTAAAAATAAATATTGTGTTGTTACCAACTGCAAAATATTTGATTGTTTCTTGGTATCTCACATTTATGAGCTGCGTCAGGTCCTTCAGTTGTGACGGCAATGAGATTTGGATTTACGTATTTATAGAGTACGGATCGATCAGCTAATACGCGTCCTTGTGAATGAACACGTTCAATGGAACTTTTGGCTGCGATTTGAGTAATCTTTTGTTCATTATCAGAACCTCCAAGGCTTAGAGTCCATATCGGTAATGCAATGGCTTCCTGTTATTCCAAAAAAAAAAAACAAAAAAAATATGTTAATTAAATCATCCGCTCTAATTCTAATATTTTCTTACATTTTTATCGGCATTATATGTAATATGGAAACCAGAGAGTTTCCCAGTTTGTTTGTTTGCCAGATAATAATAGAGGCCATCGACCTGCTTTAATGATGTTTCGGGCTGAACGTGAATCAAATTCTTATCGTCAATAAACAAAATACCACGCAAAAAGTTTTCGCCACTTTCGTGAATTAACGATGCTTGTTGAATTTTAAAGCCGAGTTTTATAATTCCGCCATTAATAGATTGCCCTGAAATTGGGTTGAACTGAAACAGCAGTCCTTCGCCAGTTGTCGTGTGCCTTGCGATAACGGCACATTGAGCTGACAATGGATAGTATTTTGAGGTTCGTTGTACGAATAGTTTCATAGGTTGTCCATTAGCAAATTCACTAAAGTCTTTCAATACATGAACCCAATGTTGCTTGCCCGAATTGTTATCGATCCCGTAGATTTTTCCAGTCTTTGTCATAATCACCATCATTTTGTGCAATCCAAAATCATCACGAACAAGTCCAGCGCGCTCAGAGAACGAAGGTGGTGGTCCGAGTCCAACGACATGCAGAACAATATTTTTGACCATTGTATACTGACTATGTAAGCGGCGAGTCAATGAACTCCAAACATCAGCTGCGATGAAAAATGGGAAAATAATGAGACACATTTTTCATGTCATTACTAAGCAAAATAGTTTTTATCAACGAAACTAATTCACTCGTGCTCAAATACAATCGGCAAAGGTGAAAATAAAAACAGTTAAAATAAAACGAGAAACAGAAAAAAAGCTTTTGTTATTACAAGAAAACAACACACAAGAAAATTTGATAGACATACAACGAGAGCTTTCCTCTATCGTGATGACATTGGGACGCATGTAAAAAGAAAATTGATTTTTTTTTGCCAAATTGGAATTTGGACAGTTAACGATCATAAATATTAGGTGAGAGAGAATTTTCTTTTAAAGCTTACCGTCTTTGTTATTGAGTTCTTCTTCGATGGCACCTTGAGCATCTGATAGAGTTAAGTCAAGGAATTCGACAGCAGAAATTTGAGTCAACGGTTCTTCACGTATCCATTTGATGGTTCCTTGCTGAAGCAATGCGATTGTTCCTTCATTTGTAGCTACTAAGAAACGGCATACAAGGTGACTAATATTATCTCGCTTAGGTTTGCACTTGACTGCGATCATTTGCAAGTCGTTGTCAAGTGTCTCAGGAATTTCTGATAATGTTCCAAGCTCCTGGTTATCGTTTGAGATAGTGATTATATTACCATTACGAATCAATTGAATGATGGTTGCATCTATGAAGAGATTTGCATTTTTAGGATTTTCATAAGACACTGAAAGATCTTTGAGGTCTATGACTTGTTGTCCAATTTGGATAAATCCTTCTTGGCCTCGTAGGCTTTGAATTTTTGTTGCACTTTCAAATGGTTTAGTTCGAACATTGTTACTTTCAGCTGAGAGATCAAGAACGAGCAATTGACCTTTGACAAGGCAAGCAAAGTAGCTGGATGTCAGCAGGCAATTATCTTTGGTAATCCATCCAGCTGTAATTTTCGATGTAGCGGCTTTGGTCTGTTGGCCTGTACTGGCATGGTATTCGGTAAGCTCGATGTGTGATCCCCAAACGGGCAAAACATGATAAATGTTGTGATCTTTGAAAAAGTACTGCGATTCTTGCGGCTTGTCCGACGTTGCAACAATTGACCATTCCCAGGCCAAATTTCCTGAATTAATGTCCCATCCACGAAACAGTATTGGATTATATCCCGATACAGTTATGATGTCAAACGGATCGCTTTCCTCAGAATAGCTCACCACGTTCCTGCTGCTCTTAGTCACATGCAAGAAATTGATTTGGCCTCTGGATTCATCAGATTCCAATATCCGGCGCCATAGTATGTCTCCATTCTTACTGGAAAGTGCTGCCAAAACATTTTCCTCAGTCGCAACTATCACTTTATCAGCAGTAACAGCATCAAAATGTGCAAATTTGACTTTTCCTACAAATTTTTTTCTCCTGAAAATTGATGGAAATTAATATTTTTCATTTTTCAGTTAACTTTCTATCACTTTGCTTACCAATCGAACTTTCCTATTTGATCTTCATATAGAGCTGAAACAGAGCTAGTTATTAAGCCAGCAATCAGGATATATCCTATTAAATTAATTAAATTTATTTTAATCATTCTAAATATTAATCGGTCAGCTCTCTTTCGGGGGGAAACAACTAAATTCAAAAGAGAGTAGAAAAAAAATTGTGAAATTTGGCAACATCTGGAAAAGTGAAGAAAAATAAATATAATAATATTTTTTTGCGAAATTCACCAACTGGATGCAATCAATATTTAGAAATTGCAGCGTAATCCAGCTTGACTATCATTGAAGTACGGGAATTACTAAGAATTAATCCCAAACATAGCATGTAAGGCAGGAAAAATCGTATTTTCTACCTTTGTTTATTTTTTTCATAATCTCCTCAGTGTCAAATTTTTCAATGAAGTCTTATCAGTCGGCTTTGCTAAAGATGCTGGAAGAGAATAACGACGAGATAAAGTCAACTCACATCCTTTTTTGTACATTTTTGTTTATGATACTTTATTTTGTATGGAAGTCGACGTTTGTAAGGCCAATTCGGACCTTTGAGAGGATACCAGCAACGTTTGGTAGATGTTAATTTAATTAATGCGAAGAGTCGCAAAAGAAATAATTTACACTTTCTGATGTCTTATAGTTCGCCGGAGTTCGTCGATGCAGTCAAATGTTTCAACAGCTACCACAAGCACAACTGAAGAAAATGTAGAAGACATTACTAATTCAATCTTTGCTGAAGCATCCGCGTCATTTTCAGCACCATCGACACGAGTTGATACACCTAATGAGGCACCATCTGATGATATCTCAGAGGAAGAACAAATCATTCGTGAAATGGACCGAGACCTACCAAGCACTTCTAGAAGCTCATTAAGACTAAGAAGACGTCTGAATATGCAACAGGAAAGTGATACGTCATCGTCAACAGCATCAACACCCGAAGCAATCGAAACTACCGCCATAATGCGGGAGGAAGAAAGAATATCCATAAAAATCAAATATTTAAACGATCAAATCAAAATTGTTGAAGCTTATAAGAATGAGTCACTGGGAAATTTTAAGAAGCATGTGACGAAATAGTATTATAGATAAACTCCCGTAGTTCTAACTTTCTTAATTTCTCCCGTAGGCGACATTTTCGTACCGAGTTAGAATCAAAGTTAATCAAATTGATCTTTAATGGTCAAATTTTGGAAGATGATAAAAAATCTCTGTCACAGTGTCAGTTGTATCACGAAGCGGTTGTACACTGCCTGATTTTACAAAAAAGAAATGCAGCAGTTCAACCGAATGAAAGTCAACGAAATGCAAATGCACCCAGAATAAATAATAGAAATCTTTTAAACTCGTCATCGCTGGAGTGGAATGGAACGTTATTCATCTATATCATTGGAATGATACTTGTTTCAATGACGTTGGTGTTCTGCTGGTACTGCAGGTGAGCTTTTCGCTTTTAAAAAAAATAAGTTATGTTAACCAATGTGTCAAATTCAATTCATCTATAAAGGATTCAGTATTCTTCTTACTTTTCCTGGTACTCGACGATCGGACTGATTCTTATGACAACCTTGTTTCTTATTATGATTCCGCTATTAACCTTGGTAAGTAAGGACATGATTCGATATTCGATCAAGAGAAGAGAAATGACTAACGAATGTTTGAATGTTTCCTTCTCTGACTAGATTGAACGATAAATGTGGCTGGTGAAATTATTTATAGCTTAAATACTTATTGTGCTCGTGAATGAAAAGATAATATATCATTACTAAATGTCCAAAATCAAAATGTGAAATGAAAAGGAGAAATAAGAAATTGTCCAAGCATTAAAAAAAAAAAGATCGTTTTTAAAATTTGAAATTATTACAGTTTTTGAATTTAAATTTTGCGCCAAAAGGGGTACACAAATTTCAGAGAGCGTAGTTTAGAGAGTCAACCGCCTGGAAATAAAAATACTTATCGGAAATTTCAGAATTAGCTCAACTAAATTGTTTAATTGAATAGTTTATTGATTAAAATGGGTGTTCCAGCATTCTTCAGATGGTTATCTAGAAAGTATCCAAGTGTTATCATAGAATGTGTCGAGCGAAAGGTAAGAAATGATGCATTTCTGATATTTTCAGTGAAAAGCTTGTTTTTTGTTTTTATTCATTGATTATTTCAGACAGTTGACGAAACCTCAGGACGTAATATGTATGAAGATGCATCACTTCCGAACCCTAACGACATTGAGTTCGATAACCTTTATTTGGACATGAACGGTATTATTCATCCTTGTACACATCCAGAAGATAAGCCACCTCCAAAAGATGAAGATGAAATGATGATAGCTATATTTGAGTGCATTGATCGACTATTCTCAATAGTGCGTCCGCGAAAGTTATTGTATATGGCAATAGATGGTGTAGCTCCGCGAGCAAAGATGAACCAACAACGATCGAGAAGATTCCGAGCTTCAAAGGAAGCAGCTGAGAAGGCAACTGAGGTTGCTCGCATCCGAGATGAACTTAGGGCCAAAGGCGCTATTCTGCCGCCTGAAAAACCCAAGGAACACCATTTCGATTCAAACTGTATAACACCTGGCACACCGTTCATGGAGAGATTAAGTCGATGCCTTCAGTACTACGTTCATGATCGTCTAAATAACAATCCTGGATGGAAGAACATAAAAGTAATCCTCTCAGATGCAAATGTTCCTGGTGAAGGTGAGCACAAAATTATGGATTACATCAGAAAGCAACGGGCTCAACCAGATCATGACCCCAACACTCAACATGTTCTTTGCGGTGCTGATGCTGATTTGATTATGCTGGGACTGGCAACTCACGAGCCTAATTTCACAATCATTCGTGAAGAATTTCTGCCTAACAAGCCTCGTCCTTGTGACATCTGTCAGCAAATTGGACACGAAATGAAAGATTGTACTGGTTTAGAATCTGAATACACTCAAGCAGATGTTTCTTTCGGAAAGGAAACGCAATTCATATTTGTTCGGTTGAATGTGCTGAAAGAGTATCTGGCAAAAGAACTTGAAATGCCCAATTTACCGTTTAAGTAAGTTAAGTCATAAACTTTCTTTCGGAGAATTTATTTAACAAGTTTTCTTAATTTAAGATATGAATTTGAACGAGTTATCGATGACTGGGTCTTTATGTGTTTCTTCGTTGGTAATGATTTCTTGCCCCACTTGCCAAGTCTAGAGATTCGGGAGAATGCCATTGATCGACTAATCAGTTTGTACAAAAAATGTGTTTATAAGACTGGCGGCTATTTGACTGATTCAGGCGACGTTGCTCTTGAGCGTGTTGAAATGATTATGAGAGACCTTGGACATGTGGAAGATGAAATTTTTCAAGATCGTCAAAAAAATGAACAACGCATGAAGGCCAGAAACAAGCGCATGAAATTGGAACGCGAACGACAACAACGTCCAAATTTCGAACACATGCACAATTCACAATTTGCACCCACACCTCTTGGACGTGGAATCACTCCAGCAGCTATTGTCAATCCGAAAGATGATGCAATGCGTTTAAGAATGCTTGCGATGGGTATGAAAACTGATGCGACTCAATTAGATGGAAATAAGAATGCAGCTCTTGAAGCGATGCTTCACAAAGATGCAAATTCAACAGAGAGTCGTGGAATAAAACGAAAGGCTGAAGATGAGCAACCAAAAACAGTTCAGGAAGAGGATGATCAGGCTCATGACGAGGTGCGTTTATGGGAGGAAGGTTTCAAAGATCGCTATTACGAGTCAAAATTCGATGTAATGCCCGACAATATGCAATTTCGATATTCGGTGGCATTACAGTATGTAAAAGGACTTTGCTGGGTTTTGCAATATTACTATCAGGGTTGCGCTTCTTGGGAATGGTATTTTCCATATCACTATGCACCATTCGCATCAGATTTTACAAATATTAAAGGATTGAGTAAGAAATTCAAGAAAGGAACTCCATTCAAGCCGTTAGAACAATTGATGGGTGTATTTCCTGCTGCCAGTAGACAACATGTTCCATTGCCGTTTGCCAAGCTAATGCTTGATCCGAAATCGCCAATTATAGACTTCTACCCAGAAGATTTCCAGATCGATTTAAATGGGAAGAAATTTGCATGGCAAGGAGTTGCACTTTTGCCGTTTGTCGATGAGAAAAGATTGTTCAAGGCTGTCGACCCTTATCGAAAAGAACTAACATTAGAGGAGAACAAGCGTAATGAGTTGGGCGATGACCGTTTGTATGTTGGACGCGGATCATCTGGATATCAGCTGCTGAAAAAATTCTATGAATCAGAAGACGACTATGACAAGGAAATGCCAATAAGCATTGATGGAATGCAAGGTTTGGTGCTGTTATCAGAAGAAAACATTCGTGAAGGAGGGTAAGCAGTGAATTTTCCTTTGAAATTTTAATCTTTCCTGTTAATAAAGTTAATTTAACTCTTTCAGGACTTTTCCAACACTCATCGCTGGACTTCATGACTGTACAGACAATACTGTTATAACTGTACGCTATCGCGATCCAAAATATGCGGCAGGATTCATCTTTCCAGCGCGTAAACTTGAAAATGCGAGCGAGCCACCAAAGGTGCTTAAACAGGGAGTTGATCAAGGTGTTCCAAATTATCGTCCTGTAATCGGATTCAATCACAACCGCACACAATTTGCAAATGTCACTGATGGTGGGAAAAGAATGGTTAATCATTACACATCGAATCGTTACTCTGACACAGGAAATGGTGAGTTAATTTCGTTCTTTATTTAGTGTTATTTATGATTTATTTATTGTTTAACTCTACAAGAAAAGTGTTTTCCTATTGCCAACAATTTCTGTCAGCTCCCTAATTTTTGGTGCTTGTGAAATTTTCTTGAGACCTTCTCTCAAAAATTCGCAAGTTATTTTCTGTGATGCTTTTAATGGCGCACCCCACAATGACATTTCACAGAATCGAAAGTCTTTTTCGAAGGAAAATTTATCGGATATCTTTATATATGAAGAGTCATCAGTGCGAAAAGGCGCAAGAACTTGATCGCCAAGTTTAAATACGGACGATGAAGTGTTTAAATATGCAAATTTTACAATCAAATCGATGAAATTCTTTCTTGCTTGTTGATCGCGTTGAGTCTTCAATTCAGTGCCATTAATTCTATTTCCGTAGACATCATAAATATCGAATAAATATTGCAATTCATCGCCATGTGCTGAGGATCGATTTGAATTTCCTTTCGACACCAGCGGCAATGGTTTCAGAAGTAATTTTCCACTCGGAGTTGCATCACTAACATGATCAAATTGATAGAAATATGATGATGACCACTTTCCCCACAGTTCGGCTGTCAAAATTGATGGCAAATTGAAGAACACGTCGGTAGATGCGTCAATGAGCTTGCCTAGTACCTTTTCTGGATCAGCACCATCGGGAATTGTAAGATAATCATTTAAGGATGGCAAACCTAAAGATCCCAATAAATTCGTGACTTGCTTCGGTGTATTTAGAAGCTCGCCGAGCTTCAATGTGCCAGCAACTGATTTCAAAAATTCAGTCGATGATTTAAAGATTTTCGAAATTTCATTTTGATTAAGTCCATTTGAAGTTTCATGCTTCGTTGTGCCAATTAAAATTGGAAATTTCTTTTTCGGTTCCTTTTTAAGTGATTCTTCTGGTTTCTCTATGATAATTCCAGGTAATCCACGCCGGTCGTCCTCTGATTCAATTGTTGGAGCAAACGAAACCATTCCATTCATAGCTTTGATCATGTTGCGCCCCATTAAACGATTGACTTGCATTTTTGAATCTTGTAACACAATTTCATTCACCGATTTATCTCGCATGCATTTGATAAGCTCAGTCTCATTTCCGTTCGGACAGTTGTTGACTTTTGCAATTTCGGATGTTGAATCGGTTGAATTTTCATCATAAGAATATTGACTTAATGAACTTCCCGACATTGCCACAACCCCGTTAATTGATGAACGTCCCATTGGTGATGATGCTAGATACATGGCACCAGATGCCCCTGATCCATGTCCCATCACTTTAATGTCATTCGGATTTCCGCCAAAGAATTTTATATATTCCTTAATCCATTGAAGTGCAGCATGCATATCAAACACTGCAACATTGCCACCAAACTCCTTCGATCCATCACCTAATATACCCAAAGTTCCTAGTCGATATTGTATTGGTACAAAAATAATTCGATTTTGGATCAATGGCTCAGCACCGTATTGCGCTGCCGAACCATATCGATAACCACCGCCATGAATCCATAAAATAACTGGAAGTCCGGTTGATTCATCAGGCATTTGGGGTGTAAAGATATTAAGTGCTAAACAATCCTCATCGCCAATGATTTTTTGCTCATCATAATAATCAGGTTGTGGACATGGTGGTGCATTTCTACGTGCATCGATGTCACCACTTAATCGCCTTAAACGCGGTCTCAAAAATCTATTTTCACGAATTGGTGGTTCAGCATATTTAATTCCGCGAAATGCATAAAGTCCTGTAAACTGATCATGATAACCTTCGACGCGTGAAAAACGTCCAATGTGATTCACAAAAACCACAGGATCATCGTATGGTGGAAGTGCTGCATGACGGCCACCTACAATTGCTTCACCACATTGAATTATATTTAATATAATTAACACAAATGAACTGAATTGATGCATTTTGCAAGCGCAACTGGTTCTCGTCTCTCTTTTGTTCAAATATGTTTTATCATTTCCAAATGAAGTTTTCTTATCAATTTCACAATGTTTTATTCTTAAATGATGTAACATAATTAAATTAATTTTTACAGATCGCAATAACTCTCAAGGGAATCAACAAGGATATCAGCAAAATCGTCAGCAAGGTTTTCAACAGAATCGTTATGATAATCGACAAAGCAATACTGCTGTACCACCGCCATCATCATCAGGAGGGGGTCGCTTTGAATATTATAATCAGCAACCACGCGCGTCAAATCAATATAATCAGCAACAACAACGCGGATATCAAAATCCATCACGTACATCGTATCAAAGTGGATCTCAGCAAGGAAACGCAGGACAGCAAAACTCCTCCGGTGGATATCAGCAATGGCGTAATCAGCGTGGAAGTTATCAGTCGGGTAACAGTCAGCCTCGTAGCGATTCAAATAGCGGAAGTCAGTCGAGTCGTGGAGGCTATCAACGCTACGATTCATCTAGCAATAATCGTAATCATCAAAGACCAGATCAAAAGCCCGGCCCACCTTCATCAAGATATGGTGGAAGTTACACGCGTAACAATTAAATTCTGACCTTACCTGTTCTGCTATCTTGAATTGAAGAAACATTTTGAAATAATGTTTTAGAATCAAAACATATATAAATGATTTTTTTAATAGAAAATAACTGAAAAATAATAAAAATATTTATCGGATGAAGAAGACGATAAAAGAAATCAAAAGTCTTGAGAAAAATGAGCTGCAGCATTAATTGACAAAACTTTACGATACTCCCTAAAAAAATCATTTGAATTTTCGTAACCTCGAGTCACGACCGCCACGTGCCTGGCAAAATGTTTATTTCCTTCCCATTTCTCATTATCATGATAAGTTGTTTATTATTTGAAAGCATAATTGTGATTTGATTTGAGGGCTGTCGGCTGTTGTGGGTGATGTGTGTGTATATATTTTAGTCGAGAGGGTTGTTGCACAAGGACGATGAATTTTAATGAAAGCCATGAAAAATCAATTAAAAAGTCATATTTTGAGATTATCTGCGGAATGTGTTTGTTGTTGATGATCATCAAAGACGGGATTATCGGGATGCAAGATGCACGTTACGAGATCAGAGATAATCTTATGAATACAAAGAAATTGTGTAATGATCCGATCTGAACTAAAATGAAATGTTTGTCAACAATACCAATGCCGATTCTTTAATCATTGCAACATCTTACCGAATAAACAACAATAAGATCCTCTGATCCCTTTTTCTTTTATTGTGCTCCATAATTGAAGCTACTAAAATGACAAATTTAATTGCAATTTAAATTCTCTGTTCTACTGAACAGACCCCCCAATTATCGTCGAATTTTTCGTCTATGACCTCGTTAATTAGAGAGCATTCAAGAAAAAAAAAATGGAAAATGTCACATCTCCAACATGATGACGATGGTATTTTTTTTTAGAAATCAGAACATGAATAGAACAAATGAACTGAAATGATGGTACTTTTTTTTATTCGTCCATTGTGCTATAGCATGAATCATGGATGCATTTGCGTGTTGTCTTGATGTCTAGTGCTGGCACTAGAGCACGTTCGAATGACGTTGTTGAGATGGAACTCTAATGAAGATGATGAGCATTTTTCATGGTACATTGGATTCTTTTAGGCTTTTCGAATTTTGAGGTTCGGTTACTTACTAATTGTTACACTTCCCATATGCTTTGCTACTTTATATCATATTTTGATGGATTTCAAAATCAATTAAAGGAAATTTATTCATACGATTCCATCCAGGAATTAATAAGCAAAGTTTGCTTCCTGCTCAAGAGTTGCAACATCTGGAACGAAAGCATAATGGCTGAAATTGTTTACCGCTATAAAATATGTTTCAATTCTTTCAAAATGCCAGTTTGGGAATCCCCCTTCCATTATTAAATTTCAAAAAATTGGAAAACGGAAGCTTTTACCACAATCGACTGCTAATTGATGCATTTTGCGAAGGAACTCAACGATTAATTCATTCACCAAGTATTTCGAGTGCATTTTCAAACTTGAATTCAGTTCCTCTTGATCATTTCAATGTCTAAGTGAGCCAAACGATTTTATACTCTTGTTAGTACATTATACTTAATGGTACTAACTAACTGTAACCAAAATTGCTCTCTAACAACGGATCACCATTGAATTTTGCACTATCAACATGTCTCGCACAATGTTCAGATTGAATTCGAAATGACATTTCGCCCGTTAAGAAACAAAATTGTGCATAAAAAATAGAGTTTCGCTGTTCTGTTCAGGGCTCATTTGTTTCTCAAGTGGCTCATTATAAAAGTCCAATGAAAACACAGAGCATTGTTAGTATTAATCAAATGGATGAAAAATTTCTTGCCATGATATTTTTTTGTGTGTTGATTTCTTGAGACTTAACGACTTTTTGGTTCTTGAGTGGTCGAAGACGTTGTTGATGGCGAAAATTTTTATTTGTGATTGAACATTTTACTAATGAAACAAATAACCGACTGCATTGATCGTAAAGTTAGTTTATGCTTCAAACATCGAAATCGTATAGCAAAAAATCATGCAGCCTGCTGGTATTGAGCACATATGCCATCAATTCTTCAATTTTCCCCTTCCGATTTCAGCGTGCTGGCAAAAAAGGAGCGAATAAAAATGATTTTCAAGTGTCCACTTGAGCACAGCATAAAATAAAAAAATATTTTTTTTTTTTTTTTTATGGATTCCAGATTGCAGTTTTAAAAACCTGTGGGGTTCTTTTGAAAATGATGTAGTCATTATAAACCGTTACGATTAAATAGTGAAAATAGAGTTAAAAATTCACTTAAAGTAAAGTTTTCAATTGAAAAGCTCATCACGACTTTTGCTACAAATTTAACGACACTTTTAACGCGTAGCGAATTTTTTTTTTTTACAAATCATGAATATCGTGTGAGTTTACGGTTTGAAATTGAATAAATTTGTAGAAAGCTTCAAAATTCCAAACATTAGATTAAACAAGTTCATCGAAATTAGTTCAAAGCCAAGTTCACGACTTAATTGACAATGAAATTCGTTGCAGGATTTATTTTATTTGCGCTTATCGCGGGAATCAATTGCAAGGATCCATGTAAGTTGTATCGAATTCAACGTTATTAATAAATTTCATTGTTGACATTTTTGTTGCTCAGTTGCAATCTGTGATCTTCCCAAGGATGAAGGATACTATTGTCCCGGTGGATCGCCAGAACCAAAGTATTTAAAATATTTCAATTCGGAGACTCAATTTTGTGAGGAACTAATTTATCAAGGATGTGGTGGAAACTTAAATAGATTTGACAGTCAAGCTCAATGCGAAACGTTCTGCATTGTCCAAGGAAATGCACGACCTGAATCAGGATCTGAATAAACTAAAATACCATAGTTAATTTTGCATTTTTTTAACATCTCGCGACATCATCACACGACATATCCAAGTGGCTCAACAAAAATGTTGGTCTTCTCACGGAAATCATTGTAACGGAAGAGCCCGAACTGAGACAGAAAGCTAAATTTTCATCTCTAATAATTTCTCAAGTGCTTCATGTTGCTTTGCCTTTAATCAGAACATCCACTGGAATGGCCCACATCATTAAGTTATTTCTTCTAATTGAATGAATTTCGCAAGACGGCATTCAATTTAGTTCTTTCTTTTTTGGGAGTTTTTGATAAAGCAATGAAATGAGCACTGAAAATTACATGTCAAATTCTATGAGGAAAGATCTCATGAAGAAAGAGGGAATGCCCTGGAGTGCGTCGTGATGGCGACAGGCGGTCTCATTTCGTCTTGTACATAACCACGTTCAAAGGAAGAAAAAAAGTCTCACCTTGATCAGTCATCTAGAATTTAATTGCAGTTTAATTTGCAACTTCATTGTTGTTGATGGCAGGGAAAATTACAAAAGTGTGTATCGCTTCAGTGGCTTAATGCCCGCAGGGTGTAAAAGGAAGCAGCGTCTTTTGACTTTTTGATTGCTTGTGAAAGACGATTTAGGGAAGGTTTTGATGTGATTTGTTAATTTTTCTAAAATCATTTGCCGCAACTGAAATTGAAATGCTTGAATGCCAGCTTCCGCCCACGCAGTTCTCATCAACTAAAACCATCGTCCAAACCGTTTTCAAAAGCTCCAAAATATCTAATCATTGAAAAATGGTCGAAACATAAACAAACTGCCTGTAATTCAAGTGGCTTTATGATGAGCAATTATTTATTTAAATTATACTGATTACGAAAATTTGAGCTAACGTGCGTAGTGTTTAAGTCAACAAACTTTGATTGACGGATTTAAAATGTGGTGGCACTTCAAACGAATCCATGGTCAGAAGGGTAAAAAAAAAAAAAACAAGTAAAGTTTCCTCCTCCTTCAATATTATCAAAATCTAATGAATAATTCATCGTCTAATTTGTCGATGACTTTTAATATTTTCGTTTTGCTGTTGCTTCTGTCCGCATCACGTTCAATCATTACATCATCACCCCTTTTATGTCTCGAATCACTCTCGCCCGAAAAAAAAATGCGCTTGTTGTTCTTTACGATAATATAATCGCAATACATATATGAGCTCTTTAAAGAATACAGTAAAAAGAAAATTACTTAAATATATATATAACTATTGACCTTGATTAAGGGTACGCCATTCAGAGACTTTTAAGGACTATTGAGAGTTTTTATAACATCCATAAGGAGGCTCTTGATGATTTCACAAATACATTTTCCTCACATTCCGTTGCCGTCTTCTTTTTTTTGCTCATACTTCCTTCATTGAAATCGAAATCGTTGAACAACTTTTTCACTAATGTAAACGCTAAAAGTGAAAACCAGCAAAAATCGCTCACTTAATGAGTTTTCCTTGTCTGGAATTGAAGGAATGCATGCAAATCATTGATGAAAAAACGTATTCCGAGATTATAATTTTGAATTCTTCAAAAGTCGCTTTAGGTTTTTTTTTTTCATGCATTCATTTTCCAGCAAAAGCCATCACAAAGGGGCCAGCAGCATTAAGAGAGCTGAGCACTTATGTTTTAAAAAAAGAAACGTCTGAAAAACATATTGTGTGAAGTAGTAAAAGCTCAAATTTCCAAATTAGCATGTATGACTATTGTTCCACTGCACTCAATGCAAAAGGACTCTCGAGGGCGTCAAAGGATTGTTTTTTTTTTCTTCTTTTTTCGAAAGTTGAACACATGAACCGTAAAATTTCGCGCGCAAAATGCTTTGCTGCAAAACAGGATCAGTACAACTGAAATTTCCGCAATAATTAGATTAAGTTTCCCTCTTGGCGAAAGCAGAAAAAAAAGTTTCGAGTTGTACAGAAAGCAGCAGGCATAAAGTCTTTGTAGTTTACAAGAATGGCAAAAGCAGCCGCATAATTGTTCTCAGCCAGGACGTCTACGATAACCAAAACTTGAAGTTCTTAATTGGCTCATTTATGATTTTGCAGTTAGTTTGAAGATTCAAAACAAAAATTTTATTTTTCGTCAAAATGTTCTTTAATTGATGGACAAAATGCTTCGAATGAAAGCGCCTTTTGTCAAAAGTGCTAGAATCGCCAACACACTTCTAATGCAAGAAAAAAATAAAATGTGAGTAAAGAAGGAAAAAAATAAACAGAAAAATTCTTAATGAAAGCCTCGAGAAAATCGTATTAAATTTCATCCACTTGAATGTCGTTGTGATTCCCAAAAAAAAAGAATTCACCAAAGTGAAGGCAACGGCAATGAAGGTAATAAATTTTGGAAACAATTTAATCTCTCTTTGCCATCATGATAGCAAAACCTACATTATTGCGTTAAAAGGGATTTTGCCATATTACAGTTGCGATAGTAACAATTAGAAATCAATATATTGAGCTCGCTACGGTTTCGTTTCCAGCTGAAGTTAAATTTGTTTCAACGGGCTTCAAGTGAAATTGTTTCCCTCGTGTCTCGGCACTCACCTGAAAATTCAAATCGCAACGCAACGAAGAAATTTCCGCATGAAACTTTTTTTTTTTCGGTTCTTTCACAATTTAATTAAATTGATTTTCGTGTCGGCTTTTGATGTTCCGTGGCTGAGGGACACGAGAGAAAGAGATAGACACGAAAATTCAATTCAAGAGTTTCGTTTTCATTAGTTTTTGAATTGAATTCTCTTCTTTTTTCGGCAATTTTCAACAAAAAAAAGAAATTTTTCAGGTTTATATGCAAATTGTCATTTTCATATGTATATCGAGCACGTTGATAAAAATCCAAGCCATGGCTGAATAATTTGTAGAGCACCAAAAAAAAAAGATGAAAATCAATAAAAACCGAATTTTAATGTTTGTCATCGCATCGCTCGAAAGTCACAATCGCCATTTGTATCAACAAAGCCGAAAAAAAGCATTCCGATGAAGCAACAAAAACACACACCAAAAAAAAAAAAAAAAAACAAAATTGTTTCCATTTGCGCAATCGTTTTTTTCGGTTGTGTCTTCGTCGTGATTGGTTTATTGTTCTCCTTCGCTTTTCATGCTTCCATTCATTTATGCTGCACATACAAAATTTCTATGAAACAATTTCCCGTTCATTGTTTGACGGCCAGAAATCTCAGCATGAACTTATTTTTTTTCTTTGTAACTCTCGAATGTCCAATGAGTATGTTGAAAAGTCCTTTTTGCGACTTGACCCGATTTTCCCTTTACTAACTGACAATCTTCCGCTGCTAGACGCCACTTGCTATTTTCCAATTTAAGCAAAAACTGCATTGATATCTTCGTGGCACGCGCGAAAAGAAATTTAATATATTAAATGGCACTGACTGTGTGTGAAGTGCGTATCAAATTCGCGCCGAACACCAGACAACACATCTTGGGTGTTACTCGTCGAAATTGTACACAGTCTCAATGCTTTTTTTCTTCAAGCCGATCATCCAATTATCACATACTCGTTAAAAACATCCAGCAAAAAGTGTCATCAACAGAAAATTCTTTGCTTTGAATCTATGTTTGCGTCCAGGATTAAGCGACATAATGGAACTGCAATAATAAATGTCCCCAAAAGAAAAAAAAGGAAGAAATTTATACGCAAAAAACATATATAAAACCTAAAATAACAACATTGTGCCTGGACATTGGACAAAAGTTCCAGGCATCGTCTGTTGAGCGAGAGAAAGGAGAAAAAAAATGAGAAATTCAATTAAAATGCTAAATTTTACGGGCAAACATTTTTGCAGCTAAATGGCATTAAAATTTTTGGAAGTTTTTTTTTCGTCCCTATACCAAAGGAGCGTGTCCATACAAGGGATGAAAATTATTTTGATTCGCTTTGTTGGTTCGTTTAGTTTGATTCTCCCACCGATCTGAAAATCGAGGAAAAATACACATAAAACACACATTCACAACACCGAAATTCATCGTCTGGTTGTGACAGCACAAACTGACCACAAATTTCATTTTTATCTCTCGGATTTTTTTTTTTCTGTGCTACTGATGTTCGGTATGGATTTGATATAGTGAAGCTTTTTTTTGCTAAAATGGGGAAAAATCTTTTCCTGGTGTGAACATTTCCTAAAGAAATTGCTTTAACACTTGATTGAATCTGAAGATTGACCGGTGACTCTTTGTCCATTGTCAACTTTCAGTTGATTGTCTGAAGTCAATTTATATTAAAATTAGGTTCCATATATCTTATTGAATAACGTATAATTCTTAGTTTTTAATTGAAAGTTTAACAATGCTGAAAATTTATGCTAGCGCAATTAACGATGGTGAAAATAATGAATGCGATGAGATAGCTACGTGATGTTAGACTATATCCTTGCTGGAAAATTAATTAGAGATGAAATTTCATGCTATGCATGCCAGAATGATGATAAGATCCTTGACAATTTTAAATGAAAAATCACGTTCAACAATGATCAAAACTTTTGCCTGCAGTAAGAATCGTGATTTGTCATAAGGAATTTTGTGGAAGAAAATTTTTAATAAACGAACTTGAAGCACTTCCAATTAGGCCCAATCTCCCTTTCGGAAATCACACAACTTTGAGGTTATACTTATTCAATATTGGATATATTCTCATGAAGTAAATCCTGTTAAATTTCGATTTCTAAGTTTCACATCCTTCAAATTTTATCATTTTGCAGTCAAAAATTGCGTGCACATCCGTTTTCGTGAAACGAAAAAATTCCATTGTCACGTCACGTTCGCTTGTGATGAAAGATTTTATATTTTAATTGTCTGTCACTCGCTTTCTCACATATATGCAATTTTTAGTCGATATCGACGAAGCAATGAGGAAACCCGAGATGGCATTTGACAGAATATTGTGTATGAGACAGGAAGTAAAAAAAATCCTTTCCTCATTCCTTATCATCGAAAATTGTTTTTTTCGATTAACTGCCAACGCCAAAGAGCACGAAATGATTGTGTGTGTGTGTTACGATTCATTATAAAACTTATTTTTTTATAAGGGAAAAAATTAAGCAAATACCAAATATTTTGATTTGCACGCGTCCTTACAGCCTCCACGCACGTGTCAGTGCAAATGTTTTCTCTGGCAAAAGGCAGGTTAACAAATAAATAAAATTATGATTGTTATTGCTTCTGCCTCCTCCACGTCTCATTGTTGTTGATTTAACGAATGATTAGTGACGCTCTAATCTTTTATTTATTAAAAACTTCCAAATTGTTGATGATTGTTTTTGCCGCTTGTGCAAAAGGGAAATTGCTTTAGCTGTGCATGACGACGCGAGAAAGGGATTCACCTGAAAAATTTTACACAATAGTATACATCTGCATGCGTCAGGAAAACTAATCGGCAATCCCAAATTGGAATTAATGAGGCAAAATAAACTCATAAAAACAGTTGAATAATCTCGACGGCAAAATTCATGTTTGCTATATTTGTATCAGGGAAAAAAAATTGTTATTTGCTTCCGATCCGAGGGGTTGAAAGGATTCATCGAAAGGAATTAAAAACAGATTTAGCAGAGAGAATAAAATAAAATAAATGAGAGAAAATTCCGTCAACAAGAATTCGTAGGTTTGTTGTTACCTGAGAAATCAAAGGCTATTAAAAGTTCAGCATCTCGAGTAGGATTTAGCAGAAGATTATTTTTTTTGTTGCTATTTTGATTGTTATCGAGCTTGATTTGGCAATAAAAAATGTTCAAAAAAATTATGTTCCGTAATATTATTTTTGAACATTGAAATTGAGTTTTTAAATTCTCAAAATCCATTCTTACCACAAAACTTTCATGCAACAAAAAAAAGTTGAACTCAATGAATGGCTTTCGATATCTGATAAAGAGTCTGACAATGTTCAAACATGAATGATTTTGCAGAACAATGGGACACACCTGATGACATATCGAAGGATTATTGAATGAAATTCACTCACAGTACAACTTGAATATCACAAACATCACAATGGATGACGATCGAGTGGTTTTATATCGATTTTACCTGTGGAAAAAAGCAGCAAAAAAAAACTTGTACAATAAAACCGCACTGATTCCTCCATCATCTTCACAGGCTCAACATCGACCCCGAAAACAAAACAAAAAAACTACATTGAGAACTACAATGGGCACAAATGCAAAGAGCAAATAAAATTGCTATAATCTTACAAGCAGTTTTGTGGTTATTTTGTTTTTTTCGTTCGATGATTGTGTGTGGTCGAAATCCCCACTTCATCATCATCATCATTATGGATGGACATTGTGGGACGGTTTTTCGGTGGAATCAAAATGACTTGGAGTTTTTTTTTGCTGTGCTCATAATTGCTGCTACATGGACCTCATGATGAATTCTATGCGTCTACATTATGGAGAATTATGGTGCCACTTGACTGGACGTTACAATTTGTTAATTTTGACTTTTTTTGTGTTGTTGTTTCGAATGATGTTGCTCGGAGATTTTGCACTTAGCAACTACTAGATAATTACACACTCTTTCAGTAATAAATAAAAAAAATATATGATCATTAGTCAATCTTCAAGTTCCAATTAAAATTCGGCTGTGTGAGCGTCGCGTGCATTCATTAGCAGCAGAGAAATTGTTCCATTGATTCATTTCATTAAATTTTTTAAGATTAAATTCGAGCCAAACATTCAAATGACTTTTCTAACAATAAACATCGTGTCCCTATATGTTTGGGTGACTAGGCTGAAGTAATAACATTCGAATTTTTATTGATTTTGTCCAATTTCGACCATATCAATTGTTGCTCTATGGACGAAATTCGTTTATTTTCAAATCTTTTCTCTTTTTTTCTGTTCGAAATGTTCATAAGCAAATAGAGATTCAAAAAAACGAACTGAATAGCTTAGGCCGGGGATTGGATGAAATATCAATAAATATGAAAAAAAAAGTGCTGAATCATATTTCTCGCGTAAAAATAACAACACACGATGCTTATGGTTGAATGCCTCAAAGCGATATTTAATTTTATTTAATTTTATGATGTGATGTGCTGTCATCATCATTTGACTTTCGACACCATTTCAATCTCAATTCTCAAACAATGATTTTCCATTATTTTTTATTTTTTCCTACAATTCCACAATCGTTTTTTTTTTCTTATTTTCTTTCTTTTTCGAATCGTGTTTCAGGTAGGTCCAACAATAATGTTGCTGAATGCTCAACAAAGTCAACAAACCAAATATTTTTCTTAAAGATTTTCGTGGAATTTCACAATTTCAATTTTGGTTTTCTTGTTGTCATGATGGACAAAAAGGCGAACGACGATGGTTGATGGCACACAAAGAAAGCCTTTCAGTGACATTGAATTAAGAAGTATAGAAACTGTAACCGCCCTCATCAAGATGGTATGTTTTACGTCATGATTCTTTCGAAGTTGCATAAGAAAACCTAATTTCCCAAATGACAAACAAAGATTTATTGCTTTCGATAAGAAAATTTCTTTTGAATTGCTGAAAAAGTAGAAAATTTATGTGAAAATTTTGTGAAGAGCATGAGATTTTATTTCAAATTTCTGCTCACTCGCTCGCAAGGGTGGATCAAGATTTTCACCAGTCATGAATATTAAAATGAGTCTAAGGAAAGTCACCCCTTTTTTTATGTTATTTACATTTTTGAGAAAATGAATTTTAAATGAGAGCAATATTTCATCGCAAAAATGGCGAAATTTTTTTCTGCTTCTTCTTTCTGCGGGGGCGTCTTATTATTATTTGCTTTCTTTTATTTTTTTTTTTGCTGAAGTCAAGAAGTTTCTGAAAGCTTAAAAAAAGACAAAAGAATTCATTGAAATTCATTTTATTGTTAAGATTTTGTTTCCATTTTTTTTTTTTGTGAATTTTTGAAAAATTACAATTTTTACCATGAATTAACTATGAAATGAGTGAAATTTGTTATTCAATATTATTTTATGGACTATGAAGAACTTATAAACCATTACGTAATTATGATAGTAATTAATTAGTTACTTAAAAATTAAACTCATCTAGTCAAAAGTCCGGGGGAAGTGTGTACTCTCTTGTTTTTTTTTTTCACTGACATTTTGCAGCAACAAATTTTAATTAGCGTTTTAAATATTTACACAATTTCCATCATTAAAAACTATTTTTTTTTTTTTGTGTTTTTACCGAATGGTTTAATAAACAGATTTTTTTCATCATCTTTTCATTTAATTATTTATATACCCTGCATCATTCAATTTGCCTAAAATTTTAATTAATGTGTGCTTTTTTGCAATTAAGTCCTACGAGTTAAATGGGGTTTCCACCATTCATGATGTTGATTTTCATCAAATTTTAAATCGGAAATGTTTAATTCAATTTTGTGAATTTGCACAAATATTTTATTTATTTGCCATTTTTTTATGTTAATTGATCAAAATGTTTCAAATGGCGAAGGAAGAAAGTCATCAAATCTATCGTTGTGTCCGGTAATAGTTTTTTTTTGTTGTCTTTCTGTTAATTAATTAATTAAAGGTTGTACTTTTTTCATCGTCGCTATAAATTGTGTTGTATTTATTTTGAAAGAATGGCTGTGGTTGAATTTCATTATCAAAGATTTCTTACAATCAATTCACATGTCTAACAAATCCCTAAATCTTATCAATTAATGTACACGCACACACACATAATAAACACATTCAATTCATTCGACAATACTAGCCATTTTCATCGTCGTCGCGTTCACGTTTGAATGATGTGTTTTCCCAATATTACCAGGCCCGTCCTTGCAATGGCAGATAGCTGCCACAATGCTGCTGCTGATGGCTATTGCCCATGAAATTGTTTTGATTTCGATAGGCCATCGCTAAGCTGTTTGACATTAAAGTGTTGTTGTTACATGGTTGCTGAAGCATTTGATGTCCTCCGCCGCTATTGTAACTACTCAAGATGGTCGTTGATGGTGAATCATTTGGCGAGTGCTGGTTGTTTGATGTTACCGTCTCACTGCTATTGCCGCCGATGCCGCTGCCAACATTAATTAAATTAATTGTGTTTGATGAGTTGCCTATTGTGGATCCACTCGACGTCAATTGCTGTTGAACAGGTGTCGAATTTGAGCTACCAGAACATGGCTTGCCGTCTTTAACTAGAACGGGAACTGCCACACGACGTGGTGAGCTAGATGACTGTGGGCGAAACAAAAACAAAGAGAATAAGCAACAGACACAATTGTTTATATCATTAAATTATTTCACCTGATTGTGTTGATTCTGTTCAGCCATTGCCTTCTCTTTAGCCTGTCTCTTGCATTTATAGCGATGATTTTGGAACCAGATTTTAACCTGTAATGACAGCATACAACATAAAAAAGATCAGTTAATATCATTGTAAATTACAAATTAGTGAAATCAAATTACGTAGCGAGCATCAAATTCAGGTATCAATTTCAGATGCCGACAATCAATTTCCTGCCCAGCGGCACATGACGAATAAACTAACCATCACTTTTCCGCCTCCTGCCTACGATTCACAAACAAACACCACAATATACCAAAATAATGATTAACTACATCGCATGTAATAAAAGAAAATTAAGAGAGAAAGAAAAAAAAAATTATCGAGCTCTTTGTGCTGTTGATGGTGTTGTTATTGCTTGCTTGTTGTGCGTTTGATATGTTGGTTCATTGAAATTCCGGAATAATTTTTTTTTTTTCTGCTCTTTCTGGGGTTCGCCGAACAAGGGTAAAACTCAAATATTCGGAACTTTCTGTTATCATTAAAGTGAGATCAAATTGGTTCCATTTCTTGTTTAGTGAAAAGAAAGGACAAAAAAAAATAAACTGATAAATTTCCTTTAAAAATATCAACAATTTCCAGCAACAAAAGCAAAGGAATTACATTGTGTTCTCGATTAAATGATGCGTGCTCTAACCCTGAGGGGGCTTTAGAGTGATTGAGAAACAAATGCCCCTGAGGGCAATGTTTCGATTTGTTGTATTTAGAGAAACAGATTTCTCACATTATCAAGATTCAATTGCAACAATTGGCCAAATGCTGATTTGGTTTTACTTTGGGTGTGAAATTGATTGTACATTCGCTTTTAGAGGGTAAACCAATCACCAGAAGGAAGTTTAACATAATTTTTAATGTTGGCATTGAGAGTTTTATGCAACAATTTATTGTCCATATCGAAATTTACGCCGCAATGCGGCTGCTGCTAGTGAAGGGACGTGATTTTGAGTTCGTGGGTTAATTTATTCAAATTACGTATGCACACACATAATAAAATTTCGATTATTCACATCCCTCAACTCACCCCTCCAGCTATGTGAGTGCTTGAGATTCTGCTTTTTTATACACATATTTAGTAGCATCAGCGATGAGGGAAAAAAAATGTGTGAACAAGCATAATTTTGATGTTGGAATTGTTTGCAAAAAAAAGTGAACCTAAATCTGGTTCGATAGCTAAGGAAGCATCGCAGGGTGCCATAAGGTAAATAAATGTTTATTCTTTACAATCCATTCAGAGAGCCACCAAAATGAGATTATCTTCCATTTGTGAATGTTACGTGTTGTAAAAGTAACTTCAAGTTGATTTTGATAGAAATTTATTTGAGCAAATAATTATTTCACATCTGATTGATTTCTGCGTAAGGGAGCTACATATGGTCTTTCTAAATAGCATTGATCTTTTATCTTATAACAACCTGAGGGCATCCTGTAAAGGACTGACTGTGTGGGAACTGAGAAATTTTAGGCTTAAAAAATGAAGAGCTTGAAAGAAAAACCTCAAAAATTGAGAATAATTTACGGATTATTGGGATTTTTGTTATTTGTTCCATTATTATTATTCATTTAAACCGATTTATGCAGGTTCATTTATTGATCCCATTGCAATGTATACAAACTTAAAGTGCAATCAAATGGAAAATGTTTTACTGAAACTTTGCTAATGCATTTCTAGGATTCTTTTTATCGATAAAATTGATGAATTTTATGCAATTAATAATTTCATATTTGATATCGTTGCAAATATTTACTAAATATAATTCATTTCTGTTCTACCACATTCGGAATTATGGAATTTCAATAAATTTTCTGTTGTTTGTACAGTCTCAGGATTATCCATTTAAACTTATTCTATGAGATTTTAATCCTGCAGCTTTTGAGCGAGAAAAAAGAAGAAGAAGAAATTCATAAAGTCAATATTTTCTATTATTCATGTCCTTTCCTTCCGTTTTTTTAGGAGAATATTTGTTTGCGTTTCATTAATTTTCTTAAAATTGCTCCATGTGAAAAGACTTAATGTGCCAGGGTCCGAAAAAAAAGCCACAAATGTAAAATTCTGCACTGGACGCAGACGCAAATTGAAATTCTCAAATAATTACTAAATAACTTTGGAATTCCATTCAACTCTTTTTTTTTTCCTTTTCTTTAAACCATCAATTGGATACATCACATCATTCATCATATATTTAATTCACACAAATAGCAACCATTGACGCATCTAATCGTTTGCTGTCTTATTTTCGCTTCAAAGACGCGTCAGATTTCTTGCTGAATATGCTTTATTAGAGACCTATAACTCTGATGATAAAATTAAGCATCAATGATTGAACAGACGAGTCGAGTTTGAACGGTAAATCGTGAATCAGCATCGCGTCTTGAGAGACTACATCGATAATACACATATTTACTCCTATAAACAGCCATTGAAACATCTCAATGTATGTAATTGAAAGAGCTCTCGAAAATGCATTTTTATGTTTTTTCTTTCTGCTCCTTCAATTCTTCTTCTTGTTTTGCAGTTAATTCCTTCTTTTTTTTGCAAATATGCAGAAAAATAACATCACGTCATGCTGCATTAGACAATAAAGAAGTTTGTTTAATCATCGCGTTTTTCTTTATTGGATTCATCGTAAGCGTTTATTGTGTTTAAATAATTAAATATTAATGCACAGTCGGAGTGTTCGAAGAGATTGTGTTTGTGA
Source organism: Propsilocerus akamusi (assembly GCA_018397935.1). NCBI lineage: Eukaryota > Metazoa > Arthropoda > Insecta > Diptera > Chironomidae > Propsilocerus > Propsilocerus akamusi. The sequence goes on along the minus strand of CM031468.1, from coordinate 19,285,987 downwards.
CATGAATTTCTGATCGAGGTTATATATGGCAGACATTCAATTATAGTTAATTTGTCTTTTTAATAAGAAAATCATAACTTACTTGTGTAGGTGTTAAATGAATTAAACTTGCAAGATGCTCCCGCTCTGGTGCTGAGAGATATTTTTGCTGCTTAAATCTCCGCTCGAGCTCATAGACCTGCAAAAGGAGAACGGAGATCGAGAAATTAATTTTCATTTCACCGTCGGCACTCGGATAAATAATTTTTGCTAAATGAAATTGCAAAATTCAATAAAAAAAACAATTAATAGAAAATGAAAATTGTGGACGATGAAAAGCTTGCCATCAATTGTGAAACAAAACGAGGGGGCTTCTGTAAACATCTCATCGAAACAAAACCAAACGCTCAAAAGCAAATAGCAATAAAAATAACGAAACAAATAAAAATCATTTTGAATAGAATTACTTGCAGGGAGAAGCGGTCTGTGTGTGTGTATGTGCGTGTAGCTAGGTAGTCCACAAAAAAAACACACGACTCGACGAGTGAATTGTCTATTTGCTAAGCACTTAAAATGCCAAGTTTTTACTAATACGACGTCATACAAAGATACACAAGTCAGCCAGTCAGTTAGAGATACAGTTTTTGAGATTCTGCTGATACAATAAAAATGTGATTTTGTTTTTATCGGGGGTGGGGGGTGGTGAAGAATTTGATAAGACACAAACTCCCATTTCTGCGGAAAAGTTATTTGAAAACCTCTCAAAAAGCCAATAATTTTTTTTTTTTGGCAAACTTTAATTTTTTTTTTGATAATAAATTCAAAGAAGTAGTTGAATGAGTTTTCGAGAGAGTTGCAATATTGACATAACACACTTGAGACCACGCTGAACGATCGAAGGAGAGCTTTTTGAAAAGCTTTCGACTTATAATACTCTCGGTTTTTTTTTTTTGCTTAAGCCACTCGGCAGGTGTGAAGACGATTGTAAAGTTTTTATCGTTCGAGGACCACAATTAGCTTCACGCAAGTGAATTATTCTAAGCCTTTTATTTCCAACCTAATGCTGCTGACTAAACAAATATTTAATCAATAAATTTCAAGGAATTCTTCTGTGGGATTTTGTTGATTTACCATACAAGAAAAAAAAAATCGTCGAGAAGAAGAAAGAAACGAAGAGACGAAACGACATTTATTAAACAAATGTCAATTGCTTAAGCAACTTCTAGTTTTACGCGCACCGCGAGCACCATTAGAGATTTTCAATATTTATTAGAGCTGACTGAATGGACGATAAGCATTCAAATATTTGTAGAACTCAGCACGGGACAAAATAGATAATTGAAAATATAGAAAAATTAATACGAAACAAATGCACATGGCTAATACTCACTTGTGCTTGCGTGAACAGTACACGTCGTTTCCGTCGCTGTGTTAAGGGAAATTGCATTGGTTTTGAATCGCTCACATTGCACGCCCCGAGTCCAGTCATATTAGACATCGCATGTCCCATTGATCCACCAGCTGATCCGCCCATTAATCGTGTGACTGCAAATAAAAAAAAAATCATAAATGTCAAAAAATTGTGTGCTTTTATCGTCATCAACATCATCTATCTTGGATTCCGCGACTCTTCTCAACGGCATTTTTAAGAGTCCTCAAACAAGCCATCATGTGAATTTACATGACTTCCATTTATAGTGAATGAAGAAGTGAGTGAGTCGTGTAGACAAAAAAGAAATATTTTTTGAATAATGACATCGTAATTAGAATAAATTTGCATAAATAAATTTCAGTATGAAAAAATGAGTTTTTTTTTTTCTAATATTTAAATTGCTCTTGAATTTTCTCTCCTTTACCAGCCGAGCACGCGAATAATTGTATGCGTTTTATGTTGTTTGCTTTATAAAATTGCAATCACGACAGCTAAAACTGAAAATCTTTATCGAATTCGCTTGAAATTTCATTTAAAAAATAGATTTGAAAGCACACACGGGTTTAAGTCCATTCTAAATGCATTATACACATTCGACATCTTTGTGTTCATGAGAAAAGAAATGTTTCATTTGTATTTGAATAAAGAAATTGCTGGACATTTTGTTGTGCAAATATTTATTTAGCAAAAACGAATATTTTCTTTCCATTCCTTTTATTTTTAAAGAATGACTCAATATATATAATGCTTTTGCCTCCATCTCATCGCAAAACAGTTCTTGGCAGTTGGGAGAGAGATGGACTTGGTTGATGCTTTTTTACTTCAAATATTTATTTATTCTCGGGACTTTTGCACATATCGAAATGCATTCACATTATGCGAAATCATGTTTTTATTCTCTTTTTCTCTGCAAATTTGTTTAGTTTTCAGTTTAATTTAATTGTTGATAAATTTGTTATTTTGCAACTTAGCTATGCAGTGAGAAGCAACAGAAGTACGAGCTCATCCGACGGTTTATTTGGGATAAAGAAAAATTGCACAAAACAGATCATTGGTGACAATTTTCTCTCACACATTTGGAATTTGATTATTTGCTGATCGAAAATATCGATTCCTCATAACATAAGGAATTTCTTTACAATCTAATGTCCTGCGATATATGATTTGTCACGTTTCTTTCGATTCAACTGAGACAAAATCAATAAAACTCATCTTTTATATAAATAAATTCCACAAAGATCTCTCAAAGATAGGAAAAAAAACATTTCGCGCAGATAAATAATTTGAAGCGATGTCGAATATTTAATTCAATTAAGATGTTAAATTGCTGTAGCTGCGGAGAAGTGAAAAATATTTCTCAAAAAAAAAGAGTTCAAAATGAGCAATTCACCCAAAAGAGTTGTGTTTATTTTCGAGGTATTTTTTGTTATTTTAGGAATTTCTCGGTTTCATTCCCTCGAAAATTTTGTATTTTAATGCTTTTTGCTTTCTTTAGTTCATCTCATTTAACCACATAAGTGCAAGAGAGAGAATGTAGAAGAAGAGAGAAAGAAAGGTGAAAACGAAGAAATAAAAACACAACTTTTTTGGAATAATATTTGATGAAACGTCGCTCAATCAACACAACAATAAGAAAAATTTACTAACAAAAACATTAAAATGAGAGACGATGAATAAAGTTTTCTTTATTAAAAAAACAAAATATAAAATTTTCGAGACTCAAATTGTAAAAAAGAATTTTTTTTGATGATGAAGGATTAGCAGAAATTCGTGATTTTTTAAAGAAAGTTTCATAAGATGGTGGAGACGAATGCTGAAGTATAGAATTCATCAATTCATTCGACTAATGAAATAATAATCAAAAAAAAAAATAAAATTTATTTCGTCGTGTCATTATTTACTTTTTGCCTATGAAATGAAAACATGTCTGAATTATATTTTTTAGGGTAAACGATCAAGTGCTCAAACAGTTCTTCAAGCTATGTTGCGCTCATAAAACACTTTAATTGTCAAATCTTTGAACTCGCAAAAGGCTTTTTTTCTATCTTCATTCATTGTTAATTTGAGGTTAATTGACGTGCGCAAACATGTCATGAGTTGGCAAAAATCTTAAGAAATTCTATCATGCATGGACATCGTTGGTTCATACCCAGCACAAGCGATTCGTCTGATTGGCAATCAACACATAAATTAAATTTCAATCAAGGGATTTTTTGCTGAGCTCTTGACAGAGCTGTTGCTATTGAATATCCCCAATTTCGTCACATTCACCCTCAACATATTTATAGGCATGGAAACATAGAATTGACAAATACATTTAAGATTTGATTTAATTTCGACTTGAAACAAGAAGCATTTCATTCAGAATTGAATTTGGGCAAATGATCCACTGAAGTTTATTCAATTTTTATTAAAGCGGAAGAAATTTAACCTCATCATTATTTAATGCTTTCATTCTTTCGTTGCGTTTCAATTGCGTTGCGTAGCATTATTTAATAAGGCACATACATACAATAAAAAAAACCCCCGGAAATAGTATTCGGAGTGACGTAACTACAACAGCAGAAGCAGCCTGTCTCTCCTTCAGAAGTGGCCACTTCAAAGCATTGCATTCGATCTATAAGTTTGACAGCCTTGAATTTTGAGCAACAACAATAAGTAGTAGAAAAAAGGGGATTCGGGCTTAGGTTTTTTTCTCGCTTTCAATGTGCTACTTGAGAGTATGCTTGATTATGTATTATGTGCAAAGCTTCTACCGCTGTAAATAGAGCACCCCGAAAAAAAAGGAACCAGAATATAAAAATATTTAAGGGTTTGACAATTACCGAAAATGGAATAATATTTTCACAATAGAGAAAGAAAAAGAGAAAAATGTCGAGCAGAAGGAAAAATCCGCACAGATGATGATTGCTGACTGGTAGGAAAAAAAGGGACAGTTAAAATGACGATGATTCTGGCTGGGTGTGTAAGAGAACGCTTTCTCTCTCTGTTTCTTATATTTCGGGGATGTTTAATGCAATCGGGGTGGGATTTATCATAATGACAAATTGATGACGAGTTGGAAAAGCAACCGGAAAATTGTGCAATTGATGCTCGATTTCATTCGTCAATTTGTCTGTTGTCTTTAATTTATTGATTATTTGTAATCCATCATAATATTTCTCATACTCGCTCTCCCTCAGTTTTGCACTGACATAATATTTGCTCAACTTAATTACAGATCTCCTTTAAGAATAACAAAAGCTTTTATTGGAAAGACTGTCTGGTGTGATAGCAGTGTGATGCACTAGAATTATGTGTCAGTTGTGTGGAAATTTGATCAGATGGCGATATTATTTCAAACTATTTCTAACTTACACTTAACGCTAAAATATCGGCCCAGAATCGACATCGGTTCAAGTGGTTTGTTATTATTATTTTTCAGGAGGTTTGCTTTTTTTGTCTTCATAGCGATAACACACTCACTCACTCGGAGCGAAACCTATCTTCAACAATCCTTTTGTCACACGCGCGTACGTCATACACTCTCGAGCACTGAAGTTGTCTTTAACAGCAACAATGAAAATTATATTTTTGCGCTCAATTAAAGCGAGATAATGAGAATATATTGTGTGTGTATGACAATAAAGCTTAAATTCATCGCAAGCACCAAATGCTATCACATTATTTTTTGGGGAGGATTAAAATCTCAAGTGCCACCGCAAACGATGTGTGAAATTGTGAGCTGAATGCGAGTGGAACCAACTATGTAGGAGTGTTACAATTAATTTACAGGTCGTCGCTACTGGCAAAATGGAAAATTATGAAAATATCTATCATTAATTATAATTAATTTTTTTTTTGAGTGGGGCGTCAATAATCTGATGAGCTTTCACTAAATCCATTGTCGACCATTCATTGAATGAGCTCATTTTCGATAATGATCCATTCAATTACTCGCGTCAGCTTTTGTTGTTAATTGTGAATCATTGTCCGGAAACACCTTCAAACTACTCTCATTCTCATATCTCACATAATAACATCATGAATGAGTCAATTCAACATCAATTTCTCACTTCCAAATTCAGTAAATTAAAGAAAATGAAATTCGATATTTTTCTTCTTGCTGCGGTTCAAACTTTTTCAAATGTTTGCACAACAAATTCCTTCGTCGCACTATTTGACTTTTCTAATTTCTTTTATTTTTCCAAATTTCTCCTTTCATCGGAAGATTTACTCATTGTTGATGTCCTTTTCAAAGATATTGAATTACAGGAAAAAAAATGCATGTATCAGCTTAGTAAGTAGCCCATTCAAATGTCAAATGATGTGCTAAAACTAAAATCAACCAGATTTAAGGATCAAATTTCGTGGAGAATTTTTATGCGTGCTGCGGGGTAAATGCTGGATATAGAAATTGACATTTATTTGCGGCGGGCATAGAAGAAATAGTTGGAATGCAGCTTTTATTTGAAGAGCACTATGATATGAGCTTTGAGGTGACTGATTTTGGTATCGGTAGCAGCCACTTGAAATGTGAAATGTAAATTCTTTCCTTGATGCCTCAAGTGCCTTTTTCATGGTGTCGATTTGAAGTAAATATGAAATCAAACGCATGTTGTTAGTTCTACCAAAAGTTTGAAATTCATTTGGAGAATGAAATAAATCTGTGAAAAATTTGATTCGTTTTAAGACCAAAATAATCCTTTTTTTGTTCCTTAAATAAAATTCAAAAGAAACATACTCAAAAAATCATCATCCAGATTGTTGAAATCAAGCGGCAATTGAGGTTAAAATTCAGATGAAAAATTTGATGTTCAAGAGGTTTGCGAGGATTGCAAAAAAAAACTATTTCAAGTACACAAATGATTCAGGAATGAATAGAAAGGGCGAAAAAAAAATGAAACCACCCACTTAAGAAATCATCAAACCGCAAATTTCTGCCATTCAACAAATATTCATCAGCATGGTGCCATTTTTTATGATCAAAGATTCGAGTAGAGAAAAAGAATAAAAAAAAAAAAATTTTGCTTTTTTAATTAAACAGTAAAAAAAACACATAAAGAAAAGTTGCAAAAATAGCACAATTTTCAATTTGATATGAATGCAAACGAGCAAAATAGGAAAAGTGAAGCTTTTCATTCTGCTTAATGATATAAATTTCATTCCTTGTGATATGCACGTTAAAGAGAGAAAGATTCAAATGTGCTAATTATGAAAGCAAACTCGTCGAAATGTACATATGAATTGACATAAAGTTTCCGTGAATTAAGCAGGAAAAAGATTGCATAGGATGTCCATCATCGCGATCAAGAAATTTAATGTGAGCATCCAATTTTCCTTCTGGGGAAAAATTTTCAATGAAAAAAATGTTTCTCTCTCGGTGTCTACTCTTTAAAAGAATGTTTTTTCCCTTTCAAATTTAATGGAAAATGGAGAAATGAAAGCATAAGTCAAAATGGAGCAAAAACGAAACATAGAAAAATGATTAATGGATTCAGCTTTGCTTCCCCCAACATGGAGTTTTAAATTCAATTCGTTTTTAAATATAATTCTCTCGATGGCAGCAATGAAAATCCTGAAAAAATATTTACCAAGAACAAATTCTTTTTTTTTTGCCCCTTCCACTTCCACGGCATTCAAATTTACATTCCATTATTGCTGAATTTGCAATATGAATTTTTTATTTGCGTTTTAACGTATTTGGATGATATTACTGTACTACTAAGCAGAAGTTGGTACCGGAATCTTCGGTACAATTCAATGATTTGATGGATACAAAAAAGAACGAGAGTGGGGATAACGTTATTGAGAGATTTATAGATTTTTAAAATTCATTGCATGTGTTTCCCCGCCTAACGTTGTGATCTGGTTAGTAAACATTTATGCCGGGGAGGAAAAAAAAAATTTCGATCAAAACAAGAAATGCAAACAAATTTGTAATCGAGAAAAATCAAAGATTAAATAAATTTGCGAGGGAAAACAGCGTGTTTTCCTTATATCGATTTTCCACCATTCTCTTCAATTATTTCTCATTTCTATGATGCTTTCAGTTCTTTCAACATTTCAATTTTTTTTTTGCACTTTCAATTTATATTGATTGCACTTCTATGAATGCTTCCATCTTAAGTTTCTCACTTTTATGGTTTTTCTTTCTCTTTGTTCATTGCGGAATTTTCTTTTTTCATGATTTTCAGAAACTTTTTTTTCCTGATTTAGTTTTAAAGTTTACAGAAATTTTCTGCATCACTTTAATTCATTTTCATACTCACTTGCAAAACGTGGATCATTTGCCGTTGATCCATACCAGCTCGCTGAATTTCTCATGTCTGTATAATGTCCAGCGAGTGATAAATTGTCTGTTGGTGTACAGTAGCTCTGAACACCGGGACTATGATACAATGGGCCCATTGCGTACGGATTTGCCATATTGGTATTATTACTTCCTAAAGCACTTGGCGAATTAACACTAGATCCGCTCGAATTCGATCTGGAATTGAGGATTTTGTTTAGAGAATTTTTCGATATTGCCGTCAAATGTGTATGAAATTGAATAGCGCACCTCACAGATTGACAATCAGCGTACCTGTAAGGCGACGGCGGATTCAATTCCAGTTTGCGATATTCCTCGATGGGACTTAATATGTCAGTGACGGAAAATGGCGTTGAATGATTGATGTTGTGCAATGAATTATGTTGTAGCGATTGTAAATGTTGCAAATGTTGATTGGTTTTGGGCGATAAGCTCATAACCAAATCGACGCCATTCAAATCGGGCAATAATCCTTGTTCAGTATCTGGATCGTCTGGAAAGTTTCCAGAATTTGATGCCAGCGTGGTGGACATGAACAAATGGCGCGAGAGTCTGATTTCTAGTGGTTGTTAATGTTTATTTTTATCTTAACTTTAGATTAAAATGTTTTTTTTTTTTTTTTTTTTTTAATTTAATTTAAGTTAAATATTTTTTTTTGCACTGCAATTATACTGCACTGGACGACGATTTAGATTTCAATTGTCCTTTTGTAAAAAAAAATCCTCAGTCAATTGTCTTCTCACTGCTATGACACTTGTAAGTCGATTGGCTGTAAAGTGATCTTCCACTCTCATATAAAGGACTCTCCTCGTAAACTTGATTTCAAATTCAATAACCCACTTTTGCTCAATTTCCAACTTGATATCGCGTCATCTCGTGACTGCAATAATGTTCATTGTGAGCCCACCAAGCTTTCCAAATTCAACATTATTTATTCAATTTAATTTAATTTTTTTTTATTGTCTCCTACAATAAGAAATTTTGGTAATTTAACACTTTGCGTCTGGCGCGTCGCGCGAATAAATTCTCACACAAGAAGTTTTTCCGCAGAAGAATTTTCTACTTTTCCAACGCGATTATTTTGACTTTTTGGTCGTTGCAAAATAATAATAAAACTACTGCGAGAGAAAGAAAAATAACCACTCGACACGAATTTCAAAAGTGAAATAAGAGGTATTCTCATAAAAATAAGTGCCACAGCCGCCTGGCTTCGTTCGTTATACAATCACATGCACATCCAAACACACAACATCACGTTTGCTTTTGAGGGGAGTCTGGCTTGGCTGAGTGACGGCGCATACATAGGCACTTTTGTCCAATGGGTGAGAACCCCTTGCTTTTATTTTCATCATCTTTCTCGTCTACCTTTCGTTGCGTTTTCATGGCACCAGAGCCATAAATCATTTAATCATTGGTGGGCGTGTTATGAAAATATTTCAACCAATCGCAACGCTCCAATGATGATTCCTGACAATTTTCAACAATTTCTCATCGTCGTCCTGCCGGTATATATTTTGTTTTCCTATATTAAGCACGACGATACTGGTGGTGGCTCGCTGGTGAAGGGAGACATGATGTTATATTAATTGTATTTTGCAGCATTAGCAACACGACATTTTTTTTCGGTTATATTTTACATACAATTGCTATCGCTGCACAAAATTCAACGGTTTTTTTTTTTGCGCTACCTACACTGGATAGTCGCGTCTAATAATGAACGAATTCCATGTGACAGTGAACCGTACATTTTATTGATTTTTATCTCTTACTTCTTTTCGGTATAAGCGAGAGCGACGGAGCACAAAAAATGGTGTTTATTTGATGATGGAATTAAAGGAAGATTTTTTTTTTGTACGAGTCTATAAGGTGATTTTGAGGAGGATATAAACATCTCGAAATGATACTTGAATGTTTTTATGATGATGATGCTTCCCTCAACTCCTTGTGTCTATTCACTTTTGTTGGAAGCGTTGTAAAAGTGTTGAGAGAACTTTATTAAGCCAACCAAACACAAATTGCAATGATTCCTGATTCAATAGATGTCCACTCCATTGAAACGAGTCCTTAAACATTCATTCAAAAATGACCTGGTTCACGTTCCTAATTATGACGTCATCTGATGGGCAATGATTATATGCTCAAGGCGCTCAAGTGTCAATGAGATCGTCGCACTTGAAGGATTTATGAGAGAATTCGTCATTTGCACTGGATGGATGTGAAAAGAAATATAATGTTATTATTTCCACTATGTGTGTGTGTGTGTGTGTCTATATGAAAGGCAGAGAAGGAAAAGGTACAACCAATTGAAATAAAATATATATTTTATCGCATAAAAGAATCATTAGGAGAGCTCTTCATCGCCTTTTCATGGAAAAAATAGGTATCATAAATGATGCTTCAAGAGTTTTCACATGGCAGCATAAAAAATCTATGAGGCTAGATGAGCAAAAAAAAACTTAATTCATAATACTGAGATGTATGTTTCAAAAAGGTAAAAACGAGCATAAATCAAAAACTGTGACACAATGATTGGCGAAGCTGGCAAAGAACTCTTTAAGTATTCTAAATGTGATGAATTTATTATTGCATAATTAATGTTTATTACACGAGTTTAAATTGAAATAGAACTGATTATGTTTTGAATGTTATCTCTGGTCTACATGAAAGCTTTTAAATCACGTTGCAGAACATATAAATCACAATTCACAAAAGATACTTGTAGCTTGTAGGGAACGCAAACAAAGCTTGGCAGCTAGTTTATTAAGCATAAATTGCAGCATAAACAACGAGTGCTCTTAAGCCTACAACTAGCCTTTTAATGGCGTGAGATTTGCACTCTCATAAGCAAACCGATGAAAGGAAGCTGTAAAATGTTTTTTTTTTTTTTTTTTTTTTTTTTTTTTCAATAGGTTTTGCGAGCTTTTTTTGCATTTTTCAAGAGTTTGCTTATAAGGGAATTTTCCCTTTTTATGCCTCAAAAGCTTTTTTTTTAAATTATGAAAAATCAAAAAGCGTAGAAAAAACTCTCTTTGATGAATTAATTTTTCTTGCCGAAAGCAATTACAAATTATTAAATTAAAATACAATTTTTTTCCACCTTTCGAGGTGTTTGTTCAAGTAGTTTTTCAATTGTCGGGGAAAAAGTTTTTTTCCGATTACTTTTTTTTTATAAGTTATTTTATGCTTGTGTTAAACACTTGCAAATAATTATAAGCCAATTTACGTATTTTATGGAGCATTTTTTTTGTGCGGATTTTTTTTTTTTTTTGTAAATTTTTTAAGTTGTGAATTGCGAACTTTTGTTTTTCTTTGTGCGAGTGAAAATGAATGTTTGAGTCACTCCACAGTACCATTCATCAAATTAATTAGAAAGCAAAAAAAAAAGAGTTGTGTATATTTGCACAAATCTTACACAAACCTTCAGCTCATTCACGATATTTAATTAGCAATTCAAGTCAGCTCAACGTCTGCTATCATACTCCGGTTGAATTCCTAGTTCCGGTGCGGATCATGATTTCAAAAAAAGCAATAGAATATATTTCATTAAATCTCATTCGCCGGACAGCCCGAATTCATTTTGCAATGGACACATTGCAAACAGAATCTAATAAAAGCTTTGAAAACAGAGACACACAAATGAGAAGTGCTTAACAAACAACAGAAAAAGTGAAATAAGCGCAGAAAGATTAGAAAATAATTTTAGATCCCCAGAAAACACACACACAGAGTTCCAACAATAGATGATTTCACAGGAAATCTCTCTCCGTTTGTTGCGTTACACACTTCAGGTATAAAATGTAGATCGGGAAAATTAGATACCCTCACAATACATTTTCAATTGCCGTGTTATGTGTACATGAACCATAATAATCATATGAAACATACAATGAAGATGTGCAAAGCATTTAACATCAAAATCAGATCCTGACATCGTCATCATCTAAATCCAATAATTTGTTGTGAAGATGAATTAGATGTTTATGCTTTACGTGCTGTGCTGTTGCTGCTTTTGTGATTGATGTCAAAGAGACATGAGTGGTTTTAAATCTAATATTCATTATTCTTGTTGGCACTTGATGAAGCGCCCATTTATTAAAACAGTGATCCTTTTCTGAAATTACATAAATAAAATTTAAAACGCCTACAACATGATTAATACCTTAATCCTTAATTATAATATAATTTAGGAGTGAGGCAAGCACTCATGTCAACACCAATAGAAGCAAATTTCAATTATTGATTTAACTTGTAGCAACTCTAAAAAGGTTATTGATAACCGAATTTTTCTGATCCGCTTTGTCAACAAAAGGACAAAAATCATGTTTAAAATTAGCTACATTGCAAAATTCGACTCTTATCAATACCATCGTCGTAACTTTAACAAATGTTTTGTAATTAATTTGCTATACAAAATTATATTTCGGTTCAACATTTCCTTTTTTCCACCCACACGGGCCCCCTAATGGACCAAAGCAAGACAGTATATTTATTTAGAAACATATATTGGTTTGCATCAAAGCTAAGTAATTTATGTCAATGTATAAATCTCGTATAAAATTTTTATAATAATAACGGAAACATTAGAATTTAAAACTAAATTCGATTTTACGACTCTTTTCTAACCGTTGTTGTCATTTTGCATTTTTTCGTTTTATCCTTCCGAAACTGATTTCATTTAAGAATTAAGCAGAAATGGCCCTCAAATTACTCCAGAGCGGTCAGCTTCTTACACGAGCTTTTAAGGGATTACAAATTAGTGCATCAACTAGTCGAATTACATCGAATTTTTCATTGATTCCTGCTCGATCGACCAGTTTCTTCACAAAGCGTGCGAAATTCTAGTTTCGCAATCATCTGAATATGTAAGTTAATTTTGTCCTTATCTCATTTAAGTTCCTGCTGATGATCTATGGAAAGGTGTAACAACAGTGTCGAACGCTGGACGAAAGAGAGGCCGTGCAAAAGGATTAATGAGGAGAAAGGATTTGAACAGAGGGCAAATTATCGGAGTCGGTGTGTCGAATATACAATGGCCTGGTTTATCAGCGCCGATCATTCGTGGACGTGAACTGGTACAACGGCAACAGCTTCCACCAGATCCCGAGAGGTGAATTCATAAGAAATGCATTAAAGAATTGTTAAAAATTCCTTTTTCTTTTAGGGAAGCAAAACTGATCAAGCTTCGTGACTCAATGTCTGGAAGAATTTCATTTAAATTGAGTCCACTGGAACGCGGTTGGTCAGGAACTAAAATGCCTGGGCGTTCAATTGGTCCTCCAGATCCCATTGGCGAAGATGCTTTCGAAGGATTTGATACCAAAGTGCTAGAGTTCAAACAAGTTTTCAACATGAAAGGCAACATGGGTAGGAAGCGCCGACTATCATGTTTTGCAGTGACCGGTAATGGGAATGGACTTGCTGGCTTTGCAACGAGTAAAGCTGTTGATTCGAAAGCTGCACTAAGAAAAGCTAAAAATCGTGCTGGACAAAAGCTCATGCATATCGATTTGTGTGATGGACACACAGTTTATCACGATTATTTCTGTGAGTTTGGGCTGACAAAGATTTACGTATATAAAAGACCAGAAGGCTTTGGACTCGTTTGTCATCGCGCGATCAAGACTATTTGTGAAGTTGTGGGCATCAAAAATCTTTATGCAAAAATTGAAGGAGCAAAAAGTGTTCAGCATATTACGAAAGCGTTTTTCCTTGGGCTGTTGCAACAGAAACATTATGACGAAATTGCAGAGAAGAAGGGACTACATCTTGTTGAGTTCAGAAAAGAATTTGGCGACTTCCCAAAAGTTGTGGCGAGCCCATCAAAATGTAGAACAGAAGACGAAGTCAAATTCGATGAAGTTATGGACTACACACAATTTATGATGGATGGCAAAATGGTGCTGAAAAAGAAAAAATTTCCGCGATTTTATGAAAGCTACTATTCTTATCAACTGTATTTAAAGAAGCTGGAAAAGCGAAGAAACCATTTCAAAATAAGGAAAGATATGCTGGTGGAGCATGGCGAATATAGAAGCTTTTTAACGGACAAATATCCCGAAGCGAGACCACCTCAAAAGAAACCACTTGGTCAAGCAGCTCAGCTCGAGGAAGAATCATAGTCTCTTATCAAAAGAACTGTTAAAAGTAACAAAAATTTAAATAAAGTAAAATATTGAATAGAAAACAGATTATTCTTCTTCTTCTTTTTTATGGCGGCGATTACTTAAATCGCCTTTATTGCCTCCGGTAACAGCGAAGAAAACATATTCTTCCTGGGATTCTTGTTTATGTCTGCGACAGTCCCCCGCAGAATCTGTGGCACTATGAATGAAACTAGGGAATGATTTCCCTCCTCATTAGATAGAACGCTCGTAGATGATAATTGCTGGCTTAAAGAAGTAAAAGTTTATTATCTTTTCGCATTATTTGAAATAATTAGGTAAATTAAAAATGTGATTCCATCCATCACTCACGATATTCACTACCTATATATAAGACGTAAGTAGACGATATTCTTTTATCGGTCATCCATTTTTTCCTACCCCTTATTATTTTCAGCTGATAGAAACGTGCCACCTTTTTTTCCATAGTATGAGTTTAAATGTTTATGTATTATGGGCAAGTGGCATCTCAGCTGCTGTGAACAAAACAAAAAAATAATTTTTCTTCACATTCTCAGTTGAGTAGTCGTGAAACGCAAAAGTGAAATAATCAAAAACAATTTTTTTTATATGTCCTATCAAACAATTTAATTTTAGTACAATTCGATAGCTTAGCAAATGCAACAATGCCGTGGTTCAATTTAAATTTTAGTGACTTTATCAAAAGAAGAGTTTGCAAGTTTTTAATAAATCGCTATTTGAGCCAATTTTTCGAGGAGAAGGTGAATGCTGATCAAATATGCTTGGATCTTTATAATGGAACAGGCAGCGTTCATGATGTACAGTTAAGCTGTGAGGTAAGCGCAATGTTTGTTAATGAACATAAAGTTCGGGTAAATTGAATGAAATTTAATTTATTTGCAAATCATCGATGAGCAAGGAAAAAAAAAATATTTTCTTTTTCTGTACTATACGATAATTTGCATATAACAACACAAGTTCACACCAAGCTGATGTGCTGCTGATTGTTGTTGCTGGTCTCCTTCTGAGCCAATTCAAACAAAACAACGAAAGAAAAAAAAAAACTTGTTTTCATTTTGCGATTTTGTATGTTTGTTTTGCTTACCAATCAAAGTGAGCTGGATGAAACGCTCGTGTGTGTAAGTGCATTTGGATGTGTGCGAGAGAGAGTGTTGTGTATATATAAAAGAATCATATATTTCTCCATGAAACAAAGAAATTCATATTTTTTTTTTATTCTGAATTGGTGTGGCAGCAAAAAAAAGGAATGCAAATAGTTTTGCTGATAAAATTAGAACAAAGAAAGATGAAGAAAAATTGTATTAATTCTAAATAAGGCACCTGCTGAGATTTTCATTTCCTAAAGTCCAACCAGAATGATTTTCTTCTCTCTGACGATGAAAATGCTATAGCGTCAAGTCGTCAAGTTCATTGCAAGAAAAAAAAAGTTTACATGTTGTAGCAGCATGTCTGATTCCGCGCTTGGAAGGTGAACATATGAAATCGTGCAAAATCGTGCATTCGCAAGCGTACAGCTGTTTTCCACTATATTCATTCCATCAATTGATTCATCAGCCGTTTCTCTGATTTTCCTTCGTTCTCTGCCATTCAGTAAAACTTTTACGCTTTGAAAATTGCACTAAAATAAATCAAGAATTTGCTGCTAATGGTTAAGTAGTTGTCATGAGCGCTAAACATTGATCGTTACTCATTATACACGTTCAAGCACTGTTACTTTCTTGAATTCTTTATCAGGAAATAATTGAATACTGCTTGACAAAGTGATGATGGATAGATGCATCATTCAATAATGTCAATATCTCAAAAGGCACAATAACTACTTAGACTACCTAGACAATAACAATTTTCTCGCCTTTTATTTCTCCGCAATGTTCACACAATTGTCCCATTTTAAAACAATAAATTCCATTCAATTTAATTAACTTCGCCAATCACAATCATAATCACACTTAAAAAACTACTCACGTCATGTCACTTCCCTCCCCAAAGTCTCCCCTCTATAAGTGCTTTTTTACTCGTCCCGTCACACAGAGCCCCCAAAAATAGAACGCGAAACTTTTTTTTCTGTGTAATCTTTAAAACGTAAAAAAAAACTCGCTCATCGAGCTGATCTTTACGGCGAGTGGGAAATTTATATCGACATTTTGCACAAACATTGCACAAAGGTATATATATATATAAACTTATGAGATCTCTAATACGAGATCAAGAAACTCCCAAGAAAACGTGCTATCTGGAATCATGATTAGAAATGGTGTAAAAATAAACATGTAGATGAGATGGCAGATGATGGGCCTGCTAAAGATTGTTTAAGTCTTAAATTAAACTACTGTCAGCAGCAGTTCTTTTTTTGCCATCTATTACCTACTTTTCTGATAGTCGAATGGACGTGGACGATGGATGAAAATGAGATTAGTTATAATGATAAATCCAGTACATTTTCACAGTACAAAGTGTCGCAAAGTCTTCGCCAGAATTCTTTACAAATAGAATGTGTTCGCACACATCTAAGTAGCCTTCGCAGCTTGATATTTCATGAAGCGCGTATTCAGCTAATGGCCTTGGTCAGAATCCAAATATGAAATATATTCGAAACGGAATAATGTCGCGAGCGTCGAATGAGCAAATGATATGAGACTTTATATACAGGAAAAGAATGTCTAGAAACGTAATTTATTTTATTTATTTTTTGAAATACTTTTTTTTTTTTTGATAATATTGCGTAGGTTAAGTAAAAAGAAAAATTGATAATCGACAGGGGAATGTTGGTGATCGAAAACATTTCATCACGGTATGGGTACCAGAAAAATAAAACATAAAAACGACGCACCAAACTTGAAAAAACTTGTGAAAAGTAAAACTTAATGTCCAATACGCATTTGATGGAAAAATTTATTCAAACCCGATGACGATTTCGTCGCGGCATAGACGTTGTTTGGCTTAACACATTCACTGGCATTATGATTTTCCTTTTATGTTTTCCAGGCAATTAATAGCATTTTCGAAACACAAGGATGGGATTTTGAGGTGACGTCAGGACGCATCGGTTCTGTAACTGTAAATGTGCCATGGAATTGTCTCATGTCAGAAGATTCCTTTGTTGAAGTCAAAAATTTATATCTGTGTTTGCGACCGCAGCCACGCGTTAAGGATGATGGCAAGTATTTTAAGAAATCAATTAATTTCATTTGCGTTGTGGTATTTTTTTTTTCTTTTAACGACAAGGCGGAAATTACTGAAGCTCGCATTTGAATCCATCGGGATTTTCATTTCTATTATGTTCTGCTGCTTTCGGCACACGATTCACGTGGCTGCCTTGTGGATGGACTTTGATTTTATTGTGACAATTTATTTTATTTATCCTTCTGTCATTTAAGAAAGCAGAACATTTTCTTCCCACTGCGACGTTGAGTTTCTGAATTTATTTATTTATTGCTGAAATAAAAAGTGCGACAGCTGATAACGACGACAAACAAATAATTGATGACGTCACAGACATCATGCGTTTAACTAATCAGTAACCCGAAAAATGAGAGGTCACAAAATTTCTCAATTAATTACTGATAACGTTTTTAATACCTTTTTAAGGTTCAAGGTCTCTAAAAGGATTCTCTTAATCTTTCTTATTTTGTCGCATTAATGTCCGGTTAATGACTACTTAACGTCTCGTGGAACATTTTATTTTATTTTCATCTCTTTTTTTTTGATTCGCAATAAATAATTAGGTAACAATTTGTTGTTATGAAAAAGAGGAAAAGTAAATGTTCGGGATCAATGATCTAAGCGATTTTTTTTTTTCGTTACTGTTACACATGCGACTTGTCAAGATAATTAACTATTGTTGGTATATTTATTTATGTAACTCATTTGTCTTGTAAACAGGTACAACAATGTTAGAGTCCATGTGGAGCTCGATGAGTAGCTCAATGCAATTGGCACAAGAGTGCTTAGAGAAAAATGAAGATGAGGAAGCAGCTGCAACTGCGAGTAACTCCAATATGGAGGGATTGGAAAAGTTCGCACAAACTATCGATAATAGTAAGTTGGATAACGAGATATTGGACAGTTAATTTATTAATGCAATTAATTTTCCACATCTATAGTTCTAAATCGTATCAAAGCGAGATTCATAAACACGGAACTCAGGTTGGAATATGTTCCAAAGGATACAGACGTTGGCGTTGCTATAATTATAAAAATTGAAAGGTGAATTTAATTACAGCGTAAATAATAAAAAAAAGTCACAAATGTAAATTTCTTAATTATCCAATCACAGCTTCGAATATCAAAATGAAGCAAGTAACGATTCAGTAAATAAGGATGACGCTGAAAAAGATGATCAGAAAACAATTTTACTGTCAACGCACGCAACCCATCACATAGCATTGGAGGATATCACATTTTATACCGAAGAATTTCGGATAGGTGATGCCGCAAACAAACGTAAACATCAATCAACCAGCAAGTCATCGGATGATTTAGATGCAACATTTTCCAGCACATTAACAGATCCTTTCTTGAGCACAATCTCAAGTCTACCGAATGACAATGAAATGTTCTACAGCGATGTACGAACTAATGAAACGGATGGTGATGAATCAGATGCTGGTAGCGATGATGAAGACGAAATCATTTACCGTAACGAAATGGTGATGTTTGGACAGCTTTTGAGTCGGCAAGAGATTCGCGTAAATATGAAATTGGTAGAACATATTGAAGGCCCCAAGGTGTCACTTCAAATGACAATTTGTCCTATCACGCTATTCTTTACACCACGTCAGCTACACATGTTGCTTCTTCTCTGTGATATTTTGCTTAACGGTGAAACATCGAATGAAACATTAAAAGAAGTTTCACCGCAGCACTTTGTGAAGGATGAAGGATTACGCAAATATCCTGGCGGTCTTTTATCACATCAAACGTGGTCCGGTGATGATTATGAGTGTAATAATAGTGAAATGAATAGTGCTCGTGATATGCATTGCATAAATACTCTACGCCCAGTGGGAAGTGATTCGGTATTTTCATCAAATAGCTCGATGTCGAGTTCTATTGGTTCGTCAGCAAGTCAAGGCACATCAAAAAGAAAGCGAGCAATTGAGCGCGATCAAAATGCTGACATTTCACATTTTAGTATACGTGTTGCTGGAATTTATGTCGTACTGCTTCATGATGATGTTTTAGTGCCGACGTCATTGCTCCGATTTAACGAAGCACCTTTGAATGAGTGCAGTGTGGAAAAATTGCGCTTTAGAGTAGATCACTTCTTTAGTTACTTCCAAAATTGCATGAAAACATGCAGCTTCAGTGACCAAACGAAAGTGGGAACGATTTTGAAACATGCCTGTGATATTAATCATCTACGTGTTATGATGTCTCCGATTATTGTCGATGGCGAAGAGCGGCGAACGGTTAAAGGAAATTGCACAAAGCTCAATGTGTCAATACCAAAAGCAGACATTCATGAGATTCTTGGTGATCTTTATTTGCCAGTTCTTGAGTTCTATCGAAAGGATCCAACGCTACTTATTCCGGAGCAACCTGAAATTACAATAAACATGGAAAAGACTTTCTATCACATGCGCGGATCAATGGGCAAGCAATATGTGGCACCACGTCTTAATCTTGGAATCAAGCTGGGAATCGCGAAACTTGATTTGGATATTTCCATTCTAGATCGTCTTAATGCTTTGTTCTCCTCGCCTTTCAGTTGCTACATGTCCGATTTATCGGAAAACGATCTCGCCAATGAACTATCGCCGAGCTCCCAAAAGATTGTGCAACCAAAATCAAAGTTGGAAATTCAATCGGAAAATTTAAGTCTAGTGTTGCGTTTCCCAATCGTTGATTTGCGTCCACTTCATGATCCTGAAAAGCGTCCATGGTGGCAGAGAAATGTCCGTCAAGACTTTTTGCAAATTAAGTTCGTTAAATTTCATATGAATTTCATTTCGCCGGGTGTTTATGATATTATGTCAGACGAAATCAATATTTACTATCATGAAACGGACAAGGCGCCATCGATATACATCGGCAAAGCGTCATTCCACGAGAACACATCGAATCGATATTATTCAGCTTCTACAGATTATCCAAGAATTGTCATACAACTTCCAACTGACTCTCAGCTACAAGAGCTGAATGAAACGTTTATTTCTGAACAGAAATCTGGAAAAGGTGAAGATACCGACAGCGATCCAACATCAGGTGAAAGCATTAAGATTAATCCAAATCGGGAAAAAGAATCGACGCCATTTAGTGCAAAGAAAGTTTGTCGCGAGAGTGACACACCTCATGGGAAGAAAGACGATGGTAAGTTGAATTTAATATTGAACGAAGTTCGGCATGAACTAACCGACAATTTCAGATGAATCAGAAACTCTGCTAATACCTGGTGATAAGGAAGAAATGAACCGTTTCTGTGATAATGCAATGAAATTCTCAAAATTGCAAATTAAAATTGATCTTCCAGTCATCAGTGTACAGCTCAAGTAAGTTAAAAATGATTCTTTAATGATTCAAAAATTTAACGATTATAAATTGTCACAGATCAAAACATCTCTATGAAGTCATTTATAATCGCATCATCAACGATATCCTGATGTGGGAGTCAAATGTACCAAAATCGAAACCGCCAGAAGTGGCAATGACGTTTAAGAAACCACCCGATTCACTTATGAATGCTGGCATGATGGACTCAATGTATGCACCATTTGCCATGTGCAAGAGCAATATAAATTTCGAGTCGAGCTCATCGGCAACTGGCTCCGAGAGCGAAAGTGATGGCGATGGAATCTTTTATTCAATTCATGAGAAAAATCGCATAAAGAAAGCTTTGGCACCAATTTATCGAACAGATTATAGCAGTGCAACGGCATTTCAGCTTCATATTGGACAAGGAATGGTTACGATGTATGCACCTGTTAGGGATGCTCAAAATCATGTTATTCCTGGTCAGCTTGGTGAATTTGTTGTGAAAGCCAATTCAACGTCCATTTTCACTGTTAGTAATTATCATGGCAATAGCAATTTGGGCTATTTCTGTATTCAAGCAGAAAAATTAGAAATGTATCATTGTGGCTTACTTCCGGTGCCAATACAAAATCCACCGTTGCGGGAGATCAACTGCACTTTGCCAGCGTGGCTGAAAAGTACACTTTATTCAACACCCAAAAATTTGACGCTCAATGATATTCGAAGCTCAACGAAAAGAGACATGCTTGCATTAGCAGTTCAGATCAAAGCAATTCCTGAGCAAGGACTTAAGGTGAGAAAATTTAATCTCCAATTTGCTATAATACTATACAAATTATATTTCTGTAGCGCACAAAAGTCTCTGTTGGTGTTCAACTTGCAACATTAAAGCACAACTCAACACTGCCAGAACATCTCTGGCTCACGCAGCTGATGGACTTTTTCGATGTCAAGGAAGATTTAATTCCTGGCTATACCCCATTCACAGTTCTCACTGAGCTTCATCTTCATTTGTGGGATTGTTCAATTGATTATCGACCATTGCACTATCCTTTTAGAGCCGTTGCTACTATTGGAACTTTCACTATCAGCTCCAATCTAGCAACAGGAAGTGTCGGATGCACTTTGCGATTCGTCGCTGAAGATGCTGCTCTTTGTTTAGCTCCACAAATTATTGCAGCTTCAAATGTAAAGCAGGAAGATAATAAAATTACTGTTATGCCATCAACGGAGCTGATTTGTGTTGCTGAGTTGGGATTATTTGAGATTTCATTACGACTGAATGAAAAAGTAACTTCTTTGTCACCGAAATATGATCTTCGTGCAGCTATCAAAGATCTCCACATAAGAACCTGCTCCGATTCTGGTAAAGCGCTATTGGAGTTTATCAGCTATCTTGCTTCAGAAGGTGATTTGATTGAAGAATATGAACGTGATGATGAAAAGAGCGAAACATCTAGTGTCATTCCAATGTCGGAACATGAAGACGATTTGCTTCAGACATCCGATCGTAGAGTACCGGAAGTTACGCAATCTCAACAACAACACGTGAACACATTAGTGGCAGATGCAATGGAAGAAAGTGTTTATATTCCACGACATCAAGATGGTTCTGGTGATTCCGGTGATGAGCCAGTAGATCTGGGATCGGATGTTTTCTTCTTTCCTGATGAACACACTAAGAAGGAGCTTATGTCTGCGGATGCTACAACGAGCAGGAAGACTGACAGCTACAAACGTCGCTATGCGAGTGAAGATTCAATAAGCATCGATTCGTCGAGTTATCGCGAGGATGAAGAGATTTTTGTAAAACGATACGAGCAAAAGGAAGAAGATTCTGGAAGTGTAAACACAGAAATGCGAGAGCTGCTTGATTTTGAAACCTCAGTGATGATTGGAATGAAAGACCCTGAAGATTTTGATCCTTTACCACAAGTTGAGATGGACTTGGGAGACATTTCGAAATATGAATCAAGCGCTGCGCAAAAACGAACACCACCAGCAACGAGAAAAATAAGCTCAGACACTGATGAAGATTTCTGCTTTGTAGCTGATGAAGAGCGGCCTTCATATGGCCAAGATTTGCCAATTGCATCTGATGATCCAATTAGAATTGTGGATAATCATTTTAGTGCACCACATGGAAAACCAGATTTGCTTAAAGCTCCAGCTGATTTTCCAATGGCAGTGCAACGATATACGCTTTGTGAAATGTCATTAGTTTGGCATATGTATGGCGGTCACGATTTTTCAACTGAAGAAGATAAAAAGAAGGAAAATGAGGAAAGAGAAGAAGTGTAAGTCAAATTGCGCATTTCTACAAAATCTCAATTTTTAATCCTTGTTTTCATGTTTTAGGACTCGTCGTGCATTTCATAGCCATTATCCAATGTCGGAAGTTTACAAGATGGGAGTTTCGTACACAAAAGGATCAACAGGATTATCAGTTGGTAATGGAAGCAGCAGCAATCAGATCAAAATTAATTGGAAAACACGCGGCGGCTACGGAAGAAAACATGAAGTTTTAATGGAAATTTACTTGAACAAAGTGCGATTTTCGCACGAATCTTATCCAACAACAACGAAACAGGCATCGCGTCAAGTTCTCCTCATCACTGAATTGGAGATTCGTGACCGTTTGGCAATATCGAATATCAATAAATTTCTTTATCATCGAACGGTTGGGTTTAGAGCGCGACAAGGAAATAATCATATGGTTGTTGTAAAAGCCCTTCATTTACGTCCTGAAGCAACCTTGAAGACGCAAGAATGTTGCTTGCGCATCTCTTTGTTGCCGATTCGACTGAATATTGATCAGGATTCGCTGTTGTTCCTCATCACATTCTTTAATGAATTGAGTGGTGGAAGTGATTTGAGTGACTCCAGACAGCCGGGCACTCAAACAGCTGTTAAGCTACATCAGCCACCGCCAGTTATGATGGTTGAATTACCAGAAGCCGCTCAAGAACTGCAAGCCCGAAAAATGGTTTCAGAAAATTTGACGCTTCTTCTAAATGAGGAAGAAGAAAAAAACACCAAGGACAGTTCAGAAATTCCGAGCGAGTCTGTACCGGAGTACGGTGCACCTGTGTTCTTCCGCCATGTTATCTTTAGTCCTGATGTTCCCATTAGATTGGATTATCAGGGTAAACGTGTAGAGTTGTCGCACGGGCCGTTAGCTGGACTTTTAATGGGCTTGGGTCAGCTACAATGCTCCGAGATTCGACTTAAAAACATTTCATATAGACATGGAATTTTGGGTATTGATCGCTTATTAAATTTCCTGATCCAAGAATGGCTCCAAGATATCAAAAAACGTCAACTACCTAAACTGCTTTCTGGCGTAGGCCCAATGTACTCTTTGGTACAATTATGTAAGCTAAAAATTGGCTGTAATATATTATTGAATCTAATCATGCATTCATTTACAGTTCAAGGAATTTTCGATCTGTTCTGGCTTCCAATTGAACAGTACCAGAAAGATGGTCGCATTGTGAGAGGCTTACAGCGTGGTGCTCAAAGTTTTACTGCGCGTACTGCTTTGGCGGCTTTGGAAATAACATCGCGAATTATTTATTTACTTCAGGTGAATTTTGTTTTTGAATTTTCCTTTCAAATCATTCTCACGCAGTGACGATTTTTTTTAGATAACGGCTGAAACAGCGTACGACATGGTTTCACCAGGTCCCTCAGTTCGACGTCGAGTAAATCGTAAAGGCAAACGAAAGCGAATTCATCCACCACAGGTAACAATTCAAAAGCTTTATAATTTGAGAATTGTAATTAGTACTAAGAACAAATTTTTAATTTCAGGACATTCGTGAAGGGATGACAAATGCTTATCATATCGTCAAAGACGGAATTGGCGATACAGCACAAACAATTATGCAAATGGCAGCTCTTGAACATGATCAAAAAGGTGAGAAACGATTTCTAATCTAAAATTCTCAATTATTTTATTAATTTAATTTATAATTAGGTTACACCGGTGCAGTTGGAGCTGTCATGCGACAAATACCACCAACGATGGTGCGTCCAATTGTTCTCGCAACACAGGCGACGAGCAATGTTTTGGGTGGCGTCAAAAATCAACTTATTCCTGACGCTCGTATTGAAGCGAAAGAAAAATGGAAAGATGACGACGAAAACTGAATTTTTGGAATTTTCCCATCATCGAAACTGCAGCTGCACACAAAAATAGTGATTCGATATAACGACAAGAACGAGAAACTACTTCAGGAAATGCTTTAGAATGTAATTTAAACGTGCACCTGCATGAATGCAAGGAATGCATGAGCAGCTTAATTATTTAATCATTTTGATTTCCAAAATTTTAGAAACTTTGCTTTTTGGTTGAAATGATTAAAACTTAATTTAACAACAAAATTTTACCAACATACCTAAGTCTTCATAATCTTCTTCATTTTTTTTTTGATGACTGTTTGATGATTGTTTGGTGATAATTAAATGTCTTTAGAATCTTTTTAAAATGTTCTTTTAAACCTAAGTGGATGTACATAAATGATGTCATTTTTTGTGAGATATTCTCTCGGGAAACTGCTCTTGATTTATATTTTAATATGGAAAAAGTGAAGCAAAAAATCTTAAAATTTAATTAACATCATTTATATGCCACCCAAAATTTAGTCAAGTTTTTAATTTAAATACATTAAATGATGACTATCCATCATACATCTTCTTAATGAAATTTTTGTCCATTCGCCTACATAAACTAGTTAAATGTTAAAGCGCTTTCTCACTAACATCCAATTAATAATCCTCGTTTTGACAAAGCTTTCATTGAAATCATTAATGATTTAACAAATAATGTTCTTGTGATGATTGCAATATCTCTTGCAATGTTTTTGTTTTATGGATTTTTCTTATCAGGCTAAAAAAAAAAAAAAGGAAAATTTATCGCTAAAATTTATTTTTTTATTTTCATAAACTTATTGGAGCAAGAAAAATTAAATAAAAGAAAATACTTTTTTTTCTGAACAAATAATTATATTTAGTCACAATTAATCAATTATTTCGCAGTTTTCGGTAAGGATTGTAGCAGCAACAATTCGTGATCAACTGATGCTCTTGACATGAGTTTGCATGGAGATATGAACAATCGGTATATTGGCATTGATATGCATTTTTAATACCACAACTGGAAGCGAAATATACTTAATTAGTGGCAGAGCTATGATTTTGTAAATAATTCAATGACTTTGACATAAATTTATCTTACCAGCATGCATCATGAAAAATTTTATGGTCGCAATATGAGTAAACGCTTGCATCACAAAGCGGGCAGCCGCCTCCACCACCATCGAATGCGTCTTTCTGTATCACGGGATATTTTGTAGCTTCCGTCGATGAGTCTGCGAAAAAAAAACAAGTAATATCGGATATTTTTTACGATGTTATCAGCATAAAGGAAGGTCACTATTTTTCTAGTTCGCGTGTTCTCAGAGCAGAGCTTAAATCATAAATCGCACAAGCACAACAGTAAAGTATTTTTTCTCTCTCTCTTTCATAAATTGCAACAACTTGAAATATCAAGGTAAATTCAGACATAACTTTAATAATATTTATTCAATTGAGCTATACCAGCGAAATGAGATCAATGATCCTATATGGTCACATAAAAACATTTTTAAACAACAGTTATTTTTTACATAAACAAGTTGTATCGCTCTTGATGCATTGCGTAAGCAAGTAGCTATAGTCAGGAAGTCAGGAGCGTTTGTTAAAAAACATTTATTATGACTTACCATCATGTAATAATTCGAGTACTTTGTCGGCACTTGACGATGAAGCAATTGATATGAGAATAATTACCAAAATGGCAATCATTTGTCTCATTGTTCTTAAGCGGCCGGCAGCGCTTTTATTGTTTATAATATGTTTAACACTATTTTTTTTGCTTTGCAGATTTCTGCTTTAATTATTGGCAGAAATTATTAAAACCGTCAGATTTGGAACGAATTCAAAGCAAGACTGAAACCTTAAACGTGAAAGAAACGCGAATCAAAACGTTCTCAGTCATTGTGCGAGAGGGGAGAAATCTCAATGTACATTAATGGATGGTGACTCAAGCAGCGATCGCTTAATGATTGCAATGCGAAACTCAACTGAACGATGGACCCTATAAGCCATTCAACCGGTTTTTTTTGCTGAAGAAATTAAGAGTTTTCTTGATAATATTTTTTCTTCAGCTTTCGCTGTTGAGAGCTAAGCAATTGAAAGAGCTCTTTCTATTTGGTTGAGAGTAAGACTATCCAAGTCTTGGTACTTGATGAAATATAAAAATTGCAATCAACGAAAAAAAAATAATAACTTGCTTCAACTGAATTAGTAATTTTATTTTAAATTATAATTTTAATTGATTTCATTTGTTTCCAGCACTTCCTGATAATATGGATCTGCAGACACGTATAATACGTTTTTTAACTCTAGCAAGGCATCCACTAGAGCTTCAAATTCTTCTTCGCCATTGTCGTAATTTGAATGTGGTAAATTTCCCCAACTTACTTTGAGCGATTTCTTAGGCTTTAGTGGCTCAACACTACATTCAGCTTCGATAATTTCAGTCTCAATTTCCGGTTCTGGATCAAGTTGTTTTGGCGCAAAATTTTCTTTCGGAAGAAGTTCTTTCAATAATTCCAGCTGATATTTCCAAAGCTCTTCATCACCGCGAACCTTTATAAGTTTTTCACTAAGCGCTTTGTCTAATGGAATTTCCTTTGTTGCAACATCAATTAAAGTTTCATCATTAATTTCAATATAAATATCCGCATAAATTTCACTTTTATTTAAGAATTTTGGACATTCGTCGATTCGTCTTCGTTCAATTAACAAAACTGTTTTTTTACAAAAACAAAGGAAAGCAATTAAGCTGTGTGAGTTAATTATTTAAGGTTTTATAATTTACCAATTTGTTTAACTGATCCATCTCGAACATGAATATCCAAATGTGTGATGCCGTAAATTTTATATTCGGGCCAAACTTCCGGATCAATTGATGTGACTTTCGTTCTAAACCATTCAAGAACTTCTTCTGAATATAAACGCACTGGCACTGTTGATGACATGTCAATTTCGTAAATGCGATCAATCGCTTTCAAGTGTCTGATTATATTCGAGATAAAAATCTGTTTGAAATGTTACAGTATCATATGCATAAAGCGAACTGACGTCAATAAGTACAGTTAAGAAATTTTTGTCGGGGTTGGATTGGGAAAAAATATCCTATAAATAGGCGTCACAATCACTTCCAAAAGTGAGACAGCTTTAGCCGTTATGGATCCTAAAGTATTGTAATAAAACCTTCGGTTTAACTGATTAATAGTCGAAGCTGCAGGTAATCGACAATAATTCAGCTAGAATCTTATCAGTTTGCACCAAATCTCACAAAAAAAGGAAACATCAAATTAAAAACGATAACAATAAAATCTTGTTGCAAACTGCAATCGATCGACATTAAAAGGCTCGTAAATTTCTTATCGTCAAAATTAATTTATTGCTGAAAAATTACTCATTTTAGATATGGGTTATAAATTGACGTGTCAACAAGATAGTTGCAAAAACTTTTTTTTTGTGGCTTTTATTTGTTTTGGTCTTTTTTTGTTTAAACACTTGACAAGTCAACATAAGTTTTAAGCAGTCCAATAAGCTCAAGATTGCCTTCAACGTCAATCAAATCCTTCTGCAAGGCTTGAGTTGAGTCCATTTTGCCGCTTGTGATGTCAATGAGAACTTTTTCGTTTAATGTCAAAGTGCATTCAGCATCTCCATCCCCAACAGTCAATTTCAGATTGACCAAATCCAAGACCCATGTCTTTGTAACTTTGCCAGAATCATCGGTGATCTTGAATTTGTAGACATGGAGCAATTTGCGGTCGCTCGTATCAACTTTGGTCAAGCGGGCTTCAATCTTCTTGAATACTGCATCAGCCATTTTGCTTAAGTCCTTCTTTTTTATCACTTACTTGATTTAAATTTGACTAGAATTGCTTCACCGAAATGATTCAAGTGCCTCAAAAAACTGAAAATGTTTGCAGTCCTCGTTGACGTTTTATAGTAAACACCGGCAATTTTTTTTTTTTTTACTTTGCTGGTGTGACTTAATCAAGAGTGAAATTTTCATTATAAAAATAGTTATCGCATAAAAATTTATCTTATCTTTAGTAACTTGAACGTTAAGCTTTTAAACTCTTACATGGTTTTGCCTGCTAAATTTGATAAAAAGATTGCAGTTTCATTATCAATCGAGTTTTGAAGTTCTTGGTCGATGCGTTTTAGCGAACGAAAAAAAAGAAAAGAAGAAAAGAAGTAAATTGAAGTGCTTTTTTTTTTGGTAATGTTATCAACATGAAGAAAGGTCAGTTTTGCACTCTGTTCTCAAAGTTTAAACGATAAACCGAAGTAATACTTGCAATAGCAATTTTTAATTATGTAATTTTTAATTGAAATGAGATCAATGATCCACACAAACACTTGAAAAATCTCTTAAAACAACCGTTATGGTATGTTTCACACAAAAAGTTTTATTGTTTCAGATTCCCAATGAGAATTTATGAGAGCATCTAAAATCAGAAGAGTCCAAGTTGTTTAAAACGTTCATTATGACGTACAATAAATACATTTACATACTAATTCAAGTATTTTGTCGGCATTTGATGATGAAGCAATTGATATGAAAATAATTACGCATCAAATTGTCTCATTGTGCTTAAAAGCGGCGGCGTTTTTAATGATTTTAATATTTTCAACACTTTAGAAAATTTGTCGATTTCTGTTAAATCGCAGAAAATTTTAAATTGGCCACATTACCAACAAACAAACTGAGAATTATAATCACAAGAAACGCGAATCAAAAAGTTCTCGGTCATTTTGTACCTAAGAGAAGAGAAATATCAAAGAAGCATTCAGCAATGGATGGTTCAATCAGTGACATATCAATGATTACAATGTGAAACTCAATTGAGCGATTCGCTCACTCTACAAACCATTCAACCGGTTTTTTTTTGCTGAAAAAATTAAACTTTTCCTGCTTTCGGTGTAGAGTGTAAGACTTTCTAAGCAGACGGAATAGTCAACACAAAAAAAAAACATCAAACACATTTAACGGAAAAAAACGAAGATGTTTACTTTCAGCGAATCTTTTTTTTTTACTTAAAATTATAATATTGTTTGGTGTCATTTGATTTTAACAGTTTCTGATAATATGGATCTGCAGAAACATATTCTTTGTTTCTTAACTCTAGCAATGCATCCACTAAGGCTTTAAATTCTTTCGGGCAGTTGTCGTAGTTTGATTGTGGTAAATTTGACCAATCTGTTTTTAATGTTTCCTCTGGTGGCTCAACACTACATTCAGCTTCGATAATTTCAGTCTCAATTTCCGGTTCTGGATCAAGTTGTTTTGGCGCAAAATTTTCTTTCGGAAGAAGTTCTTTCAATAATTCCAGCTGATATTTCCAAAGCTCTTCATCACCGCGAACCTTTATAAGTTTTTCACTAAGCGCTTTGTCTAGTGGAATTTCCTTTGTTGCAACATCAATTAAAGTTTCATCATTAATTTCAATGTAAATATCCGCATAAATTTCACTTTTATTTAAGAATTTTGGACATTCGTCGATTCGTCTTCGTTCAATTAACAAAACTGTTTTTTTTTTTACAAAAACAAAGGAAAGCAATTAAGCTGTGTGAGTTAATTATTTAAGGTTTTATAATTTACCAATTTGTTTAACTGATCCATCTCGAACATGAATATCCAAATGTGTGATACCGTAAATTTTATATTCGGGCCAAACTTCCGGATCAATTGATGTGACTTTCGTTCTAAACCATTCAAGAACTTCTTCTGAATATAAACGCACTGGCACTGTTGATGACATGTTGAAGTCAATTTTGTAAATGCGATCAATCGCTTTCAAGTGTCTGATTATATTTTGAGCTATTTTTATTTGAAATGTTACAGTATCATGTGCATAAAGCGAACTGACGTCAATAAGTATAGTGACATAATTTTTTGAAAAATTACTTGCTACCTACTTAGTATCCTTCGCATGTTCGCATGGCGTCACATTTAATTCAATATCTACATATGTTCAATGAGACAGTTCTAACTGTGACTGATCATAAACTATTCGTTGTAACAAAAGCCTTCGGATTTACTGATAATAGTTTATTAGGAAATGTTTACTTACATTGGCGCGTCATTAAAATAACATTAATACAATGTGTGTCATTCGATGTCTACAAAAAGTTAGCAATTATCCGACTAGTAAGTAGAATCTTATCAGCAAACCAGATTTGTTGAAAACTAAAAATAGAAAACGACCAAATAAAATCGACTACTGAAGAAAATCTTGTTGCAAACGACGTGTGGTATCAGAAATATACCGCAAATTTCTTATCATCATAATAAATCATGGTTTTTTTTTGCGATAATAAATTGACATTTCCATCAGAAGGTTGCATAACTTTTTTTTTTCGCCATTAGGAAATCATTTTTTTTATTTTAGTTAATTTAAGCAGATGACAAATCAACATAAGGTTTGAGCAATCCAATGAGCTCCAAATTTCCTTCAACATCAATCATGTCCTTTCTCAAGGCTTCTGCGGCATCCATTTTGCCGTTAGTGATATCAATGAGAACTTGTTCCTTTGCAATCAAAGTGCATTCAGCATCTCCATCACCAACAGTCAATTTCAGATTGACCAAATCCAAGACCCATGTCTTTGTGACATTGCCAGAATCATCGGTGATCTTGAATTTGTAGACATGGAGCAATTTGCGGTCGCTGGTATCAACTTTGCTCAAACGAGCTTCAATTTTCTTGAATACTGCATCAGCCATTATGCTAAGAAGTTTAAATTTCTGTTAACTTTTTTCAACTTTTTTAAATTTTCTGTTTTTGTCACTTACTTTAGATTTAGGTTACACTAAAAACTTCACCGAAAGATTCAAATGTCACAAAAAAACTGAAACTGTTAACATTCCTCATCGACATTTTATAGTAAATCGGTGACTTTTTTATTCACCTTAATCAATAATAAGCGTGAGCCTTCCATTATAAATATATCACGAAAAACTTAATCTAATCTCATAATTTAAACGCTGAGCTTTTAAATTCGTCCATAACGTTTTGCTCCTAAAGTTGATAAGAAGATTGCATTTTCATTATTAAGTGGGTAGGTGAGAGACGTATTTGATAAGGTGCAAATCCATCTTTAATGCTTTTGCCCGTTCGAACGTTAAATAATTAACAGTAGAATAATTTCATGATAAGCGTTCGTTATCGCTCATGCGATTTCATTTCTAATATACCA
The DNA here is from genome assembly GCA_018397935.1 of Propsilocerus akamusi. Lineage (NCBI taxonomy): Eukaryota > Metazoa > Arthropoda > Insecta > Diptera > Chironomidae > Propsilocerus > Propsilocerus akamusi. The sequence goes on along the minus strand of CM031468.1, from coordinate 19,254,336 downwards.
TGGGACAGGTTGACAAATTAATGAACTTTGAGTTGATCCAATGAACATTAATTTGACATATTAATTTTTGTTAAAAATTATCAACGTAAAATGACAAATTAAGAATCGAACATACGCAATCTATTTGAAGAAATTGCAGAAATCCGTCACATAAAAACATTCAAATGCTCTCAAACTTTATAAACGGATTGAGAAACTTTGAAAACTTTGTCAGCTGATTGAGAAACTGTGTACGCTACTCAACTGAAGCTTTTCAGGTTCCAAAGGAGATCTTCATACGTTTTAGAAGTTAAGTGTTGTGGTGAAAAATTCCATGAAATTGCCATTTAAATAATTAACTTAACAACAACATGAACGGCTCTGATTGGTCAATTTTTGCGATTTTTCTGATATATTGGGATTTCAAACATTATGTTTATGTTGAAAATAAATAAAAACTTGCTATTTTTTTTTCTTATTTTCAAGATATTTTTTTAATTATTTTATTTTGACAATATTTTTCCTTAAAAATTAATGTACGAATATATAGCACGTTGGTTGTCTAATTTCTAGCTCTATCGAGTGACTTTCTTAAAAAAATATATATTACAGCATTTAAAAAAAATAATAAATCATTTTGCAATTATTTACATTTGCTGAGAAATTGCATAACCTTTTTTTACATGCTTCCTACAATACTCGAAGGCGCGTGCTTGTAAAAATAATTTGAAATGGACCAAACTGTTTTTTTTTTTTTTGTTTCTTCGCGCTATAAAAATGTTTACTATTACTCGTAGGCACATGCATCATATTGATGATTCAGGCACACGATGAATGTAATTTTTGTTTGCTCGAACCCTTTCCTACGCTACATCAATAGTAAACAGCAGTAAGTAACATCAGCAACAAGATCGATAAATATTTACTTGATCTCATTTCATGGGCGTCTGATAAAACCGATCTCCCTGGAAAAAGTGTGTAAGCAGAAAGAAAAGTCTCGTTAATTATTATGCCATGGCGTGGATTTAATGCTGTACAAACAAATTTTCGGCAATGGAAATTTGTTTACATCGTGAGAGGAGAACAAGAAGAGAAAGAAAGATTTGAAGGTTTCTAGGCCAAACACAGAGAATTTCGATCAAAATATTTTAATGTAGCCGTGAAAATGGAAAACGTGTCGATTTTTCTAATAGAAACACGTCATCGAAGCAACGATGGAGGAGGGAAAGAAGCTGTTTGGACAAGAAATTCAAATCATATGACCGCAATGTTTCACGATCATCAAAAGGAGAAACTTTTTTTTTTTTTTGTTTTTTGTTCGAGGAAATGAAAAATCTCGAAATCTAAACAAAAGAATTTTCAATCGATTTTCAATTGAAAGATTTTCCATTGGAAGTCATGTTGTGCCAATAATTCTTGTGGAGCACTTAAAAGCTCCACACAATTCACAACGTCAATAAATCCTGGACTATCATCAATTATCGAATATTTTAATTCATCTGTGACTAATTGGAATTTTCATGCGGATCGTTATTTCGTGCTCAATAAATACTCATTTTCTAAAGAGGTGCGAAAAATTCATCAAAGCTTTTACGATGCGGCTGGAAACGAAATCCAGATTATAATGAAATAAAATCACCTGACATGATCTGGAATTGTGATGTCAGTATCAATTAGCGCATTCGCATTGTGTCCGTTCAGTGAGCACTTGAGAGTGAAACATATAAAATCTGACTCTATCAAAACTTGTTAATTAATTCAATAACTTTGGATTGGCGCTAATTTGAAATGCTAACAATATTTTAAAGTCAATAAATGAATCGCCAAGAAATGTTGCTCCAGTTCTCTAACAACTGCCGAGATCATCAATTTCTAAAACACAAAAATTGTGTAATAATTCACTTCCAAAATAAACAAATAGCAAAATATTTAATGTCGAAATGTTTAATGTCGGGCAGCGAATGTGTTTCTATTAGTTAATGTCAATGTGGAACCAAACTATTTTCCTCACGCCTGATTAAAAAGAACTTACAATGTTTTTTGAGTTGTGCATCACAGCAACAATTTCTAATCTCCATCACAGTCTGGAAAAAAAGGCAAAGTTTGTTTAGAAATTATTTGCTTTTATGACCATTTCTGATCAGTATTTATCACTCACCAAGCAAGAGCCGAGCGATGGATAGCATGGATCATCGTTGACGTAGCATGTATGTGGAATGAAATAAAGTTGCTCTGGAATTATGAGAAAATTAAAGATTTTTGCAATTAATTGATCTGGAAGTAATTCAATATCGCGCCCTGACATTCAAAACCTCTCTTGCGTTTGCTTTTGCGGTTGGCGGGTTGGCGATCACGCGTGAAGGCCAAACATTGAGCAATAATTTTTATGCCGCAAAAAATCAATTCCAATTATAACCGAAAATTAACTAAATGATTTTCCGACATTTTCAAGATCTAGATTGCACTAAATGTGAAAATCTTTCAATGCCGTGACCAAATAAAGCTAAAACTGCTTCAAACTCAATAAAACGTCGCTGACAATTTTCCGCAACAAAAAAAAATTTTTTTGGCAATGAAAATTTTTTACAATTTATGATTCGAAATTGCATGCAATTGCAAGGCTACTTTAGCCAGCGCTCTGGGTTTGAGAACAATGAAACGACTGTGACCATCGACGATGTTTTAAGCCCTGATATTGATATCATGCTCTCTCATTCTTAATGGCTGTCAGATGCTTTAACAAATTAATCGTTTACTGCACTTTTTGATTTCAAAACACAATAAGTCACATACACAATTGACATCTGGGACCTTAATCTATCGACCTTATTTCCAGATTTCGCCCAAATTGTAAGCACTTAATTTTTGCATTGCATGGGCTTAATTGAATTAATCGCGTTCAATTTTATTCTATGAGTTGTTATTTTTTCTATTGATAAGAAGATAATGATTTTTGCAGACACCAGAAAGGATAGCGACAGTTTGTGGCTTTTTGTGATAATAACCCTGATAGAACGAGTCATGTGCATTAGCTATAGGCATGAGTCACTAGCATAGATAACACAGAAACATTAAAATAATTATTAATTTGCGAAAAAATTTCGAGACTATTCTTTTGTCAATTTGATTGAATGAAACTTAATTAAGTTAATAGTTTAAAATACATAGATATTGTAAAGGGAATTGTATGAAATAGGGTAACGCGCCTAAACAAAAAAAAAAAATTATCTAATTTCACTTCTTTTCGAAGCGGGACAGAAAATGCAAATTATCTAAAGATTGAGAGACAAAAGCAATCTGAATAAATTTCAAGCTTGAATGTACTTTTTCAAAACAATTGATTCGTTGCCACGAGTCGCGAACTTAGAAATTTGTAGAAGAAGAAAAGCTAAAAAAGGTGCGGCTTACGAGATTTTCACAATTCGATTCCAGTTCAATGATCTCACCTTTATTGTGCGACTGATTGCAGCAGCAATGGTCCTTCAGCATGTTATCACTATGGCAATATTTAATGTGCTCCTTTGAGCACGCTGAACAATAAGCAGGCTTCAAAAAATCACTAGCTTTTAGCATCTTGAGATTTTCTCTTGCCTGCTTCTCGCTGATCTCATGATCCTTATAGTAAGTGACAACCGAAGTGCTATCTAATGGTGTCGGGTCTTTTTGGGAATTGTACAATGCTAAATTATCACTTTGTTGGGCACTTGCTGCAAGCGTATCACACAAAAACATTAAAACGATTAAGTGGATGATGCAACATTGCGCGATTGCCATCTTGGAAGTGTTCTTTGATTTTGCTCTTTGGTCATTTATATTGTTGGCTTGTTTTTAAATTGTGAATGATGAAATTGTTGGAAACCTTAGAAATGAGAAATTATATTAGTGTAAACTATCGTTTTCACCATATTGCTCGGAATCCATTAAAACGAAGAAAAAAAAATCAATAAATTTTCCCCATAAATCATTCTGGAATTGCGTGTACCCGTGACCCGATTAGAATGAGAGTGAAGAGTGAGCGAGAAGGAAAAATGCGATTCTAAAGATAAAACTCACTCAACAACGAGTTAATAAAAGTGAAGTATTCTATTTTTTGCATTGCGCGCAACCGAAAATAAACAGCAACAAAAAAAAAATAGTTTATTTAAAAATAATTTCGATGGTTTGTTTATTTTCCAAAACGAAAATTCATTTATAGAATTCTTTCAGCACCTTTCGATAGATAAATTCTTTCTTTCTTGTAAATATGCCAAAAACCAAATTTGCGCTAATGGAAAAAAGTATAAAAGAATGTGTTTGGACGATATGATGAGTCAATGACGATGGAAGTCCCTTAATTAGTTTGTGCAAAAATTAAAACCGTTTAGCTTTCGTTTTAATGTGCGGGTTGGGTCAAATGACCATGGTCAGGTTAATTTAACACATCACAATAACGTGTTTGACAACAATTTGCTCATAGAATTTTCCACCCTTTTTTTTTTAATTCAATCCTAAAATTGAAGTTTCCTTTAATGACGCATCATGATATAGCACGAAATTTAACAATTCTCAATTGCGTTCTTACAGTTTTTATTCGAGGGTTGAAAAAAAAGTTCTTTTATATGTTTCAAGCAAGGCACTGGATTGTTTTTGTTTTTTATGTTGCTCGTTTTAGTGCAATGTCCTTAACATTTTCTGTTGCTTTTCAGTGTTGTGTGATTTATCGATTTTTTTCTTTCAAACTTTCATTATCTTCATATTTCAGTGCCACTTTGGCGTCACATGCGACACAAAAAAAAATATTTGCGTAATTTGTGCGAAACTTTGTCGTTTCAGCTGAACAAACAGTACATAACTGAAGGTACTAAAATATTCTTTGTTATCATGTTTTATCGCGATTAAACAGAGAGAAAAAATAAGTTAGGAAATGTCGTTAAACACTGTAAAATGGTTCAATGAAGTCATCGCGATCATGAAATATGTAAATTTGTTTTGTTGAAGAATTAATTTGGTTCGCTGTTTTTTTCCTTTCATTTCACCATCTTTTTTATGTATGATAATTAACATGAGAAAAGGCACGAAACAGTAATTTCCGAATAAGCATCTTAGGCAGCAATCATCATTTTTGTCCATTTTCGGTTTGCACAATGTTGCATAAAAAATTCAAAATAATTCCGTCAACTGCACCGCGTTGTGGAAAATCACAAATTCATCGAAACGTGTGATAAGAATTAATAACTTCCATTTTTTATTGTTTTAACTACTTCCAAAATCTAATTGATTTGTTCTATGGGTGCTTCACACTTACAAATGATATAATTATAAAACTCCTCGAGTCAATCAGATGAAGTCAGGTAGTTCTGTTGGCAATTAACATCATTTCAAACGTCTAAAAATTATTTTTATTCCGAGTGAATATTTTCCGATTCATGCCGTACGCGAGACGCTTTGAGACTGATTCATTCACAATGAATGGATAGAAAAAAATACTACGAGCCAATTGCATTTGTTAGAAACAGGGTGAACAAGTGAACAACGTTGCCATGTAGCTTACAAGTTAGTAAACATTCTAGAACTAAAATCGCTTTTTTGAGACTGGACACGTGTTAACATGCCAGACGGACACTTTTGTGGAAAAGAGATAGCTTTTGAACATTTCAGTACGACGGGGGAGAGTGAAATAAAATTTGGCAAAGATTTTAATCATTGGAAGCTGCTGGTGCCACTTGTAATAAGGCAATTATGTCAATGTTTATCCTTAAAATGCTAAGGATGTGTAATAAGATCAAATGTGATCAATAATGTGACATTTTGCGAACCCTTCTTCTTACAAGGGAATAAGTTACGTTCATAAAAATTTCTCGTTTGAGTTCGGTTTTCTTTCAGAAGAGGAAAATTTTTTAACAAAACGAGAAATTGTTATAACACAGCTGAATCTAAGGGTGCATTCAGGCTAAATTACAACACTAAATGTGCATAACACGTAAACAAATTCATGTGAACTGAGTGACGCAGTGATTTGGACTGGCTTTACATCAAAAAGGAAAAAAAAAACAAAACCTCAAAATATAAATTGCATAACTTGAGTGTGTGATCCAGTTCCTCTTGTTGGATATACATTTTATTCTGTTTGCGAGATCGTAAAATTGCTTTTAATTGAGTCGAACAAACCAGTGTCACCAGGAAGTGAGCGAAATATATACAGTGAAAATTTTTTAAAATACAGGAAGAAACAGAACAGAACGAAAACAAAAACACAGAAGATTGGCACACGCAGGAAATGATTGGATGAGAATGTCTCGAATTAAGGTAAAATTATCACTAACACTTTTTCACAATCTCTCTTCAAATTATGTCTCATTCTATAAAGTTCAAGGATTTTGCATCAATAAAATCGTTTTAAAAATTGCATTTCAAAATTGAATATCTCCAAATGGCACAGTCACTAAGCAGTGTGACGTGATAAGTGCTCTTATCAATTCAATTTACTTTTTCCCTTGACTAAATAAAATAAAATGTATGCAAGTTTTTTTTCCTTATCGCTATCATTTCTCCAAGATAGCTAAAGTAAGAAAAAAATAATAATTGTGCAATGACTGATATTTCATGACATTACCGAGAGAATGATATTTGATACCCGTGCGGGATTCGTTGTTGTTGTTCAACGTTCCACATAGCTTTTTATAAAAATCTGTATGCAAAATGCCATAATAAATAGCTCATCAAAATGCTGCATAGAGTGCGCACGCGAACCAGAATTTCACCTTTGAGCTGTTTACAGTGCAAAGTGCAATGAAACGGAAAATGACTCTTCCTCAGCTGATGTTAAAGCTTTCCCACAACGCCAGTGCGAATGGAAAATTGCATAATTTTCGTTTTACATAAGTAAATATAAATGCACACATCCTCGATCCTCCCACTAATTGATGCAATTGCACATCAAATAGTTCAGATTCTGAATGTCATCTAGAGCTTCATACAAATCCATCATACATGGAATAAATTTCTTTTGTAAACAAAATTCGGATTTTAAGTTTATTTTTGGAAGAGTAAAAAATTTCCAGTAGCAACAATTGCTAGATGATGACTGCTGATGATGATGATGATGATCGTAATACAGCAATTAACGATCATCGTGTGAATGCCGATGCGAATTTTATTTTAAGAATTATTATTTACCTTCGAGCCAGATTGTTTTTTTTTTTTTGGTCAAGTGACTTAAAGCAAACAACCATCGAGCGAGTTCCAACGACACCATCTCCATTGAAGTTCCAACTCATTTGCGATGTAAACAAAAAAAAAAAAGCTTCATACTGTCGATAACTCTTGTTATTCTCACCTCAGGTGTGTCTATTGTGTGTTCAAAAGAACTCTGATGTGTGTATTTTTAGGCTATTTGTTCAGTTCTTATTTTAAAACATGCTGCTGGTGTGCGAAATCAATTGCCGATTCAGAAAAAAAAATTGCTGATCATGATGTTGATGGTTATTAAGAGGGAGAGACAATTTAAGGGGCTACTGGAGGGCTGTCGCATGTTAAAAGTTCTGCTTTTTTGCTTCATCTAATAATCAGCTGACGATGCCTTTAGAATCCCTGAAACCATCATGATAATGTAGAGGAATCGAGTGCAAGTGTATGCGTTTTGTGATCGTTCAGCATGTTAAAAGCGAAAATTGTGAGAATTTCAACGAAATTGAGAATTGAGAATATTTTTTTGTTTTCTGTATTGCTTATGAAGCTCCAAAGCAAGAAACGTCACGAGTAAATGGAGCCATAGATATCAACACTGTGGTTTTCAGCGATAAAATTGAAGCGAATCTTTATAACTGGTACTCTATGAACAGTAACAAAATATAAAACCCGTGAGCACCCTAACTCGATAGAAGAATTGTGTGCCGTGCTGTTCCAGTGTTGCCAAAAAGCTCAGCACTGGAAGCACACATTCGCGAACACACATTTTTTTTTTTTTCATTCTCTGTTCATTTTTATACACGCGAAATACACTTTAACGAGAACAAAATATATTTCATTTGCTCTGGCGGACGACGGATCCATTAGCGGGCGAATATAATATTTGTGTAATACTCAACATTGTGTGTCAGTTGGATTTTCAGACTCATGCACGAAACTTGTAAAAAAAAAATATATACATTTTTTTATTATTTCGCGCTAGTTGAAAGGAAAAATAAATCGCAAACGCGAAAAATATTTTTCTGATTTTCTTAATTTTATTTTTCATTGAGTTTCGTTTTTTTTTTTTTTTAATTTACTTTTCATGTGATTTTTGTTTTAAAAAATTGTGAATTTTCCTCGCGAGACTGATCGACAATTTTTTTTTTTTTTTGGGTTCTGGACCTTGTGCAACACAATACTTCATTTATTTTAAGTTCAGTTGGAAATGTTTGTTAGTTTTTAAGTTCTCGTGATAAAGATCTCACGCGTGGATATAACAATCGAGAATTAAGTTGTGTACATCAAGCCAAACAGCTACTGGACTTGATTGCTATCTGAACAAAGACTCTGGACATTGAGCCCACATTGTTTGGTTGTCGTTGATGATGAAGACAGTAATCAATCTCGAGCTCAATAGTGAAAAATGATGTTTTAATGAATGCAAAAAAGTGCTCTTGGTGTGTTTTGTTGTTGCGACAATAAAAAAAAAGGCAAAAACTTTTCGCCAACCCCGCTAATTGATTCATTTCTGTGTGCAAGACAATAAAAAAAAAAGCGGCGCGAGACAATCGTTGTGAAGTGTAATTAGTGGAATCGGAAGAAAAAAAGTATCTTGCAATAATATATATTAGTGTGCATTGCACTCCTTTTGTATTCATCCGCCCCGAACACCGATCATGATGATGGACTGTTGGATGCAAGAAGTGGTAGGCTACACGTTCTGTGAATTTATTTACAATTAACCGCACAAAAAAAAACGCGAGCAATTAACAATATTTTAAATGCTCAGCACATGATGATTTCATCGAACTGCCCAGTGCAATAAATGTAATAAGAGTAATATAAGTTGATACACGTCAGATGCAGTGATCTAATATACAATTGACATTATGCAATTTTTGAAAACGTCAAACGCATACATGCACATGCAAGTCATTGGAGAAGTTTTCCTTTGTTATATACAAAATATTTTTCAGCTTTACAATTTGAGCATGTATCATATTGCATCATCCGGTTTGGCGGCTTGGAATTTTCCACCGAGCTAAGCTTATAGCGTAACAAATTTATTTCTACTGCCGGTACTGACTTTCTTTTTCATGCGCACGGTAAATTAAATCGACCGCGGCCAATCGAAGTTCAAGTTCAAGATTGTTTTTCGCGCTTAATTGTTGTAAATAGTTTTGTGCAAGGCTGCAAGGCCCTTGAAGTTTACATTTTTACTGTGAAATTGCATTTTTCATGCATTTCAATTGCAAATTTCTTTCGGCGTGACAAATTTTGTTATCAGCCAGAAGAGGAAAAAAAAAATATTTTTTCCTCGAATGCAATTCAATTACTGGACTGAATCTTCCTATCAGACATTTATTGAATTATTATTATTATTTTTTGTTTCTTCTGATAAGATGCGATTGCGAAGTTGAACTTGGTCAGGGATGGACATTTAAAGTAAACGCGTTGAAACGAATTTAGAAAAGCAAATTAAACCATTGGCGAGGTCAGAAAAAAATAATTATTGATAAGAATGTTTTCAAAAAAGAATTTCGTCTTATTTTTATTCCTTCGTAGTCCCTTCTTCAGATTGAAATATATAAATCTTGACCATCCTAAGTTTAAAATTGCGTGCTAATTAATTAAAAAAAGAAAAAAGTTCCTTTTTTGACGTTTGAGTTTAGTAATAAATTGAGTTAATAATTCAATTCTCCCCTCAAAAGCATCAAGCAGCATCATCATCATCAGCAGTCAAATGACTTAAGACAAGACATTCGTTTTGTTAAAATAAAAAAAAAAATCTGAAGCCTTCTAATCGTTTTGTTAATGATCTCTCTGGGCGAAAAGAAAAGAAAAAAATAAAAAAAAAACTCATTTAAATTTTAAATAATGGAGAGTCAAAGCTTTTGTCAGAGTTCTGGGTACACACTGCTGCTCAGAAAAAAAGGTGATCATTCATTGTATCTGACACCCGCGGGGACGAATACAACAGTGACGAACTTTCCATTTCTTTCATTAATTTTCGGTGATGATGAACGTCAAGTTCATGACCAAAAGCGTACAATGAAAACAAAAACTTGAAAAGTTCAAGATTCAAATCACTTACAAATTACACACTGTCCATTGCCGGACACTTGAAGAGATAGAGAGAGAGAGGAAAAAAGCTCTTATAGTTCAACTCCTCAGAATCTTCGCATGTGTTGTAGAAATCGACAATGAAATCTCTTTGCGTTCTATTCAAAATAGCAAGAAAGCGAAAATGAAGAAAACAAAACAGAATTAAATTTCAATTTTTCTTCTCGCGCCTTTCAATCGCGTTACGTTGTATGGTTGTTCTTAAATAATACACACAGCAGAAAGCAAAAGTCAGATTTTTGGCTATATCCCCACCCCTCCCCCAATGTGTGTGTGTCCCCCCCATCATGATCAAGAACGCAACAAATTTTGTGTTTTCTTTCTCTAAAAGCAGCTCAACAACATTGTATAAGAGGACAAGGCAACAAATATATCGACGAGCAATAAAAAGAAAATGTTTGACTGATCTTTTTTTCCTAAAGGTGTCTTTCATAAGACAGCAAAATGTCATGTGCTGAAACTTGTGAATTGTCCCTCTCAAAATTCTTGTTCTTGTCGAGCAAAAAAAAAACTCGCGAGTTTTGTAATTGAACGACAGTCGAAATGACAGTCATTACACAACACAAAATTTATCGGATGATTCTTATTATTTAATTTTGATTATTAAAATTACTTCTTTTTCCTTGTAAATTCATTTTTCTTGTTCTACGACAATTACAGTGAATGCCACCACCACCACCAACAAACATTTCTTGTGAAAATTTGAATGTAATTAATGATTGTGATGTGGAGAAATAGTTTTAATCCAATAGACGATGAACTCCAGACGACTTTGCGTCAATTGGGTTAAGACAGCTCTGAGGGAACCATTCAAGTGCTATATTTTTCCTCCACCTCAAAACGCGACAATTGATCACATGCATCACATTAATAAATGACCTGCGACATTTTTCCTTTCATTCCTTTCAAAATAAAGGCTAAACACAAAGAACCGCAATTGGTTTTTTTTTGGCTCGACAAAAGAACTCATGAAAAATTAATAAACGAAAATTATTCATCATCATTATCCGAACTGGCGTGTAATTCGCTGGCTGGCTTTTGGCTTTATATATCACAGACATCGACCAATAAATGAATAAAGTATTATAAAAAAAAATTGTCTAATAGTTCTGCCACGAATGGAATAAAATTAAATTGGACGTTATGTACGTTCTTTGTTATGTACTCGCTCTGGTGAGCTCCACCGAAAGAGTCATTTCATATTGTTAGAGCTCGCGTGGCGAACAAATTGTTGCAAATCAGCGACTTAAAAAAAAGAGAACTCTCACAAGAACTCTTAGTTTCATTTTTCGCATAAGAATCATTAATAATCATAAAACTTATTGTTTGACTTGCCGGTCTTGTATGGCTGTCTAGTGATGACTCGAATTGAGGTATATTGTACAATATTGTCGCTTCGTCACCGTTGCGAACCAAAAATAAAAGTTCTGTTATGGTCTAACAATAAGTCTAATGGTTATGCAGTTTGATCGAGTCACCGCCATTATAGATCGCAATTGTATTTGCTTCTTTGTTTTTAGATTTGAATAAAAATAAAAATAAAAAATTCCCCAGACAAATTGTTCTGACATGGAACAAGCAAAAGCGTGAAGAACAGTTTCACTGAGTTTAAATCAAATAACAACGGCAACAAACCAATTTCGGAATGGTGCTAGAAAAATCGATATAATCCGTTTAATTGTTGTGTTTGCGCTTGTTGTTGATGTATATCGCAGCGGCGATTGCAATCGATGTCTGCGGAAAAATTATTTATTTATTCGACTGGAAATGATTTTTGGACATTTCTGACTTACACTTACAATATTTTTAGTATATATATGAGTGATTATATATTTCCGAAAATTACCATCAATTAGCCTTGGAACTTATGATTTTTTCTGTTCTATTGTTGTTGATTTTCTGCCGTGACGTCACTGGGTTTTATTGCATTTTTCATGAGGCGTTTACGACTTGATGGTTCGTTGATTAAAGATTTTTATGTTGAATTTTGGCAGTAATTTTGATCGCATATAGACGACGCATCACATCAAATGTTTTGCTATGCCATATCACTTGCGTACGACGTCTATTTATTAACAAAAAAAAATTGTGTAAAATAATGGAAAATAATTGTGTGGAGGAACTTTTTTGAAATTCTTATTATTATTTTTATTCGATGCAAATAAATATTTTTTTACGTCTGTAGTTCTATAATTGCCTATCCGAATTCTACTAATGGATATGAGTGCGCGCGTGTGTTGTTTAAATCAAATTGAAAAAAAAAAAAAAACGGTGGATCAAATGGCGATTGGAAGAGAAACCATCGATCCAGTTGAACGAGTGATGATGATTTGTCATTTTATTTGTTAACTTCGCAAAATCCATTTTTTTAGCAATGTTGCTTTAATTCCATCGCGAATCGCGATTGATGTTTTTTTTGCCCTAATCCATTCGGTTTTATTTTCTTCTCTGCTTGTTCATAGCGACGTCACTATGCTGTCACTGGATATTTTTTCTCAATTTATCTTATTGTCATGTGACGCGATCATCGAACAATCCAATCTAAACAACGTCGATCCCAAAATAAAAATCTGAAATCGACTGTTTACTACCTAGCTTCTCATTTTTTTACGCATTTCATCATCAAAACTCACCTATAAGCTCAATCGTAAACACACACACACGCGCGCGCGCAGGAGTGCGAAAAAAAGGTTAATTAATTTTCTAGTGATTTCTGGTGAGAAATTTATGTTGGATGCCATGAGCCCAGCACATGCCTCCCTTTAACTGAAGCTAGCCATAAATAGCTCTCGCTTTCAGTGATCTATGATGGCCTTCCACTCTCGTGGGGTTTTGAGCGATTAAATATATATGTAAAAAAAAAAAAAATAAATAAATAAAAATGTTTTTATTTCTGAAATGCTCTGCCGGGCGATAAATGATGATGACCAATTAATAATGGTGGTTTGCTATATAAAAAAAAGCATTTAGAAGTTCCTGAATTTTTGTTCATTAGTTTACATAAATGATACCTGGCTAAGCGTCGTCGTCATTGGGCCATCATGTTTATATCCACCAAAAAAAAAAAAAAGTCTCCCATTGTTTTGCGATTCAAACGCAATTTTATCTCGCCATTTCAAATTCGAATCATTCGCTGCTGGTCGTTGCGGTTGCCAATTTCCCATCTCACATTTTTACACACACGAAGCTAACAAACGGAATAACAACAATCATCATGATTTTTTTTTTGTTTCTTTGCTTTTTGTTGTATCAACGTCACAAGCGATTTTAAATTGTTTAATAGATAATTCTTGGAGAATTTTAAATCAACGAAAAATTTTCAATTTTTACATGTGCAAATGAAAAGTCTTTTAAAAGTCTTCAAATTCCTTTTCGTACTTGCACGTGTTAGCAATTTGAAGTGAAACGTTTTCATATTTATCGAATTGTGAGTAATCACCAGAACCTGAAACATGTGGTACAAATGGTGGTTGCATGTCCTGATTGTACAGTATAATCCAATCAATTTTGCTGAACCAAGCATGTGACTTGATGTCATCAGAGCCATTTTTAAGGTTTCCATAACGTCGTGAGAGATCAATTTGCAGAATATTTTCAACTAAATTCATCAAATCTTTGCTAAATGATGAAGGCATCTTAAATTTGCCAATTGTGATTCTCTCCAGCAGTTCCATTTGATCAGGATTGCCAACAGCAAATGGCGAATGACCAGCTGACAATTCAAAAATGAGAACTCCATATGACCACCAATCAACGCTCTTCCCGTAGCCTTTAGCTTGAATAATTTCCGGCGCTAAATATTCGGGCGTGCCACAAAGTGTATAAGTTCGATCCTTTACAGGTTTACAGAAGCCAAAATCGGTGACTTTGATAAAACCTCTGTAGTCGATCATAATATTTTCTGGCTTAAGATCTCGATAAATCAAACCCATTTCATGAATGTATTCAAGCGCCAATACCACTTGAGCAGAGTAAAATTTTGCAAGATTCTCATCAAACTTTCGAGCTCTGCGGAAAGATAAAAAACAAAAAAAAAAAAGACTTAAGCAAACAATTTGTGTTTGGATTAAAGATTGTTGAACCTGAACTTACTTTCTCAAATGCGTAAACATTTCACCGCCATTTATGAATGGCATGCCAAAGTACAAATAGCTGTTGTCCTTCAAAGAGAATACCAAATGCACCAAAAATGGATAGTTGATTGCTTTCAGGATTCGTTTTTCGTTGAGAGTGTGAGTGATTTGTTGCGATTTGATAATCCGTTCTTCGTCAGAATCTTAATGGCGTAAAAATCTCCAGTTGTTTCATGCTTAACGAGTTTCTAGAAAAAAAGTGCAGAATATTTATTTAAAGGACTCAACGACACAACAGTGAGACAACTTACCACCAAACCAAAAGCTCCCTGACCCAAAATCGCTATAAATTTGTATTCTATCAACTTTTCACACGAGCTTGACACTTCATTGTTGTTGTATTTCTGATCAAATTCCTCCTTTAATCGCATTAAAGTGTCTTTCATTTCGCTGGCATGTTGCAGTGGCGAATTTTTAACGATTTGACTGTGAGACATTTTTTGGAAAAAGTTGTGCATTTTTTTCCTATGGCTGCTGCTCAGTTGTTTTGCAATTCCATCCATGGCCTGTTTTGTGTTAAATATATTTTTTTTGGAGCTTATCAATCGAAATGTTGCAAAGAAAAAAATAAATTTCTGCATTTTAAATCATAAATATTGGTATTATGGCTGACACAAAAGCCCCCGGGCGACTACGAGACAGGGAGGCTTTGAGCATGAAAAATTGGTTCATGACAATGACAATTTATCTGTTCACTAAAAGTAAAGAAAAGACAGCTTGAGGAGCTCTCTCGCAGAGCCCCCATTTTTTACCTGACATGAATATGGATTTACATTATGCGAATTTATCGTGCTTGCAAAAGGAGAACATTAGTTTTAATTGATGTGGCGCGGCGCGATCATTTTTGTACGTACCTCTTAATGCCACATGCACACACACACACACAAGTTCAAACGTCTTGAGATCACAAATTCGCTAAATAATATTTCCTCATTCGCATAATTGCCTGTATCGTAAATTCATCGCGTTCTTATTATTTTGGAGCGAAGCGCTCAAAGCGTAAGAAGAACAAAATAACAATTATCAGCGTAAATTTTAGGTTATATAATATTAGTATATTTTTAATAGGTTACGTTTCACAATGCTGTCATGCTTTTTAACGGATTTCTTCTTCCTTTCTTGCGTTAGTTTAATTTTTTTTCCGTGTTTCACATGCCGAATGGAATATATTCATTGAGTAAATCCCCCATCAGAGTAAAAAAAAAGTCCCGCGAGCTGGGAAATATCTACAATATTCTATCAAAACCAAAGACTCACATTCGCTCGATGGAGTCGCAAAAATTGAAAACAGCACGAAACAGCACGCGGAATTCATAGACACAAAAAAAAACATCGTCTGGCAAGAAGAAGAAAAGTTTCTTTTCTTAAAAAAAAAAGCTCGAGGTTTAGAATTTTAATTGTGCAATAAAAGAATTGAATACAATTATAAAACTGTCATAAAATCCCAGACAAGTTGGCTCAAATATTTTTTTTTTTACTTTTCATGAACATTTTTCAAGGCTAGTCAATGAATAATTATTTTTTTATTACTTTTTGTTTGCAATTGCGGAACATCAAACGACAAGCCGCGAGCCAACAAAATGTCAGATTGTAGCAAGAATTTTCACTGAACCTAAAAATGATTTGCTTGTAAAATTTACCGAATCCGGTCGGTTCCAGGCATGACTGGTGGATTCGGTTGGTAATTATCATCATCATAGAGATGCGATTCAGTCCAGACAGAAATAATTGAGCGCTACCATTATTTTGGGCAAAAAAAGCCAAAAATACAGAAATTGCACAAGCATTACATTGCACAATTCAATTCCACTGTCTCGGTGGAACTCATTCATCATATGGTTCCACGACCAGAACCTGCAAGAAGAGTAAAATAACACAGCACAATTTATGTGTGCCAGCAGTGAGTGGAGCAAACAAACATTAATTCATGAAAATGCATCATGCATGATAATTTTAATTTCGCTTGGCAGCATTCCTTCCTCTTTCTTCCACAATTTTAAGGCGCACGAAAAAAAAAAGCCGAAAAAAGTATAAACATTCCACAAAATACAAATCCAGAGCGTTCCTATTCTTTTGGATTATAATTTCATTAGCATTTTCTCATTTATTTCCAATTTCTGCGAAAGCAAATGAAAAGCGAAAGAAAAACACATTTATGTGAAATATATTTCAATGAGAATACCAAAAAAGAATAAAAAAAATTTGGATCCGACATCGAGGAGCAACAACAATTGCGTTAATTCTGATCGACCCAACTCACGATTCGCGTGCTGGAAACTTTTGCTTTTTTTCTCTCTCTCTCTTTCCCTTCTTGAATCTCCTTTTTTTATTTTCCTGGTGCTATGTGGAATTCGGAATAGAAATTGAATTAATTCAAGTTTTAGGCCTTGATTTGAACAATAAAGAAAAAGAAGAAACAATGTTGAATAATTGCTACCAGAATTGGGCCGACGGTAGAAACTTTTGCTCTTGAGTTCATCTATCCACTTTCCGTTCCTAAAAGATTTCGTGGCATATCTTTCGCTTTTCTTTGTCGATCTAAAAGCGAAACGAATAACAGCAGCAGCAGCACCATAAAAAAGGTTAAAAAGAAAAAAAAAGCATAAAAATGTTAAGATTATGTAATAACCATGTGAATCATAAGTCCAGAGTCGAACTTATATTTGAGAATCGTAAAGACAGCGCCGTAAATACTTATTTTGTATACATTCTCAAACAATAAGAAAAAGGGAAAAATAATCATCGTTATCGGCCCATAAAATGAGCCATGAGCCTCGTCCATCCATATTATTATCTCGAGTACTGAAACCGTGACTGTGAGCAGTCGCAGAAGAAACAGAAAAAAAAACAAGCAGCGCTGAGTAAAATAAAAAAAGAAGAAATAAAAATAAAAGCGAAAATGATACGAAACATATGAGAACAACAAAATAATATCAACACACATTCAGAGAGTACCAGGCCTGGAACGAGCAAAGCTAAGGCATAAAAAGAAAACACCATCCAGTTTGGATTACCAATACAACGTTTTAGGCCTTGAACTTGAACGAGAAATCATGTAAATGTGCTTTGCCGCGAGAGCGTATAAACATTAACTCGCTCTTTTGCCGCGCTCGCCAAAAAATGATTTCTTCTGTGGCTCGGCTCGCACACCATAGGCCCTCATGGTAGTGTTGTTGTATAATATTGCACAATCGGCTTCTTTTTTTTGCGTTCTTTGGGAACTTGAATTTTTTTTTTTATGTATTTATTTCCATGTCGATTTATTCGATGGAAGTCAGAAAGCCAACGAATTGATGGCGAAAAGAGAGGAGAAGAAAAAAAAAAGATAAATAAAAATGTGGATTCAAGTTTCAATGTCAAGGCCTACAGTAACGTCAGGCATTCACTCATATACACGGCTTTAAGTATCAACTCTACCGGCGATGTACACGAGAGATTTCTCATTGTTTCCAGTAACAACAAGACACAAATAAAAAAGTTGTTTCAAATCTTTGGATGATGATTGATCAGGATTTTAAGAGTGGTAACGTCGCCCTGTAGGCCGATCCTTTAAATAACCTTTTAGTCGTAGTTGTCGATTGATTTTTTTATAATAATGATGGATTTTTGCAATCGTCTCTTGAAGAAATCACACTCCAGCCTGTCTTGGTGATTGAATTGCGCCGAATGATGATTAATGGATATCTTCGCACTCTGAATTTAAGCATAGATTGAAATGGGCCGCGAATTCAAGATTTTTTTTATCTCTTATATTACGAAATCTTATAAATTGCTATCAATTCCAAATATAAACATTTTTGTGGCCGTTTCTTGTTCATGGAATCTTTTTTTACTTTTCTGAAATTTAAATTTCAAAGCAATAACAAATTTTTTTTTCTTCCTTTCGTCTCGCTTTTACCAAAACGAAATTATACGATGATGGGTCAATAAAATTTGTGATGTTGGGGAATAAAAGAGTGTGGAATATACTAATGTAAGAAGTTAACGATCGTTACGGTCCAGAACTGTGAAAAAATATTGTAACAAGTCATAAATTAAATTCTAATCCGGTTTTATTGTCTGTTTCTTTGTCGAAGATTCTTCCTTTACTTTCACTAGACAATGCGATATGCTCGTCTGGTCATTGTGTGGGATGCAGCAGAAGAAGAAAAAAATAAAGAAAACGAATCAACATCAGACTGATCGATGGACATGTCATGTGTACACTTGTTCAAATGATTAGATATACGACAGAACATTGCGAATTAGCTCATAAATAATGTCCATTTGATATGGCAATGAACGAATTGCTAAAATGCCAACGTCACTCACAATTTTTAAAGAAAAAAAAAAAAGCAACAAACTGAAATGGTAAATCCATCGCTCAGCATGCATCCAACGCAAATGATCATTCATTCATCTGCACACCACTAACAAAAAAAAAAAAAAGAAACGAAATGATGGACGCAATTAAATATTCTTATGCACATCATCCAGTGAGCTCCGAACGTTCCTTAATCCGCAATAATTTCTGTTTTGCTGGCTTGCAATTTTTTTTTTTGACATGGAGTTGAGTTTGGATGAGTGCTAATGTTTATTTAATAACATACACATAATTCGTTTTTTTTTTATAATGTGCACACGCCGATGGGGGGAAACTAATTTCATTCGCTATCTTGATTCTTTTGAGTGTGTCCATTCAATGCTTTACGTGAAGTTGCACACAAATGACTTATCATCGAAAAAATTTAATTTCTGATCCATCGCGACTTGAATATTGCGTTGCATATCTTTTAATGCTATGAATACAGTAAGAATACCAGAAATAACTAGTTAAATACTTAAAGAAAATGATCGCATGTGATGTGTGTCGCATCTCATTTATTGAACGCGAATTTTTGACTAGTCATGCGAAAACCTCGCCGTTGGGGACAGTAATAGCGAGAAAGAAGAACTCATAACAAGGAAACCGGATAAGCCAGATGATTGTTGCTCAAAGTCCCTACTTCTTGAATAGTTTCTTTCTTTTCTCTTCTTTTGCGCAATATAAATTGGAAAATAATTTTTATTTTTGTCGTTTATCGAAGCGACATTGCATTCATAAAAGCAATTCTGTACCTGAAATTTCCATTTTCAAGTTCAAATTAAATGCGAAAAAAGCATTCTACAGCTGACACGATCGTGAGCGCCATTTCATGTGTTTACTTATTTCTTCTTCTTTTTTATGTGACTGCGACATGAGTCTAGATATATTTTAACACTTTGATGCATTACCCATTTCCTGCCCAACAACAACAGCAATGGTGTACATTTTTTTTTTTACTTTCTTTGGCGCGCGCGGCATGTCGTAATCGCACTGAAAATCATTCACAACGGTGAAAAATGGGATTTTCATGGAAAATGTAATATTTCTTTTCTCCTGCGATGTTTTAAAAGTTTTTGTTTCTTCGTTCCTCGTGTGCACGACCGGCATTTCTCGTATTATATGTAAATAAAGGAAAAGTTTCTATTTTGTTGCCGCCGCCAGATGTTAAGAAAAATAATTTTTTTTTTTTCGCTGTTATTTGTTTTTGCAATTCTTTATTTTATTTTATCGTTTGTTAATGAAAATTGACATTTTCTGTTTTGATAGAAATTACTCGACACGTTTTTTTTTTTTTACTTTTTTTTCTATTGCGACCAACACGAAAACCGGAAGTTGAGCTTTTTTGTTTGATATTATTCATTCGAGGGAAAAAAAAGAATCAATAACTACCACAACAAAAGGGGTTTGCAAAATGTGTCAGACAGTCTGGCTTAGTTACCTAGCGTGCTTGTAAGACGCACATCAACAACGATCTCATGTCAGCTTAGCATAGTCACGAGCGAAGAAGTTCCTCGCCAAATTCGATAGAATACGAAAAAAAATTCATAAATCACAAAATAAAAATGTAAAATAATTCGAAAGCTAAACGAAATGTGACATAATATTAAAAATGTTTGTTGTAGCGGCTCCAAAAACAGAATAAACATTCTCGGTTCTGCGACTGATAGAGAGAGATGTGGGAGAGAGAGAGAGAGAGTGAAACAAATCTGACTGAATTCTGACATTTTAAACTTTTTTTCCATTTCAAATTGCGATTTCCATGCATAACACTTTAATGGAAGTTGTGCAAGGGTTTTCATTGATATCATTGGCGCTCTGTCCCCTTATTTTTAATATCGCAATTTCTGTTTTGACGTCAATTTTTTGTTCTAAAATTTTCGTTTTCCTTTGTGTGCTTTTTCAGGTGTCTATGATGGAAGATGGTGGCACAGCAGCACGCATAATCAAACAGGAAATTGATTCCTGTTGCAGTCCATCGCCGACGTCATCTAATAATAATGTCTCAATCATCAGTTTTGGTTCATCTGGACAGGAGCCGGTAAATTGAATAAATTTCAATAATTTTTTTTTTTTTTTTCTAATGACGAATGTTTTCATTCAGATGGACTTCAAGTGTGGTTCCGATACAATTATAAATTCAGATCAACCATCACCGGGATCACCCGATCGACAATTTTGCAGTTCTACAACATCAGTGATTGGAGAATTTGGCAATGATTCCAATATTCAAGATGCAGTGAAAGAAGAGTTACCGCGGTAAATTAATTAAATATTTATTCTTCATCTGCAATTCTTAAGCCCACAACATTTTTTTTGGGGGACTTTTTTTCTCCAGACGTCTCTGCTTGGTGTGCGGTGATGTTGCATCAGGTTTCCATTATGGAGTCGCTAGCTGTGAAGCGTGCAAAGCATTTTTCAAAAGAACTATTCAAGGTATGTTTTTTTAATTCAGTCAAACATTTCCGCCGAGACAATTTTGCTAATTATTTTGTCTGATAATTTTAGGCAATATTGAGTACACATGTCCAGCTAATAATGATTGCGAAATTAATAAGCGACGTCGCAAAGCCTGTCAAGGTAAATTGTGTTTTATATCTCTCTCAAAACTGGTAACTTATTTTACTTCTAACATTCAAGCGTGTCGCTTTCGAAAGTGTTTGTTAATGGGCATGCTCAAAGAAGGTGTTCGTCTCGATCGTGTGCGTGGCGGACGTCAAAAATATCGTCGAAATCCCAATATGCAACCATATCAGCTTCAAATACCTCATTCATCATCACAGCCACCGCAAACTCTCGACGATATCAAAATGCTGGAAGTGTTGACGTCATTTGAACCAGAACGTCTGTGCGTTGGACATTGTGGCATTGATCTGATGAATAAGAGTGATGGAGATGGTGATGGTGGGAAGAATAATGAACAATGTGTTGTCACAGATGCCCAAGAGATGCTCAATATCCTGAGTGATTTATATGACAAAGAGCTTGTTGGTGTCATTGGATGGGCAAAGCAAATTCCTGGTAAATTATTTTATCATAAATTATTCCTAAAAAATTTTGTTAATTGATATTTTATTTTAATTTTTAAGGCTTCACTGATCTCCCACTCAACGATCAAATGCGATTGCTGCAAGTAAGTTGGGCAGAAATACTGACGCTCATGTTGGCATTTAGATCCATCCCATTCACTGGACGTTTGTATTTTGCGACAGACTTTTGGCTTGACGAACGCTCAGCAAAAGAGTGCGGTGCAACTGAGTTATACAATCATGTGAGTTACTTTATCGACGTTTCGCAAAGATAACAAATTTGATCGAACGATTTCCTTTAATTTTTAGTGCATTCAAATAACACAACGATTGGAGAAAATCGCAGCCAGCAAGGAAGAATATTTTCTGTTGAAAGCTTTAACATTGTCAAATTGTGATATTCGCTTAGATAACTATGAAGCATTAAAGAAGTTGCGGGAATCAATATTAAGTGCATTAAATGATTGTGTGTTAATTTTACGGTAAATTTTGAATGCAAATTATGAGAAATTTGAACACATTATAAATAATTCAATATATCACTTACAGACATTACAATGCTGTTGCTCATCAACAAAAGTTACTATTGCTGTTACCGTCATTGCGTCAAGCTGATCATATCATTCGTCGTTTCTGGATGAAAGTGCACAAGGAGGGAAACATCACAATGAATAAGCTATTTGTGGAAATGCTCGAGTCGTTTTCACGATAATTTCGTTCTGCGCAATCGTTGTGTGTTTTTTTTTTTTTAATTTCTCTCGATATAAAGTTTAGAGTTTATTATAGTTTGTATTAAGAAAGGGACGTAAGCATAAAAACATCACAACGCGAGAAATTGTGATGAACAAAGTTTGCAAAAGATATATGAATGAACGTATCAAAGTGCAACCATAAACCCAGTGTAGTCCAGTGAATTCAGAAACATAGCAGGAATAATTTAAGCAAAATATTTTTTACTTTCTAGATTCCCTTTTATTCTACTGAATCTCAATTGATGCGATTTTCTTGCGTTATTTAAAAAAAAAACCTTACTAAAAAATCAAAACTGAAGTTGCGAATTGTGTTTCCAGTTCTCGATCGACGATTCTATTCTTGGAATTTATTTGCTGTGATAACAAAAAAAAAAATTTAATGAAACCGCGAATCAATCGCTAATTGCGCAAGATAGTTAATGAATTTCCGATTATATTTCTTTGCATCATTGGTGTAGTGTGCGCCAATATTTCTTTCTTATTTAAGATGTTTATTACCTAATTTTTTTTCTACATACAAATAAATTAAAGTTGCGACAAAAACACACACATACACACACACACACATACAGGATTAATGAACTAACAATACAATTAAATGAACAGTGTTAGCTTACCTCAGTAAAGAAACATAAAAGAAACATTACATAAAAATGCATCAGGGATAACCGATCGATATTGTGTTGCGAGAGTGTGGATTTCAAAAGAAAACCCTTCCCCGAGAGAGCTTAAAAAGACCGAAGTCAAAAATCAAGCGACAAGCAATGATGAAAACCAGTTTTACTAACAAGTAGATGATGTGAAGATTGATAATAATTAATAATTGAAAAAAAAAAAAAACACTAATTATAAGAATTGGAATGGTTTTGAAATATTGTAAAACGAGCAAAACTTTTGTATTTGCGTATAATTCGGACTGACGAAAGGCACACAAAGGATGAAATTATTTTGAGTTATTATAATAAACATCCCGCTTATTGAATAGTTTCTGCTGCGAAATAAGATTTTTTTTTCTTGTAAAGATTTTGTTGAGCAAAATAACTTCAGTTTTTTTTTCTATCATTCTAATACTCAAAATTTATTGCATTGATTTTAACGGGTGAGGGAAGAAAAATTGACAAAACAAAAATGGTTTATTAACAGTAAGATATAAGCACTTTTATTTCGGGTTATAAGAAGAGTTTGTGTGATTTTCATTTTGACAAAACAAGAAAAACTTTTCTGGGCTTATTACTAAGACTATTGGACGAAAAAAAAAATAAAAAATAAAAAAAACTAGAAATAGAGGAGAAAATCTAAAATTAACAGAATATAAATTTTGAAAAATAGTTTATAAGATTCACAGATACAAAAACAAAACCCTAATCACTCGAAAAAAAGAAAGTAATAATGAAATGAGCTAATGCTATAATGCATCAAACGACATTTATTTGAATGTTGATTTTTATTAGTTTTTATAGAACATTTTTTTTCCTCCGTTTCTCTCAAATTGTTTAATGAATTAAATGAAGACTAAATCTGAAAAAAAAAAAAAAAACAAAATTGGAAATAAAAATATGATTATATCAAGAAGAAACTGTCTGTTATCAATGCACTGGATTGATTGTCTCATGATTTGTGAATCCTCTCAACGACTGTCTTTGATCTGCTTGGTCGTTTCATCGAAAATTGTTTCTGCGTTATAGATAGTTCACCTAGAAACCAAAATGTCATAAGAATCATCTAGTTTTTTTGAGAAAACCTAAGATAAAAAAGGAAACATCTCAAGACTGTCAAGCTGCGAAATGATTTTAAATTGCCAAAGAAAAAAAAGATTTGCATAGCGACCGGGGTGAATCTCTTCTCTTCTTTAAATATCAAATGATCTCAATGGTTTTGAAGCAAAATTTCTGATATAAAAGAAGAGCTTTGTCATGTTATACCTCAGTTTATTGAAGTCATTCGTTTCGAAAACACAAACAATTCATAATGAAATTCTTGATTATTTTTGCTCTTGCTGTCGTTGCTGCTATGGCTGCTCCACCAAGCCCACTTGAAGTCGCCATTGTTCGCAATGTACAAGACATTTCCCCGACTGGCTACAACTTTGCGTAAGTTAAAGGAAAAGTTTAAATTTTCTAACTAATTTTAACAAATTTTGTCATATCCACAGTTTCGAACAAAGCGATGGACAGAAACGTGACGAAGCTGGTGAAGTTAAGAACATTGGTGCCGAAAATGAAGGAATTGCAGTTCGTGGATCATTCTCATTCGTTGCTGATGATGGCCAGACCTACACCGTGACATATATTGCTGACGAAAATGGTTTCCAACCATCAGCCGCTCATTTGCCAGTTGCATAAATCCAATCCTGACCATTCCTTTTCCATCCCATGTATAAAAAAAACCAATATTAATGATTCCACTGCCATTTAGTATTAAATATAATGATGTTATGTGAAATAAATGAGCAATGCATTTGAACAGAAAACTTTTTTGCGTAATTATTTTAAATAGATTTAGTTACGAATCAAATCAAGAAATTTCAGATTTTTTTTTGTCTCTTTTGGAAGAAAATTAAGTAATCGCTCACGAGTCCCGATGTTGTTGAAATTCGGCAATAAAAAAGCGTGTTCTAAATGAAGAAGAAATAAAAATATTTGATGAATATAATGCAGTTTATTTTCGTTTCAATCATAACATTTAAAAAAAAAAAATATATATTTTGATTGAAGTATTTGTTTCAAAACAAGGACAACCAACCACTAAGAGTGGCAGTTTGCGGCATTTTGCGAGACAAAATTTAAGTAGTCTCAACAAATCCGAGGACCACAAACATACTTAAAATCAAAAGAAGAAGAAGGTAATGGACACCCTCTTTAGTGTATCCTTGCGGCTATGAGTACAATTTTAATTATGTGCCGCTGCTTTAAAATATGAACTTGAACTTCTACTGAAGCATGCTTTAGAAATATTTAAAAATACCGAAAATTAGGCTTTAGATTAAATCATCAATACTCACATTTGATGTTACGAGCGCTAATTTAAATATTCACTATAAATAGCTTGTGAAACCAGATTTATGAGTCTTTTGTTTAACTTTTTTTTTATACGGTAACAAAATCGGCCGTATTTCTTGAGATTGACCTTTTCTACGGATTTACACGTTTCACATGTGCTTTTATTAACATTTTTTAGGACTAAACTTAAGATTAATGTTTTTTTGTATTAATTCTGTTTTATGTTAATCTCCGGTACAATCTCGACCCAATCAATCATTATCTTTGTTTTTATTAAGAATCTACGCAAGTTCCGCAAAATGCCAAAGTATGAATCAAATTAATTTTTTTTATGTAGATTCGATTTCCTGCAAGCTATAGAGTATTGCCATCAGGATTCTGTTTAATATTTTAGAATTATTGCATCATTCGTATAAAGAAGTTTTTGGTCATGTCCGGCAGAAAATTTAAATACTTTGATTTTTGTTCTAAATTTAGTTTTCGACACATGAATTTTGACATTTCCATCTAAATATATACGATCAAAATTGTATGCACGAATATATCCTTTACGACCAGCAAGACATTTTAAGAACTAACGAGCGATTATAACATTAATATATTCGACAAGCCACAAAAGAAGAAGCAAGTTTCTCGTGTCTTCTCTCTGTCGATTCTCGTTTTTTTCCTATTTTTTATTTTTATTTTTATTTTTTTTTTAATTTTATGCAAACGACAAAACTATTTCACGACCATCGAAAGAAAAAAACCGGTGCAAAATTAGGCACGAAAAGAAGATTCACCAAGTGACTTAGCGAGTATAAAAGCTGATACCACGCCACAATCAGCATCAGTTCAGCCAGATTTTCACATTAGAAAACAACTAAACCAATCAGCAACAAATCAAAATGAAATTCCTCATCGTTCTTGCTTTTGCCGTCGTTGCCGCTTTGGCCGCACCAGCTGAAGACGTTTCAGTCCTCAAGTCAGCCCAAGATATCACCCTCACCGGATACAACTTTGCGTAAGTTAAAAGGAAAAGTTTAAAGTGTAACATAAATTTTAACGAATTTCATCGTATCTACAGTTATGAACAGAGCGATGGACAAAAACGTGACGAAGCTGGAGAAGTTAAGAACATTGGTGCCGAAAATGAAGCAATCTCAGTCCGTGGATCATTCTCATTCGTTGGTGATGATGGACAGACCTACACCGTGACATATGTTGCTGATGAGAACGGTTTCCAACCTTCAGCTGCCCATTTGCCAGTTGGACCAGTCGCTTAAATCAAATTAGACCATCGAACGTACCAATGAACTTCCTCTCCCCGACTTCCAATGATTCCTGATCATGTACATAAAAATGGACTAGTTCTCTTAAAAATATCTATAAAGAAATAAAACACTGAAGCGCTCACACAAGAATTGTGAATACAAAAAAATAAATCAATTAGCATTTCATTGTGGGACTTGTGAAAAAAAAATTGTGGCTAAAAACCCATAACTATAATCGAATATTTGATAATGTCAACCACTTTCGGTTTCATTCTTCACAGAGATCCGTAACCAGCCCTAACAAAGTCTTCTAGTCTTGTTAAACTGGTTTAGTTTATTTTGGGCGCGGGAATGATATCACAGAGATTTTTATTGACTATTTTTTTTCTTGTTTCATCAGCGGGTCAAAAAAAAATTTTTCATATCCCGGCTTCATCTGGAGCTGAACGGATGGTCCGAAAATTGTTAGAAACGTTAGAAGAGGATTTTTGCTTTCAGGGAATTTTGATAAGACTTGGCTGATTTTGCAAGGATGTATCATAAAATATGGCCTAAATAAGATTGGATGTTCAGACTGGGTGACAATATTTAACATCTGGTCACGGCAACTTCTGAATTCAAAGTTTTCAACAAAAATTTTTGAGATGTCTGACAGTGAGATCAAGGATCCATCTGAAATATGATGTACACGAAGCATCAGCAAACTTATTTAGAATCAGCAAATACACCTTTTAGCTCACCTGAATAGGCATTAAAATAAAGAGCTGGAACCTGATAGCTGGGATGAAAAAGAGCATGATACTCAATACAAATAATTTCTTCATCAGAACCTTTCGTCATTGATGGATCATTATCAGATTCAAGTTCAAGGTGGTGTTGTTGTTGCTGTTGTTTGTTGCATCGTATCATTTGCGATTTTTTCAAATAAAATTTTCCGTTTTTCTCATTTATTATCCAGTTGTCGTTCAAAATCTCCGACATGTTGAATATCTCTAGGGCATTTTTGTTGAAATCTTCTTCACAGAAGCTAAGATCCATTGTCAATAAGTGAATTAAAGCAAATATTTCGATTATTTCAAACAAGATTTCAGGCAAGTAAATAAACAAACAATAGACAAATATAGCTGTTTACCCCTTGTTCGCTCGCAAGGGTTCTCAACTTATCACCTCGGCGCAAGTAAATATCTTATTGAGTTTAATTTGATTAATACCGATTCTATAACATAAGTGACATTTTTGTTGCATAACCGAGTGCGTAGCGATTTGCTCAGAATTTATCGCATACAGTTATTCTCAGTTCTGACCAGATCTACATTTTGTCTCATTTAGTTTTAGCTCAAAATGGCACAACCGCAACGAAAAGCAATTTTTGAAGAACGTGGAATCAATGCCATTCTTCTGGGGGCACCCGGTTCAGGAAAAGGAACTCAGGTATGTTCCAGGCTGATCAAAATAAATCTGCCAGCTCATAAAAGAGTGTTGCGCAACATCTGAGGTTAATTGTATTCAAAGTCCACAACCCATCCACTTGTTATCTATCTCACAAAGAAGATTTACCTAGATTTACCTTGAACATTACGAGATCTTAATGTTTGTTTCAATGTTTGCAGGCGCCGCTTCTGAAGGAAAAATACTGCGTGTGTCACCTGTCAACTGGTGACATGCTGAGGGCTGAAATTGCTGCCGGCTCAAAACTTGGTGCCCAATTGAAGAAAGTCATGGACGATGGAAAATTGGTATCTGATGATCTAGTCGTCGATATGATTGATAGTAATTTGGACAAACCAGAATGCAAGAACGGTTTCTTGTTGGACGGATTTCCACGAACTGTCGTTCAGGCTGAAAAGGTGAGAAGAACTATTGAAATCATTGTAGCTACACTTACTGTAAATATTTTTTTGTAGCTTGACGGCTTGCTTGAAAAGCGTAATACATCTTTAGATGCAGTTATCGAGTTTGA
Source organism: Propsilocerus akamusi (assembly GCA_018397935.1). Classification (NCBI taxonomy): domain Eukaryota; kingdom Metazoa; phylum Arthropoda; class Insecta; order Diptera; family Chironomidae; genus Propsilocerus; species Propsilocerus akamusi. Next base: position 19,225,617 of record CM031468.1, on the reverse strand, counting down.
TATTGATGATAGTCTGCTTGTAAAACGTATTTGTGGGCGATTGATTCATCAACGAAGCGGACGTAGCTATCATGAAGAATTTGCACCACCGAAAGTTGAAATGAAAGACGATATTACGGGAGAGCCACTGATGCGTCGCAGCGATGATAACGCTGAAGCACTGAAAAAACGTCTCGAAGCTTATCATCAGCAAACACGTCCTCTTGCCAGTTACTATGCATTGCGTGGTATTCATTATAAAATCGATGCTACTCTCAGTGCTTCAAGGGTATTTGAAAATATCGATAGCATTTTCTTATCGCAACGTCAACAGCGTGCAAGCCTGTAAGCTCTCGGGCAAATCAATTTGAAAAATAGAACTGTCCATAACAACAAAAAAACGTCTTCTTATCAATGATTGTGTTCAGCAAAAAAAGACCTTCGGAAAACATTCTTATCAAATGATCACATCATCTATCACCTGATAAAACAATTTTGGAAATGTTGCATTTTTTTCTTATTTTCTTTTATTTCAAAATACTCCAATGTCACGAATATTTAGGTCCCTTTCGTTTGCTTTATCTTCTCCAGGTTTTAGAGTGAACGTCACAAAAACATATTTATTGATAAAATGTTGCAAAAAATAATATTTTATTCAATAAACTAAAATCTATTTACAAAACATGTAATGAATGAACTTTGCGCACATTCGCAAATTGTCGTTATATGAAAGCCTCATGAACGGAAGAAAATCACGGTCACGAACTATGTTGAACCGTTAACTTCCTCGAGACATTTCGCACTGATGCAAATTTAATACACAATCATTTGTTATACAACATACACGAATTAATAATAAATTGTACGCTTAATCGTGAATAATTTTGAACAATTATCTTTCTTTGCGAATCACGGCAAGAAAATAATTGAAAAACCAAATCCAGTAAATTACATGCCAAAAAATAATAAGGAAAAAATTGCCCTAATCTTCTTCTAGAGGTCTTGTGGTATTATTGTTAAAGCAATCATCATCAATGAAAATTTTTTGTTCTTTCCTTTTTGTACACAAGCCCATGAACATCTGATGCTGAGTAAGTTCTTAAGTTGCGTCACTCATTTATAGTGTATATATAAAAGTAAGTAGTCTATCTATATAAAAAATTTGTTCTCTTATTAAAGCATTTTCGTCATATCTTAAATATAATTTGTAGAGTATTTTTTTGTTTGTTAATTAAAATAGATTTTTTCTGTGTCCAAACAGGTGTGTTTATGAGTGTCTATTGTGACATCATACAGCGACGAGTGATTGACTCATAAACCGGTTTCGGGCCCTTTTATGTTCTATTCTATGTTTATGTTTGATGTGTAGACCCAAATAACAAAATGGGATCGTCGACATCTCACAGATTAAAGTTGGACCCGAAATATTTTAATGTTAAAAATACTTTCTTCTTTTTTTTTTTTGGTGATTTACTTCAAAGTTTGACGTCTCAGCGGCATGAAGCAGCGCTCTTGATTCAACAGGTTTCTCAGCTCTGATATTTCCTGATCTTTACGAGCTATCTCTTGCTTTAACTTATCAAATTTAAGCTCCACATGCCCCAGTTCCTTTGTTAGATGTTTTATGCATTTCGTTAGCTTTTCTGTGCGTTTCTGCATCATCATTTTTTCCTGTAGCATTTCCGTTTGTGTATCATCATCGGTATTTTTATTAACATTGAAATATATTTTATGAAAGTCCTCCTTACTGCGAATTGCACAACGGCACTCGGGGCAGTTCTTTGAACGTGATAACCACTCCAAAATGCATGGCTTATGATAGATATGTCCGCAAAAACTCGAATAAATGGTACGGGAAATCGATACGGGATGTGAAGACAGCGGAAACAGCGTTTCCTGCTTCGGTTCAAGAAGATTGCAGCAGCAAATTGAACAAAATATTTCCATTTTTGATTCACTTTCTATCACTTTCGGTGGTTTTTATTGTTTCGAGGAAAATACTTACGCGGAAAATTACGAATAATTGTAAAATTTTAAAATTGAATGTTCCGCGACAAAAATTTGTCAACCGTTAAAATGATTTTTTTTTTATTGTTGTTGATGCAGGGGATGGAAGGTAACGTTATGGGAAGCGAGATATTTCATCGAAGTTTCGATAATCCAATGGATGCGAACGATAGGAATTCACAATTGGTTGGAATTTCAATTTCTGTATTCTTTAATTCAATTCAGAATGGAGAAGAATTACAATAATTACGTCTCGCGCGTAAATCAATTAGATGCAGATTTACTGGATCGAGAAATAACAAAGATCATTCACGAGCAGCTGGCGAATGTATTTGATCAATTACCACCAGGATTGCTGAGTAAATTTCAACCCGAAATTGATTGTTTCTTAAGAACCCTCGTATGGGTTTCATCAATTCAGCGGAACAAATCAACATTCGGACAACAAATCTTGGCAATTACTTATCAAAAAGAAAGACTAACAAGGAATCGATTGATATTCCACTATGTATTAACAATTTTCTCCACATATGCTAAAGATGTGTCTCACCTGAGATTCACCAATAAATTGCTAATACAAAAGTCCATCGAATGGATTGAATGCTTGATAAGAATTGTAAGTCTTCTTAACTTCTTTAGATTCCTTAAAGTTGGTCGTTATCCATCGTTGATGGACTATGTATTGGGATGGAATCACGTTTCACAAGCTGGTACCAAAATGAGAAATGTCGGATATGCGTACATGAACCGTGAGCTCGTCTGGATGGGATTTATGGTGATTGCATAGAATTTATTTTCTCAACAATACAGTTAACATTGAACTGACAATTTCAGGAACTTCTGAATGTGACCGTTCCACTGATAAATTGTTATTCCTTGAAACGAAAAGTTCTGCACATTTTAAGACCATCAAAAGTCATCAATCAACAAACGAATTCAGAAATTACAATGGATGTGCATACGAAATGTGCAATTTGTAACCAACGACCATCTTTGCCTCATCACATAAGATGTCAGCATGTATTTTGTTATTTCTGCTTGCGAGGAAATGTGACAGCTGATCCTCAGTTTCGATGTCCAATCTGTGATCATGCTGCTGTTGGTGATATTTTTTCGGTGATAGTAAAACTTGAAGATTAAATAAATTTAAGAAAATTTTTAATGTGGAATTTCTTTTTATCGCAATTTAAAATTGCTCAATTGGTTTGAAGCAGGACAAAAGAATCTCGATTGAATTCTTTTGTTCTGCACTTTTACAATTTTTAGCTGTTACTGTGAGGCTTGCACATGCTGCCAAAATTTTATCTTGACACTCGGGTAGCCATCGGTTGAAGACACGGTTCCAATTTTGCTTTGTGATGTCCATCAATGGAAATAGCTCATTTTTCATCGCTACAACATCATCTAATCTCATTAAATTAATGAGATGACAAATTACCATGCAAATCTGGTCCTGCAAAGTGTCGCGATGTTTGTATTCATTGAAGTCTGTGAGATTGTTTGACTGCTCGAGCGCCATCAACAGACAATTCCAGATATTAATAAAATGTCCACCGAAATCGATTCGATTTTTTGGCACCATGAAAGCGATGCATGCATTTGTTCGAACTTTGAAGTTTGGTGAGATTTTGATGATGTTACACAATGCTGGAAATACAATTTCTTGCCAGCGGTTTTTAATTCCATCTTCAAACAAAACCGGATTCTTCATGAGCGACGAAAATGAATAGCAAATGTTCCATTGGACCTTGAAGTTTCCACCTTTCATCAGCAGCCGGTGAAGGTTTTTGATGGCTTGCTCAAATAGCTCTATCCATGCCGTTTCCTTTAGATGTTTTTGACTAAGAATCGTCATTAAATTTCCAAGTGTTCTTACAGCATTCACTTTCACGCGATCGTTATCATTCGTTGATTCCAAGCTCGTTGAAAAAATTTGTTTCAAAAGTTCTTCATTGACGGTCGTTGAACCTTTAAAGATTAGCAAAGCGTCGACTACATTGCCCAATGCCCAGGAAACTTTTGCACGAATTAAAGCACTTGGATCCTTGATTATTCTCAAAATGGATTCAGTTGTGTTTTCAATGTAACACAAATCTTCACGTAGCGATGGAAAAAGAACAAATACTGCTAGTGCTCGAATAGCTGACGATCTTACAGAGCCATCCTCATCGTAGCCACATCCGGTTAAAACGGAAATCAGTATAATTTGCTTTTGATGTTCAAGCTTCTCAAAAACATGTACTCCAATATTAGCTAATCCATCAGCTAACGAAGCTCGAAGCGTAGTCGGTTGATCAACATTCTGTATAAGTTCAATTGCTCTAGGTATGACGCTTAGCCAAAATGTGATTGATGCATCAAGATCTTGATGAATTATCTTATCTAAGAACAAAGAAGAACAATAAACATTTTGCAAGTAATTTTTAAGATAAGAAACTCACCTTGAGACAAGTAATTATTCATAGAGCTGCCTAATGTTTCCAGCATGCGACTAGCGTATATTTTCTCATCAGCCGGTGAGGATTCTTTTAATGTCAGCAATAGTGCAATAGAAATCGACGGCAAATGATCTTTTAATAGAAGATAATGTGATGTCAATGCTGTCAAAACTTGAAGACATTCAATGCGAACGGACGTAGCTGGCGAAGCCATTTTGCGATTTCCATTTGACACACCAAGATTTTCCAAAACAGTTTTCAAAAGCCAAGACATTTTTTCGGCAGATCCACTTGCATCACTTGTCTTTTCCGGCACGTCAGGTTCGAAATCTTCTTCTTCATCGAACTCCAAGTCAGTAATCTCATCATCGTTAACATCCGGTTGTGCACTTCTAATACTTTCATCGATCTTTCTTAAACTAAATTCAATACTTGATCTAGGAATCTCAACCAGCTCGTAAATTTCAGTTGTAAAATCTTGAATGGAAACTAAATTTCCCATTACAATCAGAGCTGCTACTTTAACAGTTGGATCTTTATGGCGCACAAGAAGTTTGACATACTTAACAAATCCTGTTACGATACCAGATCGCAAACGATTGAATGGTGTTACTGGGATGAAAATTGAAATGCATTTAAGAATTTGTGTAAGAACAGTCAAATCGCCTTCCTTCGTTAGAGCCTGAGTAAGCTTCTCATACGTAAATGTTATCATATTGCCAAGTGTCACAGAAAATGGTGTGAATGTTGTTGGCGCTTTCTCCTTATTCTCAGCTTGAATCAGAAATGGTTTCGAGTTTTTTAGTAACATAATGATATTCTGAAGAGCTAGAATTCTACATCTTGGCGATGGATCTTTAAGAACACTGTTAATGAGGTTTACGGTTGATTGTGATTCTTCAGTGGCAAAAAGACTATGCCAATAGCCAAACAATATTCGTTTCTCAACACTACTAACAATTGACAGAAGGGTGAGCGCTGACTGTCGAAGTTTGCTTTGCTTATGTCGACTTACAAATTCTCGGTTATGCTCAGTATCAGAGAAATCTGAGTCACTGGTTCTATAGATGGGAAAAGTTGGTAGTTGCATGACATTTAATGGTTCCTCAGTGACACCAGCTCCGCCATATGTACGAATGTTCTCCTGATAGTGCCTTCCTTTGCCTTCAATTTTCTTCTTCGGTACTTTGAACTTTCTGGCTTTTATGCCAACAGCTTTCCTGTTCGGTCTAATGTTTAATGGTTCCATGATTTGTTGCTGGGATGAAGCAATTTTCGCGGGTTGTTGATGTTCAAAATCAGGAAGTGAATACATCATGAAAGATTTCGTGATTCCCAAAAGCTCGCCAACATGTTCCGTTGTGAAATCAGAATTGTTTTGGCAAATGAATTTGAGACAGTTAATGGCTAAAGTGACAATCACAGTGTAGTCATTTTCACTAAATTTCTCTTGATTCAGTTTAAACAGCAACTTGATAAGAAGCTGTCCTAATTGTTCAAGGTCTTCATCACTAATTTCAAGACATGCTTCCTGTTCTACTAAATGCATCAATATCGATTCCATACATGAAAGCGTTGTGTTTAAGATTTCTTGTGGTGTACAATCCAATGCTAACGACTTTTGAAGATTTTCTGTTGGATTGTCTTCAATGAGCTTTGTTAGGATTCCATCTGCTGAATTAAGCATCTTATCAGCATGCTGGAAAAGGGAAGAATTATCTAAATAAAATTTATCGTTGATAAACGCTTCGAATCTCACTTGTTGTACAGCATGCTGATTCCTTTTAAAGAGCAGGGTGAGAACGTCCAATGCTTCGCAAAGAAACACATTTCTGGTGCTGCTGATACATTGCAGGATCCAATTGACAACCTTATTTGAAGCCGGTTCTTGAAGTGTGATTTTCTGCTTTGTTATTAACTGTTTGATGAGGCAACATGCTTTAACGATGATGTTTGGATTACAGCTGGTGGAAATCTTCGGTAATGTCTCTATAAGCTGCAAAACGGAATTTGAATTCCGAATTTGTTGGAATTTGTAATTTAATCCATTCAATTCACTAAGCAATGAACTCAGCTCAACTTCGTCATCGTAAACAAAGATAAACTTGATTGCCAATTCATTGAATTCATCTTCTAGAGTTTTACTTTCCATTTAATTTGTTTTGATTTTGAAGTGACTAAGTAATTTTTGGATGAAACGAATTGGATCAGAAAGTTTTGGATCAAACTGTTAATGTACATATTGCAAAAAATTTTTCTCGTGTTCTTCTCAAGAATAAATTTTATTTGAGCATAAATATCCAGTAAGGAAACATACAAATGGCTGAAAACGTACCAGAAAATAGGCCTCAGTTGGTAGAGCATGAGAATACATGCGTAGTATGCTTCAAACAAGCGCTGATCTTCTCAATCGGGTATTTTTTTTTTAAATAAATTTTCTGAATTGAACTCGTCACTTAATTTTTCTTCTTATCTAAAGATCTTGCTCTCATGCAGTCTGTTATGAATGTAGCTCAAGAATGCGAGTACTCTGCCTTCAGAATGAATGCCCTATTTGTCGTCAGGATTTGCCGAAGGTAAAAATAATAATCTGCCAGATGTTATGAAATGTGAGCGAATAAGAAGCTGCTGATTTATAACAAAAATCTTATCCATTTCAGGTCATTTTCACGAAGAATATTGCTTCTTATACTACGCTAGACCGGGAAGTTAGATCGGGCCTTTATGAAAAGAAATATCGCATTGTCTTTGCTGATTTGGACATCCAGCAATCATTCTATCGTTTGCTAGAAAATCGTTGCCCCAAATGCAGCCATCATCCATTTTCGGAATTTGCTAAGCTCAAGGAGCACGTACGAAAGAGTCATGAATTGTTCTATTGTGAAATTTGCACAGACAACCTTAAAGTATTTGCACGGGAACGTCGCTGCTATTCACGAGCTGAGCTTGCCAACCATCGAAAGACGGGAGATGCTAATGATTCGTCTCATAAAGGTCATCCAAGATGTGAATATTGCGAATTGCGTTATCTGGACAAAGATGAACTGTTCAGGCATCTTCGACGTGAACACTTCTTTTGTCACTTATGCGATGCCGATGGTGTTAATTTGTTTTATGGGTAACAATTTCTCTTTTTGTTGAAAGTCTTAAGATCAAAGATCATCATATTGTTTTTTTTAGGACATATCCTGAAATGCGAAATCACTTTAAAGCGGAACATTTCTTATGTGAGGAAGCGGAGTGTGCTGATGAACAGTTTACAGCTGTGTTTAGAAGTGAGATCGATTTGAAAGCTCACAAGGCCACTGTACATTCAAAAACAATGACGAAGTCCGCTGTGCGACAGACTCGAACCTTGGATCTCGAATTCTCATATGAACCTCGAGGTCGTGGGGGTAATACCCAAGAGAATCCGAGAGGTGGTGGGAGACATCGATATAATGATCCCCAACGAGAATTTGATAGAATTCCAGAACAAACTATCATTCAGCAACCGCCAGCTCAAATTGATACTAAAAATGAAGAACATTTTCCATCGCTTGGTGGTGGAGCTGCTTCTGGGCAGTCCGTTCCGCAGTTGAGTAATACTGTCAGGCATATAGTTTACGGTTCATCGGGCTTAGCTCGAACGAAAGAAAACTTTCCAGCCTTAGGAGGTTTCGGGCAGCCTCCAATAAAAAATCTACCGCCTTCAAATAAACAATCAAAAATGCCGTCAGCAAGTAGTTTGCTGAAAGGTCCTTCCGGCACAGCTTCAAAACAATCAAAAAATATTCATAGCAATAAATCGTCAAGTGCTTCATTTAATGCCCTCAAAAAAGACTCTATTGACGATTTCCCGGCTCTAGGGAAAGGATCTGGTTCTGGTCCTTTACCTACAAAAGCGCCAGTTCTAATCAATCGTCAAATGTCATCCACTTCAACATCGAGCTCGGTCAAAAGTGCTGCAACTAAAAAGCCCACTCTTGATTTTCCAGCCTTATCTCAAAATACGTCAAAAAAGAATCGAACCAAAGCGATTTTAATGGAGGACATGATTGAATCAACACCCAATGCGAATGTTAACTTTGTGCCATCAAAGCATCGAGCTCTTGTGGATGATTATGTTTCGATGGCCTCAACAGTTTCAAAAGTTCAACTGGTCCAACAAAAGGATGTATCAACATCAGTGGAAGACAAGAACAAAAAAGTTCCCAAATTAAATTCTGCAAACAATTTCCCAACTCTTGGTTCCGGCTCGGAAGTTTCAGCACCGCCAGCACAATGGCTAACATCAAAACCTGTTAATATTCAGAAGCCGCCTGTGAAGCAAGAAATGAAGGAAACTCCGAAAAAGAATAAGAAAATTTATGAACTTCCTCAGCAAGTAAAGACAGATCATAAAATGGTAAATGGAAACGTGACTACGACAAAGACAATTGACAAGGAGCGTAAAGAACCGAACAACAACAACAATAAAGAAAACAAAAATGGAAATTTTATAGAACAAAAAGATTTTCCAAAGATGACAGCTGCTGATACTCTCCCGATGGCAAAGCCATCGCTTCCTCCAGGATTTACGGCAAATGAAATTCCAACAAAGAAATTGCCACCTGGATTTAACAATTTTTCGCTTAGCACTAATGAAAATGAATTTCCAAATTTATTGAATGAACATTTGGGTACATCGACTTCTATTTATTCCTTTCTGCCTCCGCCACAAGCTACCAAACGTAACCTTGCTCTTGTTGCCGAGTTTCAAAAATCATTTACTTCTCCAGAATCAATGCAACAGTTTAAGGAAATGTCAAACATGTTTCGCGATGGAAATTATTTTGCTTCAAGCTATTATGACACTTGCAAAGTGGTGCTGGGCTCAAGATTTGATGAAGTGTTTCCCGAGCTATTAGCTTTGTTGCCAGATATTGAAAAGCAACAGGTAGTTTTTTTTTTATTGAACTTATTCTATTATGTTTTAATTTTCTAATTCCCATTCGCAGAGTCTTTATGAAGCTCATCTTCAAGCATTGAAGACATCTTATGAATCTAGTGGAGTTAAACCGAAGAAAAAAGGAAACATTGCAAAGTATGATTTGGAAGTTTGTGCCACATGCAAACAAGTTCTTCGAAGCAGTGATCTTGTTGCGCATGTTCAATCTCACGCTCTTGAGAATAACTTTCCTAGTTTGAATGATGCTGAGCCTACTTCCATAAAAAACTGGAAGAAATAGTTATGCAAATCTACTATCATATCAAGAAAATCAAATAACGGAAAGTAAATTTGGGTTAAGAATACTTTCAGCTTTGAAGTGTAAATAAATATTTTATAAAGAATATTAATTTCATTAAAATGCATTAAGTTTCAAATTACTGCTTAGCCTACTTGCCTTTTTTTCTCCTGAAAGTTTCAGTCTTTCCTCTTTTCGAAGTTCCAGTTTTTTTGGGGTTATGTTTTAGTCCGCTTTCAAGTCCGTATGTAGCAAGCGATCCTGTTGCATTTCCTTTTTAATATAATTAACTGTGAAATTTCATATCTAATTTATTCGTCTAAGGCAGCGTTTTTGTCGCTTAAAGTTAGGAAACATGTCATCTCAAGGTAAGGATGGATGGATCGCTATTTATTTAGGTAGCAAAAATACTTCAGAATTTCCTATTAAAATTGATACAATTATACTCAGCTGGGACATCATCATTCAAATGTGAAACACGACTGAATTTGAAAAATGTCTCACGGACAAAACTCGAACAACTGATTGCACTGAAAGTTGCTGAAGCTCTCAATTTGAAGAGCGAAAACAAAGAATTAATTGAAAGTACTCGTCGGCATGATGAGATAATCAACTCTTTAGAAGAAAAACTAAAAAGTATTGAAAAGAGCTACAACAATTTGATGTTTATAACAAAGAGACTTCAGAAATATCCAAAATCTAATCCAGCTAAGATTACACGAGACGTTCGATTGCAAGTATGTCGATCTCCTGAGAAATCATCTACCACTCAAGCAAAAGCCAGGAAGCAAAAGAAGAAACAATAATATATTATTATGTGCCGATCAGGTTGATCCTTTCTTTGTTCCATTGAAAAGTTCAATCAAAAAAATAGTTTAGCAAATCAGTATTCAGTATACAGCTTAAGTTAATTTCCAACTATTTAAATATAATGTTTTAAATATATTTATGTATGATAACTTTTAAAAAATGCCTGGCTGGATGATACTCATTTATGAACTGAGAATTCCCCAAATAACTTCAGCTCCAGGATGTTACTTTCTAATTCAAGTTTTCTCGATTTGCATCAATTGTGATGCATGGCTTGTCCAGAATATTTCGTAATTCGTTATATCTATTAATTTGATGCATGCTTCTAAAATCTAGATAAATACTTAACAATAAAATGTACGATATATTTACAAGAAGAACGCTTATGAGAAACTCATCACATTCCAATTATTTATTAAAACCCTTTATTTTACCCTCCAGCAGCGCATATCGTTTCAATTCAAATGAATATTTGAACAAAAATAAAAACAAGAAAAAAAATTATTTATTAGATATTTTTTTTTTAAAATATGAAATTGAGAAACTACAATTTTATCGTGGTAACTCATCTTATCAGTCAATTATCGAGCTAATCTGAAGCAAGCATTTGTAAATATACACACAATTACTATCGACGACGTCATAGAGTCATAGACCTGAGAGTCGCGCTTCTCTTTTTTTTAACGAATAAAAAAAGAGAAATCTGAACTTTTTTTAGACTTTGACAAGCAGGGACTTCAAGCAAAATCTTGAATAGCATGGACATGCTTTGCTATAGTTTTCAATCCCTGAAACCGAACAACCATGAGAGCCATACTAATATTTATCGTTCTCTTCATTAATTCTTCAACCATTGTGTGGTGTAGTTCTGAAAACATTTCAACCATGGCTAATGTTTCTATTGCAACTTACGAAGAAGTTCTGGACTTGCCAAATCAAACACATAAAGTTCTTATTGATGTCCGCGAACCAAAAGAAATTGCAGAAACTGGAAGCATTCCAACAGCAACCAACATTCCACGTAAGTGTCTTAAGCCATAATTGCGAAAAAATATACCTGTTTCAATGCCAATCAAATGTCTCAATGTCAAACTGGGATTTCTTAAACAATTCAGTTGGCCAAGTCAAGAAAGCGTTTTCCCCCGAATTCAGTGACGATGAATTTATGCAACTATATGGCATTAAGAAGCCAAAGTTAGACGATTATTTAATATTTAGTTGCCGCACGGGAAGAAGAAGTTTAATGGCCATACAAGACATTCTCCCATACGGCTACACAAAGTAAGAAATTCCACTGTAAAGTCCCATAATGAATAATCAAAATTTTCACGGGCTCAGAAAGTTGTTAATTATTTAAAAGGCCAATGGGAAATTTGCCTCATGCATTGTAATTTGTAGTCTTTAATTTACTAAATACATGTTTAATCTGTATAACCCATATATTCATAAGTATAATTATAAGCCGTCAAAAATGACGAAAAGAATAATGTTTGGGGGGCAACATTTTATTGATTGTCTAGGTTGGGGACTGGGGTTATATTTACTTAATTCAGAAACTTCACAATCTAAAGTTTAACAATATGATGATTCCAAATTTAGATTGTCAAGTATATGAATATTAAAATTTCTGGTTTTTCTGTATGTAGTCGCTCAGGTTGAGGATGCTCTGAAGTTGTCATCTGATGACTTTAAAATGAGATACAAGCGCGATAAACCATCGCAGGAGACGGAAGTCATTTTTCATTGTAAGCTTGGTGGACGGGCAGCAAAAGCTGCAAACTCAGCTGCTTCAATGGGTTTCATGAAGTAAATGTTTATTGGTTGAAAGAATTTATTGAGTTCAATTTGGTAATATTTTCTTGATTATTATTCTTTCTAGCGTCAAGAACTATCAAGGATCGTGGACCGAATGGGCTGAGAAGCAAAAATTATAAAGAAATACTCAGAAAATGAATAAGCAACAAATAAAAGTATTTTCATTATGATGATGCATTTGAAACTTAACTTGGTGAAAGAATTCAATAAAATGTTGACTACATAATTTGTCATATAGCATTCAAGAGCTTTTGAATTTTCCTTATCGTTGCTCACTATTTTGATAAGAACTTATGTATAAAAGGTACTGCTTGGATGCGAACATTTTCAGTGTTTCCAGTAATATTCGAGTTTGTTAACTAAGTACGGAAGAAATCGATTGAAGAAAATGATGAAAAAGTTTGTTTTTGTCGTCGCAACTTTTGCCGTTCTTATATTGAATGTGACATTCGGAGCACCAACATACTCAGACGATGACGCAATAATTAATTTAAATGAAGATGACGATCTCATCACTCGAGTATTCAGACAAATGTGTCTGGATATGTATCCAAGACATGATGGAAGTCCACCGCAGACATCAGAGTTTCCAATTAGAATCGAGTTGCCACAAACTCTTGTCGTTCGACCTGGTCAAACAATTCCTGTTACATTGCGCAGTCAAATTCCATTTAGAGGTTTATTCGCTCAAGCTCGTGCTCTAGATTCTGTTATACCTGTTGGCAGCTGGTCATCTGATGATGATTTAGCCATTACTATTGGATGTATCGATTTGATTAATCCTCCTGAATTTCCCGGATTTGATACCGTCGGACAAGATGCAGCAAGCACACTTAGACTTTCGCAGAAACTCACATGGACAGCACCACAAGAAGCTGGTATTTATAGGATTTACCTGACAACAGTCGAAAGTTTCGGACGATTCTGGATCAATCAAACATCTTATCCAATTGTTGTTACTGTTTAAAAATAGTTTCGTTAAGCAATAAAATAAAATCTTCCGATAACAAATGGCAAAATAAAATGCTGAGTAACTATGACGTTATGAAACATTAAACTTATCAATAACTGATACAATTTTATTGCTGAGAACAATCAAATATCATTAATTTTTTTTCCGATTTAATTTTTTATTCAGTTTACATGGCCTTTAATTGAATCGATAAGCATGGAGCTGCCGGAGAGCTGTTGTTGCTCAGTCTTATCACAATATATTCTTTTTTTTTTTACTTTAATTTTGCTATTTTTGTCTAACAAAATACAACTCAGCATTATTATTCCTTATCAATCTCGTGCATATCGCCCCAATTTGTGCCACTTTTTAATTTTACTAACAATGGAACCGTCAACTTAACGCAATTTTCCATGCTTTGAATTAGAATTTTCGAAGCTTCTTTCAGATTTGCTTCGCATACTTCATAGAAAAGCTCATCGTGTAGATGAAGAACCAGTCGAACAGAATCCTGAAGATTATGTTTGCGTATGTTTCGCTCCATACGTAAAATGGCATTTTTCACTAAATCCGATGCGGATCCTTGAATTGTTGTATTTAGTGCTTGACGTTCCGCTTGACCTGTTTATAAGAAAATAAAAAATCAATAAACAAATTCAGCGATTGATTGAGAAAGGATTTTTGTTTACTTCTTTCACTAGAATTTTCGCTATTAATTGCTGGAAGATATCGTCGACGTGTCGTAACAGTTTCAATGTATCCTTGTTCACGAGTCTTTTGCACAACACGTTGTGAGTACTTTTTTATTCCGGGATATGTGGCATGAAATTCTTCAACCACTTTCGCTGATGCTTCTTCATCAATTTTCATTGTCTCTGCAAGTGCTTTATTTCCCATTCCGTAGATAATTCCATAACATAACTGCTTTGTTTGATTACGTTGCACATCGGTTACTTTATTTTCGAGAACTTTATTCCATTTTGCAGCAATTTTACGAAAAATGTCTTCATTTGATGATTGCATTATAGCAACCAGCACTGGATCTTTCGAAAGATGTGTCAATATTCGCAATTCCAGTTGACAAAAATCGGCAGCCAAAAGTAATTTTCCTTTGCGACACTCAAAAACTTTTCGAAATGAAATTTCTTTCTTAATTGATTTTCCTTTTTTGTCTGTAAATTCTACGTGAAAGTTTTTTGTGACATTTTGTAGATTTGGCTCGTACATCGATATGCGTCCAGTTTGTGTTAAACTAAAACTGTTACCATAAATTCTTTCATTCCTAACCAAATCTATCATCGGTTGCATGTTAGACAGTGTTGTTGATATCGATCGCCATTGCATAATGCAATTCGCTATGGGCAAATCAAGCTTTTCGAGAACATTTTTTGCTGTTGAAACTTTTTTCTTTTGAAGATTTCGATGAATGCCAACGACCTTTGACACTTCTTTCGATGATGATAAATTGAACTTTCGTCCATTGATCTCATAAATGTGCTGTTCCAGTTGACGTTGAACTAGTGAAGTTTCCTCAATTGTCTGGTGAAGCTTTTTCTCATTGATGGGAAAGCCAGACATTTCCATTCTCATCAGAACTATTTGAATAGACATTTCAAGGTCGCGTAAAACACGAACCAAATTCCCTTTTCCAGTTTTTTTGATTGCTTCAAGTTGTTTTGTAATTAATTTATGGACAATGAATGATTCAACAGCAGTACGAACTTTTGGTTCAACTTTACTTGCGTAGTTTAATCCCAAGCTGCAGATTGTTTTTGTACTTGCAACTGTCTCGAGTATATCCAAATGTTCAGGTACAAACTTTTCGATCATCTGATGCCAAGTTAAGTTTTTATCTGGATCAATCATCCAGGATGCCATGCGTGGATCGCAGATTTTCACATTAACATGTCCATCAAGGTTTAATGCTTTACATAGAACCTTTAAATGTTCGCGAGCTTCATAAATATTCAGTGTTATATCACTGCTTTCAATAAGTCTTATTAGAAACGTTTTCACATGTTGCATCATCGCTTTATCCACTTTTTGAAGATTAAGATGAAACACATCATTGGATGGACAATAAAAACAAATGGAATCTATGTAGAATGTATTGTCATAAATAAATTTATGTTCAAGAAAATTTTCAGCAATTCCCTTTGAGCGCAAGACATTTCCACCGATTGTTTGTGCTTGAACTTTAAACTTCACTATACCAACTGATATCGCAAGTTCTTTATATTGATCAAGTTCCTTACGAAACTTTTCAAACGATGCAATGTCGGCAAGAACGTCTGTGATTTTTAAGAAATTTTGTGTGAATTCTTTCACATTTTCAGAAAAGTCTGCTTTTGTGGAATTAGCAACTTCAAACATCGAAGCATTTCTGTCAGAAATTTCAAGCATCGTCTCACGATTCGCTTTTTTCTCAAGGTTTTCCATAAATTGTGTATTGATTTGGACCAAATCTATCTGTCCTCCCGAGCTTCTCAATTTTCGTCTATAGTCGATGCTTGTGTTGTGTTTTGCACGTTTATTTCTCGGCGTTGCTCCAACACCATCTGTTGATTCAGGTGAAATTAAGTACATCTCAGCTTTCCGCTTTTTAGAATTACCCTCAATTTGTGGTTTCTTTTCTTCTTCATTTGTGTTTTTCTGCTCATCAGGAGGTGATTCAATAAGAGAGTCTGACTGCCATGCAATATTTTTAATTCCCATTTCATTTTGAATATGATTTCGAGCATCCGAAATGAGCAGCTTCGCCGTTTCCTGCACAGATAGAGCCATTGATTTTCCAGTAACAAAGAAATTCCCACCACTATCCATTGTGCTGATTAGAGCATTTTCAACATCGAGTGTTCTGCAGTTGGCGAGCTCAGTGAGCTTTTGAATGCCATGACTATACAAACTACGCGCTATTCGTGTGCTGCTCATGCTAGGAAGCTTCATCAAATCAATTAAATCAGGATGAATTCCAAAAAACAATCGCTCTCTAAATTGCGCAAGAATCAGTGCCAATAAATTCCAATTTAACGATTGACAAAAAGTAGTTACAATGCCAGAAAATGTTGATGCCATTTGTTGCAAGTTTTGCAATAATCCGCGCGGTAATTTATATTTAGCAGCAACCTCAGTGATTGATTTTTCATTCACGAGCTCCTGTAATGCTAATGCAGTGTAAAACCTTTTAAGAAAGGAACGTTTCAGGAACTTCGAAATCAAATTACGCAATAAATAAATTTCTTACCTTTTGTGAATCTGTTGAGCGCGCCAATCAGATCCTTGCTTGCCGGTTATTGCTTTGATTAAATATGTATCTGACACACCGACCATCGCCCCAACGCGCTTCATCATTTCAGGAAGTTTGTCATGGAGCTCCACAAAATACATCCAATCAATATCCGCCAGCTGATAAGCTACAGTGAACGGTGTAACCAAATAAATCGCATGCAATTCCGATTCCAGCACGAAATTTTGTCGAGACTTTTGTAGTTCAGAAAATAGTAAGAAACCATCCTTTGGTGGTATTGATGATGATAAGCATGCGATTCCAAGACGCGTTGGTACAAAATTTATTTCTTCATCATCATCCAAATGAAGTCGTATAAATTCGTATTCCAAAAGGAAGTCCATTGAGCTTTTCACAGGGTCACTATTATCGTCGGTGGCACAATTCTCTTTCGATTTTATTTTTTCTCCTTTCTGATCCATCAATGATCGCAGATATTCATCACCCTCTTGAAAATAGCTAAAGTTAAAACTGTGCTGCTGGCAATAAAGTGTGAAGTTTAGGAAATTCTCCAGATCATGTTTTTTGGATGCAACACCAGAAGCGATTATCTCCAGTAGAGCTCTTTTTAAATGAGAATGATTGTCCACATCAAGACATGATGTGATTGGATCTAATGGCATAAAAACCAATTGTTTACCAATTCGCGAATTTGAATCGTTACAAACTAAAATCGATTCACCCAAAACGTCTTTTCCTTTTCGTCCTGCACGTCCAATCATCTGACGATATGTAAGATTACTCATCATACTTTTACCAAACATTGGTGTTCTGATAATAACACGACGAGCAGGTAGATTTACACCCGATGACAAAGTACTTGTGGCAACAAGAACTTTCAAATAACCTTCTTTAAAGCCCATTTCAATCATATCACGTTCATCAGTTGTCAATCCAGCGTGATGAAATGCGCAACCATAAGGAATGCATCTCTGTAGAATCATATCTAGACCTGATGTTAAATTCTTCAACTGCTCAACGAATATCTCCATTTTCGCTTTGTCAAATATTTCTGATGTCACTTCCGGTTTTAACTTATTAATATTAAAAATTCCACGCGCAAGATTCGTGCAAAGCGACTCACATTGTTCTTTCGATGGACAAAATATTATCAACTGACACTTCTCAAGTAGTGTCTCCATCACTAGCTCACTTATGTTATCACTGTCATTTTGAAAAAACTCTTTCCACTGTTCACGAATTTCTCGAATCAATTTCATAGACGGATCATAAATATTTTTGTTGATTTTGATGCTTTCACGCAGTTCAATGGGACGAAAATCTGTGTAGTAATATTCAGCTCTCAGCCATTTTCGCAATATGTCCACATTCGGTAGTGTTGCGGACATCGTTATCAATTGAATTCGATGCTTGAACTTATCGCACATGTAAAGAATTTTAGTCAGCAATAATTCAAGAATGTATCCACGAGACGAATCGGAAATAAGGTGAATCTCGTCAATAACAATCATTCCAACATCGCCGAGCTTATTTTGTTCAAGTAATCGATTAATTATGGAATTTGCCTTTTCAATGGTGCACACAGCCAAATTAATAGATTCGAAGCCACCAGGCGGATGATAGCCGCCAAAAAAGCCTTCAACTCTCATTCCTGAACTGGTCATCAGGTCCTGTTAAAACAAATGTGAAAAATTACTTATATTGATAGATTTGCTATCACTGTGAAACTTTCATACCTGCAGATAGAACATTTTTTCGCGAACAACCGAAACAAACGGCAATATGAATAAAACTTTTTTTTTAAGCTCAACAATATTTTTGATCATCAAAATCTCACTGACTAATGTCTTTCCAGCTGATGTTGGTGCTGAATAAACGAGATTACTTCCATCGAATAGAACTTTTGGATTTTGGAGGCATTCACACTGCCATTGAAACATTTCAGTAACTTTCTTCTTGCGATATTCATTGACAACGGTTGGTGGTAAATTCCAGTTGCTCAACAGCAGCAGATTCTTCGTTGTGTCAAGAATCATTGACCGCTCATTAGGCTTTTCTGAAGCAAATGCATTTTGTGACTGACTTATAACCGATTTATTTTGAAAAGTGAAGTCCATTGATTGAAGAATTGATTTTTGATGCACTAACTCCTCCTCAATAAACTGAGTGGCTTCAAGATGAATGCCAGCATCTTCTTCACGTGGTTGGAGAAATGAAACTGAATCTATGTCATGAAAAGTGCTTATCTCAAGACGATCAGACTCGCCGGAAATCGCTTGATCCAGAAGAGCAGGCTCTTCTGTAAATAGATCTGGTGAATCTTGAAATCTCGACTTGTTCCTTGTTGTGTAAGTGTCTTCACTTACTGAACATTCTATTTGTAGATTATCATAGTCAGTCAAATGAAAATCGATGGGCTCTGGCGGTGGTTTTAATTCTGACGTTTCAAATGCTGATCTCGTCATATGCTCTACTGCTGGTGATATTAATTTTGCTGCCGAACGTTCCCACGCTGAGAAATCTATGTCTTCAGCACGCAAATATTTGCTGATTGATGAAATTTCCGCTGGCCCGTTGGATAATGTCCTTCGGCTCACAATAAAATCACTGCGAGTTTTTTCGAGTTTTCTTGGCTTTCGAATTTGAGTTGATATGTGCTTTGATCGTTCACGAAGACTTTTCTGACGAAATGATTTCATGTATTCTCGTGCATCCGGCGACTCTTCAATAACTTCAATATTCATTGATTCATTCACATTTTGATTTTTTGCGCTCAGCGGGGTTTTGGTAATCAAATTTGCTTCCTGCTCAATTTCCTGAAGTGCTGTCTCACTAATCATAAACGAATCGATATCGAACGACATTTTTTATCAATTAAAATCACTTGCAATTGGCAGAAATAAATAATTTAATGAAAACTCTATATAAACGGTTGCCGGCAATACTTAAGTTCTCGCATCCCAAATATTATTCTGCATATTTTTTCCTATCCCTGCCTCCTTATCATCAGGTTTTCGTAGAGTTGTTGTTTCATAATTCTGTAGTTTCTTAATATCGAATATTAAAGAATGTCACAAATAAGTCTTCTCAGAAACGCGATTGTATCATTAAGAGGCATCACAGCTACATCGCAATTAGGAATAACAAGGCGATATGCCTCAAGTTTTACCTATCAACCCGATGAGAAATGTCTTATTGAGGGAAATAAAGTAAAAATTAATATGTTCACAGCAATAAATAATGCTCTGGATATGGCGTTAGAAGCTGATGAATCGACATTACTTTTTGGTGAAGATGTGGCATTTGGAGGTGTCTTTCGATGTTCATTGAATTTAAGGAATAAATTTGGACCTGACAGAGTATTCAATACCCCACTTTGTGAACAGGGGATAGCAGGATTTGCAATTGGCGCTGCCGCGGTTGGTGCCAAGGCAATTGCCGAGATTCAGTTTGCTGATTACATTTTCCCAGCATTCGATCAGATCGTTAATGAAGCAGCCAAATACCGATATCGCAGTGGGAATATGTTTGATTGTGGATCATTAACCATACGAGCTCCTTGTGGGGCTGTTGGTCACGGGGCTCTTTATCATTCACAATCACCAGAAGCTTATTTCGCTCATACGCCCGGCTTAAAAATCAGCATCCCGCGTGGACCTATTAAAGCCAAAGGGCTTCTTCTAGCCAGCATAAATGATAAGAACCCTTGCTTAGTGTTGGAGCCGAAAACATTATACCGTTCGGCAATTGAAGAAGTTCCTGAGGCATACTACGAATGTGAACTGGGTAAGGCTGATGTGCTGAGAGAAGGGAAAGATGTAACGCTTATTGGATGGGGAACCCAAGTACATGTCTTACGTGAAGTTGCTGATCGCGCTAAAACTGAACTTGGAGTTGAATGCGAATTAATCGATTTAGTTTCAATTTTGCCATGGGATATTGAAACGGTTTGCAATGTAAGTCTTTTTAAAATGTGTTGATTCGCAGAAAATAATTAATTAATTTCCAATGTAGTCCGTTAAAAAGACCGGTCGTGCCTTAATTGCTCATGAAGCTCCTCTCACAAATGGCTTTGGTGCCGAGCTAGCAGCAACGATTCAGGAAGAGTGTTTCCTACATTTGGAAGCACCAATTCAACGTGTTTGCGGATGGGATACACCATTTCCGCATGTCTTTGAGCCATTCTATCTTCCAGATAAATTCCGATGCTTTGAGGGTGTTAAGAAATTGGTGACCTATTAGAAAATAACGATCATTTGACTGATTCCAAAGTCTTCCGAAACTGTTGCATTTATTTTTTTATATAGGTTAGAAGTCTTTTTACCTACTAGGTAGTGAATTATTCAGAAAATATATTTTCAAACGATTTATTTTTATTATGGCATAATAAATTAATTAATTTGGGAAACTTAACTAAATGAACTGCAATTATGTTAATTCAACTCAATATTTTCAATATGGTCGGAATTGTGCACCCATCAAACTACTAAAACGACAATTGCTTCGAACTAAGAAACTTTGTTCAAAATGGAATCATACATCATAAAGTCATTTGAAAGCTTTTTTTTTGTTTGGTAAATTGACTAGAAATTATTTTGGAAGCAAACTGGACTGAACTAAGGGTTTTCATGTAAAGCTTCTGTTTCAACGCGTAGAACATTCAAATGCTTTTGAATTTCGTCAGTAATAAGGCGTCGGGCTTCAACCTCATCGATATCTTTATCATAAATCATTTTCATCGTTTCATTTATATCAATTGGTTTGCCAAAATTAACAGTCAACTTTTGTCCAAAACGGAAATAGTATGGTGGAAAATTGGGTAAAAGTTCTTCCATCCCTAGATGCCAAATGGGAATGATAAGAGGAATAATCGGATAGGTCTCGTAAAGGATTCGACCCACTCCCCATTTAAGTCGCATATACTCTTTCTCCATGTTTACTTTGCCCTCTGGAAACACGTGAACCCACTCACCGATTTTCAGCTTCTGTATGCAGAGATCAATAGCAGGCTGATAAGGTCCTTCGCCGCGTACTACTGGAATACATTTTCCCCACATAAAGAATAGACTATGAAGTTTATTTGTGAAGCATATGTCATGAGCTGCCATAGACCATCGAATTCTTTTACTACTACAGACATTTCTCATTTTAAGGCATCCCCATAGTCCTGGATCATCGATGCACGAATAGTGATTAGAAACAGTTAGCAGTGGAGTGCCTGCTGGTCGATCTATCAAGTCTTCCAGCCGATTTTTATTGTAGATTCGTGTTTTGTTGAGAAGTGCTAAAAATGAAGCAAATTTTTTGTTATTAAATTCTCAGATGAGATTGTCAAGAATAAGGAGCCAATCTATAATACAGTTAAGGCGCCAGCTATGATATACTATTAAATAATAAAGGAAAAATCAGAGCTACATGCCTTTCTCGTTACCTATAATGATCCTTGAGACAAACCCAACCAGTCCAATGACAGTCGAACTTGCTATCCTGAAGAACATTGTTGGCTTTTCTGGAATTAAAAAAAAAGTTGCGCAACATTGTATTGTATAGTAAACAAATGGACTGTCAGCGAGAGCCAAAACTATGTGATCTGTTAAAATTACCCATTTTCGGAAAAATCCAACATATATCCGAATACGGCATGTTGCTAATAAACTAAAACGAAATGCCAGGAATGAGTTTTGATTCAGTAAATGTTCGATCATCGACAATTGATTAAATGAAGTATGAATTTGTAATTTCTTTAAAATACCTTGTATTTCGACATTTTTAAGTTTATGTTCAATGCACCGAACTGATTCGAATCAATTTTTAAATGATTTCAGTAGAACCAGTGGTAGAACCCAACAGTAAAAATTTGTGAAAATTGGCTGTATCTATACATAGAGTAATTAATTACATCTAATAAGTACTTTTCCGCAATTATTTATTCTTGAAATTGTTTTCTGTCCTTTAAATGAATATAAAAAATAGTTTCATATTTTTAATTAATTCTTAGAACCGGCAATAATTTGAGTGCTTTAATAACCAGCTGTCAAGGTTTTGTCAATAAGTATTGATGTCATCAACATTTTGCTCATTATCAGGTGACTCTGATGTCTTGGGCCTATCTTCTTCATTTGGCTTTTGCACGACAAAAAATACAGAATCATACTCTAAATGAGCCATTGAGAAATTGTTCTGAGAGTATTTTGTCTTCACGTTGAGCGTTTCTTTTATGAATTTAAAGCCTGTATTTTCGATTATCAATCGCAAATCTTCATAGGAGGGTTCGATGCTTATTTCGCTGGGAACATCGCAATAGTGATACAGTAATGGTCCCAAGTTTATCCAAATGCCGCCGGATCGCAATATGTTATAAATAATTTCTATAAAATCTATGACATTATTTGCACAGTCAATGAAGAAGCAAGTGCAAACGCTATCCCACTGTCCGATTTGGGACACGCTGCTATAAATCTGCAGGAAATCTCCAGCAATCATTGTCATTTCGCCTTTTGGAGGATGCTGAAAAGGCGATACATCCGGAAAGCGGCATGCAGTCAATGAATCATCTCTCCTCATATTATTCACAAATTGGTGACAGAACGGATGAATCTCATATTGATCATTAAGAATACATTTGTTTAGCACAAAATTTGAAGCAATCAGCATGAAGAGTGAGAACTCATTTCCTTCACAAAAGAATCCACGTAATGATATTTCATAAACCAGTCTTCCGAGTCCTGCCCCGGGCACAAGAACCTTAAACTGGTTCTTTCGCATTTTTTCAAGATCAAAATGTTCAGCTAATGCATTCAAAATTGGTTTATAACATTGTTCTCTTTCCTCAAGACCAAGGTCGCACCAATCACGAACTATTTGCTTCAACGTTATGTGAACTTTATCCGAGTCAGGATCCTGTTGAAGAAGTTCTTGTTGCAAGGGCTCGATGGTAGACGACTGTGAGTTACAGAAAAGTTTATCCACATTTGCGATTATCTTCTCTATAATGCGACTGTTTTGCTCAATACATTGTTTTGTTGCATTCAGTAATTTTTGATACTTGTCTAGAACTCTCTTCTGTCTGTCAGGAAGTGTTGAAATGTAACACAAACGCTGATCGACTCGCATTATGCTGAACTGCCTGGAAATGTTAGAATATGTAAACAAAGGAGAAAATGTAACTTTTATGTCGTTTACCGATAGAATCTGAAGCTGGAGATAACTTTGATGAAATTCTCACGTTCTGCTTCGTCAAAATAGTGATCTTCCTCGTTTTCAGTCATCTTGATTCCTTGAAAAAATGCTTTACAAACAAGAAACCAGTCAAAAAAAAAAAATTCCAGGGCCTGAGATAAAATTTACAAGCCATGAATCATGAATATAACAAATGTTTGAATAATAACGATTTTTGAAATTTCAAAATTGAATATTTTGTTCATGGCTTTGTTATGCAAAAGCTTTGATAGATTGCGTTAGGAAATAGCGACGCTCGTTGATTTTTGCACATAAAAAGACTCCCTTGAAGCTCAATTGTGCTATAATCGCCAGCTATCATGCTCTAGTGATAAACTTTTGAAATATTGTTGAGTTGTAGGAATTCAGGTTAAGTTTCAAGAGTTTATAAGGAATTGGAAAAATGAAGGACAAGAAAAAAACAGGCGCCAAAGAGGGAAAATCAAATAAAACAATCCCGGAAGCGTCAGGTAAAATTAACTCACATCTCAAAGTGTTCTGGAGCAAATGCTACTTATGGACGATTGGTATTATGAGTGCAAAAAGTTAATTACATGCAATTTCGAAATGTGTGGTTAGCTTATTGTCATTGGTAAATCTTTTGTTGTTTTTATATACCTAAAGTCCTAAAGTAAATGAAGCGAGCAACCTACTTACATCCGATAACATATTTTGATTTTAGACAAACCAAAATTCAGTCGCATTAAAAAGCAGATAAAAAGCAGTTTCTCACCACAGTTCATTGAGAAGAAAGTTGATACAAATGCTGCGTTGAGTCGTTCTGGCAGACCTCTAAGAAAGAGTAACATTGATGAAAATCTAATACCAACTGATATCATGTTGTACGTTTCAAAGTACTCCCCCAAACGAACGAAACCAAAGACTGTGTCACCGAAGAAGAAAATGATCCAGACTCCAACGAAAAGTTTGGTACAGAAAGTATTTGTAGATGAAGAAAACCCAGATGATACTTTAGAAATGGTTGAGCTTCAAAAGAACAATACAGAAATTAGTCAGGAAGTTTCGCTAGAGGAAACCCCTTTGTTACCAACAGAAACAAAAGTTGACATTGAAGAATTCTTATCGATAATGTTCGAAAATGGAGTTGATCTAAACATCGTGAAAAATGACGAAAAGAAGGACGATGAGGAAATGAAACTCAAAATTCCAGAAATTGTTCAGAATGGAAATGATTCGAAAAAATTAATGCCAACATCGGAAATGGATGCCGAGGAAGTGTCAGCAGATACAGTAAAATATTCTTGTAAAACTATTGAATATCAAATACTGTTTCGAGATACAACTCAAGAGGAGACAGGAACAGGACATTCAGAAGTGTCGCTATCAGAACCTAATAAAAGCGAAGATATTGCAATACCAGAAACCAAATTATCAGACCTCATTGCTGAAAGAATAAATATTAAACCTGAGCCGGATGATGAATATAATTGTTTAGATGTAACAGTAATGAAGGACAATATTCAATCTTTTAGTGTCAAGAAGGAACAATCTGAAATGTACTCTGATGCATGCTCGGATATCAGTGCCGGTAATGAAGGAAAGACCAAGGAAATACATCATGACTTTTCAGACACGGACAGTGCATTGGGATCAGCAGCATCATACAACGGAGAATTGAAAATATGCGGTAGTAACAGCTTTTTTGCGGGCCAAATTTTGTGGGGCAGTTTCAGTAGATTTTCATGGTTCCCTTGTATGGCATATCCCGTTGATGACGGAAGTGTCTTTACCGGTGAGTATTCCTCTGATACCGTCTTGAATAACAAATTTGAACCGACTGACTCCATTGTAGAAAGCAAAACAAATCAGATTCAGGTTAAATATTTTAATTGGAATGGCTGTACAGCAACATTGCCCATCAAAAACGTACTCGAATTCAAAGACATTGATTCCTTCTGGCATGATATTACCAGCAAGGGTGTAAGGCGTTCCCGAATTAAGTCTTTCTCGAAATCATGTCTTCGCGCAATTGAGGAAGCAAACTTTTTCAAGCAATTTCCCGTTAACGATCGTGTCAAATTGTTTGACGATGTACTAATGCAACAATTTATGGAAAAATCAAAGAAACGAACAGCTGATCGCAAGAGCGTCGATAGCGCATTGGATTCAAATCGCTCAGCAACACCCACCAGTCCTACAAGAGACTATGTGCAGCACATTGAAAATATTGATCCTGTTCGTCTTTATTTCGTTACAATGCGGCGCTACGATGAAAAATTGACTCCTGGGAAAACCTTGGAAAAAAAGGTTCTAGAATTACCTAAATCTGAAATAAAAAAAGAACCTGTTGAGGAAAAACAAGAAACTGATTCAGATCGCCGGAAATCCATTCGAGTGCGTAAAATAAAAATTGATGACATTTATGTAAGCGATTCCGTGAGGTTGGGAGACGATGAAGTCAGATCGCCAGCCATTCCACCAAAATCTAAAAAGAATCGTGTCGCTAAAGAGGAGACACTTGAAGAACGTTTCCTGCTCAATATTGAAGATCAAAGGTTTCTGTTTAGGAATGTCACTAAGAAACGTGCATGCCATGAGTGTCTGGAGATCAGCAAAGAACCAACATACCGATGTAATGGAAATATGAACATAAAATGTCCTGGATGGTTCCACGAAAAGTGTAGTGGTCATTTCGAATTGCGTAAAGAAGAAATTCGACATCAGACAGGTGATTCTGATAGTGTTGTTCTAGCGACAACAATCAAAACAATCCTAGCATGCAAATCATGCCATCAAGGCTTTAAAAATTGCTACATTTGCCATCAGAAAGTCGACAGCGAAATTGAAGACATCAGTGATTGCCCAGTAAGCGAGTGTCGTTTATCGTTTCACAAAAAATGCCTTAAAAACTGGCCGCAAAACAACATTAATAAAGCGAATGGCGGACGTCTCAGTCAGTGTCCTCATCATATGTGTCACACATGCTTCTCGAAGGACATTCACAATAGTGGATCCATTGCCAAATGTGTTAAGTGTCCAGCCGCTTATCACACTGAACTTTCATGTATTCCAGCTGGTACAAAGATCATATCACAGTTTCATGTCATTTGTCCACGGCACCCAACACAAAATGAAATTGCGAAGAACGTAAAGGAAAAGTATTCAAAACCTCTAAATATCGATTGGTGCAACATTTGTGTAAACAGTGGTCAATTAGTTTGCTGTGAATCATGCCCAAATGCATATCATCCCGATTGTATCAACTACACGGTTTCGGATGAAAAGTTCACATGTCAGGAATGCCAGGCAGGTCGATTACCACTCTACAATACAATTGTCTGGGCTCGTGTTGGAACTTATCGATGGTGGCCAGCTCTTATTATGCCTAATGTCATCCTACCTGAGCAAGTGCTAAGGAATCAGAAAAATGAGCGTGAATTTTGTGTTCGATTCTTCGGGAGCTATGATTATTTCTGGTGTACATGTGAGCGAGTTATTCTATACGATGGCAATAATGTGGGCACAAAGAATGGAAATACACGACTGGATTATGCGTTCAGCACAGCACTAATGGAGGCTGAAACGATGGCCAAAATCTTAGATCATGAAGATGCAAATAATACTGTGAATTGCAAACCAAAACCGTACACAAGAATTATTATGAATCGACCGGTTCCACCAGTGAAATTGAATCGGGTCGGTGAAAATGTACAAGAGCCCTGCCACTGCTCGCCAGATGATGAGAATCCTTGTGGTAAAGATAGCAATTGTATCAACATGTTGCTGAATTTTGAATGCAGTAAAAACACATGTCCAGCCGGTGCGAAATGTCAAAATCAAAATTTACGCAATCGGAAATACGCAGAGATTAAAATTGTCAAGACCAAACATCGAGGATTTGGTGCCATTTCTGAAAAGGACATTGAAGCTGGAACATTCATAATCGAATACGTTGGCGAACTTATCGACTCTAATGAAATGAACCGACGAATGACGGAGAAAATTAAGAAAAACGAAAAGGAATTTTATTTTTTAACTGTCGAGAGTGACCTTTACGTTGATGCTGAATTAGCTGCGAATCAGGCTCGTTTCATAAATCACTCGTGTGAACCAAACTGCGATACAAGAAAAGTAACAGTCGATGGAAACACACGAATTGGAATCTTCAGTAATCAAAAAATTAAAGCGGTAAGTTCTTGGCAGAAATCAACGCACTACTTATGGAAATTATTAATTGTGTTTATAATATTTCAGGGTACTGAGCTCACATTCGATTACCAGATGCAATTTGTGAGTGACAAAAAGACGGCTTGCTTCTGTGGATCAAACAAGTGTTCAGGTTTGATTGGTGAAAAACCAAAAGAGGAAAAAAAGACTACACAACCAGTGACGGGCGCAAAGAAAAAAACAAAGAGGCGACGAATATCGGCAATAGTCATGCCAAAAAAAATGCGTCAGATCTCAAAAGATGAGAGCCTTGATCCATTCGAAGTGATGATGGCGAGCTTAAAACCAGAGATCATCGATACTATAAAGAAGGAGGAAATGTAAACTCATCAGGAAAAGAAAAACACCTCAATCAACATTTATTTAATTTAGAATTATTTTATCTTTCTTTTTTCATGTCTCGTTTAGAAATTTTTTTTTGCTTTGAGAAACTAAATGAAGAAATTTTAAAGTGATCAAAAGCGCGACCAACCTTAAAAATCGTTTAGCTACATATATAATTTAAGAAGTTATTTACTACAAATTTTGTGTTGTTTTTTTCCAATCTTCTTAATAAAATCTTCGGAATTACATTTATTTCTCCTTGTTCTATTTATGCTCTTGGTTCATTCAATGATTTACACATGCAACGGGAAATGTACTGTGATGTGATGCATTCGAACTGATAGATTTCGAATCGCAACCGGTCCAGATCAAGACCAGTGCGAAGAGACTACATTCCAGATCCCAAATTTGTGAAGCACCCACCGTACATGATATAATACGATCACTAAAAAGTGGTTCTAAGTATGTAGAGAACGCTAAATCAAAACGAAATTTAGAACTCATTTTTTTCATATCGATATCGAGATGAAAGCTTCTCAATTTGTGAATCTATAGAAAGTTACTCTAGATTTATTTTAAATTTTTTGCGAAACAAATCGCAAGAGCAAGCTGTGAATAAAAGAAAATATAATTTTTGAAGGAAAAGTTCCTTTAATTTAGAGCCTAAGTACCTCTGCAGAATATCAAGAAAATGAGTAAATTATGGTACAGAGTAAATAAGAAACAATTTTTTTTCACATTCACTTTTTTTTAAGGTTTATTTCAAAAACTGCGATCAATAAAGCAACTTACCGCTGAGAATATAGTTCTCAAGCAGGAACCAATTTATAAGAATGATTTTTCGATGATTCCACCGGCTCCAGCTTGCATTAAACGCTCGGAACGATTTGCTCAAGATGAGGAAATAAACGACAGCAGTATGAAGAAGCGTTCTCGAAAAAGTTTTCTAGAAGACGTGCAGCAAAAGCAAATGAATTGCCAGTCAGAAAAAATGAACAGTGAACTATTGCCAGAAGCACATGCAACCAGAACAACGAACGCCAGTCAAAGTAAAAGCTCAACACTTCAAAACTTCCTGGCTGGTCGATTGAAATCAGAAGACGTCATTGAAATGTCGGAGCCTATTCAATTTATTGCAATGGACCTTGAAGAAAAACGTAAAAGATGCAAAAATCACTTAGAATTAATGAATCGAAAATCCAGTTATGTCTGTCGGATGCCGATCGCTGAAAATGAAGGTGCTTCAATGAACAAAAGTCCACTCCTTATAAGCAATTTCAATGCCACTCTGGAGTCTCAAACAAATGTTGGAAAATGCCCTGGATTTTTCGCCAAGCTGCATCGTAATATTCCTGTTAACGAACACGCTATCTTCAATCCAGATGAGAAACCATTAATGCCAGAGCCATCAATAACTAAAACACTGTTTCAGAAAGTATCCAAAATCTCTTGTGCAACACAAACTGATAACGTTCGATTTGCTTGCGGGAATATCACAAATCGTGGAAGCCAAACTCCGATTGTGATTCTAAATGACTCTGGCACACAAACTACAAATAATTCGGGTGGATTCTATTGTGCAATCCAAGACATCAGTATATTGAGCAATGAACAGCAGAAAGCTGTAAAAGAATTTGAGCGTGTGATGAAAGAGGTTAATATTGAGCAGGAGTCGATGTTATCAGGAATTATTGAGCGCTTGCAATATCGTCGAACTCGAGCGAATACACCAGGAAGTAATGATGGAACCTTTTCACCAAAAACTTTTCAAAAACTGTCAATGGCCCCACCCCCACCATCAGTTCGCCGTCGTTGAAAAATATGCTGGAACAATTTGGAAATTTTGATCTCTATGAAACTTTTTCCATTTAAATTTTTCTTTTTTCTGATAATGGCATAAAAGTTCGCCACTAATGTCACTGATAGTAGTAATAAAAAAACGGTTTTTCTGAATTTATTCCGAGCTCTCTCTTGTTATCAGTGTACTTCATATGAACATTGCAGAGTGTCATATCCAGATGAGGAATAAATAACTGAAACACTGCTTCAGAAAGTATCCAAAATCTCTTCAGATAGAAGCACAAAGGGATAACGATACTTTTGTTTGTGAAAATGTCACAATCAAGCCGTCAAGCAAAATGCCGATTGTGATTCTAAATTTGTATCCACAGATGTCTATGACGTCATCAGAAAATCACAACAGGATCCTTGGAGATTATAGTTTCATCTTTTACACTATCGAGTTATGACTAAATAACTTAATTTTTTCTTACACAAAAAACATTTTTGTGACTATTCTAAGAAATTTCCGCTCAAGTCACAGGCTTGCTCATAATAATTCCATCAACAGAATAACTCGTGTATGCCGCATACACATGGCAAAAAGAACGACAGGAAAATACCGACTACATCGTAGCTTACATTTTTGGCGGAAATTTTGCGTCCAGCGGAATCAATGGCAGTTACGCATGCACTGTTTGGAGAGATGCTAAATGTAAAGTGATGTGACTCTACTGCAGTAGGAAAAGATGGAAAAATTTCGGATGCAACCCGTATTTTTAAGATGTCTATGCGTTCGGTATCCTTTTTAAAGAAATTACTGAAATTTTAAAATTTTTTCAATCGAATAAATTCGCAATAAAAAAAAAGACAATAACCTGTTGACACTATGTTGACATTTTATTTTGACTCAGAGAATTTATCTCCGGTTAATTCAACCAAATCAAATTTATTTCTCCTTTTTTGTTGCTTTCTTAATATCTGGTTTCTTCTGTGATTTTTTCAGTATTAATATTAGGAGGATAATAAAAATTCCAGCTATCGCAAATAACAGGGTCAATGTATGCTCACCAGCATATGACAACAAAGTAGCTTTGAAGTTTGGAATTTCCTTGGAATAGCTTTTCAGTTTGAGAACTATCGAGTCAATTAATAATTCAAATGGTGTTGCGGGCGTTTGAACCTTTTCAGGAACAATGTTCTTAAACCAGGTTTGAGCAAATCCAGTAAACGATTCCACATCATATTTCTTAAGGTTATATCGATAAAACTTTCCCTGGCGGAGAAGAATAATTTCTGGTGTCTGCTCAACTTTAAATCTTTTTGCTGTTTCTTTGCCGCGATTGCTTTTATTAATTCGTGCCACATTCATCCGCACCTTTAATTTAGCACCCACAGTTTCCCATATTGCTTGTAGACGATTGCAATCTATGCACTCAGTTGTGTAAAAGAAAATTAGCCAATCTCCTGTTGTGGATCCAGTGCTGGCTTGCGTGAGATGTTCAAACGATGAATCATCCAGTTCCTTCACGATCGGCTCACGATTGTCAGAAAAAAAGTTAAAAATTTCATCAGGCGAATCCTTTCCATCATACAGTAATGGAACACCTTTACGAAGGAAAACTAATGCTGGCTCCTTTTTTTGCGGGCTATAAAGCCGAACGAGCTGAGAATTCTCAAGTTTAACCACCTGACTGTTAAGTGTCTCCTCCAACTCATCCTTGACTTGCATCAAGCTTTGCTCGTAATCACATTCCACGCAATCCTTTTTGACTACAAAGAAAAAAATAATAAATAAGGCCGGTCGGATTAATAAAACTTAAATACTGTCTATTTTACCAAATAAAACAATCAAATTTTTATTTTCTCGAATTTTTTCAATTGCTCCATCGTCATGTATTACATCCAATCGAGCCGAATGGACGCAATTGATTGAAAATGTAAATAAAATTATAAATCTCCACAACATCATCACTGAATCGGAATTAACGAATCGCAATTTGTATCAACAGGTTGTCAATGACGTCATCATAAATATCAATGCATGTGCGAGATGAGATAAAAGCCGTTAATTTCTTTCTGAATTTTCCACACTCTCCAAATAATTAATTTCAGCTTCACTAACGAGATCGTATATTTGTTTTTTGAGACGTGCTTGCGTTAATTTTGGTAAAGATGAAATTGTCTCACAAATGTTGACGAAGAATGGATCATTCACCGATGCTGATGGTTCTTTTTGTTTATTGATATTATTAATCAAACCGTAATCAGATTGTAAGGGCTCATTGTGATTTAGGTCCTCCTCATCATTCATGCCATCTTCTTGTTTACATGCGATTTGTTCTTCATAAATTATGTCCTGATGGTTTTCATTAAAATTCCCTAGCTGTGCTGTTGGGTCTTCATGGTCTATAGCTGTTTCTTGCATTGAATCTATTACAAATTTGCAGTTGTCGTCACTCTGCTCTTCTTCGGAATCAGCTTCCACAAGGTATTCAACTGTTTCCGCCTGGGCTTCGTATGTTTCTTTAAAAGTAAAGCCTCCTATATGCTGCCTTCTTGATTTACTGCTGCTCGAATCACCATCGCTGGTGTTTCGTCGTTTTCCGGTATTAATAATGTAAGGCAGCAGAAAGGAGAGAGCTTCTTCATGTTTATAGGGGCAAAAGTTTTCCAGTTTGTTAAGCATTTCTAACTGTCGTTTCCATTTTATGGACTTAAGAAAACTATCACGAAGGTTGCGCCATTTCTGTTTGCATTTGTCATCGGTAGCATCCAATTCTTTGGCTTTTAAATTTAGAAGTATAATTAACTTCGAAGTTATTTATAAAATATATTTGAGCTTTATTTACCAATTTGGCTCCAAATACTTTTCAAATCTGCATTACTTCCTGTTATTTTCTTAGCGTACACTTCCGGGTGTCGTTTAACAGCTTCAATGAGCCTCAATGAGTCCATCAATAGTTTATTTTCCGGTGCAGGATCGCAAAAATTAAAATAAAATTACGAATCGCTTTAGACTAAGGGGCGAATAGCTGCGCGGTTGTAAACAATAAAAAGAAAATTAGGAGCAAGGTAAATAAATATACCAAGCCAGTGTAATATATGCATACCCAATTAAGTAGCATTATTTGCCTGAGGAATGTCTTTCAAAAAAGTTAAATCAATTCACAACAAAGAAGTTTTTCAACGAGTCAATTTCCTCCATCAAGCTGCTGAGATGATGGCAGGACGAAATGATAACCTTTCCTGCTACTATGGAAATTTAATGAAACAAATTCAAAGAAAGTCTGTGTTAAAAATGTAAGCGCTTTTAATTACAAGATAATAATCTCCGGTGTAATAAACGTCTTTTCAGGGATCCATCAATCAAACGTGATTTCTGTAAAAGATGTTCGATTGTATTGAACCCACAAACTAGTGAACTCTCTGCTTCCGACACAGTAGCCACTGTGAAGTGCAAAAAGTGCGGCTATAATAAAAACTATCCAGTAAATGACCACCATCAGTTATGGAACGAGCAACCTGCAGCTATTCAGGAAGTTATTGAAATTGATGAGCGATACTTTAATAACAAAAATCCTAATAAACAATAATGAAATGCATTATGCAATTCAGAAAGAAATTAATTTATTTGAACTCAATTCGCAAACGAAAGGCAAAATCTCGGTTCGATTTTTTACATTTTGTCCATGAACCATGGTTGTCCATGGTTCTGGCGACGTTTCGTCAAGATATCGCAACCAGTCTCGGTAACTAGAAGAGTTTGTTCAAACTGAGCAGAAAAGAGACCATCCGCAGTGACAGCTGTCCAATTATCAGGCCAAGAAATATCTCGCCATGTTCCCATTGAAATCATCGGTTCTGGAAATGTCGACAGTTTAAAATTTATTTAAAAGAAAATTAGAAAGATTCCTTACCTATTGTAAAAGTGTGTCCAGCTTTCATGACACCAACGGCCGTATTACGAGCATAATGAGGGACTGATGGTGTTGTATGGAAAAGCCTATGAATTCCATGTCCACAGTAGCTTTTTACGACTGAATATCCATGCGCCTGGACATGCTTTGAGATGACGTTTCCAATTTCACGATAACGTTCACCGGGCTTCACGATATCAATTGCTTTGCTGAGAGCTTCATAAGTGACTTGAACCAGTTTCTTGTGCTCATCTTTGACAGCATCCCCAACGAAGAATGTTTCGTTCAGGTCACCGTGAAAATCATGATGATAAACTGTCACATCCAAATTACAAATGTCACCATTTTCTAGTGGCCTCAAATCTGGGATGCCATGACAGATAACTTCATTGACTGACGTGCAGCAAGACTTAGGAAAATTGTAATAGTTTAGAGGGCTAGGATAGCATTCCCTTTCAATGGCTGCCTCATGAACGGCACGATCGATTTCGTCAGTTGTCACGCCCGGAGCACAGACTTTAGCGCCTTCATCAAGGCATTCTCTTGCCAATTTACCGACGACTCGCATTGCTTCAATTTCATCATCGTCCAACACTTTGATCTGTGTGTTACCTTTTATATTTTGTTTCATTATGCAACCTGATAGTTTCATCAACTACAAATTATCAATTTACCTCTTAATTTTTCCTCACACATCGATCTCCCTTCAGGATGATCAGCATAATCCGGCCGTGGGATTAACAATGGCACATCACGCTTCGGAGTTTGGTTGTAAGGGCGTAAATTTCCTGAATATACATAGCTGGGATATAAGTTTACTCCTTCAGACTTCTTTTCCGCACCCACGCCGGCTAAAAATTGAAAATTCTTTAATATTGAATGAAAACTAAGAACCACTATCATCAACCCACTGATTAAGCTGTGAACAAGTTTATGCTGCTTCCAATAACCTTAAATGAGAGAAAATTATGAGATTTAATAAAGAAAATCGCGAAAAGCTTAAGAACCTTTAAAGCACTCCTGTCCACAAAAGAATGATTCAATTCCGATTTTCAAACACGTTGGACACTTCATGCTGGCCGGTTTATTACAGTTGGTTGTTTCACATTTTACTGCAGACATGATGCTACCTTAGTTTATTTAATTTCTGATTTAATTTTCTGGGAAGGAAAGATTTATTTACTTTACACAATTTGTCAAAGGGCTTGTGACTACGGTGAATATTAGAAACAATTGGAAAATTTAAACAATCTTTTAAAAAACCAACAAAAGTAAATTTATTAAGTAAATAAAAAGATTACGTAAAAGTTAAATATGTCGTTAAGACTAGCAAGTAGTATGAGACGCTTCACCAGTATGAGAGGCTTAGGATCATTGTCGATGCATACTGGAAATGTCAATATACTGCAGCCAAAAATAAAAATATTACAAGGTGAAACAATATCAAACTTTATATCTTGTCCTCCCTCCAGCAATAAATTATATTTCTCATCATCAGTCCCAAGAATTCTGTCAATCAACTTCTGTTCAAATCTAGGACCATCGCAAATTGCAACGTATGAAGAAGTTAAAGATCTTCCCAATCATCCTGAAATACTTCTTATTGACGTTCGCGAACCTGACGAGGTGAAATCGACCGGTCAAATTCCAACATCTATTAATATTCCACGTAAGGAAACTGGCAATACAAATATTTTATTTTTAACTGTATGCGCATTTTCATTGTAAACGCTTTATAGTAGGACAAGTCGCTGAAAAACTCATGCTTACCGAAAATCAATTTCTTAAGCAGTTCAATCGCAATAAGCCAACTGCTGAAACACAATTAATTTTCATGTGCATGATCGGTAGACGGTCTCAGAAAGCGACATACATAAGTCAGGAGCTAGGCTTTAAAAAGTAAGAACACGCTAAAAAGTGCAATAGATATTTTAATATTGTGCATACATAAAGTCGCTACATGTTCATAAAAACATATAAAATTATGTTATCTGTTCTAAATAATAACAAATCAGATTTTTGCTGACTGATTCCAACAATCTCATTAATCCAACAGTTCCCAATATCGAGGAAAGTTTGAAATTGACATCAACAGAATTTAAAAGTAAATTCACGCGTGATGGACCATTGCCAGAAACGGAAATAATATTTTATTGTAAAACCGGCAAAAGAGGTGGTCAAGCAACCGAAAAAGCACTATCCTTAGGCTTTGAGAAGTAATTTCTTATATTTTTGGACATGTAGCGACTTCTATAATAGTTAAGAAATTTAATGATGTTTTTTGATTTTAGTGCTCGCAATTACAAAGGATCATGGACTGAGTGGGCTGAAAAAGAGGGCTTGACAAAATGAAAATTTGCATTAATTTAAAGAAATGATACATGTTTATATGCATAACAGTATAAATAATAAATATGTTGATGGGTTTATAAATTTCTCAAATTGAAAACCAACGGAATTTATTGTGAACAAACAAAGCTGCAGTAACCAGGGTCAATCTATTGATAAATGTTCGTGTATTTACTGTGCAAGCAACAAGTGGTGAACATAAACATAAATTATGTATATTATTAAATTAATTCATTAAACCACATATAGGCATTCGATATTTTGAAACCAATTAATTCAACTCGAAATTAACACATTTTCACTTTTAGTTCATTTTTTAGTCTTCGATTTTCATCAAGGATTTCTCTTCGTGTCAGATTGCATACAGAAACTTTACGTTTTAGATTGGTTTTATTCACAATCTCGTGATTGCATCGCAAATTGCAAGGTTTCGTTGCTTCATTGGCTTGTTTAATGTCATTTAATTCTCCAGTGCTTATGCAAGGATTAAATCCAATTTTCATTTCTGTAAGTTGTGGAAAGCTTTCAAATAGTTTTGGCGACAAATAAACAATTTGATTTTCGTGCAACCAAATAAGCTCAAGCTGTTTGTTGTTCTTTAATAAGGAAGAAGATATCGCTCGCAATTTATTTTTACTCAAAAAAAGTTTCTTCAAGTTGCGTTGATTATAGAAAACATTTTCAGGCAGTTTTTCAATTTGATTTTCATCTAATGCAATGAGCTCTAATTCCGTTTGATCCATCAGTAGATCTTCAGGTATTTCAGTCAAATCATTATCGGCCAAATATAAAACATTCAAATTCTTTATATCACGTAAATCATTTCGATTAATTTGTTTCAGTTGGGCATTAGAAATATAAAATTCAACAATGTTCACAAAGAATGCTGCAAATCCATGTGGTGAGTAGTGAGCTAGGCGACTCATAATTCGAATTCCACCAACATCAGAATTTGTCTTGTTTATCATATGATTGCCACTGAAAGATAAAACTCTTTCGTTTTGTGCACTAATAACTGTACCAACAACCAAACTACAATAATATAAATTGTGATGTCTCAACTGTGGAATGGCAAATATTACTTTAAAAAAATATTTTCGAATTAATTATGTCACTTACAGAGCCTCTAATTTCACCGAAATCACATTCAATTTCGATAGTTGCTTTTGAGATGGTAACAATTGAAATAAAAAAAAAGTTTACAATGAAAATAATTTGCAACATTTCACGGGAATTGTTCGTTAGCGATTGTTACAATGACTGTGAAAAAAAAAATTGGGCGTGCAATCTTCATCATAAATTAAAAAAATTTAGATGCACGCAAAATGATAAAAGGAGCAGATTAATTTCATTAAAATGACAAAAATTTGCCTTATTAATACTGACTTGTGCAGCAATGAGGTTGATTTTCATATTGCTCCTAATCAAAAGTTGTTTCCAAATAGATTTATTTTGTGAGTTTTCTTACACACTCAAGATTGTAAGTAAGATTTTCTGGGCAGCTTCTTTTATCGATGGCGTTGTTATTTAAAATATATTTTCTGTAGGGTAAATTGGCAGGTAGCATTAAGGAGTATACTTGCATAACAATTGGATTGGACATAAAATCGCCCAGCTCTAAGGTGACATCAGTATCTGGCGAGCACTTAAAAAGTAACTTTAATACAAACGTTTTAAAGATTCGCATGAGAAAGCAATCAGTGTTGTACAATCCCATTGGAATCTCTCAATTCTTTTCCAATCTTGAAGCTTTTGAGGTGACAGCATCAAATTTGAAGTATCTTACGAGAAGCGATTTTCAGGATCTCAAAGGATTGCATGAAATTCTTTTGTGTGACAACAAAATTGAATTTTTACCAACTGATATTTTTGATGATCTAACTGAGCTTTTAGTTGTGGATATTTCAAGTAATCTCCTTTACAATTTGGCAGATAATATATTTAAAAATTTGGTGAACTTAAGAGAATTATATTTGGGGAAAAACAATTTGGAATCAATATCGGAATCATTTCTGAGTGCAAACAGTAAACTTGCAATAGTATGGTTGCATGATAATCAGCTCATCAGCATTGAAGCAAAAACATTTAGTCATCTGAATCAGCTGAAATCTCTTTATTTGGTCAATAATCCATGCATCGTCTTCAATTATCCTTCATATGAGATTAAATCGATGAAGCAATTAGAAGAAAAATTGGCTGGTGATTGCAATCAAAGTTGTGGTGATGTAACAAGTGAAGTGTCGAATCTTTTAAGTGAACTCTGTGAATGCGAAAATAATAACGAGGAAATTATTATCGAAAATCGAGCATTGAAGAATGAACAAAAAGCTTGTCTCATGATCTGAAAGTTTATCAGATTAATTTATGCTATAAACATTAGATAGTTTTGCGTGTTTGGAAGTTATTCGTATGAGTGTTTTAGAGTTAGAATAAGTTAAAAGTGAGTGACGCAACATTTGCATAATGGCACAAAATGAAATCAGAGCATTTGACAAAAATGTAGATGGTAAAGACACGAGTTTCTTAAAATATTATCTCAACAACAGCACAATTCACGGCACGAAATATATAGCAGAAAGCAAACATTGGATGCCGCGGACATTCTGGATATTGGCATTGACAACATCATTTGTGTTGTGCGGTTATGTTTTGTCGCTGACCTTCATTAAATGGCAATACTCACCGACATTGGGCTTTTATAAAAAGCTCGCAGCAGTGCAGAGCATTCCATTTCCAACATTAACAGTTTGTCCATTGACAAAAGTCAGAAAGTCACTGACACGATTTGAGCATTCATTTCGACAGCGCTACGAGAAAGTTGAACGTCATGGCGAATCTTATAATGAGTCACTTTATTTTGAAGCTCTACTTCATGCTTGCGATCCGCAATTACTGAAATATCTCGATATGAATGAATCCGTTTTGGAGAGCGATATGGATCTCGTTGTAATGCTGCAGAAAATTCTCTATTCACATGACGATTCAATGATGCTTTGCAAATGGCGTGACAATATGACAAAGTGCTCGGAGTTGTTTAATAAAATTCTGACAGATCAAGGAATCTGTTTCTCATTCAACATGCTCGATCATCAGCAACTTTTTAACAATGACACGTGAGTAGATATAACTAAAGAAAATTAAGTCTGTTTCTGTTATTACATTTGTTGGTTATTTATCTATGCTTTCAGCATTCACAAGGATTTTGAAATGTTCACTCATTCGAAAATTTCATTCAATTGGTCATTGAGTGGTGGATACAAAGACAGCAGTTCTTATCCATGGTCAATCATAAGCCATCAGTATGATGGTTTGCGCATTATTCTTAAAATAACTGACACTGACATGGACTTTGTGTGTCGTGGACCCGATCAAGGATTTAACATCTATTGGAACTTACCATGCGAAGTTCCGAATCAACTAAGTCGATTTATTTTCATTCCAATTGAGCAAGACGTCAAGATGTCAATGAAGGCAGCAATGACTGAAAGATCAAGTAATTTGCTAAAATATTCGCCGGAAATACGTCAATGCTTTCTGAGCGATGAAAGGACTTTGAACTTTTTTAAAGTTTACACAAAGAGCAATTGTGTCATCGAATGTCTGACTAATTTTACTTTATCAACATGCGATTGTGTAAAATTTTCAATGCCTCGCGGATCAAACACAAAAGTTTGTAACGCCACAAAGCTTCGATGTGTTCTTGGTGCCGAAAGGAAATTTCTTTCGATTGAAAAAGGCAATGATCAATGTAATTGCTTACCATCATGCACCGAAATAACTTATGAAGCTCAATTATTTCAAACAAACTACGATTTTGCACGCATGTTTAAATCTTACGGATATGATCTCAGCGACAAGCCTGGGTGAGTATTAAACCGAATTTTTAAATTTTATTAAAAACTTTTATTCCTCAGTGTCAAAATGTCACGAATCACAATTTATTTCGATGATTCTGATTTTGAGATAAATGAAAACTATGCGACATCCGATTCGATTGACTTCATTGCGAGCGTTGGTGGTTTTTTGGGTCTCTTTATGGGCTTCTCAATTCTGTCTTTTATTGAGCTCGGATATTACTTCATATTGTGGATCGTAATAGTTAGAAAATCGAAAAAGGTTGAAGCGAGAAGGATTTTAATGTTCACGGAACAGATAAAATTTTGAAACGATAATCAAGAAGTTTATATGTCAATCAGTACATACAAGTTATGTATTAACTTGGTATAATAAAGCACAACAGAGAAACCGTTAATTAATTTAAATGAAACAATTTCATTGGAATTTCATTGAATCTATGTATGTATAAGAATAATTGTAAATATTTTCAGACACTTATCAACTCGAATGTTTTTAAAAAGTTTGATAAGATAAGCTTTAATTGCGTCTTTCAGAAAACAATCACAATGAAAAAGTTTAATAGAATTTTTCATATCGATTAAACATGGGCGAATCGAAATCAGTTTGTCTGTCAAATATTTTTGAAGCCAACCTTGAGCCATCGCAAATTGCAACGTATGAAGAAGTTA
Source organism: Propsilocerus akamusi (assembly GCA_018397935.1). Classification (NCBI taxonomy): domain Eukaryota; kingdom Metazoa; phylum Arthropoda; class Insecta; order Diptera; family Chironomidae; genus Propsilocerus; species Propsilocerus akamusi. The sequence goes on along the minus strand of CM031468.1, from coordinate 19,184,858 downwards.
AGGATCTTCCGAACTGTCCCGAAAAGTTGCTAATTGACGTACGTGAACCAGAAGAACTTGAAGAAACTGGCCAGATACCGACATCAATCAATATTCCAAGTAAGAAGCACAATTATGTCCACAATAATTTACATTAACCAAATTTATAACTTTTGAGTCAAAACCATTGAGACCAATTTGAATCTGGCACCAGATGAATTTGTTAAGAAATTCGGTCGTGAAAAGCCAACAGTTGAAACGGAAATGATCTTTCATTGTAAAGGTGGAGGTAGAGGAGGGAGAGCAATGCGAGAAGCATTGTCATTGGGCTTTATCAAGTATTTTATTTCATTTCCTCTATAAAACTTTGGAACTAATTATTATTAATCGGAAACAGTGCTCGCAGCTATAAAGGTTCGTGGAAGGAATGGAGTGAAAAAGAAGACTTGGGCAAGTGAGCTTTTGTACAGTTATTGTTATAGCGAATAAAGATATTGTCATTTACTGATACCTCGAAAAATGCATGATTCTGTTATTTTTCGGCAATTTTTAAGTACAATAAAGCAAACCCATCTTTTAGTAAATCCGAAATTTTTTGATTTCATTTTGCTTGTATGTTTTCCAGCGTTTATTTATTTTTTGCAATTTTTTTGTTTGTAAACATTTTGTCGTAGTTGCAGTCCCTTTAAATTGAGACAAAGCTTATTAAGCAATGTGCATTTCAAAATAGGATTACAATTGCTTCAACAAATTAGAGGTTCTCTGTCAAATTATATAATAAATAAACAGTTTTCATAAATTGTTTTGCCGACCAAATTCTAAATCCTAAAATCTATAAATGTGCATTTTTTGGTTCGTGAAAAACGATTTTGTCTGAATGTTATTCTGATAACTTTTCGCAAAATTTTCATTCCTCAGAACGTTTTTCCATTTCCTGCCATCGAGAGCTCTTTCAAAGAACTAACATTTGTTTCCGAAAGCAGACGAGTAGTGAATGGATCGCAGAATAGTGACGAACATAGGATACAACTGATGAGACAGACCCAAAATTGAAGATGAAAAAATTTGAGAAGATCACCAATTTCCAATGTGAAAACTTTGTCTTCGATTCCAACTTTGATTCGGGAAATCTAGGAAGAGTAGAGCTGGTGCGACGACCTCTAGAACGTGAGTATCATAATGTCAATCTCGCCAGCAATGATGCAACTATCTTAACTGCATTTGTACAACTTTCCCCTTCATACAATGTCATGAGCCTTGAAGATTAGATTCATTCAAGCCTGAATTCTGAATTAATGCAATCATTGGAATTCAGAAATAGAGTCATTTCATCGATTTGCATTCCACAAAAATTGGCACAAATTTTTTAATACTAATGAATTCATAAAAAAATTGATGAATTTCCATTGATATTGCTGCGCCCGAATTCACTTGTTCTTGTTCCTTCAAAATTAATTTTGCAAACAATTTTAATCTTTTCTCTTTTTTTTTGCTTGCCAATCAAAATTAATTTTCATTTCACAACAATGTTGTTTGCTGTTCCCAATGTAAATATGCCGAAGGCTACATTTTGGGTCAAATTAGTCTGTGCCACAGAACAACACTTTGCATGCGGAAGAACATTTCAAATGGGGAAATGAAAACTACATTAAACTTAATAGATTAGATAAAATATTTTCGCTGATGACACCTTATAAAATAAGTTTTAGAACCTAAAATATTTTTACAGTTTGGCTTATCGATAAATATAATTTGAATATGAATTATGATGATTAATGTACAAAGGATCCGTTGAATATAAAAACCCTTTTACAATAATAATTTATATTCTGACAAATTTATTGCACGTAAAAAGTATGTCAATGCTCCTACAACGATTAATTTGTATTCAGATGGCAAATCCTGTCAGACCCCTTTCCTCCAGCTTGTGACATTGTTATGCGTCACCATCGTTTCCAATTATAATACATTGAAATAACTTCTAATTCTACCCTCAATAAATTCTACATTCTTTTTTAGTGATTGATAAAACAAATTTGATTCCATCAACGACATCCGCCACACCACCCTCGACGTCGTCCTCATCAGAGAGCGCAAATGCAACTATCGCAATATCCAGTCCGCCAAGTTCGTCTAAAGAGAAACGCTTTGATTTCGAGTTTAATTTATGGACTCGTCCCGATTGTTATGGAACTCCGTTTGAGAATTCCAATAGAACATGGTTTTATTTTTCAATTCTTGGCGGGGAAAAAAATCAGCTCATAAAATTCAATGTGATGAATCTCAATAAACAGGCAAAACTCTTCAGTCAAGGAATGCATCCAGTTGTAAAGCATGGGTCAAATGGAAAATGGGAACGCGTTAAAGATAAACCATTGTTTAATGTCACCGACGAGAACTTTATAATGTCATTTTTTCATCGAACACATGAAAACGCTGAAGATATTTTGACGTTTTATGCATTCACATTTCCATATACCTACACGGAACAGATGACTGCACTCGATGGATATGGCCACAAATTTGAAAAAAGTTCTGAAGAAGTCGATATCATTATTCGTGAAATGAACGTACCGCGTAAAGACAAAATTATAATAAATATAAATGAAGACATCAATCAGGATTTCTCGATAGTGGATGATTGCTCGGTGAGTGAGAATAAAGAAATTCTGGATGTTATGACTGAAGATGCTACAGATGGTATACCATTTCGAGATTTTGTGAAAGCGAAAGAGGCCTTTAAAACGCGATCAAAAAGTAGCACAAGCAATGTGATTGATGAAAACACGTCCGAGTCCATGCAACAGTTGTCAAGTTTAGTGAATAATGTAAAGATTGAGAAAGCATCACCGGAAACAATACTTGCATATATGGCTCAGGATATTCGATCACGATTAGATGAAGTTAAGGATGATATATATTATTATCGTGAATTGTTAATCAATTCATATGAAGGAAAGCGTGTTGATCTCATTACAATTACAAGCATTCAAGGAATCGAAGATAAACGCGAGGAACGTTTGAAAAATTTATTTCCCGATCACTCCAAACCCCGTTGCCATACGTTCAAGGAAAAGAAAATAATTTTCTTGTCATCGCGTGTCCATCCTGGGGAAACACCTTCTTCCTTTGTTTTGAATGGATTCCTCAATCTGCTGCTTGATAGGAAAAACCAAGCAGGAATTCTACTCAGGAAGATGTATGTCTTCAAAGTTGTGCCGTTCCTTAATCCTGATGGCGTTTATAACGGATGCTATCGCTCAGATACATTGGGTCATAATTTAAATCGTGTTTACTTAAATCCTCGACTTGATACACAACCATCAATTTATGCTGTTCGCAAACTGATAAGGTGAGATTTTGGATTGTTTAACTATAAACAATATTTGTTAACAACTTCAATGAACTTTCAGATTTTATCATTTCGGTTACGATAAACCTGATGATTTTAATGAAATTGGGGAACTAATTGTGAACAATGATGTGATTGTGGATGAGAGTATTGATTACAAGCCAGCATCAATTTTTGACGAGCCACCTGCTGACGTTCCTGATGAAAATAAACCCGAACAAAATGTTCAGTCTCCACCAGAGTTCTTGATAGAACAGCCATTGGCGGAGACACCAATCGAGCCCGATGAACAAATTCATCAGCATGATGAAGGTACAAGGAACATTAAAAACAATAAATTTCTTCCAGGCCTTTTTAATGAATTGGGCTCAAGCCCTCCACCAATGATGGTCAGCAATTCTCTTAAGCGTTCCGATTCAGCACTTAATATTTTCGATCAAACAACTATACTGAAGCTTTTTTCGGCAAAAAATTGGCAAGAAACTTTCTTCAATCGACTATTCCGCAAGAAATTTCTCATCATATCACCTGGCGATGATGTGCTGGTTAACCATAAGACTGTTGTTCCGGCTATTGAGATGTTGCACACAAAATTTCCCGAAATCAAAAATCTCAAAAATTACCAATGTGATGCTGAATGTGTTGATGAAAAGTCTACAGGTGGTTTGTTGCACACAATTATCAAGCTCAATGTCCTTGTTCTAGTGCATGCATGGGATGCTGAAGCTTGACGATCTCTTTATTTATTTTTCATGGTAGTATGTTGTATAGCCACGCAATTCATGTAGGCAATATGAGGATCCTCAGTGACACAAATTTATATTGATTAGAATTTATTAGTTTTCCGATATAAGAAAAAATGCTGACAAGAATTGATTTTCCTTTTCAGATATTGACATGGATGATCATTCATTAGAAATGCCTGAAATGAAAATCAAAATAACGCCAGCGGCCAATCAAGATGATAACAAGCTGACTCAACGACGATGTGTCACACAACCAGGAAAACCTCTAAAGAAGATGGAAAGTATTGACAAAGGTTCATCAAAATCACGAGCATCAACAAGCTTTAATAAGTTAAGAGACACTGCAAAAAACGTTAAAATTTTGGTTTCAAATGAAAAGAAAGCATCGTCAAAAAGTGACGGATCAGCCAAGAACAAATTGAGTGCTTCATTAAATCGTCCTCAGCATCATCATTACAAGCACTTTATTAGTCATTACAATAATGAAAAACAACAGAAACTTATGCAACAGCAATATTTCAGTCAGCAGCCCCATCAAGGACTCAACATCAGTATGGACTTTCGTATGCAGATTGATGAAAATGGTGATAAAAGCGTAGTGGAAGAAAATACAAATCTTTTTCTATATCTGGATTTGCATGGACATGCCAGCAAAAAGGGTGTTTTTATGTATGGAAATCACTTGGCCAATACTTTAGAGGCTGTCGAAGTGATGCTATTGCCACGATTGATGAGCATGAACTGTCATCACTTTCATTTTGATGCTTGCAATTTCAGTGAGCGCAATATGTACTTGAAGTGAGTAATATAATTTGCATGTTCCTAAATTTCATGCTAATTTTAATTCATTCTCTTAGAGGAAAACGTGATGGGCTGTCAAAAGAAGGCTCAGGGCGTGTTGCAATTTACAAATCAACAGGACTTATTAAATGCTATACACTCGAATCAAATTACAACACAACCAAATGTGTCAATATATTACCACCAAAAGGCAAGGAAGTATCCTGCAAAGTTCATAACTTAATCCCACCGAAATTTACGCCAGCAATATTTGAGGAGGTAGGACGAGCCCTTGGGCCGTCGTTGCTGGATCTTACAAATTCTAATCCATGTAGCCGTCTGATGAATTCAGAATTCAGAACCTTGCAAGGATTGCGAAATTCATTGAAGAATGAAATCAGTCGTGGAGCATCAAAAGCGAGAGTAAGCAAAGTAAGAATCGCATTTACCCTGCTTAGTCATTAGTGTTTCATCAACCATCATGTTTACATTAAAAACTAATTCAATTTCAGTTTGCAAAAGCCAACACTAAAAAACGTCAAACGACAATAACGCTGCCAAGCGCACAAGATGTATCGAAGGAGAACAAAATCTACAACCATCCTACACCGTCATCGTCGTCAAACAGCTCCTCATCACACTCAAATTCATTGTCTCTACAATTATTAAAATCACAACCGGGATCTCAAACGTCGAAAGTACTTGGTAGTAAAATGAAGTCTAGCGGGAAAATTCAAGCATTTGGTAAAAAGGATGTGAACGCATTACCAGCAGCAAAGAAGAAGAAAGTTCTGGAGGTTGTTAATGCGACCACAGGATCTGTCATGTCGGCGCAAGTGCCACCGGTAAATCAAATTCCGCGAAAGAAAATCAAAGTCTCCAACTCAGTCAGTGGACCAGCAACTTTTATACACCAAGTGAAAGGTGATGCAACCACTAGTGTCACTACACCAGCACCTCCATTGGAAAATCAATTGACTGATTTTTTACTAAATTCTGATTCGTTAGATGACGAAATGGTGCCATGTTGTTCCACCACAAAGACCATTTCGTCAATAATATATCAGAAGTCATCGCCATCGTCACCGTCTGGCTCATCCACAAGCTCTAATGTTAGCGGTCAAATAAAGATCACCAGCTTCATGTCCATCAAAAAATCAAAGAAATTGAAATTCGGCAAACCAACGTCAAAAATTGGCAAGAAACTCAAGAAATTAACGCCCATGACGTCAACAGAGGATTGTCCATCGACATCACAAAATGTAACATCATTATCATTAGACAGCACTAGTCAAGCAGCAACTGGCAGTAGTAGTAAATTAATAGTGAAGAAAAAGAAACGCACACTTTCTGATGCAAGCTTGAAGCGTAAAAAATTGCGAGCCAAGCCTCTATTGCACTAAATTTTTTGTGCTGCGTTTGTGTGACCATTAAATGTTTCCTTACAAATTACGATTGGTTGTGCAATTTCGTTATGGGAAAAAGGAAAAGTTACCAGATTTCCTTAATTAATGCAACACAATGTTGCATAAAAACACAGAACAACAGATATAGTCTGATCACTTAACATTTATATTTTATTTTAATTTGCAACACATTATATTTTATGACAAGCATCACAAAGTAATTTTCTTGCATCATCTCTCATCATGTGCTACAACACCTTGCAAAATTATTCCAGATTTTATGAAATTCTCATTTTAATGTTTCTTTTTAATTTACAGAACCCTCAATTTTTTGATGCCGAAATTGACTTTGAGACGCTCGAAATTTTAAAAGAAATATTGATTTAAAATTTATGTATGAATTAGTTTATTTTTCAGTTCCTTTCTTTGGTTGTTTTGTGATTCGAACTGTTTACTTTAAAAGCTCGTAATTATTACTTATTAGATAGTTCAGCATTGATAAAAAAAAATATAATCATTAATTGAATAATATTACTTGAGGAATATGAAGGATGAAGAATAAGCGATCGCTGATAAGGCAATCCATTGAAAATGTGATTAATTTTGGGAATGGGATTGAAAACATACAAAAGATTGACGGAACAGCCTTTTTTAGATGATTTTTGGGATGGAATTATATTTTGGATAAATTAATTTCGGGGAAAATATTGAAATTCTAGGAAGAAAGAAAGAAGAAAGCTTATTGTATAGAAAGAAAAATATTCAATGTGTTCTCTTTATATAAGAAATAAAGAAAATTAATTACACAATATATTTTTATTTAACGGTTATTTTTTGAACCACCTGAGCGAATACACAAAAGGGGTAGTCAAATTCGACAATATTTACAATTCTTTTGGTTCTAACTTTAGTCACCTAATTCGATTACTGTCGAGTAATTTGTGTGGTGGAGTAGTCTGGTGGGTCAGACAATATTGTCAGCATCTGGTGACATTCAAAATTGCATCATGTAAGTGACCCAAGTGTTTTAAATAATAACTTTTCTAAATTTCGCAATCCAATCTATATTTCGTACAATTTGCGTCATTACATCTTCACTAAAAACAAATTGTCATCGAAAACCTTGATTGTGAGAGGGATCCAAATGGTATTCCGGAGCTGTATTTCCAGAATTTCTTTTTGATTTTGTAGAAAAGATCGCGATGGACTTTTTTTTCTCTTTCCAATTTTAATTCCATCGTCGTCGTATGTACGAGACAATGTAGATGTTTTTTGTTGGTCGATTGTCGTCGTTCAGTCAACTTTCAGCCACCAACCAGTCAACAACCTGGACGGACAAAGAAAATGTAAAGCTCATGGACTAAAAGTTTTAGAAAATTGTGATAGATTTATAAAAATAATTGCACGCTAATTATTTCATTATTTTGCGTCTCAAACTTAAATATTCTCGGACAGTTGGATTGCTTGATATTTTAATATTGTGGCGATTTATTTTTCAATATTTACAAATCAACAATTGTGATATAGTTACAACTTTTTTTTTCCTTTCTAGTTTTATTAATAGGAATATATATATTTACATGTATATATTTCAAAGAGACATACTCGCGCATATAAGAAGAGTCGAACAAAAAATACAAGTGAGAATAAACTGATAACAATTACATTTCGTGTGAACAGTGCTAAAGTGTATAAGCTGATTTTAATTAAGCTAGAGAAAAGAAAAACATATAAAAACTTGTGACTATGAGGAGTATGCGGAGTACTATTGGCCTTCATAAATTGGCTACCTATCCTAGGTCTCGAACAGGTATGTGCAGTCATTAGATATCTTGTATTTTGTAAATCTTTTTATATAAATTAAAATGTTCTGAAGCGTTTGTTAGTATTTGTCTTCTTCAATCGAGACAGCTGCGTTCTTAAAAAGAGAGACGAAGTAACACAATGTAAAATAAGTTACTTAAGGTGACTCTCATTGCACGAAATAGTGATATGATGGTATTTGTACAAATTTACAAATTGGAATGATGAAGTGTTAAAGGACAACCAGCAACTAAGACTGCCTTTTCATTCAACGTAGTAAAGGTCATGCCATGTTGTGGTTACTTAAAAGATGACCAGAAGCCTGAAATTAGCATTTAGGTTTCTCATATTTCACAGTCAAAGCTTAGTTTGGGCCTGTTTTTTTTCTGCCATTGCCACACGTATATATTACTTTAAAGAGCGACAATATCACTTAACCACATACAACATTAAAGTTGTTTTTTTTTTTTTTGAGCAGAAGAAAATCCTGATTTACATTTATTGGGTCAAAGCCAAATGAAGCTTTGAATATAGTTTTTTTTGCGCACGTTCTTATGGCTACTAACTCCTCACTCGCTATAAACTGTTTTCAAATTCCATTTAGAGAATTCCTATTTAAATTTAAGATTGTGCAAAAAAACTCATCGCGATCTGGTTTCTAACTGTTTTTATGTCAAAAAAAAAAAAAACAAAAACAAGAATTCATCCAAACAAAAATCTCGGTAAAGACGATGGCCGCATAAGAAAATGTGATTTATATACGATCTAAATATTTGTGAAAAGTTCAATGAACCTTATGTTTTGGAAGAATAAACAGGATTGGCGAAAAAAAAAAACGGATGTATAATGAAGCCCAGAAATGGGTCAGTAGTGTATTGCGATGTGTGTTTTTATGCTTAACAACTTTTTGCGTGTCGCATAAATTTTTTTAATGTTATTCCGATGGATTGCAATCGAAAATGACCTTTTAAGTCATTATTATTATTTAAAAAAAAAAAAAAAAAAAACAAATCTTGTTTTTAATGATATGGAAAGGTTCAACATAGATCATATTTGTTCACATAATTTACATACAAAAAAAGTTGTTTCGCTAATAATTTTTTCTTATTGAATAATTTTTGGCATTTCATTGCACAATTTTTTTATTTGAATTGCTATTTAGAAAGGAGACAATCAAACATTCGGCATCGGACCTGAGTCATATTGATCAATTGACTTTCGTATTAATTTTTCTCCTAAAAAAGGCACACATAAAAGTTTACCACGAACAATAAAACCGCACAAGTCATTTTAACGTTGCAAACATTCACTTGAAATGGCACACAAAGTAAAAAAAGAAAAATTATCAATATTGATTAGCATCTTTTGAGATTTGCAATTTTTAATAATAAAGTGTCTTTGAGGTTATTTTATTCAATGAATGACGCACGTTTTGAGAACAATAGTTGGTGGAATTCGATTTTTATCCAATGAAAGTTTACGGATTTATTGCTCATTAGTTACACATTGTGGCGAAACATAAAATTGCCATTTCTGTCATGCTCGAAAGGTGCATTTGGCTTTGGAGGTTTTAATTTGGCGTATGACATCCAAATTGAAAGAAAACATTTTATCAAAATAACCCAAATTGAGAGTTCTACGAACTTTCAAGGCTATATTATTTTGTTTGAGCTTTTTTTTTATCCTGACCGATTCTATTTTCTGTACATGTTAAAAATATGCATTTTAGTGGAATGAGAAAAGCAAAACAAACAAATGCAAATTGATCACCTCGAGAAAAGTTTCAATCAGGTTTGACTGCTTTTTTTTTTTATCTGTCGCACTTTCGTCCGTTTTGACTGCAGACCTAGTTTTTACGCTGAAAACAGCGCTCTGATCTTCTTTTTACTGCCATTTCGCAGCTTTATGATAAATTTCGAAACTTTTCGACGAAATTCTCGAAGGAAACAAGATCCCGTTTATATCATGTCGCATGCGCCATGCAATCAACAAAGCAGCTCATAAATATTATACCAGATTATTCGCGACCAGAATGACATAGAAAGAATTCTCCTGTGTGAAATTCTTATTTTAGCACGAGAAAAAAAAAAACAGGATTTTATTTTAGCTGAATCATCCGAAATCAGTTTTGTTGTTTCTTTATTGCCGGTGCCATCAGATTTGCTAATTATTAACTTGTGTGGCTCGTTAAGCCTTAAAAATGAAATCGAAAAATTTGACTATTCAAAAAAAAAAAAAAGAAAAGATAAAACATCAAGATCAGAAACAAAAAATTATCTGGAATAGCTTCGTTGAACTCATTTACTTTCTTGCTGCGCTGCTGAAATTTCTAGATTTTGCGAAAAATTCCTTTCCCTTTTTTTTTTTTTGACAAGCCAATGCCGCACTGAAAAAAGCGAGAAAAACTTTCTAAACAGCAAATGAAAATTGCCTTTACAATTTGTGTTCCATAAAGTACCACGGAGATTGGGTCTGGTTTCGATGTTGTTGCTAGTTGTGCTTGATGCATAGGGAAATTGTAAGACATAAAAAAAATTACTGCTCGATTTATCTTGATTGGGTGCTCCATAGGTGGCTCGTTCGGTGCAATTTCTCCATAATTCGATAAAGTTTAATTGTTAATGCCGATTCATTAAACCCACAGAAAGCTCAATAATGTGAAGGTACACAATTGATCATTGTGTCGCTAATCAAATTATATATATATTTTTTTTTTATTAAGTAAATCCAAACAGAAAATATTTTTGATTACTTTAAATTGCTGTCCAGCACAGATTGATGACAAAATTTCGCGAATGTAGCAATAAACAAATACTACGCGAATGAAAAAAATTTGGGATTTTTTTGAAATTAATTAGAAAATAATTGGCATGCTTCTAATTTTATTTTAGGCTGATTATGTGCGATTGTATGGAGAGCTCGCCAATATGATGTTACTTAATAGTTTATTTCTTTTGTTGTGCTCACCTCGCCATGTATGTGCAATAAGCCGAATTTGTTGTTTCTTATTTTTGGAAGGTCTTGCGGGCATTTGTTGTTCACTTTCATTTTGCGTCGAGCCGATATATATTTGCTGTTGTTGGTAGAGTTTGTTATTATATTTTTATGCTTTGTCATTATTGTAACATCCACGACGACCAGCATAAAGGGTTAACTAGCCTAGTCGGTAACCGCAATCAGACGCGCTTAATTAAATCAAAACTTTAATAGCACTTGATAATTTTCATGAGCTTGCGAAAAAAAAATGAAGGCGAATGAGTGATCGGTTGAACTGTTGCGCTTTTGATGGTATGAAATTGGGTCAAAAACACCCACTTTGTAGTATTAGTTGCATTTCAAAAGCTGCTTGTGATCAAACTTTAAAAATCACGGAACCAGCCTCAAGCCAGAATCAGTATTGAAGCTTTGTCCTATTTGTTATTTGGTTCCATAAATATATTTTTCCTTCTCTTTTTTTTCTCGTATACCAAAATCATTATTAATGGTTCTGTTTATGAGCTCTCGAAACGAAACTATCGATCCACGCGAGCTCTGCGCGCGAGACAAACGACGATGTTGACCGAGAATTGTGAGAAGAAATAAAAGAAGAAGAATTTAAAGAAAAAAAAAATTGTGTTATGGTTCGTACAAGAAGTATCGACAGTGGTCCGAACCTGAAAACCGTTATGAGAAACCTGCTTTGGCTGTGTCAGAGATACGATGAATATTTTTTTGCGCTTATTGACTGCCTTTTTTTTTCGCGTACACACATTTTGTGCTCAGCATGCTTTAGCGCGGCTGTATATAGCTCACGACTTTATTTCTTTTTGTTTGGTTGGTGTGTCTTGTTATGTCACTTTATATTTTCCGAAAAAATAAAAATGCTAAGAGCTTTTACGGGGTTCATGTTGAAGATTTATAAAAAAAAAAACAGATTGTATAAATGATTTGCGAGAAACGTTTTTTGGCGCTTTCCAAAATTGCCTTTAAAAATAATGTCATTAAAGTTGCGCAAAATTGGCATTTGCACCAGCGGGCGTGGGAGCTTAATACATCAGGCTAAATGACTGAATTTTCGATTTCTTTTTTTTCTTTTTCACGTGCAAACTTTCAGAAAATGATTCTCAGAATTGTTCAAGTTCACGATCATGACTATTCACATTGCTATAAAGACGCGATTGATTTTGCAAATAGAAGTAAACACAACAGCTTGGTTCTAGAGAAAAACTATAAAATTGCATTCTCAATTTAAAATTGAAAAAAAAAAAAAAATTGTTTACATTCATCAGCTGTGCCGATTTTAAACTGTATTATAAAGTTCGTTGTTCTGCTGCTGTATACATTTACAAAAATATTTTTATTTGTACACTTGCCAAATGCGAATGAAATTCTTTTGAACAAAATTATTAAAAACAAATCTAAATTTAGTGCAAAATTGTTACATTTGAAGCTTTCAATTCAATGCTTTGAATGAGCCACGCACGGGATCGTTGTTAACAATTCTTCAAAAGCCAATCAAAAGCATTATACAAATATAGCTTTTTTTCTGACCGTTGCATCAGCGAACAAATGGCGCGCCGCGCCAGCGGCGAACAATTGAATTGAAGCATTTTTTTTTATACATTTTCCTTAACGATTCAATTTGTTAATGGTCGACCTCAAGCCACAGTCGTCTGTCGTTTTTATATTTATGATCCATCATTTGCGTTTGTTTCTCTAAAGAAACTGAAGCGCCGACGAAGAGCTTATTGTCGTGCCAATGGGACCACTTTATCAATCCCAATAAATATTTGTCGGCACAGTCTTCTGAATTAAAAGTGTTATGCAATCAAAGACCACGACAATAAGAAGAAGAAGAGTAAAAAAAATTGTCTGATGAACTAAAAATCTTTGTTCGATTTTATTGCCAAAAACGTAGCAAAAGTTTTAATAATTTGTCAATTTGAATGGTGCTTTGACTGTAAATGAACGCCTTAAGGGCATTGGCCCATTTCCACAGTTAAAATCTGGCAAATGAAGGACAAATTACAAAGAAAAAATAAACTTTTGGAGCATCCACAAGAGATTCGAATGCGATAATACACCAGAAACCTCTAAAATGTGTGAACGAACACAAATGAGGTACTTTTATGTAACCAGATATTTATCTCACGTCTTCAGGAAGAGATCAGACATAGATGTAAGACAGAAAACATAATAAAAAAAAAACATTAAGAGATTCGCATTCAATCTCCAACTACTATGCGTAAATCATCGCAAATAAATTTCAATTTACTCAGGCGTGGAAAATACATTTCGTTGCGGTATCCAAAACAGTCGAATGGGTTAAAAAAAAAATATAAATATATGTGAAGCAACAGTTTGACAGTCGTCGTCGCCATTCCGAAAGGTTATTTTGCGAGCAATATTTATATAGAGAACATTCAAAAATTACGTCTCGATACTCTAAAACATATCCGAAAAACATCAATAACTTCTTTTTATTATTGATTACGACAATTCATTGATTTTAATCTTTTGACGTCATTTAGAAAGTTTTCCTTTTATATCGAAAAAGTTTAATTACCTCGATTAATTTCCATTATAAATTTTGCGCTAGACATTTCAAAATATTACAAAAGTTTGTTGCTTATTGAGGCTCCAAATCAAGATCGTATGTTACTTACCAGCAATTGTTTATTGACACCGGAAATTGCTTTGCACACTATTTAAATGCAATACAATGGCTGCAAATTACTAAGTAGACCTGTTTCAATTTGTCTAGTAATTGAAACAATAACAAGTTAGTCTTGCTATATTTGCAATCATTATTTGAAGATGGAATGTAATGAATTGAAGCGTTAATTTGTATCTTCACGGTCAATGGCATCTTTTGCAAAATTAAGCAATTTACGTTCGCTGCCTTCTATCTTAAATCTTAGTGTCATTCAGATGATTAAGAATAAATTCATTCAAATGCCAGGAAAGATTCATACAACGTGTGATTCATGCCTAGTGGAAAATCTAATCTATCTACCGATCGCAGATGATTCAACAAATCTTCAGAAAACTTGTTTACATCGAGAAAAAAAAACCTCCTTGAAAAAAAAAAGTTAATTATACTCGACTTGAACCCGAAGCTAAATGCTCGATGTCGATATGTAGATATTTATGACAGTAGCTAAAATATTTTTCTTTAATTTTCATAACGCGGTTTTTTCTTTGAATAAATACGATGTTGGTGCAATTAATAGCTAGCTGAGTATTGCTTCAGCTTTATGGCTTCCGGATTTTTTTCGGATAATTTGTCATTGTCCCGTTATTGGTGATTTTGGTGAAGAATTGTTAATTTTTCCTCATAACATAAATTATGATTATGCTTGTTTCGTTGATGATCCGAGGAGTTTTTTACGGTGATCTGATAGATCGAAAAGGGCAAATGCGCCTTGAACTCACGTAATCATGAGATGAGTTGTCATAAATAAATTTAAAATATTTATGCAATTTTTTTTATTACATTCCATAACCGATGAGCGAATGCGATCTTGAAAAGTGTTTGACCAGATTTCCTTGCCACCTAATTTACTGCACGCTTAGTGCAAATTTTAATCGGTACTTGATCACGTACACATTTTTTTTGACCTGTCGAGAGCGGAGCGCTGGAACTTGTTAATATTTTTTCATTACGCAATCTTGCAATTGAGATCCTTCTTGTTATTATCAAGCGATAAACAATGAAATTCATATCGGCAACAATGTCGGTAATTTTTGTTTTTAACTGAATTAACAAGCTGTTTAAGTTACTCGGGATAGTTTTAGCTCATTACAATGTAAATCCCAAACGATGTCCAATTTCACGTCGAATAAAAAGCCTATGTATGTGTCCATCACTGCCATATTCTGTGCAATGAAAATAACAATTTCTTGTAAGGTCGAATTTTAAAGTTACGTTAATAATCATAAGTCGATGGTAGCAGATCATTTTATTGCATACTTGACGGCATTCAAGAAGTGATCATTAAACTGCGAGCGCCAAGTTGAGCACTTAAAATATATTTTTTTGTTTTCTCATAAATCCCATGCTTTATACTCGCACTGAAAATAACTTATGACGACTCGCGCGCCGTTTTACTGTTGTTATTATTTATTATGAAGTGCGTCTGTATGTTATTTTGCGTG
The DNA here is from genome assembly GCA_018397935.1 of Propsilocerus akamusi. NCBI lineage: Eukaryota > Metazoa > Arthropoda > Insecta > Diptera > Chironomidae > Propsilocerus > Propsilocerus akamusi. Next base: position 19,169,655 of record CM031468.1, on the reverse strand, counting down.
ACGCTGCTAATCCATTCCATCTTTCTCACTCACTTTTATGTTTTGTTGCATATCTTTTTTTTTTTTTTCTTTTTGGTTGATTGTTTTTTATGACACAGTTTGCGGAACAAAATGGGCGTGAATTGAGAGGCATTTTACTGCTGATATGTGAAATGTGCGCTCTATGGACGCAACTGGAGACAAGGTCGTTTGTGAGCACTCGCGCGGCCACATCGAACTCGATTTGGATTTGATCAACGATACTTTAAATCTCAAGCGTCGTTGCTGTCTGAATACTTATAAATTAAAAAAAAAAAAAAAATTCACTGGACCGGTTTGTGAATTTTTTGGACGTGTCTGACCATTCTTGAACTAAGCAAATTGTTATTATAATACGAAATGCATCATTAACACCTTACGATATCTTTATTAATAATATATACATATATATTTTTTTGTTTCACCTCCATTGCAGCCTATTTGTGTTTGATTGCATCACAACAATTGCAAAATAACAGCAACACGAGTTCTGCACTCTCGTCCATCCACAACATACGATGCTTCCATCTTACCCATGTCTGTGATAAGTCAACAAAAGATCCAACTAATGGAAATGATAAAGGATCGTCAGCACCAACGAGTGGTGCCGGAAAGGATGGTAACGGTAAGGAACCGCCAAATAAAAAGAACACATTGTGTTGCCCAAAATGCGGTGATCCCTGTACACATGTCGAAACATTCGTGAATGCAACACGTTTCGTGAAATGTGAAAAATGTCATCATTTCTTTGTCGTGCTCAGCGAAATGGACTCGAAAAAAACGGTCAAAGAGGAATCAGTGAAGGGCGCACGGAAACCACCACCGCCACCAAAAAAAATTATGGAATATCTCGACCGACATGTTGTGGGACAAGATCTGGCTAAAAAAGTTCTTTCAGTGGCTGTTTATAATCATTACAAGAGAATTTATCACAATTTGCCACCACCATCATCAACCAACATTGGATCATCACAATCATTAGATCCTATGGGCAGAAACAGTGATTTGCTTCATATTTCCGGCATTGGACACACAATGATGAGCTCAGCTCCAACAGAAGTTCCACGTCCACCGCTGACACCGCCACAACAACATCATCCAGGTTCCGAATTGCTCGATGAAAAGAATCATGTCTTAAAGCTAGAAAAGAGTAATATTCTTATGCTTGGACCAACTGGATCCGGAAAGACTTTGCTTGCACAGACAATTGCAAAATGTCTAGACGTTCCATTTGCAATTTGTGATTGTACAACATTGACACAAGCCGGCTATGTTGGCGAAGATATTGAGAGTGTCATTGCGAAGTTGCTGCAAGATGCTAATTACAGGTCAGTAAAATATAAATGGTTCGTTTTTGTGATCACTTTTCTATTTCATTATTTAGTGTGGAACGAGCTCAAACTGGAATCGTGTTCCTTGATGAAGTCGATAAAATCGGCGCTGTTCCCGGAATTCACCAGCTTCGCGATGTTGGTGGCGAAGGTGTCCAACAAGGCATGCTGAAGATGCTCGAAGGTACAATTGTCAATGTGCCAGAAAGGAATTCACCGAGAAAATTGCGTGGCGAATCGGTCCAAGTCGATACAACAAATATTCTATTTGTTGCATCAGGTGCTTATACTGGACTCGATCGCCTTGTCGCTCGTCGTCTTAATGAGAAGGTTCGCTTGCATAGTTTCCAAATTAATTCTTTAATTATCGTAAAATAATTTTTTAGTACTTGGGTTTTGGAATGCCATCAAGCTCATCAGAAGGTCGTCGCGCTGCCCAAGCGAGTGCATCACCAATGGACAACGATCAAGTTGAACGTGATACAAATTTGAAAAAGGTTCAAGCCAGAGATCTTGTTGAGTTTGGAATGATTCCTGTAAGTTTTCTTATTTGAGATACATGTTTATGATCTTGATAATTATTTTTTGTTACCTTCAGGAATTTGTTGGCCGCTTCCCCGTTTTGGTGCCCTTCCATTCCCTTGATGTTGACATGCTGGTGAGAATTTTGACAGAGCCAAAGAATGCTTTGGTGCCACAATATCGTGCGCTATTGGGAATGGATCAAGTTGAACTATCATTCACAACTGAAGCTCTGAATGCAATTGCAAAACTCGCAATGGAACGACAAACAGGCGCAAGAGGCTTACGAGCTATTATGGTAAGAAAATAATTGGAAAACTTCTTTCTAATTTATGGAGATTAATAATTGAAAATAATGTTTTAAGGAATCCTTATTGTTGGAGCCAATGTTTGAAGTACCCGGTTCAGAGATTAAGGCTGTTCACATAACAGAAGAATGCGTCCTGGGCAGTTCACCGATTTACATTCATCGCAGTGATAGCTCAGAATCATCGACTGATCCACCGGAAACAACAAACAGTTCCGAAGAGGAAGAAAACAGGAAATATCGTGTGAATCAATGAAGCAGTTGGCTGACTAAAGCTTGTCAAATAAAGCTCCCACAAATACAACACACCACACACAAACATTTTTTTAGGAACTGAAATTGAGATGCAAAAATACTGAAGTTTTGAGACACACGCAAAATTATAATAATAAATAAATAAATAATTCACAGTTGTTTAGAAGTCGCTAAAAGATGGAAATGAGTGCGAATTATTGCTATCTAATTAAAATCGTAAATTTACATTTAAAGACGTTTTTGTAGTTAGATTAATTAAAGCCCTTTTCTTTTTTGATTATAAATCGCAGCAACGAAAAATTTTCCCAATTACAATTTTCAATTGATTACCGACAGCTCTCAGAGCCGATGCGTGAATGTAAAAAACAAGGAACATAATTCTGTGATTTCAAGTTGCGCGGAAAATTTTTCAATCCTTTTTTTTTTGACTTCATTTTCTTTTAGGTGCAAAAAACATGTTTTAATTATTAGAAGGAATTTTTTTTTGCCTTTGTATTCACAAACGTCAAAGTTGAATAAAATAAAAATGATGATAAATTAATAATTAATTGCGGCGATGAGTCATTTCGTTGGTTAAAAATTCTCAAGGTCGCAATAGAATTTTTGTTGTCATTGTCGGATTTTTATTGAATAAAATACTTTCTTGTCATTGTGCAAGTTTATATCAAATGAGATTACAAAATATTTTTTTTTCCCACTTGTTAGGTGAATTAGTTTTCGGAACGACGAATTCCACCACCATGCATTTTGTCTCTCTCTTCATCAGTCCAGTCACTGAATTGGTTGAGTCCCATAGTGAATGTTACCTCCCCTTTCTTATGTTTGGCATTGTGCTCAGTGATAAGGGCAAGCGACTTTTTGAAGATTTCAAATCGCATAGCATCCTCTTCGGGATCAGCATAAGTCTTTCCGTGATCGACCTGGCAATTTTAAGTCATTAATATCATAAATTGATTATAAGTTTTTTTTTGTCACTTTATAAGTTTTCCATTGCTCTACAGGCATCGTATCGTCACTTTCAATAGCACTAGAATGATGCAGATTAATTGACAGAAAAACAAGGAATGAAACAACTATTAATTTCATGAAATAAATTGTTTTGATGTTTTTCTCTTTGTTATGATTTTTTCTTTCGTAGTTGATGACGTCACTTTATCGCAAGGGGAAGTTCATGTCTAAGATTTTTGATTTTAAAAAAAGCGTTAAATTTCACAAATACTATTGACGTTTTTTATTTTCTGACTTTTCACTGTCTTTCTCTAAGATAATTCGCTTAAAAAGAATACTTGAATCCAAGTTGACCAGATTTCGATCAAAGTTGGGGAGGTTTAATTTCGATTCTTTCCACATTCTTTTCTCAGCTGGGATGTTGAGTCTGTCCAGTAGCTTTGATGTAAATTCAGGGATCATTGGTTGCATTATTATACCCGAAATTCTCAATGATTCCATTGTTATGCTAATGATTGTTTCCAACTTTCTGGTTGCGTGTTCATTGCCGTTTTTTAACTCCCATGGTTTGGAAGATTCAAAGAAATTATTGGCAGCATGTAAAAGGGCAATGACGTTATCTGCAACGTGATGAAAGCTGAATGATGTATAATTTTGATAACATTTTTCAGAAACTTCTGTCTGCCTTTCAAGCAGCACTTTGCATGAGTCCAGTTTAATCAGTTCACCTAATTCGTCCGAATGTATTTTCGGAAAAATTTGCTTTGGATTAAGACTTTTTGCACACGCACGTGATAGGAGATTTCCGAATGTATCTGCTAGCTCTGCATTCAAAATTCTTATAATTTTTGTATCGCTGTAGTCTGAAAGAAAATTTGAAGCAATTAATTGCATCATTGAAGAGTGAGCAACTTACTGCCATCGCTATGTTGAACACCTTCACGCAACAGAAAATATCTAATGCCTTCCATGGTGTATGTTTGAGCTCTTTCTATTGGATCGATAACATTTTGTTTGCTTTTTGACATTTTTTGCCCATCAACAGTCCAATGTGAATGCACAAGTAGCTGTTGTGGTGGTTCGATTCCAGCAGCAATAAGGAAAGCCGGCCAGTAAATGCCGTGAAACTTGAGAATGTCCTTTCCAATTATTTGCATATTCGGAGGCCATAAAGAATATTGTTCGGGGTACCCGGAAACTGTCAGATAATTTGCAAGTGCATCAAGCCACACGTAAATGTTTTGTGCATCATCTTCAGGCACTGGGATTCCCCATGGCATTCTGGCTTTCGGTCGCGATACTGAAATATTTGGCAATTCTTCGTGCAAGAGATCAAGAAGGATTTTGTTAAACTTTTTTGGCGTAACTCGATTTCTAAAACATGAAACATGCAGCTGTAATAATCATGGATTTTTTTTTTAAGATTGGGTTATCTAAACTTACTCCTGCTTCGCCCAATGTAAGACATCATCCTGATACTGACTCAGCCTAAACATATAATTTTCTTCTTCTGTCCATTCGACGGGATGACCAGACTCTAGAGAAATTTTTTCATCATTTGGTCCGATTTTCAGTTGAGACTCCGTCAGGAAAGTTTCATCAGAAACGCAATACCATCCTGAATATGTGTCCTTGTAAATGCTATCATTTGCTTTCAAAACATTCCACATTTTCCATACTGCTTTCTTGTGGCGATCTTCTGTTGTTCGAATGAAATCCGTGAATTCAACATTGCACAGTTGAAATAAACTTTTGTATTTATTCGAAATGTTATCGCAGTATGTTGAAACATTTTCATTGTTCTTTGTTGCCGCTTGTAGTACTTTAATTCCGTGTTCGTCGGTTCCGGTACTAAAGATATTGTGAGTGAGACCAGCATTTAATTTTTGAAATCTATTTATTGAGTCGGCGATTACAGATGAATATAAATGTCCTAAATGTGGCGCTAAAACGAAATGATTTTATTAATTTCCATGCTTTATCAATGGAGACTAATGATAACTTACATGCGTTGGCATAATAAATCGGTGTCGTAATGAAGAAACCATCGAATTTGGTAGAAAATCTTCTTACAATTTTTGTAAACATTGCAGCAATTGCACAGCGCACGGCACATGCAAAAAAAAAAATTCAAATTACAATTTCCGTTAAATTTATTAAATAGTTGAGCAATCTGACTCGCATATTAAAATGATCTTCACAGAGCATTAAATGTGTAGTAATAAAATTACTGTGACCCAGATAATTTTTTGCCTTATCATTTACATTTGTTATTGAAATTATAATATTTCAGTTCCATTCGATCGCTTCAACGAAAATCATTAAAAATATTTGAGCCTTAAAATGCGTTTTTGTTTTTTGATAATAATATTTGCTGTTTTCTTCATTGTTGCAGCATCAGGAAGTTCTTTACTTTCTGCATCGGATAGTGAGCGAGACTATTGGGAAAATTTTAAGGTTACAATAAGTTTACATCTGAGAAATTTAAATTTCAAACTAATCTTGAATTCTTAGAATACTCATCAAAAGACGTACAAAACAAAGAAGGAAGAAAAATATCGCTTTGAAATCTTCAAGCAAAATGTCGCTAATATTTCCGAGCATAATGCAAAATTTGAACGTGGGGAAGTGACATACAAACAGGGATTAAATAAGTTTAGCGATTGGACGAATGATGAAATGAAGCAGCTGCGGGGTCATCGACCCATCAAATCGACTTAAATAAATTAAATTTTAAGCGCATTTATTATTTGTTCAGGGCAATTCATGTAAAAAAAAGCTCAAAATAACATTAAAGTTATGTACATGAAAAAGTTTGGAAACCATTTCTTTGCTTTCGCAATCGAGTCAATTGAAAGAGATTTTGCAACTGCAACAACAACACATAGAAGTTGAAGATTTTTATTTTGTGTGGTACAAAACTTCTTTGAATTTTAACTTCAGTATCTTAAGAGATTTCGTCGGTGAAAGTTCACTTTTTTTTCCAAACCTTCAGCACAAAATGAAACTTTCAGTGATCATTGTTGTTGCGGCAATTTATTTGTTGCATTGTGTAGCGAGTAAAAGTGAAGACGCCAAGTTGTCGGAAGAATGGAAGAAATTTAAGGTTCGAAGTGAATTTTGAATAAAATTTTGAAAGATCTCTTGAGATTCTTTTTTTTTTTTTCAGATTGATTTTAAACGCAATTATACAAATGTCGAAGACGAAACAAGATTTGAACTTTTTAAGGATACTTTAGTGCAAATTAAAGAGCACAATGAGAAATTTAAAAAGGGTCTTGTGGACGTGGAAGCAAGACTTAACGATTACAGTGACTGGACTGATGATGAGAAAATATCAAAGCTCGTCGGTAGACAACTGTAAAAGGTCAAATTTCCTGATTGTAAAAAATGTTGCATTTAAGAAATAATAAAGAAAAGAAATTACGCAATCAACAATCTTTCTTTTACCGTCTTTCTTTCACTTATATTGTTTCGTTGCAAAAAAAAAACTTAAGTACCTTTCATTGTTCGTCGATGAATGAAAGTCAATGAACATTACGAGCATTTAATGAAGTATAATTTTAGATGAATTTTAAATTACAGAAAGAGCTAAATTTGCAATGAGTTATTTAATAACTTTTATTTCTTTTGACCATCAACTTACAAGCATCTTGCGAATCTATTGTTCATTTATATAAGAAGAAAGAAAGAAAAAGATCTTTTAAATAATATGTTCAGCTTTTATTTTCTTTACAGTTGACTGAATCTACTAAATCCCTAATCTAATCGGAACTGTAATAACTCTCTCAGATGTATAACAACATTCTTGTCCTCCTCCCTCAACACCACCCACTGCCCAGCATAATAAAAAGAAACATGAGACGAAGAAAATGAGGGAAAAAGGACAAAAGTCAAAATAAATAATGGTGCTCAAATTATGTCGTTCGCATTTACGTTTATGTGTCAGCGTGTGTGAGCTGTGAGTGACCGGAAGCTGAACAGAAATGTGAAGACCAGAAATAAATCAGCTTATGCCTTATCTCTTATTCGAATGGTTCCATTCAATCAAAATCAATAACAATTGTGGAGCTTTTATGGCTTTTGCTGTTGCTTTCGTCTGCACTCTCGCAGCATTTCCTGATGAAAAAAAAGGACAAAATAAAATACATTATTGATGGTGGATCCATTTAGGAAGAAAAAAAAATTATTATTTGAAATTCATAAAATGCTTCATACCATTTTATGCTGTTGATCGTTGATTTCGCAATTTACGAGCTTTAAACTACGGAACTTTACAAATCGTCCCATAATATATATTTCCTTCACTTTTGTTGTCTCCTCTTGCCACCCTTAAAACAACCATTGAATAAATGTGCCATTATTTAGTGGCATCGTTTCACTAAATAAATTAAAGCGAATGATAAACTTTCCATGACACTTCAAAGTTTTACTCCACCATCACCCACTCAACCCATCGTAGCTTTTCATGGATGCATTAAAATGATAATGCGTAAGTCACGTACTATGAATTATTCTCAAGCCATTAAGTTTCAATAACTGGGAAAAATGGCAAACATTGCTGTATTATATAAAGTTTTTGGTCGATTTGGAGCTCGAAAAGATAGCAAATCTAATTAATTAACCATCCATAGGATAGGACCAAACAATTCAGGCATGTTTTGCCAACATCAAAATTTTGTGGTGATGTTTATCGAAAATTAAACGTCAATTCGAGAAAAACTTCATTTTATTGTTATAAAACGGCGCTATCATCATTAATATACGAATGAATGCTTTTTATGAACAATCGTTCGCTGATAAGATAACGAAAAAAAAAAAAAAAACTTTTCACATTTATTTAGTCACTCACTAATCGATTTTATTAATATGAAGTTTGCCATTGTGATTTTAGTGATTTTTATATTCGTTGCATTAAGTGAGCAGCAAAATGTAATGCTCTATGCTATTGGAAAACGTCAATTGGATGATTATTTGATAACAATTCAAAGTAATCGCTCAACAGTGTATGAAGAACGTCAAGATGCCATTGGACTACGAGTGAATTATGATCTTGGTGAAGGTTATTGGACGATGCTTGAAATTCAAATACCGGAAGCATTGAGGTTAAACAGATACAACGCAACGACGAATCTTAATCATCATAAAGTTGATGTAATAGTTTTCATTTCGAATGCTACGGAAGCAGCAATTGATGTCAAAATTTACGGATATGATTATGAGCCTGGCGCTCCATTTTTGTAAAAAAAAAAACAATTTCGATGTAAAAATCAATTTAATTGAATAAAACAAACATCGTGCGCTGAATTTTTGATACAGTTAGTGAAGGTTTTTGTCGTTGATTTTGAATTCTTTGCCGGTTTCTGTGCATAGCTCATGTCAGCGGAATGTCAACCACCACCAAAAAAAAAATTGTGAAATAAAAAGCAAATTGCTCGTGCAAAATTTCTTTTTCTCCCATCATGAAATGAATGAAAATCAACGCGCGAGAATTTCGATAAATTAAATTTATTCGTTTGTCGTATACAATAAATGAATTGCTATGGCATTATGTTGAGAAATATTTGATAGGGAAACCGTTGACTTAATGACTGCCAAAAAAAAACAAGAAATTCCAGGTGCAAATTGAGTGGTTCGTGTTGACAATTTAGATTTTCCTTTTTTTTATCATCATTCGCGTGATTTTTTTTATTTTTGGTGGCGCAATCAGGAAAAACTGAAATCCTTTTTTTTCCTATCAACAACAAAAAACGTTTCATTTTATCTCACAATTTGGTGTCGCAGGGAAAAAAAGAAACTTTCAATCGTTTTTAGTTTTAGTGCTAATCGATGGCGTGTGAATTAAGTAATGAAATATTGAAAGCGTACGGAAATCAAGCGCATAACTTTTTTTATTCAACTGCATTTTTTTATAACTGTTCGACGTGCCAGACTGTCGATGGCAAAATAATTGCGGTTTAAAAACTCAAATCGATAAGTTTTGTGAACAAAAAAAAAATCACAATTTTATCGCAATTTTCGATGAGAATAAAAAATGTTCACATAAATTTTTTTTTTATGATTTAATAAACACATTTCAGCTTGTGCCTAATCAGCAAAATTCCTGATTTTTTTTGTTTTGGCTTTTTTTTATTTAACAGCCATCGAAAACTCATAAATCTCATTTTTATCATCGTCCATTAATGTTTCCGTTGTTGTTCAGTTCACGGAACCCGCTGAGGTCATCATTCAATTATTCCGTTACCACAATAATTAATTCCATTCACTTGAAATTGATGCACTTTAATTTTCAAAATTTGATTGAATAAATTTAAATTTCCATCACATTTCGCCAAAAAGGTTTCGTGAAAAATTGCGCTTAACTCCATGAAAAGCTCTCCATCAGAGAGAAAGAGAGAAAGTGAAATGACTTCGTTTTATATTAATTTTGAAATTGAAACAAGGATCCACGCCATCAAAAGAATCCTTTTTTCGTATTATTCGTGAAAGAGCCAAAAATAGACAGAAAGTCGTAAAACACAAAAAAAAGCTCTTCTGTCGAAATGAAATGCGCATTTGCATGTTGTGCGAGTCAGCTCGAGTCAGCATCAAGCAGAAATGATTGGGATGAGTGCAATAAAATTAGTTGAATGCAAACAAACTTCTCGCTTTTTTTAATCTAATTGATTGTGTTTGTAGAGCAAACGAGCACAACCCAACAAAAGACAAAAATGCATAAAATTTCAAAAAATAAAAGCACAAAAACTTTTCACGAGCTACAATTAATTGCTGTAGAAAATTTATTGACGGACATGCCACAAAAGTTGCTTCTTTCGTCTCCTCTTAATGTGTTCTAAATGGCACAATTTGCTGAATCACATCATTCCTTATTCTGTGCGCGGCATTCCACTTTCTATCTCTCTATCTCACTCCTTCCCCACAAAATGATGAACTTGAAGATTTCCAACTCACTGTGAATAAGCAAGAAACATTCATCTTCAAGAGAGACTTAATTAAATTACACAATAAAATGAAAGGAAAGTCGCTAAAAATGAAACAACAGAAAAAAAGCCAAAAAAATAACGATAAACAAAGGAGCGCAGTGCGGTGCGGTGGCAAAGGACAAAAATCTGTTTCAATTAATATTGCGTTCGTTCGTTTCGTCGTTATGTAGTTAGTCCCAAAGATTTATGGCCATTCGTTGTATGAAAGCATAAATTCAACTGTCAGTTTATGATAACGGAAAAATTTCAGTGGCATATTTTTTAGTCGTGGCAATAAATTAAAAGTCTGATGAGTGTTTAAACTTATGTGTGTGCGCACCTCCCTATGCCGCCCCCTTTTATGTAAGCTTTTCCCAGTTCAGCTTCGTTGACAATTTAACTGAGCTCCTTATCCTGAGGAATTATTTTTTATACTGCTAAACCACACTCGTTAATTCTCTGTGGTCGTCATTTTACGATTGGCAATTCAATTGGCTGTTACCGTGCCAGGTTGATACTGCCCGAAATAAGTTTTTTTTTTTTATAGTCATCATCATAAAAATTCTACTTGACTTGACAAATTTCATCAAAAAGTTCCCCGCTTTCACTCTCAATCAATTTTACCAGAATGGAACAGCTTCGGCATATTTAAAACAATTCCTAGATTCCAGAACATTGGCTGCAACAAAAATTTTAATTTTGTATCAAAAACCACATCTCGACCTTACACTTACGCACATGTGGGCCTTATCATTCAAGAAAAATAAGCTCCAATTGAAATATTTCTTGGTTTTAAATTGAAATGTTAAACAACATCCAAATGGCTGCTCTGGATTTATGGTCAGGAAACAAACAATAAGGCACCATATTGAACTGAAAACTAACTATGTGTATATATATATATTTGGCAAACAAGCAAAACCTTCTCCAGTCCTCCCATCATAAATATTCTTCCACCATACTCCCCCTCCCTTCCCCACATCATCATCATTCAAACTTATTCGACACAATTCTTTCGTTACCTTTTCGATTCAATATAAATCTTTTTTTTTTCTTTCTAGTAATGCTTATCAACAAAATCTTATTCAACATTATGTTTAAACAAACACACACAATTCGAAATACGAGAAAGCACGAAACGATACCAGTGCGGAACTTAATCAGAATTTATATTTATTTATTTTTAAGTTAAACATCTCACTCTCTCTATATTTCTTTTTCTCTCTCTCTCTCTTGACGCCAACTAACGCCCGAATATTTTGCCGATTTTTTATGTGGTAAAAGTGTTTTTTTAAGACCAAAAATCCGATCAAGTCATAAAAAAAAAATGTTTTACTGGAGAGCGAGACGCGAACGACCTGAAAGGACGTGAAGAATAAAAAAAAAAGAAAGAAAGAAAATATTGTGAGTTGTGCGTTGAAAAATGTTTTTTTGAGAATTTATGACTTTTGCAGAAAAGAAAACAGCGAGCAGCAGCCTTTATCTGATCATTTTTGTGTTTATTTACTAGGGCAATAAAGGGCTGCGAGAGTACATACACAACACACTGGGCTGGAACACCCCATATCGCAATACAAAAAAGAAGAAGTTAAAAGACATGTTACTAAAAGCTCCCAATGGCAAAAGCTTTTAAATTAAACTGTCGATATTTTACGTGAGCAGCTCGTGCTTTGCTGCTGTTGTGAACATTCGATATTATGCTGCTAAAAAGGTTCGTCTATTTGCCGCTCGATTTTTGGGGGAGTCGGACATGAGTGAGGAGTGTGGAGGGGGTTGCGAAAACGAAAACGCGTACTGCAGTTCATGTTATTGTTTCGCATAAATATTCAAATGTGCTCTGTGTGCTACTAAACACTGTTTGCGAGGGCGGAAAATGCTTTTAAAAAAATTGATCACTGATTGGTAACATGCAAACAGAGATAAGTCATTTCATGCATAATGAAAGCGGATATTTTTGAGGCAACGAAATAATTTGAGCGTGTTTTAGGGAAAGCGATTCCATTTCTTGAGATTGAAATTTGTTTATTTTCTACTGAGAACTTCGAACCCCAATTTTTGGATGAATTTAAAATTTCTATTGAATATGTTCCACTTTCCATAATGTTTCTTAAACCAAATTAAATTTTATTTTCTGCATGAAAATCGCTTGAAGAATAATTTCAATATGTTAATGCATGAATTGCACAAAGAAACATTAAAGAATAATTCAGGTTTTTTTTTTGTTGCTGGTGAATTTCCAATTTGAATCAATTTCAGCTCCAGCGAATTTCGAAAGCGAACATTAAAATGAGCGAAATGAAACCTTGAGTAAGGTCAAAATGAAATAAAATAAAAATACCATTTACCTTTGATCATTTTACTCAACCAACCAAGTCCAGTGGCGTAGCCAGGAAAACTTAAAAGTTACAAAGCTACATAATGAAACAGTTTTTAAAATTTCCTTGTTTTGAGGTTTCTTTTTGTATTTTCGCCACCCATACTGAATACGCCACTGTAACTATGTTATTTATCTGAATCCTACTTGAGGGTTAAGTTCATGTGATAAAAAATAAATAATGGAGCTTTTATTACTAAAGCATTTTTCATCCACACACATGAGAAAAAAGGTGAAATTTAAAGCCTTATCTTCTCATACTATTACGACCTTCGCTCTCTTACTCTCTCTATCTCTCGCTTCTAACGAGTGAAACGAAAGAAGCTTGGAAGAAAACATCGGCTGAAAATTATGTATAGTCAATAACCCTGGCTGAGTCGTGTCTCAGCTTTTGCGCAATATCCAAAAGCTCGCAAAGCAACGAGAGCATTTAATAGTTTGCTATCAGTCAGTGTATGAGAGAGAGAAAAAGGGAGAGAATAGAAAAGCATAATTTCAATGGGCACACACAACACCCAGTTTCAAATCAAATTTTCTCGCGTCAAGACGTTCATTGTGCATTGCAAACGCGATCCGTCGCGGCGAAATAATTGGCGGCGACAACGTGTTAGAAAAACAACAACAACTAAAAAAAAGAAAGAAGTTTAGAAAAGACATAGAGATAAGGCGAAGAATTTATTTGCACGCGGCAAGGATTAAGTGGAAGAGTGACAAACCGCCTTGAGCGGACACAAAAATATAAGAAGCCGACAGTTTTCTTTTGGTTTTGTTGGAGCATAAATTTATTTATGGCATACACATAGTGCGGATTACTTTTGGATTACTCGTACGTAGCTCGTTTTTTGAAACAGACGGGGCGAAACAGTGACATGCCGATTTGTTTATTAAGAAAACATTAAACGTTCCATAAATCCATCGAAACGTGCTCTCGTGTGCGAGATGTGGCGACAATCGGTGACACTGTCAGGTGAAAATTGGATTTTTTCAGTCTTCTTCATATTCGAACGATCTAATGCACACACAGCGACACGCATCTCATGACAGGGTTTAAATTAAATTTATGTCCTGCCATCGACCCTCAGACTAACGTCAATCTAAAGTAGCTCTTGCATATATCATAAAGCCATAAAAATTAATGAGACAGAGGAATGAAATCAGGGAACTTTCAATGCAACGCTATTCATTGTAGCGAATATTTCTATGCTTTCCTGAATATCATTGACGAAAAAAAAAAAACTGAAATGGAATAAATGTTGTATAAATATATGTAATTTCGAGTGAATAGATTTCAGCATCGAGCTAAAGCCGAAATTGGAAATGATAAGCCCCAAAGCGACTTTCAGGGGGAAGCAAAAGGCACCAAAAAGGGGAAAAGGAGAAACATTTTCCAATGGCAATGAAAATTTTGTGGCTTTTATGATTACACTCGATTCGGAGGTTTCTCGGTTTTTCTTGTGCTGATGAAATGGCTCAATGAAATAACTTTTACGCGCGTGGGAATGTTTTCATTATTAGTTTGTGGTTCTCCATCTATTGAGAGTAACATTATTGGATATGAACATTGTTTCTATCGTAGAACCTTCCGCTATTAACCCCTGAAATGAATTTCGAAAGGTACAGAAAATCGAGCAATGAATTGTCGAGAATTATTTTTCTGTCATCCTTCGGTATCCGGGTTCTGTTTTTTCTTTTTTTTTAATTGAGTGATCCATTCGGTTATGATGTATCATCGGGAAGATTGCTTTGCATTCTTTTTTCGACTAGTAACATTAGGAAAGGCGTTACATCTTCTGAATTATTCATGAGGCATGAAGCTTAAGGGAAAAAAGAAAGAATTTTTTTGCTGTTCTTTTTTTTCCTTCCAAACTTTCTTTATTTTATTATTATTTTCTGTTGTGTGCTTTTCATATCGCTTTGTGACCCAAATATATTTCCCATCGCCCGAGCTTCCACGCTGAGTTACACATTATGGCACCAAGAAATTAAAATGTAATCATTTGCGATTCAAGTTGTGTGTTGCGAAACGTTCATCGTCTGCCAAGTAATTCCTCAAAATACTTATAGCGTTTGTCAGTGATGACAAATTCCTGCGCTTCTGTGTGTTATCAAAAATTTGAAAGTAATCAAAAAGCTCTCTCGTTTCTTTTTCCATTTCTTCAGGCACATCCGGATGTTTTTTTCCATTTTCAAATTTCACGTCATTTGCCTGAACAACATTTATGAATTTGCACCAACGCCAATATATGCCAAAAATGTAAGAATAAGAAAAAAGAATGAGAAAATAACAAGAAACATGAAATATAAACATTAATTTGACGGAAATATTTCATTACGCGCTTCAAAAAGTTTACCCATTTCCGATTTCGTAAATTATTCATAAGAATCCTCGTCTCGATGGCAAAGCAGGCAAAGTTGATGCCTACTAAACTTGAAAGTTTCATCACGCCGACATTTCACATTAAAAATTAAATGCGGCAACGAGGTTTTTCATGAGAAAAAAAAGATACTAAGAAGCAAAAGCACAAGTCAATGTTATATATAACACAACAATCATAGAAAAGCTCATCCGTAGCAACAATCAAACCGATGAAGAGTTTAATATTTTGTTCCCTTCTCAACCGAAAAAAAGGGTTTTAGAATAATTTCCTCTATCTTTCATTTTGTTGATGTGCCACTTTGGGTCACAACAGAAATTAATTAACCCCGTTAAAATGATTTTGAAAAGAGCCGCGTTTTTTTTCTGGTATTCTCTTAAGTGTCCTTGCTGCTGCTTTCACCTTTTTTTTCCTTTCCTCTCCACAGCAACGATAGCAATAGCAAAAAAGGGAAGAAACTTCGACTTGGCTTGAAAATGATTCCTGGGTATAAAAAAAGATCAAAATTGAAAGCTCTACTGAAATATTTCAATTTGAAACCTTTTTTTTTCATTACGCTCCGTATTTTATATTGTTATAAAAGCTTTCAGCTAGCAAAAAAGAGATTTCCGGCATGCGGTACAAACATTTGAAACTGGCACTTCACTGATAACTGAGCTGGAAATGTAAAGAATTTTCAGAAAATTGCGAATCCATGCTACTGTTCAAAATCATCATCATCGCAGTTTTGCTTGTAAAAAGCTTTCTGAAAATGTACTTTGTATGTTTGAATGGCAGGTAAAAGACGGAATGGCAAAAAAAGGGTTTTCAATGGCGGTGTAATTTTCATGCCATACCCAATTTTTTCAAAAGCTTCACCCTTCAACTACTATACGGTTTATATTAAAAATTTGTGCAAGAAGCTTTCACTCTTTTAACTCTAGTTTTTCCAAAAAAACAAAAGGCAATTCATCGCATGTCATTTCATCGCATGTCATTTTATCGCAACGATGTAACATATTTTCTTTCAATATTCATTTTGTACTACGATTTCTCAACATTTCATTTCACAATTTGTCACTTTAAGCACTGTGATGAGTTCTCCTACGATGGGAACGTTCATCATCTTGTTGTTTAAGAGATATGTCGATTCTTATGTGTAACATTAATTTTGTCCCACTTTTGTTGCACGATTGAAGGCAAAAGGAAAAAAGGGAACTCAACGAAAAATTATGTGGATTTTTTTTCTTTATAGGATCATGGTAGAAAAATGCCATTTCCACAAATAGGATAAAGCAAAATCCTGGGAAAACTTCCGCTTTCACATAGCAAAGAAAGAATTTGAAAAAGCTTTTTGTGAAATTGTGCAATAATTTTTCGAACATGTAAAGCTCATTTTCACAGTAAACTCCCAAATGGATTTAATAACATAATGCTGGTCACATAGTCGTCGCTTCAACCCCCAATCGACAGCATTATTTATTATGCTAGTGACATAGTGATAACAATATTTATTTTACTCACTGTCGATAGTCGATTATTTATTCGGCGTTTGTCGGCATTGTCCAATGACGTCATTCCGACACATTCACAATTAAATAATAGAACGTGTCCCATGAAATTCACACTCGTCATCACTTAAAGGAATCTCTTTTTATCTCTCCTCCTTTCAAGGCATATTATTTATGGTCACTTCAGCTCTACTCTCACAGTCCGTAATTTATTAATTTTGCCATGCTCCCTTTCATCATACAATCATTAATTATTCAACTGTCGTCGTTCGTGCTTTTTAGAGCTTTCGAGAGCGTGTGAATTTTTTGGGTCAGATTTTTGCGCCACCGTCTACAACCTCCTCTGCCCGCCTTTCCACTCAAACATGTCGAGCGAGAGTCGTATTTGCATAAGATGAATACATATTAAAAAAAAAAAACAATGAAAATTCAAAAACAATAAACCATTGCGCCCTTATAGAAAAAGCACCAAAAAACTCTCGTTCTGTTTTCGACCAAAGCTTTCTGTGAATAAAGCTTGCCTCTACCGTAAATTGTTATTTCAATAACATTTTGTAGTAATCAAAAACCTATTTTTCAACTCACAAATGTAGGTTGAAATTTTCACTAAGCTTTGTCAATAAAATGAAAGCTCAGAATATGCTGAAATGCTCAATGTTTTTATGTGCTTACAGTTATTTGCCATTATAAAGGATTATGTGCGCCAAAATGTTTGTTGAAAAGTATGTGAAATTAAAAAAGTGTTCGCTCGTGTTGTGAAACAAAATAAAAAAAAGAAGCAAAATCATCTCAAGGCAGACAGCCAGCTGGAATTGAAATTAAAATGAGCGACATGGGAAAACAGTGATGTAAAATATATTGTTGAAACATGATGATGGAAAATATTTTGTGATAACAAAATGTAAATTTGTGTATCTGAATGCTTATGTGCGTATAGCAGTGCATCATTAGGATTTTAATAACTTGAGCAAAACGGCAAAGCGATTGTGTGGGAACGCGCGCACTGTGGTTTATAGGCATGTTGGAAATACGGATTATCATGTTCTGGTTGCCGTCCGTACTACTAGCAATGAATTCAGGTAAGTCGCTATGGGATTTTTACATTTCAATAAGCACAAAACTTACCGTGAAATTTTAATGAGATATCTAATGAGACTGTCAGGAACTGCTGATGTAAATATTATGGTAAAGTGGATTTTCCGGATGGAATATTTTATGGAAATTATTGTAAAGTTTCATTTGGAAAATGTTTCTGTCTGTGTACTTTGCTATGGTTTCTGTAGATATTCTTGAACTTTCTTTATTATTCAACAGCTACAAAACTTCCACAACAGATTTTTATCAATTTTCCAGAAAAAAAAGGAAAAAATGCACTCAAATTAAAAGTTTAAATAAAAAATGCATAAAAGTCAGCGTTCCATTTTTTTACAAACTGTAATTTTATGAAATAAGCTCGTGATCAAGTTTAAAAAAGTGCAGAATTGTGCAAAAAAAACAGAGAAGTTTCTGGAACGTGAAATTCTTTTTTTCATTCATATTTAATTCCTATTAATAGCAAAAGCTCATCCAGCGAATTTCAATAGAATTTTCCTTTCAAGTGCCTCCAACGGAAAAAGGAGACCGAGTTTCACTTTAGTATGTATAGAGATGTCCTTCGGTTGTATTTCTTATTTTCCTTTTTTATGTCCTTTTCGTAAAAATTTATACATTTAGGTTAAGGATCCATCAATAAATAACGTCAAATGGAGGGAAGGGACGAAAGAACATGAAAATTTATTATTTTCAATTAACTGTATCACGTTTCAACCGTTCCCGAATCCGATTAAACTATCAATAAAACATGCTCGTAAAGCGTATTTCGTTTCCCAGCGTTGCGCGTTGCTGTTATTGGGATTTTTCTTTAACGCCGTGAAGTGTAACCTGAGCAATTGAATGAATAAAATTTGCTTTTTTCTTCACAATCTTCAAGTAAAGTTGCGTGCTAAAAATCCATATCAGAGAGCAACGATGATGTTGATGGAAGGGCAAAAGAAAAACAAAAAAAAGTGTATATCAGCGTGCAGTAAACAGAATTTTCCATTCCGCTTCATTTCAGATAATAAATCACTACTGAACAACACAGATTCCAATATCAAGCCCAAAGTGTGGGTGGAGACGGGACAAATGCACCAGCGATCTGAAAACAATGTAGATAATGAAAATGCTATTTTAGATGATAATAATGAGGTTGGTAATAAATCATATTGTTGAGTGAGCAATGAACACACATCTCATAGCTCATATATAGTAGTAATAGGAAGAATTAACGAGATCATCGAAAGAAAATATCCAAAAGTGTATATAAAATTTTAAACTATAACGGGACGACCGGCAGTCTCTGATACTGAAATGTTTATGGGCAAAAAGTACTTTCCAGATGCTATCAATGTTGAGTCTTAATTTATGGTTTTAATATAATGTAAAGCAAGAAAGTTGTAGTAGGAGGACGGTACGACACTTCAATAACAAGTCGATTCCTTTTGAATCAAATGTAATTATAGTGTAGTGAATTTTAGATATCTAGGACACATTACAACCTAGATTATAGAGAATTAAAGCACTCTAATAACTCATAATTAAGGGGAAAATAATTTAATTACAAGTGAAGTAGCTTTCAACGACAAAAACGGTAACTTTTCCTATGTACAAAATGGCTTAAAACTTTTCAGCCCTCATTAATAAATATCCTTAAAAATTTAATTATTTTCATACTGTCTCTCGCTCTCTCTCTCTCTCTCTTTTACACTCAAATTTCTCATCGCCTTACGATGTTAATTAGCTGCTTCTTCTTTTTTTCACATTGCTTCTGTTTCTCGTCTGGGGCGCAGCACAAAAGTTTGCCATTTGACACAGAAAAATAAACTTTTGTCTTCTTATTTTTCCTTCAAAGCGACTAATTACATTAAAAGTGAACATTTCCTGAACTCTTTATCAGCGCAGCAGGATCGGGCCATTCCCCCATGTCCCACGACCGACTGCTAAATGAAGAAGAAAAAGTTCCATTTTTGCATTTTGTATAACAAAATTTCTCTCAAAAAGAAATTATCGAAACAGCAACATGAAGACTCAAAATTATTATGCGCAAAGTTTATCATTTTTACAATCAATTTGCTCAGTTGGCAAAGGACGAACAACGCTTCGCTTTTGTGCTGCTGAACGAAGAGCAAAACTTTGATAATTTGAATATTTTTAATTAAACTTTTTTCAAAAAAAAAGAAGAAAATGAAGGGAAAGGAAATAAATGAAAATTCGACAATTGAAAAGTCACAGAGGTCGAATAAGAAGCGATCAGTTCAAACACGTGGCTATCGTTTTAAGAATCATATCTCTAGAGTACTCTGTGCATTGTCACAAAACGAAATTTTATTTCCAGACACGACTTGTCGACATTTTTGCACAACCACAAATTTTTTAGGCATTTTGGAAAAAAATTTCATTATGCAAAAGCCTTTTTTTGCGGCACTTCGAAACAATACAACAACAGCATAAATTGTGGATTTTTAATGCCGATATAAACAATTCAGTTTCAGAGCGGCAGATGAAAAAAAAAACGAAAAAAATCGATTATTTTCATGAATATTTCAGCGGAAAATTTTAATTTTTTGGCCATTTGTGGCTTAAGAACCGCCCGGCGTGCATAATATTTTTTGATTTGTGGTCGTCTGCTGGTGACTTTGATTAGCGATAATTATTTCCCATCGCTCTTCATATGCCTTCTCTCGCCTCACATTAATTAATTGTACCATCATTTCTATCTGTCTGCAGTTTATGTCTTATAACACATCAGTCCAATTGGGCGGCACTGCCTTTCTCGTCTGCAAAGTGGCGCCTGGTGTTGAGTCAGTAAGTAAATTATCATATCATTTTTATATATCATAACTGTCCCAACATGTCACAAACAAATTCAAATAGCGAAATATCAAATAGCCCCCCATCGAATCATCCAATAATTAGTTGCGATCCTTTTTGTTTTGCCCTCCTTTCACTCATTCCATATTTGGGTTTATCATTTACATCGCTCCCATCTGGCATTCGGGTACTATCATAACCCACGCTTTATGTCCATCGTAAGCTAAAATGAGATGATTCTTTCAGACGGAAAATGGAAAATTATTTTTCTTTCTCTTTTTCTTCTGCAGCATCATTTAAATTCAGTCAATACAAATGAAAATTAATGACGGATCCATTATTTTCAGTAATGTTTTTATAGAGCAATTAAATTTAAGGAATTGACTTCGAACATTTTCTTCCGTCGTTGTGTCTTGATGGCATCCAATGACACTCATAGTTCGCAGTACATGAACCAATTCAAGCAACTTTTCGTGTCGTCTTATTTTGAAACTTTTCAGATCATTGACTTTATTGTTTCGCAATCATTTGTTATCTCTTACTCTCTAGAGCAATTCATTTTATAATATACTTTGTTTGTTTCAATAATATCTAACATTCAATATATACATGCATAACATTTCAATATTTTCAGAATCAGGTTTCTTGGGTGCGACGAAGGGATTGGCACATTCTATCATCGGGTGATAGTTTGTATACGAATGATGCGCGATTTGTGGCCACCCATGAGCCCACTCAGAGCACATACACATTACAAATCAAATTTGTACAGAAGAGGGACCATGGAACGTATGAATGTCAGGTAAGAGAATTTTATTCTTCACTTTATTTATTTTATTTTTGTGTGCATTTATATCGACTGAAGGATTTTATTGTCCCAATTGACAAATTGATTGTCGTTATATAATTTACAAGTGAACCTAAATCACGTGGACGTGCGTCAAATTAATGCATAAGAATTTCGATTCAAGTAATCGCCAACGCATTTGTGTCACACCCAGTACAATGAATACATATCTTTGACAGCGGGGAAGGGGATGAATTTAAGTCAATATTTTAACAGTCCCGCCATGTACACATGTGAGAGCATTCAAAATGCCTTTTATGGAGAAATTTCCAATTTTTTTTTTATTTAGGTATTTGCATGGAAAATGTTTTCTTTTTTTGTTATTCTCACATCAGAACGACATTGAAGTAACATTGTTTGCCTCGTCTTATTACGACATCCACATAATGGAAGCAATTTATTAATTTAATGGATCGTTCCATATCGCATGTCACGGCAGCGCAGCAGAAAAAGAGCTTTCATCGAAAGCTTATCGCTGCTAAGCGAAAAAAGCTCTCAATCAAAAAGAGCCCACAGCATGCGTCTCTCCCTTTCTCAATTCGCGCAATTTCAATAATGGATTAAACAAAACAAGGCGAGCTTTACTTGCGTAATCAATTATTTGTTCCCTAAATTGTTTCCACGTTCAGGCGGCTCGAATTTCATTGTGAAACCGGCAAAAATCTCTTGAATAAATTTGCAAGAATTTATATATTTGTCGCTTCTAATTTTAAACTTTATCGATGCTTTCGCTTTACCAAAAAAAAAAAATGATTTCGAATTTCCGATAAGAAAAGTTTTCTTCTTTTTTTTTTTCTTTATTTGCACAAATTAAATTTTCAATCAGCCCTTTGACATTATCAGGCATGTACCAATAGATTTCGAGAGAAATTTTCTCATTATAAAATCCATTTGCAAATGTCGAGACCGAGAGTGATGTAGATGAAAATACCTGAAAACATTTCTAACCTCTCCCACATATATAGATATAATATATTTCACACTCTTTTATTGCCGTTCAGGGGTTGAAAGGATAAAGAAAGAAAACGAAAAGAAAAAAAAAACTTCCATCCAAACATTATTGATCATCAAAAATTTAAAAAAGAAAAAAGAAAATTTTCTTCATATTTGAATTTTATCAGTATTAGATGATGAAAGCAGAAGACACGAATCATATTTTGCTGACGTACTGCAATTTCTGTCATGTTCATAGAGTTTAATAGATTAGTGAACGTGATTGAACGAAATTTAATCATGAAAATTGTCATTTCTAGAAGTGAAAAGATCACAAGCAAAAATTTAATTATGAATCTATCATAATCTATGCAATCACAAAATTTCACAAACAGCAGATAACATACTTTTCTCTCCCCAAATGAACGTAATTTTTGTATGTCTCCGAGGAGCAAAAAGATGATAATTTCTCGTAGCAGCATCAGACATGGAGAAAATTTCGGTCAAATTTTGATGCAAATTGAAAAAATATTTTCCTGTTTTTTCCTAATGGAGAGGAATCCCATGATGCACGAAATTGACTCATTCACGTGATTTACGGAGAAAACCTACGCTACCTAGGAAAATTCCGAAGCAATAAAGAGGAAAATTTTCTATAAATTTTCAATTGAATTATTTTTTAAATCAATTTTTTTCACTCACCTTCTCACTCTCAGCTGTTCATCAATCTAATTTCCATTTTCCATCATTTCTAATTTCATCCAGGTGGCGACATCGATTGGCGTTGTATCGCATCATGTGAGCTTACAAGTTGTCGTGCCGGAAGCATTTATTTTAGGCTCGGGCGAGTTGCACGTCGATATGGGATCGGTATTAAATTTAGTTTGTATAATTGAAAAGGTAATTTCAATTTATTATTTGATTTTTCCCACTCGACGCTGCTTCCGATGGTGTCACAAAAAAGAAATTTATGATCGAGAATTTTCATCATCATCATCATCATTATTTACCTTTTTCTCTCTCTTTCACTAAATTTTCCATACACAAACATTCAGAGCCCAATTCCGCCACAATACGTTTATTGGCAACGAAACAGTCACATGATAAATTACGATGACTCTAGGCGTGACATTTCAATTGAAACGACACCCGGACCACGAACACAAAGCCGTCTTATAATACGGGAGCCGCAGATAGCTGACTCGGGCAACTATACGTGCAGTGCCAGCAACACTGAGCCCGCCAGTATCTACGTATTTGTATCAAAAGGTACGTGTTCCTTTTGTCGTTA
This sequence comes from Propsilocerus akamusi, assembly GCA_018397935.1. NCBI lineage: Eukaryota > Metazoa > Arthropoda > Insecta > Diptera > Chironomidae > Propsilocerus > Propsilocerus akamusi. The sequence goes on along the minus strand of CM031468.1, from coordinate 19,146,114 downwards.
TCTTTTCGTGAACAAAAAAAAAATATTTTGTGAATGTACATAATTTCCATTTATATTAAAACATGAATGTTACCTGACTAGCGAAAATGATACACATTTTCCGCCTGTCCAACCCCTTCATTTCTATCTTTCTATAGTGATATGCGAGTCTTTATCACGAGCTATACATGTACATTAAACAACGATGGGAACACACAAACATTTATGTGACCATCAAAAAGAGCTTCACTTCAAGCAATTTCCACAAAATAGCCGTTCCATCCATACCACAATCAAATACACCTTTTTTTTTGCTCTCGACTCGCATGGTGAACCATGAAAGTGCTTCGCTTTTGTATATGTACGTACGGTCCATAGCGAGCCTTCATAAAAAGAGACCATTTAAAATCCTCGACAATATGAAAAGGACTCAATTTTCCATATCATACATTAATGATGACATAACACTTTGTGCAACTTTATTCACTTTTTTTTCTGCGTGTTCTCATCGGCTTAATATTTTGTCAGCGAAGAGTTCATTTCATTCTTTTGTCACAAATTCTAATTAGTTTGTAAAGAATTTTCCTTTTTATGGGCTTTTTGAATAAACCCCATCATAAAGAAGTTTTTAACTCGTTTTTTGAGTGACCCTTAAAAAAGTTTACCTTTTTTCGCTTTTGCATATTTGTGAGCGGTGAAAGAATGACAAAAACACCTTTTCCCATAGTCCTCAATTTGAATGTCATTTCAAATGGGTCAAATGTGGACGAAAGCAGAAGGAATTTTTACGAAGATTTACAAACTTTATGTCGCGTTGAATGCTCTAACTGCCGACTATTTTATGAAATCCCTATGAAGAAGGATTAGAAGTGAATTAAATTTATTATATGTTAACCTCAACACATAACTAAGTTATACCAATGTGCGGCTATTAATGAATATTTCATTTTTACAACATTTTTTTGCTTGTTTTTCTTCTGCATCTCACAGGCGATAACACGGCGGCAATAAGAAACACTTCTTCCGAATTTATATGTACCTTTCAGTATGTTTTATGTATCAGTTTAGGATCGTATTTGCTGTCAAAAAGGTAATTTTTGCTGTTTCGGGCTTTAGCCTCGAGGATTTATGACGGACACTTTCCGTTCATTTTGGCGCGTGCATAAGCTTTCCAAAAAAGCTAATAAATGTTTCAATTGATTGTGTCCCTTTCAACAGATATGTGTGAAATCTACCATAAACTGTTTTTTTCTCGCTCTCTCGGCCTCGTCGTCAACCGACGACCAAAATGAAAGCGACTTTTATATTTCATCCATCTCGCCTCGCCCCAACACTCAACAATGAGCTTATTTTATGAGGCATCAATCAAAAAGACATATAACAAATAAAGTCTCACCCTGCTGGTATCAGCGTAATTGGCTTTCATAGAAACACATACCGAGAGTTAGACGGATGGCAGGCGAAAAATGGAATCTCGCTTTTTCTGGCAGTTCAAAAAAGATTGAAGCAAGAAGAAGTGACGATGGGTGAAGAATAGTGAGGAAAAGTAAATATCATCTTTTGATGGCCTCAGCAAATCAGCACGAAACTTTGACGAACACGAATGATAAATCTAATGAAGGACGAGAAAAAAAGTTGCCGAAGAAGGAAAACCAAAAGAAAAGAAAGAAAAATTCCATGAAACAAATTTTCTCATTTTATTATTGTAAGAAATCTCATTCGACGGGAAACAAAACTAGATTAAGCGCCAAACTCGATTATACGACTTGCAAGTAGCAGCAAAAAAAAAAGAAACAAGAAAATTTCACAAAATTGTTGTATATTCAATTTAAACTTGTATGCATCTCATAAGAGGCGGAAGACACTCAGTTAACATTTTTCCTTCTTTCTTTTCCTTTTAAACATTTTCTCAAGAATTTTTCTGTTAAAAGCCAATTAATTTGTTTCTTTAATAAAAAAAAAAAAAAAATCCGCCGATGGCTTATTTGCGACACTCAAGTGAAAATAAAAATTGGACTCTTGGAAAAGCGCTGGGAAAAATTTTGCTCTCTTCATTTTACAGCACTTTTTTTCATAAGCCGAAGACGATTGAGCGAGGAAAATGGGTTTCATTGGAAAATTGTTAAAAAAGATAAAAAAAAAAAAAAAAACATTTTTCCTTTTTTAAATTTTAGCATAACGAAAAAAAAAGTTCATTTTAAATCTCTAAAGGAAAAGCATTCGCATGTAAAATTAAAGATGCTCGTGCCAGAAACGTTGCTGAATATGCATGAAGTGTGGTTTTTCAAGGCACCACCAGAAGTTCACCATCATATCTGATTGTATGAAATGAAAATTTCATATATTTTAATGAAAATTCAGTATCAGGAACTTATTCTATATCTCTCTCTCTCACTCTCCCAAACACTTTCCTGTATACAGCACTGAAGCGGTCCATAAAAATAAATTTAAATTTTATATGTTTGTGAGAGAGTACGCCCAAGACACGAAGAAATTGTAGAAAAATCCACAAACAGATTATGAGAAACATTTCTTTATTTCATTTTCCACACAAGTTTTCTTCTTTTTCTTTTTTCTTTACTTATTTTTCTTTTATGTTCGTCTTGCAACATACACTCCGTACGCAAATATGAACATCTTTTCATTAATTTTTTATGTTTATTTAAACATCATAACATTTTCCTTGCAAAACGCTTTGCTCTGGTTGTATGTTGAAGCTTCTCATATTCTTCCCTCACCCATCATCATGCATGCAATGACTTTTCTAGAACCAAACAATGCCAGAGCGCAGATGAAAATGGATTTAAAATTATTTCTTGTCGTCATTTCATTTTTCATGGATATAACGATAGCGATTAAATTTTCATGGGAAATTTCCTTTTTTTTTAGAGAGGTTTGAGTGCCATATATAATTTGTATAACAAAACATTTTGTTACTGATATGGGGTAAATTTTGATAACTGCTGGATATGACTACATGGCTTATTCTGATGAGCTTTTGATTGAAGATGAGAAAAAATCAAATGTGACAATCCTGTTGTGTAAATTTGTACATGTAAATAAATTATTTAAATTTGAATTTCGCCAACACAAAAGAAAAGCGATTTTTCATAATTGTCTTCTCTTCTCTCCGTTATTAATGTAAATAAACGATGCGACATTGTGGAACCACAAAGAATAAAAAAAAAATAATGAGAAATAAAAAGTTTTTTTTTTTTTTTTTTTTTTTTTTGTATGAACTCCATTCTATCACTTAGAAAGCACAATTATAGTTAGATTTTAAAATGTTTATAAAATCTCTATTAAGATGTTTGTTCGTTTTTAAGAAATAAAAAACAAATGAAAGAAAAATGTTTTGTTTCTTATTTGTAAATTTTTAGATGAATAAAAAAAAAACACAAGTCTCGAAATATCCTCAAATAAAAGTCGTATTTTCATTTTCCCTTAAAAATCATAAAGAAAAAAATATTAATTAGTTTCCTTCATACACACACACGAGAGAGAATAATAATAATAAAAAAAAAAACTTTTCGAGATGGAATTAAAATCTATGAGAAAAGTTTATCGTCGTTCAATTTTAAGGGTATAAATTAATTAAAGCACGAGAAACCCAAAGTTTGAACAACAATTTTGGTAAAATTTTCCCATTGGCTGACCTTAGAGAAATGGAAGTTCTCCCAGAAAGCTTTTCCTCCCCTAACAACAAAATACTAAATTTCCTCATTTCATGTTTCACGATAGAAAGCACACAATTTTGCTCCTTATCTACCTGCTCATGGACCCCGTTTTATCTTTTAAGCACTCGAGTCTGGCGTTCAGTCCCAATAAGATGCTACACGCGGTACGGCCACAAAATTCAAAAAATTTAACAAACATTTATGGAATTGCGTTTATTTCCATCCGGAGGCAGACAAAAACAAAAAAAAAGGGTAATGAAGTGGAAATAAAATAAAATATTTTCTAAAACTCCGCATTTTCCCGAAAATTGTTATTAAGGCAGAAGGAAAAGAAAAAAAAAAACTTTTATTTCTATGCTGCGTAACAGCCAATGAAAATGTTAAAAATTTCAAAAATTTCGTATTTTATTGCGTTGAGCGAAACATTTTAGGTAAATTGAAGACACTTAATGATGGGCGGCGGTTTGAAACGGCAAATGAGATAGAAAATATATTTATTCAATGGAAAGCCTATCAACATTTCAACGGAATTTTCTTATTGCTGTCAAGGTTGAATGATATAAAATAGCAATGAAATAGATGTCGGAAAATTTTATGCATTAAAGTTAATAAGATAAATTAAATTGCGCTCACGTAGGAAGACACTTTTTTTTTAATAATATTGAAATGTTTCCATGTCTCTTTTATGCGGGCATTAGTATTTAATATGATTATTTAATTAAGCCCAATTTACTTTTATTGCAGTCAATTATGAGCGAAATGTTTCACATGGCAGTCGTTTTGCCTAGTTACGGACGACTGATAATGGCCCACAATGGAAATGATTTTGTTGGTGTTTCAACATTTTTTTTTTTTTTTCAATTTGTTCTATCATTGGAAGTTGTTTATGGGCTTTTTTTTATTTCTTCATTAATATAATATAACACGTTCATTTTATCGTTTCGTTTTGAGAACACAATTGTCACCACATAAACTGTCAAAATTTATATAAATGTAATTGGAAATTTACGAAAAAAAACGTCAAATGATTGATCGATGCCAAAACATCAAACATGTGCTCCCTTCCGCTTCCTCCAATATTTCGAATATTTATATTAAAAGTCAAGTTACCTACAGTTAAATCAATCATTTATTTTCCTATTGAATCATCAAATTATCAACAAAATGACATATTACACATGCTCAATTCCATCTGCATATTTCTGAGGTCGACATCAAACCGAAATCTTTATCAAAGTTTTATTTCTTTTTCATCCCTTCCATGTTTCAAGTTATTGCTGCTGCCATTCCTGCTAAAGACTTTTGGCTTGGAATTTTATATATATGTGTGTGTGTTTGTATAAAGAGCATCATAATGGACCTTTTATCTTTAAAGACGACCCAAAAATATCATAAAGACAAATTTTCTCATCCGACATATTTTTCACTATGGAGGGAGGAATAAAACCTAGGAAGGAAAGAGATGCTGAGAAAGAGGAGATCCACATTTGACCCGCACCAGCCATATACTAAATGATTTATTTATTGATGAAGACCGGATGAGCTCAGGCTTCAAAAACAGAACCTTTTCGAAATTGCTATCGGTGAACGTCGGTGAGGGTGCGTCCTTAAACATTTGTTTACATTATCATAGGAGAATTTTGCTGCTTTTGCTGTATTGTAAAATATGAATTATGCAATTAAATGTTTTTTTTTTTTTTTTTTTTCCTTTATTTCAGGTTAATTAATGAATCCACAATAAGAACAAACAAATGAATTGGTAGAAAATCTTGTTTGCTCATAAATAGTAGCCTAAATAACGAGCGATTTCTTTTAACGATACACAACAGAGAAATAGAAAAAAAAAGCTATAGAATTATATTTTCTGTTTCAACTTGAAGTCTGTCAAAAGATTGGCAGTAATCAGATCAATAAAATGTTTGTCGAATAACAAAAGAAGAGCAAAAAAAATCGAGAAGAAAGAAAACTTTTGCTACGAAAGAAAATGATTTCTTCAAGCGATTAGATTACGTAGCTTCACAGATATCGTGCAAAATCATGCCAATTATTTTTCATTCGCCTCCACTCTTCTTGATAGATATATAGGATCGTTTAGATGAAACAGCAAACATGCGATGCGAACAGCAAATAATTTGTTAGGTGTATTGAGTGCACCAAATATGATTAAGCTTTGATTTCTCACGAGAATGTATCGCGTTAATCAGAAGTTTTAATAAACGTTCCGTGACCTTATTGTGTATTTGGGCCCGAGAAATGAAGGCAAGAAAAGAAAGAAACTTTTTTTTTTCTACCGGAAAAAGGCGTTTTTGGTTGGTTGCGGCACGTAGTGTTCTGCAGAACTCTCACTTCAGCAACTAATTGCTATACATTCAAACCTATAAAGATATTCAATAAAAATAATAAATTGATTTGCAACTTTTTTCGTATTTTTAATCAAATAGATTGCAATTATTTGTGTAAGCAACAAACTTCAATTAATTAGATTGAAAGGAACGTTTGATTAGGTTTGAGGCTGTCGAAATAAGTGATGATCCCAAAAGAATAAAATGCTTATGATTTAACGAAAATCCCTTTTCAAGGTCTTAAAAATATCAGCCATTGAACCGTCATTTCCGCATGATGATTATGATGGAAAAGAGTAAATAAATCCATAATGCATGTGCGAAAATGCTAAATTGGCAGCTATCAGTAATTCTAATGGAAAAAAGCTTAATGAATTGCTGATGAACTGCCAACGGAGTTGTGTGTGCGTCGCAAGCGTGCAAGAATATTTCCCGTTCAATGGCGCTGCCGGCCGGATATTGAACTGAATGAATAACGATTTATTTTGTTATCTTTCATGTGCGAAACGCTCGCAGTCTGATGAGCATAAGAATCGTTTGGCAGTAATTATGTGTTATTTTTTTCTTATTCTTCCATCATCGGCTTAGACGTGCTTTAATTTCCACCCGCAACGATATTTTCTTTTTATGAATAATGCAAAGCGCTACCAAATAATTTAGTTTCGGCAATCTTTACAAATTTGTTGCAAGCACGAAAAGCTTATTTTTCTCTTTGCGCGAACAGTGAACCCAGAACGGTATCCAATGGAGAATTTTTCAATGTCGATTGTAAGAGAAGGGGAAAAGAAAAGTTATGAAGCCAGCAGCATGCAAATTACTCGCTATAATGAAAAATTGTTACCCCACCTGGAGTTCATTTTCCATCAGGGATTTTAATGCAGTGAAAGAATTTTTTTTCTTTTGTACCACACTTTTAATGCTTGGAAATTAATTTCGTTCGCTCAATGTTGTAGCTGCAAATCGTTTGTTCCCCAGACATAAGTCCATCAAAAAGATACCCACGAATAAGTTTCACAATTTTTGATAATTGCAAATCACATTCACGTCGTTGAAAATGATAAAAATTGCCAACCAAATTGAAAGCAGCTCTCAAGAGGTTCATTGAATTTGCATTCATGAAAAAAATGTGGTAATGACATGCAAATTATACAAGAAGGCGCGATTTAAGTAGCAGCGAGTATACGAATGCCAACAAACGATTGTTCGTGCCGCCCATCATGAAACTGAAACAGGTAGCAACGTGGAAATTTTTTCTTTTAAATTTCTTTAATATTTATTTTTTATTCCCTTTACTCTTTATGTCGATCTCTCTTCATGTCCTCACAAACCTTTTTATGTTGAGTACTTCCCCAATTCCCATAACCTGATTTCTTTTTTTAATCCAAACACGCATACACACACGGAAATAAGCCTGCATACAAATATAAAATGCTCGTATGATGAAGGGTGTGAATGAGAGAGCTAGGGGATGAAATTGAAGAATGATCAGATTTCAGGTTGATTTTTTGGGAGAAAATATTTATGAGCCTTTTAAAGCTATTTCAGTTGTCTTCTGAACGTTTAAGTATCTGCATCATGTCATCAACATCATCAACAACATCATCAATAACATCATCATCAGAAATTTTGTTGTTGCCCAACAATGAAAATCGTAAAATTCGTAAACCAAAAATAGAAAAATTGCGTCGATGTCGAATAAATTCATCGCTTGAGTGCCTGAAGGGGATTCTCCTGGAAAATATTATCAACATTCCACCGGGATCACGACCAACGAAACTTGAAAAGGCAGATATTCTAGAAATGACCGTGCGATATGTTCAGATGTTACACGAAAAATTATCAATCGAAAATGGAAAATTGGAAAAATCATCGACGGCGATTGACGCAATAAATCAAAAACAGAAACAACATCAACATTTCAATCACAATTCAAGAGCCTTCAGCAATATCAAAAACATTTTAGTGAACAAACATTACGAAAACAATGCACATTTCCACAAAAAATCCTCTAGACATCAAAGTTCATCGATTGATAAAGAAAATCTGATCATTGAGCATCACTGTCACGGTGGAAAAATTGAAAGCAATCAAGCGCTATTGAATGACCACTGGAGACCATGGTGAGGAGATTCAATGAAACGGAAATGAACGGAAAGTTCAACAAAGTTGGATGGAAAGTTTAAAGCAAACGAAATCGCTCTTCACGGCTTTATTGGATTTAAAAGTTTTATTTTATTTTTTTTTTTGCTTTCTTTATCAAAAGTTTATAGGCAAAAATAATTTTCCTCGTTTCAACTTTTTATTTTTTATTTTATTATTTCTTCGTTGATATACATTGTGAGCCTATACTTGTAACAGGGCTGCTCATATTATTATTGATGTTAAATTAAATATATTTTTGTTTGATGTTCAATATATGACTTCTCTCTCTTTCCAAAACGCGCGTTTCACTTAAATAAAATTTCTTCTTGTTAACTTTTGCAAAAATTGTTTTGCAAATACTTAAAATATCTTATAAAAAAAATAAAAAATGTTTTACGCAAATAAAGAATAATGCACGAAAGCGATATTAAAAAAAATATCATGAGACTGTTGATTTCTTCGAAAGAAATTTATGTTTCACATGAACCTCAATTTTTATGTTCTCACGACGTAAATATGGAAAAACATGTTTCCATCGCATTTACCGGAAAAGAAAAAAAAAATGTATATGAGCCGCATGTCAAACTCGAACGACTCTATTGAGGAAAATATGTAAGAAAAAAGGAAAATTGTGTGTCAGAAAATCAGTAAAGATTTTCCAGTCAAATGGTTTTCCAACAATTTTTTCTTTCCTTCCGAATATTGCTTCGCTTAGTCGACATCTTGCGAATTTTCCCATGCTCGATGAAGGCAAACACATGCACTCCAATTTCAGAGCAAGGACAAGAATCATTTCAGGCTTCAACAAACCACATCAGTTCGAGGCTATAAAAAGAAAATATCGAAATCATTTTCAGTTCATGCTTTCCTCTCTGATCGCTTCGGGAGTGAAAGTTCTGAAGAATTTTCGGAAAAACTTTTCTTTTTTTTTATGTCTGCAGCAAAATTGAATTGTTTTGACGTGGAAAATTTCTTTTTAAAATGCTTTTGAAAATTCTAATTAACTACAAATTTCAGAAGCATAAATACATGTATGGTGGTGGACCACACATCGACCCTGAAGCTGATTCGTTTGTGTGTGCTCAAATGAGTAGCCACAACCATGAAGACGATTAAAGGCATCTACTTAGAAGAAATCTTTGCCACAAACTTTAATTATCTGACCGAGGAAGAAATTTTCATTTTCATTTCTTAGGAACAGGAAAAACCTCAAGGATTTGTTTGATGTTATATGATGCATGTCCTGGGAAAATGGAGAAAAACCTTTTCTTTCCAAAAATTTTCTAAGTTTGAACGTCTTAAAAATTTCTTTCTTTAGATTATTTTTGGGTTTTCTTTGTTTTCAATTTAAATTATGTTGTCAAAATCATAAGCCTAAAATATTGAGTTGAGACGTATACGTGTGTGATTGTGTGTCAAGACTAGCAGGATTTCTTTATTTAAATATTTCACAAATGACGTCAAGTGATTTTATCAAATTCATTTTAAGATTTCTGTCCAATTTCCCAAAGAAAAGAAAAATCTTAGAATTTATTTCCCTGTAAACCGCACAATGCTATTTATGGGAAACCTTTTCATTGCTGAATAAAAACAAATTTAAGTTCTCCTTAGATTTGATATTCCGTTTGGTTTAGATAAAGATAAAGATATTTATAGGAATTGAGTTGGTTTTAAGAAAGCAATACCGAACGTGTTTGAATTTGGCTTGGAGGCTTTTTTGAGATTTGCAATGCTTAATTGACCTTTCCCTTCTATTTATAACTCTTTTGAGGCTTAGAGAATTTCTGTTTGAGGTTGCGGAGGTTGCGAAACTCTTCGGTATGGAATTCCATTTAAAAGCAATATTTTCACTGTAGAAGCTCTTAACAGCAAATCATTTTTTAAATTTTTAATGCTCTCGTATATAATATAGCAACAAAAAAAAGATTAAAATTATTTTTGCGATTGTATGAAATAAAATGCTTTTTCACAAATATTGAAAGCGTTACGTGAGTGTGTATATTCTGAAAGCTTTTTCATGCTCCATTTAAGCTTTTGTGAATGAAAACATATTATTTTTCGCGCGGAATCGTGAGATCAACTGTATAATGTGCTCATCAGCCCTTAAAAGTGATTTCCATGTGCGGCTTTTAACAATGGAACCTAGAAACAAAACGCTGACTGGGATTATCGTTAGGCTACGTTTGATCTTTCGAACAGTTTCGAAGCGAAAATAAACAGCGAGTATAAATAAGACATAAACAGATAGATTAGTCACAGCCGAATACCTTTGAAGTGAACGAGATATTGAGCACTGATGTGGAGAGTCTCTAACAATAAAAAAAAAAATCTTCCTTTTGATGCTCATCTTAATCCTGATTCTGCTTCAGCTTATTTTCTGCAAACTCTCGCTCATCGTGTTCATTGCTTATCAAGAGAGACATTCTTCAAGAAGCGGCACAAAATTGTGTTACACATAGCCGCATACAAAATCTAAAATCTTCACAGTGTCGACCGATGGTTGATCCGAAATTGTGCAAGAAAATCCTACCATTGAAATGGCCTTCATGGAAAAAAGGGGTTTATAAGGATTGAGATTATGAATGCACAACATATTCTCCTGTGCCGATTGGAGAGCATGAAAAAAAGAAGAAGAAAAAAAAAAATTATGAAACAGATCTTTTGCACACAATAAAGCAAATGACCTTAAGCTGCTTTGTAAAAGAAAAGCATGTTTGCAAACATTGAGATTTATTTACAAATTCCTCCGTTGCGGCTTTTGCTTCTTATGGATTTGCACAAATAAATAGTTTTTTTTTTTTTTGTAAAAGTGCCGCTGTTAGTTGGAGCTTTATATTGGTCTTCAAAATTCCTTTGGGACAATTATGGACAACGTGCGTGCGGAGTTTCGAAGCAGTCAAGATGATGGATATCTTGAAGTTTTGCAACTCTTATCTCTATGAAGATGCCTAGAAATCAGTGTCGGTATCAACATTTTTGAACATAAAATATATTTACGACATTATAAAGCTGAAGAACATAAGCTTCGGAAGTAAATTATCGTTTAAACGAAAATATTTCTCGTACACATATGCATACCTGAGAATATCCTTACGGTTGTAACAACATTTTTGAATGAGTTTGTTGTTCTTTTTCAGGAATTTATTTCACGTGATTTAATATCAAACATTTTCACAATGTGCGAGCTTCATTTTCAAGATGGAGGAAAATATTTTGCACATCTTATCAGACCATTTCATCTCTCATACGCTTTCAGTCCAATGAACACAATCAAAAAGAATGAAATTCAGTAAACATGTCTCGAGTGTTTATCGTCCATTATGTGTTGATTTTTGGTGATTCACTTCAAAGGCACTGGACCATAAGCAATCATCTGTATCCATCTCACTATCTGTCTGTCCGGTTTGTTTGCTTAGATACCTACCTACCTTCTTTGCTCATTCTCACATTATTTTATTTGTTTTTAGTCTCTCACTCACCGTCCAGAAAAAAAATAAAAATATCGAAAGATTAACAACGAGAGAAAAGACGAGAGATAATCCTTCCGCTTGTGTTTCTTTAAGATTTTTGGGTTTTCCCTTTTCACGATGCTAATTGAACCATGAAAATTTAAGCACTTTCGAGCACTTGAGATTGTGTTGAAAAATATCTCTCTAGAGAATTTGTCGATTCGGTCGATTTGCGCTATCAACTATGTTGTCCTCCATTACCGCTCAATTTGATGCTTCAGATTTTGTTTCAATATTCGTGAAATTTATTGAGATAGAAACGAAGAAAGTGAATAAGATACGCAATTAAAGACACCTCCGCATCTTCCTATGAACATTATTTATGAAGGAAATTTCGCATCGTTTATTTAAATAGCTTTTGCCAAACTTAAGCATTTAAATATGGATGAAAAATGTTGATTAATGAATAAATCAGCAATTTTATCAAAAAACACATCAAAACTTGCTGATTTACTTTGCGTAAAATTCTGTTTATTGCTTTTAAAAACAGAAACCAAAAAACATAAACGGACGAAAAAAGATTTTGATAAAACAATAACATAAATATAAAGCAAAGGCGGCTTTAAGAATGAAGCCAACTCAATAATTCACCAAGGTCTCCAGTGACTTTCCAACATTTTTCTTTCCTTCAGGCACGATTTGTGTTTGAGACGATTTTTTATCAAAGCATTTCGTTCGTCGTTTGGTTTTCGATTTTCATCATTGTCGGTGTAGTGGAGCCAGGTTTTGTTGTCACAATCAGCGTGTGCTTCATTATTAAGTCGTTTGTTCATCAAAATGTTTGTGATGTTGCTGAAGGCTCTTGAATTGTGATTGAAATGTTGATGTTGTTTCTGTTTTTGATTTATTGCGTCAATCGCCGTCGATGATTTTTCCAATTTTCCATTTTCGATTGATAATTTTTCGTGTAACATCTGAACATATCGCACGGTCATTTCTAGAATATCTGCCTTTTCAAGTTTCGTTGGTCGTGATCCCGGTGGAATGTTGATAATATTTTCCAGGAGAATCCCCTTCAGGCACTCAAGCGATGAATTTATTCGACATCGACGCAATTTTTCTATTTTTGGTTTACGAATTTTACGATTTTCATTGTTGGGCAACAACAAAATTTCTGATGATGATGTTATTGATGATGTTGTTGATGATGTTGATGACATGATGCAGATTCTTGAACGATCAGAAGACAACTGAAATAGCTTTAAAAGGCTCATAAATATTTTGTCCCAAAAAATCAACCTGAAATCTGATCATTCTTCAATTTCATTCCCTAGCTCTCTCATTCACACCCTTCATCATACGAGCTTTTTATATTTGTATGCGGGCTTATTTCCGTGTGTGTATGCGTGTTTGGATTAAAAAAAAGAAATCAGGTTATGGGAATTGGGGAAGTACTCAACATAAAAAGGTTTGTGATAGCATGAAGAAGGAATTGAGATCGGCATAAAGAGTGAAAAGGATTTTTTTGTAAAAAAATGAATCTTTTCACTTGATACCTGTTAAATGCGTTGAAGCTAAATCTCATGGGTTCTGTTCATAAATTTACATTTTTAAGCTACCCGAGCGGCTTCCCCCACAATCAACCATTTTTTCACGTTGAAGCTCAATGGAAAAGCTTTTCTCATTGTCCAGTTTTTGCATTTTTTTTTGTGGCCAATTTAATCGCTTGCATAAATTGAAAGTCAATGTCGAAATTGCGCCAGTTTCAATTCAATAATTTTTTCATTCTATATCATTGCACATTTTGCAGTTTAAGGTCAGAGATTGTTCAGCATGAGTAGCTTGTTAAGCTTCTGGAAAAAAAAAACTTGTTTACACGAGATTGGAAAACTTTTTTTTTGTGTTTGACATGTAGAACTTTATCGGAGGGATTTTGAATGTTTTGCACAGTCGAAACAATAAAATAAAATTCTCTCCAACATGCTTCCGGGAATACGAAAAGCGAGCATCATAATGGTTTGGAATTGAATGTATAGCTGAGTTCAATAACCTTGAATTTTAAGATATATCTTTGTTTGTGAAATCTTAGTCTCTAAGTAGTAAAGGAAATGAAATTCTTTTCAGTTCTCCGTTAGTTAAATAACAAAAATTTATCGAAATCTATAAAGTGAACCGAACATCGTCAGATATTAATGTAAATATTATTGTTTGCATCATAATTACAAACAAATGCAGATATCATTTTATTGGAAGTACTCGTCGTCGTGTATTTTTTTCCAAATCATAAATTACATTTTATGTCAATTTAGCAATATTAATGTTATTTTGTGAACTTCACATTTTACAGCACTTCAATTACTGAAATTCAAGGAGGCAGAATAATAAAAAAAATATGTTTTCCTCTGTCTGTAGCATCAACAAGTAACATCCATTTGCATAACAATAATTTCTCACCGGAAGTTTCGTTTCATTTCAATAACAAAACGAACCTTCCAGTTTCTTATATTGTTATGGATTGCTCATTTTGTTTCCATTAAGATTTATAAATACGTTATTTAAGGCGCCAATATGTTGTCGTGTGTAGTCAGTCCATTTAATAAAAATTTATGGCAAGACATCGTTGATAATTATTAAAAAAAAAAAAACTGCTGTGGTTACCAAGTTTGACTTTTGTTGGTTTTTTTGGTTCATATAAAATTTGCATAAACGTCAACCGATCCATTAGATATTAACGAACATCATCTTGTTGAAGGCTTTGGCTCACCGTTTTAATGTTCACTTTCTCCATACAAAATACAGAGCACCAAAGGCTTAATTTGTTGACTTTATAAAGCAGATTTTTATTCCTTTTGTTGAAAAAATTTAATTCAATTAAATTACGCGTTGCCATGATCAGGCAAAAGCACTTTTGCGATTAGGGTAGTATTCTAAAATGACGTGGAAAAGAAAAGTTTAAAAGTTCAAAACCTACCAGAAAGTTTCTTTTTGTTATCAAGATTCGGATTTGAAGTTGGTCAGACGTCATAGATGTATTCTCCACGATTACGCACCGAAAAATTACGCAAATTTTATTAGGATGAAACCGGAAAAATATTCTTTCGTTCGTTTTGCGGTCTGTGGTGATTTTGCCTCCTCCATCAAAGGTTGTTGCAAATTTATTTGAAGAAAAGAGGAAGAAAAAAAAACATCTCTTTAGATGCGAATATAAAAGCTAAATGTAAAATTCCATACAACACCTCAGTTCCTCGTCCTTTCAAGCTGCGAATAAATTTAGCGAGTTTATGAAAAGTGCCTTCGTGCGTTTAATGATTTGAAAAATTTACTTCGCGAGGAAATAATATAAGAAAAAATAAAAGTTTTCACAATCTGAAAACGCTTTATTCGCGATATTTGCTGATGGGAAATTTGCGTGATGATACGGCGAACTCACGAAAGAATAAAAAAAAAACAATTCGCCAAAGTTTTCTTTCCTCGAACGATAAAAATTTTTATTTTTAAACTACAAACTAATTTTTTTTTGGTGGAAAAAGATGGGAAATACTTTTTTTTACGATAAGAAGAGAGCTTTTACAATGACAAAGTTTATTTTCTGGGTATTTTTCCACATTGCTCTGCACTCAACAAAAATGTTGCTTAAAATTTAATCAGTTTTTTTTTTTTTTCGAGTTGAGTTGAGTGAATTTTTTTTCCTTTTACTGTACTTTGGAGAAAAGCCATTCGTCTGTAAAGGATTAAAAAGAAAGAGTAAGTAAAACGGATTAAAAGAATGTTCTACAAGTAACATAAAAATGTG
Source organism: Propsilocerus akamusi (assembly GCA_018397935.1). NCBI lineage: Eukaryota > Metazoa > Arthropoda > Insecta > Diptera > Chironomidae > Propsilocerus > Propsilocerus akamusi. The sequence goes on along the minus strand of CM031468.1, from coordinate 19,130,732 downwards.
ATGGCGGTTTTGTACATTGTAGGTGGTTTGTTTGCTTTTTTTCCTCATTCACTTAATGCAACAGTTTTTTTTTCTTGGCTTTGTCTTCATAAAAGAAGGAAAACTTTTTCTTTATTTCCTCCCATGAAATTGAAACCAATAGTCGTGTAATTTTCCTAATTTTTCCACGTTGAAATTTAATGATTTTCAATTCACGCATCCCTCTTGTTGTTGTTTAATTAGCGCAGTGAATCAGCAGTCACGTTCAAGTTAAATCGACAAAAATAAAGAATTCCCACTGACTTTGAGTTCATCAACCTTTGATCGACAATCAACAATTTTAATTCCATTAATCAACGGAAGTATTTTGATCCCTTTTTTCTGTATACGATATTATTTTATGACGTGAAAGGTTCAATTGAGATTGGCGCGCGCGTGAGATTTAAAGAAATATAATTTCTCATCCAGTTTCCGTTTTCAGTTTTATCGAAGAAAGTTTTTATCCCGAAAATAATGGGAACGAAGAAAAAAAAAATGCTAATGGCATTTAATGAACATCACGCCGCCCTAATTCCAAAATTCTTGATGCTCATTTGGAGTTTCCGCGTGTCTTCCTGCCTTTCACCTCTTCACGCTCATTGTTAATGTTCGCTCGTCTTTGTAAATTGTACGTTGATAATAATTGTTTCGTGTTGTGTATTATGTTATGTTGTTGGCTTGAATGAGGGATCGCAAAAAAAGAAGTGTCTACATTCAAATGACATTTAAATATCGTCGACATTCACTCGGCAGAGTCTCATTACCGTTTAAGCGGATGCTTCATCAACAAGTCTCATTTACATTACAATATAACCGGAAGTTGCCTTGGATTCTTTTCATTATTCATTGCTTTCTCATAGCCGAGGATAATGCTCAGAGAGAGCAAATAAAATGTTTCATTACCGGTGCGCGCGATTAATAATCAATTAAGTTATATCACTATGGCGATACATAATAAAAAAAAATAAATTGCGTTCTTTTTGAATGCTCTTCACTGAACTGTATAAGAAATCATTGATGCTTTGGAGAACTCTTCGAAATCGAGAATAAACATAACATAATGATAGTTGCCAATGGATACAAAAAAAATTCAGGAATTGGACAGGAAATTCAAAATGTAATGAAGCCAAATATCGTTTCAGGGGTGAATTGACTGATGGAATAAATGACTTACAATTTATTGTTGCTCCATTTTGCCGTTCTCACTTGTTTTCTCTTTGAAGTATTCCATGAACTTAGCTAAGGCAATCTTTTGGGGTTTCTTCCTGGCACTGAAGAAGTGTTTAACCTTCGCCTTGCGTTTCCTTGCTAGAGTTTTTGAAACGTTGAGTCCATTACAACACTTGATAACCCGTTTAAGCTTCTTGCCCATATCCTTACTACCTTCGCCAATAGACTCTTCAGCCAGAGGCTCTCCATTCTTCTCTTCAAAAATTGTTTCAAGAAGAATGGGCTTCACTTTTTTATTTTTGTTATTGAATGTTACATAGAAGTCTTTGACGTCTTTTTCACTTTCGAAACTAAGCTGCACTTGTTTCTTGGGTTTTTGAATTGTGCGCCGATTGATTCTGTGCAAATTTGCATCGGATACTGAGGAATTCCGAAGTCGTCTGTTCGATGTTTTTAGTGAAGTGTACTCATTATTTGTGTTTTCAGCATTTGCTATCGTTATACTACTTTCAGGTTTCTCAATATCAAGTGATGCCATTTCCATTAGTAACGAATTAAGAGCTTCACCCATGGATGAGACACTGCAGCGAAAAAAAAGCCTAAATTTCTTCAATCATCAAAAAAAATGTAAACAAACAAAATGTTTTTACTTTTTACAACCTTAAATTAAAATAATTTTCACTTACAATTATCTGTTGAAGACTAAATATGACATTAGCCGTCTGATGACGAAACGTGCACGACGGGAAAAGCGTTTATTTAAATTTTTATTCGATTAGAACTATGTACATATATATGCGGTCAATCACTGGAACGTATTATTTAGTTCATTATTCCAAAACGTATTTGAATATAACCGTTACACAAATCCATAAACTTTATTTTATCTTAAAATTTTAGTTTTTTTCTATGTAATTGATTATTTAGTTTTTGTTATCGCTTTCTTTCGTTTGAATTGAGTGAGTGTTAATCACTGATGAGTTTGTAACAGTTGATTGATTGACACTACTCGAAAGGAGATTACACAGCTGTACATGCGTTTCACTCAACGGACTTCCTATTGATAGTTTTAATGGACTTCCTGGCTTTCTGTTTGGCGCCTGAATGATATGAAAGATCTGTCGCGAATTAAACATGGTTGCTGATGGTTGTCCAGTTATTGGTCGTGTGACAAGTTTTGGTGATGTTAAAGCTGATGTTAAAAGTGAAGTTGCTGGTTTAAGAATTGTTGATGTAGGAATCATATTTGATGGTGCGATGCTGCTAATGGTTGTGTTAAAATAATGATTTGGTGGATGAGTTGTGAGGAAAAATTGTTTCTTGAAAAGATTTTCTGTTTCTGAATCGGTGCGCTTTCTCTTTAAAGCCTGGTGTAACAAACTCGTACCATTTTCATTTCCGGACGTCTCTGAATCACTAACTTCCATTTCCGGTGTGTTTCGTGATCTATATGATGAACTCGATGGTGATGACATCGCATCATTTTCCTGTTTATTAACGTTAGTTGCATTTATCAATAGACTTCGAGAGATTTTTTGAATCTAAAAATGTAAAGCGTGAAACGATATTATAAAGGACACAAGGGATATTTTTTAAATGTAGATGCGCATGAAGGAAAATTTTCCTGGAATACATCATAAATTTTCTTAATTGCTCACCTGATGTTCTGATATTGTTTCGTCCGTATTTTGTCTTATGTTTTTAATTGCAGGCAGAAAGAAAGTGTCGATGAAATCCTTGACAAGTTCATCAACTTTCTGATTAAAATAATATTGTAAGTTGGAACGTAAAATTTCCAGCGAGTCAACTCCATTTGTCAGCGAACATTGCTGACGCTTCTTCAATCCATTCAGAACATTTATCGCCAAGTCAGAAGTCCTCTAAAATATGAAAAATAAAATTTTCCAAAAATTTTCCTTTCACTTTTTTTTACTCACATTTGTGCAATTTTCGTGGGAATTTTCATCGTCATTCGTGTCGGAGCTGTTTGCTGAATTATTCTTTGATTGAATTACCATTTTCATGAAAATTTCCAATTGTTCAAAAGACAAATCAGTTTTATTTACGCGAAAAAGCTTCTTCACTACAACAGGAAAAACTAATTTCTGCGTAGAAGGGATATTTTGAGGGGAAACATATTCATCCCCTCTTTAAGGATATTCAAAACATTTCGCAAATTGAAACAAGAACACATGTTTAAAGAATTTCATTTCTCATTTTCAATTTTATTGTTCCAAAAAAGAATTTGTTATCATTAATAATAAAAGGAAAAGTTGTTACACAAAATTAACCTGAATTTTACACAAACTTTCCATTCCTTCAAAATTTTTCCAAACTAATTTATTTGGCTTTTCCATTTTAATCCTACATTCATTCAAATATTACAAAATTTGTTTTCCATAGATTTTGTTGTTTTTCTATTTATTTAAATTTTTTTTTTTTTTTGCAGTAAAAGAAAATCTTAAATCACTATTTAGTAGATTGATACAAATATTATTCATTTCATTTTTTTAAAAGTTTTTCCTCGGCTTTCTTTTAGTTCCTGTGCTTCGTGATGGTGTTATATTGTTACAGCAAAAAGATGTCTGATTGCGAAACATTATTTTTTTTTTTTTTGGTCACATTGCGGATTTATTTTATGTGGATTTTATCAATTATTATCAGTTTTATGTACGGTCCTTATTTGACTAAAAAATCTGTTGTGTTAATTATCTAATTATAATATAACAAATATTTAAAGTTTTCCACTAAACAGAAATTTTCGTGCAGTATATGCAAATAATTTTTTTCTTTGCTCTCAGCATTTATTTTTCTTTCTGTTGAGTTAAAGTTTTCCCTTGTTTATCATGTTAATAGCTTTACATAAAGTGGCTGTGGTCTGGTCGATGAAAAATATTTGCTAAAATTTACAGCAATATCAGTGGACGCGCCACTGTATTATGAAATAGAAAATTGATAGAAGCGCTAATCAGGAGCAAAGCTAATTCACAATATTATAATAAATTTGTCCCATTCATTTATAAGTTTAATAAAAAGACAATGAAGTTTTTGCATCATACTTGTTTTTTTTTGGGGTTTTTAAGTGAAAAGTTTTTTTTTTCTTGTTACATTTAATTAACTGCACCTTAATAACTACTTATGGAGGATAATTCAATGCTGTCAGTGACGTTAACACTCTTTATTTCCATTTGTTTTAATAGTTTATTAAATATTTTCATTAAATAAAATTAATTCTTTTTTTTTTTTTGTCTCATTCAATTGGTCGATTTTATAATCTTATCAGCTCTCACTGCAAACGATTCGGGTTCCTCGATGGGATTTTCTACGAGGTATTTCAATGTGCGATTAAAAGAATTCAGATTTAGGTCGACCAATGAATGTATGAGAGTCACACTTACATTACTAATTCCATGTGTTCATTAAGCATTTAAGTTGTTATCAATTGGTTTCATGATCTCTCACGTGAGGATATGAAAAGCAAAACATATTATTTCGAACTGAGTCTTGTGACAAACTTTTCGCAAGGGCCTTTGTTAGTTATTCGTTTAAGATTTATTCAGAAGATAAAAACATTGATCATCAATTTGTTATCTAACAATTAATTATTAATATTTTTCCCGTGTTTAGGTTTAGTTTCATGGCAAACATTTCTTTTTGTGGGGAAGGTCAGCATAATTTATATGAATTTGACAAACTGATTTCAAACTTCATTTCTTTGTTTCTTAAGTGTTATTAAGAGTTTAAGGAGAGGATGTCCTTCGTTTTGGTGTCATTATTATTCTTATCCAAAAAATAATATTATTTAATTGAATCTTTTTGTTGGATTGTCTTTTCATTCTACAAACACAGAAAAACACATTTTAGATCAATATCATTTTAATGGTTCAATTAGCGTGAGATATAATTAAGAGAATGCTAATTTCACGAAAAGATTCATTAAATGGTTGCATGTGTTGTGTGTGCAGAAAGCATATGAACTGTTAAGTGTAGGTTACGGGATCTTTGATATGGAGATTGTTGAAAAGGTGCACTTGCTAATGCATGAATTGCATGGTTGTTGAAAGTTAAAATATTTTGGCAGATAATTTCACACCAGAAAAATGTTTGAGCTATTTTTGCGGACTAGAAAACGGTGCCAAGGCAGACAATGGAAGTGAATGTAAAGAAATTTCAGGACAGATGAAATCTTAACACATTGAGCTTTAAGTAATTTTCGTCAGCATTTTGGTATTTAATTCGTATTTTTTTTTTTAAGGGAGCCAAGAAAATTTCCATCGATCCATTTCAACTCGTAAATCATCATCAGAAAAAAAGTGGCCCTCTCTATTATTTGACAAGGTATCAACTAAATTCACGCTAGCTTAACTTAAGGATTAGCTTGTATGTTTTTTTTTGTGTTTTACTTCCAAACTTGTTTGTTAATAGTTGCACGACAGGATTTCATGCTGATATAACATAATTTATATCCTTAATGTCTAAAACAACGTTGTTTTTTTCCAAGAACTTGCCCCTACGGTTTGTATGTCTTAAATCTTAATCATCATGTTTGTAAATTAAAAATATTTCAATCATTACTGTCAACAATCATCGTCTTTGTGATTTCAAGCTATGTCCGATTGTGTGCCAAGTGCTTCTTCTTCATCATAATCGTAAAATGTTTTTTTTTTTTTTTTTTTTTTATGTAAAAACTTGCCTTTTGTGTGTGTATGTGTGTCATTTGTTTGTTTTTTTTCTTTTGTTGTTGCTGCTGTTGTTATTATATCTGAAGAGCTTAAGCAAAGTACATGACTTTTTTGGTATCAGCGTGTACAGTAATGGCACGTGCCATAGCACCAGGTGTTCTATCTTCGGAACAACCACTTTGATGTGATCCCTCACCAGAATCGTGCTCTTTCTCAACGAGGTGATATCTTAAAAAAATAAGATTTTGAAACAGGTTACTGTAACATTCATGTGGACAAATTCACAATAATATCTCACCTGGCTCTGAAGGCTACCAAATGGGCATAATACGCTGGTGCAGGAATGGAAACGGAGCGTGTGCATCGCACATATGTATGACACAGTTGATACGTCAAGCATTGCAATTCATCCGAATCAAAGTGATTATCATCCCATAAAACATGATAATGTGATGGTCGGCTGGTGCCCTATAGCAAATCAGGAAAATAGTAATTTATAAATAATCCAATCATTAACAATCAATATTACAATCATTTTACTTACTTGAATACCTTGATGACTGCACAAATAGAAATCAAATTCTGTTGGATGAGTTATACCAACATCAACTGTTGTACCGGCTGGAATATTTCCAGATTTGCCACTCTGTTCCTTCTTGTCAGCGCAGAACAAACGCGTGTGATGTCGTTTCTGAACAACTATGAATGTAATACCAGGACGATAATCAGCTTCCAATTTAATACAAGCTTCCCGAATTGCCGTCAGTTCATGCTGCAGGATGTGAGGGAATTGACCTTCTGAAACACCATCGCGATACAGAATGATTCTGTGGGGCTTATAGCCGCCAGTAGATTTATAGAACATGACCAGTAACTCTCGCACCATACTGCTCAATTCTTGTATCATTTCTTGACGATGTTGTTGTACTCGAACTGTGGCTGCATAACGTGATGGATGAGCATCCATTGAACCAACGACAGCTGCAATTGATGGCTTTTTGTTGTCTCCAGCTGGTGGGTGTGTGACATCAGCTCCAAGGAATATAACAGGCTCATTGAATACTTTTGGACGAATTGATGGCACCAAGATTGAATTGATACCACCCAATTTGACATTAATCTTTAAGCACAGATTTGATAGCGTCTGTGGCGATGTCTTATTAACATTTTTAGCCTGCACACATTGTGTTGCCATTCCCAAAACTGTGTCACCAACACGTTTTACTTCAGCTGTAAAGGTGATAAAATGAAATTTAAGTGGGAGCACTCATAATAAAATATTAAGATCTAATTTACCATAAACAGGTGTCTTTCCTGGCAATACAACAACAACCAATTGTAATTGATTGAATGAATTTTTCAGATAACGGAACATAGGTTCCACTTGGTCAGGTCCGGTGGCATACTTGCAGAAACATGGTTGTCCGATGATGGGCATTCCGGCGTCATTCGAGATCTTCTGCAACTGCTGGGTGAAGTTTCTCAAAGCATCTTCACGTACTGTACGCTGTGGTGCAAAACATGCGATGGCCCACACACGAATTTCCACACCAGTGAAGAACTGCTTGCCTCTCATATCCCAAACGCCCTGATTGGGCGATGCCAGGCTGACTTTGTTCTGTGAAGACATTGCAACCTTTTCTTTCTTGTTTTATTACAGTTTCAAACAAAAATAATAATTTGATAATCGACATTTTAACATGTCCATCATGAGAATGATTATTGCATAAAGATTTGGAATCAAGAGCACTCGTGAAATAGAGAAATTTCAAATCCAATTCTGGACGATGTCGATATGAGAAAAAATTAAATAAAATAAAATTCAAACTCACTTGTCCACTGATGCTTGAAACGCGTCCCCCATACTGCAATTTTGGCGGCGGCAAAACACGACCACGAACTTCCATCATGTTGTTACTAATAGTGAGCCCGAATTCCTGAACGTATGCGTCATTATTAAAATCAGCACGACGAACCAAATTGTTAATTTCTCGTTCACTAAAATGATCGAAAGATTAAATTGATGTCTAGAAATATTTTATCTTGTGTAACTTACCGATCTGGAGCAGATCTTGCGGTTGCTTTAATCATTGTCGATGTCTGCATATCAGTCAGCTTTTTAATGCACCGTTGACCGGCAACAATATTGCATACCTCCAATGGCAGGTATGTGTGCTTGTGCTCTTGTCCGACTTGAAGACATGGCAAGTGTGGATAGCGCAATTTCATCTTGTATTTATCCAAGAAATACTTTGCGACTGTGCATTCAACCGTTTGTCCGTTGTCCAATTGAAGTGGGAAAGATTGCATTTGAGCTGGACGTCGAGTAACGTTGCAGACACGATATTTACGGCGCATTGTACCACAATGGGTGATTTCAATTTTCAAGCCCTTAATTTCCTTTGTGAATTTGACACGCTGCGAATCGGTCAGTGGTTTACGTTGTTCATTGATATCACGAATATCGAGAACTTCACACATGAATTCAATAACAGGCTGAGCTTTGTAGAAAGCTGTTGCAGATACATCAATGTTGAGCATCATTTTCCATTGTGACGGACGAACACTCTGATGGAAACCAAACCAAACTTCGCGACCACCACCAAGTGGATGATAATAGCCATCCGGGGAGCTGAAGAAACTTCTTCCTACTGGTGTATAAGTCATGCTCGGCAAATGACGCATAACAACATCCAAAGCCAGTATGGCATCATATGGAATTTGTCGTGTACGTCCTTCGAGAGCTTCTTCGAGATTGAAGAGTGAGACTTGTGCGACCCATTTTATAGTGACACGAAAAACGCGATCTTTGCCTTCACCAGGCAGTGTAACTTCCAATTCGACGCGATCATTGCCGATTGGCAGTGGATCGCGTGTATATAAATTATTACGCCCATCAAAGACTGGTTTCAGAACGCCAAAGATCTTGCTGTAAGCATGAACCATTGTTTCAATAATTTCACGATTGACTTTACGTGGACATTTATCGGGCTGAATGTTAATATCGTAGTGATGAACGAAGCCACGTGGCATAGAAATCTGGAAGTGATTGGCACGCAACAAGATCGGACGTCCTTCGCGTCCCAAATTTGGGCGTCTTGGGCAAGTGAAAACTGGCAGATCTGGGGGTGCTGGTGGTGTGGCAACTACACCTGTTATGCTTGGCGTGACATTTCCAGCGGTTGTTGTTGTTGTGGTTGCTGGATTTGTAGCACCAGTCGGAGGAGCTAAACGACACATATGCGAATAGAAAAATTATGTTAATTTAAATTTTCATTTAGTCGTCACCAGAAAGCTAAAAAAGAAAAATTTAAATTAGAACTATTTGCTAAATTAATGATGATTGTGATGATCAATATGGTACAAAAATCTGGAATAAAAAATATATTTATTGCTTTAAATTCAGTTTTACCATTCCCCCAAAAATAGTAAGTGGTGCATGATTTTCAATTAAAACTATTTTTTTCTTCTTGTTTTTATATGTACATATCGTAATGACAAAATGGGGGTAATTGAAAGAGCATAACAACGATGAGTTCATTAAGTCAAAGCTAGGTAGTGGATGATGGTCACATCCGATATCATGGAAAGAGAGCGATGGATTTATGTCTCAAATCATAAAACATAAAATTAAAATATCTCTTTTGATGAATCAGAAATTAACCTGAATTGCGATCATGAGCAGAACAGTCTTTGATTAGGTAGTGAGTGTATTGTGTAGTTTTTGTGTTGTGAAATGATTTTTTTTATCTTAAAAGCGAATAAGGCACTTTTTGGTGTTTCTTATCATTTTAACAAATTCAAATTTTCATTATCCAATGTTTCAACTGAATTAAGATATTATCTCAGTTCAGTTGCGCAATTTAGACTGTACCGCAGTTTTTGTTATACCAACCAATCATCAAAATTCATCATTCGTCGTTCTAGCAAGAACTTTTGCGCAATCTAATTTAAATTTGTTAAATTTATGATTCTGTTTTAATCAAAATTTCGGTTTTTACGTGAAAGTGTATCGAAGCTGGTCTGCGACTGGGAAGGACTTGGAGGCCTGGGAGGCGAAGAAGTCCATGATGATTCTATAAAAAAAATAAGAAGAAAAATTAAGGATAACAACTCACATTCACTAATGTGGACAACTGATAACAAACAGAAAAAAGGAACGAGAAAAACAAACACGTGGTGTCAATTATTCGTTGCGGTTGGCAATTTAATGAAATCATAACTCTTTTTTTCTGGACTGGATTATACCGTTCATCATGTTGGGAATTGCTGATAACAAGGCATGAAACCAAATTTGCTCATAGCGCAACTGATAACGTGTTTTAACTGATAAGGAATCAAAAAAAAATCCCTCTCGTGGCGTTGCAAAAGTTATGTTGGAACGAATGCGCGTTTTTTAGAGAAATTTTTATTAGGTTGACTTTTCCATGAATGAATCATTACCGCAAACGTCATCATCATTTTTAGTCCGAAGGGAAAAAGGTGGTTTGCTGCATAAAAACACCTGTAGTCAAAGTATTTATTTAATTGATCTTTACATTTTTCATCGCATAGTGACGAGGGACGCCTGTTCAATTTTATTATCGACTCCAAATAGGTATCTTCAATAGCACTGTAGCGTTGCGAGGCACCCAAATAAATTATTATGGTAATAAATTCACCAATTGGCAATTCATTTTGCAGTACGGGCAACATTTTTTATAGCGATCATTTAACATCAACAGATACTGGGCACAGAGAGAGAATAAAAAAAAAAAAGATTTTCTATTTTCCACTATGTGTGCTGGAAGTCATTGACCCAAAAATATTTCTACACTGAGCAGTCATCATCATCATCAAATAAATCATGTATTTACAATGTGCATACTTCTTCGTTTGGATAGAAAAGGGAACAAGATTATATTATTTTCATGAAGGGTAGAGAGAGGAGTATTTGGAATAGAGAATGGGCATGTTGTTGTACGCATATATCTAATGATGGTTGATGATGATGACTGTATGTCTGTGTGTTGATGTCTTTTTTAATGTTAGTCTGATGATGGCCCCATTTTATATTTTTTTCATTTTTCACTTCAGTTTTAACTATTTACAGTCCCAAACTATTATATTATTGTTCCCGTTGTGCAGTTGATGTTAGTTAAACCACTTGGCCATTGATTAATCCACACAGAGTGCTGTAATTTTCATCAGCGACATTTCTTTGTATGGTGGTGTTCTCCATCCGTAAAATTTTATTTTCCATATTTTTGGGTACTCACGCTGTCCTACTGGATACATCGTTTAGTTAAAAATATCACACAATGCTATTAGAGGCACAGAATCATATAAAAACACGCGAAATCACAAAGTAAACGGATTATCTCAAGTTTTAAGATGTCTGATGGGCTGTTTGGAAAAAATTTCGACTAATTTAGTTCTAAAGTATCCCCACCAGATGTCGTCACAATCCTTAATGGAGTATATGTCCACTACTTTATAGAAGTGTGGGCATGTTTTACAGAAACGGGATCGTTCCGTTCAGTGCGCCGCAATCAGGAATATTAAATTAAAGATTTAACATGTCTATTCCATTTGTTGGAGCATTTACACGATCGGGTGGCATACAATCTGCCATAGCCAAGCAGATTAAGCTACTCAATTTCAAGGGTGTTAAGCGAGTCACTGTTAAATTTGATCCATTTCATGAGAAGGCAACACCAACAAGGTATGTTTGTGAAAAAGAGGGATGGAAATAAAATTTCCCGATTTTCCTTCTGTGCGCATGCGTCAGACAGTCGAGAAAAAATTTTCCGTCGTCATTAGAATTTTATATTGGTGCTGCTAAGTTCGAAATTTAAGGTACTTTCAACCGATCCCAACTACTCAATTCCCTTATCAAACTAAACTCACCATACGAGTTCTTGCTATTCATAATTCCGATTCCGTTGAGCTGTTGCATATGTGATGTTAAATCATTAAAAGTCAATGGTGGATGAACCTGTGTGGGTCCATTGTCGTCACGATTCAGTGACATGTTGTCAATTTATATGTGATGTATCTGGAAGCAAATAATTATATTAAACATTTTTTTAGAGAATTCCTGCACTCGATTTCATCGCCAAGAGTGACTGCAACAAATCCAAATTGTGCCATTAAAACAGAAATTGTGTGCAATCGAGAATCACCATCAGTTAGTTTCCTGCTTATACCAACAGTTCAAGGTATGTTGCACGTAAACCCTTCACACTTTTCCATTGTGCAGAAATCATTCGAACTATTGTTTTAGAATCCGCAAAAGTGAAAACCATCAAAATCGATTCTGAGAATTTATCATATCTTGAGCTGCTGAGGGTGACAAACGATCACGTGACAAAACTAGCTCCAAAGGAGGATCCCGTCAGCAGCATTAAGACAAAGTCGGAAAAGAAATCCGCAGCAGGTGGCAAAAGGAAGTAAATTGTGATTTCAGTTTAGCTGTTAGTAGTTAGAAACACACCGCCAAGATGATAAAACCAAATAAAGCGCAAGGTGGTGGGCACATTGATTTCATTGAACGCATGTATGCAGACATGCCTACCTTTACTGATATCTTTACTGAAGAGACATTTTACATTTTTGTCGTGTGCTTTGTGCTCGGAACCATTCTTATTGCCTTCATCTTATCGCGCTTTATAACCATCAAACCGGTCGACGAATATTGAATATTAATAAAAATGAAACATTTATAGAAATGCAAAATAGTTTTTAATGCTATGTGACGTTTTAATCTTTGTATAGACCTAGCAGCGTGCTTCGGTTGATGGACTTATACTATAAAAAGAAAAAAAAAAAAAAAAAACAAAACAAATTTCGTATGCTGCAGACGCAAAAAACTTGTTTTCAGGGACACATTTTGAGATTGTTTTTTTTTTTTTTATATTTCGTCTACAAGACGTTGAACACATTCACTTTCGCCTTATGGAGCGTTTGTGAAATAAAAAAAGTTCAAGAAGAAGAAAATTTCCATACATAACATTGCTCCATACCCAGGAAGAGAAAGTTATGTGGATCAAGGTGGATGTTTTAAATCATCGGCTATAATGAAATGCATCTGAAGCAACAAACGACGAGAGTGAGATATAAAATGATTTTCCGGGCATGCGTCGTTGAAACCATGTGGCCAGCAGTGATCATGTTCTAGCATGGTGACGTTGTTTTTGTTTTATTCAAAGCTCTCTCTCCCCCGCCCCTTCACACAATTATACAAGTAAGGAGAGAGCGCTCCAATGTTGATATTGTGTTTTTGATGTTGTTGTTGTAAATAAAATGGAGTCGCGATTTTCAAGTTCAATGTCATGACACAACAATACACATAACAAAATACTTTTTATCTAATGAATTTTTTGGAGTGATGAGTTTGCAACATAAACTTTTAGATCGAGCAATGACGACAAGGCAATACAAATGGGTTTTTAATTTAATGAAATTTTAACTTTCAGACAAAATGAAAAATTAATGGTCTCGACATGGCCAATGACGTAATTTGGCATATTTTGTTGTTTTTGCACTTCTTTTTTTTAAAAAGGGAAAACGAAATGGGAGAGGGAGAGCGAATTGGAGAAAAGATGGGAACCTTGAAAAAGTACAACGCAATTGAAAAAATATTTTTCCCGGCGATATTTTTTTGTTGGAAAAATTAACTTTTTCTTATGCGACACATGATACAACCGGATGGAAAGAATCGTAATGAACAAATTGGTCCGATCAAAAGGCCTTGAAGATGTTGCATAAAAAATTACAGGTGGACCATTGTAAATGGCGTAAATTATTCTAAAAAATCGCCTTGAATCACTCACCTTGATAATTTTTGTTTCGTGTTTCTTCTGTCGAAATGCAAGAAAATGCCTTCAACAAACTTTATACAAAAAAAAAATTAATATTTTGTCAATTGATAAAACTCGAATTACGTCAATTAGATAAATTTTTACTCTCGCAAAATTAAAATTTTTAGTTTTATTTCATTCACTTTGGTGATATTTTCGATATTCTTCTGATGTTTTTTTTTTATCCCTTCTGTCTTTTCTCTTTATTATTGTTTTTATTTTTTTGCGATAGAACTCGTACGTGCATTTTTGAATTTCGTCAATTTTGCTGATAAATTGTTTGTCAATTCGTTACTCCTCACATGGTTGTCGGCAATTTTTAATATATTGAACCACTCGCGATCTGTTTGATGACCAATTCGAATGAATTTCGGTAGTATAATTAACATTAACGAACCTTCAATTGTGTTTCGCATTAACGCCGTATGCCACTTGATTTCGACTGTCGAAATCGCCACGGTACACGAAAAGAAAATCACTTTACATCCAGCAAATAGCACAAATAGCATGTCTAACTTTATATTTTGGTTTGAAATATTCGACAGTTTATTTATGATGTAATATCTTGATGATCTGAAAATAAATGAAATAAAAAAGCGACATCTTAATTTTCTGTCATTTATTTATTCTGTTAAAAGTTTCACTAAAATTTCCATGCGTGATGCGAAGGATTTAAATAAAAATGAGCATTTTTTTTTCACTTTATCTTTAAAATGGAATCTTTTTATGGACTGCTGTTCTATATTAAGGCGCATTTTCTGTTATTTTTATTTGATAAGCATTTTGTTAAAAGTGCAAAAAAGCAATTTCTAATTAGCTGCTGACTGAAGCGAGTTAAGAAGATTTTTGTACATTTTTTTCTTTTCGTGTCCATCGTTCCCGAAGACTTCTTACAAATTTTATAATTTTTATTTTTCTTTAAAAAAAAGGACAAGAAATGTAATTTCCCTCGTTTTGATTGCTGATGGAAATTTTCCAATTAACGGACATTTATAATTAGCGGAACGAATGAATTTCCGACTTGCGAATATGACGACGATGCATTACGTAAGTCATCAGCCACAATTCGTCAGCATGAACAAAACTTTTTCGGTTTATTAGCGTCATCGGCATTCAGCACTAAGCGATCGTCACCGATGTCATTGTGTATCAGTTTATCATTTATCAGTATCTAGAATAGCAAGAAGGTATTTAGTTAAATTATCTTATAAGAATATATTTTTAAATTGCACATACCTTGCTAACTAGAGCTTTAGCAGACTCCTCAATGTTAACATTATCTTTTGCTGATGTCTCAAACCATCCCGCAAAACCATTTTCTTTACAATATTCGTCCATTTTCGCGGGCATCGTTACTAAACCTTGCTTTTGTTGATCACACTGCAAGTTTATAAATTAATTAATTAGTAATTATATTTATGAAATCAATAAAAAAAAAAACTCTCTCACTTTATTCGCCAACAGAATACACGGAATTGGACTACCATCTGGCAATTGAACTTTACTATCGAGATCCTGCTTCCATTTAATAACGGCATCAAATGTCGCCGAACGTGTCACATCAAAAACAATAAAGGCTCCAACGGCTTCTTTGTAATAACCCTTGTCATATTTCCAAATCTTTCTTGTCCCGCAATATCCCATAGCTGCAAACGAATGACAGTGTTTTGATCCCAATAAAGGACTTTCAGTGCAAAATCAACACCAATTGTGGCACGATAATTTTGGCTAAAGAACTGATGCACATAACGCTTGATGAATGATGTTTTTCCCGTTCCCAGCTCACCTATCACCAGGATCTTATATAAATGTTCACGTTTTTCGGTTGATGTTGCCATGGCTCCTGTCTGATAAGAGAATTTTTGTTTTGTAAATAATTTAATTAAACATATTTTAATGGAACCATTCGATTCAACGAACTTATTTCGACTGAATGTGGAATTTGTATAAAAGAAAAAATAAAGTGAAGGAAATCCAATCCTATGGCTTCGTTACGTCTCAAGTCAACTAATTTCTTTTTTTTTTTGCGATCGAGTTCAATAATCGTTCGATGACATGTTTTTTGTATTTTTCTTACCGCATTTTCATCGAAAACGGGAAAAATGGAACTGTCTTGTGGCAATGAAGTAAAATCTAATGAATCTGATGCATTTGCTTGAATATTACTTCGAAGGAGTTCCTGCTCTTCAGGTGTGTAAATTGTTAATTGTGGAACGTAAGCAATCTTTCGTCGTATCCTTTCTGATTTTCCAATTGATGAATTTTTTTCTTTTATTGGACTGTAGAAACTTTCATCGGGTGACTCCTGATTGATATCGTCAGTAAATTGAATTTCTGATGATGCGATTAATGGAATATTAACTAACGATATTGCTGGTGATGTCCTTAATGGACGCACGGGATTTCCAACTTCAAAGTTTATACCATCTGCCGTTAATTCATTTGATATATTTTGATTATTTTTTAAAACGCTTGATGATGATGTTGACGATAGATTTAAATGGTAAGGCTGACTGGCTTCCTGAGCTTGAACAGTTGTTGACTCTTTATCTGATGATGAACGTCGACGATCGATGGGAATTTTTGATTTTTTCATTTGCTTTTTCATTTCATCCAGCTCAGAATCGTACACAATTGTTGATTGCACTTCCGATTCTTCAGTAATTTTCAATTCTGGCAAGTCAGGAAACTTTAGATCTTGAACGTTAGCGGTTAATTCATCAAGCTCCCTTGCTGCTGAAATAATTGAGTTCAATGAAGATGTCAACACTAAATATTTCTCAATTTCTTTTGATCCTTGTGCATTACTTCGCGTTAAATTCCCTATTGGTGAACCTTCTCTGACAACTGTCGAATAAGTAACTGAGTGGCTTGCAATTCCTTCATCTTTTTCTTTTGGCACCATCACATTGAAGAATTCATCGCGTGCTGTACTCAAGCGAAGCGTTGTATTTGTCGATGGTAAAATGATATCGGTTCGGCGTTGTTGTATTTCTTGTAGTGGTGAAGCCTTATCTGTGGCATGTTTTAATGTCTGTAACTGTTCTGCAGCCTTCTCAATTTTCTTTCCAGAAATTGTGATTTTCAATTGAACTTTGCTACTTTTCAGCGTAACAATTTCTTTTGATGGCAGCGTCGTCGATTCTTCAATTTCCGATAGATCTGCAGTTAAGTCATCTGCAAATGATCCATTATCAACTTCCGACGGTTTAATATCGTCGATGTCCTTCAAGCTCGCTTCACTTTCAGATGATTTCTCAATCTCAACTTTGCTTGAAATTTCATCGTCGACCTTTGAAGCTTCCATTGGTGCAACTTTGTAAGATTTTTTGCCTGAGAAGCGTTTTGCGAGATTCTTTTTTATTCGCTGTAACTTCGGACTGTTTAGAAGTTTTGATTCCTTCTTCATTGTTTCCAACTCCGTTTGCCCGCCTTCACTTGCTGTGCTCAATTCAGATTCTTCTGCATCCTTTTTCTTAATTCCTAGTCGTTTCGCAATAAATTTCGTTGGTCTAAATTTTCGTTGCTTCTTTAATGTTCCACCATCAGAACTTCCAGGGCTTGCATTTGATATCGATGGCATAGTAGCTCGATCCACAATTGATCCTTCCGAGAGCGAAAGCTTTTTTGCTTCACCGCTCGACACTTGAATGCTTTGATTAGCTCCAAATGAAGCCGATCGATGTTTCTCATTGTGCTCCATTGCACAATTTTAACTCAGTTCCTGACAAAAGTTCTTTAAGCAATTTTTTATAAGTTTTTCCAACCGCCCACCAATAACGTTACATCAACAATGGAGTCCGCGTGCAAAATTCGAAATGAGAAAAAAAGAAAACAAATATCTACAAGGTGTGTTTGTGTTTGTGGCTTTGTGTGACAATAAAGCACAACTGGAAGCGATTAAATGACATGTATCGTGTCTTCCATCCATCCACAAAGGTTTTCGACAACCAAACAAAACACAAAATTAACAACCTGTTGCGGCTCCAATACTAAAAAATATTAAAGTTCTGCAATTTGAGACAATTAACAAGACAATATCAATATGCGCGCATGTAATTCAATTAATGTTTCGCCTTCATGCTTGTTTAGTCGGCTCAATTCTAATCCCTCCGTTCACCTTGTGAGTACAGAATTGATTCCTTCAGATATTGAATTTCTTAAAATGACAAAAAAGAAACACAAAAATCTTCTCGAGTTAGACTTCTAAACGATTCGCATTATCACGACAAACTGAAATAAACAATTTTGCGATGTTCATCGTTGAGATGATGTTTTTTTTTGTTATCAGCAATTTAAGTTAGTAGTTTAAAATACGCAAAAAATAAAAACAAATTTCTTAATTTGAGGTCATAATTTTACTTAGCCGGCCTGTCACTTTGGATTGAATTCCTTATCAGCTGAATAAAGTTTTACGATTGCATAGAAAGGAGAAGCTTTAATTACATTTAAATTTTTGTTCCGGCTTATGACCATGAACTGCTGCGCTGCGAGCATGTGATTAAGATTCTTTGGAGCGAACATGAGAAGATGATAATAATTTCATTATTTTTTTTATGAATTGCGTTCGCTATCAGCATTAAGACTTCTTGAAGTTGTCTTCTCATGCCCCGCAAGCATAAAAAATGAGTTGATTATTTTTTGTAGGTTATGTAGGTCAAATTCTATGGAATTTTGTTTACAAATAAATCATTAGCGGCAGTTATCAATCATGTAGCTATTAATCTTGATGCATCTTATACAAAACATTAAACAATTTTATGAGAAAAGTTTATTTTGATCCTCAAAATGCGGATGACATAATTCCTTTCAGGATAACAATAAGCTCAACTTTTCAAATTCGTCACCGCATAAATACTTTTTTCTTTTCAAAAGGAAAATTGGAAAATGAAGAAGGAAAATGTTCGAAAGGAAATGAAAGTTAGTTAATCGTGAACGATGACATAAAAAACTTGATGTTGACATGATTTCAAATTTTGCCAGATGGAAAATTGGTCTCGCGTCGAAAATCTTTTATCTCTGTTATCAGTTTATGAAAACAGTCACCGTAAAGGCATCACTAGTGGTGACGTGTGATTTTGCTCTCATTCTCATCACACTGACAAACCGAGCGTGTCTTATCAAAGCCCATTATATTGTTTGTCTTGTAAATCAGTGCCGCCTTCCCTTTCACTTGCACAAACGATTGTAAATATTTTGACATCGTAAAAAAAGGAAGGCTAACGAACAGTTTTAATGCTGAAGGAAATATAAATGAACATCCGAAATTGTCATGTCAATGTTTTGATAGCATCGCTGATTGCTTTTGAAAACTTTTCCGACATCGTGATTTGCACAAAAGCTTTTCGTTCCATAAAATAACCGAAGCAGAAGGATGCTTTTGAAGGTCTTTTGTTTGTTTTGATTACAACAAGAAAGATCGAATAATAAAATATGATTTGAAGTGAAATTCATCTCAAACCTTTTTCGTCATAAATAAAGTGACGTTGAGCTTGCACCATCATCAGGATATTTGCTCATATTTTTTTTTTTTGATGGTATTTTGCCACTTTTGATGGCAAAAAATATTTTTCATTTCATTGGATGGAGAAGAAAAATGTTTTACGATTATGGGTTAGCATAAATCATATGCTTATAAAATATGTTCTCGTCAATGTTGAGATTCATAGTGAAGGCATTTTTTGGATTTCTTAAATCGGAACTGAACAAGGAAATAAAGAAAATGAAATTAATTTAATTACTAAATCGAATAACATGTCTATGGATTCATTTTCCATTTTGCTTTCAACATCCGTGAACATAGAAATTCTTATCGATTTGATGGTTTTGACATTTTACATTTGATCCATGAAATTCATGTTGAAGGGATCAAGTTACTACTGAAGTCTTGATTACATTATTTTTCAACATTTTGCATTTCGGTTTTCTTCGTAATCGATTATTCAATTAATTGAGCAAATTATGATTCCGGGTATTGCTACTAACTTTTTCTTCCACTAATTGGATTGTCGCTTATGGAAGTTGCTAATTTGACAAAGGAAAGGTGGAAAAAGTTTTCTTGGCAAAGTTTCTTAAGATCCCCTAAAATGCCTCAAGTGAAAAAAAAAAAAAACAAAAACTTTTATTGAATTGCATAAATCAAGTGACGAAATGAAAAAAAAAAAAAATTGGTTGCGCCAAATTTGAAGCCGTTTCAGATCAATTCAACCGCAGTCTCAACCTGAAGAAATTGCCTCATAAAAATGAAGTATCAATTTACGGATTTTTTTTTTTTTCAATTTGACTTCGATTGAAAGTGCATGGAAAAGTCTCACGACAAACATAAAATGGCGACAGATTGGAAAACTGTTTTACGATGTCTATAAATTTCGATGTGCTGACTTCAGTTCTATAAGCGGACTCAATCAAAGTTACGTATCGAACGGATTTTGTCTCTTTAATTTCAGTGACTCATCAATGTCCTTCCGAATAAACAAAAAACCATTGATTTCATTTTATGGGCTTGACTGTGTGGTTTGCGTGTTATTTACAAATTAGCTTTAAAAATCATCAGAAGTGATACTGATGCATTTCCATGTCACATTTTTTTTGCCTTTTCCGTTCATTGTTTATTTTCCGATGCGATAAACTAACGCAAGTTAACACATCAGGTCTTTGTGACGCTTTAATTAAATTAACGATCGAAATATATCACAACTGGCCATTCGACAACTTTTGTTATCGCCTCACAAGAGCAACAATAAATATTCTCGTAAAAGTCGCAATCTTAGAGAAATACGTGAACGAGTTTTTCTTTCTTTATCACAAATCCTAGTTGAATAATCAAGAAAATTGACAGCACCAACAAAATCGACCAATTAACTTTGGCTCCAATCGGGAAAGCATTTCATTTGCTATCTTGAATTGTAACGCCCGAATGACCTTAAATGAACCAGACTATCTATATCAGTTATCTTTGTAACCCATCCATTGGCGACGATAGCAATTGCTACACAACTGGCGCTGAGAGAGAAACATTTTGACGAGATTGAAATTCTGAATTCGTGATTGATGAAATGAATATTTGTGTGCAAATGAAATCACGTTTTCAATAAACGAATCGCACTGATGTTGTACATTAATCAGCCTCTCTAGTATGTGGCAGCATTAAATCACTTCAAACGTAGATTCATTGAAATTTCAAATTTTTTTTTTTTGTATATGAATGAGATGCACGACAGACAGTTCAGTTGTTATTGATAACCTGAAGATTTCAGTTTAAAAAGCTGATTAAAACTGTCAATCACTTCAAAAGACAAAAAAAATATGCTCAAAGTTCATTGAATTCGATACAATTTCACTTTCCGGCTTTAGTGAAATTTCCCTTTCAATGCCAATTTTGCATGGAAAATTAAATTTTCACGCTTAGATGGATGAAAAATTGTTTGCTGTAGGGTCGATAAAAGCAAACCCTCCTCTGCCTTATTGTCGTATAATTTTGCTTAATGCTTAATGAAACCTTAAATTGTCAGCCATTTATTTTGTGTTATTCGCCATCGCTCCCAGTATTGGGACTCATCACGTCTTTCATAACATTCATGATGGTTAATGACATCGAAATAAACTTTTTTTTAAGCAATATTATCAGTGCCGCGGGCGACTTCGTCTTTTATTATTTACATTTAAATCGGAGCATTTATTTTTGCGCGGCACTTTTTCTACTTAATAATTCCCGATAAGGAATTCCAGAGGGGAATGAAAATGCTCAATTCACTTTGCTGCTTTTAAGTAGCATTTCACTTCTTTTTTTATTATCGTGAGCGATGTGTCAGTGATCGAAATTGGTTCCATTAAAATTGATACAATTCCATATGTACTCACTGTTATTGTCTCCTGATTCCAGACTTTATAGCCGTTGTGCTGCGACGGTCCTTTTGCTAATTTTCCTATTTTTGCTGGTTTTTTATTTGCTCGTTGACTTATAATTATCTTGGATTTTTGTGCTGTTCCCAACGGTGGTGATTCTAGCAAAAGTACTTCCTTGCTGCACAATGCACTCTCACCAACTTCACAATTATTATTTAAGTCCTTTGATTCTTGATTTCCACGACTTCTAGCTACGATTCCCAACAAAATGCTGCCCATTCAAGTTTCTTATATGTTCCGATAATTATTTTTAGTGAATTTATCGTTTTCTAAGCTTCAATATTACTTCAAATGAATCAGTCGCACATTCAATTTAAACCCAATTTATTAATTGTTCAATTATCAAGTTCGTTAATTGAAATGATAGAACAACTTAAATATGCAACTACACACGGAAAAAAAAATTTGTTTCTATTTTCACAGTCGACTAAAAATTATTTTCTCATATCTCTTATCAGAAATTCGCTACTACGGACACATGATGAAACGTACACAAGACCAGACTTGAAACTGAATGGGAGACTCACTCATATACAGAATAATAATCGTTGATTGTCAAAAGCTTTGCTGGCGCTCTCATAAACAAACCAACTTCGGGAAATTTTTCTCTCTCTAAATGCGATGGGACGGTTACACTTCGGTTCTAATGGATTGAGGAATGTTGTTGAATATGTTATTGAATCTTATCACAGGGTTTCATTTCTTTTTATCATTTATTGTGAAAATTTAATTTTTTTTTTTTTAATCACGAAAATTATTGTTGAGCTTCACAATGAAATTGCACAATTCAAAAACTGGACGAAATTTGTTGAATTTTTGTAATTTTCCCATAAGAAACAATTTCGCGAAATTAAAATTAAATTCCTTTCAACATTCTGTTGACGACTATTGATTTTTATTTCATCGGGAAAGAAAAAAAAATGTTCCAGCTGTGGGATGAAAGAGAGAGAATTGTATTGCGCAAGAGCTTGCGAGATGTTTTGAAAACAACAGTTGATTTGATTAAAAACACGTGGAGTTGCTTCTTTAAATACTGGAAATGTTTTATTTTTTTTCATTATCTTACAAGAAATGAACAATTCAAATTGAAAATCTGATGCTGATGGATTTTTGTTTGTTATTGATAATGATGGAATTGGAATGTGAAGCCAATTATATTTGTTCATCTGAAATTCAAAATAGAAATTTAAATTAGTTAAATGATTAATTTTTAATGATGCCTTGACTTTTCGAAAGTCACTGGAATGGCAATCTAGAAATTTTTATTCCTTAGAGCAAAATATGTGATGATGCCAACTCTACAAAATAATTTTTATTATATTTAGGATTAATATATATGATGAAAATTTATTATTTCAATATTTCACGCCATTACGAATCGTTGGGTAAACGTAAAGCGCACAATAAATTCCTAAAATTCCCCATGGAAATCCACGGACATTACAAAAATAAATTTCCATCCTTTGGCGGTGATGGCTCTTCAGGGAGCTTTTGTTCCTTATCTTTGGTTGTCATCAACATTCGTTATTCGCTGTTGACACTCTCACGAATCTTCCGATGTTTAAGCATGTAGTGTGAAACGTTCTCGTAGGTTAAAAATGTTATACAGCATGCCGGCACAACTCTGGTAAGGTTTGGTTTCAGTCCCTTGTAGAATCCTATCCAACCTTCATATCTAAAATTTCAGTGAAATTTGTGGAATTTTCCGATGGGGGAAAAAAGAGAAAAATGAAAAATTAATAATAAATTTTCTAATTTTTTTTAAGGTTTTGATTTTGGGTTTTAAAACTTAATCTAAAATGAAAAGCGATTTCTTTCTTACAAAAGCTTCTAAAAAGAAAAGGAAAAACCGTTAAAAAGCAACACTTATAAAATAATGCTTTAAAAATTATTATGCAGCTTGACACGACGTACGAATTTATGGTCGGCTCGAAGTCTGTTCATCACTCACATTCGATGTCCTTTACTAACTATTTTTAAGCTGTAAACTATTCGTAACGGATTTGTCTCGATGTTTACAATGATGAGTCTCGTAAAGCTAAAAAATTTTAATTTCTTCTGGAAATCAAATTATTTAATCACCAGTTTTCAAATACAGCTGTGTATGATAAATATCGCGTTAATGAAGAATAAAAAGCTTGGCAAAAGTAAATTTATTATCTAGGGTGCATTTACAAGCTAAAAAATTTCTTGATCCAACTGACGCTCTTCGAAGAATAAAATCGTGGAGCTTTTCCTGCATTTTTCCATTTATAAATTTTGAATCTTAAGATCTAGCGCTTACTAAACTATTCAAGTTTGAGAATTGGAATTTGATTGGAACGTAAAAAATTGCAATTTTTAATGGGAAATTAAGTTACACAATTAAAATAGATAATTCTTCAAGAATCTTCATGATGAAAGCACAATAATTCAATGATCATATTTCATCATGAATGTTAAAAACAAATTTAAATATTCATGTGCTTACCTTTCGCAAGCATTTTGATTCTTTTTTTTAACGTCTGAGCCACTTTTTTTTTAATTTATCACTTAATGAAAATTTTCTCGCTAAGTAAAGCAACATGTTATGCCAACCATGAAAGTGAAACCCGAATGATAATTTTGTAAACAAACGAGAATCTCAATTTGCCAAAGGTAATTGCAGTTTTGGCTGTGACGTGATTGACCACCATTCCATACAAATAATGCGATTAATTACATTTTTTTATTATTATTATTGTATCAGCTGATTATTGACTAAATTCTTCTGACACGTTTTTGAAGGTCTTTCATTATAAAAATAGCTTTTTTTTTGTTTGTTTTAATTCACTAAAATCACAAAAATTTCTTACAGTTATCCATTTAAGATTAAACAATTTTTATCCCCTGATATCCAGCGACAAAAACATTGAATGTTGAGTGTGTTTTTGAACAAAATTTTTCTTATTCGTGGCATTTTTATCACTCAGATTAAGTAATGTTGTGTTGTTGATGATAACAGTTCGATTTCACAACAATTCTGATAACAACAAAGTTTTATTAATAAGATGTCTTAAAGATTTATCTATTTTAGGTGTTCTCTTTTGCGATTCAAAATGTGAACTTTAATTCTGGTTCCAATCGATTTGTCTAACACTAATTTAACTTAAGATTAGAAGGGGGAAATGAGAGTTTAGGAAGGAAAATAGAGCAGTAAATGAACAAGAGGGGAAATATTTATAATAATATCAATAATAATAAGAACATTTAATTATGATACAACATTATTTATACTATGCAAGTTGACGATGATTTTTTAGTTTAAATTGTCTCTCGAAAAAGTGTGATACTCTTGAATGCATTTCTTTTCTTGTCAAGTTTCTTAGTTTTTTTTTTTATCAGCAATTTAAGGAAGAAAACTATAAAATCTTATCGAATTTAACTAGTGAATTTCTCATAGATCAACATCACAAGGCAGATGTTGGGTGTAACATGACACAGATATGGCACGAGGCCTTTATAGAAACCGGGCATTCGTTCGTACCTCCAAGTTTGTTTGATGCAATCCCAAGTACCCTTGTAATTGTGATACTGATCCTGCAGCCGTGTTCGAATCACTTGATAAGGATATGTTGCTGCGGCCGCAATCAGCTTCGAAACAGCAGCAAATGTCAAATATTCGGCGGTTGTCTAAAAATTAAAAGGAAACAAAAAATGTCAATTTTTAAAGCAAATCTTGAGTCGTTTGACAGGTTCAACGTTCTTTTAAACCGTCACAATTTTGTGTGATCGTTTAACCAGTTCTAAATATCAGGTTGCGAAATGAGTAAACAAATCAATTTATGCTTCCGAACGAATAATTATTTCACGTTTGAGTGCGACTTGCGTTTAAAGCTTTCGCAAAAATATATTTCAACTTGTGATAATTGGAAGGCAGTAAATATTTTGGACCTGATTTCATTTCTTATTATCATAAGGAGGAATGACGTCAAATTTTTCGACACATTTAGATGAAAAATGAAGTTGTAAACACCAACTCCGATTAAAATATACACAAAAGAGATTATGAGGGAGAAAAATAATATTTACTTCAAATAACGCGCGCGTGAGCCTTATAAATTTGCTGAGCTGACTCGCGTGTTAGCGTAATAACAAATATCATACAAAAAATAATCAGCAGATTTTTAATCGCAATGAAAAATTTGAAAACATCATGAGACGTGCCCCAAAAATATTTATGTAACTTACGAGCTTAGTGTCGATGGGTAATTTTCGATATTCGTTGTAAGCATTTTTCATTTCTTCATAGGTCATGAATTGTAATGCACCATGAGACACTCCAAGCATGCCAGGAACAAAGCCCTGTGTTTTCGAAAGAAATTAGTAAATAAAAATAGCCGATTAGTTGTTGGCCTAATTATATATTTTTATGTGATCCACTTACGCTATAAAGACCACGGACTCCTTCCGTCCGATAGATTTTTAACAGCCCATCCATCATACCGCGATATCTTTTATCGTTTTTTACGTCAATATTGTTGTCATACTGTAAACACAAGCGAGTCTTTACCACCCAAATAGGATTCGTCATCAGGAGTGTAAGAATGCCAGCTTCACTAGCTGCCAGCATATGTAACGCTGGACCAAGAGCTTGCGTTGTATTTCCGCCCTGAATCCATCCTTTGATTGAGTTATAACTAAACACAAGTAGAATTGTTTGTGTTGTGTAATTCACAAAGCATTTCGAATGACTCACAATAGAAAATAAAATCCCCAGGCGCTGCCGGAGCCCCAGGCATTGGGTGTAACTCCTTTATATAACCCACGGAATCCCTCTTGACGGAAAATTGTCGTAAATGCACTACCAAGTCCACGATATTGTGGTGTTGCAGTTCGCCCATCATTCACTGGAAACAAACAAATTATAAAATCAATGAATTAGTTAAACCGGTTTGGTATATCTAGTATTTTTACAATTTTATTCAAAATTACATCAGCGAGCGATTAGGAGAATTCATTGGGCTTATGCCAGATAAAACGTCAGAAGAGAGAAGTTACAAAATGCCGAAATGAGGGCCTCACTTAAATTAGCAACTTTCGTATATTTTGTTGCTGTGCAAATATTTTGTGATACACGTGAAGGCAGTCAAGACAGTCAATAAATATGAGAAAAACAAAATTAATGGAACTTTGTTTTGGAATGTCTCAGAAGAAAAAAAATGTGTTTCCAGTCAATTATTCTTCCATTATCACGTATAGACTGCTAAACAAAGCATCAATTTAAGTTTTGCATTTTTGCGAATGGAAATTTCCCCACGGCATTTGCTCGTGATTTATTGAAGGTATTAATTACGGAAGAAAATAAAATGTTGCAACATTCGGTGATGCCTTGAGATAGCACCAGACAAAAAAACTGCAAAATATTGGACAGTCAAGAGTGCAATTTTCATTGCAGCAAATAATTAAACTAGGTAAAATATGGCAACATCGCAATAAACATCTGATCGATAGCACTGGAAAAAAGTCATCAAAAAAAATCGATATCTTCGCCAAATTATAAATTTGGAATTTCAAACAATGACGATTATTCTGCCAGATATTGCGAAATAAGATTCGGGACATTCCACTCGAGAGCGGAAAAGCATCACAAAACGTGCTGCGAAATGTTCTAAAAATATATTACGAAATTCAATTTTCACCATCCAACATCACATGACAACGTTTCGGCGATAACAGACGTATTAAAGGTAATTTCATATCTTGGAAGTTCTTACGGTTTTCTATTTTCATTTCGGAGGCAATGGCAACCATTTAAATAAGTATAAGCAGGGCCGTAGAGAGGGGGTGAGTGGCGAGACTTTTTAAGGGGGCCCAACAGAGTAAAAGGGCCCATCAAAATTTTTCTCCTTTAATTTTTTTAAATGATAGAAATGGCAGCAATCCCTTTTCAGGGGGCCCTGACTAACCTCTCTACGGCCATGAGTATAAGCATGTTTATGTAATGCGCTCATTGTTGTTTGAAGCGCAAGATTATCATACAACTAACGTTTGCATCGGCAACGTTGCCAGATGATTTGAAAGTGGACTGTACTGACAATAAAATAAAAAATATTGGGCCTTCATGGCCATTTGAAATAAATATGCCGTGAGAGGCTCGCGTATAATTAAATATTACGAGCAACTAACATTAGCAAACAAGTCGCACATGACATCGATGAACAAAACATTATATTGCTGCTACGGAAACTCGCGCTAAGAACAGCTGTGTATCTTCTCGTGGCATATTTTAATTATTGTTTTTGTTATTTTTGTCATTTGATTTTGGGGTTTTATGGACTGAGATAGAAACAAGAATTAGCACGAAGGCAGAATGATGCCGACAAAACTTACAAAAGTCGTTATAGATGTTTTGCGTTTTTTGTGGGTTTGATAAGCTTTTGACCTCTCTCAATCTTTCTCGCTATATGCTGGGATTTGGTCATGGAGTACAGTCATACTAACGAATAAATGTTTTTACTCACCAGCAAATCGTATTTTAATGAGATCCAATGGATGCAAAATAAGGGTTGATGTGACGCCACCTATATATTTCAAATGTTTTAAAAAAAATTGATGCGGATATTGAAATGGAAACTTACCTGAAATGCCTGCTACCAAATGTTCGTACTTGACATGCGAAAAAATACTAATTTTACCGCCTATTTTTTTAGGATTTATAGACGATGTAATAGTTGTCGGAGATGAAGCTGCTGATGATGGTTTCATGATTGGATTCGACATTTTGTTGTTGATGTTATTATTCTTATTATTACAGAATTTTACTATTATTATTATCCTTTCGTAGAAGTAAAGCAGTAGTTAGAAAATTAGTTTAGATATGCACATAATTTACAAACACAGGAAGGAAAGAATGTTTTAATTAGTTTGTTCAATCAACGGCGCACAGCTGATTGTGGGCTAATTAAAATCAAATCAATTTGTCCTTCTCGCTGTTATTTATTAAAGTTTCAATGCACATTTGCATGGCGGTGGTTGTTTCTACTGTTGCTAAAGACTTTCTATTCATTTTACTTTGTATATTTAAATTTCACTAAATTTCACTCGTGTTGAACTTGTTGCTGGATTTTTTGATGATGCAATTTTCACTTTTCTTCGAATTTTCTACTTTAACTTGCACTGATTTTTGACTTCTCTCAATTTCTCCTCATGCGATAAGCTCAAAGTTTAAGATGTTTGTACCTTAGTTCACTGCGATTGAATGATTATGTGGAGTGAATCATTAATGCAGTTCTATCGTGCTGAGAGGCTGAGCGTAGTACCGTTCCCTTTCTAAGTGGTACGTTCAGTCGGTTTCGTTAATGAAAATTGAGCGCAAATTTTTAAAATTTTTTCCGTTACTAATGATTTTTTAAGGATTGACATCAGAATCCTTAACTAAATTTTGGAAAATAAGCAAAAACTGGGAAGTAGCTATGAAATGTTTGAATTTCATCAATTCATTTTTCTTTTGATCTTATTGATGAATAAATAAATTAATATTTTTCAATAACGGAATTTGTAAATATAAATAAAATTATCTCACAGATACGGGAATGACAATTACAATTTTTCCATGATATTTATTACGAAAGAGATATTACCCGTAAATATTTCGTCATTAAATCGAGAGCCGGTTTAGATGAACGACTATATTTTGGTGACCTTTAAATTCAGTCCTGTCGTCCCAAGAACATGAGCTTTCGATTTTGCACATTAAACCGCCTTCAGTCACGCAAAAGACTAGTAAAAAAATCCTTTTTACATTCACGCAAATGGGAACAAAAGAATTATTGTCAAACATAAAAAAAGCCAGCATGTTCTGGCATAATTTCGAAAGCACAAAAAGTAAAAACATGACTACTCATTGTTCATAAAATTATCGACGCATCAACAACTTGATATTTGTAGCAGCTCATCAAAGACCTTTTATATACTTCAAACTTTGGTGGTGCCAAAAAGTATCAAACTTTTTTTTATTCTGTGAACTTGAATTAAGTTTTGCTGTGCAATTGTCAGTTGGTAGTAAAAAAATGTTTGACGAAGAAGATTCAAAGAAAGCTCGTATTTTCCAAAGAGAAAAACGCCATGAATTACAGCTGATAATAGACCGGTGCAATTCGATTGCATTCGAATATGTTTGTTTGCCTAAAACGAGGAGTGAGAATGATTTATGTTTTGGAAGCACGCGACCACGAACCACTGATTTTTATAGTGATAGTAAATCACTCAATTCATACATGCGGCGATGCTTGAAAGAATTTTTCCCTGAACAACATCAGAAGGTTGAAAAAGAAAAGAAGTCTGATGATGAAGGACAAATTGAGGAAATTGGGACAAGACCCAGCGGTCCTTTTGCATCAAAAGTTCCACGCTTTCAAGAAATTGCAATCGATTCAACAGGAGTTCGAAGGAGAAGAAAAACGAAAGAATCTTCAACTGTTGCTGTTTCACTTCACTCAGCATTTGGTTCGTCAAATAGACGCGATTGCATAATCACTCGACCACAAACTATAAATCCAAATTCACCGGGAGTTGGATTGTACAATATTATTAACAAACAAAAGCAACTTAATTGCCATCATTCTTTCGGAGGTGATGTAAAAATAGAATCAGCTTATCAAATCGTCTGTGGTCCTGTAAATTTAGATAACAAATGTCATTTCTGCGAGGATGAGCCGAAAAATGTTTACTGGAAAAACAGGAAAACTGGCGAAGTTCTTTGTCGATCGTGTTACAATCAAACGATATTCAACATCCGTAACAAATCACGTGGCGTCATTGAACGTTTTCGGAAAATGCATATGATGGAAAATGATTTTGGCAAAAAGCGTTATTGTGATTTTTATCACAATCACAATAAAACCACGGCAGCAATTCGTTTAATGACACCAAAGGAATTCCACAAACGAATAGAGCACGAAAATCACCTGAGCACTCTATTTAACTACTAAGTATTTTCTTATCATTATCAAGTTCATCGATCGTGAGTGAGTCAATTCTAGAATGGAGATTTTTTTCAGTCACGTTCCAAT
The DNA here is from genome assembly GCA_018397935.1 of Propsilocerus akamusi. NCBI lineage: Eukaryota > Metazoa > Arthropoda > Insecta > Diptera > Chironomidae > Propsilocerus > Propsilocerus akamusi. Next base: position 19,100,084 of record CM031468.1, on the reverse strand, counting down.
TAAATCAAAGTCTTAATCCATTTTCAGACATTGCTTGATAAGGATTCATGATAAAGAATCCATTAAATGATAAAACTACTCAACAATTATTTTGCAAAGACATGTTCATGTCTTCGTTAGTTGTGAATCAGTAGCAACGCGAAAGGTTTCCACCTCAATCGCACTCTTCAGAATATATCGCATGACTCATTAGAATTAATTAGTTTTATATGCCCTTTTTTTTGTTTTAAAAGTGTTGAAGAAATCATAATAATATTAATAAAACTTCGTCAGTCATGGCGAGTGGTAATGATGATAGAAACACTGATAGTGATGCCGAAAGACTATCGGGTATTTATAGAAGTATCGATGGTAATAAAGTTTTCAATATAACCGAGACATCTTCGCCCACTTCAACAGTGGGCTCAAACAATTCTCTTGTACGTACACATAAAGACGGTGAAGTTGATGTTGAGCGTGAGAAATGGTGGCAAACTCTAATTCAAGTGACCATCCCATATCTTATCGCTGGTGTCGGATCAATTGGGGTTGGAGTAATACTCGGTAGCGTTAAGGTGAGATTGGTGGCAAGGAGAAATTTTTAAGCGATAAATAATTTCAGATTATACAACAAATCTTTAATTTGATCTTAATCTTATCTTAAGAAATTAATTTTCAAAAATCAATTATTAAAATCGAGAAATTTATAAATTTAATTTAGCGTTGGGAAGTCTTTGTTCACGTCACGGAGCTGTTTATCTTACTTCCTGCTGTGCTCGGTCTGAAAGGAAATCTTGATATGACATTTGCAGCTCGTCTATCAACACAAGCAAATTTGGGAAATTTTTCCGAAATGAAAGAAATAATTCACATGGTGATAGGCAATTTTTCAATTGTTCAAACGCAAAGTTGTGTTGCATCATTTATTCTTTCATGGTTTTCAATTGGCGTGGGCGTTCTACTTGATGGAAACTTTGATTTCAGTCATGCACTTTTGGTGACAGCAGTGTCAATGTTTACAACGTCAACTTCATGCTTAATTATGAGTGAGTACTTAATTAATTACTTTCCTATTATTATTTTTCTAAGCAAAATTCCTTTTTTTTGTGCTATCGATAGGTTTCTTGCTTGTAGCACTCATTTTATTTTCACATAAATTCAATATAAATCCTGATAATATTGCAACACCACTTGCAGCATCATTTGGAGATGTAATAGCAATCATTCTTTTGAGTTCGTCAGCACTTTTTCTTTACAATAGATTGAATTCAAACATTTGGATTCCGTATGTTGTGATTGCATGTTATTTTGCGGCTTTACCGTTTTGGATAATTTTGGTACTACGAAATAGATACACACGTCCATTGCTTAAGTCTGGATGGGCACCAATCCTTATTGCAATGTTTATGAGCGGGTGAGTTTAATCTTTCGAAATTAAGGAAATGTTTTATTGTTGTCTTTTTTTTCTTTACAGCGGTGGTGGAATTGTCCTGGAATATGCCGTTGATGCGTATTATGGATTTGCAGTTTTTCAATCTATACTTAATGGAAATGGCGGAAATCTTGGTGCTGTATATGCAAGTCGTGTATCAACAGTTCTTTATCAGAAAGCAGAAATGGGAAAAGTTCCTACATTCACAAGGATCTTCGAAACGCCATGGCGTGTGATGGTTCGCGGAACGCCATATGCGAAATGTGCACTGATTTTGATACTGATGTCGATACCTGCACAAGTGATTTTTATATTTTCTGCCGATGTGATTCATCAACGTGGACAAGTAACGATTGGTGCGGCATTTGTATTTTCTTACTTGCTGGCTCATATTGCCTTAATAGTTATCATTCTTTACGTTACACATGTTTTGGCACATTCATGCTGGAAATTCAACATTGATCCTGACAGTGGCACAATCCCAATTGTCACTGCTCTCGCGGATCTTGTTGGAAGTGGGCTGTTGTTATTGACTTTTATGTTCTTGAAAGCTATTGGACGACCTTATCATAGAAGAGATGTTAATCAGCCTTCATACATAATAAAATCAATAAAATTCTTATAGAATTTTTATTTTTATAATTTCTATTAAAATTAAATCTTTTATTCCATACCTTTATTTTATTCAACAAAAAAAAAATTGCATTTTACCAGCATTTTATATATATTTTTTATTGATAACACGTTCAATTATTGTTTGGATTTTTATTATTCCTCCCTCTTTTGCAACAGTGGTAAAAGAAAGTTTGAAGAAAGCAATGATAAATACGATAGAGTCAACTAAAATGCGCATTTCAAAATGGGAATTGAATTGATTAAGAAACTCGAATGGACGTTCTAAATAGAATTACATTTTTTTTTTCTGTCGACCATTAAAAGTTTCGAGCATCAATCGTCATCACATTTTCCTCATTTTATAAAAGAGATTTCTCAGAATGCCAACGAATGATGTTTTCATTAATTAACTTAAAATTTTAAATATATTTGAACTAAAATCAATTTTGCTCGGAAACTTGTGGGATGGACAGGTGGCTTTAAGCGTAATAACAACATCACAAATGTCCAGCCCGTTCTCAAATTCCGTTTACTGAGAATTTTTTTTTGCTACACAATGATTTTTTTACCCGATGACTCCGATGTGTCTGGTGAAAAGTTGTTCGACTTTTCAGATGATTTTTTTTACAGCCATCTCATAGTAAGAGAAATAAAAAAAAGGATTAACCAACTAAAATGCCCTATAAATTAGCGAAAGAAAGCCAACAATTAAGAGTCCCAATTAATATCAAACACGGGCTCACTGAACAATTATTTGTGAATGGATTATTCACTACTTGAATGCCTCATAGAGTTTATAGGCACAATATCCTACTGTTACTAACGTCATGGTCCGATGAAGAAAGGTGCTCGATGTGTTACTATGATACTTCAGCACTACTGGTGACGCAAATTGACTGAAGCTGGGAATTTTGGAGAGCTTTTTTGGATTCTTTTCAGTCTGATACTGTACGCATGGATCCGGATTCCAGCTTATTTCGTAAAGACCGGTGCAGAAGAGTGAAATAAAGCAGAAGGAACAGGGCAGTGTGAGGTTATTGGGCCAGATGAAACCTTGAGAATAGCAAATTGCGATTATAGAAGATTGTTAGCAAAAGCAATAATTAATTTCGTACCTGAAGCTATTGATGCAACGCCACTGACGATGGCAGTTTTATTTAAACAATTTCCCACCATTATCCATCTTCCAGTCTCATCGCCTAATTTTGATGGTTCAATAATTATATAATCAGCTTTCGATATTAGGGCCTTGTCCAATTCAGATATAAAGTGCTCATGTGCATTATCGGTTTCATATATTTCACGGATCAGCTGAACCGTTGGAGATTTGATCTCGCTAAAATGATAAAAGAAGAAATTAATTATCAAAAAGCACGAATCAAAGAAAAACATGAATAGTGATGGTCCATATGCAGAACTTACTCAATTGGCGACAAACGCTTTCCATCACCAAAACCTGACATTACGATGAACCACGAACTTGAATCAATTAACAAGCAACAACAATCAGGCTATGAGAATGAAAGACGGATATAGAGAAAACGGTGCGTTAATCAGACGCTGATAGGAGAAGTTCAAGGTAAATACTAAGGAAGTATCAGATTACATAGAGATTGTTATCGATAGAATTCCATAAAAGTAACCCAGACCTTGTGCTAGAGCTTGAACTTCTTCTTGACAAATGACAAAGCGAGCCAAATGCTTAAATCACTGATTAAAAATAGAAATTAATTTTCCAAGAAATAAATAGTTGTCACGATGAATTTGATTGCGCAAAACTCATAAAACACAGGTCAAAAACGTGCCAGTTAAATTAGGGATGCATAATAATTAATCAAGCCTGCTCAAATTTATATTTAATTTAATGTTTACCTCTCCATAACCAGCTTCTTCGATAATAACTTTGATCGAAACCTAAGTAGACCGAGATTTCGAAATTTTGGAAACGCAACTTCAATTTATTTTGAATTGTTATAATAACGGATTTATTTGCCCGCAACAATAAAAATTAATTAAATTATGTATATATTTTTGATAAAGCGACTAGACATCTATTTATGTATTGGATTTGATTGCGATGAACCGTGACCTGTTTCACATGAAATTGATTGGATTAAATTTTTTTGAAGGGTAAACCCGCGATAGTCATGATGTGGAGGAGCGGAAGTTCTAACAGCTTGAAGAGGTGGCTCAAGAAGCAGCTGAGCATTTGGTGAATCATCATCGATTAAACTCCGCGTTAGATTTTCTTGTTTTTGGAATTCATCTGGTATTGGTTTGGAATCTTTCGCCATTAGCGGATCAAACTCTTCCAGATCGGATTTGCTCATCGGCATTCTAAGAGCGATCTCTTCAACGGGGTGTGTTTCCTTTACCATTGTGGAAAATTTTCTTATTTCAGCAATTTCTTCAGCGAGTGAATTTTCAGGACTGTCACTAAAATCGATGTCATAATTAACATTTCTGATGCCTCTTATAAACAGCTCATCAGGCGTTGTTAGTGAATCATCCAGAGATTGTGCATCGTAAGATTTTCCGAAGATGGGTGAGACTGATAAAAGATCTGTTGAGTTGCTAGTGCTTAACATTCCAACTGTCTGAACAGGTGTCAATGTGTCTTGAAGATTTTCTACCAATGCATCAAAATTTGTCGCTTCAGCCAGTGAAGGAGCTTCGAGTTCAAATGGATTTGCCAGTTTCCTTGAGGTTTCGGCAACTTGCGATTTCCGAAGATTTGATTGAAATTGACGAGGAAATGATGAAGAATCGGATGATGATGAACTTTTTCTAAATGAAGAATTTGATGCTTCTCCCGATAATTTTGCTTGAATATGAGCTGGAGTTTTGATAGGCTTCATGATTAGCGGCGTCTTTTCGATCGTAGATGCAATTTTCTTAAAAATTTCTTCCTAAAAATTAGATAAATATGAATTTAGAAAAATATTTAGAGGCACTGTAGATTACCTTGAAGTCTTTCATCTCAGCATCAAATTCCTCTGCTTTATGCATCAAACTATCATTTCTCTCATGAAGATTTTTCATAATTTTTAGGTTCGAAGTAATAATGTTCATGCTTTCACATGCAATCAAAGCACTTTCCCAAGCTGAATGAACTCCATTTTCACCCGACATCAGTGAATCAAATTCTTCTTCTGTTAATTGCACTGATTCATTTGTAAGATTTTCAATGAAGCTGATGGCGCAACATAAATTTGTGAAATAATAACCAGTTTCACCACTCATGAGACGATTTGCATTACTGAATCGATTTATATAATTGATGTTGGAGTGTAAACGTACCGGATTAGCTTTGAGAACAACAAAAATTAATGCTGGAAGAAATTCGTCAGCACTGGCAGGACCGCCGCATGTTTGTTTTAGAAGAGTGAAGATGTTACGACAACAACTCACAATACAGTCAAGTTTCTCTTGTGGCGTTGCAAAACTATCCATGGCTACAAGCTCGGTGATGGCAGAATAAACCAAATCACGAACTTCAGCATTGACTTCATCGATATTGCTCACCAAATGTTTTGCATTAATCCAACTGAGCTGTCGAATGCGTTTTTGTACTATCGAATCCTTCTCTTCGTCATCAATGTAGTGTGGGGAAAACAAGTTTTTGTAATGATGAGTCATAATGCATTTTTCGAAAAAGTCTAACGCTTGTTCCTTAACTTCGGGTTGTACATCCGAAAACGACAAGTCTTTGGTATCCATGAAATCAGCAAAACGGCAATAAGCATTCTGAATGATTTCTGAAATTCTATCGATACTGGCACCGCTGGCAATGGCTTGATTGATGGATTTGTCTAAAGTTTTAAGAAGAATCTTGAAATCCCGACGTGCCTGATCCGATATTTTGAGTGACTTGAGCATTTCGATATGAGCCATCTCAACAGGCTCCAGAGGTCTTGGTTCTGTTTTCTGATGATCTCGTTTTGTTTCTTTTGCGGAAGTGTCTTTTGATGATGTCAGGTTTGTTTTAAAAACTTCCAGCAGATTTCGTTTCTTGTAGTTTTTCTTGTCATCGCCACCGGATGTTGATGGTGATGGATGTTCCAGTTTGGCCTTTGGAATCGTGCTATGATGATGTGTTGTTAAACCCATTTTGCGAGTTGCTGTCGGTTTTAATGATATGAAAACAAGTGGAATCATGAACGGAAATAGAGAAATTGTGATAAGAAACTTACTTTCTTCAAGTCGCTCCCGTAGTAGCTTATCTCGGTAGCATTTGGAGCATAGTCCTTGCCATTTTGCATTTCCAAAGTATTCGCAGTTGCGTCCATGACATTTCAAAGACCGCTGGTCTATCCTTGGCTGCGTTATTGAGTACATTTCACAAATAATAAATAAAATAAATTTTACAGTCACTCAGGTATCAACACTATAATGCTAAATGTAAACAAAAGAAAATTACCCTGCATAGCCGATAAAAAATTTGAAATGACAGTTACTTTTATAGACACTGTAAAATTTAGAGCTGAAAAGTTTTTCAAATTAAGTAGTATTTAATGCAAAAAATAAACTTGTTTAGTTAGACACAAGACAGACTTCTGGTTGAAACTTTTATTCTTCATCTTTTCCTTCCCGGCTGGATTTTGATTTTTTTTTTAATATTCGTCGATAAGATTTTACATGAAGGGGAATTTGAAAAGAAGCAAATGCTAACGCAATTTAGAACCACAAAAATATTTCATTGGTTTTTATCAAATTCGCACAACACTTTGTTGGCTAACGACCTTCATTTGTGAACATTATTATTTTCTTCAATTTAAAGAGTTTTATGGATTTCTTTATCACTCCTGGTGAAGACATGAAACCTCTTTACAAATGAAACGTGACCAGGTTAAGAGAACGTCGATGGATTTCTTAATTATTTCTGCAACAACGAAATTTCTTCTTTTTTTGAGATAAAACATTTGATGAAAATCACATTTGATATTGATGTTCGTTAATTTGATCAAATGAATGAAACAAAAGAAATACGAAATTAACTTCTTAGAATTTTTATGATCAACCGCATCACGTCAAACCATAATCTAATTAAACATTCCTTCTGCTGCCAACTTCTTAAAACATGTTTCTGTGGCGAAAAATTGTTGTTTGAATATTCAAAAAATGTTTTCTTTTGCAAATCTGGATCAATTTCATTTCATGCTTAGAATTTTTCATCACGAATTTTCCATTTGTGGTAATTTTTGTTGGTAGGTGAAGTGCTGGACGTGGAAAAAAGTGATTCATTAATCAATTTCCCAACAGAACTGCCGTCATATTTGGTTTACGTGTGATTAATATGTTTCTTTACTGCTTCTTCATTTGATGTTAATTGGTGGAGGCTGAAAAAAATTTGTGCAATTTGCAATTGACATGTGAAACACTTCATTAAAATTCTGGTAAACTGCAGAAATAGAAAAATATTACAAACCACAAAATCAATTTAAAGTCATCAAATGGTGACAGAATGTTACAATAAGCACTGAAATGACCCTTCATATATGGAAACATAAAATTTCTTCTTTTTATTTTATTGAATTTCCATAAAATATAAAAATTTACAAGAAATATTTTTTGCGGAATTGAAATCAAACCATTCATCAAAAATTCATGTTTCCTACGAATATTCAATGAAACTGATTTGGGGAATGAATACAAAAGAGTTGTTTGTTCAGTTCTGGCGTCCTTTGGACACATTTTGGCCTCGAGGTCCTTTACTGGAAATTTATTCAAATGACACTTTTCCTTTTGCAGTTGAATGTTTTTATTGAAAAATTTCTGACTGCAAATCAAATTTAAAATCATGAAAATTTATGAGCAAAAACATAAAAAACAAAATCTTTAAGACGATTTCTGTAAGGTTCTTAAAGTTATTTTAAGTAATATCATTAAATAATTTTCGATACAATTAAAATGAAAATTCTTTGTTTGCTGTTCGAATGTTGGACTCGAGAGTGATTTTGATCCCCATTTAAATTAAACATTTTTTTTTCCTAGAATTTATTTCCTGAAATTTAAATTTTTCATTTATTCTTTAAATTGGCTTAGTGAATGACCTGAACCCTCCATCGCGAGGTTTTTTAATCTGGTTGCTTCTCACATAAATATTCATGATAATGAACAAAATGCTTCGGATATGGTTGAGATGTTTCCCTTTTTTAAATGTCTATAAATCGCAGTTATTTATTTTGATAAAGAAAATTATAGTTCTATGTAATAATAATATAAAGAAAATAAGAAGATTTGCTAAAAATTCTGCTCAAGACATTTCGATTACGATCGGACACTCTTGGGAATCATTATTTGGGAAGAAAAAATTTATCATCGCAAAGACAAATGACTGGAAATAATAAAAATCAATAAAACAATAAAGAAGGGCAAAAGATGCAATAAAAAAGTGTGATAAGTCATTTCGAGAGAACAACAACAAATCTTTGAGTATTCGCAGAATATTTTCTTTGGTAGATGTTGAAGGAATGTTTCTTCACATTTAACAATCTTTTAATCCGTTTGTTGATTTTTAGGGTGAAATGGCGACAGTCTGAAGATATTTTTCTGATCATTTTTAGAATAGATTTTATGCAATTGACGTTTTCCTTGAACACATTTCACTAAATGACAAACACTTAGTGATTCAACTTCTGTGCAATTATTTTTATCACCAACATTCGCATGCGGCTCAAAGGGACATCATGAAAAATTGCATCATTAGGAAAATTTGACAAAAAGCGTCAAGATAAAAATACAAATAAATTGCAACTTGTTGAGCATTGAAACATAACAAATGACAAAAAGTGAACGAGAAGAATTATTAATGTGATGGCAATGGATTAACCCTCCAACATCCAAATAACATGAGAAAGGAAGGAGGAATAAATGATTTCAAATAAAAAATCGCGTTCTGTCATTACTTTGAAACATAGCAAAAATATCGCGTGAACTGAAAAATCTGATTTTGTGTGAAAATTGATTTATTTGAACATCAATCAACGAATGAAATCAGATTTTGAGTTACGATAACAACAAAAGTGTAATCGAAACTTCATCAATTGTTATGCAATTTCTTTCAACTAATTCTACTTCAAAATGACGAAAAGCTAAAAAAAAACTTAATTCATTAATTAATGTCCAAAGTTAATTTTTAATCCAGACCAGTTTATTTTCAATCTGCCGACGGCTTTTCGATGTTTTTGTTGCAAACCTAAAAAATAAAATTGAAGAATTTGAACAAACTTCTTCTCGCTCTGACAATCAAACATTGACTGACGAATAATTTTGAACTTTGCATTAGAATCCATTCTGATCTTGCGCAATGAAATGAATAATTCAAAAACAAAAAATTTGATAAGAAAATTGCACAATCAATTAATGCAAATGACTGTGAATGTCATTTTATCCGAGTTAATTAAGAAAAGGAAACAAGTAAAGAAATATTGTAAATAAACAATTTTTAATTTTCATCCCTAAAATCTTTTCATTTAAGGATTAAATTTATCCACAAATTCTTCTCAATTGCTACACTACGTCTTTAGTAATTTAAGTAAATTTGAATATCTTGCAAAATAGCATCAGACGATAATTTCACGGAACCCTTTCACGTTTGCTATTGCTGTTGTATAAGATTCAAATTGTAATAAATTATAAAAATATATATTCGAGCAGTCTTTGAGCTTCATATTTTCCTTCTACTCGTTCTGGTTTTATCTCCTGTAATCTTTAACCACCAAAAATGAGAAAGAAGATTTTCGGAAGCGACATTTTAGGGTTAAAGCATCTACCGAACCATTCATTTATTTTGCATTTATTTGGGAATAATTTATTCTATTAAATTACAACGCAGACTTCTTCTTCTTCTTACACATTATTGCCCATTAAAATAAAGGCATTATGTGGTGATGGTTTTTCATCTTTCGTGTCCTTAGTTTTTAAAGTTTTTGTTTTGAAATTATTTTGTGAATACAATATGCAAGAAATCTTCACTGAATGCAAAACATCTTAATGTGTAAAAAAATATCAATCAAATTCTCATAAAATATGTTTCAAGTATCTGAGAACTGATTTATTGATAAAAATGATTTATGTGAACTTTTAGCATTGAACCCAACTACCAAACGCACCCTTCATTTGAAGGAATTTATGTTTTGGATTTTCTTACTTTTTCCCAAAAGCAAAATCCCATCTGGTCCCATAAATTTCAATATTGACATACTGACACTGAAAACTCGAAAAATCGCAAAGAAAGCAAATTGCGATAATACACTTGGAATTTAAGTTCTGATCGATTTCGACTACAACCGTTGGGTGACTTTACTGATAAACTAATACAAAATTGACTATTTTGTTGCACAACACGTGACATTGCTGTGAACACTTTCAATAAATCATTCGATTGCAAACATTCTGATAATATTTATATGCAACGAAATAATTTGAGTTTTCATTGAACTCTCTTGATGATTGCTGCAAAATATTTCGAGAGAATTTAAAGAGCGCATCAGAAAATAAAATGCAGAGATATGTTGAAGAATCCTTTCTACCTACGCAGAGAGTTTCAATATAGAAGAACTTAAATTACTTAACATAGCTTGAATGATACTAACTCAGAATAAATAAAATGTGAGTAAGTGAGAAAAGGGATGCGAAAAAACATCACAATAACTGTTCCCTATCATCAGCTTGTTTTAGCTTTTAACAAATTAATTTCTTTCTTTTTTTGCCTTTTTTCCTTCTTCAAACAAATCTTTTTATGGTCCAAGTACAGTTTGCAGTTTTTACATTTAACTTAATTGTGCCATTCAAATAGGAACAATGGAACCATTTGGATTCTTCTAATTAAAGATGTTGTTAATTTACAAACGCACATTATTTTGCCTTCTTTAATTCAACCAGCAAGTGGAATCCTCTTCAGTTTAAAGAAAACATGGGAACACTCGACGATTCTTTAGATCAATTTCATATTTTGAAGTGAGAATGGAAACACATTGAATAACTTTACTGCAGGTGATCTAAATTGTAAACATTGAAAATCATTTGAAAGCATTTCGCGACACATTTCAATAAATTTTCTTTCAGTAAATGGAAAATTGTCATTTTAGGAGGAAAATCGTCTGACTCAATTTCAGTTTTCTTTTTTCCTCGCTCACTTCGCATAAATTAACTAAATTACTTCTTTCAATTTTTTAATAAAGGAACCGCGTGAAGTAAAATCTTAAGCAACATTTGCTGCCGTCGCTTAAAAAATCGATATTTATGTGAAAAAATTATTTATTCATGAATTGCGGATTCAAAATATTCTTGTTGTAATCTTTTCAAATTCTCAATTTTTTCCCAGCTGGATTTTGATATTTTTCTTTGACAGGTTTTATAAATATTCGTCCATAAGATTTTACATGAAGGGGAATTTGAAAAGTCCAACATGCTAACGCAATTTAGAATTGTGCAATTTTGTTCTACCACAAAAATATTTCATTGGTTTTTATCAAATTTGCACAATACTTTGTTGGCTAACGACCTTCATTTGTGAACATTATTCTTTTCTTCAATTTAAAGAGTTTTATGGATTTCTTTATCACTCCTGGTGAAGACATGAAACCTCTTTACAAATGGAACGTGACCAGGTTAAGAGAACGCCGATGGATTTCTTAATTATTTCTGCAACAACGAAATTTCTTCTTTTTTTTTGAATAAACATTTGATGAAAATCACATTTGATATTGATGTTCGTTAATTTGATCAAATGAATGAAACAAAAGAAATACGAAATTAACTTCTTAGAATTTTTATGATCAACCGCATCACGTCAAACCATAATCTAATTAAACATTCCTTCTGCTGCCAACTTCTTAAAACATGTTTCTGTGGCGAAAAATTGTTGTTTGAATATTCAAAAAATGTTTTCTTTTGCAAATCTGGATCAATTTCATTTCATGCTTAGAATTTTTCATCACGAATTTTCCATTTGTGGTAATTTTTGTTGGTAGGTGAAGTGCTGGACGTGGAAAAAAGTGATTCATTAATCAATTTCCCAACAGAACTGCCGTCATATTTGGTTTACGTGTGATTAATTATGTTTCTTGGTTGCTTCATTTGATGTTAATTGGTGGAGGCTGAAAAAAATTTGTGCAATTTGCAATTGACATGTGTGAAAATTTTATTAGAGAAACATGGTTATAGCTTTATTAAATTATCTACCAGACTACGCAACACTGAAATGCTAGATACATTTAATTAATTTTCTTTATATCTTTTGGTATTTTTCTATTAACTGTCAATTTAAAAATCATTCTTACGATTTTCACTGTGATCAAAGTTACAGCACAAACTAATATTATAAATGTCAAAAGAAGATCGTAACAGTTAGATGCAAAATGACCTAAATTATTGACGCAATATTTCGGCAATTTAAGATGTTCCATTTTTGGATTCCTCGTGACATATTCGATCCACCAAATGGCAGTTTCAAGTGGCTTTTGGGGTTTATCTCTGAATAATCTTGAAAGCTTTTGGGCATTTTCAGCGTAACTTGGATCATTGATAAAAGATTCAATAGTTTTTGTAAAATTATCTCTGTCAAAACTTTGCAGATTTACTTTTATCGATGCACCCAATTCAGCAGATCTCGCAACATTTCTTTTTTGATCACAAAATATTGCGATTCCTATCATTGGTTTTCCATGCCAGAGAGCTTCATGAGTTGATAAAAGTCCTCCATGTGTGATGAATGCTTTAATTTTTGGGTGAGCCAGAATATCATTTTGAGGTAGAAATCTTTTGATCAAAACGTTTTTTGAAGGTTTCAGTGGTAACTGTGAAGGATCCGATTCAAATTTCCATATGAAATTGTAGTCAGGCAAATTCTCGAAAGTCTTAAATATATGACAAGCAGATTATCTCCCAACATATTTGAGTTTATATTTGTACCAAGCGACATCAAAACAGTTCCTTTCTTGCCATTCTCAATGAAGTTTTTAAGATCCTTTTAATCAGAAATAATGAACAAATAAAAAAAATTGAGCAAAGACAAATTGTGATTTACATCTGGAAGTTCTTCCGGTTCTTTTATTTGAAGTCCACCAACTTGAATAATTTTTGGTTCTAACGGTTCTGCAAAATCAACGGAATTATCGGAATTTACCAAAACGATTTTTGTTCGCTCCTCGAGCTCTCTAAGATGTGGAACATCTTTGAATTGTGGCAATTTTCGAATCTTTTTATCAAGCTCCGGAATAAATGAATATTTCCAAACCCTGGAGAAAAATGCAATGGATTATCGTCACATTTTTTTCATATATTGATTAAAAACTTACATGTAATCAATGAAATATAGAACCAGATTGTTGAACCGCTGAATAAATGTCATATCTCTTGGGTAATCAGTTATGTAATGTGGCACAAAATTTGGCCATTTATGACCGCTAATAAGATGCACTGTGTATGAAGGATTATTAAATGCTGTCATAGATATCAACGGTGGATAGTTAAATTTATGCAACAAAGGCAACAAACATGGTCCACAAGTAAAATCATACAACACAGCATCAAACTTGAAATCACTTGGATAATTTAAAATATTTTCAAGGCCAACAGAACTCAAAATTCCATCACAGTTCTGACTGCAATATTGAGGAATAGATAAAAGCGACGAGATTGGACTCCAGTTAACAATGTCAATTAGATTTATTGCATCTGGACCATCATGAACTGCTGAGTAGACTTTTTCCAAATGAATATAATGCATATTTGCTGGCGGAGTTACGTCATCAATATCTGCCGAAACAATTGTCAAATTATGTCCCTTCTTTGCTAAAGCTTCCATAAGAACTCGGTTCCAAAAGTGATGACTTCTAGATGCCATTCCATTGAGAAACAATAAGTTTTTACTTTGAGAACTTATGACCAAAATGACCCAAAATAATATCAGAAGCACATGCTTCATCTTGACGACGTTCACTCTAAGACTGTATACCTACAAACGAATAAGCAGATGTACAAAGAGTAATGAATTGAGTCAAATTACTCTCAGTCGCATTATCAGTCGAGTGCTGATAAAACAATTTTCTTCATTGAAATTGTAAATTTAAAAATCATGACGAGGCAAATAAATGTCTTGACAAATATATTAAGTGATGTAAAGAAAGAGAGGGAGAGAGATTATTGATATTGTTGTAAGACAAATTTTATTCTTTATTCCCCCCCAAATGCATGCGTGCAAGAATTATCCTTATTTAATAGAACTATTATCATAAAATATCATAATTCATTCAAGGGTCAGTGGATTGTTTTTTTTCTTGTTCTTGTAAACAAGAACTACTTGAAAGAATCATAAAAAAATATTTATGTCTCACACATGCGGACATGGATAATAATTTTTCATAAAAATTTCTTCTAGTTTAGCTTGGGCAAAAGTTTTTATAAGTAAAAAGGGTCGTTGCTTTTGATATATTCGGTATCTATTGAATTATACAAATAGCAAGGCAATTGATACTGTTATTTGTATCAATAAATTCTGAATTACTGTCCATGCATTCTTATTCAACATAGACAAATAAAATTTGTTGATTCAGAGTGTCCTGAGTGTCTAGTTGTTATGATTTACTACATTAAATTTATAACAATGAAATGCAATCACATTACGTTTGGTCATTGAGATGTTCATTGGAATTTCTTTTATTAGAAAATATTTATTTGGAAAATAATGAAGAGGAAAAAAGTGATGAAAATCGTCACAATAGGATTAGAAATTATTGACTTACTTCATTCGCTCGGTTACATATCAAAGTATTGTTTGAATACTGCGTGGTTAAGAATCTCTCAACGACTCTTGTGTATCGAAAATGATTAAATTTATGTTAAGTCATTCAAGTTCTTCTATATTGAAACTCTCTGCGTAGGTGGAAAGGATTCTTCAACATATCTCTGCATTTTATTTGCTGATGCGCTCTTTAAATTCTCTCGAAATATTTTCCAGCAATCATCAAGAGAGTTCAATTCAAATTATTTCGTTGCATATAAATATTATCAGCATGTTTGCAATCGAATGATTTATTGAAAGTGTTCACAGCAATGTCACGTGTTGTGCAACAAAATAGTCAATTTTGTATTAGTTTATCAGTAAAGTCACCCACGACCGTTGTAGTCGAAATCGATCAGCAGAACTTAAATTCCAAGTGTATTATCGCAATTTGCTTTCTTTGCGATTTTTCGAGTTTTCAGTGTCAGTATGTCAATATTGAAATTTATGGGACCAGATGGGATTTTGCTTTTGGGAAAAAGTAAGAAAATCCAAAACATAAATTCCTTCAAATGAAGGGTGCGTTTGGTAGTTGGGTTCAATACTAAAAGTTCACATAAATCATTTTTATCAATAAATCAGTTCTCAGATACTTGAAACATATTTTATGAGAATTTGATTGATATTTTTTTACACATTAAGATGTTTTGCATTCAGTGAAGATTTCTTGCATATTGTATTCGCAAAATAATTTCACAACAAAAACTTTAAAAACTAAGGACACGAAAGATGAAAAACCATCACCACATAATGCCTTTATTTTAATGGGCAATAATGTGTAAGAAGAAGAAGAAGTCTGCGTTGTAATTTAATAGAATAAATTATTCCCAAATAAATGCAAAATAAATGAATGGTTCGGTAGATGCTTTAACCCTAAAATGTCGCTTCCGAAAATCTTCTTTCTCATTTTTGGTGGTTAAAGATTACAGGAGATAAAACCAGAACGAGTAGAAGGAAAATATGAAGCTCAAAGACTGCTCGAATATATATTTTTATAATTTATTACAATTTGAATCTTATACAACAGCAATAGCAAACGTGAAAGGGTTCCGTGAAATTATCGTCTGATGCTATTTTGCAAGATATTCAAATTTACTTAAATTACTAAAGACGTAGTGTAGCAATTGAGAAGAATTTGTGGATAAATTTAATCCTTAAATGAAAAGATTTTAGGGATGAAAATTAAAAATTGTTTATTTACAATATTTCTTTACTTGTTTCCTTTTCTTAATTAACTCGGATAAAATGACATTCACAGTCATTTGCATTAATTGATTGTGCAATTTTCTTATCAAATTTTTTGTTTTTGAATTATTCATTTCATTGCGCAAGATCAGAATGGATTCTAATGCAAAGTTCAAAATTATTCGTCAGTCAATGTTTGATTGTCAGAGCGAGAAGAAGTTTGTTCAAATTCTTCAATTTTATTTTTTAGGTTTGCAACAAAAACATCGAAAAGCCGTCGGCAGATTGAAAATAAACTGGCTCTGGATTAAAAATTAACTTTGGACATTAATTAATGAATTAAGTTTTTTTTAGCTTTTCGTCATTTTGAAGTAGAATTAGTTGAAAGAAATTGCATAACAATTGATAAAGTTTCGATTACACTTTTGTTGTTATCGTAACTCAAAATCTGATTTCATTCGTTGATTGATGTTCAAATAAATCAATTTTCACACAAAATCTGATTTTTCAGTTCACGCGATATTTTTGCTATGTTTCAAAGTAATGACAGAACGCGATTTTTTATTTGAAATCATTTATTCCTCCTTCCTTTCTCATGTTATTTGGATGTTGGAGGGTTAATCCATTGCCATCACATTAATAATTCTTCTCGTTCACTTTTTGTCATTTGTTATGTTTCAATGCTCAACAAGTTGCAATTTATTTGTATTTTTATCTTGACGCTTTTTGTCAAATTTTCCTAATGATGCAATTTTTCATGATGTCCCTTTGAGCCGCATGCGAATGTTGGTGATAAAAATAATTGCACAGAAGTTGAATCACTAAGTGTTTGTCATTTAGTGAAATGTGTTCAAGGAAAACGTCAATTGCATAAAATCTATTCTAAAAATGATCAGAAAAATATCTTCAGACTGTCGCCATTTCACCCTAAAAATCAACAAACGGATTAAAAGATTGTTAAATGTGAAGAAACATTCCTTCAACATCTACCAAAGAAAATATTCTGCGAATACTCAAAGATTTGTTGTTTTTGTCTTGAAATGACTTATCACACTTTTTTATTGCATCTTTTGCCCTTCTTTATTGTTTTATTGATTTTTATTATTTCCAGTCATTTGTCTTTGCGATGATAAATTTTTTCTTCCCAAATAATGATTCCCAAGAGTGTCCGATCGTAATCGAAATGTCTTGAGCAGAATTTTTAGCAAATCTTCTTATTTTCTTTATATTATTATTACATAGAACTATAATTTTCTTTATCAAAATAAATAACTGCGATTTATAGACATTTAAAAAAGGGAAACATCTCAACCATATCCGAAGCATTTTGTTCATTATCATGAATATTTATGTGAGAAGCAACCAGATTAAAAAACCTCGCGATGGAGGGTTCAGGTCATTCACTAAGCCAATTTAAAGAATAAATGAAAAATTTAAATTTCAGGAAATAAATTCTAGGAAAAAAAATGTTTAATTTAAATGGGGATCAAAATCACTCTCGAGTCCAACATTCGAACAGCAAACAAAGAATTTTCATTTTAATTGTATCGAAAATTATTTAATGATATTACTTAAAAATAACTTTAAGATCCTTACAGAAATCGTCTTAAAGATTTTGTTTTTTTTTTTGTTTTTGCTCATAAATTTTCATGATTTTAAATTTGATTTGCAGTCAGAAATTTTTCAATAAAAACATTCAACTGCAAAAGGAAAAGTGTCATTTGAATAAATTTCCAGTAAAGGACCTCGAGGCCAAAATGTGTCCAAAGGACGCCAGAACTGAACAAACAACTCTTTTGTATTCATTCCCCAAATCAGTTTCATTGAATATTCGTAGGAAACATGAATTTTTGATGAATGGTTTGATTTCAATTCCGCAAAAAATATTTCTTGTAAATTTTTATATTTTATGGAAATTCAATAAAATAAAAAGAAGAAATTTTATGTTTCCATATATGAAGGGTCATTTCAGTGCTTATTGTAACATTCTGTCACCATTTGATGACTTTAAATTGATTTTGTGGTTTGTAATATTTTTCTATTTCTACAGTTTACCAGAATTTTAATGAAGTGTTTCACATGTCAATTGCAAATTGCACAAATTTTTTTCAGCCTCCACCAATTAACATCAAATGAAGCAGTAAAGAAACATAATTAATCACACGAAAACCAAATATGACGGCAGTTCTGTTGGGAAATTGATTAATGAATCACTTTTTTCCACGTCCAGCACTTCACCTACCAACAAAAATTACCACAAATGGAAAATTCGTGATGAAAAATTCTAAGCATGAAATGAAATTGATCCAGATTTGCAAAAGAAAACATTTTTTGAATATTCAAACAACAATTTTTCGCCACAGAAACATGTTTTAAGAAGTTGGCAGCAGAAGGAATGTTTAATTAGATTATGGTTTGACGTGATGCGGTTGATCATAAAAATTCTAAGAAGTTAATTTCGTATTTCTTTTGTTTCATTCATTTGATCAAATTAACGAACATCAATATCAAATGTGATTTTCATCAAATGTTTTATCTCAAAAAAAAAGAAGAAATTTCGTTGTTGCAGAAATAATTAAGAAATCCATCGACGTTCTCTTAACCTGGTCACGTTCCATTTGTAAAGAGGTTTCATGTCTTCACCAGGAGTGATAAAGAAATCCATAAAACTCTTTAAATTGAAGAAAAGAATAATGTTCACAAATGAAGGTCGTTAGCCAACAAAGTGTTGTGCAAATTTGATAAAAACCAATGAAATATTTTTGTGGTAGAACAAAATTGCACAATTCTAAATTGCGTTAGCATGTTGCTACTTTTCAAATTCCCCTTCATGTAAAATCTTATGGACGAATATTTATAAAACCTGTCAAAGAAAAATATCAAAATCCAGCTGGGAAAAAATTGAGAATTTGAAAAGATTACAACAAGAATATTTTGAATCCGCAATTCATGAATAAATAATTTTTTCACATAAATATCGATTTTTTAAGCGACGGCAGCAAGTGCTTAAGATTTTACTTCACGCGGTTCCTTTATTAAAAAATTGAAAGAAGTAATTTAGTTAATTTATGCGAAGTGAGCGAGGAAAAAAGAAAACTGAAATTGAGTCAGACGATTTTCCTCCTAAAATGACAATTTTCCATTTACTGAACAAAATTTATTTGGAGGAAAATGTTGCATGAGGAGCATTGAATGCCTTAACTTGTATTTTTGTAATGTAGTTATCGGAAACATATAAAAATCATTATTTCTTATTTTGCAGCTTTAAGATTTTCGTAAATCTGTTCAGACGACTCACAAATCCTTCATCGGACAATTTTCCACAAAACTGGAATTCAAGTATCGATTAAATCATTAAATCTGAACACAGTTTTTCCTCTCGAAAGTTTGTTGGGTGAAAATTGTGTAAAAAAAAGAGGGTTGACACCCTTAACAAAAAGAAAAGTCCTTTGCTCATAAATAAAGCATCCGCAGCTTTTGTTTTTTCAGTTTTAAAAGAAGGGGAGGAAGTTCGTGATTTAAAGACACTTTTAAAATTTGAAATTGATCTCAAGAGCCGTCGAGTGTTCCCATGTTGACTTTAATAAGGAAAGAAGATTAAAATATTAACGGCGAGATGGTCACTGAAGAGGATTCCACTTGCTGGTCGAATTTAAGAAGGCAAAAAAAAATCTGCGTTTGTAAATTAACAACATCTTTAATTAGAAGAATCCAAATGGTTCCATTGTTCCTATTTGAATGGCACAATTAAGTTAAATGTAAAAATTGCGAACTGTTCTTGGACCATAAAAAGATTTGTTTGAAGAGGAAAAAAGGCAAAAAAAAGAAATTAATTTGTTAAAAGCTAAAACAAGCTGATGATAGGGAACAGTTATTGTGATGTTTATTGCATCATGCTCCTTTTCTCACTTTTCCCAAGTTTCTCTGTCTGGTTTTATCACAATCCTACGTGTTTGTTTTATGAAAAGAATAAAAGGGAAGAAATTTCAACCTTTCAGCATCTTTGTTTAAAATTTTATGAATCAAAACAGACGTAAAGACTCTGACTCGTCCAAAAAAAAAAAGAAATAAAAAGTATCCTGGGAAAAATTCCTTCAAGACATTTGTTTTTATTTTATTTCCTTTTATTTTTACTACCCAGGGCTTTACTTTGATTAGTGCTAAAAGCCGCTTGCAGTGATCTCTCCTTTGTCTATTCACAATATCTCCTTGAGTGAAAGTTACCTTGTCCAATTTGTGAAGAGTGCTGTGAAGAATCTTTTTGTTGACACTTCCTTTGTCTTGAAAATAATCTTGAAGGAAGAAAAACAAATAACACGTAATTTTCTCTTTTTTTTTGTGGGTGGGAAAATCTCATTTTATTTCAATTAATTTTCCAATTTACATTTTGATGACTGTTTTAGTTTAGCTGGTGAAGTGATTTTGGCCCTTTCTGATGGTGATTATCGGCAGGAATTATGCAAAAACTTGTGCAAATTATCTTTTGCTATTGAAGTTTCCGGATAATTTTTGCTGTAGCTATGAGTTATTTTTAGCTTTTTATAGCCCTTTCCTTTAGTTGCCAATAAATATTTTTTATCGTTTCCATCCGATTTCAATTTGTTGCAACATTAATTCTGGCCTGACTTTCAAAATGTCAAAAAGAAAATCGTTTGAAGGAATCTTCCTGTTAACGTAAGTCAAGTAATTTCCGTGTGGTAGGAGAACACCGCCGTCGCATCACAAGGCAAACTTGAAACTCAAATCACGCACGAAGCTCATTGAAAGAACATTTCATAATTTAAATTTATGAAGTAAAATTGCAAATAAATCACAAAATAATGCAATATTAAAAAACGTAAATTTCAATCTTCGTTAAGTTTTTGTTCGCTGGCGATGTCTTGATAGACTTCATTTGCAGCATAAATTTTTTTTTTATTTTATTATTTCTTGATATTATAAAGCACGGAAAAATTTATGCACAAACCATATTTAAAATATGGTGCGTGTCGTAAAAAATTTCCTTTAAAATTTATTTTAATGGCAGCGAATTTTCTTAAAGTCGCTGGCGGTGTTGTGTTCATGCCAGTTGTTTCCTTTCAAGTAAATACAAATTTATTGTTTGCGGCATAAGCCAGCGATTTAAATATTAAACAAGTCGCATTTTCCATATCAAAAATAGTCATTAAAATTTTTCAACATTTTACAATTTTCTTCCGCAAAAATTCACATTCCAAATTGGAAAATCTCACCGCAAATGAAGAAATGCACAAACAACAACAACAACAAGAAAAATAACATCTCGCGAGTTTCCACGGGAAAAAATAATCATAATAACACAATAATAATGTAAATAAAAATATTTGCATATCTAGCGGAAAAAATTGAGTGTGTCTTTATTAGGGAAATCATAACTTTGAATGCACAAAAATTTTAAATCAAGTGGCTCTTTCATGCGCGACGTCGGTTGGAGGGACGGAGGCAATGCGTAAAGTTTAATAAAAATTATGGTGCAAAATAAAAGAAGGAAATAAAAATTTTCTTCAAAGTCCCAGCGATTTATAAACATAGAAGAATAAAAAAATCTCGAATAATTGTTGCTTTAAAAAAACAATTGCTATCGTTCCTCCCTAGATAAATACTCCCTTATCCCGCCACTCTAATAACAAGCGAAATACGCACAATGAGCGACAACTTGAACTGTTTTTTTTTTTTTTTTCATAAATTTTTATAAATCAACACAAAAGAAGTTGAAATTTTTTGTAATTTTCTCCTCTCGCCAGAGCTCATGCAGAAATAAAAAAAAAATCAACTTGTACGAGTTAACAGCTTTGTTCATAAAATTTCTCCGCTGCCTCCAAAAAAAAAAAAAAAAAATTGGCTTGTTTTTCTGCCAAACATGAAATGAACCAGTTTTGCGGTATTGTGAAAATTGTTGATGACATACAACAACAAAAAATCCCACCCTCGCGAAAAACATCAGAAGGGAACGTGCACAATGAATAGGTTCAAATTAAATTTTAGCAAGGCAAAAATTTTTTTACGGTACGAATAAATCAATTTCGCACATGGTAAAGACATCAATTTTTATATGAGCACCGGGGAGAGAACTGCTTTATTCCTCCATTCATTGAAAAAAATAACCCCTGAAGGGGGTCGAGGAGCAACGTTGGTAAAATATAAAAAAAAAGTGGCAGCAGCAAATTTTTTTATTGGGTAATTTTTCACGTTTGATTTGATTTATTTATTTGTTTTCAATATAGGATTAATTTTAATAATTAAGATATGCGAAGTGGAGTGAATTGAGTGCTGAATGGAGATGGGGAAAGGGAGTCATAATCAAAGATTTTCTTTCGTTTTTTTTTTTCCTTTATGAAAGGGGTTGATTTATAGTCCACACATGTCAAGATCTCATTGAAAATGTTTACGGTAAACACACTTGATGTCTTATCAACCGGAAAATGGGTGAACATATTTTCCCTCGCTTTCTTATATATTTTTTTTTCCTTTTTTGCCTAAGAGGCACTCGAAGTATCATTGAAATTGATAAAGATTATTGCCAATATGTAACAAGATATCCATCATCCCCGATGCCGGTGTAAAGGAGAGGGAGGATTTTATTTAATACATCATCACGAGCCCTTTCACTTCAAAATTCAACTTTCCATGTTTGTTTAATAATTTTTTTTTGTTTCCTTTTTTTCCAACATATTTGGTTCCCAGCAAAGCAAACACAAATCGACGGCAAATCACGCGGCAAATAAAATTCACGTAAATTTCACTTGAACAAAAAAAAAATATTTTTTTCAATATCTCGAGCGTCTTATCAGTTCAAGTAACAACGAACAACTAGTCGAAGTATAAGGCGGTATCTTGTGATTTCTTGTTGTTTTTATTTTATTATATTTTTTTGTTTTCTTCGGCAAAACGCTACCCCACATGCGCCACACGAAGTCATTCTGATTCGCCCCCAAACACAAATACAATCGCACAACTTTTCCCCTTAAAATTGTGCAATGTTTTGAGAAAATACTTTCGAAAGTATTTTTTCCCTTCGGTTTTTTTTTTCTGGAAAAAAAAGAAAATTTCTCATTGGGGGTCGGAGTCCGCCCAAACTCCACGGGCACGACGAGACGCCGAAGAACTTTTGTCAGTTGCCCAACTGCTGTTGCCGTTGCCTGCCACGACTGAAGGAACAACAATATAATCAACACTCCCATAAAGTCGTAAATTTTTCCCGAACTTTTTATATTTTGTTTTATTTCCACACTCACATTTTCCTACCACCCGACTTGGTTGTAAAATAAGAAGAAGCAGGAAAAAAAAGTTGTAGAGCGCGCGGCGTTGCAGTTTTCATATCTTGTTTAATCGTAGCATTTCGTAAAACTTTGGCGGCCGCCCGAAAAAAAACAAAGTTTTGCTGGATGTCAGTTAAAAACAAACTTAGTACAGGTAGAGACGACGAGTTTTCCGAGAGTGTGGCAAGTGAATTTCTCTGTGTTGTTGTGCAAGTTGGAGTTGAGTTCACTCCGGGGAAAAAATTTTTCTTTTCTAAGAAAGTTTTTAATTTTTGTTTTATGGCAAAAGCGAAGCAACTTAAATAAAGTCGGCGGAGAAGAAAGTTGAGTGAAAAAAAATTAATAGTCAAAAAGTTTCCGCCAGTTTCGAAAGAAGTTTTTCTTTTTTTTTTTTATTTCGGGGCGCAAAGAAGGATAATTACGCAATTTTCGGGGCTAAAAAAAAAAGAATGAAACTTTGTGAAATATGATTATCGCCGAATCATTAAAAATTTAAAAGAATTTTCATCGACCCTTTCTTTTAAAAACGGCAAGAAGTTACAGAGATTTTATAAAGACAGTGAATTAAGTGCAGAATTTAGTGAGTGCAAACATCAGCAGCGATTAAATTGCAGACAATTTCAACGTAGCGATAACAATTTCCCGCAATAAAGTAAGTGAATTTCCTGAAGGAGTAAAAATATATTTTTGATAAAACGGAAACCCATAAAAACAGAAATTTATCGTGATTGTGATTTATCATTTTGCGCAAAAAAAAGAAATGAATATAAAAAAATTATTTCTCGTTTTGTGGTTAAATGAAAACATTCACCACCAATTCACCGCCTACTTAAATTCGACGGAAATTAGTCAAATAAAAATCAACTCGATTACATCTTTTTGCCATACCGTTTAACTATATCCACCCTCACACAACAAACTAAAAAACATCGGAATTCCCTGCACAACTCACACATTAAATTTATTACAAGTTAACCATAAAACTAGTTACGCCGTATCATGATCGCAACTGTTAAACTGCTTAGATATGTATCGTTAAATATTTTCAAATTAAAACACATTTCACTCAGCTTGCAAATCAACAAATTACTCATTAGCATAATTCATAAATTTCCACCGACATGAAATGATTAGCGCGAGCGAGCTGGGCTGGGGGTGAAATTTTGTAGTTTCGTTCATTCATATGAATATGATAAACATTTTGTGTAGTGAATAATCGTAGAATTGAATTTAGGTTTGATTACAAATAGAGTCAAGACATGAAAAACGTGAAGACAATTTGATTGTGAAATATTTCATCGGAAGATTAATGATTAGTTTCTATGTTTTCCGTACTTTTATTCTCTCCCGTATAAAATCAAACTACGCTGAATTGTTTTGCTATAAAATTGCCCCTACATGATTGCGAAACATTCAAAATTTTATAATTTCTTTTAAAAAAAAAGGAAAGAAGAAAACCCATTCAATAGGCAGTGAAAACATTTCTTATTATTCCAAACGTATCCTGCTTTACGCTCAAAATATAGCCACGGCACGCTATAGAAATTAAAAGAAATTAACATAAAGACCAAAAGAGTGTGTGACAAGTACAGCATGGAACGGAGTTTTAACAGCGACCCAAAATCACGTATGTTCCATGAGAGAGGAATTTCTAAAAAATTATAGCCCCCGCGCGCGCTCGTCGCATTGAACTTCCTCACGATAATTTTCACAAAGAAATATAAATAGTCGTCGTCGTCGTCGGAAGCGAGCTCAAACAGTTATTTCTGCCTATAACGCTAATAATTCTGTTAATGGTGTGTTGGCAAATGTAATAATAAAAATTAGAGAAAATTATATTAATGCCCCTTTTTTGCATTTTGTGTGTTTTTGGGTTGCGGGTGAGGGGGGAATTTATGCTTCTGTTCATTGCCATAAAAGACACGAGAATCGGCAATGAGAGTAAACTCCCCAAGAATTATTCCCAAAGAAAAATCGCATGTCGTCACGTCAGCGATGTCAAATCCTTTTAAATACGAAATGAATGAGCGGCGGCGGCGGAGATGGAATTTTTGTTTTCTTCTTCTTCTTTTTTTCTTCCTTTTTTCTGCACCATTCCCGGCACGGATGATGGGCCGAGTGTGGCAAGGAGTGAGAGAAGGGATCAGCCAAGCTAGCAAGTCGGTCGCATACACAAATACACCACACAGCTTATATTTATGTGTGTTTATTTCATTAGGGGATAAAAAGTTAATTTTTCTTATTCACAGAAAAATATTTTTGGGCTGCAAAAAAAAATAAAGTTATTGAGTGTGAGCAAAATGACTGAAAAACTTTCCCTTCTTCAATTTTAATTAACAGCTTTGGCATAAAATGAGGAAGAATTTTCTATTCGGCGAGGGTTGACGACATGAAAATCTTCTTTGTAAGTGGAAATGACAAGTTGTAATCGGAAATTTGCAAAGAATTAGCAAATGAATTTTCATCTCGTCAACCCTAGGCGTGAGGAAAAAAAATTTGCCCATCAGCAAATTATTATGGCACTGGCAGCTTCAGTCGATGGATGAATTAAAATTTTGGGATTTTCTGTATTTTTGTCACAACACAACGTAATTTTTTTTTTTTTTTTTTTTCAAAAAAACCCAGAAATTGCTCATAATCAGATCGCTCATTTAAACCCTCAAAAAAAAAAAAACGAGAGATCTTTAAAATTTTTGACTCGTTTCCATGATTCCACCATGAATTTTTTGGGTCTGGCGATGGAATGGAATGAAGGGTGCCGAATCAGAAATTAAAATTACTGCAGTGTTTCTTTCAGATGGAGTAAAAAAAAAACCCATAGAACTGTTATCATTACACAATATTCTGTATCCCCGACTCCTAAATTTTCCAACTGACTGTTAAGTAAGGAAAACAAGAGAAAGAGAGGGTTTAAAGGATGTTTTGATTTCGGCAATGGCATAATGTGTTGTTCCAGGAGCAATAGCAAATTTTATATTTATATTTTATGGAAATGAACCCATCTATATGCACAAATGATTGTGATTTTTGAGGACCTTTTTGACCTTTTACCCACTGTTACGATTTAAAATGCGAGAGCACCACCCGAAAATAGAAATATGCTTTGCAAATTAAGCCATAAACATTTCATAATTTTTATCACAAAATAAAAATAAAAAAAACACCACCATAAGAATGCGAATAGAGTGAGATTGAAGCCCTCTTTATGCTCCTCCGCATTCGTCTCCGCTTTTAGATATGGCTAATTGAAGTTTTACTTTTTCGGGTGTAATATAAACACTGAGCATAACCCGAAATCATGAGATACGTCAAATATCCTTTTTTTTTTGCTAAGGAAAGATAAAATTAATCATTGCCGTTTCACAACCAGACATCAGATATCAAAATAAACTGATGGAATCCTTTTTCTTATATGCCTGAGTTGTCTGATTGAATGAAGAGATTTTTGTGAAATTTAAACAATTTAAATCTTTTTCCGATATTGCTTAAGAGGGATATTGCGATGCTGTTTTATTTCCCTCAAAGATGCGGGGAAGGAGAACGAAGCGGGAAAGAGAATGAATCCTTGAATGATTCCAAACAAATACAGCGCAACACAATCAAGCAAAAGAAATCAATTAAGCTTCTTGCTGGCGAAATAAATCCATTTTTGTGAACTATATACATACATAAGTAATACACGCAATAGCATTTGGCAATATCTTCACTTGAAGGGGTTGAAAGAGATACAAATAAATTTCGCATTTATTCCGAATGAATAACCCTTCTAAACTGTAATGATACGGGTTGGCTCAATGCTACTACCAACAAAGGAATGAAATAAAATTCCTTGCGCTTGATACTCAAAGACGTTAAATCTGATCTTGTGCCGATATGTTGTTTGATATCCAAAGCCGTACCATCATCATCATCATCTCAAAAACACATTTTTCAACTATACTTTTTGGAAAAAAAAAAATAAATAAATAAATAAAAAATATATAAAACATAAAATGAAATTTCACAAAAGAAAAGTGATGAAAATTTTCGTTAAGAAAAATTTCTTTAGTTTTATTTTCCTTTCTGTAATCAGTTTTCAACTTCAATTTTTACTCAAATTACCTCGAGGGCGAACATAAGAAACTTTTGCATCGAAAATGATCCATTTCCACTTCATAAAAGATTTTACTTTTTGTTGTGCTTTAATTTTTATATATTATTTGTTTCAAAAATTATAATTTTCAGGTTTTTCCATGCCACTCACTACACACTCAATTTCCCTTTCGAACCGACATTTTCATATCTCTCATCGTCGTCGTCGCTAGTCGGTCGTTGAGAGATGAAAAACAAAGCAACACTAATTTTACGATGGTTTTATTAAACACATTTGAGAAACATAAATTTTAATATATTTTACCATATCCATGGATATAAGCACACAGTTGAGTTTTGTGTGTCGGGGTTTTTGCTGCTTTTGCTTGATGAAACCCTCAGGAGAATTTAATGTTAAAAGCAAGTTTTAATTTTGCTGCTTTTCTTCTACGACGACATTCATTAATGTGTTGTGCTTCTGAGAGTGTCTGGATCAGGAATGTTTTCTCTGCTTCCACTGCTTTAATGCTTAAAAACCATGTCGAATAAAAAGTGTCTCCATTGTGTCTATTCTAATAATTAGAAACTTGTTTTCCAACCGTTGCCACTTGTCACACAATATCAGGTGTGAATTTTATGCTCGTTGTTCTTGCTACGCCATAAAAGCCACTTCCCTTCATTATTTTTATTGTTCAAGTTTGCTTCTTTTTTTGTCAGTTTTATGCGCTGGCTATAAATTCAAAATCTGATGAAATGTGTAAAATATTTTCGAACAGTAGTTGTGCGATTATCCGATCAATTACAGTATATAAGATACATTTGCTGGTATAACTTCCATTTTTCCGCTATAATCAAATCAAAATCTTACAAAAAAGAAAATTTCACTCCCAAGATGCTTCAACGAAATAGCATTTAAATCCCTTCAATCATAATTTCATCTCATTTATCCATCCAATTACAAGAGCTTAAGTCCGATGACTCTCCATCAAATCTGCATCTTGTTATGCAAATGATGCTGGATAATCAACGCGCTCTTGTAATGGAAATGAAATTTTTTGGTGGCGAAGAATATGAAATTTAAAATATTTCTCCAGCCCATTCCTGTCGAGCTCTCTTTCTCGTCCTTCTTCTCCATCCTGTTACAACATCTGTACTTGCAAATATCCAGAATATGCCTGGGCATTCGGGGGTTTTCGGGTCCAGGGGACGCTTCGAAGTAAAAAAAACAACAACAACATTCGTTATGCCAAGGCAGCCAAAACAACATTTTTCATTCTGATTTTGGGATTCATTGTCATAATAATGCTGCTTGTTCACCCTCTCTAATGATCAATTTGACTATACGCTTAATGCATATACAAATATAATTTCTTAAGTATTTATAATGTAAAAGCGTTCCCTGCTCTTATAGCTTCGGACGAAAACTTAATGACAAACGGTTGGTAATAAAAAGGGGGCTAAGACAATCAATTGAAAGGGTTAATTTAAGGAAAGTACCTTCTACTGGGGCAATGTATGTAAATTCATTGCTATATGTTTCTATTAGTTTTAAATTTTCAACCGCCCTTCCTCCCAAAAACATATCCTCCCGTCCGCACTCACCACTCGATTTTTAAGGGTTCCCAAACATTCATCTATAGCAACTCTATACCATTAATATTAAATATTCATCATTTTATATCATTAGGAGGCAAAAGGTTAAATTTTGTTTAGTTCTGAACCGAGCTAAACACGAAACGTTGCGGGAGGCACAAAACCCATTATAAACCCATATAGTTGTAGAATTTTTATCGTCTCGAAATTCGATATAGTTTTCTTTTGAAATATATTTTCTATTTATATGGGAAAAATTGTCGGATTTTATTTCCATCTTATAGCCCCGGCAACAGTAAAGAACACACGAAAAAAAAAACGAGCAGGAAACTTTTTGCCGTCGGTGAAAAGAACTGTTAGCAAATCCTTATGAGGAAAATTATAACAGCATAGCAATCTCCAGCGACGAACACTGGCGAAAAGGACAAAAACTCCACTGTTCTTAAGTTTGCAAACAGCGTTTTTCAGATTCCTTAAAATGAATTATAAAAAAAAAAAACACTCATTGAGAAGGAAAACAAAATAATTAAATAATTTAACCGAAACACGCACAAAAAAAAAATTGTTGAAAGAATCCGTAAAAAAAATGAAATCTGTGAAAAAAAAAACTTCTGAGGAATTTTTTTAACTCCCCTTTCAATAAGAAACTTCATCAATTTTATCCCTCAGAACTCTTGAGCTCACGTTGAGCGAGTTTGCCTTTTTAATAATTTTTTTTTAAATATTAAAATTTTTTTAATAAATATTTTCCTTTCTGTAAATTGTTTCAGGTAGACCACGATCGGCTGAGTAAACATCAAAAAAAAAAAAGAAAGAAAGGCACCCACGAACCTGGTACAGAATAAAAAAAATTATAACAACCGAGAAAAAATGAGTAATGCATAAAGTGAAATCGACATGCGAAGCAACTAAAGAAAAAGTGTTGAAAAGTCAAAGTGGAAACCGATTCTCGCAAAATTTGCAACTTTTCCAATCAATACGAAACTCATTTCGTGAAAATTGTGTTTTAGTTGGCGGCAAATCGCAGCAATTAAGTGTAGCAACAAATCAAACTAGTTTCACATTAAAATCAAATGAACATGACATGTTACAAGCAAATCAAGCTCATTTAAACATTTCCTCAATAATAAATAAAAGCAGTGAAAAACAACAAGTGAACAGTTCCACCTCTTTTACAACCAGTGACAAAGTGAATCAAGCTATAATATCGTCTCTTGAAACGCGCAAGAATCTCGAGAAATTAGCTCTACAGTATACTTTAAATAAAGGTAATTTGACTTGAGGAGTATCTTTCTCAACTCTCAAGGAGTTTGTTTTTACAATCAACCGAAGGATTGATAATCTCGCTTTAAGCCTTCCTTAATTACTTTAATAACATAAAAATAACGAGAGGCAACCGTCATTATTATTTTTTTCTTTTTTTTTTTAATTTTTATCTTTGTTGTCAAATAATGACAAATGACATAACGAGGAACGCGCAGTATACTAGGGAAAGAGGGTGCATGTCTCCGAGCCTTTTTCGGTATTTTAAATCATACATCTATCTATCTCTGTTGCTGTTGCTGCCATGATGATGCCGAGATATAAATTAAAAGTGATGGAAAATATTCAAACATAATTTCGATGTAGAAAAATATTATAAATTAGAATATTATGCTTTATGTATAATGTTATATAATGAAATGCAGAGATAATTTCATCTTCTTCTTATTTTTCTTTTCCTTTTTTTTTGGGAAAATTTGTTCCATCAGAATTATCCGAAAAAATTATCTTTATTAAAGCACTCGACAAATGAGTTCCTATAAGTTGGCAAAATTTTTTGTATTTGTGTAATACTCTATTTAAAGTTTGTTAGTGGGAAAACACAAGACGACGTCGACGACGAACGGGCGCTGGAAAAATGTGAGGAAAACTGGTTTTTATTTGTACACGTTTTGAGGGCTGGCTTGGGTAATTATATTGCCATAGAATGCTCAAATTATTTCACTTCTTCGACATAAAGTATCATGCCTCAAAGGGAAAATTTAGAAGAAAAAAAAAAATATTTTCCACCCTCGCCATTTAATAGCTCGTATAGAGGAGCGCAAAAAGGAATCAGCTCAAATCAATTCCCTCGTGGCGCACTAACTTCCCCTCATTTGACCGTCGCTTGTGCCTGCCAGTGCCATTCCGATGCGTATACACAAGAAAATGATTTTTATGTAAAGACGTACGAAAAACGAAAATTTCATCTCGGGACCGATGATTTTCCCATCGCCCATTTACGCATCACATCATGAACAAAAAAAAGAAAAAATCTAATTGTTTCAAGCAACAAAAGTTTTTCTTGACTTAGAATCTCTAGCATCGTGTCCATCCCCAGCAAATACAGATTAAACAGCCATTTCCACAGAAATTGTCACAACATTATTCAAATTTTTGTCTCTTTGCACTTTATGGTGTACTGATGTTGGTGGCGATAAATCTATCGTGGCATCGTTATCTAAAGCGAGAATTTCCCATAAGTATCATTTACATTATTCAAAGCATTTTTGCAGATCATTTTTTTGCTCTCCTTCTTTCGGCAGTGTTTAAATCGGCTGGGGTTTCACTTTGGCCTTTGGGTTTTGAATACACTTAACATGGTCGTATGGTAGATAAATAATAGTCTTATTGTGCAATAAAAATATAATCTTTTGATTCTGGGAGCACTTGAAGAAAACCTAAAGGCGGTTTATCTTGGCATTGTTATAGATGTTGAAGAAAGGAGAGAAAAAAAAAGAATTCCTTCACGTTCGAAATGGAAATCGCATTTCGACGCGGGTTTGGGATCACAATGAACATCTACATTTGTTTTAAACTGCTGGGATCAAAATTGAAAATTATTCAAATTTGAAATGATTACAGGCAGTTTGAACTTGTCTACGTGACTCTTTTGAACTTTGCTGAAGAGTTGTGTTTTAAAGGATTCTTAACTGGCATCCTACAAAGAAAGTTCAAAGGTGGTCTACAATTTTAAAATCCTTAACTGATGCCATTTAAGAAAATTTTGAAAATAATGCTAAGAAGTAGTTATTTAAGATAAGTATTTTATCTTCATGTTAAGTTTACCGCCTACATTTTGGCGTCAGAATAAAACCACAATCGACTGCCACATGTAGATAAAAAAAGTTGTAAAACAACCATAAGTCTCCGCACTGGTTTAATAAAAAATTTACGATCCAATGCGCGAGCAACGCAATTTGAAGGAAATGACATTGGCAAAAAAAAAAGAAAGGAAAGAATGAAAAATTATCTTGGGCTCTATTTGTTATCGGGATAGTGTAATATTTTTATTGTCACACAGAATCTTGTTGAAATATCTCGTGCGGCGCATGTAATACATGAGCTGAATACAGAAAATTTCTACAACCGGAAAAATTTTCCAAACTAAATCGAATTTTATTACAAAGTGATAGATAGCCGGAAACTTTGGATCTCCCCGGATGAATCAATTTTTTTTTTTTTTTTTTAAAAGATGCCATTTCTATGTTTGGCTAGCGAAATGTGACTTTTGAACTTTCACTATCTTCATCTCACATTCGAGAAAATTCCCAAAAGAAAACGGAGACAAATTTGTTAAATTTGTGAGGCGTTTCACAATAATAGAAAATTTATACGGTCAACAATGGAATAAAAAAAAAACACAAAACAGTCAACCTGAAATAGAAAAAAAAGAAGAAAAATCCCTTTCATGTCAAATGGACAAGCAAACAAAAATAGCAAACTGTCTGTTTGTATTAAGAGACCATTAAAATGTTTTTCATCCTTATCAAATGCGCTATAAATGTTTTATTGATTGTCAGCACATGCCATTTAAAGAACACGCCAAGTAGATTAAAGTCATTGAAAGTGTAGTCAAGGATATTTCGGCATCAAAAATTATACACATTATATATATTTTTTTAATTAGTCTACACTCCCCCACTCGCACAATAAAGTTAACATAAAAGTGCAAACATAAAACTTTTTTTTTTTTTTTTTTCAAAAAAAAGGCATGAGGGGCAGGAGAGTATGGAGCAGGAATTTTTACACACAAAAACAAGAAGATAATTATGTAAAATGATGAAAAGTTTTTAAAGGCAACTCAATACAGCCAAAAGAATTACACAGCCGAACCATTTTATGAACTTTTAGTGACTTTGAAAAAGTTGTACACTGGGAAAAACTTTTTCTCACACAATCACAAAGAGCTGCGCCAGAGTATCTATGCTGTATTTATATCCCAAAAAAAAGAAAATTTCTAATTTTCACAAAAACTTTGTAAATTTACTTTCAAAGTTTTTTTTTGTTTTGCTCCGCTTTTCGTCTTCGTCGCTCAACTTTCGCAAAAGTAAGGCACCGAAAAATTTTCCACAGACGCACAAAAGTTTTCTTTACTTTTTTTATGAGTTATTATGGTGTTTCCTCATTAACGTTCAAAGTCGTCGCATAATTTGTTATTTACTTAGCAAATGTCTAAAAACTTTAATTAACGAAGGGCCTTGACGTCGCAGAAATTTCTTCTTGAAAAACTCTAAACTTTTTTTTTATGTGCTTTTATTTGGGCGGCAGTACATAAGAGCGACGGCAAAGAGAGAGTGCTGAAAAATGGCTGTTGATTTAGTTGAAAAAGTTCACTTTAACATGCTTTTGATCTGTTTCTACCACTTGAACTCGCAACTCGACTAATTGCAAATTTGTTTACTTTTCTGCAAATAAATAAAAAAAAAAAAAAAACTTTTAATTGCAGGTCCAACCAGTAAATGCCCAACTCCTGGCTGTTCCGGTCAAGGTCATAATACTGGACTTTATACACACCATAGAAGGTAAAATAATTTTAGTTAATTAAGCACTGTTGAATAAATGGTTATAAATCTCGTCCTTGCTTTCCTCCACCAACAGCTTATCTGGTTGCCCACGAAAGGATAAATTATCGTCTGAATGTAAGTGAAGTGAAAACTGTTTGTTTGCATGCATATTTACTTTAACAACGAGAAAATTACATGCTCATTACTAAATAGAAAAAAAGAATGATATCTCTTTGTCGTCTATTTTTTTAAATGTTCACACTATAAAACTTATCAAGATACTTCATGCATGAATAATAAAAAGAGCAAAGGGGAGGAAAAAATCCATAAAGTGTTCCATTCAAAGAACATTGTGCATTATGTTAAATAAGCATAGGGAAGTCAGCTTAAAGTCATTGTAGGATATGACATACAAAAAAGAAGAAGAAGAATAGGGCAAAAATAAATGTGAGAGAACTATAGTGAAAATATGCCAAAAGTCGCACATATTGATTCAAATAAGCTAGTGAGAGAGATCAAGTGAGATGTTATTTTATTAATGATCCATTTATCTGGGAAAATTCCTTGGAATTTTTGCGCGTCTAAATGTCTTTTCAAATCAACTCCGAATTCAAACATCCATGAATGAATGCCAAGACAAAAAAAAATATATATTTAAGTAATCCACTGCCATGAATAAAACAAAAACTCCACGAAACAACACACACAGCATAAAATCCGTCGGCAAAATGTTCATTTTCACAAAGAAAATCTCAGCACTAAACACGAAAGCGAGTAAAGGAGCAAAAATAAATGCGAATAAAAGATATGAGGGAGTGCCAGAGGGTAGAGAATTGAAATGCTTCAGATGCTAAATGCCCCGAATAAATCCACCATAAAATATGATTTACTCAAGCATCATCGAGTGCTCGAAGAAGTTGAAGAAACAGAAGAAAAAAAAAAACAAAATCAAAATATATAAAGCGTATGTGATGCCTGGCAAATAATTAAAGCAAACCTAATTTTTCAACATCAAAACAAATAAAGCGGGCAAAGATTCATTTTTTTATCGGGGAGAATGATGCCTAATGAAAAAAAAAGAAAGGAACTGATGTATTTAATGAGAGCTTCTTGCATTTGAATATCAATAGAAACCTTTTTAATTACTTTTCTGACTTTGCCTACGAATTGTGCTACCGCTTGCTTCCACAGGCATTGAAAGAACGAGATTTTATTTGTCAGATTTTTAAGCAAATATCATTCGTCTTGTTTATTTTTTATCTGCCTTCGAAAGCACCCTGACATAGAGAAATAAAAAAAAAGTCATTTCACTTTATTGGAAATGTTGAGTGGAAAAGAAATTGGCAAAAAAAGCGAGCAATAAGGGAAAATCAATCAAAGTTTTCCTTTTTTTCGAGACCCGAACGCCAGAGCAAAATAATATTGAAAATTCTCGACATTCTCTAGTGATACTTATTTTTGTATTATTATTTTTTAATGACACTCATAATATTTTTCTCTATCTACTATTATTTTCTAATAATACATCGTTATTGCTGTTTTTATGCTCATCGCAACCCTCATTTCGACATCTTATTACAGTACTAGCACTTCATGAGACAATACTGAAATGTCCAACATCAGGCTGTAACGGACGCGGTCACGTAAGCTCAACTCGAAATACACATCGTAGTTTATCCGGTTGCCCAAGTGCTGCCGCAAACAAAGCCGCCGCAAAGGAATTTAAATACCAAAACGGATTACTGTTCCGCAACAAACTCCAGTCCGCAGGTATTTATAAATCCATCTTACTTGTTATTCTACTTTCATTTTATTTTTTTTTTTCGTACTCTTCACGCTAACATTTTTGTATCCTGTTGCGCTTAAACCACATTTTGCAATTTCCCCCAAAAAACAGTGATAAATTATCATCACTTTAGTGAATATCAATCATCATTAACGTCAAAAATCAGCAACAGTGAAGATATTCACTTGGGCGAAAATAGTTTGAATAAGACAAAAGCTCAAACGAGATCCAGTTTGTTAAATAAACCAAACGAAATAGCCGATAGCAGAAGTGCTCTCGAGTCTAATAACAAAAAGATTACGCCAGACAACAAAAAAGCTACAACAGTAAATTGCGAGGATTTGGAAAATAAAAAGGAAAATTCCCTTATTGTTGGTGGAGCAAGAGCAACAACAATATTAACTAAAAAAGAAAATACTGAGTCAACATCAATTTCACCACCATTAACTACAGCTTACAATATGCTGAGTAATCCCATTGAAAATCACTATTCACGTGAACCGGACTTGCGTTATACAAGTTTGAGTGATGTATCGCGTTCATTGTCATCGTACTCAATTGATAGTGTTGCAACGAATCGTTTAGCAATGACGGAGTACGATGTACAAACGGTACATTCGACGAGTCATCGTCCATATGATCCCGGTTCATTAGCAAACTCACAAACAGCATTTGAACGTTACGATCCTGGCTACACGTTGCAACGTCCAAGCATGTATACATCGTACGGTCAACCATCATTAGAGGAATTGAGTAGCCAACAGAAATATTTGTTGGAACAACAACAGCAACAACAGCAGCAGCAGCAGCAACAACAACAACAACACCAACAGCCACCAATTATGAAAACCGAGCAGGATGAATCCAACAATGGTCCGGTATATCCACGTCCCATGTATCATCCATACGATCCAACAGGTATGACACCATTCACACCTGGAATGAATTTATTTGTTAAAATCACTTCAGCTCAATTACCCTCCTACAAAGTATCATCCAGTTCACCATCACCGACATCAACAAGTGCTGCCGCATCAGCGGGTGCAGCAGGCGCAACAAATAATATTGCAAATAACCCGCCCGGCCCCAATACGCCCATAATTGATCTCTCAACGAGTAACATAACATCGACAAGTCCCAATTCTGGTTTTACGCCGGGCAATGAGTACACATCAAACAGTCAGAGAAACACGAGAAGTCCACATGCAGAATCCAGTCCACAAATGGCAAGCCCCCAGGTGCCGAGTCCACAAGGTCAGACTCTCGACCTAAGTGTAAATAGGATTTCACAAAGGTATGATTCGTTGACCATTTCACAGTTACTTTAGATCTCAAAATAAATAGCGTCAACCCCAAGGCTTTGTTAGTTATACGGTTTGTTGAGGATAAAGGGGCTACTGTAAAAATCATTACAATTTAATGTGATGCTACTTAGGTTTTTTTTTTACTTCTTATTTGCTGCTCATGTTTTCATAGTAAAAATCACGAGAAAAAGGCATTAAAGCAAACCTCCAACATATTCTCAATCAAGCCTAGTGGAATTATGCTAACAACCAAGACACAAAAATACTCGTCGAGCATACATAAAAAAAAGAAATCGTTAGAGCATGTTAATGAAATAGCTTCGAGTAGATTTTATGTTTTTTTTTTTTTTTTTTTTTTCGTTCTCTCTTTGTGTTATGCCGTATGAATAATGCTGTAATTTTTGGGGTTTTATTTGCCTAATGTACCACTTAAAAAACATTTTTATGCTGGAAGAAGATATAAAATTATCCTTTTGGCGAAAGGTGCTGAATTGTTTTATGATATTCCAAAAATTTTACGGCTTAATACATGACAACAGCGCATTAATTCAGTATAAACATGAACACACATACCAAAATTATACGACGAAAATGTGTTGCATTAAATCACTCCATTCCGTAACATTAATCATCCCTCTAATTTTTATATTTTTTTTTGCTGTTTTCTTGCTCCATATACGCGATTGAAAGTACTTTCGGCACTCTTGAAAGTAAAATAAAAAGGAATTAAAATGTTTTTTTCTTTTGCGCCATAACCAGAAGCGCTGCTCTTCAAAGTAGATGCGAAAGCTTTCAACGCTGCAAATGTATTCAATGAA
The DNA here is from genome assembly GCA_018397935.1 of Propsilocerus akamusi. Classification (NCBI taxonomy): domain Eukaryota; kingdom Metazoa; phylum Arthropoda; class Insecta; order Diptera; family Chironomidae; genus Propsilocerus; species Propsilocerus akamusi. The sequence continues at coordinate 19,062,429 of CM031468.1, read as the reverse complement.
AATATTTATTTTGATTTTAAAATTACTTTTCTACACCTTTTTTTAACTCCCTCTTTCTACCACTCATCAACCCTATCATGGGAAAATAACAGCGGCAGTGCTGATAGTCCCTATCAAGCTCAAACCGACAGCACAAACTCTTCAACGCCACATCCAAATGGTTTTGTATCGCGTTCACCACAAACTGAACCCGTCGATTTTAGTGGCCCTAGGACAATGGGCTTTGGCTTGATCGGTCCACCAGCACCCTACAGCAGAGAATCGACACCCGATAGCGGCGGATCCCATTACATTGATAACTTCAGAGATCCAAGTGGTAAGTGGCTTTTTATTTACGTAGCAAAGGGAGCAATTGTGATACAATCTAAATAAATCGCAAAATAACCTCACGACCCCTCAAGCTCGAGCACGATTTATTTTATATTTTTTAAATCAATATCACCGCTAAAAAGTCAAATTGTTTATCTATTGAAATTGAATTGAAATCATTGTTGAATCGGGAAAAATAATCGCAGGAAAAGAAGAATTTTTTTTTTTTTTACAAAAACATTTTTCTTTTCAAATTTTTCTTAGAAATAACACTCGCGATTGGAATAAAAAAAAATATGTTTTCACATCAATTCTTTACGAAATGCGATTGTTATTATTTCTTCTTCTTTTCTTTCTTTCTAAAACTTTAAAATTGTTCATGTGAATTGAGTTGAATTTGCGGGGTCCATTTAGATGGGAAAAAAAATTCAACTGGAAATTTAATTGAACTTTAAGTACATTTTTATTATTATTATATTTTAACAAGGGATCCACACAATATAATGAGAGGTCAAAAATTATCCCACGTTAATCACATACTTTTATCATTACACAACACAGGCTACAGTCCACATCCAACATATGGTATGGTCGTTCAGCCAGATTACACAAATGGCTATCCGGGCTATGGACCGAATGCTTACCAATGTGGCGGTCCATATGGGAGTTCACTTGGCCCAGGTGTTTATCCCGTATCATCGGTACCCAGTCCATATTCACCCACAACAACGTCGTGTTATGCAATGCCACCCCCACAACATTTGCCACCGCATGACAAATTGCTCTCTAAGGACGGGTGAGTGTCTTGGAAAAACAAGAAATTAAGTTATTTATTTTACAAAAAAAACCTTTTTTTTTACTGTTCTCTGCTACTGCTGTTAGCAGCATCTTAAGAATAAAATTCTACACATGACTTATACTTGTACAATAAATTTACACGAAATGTGTGTTGTGCCTTGAATACAATTTTCTCAGTATGTTTCAAAAACCCAAACTATTTTATTTCCACAAAGAACTGAATTTATTTTTAATCCCATTCTGTCTCAATATAACTGCCTGGTTATGCAAAGTAATTGAGTTCTGTATGCAATACAAAGTGCTTGCCACATCTCGCACCACTCCCCCCCAATATCATCCCGTAAAAATATCTATAAGAAGAAAGTCAAAACGACAGAAAAGAAAATTTCACATTACCAATTTTTTACATGTCACCGAATTTGTCGCCTATATTAATGCTTATTTTTCTTATATGTATTATATATTTAAATATAGTTTCTCCTATCGATGTTGTTCTGATGGAATTGAGTCAACTGAAGAATTCCTGTTGGCAAAAAATAGGCAAGCAATTTAATTTTATGGCACCAAAAAAAAAATACAAAACAAAACAAAAAAAAAAATGCACAAAACCAGAAACACCCGAAAACGACTTATAGATGAGAAAGAGAGGCTGTAAAGAAATACAGAAAAAAAAATCAGAAATAGAAACAAAATTGCTTTTTCTGGTGAAAAATAAGACACAAAAATAATAATGGCAAAGAATTAACACATTGTGTTCCCATGGAACTTTCTCTCACTCACCAACTCTTGAGTATCTTGCAATGCTTTTACTCGAAAACAACATATTTTGAAAACTGAAAATTTGCATAAAATGTGTTTACTGAATCTGAATGGTCCTCGACACATTTTACTGCTTTGGAGTGGCTCCTATTGCTCAATAGACGAGCTTTTAACCCATGAAAAATCTGTGTTTTATTATTATTTCCTAATTTTTCATCCCCCATCATAACTCTTCACTTTTCCATCTCCTTACACAAATTGTGTTCTGCGGAAAGCCACTAGGTTAAGATGGGGAAGCGTTCAACCTTTTTCCATTTAAACTGATAAGAAATTGAACGATGATGATCATAAGGTTGTGAGCTTCTGATCTGGAAAATGGAAAATAAGGAAAAAAAAGTGCTTCTCCAGATTTTCTAATGCATCTTTAAATCTCTATTAGATCCCAGTTATCTTTACAACCCATATGAAGCCGTAAGGGAAAATAGATATGAAATTAGAGTTCATATAAAATTTCATTATTTTATCATTATACTCTTTTACTTCGTCTGGTGGTATCTTTATCTCTTCCTGCCTTGTAGTAAAAATTATATATCTAGCAAAACCCAATCTTTCGTGGAGATGAGCAAGAGAAGTGGATAAAAAAATAGAAATTTCCATTGCCTTTGAACGGCATTTGATGGCACAAAGGGGGGTGCTTTTATTTCGGTTCACTAATTTGATTTAATTCGCATTTGTCATTTGCGGGTGGCAGTGAAGAATCGAGAGGTTCTTATGCCATCGAATATAGAATGGCGAATTTAAAAAAAAAAGAGTTAAGGATAATGAAAAATTTATAAGAAGCGTGTCTATATAAAGAGACAACTTTTCCCGAGCGGATGATATTTAAGAAAAAAATTCTGTATAATTGAAGAAAATTATTCAGTCGCTTCGAAGAACGGCAACGAACGGGTCGCTCTAAAGAATCTAACACAAGGAAAAAAAAGAAGAAATTCCTCATCTTGGGTGTCTCATTGACTGTAATGTGTCATGAGCACACCCAAAGCACTCTCCTCCAACTCCGACCATCATCACCACACATAATTAGAAATTCTACTATAGAAGAAAATTTAAAGAAAATTCTTAAAGTTGCTATAAGAACCTCGAGAAAAATATTAAAATTTAATGTATTTTCCATCATTTTGTGGGGGTGCTGGTTTGGTATATAACATTATTGCGGAAATATATTCCGGGAGAGAGTTAACATTCTTTTAACACAGAAGTAAACAGACGAACGAAGCGAAAATCATTAAAATTAGGGGTGGCAAGGCGACTGTGCCGCTTTATTAAAAGTTGTCTGATAATGAGAAAAATGTGTAAATATATAACATCACAAAATTTATCTCCCACTCTACCCCTTCCCCCTCACGCTTATCTCGCTACTTGCTCAATCCAGTGTATGAGACAACAAAAAAGATAATGAAAATCACATGATTGGGGATTAAATTGGGAAGTCCTCCACTCATCCGAAACTTGCTACTGAGTGCTTGATACTCACACTTGATGAGATGGGGACGTTTTTTATATGTATGTATATCTTTTTTCATCCACCCCGGGAATCAACATCACAAAAAAAAGAGGCTTTAAAATTTCCTGTATATTCAGGAAACACCGAAATACTCTTTATCGTTTAATTTTACTCATAGTCATGTTCAATCCAATTTACTTTTAAGCCTTTTCAGAGATTAAAATATTAATTAACTTACAATTTTTTCCTCCTGTTACTCTCTCTTTCTCTCTCTTTTTCTCCTCTTTCGTCTTTATCCTTTTTGAATTTTATCAGTCTTCCCGGCTGTCCCAGAAATGATAGAGGTCTACAATCGCATTCACAGGAGCTTAAATGTCCCACGCCGGGGTGCGATGGTTCCGGTGAGTGTAATGAAATTGAATTAAAAAAAAAAAAAAAATATTTAGAAATTGTTGATTTAATTTTAACGGTGAATTTTTAATGTTGGTCCATTTCATTATTACGATACTCATCGCGCATTATTTATTCAATGTCAAATATTGTTTAATGCAGGACACGTAACTGGCAATTATTCATCACACCGCAGTTTATCTGGTTGTCCACGTGCCAATAAGCCCAAAAGCAAACCCCGTGATGGACAAGATTCCGAACCTTTAAGGTAAATAACAAAGCGAGTGATGATGATATGAATGACACAAAAAAAAAGTTTGTATAATAAAAATACATTATTAAATCACAATTTATACTTTTTAATCCCCTTGATGATGCTCCCACGCACAGATGTCCGATTCCTAATTGTGACGGATCAGGTAGGTTCACACATGAGTCATAAAAAAAGGCATTTTATCGCGAAACATTTCATCGTAAAATATTTTAATGATGAGTTTGCATTATGAAATGTGAATAAAAAAAAATATTTTCAACGAAACATTCAAGCGATAAAATGTCCTTCAACCATATGGACAATGAAACCCTTTACCGCACATGACAATCTAACAATATAACCGTTAATCATTTCGCAGGTCACTCAACAGGAAAATTTTTATCGCACAGAAGGTAAAAATCGCTTAATTGAAATTTAGATGCATGCAAATTCAACTTTTTTTTGTCAAATTTAATTATTAACCTTTGCCGTCCGTCCTTCTCGACCGGGCTTCACTCTCTGTCTGTCTCTTTCTCTCTTCATTTCTTTCTCACTCTATCTTGCACTCGACATGGGGTTACTCGTGGCGTTACTCGCATAATTATCATTTTTTATGTGGAATAAAAGATTTAAAAGGTCGTTTTTATGGCGGTATAAAAAAAAATATTATATCCTGTGAATCCGTGCACAAATATATATTATACGTATGAATTTTTCACATAAACCGCACGGTTTTTAACATGAGGTTCCTTTTTGCTGAATGTGATGAAAGGTCACTTTTTTTTTTTTTTGTTAAATTCCATTAACAAAAGAGTGAAGTGGAGAACAATTGAGGAGAATTAAAATATCCAAGAGATAGATAATTCAATTTTCTAGCAATTTAGACAAAAAAGGGTTTTTGCGGAGAGCACACTCGGTGGGATCTCGATGGCCCGAGAGCTCCTAAAATAAAAAAGGGGCTCATCGAGAGCATTGCACAAAAAAAAAATATTTCGTTACATAAAAGTTGATTAAATTCTTAAGCAAAATAAGCAAATATTTTTTTTTCTTTATTTTTCCATCTCTCGCCTCGGCTGTAAATTTTTTATGTGATGCAACCTTATTATAACTCTAAAGTGCTTCGGGCTGTCCAATCGCAAATCGCAATAAAATGAGAGTGTTGGAGAATGGTGGGACGATTGAGCAACACAAAGCGGCCGTTGCAGTGGCAACCGCGATGAAATTTGATGGAGTTAATTGCCCAACGCCAGGATGCGACGGTAAAATGAACATTAAATTATGACATTAAACAACACCAAAAAACGCTGACACCATTGAAAATAAGTTTAAAGTATAAAACTATGGTAACTTTCATGATCTCTCCTTTTCTTTTTATTTCTATTTCATTTCTTACTGCTTTCGTACATTCACCATCTCAAGTAGGAACAGGACACATAAACGGTACTTTTTTAACGCATAGATCGCTGTCTGGATGTCCGACAGCGGCACAGGGCATCAAGAAGCCTAAGTTTGATGACATCTCCGTATCTGTCTACCCCAAAGGATACGGCATTTCCGGTAGGTTAAATTGAATTACACTCGAATCAAATTGATTGATTCTTGATAAAACGTAAAATGACATAAAACATCAAACACCATCCCCGTTATCTAAATTGTTTATAGAACCACAATTTCCCTACTACATACCCATCGCATCGCCGCTATAAATCTGCAGCAACTCAACTACAGTAAAGAAAGAGAAAAAAAATGTTTATATAATTAATTTAACAATTAGTCCTTTACAATTTATTGTTTTAATGAGCCTATTAAAAATTAATTTCTGTGATTTAATTAATCGTTTTTTGTGTGCTGCGTGAAAGTCAATAAACAAGACTTATAGCAAAGCCACTCGTTGTATCGTCGCCAAGATATAAAATACATACCGACGGCACAATAGTCGTGTTGTCTTGGATTGTTGAGAGAAATCATAAACTTTATCGTTTGCCTATTGCCTTTAAAGTCAGTTAATACTCCTCCGACAGTTAATTAACACTTTCTCTCTCTCACACTCTCTTTCACAAATCTATTCAGTGAAAATGTTTGATAATAAACATAAACAATTCACAATCTAATTTCCTGACTTTAAAAGACGGCGCGATGCGATTATAAAAGCCGTTTGTAAACTAATAAAATAATTTATACGAGAGATTACACGTACGAGTCATAAATAAACCATAAACTATTTGCTCTTATAGCACCGCGTGCGCTTTTTCTGTGAAAGCTCGTTGAGCTATACAAGTTTTAAATTATTTCCATAAATCCACACCCCGGCTCTAATAATGATTCCCTCAAATCCCGCTGTAGATTAGTCGCAATTTAAATTGTATTCACACACAAAATGTTGTGTAAACTACTTGTCGTAGCACTCTATCGATTATACAACTTTAAACATAGCTCGGTATTTCCTCAAGTGTTTAAAGTTGTGTAATGTTTCAAAGGAGCGACGGCAAAAAACTAGACTTTTTGTTTGTACGCATTCAAAAATAAAAATATTATGCCCATTAAAATAGGCGACCAGATGAAAGGGAAGGGAGGTGGTGTGTGTATTGGGCGTACAAAACACAAGTGTCCGGGGCCCTGAAAAGTCAGGAGAAAAATGTCATTTTGGTGTTTATATGAGAAATATATAAAAAAAAAGAAAAACAAAAACAATGAAAAGCATTTAAATGGGTTCATAGTCACTTTTGTCGTTATGCGAGCAACAAACAGATAAAATCTCAACCCAAAAATTTACAGACAAATTCAATTTAATGCTCTGGCATGGAAAGGAACAGAAAAAAAAATGACAAGAACAAGAATAAGAACAGTTCCTTTTTGGAGTTGAATACAAAAGATTTTCCACTCTGGCGTTTTAGAATTTACCCTCATATTTTGGCACTTATGGTTCGTCTAACCACAAGAATCAAATATTTTTGAAATTATATATATTATATGTGTCGCATCTTGTCCTTCTCCTTCTTTTCTCAACCCACATCTATCATTCTCCACTGTAATGTTCACCAAAAATTTAAGAAAGTTAATGAAACCATAAATTTGAAAAAAATAACTTCAAAGTGATTGAAGTGTGCAAACAAAGGGATATGGATGAGTTTTTTGAGTGATGTGCCAGTTTTGTGTATGTGTGGTTGCTAAGGGTGGGGGAAATGGAGTGATATGATGGTGTAGATAAGGGACTAGAGTGATGAAATTCATTAAGCTTCCTACATGGGTCAGCATTTTGTCATTCAGTACGTTAAAACAGCTTTTTTAGTTTAATTTTTTGGAAAAAGAGAAGAAACTAATCATCACGTCTCTGTTTTTTTTCTGGTCCTGTTCCACCCTCTCATGAAAAGAATTCCATGATGAAATCTGTGACGTTTCTCCTGCTCTTTTCCGCTTTTAAATCCCTCACTAGTCATCCGGCAATGAGAGAGAAAAACAAAAAACAAAAAAAAAAATTATAAAAGCCCATCCTGACGAGACGAAAACTGATTAAAAAGCACTCATTTTGTATAAATTCAGTTAAGTCATGTTATTTCATTTATCGCCAAATGAATTTTTCAATAATTTCTGTGCCATGCCCTCGCTCGCATCTCGCCCTTTTTTCCCATTCAAGTTCCCTTCAATTTCATGAAATTACCAAAGTCAAAAGCAAGCAAAAAAAAGAAAGAAAATTAAGAAAAATCTGTGTTTGAAAAATGGCAAAAAAACAAAAAAAAAAAAAAACTTAAAGAGCAAAATTTTAAACTAACTTTCTGCTTACTCATTCTTGTTCTTCTTACTTCATTCCTTTCCATAGGTATGGAAATTGGGATGTTGAATGCCCCCAATCCCAATGGTGAAGATTTGGTGACATTAGAAGCTGAAATTTCTGAATTGCAACGTGAAAATGCTCGCGTCGAATCGCAAATGTTACGATTAAAGTCAGATATCAGCGCAATGGAATCACATTTGAACCATGGCGAAAGGGTACGTTTATATAAGAGCAGGTTGGTTGAGGCAGAAAATTAGTTGCAATTTAAAAAAAAACTTTCTCTCTTTCTCCCTCTTTCTCTCTCTCTTCCATTCAATTCCCGCAATAACAAAATAAAAACATTAGAAAGCGATAAATTTTGCGTTTTCAATTTTACAAAATGTATAATAATGTTGTAATAATGTTGTAATGTATTATAAGATTTCTCTACTCCTTTCCTTCTTTTTTTTTTATTGTGACGAATGGGGACAGAAAATAATTCCTTGCTTATATCTTTCAATATCTGTTTGCGCAATTTCCCGCAATTTTGAAGCAACAAGAAAATAGACTTTAATAAAACTATCGTTTCGCAACGAAAGACACGAGACATTGAGCTAGCAGTTAAACGGAGCGAAAAGAATAAAAAAAAAATAGATATAAAATCAAATTTAAAGATTCAATTGCTCAATTCAATTGCTCATAAAATAAAGTAATAAAATAAAGCAATCATTGAATGATTGACTCGCAACTAGTAAACAACTTAGGGGTGGATTTTCTATTCTTTTGAAATTTGCAAAAAGTCTTGAAGGAACACGACACTCACTCTCTCGAATTTTCTTTTCCGTTATTATGATTATTGTTATTGAAGAAAAAGGGAAAATTTCATAATAAACATGAATGCGGCATAATCAATAGATGTGATGGGCGAGCGTATAGAAATCTCTTCAACATTATGATGCTTAACAAATTTCGGCTATCGTGACAATGGCAAAATGTATCAGCTTGAAATTTTATTAAAAAATTCTCCTTCTTCTCCATCTTTTCGAGTATATCCAGTTACACATCTTTTGTTTATCTTCGATATTTCTTTAAATTGTTTCTGCTGCCTTTTGTCCCTTATTTTATTTCATCTATTTCGAGTACATTGGCAAATCACTTTATTGGCAGCCATAAAGTTTAATGCCTGCTTGTGGCTTTTGTTTGATCCGGAAGATCGAAATTATTGAAATTTATTGGGAAAAAATTGCATAAAACCAAACCAAACGACATTTTGTTTAATATTGACAATGATTGATTTATGATTTTCGTGGCTTTGTTCTTTTTATTGCTGAATGAATTATTTTTTTATAAAAGGTGCAGACAAATTAAAATTAAATTGTTCAAGGTTCAAATAGACCAAATATTTCTAAGAAAACACACAAAGGTCGGATTGAGTCTCTCAACATGAAATGCTTTCCAAATTAAATGTTCCAACATCTTTAGAATTGTTATTGACAGGTCTCGGGACGCAAACTATGAAGCGCAATAAAACCCCTAGTAATGGCCTATAACACAAGATTATTCACTATTAACCGCTCTTTAATGTTGGACATAAAAGTTTAGGAGCTTTAAAAACAAAAGACTCACATTCTCACCACACTCTCATAGAATTATTATAAGATGTTTTTTTTTTTTTTTGGAAAATCTTTAAATTTGTCGACAAATTTCTGGTCTTGAATGAAGGATAAAGAGTTGTGAAAGAGATTCATAAAATCATTTTCCAAAATCATGACAAACTTTATAGACACATTTTGTAGTCAAAAAATTGCCTTCCCGAGCTATCTCGGCTTTTGTCTTTGTTTCGACATTTGGGACGGGCGCATTTTGGATGTGTTTGCCTGCGCTCTGAACACACGATATGTATATGAGGTGGGGGGTGGAAAACGATTATACTTTCGAAGCTCTATTAAGATTATTTCTCCTGATTGACTGTAATAGTAATTTCAAAACATCTTTTAATTATCGAAATAGGGTTCTACTACCCCGGTATGAAGCCTCCTATTACACTCACAAAAGTGCGGAGGGATAGGAAGAAATGCGGCGGTTTATGCTTTCTTTTAAACCGCAAGATTACATTGGGGAAAGAGATAAAGTTATCAAAATGAAATTTCAAGTAGAAATGCCGCTTTTGTTTCATCGACTGTTTGTGCAATTTTAATTTTATTAAATTCACCAACATCGCAGTCATGAGGAAAATTCTCTCGACATTGTCGAATTTGCCGACGGTATTTTGTTGTGGGGAGAGCAAAACAATACTTATGTTCGGGCCCTGGTAAATACACAACAATTTTCTTAGAACGCAAATCAATATGTTCCTCGAGCGCGAAAATCTCGTGGTGAGGAAAGACTCGAGCGTAAAAAATATTTTTCTAAAAAAAAAAAAAGGAAAAACTTTTGCAAACAAACTTTAATCCACCCTTCACGTGAAAATTTCTGAATTTGTTTTAACGTTTGGGGTAATGGGGACACACAGGCAAAGCAAAAAGAAAGAGAGAGAGAAAGAGAGAAAAAAAAACTGTTACAACAATGCCACAAAACTTTTAATTTGTTCACCGTGCGGCGGCATTCGCAAGGATCAAAGATATATAAAAACAAAAATTCAGGCCGATTGAAGGAAAGTTTCCGCATTTTTCTACACCGACAACTTTCAAAAAGAAATTTTTTTTTTCCAAAAACTTTTACTGTTTTTGCGTGGAAAATCAATAATGCAATGTTGGACAAAGTTTGTTTGTACTTTCTTGCGACCGAACAGGGAAAGTCAGCGTGATATGGAGACAAGCATGCAAAAAATCAGGAAAATTAAAAAACTACAGATCGCAATAACTAAATTAATATCAAAACTTTTTTTTTGAAGCGTGTGTCGAAGTGGGAGGAGGAAGCTAAAGAATATTATAAAAATTTTCAAGAGTCCTCCATTGCAATTGTGAAAGAATAAGAAAAATGTCAATAATTTCTCAAAATCAAAAAGCTCCAGCAGCTCGAAAGACCATACCGCCAAATCGTCTTGCCTCATAATTCATGCGCATAGCAACATTTTTTTTACTGTTCGCTTCATAAAAATCAATGCTTCTGTTTGTGGGAGAAGGGGACACAAAGCACAGCCCAAGCACAGCCAAAAAGCAACAAAAAAAAAACTTATTTTTTTCATCTATTTTATGAGTTTTTATCTTTTCGACATTCTTCATAGGTTTTTTTTTCTGTGTGCTGTTATTGAAATAAACTTTCCAATGGGCATGATCGTATTTCTACACGAATAAAAAAAAAATCGAAAGCGCCAGCACAGAAAAAAAAGCACATACATTCGTGTTGGAGCCATTGAAAAGAGCTTTATGCCAGTCGCAAGGAACACGCCTTTGGGTTGGCAAGTCCCACACACCCACTCTATATCTTTTTCTCGGTTCGGTTGCGTCGTGTATGTCAAATGCAGTATACAGGAAAAAAAAAGTTCGTGCTTTTTTCCTATTCGATTGCGGAAAGCCCTCGAAAATGTACAAGAAAATTGCAGAATTGCGCATTGATAACAGATATAAATGCTGGATGTATACGATACATGGCAACCAAGCAAATATATATATGCTATGTGAGGTTGTTGCTGTTGTAGTGATTTCCCTGGACATGCAATTATTGCATGTTTCTTTGTAATTTTCTATTTTTTTTTTTTGTTGTTTCTTTATTTTACATCTCTCAATGGCTCGATAAATTTCAAACGGTTATAAAGCGGGCGTTATGAAACAATGGGGAAAAAACAGCGTACTAATTAAAATAGGAAATTGCTAATAAACTTAATGATTTGTTTTCACGATTCTATTTTTTTTTTGTGTTGCAAATAAAAAGCCTCCATCGCATCTCCTTCTTAGTCTACAACATCTCTAATGTCGCCATTTGTTTTCTTGTGTGATTCTCTATCTCATTACAGGAAAATCCAGTAACTTCTCCAAACACTAATAATTTGAATGAATATTATAAAAGTTTGCGAAACAACGTCATTACTTTACTGGAGCAATCTCGTTTGCCAAATGGTTCACTGACGACGATGCCGACATCGACGGCGATGACAAAAAAGATTGATCAAGAAAATATTGATGTGTATTTGTCGAAACTTCAGTCGTTAACCGATGGCAGTTTCCCAGAAAAATCACCACGTCCAATGATGGAAACTGTCGCAACAATTCCCATTGACACTTTGTCAACAAAACAGTAAAAATTCATTCGACTTTCACTCAACGAGCGCATTTGCTAAAGGGCAAAATGAGTTTTCACGGTTTTTCTTTTATATATTTGGTGGGGGAGGGGGAACGAAATCAAAAGAAGGAAAATGAGAATTAAGAAAATTCTGTAACGGTTTATTTAGGAATCTAGATAATGCGTAAGTGTTACTATAATGCTGATAAGAATGATTATATAGGACTGATTTATGAAGCACATTTTTAACATGCTACTGCATTAAAATTGTGCTTCAGGGAAATGTCCAGTCACCAATTGTAAATAGTATTTATTATTGCATCATTAAACGAAATGAAGAAAACAAGAAAAAATAATTCATTGCAAACGGTACTTTAAAAACTAATCAGAATAATAAAAAAGATTCCAGAATGAATTTTACTTTTAACAATAAACAGCCGTAGAAAAAAAAGAAATGTTTTTGGTAAATTTTAAATATTTCATTCACATCCCTTCTTAATTCATTTGCTGTGGCTTTCCCTACTAAATTTTGTGTATTATTTAAATTATTCATAAACTTTTTTTTTTGTTACGTTCCATCCAAATATCCATAACTTGACAGCGGTGTCTTGAACATTCTGAAACGGGGAGAGAAAAAAAATGTCATTTATAAATAGATGACCGATGTTCAATATCGTATAGTGAAATCAGGTGCAATGTGACATTAAATAATCATGTGCGAGAGAAGAAAAGTTTTTGGAAAAAAAATTATTTTGCTGTGGCATATTGGACGGTCGAGAAAGTTGAAATTTGTTTTTTTTTTTTTTTTTTTTTTTTGAAGTTTTTCTCCTGGCTGGGTGACATTAAACTAACAACACACCACAAAGTATCGTCTTATTGATTTATGAAAAATTCCCGCAACCCAAATAAAAGGAGACATGCAAAAGTTTTATTCTTTCCTTTTTGTTATACATCTCTGTAATAAATGCTCAAGTTGATTTATTAAATTTGACTTTTACATCAAATTTGTTTATCTCTCTGTCTGTCAAGAGATGTGAAAATGCAGGAAAAAAGAAATTTAAATAATATTTTAGCCACGTAGAAGCCCGAAAGATAAATTGGAAAGTAAGGTCGCGCAGTTGACCTCTGTTGTATTATAGTTTTAACTAAACAGGGATGTGGAGCACACAGAAAACTATAGTCTAATTTTTTGAGGTTATGAGATTTAAAGAAAAAAAAAAAATTAGAATTCTGTAAAGCAAAACTCGATTAATTAAATTAAAACACAATAATGGAAATCCATTTTATGTCTTTTTATTTAAACATTTTATGGAAATTCAGCATATGAATTATTTTATGTACTTATTGTGGAATAAGTTTTAAATAGCAAAAAAAACACTAATTTTAATTGATGTAAAAAAAATCAAAATATTTTATGAATCACAACTTTTTGTCTGTAAATGAAAAAATAATAAAAAAAAACTGCTGTTAATCGTAAGCATTGTACAGTAAACGTCCAGATTGTTGTGTATTTTAATTTCTATATCGGTGCTTTGAGTACTTAAAAGTATTAACTATACGATAACTATTTATAGTGATTAATGGTAATATTTAAACAATAAATTTTTAATCTAATTAGCCGCATTTTTATCCTCCCGAGCACCAAAACAAATTCGACGAACGGCTCAAATCTGATTGCAATACCATATAAATATTTATATATTTCTTTTTCCCTGTAATCGAGAAAACAATTTGCTGAACAACTTAATAAATAATCGTTTTAGTTGTGTAAATACAACTTAACAACACTTTCAGCAGACGGAATTACACACACTTTCGGGCGATAGAATAGTCTGTAAATGCACAGAGTCATTTTCCGGGGGCAGAAAATGTGTTTATCCGAGCATATTTTATGCTCCTTATGTTTTTTTCCTATTGCTCCTCTTGAGGAACAATAAAACAAACAAAGGCAAATGGCAAAACTAGTTGATGAATATGATGATTCAATCTTCATGGAAATATTGTTATGAATTATCATCTTCATATATTTTGATAATTAATGGCAAAACCTCGAGAGGTCGAGAGAAAGAGCAAAGCGACGGTACAATCGAGTCAAGAGTTTGCGTCTTATATTTGAATTGTAAAAGATGTTGATTCAAAGATTGCCAAAGAATATGGAAAATCATCATATTCTTCATCTTCTACAAATGCGCGCCCCTAAACCAGTGTCAACAAATAAAACATGTTTCAGCTATTAATAAATTTATAATATTCAGCATATCAAAATCGTATATTTTAAGATGAACAAAAAACACATACAGAAATTTTGTAAAATATTGCTCATTTAGATGTAACAACTGAATGATGTATCTAGTCAATAGTAGTTATTATAAATACAACAAATTGAAACATGAGCAAACTATTCCGAGTATACTGAAGAAATGGGCGATTGATTATTGAAATAAAATTAATAATTAAAAAAAAAAAAACTGCAAATGCAAACAGTTCTAATAATCGAACAAAATACGATTTTAGTTTTTGTATTTCTATCAGCAAATTGTAAAAAATTAAATACACACAAAAGATCAGAAATTGTAGAAAAAAAAAAATAAAATTTCTTGAGAATAAAAATTTAATGAAAATTATACTCAAACAAAGATATTTTGCAGTTTCAATTCAATGAATAATAAATATTTCAGATCAATTTCATTCGTTTACGGTTTTAACCTGCAACACCTTCAAAAAATATTTCTTCACTTCGTTATTAATCGTTATCCTAGGATTTTACAAAGTCTATCGTAATGTAATCTTAGGATTTCACTAAGTCTATTGCGAGTGCTGTTGTAATATTTATAATCCTAGGATTATTTTCAAAAAAAAAGTTATACGGTATAAATATAAAAAAAAAATGTAAAAAGAAATTCACGGTTAATATCGAATAAACAGAAAACGCATGCAAAACAAAAATTCAAATTGATATGTTCAGTTTTTAGATCTGATTAAAGCACCACCATTTAATTGGCTTTAATATTCGGACAGAAATGCATTTTAAGTACTTAGAAACGTGCTAACGTGCTTGTGCAAATTACTCGTTGCTTTTGATTAAAACGCCTAAGGTGAAAGAATAATCGAAAAAAAAAAAATCTTATCCATAATTTCCACGAAGAGATTATAACCTACTCGGTCAGATATCGAAATAAAAAGTCAGATTATGTTTTATAAAAATAAATAAGAACACATTAGATAAGTCTTCGAAAAAAACAAACTCAAAAGCTTACAAACAAACCGTTTTTCTTTTAGTTGTACATGAAAATCCATTGGAAGTAGAGCTATATCACCTATTTTTTTCCAAAATCCAAATTCCAGCAATTGATGTCTGGTTGTCTGTGCAATTGCAATATCGGTTATATTATGTGTGCTTTTATTTAACAAAAGTGAAACTGCGATGGAAACAGAAATATCTACTACTAAAGATGTTACGGTGTCTATGAGTTTATCGACAACAACGAACGTTGAAACAACCCAGAGTCTTACAACTACAGTTTCCGGAGAAACAAGCAGTATATCTATTGGCATAACGACTTCCAATCCTTTAGAAAGTTTTCCAACTGTCAAGCGTAACGAGTGGAATGCGAAATTTGCAGTATGGAGCACAAGAAACTTGTCTAGATAATTCTTACAGCGACATACATTTTGGATTCTTTATTGGTAGAGATGGACTAGTACTTGAAGGTAGAGGTTTTGATGAATATGGAGCACACACTTCAGGTTTAGGTACGTAACTGCATAAGAAGAATATTATATTCATAAAATTCCATTCCAGATTATAATGCCGTAAGTTTGGGCATCGCATTTATTGGAAATTTTAACACTAATATTCCAAATCAAGCATTGATTGCTACAACATTAAAGTTTTTAGATGATGCTATGGCGCTGGGAAAGTTTAGTGAAGATTATAAGATTTATGCTAGAATTGATTTAGGATCGGGACTGGCTGGACCAGGAAATGAAATTTATAAAATAATGCAATCATGGCCGAGATATACTAAAATTTGGTAATGGTACTTGTTATTTCAGGACTCTTATCATTCCAGATTTATTGATATTATTTTTCTATTAGGTAGATATTATTTATGATTCATTTTTGAATGTGTCAATCACAGATTAAATAAATTTAAAATATCACACTCAAAAAAGATAAGATTGGAAAGTTTTAAAGTTTTGAATGGAAGTAGAAACATATGTTAGAAACTTATGTAAATTACATGTGATAAACTTTGTTAACATTTGACGTTTAAATTATTTTATTCATGTTCCGGCAATATCTTACAAATTAGCAATACCGCTATTAGTAACAACTTGCTACTTTACTCCCCTGCATACTTTGAACTCATCGGGCGTAAAGCAATGCGAGTCTACCAAAAATTATACGGTAATAATATAAAAAAAAACGTAAAAATAAATTCACGGCTAATGTCGAATAAACTGCAATCAAATGAAAAACAATTGAAATTGATATCTAAGATTAATTTTGAGACCTGACTGAAACAGCATTTAATAGGTTTTGATATTCTAACAGGAATAGACTTCAAATGCTTAGCAATGTGCTTGTGTGAATTACTCGTAACTTAATTTTATAACGTCTAAGGTGAAAGAATTACACTTTTTTTTATTTATTGACGATATTGTGATATTTTGTCTTTTATCTTTTATCACAAAAAAAAAAAATGCTATTAGTGTGAAATGTACTCAAAAATATCCCGCGTTTTGGTGACCGATTTAGCACACAGTTAAACTAAAATTATAATGAATGTGCTTGGAATTGAATATTGCGGTGTTTATGAGGATTCAAAACTGTAGTTCCTATCCATAATTTCCACGAAAATAATTAAGTATATCTTACTCGGTCAAATATCGAAATGAAAAGTACTTCGAATCCACTACCATCAAATTTGTTGCATTGATAAGTTTTAATCTGGTAAATCACCATTTCAGATTATGCTTTATAAAAATGAAAATAGATTAGATACGTCTTCATAACCACCTTAAAAGCCTTCGACTAAAACATTCTTTCCTTAGTTGAAGGTACAAATCCATTGGAAGTAGAGCTAATAAACTATTTAACAAAAGATGATTCCGCCTGCGAGTGGTAAAGTTAAAATATTTAATCATGCTCCTGTATCTACTAAAGCAATCAGTACAGTTACTGGCAATACTAACAGTATGAAACTAAATTCGTTCACTGGTTTAAAAAAGCAGAAATTTAGATTGCGAAAGCGAACACTAATACCAGCAGTAGCAATTGTTTTCTGCATAATCGCCTTCCCGGTTTTATTACGTGCGCTTTTCCTCAAAGCATGCACAGATATGACAACATTAAAATACAAAACAAGCAGTATATCAATTGACAGAACGACTTCCAATCCTTTGGAAAGCTTTTTGACTGTCAAACGTAATGAATGGAATGCGAGTCCACCTAAAATTGGAATAAAAGAGTTGACTACGCCAATTAAACGAATAATTGTTGCGCATACAGCTGATAAAGATGAATTGTGCAATAGTTTCGAAGAATGCAAAATTCGTGTTAAGGCAATTCAAGATAATAACGCTCATCTTATGGATATTCCTTACAACTTCCTAATTGGTGCTGATGGAAATGTTTATGAAGGTCGAGGATATTTTTATGAAGGAGAACATACTGCAAATTTAAATGCAACTTCATATAACGATATTGGAATTTGTATTGCATTTATCGGAGTCTTCCAATTTCAAAAGCCGACTCAAGCTCAAATCAATGCATTCGAGATGTTTGTTGAACATAATGTGAATGATGGAATGATTGTGCAAGATTACAAATTATTCTTTCAAAGTCAATTAGTCAAGCCTGTAATTTCCGCTGATGGCTTATATGAAGTTTTGCAATCATGGAAAAACTTTCACTCAGTTATTAAGATTTACCGAAGAGATGAATGGGATGCTTTCCCACGTTGCAGACCAAGTCCACAGTTTGGCATTACGAATAGTCATGTCATGCTAACGCATACAGTCCAAACCTTTTGTACAACTATCGTAAGTGGTGCATAATATATATTTCGACTTGTGGTTAATGACGAATGATTTATCTCTTTACTAATTAGACTCAGTGTAGTGATAGACTTAAAAATTTACAAGCAGCTATCCAGAAGGATTGCACAGGAGTTACGTATCAGGATATAAACTTTGGATTTATGATTGGAGGCGACGGACTTATTTTTGAGGGAAGAGGTTTCGATAACTTTGGTGAACATACATTTGGTAATTTTAATAATATCATGTGCCTTCAAATTTATAGTTAAATTTCTTCAGCATACAATGACAGATGCCTTGGAATTGGCTACATCGGTAATTTTGATAATTACGAACCAAGTCAAGATATGATTGACGCCTCATTTCACTTTTTTAATGACGCTGTTGCACTGGGAAAGTTGAGTGAAAATTTTTCGATTCATGCAAGACAAGACTTCTCGTCGGCAGGTCCAGGATTGAAATTTTATGACGTAATGAAATCGTGGCCGAGATATTCTTCAAAATGGGATCAAAATAACTAACAGAGATAGCACAAAATTTTCAAATTGATTAAACTATTCAAATTGATTAAAATCCTTGATAAAATTACAAAAGGAAAAATTTCTACAAAATTTTAGAACAAAATTTAAGAAGCGAAAAAATATTTTTAAATCGCAATATTATTTTATTAAAAAATTAATTTAATTACCTAATTATTAATTTTTTTCGTACCATTTAACAAAAAACTAAAACAATTTAAAGCAATGCAGTTTATTAGTCTACAATTTTTATACACTTCCTGAAAATGAAGGTCAAATATTTATGTTCAGTTGGTTAAGCAAGCTTTCAGTATTGGAAGTAAAACAAGAAATCCGAGTCGCAAATCTGAACCAGGAAAATATAAAATATCATCAAAATTATGGAGGTGTTTAACTTCATTGTGTCACCCGCGTAAACATATTTTAATATTACTAATTACTTATCGTTACAATTTCAGTTTCTTTAATTAAATTGAATCCAACAGAAAAATATCAAGATGCCGCCAAAATTCCAACAACTGAAACCAAATAATTACGGTAGAGTATGAAATATAAAAATTAAATTCTATAAATAAATAGAAAAAAATAATTAAGTTGATAATTTTAATTTTTAGGCTTGATTAAATCACCATTTACTTAAGTAATTCATGGTTTATAATACAATTCTTAGTGTTGCGCTTATTACTAGCGCGCAGCTGTAGATTAAATCGTCTCAAGTTAAGCCAGAGCCAGATTTTAGGATTCATACATTAATCGAGGACAGGATCTGTGACAAGTGATTAAAATTCTGTCTCTTGCCTTAGATTGTTAAAGTGTAAAAATCAGTTGTAAAAATTGTAGAGATTTCTTTTTTCATTAATTTTGGCGGAGCTTTTAATGTCGAAAAAAAGTATGTCGAAAAAATAAATGCTATTGATGTTAAATTCAACTAAAAATAACCATCTATTTGCTGACCGAACACAGTTAAAATAAAATTATAATGAATGTGCATATTCGATTCCAATTTTTTGATTTTTATCAGAACTCAAAAAATTTTTCGTTTTCACGAAAATACTTCTATCTAAATTACTTTCCGGTCAGAT
The DNA here is from genome assembly GCA_018397935.1 of Propsilocerus akamusi. NCBI lineage: Eukaryota > Metazoa > Arthropoda > Insecta > Diptera > Chironomidae > Propsilocerus > Propsilocerus akamusi. Next base: position 19,042,799 of record CM031468.1, on the reverse strand, counting down.
ATCGAAATGAGAATTGACGATAACAGTTTGTTGCATTGATAAGTTTTAATTTGGTAAATCACCCTTCTATTATTATTATTATTAGATTAGATTACCTATGCTTTGTAAAAATGGGAAAAGGATTAGTATTCGAAAACACCTCAAAAGCTTTTGACCAATACGCATTTCTCTCAGTTGGATGTATAAATCCATTAGAAGTAGAGCTAATTACCTGTTTTTCCAAAAGATGATTTCACCTTTGAGTGGTAGAGTGAATACATTAAGTATTGCTCCTGTATCTACTGAAGAAAGCACTGGTTTAAAGAAGCCGAATTTTATGTTGCAAACACGAATTATAATACCAACAGCAATTGTTGTCTGTGCAATTGCAATATCGGTTATATTATGTGTGCTTTTATTGAAACCAACTAACATAATAGATGACGATTCAAACGATAGAACAACCACCAGTCCATTGGGAAGCTTTCCGACTATCGAACGAAACGAATGGAATGCGAGTCCACCAAAAATTGGAATAAAAGAGTTGACTACGCCAATTAAACGAATAATTGTTGCGCATACAGCTGATAAAGATGAATTGTGCAATAATTTCGAAGAATGCAAAATTCGTGTTAAGGCAATTCAAGATAATAACGCTCATCTTATGGATATTCCTTACAACTTCCTAATTGGTGCTGATGGAAATGTTTATGAAGGTCGAGGATATTTTTATGAAGGAGAACATACTGCAAATTTAAATGCATCTTCATATAATGATATTGGAATTTGTATTGCATTTATCGGCGTCTTTCAATTTCAAAAACCAACTCAAGCTCAAATCAATGCATTCGAGATGTTTGTTGAACATAATGTGAATGATGGAATGATTGTGCAGGATTACAAATTATTTTTCCAAGATCAACTAACAGCACCCAAAATTAATGCTGATGCCTTACTCAGTGTTCTAGAGAATTGGAAAAATTTCTATTCGATAGTAAAAATTTACAGAAGAGAAGAGTGGGGGGCATATTCACGTTGCAGGGAAAGTCCAAAGTTTTCTTTGCCATTAGATCGAACAGTTTTTACTCATACTGTGACTCCACTATGTTTCGATATTGTGAGTAATATTATTATCATTAAATAAGAAATAGAACCAACTTTTTGAATTAGAATGGTTGTGGAACGAGGATAAGGAACCTGCAGTATGGAGCACAGGGAAATTGTCCGGTTACCTCTTCCAACGACATAAATTTTGGATTCATGATTGGTGGAGATGGACTAATTCTTGAAGGAAGAGGTTTTGATGAATATGGAGCACACACTTCAGGTTTAGGTATGTAACTGCATGAGAAGAATATTATGAACATGAAATTCCATTCCAGATTATAATGCCATAAGTTTGGGCATCGCATTTATTGGGAATTTTAACAATGATATTCCAAATCAAGCATTGATTGATACAACATTGAAGTTTTTAGATGATGCTATGGCGCTGGGAAAGTTTAGTGAAGATTATAAGATTTATGCTAGAATTGATTTAGGATCGGGACTGGCTGGACCAGGAAATGAATTTTACAAAATCATGCAATCATGGCCGAGATTTACTAAAATTTGGTAATGATACCGCATAATATTAAGGAAAATCAATTTTTATGTAACATAAAATTGTGAATCGAATGCTTGTGAAATAAGAATATCTCTCTATGTCATATTTCAACCTTTAATCTTTAATTTAGTTGATCACTTTTTAGATATTTCTCAAAAGTTATCTGAGCGCAAAATGAGCACAAATTATTAAATCAATTGAACAAATACTTGTTATTCAATTGCAACGTCTAAATGTATTGCATAAATCACTGATAAAGCCAGTGGAAACCGTACCTCAGTAAATGGCTTCATTCCATCGCTGAAAATTGAAATCAAATTTTGATTACTTGTTATTTCAGGACTCTTATCACTCCAGATTTATTGGTTTTATTTTGATGTTATCCTTTTTGATTGCGTCAATCACAGATTAAATAAATTTAAAATATCACACTCAAAAAAAAAAATAAGATTAGAAAGTTTCAGGGTTGAGACTTATGTAAATTACATGTAAGAAACAGTATTAACATGCAAAAATGTGAGAATTTCATGCTCTTCAACATAAACATAATTTCGTGTACTTTTAATAGTAGTATACATTTTTGCAATTTTAACAATTTCTTACAATTATTTATTACAATTCTCACGTTATTAACATGTTTTCCGCATGCGATATTATGAGAAACCTTTCTCAAATGTGAGATTCCTAACCCTGGAATATTTTGCTTCAAAGCTGCAGGTGAAAAAAAATTCTTACAGTTGAATATGTTCATACATTGGGAACAGTCGTTTAAATTTTTTTATTGATATCATGGCAATGTCTTCTTCATTTATTGGGAAAATAAATGTTCCAGTTGTAAGACGAGATTCCTTCTCAACTATAAACAGCTCTATAGTGGCTGAATTGGTAGAAAATAATAATTCAGCAGAATTACAAAGCCAAGGTCATTTTGATGAGAACTTAAATACATCACACAATAACGTAAAGATTAACGGCAGCAAGACAATTCAAGTTGGTGATATTATCTACAATTTTTATTCACCTCCTGAAAATGAAGGTAAAGTATTTTATTTTTAGTTGGGGCTTATCATAAGGTTGTAAATTATATTTCCTTAAGATTTCAGTATTGGAGGTAAAAGAAGAAATCCGAGCCGCAATTCTGAATCAGAAAAACCTAAAAAGTCATCAAAAATATGGAGGTGTTTAACTTCATTGTGTCACCCGCGAAAACATATTAAAAGGTTACTGATCGTTACCGTGATCGGAATAATTTTAGTTGCTACATCAGTTTCAGTTCCTTTAATTATATTGAATCAAACAGAAAAGGATCAAGATACAACAAAACTTCCAGCAACTGAAACAATACAAACAACTGAAACCATTGAAACTGCTGAGACTGGAGAAACAATTACCAACTTACCATCATATACACCTAAAGACTTCGAACTCATCGGGCGTGAAGAGTGGAATGCCTCTAATCCTAGTATTGGAATAAGACAGCTAACAACTCCAATTAAACGAATAATTGTTGCGCATACAGCTGATAAAGATGAATTGTGCAATAATTTCGAAGAATGCAAAATTCGTGTTAAGGCAATTCAAGATAATAACGCTCATCTTAAAGATATTCCTTACAACTTCCTAATTGGTGCTGATGGAAATGTTTATGAAGGTCGAGGATATTTTTAAATTCAAATGCATCGTCATACGACGATATTGGAATTTGTATTGCATTTATCGGCGTCTTCCAATTTCAAAAACCATTACGATATTGTGAGTAGTATTAGAATGGTTGTGGAACGAGGGTAAGAAACATGCAGTATGGATTACAAGGATTCTTTATTGGTGGAGACGGACTTATTCTTGAAGGAAGAGGTTTTGATGTTTATGGAGCCCACACTGCGGGTTCAAGTATGTTATTGCATGACTTCTAAAAAAAAGTTATGATCATATTTAAAATTTCATTCCAGATTATAATGCCATAAGTTTGAGCATCGCATTTATTGGGAATTTTAACAATGATATTCCAAATCAAGCAATGATTGATACAACATTGAAGTTTTTAGATGATGCTATGGCGCTGGGAAAGTTTAGTGAAGATTATAGGTTTTATGCTAGAATTGATTTAGGATCGGGACTTGCTGAACCAGGAAGTGAAATTTACAAAATCATGCAATCATTGCCGAGATATACTAAAATTTGGTAATGTGAAACAAAATCAAAAATAATTAGAATTAAATGCAAAATGAAATTATTATTAAATATTTTGTCATCGCTAATTGGATAATGTGATTCCAATTGCTAAAATAAAAGCATATCTAACCTAAGCTGTGAAGGTGATAATGTGCATATTATAAAAATAAACCCTTGTGACTCACTCAGTATCTCGAAACTTGGGAATGAAATTTTTTGATGAAAATTGCTTTTGATTTGATATCATTTAATAAATTCGGCTATAAAATTCTCATTGATAAGATAAAAAGTTCACCAACAATAGTGTAGCAAACTAATTTCAGTTCATTTGGAAGGTGCAAGTTCATTTGGAGTTCTCATAACGAAATTTATTAGAAACATTTGAAAAATGTCCTTAAATTTAGGTGCTGTAAATTCTCAGAATGTTAGACGAGATTCTCTTTCAACCGTTGCTAGCTCTGTGGCGGCAACATACGTTCAGAAAAATGTCGGTTCATCTTTGAGTCAAAACCATTTTGAAGAAATCATTACATCGTCACAAAGTAATGTGAAAATAAATGGCAGTAGTGGTATTCAAGTTGGTGATGTAATATATAATTTTTATACACCACCGTTAGACAGTAAGCATCTTAAGATTTAAGCAAAGTAAGATATCTATATCTGTCTGGTTTTTCAAAGACTTCAACTTGAAACAACGAGCGAATAAATCTGATGATTCCGATAATTTGTCAGACATATCTGATATCACCGCTGAAAAATTGAGAAAGTTAAAATGCAAATCGATCGGTCGGAAACATTTTTTATTTGGAATCATTATTGCCACTGCAATAATGCTAACAGCTGTAGGTGTGACATTGTATTTAATAAATGATGATAACAAAATCTTCGGTAGCACAAAACGTGAAATAATTAAACGTGACGAATGGAATGCTTTGAAACCTGGTATCGGAATCAGACAACTGTCAGTGCCAATAAAGCGTATCATTGTTGCACACACCGCTGATAAAGAGGAATTGTGCAATAATTTCGAAGAATGTAAACTTCGCGTTAAAAGCATTCAAGATAAAAACGCTCATCTTATGGATATTCCTTACAACTTCCTAATTGGTGCTGATGGAAATGTTTATGAAGGTCGAGGATATTTTTATGAAGGAGAACATACTGCAAATTTAAATGCAACTTCATATAACGATATTGGAATTTGTATTGCATTTATCGGTGTGTTTAAAACGCTTCAGCCAACTCAAGCTCAAATCAAAGCTTTCAAGGAATTTATTGAATACTCCATTAAAAATGAAATGATTGTGCAGGATTACAAATTATTCTTTCAAAGTCAATTAGTCAAGCCTGTAATTTCCGCTGATGGCTTATATGAAGTTTTGCAATCATGGAAAAACTTTCACTCAGTTATTAAGATTTACCGAAGAGATGAATGGGATGCTTTCCCACGTTGCAGACCAAGTCCACAGTTTGGCATTACGAATAGTCATGTCATGCTAACGCATACAGTCCAAACCTTTTGTACAACTATCGTAAGTGATGTATAATATATATTTCGACTTGTGGTTAATGACGAATGATTTATCTCTTTACTAATTAGACTCAGTGTAGTGATAGACTTAAAAATTTACAAGCAGGTATCCAAAAGGATTGTACAGGAGTTACGTATCAAGATATAAACTTTGGATTTATGATTGGAGGCGACGGACTTATTTTTGAGGGAAGAGGTTTCGATAACTTTGGTGAACATACATTTGGTAATTTTAAGAATATCATGTGCCTTCAAATTTATAGTTAAATTTCTTCAGTATACAATGACAGATGCCTTGGAATTGGCTACATCGGTAATTTTGATAATTACGAACCAAGTCAAGATATGATTGACGCTTCATTTCACTTTTTTAATGACGCTGTTGCACTGGGAAAGTTGAGTGAAAATTTTTCGATTCATGCGAGACAAGACTTCTCGTCAGCAGGTCCAGGATTGAAATTTTATGACGTAATGAAATCGTGGCCGAGATATTCTTCAAAATGGGATCAAAATAACTAACAGAGATAGCACAAACTTTTTCCACATTATTTAGTTTAAAATTATTCAACTTTATTCAAATCCTTGATAAGATTACAAAAGAAAAAAATTCTACAAAATTTTTAGAAGAAAATATTTTTGTTTAATTTGGAGCATGGCAATAAATGTAGAGCTTAATACCGAAAATGTTATAGATAATGCATCTAATAAACTTTTATCAATAAATCAAAAACAATTAATCGTAACATTATTTTATTAACAATTAATTATTTATTAATTTTTTTGTACTATTTTAAAAACTTAACAATCAAAATTTTCCTCCATTTCTTTTCTTTTGTATTTATATCCAGCACCATTGCGATTTTGTGAAATCGAAATGCTTCATTCAAAGAATGTTTTATTAAAGCACTTTCCAGATTTATTGTCTCCCAGCCATTGATATGGTTTTAACGTCTATTTTATCATAATTTTTATTTATTTGCAAAAATGCAAATTTTACGTTTTAAGGGAAATAAAAAAAATTAGTGAAATTGTGAAAGTCGTCAAATTAAATTTTTAATCGCCGCCATTTTTAGTTTTCCCAATTATGGTTTTCATTAAAATGCTTCCATTTGTTGGATTCACATCCAATGCAAATAAACTTTCATCTTTTATGTTAGCCAAAACTTCATCGGTCACCAGAACCATAACATTGTTTGGACCATAAATGTAAATCTTGAAATTTGAGTCGTCATTCAGGTTTGGATTGCTGCTGTTAAGCTGCGACGGTGATGATGGTGATGAAAATTTCCAAATTCCACTGTTAGTTGCACGATCCATAATTCCGGGAACTTTATAAAGCTTTTGAACGAGTTCTCTTGTTGTGGTCGAATGTAAGTAAATTGCATGATATGTATTTAGTTCTAATTCCACATAAATCGTTAAACGTGGTGAAATTGTTCTAAGATAAATTTGAAACGCGAAAATATTAAAATTAAATTTTTGTTGACTGATTGATTAAAAAAAAAAAACTTACTTCGCATGAATAATGTTGAACATTCTGATTCCATCCGCGATGCCGCAGATTTGAATTAAATCGTCTTTCGACATTCTACGATCGAGGAAGAAGTTATGAAAAATGTAACAAGAACAAAGTTTAGCAGATTCACCTTAACAAATCACTTCCTGAGAAATGTGAAAAAGTTGATGCGTAAGCTGTCAATCGATGAAATGAAAGCCATTGTGACAATTGTTGTGGCGCCATATCTTTCGTTATTGTAACCTGCATAATTTCATCGGAATCGCTGCTTTGAGTTGATGCAACTAAGTTTACGTTTGTGGATGAAACATTTCCAATTGTTATGTTGCTATTAAATGGGATTACTGGAGATAAATTTGATGGCACATGAATTGGTGATGATGGCAAAACTGGAGACATATTGCGTTTAATGCTGAAAAACGAAAGCAATCAAAACAAAATGCACATGAAGTTCAACTTTGTGTAAACACATACTGCTCAGGACTGTAGCATCCAATTGTTGATGATACGGGATGATCGCTGGAAATGTCGTTGAAGATTGTGCAATCATAGCTGCGTTGATATTTGTCCTGCTCTGATGCAGGACGCTTTTGTATTCTTTCACGATCTTGTTTGTGCTTTCTGTCGGCACCTTTTAATTTGAATACCTTCAAAAATAAATTATTTTAAAATCCATTTCAACAATTTCAGTTTAATTTTAACTCACTTTAATTTGACAAGCAGCACCGTGGAGAGGTTTTGTTGACGCATTTTCAGCAGTACCATTTTCCAAATATGTTTCAATTTGAATCCGAAATGGCACTCCCTTTTCACCGCCATGTTTTTTCGGTGTGAATTCTGTTGAAATACAATTAACTTTAATGTAGACACCAACTTCCTTCATCGGATCCCAAAGAATTTCAGCTGTATTTAGCAATGCAGCTTGATTAACATGAATAAGGCCATAGCTGAGGGGAATATCAATATCCAGGATACGTTCACCGGGCCGGCTTGATTGCCATATTTGAATCTGTTCGCGTTCCATATACTGAAGACGACGCTCATGGAAGCAAATTTTAATGACGCTCTTCATGATTTTACCACGTGAACTCGATAAATCGCCGAGCTTTTTAAGTTTGATCTCATAGCTTTGACCTTGATTGAGATATGTTAATGTTTCTTCATTGCTCTTTGTAGCAATTGATGTTGCAGCTGCTAAAACATATTGAAATCGACAATCGTCATTGCTCGGTAGATTTCGTCCTTCACGATTAACATTTGATCCACTGTTTCCGTTTCCTTGATTGCCATCGAGTTGATCGAGGAGATTTGCAAGTCCATTACTACTACTCGTACTTCCCGATCCATTCTGATCCCCTCCACCATTTGCTGTTAATCCATTTGTTTGCATCTGTTGCGTAACACGAACACAGCTGATCTGTGTTGGACTTCGTGATGATGTTTGTTGAATAATATTTGGTGGTGATGGAACTTCCTGCTTGAATACCGTCAAATTTGGAAAGTTCAACATCGAATCACTGGAAAAATCAAACAAAATTTCATTGATAAGTTTTTGCATCTTTTTTAATGTGTCAACGAGTCAAACAGAAAATTAAGTAAAATAATTAAAAAAAAAAAAGCTTTAATGACAGTTTCAGTATCGCACATTATTTCACATTAGCTGAACGATGTCAATTGAATCAGCAAATATTGTGTCGAATGGATCAACATGAATAGCTCAATCGTCATTAAAGAATTCACAAGTAAAATAAATAAAATATTTCACTCACTTGCTGTATTGATTGCCATTCATCAGTTCGGCACTCAAATCCAAGTCAATATCGTCAGGCCACTGTAAACGTCCTGCAAATAATGATAAGAAATTAATTGGATGAAAAGTGGGAATTGTTGTATGTCAGCAAAACTAGAGCTGAGTGCGGTGAATGAATTTTTTTTGTATTTGAGAATTTCATAAAATTGCGCAAATATATTTTACTGTCAATAAACCGTCAGTTCTCCAATTTCCGTGCATCAAACTTGCATTTAATTTCTAAAGACCATCACCGATCATTCACTGTTACATCACGCGGTTTACATGCAACATTGTATCACAATGTGCACACAATGTTTGCACAATTACAATTATTTTGTGTATAATAATAGTAAGGAAATTAACTTGTGCATTGGTAATGAACGTGAACTAACCGCATGTGACATTGAACGTAAAAAAATATTCTGGACATGCCGTGAGATTACAAATTTTGATTATTAAAATCAGATCGCGACCCAATTTTATTTCTCAACACATGTGTCACTCATAGTCTTATCATCTAAATTAACCTTCATCCTACCATTATTAAAGTTGTATCCAGTACTATACTGATAACGTTTACGTGGAAATTCTTTGTCCATTACCAGGTGAAAACAAAAAAAAAAAAAACTTCTTCCAACAATTTTACAGCAACCCGAAAATCCTGAATGATGATTTATTTCTGATTTTTCTGTTTGACAATCATCAAAATTTTGTTTCGCATTTGAGAGTGGGAATGAAGGAGCGAGAGAGAGAGAGAATTGGAACGAAGCACTGATAAGCAGCTGACCCTGCACGAACTTATTTTGTTCTCTCGCTCAGTCAAATCATTAAAAAAAAAGATTTATGACGTATCTTGTTGTTTTTTTTTTCCTTCTCACATTGTGCACCATCAAGCCACTCACATATTGTTCACCGTATTTTGATAAATCACCATTTGGTAAATTCACATCCGTGTCTTATCTATTGATTGGCACGTATTTGTTTTTCAATTATTGCTTGTGTTCCAAGTCCATTGCACTGTTGAGCTTATGGCGTCATGCAATGAGCACACAGCTTATTATACGGTTTAAATTTCAGCTGATTATGCACTTTGCCCAATCGCGAAAATATTAAATTTATTTTTCAACTTCTTTCAGTGGACGACACGCGATTTCTCTCTCAAGAATCGACAATGAAATGGAGCAGAAAATGTAAGTTGAATCAAGTAAACAAATTTGCTGTGTGATGGTGGAGAATATCAAGCTTCAAGCTTTATGATTGTTTTTGTTGGGGTTTTTTTTTGGTCTACTGATAACAGTTGAAAAAATCTCAGTCCCATATATGTACACGCTTAGCCGAGTGGAGCCATCTAATTGAGTTGCCCGATGTTGTTTTGGCGCATTTTTTTTGGCTTGATGTGATTTTTTAGGCGCAAACTTTTTCTTATCTTTAAGGAAAAAATTTAATAAGATCGTGGACTAAAATTACAATTTTCGTGCGTAGATATACACTTTTTTTGCCTGCTTGATGTCATCTAATAATAATAGCAAATATTTTATTTTTTGCATAATGCGTTGTTTGAATGTGTTTGTGCGTCATATGAGAAGCTTCTTATCACATCACTATCAACAATCCATCAACCCTGCAAAAATACAGGTGAAATATGCCTCTCGGCAACTTATTTCTCTCTTTCTCGCGTAGGTAATTGATAATAATTCTTTCCTAATGTGAATTTATAAATAGCGAATTATTGATGTCGAGGTGAAGATGATGAGTCAAATATTATTCATGATACGTTTGTGTTCCATCGTAGACTGATCACAAGTTTTACCACAATTATTGATACTGGAACCAGATGGCAACTCAAGTTTGTCCACTTATAAAAACAGGTTCTGTATGAATGGAATTTAAGTCAATCGATGGAGAGGTGGAAGGCGCATTCAGAAGATACATGCATTCGACATAATTAAGTTATTATTATCGAACATGTTTTTCTTTCTTGATTTTCTCCCTCAAGCGCCATTCACTAAAAAGCTCAAAACTGTAAGCTTTTTGGTGTCAATTAAATTCCATCAAAACAATCAAAACAACTGACGTCACAAACTTGATGAGTTGCATCAGTCATTTGAATGTTGATCGCGCGTCGGAATGATTATATGAGTTTTTTTTTTTTAAATTGTCTGAGTGTTCTTGTTTCTGCAAAATGTCACTAAAAACAACTGTGCGAGCATGTGACTTACCCTGACTCTTGCGACGATCTTTTGATTGTGTTGGTATTTTTGTCATCGGTCCATTATCAACCAGCTGAATACTGAAATCGCCATGATGCTGAATTTGCGACCAGTCGGTTTTGCGTTTACGATTTCCATTTGCTTCAGACGTTGGACCGGCGTGTAAAATTGCTAAAGTGTAAATTAGAATTTTCATCAATAATCAGAAATATAAAAAACAAATGATAAAGCACCACTTACATTTGACATAATCGGCTGTCCATGGTTCCTTCGAATCGGATGGTGAATCAAGATCGATTGAAAATTTATTTTGCATGCTGCCGCCGTTAAAATTCTGACTGTCGCCCATGTAATACGATCGCGAATTTGTCTGTGAATGAATGATGAAAATGAAATTCAGTGAGATTTTATGGCGCCTTGATAAGAAAAAAAAGTCATTTTTTTTTTAAATATATTTCCCAACTGAAAATTGATAAGAATTCTTAGAATAATCGCATATTGTAAAATAAGAAAAAATCCCGAGATTTTGATTTCTGTACATCGTCATTTGAAAAATTATATTAAAATCCAAAAATACTCAAGCAATGTTCGTTGTTTGTTTTCATGCGGAATGAGCTCATGTCGTCATCAACTGGTTTAAGCGACAACTTGATTAAAATCTTTAAAGGTGTTTTTTTGGACTTTCCAACAATATAAAATGAAGTTGGAATCGTGACATCATAAAATTAGAAAGGGCCAACAAACAACATTCACATTCTCTTCGGAAAAATTAAAAATTGCAAAAATTTCTTATCACTTTTTTAAAATGTTTAGAAGATTTTTTTTTTTGGTGCCATCACCATCATCATGAGACTCCAAAAACAACAAAAAAAAAAAAAATATTTGCTCTAAAGCCGATTATTTACGACAATCAGCAGACTAGAGAAATTATAACTTACTTGCTGTTGTGGCTGTGTGCACTGATATTCGACACTGCTATCGCTGAGCTCCATTATGTCGCACTCTTGACTGTTATCAAAGTGATTGTTGTGAAAAAGCCAGCCGAATTCAGTAAATGAGTTCGCTGGTAGTGGAACGCTTAGAGCCATGGAAATAAAGTCTTCCCAAAAATTCTTCTTTCGTTTTTTTTTACTGATCGCTGTGTTTCTCTACTAATTGCCTGTTATTTCTTATTTTTTTCTTTATCTTTACGAATTTGTTATCATAAGATTCAATTTAAAAATCGACACTTTTATTTTGCACTATCACAATTTCTTTGTTGTAGAAAAATGAGATTTGTGAGTTACTGAATTTTTCTAATTGGTTCATCCAACGTTATCAGAATTTACAAAATATATATATTTTCCTTTGATTCTATCACCTTTTCTACACTAAATTATTGGCATTTTCTTTTTTTGAATATTTTATTTGCTATTTAATTTTATTTTTTTGTATTTTTATTATTAACTTTTTTTTAGCTTGTGTAACGTATGAAAAATAAAACTGTCTTTATAGCAGTGTATGTAATAAAATATGTAGAAAGTTATCATAAACAGGACAAATTAGAACATAACGAAGAATGAATTGTACAATTTCTTAATTCCAATTTCTTCACGTTGACGATGGGACGATAGCAAAGCATTTTCGATCGATAACAGCATCTTGTTGAGGTCAAAGATGATGATTTCGTAATTATCCAGCAGTTTTTTTGTCTCCATGAAGGGTACTAGGTTTTGTTGAAAATCCGATTGCCACTTTTATAACTTTTGATACTTTTAAAAACGAAATGCAATATTCTCTTCTTTTTTTTTGTAGCAATTCAAAATTGCCTAATCTACTAATTGAGTTCTATCAATTAATTTATTTTTTTTAATTCCACTACTATGCACGAGAAAAAGTAATTTTTCTTTTACTTTTATCACCAAAGTTCCGAAACTTATGTTCTAACGACACATTTGCCGTTTGCCATCATTATTTCTCAAATGATTAACAAATATAATTTGACAATCAGTCGACGACAAAATTTCATGTTTCAATTGATGCGATCTGACATCAATGATAATTTCTTTTCCTTCTTTTCTTTAGGTTTTTGTAGCTGACTTTAAAAAGTTATCAAAATTTTTGTTTCTCCTAAATTAATATTAGGTTTCTTATCACTCTTCTTTTTTTTCTTTAACGATAATATTTCAATACATTCGTTCAGACCGAGCGCTCACGAGCTTCTGAAATGTGAACCTCATTGAGGAGCAAATTGTGAGCTGTCGAGAGCGAGAGAAGAAAAATAAAAACTTTTCTGATGGTCTTAATTGATGGCGTTTTCTCTCACACTCTCAATAAAGTCACTTAAGGGTATTCGTTGACTCAGCTGTAGACTGGAAAAAAGTTTTTACAAAAAAAAATTGTTAACAAATTTATGAATTCGCTAATTAGGGACGTTGCTGATGATGGCAATAATGATGCTAAACACTTTTCTTGTGGGCTTTTCACGACATTACCAATGATGAAATATAATTTACGTGCAAGATAGAACAGAATATTAGTTAAAGTATAGTAAAAATAAAGTCTCAGCGTGTCTTACAAATTATTAATAGCTCATCACGATTCTTGTCCGTATTTTGACTATAAATTTGCAGGTTTCCGCATATGATTTAAAGTTTTCTTTATCAAAAGCACCATTAATAGTGTCGGAAAATCACCGAATGTAGTAACATCCATTCAACATATCAACAACGGGCACAATAGTTAATTGATTTTAATTGAAGAACGACAATTTCTGTTGATTAAAAAACCCCTCCCCCAAAAGAAATAAAAGCTGAGACAACACATCGGTGTCAGTCGCAATGTGCCGACATCTGAGATGGGCTTTATTTGCTCAGTCAATTGGCGTACAAATTTTATTTTCGTAAAGATTGAAAAAAAAAAAAATTAAGCAAATAAAACAATTTTTATTATTATTTGCAAACTTTTTCCAGCCGCAAAAAAAGGCTCTTCAAGGGTGCTTCAGACTTAATAATAACGACACACGTTTCGCGATTTTTTATTGCAAGGAAAATTCCATTCCAGAAACGTAATTTTTTTCCAAGCTGGAGATTGATTTGGAAGAGTTCACTCGAAAATTTAATTTTTTTTTTGCATAAGCGAAAAAAAAAATTTATTTGATTTTGATTGAAATTTATGGTGTTTACGCCATTTAATTGAGTTGAATGTGAAACGAAATAATTAAGACAATGGAAGCTGGGCTAGCCACTTGAGTATTATTCCACAAGACGAACAGAAAATAAAATCATTTCTGGAAGTTTGTTTGTTTTTTTTTTTCCTTTGATACTCAAATTTAATAACAAGTCACGTTTAGTGTTCCTAAAATAGCTTGTGACATTTGGTTTTTGTGATAAGAATCCTAAATGATAGCAAGAAAAAAAATGTAAGTAAATCTCAACAAGTGCTTTTGACTCGCGACTAAAAAAATTTTCAAAAGCACTCAATTGACTTTAATGCCACAAAATTGTGATCATTCAATCGAGGTCATGTTTTATGTTTATATTAGGGAGTATTGCTCTTTAAAATTAGGAAACTGTTTTATCGTTATGTATCCATTGCTATTAAATCGCTTTTGAATGACATGAGTCGAAGACTTTCGTTGAGTTATGTCAAAAATTCCTTTTTCTACTTTCAAAATTTGTATTTTTATTGAACTTTTTAAATTTATTTACGTTCAAAAATTATTATCAGCCTCTGGCGACAGTTGAAATGCATACAACATACTGCACAGGGCACTACGTTCCCACATGAAACGTCTCATAGTGATGATTTAGGTTTTTATTAATGTGAAGCTTTGTCATTGTTCCCAATGCTCCGGTTTCACTTGTGTGATGATAAAAAACACGCTTTGCACGCGAATGAATCAAAGCCATCGCACACATTAGACATGGTTCGTTAAGCAGGTAAATAGAGTAGCCCGTGCAAAGGTATGGACCGAATTTATGTAAATTATCATCGCTCGTTTGTGACTTTTCAAATGAACCTTCGCCGAATTCGATGCCGAAGTTTTTTGATACTTTTTTCATGAGTTTCCGGTAATTATCGTCGTGAGTTCTCGACCAAACGCCACCGCCTTGTGTGATGGCAACTTGATCGATGAGATCCATGCACGCGTGCATAATTGGATTGGCATTTGTTTTTGCATAACCAAATGCGACGATTCTTTTATTGTACGGATTTATAGCAAGTCCAACATTTCGTCCTTTGAGTTCTGATGACATGAATTTGCAAATTTCAATTAGCATTCGATGATTTTCCGACTCAGAATCATTGAAGAGTGTGTTTGCCCAAAGACTTTCCAAGTATTTATTCTCGTGGAACTTGCAGGGCCAACATTTGGTGACTTTCTCATATTGCCATCGCAGCTGAGGCTGACAATCAGGAATATCAACAGTTCGAATATTTTTTGTGATCAATTGTGCAATTTCGTGTGACATTTTCTTATAAATTAGAGCACATTCAAGTTGCTCAAAATCGTCATTTTTCTCAACACCCATTTCAGTAAGAATCGTCATCAACTGAGCTATTGAACAAATTAAGATTTCATTGTCTCGGTTGACACGTTTTACATAGCTGATACAGCTTATGGGCATGAATTTATTGATTTCCATCATCACGCGGCTCGTGTCTTTTCGTTCATTTATTTTCCCGACAAAATATTTTTGGCATGATGGCAATTCTGCAAGTTCGTCAGACAAGACAGACATGATCGACATCTGTTGTTGATGTAGTTTTATTCTCTTTGCTGGCATTTCCATATCTGTTAAGACAAATAAAGTATTGAGGGCTGATAAGAAAATTATTTATGACAACTGTACCTTCTTTCTCTACACAAATATTTTTTTCCAACAACTGGCGATATTCGTCACTGTCATAGAAGTTTATTTCTTTTTTGGAAATTTTAACCAAATTCAAATTAGCAAAATTATCACTTAATTAATAAATGTCGACGAAGTTTTTGCTCGCTTTGTAATAGCAAAATTGCTTTTTAATGAGCGTCTCTCTTTTTTGCTTGCCACATGATCGTCAAAACAATTTTTTTTGCGATCTTTTTTTTTTTTTCTTACTTCATAGTAGTATCATGTGATGGACATTCCTCCTATAAGAATTGTGTTGTAATATTCTTAGGAGTCAATGACAGAATAATATTTCAAATATTAAGTGTCGACTTAATGAATGACGTCAGTGGCAAGCGCGCATTTGACCCCCATCAGTTGGCCATCAGTATAGGATAAAATCGAATTATAAATTGCTTTTTTAAATTGATGTACGATATGGTTGCATTTATTGCATTGCAATAGCACTTCTAAGTATCGCTACGAAATCATTAATAAGCACGTGGGCGGACCGTAAGAATAATTTGTTGTATTTATACGAGGTACTCAAAACGATGGTGATGGTTGCAAAACAATAACAAATGGATTTAAAGCGACTTACCTCATTTAATCTGTTGTGCTATTAATGCTATGATATACATTGGTGCTTTATGCATCGATTCCATGTAATTGATAGGTCTCAACCTATTTAGATTTTAGAAATTACAGAATTAATCAGCCACTTTTCACACTACTGGCGTAATATTTGAATTACTCCTGAAGGGCAGGGGAAAATGTTTTATAACGCATTTTTTCAAATTTAAAATAATCGGTTTATAACATGAAAATCAACAAATTTATTCTTAATCGCTATCATCAGAACTGTCATTGTTTTCAGGTTCCTTCACTGCAGTAACTTCTTCATCTGAATCGGAATCATCTCGTTCATCTTGCATTTTCAGACGTTCTACAAGTTTCTTCGCTGGATTAAAAACGCCTGATGTTTGTTGATTGCATACAAAGCATCGTGATGATTTCTTGAAGCGCTCAAGTGCACATTTTTCACAAAAATAGTGACTACATTTCGTGACGATAGGATTTTGGAAGGACTTTCGGCATATCAG
Source organism: Propsilocerus akamusi (assembly GCA_018397935.1). Classification (NCBI taxonomy): domain Eukaryota; kingdom Metazoa; phylum Arthropoda; class Insecta; order Diptera; family Chironomidae; genus Propsilocerus; species Propsilocerus akamusi. The sequence continues at coordinate 19,026,037 of CM031468.1, read as the reverse complement.
GCATTTAAATGGCAAATCATCATCATCTGAATGAATTTCATATTTTGCATCATCATCATCAGATCCCATTTCATAGTCGCGTTTGGATTTTGCTTTCTCTTCTAATTCCAGCTGCCAGCCGTGTTTATAATCACCGCGATCGTGCAGAAACTTACAGCTATCTAAAATAAAATTAGTGGTATTAATTTTGTTTGAGCAATTGTAAAGCAAGCTTACCTCCAAAGCCACAAAAGCCGGTTTCCTTGTAATCTTTACATATATCAGGTTGATAATCCCAACGAACGGTTGATCTGACATTTGTAGGAGCTCGCATTGGACCAACACTATTAGCCCCGGAACCAGCATTGCCCTGAACAGTATCCTTCTTCTTAAAGTACTTTGTATAGTTATTCAGTCCACGGTATATGTTATCATCCTCTTTTCCTTCAAGCTCCTTGTTGATATCCTGACTTTTCTTGAATAATGCAATTGCGTCGCGGTCTTTTTCTGTCTCAATTGTTAGTTCAGATGTGGCTCCCTGGTCTCTAGGGCCTTCTGGAAGCGCACTACGTTTGGACTTGTATCTCACGATAATGTCCTCATCGTCGGAGCTTTTGGCTTCATCGGAGTCACTATCTGAGTTATTTCGTTTCTTGTTTTTGCTTGCAACCGACGATGCGTGAAAATTGGGATTGAATTTCTTTTTATCAGGCTTGGTGACCACTGCACTGGTTTTTGCCTCATTATCATCTTCTGAACTTTTGTTTTCTTCATCTCCACTCGATTGCTTTCGTTTTCTTACGAATTTGTTCTTGACGCTGCGCTTTGTGAATCCCACGGTGCCTTCAGACATTGTATGTATATTTGGTTATTTGTTTATCCCTGCTAATAGATAATGAATAAAAATAAATGTCCGATTACGTTTGTTTACGTTTTCCAAGGAGTAGCAAAACATGAGTTGAGAAATCGATTTGAATTTTAAAAAGCTGTTAGAAATATTCAACAGTATTCAAGCCTTTGTAAAAATAAATTAATTTTTCGCTGTAAAAATGCAGATTTCAGTTTCTGAAACGTTCCTCAAGTTCTCAACATAAAAAGACTTTTTTTCTTAATTATTTATTTGAAACTTCTTTTATTTTCGATAAAATTAATTATTTTTTACACAAATCATTTTTGAATGAAATTTTTTTTTGAATAAAGTTTATTTAAATTTTGTAGTGTCATGTGTCACACCTTGATGTAAATATGATTTTGATCTATATACATCAAATGTAGAACTGTAACCGGATTTTTTTTTTTTGATAAGGCCTTTTCTGCTTATGCAAATTTTGTTTTTTGATGTTTATGACGATTATATGAAATTTGGTGTATTTACACGGTTAAAGGCCCTCTCTAAATATATAAGAATAATTAGTTAAAATAGTATTTTTTTTCTGCGATCTACAAAATTTCCTAAACATTTCTGCTGTTTTTATCTATTTACAAATCTTATGTAACTTCTTCTTCATCATTTTGAATTAATTCATTTAATTTATAATTTGTAAAGCGAGAGTATACCAAAGCGTCTCTTTAATTTCATTAATACAATTTTTTCTTATCTATCAATAATTTTTGCCTTATTCGCTATTAGGAGACATAACGATCATGATAAAAATTCTCTTTAATTTGAAATAAAATTTTGTGATATCTTACAGAATTATTTGCTAATTTATCTGAATAAGAGAGAAATATAAAATTTAATTGGAAAAATTTATAAATTTATTTCACAATAAAATATATTTCATTTAATAAATTCAACAATTTTTTTTTTTTGGTCAAAAATATTTCTTATTAAAGCTTTATGAGGCTATAAATATTTTCAGTGAAAAGCTCCAAAGAAAACTAAATATTAATAAATTGTGCGAAGAATTTATTTATATAAAAAAGCTAACGAGCTTTTTCACGTGGAACTTTAAGGACACGAAAGTGGGATCAAAATAAATGTGAAAAACTAATTTTCCTTTATTTACTCTATTTACTTACGACTTGAAGTTAGAATAAAAATTCTATTTTATTTACAAAAAACTACATAACCGCAAGATTGAAATTTTTCTATGTTTATTTATCTACTTAATTTCCTCAAGTAGAGAAACATTTCTAAATTCCCTTTTTTCTAAATGTCAATCTAAAATTTCACAAATATTTTCACATTTTTTTTATCTCCCATCAAATATCACCACAAATTGATTTCTTATGCAATTGTCTGGATAAAAATGTGTAGTCTACTTTAATATTGGTTGGACCGCTCTGGTTGTTTGTAAGATTCATAATGAGGTGTGTGTCTTCTGTAATACGATTTTGGAAAAAGAACAAAAAAAAAGTAGAATCTAATGTTGCAAAATGTTTGATAATTTTCGGCGATTAATTGGCGACTACTAAATCCATTTATTGGATCTTATTGAGGATCTTCTGCGCCCCCACATGAGGTTGTATCATACAATCGTTCCCGCAAGGTGATGCGATGACTGTGGTGTGGATTGCTGTGGAGGATCGGGTGAGTTGATTTGAATTGTTGTATGACTTTGTTCGTTTTGTTGGTGCATTCCCATTGATGAGCCACCCATCATGGAAGGGCTGATACCACCACTCATACATGGAACACCAATTATGGGCGTTGGTTCTTCTGGCGGTGTCACCTAAATAAAATCAAATTGACATTCTGAACTTTTATCAATGAATTGAAATATGAATTACGTTAACCTCGAGGCCAATACTTCCATTGAGAGAAAACTTGATGGGATTCGAATGATTACTGGCTTGCATCAATGTTGTAAAATGACTGATACCGATTTCTTCAAGCGATGACTTGCGACGCCCCGTATTGCCAACATTTGGTAATCCTTGTCTCAATGAACTCGAACGTCTCAGAAGAATGTCATTGTCGATCTAAATAATGGAAGTCAAAACAATAATGATAAATTACACAAGAACCAGCATCACTAACCCTCAAGGAATTGCTTCGTCCGCGTGTCTGTCCAGCGGCTGATGGACTGTCTGGAAGTGAAAGTGAATTTGATTTTTGTGATGAAACTAATGGTGGAGCACGTTGACTTTGATAACAACTTTGCATTTGTTGGGAATTCATTCCAATGCCGGAACCGCGCCGCGACTGATTTCCACCGCCAGATGCTGCTGCCAAATTAATATTCGAACAGAATGAAATGTTTGATTTGCGTCGTGAATTGTGACGCTCAAATGTCTTCTGTGCTGAAAATGGCGATGGACGCACAAGATAACTGTCGAAATAGAGGACAAATATATTTTAGATTTATTCCAAGAATATGTTAATTGATGTTTTACATAATATCGCCTTCTTCCAATTTCAAATCACAAGATGGATTAATGATAACATATGACAAGTGATTGCGTTTTTCGCTGACTTCATCATAATCATTGCTGGGAAGGTTCAATGACTCCATGCGACTCCGTACAAGATTTCCAATCTCCGCGCGTTCAATTTGTTGAGCATGATTGTCTCGTGCCTCGTCGACCATATTAATTGAATACTGTAATGGAACAATAAAATAAGAAAATTAAATCCATCATATGATGGACATTCTAATCAATATGATCCAGAATTGGAAATCTCCTGGTAAAAGCACAAAAACGAAAAGAATGAATTTTGGTGAAAAAACTGATAAAAAATTGAATGGACTTTTTTTTATTATCCTTCATGTATGTATTGAAAACAAATGATTCATTATCAGACTCTAGAAGCCAATCCAACGTTTGTGAATGCAGCTAGCGAGTAAAATTGAAAGTTTTTGTTTCTCTATTTAAAAAAAAAAATTGTGGCGAGCAAAATTTCAATTGAATGCAACACAATGCAGAATTAAAAGCAAACGAAAGCTCTCGGGAAGCTTTTTTTTAATTTTCTTGCTCGAAACCAATTCAGAGTCGATTTGATTGCAAAATAGCATTCAATAGCTAATAAAAAATATTCTCAACTGGATGCAATGAAAAGTTTATGGAAACATTTAAAAATTATTAGGAAGTATTAAAGCTTTTATGAAGTATCTGTTAGTAACAGATACAAGCATACTTACCACATAATAGTGGGAGACGATTGAATAAGGACAATTAGGGAGACTTAAAAAACATTTTTCTTTACAAAAATTTAAAATTAAAAACCAAAGTTTTGACTTTGCAGGAAACAAAAAAAGAAACTTTTTCGCGTTGGGGTCGCACACAAACGTTTATTGAATGTAACTACTCACAGCCGATCCTCTGCGTTCAGAACATCCGCCCAGACATGAAGTCGATTTTCTGATGTGCTGGGGACGATAAGTAACTGGTCGTAGACTTGATTCGGCTCCCCCTTTGGCCTTATCACTTGCTTTGCATTCGACATCATACTAATTCATTTCAATGATTTTTTTTTTCGCATGCGGTTTAACAAAAAAAAATTAATAATTAAAAATGAATGAGGCGATCGAATTTGAATTAAGAAAAAGTTTTTAGTTAATTAGAATGTTTAAAAAAATTTCGTGACGCTTGTCTTCAAATTAGTTAAATCGTGTTATAATAAAAATACAAATGAGGGAATTAATTTTGAGTGTTAATTAATTTTGTTTAAGTGGATTTGAAAATTTTGATTAACTGAACGTTTGGGTAAGTGCAATGAAACTACAAATGGTGATTTGAGGATGAAAGTTGCCCTAACGAAAGTTTTTTTAGATGAACGATTTCCATGCTAAATGAAGTAAAAATAACTGCTAAACATCAAAGAACCTAACTTTGTTTTATAAATTAAACAATCTAAATTTTGCTAAACTTGCTACAGAAAAAAAAAACTTAGAATCTGGACGAAGGAACTTAAGCCACATAAAAAAAAATTCTGTTTACGATCACCGTCGAATCGAAAACGACGATTAATGCGACTCACTCTCACTGTGTGCGTGTGCAACCAAATTAGTCCAAAAAAAGTATTCAATTTTTAATCATTTATTTTTTCTTCTTTTTTTTTTTAAAATCCAAAGGGCAAAGGAAGTAAAATCAATAATAAAAGTCACTTGAGGCCAAGTGTAATAATTGTGAATGAGAAATTAATGGATGAATGTTTGATAAATATTTTATGTGTCGGGCAAAATTATGAAAAATAAGCGGATATTTTGACTTGCGTTCTATAAACTAAATAATTTATTAAAGATTATTTTGGAAAGAAAATAGAAACATTTCTGAAGTTTTCTTAAGAATAAAAGCAAATATCGATCAAAAAATTTCTTCAATATCAAAAAAGTTGCAATTTCAAAAGTTGCACTTTAAAAAGATTTCAACAAAAGCTTACAAATTTGATAAAGAAAATTTTAAGAAAAAAAAAAGTTTCAGGATGTTTGGTGAGATTGTGTTGATATTAATAATGTAAGCTTTACTTAAATGAACTTTAAGCTGCTAGAATTTCGAGGAAAAAAAGCTTTTTTGTGTTGTCTTCATTGATGAATTAATAAAAAAGTTAACTCAAGTTTTGGGCACATAAAATGTGTATGTGTTTGTATGTTTAACAATGTTTGTGATGAAAGAAACCCCGAGACAAGCGATTCAAGGAAATTATGATAAAAGAGTCTGAAAAATCTTAAGAAAATGAAGGAAACGATTTTCTTTTGTGTGTAATTTTGTGTCGAGTTTTGACTTTTGTTTTTTTTTTTTTTTGTTTCTTTTTTGGGACTCACCGCTGGTCGCAATCGCACGCAATTATCTTTTTGTCCACCAAACATTCCACCAAAACTAAACCATTGCTCATTAACAGGCGAGCTACTCACATGTGATGCATCCAGATTTGTCGTTTCTTGCGTTCGATAAATGCCAATTGGAATTTCACATGTTGTAGAGCAGAGCTTTTGATATAAACGTCCATACGTTCGAATCCACATGTCTTCTTTCGTGATTTTCATCTGATGGATGGTTATTTTAGATACAGCGAAAAAAAAGGAGCAAACAAAAGAAAAGTTGTGTCATCAATGTTGGCAAACATTTATTGAGCAAAAAAAAATCATTTAATCTTACCGAAGTAAGAAAACCACTGCCAGGCGCTTGATCAATGCCCAATAACAATCGCACAAATGTAATAACGTAATCTTTGACAAAAGCTTGATAAAGTAATGTGTCAAGCATTGATGCACTAAATACGGAGCCGGCAGCGAATGGTAAACGAAACATGTATGATATGTGTGAGCCACGCTCTTTTTCACGCTTTAAAGGAGAAAGATAAAAGAAAAATCGATATAAAAATCTTGATGACAAAAATAGTGACGATAATAATGTTACTTTTTCCATTTTACTCAAGTGCAGCGCATATTTGTCATGTGCTCTGAACTGCATAAATCTCATGTTGGAACTTTGTGACAGTTCCGTGATACTTTTGATGGTCGGAAAGAATCTAGGTAAGAATAATAAAATTGTTAAGTAAACTCACGTTGATGCAAATGTGTGTGTATGTTTATTTTTGCATACTTAAACATTGTTTGAACAGCAACAATCGTATTACAATCACCCAATGTGTCTTCTTCAGCCGAATTTGATATTTCTTTATTCACAACAACCACATTCTCAGCCAACGTGATACCAGCACGCAATAAATCATCGAGGCAGTCAATTGATCCCAACATCCAGTACACCTTTGAAAATAAATGACATTAGTTTTGCTGTTTGAGTCTGTAATTTAAGCAAGAAGAGAAAATTTCCTAACCAGTGGAAAATACGAAATAGCATCGAGGAAGGCAATGTCTGGACGTCGTTCAAGCAATAAAATGATGGGATTTAATGATGTTTTCGAACGAAAGTGAGCGCGTAATGGAATTATGAAATTGTAAATGCCATTCGAGGCATAATCGGCTGCCAGAATGATCGTTTTATTTTGCCATTGATATTCTTTTGCATTGCGATAGCTGCAGTGTTCACAAACCTGAATCAAAAAGTGATACTTGAGACTGGTATAAAAGGGTTGATAATTTTTATAAAATGTTACCTGAGCTAATTGTAAGCAACAAAGTGGTTTTTTCTCCTTCAGCAAATAGCAGAGCGTTGGACTGACGCCAATGAAGGGCGAGACGGGTGGAAAACCTTTTACGATTCTACAAATTTTTTAATATACAAAAAATGAAAATTCGAATCTTTTTATGGAAGAGTTTTCTTTTGAGTTATAATTGCCAAAATTTGAAACAAATTAAGATTAAATTTCGTACTAAAGTTGCGCTAAAAGCATAAACATTAGAACTTTTCAAAAGGGTTAATCTTTTAAAGCTTCTCTAAAATGGCTTTCATGTTAAAAAATACTTTGTGCATAATGTTAATTAATCAAGCAAAAAATAAATGAATTAAATAAAAATTTGCACCAACTTCAGCTCAAATTTAAAATTCGACTGAAAATTTATTCTCAAATTTATTGATGCAAAAATACAAAATAAAAATATATATCTAAATGACTGTGAGTTTGTATGTGTGTCGTATTGTGTTTCATTCAATGATAATTATTTGCCATAATGAAATCATTCGCTGGATGTTAATTGGTTTTAAATTTCCCCTCGAAATGCAATCGTGGAATGAATTTGTCGATGCATCATCAGTTGATGGAGTGAAAAGTTAAAGAGCATACATGATATGGGGGAATATACAATAAAACAAGCTAATGTTACAAACTGATAACGAAATCAAAATTAGTTTAATAACGAATACCGATTAGTCGGTCGCGACTAAGTATTATAAAGCGTCATCAATTAGCGCAAATCTACTGCAATATTATTAACTTTCAGGCACCACGTATCGATTTTTTTTTTTTCGTTTTCTGATTATACAATTATTTGCACATTGATAAGTATAAACTGATTATTAGACAGAGACATGAAACACACACAGACAAAGTTCACTTCTAAAATTTGATTAATCAAATCTAATAAAGCCACCATGGATTTTGTTTTTGATTATTTAGTTATGTCTTAATATTTTTTTTTCATTCTTTCTTTTTTTTGATAGTTCATTTTGTAGGGTGAACACTTACCGTAGACATTCATGCTGCCATGCGGGAGTTGAATGACTTGAATCGGAATTACTATCACATGACGAGCTACTATGATTCGAATCTTCGGTTGAACTCATTATGAATTTATAGTTTTGCAATCGAAAAATATCGGAACTGCTCATACTTTTTTTTTGTTATTGATTTTGTGTAAACATTTTGAGGGATGGAACATTCGAAATAATGAGTTTAACATGATTTACCACAACAGAAATTAAATGAAATAACAAACACATTGTTACACGATAAATATGGACATGACATCGAAGAAAAAGGAATTATTTTTCCATGTTTTTTTATGATCCAAATATATTTTCAGTTGATTGGTCAACATTCATATCAATAATGTAAATTTTTTTTGAGTGTTTTTTGTTTGGTTAGCATCCACAATAAAATAAATGTTTACAGTGAAATGTTTGGAGGAAGAGAGAAACATAAATAAATTTCAATATATATATATTTTTTTGGAGGTATTTTCATATTTTACAGAGATAACACAACATCGATAATAAGAACCAAATGATGCAAATAATAAAAAAAAAAATAAGTTTTTATACCAAATTGGGACCAAATTGTAACACTGAATGATACTTGTTTATGAACCAAATGGGCAATTACACAAAATATATGTAGCACAATTCTTGCATGATTTCTCCAAGAACCAAACATGCGAAAAACATTCTTGAGACACATCAGTAGATTTTCGTTTTGGGAATCGGACAAAGTGTTTCTTTCTTTCCTTTTTATGCTAAAGTGTTATAGAAGAGAAGAAGAAATAAACTTCCTCTTGAACCGGCATAAAAAGGATAGAAAATATTTTTAAGGAAAATTTCTTTATCAAACTTAAAGCTTTCTTGTGGTTTCGGAGACTCTAATGTGAAATTAAATAGCATTCCATCGATTGCTTAAAGTTGACACATCTAAATGAGAAACGAATGAGCAAAAGTAACAACGGAATATTTTACACATAATAAACAATTCATCGCGTTGCACGTTTCTTTAAGGAAATTCACGAAATGAAAAAGAAAGATTCTTGCAAATATTTAATATTCCGGTACATTATGATGATATCGAAAATTCCATCGGGGGTGAAGTGCAATCGTGTTCTGTTCTCATTTCGTGCTCATATGCCCTCGAGCATGTCGATAATTGAGTGGAAAGCAGTTTCCATTCTGATAACATCATTCATCATTTCAACATCAGAAAAAAAAATATATTTTTTGAATATAAAGAATGGCAAATTACGTGACAGCAATTGTCTAAAGGTCACAATCAACGAATCATTTTGTTCATCGAGTTTTGTTGAAATGCATAAAAACGAAAAAAAAAAAAGAAAGTGAAATAAAGTTTGCAAAAGCTACAAAAATCTCAAGTGAATTCCAATCAACCGGCATAAGAAACATGATCATAAATAATAATGTGCTGGCAGTTGTAAACATATCAACTGAGCAAAACATATATTTTTTTTCAGCGCTTTGTTTGTTTGTCTTTTTTTTTATTTTATATCAACAAAAATAAAGAAAATATTTATTGTCTGTTGATTGAAACTGAAGAGAATTTATTGCACAACATTATTATGGATGGTGGTTATCTAAAAGTTCTTTGCATTAAATGTTTGAAAAATAAATATGTGTCCTTAAAGTTGCAACATTTTATTAACAATAACTCAAACTATCTACCATCAATATCATTTCGGGTAGATTTAAATACTTAGTGACAACTTTAAGAAAGTCACAATTTTTTGGGGAATTAAGTGAAAATCAAATATTTTTGAGGGAATATCAACATGCACTGAACTAGATGTGTAGTAGATTTTTCTGCAACTAACCCGTTGCCAGTAATCTAATGCGAAATAATTTTTTTTTGTTTATTTTGAGAGAAATTAAACGAACAACTCAAAGCAGGAAAAAGTCCTTTTTCGGGGTGAGTTTCAGATAAATGATGAAGAAGAAGAAAACAAAGAAAATTTATTTCCCAATAAATCGCAAAAATTATACTCACGCAATTTTCTCGGACGGTGACCTCCATGGATCGTCCAATTCGTCTTCACTTTCATCGTTTCCTTCGCCATCGACACCTTCCTCACCTGAAACGCTGAATGAAGACGATGTAAACATGTCGGGTACGGGTAGAATTGATGGTCTTCTACTTCCTATTATTTTATTATTGCACAATAGAAAAAATTAAGGGAAGAGAATTTATTGCTTTCAATAATAATGATAATAAATCGTCAATTTTCTAACCTCTTCGCTGACTCAACACATCAGGACTCAGTAGATTGGGATTGTTTTGAGGTATGTCGAGATGATTTCCAACATTAAGGCTCGGCGCGGCCAATGTTGAAGCAGTTGTTGCTGCCGTGACACCTGTTGATTCTTTTAAATTGTTCTTCGAATCTGACACAACTAGCGTATTTGCCGGAGCTCCACCTTCTGTAAATGTTGCTAGGAAAAATAATTAAAAAATAATATTGTAACGAAAATCAATTAAATTTAATTTCTTTTTTGTTTGAACGAATCGAGAAAAAGTGAAATTTAATTAAACTTTTATTTTGCCGCAGCGGCATTTAATGGTTGTTTAATGAAAATTGAAAGGCTCTCAAACAGAATGACGAAGTTGAATGCAATGATGTACAATTATTCTAAACTTCAAAAGCGGGTGCAGTGAAAGCGCAACACAAAAACAAGCTTATAAAGCTTTTAATTGCAAATCATTTCAAGGTGCATAGTGCATTGTAGCGAATTTATTAATTAAGCATTTAAAACTACAAGTCTCGTGCAGTGAAAACATTCGCGCATTTTTTTTTTTTCACCTTTACCTACATCAATTTATTAAATAATGAAAATCGATTATAAGTTTTACATGCCAGTACTTCGTTTGACACAATTAAAAAAAAATGCCCAAAGCTTTATGTGATGTAAAAACAAATTTACAAATTTTGTGGATGTGCATGTTTGTGCTGTTTAAATAAAATCAACAGTGGAGAAACATGCGGAATGAATTTTTGCGTGTCATTTTGCTATAAACTTTGCCGTCCACACCATGACTTTTAATTAAAGTGCATTTGTCAATTGACACTGCTCCATAGTTGATAAAGCAAATGAAATTCCGCCAATTTGTCATGTCCGCAGGAACTTGTTTACATTAAAATGCAGCTATTGGCGATTTATTCTGTTCTGTGAGTGATTCACAATCTCGTAAGCTTCGGATGTTTTATATGCAGGTCGGAAGATTTTATGGTAATTTTGTGTTCTGATGTTGAAACTCATTTGAAAGGTTTCAGATTGCATAATCCAGATACGGAAATCGGATGAATGGAATGTAATTCCGTCCAGACGTTTTCGAAAACACCGGTTTTTCTTTACATTGTGCAATTCAATAAGAATCCAATTAGGATTGAATACATATTTTGGTACATAAGCTCACAATTCCAGTTGAAGGGTTTCCTGAATAATTGTTTGCAGCTTAAGTAAAGAAGGTTTCAGTTTGATTGTAAATTTGACATTAAATATGTTGTGTTTTTTTTTTCTTTTGTTAAATGAACTTTTCTCGTTTTCTGCATGACTGAGCGTGTTTTGCGCAATTTACCACAATTCTCATAGATTTAGGAAATTTTTTATTCTACTGACATCGCAAATTCTAAACAGAAAGTGGAAAATCTTCGCAAAACATTTAAAAGTTTCTGATCTACTCTTGAATCAGCTTTAAGCTAAACATCAAAGTGAAGATCCTATAAAAAAAAAGAAGAATAATAAAAAGTCCATAAAACAGATTATCGGGCAATCTCCATGCGGTCGAAGGGAGGTTCTTTTTGTTTGCTTTTTGAAGGGAGGGTTCATAGTGAATATTGCATGATTTTGTGTCATCGATTGTGATACTCTCAGCATTGTCATGGCTTTTATGAGCTCCATAATATTACTGCGACGTTTATGACCATTAGCACGTCATCAAGACAAGAAAACAAAACAGTGGCTCCGCACGAATCCTTTGTTGGGAAAGATGGCATTGACGCTTCATTGAAGGAAATAAAAACAAATTTTGTCAATTTGTTCCTTTAATTATTAGATTAATTTCTATCATAAGTTTTTTTGCCTCCATATTGGTTGAGTGACGAAAGCAACAAAGAAAATTGTTGAATGATTCAGTCATTAGTGGACGACATCATTAAATAATGCCAGCTGTGCGAGACATAAAAAATAAAGAAAACTTTTATTTTTGTTCATGATTCATGCAGCGAATGAGTGCAAAAACAGCATTAATAATAAAAGCTCATTCGAAAATTTTGCATAATTCAACAACAAGAGCGAAAACGGCTTTCGATGCTGTGAACGGAAAATCATCAAAAATGAAATTAATTCGTAATCGATAATTGACGAAAAAAAATTTAAACAAAAAAAAAAAAACGCGAGTTTGATTTTCCTTCCGAATGAAAATCAATCAATTTCTGATGAAAATATGAATTTTTTACACAAAACGAAATGTATATTTGCAAAGAGTGAGTCAGGTACGGAATGGGAAAATTAAATATTTTTTTTTTCTTGCGCAAAATTATTCGAATGTCACAAAATACTTTTATTATTCAAAAAGCAATCAATTGATTTGCATTGTGAGTTATGAAAGATTGTCGCATGCAAGAACAAAAAAAAAACAAAAGCGAAAAATGATTTATTTTTGTGGGAGCAACGGGTAGAGAAGTGTGAAAAAGTTTTTTTTTTCTATTTGAGATTAATTAAAGAATTCAGTGTTTTTTTTTTTTGGTTTTGACGACTCACGCACGGCCAATGTTGCAAAGTCATATTGTGTCTTTTCCTGTGGAGGCGACCCAATGCTGTCACCAGAATCAAGACTCGGACTATGAGGCACACGAACACACACAGACGGAACCGGGGCCTGATTGGTGGTTGTGGTGAGACTATTTGATGTTGCAACTACATGATGGATAACGCAATAAAGCGTGTCCACACCAAATATATGTGTAAAAAAAAGTAGAAATCAAGAAACTTAAAACAATTTTGCAAAAATTTCAATTAACATCAATTTTTTTGGGCCATCAAAAGTGGGTTGAATTTCATCTAAATTTGTTTTCATTCAATTTCCAAATGAACAACTAAATGGCCGTTTGTGGGATAACATTTGCTTCTTTTTTCCAAATGAAAACAGCACAAAATAAAAACATCAAAGGAAATTTTCGGATATTAGTTGGCGATTTTCATCACATTGATAACACAATATATAAAACAGCTTTTTTTTATTACTTCTAACAATTAAGAGTGAAAGCTCAAAAATCCATTAGTACAACTGGAAAAGAAATTCCTCCTCTTTATGTCCTTTACATCAGTTTCATAAAATATATATATTTATTTAACCAAAATAATTGTGACACTGAAAATGGCATTTAAAAAAAAAAAAATTAACATCAAAAGCGCCAACGAAAAACCAAAGAAAAGGAAAAAATGATTGATTTTTATTTCTGTTATCGGGCACCATCTATGGATGTAGAAATTATTACATTCAAAATAGAAGCATTAAAAGTTTTTTTGAGGGAAAAGAAAATAAATTGACGATGGTGAATGAAACCATGAAATACTTAATCAAATTTGATTTTCCCCCAAAAGATGGCAAAAAAGAGCAATAAAATTTATTTACAGATGAACTCATTTTTGCTCACTTTGCGAAACAAAAGAGAAATTAAAAAGATAACAATTTTTTCTTTTTTTTTCGGTCTTTGCGACCTTTCCAGTGAATTCACAAAATTAATTAACTCAACGCAAGAAAATAAATGAGAAAAACGGATGTCGAGGTTATAACTTTTTAAGAGTTTGTTATCAGTTGGTTTTTTTATTTTCTTTATTTTACCTTCTTTTTGTTGTGTCTCGAGTTGATTTTGGTTTTGATGAACAACAAAGGCTGAATTTTCCTCTTTTGTAATGCTCATGTAATAGCACGTGTCGTCCTTCTTCATAATGTGCCGCGGTCCGGGATTTAATAGAATTGTGTCTTCATAAAATTCCGGTAATTCAGCCGGGCGAACACCGACCAGCGCCACACCATATCTGCGAATGGGAAGTGAAAATTAAATGTTTAATGACAATTTTTAATTAAGACTTTTCCAAACAGTGAAAAACAGAGCAAAACCAAAAGCCGAAAAAAAAAAATTGGGTCGGCCAGCACCGTTGTGGATAATTAAAATGTGAATAAAAAAACCACTGTAATTACTTTCGATGTGAATGGAAGCTGGCGTAGGTGAAGCTCTTTCCTTCATATTCGCCAAAAAAACGACTATCGCCGAGGACGATATGATAAATTTCATTTCCCGAACATTTTCCATACAAACGGTGCCACTGTAAAATGGAAATATGGAAAATTAAAATCGAGAACTTTATAATGTTTAAAATATTTGATGCTTTTAACAGGATCATCGTCCCTATTAAATATACTTATCCTGTCACAATCCAGTACAAAAAAAGTGATTAATGAATTTTCGAAGAATGAAGACAAGGAGAAGAAAAAGAAGAAAATTAATTAGTGTTATAATTTACTTTGACGTAAATGAGTCAAAAGAATGTTTCCATACTTCATTGCTAATTTGCCCTTCCTGTCCACGGGATGTGTGCAAAAGTAACGTAACAAGCGTTGATGCACCTGGACACGTGCAATTGTTTGCAAGCAGAGCATATTTGAACTCATCTTCGCATACAACATGTTCGGCAAATTTTACATGCAATTTATTTTCGGGTCGGAAAATTTGAACGTATTGCGGAACATTTGGTGCAAAATCCTTGACAGCCCATGAACGCAGAATGGTGTGCTCATCGGCAGCAGTTTTATCGGCATAGTTTCGAGCAGCCAAAATAAAACACGCTTCGGCTTCAGCCATTCGAGCTCGTATCAGATCGCCATCTTTTAAACATGAGCCCTGTGGGCGTTCAGAAATTGACTTTGATCATCAATAGTTTTGTTCAGGATATAAACTATTTACTCACCTGAATGTAAATCACACGCTGTGCCCAGATTGGAACTTGCAATATCATTCGCATTGTCGTATCGAGTTCCATTGGGCTCAATAGCACAACATAAAAGTCTTGAAGCAATGGATGAGCATAAAATTCATTCAGAAAGTCCATAATTGTGTCGGCATGTAGTGTCGTCGAACACACAACAACATGCTTTTCACTTTGAGCACGATGCGATGAATAACTTCCTCCCAACTTCTGACGTTCCATCCATGTAAATGCCAGCTGCTCAAACTACACGCCGTAAGCATGGGGAAGAGAGAAAATTTGATAGTAGAAAAGAAAACAATAAAGCATAAATTAAGTTTATGTACACATCAAAATATCATGAATGTAAAAGAGAACGGGTCATAATTAAATTATAATTTTCCATTTTATAACTATTCAACATTCATTCACTTCCATTTTAGTTTTCCTGTTTATTTAATTATTTTCTCTTCAGCTTTTCAGTGCTATTGGAAGTTGAAAGTGAGCTGAAAACACAATGCTCATGTGCATCATAGTATACATACATTAATGTAAAACTTTTTTTTGATCATAAAACGTTAAAAAACTTTCATTGCTGATTCGCTTCACTATGATTTATGTTTATAAAAATATTTTTATTACGTTAAATTGCTAAACTGATTTTTATAATTTATTGCTTTTTTTTGTCGAAAATAATACAAATTGATGTAAATAAAATGCAATTTTATTTTTATGATAATCTGCCGACATGAAAACTAATCAATAAAACTTTTTTGCTCTTCCCCAACGGTATCGTGTGGAATTGATTGGGAAAAAAACAATATTTTGTATGCGCATATTGCGTATATTTGAAATTGTACGTTTTAGTCTGATAACAATATTTTGGACGGGCTTTCATTGATTATTCTTGCATAGAAAAAACACATTTTATCGATTTTAATTAACCGCAATGTCATTTCGACGTGACCATTGCTCATCTCACTAATGTGTTTGCCGCAATTGTTTGAAATTTGCATTCACTGGGGAGAATATCGAAAGTTTCACGTTAATGCAATGGGACACATAAACAAAAATGCCACTACCATGTCAACAATGTGAAAAGTTCACCGAGCAATGCTCACATGACGCAGGTGACTTCAAGTGTTTTATTCAGCAATGGTTTTAAAAAAATAGAAAGATGCTTGATATCAGTTGTTTCATGAAAAACATGTGAAATTTACCTGCGTCGGTAGAACAATGAGCGCAACACAAATCATGATCACCATATAAAGTTGTGAGGGCCAGATGTCTGGTACAAAATCACCATAGCCAACCGTTGAAAATGTAACCACAACATAATAAGTGCTTTGAAAAAGGTTCAAATGTCTATGACCGGCGCGCTATGTTTTTTTTTTATCAAAAGAAAATTTAATTAGTTTTTCTCCTATAAAAAATTAGGTTCTATGAAAATTTAAAATCAACATTTAATTTCATCACAAAAATAACAATTGAGAACAAAAAAAAAATACCTGAAAATGTTGAATGCCACAAACACTGAAACAATTTAATCAATAAATTAATTTATATTGGTACAAAAGTTATTAAGAAACACCAACCTTGTGAAAACCAGGCACAACAGTGTGGCCGATAAAATAGTCAACTGTTGTGAAAGCGCCGATTGTGACTTTTGCATTGCTCGATGCAAATCATTCTGTGAAAAATGTTATAAAATGTAATATAACTATTTACATAAAACTTAAAAATAACCTATGAGGTTGGTTAATTGTACGTACAAACATATTTTCTAATGAGTGCTTTGCCAGCCAGCAATTAAGAAAAACAGGAATGAAGAGATGCCGTAGGGGTGGAAAGAATATCTAAAGAATGGAGAAATATTATATAGTAAACACCATCCAGAGATGGTATAGACGTGATAAATGAGACTTACGGTAAATGTGAATGGAACGGTTGTAACAAGCTCGAGGATGAAGTGAAATGAAAGTATTTGTTGCCAAATATTTCCCTGGAAAAAAGTAAGTGGTTGATTCATTAGTGTCAATTGCTATTGAACTTGATTTAATGAAGTATTTTCTGCTTTTGGGTCAACAACAAAAGCTTCTCCCTTTCTGGACATTCTGGATGTTAAGTGAAATGTAAAATTAGGGTCCAGCATAGCATACGAAGAGGTTTTCGTTTCGCATGATTAACTGCAATTTCGTCCGAGGAAAAAGGGAAGAAATAAAATATTTACCTTGTAACCAAGATATGCGATCAACAGTGCTTCAGTTAATGAGACCATGGCTAGTAAGAGTTGCACAGCCCACAGCTCTGGCGGACGATTTACCCACAATATTGCATCCCAATTGATAATAGGGTTCTCTTGAAATTCTTCTTCCGTCAGATCTGCTGAATCACGAAATTCTGTTTTGTTGCTTACTTGACAGCCATAGCTGGAAACAAACCAAAAATACACATTTTATTTCATTATTTACTTGTCATCAAATAAATGATGATTACGTTTAACCTGAACCTATGTCTAATTGAATTAATTCCGTATCGTGTGCTTCATTTTATATAAAAATTATTACAAGTCATTTGAGAGTAAGTTACATATAAAAAGAACTTGCTATTAATAGCAATCAACAACTGACGCCGTACCTTGAAAATCGATTATTTTTCTATTCTAAAACTTTTGAGTTAATTGATATACGACTTTATGACGTATTTTAACCCAATTCGAGTTTTATGATTAAAATAATTAGAAGCGGAAATTAATGAGTGAACATCGGCAGCAGCTTTCCTACAACTTTTAATAGATCACGAGATTTATTTGTACAAATTATTTCAGTAATTTTAATTGGTAAACTTTTATTCATTTAAAAGAATGCACGAAATAGAGAAAGGAACCGACAACATTTCAGGTGTAGCAGGAAGAAAATTTAAGTTTGCAAACTCACCATGAGGCATCCAGTGGCTCAAAGTCGGTAACAACACGAAATATATACAGCACACAAGTGATGAGTTTAAATAGTAAATTAGCGATGCGTATTCGTAAGCCTGTAAAGAAGTTATGAAAATGAATGATGTAGATGAAAATCAAATCGAGATAACGAGACAATAAAGCTTTAATAACTCACATAAGAAAAAAAATATTTATTTTGTCTCAACGCATTCTATTCACACAAAATTTCATGGTCATTATAGCCAAATATTACTCAATAACTTTTCTATTTGCTTTGCCCTTCAATGTCTAATTAAGAGTGTATTAAATTGATATTTATTATACCAATAACTAGAAATGTTTCATTCTGAGAAGAGAAACAGCAAACAAAAAACAAAAAAAAAATTGGGGCAACAGACGCATAGATATAATAATTTTATTGCGTTGGATATCGATATCATTAATGTATCGGAAATATCCTATTGTCTGTTACAATTATATAATAATACCAGTGCTTTTCAGAAATTCGATTTTTATGTAAGATTTCAACAGCTAATGGCTTTTCGGATATTATTTTACAAATCTTTTTTTTTATAACTTTACGAGAATTTTTCCTTTAAAGTTTTAATTTCGTTTTTGCCTTTAATTTATAAATATTTAATTTCGTAATTATTTATTTTAAAATTTACAAAGGTTATTTTTCTGGTTTCATTTGACAGATACTAAAACACTGTAAGCCCTAAATAGATTAGACTTCAACCTCAATAAAAGCCATAAAGAAGTCACAGAAGACTTGAAAGTTGCTGATGATTATTAAGCATGAGCTTTGTCAAAAAATCAAATGTAGAGAATAATTTCATCAATAATTAATCAACCTTCGTTACTAACTGACTCTGCTACCGACTGATTAAAAAAAGAGATAATGAATAATTAAATCAACAAATGACCATGAACTATGTACCTAAATGCGAGAGTCGAGTCATAAATAAGTTTACTTGTCATTGATTTATTTATTTCACAAAATTGTTTGTTTGTTTGTTTGTTGTGTTTTGCAATGAAATACTCACTTGATCTTTGGTTCTTTATAAAATATAGTTGCAGTCTTTCTTTGAAAGTGTTTTCGTTCACATAATATTCTACCCGTACTCTGTGGAAAAAAAAGAAATAAATTTATAATTTTGGGTTTTTTGCTCTCAAGTGAATTACAAGATGAAAACTTTTTTTTAATGCAATTTCATATCGCAACTTGACATGCTAAATTTGTTTCGGTTCCGGATTTCAACACGAAATGCATGTCGATAACAAAATCTTTATAAAGCAACATCTCTCGACCATCACACGGGATCTGTTAATAAAAAAAAAAACCGAAACGCTCTCGTAGAGCTTTATATAATTACAAAAGTTTCATGTTGAACTTTCTCCTCAGCAAAACTATACCATAAATTTTTTTCGATAAAAATTATTTTGCAAGTCTTGAAGATTCCTTTAAGCAACTTTAAAAACTTTAAGGTGTTGAATAAACATTACATACAAAAACAGTTTTGTCAATGTGTATCATCAGAGGGATATGCAGAGAAGGAGAGAAAATCTTTTTCAATTCACAATGTTGTTATTTAGCATGTAGTTTATTTAAATTTTAAAAGCTTTCAGAACTGATTTCTTGATAATTTTGCGCTTGATGTTTCTTAAATTCCATAATTTAAGAAGAAGAATTTAAGAATTCCAAACAAGAAAGTAATGTTTCTGTTATTTGAACTTATTCTTCTGCTATCACAAATTTAGCGAAACGTTTCGATTAAAGCCAAATTGTGACAAAATAATCGATAAATTTATTTTTTTTTTCTTTTAGAAAATTCTTCAATTTGCGTCATTTCTAAAAGATTGCGAGCTCAATGCCAAGATACGCTTACAGCGTAAAAAACGCGCTTCAAATTTTGTTATTTAATTAGATTGACTCTTAATTTCATTCAATGAATCTCTTTGATGATAGAAAATGGACCAACCTTCCACTATGTATTGCGCATAGAAAAGGATCCGATTCAATTCCCTCAGCAATATTCAACATCCCAAATGACAGACAGACAGACAGAAAATTGATTTCATTAAAAGGAATATCTCGAACTATCGCTCTGACGACATATATTTAAAATAAACAACCGATCCGAAGCTTCATCTATGATGTAATTTTATTTTACAGTCGAGGGATTCATGAAGACGATCGATAATCCAAAGACGTGATAATTAAACGATATATTTTAAGGACGATGAAGGCGTTGAGCGTGGAAAATTATTTCCAATTCATATTTCTGTGTTTGCACAAGCAGTGACACGCAAGAAAAGTTCGTTACAGTAATGTTTCATCATTTAACCACAATCTGACAGTTTCTAACACAAACTTCCTCACATACCCACACGCTGTGTAAAGCTCTCTGTGTAATAATCTATCATGTGTTTTAAAAAGGGGCTTTGTGTCATAGGTTGTTAAGCATAATATAATGTGAAACTTCTTTTTGAACCACACAATCATGTATCATGTATACTAACAATGTACTTACATGCGGCAATGCTTGTGTGAGCGAATAAATGTAGAAAATTAACATTGAATTGCGGTTATAATTTAATATACTTAAATGCTTTTATGTGCAACATGGCTTCGTTGATGCGAAAAGAAATTTATTTGCATAATCAATTAGACTTTTTTGGCGGAACTTGCTGTTCAATTTGTCTTATTTGACATGTTTATTTTAAGGATTTTTCTTTAAGTCTCAAACATTCGAAAACATTTCACCACATTTGCATCATACAATAAAAGCGACGAAGCAGCGACGTTATTTTTTCATAGCTTCACGGCACACGGGATTTAAAGATTTATTTTATCAACAACACGCGTTTTGTCAAGGATTTAAGCAAGCAGATGGAAACGGATCTACCGCGGGATAAAGCAAAAAAAAATGCGAAAACGCCACGAATATGATATGAATCGTGTTGAAAAATATTTCGGGCGTAAATCGATTTTAAATTGAGCAACAACGGAAAAAAATATTTGACATTTTATGTCTCACGCTCGCTATAAAGTTCAATTGATTTATATTTATATATTTTTCACGATTCCGAGATATCGTGTAACATTTTTTCGGGAAAAATTTGAGCAAATATCAACGAGCCCTCATAAATTGAATTTTTCCCCAGAAATTAAATTTCCTTTCCATCGAAATTACTTCGTGATTTATGGTACTTTGGGACTTTTCTGTGTTTATCCAATGATGAAAGGTGTTACAAAAATGGGGAGCGCATGTCAGAAGTCAAGATGTAGAATGTATATTTTTATGAGCGATGTAATCTTATAAATTCATATAAAGAGCCGGAAAATGCTGCAATTTAAAGACCATGAACTGCTTTTTTATGGCATTGCTCGATTACAATTATTTTGAAGGTTCAACGACGAAGTTTCTTTTTTCTGTTTGAGTTGAGTGACTGGAATCACAAACCACATGGAAAGAGGTTCTTGACTGTTTTTGTCACTTTAATCCTTTCGAGAATTGCTATTCGGTATTAAATTGAACATTTTTCTGCTCAATTTAATATCTAACCTCGAAACGTATAAAAAACAATATGGGTCTGGCGGGACATTTAGTCATTATTTCTGACCCATAAAAAAAGTCCACAAGTGAAGAAGAAAAGTAACATGCACGTACCAGAATGACATTTGCGTCTTATATGTCAGCAAAGTGATCTCGGAATTACTATTACGCCTGAAGGCTATGAAATTACAAATAATTTCTTCTTGTCAAAAATATTTCATGAAATAACATCAGCAAGTGTGTTCTCGACAGGCGACGCAATGATGAACAAAATCAAAATTGGATATAAATCCTCTCGTTAATCCTATAATTAAGCTTATTATCTTTTCATTAGATTCAAAGTAATGTTTCTGCCTGTTAATTAGACACTCCAACAAATTTTCGTTGAAAAGCTTTCTTTGGCTGGATTCCAATGTAGGTTGCCTAATTCGCAAGCTGTCAATATTTGCACCAACAAATTGCTGTAAAAACATTCTAATAAATCCTCTGAATTGCGTATAACGATCAGAACAACACAAAATTTGTGAGAGTATACGCGCGAGATGGAATAATGGCCTTGAGCCATTTGCATAATTCAGCAGATGGAATAAACGACAATGTTTATCACAAGAAAAAAAGAAAAAAGTAATTCATAATTTTCTGTTGAGTGGAGGAATAGCTTAATTTTTGGAAGCTTTTGTACGTAATTTATGGAAAACAAAGAGGCCACCACTAGAAATCACGAGAATTCTCGACAAAAAAAACATAGATTAATTAATTTTTGCTCGATCTGTGGTCGACGACAGAAAAGGACGATGATGGAAAATTGACGCAGATTCTAAAAATCCTAATAAAATTTAAATAATTTTCCTCTTCCGTGAAATTTCATGGTAATTAATAACTGACAAGTTTTTGCTCTAGATGTCGGTCGGTCCCATGACATTAATTGTCGCTCTGTCTACATCCGAAGGTCACAAACTTTTTTTACTTTTTTATTTATTTCCCGCACCACTCATTTAATCATTCTACTCCGAACTCAGGAAACAAATTCTCAAGTCTATGATCCACTATTAGCAAGAGATATCATCAGCCGGATGATTCCAATTTGTAAAACTTTCCTTTCGGGGCTGTTATACCCATTGGCTATATTTTGTCTCCTCACAACTCAAGGTGATTTTAGTTTCTCTCACAATCATAAAGAAAACTATCAAACCACGTTTGCGAAACGAACAATCGACCGTAACAGAAAAAAAGAGAAGAATCTTCACGCTTTGGGAATTTCAATGAAGGGATTTGACTGCTAGCTGAAAAAAAAGTTTCAAGTTTCACTCTGATCACTTTCCATAAACTTTGATAAGAAAACGGTTGCTGAATAATTTAAAGTTACCATCACTGTAGAGCTTTAAATCAGCACACATTAGTGACTCAATTTAAAATTGCAGTAGGGGAAAATCCTATTGCCATTTGCCACCCATCGACAGTCAGTAACTTTATTAAAGTAACACTAAGTTTACCTTGGTATTTTATCATAAGAATCCCATGAATTTAAGCAATTGTAAGATGAGTATCTGCTCGTGCCACCAGCCATGCCACCAATTTAAAAATCATTTATAATCAATTTACAGCACAAATATTATCACGTTTCGTACTGCGAAGTTTGCCATTAATTTGTTATTTATTGCAAACGAAAATAATAAAATTTTAACTATCGCACGGTCAGGCAGCGTCACATGTCACAGTTTGAGAGAAATAGAACAGCACTTGATTTAAAGCATTTGCAGACACGTAAATTTGTATTGCTTCTTTTTTTTCCTTTTGGAGCCAATTGAATTAGATAAATCGATCTTAAGTCACTTTCAGGTGGAGCAAATGACACAATTAACTTTTGTTTTCATTTTCAGTTGTTATTTCTAAGCGGAATTAAACTTATTCAATTATTGCTCATTGATGCACACAATTCGACGATTAATTTTCTTTTTTTTTATTTCTATTTTGTGTTATTATCCTTTTTGATCCTTTTTTAATTTTCTTTTTCTTCCACTGCCCGACTGCTGTTGACAAATGGTATGTCTCGTACGTGTTTAAAGGATGGAATGAACATGAACACGATATTATCCTTTTGATAACTATATACAAAATAATGATGATGTTCTTGAGAACATAATTTTTTTGGCTGTTCCAGTGAAGTCGTTCGGGTTTTTTCCTAAATTTTAAGGAGCAGTGAGCGATGAGCGCGCAAGAGAGGAAAATTTATAATCGTGTACAATAAAGAGAGTGATTTAGTGGAGCTTTTAGAGAGATTTTCCTGATGAATTGTTGTGGAGAGTTGAGACTGATTTTATGCTCAATTGCATTTGACATAGTAGAAATTGGCAGTTAACAACAGCAAAAGCTTGGACTCATAATCATAAATAAGTTCATTGAAACATTCGAGCATAGAATGGCGGAAAATTAATGACACAAATATTGGCTGTGCCGCTTTTGTTTGAACAGCTATTTTTTGTCGCTTGCTTTAATGGAGAAACTGATAAGAAACAGACCGCGGGTGACATGATGTCAATTAGTTTAATTGCACAACATGGTTTCCTATTTTGTACTCATCATACATTCATTCATATGCTTTTGAAGGATGTGCTTCTTTTGCATGAGCATATTGTTGATGTTAACTGAAGCGTTTAATAATAAGAAAAGCTATCAAACTGACGCAATCGGTAGCATCTGGTTTGGTTCTCTCGGTGACGAGTTTTGTTATAAAAATTCTACGAAACAGACTTTCATTAATCGTTTTTTTCCTCCTTTAATTTCAGACCTTGATAAATCAACATTTGGTTCTTACACTCATTATGAGCCAATTGATAATATTAATTGAGCATCTCAAAGGCTTATTTTGCAATGAGCTCAATTGTGAACCCTTAATAGATCTTTCAAAATCAGTTGCCAAACTCAAGTTTTTAAACCGGCTTTGGGAAATTTTAATCCTTCAAAGTGAAAATCGAATTCTTTTCAAATTTTGCAACCCAAGTGACATGAACCGTTCTCTAATGTAGCTCTCCATTGATAGGAAACTTCTATAAATTTTGTAACTTGAAGTGGGGAAATTTTCGGTTTATCACACAAAATATGTGCAATATGAATATTCCCTGAAGAGATAGGACCTTTTTTTCTATTGAAAAATATCATTAACACTTGAAGTCAAAGCAAGTTTAAATGTCACACGATACCGGAAATGTTTATCCAATTTTACTGTCGTTCAATGGTGAAATAGTAATAAGTTCCTCGTGAAATTCTCAACAATTGTAAAAGCAAGGATCATGCATTTCTCACATCATTGAATAAATAATTCGTTTTTTCCTTCTAACAATTTCCTTCCATCCCATCAGTGAGTCACACTTATCATATATTCATGAATCATGATGGAGAATGCAGATAAGTATATCTATATAGTGTAATTCTATAAGCAAACAACATTCTCCAGCTTTTATTGAATTCCACATAATCAGGTTTTTGTGTATAAATTCTGGAATATTTTTAAGGTGCAAACAATTTTATCGATTTCTGAAAAAAAAAGGATATTTAAAAGCAATGACTTAAAATATGCAACTGAAAAACATACATGAAATCAAATCATGAAATTTACTGAGAAGGATATTTTGATGCGCCGTTTGAAAAAAAAAAAAAATTTTGTTTCGTCGTACGTGATAAAAAGTTTTTGCGTTGTTTACGCATTATTGGTTTTTGAGGTTAAATTACTTGGGAAGTTTCCTATATTGTGCATCACTATAATCATAATTTTTGTTCTTCGTATTACCAAGCAACGAAATATAAAAGCGGCACCACTGTCACCACGTGTTATACGAATGAATTACTTTCAATTATCCAAGACGTCTTGATTCTTGATAAAAAAATAATACGTTTTATATTTATAATAATATAATTTCATTATGTTTCACTTATTTATAGGAAATGAGAAAAAAAAATTCCTTATCGCTTCGAAAACAAAACAAAAATCTTTAGCGTTTTCCAGCCTCTTCTTTTGCCAACAAAATTTTGAGACAGCTTAATGCTGGGACGCGTTTTCAATTAAATGACTTTGTATTTATTTATAACTTTTTTTTTTCTCTTCAGGGGAGACTAAAATATTGAATAAATACTTGTTCGTAAACACTTTCTGTTATTTACATGTTGCCCAAAAAAGTGATTTTAATGCCAGGAGGACAACATATAAAAAATATGTCATTAGGTGATATCATAATATATTTACCATAAATTGTAAATAATATTCACGTTGAACTGGAACATTTTCGTGTGAGCTTTTTCAAAACATGATAAAACTCCTATGTAAACGCTGCAGCAGCATATAACATAGTTTTGCAATTTTATTTAATAACACATTGGGGAACGTGCGATGATCTAATATATTACAATGGCGTCGTGAGTCACGATGTCTAACTTTTCATATTTGAAAAATTAAAAAAATAATCGTTGGCAACATACATTCGCATAAGAACTTTGCATTGCTAATTTATGATAATGTCAATGAAGTGAATTTTACAAAGCAAATAAATTTATTTATGATACCCAAAGCACCGTACGTAATTCAGGGTTCCATCCTAAAGCGATTTTAGCCTTTTTTACGGGCAATGTTTACATTTGTATTCCTCTCGTTATGAATTTTTAAAATTTACAGTTTCAATATGGTGCCTGTTCGTCCCATCTTGCCGCTATCTATTTATTCGAAAGAGAATTGTTTGATGTTGCATTATGTTGTTGATATTAAAGAAAATTTCCTTAACGCAGGAAATGCGAAACAAAATTAAAGGAACCTAAATGATCCATGGAAGCATGAATCAAGGCCGATTTGATTTTTCCTGAGATGCTCGAATGTTGATTTAGGATTTGTGAGATTTTCAGGCATTAGAAAAGGAAAACGTAGCATTATTTCTACAGCATAAAATTGTTTTCTCAAGATACCGAAAGCATCAATTTGCCGGCATTATTTTTGATGATTTTTAATGCCTTAAGTGCAGGATAAAAATACGTTTGTTCTTTAATCACAGACATAGAAAATATTTTTAACATGATCTACCTTGGAATTTGAAGAGCAATTTCATCCAAACTATCGCTCGGGCTCATGGGTGTCCTTTCGAATAGCCTCGAGGGACCTAACGTCAAGTGACCCAGATCTGAGCGACTGACGCGACGAAACACTTTGGCTCCGCGTCTTTGACGCAATTCAGCCTTTTTCTTCTTCTTGTTTGCCTCCTCGCGTTGCAAGTTATGTAGTCGAAAAAAAAACATCGACATTCTGTAAATGTCGGCGTCACATTTGTGGTTGAGCATTAAGAAGAGACATTTATTCGGTAAACACGATTTCATTAATAAAAACCAAGATTGTTTCAAAGTGACAATAACAATGATAATAAAAAGAGTCGTGAGAATAAGAAGAATGAGATGCAGAGAAGGAATAAAGCAAGAAAATTCATGGGTGAAATAAATTTAAATTATGATAAATTGGGAGGAAGAGGAAGCTTTAAAAATCCATCAATAAAAAGCTTTTGATATTGTTTACACAAGCAGATGGAAGCGTAACGACGATGTCCATTAATAGCATAGATTCAAAACACTTAAGAGCTCTACAACTTTAAAAACTATCTACAACAAGTTACACACATCATGCAAAATATTGGTGAAAACTTTATCGATAAGAAGCTTTAAATTAGAAAATAATAAATTGCAATAGAAGACCGACTATTGTGCTTATACTATAGATTCTCAATTGAGGAAGCTGAAAAGGTTTCCAAAGAGAAAGTTGAAACGACACTTGATAAATTTTTAATGCCATCATTGCAAAAATATCAAGAGAAATTTTGCTTTCTTAGGTCGATGATGTCGACAAAAAAGAAATTTAAAAGCACAATTTCAAGTATGCGTTTGAAGTGACACTCTTCATATAAAGAATTTAAAATTTATCGCATTTTACAGAAATGGCACAAAAGCTTTTTTTTTTTGCACAACAGGAACTTTTGATATTTTACAAAGAATAAAAAATTGAAATCAGATAACGAAATGCACACTTTCAATTTGTCGAGCTCAAGCATCGAAACTTGAGATTTTTCTACCATTAAATTTGAAATCATAAAAAACTTGAAATCCTTAAATCAAGTCGAAAAGAAAAATGTATGAAGCATAAATAAATAAACTCCGTTGCTACAGGATGCAGAGTGGAAATACTTTCATGAGGATCGAAAATAGATGAGTTTAAAAATAAAATTATGAAATTTTATGCAGTCACTTAGACAGTAGATGGGAAAATTTTAACTTACAAACAATTTTTGCACATCTAATATACATCACATCCATCATTTGTCAGTGTATACTTTGCGTTTATATGCAATCTACAACAATAAAGTATACTAAATAGAATTAAAAGTTTTCTTTCGTGTTTTAGAATAGGTTTATAGATTTCTAAAGGGAAAGGTTTAGAAAGTTGTGAATTTTCAAAAGATGACACAAAAAATGGGGCATCTGATTCAGATCAAAATCTAGAACGTGTTGGCGGGAAAATGTGTAAGATCAACAAATAGTTTTCTTTTCTGCACATAAACTAAAGTGAGGAAATATCTGTAGTTACATTGTTATTGATCAATCAAATTAGACATTAAACAGTTGTTTTTTTTTCTCTCTTTCTGCGCGTAAATTTAGCTAATAAATTAAAGGAATTACAAGCTAAATTTACATACAGTGAAGATAACAAAACTCGAAAAATAACATTTACAATTAAAATAAACAAATAATTAACTTAATTGAAATCACAAAAATCATAAACAATACGCAGGCTTGAAGGAAGAAGAGTAGAATCATTTTTCATTATAAATGCTCATTCCAAATTTACCTGAAAAAGTTTTCAACAGTTTACAATAATCCAATAAATGCGAATGTTATTTCTGTTCAACAATATAAATTACTCCCAGCTATGCTAATAATATGAGATCAGTCTGTTGCGTGTGTATGTAGCTTGGAGGTGGAATATTTAATGAAATCAAATGTGGTATTATAAATACCTTGAAGAATGTGTAAGCACTTGTATATTTTGTAGCTTTAATTTCGAGAGCAATTGAGATTTTTAAAATATTTTATTTTTGTTTGTTGTTATTATTAGCAAACACTTGTTGTTTTTAGACTTTGGGAGCTAGACAAACAGTTCACCGGCACAAACCATTTTCATTTAAAGCTTTAAATTATTTTTGACTATTAAGAAAAGTTATAAAAAAAAGGTTCTTCGGTCAATGTAAGAGAAAATCACTCGAATAATTTTATTAATTTTATTCATAGCCGACCTTTCACTTATTCAAGTAGCGTAAGAATTGAGTCCAATGATTTCTTATATTTTATGCTAAATTTTCAACAGAATTCACAAATAATATTCTTATCTTTTTTTTACATTTTTATACGTAAATTATACTAGGAATATTCACTTATTTTATTAAGCATGGTGAAGTCTATCCACTTGGAGTTATTAACCAGTTCATTCTTCCTCCATTTGTAAAAATATTCCCTAAGGAGACATGCAACATTACTTTCAGTTCTATGTAATTACGTCCTAGACTCATTCATTATTGAGAAAATGTTGAAGTTTAGCTTCTTAGTACAATAAATAACAAAGTTTTCCTTCCTTTGAGACGCACAAGTTGTGGAGTTCACTCGAAAAATTATTTATTTATGCTTGAAAATCGATGACGAATTTCCGATATGTCGTAATAACCGGAGGCACAAAAAAATGTCGATTCTTCGACAAGTGATTTGGCAAACATGATATATATAATCTGATCATGTAACAATTTCCTCCGGCAGCGCTATTTAATACGATTATCAGCTGTACATTTATTGACGACAACATAAAAAAATGCTAGCCAGTTGAATGCGTTGCACAAACTTAAAAATTATTTTAGTGGAAAATCATTGAGATAATTTTATTTTTTATCGCAATCGCTATAGAAAATCAAATTCAGCCATCTCGCAAATTACTCAACAGTCGATGCGCGAAATTTAATCCTCTTTTCGAAATGAGAATTCCGACCATTTGATCAGTTTGCTGATGAGTATCAACTGTGAGTGTGCTATATGAACTGGAAATTCTACTTTTAATGGAATCGAATGGCTATCTTATGCCTTTTACCATAACTCGTGTTTCGTACTTCCTAAGTTCAAGTGGAAAATTCAACGACACGGCAAGGTTAATTCATATTATATTTCTAATCAAACGAGCTACCGCTTTTGACGCGTTATGCAAGGGGAGTGGACATAAAAGTAGACTGTATGAGTATAATTTTTTCAATTCCCTAAAAGCGGCTGCTTATAAGCTTTACTTTCGAAAAGAGAATAATTTTATTTTAGTATAATATTAATGCTATAAGCCTTTTTTTGTATACATAACGCACTGTGCGCTCGTTTAGTAAAAAATTTATGGGTGAAGCTCAATTTGAACTTGAATTTATAGTGCGTATAAACTTTCCTTTTCATGAAAATACTGCACTCTGTATTCATAAAAAGGAATCACCATATAACATATAAAAAAATAATGTCGGAACAATGCGAGTTTACATGTTTATAATCCACTAAAAATCCCTGTGCTATTTTATTAATATTCTATTATGTAAAGCCTTACACGCTTACATGACTCTGCGGTTTTTAGCCTTTTAATGTGGGGTTTGAAATGGAGTTTGAAAATGATTTAAATCTCTTGCTCCCGAACAGACAAAAGAAGCTCTTCAAATATTTAAAGTAAAATTGCATCAAGCCTTAAGGATATAAATAAAAAATGAAAATCATCCCGAGATGTTTAATGCTGACAGCAAATTCGTTTTCCAATAATTCTTTATTTCCGCAATATTTGCACCAAGTATTAGAGCCCAATTAATTTCGTTTTTAAGGAATTTCAATAGATTTACCATCGATACGCTTATTAATTATACCCTCATTGTTTGCCATAACGATCAGAAAGTAAATAATTACTTTTTTGATAAGCTAAAATATATTGCGAAACTTGAACCGGCAAAAACTTTCGAATTTTTTTCCGATATTTCTTTATTATAATGTAGATTTATATTCTGCGTCACTCACGCTTTCACTTTTACTCTATTCATCCTTGAGGAAAGTAACTTAAAAATTAATGGAATAAATCAGCGCCTTAGACGTGAAATCGTGAGCATAATTTATATCAAACCGACACGAACCACGATAAATTCAAACGTAAGGCTTCGAATTGACTCGCTAAATGTTTAATGAATGTATCAAAGCTGCCAATTTGTTTGACAGTTATCGGAGGGAAAATATAAATCGGAATTCCGTTATGCAAAATATTTGCCATTAATTAATTATTCACACAGTTCTTTTTTCATCTGTTGGGCTTAGTCATAATTATAGTTCCGTTATTAAGCGCAACAGAGTAAAAGCTTCGATTGATAATCTAGCTAGATGTTGAAAAGTTTATCCTCCGTGCATAAAACCATCATCCATCACAATTTTCTGTTAAATATTACGTTTCTCATTTGATCATGCTATACAATTTCCGTGGTCTAGATACTGTGTTATTCAATTTCAATAAATGGAATCATCTGACAACAACTTGACCCGCATCATTATTGGATCAAAGATACGTCATCACATTTATAATTCACAGAAATGTTACATGTAACATTTAAGGCTGGAAAAGTCATAACGAAAGTAATATAAAATAATGGATCGTGGAATTACTTGGTTGATGATATTTTTGGGTTAATGAAACGTTCTTCTATTCCTCCTCCCTCCTCACGAAAGCAAATAACCAGCGCTTCCTTAGTAGATTAACACTTCCAAGAAATAAATCTTGATGAAATTTTAATTTCAATATCAACAACCCAAAAGACAGAGGCCACATCTATTGTTTATAACGGATCCAGAAGTTGTAAGCATCAGAGGATATAAGCAATAAATTCAAGGTGTAAATAAACATAGAGATCATTCGATTCGAGAAAGTTTTATATAAATCTTCATCAAATATAAATTCATCCGACTAAATGCTGCGTGGCAACAACATTCGATTGTGCGTCGGCACACACATGTTTCATTCATATGAATTTAATGGCCATGGGGATGATTCATTTAAGTTTCAAGGTCATGAAAAGTTAATAGCGAATTGCCCTTTCATTAAATTCTATTTCAGTGTCCTTCAATATCGAATCGATGGAAATAAAAATACTGAATTAATCATGAATGCTTTCTTTATATCATACAATTCCTAAAACAGCCGAAGGAAGTTGATGGGATTGTTAGCAAGTTGTGTGTGAAGCTTCATCAGCAAACTTTTTTGACAGAATTCCAGAGGGCTTTTACTTAAAACTTTTTTTGGTGGCCCCATAGCAATTAACGCATATCATTTATTTGATTGTTATTTTCCCATATTTATCAACAAATACGTCATTTACCGACGATGGTGTCTACAAACTAATAGGGAGGAATTCCAATTAATTCAGTTCCCCGAAAAAGAAAATCGGCTTTTTCTTTACTGGAATATTATTGCGCCAACAGAAGGAAGAATTTTATCTTTTCATAGACTCGACTGCGATGTAATTCAACATTGAGAGATTTCCATACACTTGGCATATCATGACTTTATATTCTCTAATTCCTCCGGGTTTCGCACTAATTTGTGAAACATATTCTGAAACTTTTTCTCCATTTCGACTTCTGGAATGCCCTCATGAGGGCTGAATATTGCAAATGAATGTAAATAGGATAATCTTATGTAAATTGCAAACAGTAAGCGAAGGATCTTGTCTCAGGAATATTTCATTTATTTCATTGGAAGTAATTACTGCAAACCAACAAGAATTCCATTACGTCTCATTTTTAACAAACCACTGCAAGAATCGCTTGAGTCCCATCACACAAAGGAATCGCAAATTACAAAGAACCTTTTTACTTTCTTTCGGTTTAATTAGATCTCTCACTTAATGCAACCTATTTCTGTTGTCAGAACTTCAACAGATCAAAGTCGAAAAAATAAAGAAATTTCCTGAAGAAGAAGTGAACGACAAAAAAAAATCATTGAACTCAATCTAAATTACATTATCGTAGTTCAGCGATGAGTGAAAGGTTTGCTCGATTATTCCATTGCAACCTGTTGTCGATTTGTAAAACACAACATTAATTACTGGCAATTATCGATTACGTGCGACGAAGCCGCCGGTTAAATTTGTCACTTTAATAAATTGAACTTTTCACGCGATATCGCGAATTTTATTTTGTATTTCAATGCATGTAGAAATACGAAATATCAAAAATATTTCTTTTTTGTACAAATTTTTTTTTTTCACTTTATAACATGAGCCCAAAAATTTGTTATCAAAAAGAATTGACCGATATGAAGAATCGCGATATGGATCGTATCGAATGCCAATCGGACCAAATTGAATTGATGCTACAACTTTGACGGCAAAAATAAAACTAAAACAGCGAAAGCGATTTACCATTCGAGTTCAGAAATTAATTCGCTACCAAAGGATTTATAGCGATACGGGAGGGAGAGGAAAATAAATATTTTGTGAGAATGTAGCACATATCGGTGCGATTGTGCAACTAACGAATGAAGCACGAACTCGGATTAATTCTCTTACAACAAGAGAGGGAAAATTGTGAGTTTTCCTAATTTTCCGAGAGAATGATTTTGTTACATATCCCTCGGAAAGCTTTTGATTCGTGAAAAAAGCTTCATTCTAATAAAACTCTCCTCGAATTTCTCAGAGAAATGTGATCGAGAGATTTCTCTTTTTTTGGATTTTCCGGTGAAAATTGTTTCGGTGCGAAAAAATCATTTTGACATGTCACAACAAATTAATGTCATTCTTCGAGTGTCATAAACCGATTTAGTGCGAAAACTTGTGATAAACACAACAAATACAACGCGATGGACTCGAGTCTGCTCCATCGGACCTATGTAGATGCAATGTGACATCTTTAATCACTGAAAATGAGTTGGGTTCATGTGTTTACAATTTATCACCATTAAACTCATCTCCAGCTTTCATACATTCAGTCTTGTCCTTTTTCGTTTGCTTTCATCCTTGTTAGTTTGTGTATTTTTCCGTGTTTGTGTCCATTAATTTTTAATTTAAAGTTAAAGTGCAGGATCGTTTGCTTTCCTAATTGGATATCATGTTCTAGTTGATTAAACTTGTTTTCATCTACTCCATAAAAAAGTAGGGAACAACAAAAAAAAAAAAATCAATCCCCAGAATAAAAATTACAAAGCGTCGATTTGTAACCTAGTCAAATCCCTTAAAAGGACCCTTCGGTGGAATTTTTGTGTAAAAGATAATTCGAATTTAATATTTTCCATTTTCTTTATTCCTATGGTAAATAAACAGCACGAGTCTAGAGAAGGAAATTAACACCAAACCCGAAATTAAGGCTTAACGTGTTTTCGTTGTGTTCCGAATTGCGGATCAGAATTTCTTTGTAAATATTTAAATCGCATCTGACGAAAGATTTTCTCGAAATAAAAGCTTTACACAAATTTTGAGAGACAAAAAGAAAGGACACGAAAAGTGGATTCTTTGGAAAAATATTATTTCGTGTCTGACGAAACGACCTTACCGCCTACATCAAAATAAGTGTGATATTGATATCCTGGGCCCCATTCTTTGATTTAGTTAAATCACCATGATTTCGGTATTAAAAAACGCGCTGCAAAATCACAACAGCCAATGATCAGCTGGATGTAAATTGATTTTCGATTACATTAGTCAGAGCACCAACTGATATTTTCCAGAGGAATTCTGCTTACGTTGTATTTCGATTAAAAATAGAAGTCTGAGTTAACAAAACTTAATTAACAGGCAGACAGAATTCTTTTATCTAGTAAATACTTTGAATTTTCTTCGGCTCTGTTTACAATCTTTTGGGAATTCTTTTGAGCAAACTCATTGGAGCGAAAATTATTTTTCAGATTGCGTGATGTACAATAGTGGGCGACTTAATTAATAATGAAATCAGATGATAGTGGGAACGCTTTTTGATGGTAACAAAATGATACATCAAAAGTCCATTATGCTCAATAAGCAAAAAACGTTAAATTATTGAACAAAAATGCTTATTATGTCACGCTCGCTCTCTCGATATTTCTGCTCGAATTTCATAATAAAAAATTTAAATCAATCGAAAATATTGCTGACAATTTTCGATTTTATAATTTTCCATTTAATGTCATCAATGAAATACAAATTAATATTTCAAAATTAAAGCTTTTGACCTTTATACTTCAAATTATACTAAATTTAATTA
Source organism: Propsilocerus akamusi (assembly GCA_018397935.1). NCBI lineage: Eukaryota > Metazoa > Arthropoda > Insecta > Diptera > Chironomidae > Propsilocerus > Propsilocerus akamusi. The sequence goes on along the minus strand of CM031468.1, from coordinate 18,991,228 downwards.
TAGTCTAAGTAGGAGGAATCTCTGGTCAACATCCCAATGTAAATTACTTTGTAAACTGCATGTAAAAAACGTGAGTTTATTTACGTTGTCGATCACTGTCGAATCCAAAATTCATTATTGATAAGCAAACCATTGAAATAAAAACAAATTTTCAATTTCTGCCTTTATTTTATTTAGAGCGGTATTAACATAAATAAAAAAAATCACAAAGAAAGAAATAAAGAAATCTTGAGGGAGAGAAGTAAAATTAATTTTCGAAAAGAACTTTGTAACAAAAATAAATTCTTTGCTGTTTGTTTGGCAATGTTATGAATAAATCACGTTCGCATTTTTTATGAAACAGGAAAATTCATTTCCGAATGGAATAAAAAAAAGAGACAAATTTGGAGTTTGCATGCAATGAGCGTGTGGCCTGAAATTGTAATGGATCAGAAAAGAAAAGCACCTATAACCAAAGAAAGAAACGTCGAGAAAGTGGCGTAGTATTGGAATGTGATGGAAACTCGGATAATTTCATTTACGACACACGTCAATGAGTAAGTAACACATTCTTATGATGGCGTTCTTTATTCAAAGTTAGGTACTGAAATAACACTTACGAATGCGAAATGTAAATGCAAACAATTTCGTTTCTATGAGTTCAGTGTTCATAGTTTTTCGTTAATTTTATGTTAAATAATTTAAGGAAAACGGTTTCATTTTCCTGTTTATCCTTAGAAATAAGGAAACAAACATTCCTTCCCAATCTCACAAATTAACACATTAATTGAGCATAATTTATTCACCGTTGTTGTCATAAATCCACTCAAAAATTAATTATTTATATATCGATGGGCGGCTCCCGACTTTTTTTTCTCTTTTTACTTCCTGCCGCTCGAGGGGAAAAATAATTGCGAAAGGAAAAAAACAATTAAAAATACATAATGGTCCTCCATAGTCCCTCCATTCGCCTTCGACAAAGCTCGTTAGAATCATTTGGGCATGGAATTTGGTGTGATTTTAGATTTAAAATTATAATCCCTAAATAAACCGATTTCAATGATTCATAAATATTTTATCCTTCCGGCGTTGATTAAAGTCCTAATTGTTAACGCATTTTTAATTTTAATAAATAAAGGCTGAAGATTAAACATCTTTTTATTTCTATTTGGCATTGGCTTGAAGAACATCAAGGAATTTGTCAAAGGGAAAAGTCGCCTTAATAAAGTTAATTAAGTCATTTTATCAGAATAAAGCAAGCAAAAGGAACAGCATAAAACAAAACGAAGTAAATTAATGTTCACTGTCATTATGTAATTAAAAAAATCTTTAAGGTTCCATCGAAACGCGTATTGCATAAATTTTGCCACATTTTAATCGACGTCTACGAGCGAACCTTAGAAAAAATATTTCGCTAGCAAAACAACTAAGTACCGAGTAGCATTGATGACATCTATGAGCAAGTGGATCAACAGTCGAGTGATGTATTCACTTGATGAGCGTAACAATTTTCCAGCCAATGGAAAGCGAAATGAAAAGCTCTCTCAACAACGCTTCAACATAAAACTTCATAAACATTCAGTATCAGGAGACTTGTATAAGGATCCATCACGACCCTCATCAACAAAACTAGTTTTACACAATCGAGTCACGCAACAAATCATATTTAGTTTTATGAGCTTTTCGATCTAAACCATTTGAGTTGTCACGTTTTTACGACAAAGTCGCTTGATAGCACTGGAGCATTCATTTTACTTCAGAATTCTGCTAAACATTAATTTGAAGGATACAGGAAAATAAAATCTCCAAAATTGAGAAAGTACATGCGCGAAACATATTTTTTTTTCTGCTCCTTCGCTCGAAAAAGATCTCCACGTGTATATGTGTTGCCTGCCTGCTGTAGTATTCGAGAATCCTTTAGTCGTCAGGGGTTTCGACGTCTGTTTCATTGTTCACTAGGTCACATTGTAAATTTGTAAGACACAAACTTTCTTTCGTCAATTCTCATGATTATTTTGCCAGTGATAATGCTTATGTTTACCACATAAAAAAAAATATGCACGAAATAGACAGGAAACGAAAGAAGCTTGCCGTTTTTCAGTATCGGATTGGATTTTTTTTTGTGGATTTCCAGTTTCATTTCCTTTTTCAAAGTTGCCAACTAGAGACAATTTCAATAATTTCTTTAATGCTGAACGCAAAAAAAAATATTTATTTTTTAAAATTTATATTCGTTGAATGTTTTGCTTAACATTATTTACCCCGTGTGATGTTTAGCATTGATAAATATTTTCCTTCACCTTCTTTATTTTGGCATGTTTACAAATGAGCATCACTTTTTTTTATTAAGTCATGCTTTATGTATTATTTTGTTGAGATTCCTAATCCGTTTTTCCAATTCGTGTACTCACCTAGAATGAAACAAGAAATAAACAAATAAAGTGTTTGAAATATGCAAATTTACACAACGTTAGGAAAATTTCAAATTTTATTTTTCGCTTTTTGACTTCAAAAATGATTACACATTCATCGTAGCCCACCCTTATAAGCAATTTTTCTCTGCCTGTACCCGCACATCCGAATGTGGCGCACCAGACTTTTGCATAAAATGTTTATGAGCGTTCCGTGTTGATTTATGGCGATTGATATGAAAAATGATCTAGAAATAAATACAACATTTGTCGAATGTCGAAATTTATATGATCGAAAATGAAATTAAACTGAAGCGTGAGTACTCAACAGCTGCGTAAAGCAGCAAACAATTATTGAGTACTATCTCATTTAATGGAAAATAAATAAAGCTTTCGATTATTATAAATGAAGTTCCAGAGGAAATTATATTCAAAATAAAAAAAAAAAAACAACACAAAATTTAATGAAAATAAATTCCAAAGCTATAAAGAAATTTTCTATTCGATGAGCGATATGCAAATTTCCTGGATCCATCTTTTATGTCATTTGGAAAAGAATATAAAAAAATGATTTTTCATGAGCATGGGAAGGAGAATCATTTTACATTAAAGAGACAAGTGGAAATTATTGTTTGGTATCATACATCAACTGGATTATGAGCCAAATATTCTTTTTTATGGTTAAAATGATGTAGGAAACAGCTATTTGTAGAAATTGTTTCCTCTGCCTAAGGAGTTTTCAAGATCTTAAAGCATTCTTTAAATTTCAAAATTCTTCTTATTTTTTTTTGCGTTCACCATCAAATTTCAATTTAGAGGAAAGAATAAAATGGAACGTGCGGAATCACGCTCAAGTAACTTTGTTTCTAAAGTTTTTTTTTTTTTTTTAGGAAAATAAACAGCTAAAATTTTATATTTTGTTTGCATACAAAAAAAAAGTTCTATTTTATGAGATGAGCTTCCCATAAGCTGTAAAATGATTTAGATCTAACCATAAAACGCGGAAATGCTTCCTAATATCAAACAATTTTATTACAAAATGGCAAAACATTTAATTACCGATCATCAAATTTATTGGAGTTTCTCGACATAATTGACGATGCACTCCATGCTGACATCGAACGCGGCCTTTGAAAGAATTTTGAACCGCGTCGCGATTCACCGGCCACCACTGGAATTCCATCTGTAGTGGTGTCAGGCGGAAAGTTGACATTACGTCCGGCCTTCGAACTAGATGGTGATATTGAATTTTCATCGGACATTCCCAGCGCACTATAGCTGACTCTGAATTTGTCCATTGTTCTCATACATAATTGATTGAGTTTTTCTTCGGCCCTTTTATGGCCTTTCTTCTAAAAATTTATTTTTTCCTTTCACTCTCTTTAAATCATCTTTAAGTGTACACTAAATTAATATGAATCATTTACTTCCACATATTTTAGGAGCTTTTCTTCTGCTCTAACACTGAACCGGTACTAAACATTTATTGAGCCTATTCGTGTGTCATTTTTATATCATTCTTCATGCTAGATGGAATCAATTATTTATTTCGAAGCTCAATTGGGACTGTGTTGGGTGTTGTTGAGTAATCAGAGGAATTCGGCATATCGTCTCTTTCGAGACGCAAGTGAAATACAAGATTAAGATTCTCGTAGGAACTAACGATTTTAATGGGACCTTTTTCTTCAGTTTTTCTAACTTATTTTTGGACGATAATAACCATAACCATTGAACGACCTTCTATTTTCTATTTGCAAGACGTGTGAATGTCGGCTTCATGATTGATTAAGGCTTTTCTTTTCCAATCGCAAATCTGTCACAATGTTTCAAGGTGTCTCGGACTATTAATAACAAATGTTTTTGTAATTACAGATCCCAGTAAATGAAACAAAAACCCATGATGAAAGAGTTTTTCCCAGAATTAACTTTCAAATCAAAGTCACAAAGCTTTTAGGATAAGCAATTCAAAAGATTGAGACATAATGTTAACTGAAAGTGAACTTTTTGTTTTACTATTTGAAAAGTTAATATTTTTGTTTGTGTTGCTGTGTGGGTGCAAGTTAAATACTTAGTGAGCTCACTGTTTCAAACAAATTAAATTAATCGCCCAAAACCTTTAACCATCAGGCTAGATCTGTGGGCTGCGGTTGACACATTTTGTAGTTTATTGTGTCAGCAAAACTGAAAGTTACAGTTGAAGTACATTAAGCTTTATGGGCACGCTATTTAGATATCATGACAATTTATTTCTTCAACACAATGCCTAAAGTCTGCATGAATGGTAGCAAAAGAAAGCAATTTGAGATATCATTGTAACATAATTATGTTTTCAGTAATGTTTCCTTCGTGTCCCATTTTGTTAGATGCCAAAAATCCCAGCCGCAACTTTATAACAAGATGATAAGCAGATATCATATCATACTCATCTGCATTTTAAATTGACTGAACGTGTGCTACAATTATCCGACCTTATTTTCAGTTGAACTTGAAAAAATCAATCACTGCTTTATTCATGAGATTTGGAAATTGATTTTAACCGAATAAATATGTGTTCTGCAGGTCCCGTGACCAATTTCGTTTATTAAAACAATTCATTTGTGAAAAAGCAAGTAAGCTTTAAAAATCGTGACATTTGATTGCGCACTTATCGTTCATCGGCTTATTTAATAAAAACTAAACCTCGACACGCAACTCCCAGGCGTCAGCATATGCAATAAATTATTTGTTTTCACTGTCAGATGCGGTCGAGTTGGCATTATACACGCACCACAAAAAAAGGAAAAATTCCACCCTTCATGGCTAAATGAGCAAATGAAATCTGCCAAGTTCAATTGATAGAATTTTTCCTATGAAAAATCTTGAAAAATTGAAGCTCGTAACTGTCAGCCTTAACGCTTTGTGATTTTGAAAAGCTTAAAGGAATCCACAAAAGCGAAAGTAATTTAAAAATTCCTTTTATTTCTATTCATCCATAATTCACAATCCAATAAATTTATTACGGTGAACCGCAATGATAGAAGAGGAACATAAAACTGTATAAATTGTAACCAAGGTATGGAAAGTTCAACACATGCAAAGAACTTTATAGCAAATATGAGAAACGGTCGACAGTAATTGTAAAAGTTTACTATCCAGTATGGAGCTTCGGTTACTCACTAAAACTTTTAATCAAATCATAATGTTGACGATAATGGGTGATAAAAAAAAATAAACTTAATAAAGTTTAATGTCAGATCTGTAATTTAATTCTGTCCCGCAAAGCAAATTTCCGATGAAAATTTCTTTTTCACATTCTCCAATCGGGCGCATAAAAAAACCAGAATTGATAAATGAGAGAAAATTAGAAACAACATTTTCGCCATCATTTTTCGTCAATTCTTCCGTCTGACTTCGGCTCTTACGTTGCTTTGCTGTTAAAATGTTCTGAAAGCTTTTTAATGAGATGGATTCGCAACGAAAATTGATTAATTTATCGCTTTATGGCTGTTATCTCTCATTCTCTTCTCTTTTACATAGCTCCCTTTAATTAATGAGCATGTACTAAGTACATATCGATATACTACGTTATTGCAGAACATCCATTTAGGGTCCTTGAAAAGTTTTAAATGAGCGTCATCATGGCAAATTTGTAAACTGTCGACTTTAATAGATCTTCTATGATGCATGTGGTCTCATTTAATTAAAGACGTAGGTAACGTAACCCATATCAATGCGTGAGAAATTTTGCATGAAATATGAACAGGAGAAAGAAAAAAAGTGAAGAAGGAAAAAAACTCCCATGACATAATTTGTCAGCACTAAACCTCCGTAAACATTTTTTTTCTGCTACATTTCGCCATTTCAAAATAAATTAAAGAAAAAACTGACCCAACATGCGAGAAAGAAAAATATTTTTCATTCCCACAACTTAATGAAAAACTTGCGAATTCCGGTGAAAATGACAAAGCGATTTTTTTGTGAATGAATGGTCCGCCACTGATTGAAAGCCAAACCCAACAGCGGAATCAGTAGCCTCAACATCAGCAGAAATAAAGTATTGTAATTATATACAATTAGATAAAGCCTATCCTTGTGAATAATCATCCTCAAAAATCAATATTCTTTTTCTTCCCAGCAGCCGCATTAGATGCCTGCTTTTGACTTCAACTTTCTCGCATAAATAGAAGCTTTTTGCTTGTCAAAAAGAAATCTATTTGGAACAAACAAAAAATAATAGATAAGGGAGCTTTGATGGAATTTACTTTCAGGATTAGTCAGCCCGTCTCAAGCTCGTTGAGAAAATTATTTTTAGAAACTAACCTGCGAGCATATTTAGGCAAAACATTTTAAAGCTTTTTTCCCTAGATATTATATTTTAAGCTCTTGCTAATGTAGGAGATCTTTTGATATTCAACAGAATTCATTAAGACATATTGACACATAAGTTGCGAATAATCCCTTGCAAAAACACAATATCTGGTTTTGTTTTTATTTTTTCGTTATGGTTCCTAATTTATTAAGTGTCATAGCAAATTACAATTATGAAATTAAATGATTTGTTTGTGACCGTAATTAAGTCACTTACAATGAAATCTAATTACAGTAGGAAGAACATGAAACAACTTCATGGTGAAAGTTATCATTCTAATCATATTTGACAAAGTTTTAATATCAAATTTTAATTTAAACTTGAGAGTTTCATGTTGAAAAAGAGGAAAAATGAAATTAAAAACTTTTTTCCATTTCGCAGCGTTAAGCTGATGACTCAACACGATTCCTCGATTGAAAATCTTTGTGGAAAGTTTTTTTTTTCTTCATATTGAATTGATGGCATGGTGCATAGAGACAGAGAGAGAGAAATATATAGTCCTTGAAATATTGCCTCATTATACAATTTAAACTGCAGAGATTATGAGCTAAAATGCTACAACTTTGCATTCAAAAACGTTTGTTGCCCCAGATAATTTATGGACCCATCGCTAGTGTTTAATATTCTCAAGAAATTTTTATTCCTTACAATGCAATCTGGTTCCCCCTTAAACGAAAATATTTAATCTGAAAACTGTCGAGTGCACCAGTTTGGTTCCCACAATATTCACATTCAATTCCCTTAAGCTGCTAGCAAATGTGCTTTCCAGCTTTCGATTTGCAAAGTTGAAAAAATCTCTAAAAACAAACTTTTTTCGTCGAGATTTTCACAAAATGTTGATTGCGAATGATTTTCGTAAATTAGAAAACTGGGAACACAACAAAATTCCAACAAGAACAAATTGATACCACTCAACACCCAATTGAGCTTGTTTTCAATTTTGATTATATACTCCCAATTGAGTATACAGCGCTTGAGCTTTGCCATTATTGATCTATCCGAAATTGACACTTATCACAAAATCACCGTTGATTGTTTCCATAAATTAACATAAATATAACTAGCGACAGACAACACTAAATTTGAGGCGCCTATTGATATATGGCGACATAATGGCACACAATTTTTTTTTTATTTATGAATTTTCATTCAAGATAGAGAGCACAACAAACAACACATCAAAGGGCTTGCCATTTAATTAAATTATACTTTCGAATGGGTAACACACAAACATAAAATCACCATTATATGATAAGGTCGATCAAGGGTTTCAGCCGTCACCGCCCTTGAGTTTTACAATTTATCACCCTTTCGTTTGTCCTTTTTTATTCTACAAAGGCGAAGGATTATAATTCCATCTTTTATGCTCCTTTGAGTGGAATATTTTCCTTCAATGATTTACATCACTTCTTTTTTTTACTATTATATTGCAGTCCACACAAAAGTAACATTCAACATTACGTAACAACAGAAATTTTTAACGCCAAGAACGAAAAAAGTTTCTGTATTCGCGTGAAAGCTTTTCTTTTGTTTTATTTTATTTCTACACACACACACAAAACTCTATTAGCTAAAGCACACGACAATTACAAAATTACTAGACAATTAAATCCTTATAAATCCATTGTTGGTCCATTGCCCTCCCACCTACGACAACCGGGAAATTTTCATGCGAAATTTACTATGAATTTTCTACTTTCGACACCGATAGACCCGACGACGATACAAATTCTAGGTCATGTCACAGCAAAATGTGTAACTCGAATTCTGGCTTGAATAGTAAAATTTTTTATATTTTGTGTGTTAACAGCCAGAGGAAATTTCTTCTTCTTGCTGCGCTCATTTTCCCACGAGTCATTTGTGGGTGTGTGTATGAGATTCTTTCTGTAGAGAAATTTAATTTTTCGGAGAGTTTTAGAGTTCTTTGTCATGTGGCGCAATGGAAATTGCTTTCATGCTGTTTTGGAGGGAAAATCTATATATGAAGCGTAGATAAGCCACAGCAAATCTGTTCCAGTGTAAACAACAGGTTTTTCTCATAAATCATTTGCAGACATATTCAATTGCGATAATTCATTTATTCGTATTTAATGAGTTTCATATTGCATTCGTATGACATTTAACGTTTTCATGCCCAAACGAACTCAATTTCCATAAATAAATCACGTGAATTTCATGCTGAACATTTTTTTTCCACATGTTGAATTTAAAATTTTTTTTTTGTTCGCTTCATTGAAAGAAAACCTGTCGGAACGTCAATTTCAATCAATGTCGGTGGGGAGTAAAAAAAAATACTGAGAAGGTGAAATGGATATTGAATTTCCACTTGAACACAAAATCAATTACGGCGTTCTTTAAAAGAATAATTAAAATTAATTGATTTTCTTTCGTAGAAATTTTATGTTTGCTAATAGATTGACTTAATGATTATCCTAGGTAGTGATGTAATTAGATCACTCAGCGTTACTTTTGGAGTTGATCGCGTTTCGTGGAGTCAATTTTGAGACTCATCGCCATATTCAACATTATCTAAAATTTCATCATCAAACACATTTATGCGATAAATATTCTTCATAATTCATCGTCATCATCATTAAACGAAGGTTTTAATGCTGTAGACTTTATCAATAAATTTTATTATTCGGTATTTTTGCGAATCAGCAAATTTAAATTATAATAAAATTTTGTTAAAAGTTGCTTTCAGCAATATTTAATTAAAAAAAAGGAATCGAGATTAAATTTTATTGAATCAACTTTTACTAATTTATGAGAAATAAATTTTCTTTCTGCCAAAATATCGAAGACACCAAATTGAAAGATTTTTTTTTTTTTTTCATTTGGGCCACCAGAGACATCTAAGGAGGATTTTCCGCAAAGGTTTTTCCCAACATCCCGAAAATCAAAATTTTCATTCGTTCTTAAATTTTTTGTTTCCCTTCCTCCTAATTTAACTTTATTGTATGTCTATTCAAGGGTGAAACAAAAATGAAAAGACAAAAGGCAGCAGATGTCTCTAATTAAGAAAACTCTCACAGTAATTGACGTTCGCTATGACTTTTGACTTTAACACATTTCTATTAAATGAAATGACAGCAATATTTTCCCGTACGGTCTTCTAATAGGATCAATTGGGATCAACACGGGATTACGGAATCAATCTTTGGGATATCAATAGCCAAAGAGATTTTCTTCTTACTTGACAATAACAGATTACTTTAACCGTCACTCGGATCATCACTTGTTAAACCAACATTTATTTCTTACGTCTTCTTCCTTTTGAAACTCGATTTTTATCGCACGGATTCTTCGAAATTTTAAATGCTATTAAACGCCTCGCAGCAATTACACTAAAATAATTATTTTACGCATTTCAATTGGAGCAAAACATTTTCAATGCCCGAAAATTTTGTTTTTCTATTTTGCTATTAAACTTAAATTTTCTTACCCAACGAGCGCGAGATCATTCGCGGGCATACAAATAAAAAATTGTTTATTTGATGGAAAAAAGCGAGTTGATTTAAAACAAACATTTATTTTCACATGTTTTGTGTTTTATAAACTCCGGCAAATGTGCGGAAATGAAAATTGACGAGTCAAAAAGTGAACAAAAAAAAAATCGATGCTTCAAGTGCAAATATAAAAAGATTATTTCGGAAAACCGAGCTGTGAATAAAGCTCTTTTTACGAAAAGGTTTTTGCCACTAATTAGAACAAATATATTAAATCTTAAGTGTGATGCAGATGTTAATGATTTTAACCCTTTTTGTTTTAAACTCTAATAAAGTCTTTCATCCTAAATCCCTAATTGTAAAACATTAAAACGCGAATGGGGCTTTTTTCCATGAATTCGCCAATAATTATCTCGAATATGGTTAGCCTCACTTATTTATTCTCAAAACATTTGTTCGGATTTATAACTCAAGCACAAATATTGAGAGTTGCTAGAGGCTCTGAATTAAATCATTGTTTGCGGTATTATTCAAAATAATTAATTTATTCCTAATTGTAAATAAGGATAATAATTGTTGTCATAAACAAAGCTGATTCTGAAATGAAAGAGAAAATTCAATTAAAAAGCTCTTTTAAAGCTCAAAGGCAAGAGAACTGATTGCATAACAAAGGAATTTCAAAAGCAAGCGAAAAATCATGTTGCGCAATAAAGCGTATATTGTGCAATTGTAGAGTTCCTATCTGTTATATATCTGTTGACTACATTCCGCCTTTAAACAAAAGACAAATTCTAGCATTTTCTCAATGAAAATAAAAGCTGCACGATAAGGACTTCTTTTGAAAGTGACTTTTCTTTCATACAATAGAAAAATTCGGTGCACACAGTATGAGGCCGTGCCATGTAACTGGAATGTGTAATAAAGAAAACAAATAGGGTATCATAGCATAATGTGGAAAGTATGATGGAGAATTATGGAAATGGCCGCAAATGCAAAGGAGTAAATACACATATGTACATACAAATATTATGTAGTTCAAAGGCTTAAACACATTTGAGGAGTATCGACGAGCTTATATAAATGATGCTAAACTTTCATACAAAAATATCATGGCTTTTTCTCGATGCGAATTCTTTGCACTTTAGGAAAGGAAACAAGAAATCTACATTATTGAACAGCACTTGCACTTGAGCATTCTTTTAATACTGAGAACATGGATATCATTCAAAGCTTGGTACAAAGTTACGGTATTTTATTCGTCATAAATTTCTCGTGATGTCATTCTAAAGGAGGAAGAAGAATATCGCTGCAAACCAACTTCTATATCCGTCGCATGCCATAAGGAAAATGCTTAAGTTCAGCACTTTTGCACGTTCGGGATGAAGCTATTTCGGAATTGTTTAATATCAGCATTTTTATTTTAGATTCATTGAGAGTTTTATTTTTTCTCCTTACGGGTCTAAAATTCGAGAACATATAAATTTTTTTACAATACATGCCAACAAAATTGTTTTTAGATGTTTGTGGAATTCGAGTAAAAATAGAAACCTTTTGAAGGATATCGTCATCTCCCAAATTCTCATAAATTCATTAATAGAAAAAAAAGAAGGAAGAAACCATTTAACGGCAAATGATATTTTGTTATCATTTTATCAAATTTTCACACTTTTAAAGGTCGGAATATTTTAAAAAGTCACGAAAGCTGAAACATCGAAAAGCTTTTAATAATTTAATGTTAATAGATGAGCAAATACGACGTTTAAACTTGCTGTGATCTGATAACAAATTTATCTCAAACTTTTTAATTGAGTTTTCTTATAAAACATCGTGCACGAAGCTTTCAGCTTATCTAGCATTGAAAATGTTTGCCTACATTTTATTTTTTTGCCATTTAAACTTAAAAAAATTCTGTTTTTCAAAAGTTTTTCTATTTTTCTCTTTTGAATAGCTCAGGTCATACATATTCGGCTTTTACATGAATATAGAAAAGGGAAACTTCCAATTGAAACTTTTTGTTTAGCCCCTGATGCTAAACATGGTATCTAACAAGATCTATCTATATATATATGTGATGTCAACCTATTGTACCATCGAGAGTATTCATCAAATACATTGCTCGGAAGGTTTTCATTGAAATTTCGTTCACTGAATTGAATGTCGTATCAAATGAGAAGGAAAATATTGCTTTTTAAAGCCTTCATTAAACTCATTAAAGTTGTCGTCATCATCATCATTTTTACTTATTAAATTAACCGACATAATTTAATCTGTTTGTCGTATTTTGTCCCAGTGCGACACAATTCACTATTAAATATTAAAATTGCCCACAAACAAGTCATTCATCGCCCCTTTCGTTAAACAAAATTTGTCTTTCACCCTCCTTTCAATTCTTTGTGCCGCCCTTCGTCCATTTGTCTCAATGTAAAAACATTGCTTTGGTATTAGGGAGAAAAAAAGCTACTGTCAAAAGCGAAGCAAAACACTTCATTAAAAGTCAGCATGTCATTCTGGGTTCTCAGCATTAATTAAGCACAATTGTTTAGTCACTGCGCTTCATTCGGTATGTAAACCACGAATGACGCAATAGGACTAAGAAGTAGACATAACCGTTCGTCAAAGGCATAGAAAAAAAAATCTTTTGAATAATCTTCCATTTCCCTTAAAATAACAGAAAAAAAGATTTTTATAATCACATTTTGTGCTAAAAATGCGTTGAATTTTTTCCTCGTACGTTTGAATATTGACACAAGGGATAATATTAAAACAAATAATTTTATACCTGAGCTTCAACAACCGCCAATTCGCACACACATCAGCCATTCCATTATCGAATATTTTCACATCATCAATAACGTCATTTTACATCATAAGCTGGTTAAACTGACATACGCATACAAACCAACAAACAACAATGAAACCGAAATATTGATAATGGGAGGGAAGAAGCAAAACGTTTATCGATTTTTCTATAATTATTTTTTCTTCTCTCATCAGAATTCAATTCGATTAAAATATTCGATCACAATAATTCAACATTCCATTATTACTCAGGTTTTGCGTTGCAGAAAAAAAGCTTTCGGCGTTATCGGATTAAAATATGTTATCATGTTATGTGGAAATATTTTCTTTATTTTGACTGACAAATGCCTTTCAAATTCCTAATCAAATTCGACAAAATTAATTAAAACAAACATTTTACTTCAAATGTCAATTAATATTGTTGATAGAAGAGCAAGCAATTTTCCTGCAGTCGACATATTTCACTTGCCAATGAATTGAATTGAAAATTTATGGAAAATGGAAAGTTTTCAACCTTCCAACAAGGTGTGACTGCAGGCTAACGACTTTATCAAATGGTTGAGCCGAAGGGCATCAAAAACTAAATGCCAAACATGTCATCTATCTCTGAAAATTGTATTTCCTTAACAATAATTGAGGTTGGGTGTAGGCAAACAACATCATCCATCTCAATGGAAAATGTTCAACATCATCATTTCAAAATAATTTTAATGCCTGAACTGAAACAATGTCTGAAAGCGAAACAAACGGGTGTATCTTGCGTAGTTAAACAATTCTAAATTGCGTTGGCGAAATTGATACCTTTTGGGATTTTTATCGTGAATGTGAAGAATAACACATTTTATTTTATTTTATTTTCAAATTGTTCTCTGTTTTTGTTCAATTAGCAATGATGCTGGTTGCTGGTAGATAGAAAAAAAAAATATTGAAAAACTCTCGAAGACAATTTGATAAAAATCTAAATCAAGAGACGAGAATTTATATCAATTGAACTTTCAAATAATTTTAATAATGTCAATTGGTGCTGTGGAATACCATAATAAATCATTCGAACACAGCTTACGAAATATTTCGCTCATTGCGTTTCAAGCATTATTGAGTTGGGAATATTTTGAACCATCAATCTTCGAAAATCCCCAAAATCATTTCTCTCACTTATTTTTTCCGGTGCGGATTAGTACCATTGCTGTTTTGTTAAAATCACTTCAGGCATAAGCAGTTGTCGCCTCTTAATTGGTACTTAAACAGGTGGAATAGATATTAGTTCGTCTCGTTTATAAGAAATGAATTTCTCAGGAAGACATATGAACGATGAAATGTAAATGGAATCAAGTATCATTATGACGATGGCACATGGCATTGTGACACGCACACGAAGTATGTGAAGCTTATTACGAAAATTGCTTCACAATAGAAGAACTGAAGTACTCCCCACCTATCTATAACACTTCAAGTGTTTCTCCTGCAAAACTCTGTTGTTCAATATATGTAAAGGAAAAGCGACAGGAAATAAAGGAAACCGTTATTTGCTGATTCTATTCATCTTCTCACTGCTATAATTATCGTAATGTTTGTATTTGCACACAAATTTTCTATAAATAAACGAAACTTTTTTTTGCTTCATTTTTATTGGCCGTTAAAAGACTTTACAATATTTTATTGATTTTTCACTTTTCCCTTGCTCTTTACATCGCGAGCCTTCCATGTCATTACTTCTTTAAGAGCTAGCCATGTGCATAATTGCGGATGAATAAAAAATGTTGATTTGAAACGAAAGTATCTAGGACAAACTTCCATATCTATCAAGCTATAAATACATTAAAAATACTGAGAATGCAAAGTAAATCGAATTGAAAAATATATCGATTACAATTTCGCTCATGATGTTTGCAAATTTTTGAACATTACTTTCGAGTTGTGTATCGATTTATGATTTTCCATACTTTTTAATAAACAGAAAATATATTTTTCATGAAATTTCAATATTCTCCAATAAAAAAGAAACTTTTTTTTCGCATTCTAATGATTCATATCCTCGAAACAGATTGTATGCTAATGTATTATCTACGATTGCTCTGTTGTCGGGGGGCGGATGAAAAAGTTTATTGAAAAATAAATATATTTTCGTGACTGGCAATTATGTGCAATAAACAAATTGCCGAGAAAATGAAAGCATGAGACAACTTCTGAGCAACATAAAGAATTTCCCTCGATCGTTTTACTAATTGATTGCAATAAATTCATTAAAACAATTAGCCCAATTATTTATGAGCTTGTAAATTACTGTTCCGTTGACACTACTTAAACATCCGAAATGTTAATCATCTATTAAGCTCATTGATTCATCTTACAGTTTCAGTTCATTCTCATGACATTTGGGAAATATCGTTCTACAAAAAGGATCTTTTCCATTCTGCTCCGAATGAGATTGAAATTTATTTCGGTCTGATGGAAGTGCTCAAATGTCACGATGGGCTTTTTACTGTAAATAATGAAAGCTTCTGTCTTTTCTTCTTGGAGGGAGGGGGGTGGGGGTAGCAAAAGAAAAGTGATTTCAATAGAAAGGAATCCATCCATACTCTTTACCGCCATTGATGCATTATTTGTCGAGATCGTTGAGGTACCTTTCTACCTTTCCTTCCACCATTGCAAATAAAATTACGTTGTTTTTTTTTTTCGAGTTCTTATTTCGGTATCCACTTATGTGTGCCAAATGTTCGTATTGTCAAAGCTTATTATTTCTAAGGAAGATATTTGCTTTGCACAATAAACATTCTCTCGAGCTCGACACAAAATCCATTAAATTTGCAACAGCGAACGATTTTCAAAGCTTTTGCATGGTAGAGCAATAATCGTGTTTCTTTTAATGCCACAACACAAAGTTATAGTCCCACTGAACGATGCATAAATGTTCATTATTAGACCTTGGTTAGGAAATTGCTCATACACTGTTCGCAATTAATGTTTTTATTCATTTTTTCCCCATCCAGAGAGTCGCCTTTTGCTGTTTTCAGAAGGAGGAGATATCAAGATTAAAATTTTTTACACAATTCCAGTGAGTATGTAATTCTCCAGCCAACGGCAATAATATATGACGAGGATATTTTTTTAATGCAGATAACGTAAGAGAATTTATCGATTAGATTTTTCTTTCCTTATATCTATGTAGCATATACATATATCGCTTGTAAAAGAAGAAAAACATTGATGGTCGTCACCACAAGAACTACGCAAATATATCTATGTAGAGAAAGATGATCCACAAGAGACATTCTGTAGGTTTCAGCTGCCAGGTGTTGTCAAAAAAAAATCAATAAAATATGAGATTGTTTAAGGACGTGAGGGACGATTGATAAGATACTACAGAGGCGAGAATAAAAATTACTTCCGTGGCAAAGAGACCGAAAATGGGGTCAATTGTCAACAACATTGAAGCCAGTAAGTTTTGAAAGTAGATATCAGAGTGATTAGAGATTGCTTGATTCATGAGATCGTTAACCCTGAATGACATGTCATTTTAGACCCTGCTTGGCACGTTCATTATGACAGAGATAGAGCTAGAAAAAAGAAAAAGTTCAACAGATGGGTAATTCACGAAGCAAGAGATATATTTTTCACATCACGAAACTCGGTTTCGTTCGCCTCGGTGTAACCAAATCAAATAAAAGAAGTCATGACTTTTGAGGCTTTCACGCGCGCCAACTGGCAACATTCCAACAATACACATAAATTTATGGAATCGCCCTCGCAAAAAAAATAAATATTATTTCACGGTAAAAAGCGAAATGGAAATGATTACGACAGGTACTGACGCGCAATTAACAGCACAAACTCACCTTTGTCCATCGTCATTAAATGAAAAGTCCAGTCCGAGGAGATCGCGAAAGCGATAACGTGGAGGTAATTGGTGTGACCGGTCCATGTCATCCAACTCATTTGCCGACAAAAAGACATCATCTACGTTTGACCCATCGTTTTCTTTTTCTGTCAGAGTTGTGGCAGCCGCAATGTATCCATCCTTACGCCCGGGACGCCGGGAACTTATAATACGTGACAACACTTTTAAAACTTTTCAATTAATTTAATTTTACACAATTATCGGTGCGCTCCTTGAACTTCCACCACTGCAGTTAGACTCACTGAACTAATTTATCGACTTTTTGATTACTATTTATTCTAGAAAAAAAAACTTTCCTTCTAATTATAATTTTATTACTTGCAAATTCAATAGACGTTTCGTTTTATTTTTTTTTTGCTAATTCATTTACAATGAGCTGATGCCGAATCTCATTATTTCATTTTGGAGAGAAGTTTCAGACTCCTTTCTATTATTAGACCATCATTTGTTTCTTTTTTTTAAGCAAGTTTTCTTTTATTGCTCTTTTTCTTCTTAAAAATTCGTTGTTTAATGAACGGAACACAAAAATGACATTTGCAGTTATATTATATTTATATCTATTTCACAGCAGAAAACCAATTTATTTTCTCGAGAAATCCAGTTGAGCAAATGCAATCCTTCTGTCACGTCATGTCATGACCGTTGTTCTTCAATATATGTATATATGATACGATTATGACACGCAGCGTGCCTTGTCTTAATTTAGTTTTGTGTAGGAAATGGGAGTTTCTTTTTTTTTCTCTTAACAACGGGAAACTTGACAAACAGAAATTTGATAAAAAAAACCTTTGCAAATCACATTTTGTTCCCAATGAACTGACAAAAGAAAATTAAAAATCTTTTTCCGAATAATTTTCCGCTTTCAATGTTCAATGATCGCAGCGAAAGCTCACGCAAATCTTGAGTCCCAAAACTTTTTTTGCCAATAAACTTTTTTAATTCATCCAAGAAAACTTTTTATTTCTCCATCAAATTCTTTTCAGTAAAACTTTTATTTGAGTCGCACAAACAAATAATTATGCACGTTGCGAATTTCGGGCAAATCTCATCACACTGAGATGTCCAACAACAGCAAGAAAAAAAAAAAAGAAGTTCTATTTTATTTCACAACCCGGTAGCAAACTTTGCTTCGTTCGCGTGTCGTTTGAGTAATGGTAGAATGACTCAATAATACAAGGAAAATGCTTCCGATTAAATATTAATTTTGAATAAATAACTTTCTTTCTTTCTTTCTTTCTTTTTCCTGGCTCGGAATCGATGAGAATATTTTTTTTTTGGGATCTTTGCCTGAACGCGCTTCACATTCAACTGAAATGAAACTAAAAAAAAAAAATTCTTTACATTTTGAGTTTATTTTTTGTTGCTTGTCGTCGTTGTTACTAAAAAGCTCTCTCTCTGAGATGAGTTTAACAGCAAAAATAAATGTAATTTCATGTCAATTTATTCTCATTTTCTTGCTGTTTATAGCGTCCGATCTATTTGAAAAGAGAATGTTCCAATATTTACCCACGTGCTATTTGATATTACATTTGGGGCGATACCTTTTTTTGACTGTTTACTTTGGGCACCTTCGTGTAGTAGTACATTTGAGTACGTAACGTGTAACGTCCATTTTGAATTATTATCGGTAAACATCGAATGTAAAAGTTTAAATGAATTTCTAAGGACTCATGTATGAATACATAATTGAATCGCCAGAATTTTGACGACGCAAAACACGTGAGACGATGGAAATCGGGTTTCACGCTCTCGGAAAAACTCGGATTTTTTTTTTGTAGGCAATTGTTTTGAGAGAGCTTTCTTTTCTTGCAGCTTAGTAACGAGAGAAGTCACAACAAAAAGCTTTCGTTATTAATTCGTCAAGTTTCCCATAGCAACAAGTGGAAAATTCTGAAAGTAAATGATCAAAGGCTTCGGCACATTCAAAGAATTGGGAAAAGTTTATCAATATACCGATGATTTTACTTTAATTCAAAAATTTTATGGCATGAACTTTAGAAAGATTACAAATATGTCTTAAATCATTCACATTTTGAGCGATGAAATGCAAATTAGTCATCAAATTTCATCTATGAAAAAATTTTTTACTTGTGCTGAAGTTTAATAATATTTTATCTCGCATTTTTAAGCAGCAGTCAGAAAATATTTTCATCGCATAAATCGCATAAAGGAAAATTAATTTAGGATGTTGCGATTGTCACTCAAGCGATATTCATTCGTTCTAACTTTCCAAATGTTCTTTTTAATCGCCGATTTAATACTCAATAGCTTTGGAGTATTCTTTAAGGAACGGAATTCAATAACTTTTCTTTATTTCCTTCAAGATGTTTTTCTGATTTTATCGCTTGCATCGCTCATCTATTCCTGCTATTCAACATATATATATCAAGCGGGCTTGACTGAAATCCTTCATCGTCAATTTCGAATTCCAGTTTTAATAACTGTAGTTTATATCGTAATGTCAATAACTCTTCATATATTCACTCTGTACAAGGACACACATCAATCAGATCTATGGACAAAATCTGTGACGGCTTTATTCGTGACACAAAAACTTTGTAAGATCATACAAGGAAGCTAATTGCTTTCATAACTACTTTAACAGTTGATTTTTATTTTAGTTTGCCCAGTAAATTTCTACTTTTTCAAGCGCTCAGCATTACTTATTTCAGACCCGAGATATTATGAAAACCTTGAATGGATCAATCAGGAACTTAAAAGAAAATAGTTGTGTGCGTGAATAAAATTTCTTTCAACAACAAAAATATATGATGAATTTTTAACGTTCTTTTTTGAAATTATCGCCTGCTCCCGAGCCCATGTTTTGGGGATACGCATCAATAATGTCATTGATACACGAGAATACTATAGTTGTTGTAGCAAAACGGAATTGAAAAAAATAAAATAAAAAATTTGTTACAAAATTTGTAAATCATCCCGCGAATCGGTAAAGTCGGGAGTCGTTAAATCGGTTCTCGGAGTGAAATATTTTCATTTGTTAATTAAAGAAGATTTGTTAATTTCTAGATGTGTTAAGATGTTATAAGCTTCGTAATCCGACGCTCTACCATCTCCTTCTTTAAGTTTATTTCCAATTTATTTAATTTGCATTGAAATAAGCAGAATTTTTTGTGAAAAAAGTATAAAAAAATCATCAATCAAAGAAAGTTATCGCCAACGAAACCATTGACAAATCAAGTGAACAGTGTTCATACAGCAGCTAACATTATTGTATTGCTCAATAAAGACGCCAATTTTGATTAGGAATAGCAGACCTATAGAGGAATTCATCATGGCAGATCAGGTTCGTAAACTTGGGCTAATCATTATACACGTCACCTGCAAACAATTCAGTTCCATCCGCTATGGAAGCATCTACACATAATGTAACTTCGCTAAAATTATTTAGTAAATTGAAAAAATGAATGACTCCGTTTCACAAATACTGATGATGACTACCTAGGTAGGTAGCACCAGTCCACCCGTAACTAATAAATGAAGTTCACATTGCGATACAATGATAATATCGTCCGAATGGGTATTGGGCAGTTTTCCAAAAGCATAAGAAGTAAACAGACATTCGCTGTAAACAGAGTTCTCAATGGCGCTACTGATGATGATGATTTGATGTTGATTCATCGTGCAATTCTCGCTGATATCTGATTTTTAAAATTCACCAGAGCTTCTCTTAATAACGATCGCTGAAATGATACATATTGCGCAAATTTCATTTACCGGAATTGGCAAATTTATTGTGAAATCGGCATGCATAAAGTTATGGTCATTCAGGTGAATTGCAAAAGGCTGCAATGACGTGGATTTAAAGTAAACGTGTCAAATCCAACGCCGGTTATCTAAATGGCACCAGAAATCTCCCGATAAAACAGTTTTTCATTTATGTATTGAAATCATCAGTGTCATAAAAGCATCAACAGTGACACAATACCATTATTCAATCTCATAAATATTCATATGAAGAGACAACCTCATCAGACCCAAAAATAGTTGCCAACATTAGCGAGAGAAAAATTCGACTAATTCATTTCCCATTGTCGCGAGACAAACAAAAACACTTGTTGAACGCCTTCCGATATCCACCCGCGAGTTTTCTCAATACACTCATCCATTTACAAAACAAATACAGGTTTTCCGGATGATGTCGCGCATAGTAGAAGGGCAAAAAAAAATTGATAATCTTACGTTGCCTCAAGAAATAAAGCAAAGAAAAAAGAGCGGCTTAGACGTGTTGATATCTTTAATCGGCAAATTACATGCCGCCTCACATTCCTTCTTATTCATTCTCTCGCTCTCTTTTTGGCTACTGAATTTATGTTGCTTCTTTACTGAATTATGAAAAAAAAAAAAAAACCAATACAAAGCCCAATCAATAACTCATTCCTTACAATTTATTGATTTAAATTGCAATTAAAGAGAGTGAAGAGATTTGATGAATCAATTAAGATCTAGGTCATCAGCGTTCATCTGTGCCTTCTGATTCATATCCGCTATGTACAAAACAACAAAAAAGAAAAAATCATATATTCTAATTTGCAGAAAATTCCAATGCTGATGATCGTCAGCAGAGCAAAAAATGCGAAAAAAGAATAATCATTAAGGAACGCAATCGAGCAGAAAGCACCAGCAAACAAAAGGCCTCAGATGAAACCGTTTAATGTTTATTGCAGTGATACTAAAGACTTGTGGTGTGCTAGAGTAATAATGATTTTTTAGATTTCCATCGATAAAAAAAAATATTGCAAACCACATTAATTACTAAAACAATTTATGGCAAACTTCCGCTAAGCACTGGCCGATAATTGATTACACAAGCTCACAAATTAATTGCTTCTTGATCATTTTTACACTTGTTACGGTTCCAGATGCTTCTGCATTAACATCCATTCAATCTTTTTACATTCGTTTCATCGCATTTGTTTCACATTATGCAATTTTATGATTTTATGCCTTCAATAGATCCACACGAAATAAGAAAAAAAAAAAAAACATGAAATGGAAATTCTCACGCGTCAGAAAGCACTTTTGAGCCGATTGTTGACTTCCATCGTATGCATCATCTATGTAGTTATGTGTGTTGTTACAAAATATCGCGCTTCAGCGATGATGATGATACATTCACATTGTTTCCCATCATGACAATTCATCTTTCTATTCGTGCAAACATTTTGCCTACCAATGAGATGATGATGACGATGATGCTTCATGGAATTCTTCTTCGATGTACTATAAAAAATTGCCAGTTGTATCTACCTCAGACGATGAAAACTGTTCTATTCAAAGCCAGTGCCAAACAATGGCAATTTGCATTAAACAGAAGTCGAAAACAGAAAAAAAAAAACGAAATTGAGAATGTCTTTTAGAACTTGTATCATGATGTTTACAGTGCAATTGTCGTTGTCACTTTTTAACTACACTCTCCATATTGGGGCAAACCGTCGCGGGAAGTAGAGAAATTGTGTTGTCCTAATTTTAGGATGCGCATTCGTAGTGGGACATAACAGCAACAAAATATAAATTGCATTTCACAGTACGCTCGACATTCATTTATAGCGCGCGAATCATGATGCAGACCACCCACGTTCTACTTCATATTCGGTAGCGTAAGCTACAAATTAATTAATTATGATCTATCAGCGGAAAAGTTTGTACATTTAGAACATCCTCAAATTCGTGTCAAAATAATAAAGAGCGTTCTAGTTGACAAGTCGAGATTAAAGAGACAGATTAATTGATCGAAATTAGCGGTTACCTAATTGCGTTGAAGCCTGTGATCATTTTTATGCGTAAAAAATGTACCTTTTTGTTTCTTTTTGAAATGCTGTAATTCCGGTTCCAAGATAAACCACGCGAAAAATTGGCGAAAGTTTTATTTCTGCAATGCCTTTTTTTTTAATATTTTTCGGGTTCAATGATTGAAAGTGATCTGAAGTTTAAATCGGACCGATTCAGGTACAAAGACAGCGTCAAATTCAGCTCCCACACAAGACCAGTGGACCATGAGGCTGAATGCTTCATTAAGCAAAATGAAGTCGATCAATATGGAAATTTATATCCATTCTATGCCTCTCGAGACTTGAAACACTCTTATTTTCGGTTCCAAATATGGCAATTAATTGTCAATCAATAAAATGCCGCAAACAACAACAAAACATTTATCAGAAGATAAAACAAATGACGATAGACACGCAACTCGCGATAATCGCCATCTTCATTAATAACTTTCCAATGGACTATAAAATACCTCACTGTCTATATTGATCGACATAGAGCACATGTTGCTCTGCAAATATCAATAATCAACTTTTATAAACTAAAACTCATTTGATTACATGAAAATCGCGAAAAAATAATAAAAAAAAAATTTCTCCAATAATATTTTGTTTGGTATTTGTTCGTAATTCTTTTTTAGTGTTTAATGTGTGTGATGGTGGAAAATAAAGCAAACGATTGTGTACACACATTTGGACTTGCCTAATGTCTTTATTTGTACTGTTGATTGCGGCGAGATAATATTTCACAAACATGCAAAAACATTCAAAATTTCTCTCGCTCCCGCCGAAGCTTCTCAGCTTTACATTTAAATATTGTAATGGAACATTTAGTCCGCCGATGCCCGTCGTGAATTCACGATTGAAACTGCAACCAACGCGCGCGAGATTCTCAGATTCTCTCATTTCCATTTAGACCTTAAAACTTAAACACAAAAAAGAATAAAAAACACAAAAAGTTTTCTCTCAATTTTTATTTCTTTCTTCTCTGCCTCCAGTCCAGTGTTGTTGTCTGCGCTCATACGCCACACACCGACTTTTAGTTCAGTGCTTAGCTGTCAGTTGATTAAGTCGCCGATATTAAAATTTTACTCTCTGATTACGGATTTTTCTTATTTGCATTCAGCAGAAGAAATTTGCTGATTATTTTGTGCTCTTTTTCTGCGGAGGATTATTGCGAAATAAACATTTCTTTATGTAATTTATTTATTTTATTTTTTTTTTTTGTTTTCTTTCGTCGTTCAGTTAAAGAAAACAAAAAAAAAATAAATATTTTTTGTTGTTATATTAAATCCGCCGGCCAATGAACCATAAAGTGAATCGAAGTGGATCTAAACACATTTTTGTGAAATTTGATAATCGATTTTTAGTGATCCAAAAAAGTTAAATTTAATTTATTATAGCAAAATGCAATAAAAAAACATATTCAAAAAAAAAAATCATTTGATTGATCGTACAAAAATTCATTTGCGAGCACAAAAAAATATTCGGCAAAAAAAAACCAAACTGAACTTTTCGCGTGTGTTAAAAAGTCAAGTCGAGCAAGAAGAAATTGGCAAACAAATCACGGATCAAATTTTGACTTGGACGGCAGCGGCAATCATCTGCGATACAAACTTCAAACCCAGCATCATAATATTTCATATATACATATACAGTGGATTGAATAATTGATTATTTCTCAAGTCAAGAAAGAAAGAAAAAAAAAAGTGAAATTAAAACTTCAAAGTATGAACGTGATGCCATCGAACGGATGGTAAACGGATCTGATATGTTGCGCTGGCAATTAAAAAATAAATCGAATCATAAAAGTGTTGAGGAAGTGAAATAATCGATTGTCTGGCTTATTCCGGGTAATTTTTGTTCGAGATCATTTAATGATGCACACGATGGTGCTGTTCAAGGATTTTACATCGAAGCTCAAAGGATATTTGTCAAATAGCGTCAGTGTAAGTGATGCATTTATTTAAAGAACGTGACTATCGCTTTTTTTTTGCGTCTCAAGCACAATTTGTCTTTTAAATTATGCAAGCTAATCATTGGTTCTACTGAGGGTCACATTGAACTTGACTTATTGTCGCGAGATGCACAACTGTCTGATATGGGATTATTATTTTTCAAATTCAACATATATGTCAAAGCATTATAAATCATCGAAACTATAATTTTTTTTTATTGCACTCCTCACACGACAGAAGTGTTAATGACTCGTTTATTTACACTAAAAGGCCCATTTTGTCATATACTTCAACGAATGAATGGAATGGCAACGATCGCATAAATCATAATCTAACATAGTCGTATGACGACGAAATAAAGTGAAGAAAAGTGAAAATTAATAAATCATTAAAAATGTTTTCTTTTCTTTTTGTCTTTGCCGATCATTAAACTTGAATCATTTATCGACTGTCAGCAATGAATGTCCTTAAGAAAGTTTGATAAATCACAAAAGTGTCACACAGTAAAAATTGTACCCAAAAATTTTGTTTCATTTTATTATGGAATAGAAAGAAAAGTGAAATTTAAGTCACATTAAGCGTCACATCGATGATAATGTAAGCGACAAATGCGTTCATTTTTCACATTTGAAGCTTAATGAGCTTATGGAATTTGATGGAAAGAGTTAATAACTTCAAGTGTCAGACACAATGGCACATCTCACTTTAGCTCTGAGCGTATCAAATACATATAACTTTCCCGCAAAAAAAAAAAAAAGCTAAACAATATGCTGCCATTGTTATCAACAAATTGAAATTGAAGACTAGAGTAGAAAAAAAAAACAAACAATTGGAACATAATCATAATGAAAATTGTAGTCTTACTACTGAATGAACGCTCCGATAACAATCACATTACTACACAACTATAAGCAATACTTATGAATGTGATGAAAGCCCCTTCCGATGGTAGCGATTATCATTTTATCACGTCTCTTGGCTTGTGTTGTCATTGTCATCATGTTGTCAGGTTTATTTAAGTTGTAAGGTGATAATACATTGCACACGATGGAACGAGAAAGACAATTTAATTGAGTTGTTTATCGTCACATTGGATCATCACACGATGAAAAGTTCTCGTGATGTTCGTTCAAAAGATGAGGGAAGAAATAAAAAATTAATTGAATTGAAAGTCAAGGCGAAATATTCATTGCGATCTGTGCAGTTTATTTTTATGTGTTTTTCATCGATTGCAAGAAAAGCCACGAACACTAAAAGAAGTGAAACTTTAGCTGGTGGAGGGCAGTTGAATAATTGGGAAACAATTTCTAAGGTTTCGCGCTTAAGCGGATAATGAAATGAAGTGAAACAGCCATGAAAACTTTTCATAACACAAATTATACAATTTTTGTTTTCTTTATTTACTATCTTTTACGTTTTAAGACAACAACAAAAAAAAAACTAAGCCTCAAAGAAAATCATACGAAAAACCGTCAACGGCGGAGATATCGATGAATAGCATTTTATTATTATTCTTTTTATTTAGTCTAAAAAAAAGTAATACACTTGACGTCTTGACGATAAGCTATTGACGTGAAACGCTAATAGAAGAAAGTTATGGGCGACTATTAAAAGAATCATATTTCAAGTATCTACCAAATAGCGAGCAGAAGTTCGTATGACTACCTGGAAATATTATTTCCAAGTTTAACTCATCACTTTAAAAGATTCACAGGAATTCGTACCAAGAACGAGTTGGCGCATTCACATTTGCATACAAATATTTTTCTGCGCTATGGAGTTGAAAAGTTGAACTGAAAATCCATTTTTTGTTCTTATCATTTCTTTTTTCTATTTACACAGAATTGCTTTATTTTCCTTTACGTCGCGCTTATCTGAATTACTGATAACAAGTCTCGCGAGTTCAATACAATCGCATATCCAAGTTTTTCCAATTTTTCCTTCTATGTGTATAACTATTGTTGATGGTGCTTGTAGCAATAAAAGTAATGCGAGCGGAGAGGCCTGCGATAATGACACAAGTGACTTTAGTATTTGTCAGACATTTGATGCGAAAACACTGCGATTACGTGTTCGGGTGCTAATCGCTTTATATTAATTTATTTACAACGAAAACTTTTTTTTTGGCGATAACAAGTTGATGAGTCACTGTGGTATTCGCTGGAATTTTTGATGTTATGAAATAGTTGTTCGCATACAATTTACCCGGATTTGCTTATCATTGAAAGAACTTTTTTCGCAAACCGAATCTGATTGACAAATTAATTTGATCTTGAAAAGTTTTGTTTTTGTTTCCTTGTGATCACGCGATGCAATGTGCAAAGTTGTCACATTTTATTGGGCGCCGCAGCGCAAGTAGCTTCTCTCGATGGCAATAAAATTGCAGCACGTACATTTAATTGAGGCACGGTCAATCAATTTTTAAAAATATAAACAGTTTCTCAGCAACGGCAACGATAATAGGAAAAACACGACCTGAGAGTAAAGAAACATGAAGCATAGTGGAAAATTGGCTCATAACAAGTCCATCAAGGACAGAGCGAGTGTAATTGAATTTAATAAGTTGTACAACAATAAGCGAAATGTATTTAATGCTTGCATGGGAAGACCTTTTGATGAGGTAATTTTATTTTTTGACCACTTTTTTCTTCTTATTGTTGGGTTTTTTTTTTAATGATGATTGGACGTATTTCAAAGTGTATAACGCGTGTGATGTGATGGCTGATTGAATGGCTGTGGCATAAAATACCACACTTGTGTTGTGAGACTGGATAGCGAATTATCGATGGCAGAAGCATCATGTAAAGCAATTTGCACAATTTTATAATCGCATCTAAGTATTTCTGTCTCTTTTGATATCGACTAAACGCTCATTTTACCGTTTACTCGCTCTATTTGATATTCATAGAAACATATAAACTTCGTGTGATGGTTTGATCATCCGTATGCAAATAACATCAGGAATTCTCACTCTCTATACCCAGTGAACCAGTTGCGCAAATTTGTTTTCTTCTCGTAATTTTTCTACTGTTTTTTATAGGTTAAGTGCTCAATAATTGATTTAGATGCGACACAAAAACGCTGGAATGAGCTCTTTTCTTTTGCATTGAATGCACAATATTTCTTTACATGCCTCGAGATGGGCAATTAAGACGTTTGTGTACATGATTGCGCACGTTATATTACATTTAAACATGCGAGTAATTAAGATTTTTTGCACTAATTGGAAACTTCCCACTTCAAGATGAGTGACAACTTTGATAGAGTCATTGGGACTCACCCAACTTAGTTTAAAACTTGGTGTATTAATTGACGAAAAAATTGTAGCTGTAATTCACCTTCGCTACTAAAATTAACCACAGAAACAATGGACGATCTAATCCTAATGATTAAATTAAAAATACAACTTGTAAAGCTCATTGGGTTGGATCAGTGAATGATGAAGTAATTCGAGTGGAAAATCCAATATAGTCAATTAGGTAGCAACCTTTTTTCTAAATTAAATGTCTTTCACTTGACTAAATACTTCAATTATTACTCAAAATAGATTATGACGAAGATGATCTCGCTCTCTCTCCATATATATATATATATATATATAACGAAGGTTTTTGCCCTGTTCCGGTTCGCACTCGAAAGATTTAATTTTATGCTCATTAACGCTAGATCAGGTGTAACTGAATAATAATATTTTCCGCACTCTGTCACTTTCTCGCGCCATTCAGACCTCTTGTAAAATCTTAAAGTGTGAACACTGTGCACAAATTATATTTCTTTGTCCGTCTTAAAATTCGAAAGTGACACACACGACCTAAACTCCCACTAATTAATTTGTATAAGTTGAGTTAATTAAAATGAAAAATGTCACGTGAAATGAAGTTACCTGAATGTCCATTAGCGGATGGAAAGAAAAATAAATTCGTCAATCATGAACGATCGTGAAAGCTGTTAAAAAAAATTGTCAGCATGGTGCTCACGATAATTATCGATTTTCTTAAACAGTATATTGCGGACTGCATACGGCGATGAGCGAGCGATGGCACAAGGTCAAGTTCATTGATTGTTCAATGTGTGGTGTAAACCTGCGGCACAATGTTGAATTAATCGTGCAATGGCACTTTCACCGTCGTCGTCGCGGGTGGACAAAACAACATTACATTGTTGCACGTAATTGGGACTTTTGAACTTAATTGTTTTGCATCCACTTATTTATTGTTGGTGATACTTTGTATAGAATAAGCTTTAATTAATTAATATTCACCCATTCCATTACAGAATGAGTACATCAAATATCCCGTTCTGTATGAGCTTAGCCACAAGTACCTACATGACAATCAGCCCGAGGCCAATTTGCCGGATCGACTGGAAGAGCTCAAGGAAGCAATTCGTAAAGAGATTCGAAAAGAACTGAAGGCGAGTTACAATTACACAATTTTGTGTTAACTGACTAATTATTAAATTAAACTTTCATTATTTTTAGATCAAAGAAGGTGCCGAAAAGCTCCGTGAAGTAGCCAAAGACCGGCGGGCTCTGTCTGATGTTGCCACAATCGTTAAAAAGAGCAACACAAAATTAGCTGAACTGAAATCGGAGCTGCACGAGCTCGAGAGCCAAATAATTTTGACGCAGGGAAATAGTAATGGAAAAGGTAAGTTGCAGCGAACTGCAGTAAACAATGAAGGTGCTAAAGTCCATTGATGGATTCCCGAATAAGTATTCGTTACCTGGGGAATTTACTCAAATTTTCTTGTTATCTTATCAAAGAATTTCACGTTTTATGTGCGGAGCGCAAACATTTTGAAATCGAAACCACAGGCCGCGTTTATCAGTGACGGCAATAAACATAATTTTTAAGAATCGATTCATTTTTTATAATTTAAATTTAAATTTTCTTCAATGAAAAAGAAATGTGCGTGTGACTTGAAAATCACCATCAGGTTTCTTTCACCGACAGACTTAGCGTTGACTCTCGATCTCGATACAGATCATCTTTTTCTTTTTGTTTACATTTTCCCGCTCTAATAGAAATACACCCAAAACAAATCGGTGCCCACATGTTTCACACTCACACACAAATATCGACAACTAAACATGCAATTAACTCAATTCTTGTTGTTTTTTCTGTGTGTTTTCTTTTCACGTTTTGTTGGGATCCATCTGAAAGGAAAAAAAAAGTTGTGTTGTGTGATGATGTGTTTATTTATTGGTAACACGTTGACTGACTTGTATATAGTTGTTGATGAAATTATACAAAACAGAAAATTGATCGTCTAAGCATCTTCAGATTTTTGATTTGAAAAGAAATTTTCATTTCCTGGAGCTCGATTCTCAGTAAATTTTGATGATGATCTTTAGCAAAGAGCGCACAATCTAATTAGCCGTCATACACAATTCTAAATTTTACTGTTTATTTTCACAATTGTTTTGCAATGTGGGCAATAAAGACGTCCGACACAGGATGTAATTGTGCGGAATGCTTTTGATGATTTAATTAGCTGGAGTGTTCGAGTAGTGCTGATGATCATCAACAGACACTCTTAATTTCTTTCTCTTTCTTTTTATGGTCAATTTCTGCAATTCGCGGAATCCAAATTAAGACGTCATGGACAACAGACAATTTTTTTTTTTAATTTTCCTTTCAAAGAGAAACCATGAAAAATAGTTGAGTGTATCGGGGTCTGTTCATTAGTGGCGATTTCCCGACATAATAAACACCTGCTATGAAGGGATTGGCCATTGAAATGCTACAAGATTCCATCACAAAAGTTTTTAATATAAATTTTTATGCCGCCACAAACCTACGCTAATTGATATTTTTAGCCGGCCAAAATATTTTTGTTTCTTTTTTTATCTTTTGCTCTCGTACCATATCCTGATGATGTCCACAAACATTTTTCCTGTGTTTATTGCTGCTCGAATGGAACGTCGAATGGGTAATCAAGAGAGAGAGAGAGACAGAGAACGCGCGGGTTCCAACTATTTTGTGAATGGACGAAAATGTTTTTGTGCAATTTTATTTTCTTGTTATTTTTTTTTTCTCGCGGACGCGGCGTGATCGTCTTTTTTTCTTTTGAACACACAAACTTTTCATTCGCCAATCGACATTCGGTTTCAGTGTGCGATGATTGTTTGTGAGTCACAGTAGTCAGACACACATTTTGGAACGTGTAAACCGTAAATAAAAATATTAATCAATTTGCAGCATCTGCAACATGTTTTGGGGACGAAAAATTGCTGGTCCGAACTCTTTGCACAGTGTCTTTAAGATAATTGTCCAAATGATTTTTCATTACTATTTTCACAGAATATCTGGGATCATCGCCAATGACAACAAATTCAAGTTCAATGTCCAGCTCAGCAGATGATCCAGAAGGTTCAAATGACAAGTATTTACAATCGCTGGAAAAACAATTGACGATCGAAATGAAAGTGAAAAATGGCACTGAAAATATGATCCAATCAATATCACAGAACTATCAAAGTCGCGACAAGAAGCTACTGGCTGAAGCTTATACAATGTTGGACGATTCAAAAGCGAAGATTGAATTTTTAAAATTGAAAATTCTGAAGGTCAAACAGAATCGACAGATGAGCAAGGTGAGGATGGAGATTTTTCATTTTCCGCTCGTCGCAAAATTTGACTCACAAAAACCTTTTTTTCTTTCTCTTTACTGTTCATCCGTTAAGGCGGCATCTGAAAATGGTGAATTAAAATCGAATGAGCAATTGGAGTCATCACTTGAGGAGCGTATTGAAGAATTGCGTCATCGATTGCGTATTGAAGCTGCCGTTGTTGATGGTGCAAAAAATGTGATTAGAACACTGCAAAGTAATAAGACGATTGATAAAAAGGCTCTACAGGAAGTGAGTAGTCAATATTTATCTCTTTCTTTATTTGACCTTGCGCTCGCGCAAATTTTAAAATCTGGATCAACATTTTTTATACTGAATTGTGGATGATTTTCTGAATTTCCTAAAATTTATTTCGACGGAGAAAAATTTACGAGTTTTTTTTTTTCTGTGTAAAGCAAGTTTTATGTTCTCTTTACTGTGAAGGAGCGTGAAATATTTTCAACTGCGCTCAGTGAATGATTTTACGTGTTTTTCACAACTTAATCGATGGAATCGTTAAAATATTTGCGATAACTGCTGCTTCTCTTTCCTTCTTCGATCGCGTGTTAATTACATTTCTCGATTAGAACATTTTTATAGTAAAATTTTCACTATTTATTTAAATGTTCACTGTCATACATTCTCATGAAACCAACGAGATCAACTAGTGTTGACAGTGCAAGGCTATAACAAATCTCATCAATGCCAGTACATGTGGCGACGGCATAAATGAATTTGAAAAAAAAAAAAAAAAATTCACAGCCCAACATGAAAAAATAAGAAAAAAAAAATCAAACAAAAAAAAATGTTCTTAAAATAATTCTTCTTTCTTACGTTTGTGGATGAAAACTTCATTTTTTTTTTCTTGTGAAAAATCGGGCAAAAAACTGGCCGTTCAGTCACTTGTTACGTTCATCGAGTATCAGATGCTCAGAGTAGATCGCCGCTCGACAAAAAAGCACGCACGGATGGCAATTGTTCAATATATCGTATAAATGTTTGTTATCGGCATCGGCGACCGATGATCATCACAAGTTACCAAAAAAAAAAACAATAATAAAAGCGTGTGAAGTAACGCGAGGGATTAAAAGCCAGAAATCCTCAAGTGCCATCAAATAAAATGTGCTCGCAAATTTAAAATTAATAGTCTATCTCGGCTTAGTGCTACTCTCTCACTTATTGTGAGACGATCACCAATCGTGAATGTGCCACTTCGAATAGTGTAATAACTCAATTAAAAGTGATAAAATACTGTCAGATATCGACGGTTGACAAAGCTTGCGATTTATTACATTCGGAACAGGAAATTTAAGTGAAAATTTTTCAATTGTACACAAAATTTGGCTTCGCTACTTGTGTGGATATTTTTAGCCAAGCACACATACACACACAAAGCAAAGTATCCCATGAGAGAGAAAAAGCGAATTCAATTATTAATTGGTTAGCTCAACTCACACGGCGATCTTTCTTGAAGAATTTTGCGGAGAAAAAAAAATTATAAACGAAACAAAAATCTAATTAAAAAGTTCATAAATATTCGTGGCACGGTAATCGATGAAAATGATGTAGGCAGAAGATCCCTTCACGTCATCACGCAAAGAAACGAAAGTGGCATATTTGGCGAGAGCTGTGATTCACGAATTTTCTTTTTGTGCAACATTAAATAATTTGTTTTGCGATGGCATCAGAAGCTGATGATACAAATGGTGATGAAGATAAGAATAATGAGAGCAGCAGTGGAAATGAAGTGACAGCTGAATGGATCGTACGAGCACAATTAAAGCTTTCAAAATCGAAAAAGAAAAAAGCTTCGTCATTCGGACACGGCGACTGTGGTGCTAGACGATCAACTGGAAGTCCATGTCGGGTTGTTTACAAATGGAATTCGGATGGAAAAAATCAAGATCAATCGAAGGCGCGACGGCAAAATTCCTACAATGAAAAGGTATGTGGATATAAACGTGATGCAACGATGTCATGTACATCATGTGCGCTCTGAATTTTCTGTGCGCCATCACGCAAGAACGTTTTTTTTTCTTCGCTGAAATTTTCACATCTTGTAGCCATCTGAAAGTGGATCAACTTTGCCCACGCAACAACATTCGTCCGAGATGAAAAGCGAAACGAATGATGAGATTTGTCAGAGCACATGTAGCATTGTTTTAACCACCGACATATGTCCAGCAAAGATCCTGAAAAAGAGTTCAGCTGGCGGTTGCACAACGCACACCTACACATTTTCACCTGACCAGGTTAGGAATTTGAATTGATCGATGAATCATTTGACTGATCCTTGCGTTTTTTAGACTCAAATTATTCATGACATTCGACAATCGGATCAGAAGATTTTAGTGTCGAAAGATGTCAGTTGCCAAACTAGTGATATTGAAATTCTACCTAAAAAGAAAGCAGAAACCGAAAGATTTCGAGATCAATCACCATCAGAACGAAGAAAAAAATATGAACATCGACGTGCAACAGATTCAATAGCATCAGGACATTGTGAAGGAGGATTTTTTACGGTTTGATGGTGAAATCGTCAGCATGGCAATAATTAAACAGTTCTTACTTTTTAGCCTTCAAGGTCACCAAAACAAAGCTCACCAGTTCCATCGTCGAATCTGTCGCCACGTTCCAAGGACAAAAAGAAACCACCACGAACAGTTCACATTGATGTGTATTGCACAGGATCAGACGTGGATACGTCGAACAGTAGCAATCCATCATCGCCGAATATTGTTGATGATATTACCAACATAATGGCTCAAGCGACTGTCGTTGAAGCCGATGATATGATTCTAAAACATCAACGAGTTGTAAATAAGGGAGATTTACCAAGAAAATTGATCATTGGTGACTATCGCTGCATGCAACTTAAATCTAAACGTTAAGCTCATCAAATTTTTTTTATTGCAGAACGAAAGCCAAAAATAACATCAGCTGATGAACCTGATAATCAGCTGTTTGATTTTACGCAAATGCTACTTCAAAATAGTGCCAATGAGAAGGAAGAACTCAGTGAAAGCAAACAGATGCTTTTCAAAAAATATATTGGTGATCAACGACAAATTCACAAGTTCAATGAACTCCGATCAATGATGCATTTTCGTCGTGATCTCAGTGACGATGCAATTAGCTCCAATTATGCAAATTCTAGTTATTCACCAACGCGTGATTTAACTTCTAGTTCGATCGGATCAGCCTTTACGAATTCGCCATCGACCGTTTTTGAAGATTCCGAATCGGTGTGGAAGGATCTTGATGTTGCCATAAAATCGGGAGATTTTATTACACCATCTGAAAGCTTCAAGAAATTGGATAAAAGTGGTGAATTGAATAAAATGAAGGAAGTTGAGAGATTATGGAACAGAGGAGGTGATCCGGCTCGTGATCTTTTTAGTCAACATAAATTGATGGAAAACTTTTTGTTCATCAACAAACAGCAAACAGATTCTGATAATTCTGCTAACTTGTCGGAATCTGATCACAGCGTTATTTATCAGAAATCTAATGAAATGGGAAACATAAGCGATTCAAGTCCATCAACAGTCATCAGCTGCTCACATAAAAAATCTAAGAGTATCACAATCCCAGTGAACGATACGCAAAGAAGTCCTGCGCCAAGTACAGCTTCATCCCTACGATCGGGCGACTATTCAAAAGATCATTTGGCTTTGGCTGCGAAATTCGGCACAGTTATGAGAACAATGAAGAAGCCTGGCCATCACGTTGGTCCTGTCCGCAATCCAGCTTGTCTTTGTGAAACTTGTAAACGCTGGATGCTGGAGCGTGAAGATACTCACGGACGTGGACGAGCGTTCTCATTTGGCGACACACCCATCACAAGATCCTCATTTTGGAGACGCAATAATCGAAGCTACGTTTGACACAATTTTTCTTTTGGGATCATGCAGATGGACAAATGATGAAAATAATTTAATTTTAATGTTCCGCAAATCATGCGACAAAAAAAAATTGCGACGGGTTTTATGGCATTTATTTTTAAGTTGATCATCAGAACACACAAACCGCTCGGTTGGATTTATTCGTTCTTTTTTTCCACCACGATGGACGCGCGAGAGAAATATTGAAATTAAAAATAGCACTCAGAAATTTGTTGTACTTAATGATGAATCAACGCAATTTGCCAAAAACGGAGGAAAACACACAAAAAAATGTCGCTATTATTAAAAAAAAAAAAAATTTGAAAATCGCCAGCCACAAATTAATATGGTTCATGCTTAAATCTTTAAGTGCTAATAGTGATGGATTGATTGACAAGATTTTAAATTTGCTGTTGTTGTTTTTTTTTTTTTGTAAAGAATCGCTTTATGAAAGCGTCCTAATTGGGCAATTAAATAAATCAAATTAGTAAATCATATATTTCAAGAAATGTTGATCCGATTGAGCGTCGCATTTATGAAAACTTATACTAATATTTTTTTCATCCGCAGGCTCAAGGTCGCTTAATTGAATCATCACGCAAGTTAGATCTACTGCGTTATGCACTTGAACTGAGACGCATTGAATTGCCACCAGATTCCGAAGCCGCTGCACTTCTGAAAACAGAACTACAAAATGTCCAAGCTGCCAGTCCGATACCCGTCCAGTATACATCACTCCATCCATTTCGTGCTGGCACTCAAGGCAAACCATCAAATTTCTTGTCACTTTCACGATGCGCTGCTGTAACAGGAAAGCTCGAAGTGCGTCTGATGGGCTGTCAGGATCTCCTCGAAGATGTGCCAGGACGATCGAGACGTGATAAAGATTCAGTATCAAGTCCAACTGGTGACTTGAAAAGTTTTGTGAAAGGTGTGACAAGTAAGTTACATTTTTAAAATGTTTACAAATTGTTCAAATGATTAATTGAGTCCATTTTTAAGGTCGAAGTTCATCAAAGAGCTATAGCGTTAAGGACGATATTTCATCGGAGATCATGGCTGTTATCAAATTGGACAATACAACTGTCGCGCAAACATCGTGGAAGCCATGTTCACAACAGGCTTGGGATCAGCGTTTTTCAATTGATCTAGATAAATCACGAGAGTTGGAAATTGGAATTTTCTGGCGCGATTGGCGTTCCCTTTGTGCTGTCAAATTCCTACGCCTTGAAGAATTTATCGATGACATTCGTCACGGGATGGCACTTCAATTGGAACCACAAGGACTGTTGTTTGCTGAAATCAAATTCCTTAATCCGATGATTTCGCGTAAGCCAAAACTTCAACGTCAGAGAATGATTTTCAATAAACAAGCCAAGAACATACCGCGAGCGAAACAAATGAACATCAACATTGCCACATGGGGTCGATTACTGAAACGGAGCACTCCAACTGTCACCAGTCAGCAACAAGCTACTGTTTCAACACCAACTTCAATGCATCCAGAATATTCAAATGGCGCTGGACCACAACCAGTTCAGTTGGTGTTTGATGAAGAGGAGGAACCATCAGCAATGGAACCATCGGAGACGCCTGGTGAAAAACCTGATGCAAATGTAGTTGGTTTGAGTGGTGCTAGACCGTTGGGCATGCATGGAATCAGTGCATTACCAGAAAGTCCAGCCCCGCCGCAAATCCAACCAAGAGCTCATCAGATTATCCCACCAGCCGTTAGTGTAAAGCAGAAAAAACCTCCAATGCCGGTTCCACCAAGAATGGATCATGAGGTGAGTTTCAATGAGTCTAACATTAAGGACATTATAAGAATACACATTATTTGGGCTTCATCGATCACGTTTGTGTGACATTTCAAAATTCTGCATTCCTCTCTTTTTCTCACAATTCCACGTGTTTCTCGATGGTGAGCATGAACATAATTCATAAACTATCAGAAGCATGTGGATGGTTCCCATCACTGCTATTTAGAGTTTTATTTTATTGGGAAGGACACATGCACAAACAGACATACATTTAAATTTCTTTAAAGGGATTCAATCCTCAATTCAAATTATGAATCCATAATTGATTAATGAATCCCTGAAATTGTAAATTATGCAAAAAATAAAAACCATGCACATGACACAAATTCTCACACATGCACATATTATGCAAACAAACCAAAAAAAACTACATAGCTTGAATCCGCACTTCATGCATTCGATTTTCTGCAAAATATTTCCACCGATCAGGATCAGGAACAAGCTCATCCCCAGATATCACTCGATGTGGACTTATTGCGTCCAGTGCTCTCGATGCCACCCGTTGTTCTTATGGGTGAAGGTTTTGATAACAGAAGTTCGCATTTTAATATTCATTCGGTATTGCCGAGTCCAATTGTTGAAATGCCACCATCACCAGCTCCATCGCAGATGGGCGTCGTTGAATATCCAGCCGATGATGATGTTTATGAGTATGATGAAGATGAATATGTCGTGGAGGTCAGAACAATGATTTTTATTCACACATCTCTAACATTCTGTGAACTAACAATTTCATCAAACAAAAAGAAGTCTTCAAGAGATTAACATTTTAACAAAAGAAATAACAATTAATTAACTCAACTAATTAATTATTCAAAGATCATTTTTGGGCAACGCACCTAATAATGTGTATTATGATTTGCTGTGCTAAATTTTACAACCTTATTAGTGCATTTCAATCCATCATATAATTGAGTCATTCATTCCTGCTTGATTGGGCCAATCAATGTAGGGTTCATTCCGCTGCTTTGTGCCGCATAATTCATCGCTTTTTTGAATTTAATCTTTCTTAAGAGCCATAAAATCTTAATTGTTAAATAAAATTATGTTTCGATCATCGACAGATTGTCAACACATTCGAGAACTTGAGTATTCCATCAGTTCCGTCACATCCTATACAACAGCAACCTACTGTTCCACCACCATTCCTGATGCTGCAACAACCAACGACATCATCACAATATTCACCTCAGCATCATGTGATGCCATCGCAACAACAACAACCACAACAAATTCATCATCACCAGAGTTTACCGACACATCACGTTGATCAGCATCAGCTTCAACAAAATCTTAACAATCGAAATCAGCGACAAAATGTTTCGCGTGGATTGCAATATCGAGATAGTGCTTACGAATCGCGACGTCATTCACAATCGGTCGGCATGAGCATGGAAAGCTTCCGTTTGCTTAGTGTTTTAGGTCGCGGACATTTTGGCAAAGTTATTTTGTCACAGTATCGTAACACTGGAGAGTATTTCGCAATTAAAGCACTGAAAAAAGGTGACATTATTGCACGTGATGAGATTGAATCGTTGTTGAGCGAAAAGAGAATTTTTGAAGTTGCTAACACAATGCGCCACCCGTTCTTGGTTAATTTGTTTGCATGTTTCCAGACTGAAGTGAGTAATTTAACTTATTTCGTTTCTGCTTTTAATTAATCTGGTCTTGCAAATTTTTCTCACAGCAACATGTTTGTTTTGTTATGGAATACGCAGCGGGCGGCGATTTGATGATGCACATTCACACTGACGTCTTTAGTGAACCGCGAGCGGTATTTTATGCATCGTGCGTTGTGCTTGGTTTGCAGTATTTACATGAGAACAAGATTATTTATCGAGATTTGAAATTGGATAATTTATTACTGGACACTGATGGTTAGTTGAACTTGAATTTTTCATTCTGATGAGCTCATAAATTATTTGCATGTTTACAGGTTATGTGAAAATTGCTGATTTTGGTTTGTGCAAAGAAGGAATGGGCTTTGGAGATAGAACAGGAACGTTCTGTGGGACACCAGAATTTTTAGCACCCGAAGTCCTCACTGAAACTTCATACACACGAGCTGTTGACTGGTGGGGTTTGGGTGTTCTTATATTTGAGATGCTTGTTGGTGAATCACCGTTCCCTGGTGACGATGAAGAGGAAGTTTTCGACTCTATTGTGAATGATGAAGTTCGATATCCACGGTTCCTTTCACTGGAAGCTATTGCAATTATGAGAAGGGTATTTAGCTGAATTTAATTCTCTGACATGAAAGGTCTTTAATAGATTTTTTTTTATTGTGTTTAGTTACTTCGTAAAAATCCAGAACGTCGATTAGGTTCATCTGAACGTGATGCTGAAGACGTCAAGAGGCAGGCTTTCTTCCGTGGCATAACGTGGGATGATTTGCTATTGAGAAAAGTCAAGCCACCATTTGTTCCAACAATTGTGAGTTCCTAAAATAATTTCAAATGTGAATCAACAATAAATTGTTTCTTAATTTTAGCGTTCATTGGAAGATGTGTCGAATTTCGACGAAGAATTTACATCAGAAAAACCACATTTGACGCCACCTAAAGAGCCACGACATTTAACGGATCATGAGCAAGAGTATTTCAAAGATTTCACATACATGGCTGATTGGTGCTAAATCGGATCATTTCATTTTCTTAAATTCTAAAAATATGTAACAAAATCTTTTATGATGAAGCGCCAGCAAATTTTTTGCGCTTCAAACAAAAATATGATCACAATGAAATTTTGCTCACCATTGATAAGAAAAAAAAGAAGCTTTTTGAACGAAATTTATTGTGAAATTTGGAGCCGATGGACTTATTCAATTTTCTTTTCGCGTAAGATTATAGTTTAATTAACTGAGTAATTATTTAGCAACATGCAGCAATAATTTTTAAATTTTATAAAGTTTATTTTTAACCAGTTCTAACGAATATTTTTCCGAATTTTTTTCTTTATATTGTGCAACAGCGCACTGATAAGAGCTTGATTAACAGTTTTTTTACATCATTTTTTACTTAAGTTATGTGAGCAAACAGCTCGATTATAGTTAAATTGGATTATATTCTAAGATGGACACTTTGAATACAATGAAAAATGATAGAAATGCAAGATTATGCTTAATAAGAGACGTTTTGAAGAAGAAACAAACAAACCATTTTCTGGGGTTGAAAAGAAGAAACGAAAGTTAAGTTAATATAGAAGAACTTCATAAAATTTTGATGTTTTTGTAAGCATGTTTAACTAATGCCTTGAAGAAAATGTGTTAATTGCTCCTGAAACGAAAGATCCTGGAGCTCTGCTCCCTGCTCTTCCCCCCTCAATTTCGAATACACATCGTGATACTACAAAAAAAAAAAATTGTTCATTCATAAAGAAGAACAAAAAACAAACGTTCAAGTTTCAGTAGATGGAAAAATTAAATTATGCAAGTTTTGCGCTACAGAAATTTTATTCTTCATAAATCATAACCTTAAAGTTAGGTAGAATTATGATTTGATAAAAGAAAACATGTTCAGCGAAGCCAAATCGGTTTAGCTCTTCTTAATTGGATTAAAACAGTTAAATAAAAGAAATATTTTTTAATAGTTAAATAATTGAGTTTTAATTACTTCGTTAGCTCTTAGAGAGTTTGTAATACATAATAATGCTGCTACTATCGCAAATGGCAAGCTTAATAGAATTAGTGTTGAACGCTGACTGATAATTTGCCAGTTCATCGAAAGTAAACATTTTGCCGGCTAATATCGGAATAATTGTTTCAGGATCACTATCAGCGGTTTTTTGGCCAATTAAATACAGTCGATTGAGCTCGGGTTTTAAATGGTAACTGATGGAATCATATTTCCGTACTTCGCATAGATCGAGATATGTTCTAAATGTAGCCGCGGTAACTGCATCATCAGTACATCCTAGTGACTGCAAATCTTTAAGCTGGGCAATTATGGATGACACAATTATGGAACTTAAATAGTTATCAATTATGTTAAATTATCTTACGATTTTAGTTGATCTTGTTCTTGGTACTTCCTGAGTTGGCATCGGTGGCATTTCATCAGATGCTGTTGTGAGGATGTCATCATCATCATCAGAACTGTTGACATCCATCGCATAGAACCCCTAATAAATGGTATGAAATTCTTTGGAACAATCTAAAACGTTTCACTGTAAAATATGTAAACAAAATAGAAAGAGATAGCGATAGAGCGATGGACAATAAACATAAAATGTAAGAAATTAATTAATTCATATGGAAATAAATAACTAACAATCTTCATTTTTAGCTTAGTATGTGGCGACATTGAGTCCAATTTCGATGCAGTCTTCGACAAAGTCAGAAATTTGTGCAAGAAGTCAAATTTTGAGATTTTACTGTGCGTTGGTTCATTCTTTAATGGATCAAGCGCGGGAAATATTGAGGACTATAAAACCGGCAAAAAGAAAGTTCCCATTCCGACATACATACTTGGACCAAATTCTGATGAACAGCAACAGCTCTACGATTTCCTGAACATCACGGACGAATCAAATGAGATTTGTGAAAATTTACATTACCTTGGTCGGAAAGGAGTGTTCACGCTGGCTGCTGGATTTTCAGTCGCATACATGTCAGGAATCGAATGCCCCAAGGATGGGAACAAAGAGAGCTGGCAATTCGATAAGAAGGATATTATAGCTGTCCGTAATTCGTGCCTGAAGAACTTTACAAACATGGATGACTATCGTGGAATCGATTTCTTGCTAACGTCAGCTTGGCCAACAGGAATCAATGAGGAAACGTCATCAAAGCTAATTTCGTTTCTTGCCTTGGGCGCAAAACCAAGATATCATTTTTGTGGAATCAATAACCAGCATTTTGAGAAACCGCCGTTTAGATTTCCATCGCAGGGCGGACGATCAATCGATTCCGTATCAAGATTCATCGCCCTTGCGAAACAGAATAACACCACAAAAAGTAAATTTCTTTACGCATTGAATGTTGCGCCAGTCAGTGTTATGCGACTTACTGATCTTGTTCAAAGATCCACGGATGAAATTGAGTGTCCATACATTAAAATCGATTTTTCTGAGTTTGGAGCTAACACTAACGAAAATGTCCAATTTTTCTGGAACTGTGAGGACGGTGGGGACAAAAAACGATCAAAGAACAACGATGGTCAACGAAAGAAATTCAAACAAATGACAGACACTGAAAAGTGCTGGTTTTGTCTCAGCTCCCCGGACGTCGAGAAGCATCTTATTGTTACTGTTGGTGAAAATTTCTACATTGCTCTTGCAAAAGGTCCAGTTAACAACCATCATGTATTGATTTTGCCGGTCGAACATATTCAATCGGCAGCTCAATTAAGTGAAGACCACTTTCAGGAGCTGGAGCTATTCAAGCGTTCACTGAAGAAGTTCTTTGAGAGCCTTAACAAAGTTGCTGTCTTCTTCGAGCGTAATTACAAAGCTTTTCACATGCAAGTGAATGCGATTCCAATTGATCGCGATCTCGAATGGCAAATAAAAGAAACATTCACCGAAAAAGCAGAGGAGTTCGGTTTGACTTTCGAGACAATTCCAAAGTTGATGTCATCAAATGATCTTCCTGAGCGCTCACCATACTTTGTAATAGAATTACCCAACAATGAAACTCATATCACACGTCAAATGAATCGATTTCCATTGAACTTTGGACGCGAAATTGTCTGTGCTGAAACATTGCTCAACAGCGAAGACAAGATCGATTGGCGTCAATGTTCATTGTCGAAAAATATCGAAGAAGATCTTATAAGAACATTCAGAGAAGGCTACAAAGAATTTGATTTCACTCAGGATGAATAAAGCTCCCAATATATTTATAACTTTTTCTTTTATTTAACCATTTGCATTAGCACAAGAATCAAAACAGTATATAAAGTAGATTTTGCCAGCGATGATGATCGTCCAGAGGTATTCATATCTCCCAAACACTCTTCAAAGTTGCTTATAAATATTTATGTTTCGTTGAAATTTTTCATGTAGGTTTTATTGCAATACCCGAGGCAATACTAATTCTAGGAAATTTTCGAAAAAGTTTCTCTCAATTTCCGTAAGTTTGTTATTGCTTATATCCATAATGGCCACATTTGGTAGAATTATAAAACCACTCGAATTTAAACGCATGATAAGATTGTCGTTCAAATATAACGATTTAAAATTTGGCAATTCCTCAAATGTGCATGGCACCATTTCTAACGGTCCTTTGTTTGATCCCAAATCCATGATCAGCAATTTTGAAAGTCCTTTGAATGTTCGCATTTCAAAATTACTGATCTGGTTGAAGCCAAGACTCAAGTTGACGAGATTTTCCAGCTTTAAATGACGCATAAATCATGATTGACCGATGATAAGAAACTATCGATTTTACATCATTGTCAGTGCAATCGACCCTGTGAACTTTGCACAAAACCCAAAACACAACTTAACCAATAAACGTTTCGATGAGCTCTATCATGCTCTCTCACATTTTCCTTATCAAAAAATTTGATAGCACATTATTATCAATGAAATACAGTGGCACACATAACCGCATAAATTGTAAGAAGTTAATTGCTTAAAGATGATCTACTAAGTGTCGTCACAGGAATTCCTTTATTTTCTAATGGTAGTTTTCTACCTAATTTTACATTTATTTCTGAAATGATCTTAAGATTATCGAAAGAAAAAGCATAACAAAATAAACAATTGAATTGGACCACATCGCTGATGATTTGCTGGGAGTTGTTTCTTGCATTCCTTCATATCTCCAGAAACAATCTTCAAAGTTGCTTATGATTTTGTCCATTTCACCGTGAAGCCCCCAAAATGATCCATTGACACAAATATTTTCTGATGCTTCGACAGCTGATAACTTTGGAAAATTTAGGAAAAAATTTCTTTCAATTTCCATCAAATTGTTATTGTCGATGTCCAGAGTCTCTAAAACTGGCAGAATTGTGAAGGAACTCGAATTTAAACGTCTGATATTATTGTTATCCAACTTCAGTGTCTCTAACGTTTCTAATGCAACAAATGTTTGTGGCTCAATCTCCATTTGACCTTTGTTTGATCCCAAATTGAGAAATCTTAGATGTGAAAGTCCTTTGAAAGTTCCAGTCTTCAAATTTATGATCTGGTTCAAATGAAGTGTCAACCAATCGAGATTTTGAAGCTTAAGAAATTGTTGCGGATGAATTGACTTCAAATTACATTCCGACAAGTACAAGCTAAGCAAATTTATCAATGGATCAAAAGTTGCTGGTGGAATTGATTCAATTGGATTTGATTTCAGCCTTAACACTTTCAACTTATAAAGTCCAATGAAAGCTCCTTCATCGATGTCAGTTATTTTGTTATCTTCCAATTCCAGGACAATTAGATTGAAACAGTTTTGAAAAGCACGATTAGCTAAAGTC
The DNA here is from genome assembly GCA_018397935.1 of Propsilocerus akamusi. Taxonomy (NCBI): domain Eukaryota; kingdom Metazoa; phylum Arthropoda; class Insecta; order Diptera; family Chironomidae; genus Propsilocerus; species Propsilocerus akamusi. Next base: position 18,946,868 of record CM031468.1, on the reverse strand, counting down.
GTTATGTGATTATAACCTAATTGAAGATCAAGAATTTTATCGCAATTCTTTGAAATTCTTTCAAAGTTTTCCAACTCAACTTTTTCAAATTCAATCCAAATGAGGTTAGGAAATATCTTGAATATTTCCACTGGCACGTGATGCATAATCGACGGATCATAAGAAATTATTGTCATGATATTACTGTCATTGAAACCTTTTATGTGATTGCCTTCGATTGAAAATTTTTCATTCGGCTCGGTAAACGTTACATCATAAAGTGAACAAGTGTACATTGATGCCCAGTTCATATGAAATTGACATATCGCTGTTTTACTTTGGACAATCCCCGAAATAAGGAAAATAAATTCTATCAACCGCATCGTAAAAGAATCACAAGTCACAACTTCACGAATCAATACGTTAATAACCTTTTTATTGTTTTATTCTACAATCTCTATTTCTTATCGAATATTTGATAATATTTTTTTTTTTTTTCAATTATGTTCGAATTTTTAACAAGCAACTTGAAATTTTACTGTCATTTGCTTAATTAAGATAGATAAAAATACAGAATTGTCATGCGGAGTTTTTTTTAATGATTATATTGCTTGATAGATGATATAAAATTGATTTAAATACTTATGTACATATGATAGGATGTTTCATGGAGATCGGTTAGGCTTCGGCCAAAGCTTGGGCCGAGGCTTGGGCCAAGGTTCCGATTTTTTCTCTTGGGTTTTTCTATTTTTCACCAAATTCTCAGTTAATTTTTTTCTCTGTTTACATTTTTTTAGCTTCTCATTTTCTTGTTTTTGATGTTTCTCGTTTCATGTTTTTTCGTTAAAATTCAATTTGCTGTTCAGAGCGTCGCGAGTTGTTCATAGTGAAAGACGTAATTTTGTTAAGCAGTCACGAAAATATTTTTTGAAAGTTTTTAAAAGGAATAAAAAGAAGAAATGGAATAAGAAGTTTATTGTTGCTTAGTGTTGTGCGCAAATAAAAATCAATTTGATAGCAAAAATCGATTGAAAATTAATCAAAAAATAAAAATATTAAGAGCAAAAAATAATTTAAAAATTTCTGAATCGAAAACAAATGAAAAGAGCAAGAAATGAAATCAACCACAAGCACTGAAAGTTAATTAAAAGTGAATCAAATATTCTTGTCGTTTGGATTTATCAAAGCAGAAAGAAATTATTCAGCACACAATTTACTGGAATGGGATTATGAGTCAACAGCAAGAATGTGCAACAGAAGAAGTTTTCTTTTGTTTGTGTGCTCACTGCAATTGGTAAGAAAAACAGCTTAAATTTCTTCTCAACTTCATTGATCAACATTTCTTAAGTAACTTTTTAAATGTCTTTGTGTGAATGTTTCGCATGCATTGCGAATTCTTGTTGCTGTTTTACAACTTCCTGCTGATCGATTATAAAGTTGCTGGCAAAAAATTCTGAACATCCTTCAAGACATTTTCAAGTTGCATAAAAAGTTTAATTTCTTGACACATTCTTTGAAGGTATAAAAGTCGCATTTTTGTGGTGAATCTTTTGGCTTCTGTTGTTGATTTTAGGTTTTTTTTTTGCAGTCCAGCGATTTAGTTCCAGTCGTTTGATTTTTGAGTGAGGAAATGAGTTTTCTTTTTGGGTGAACAGTGAAAGTTTTTTTTTTTTGATGGAAGCTCGCTTGAATGATTTTCATCGTCTTGAGCTATTATTAGATGGTCAAGTTCAATGTTTGATGGTAGACTCAAGAAATAGAATAAAAAAGCGTAAGACACTAACAATTGAATTGTTTGTCGAAGCTTAAACCTTTCATGGTCGACAGTCTCAATAAAGAAGAGCTTAAGAAATATAATCAAGACCTTAATTGTGCCATAAAATGATTCTTTAAAAAACTTTTTTTTTGTTCTAATTTAAATTTCCGGCAAATGATTTTTTTTATGATGCTTAAAATCGATTTCGGTTAAATTGTTTCTGACATAAATTGTGTTTTTCATTGAAATCAATTGAGCATTTTATAAATAGAAAAATCTCATCTCTAGATTTATCGACAACAAACGCAATCGATCGATGCACAAGAAATTGAGTTGATCAGTTATTCAAACAAAACTAAAGACGCAAACACAGAATCAAAAGAAAATTCAAAAAAACATTGAGCGAAATTGACCTTTCCTAAGATTTCTTTCTTTTACTTCTAAGTTTTATTGTCTTTAATAAAATGTTTCAAGTGTTTCTGCGTGTCTTTAAGATATCCACTCATGCACACATACGGAATGTTTAATTGGAAAGAAGTTCTTAAAAAACTCTTAAGTCATGATGATGACTTTGCGATACCCATGCTGACCCAGTAGCTGCTTCAATTTCTCCTGAAAGAAAGTAAATTATATAAAATAATTCTACTATCTAAGGTCTGAGACTCTTAACTCTTCTTTATTTACAAAGTAATTTAAAGTAACATGATAACTTGACAAATTATTGCACAACTGAAAACAGCTCAGAAGTTTTGCAATGAAAAATTACGCGCCTGAAATGTGCAAAAGAACTATGAAATGTGCGATAAAAATAATCCAATTATTACATAAACTTAAGTACTTTTTGGCAGACATATCGGAATCGACGATGGCATGTATTTCATTTTCATCCATTCGCTACGTTACGTTCTCACTCCAATAAGACAAAATTCATCAAATTAACAAAACGAAACTTTTATTTTTCCTTACGTTTTTCTGGCTCCATTTTGACTAGATCATCGTCTTAACGAAGCTTATCTAACGCTTTTTCATCCGAAAGCAAAATGAATTATAACTGTTTTGGCAACAACTGCATGAGAGACAGAGAGAGAACATTTAAAGGCAGACAATAGTCGCTATGATAAAAGGTTGAAAGTTCATTTGCACAATTGAGCAAGTTTGTGAAGTTACATAAAGAAAATGAACGTATTGCGAAGGATTAAGATAAGTGAGCCAAAAAAAAAAAAATAAATAAATTTTCCTTTATGGAAAAAGCTCTGGAAAAGTTCTAAAATTCTGAAATCCGATATCAGCAGATTTTTTTATGAATCCTCTGAACCATCAGCCAGCAGCAATATCAGCAACAAAATCTGAAACTTTATTGCCCAAAGGGAAAAGAATTATACAATTTTTCTTCACTTTATATCGATGACTGAAGCCGAACAAAAGTAGAAAGAAGATCGAAATTCAATTAGGACATGAACCTTTTTTCTAAGTTCCATCGCGATGAAAGAAAAAAAAAAAAAACAAAACCAGAAAGTTTCTCATTTTGGTTGTTTCACCCTTTTTAAGTATCGATAAAACATAGAAAAAAATGAATTGTGTTGCACCTGCATATTTTGTGATATTTCGTAGTCGATATGAGTGAGAAACAAGTCATTTATTTTGATGACTAATTTACCTGCTAACAGGAACGCAATGTTGAGCAATCGTGCGATCGTTTCATGTTATATTCAACGAAATACACGTTGAAAATAATGTCTCAAGAATGTTTACAATTCCACTACAGAAGCACAAATGTAAGCAACAGACATGGCATGTCTTGAGATCTCAACTCATGTGTTAATGTTTGAGTCTAATGTTGTTGATTCAGCATTGCCGGTTGATTTTCATTTGTGTTAGTGTCTAATTGAGGTACATAATATAGAAACAGGTAAAAAAAAATTCCTTTCATTCTCTCACTCGAAATTCATCAGAAAAATGATTCATTGAGTTTAACAATAGCAGAAATGCTCGAGACGTACATTTGGAGTTTGGAACAGTTTTGATGCAATTCAAATATTGATTCGAATTAAATGACGAAATCACTAAAAGTGATATGAAATCATTCAGTTCAGTTGAGCAAACACAATAAAAAAAAATTGTTATCAGTTATCAGCTGATTCTTCAAGCTTTGCTTGTATTAAAAAAAATTAGTCAAACTGAAAATGGAAATAAATTTCGACAGTAGAGCAAACAATTTGCTTGTTGGGAGCGTGCAAATGTTGACTGAAATGTATTTTAATGAATGTTATGATGATGATACCTTGAAAGCTTGTTCAGGTGTCCTTTCTGCTTGAAGTTTTAATCCCTAAATTAAATCCTTTGTTTCATTATGAAAACACGCACATGTGACACAAACAGAACTTTAATAAAAATTTGTGTTTTTCTCTTATCTAATTTTGCAATTTTATATTTTTGTTGTTTTCTTTGCCTTTACAAACGCACCTGCTGTTGATGTTTGTTGGTTCAACCACTGACTGTGTTTAGTTCACATCGCTGCAGTAAACGAATTTTTTTTGCTGTTTCCAGAGAATAGAAACTCGCAAAATTGCGTTTAATAAATGAAATTTCGAATGCCAATAACAGCAAAATTATGTTCATCGAAAATTATTTTCAGACTTCTTCATATATTTTTTTGGAATGTCAACAACATTTGCAGAAAGCTTTAGCTAAAAGCAGATTCAAGCCTAGAGCAATTTGAAAGGTTTCATGGAATGATCCTTCAGTTGTTCGTGTCATTCTATTTTCAAAATCGGGAAATTTTTTACCATCAGCAAACGAGCAATTAACGTCATGACAGCAAAAGGTTTCTGAATGTTGACAAATCGAAATTTGTTTTTGACACATGGTAAACTTTCAGTTAAATTACACAACAAACAAAATTTCCACGAAGGTTCAAATACGAAACTTACGTAAAACAGCATTTCGTTGTTTGATAAACAAAATCGAAAGACTAAAAAATTAAGTTCATTGTGTGGGTTAAACAAATAGTTAAGTTATGTTAATTAGTTTTATCGTTGAATTTTTGGTCTCAAAAATGGCACGCGAGTCGAATTTATTCAACCAAAAATGTGTCACTTGTAATCAGTTTCAACTTGTTCTAAGTTTCACATTTTTTTTTTGCTTTCGAACGAGCTCAGTTGGAAATTTGATAAAAGAAATTTTCCCTCGAACTTTTTGCGTGATTTTCACTTTTTATTTTTTTTTTTCGTTTTCATTTCATCAGAAACTTGTTTAATGTCTTTAATTGAAATTGATTAATCAATCAAGTGATGAAGAGAAGTAAACATCACATTAATGGCGTGTTTAGTTTCATGAATTGATTCTTTCGTTAGATGTTCTCAACATTGGTTTAGTAGTGAATTAATGTTTCTATTACTGAATGCAAATGTCAGCAACGAAACTTTCCACATGGGAATATAATTTGCTTCCACTATCGTTCAATCGATGACATATTATCAATAAATAAAACTAAACTTTATGAAGCCAATGAATGATTCAGTTCTTTTGTCTGTTTCCCTTATCGCACATTCAATTTCACGCTCAAACGTAATCAACGAATAAGGAAATTTTCGCGTGTGAGATACTTATTGAATTACAATTATTGAAGCATAAGATGGAATTAAATTCTGTTTTGAGGCGTCGTTCATCGATGATTTAAATGTTTACATTTTGTAAATCGATCTACAAACAATCAGTAGAAGCAGCAGCTCATCGTGAAAATCAAAAGCGAATTAAGTTTACTTTCGATTGAATAATTGATTTATTATTGCAACAGGTGGTTGTTTACGTATTTCTTTCTTAGTGAATTTCTCCTCTCAAATTGTTATTTAGCACAAAAAAAATATTTTTCACTTGCGGAAAATGTTTTTCGATAAAAAGAAACAAAAAGTTTTTTTTTTTTTTCTTCTGACACAATTCTAATAAAAGTAAATGTTTATTTTGTCATTGAGCACACAATCGATTGTTCATCGAGTTGAAGATGGAGCAGAATTTACGTCACATTGAGTGGATCAAATTACTTTGTAAAGGATTCTTCGATTGTCAATGCGAATGAAGGAAAAACTTTACCTTGAAGCTTTTATCGAATTTCACTTCCAGAGATATTTAATTGCGTAGTTTTGTGGAAAAACTTTCTAAAATTTTCTTTCCAACTTTTTTTTATTGCAGCTCACGATCATTGAACGACAAATCTTTGATTTTCTTGGCTTCATGTGGGCACCGATTCTTGCCAATTTTTTTCAAATTATTTTCATCATTTTCGGTTTTTTCGGTGCTTGGCAATTTCATGCCAAATATTTAATTTCGGTAAGTTCCTTTTCACATTTAATTTTCATCGATTTTCCTTCATTTTTATTGTTAAACTTATACGCTGTTATCTGAAACGATTATTTGAGCTATCAATGCAATGACGATAACATTTCTTATCTTATCAATAAAAAATATATGCAAATAATGAAATGGTTTTCATTCATAACTGGAAAAACTTGTTGAATTTTTCTTCTTTTTATGTTTGATAAGATTAAATTTTAATGTTTGTTTGTTTAGATGTTTACATGTATGTCGATTATGGAAAAACGCAAAAGAAGAATTGTTCATATCAAACATTGAAATGAATTTAAAATTACAACGAAACATAATTTTTATTGCCTTGGAACAACATATTATTATACGTGTGGAACATGACAACAATGTGAACATGAAACAACTATAATTGAATGTCTTGGCGCCTTCAAGTTTGCGGACAGCGAGCAAATCGATCGATTTGGAAACGGGAATTCAGGAATACAACAATAAACCACAAAAAGAACATAACCTCAAAAACAAAAATTGAGACGAAAGCAATTTCTATCGACACTTCATCGCTAATTAATTCACAGCATAAATTATATCGGACATGCTCTAATTGAAAGATAGCAGCAAACGAAAAAAAAAATTTATTTTTCATGGAATTTTAGGTGCGGTTTTATTAAACATTTTTTTGTTGCGCAATTTGAAGCCACAACATGAGAAATATTTTTTTGCATAAGTTTTTTGACCCAAATTTATTTACGTTTTTTTTTATCTTTACTCCAGGGATTAATTATACTAATTTCCTTCTCTTTTGTTGATTAATTAAATCAATCTTTCAACTTCTAGAAATCTTTATTCATAATTTAAAAAGAAAATGCTTCCGAAATATTTCGTCTATCGATTTTCCAACTTTTCCTTTCATGTTGAGCTTGCAAAAGACATTCTGACGCCGGAAGTTCAAAAACAAATTGTCATAAAAAGAACAGAAATGTCATGAAAATTGAGAATCTCTTTGGAGGCCTTCAGTCGTTCAGTTGTCGCTGACATCATTAAAAATGATGAAAGAAATTTTCAGTTTTCCTCAAATCATTTGAATTTTTTATTGTTTTCCTGCTGAAGGATATTTGAAGGCTGAAAATCGCTGAAAACTCTCACAAATAAACGGAAAATTATTTTCTTCTTTTTTTTTGGGAAATGTAAATAACGAAAAAAAAAAACTCAAACCTTTGGGAAAAACTGATTTCATTTTCCAGCAGTTGAATTTCCGATTCATGTTTTCTAATCATTATTATTCATGTTATTGTTACTACGCCTTCAGGACATTCTCAGTTGTCAGGAAATGAAGGAAATTAAACCGTTTAAGTTGAAATGCTTTAATTTGATGCTAATTTATTTAATTTTTTCCTTTCAGTATTCGATATGGAATGTCATTTGGATTGTATGGAATGCTTTTCTCATCTGTTTTTATCTAATATTGGAATTTTCGATAGAGGAGTATCAATACTGAAATCTAATTATAAAATTTTCGCCTGTTATTGATGCACTGACATCATAAATTATGATTTATGGCATCACTGATTAATTTTTAATTCAGATCGTAAAAAATCGTTCGATGCACCCGAATTGGCATTACAATCGAAGCTTCGGATAATTTATGCAGTGAAGCGTTTTTGTTGAGAACAAAAAAAAAATCGTAAAATAAATAAACGTGAAAAATTTGTGATAACAAGAAAAGCGGGAAAATCACGTGAATGGAGAAGAAAAATGTGGAAAATTTCTTATTTCCTTTTGGCTTGAGCATATTGTGCAATTAATTGTTCCGCCAGCTGCTTACAATTAACGTCGATGTTGCTTTCACTCAATCGTTGAATATTTTTCACCTTTTCACCCATCAAAATAAAAAATATTTTCATCATCTGAACAACGACATTAAAGTTTTCCACATTTCACTCTAAAAATAACGAATTTCCACATGCTCGCACCTCATGCAGTGAAATGAAGTGTCATCAAAATAATTCTCGAAAAAGTCATCTTTAAAATGAATTATTGGTAAAAGCAATAAAACATTCAAAATTCTAAATTTAAAGAACTGAATTGAGAAATGAATTGCAATAACTTTCATCTCAAAAATATTTCGCTGTTTGTTTGTTTGCTCTTTTTTTAGTCAATTCATAAATTTTTTATTTCTCAATTGTCGCCTGTCGCACCATTTCGACAATGTGATTCGGGTACATATAATTCTATGTTTCTTTCACCGGCTACAACATAAATTTAAATAAAAATATCATTCATGAAATAAATGTAAAATCGCCGGAGGAATTTTTTATGTGAAGGTATTTTGATCCACTTGGAAATCTGCCAGCGGAATCCAATCTGAAGTTTTTCTTTCAGCTCTCTCAAGACAAAAAAAAAAAGTTCAAATTTGTTTACGAATTTTGTTAATTTTTTTGATATCAAATAACAAATTTTCATGATTTTCCTACCAAAGTTGTTTCCACGTTACGCAAATTTCGTCATAACTCGAAGGCTGTCGGAGGGACGCGTAATTTTTTTATTTCGCTTGTTCTCGCCTTCAGCTAGAACAATTTTAACTTGGCTTAATAATAATGAAACATGTCTTGAAATGTCTATTGAGCTGCTTCTACGAAATAATATTTTTATGAAACTTTTGACAGAAATTTGTAAATTTAATTTTCATAATTTTTTTTTCCAGGAAAGTGATTTACTGAATTTTGGAACTGGAAGTGTTTCGTGGTTTGAAGTAAATGGATATGGATGTAAACCAATTTATCCCATTAATTTGACATCAATTGATGATCCATTTAGACCAATTCGGCCATCACAAGTTGATGAATGTTTTGTTGAATATCCAATTGTTGAAGTAATTCATTCAAGTGTACAAAGCTTTTTAGCGGTAAGTTTTTTTTTTAATAAATATTTTATTAATTAAAATATTATCTTTTGATAATTTAATTAATTTTGTTTAACTTTTATAGTTCTTAGGCTTAATTGGTGCATGTTGCATCGGCAAATTACTTTGGGATGATGATGATGATTGTAAGTATTAATTTCTATAAAAAACAATTTTATCACACATGAAATGAGTATAATTTAATGTAGTGAGTGAGTGTGAGTGTGTGGGTGTTTTGTAGAAACTTTTCTTCCTTTTGGTAGCCTTTTTTTTGGTGATGGAACTAATATTATTTTATGTTGTCCATCAAGTGAACCACTTTTATGTTCATGTTGATCCGATAATCGGTACTCGGGGACTTTTTTTGTTGGCTGTAGGATGAAACCACATTTAGTAGATAGAATGTCCATCAAATAACATCAAATCTCATCGATTCCGCTTCAAGACAGAGAGGAAGCTTTTTATTTGTTCTTCTGGGGAAATGTTTAAGCAAAATGGGGAAAAAATGTTTCAGATGGAAACTACGTAAAATTCCCCCTAAAACAAATATTAGAATGTGACAACAACGACAAATTATTTAGCGATAATTTACGCAGAATGGAATCTATTTTAAATAGGATGTTAACCGATATACTGCCATGTCATACAGAAAAGAAAAGAGCCAATAAGATAGATATAGCAGCGTAAGGAAAAGTCCTTCGAATTATTCTGGAATCTATTTCATGTCCTTTTTTATTTTATTAAAATCTGATTTTTTAAAGGGCAAAAAGAGAAAAAAAAAAATGTTGAAAGCTTTTCTACCTACCTCCAGCAAGCTTTCTGATGTTTTTCTGTCCCAAATGTTTCTTCTTTTTTTTGCATCATTCATTGTTGTTGTAAATGTCCGTTGTCAAATTTGTCTGTTTCATAGATATTTTATTTTCTTATATATTTTGTCCATCTTCATTATAATTCATATATCAGCTCCTGGAAAAAGGACTAGGAATATATCAATCATACACATTTTACACAATCAAATCACACAACACAAAACATGATGTTTAACTTGAGACTGATGCAAATTTCCTTTTTTTTTTCTTTTTTTTATGCTTCTTGCTACAAAATAATAATTTCTAATAAAACGCGAAACCAGTTGAGTTTATGGGATGCGATGCAAAGAGCCCACAACATACATCTGTCCATCCAATGTACGTAAGCTATTCGAGCATTCCAGCAACAGGAAATTCTTCATCAATGATTCATTTGAGCAAAAAATTAAAGAATGATCCATCGTTGGACTTTAATCATCAATTGAATGGTGTTGTGATAACATCATCATCAATTAATAAATCATTAACTAACTCACTATCATCAGCATATATGAAATCACTTAACCAGAACACTGAAATCATAAACAATCATCAGCAATTAAGTGATAAACGCCAATTAAGTAATCCAATGATCAGTAAAAGTGCAAGTGCTCAATTAATGATGAAACATAATTATAATCATCATTGCCAATGGTTCATTCTGGACCAAATCGATCAGATATGCGATATACGGAAGTGCCAGAAGATGATGTTGAAACAAATAGCCAACGGTATTTTTATGCCATCATCATCAACAATATCACAGCTCTTGCTTCACCGATTGGAACTAACAAGCTAATGGCAATTAATATGAATCAACAACAATTAATTAGACGAAATTTTGGAATTCAACAAAATCCACTCAATAATTAATTCTTGATGAAGATGAAGATATGCTTCGAATGAAATCAATTGCAATAAGTCCACCACCAAGAACGACAAGTAATAATAGCAGCAATGGATCCTTACATAATCTTAATCGATATCCTCCACACATAATGTATCATCACCTCCTCCTTATCATCAACATGTTAATCGTTCACCAAATTTAAATCACATGCCTAGAAAAGACAATCACAACAACAGCAACAGTCACCATCAATTGTCCAATGAATCATCAATTGGAACAAAGTCATTCAGCTCAAAATTAACTAATGTCAATTCTTGATCAGATTCGAGATCGTCCTGCACCGGGTCGCTATAATATTAATCAGTTTATTCCTGAATGTCATCAAGTCCAAATCCATTACCTGCATTCCTCCGCACATGTTTCATAATCCGAATATGATGTATCGCGTACGTTCAGAAGACAGAATTATTAACCGACTGAAACGACAATCTGTTGTCATACGAATGATACAACTTCAATGAGCATCAACGGCCTCGTTCATTTTGCAATAATATGATCAACTATCAGGACTACAAAGATCCAACGATTCAATAAAAAAAAAAACACTAACATGAATATAATGAAATATTTTTGATATTCGAATTAATCGATTGCGCAAAAAGAAGCTTTAAAGCTCAGGCAACAAGGAAAAGTTTATTTTTATAGCTTTTCAATCAATTTACATGGCAACGGTTCAATCATTTTATTCGGCAAAATGGATTATAATTTACTCGAACCCAAGTTTGCAATTTGAGTACATCAGCATCAATAGCAAAACGCAGGAAAGCGACAAATTAGATTTTCTTATTAAATCTAGCTTCTGATTTCGGTTCCATCCTTTTTTTTACTGACCACATCCATCCACGCTTTAATTTTATTTTTCTGGGTTTTATGAGCAAAATTTTTCCGTCCGAATATTTGTTGTTGATTCATTCTTGGTTGCGCAATTAATTTCGAATTAAAATTTCAACATTTGTGGGACTTCCATCGCAATTTCAATTTAACCGAAGCTTGATGATGTTGATGATTCACAAATAAATTAAATTTCTTATGCATTCTTAAAGATTTATTTCTTTATCTTGAAACATTCGATGTGTAAAAATCAGATATGTAAAATCGTCATTTGCATAATGTTCCAATTTAAATTCTTGGCTGCAATGCCGCGTTGCGCAATAAAAATCACTTCATGAGTTGCAAAATTGAATCAAATTCTATGCAAAATTTCATTGCGGGTTTGGAAAATCAATTATTGCGTGGGAGGTTCAACACTGGAAGACAAAAACTTGCTTGCTAAACGAATGCAGTTGAAGCCAGTTTTGAAGGCCGCAATCATGATTGTAATTAGCATAAATTTATGGAAATTTTCCTCTGGGTCCATTACCTTGAAATCAAAATCAGAAATATTTAAAGAAATTAATTAATAAAAGTAGAAAATACGAAAAAATTCAAAAATTTAATTGGAAAATTTATAAATCAAAGAAGAAGCTAAAATTGCTTCCGAACAAATGCCTTAAAAGAAAATGTAATTAAATAATTCGAGAAACATCGAAGAAATGTGAATCAAACGCGTACGCGACTTAAATTCTAATGAATTTTCTTTCACAATTTCTCTATTGTTGTTGTAAATTTTCCTCCATTGCCAATTTGTTGATCAGAAAATTCATTGACTCGAAAACAAAAACTCACGTTCACTAGTTGTGTAGATTAATTTAACTAACGAAAATTTGTTAACTGATAAGAATCATGCGATTGTTGTTCTCTAGCAGTTTTGGAATATTTATTTGTTACCTGTCAAAAACAGAACTTATTGATGGTCCCCTTTTTTTTAGAGAAATGTAGATAGTCCATTAGTGACATCAATTAGTTCCTGAATGTGATACACATTTAATTTAATTATTTTTAGTCCACATGTGTATGGAAAATTTATAGGAAAATTAAATTCGATGAAATTATGTAGAAGAAAAATGTTATGTGTGAAAAATGAATTTTCTTTCTTCAAGAAGATCTTTTTTGATGGAAAATCATTTTCCGATAAATAAGAAAAAGAAAGTCATTAATAAAACTAACAAACAGACAAAAGACGAAACAAATCCTGACTTGACATTAATTCATTCAATGAATCAACGAAAAGTAACCAGGAACTCACATCAATTAATTATCCTTGCCCCGTCACTTGAGAATCCTCCCACATAAGATAACAATTACTTTTCAGCAATTTTTATTTATTTTCGCTTCATAATGACAGAAGGATCATAAAAAGACAGTTATGTCCTTAATACGTATCGTACAAAATATGAAATGTCAAAGCATGATTTTTATCCTGATTTATATCCACCAAATAGAACATCACCAGCTGAATATGAAAAGAAGCTAAATCGTTACTGATTAAAATTAATTGCCGCAATTGTTTGTTTATCGACGATTTGTTTGTTACATTCTTATCAATTTTTATTTGAAACGAAATATTTTCCTCCTTTTTCGTCCTCATTAATTTTTCACCTTTTAATTAATTATTGTGATGAAGGCGAAAGTGGAAACCTACAATCTGGTGAATGGTAAATTATTAAACACTTTCGTTAATTAGATGACATTTCCAATAACAATAAATCCATTCAAATGTTAATTTAGAGGTTAGATTTCATTTTGAGGTTAGAATTTAGTAAATAAGTAAAATTGCATGAAAAAAATATTTTACGCTTCACTAATTCACTTCATGCTCGTTAATGTACATTTTACCTTTCTCATTCAACCCACGCAATGAAACTTTTTTTTTTTTTAATGTCAACATTAAATTAATTTTTTTTTTGTTTACCTTTTTCGTCCTTTTTCATCGTCATCCTCCTCATACGCATTCACTTATATTCCATTGAAACATTTTCATGACTGGCGATGATTTAGTGAAGAGAAATAATAAACAGAAGAGCCATTCATTGTATACAATTGAGTTTGGTGCTCCGGTTGATGCGATAAGAAGCAATGGAGGGGATTCAAACAATCATCGAGATGAATCATTGAGTCCTAAACCAATGACACCACGAAAGGTTAAAAGACGTTCAGTACGTGGAACTTCGAGTAGACAAAGTCGACGTTCAGCTAATGGTGGTGGTGCTGGTTCATCAGGAACACATCGTAGTTCCACAAGCAGAAGTTCACGAAGAAAAATTCATCAAAATCCAGTGACAAAATTAATCGATCAACAAAATTCATTTCCAGCATTTCGTCACAGTGCGAATTCAAATTTAACAGAAAATAATTTAAAATCATTGAATAATGTTTATGTTGATAACAAAAATGAGTATCATCATCAACGGATACCAAAGAAAGAACAATCAAATTTAATGCCATCAAAGTCTCAACCAGCTCTAAATAGTTTTCAAAAACAAATCAATGAACCACAACAACAATTAACTTCAAATGCTGCTTTAACATCAAATATTAATCGTCATACACCAACTGATCCAATTTATTATAATATGAATGCAAGTTCACCATTAATTATTCAACAAACATCATGGAATACAACTTCAACGCCATCACCACAAGTTTACAGCAGTACAAATCTTTATCATCAACATCATCATCATCCAAGTCCAATTGATGATACAAATATGGGTCACATAAATCCAACATATCAACATTCAACACCAAATCTTACTGATGTTCCTGATGTTGATGAATATTATCAAGTTAATCGACCACCATCAGTTCGCTCAAGTTATTCAAATTTTCATGGTGCTCGTCCATTGAGCTACAATCAAAATCCAAATGGAAGAAATAACCAAACCCAGCAACAGCAAAATTTCTTTGCTGGACTTAATCAACAACAACAACATCAAAAGTATTCTCACCAGTCGCAATCTCAAGCAATTCCTCAAGTTCCAAGAAAAGGTGCAACAATGTCAGCATCTCGTGAAAGTTTAAGATTCCTCAATGGAGCTCCACCTGCTTATGCTTATAATCATCATACGCCTCCCGATTCTGAAACAACCATGTGAAATAACTTAAAAGTATGTTTAATGTTTAGTTCAATTAATTAACATAAGTTTGATTCACCAAAGTAAAAAAAAATTAAGAACAAAAAAATTAAGAAATAAATTTAAGTTTCAATGAATTGTAAAAAATCTGAATGAATTTTATTCCAAGTTCATGTTTTCATTTTTCAGTTTGAATTTTATTACAGGATCTCCAGGATACTTCAACAATTTCGAAACCCAATTTCTAACACAATTTGTGCACAAGAAAAAAAAAATTAATAAAAATTGATATGGAACTACTTGAAGCATTATAAAATGGTAGAAAAATCTGTTAATTTTGCTAATTTGCATTATTAATTAAAATCCTCATGCTGAATTTTCTTAATAAATATCCAAATCTTATATCAAACCCAATCAAATATTTACTAAAATCATCTCAATGTGCCTGATAAAATATCAAATCAGACATGATGGAGCCGTCGAGAGTTCTTTTTTTATTGATTTACTCGACAAAAAATATTTTACTACATGACATAATAGATATCAGAGGGCGGTGGATACATGCATCGATGTGTGAATGTAAGATATCAGATATTTTTTTTATTACTGTCCCAAAATGTGTCAAACTGTATTTTAGTTTATTATCAGAGCAGTTTTGCTGCCGCATATCATGCATAAATATAATAATATTTATGCTTTAGGATACATTTCCATTCATCAAATGAATGAAAGGAAACTTTCTATTGAAATTCGTCAAACAATTTTTGATGTGGCAAAATTATAAGTTGAATGGCTTTGTGTGGTCGCATAAGAAATTGTGCCAGCAACAAACAAACAATAAAATGTATTAAACGATTGTTTATTTGGTGTGGATTTATTTTTTTGTGAAGGCCCTGAAGGGATAAAATGCTGTGTAATTAAACAAGCTGATAACAAAAATTTTGAGCACATTTGTGGGTGCGGTTTTGGTGCTACAAAATTTGCTCGTGACACGCTTGTTTATTTTTAACCCGTTTCTACTTAGTTTAAATTATTTGTTCAGAAACATTTAAAGCTCGACGATGAAAATTCACATCATACTTGTAGTTATTCAGGATATTTAAAACCGCGTGTAAAATTATATCCAGAACTGCAAAGAACTTGAACTCGTTGCAAATATTTGCGGAATGTTGATGAAATGAGTTTTAATTGGAGCTGTACTCGATTTATTTCTTCTTCTTCTTTCACCTTAATCATCGCACTTAAAAGCTTTTACTCCGGTTATAAATAAAATTTTATCAGCATCAACCATCATGATCATTATATGAAAACTCATCTAACGGTGAAGCCGACCAATTAAATGTTAATCATATACCGCAAGCATCAAATTAAACTACGCTATGATAGATTCTCGTATTCCGTGAAATCTTCAGCACTCATTTCGATTTCAACAATGTAATGAACAATATAATGACAAAATCTGGTGTCGAAGTGAGAAAACTGTTCACAAATTGTATAATGATGCTTCCAGCGTCGGTGATCTAATTATGTAAACCTTCATTTTCATGTCCAGCAGTAATCATAAATTAATTTGGCTGTAAACGATGATGAATAAACTGAATTGAGCTCATAAACATCTTTGCAACGAAGCTACCTTCATTAATATTTTTTTGTTACTGTGTTTATGGCTTCTTCTTCTCATTTTGACTGTGACAAACAGAAATTAAGTTTTAATGAAACAGAAGCTACCGGAAGATTCTACTCATCATTGACAAAATATCTGCAATAAATAATATCTGAAATTAAAACATAACCACTAAACTCAAATTTTCAAGCTCATGGAAATTTCCACTTTTTATTTACAGATTTTTAAAAAATTATTGAAACTTAAATTTATTTCGTAATTTTTTTGTTCTTAATTTTTTTTTTACTTTGGTGAATCAAACTTATGTTAATTAATGGAACTAAACATTACTTTTAAGTTAGTTCACATGGTTGTTTCAGAATCGGGAGGCGTATGATGATTATAAGCATAAGCAGGTGGAGCTCCATTGAGGAATCTTAAACTTTCACGAGATGCTGACATTGTTGCACCTTTTCTTGGAACTTGAGGAATTGCTTGAGATTGCGACTGGTGAGAATACTTTTGATGTTGTTGTTGCTGTTGATTAAGTCCAGCAAAGAAATTTTGCTGTTGCTGGGTTTGGTTATTTCTTCCATTTGGATTTTGATTGTAGCTCAATGGACGAGCGCCATGAAAATTTGAATAACTTGATCGAACTGATGGTGGTCGATTAACTTGATAATATTCATCAACATCAGGAACATCAGTAAGATTTGGTGTTGAATGTTGATATGTTGGATTTATGTGACCCATATTTGTATCATCAATTGGACTTGGATGATGATGATGTTGATGATAAAGATTTGTACTGCTGTAAACTTGTGGTGATGGCGTTGAAGTTGTATTCCATGATGTTTGTTGAATAATTAATGGTGAACTTGCATTCATATTATAATAAATGGATCAGTTGGTGTATGACGATTAATATTTGATGTTAAAGCAGCATTTGAAGTTAATTGTTGTTGTGGTTCATTGATTTGTTTTTGAAAACTATTTAGAGCTGGTTGAGACTTTGATGGCATTAAATTTGATTGTTCTTTCTTTGGTATCCGTTGATGATGATACTCATTTTTGTTATCAACATAAACATTATTCAATGATTTTAAATTATTTTCTGTTAAATTTGAATTCGCACTGTGACGAAATGCTGGAAATGAATTTTGTTGATCGATTAATTTTGTCACTGGATTTTGATGAATTTTTCTTCGGGAACTTCTGCTTGTGGAACTACGATGTGTTCCTGATGAACCAGCACCACCACCATTAGCTGAACGTCGACTTTGTCTACTTGAAGTTCCACGTACTGAACGTCTTTTAACCTTTCGTGGTGTCATTGGTTTAGGACTCAATGATTCATCTCGATGATTGTTTGAATCCCCTCCATTGCTTCTTATCGCATCAACCGGAGCACCAAACTCAATTGTATACAATGAATGGCTCTTCTGTTTATTATTTCTCTTCACTAAATCATCGCCAGTCATGAAAATGTTTCAATGGAATATAAGTGAATGCGTATGAGGAGGATGACGATGAAAAAGGACGAAAAAGGTAAACAAAAAAAAAATTAATTTAATGTTGACATTAAAAAAAAAAAGTTTCATTGCGTGGGTTGAATGAGAAAGGTAAAATGTACATTAACGAGCATGAAGTGAATTAGTGAAGCGTAAAATATTTTTTTTCATGCAATTTTACTTATTTACTAAATTCTAACCTCAAAATGAAATCTAACCTCTAAATTAACATTTGAATGGATTTATTGTTATTGGAAATGTCATCTAATTAACGAAAGTGTTTAATAATTTACCATTCACCAGACCAGATTAGGTAGGTTTCCACTTTCGCCTTCATCACAATAATTAATTAAAAGGTGAAAAATTAATGAGGACGAAAAAGGAGGAAAATATTTCGTTTCAAATAAAAATTGATAAGAATGTAACAAACAAATCGTCGATAAACAAACAATTGCGGCAATTAATTTTAATCAGTAACGATTTAGCTTCTTTTCATATTCAGCTGGTGATGTTCTATTTGGTGGATATAAATCAGGATAAAAATCATGCTTTGACATTTCATATTTTGTACGATACGTATTAAGGACATAACTGTCTTTTTATGATCCTTCTGTCATTATGAAGCGAAAATAAATAAAAATTGCTGAAAAGTAATTGTTATCTTATGTGGGAGGATTCTCAAGTGACGGGGCAAGGATAATTAATTGATGTGAGTTCCTGGTTACTTTTCGTTGATTCATTGAATGAATTAATGTCAAGTCAGGATTTGTTTCGTCTTTTGTCTGTTTGTTAGTTTTATTAATGACTTCTTTTTCTTATTTATCGGAAAATGATTTTCCATCAAAAAAGATCTTCTTGAAGAAAGAAAATTCATTTTTCACATACACATTTTTCTTCTACATAATTTCATCGAATTTAATTTTCCTATAAATTTTCCATACACATGTGGACTAAAAATAATTAAATTAAATGTGTATCACATTCAGGAACTAATTGATGTCACTAATGGACTATCTACATTTCTCTAAAAAAAGGGGACCATCAATAAGTTCTGTTTTTGACAGGTAACAAATATTCCAATAACTACAAGAGAACAACAATCGCATGATTCTTATCAGTTAATAAATTTTCTTAATTAAATTAGTTATGAAAGTTAATGTTCACTATCGTGGCCTTTTGTTTTCGATGTCGAGATTTTTCCAATCAACGTCACAAATTGGCAATGGAGGAAAATTTAAATTAACAAAGAATTTCCGAAGGAAATTTCGTTAAAAGCTGACTCGCGTTTGATTAAATATTTTCTTGAATGAATTAGATTTTCTTTTAAGGCATTTACTCGGAAACAATCATGATTAAAAATGCATTTAACAAACAAGGTTTTTATCTTTCGATATTGATCCACATACGCGTTAATGATTTTCCAAACCGAAAAGGTTTCGCACAATATTCGATTCAAATTCTTAGGTCATGAAATGGACATCATGCAAATGACGCCTTCAAATGTCTGCTTTTACCAATTGATAACGATGAAGAAATAAATCTTTAAGAATGCTTGAGGAATTTAATTTATGCAACGTTCGGTTAAATTGAAATTGCGATGGAAGCCCCACAAATGTTGAAATTTTAATTCGAAATTAATTGCGCAACCAATAATGAATCAACAACAAATATTCGGAAGGAAAAATCTTGCTCATAAAACCCAGAAAAATAAAATTAAAGCGTGGATGGATGTGGTCAGTAAAAAAAAGGATGGAACCGAAATCAGAAGCTAGATTTAATAAGAAAATCTAATTTGTCGCTTTCCTGCGTTTTGCTATTGATGCTGATGTACTCAAATTGCAAACTTGGGTTCGAGTAAATTATAATCCATTTTGCCGATGAAAATGATTGAACCGTTGCCATGTAAATTGATTGAAAAGCTATAAAAAGAAACTTTTCCTTGTTGCATGAGCTTTAAAGCTTCTTTTTGCGCAATCGATTAATTCGAATATCAAAAATGTTTCATTATATTCATGTTAGTTGTTTTTTTTTATTGAATCGTTGGATCTTTGTAGTCCTGATAGTTGATCATATTATTGCAAAATGAACGAGGCCGTTGATGCTCATTTGAAGTTGTATCATTCGTATGACAACCAGATTGTCGTTTCAGTCGGTTAATAATTCTGTCTTCTGAACGTACGCGATACATCATATTCGGATTATGAAACATGTGCGGAGGAATTGCAGGTAATGGATTTGGACTTTGATGACATTCAGGAATAAACTGATTAATATTATAGCGACCCGGTGCAGGACGATCTCGAATCTGATCACAGAAATTGACATTAGTTAATTTTGAGCTTGAATGACTTTGTTCCAATTGATGATTCATTGGACAATTTGATGGTGACTGTTGCTGTTGTTGTGATTGTCTTCTTCTAGGCATGTGATTTAAATTTGGTGAACGATTAACATGTTGATGATAAGGAGGAGGTGATGATACATTATGTTGTGGAGGATATCGATTAAGATTATGTAAGGATCCATTGCTGCTATTATTACTTGTCGTTCTTGGTGGTGGACTTATTGCAATTGATTTCATTCGAAGCATATCTTCATCTTCATCAAGAATTAAATTATTGAGTGGATTTTGTTGAATTCCAAAATTTCGTCTAATTAATTGTTGTTGATTCATATTAATTGCCATTAGCTTGTTAGTTCCAATCGGTGAAGCAAGAGCTGTTGATATTGTTGATGATGATGGCATAAAATAACTTCGTTGGCTATTTGTTTCAACATCATCTTCTGGCACTTCCGTATATCGCATATCTGATCGATTTGGTCCAGAATGAACCATTGGCAATTGATGATTATAATTATGTTTCATCATTAATTGAGCACTTGCACTTTTACTGATCATTGGATTACTTAATTGGCGTTTATCACTTAATTGCTGATGATTGTTTATGATTTCAGTGTTCTGGTTAAGTGATTTCATGTATGCTGATGATAGTGAGTTAGTTAATGATTTATTAATTGATGATGATGTTATCACAACACCATTCAATTGATGATTAAAGTCCAACGATGGATCATTCTTTAATTTTTTGCTCAAATGAATCATTGATGAAGAATTTCCTGTTGCTGGAATGCTCGAATAGCTTACGTACATTGGATGGACAGATGTATGTTGTGGGCTCTTTGCATCGCATCCCATAAACTCAACTGGTTTCGCGTTTTATTAGAAATTATTATTTTTGTAGCAAGAAGCAGATAAAAAAAGAAAAAAAAGGAAAATTTGCATCAGTCTCAAGTTAAACATCATGTTTTGTTGTTGTGTGATTTGATTGTGTAAAATGTGTATGATTGATATATTCCTAGTCCTTTTTCCAGGAGCTGATATATGAATTATAATGAAGATGGACAAAATTATGTAAGAAAATAAATTTTATCTATGAAACAGACAAATTTGACAACGGACATTTACAACAACAATGAATGATGCAAAAAAAAAGAAACATTTGGGACAGAAAAACATCAGAAAGCTCTGCTGGAGGGTAGAAAAGCTTTCAACATTTTTTTTTTCTCTTTTTTGCCCTTTAAAAAATCAGATTTTTAATAAAATATAAAAAGGACATGAAATAGATTCCAGAATAATTCGAAGGACATTTTCCTTACGCTGCTATATCTATCTTATTGGCTCTTTTCTTTTTCTGTATGACATGACAGTATATCGGTTAACATCCTTATTTAAAATAGATTCCATTCTGCGTAATTTATCGCTAAATAATTTGTCGTTTGTTGTCACATTCTAATATTTGTTTTAGGGTAGAATTTTACGTAGTTTTCCATCTGAAACATTTTTTTTCCCCATTTTGCTTAAACATTTCCCCAGAAGAACAAATAAAAAGCTTCCTCTCTGTCTTGAAGCGGAATCGATGAGATTTGATGTTTATTTTGATGGACATTCTATCTACTAAATGTGGTTTCATCCTACAGCCAACAAAAAAAGTCCCCGAGTACCGATTATCGGATCAACATGAACATAAAAGTGGTTCACTTGATGGACAACATAAAATAATATTAGTTCCATCACCAAGGAAAAAAAGGCTACCAAAAGGAAGAAAAGTTTCTACAAAACACCCACACACTCACACTCACTCACTACATTAAATTATACTCATTTCATGTGTGATAAAATTGTTTTTTATGGAAATTAATACTTACAATCATCATCATCATCCCAAAGTAATTTGCCGATGCAACATGCACCAATTAAGCCTAGGAACTATAAAAATTTAGAAAATTAATTAAATTATCAAAAGATAATATTTTAATTAATAAAATATTTATTAAAAAAAACTTACCGCTAAAAAGCTTTGTACACTTGAATGAAATACTTCAACAATTGGATATTCAACAAAACATTCATCAACTTGTGATGGCCGAATTGGTCTAAATGGATCATCAATTGATGTCAAATTAATGGGATAAATTGGTTTACATCCATATCCATTTACTTCAAACCACGAAACACTTCCAGTTCCAAAATTCAGTAAATCACTTTCCTGGAAATAAAAATTATGAAAATTAAATTTACAAATTGCTGTCAAAAGTTTCATAAAAATATTATTTCGTAGAAGCTGCTCAACAGACATTTCCAGACATGCTTCATTATTATTAAGCCAAGTTAAAATTGTTCTAGCTGAAGGCCAGAACAAGCGAAATAAAAAAATTACGCGTCCCTCCGACAGCCTTCGAGTTATGACGAAATTTGCGTAAAGTAGAAACAACTTTGGTAGGAAAATCATGAAAATTTGTTATTTGATATCAAAAAAATTAACAAAATTCGTAAACAAATTTGAACTTTTTTTTTTTGTCTTGAGAGAGCTGAAAGAAAAACTTCAGATTGGATTCCGCTGGCAGATTTCCAAGTGGATCAAAATACCTTCACATAAAAAATTCCTCCGGCGATTTTACATTTATTTCATGAATGATATTTTTATTTAAATTTATGTTGTAGCCGGTGAAAGAAACATAGAATTTTATGTACCCGAATCACATTGTCGAAATTGTGCGACAGGCGACAATTGAGAAATAAAAAATTTATGAATTGACTAAAAAAAAGAGCAAACAAACAAACAGCGAAATATTTTTGAGATGAAAGTTATTGCAATTCATTTCTCAATTCAGTTCTTTAAATTTAGAATTTTGAATGTTTTATTGCTTTTACCAATAATTCATTTTAAAGATGACTTTCTCGAGAATTATTCTGATGACACTTCATTTCACTGCATGAGGTGCGAGCATGTGGAAATTTGTTATTTTTAGAGTGAAATGTGGAAAACTTTAATGTCGTTGTTCGGATGATGAAAATATTTTTTATTTTGATGGGTGAAAAGGTGAAAAATATTCAACGATTGAGTGAAAGCAACATCGACGTTAATTGTAAGCAGCTGGCGGAACAATTAATTGCACAATATGCTCAAGCCAAAAGGAAATAAGAAATTTTCCACATTTTTCTTCTCCATTCACGTGATTTTCCCGCTTTTCTTGTTATCACAAATTTTTCACGTTTATTTATTTTACGATTTTTTTTTTGTTCTCAACAAAAACGCTTCACTGCATAAATTATCCGAAGCTTCGATTGTAATTCCAATTCGTGCTTCATCGAACGATTTTTTACGCTCTGAATTAAAAATTAATCAGTTGATGCCAATAAATCATAATTTTATTATGTCAGTGCATCAATAACAGGCGAAAATTTTATAATTAAGATTTCAGTATTGATACTCACTCTATCGAAAATTCCAATATTTAGATAAAAACAGATGAGAAAAGCATTCCATACAATCCAAATGACATTCCATATCGAATACTGAAAGAAAGTTAATTAAATAAATTAGCATCAAATTAAAGCATTTCAACTTAAACGGTTTAATTTCCTTCATTTTCCTGACAACTGAGAATGTGTCCTGAAGGCGTAGTAACAATAACAATGAATAATTAATGATTAGAAAACATGAATCGGAAATTCAACTGCTGGAAAATGAAATTCAGTTTTTCCCAAAGGTTTGAGTTTTTTTTTTTTTTTCGTTTATTTACATTTCCAAATAAAAAAAAATGAAAATAATTTTCCGTTTATTTGTGAGAGTTTTCAGCGATTTTCAGCCTTCAAATATCCTTCAGCAGGAAAACAATAAAAAATTCAAATGATTTGAGGAAAACTGAAAATTTCTTTCATCATTTTTAATGATGTCAGCGACAACTGAACGACTGAAGGCCTCCAAAGAGATTCTCAATTTTCATGACATTTCTGTTCTTTTTATGACAATTTGTTTTTGAACTTCCGGCGTCAGAATGTCTTTTGCAAGCTCAACATGAAAGGAAAAGTTGGAAAATCGATAGACGAAATATTTCGGAAGCATTTTCTTTTTAAATTATGAATAAAGATTTCTAGAAGTTGAAAGATTGATTTAATTAATCAACAAAAGAGAAGGAAATTAGTATAATTAATCCCTGGAGTAAAGATAAAAAAAAGTAAATAAATTTGGTTCAAAAATTTATGCAAAAAAATATTTCTCATGTTGTGGCTTCAAATTGCGCAACAAAAAAATGTTTAATAAAACCGCACCTAAAATTCCATGAAAAATAAATATTTTTTTCGTTTGCTGCTATCTTTCAATTAGAGCATGTCCGATATAATTTATGCTGTGAATTAATTAGCGATGAAGTGTCGATAGAAATTGTTTTCATCTCAATTTTTGTTTTTAAGGTTATGTTCTTTTTGTGGTTTATTGTTGTATTCCTGAATTCCCGTTTCCAAATCGATCGATTTGCTCGCTGTCCGCAAACTTGAAGGCGCCAAGACATTCAATTATAGTTGTTTCATGTTCACATTGTTGTCATGTCCACACGTATAATAATATGTTGTTCCAAGGCAATAAAAATTATGTTTCGTTGTAATTTTAAATTCATTTCAATGTTTGATATGAAAATTCTTCTTTTGCGTTTTTCCATAATCGACATACATGTAACATCTAAACAAACAACATTAAAATTTAATCTTATCAAACATAAAAAGAAGAAAAATTCAACAAGTTTTTCCAGTTATGAATGAAAACCATTTCATTATTTGCATATATTTTTATTGATAAGATAATAAATGTTATCGTCATTGCATTGATAGCTCAAATAATCGTTTCAGATAACAGCGTATAAGTTTAACAATAAAAATGAAGGAAAATCAATGAAAATTAAATGTGAAAAGGAACTTACCGAAATTAAATATTTGGCATGAAATTGCCAAGCACCGAAAAAACCGAAAATGATGAAAATAATTTGAAAAAAATTGGCAAGAATCGGTGCCCACATGAAGCCAAGAAAATCAAAGATTTGTCGTTCAATGATCGTGAGCTGCAATAAAAAAAAAGTTGGAAAGAAAATTTTAGAAAGTTTTTCCACAAAACACGCAATTAAATATCTCTGGAAGTGAAATTCGATAAAAGCTTCAAGGTAAAGTTTTTCCTTCAATCGCACTGACAATCGAAGAATCCTTTACAAAGTAATTTGATCCACTCAATGTGACGTAAATTCTGTTCCATCTTCAACTCGATGAACAATCGATTGTGTGCTCAATGACAAAATAAACATTTTACTTTTATTAGAATTGTGTCAGAAGAAGAAAAAAAAACTTTTTGTTTCTTTTTATCGAAAAACATTTTCCGCAAGTGACAAAATATTTATTTTTGTGCTAAATAACAATTTGAGAGGAGAAAATTCACTAAGAAAGTACGTAAACAACCACCTGTTGCAATAATAAATCAATTATTCAATCGAAAGTAAACTTAATTCGCTTTTGATTTTCCACGATGAGCTGCTGCTTCTACTGATTGTTTGTTTGTAGATCGATTTACAAAATGTAAACATTTAAATCATCGATGAACGACGCCTCAAAACAGAATTTAATTCCATCTTATGCTTCAATAATTTGTAATTCAATAAGTATCTGCACACGCGAAAATTTCCTTATTCGTTGATTACGTTGAGCGTGAAATTGAAATGTGCGATACGGGAAATAGACAAAAGAACATGAATCATTCATTGGCTTCATAAAGTTTAGTTTTATTTATTGATAATATGTCATCGATTGAACGATAGTGGAAGCAAATTATATTCCCATGTGGAAAGTTTCGTTGCTGACATTTGCATTCAGTAATAGAAACATTAATTCACTACTAAACCAATGTTGAGAACATCTAACGAAAGAATCAATTCATGAAACTAAACACGCCATTAATGTGATGTTTACTTCTCTTCATCACTTGATTGATTAATCAATTTCAATTAAAGACATTAAACAAGTTTCTGATGAAATGAAAACGAAAAAAAAAATAAAAAGTGAAAATCACGCAAAAAGTTCGAGGGAAAATTTCTTTTATCAAATTTCCAATTGAGTTCATTCGAAAGAAAAAAAATGTGAAACTTAGAACAAGTTGAAACTGATTACAAGTGACACATTTTTGGTTGAATAAATTCGACTCGCGTGCCATTTTTGAGACCAAAAATTCAACGATAAAACTAATTAACATAACTTAACTATTTGTTTAACCCACACAATGAACTTAATTTTTTAGTCTTTCGATTTTGTTTATCAAACAACGAAATGCTGTTTTTACGTAAGTTTCGTATTTGGAACTTCGTGGAAATGTTTGTTGTGTAATTTAACTGAAAGTTTACCATGTGTCAAAAACAAACTTCGATTTGTCAACATTCAGAAACCTTCAGGGGAATCATGTCTGATATTAATTGCTCGTTTGCTGATGGTGAAAATTTCCAATTTTAGGTAAAAAATAAATAAAAGCAGAATGACACGGCAGGTGAAGGATCATTGTGAAGCCTTTCAAATTGCTCTAAACATGAATCCCCTTTTAGCTAACGGCTTTCTGCAAATGTTGTTGACACATTACGGAAAATATAAAGCAGCGAAAACAATTTTGAACCTTTCTAGATATGAACTTCGTTCCGCAAATTTTGCTATTCGAATGTTCATTTATTAGGCGCAATTTTGCTTTTCAACATTCTCAAAAAGAACAACAAATTTTAATTTACTGCAACGATGGTAACCGCACTCAAGCAGTAAACATGTAAACATACAGCAGCTGAAGGCGCGTAAAAAAAATCATGAAATTGCGAAATTAAATGTGTATTCGTTTCCGAACTGCCGAACAGTTAATTCTTATAACTGAACAGATTGCGAATGTGAAATTAGTTTATGCCTATGCTTGACTCTTGAGAGAGTAAATGAAACCACTGAAGACTTAATTTCAACCTCTAAACACGCTAATTGCATAAAATTAAAACCAGAGATATCGCTCGAAGTTCAGACAATAAAGCAAACGAAACGAAGCATAATTAGAAGCCAAATACGAAAGTGTATGCAAAATTCTTATTAATGAATTGACATATTTTTTCCCACGAGAAACTTGTTTGCACGAACATTACGAAAATAAATGCCATAATTATTTTAATTGTGTCTTTAATTGAGGCGTCACAACGGAGGTTCTTTTTATTCGATTTCATATATAAAAATTTTTTTTTTTTTTTTTTTGCAAGTCGGTGAATTTCATCTTTTTTTTTTTTTTGAGGTCAAAAACATTTTAATAAAATTTTAACAAATTTCTTATCAGCGAAATATTTAATTTGCGATGATTTATGATAATAATTTCATGTCATTAGTCTCTGGATGAGTTCAAATGTTGAGCTATGAATTTGAAATGATTTACTGTCAGTTAAGACTTCTTTAGAACACCTTCAAACTATTTACGGAAGATCAAATTCAATTAGTACTTAAGGCCTAAGGCATCAAAAATCGTTACAAGACGCTCGTAAAGAAATTTTGCTTCTGCCGTTAAATTTGATTCTCAAGATTTCGACATAAAGCCGATGCTTTTAACAGCTTTTAACGTATTTCACTCATCATAATGTTGGAAAGATTGTTTCGCCTCGTTTACCTGGCAACAATGCAAAGAGCGAGATCAAAGCAAAACGAAATTTTTTCAAGACATTATATACACTCTTAAAAAAGACTTTGTTTCATTGTAACTTAAGATTGTATGCTTATCTCAACGCGCTCGTGGGCATTCTCTCAGTCTTAGTTACGGATTTCTTGCATTCACATTCAATTGTTTCATCTAAATAAAAATAAAACGATTTTTTGAAGTGATTACACACTTACGGTTGTCATCAGTAACATCTTACACACACACATCTGACACCGACAAGCGTCAAGTGGACAGAAAAAAATTTTTGCGCATAAAATTAAATTGTCTCGTGTTCGTGCGGCTCGTTTGACTAATGAAAATTGAATTTGTCGTTCGCGAAAAATAAAAATTAGTCACTCACTCACTGAGTATATTTGAAATTAGCGAATGTATCACCCACCGTTCAATTGATGAGTGAAGTGAGGTTTGAGGAATACAAGTATCCAAAATGACCTTCGCTTTAATGATCAATAGCCTTCAGATGGTCTTCCTCGTGTATCGCTTCAGCAGCTTCATAAATTTTATGGCTTCTGAAATTAGTTTGTTTTCGATCTGCGTTCGACATGAAATATTTTTTTTATGTTTCATTCACTGATTATGTTTCTCCAATTAAAAGTTTTAATCTCTAGATAATGCGCAATGTTTTGATTGCTTTGTAAGCTTCTCTGCGTCATACATTTCGTGTAATCTGATTTAAGCTGAATGTCAAAACTTTATTATTTTAGGTTTCGATGAAACTTATTCTAGATAATGAACTTAAGGCAAATATTGAATTTCATGAAAAACATGAATTGTTTTCAATTGTGCAATATTTCTCAGTTATTAGTTTGTAAATTGAGATGTGTTAAGTGTCTCGCGAGCAATTCAATAAAGTTCAATCAATTAATTTTTTTTTTTCGTATTTCGTAGCTTGAAATTTCTTTGTCTGGAGGGAAACTTGGATTTATTTATTGCTACTGGATGCCATCAGCATGAGTTCATCCCATAATCATGCATGATTCATGAGTAAGATTCCTTTTTTAAGAACTTCTTTCCAATTAAACATTCCATGGTGCAAGCAATAAAATAAATTCTCATGAAGTTGCTTCGTTTTTTGTCCCTTTTCGACTGTTTTCGTTCCATTTAATTTATTTGTTCCATTTTATCGTATGTGTGTATGAGTGAATATCTTAAAGACACGCAGAAACACTTGAAACATTTTATTTAAAGACAACAATAAAACTTAGAAGTAAAAGAGAGAAACTTAGGAAAGGTCAATTTCGCTCAATGTTTTTTTGAAATTTCTTTTGATTCTGTGTTTGCGTCTTTAGTTTTGTTTGAATAACTGATCAACTCAATTTCTTGTGCATCTATCGATTGCGTTTGTTGTCGATAAATCTAGAGATGAGATTTTTCTATTTATAAAATGCTCAATTGATTTCAATGAAAAACACAATTTATGTCAGAAACAATTTAACCGAAATCGATTTTAAGCATCATAAAAAAAATCATTTGCCGGAAATTTAAATTAGAACAAAAAAAAAGTTTTTTAAAGAATCATTTTATGGCACAATTAAGGTCTTGATTTTATTTCTTAAGCTCTTCTTTATTTAGATTGTCGACCATGAAAGGTTTAAGCTTCGACAAACAATTCAATTGTTAGTGTCTCACGCTTTTTTATTCTGTTTCTTGAGTCTACCATCAAACATTGAACTTGACCATCTAATAATAGCTCAAGACGATGAAAATCATTCAAGCGAGCTTCCATCAAAAAAAAAAAAACTTTCACTGTTCACCCAAAAAGAAAACTCATTTCCTCACTCAAAAATCAAACGACTGGAACTAAATCGCTGGACTGCAAAAAAAAAACCTAAAATCAACAACAGAAGCCAAAAGATTCACCACAAAAATGCGACTTTTATACCTTCAAAGAATGTGTCAAGAAATTAAACTTTTTATGCAACTTGAAAATGTCTTGAAGGATGTTCAGAATTTTTTGCCAGCAACTTTATAATCGATCAACAGGAAGTTATGAAACAACAACAAGAATTCGCAATGTATGCGAAACATTCACACAAAGACATTTAAAAAGCAACTTAAGAAATGTTGATCAATGAAGTTGAGAAAAAATTTAAGCTGTTTTTCTTACCAATTGCAGTGAGCACACAAACAAAAGAAAACTTCTTCTGTTGCACATTCTTGCTGTTGACTCATAATCCCATTCCAGTAAATTGTGTGCTGAATAATTTCTTTCTGCTTTGATAAATCCAAACGACAAGAATATTTGATTCACTTTTAATTAACTTTCAGTGCTTGTGGTTGATTTCATTTCTTGCTCTTTTCATTTGTTTTCGATTCAGAAATTTTTAAATTATTTTTTGCTCTTAATATTTTTATTTTTTGATTAATTTTCAATCGATGTTTGCTATCAAATTGATTTTTATTTGCGCACAACACTAAACAACAATAAACTTCTTATTCCATTTCTTCTTATTCGTCTTACAACTTTCAAAAAATATTTTCGTGACCGCTCGACAAAGTTACGTCTTTTACCGCCAACAACTCGCGACACTCTGAGCAGCGAATGAGCGAATGGGAAAGGAACTTGACGAAAAAGTGTGAAGCGAGAAATAACAAAAAAAAAATTGAGAGAAGCAAAGAAAGTTGTAAACAAAAAAAAAAAAATATTGAGAATATGGTGAAAAAAAAAAAACCCAAAGTTGTGTTGTGGATAAACGAAAAACGTAACGTGGTGGTTCTTAAAATGAGTAAAAATAATACCTTTTTTATCATAAAGCGTTATCAATGTAATCTAAACTGGGCTGAGAATACAAATTTTTCAAAAGGCCAAACCATCGCAAATTCCTTTTTGAATTAACTAGTTCGAGCGCGTTAAGAATGGTGATTATTGTCCCGTAATAGGGAAACAATTCATGTAATATTTTTTTTTGCCTTTGTCATTTTTAATAGTTTAACGGTTTTAATATTTAAACCCATCGACATGGCGATTATTAAGCATCTGTTTTGATCTTGAGAACAAAAGTGAACTTATACGAAATAAACTTCTAAAATATATATTTCAAGGCTTTGCGCGTTTATTAAATAAATAATTTAACTATGCAAGAAGAACCATCACAGTGCTTAATTTAAGTGTTGCGTAATACGAACAACGTCAAATTGCAGCGAAAATCGAATAAATATAACATCATTTTAGTGTTTTGCGGTTTTTGCTTCGTTTTGTTTATTTTTTCCGTGCGCTTCTTTCCATTTTCTGTGCTGATTAGACATTTACACCAGCTCCAGCATGTCTACAGCGGACAAAATCAATTACCCAAGTCAAGTGAAACCAATCACAGAAGATCTCAGCGTCGAAGAGCTCATTAGAAGGCTTAAGGTAATATAAATAATGTTGCTTCCTGGAAGACCCTGCTATAATAAGCTTCATTTCCAGGCTCTGTCACTAACTTTACAAGCAATGGGACAGGATGATGATAACTTTGCAAAATATACTCCATTGGCAGTGCATCTCGTAAAAGATTATTTTTTGAGTCACGACTCTAAGGACGTTCAGCTGCTGGTTGCATGCTGCATAGCTGATATCCTTCGTGTCTTTGCACCTGAAGCTCCATACAAAGAACCCGAACAAATCAAGGTAGGTTGCTTCTAGTTTTCTTTGTGTTAGTTATTCATGTTGTCATCGATATCTTTTAGGATATTTTCGAATTCCTCATTCGCCAACTAAATGGACTGAAAGATCCCAAAGATCCAGCATTCAAGCGCTACTTCTATCTCCTGGAAAATCTCGCATACGTAAAGTCGTTTAATATGTGCTTTGAGCTTGTCGATAGTCAAGAGATTTTTTGCAATCTCTTTACTTTATTGTTTCGTATCGTGAATGATGAGCATAGTGCCAAAGTAAAGTCATTTATGCTAGAGATTCTCACGCCATTGTTATCGGAATCAGATTCCATTTCCAATGAGCTGCTGGATATAATTTTGAGTAACATTATTGAGCCAACGAAAACGCAGCGCAAGAATGCATACAATTTAGCTAAGGAGTTGATCGTTAAAACAACAGACTCAATGATGATGTATGTGCAGGCGTTTCTCAATGAAGCTCTGATGACTGAAAAGCCCGATAAAACATACAATAGCACAAAACGTATTTATGATCTTATTTACGAGCTCAACATCATCAGTCCAACATTACTTCTATCAGTGTTACCGCAACTCGAATGCAAAATCAAGTCAGCTCATGAAGGAGAACGTTTAAAGGCCGTCGCTCTATTGGCACGCATGTTCAGTGAAAGAGATTCGAAACTTGGAAAGCAGCACAGTGTTCTGTTGAACCATTTCCTTGGACGCTTTCTGGACATTGCTGCATCCATTCGCATAAAATGCGTTCAGAGCACAATGCACTTCCTTGTAAATCATCCACAGCTACGACCCGAAATAATAAATGTCCTAAACGGACGCCAACATGACTCTGATGAAAATGTACGCTATGAAGTTGTCAATTCGATTCAAGAAACAGCAAAACGCGATTACAAAATTGTTGCTGAATCAACAGAATTGCTGGCAATATTAAAAGAACGTTCACAGGATAAGAAATTTAAGATTCGTCGTGCTGCGCTTACCGGATTAGCACTGATATATCACGAACACATTAAGACAGTTCTTTGCAGTGGCGAAGAAGTTGATACATCTCCACTCGATACAGCTCATTGGATTCAAGTCAGAATTCTAAATGGCTACTATCGAGCGACACGAGAAGATCAGCAACTCATTGAGCGTCTTCTAATAACGCACATTGTGCCCTATACACTATCATCATGCGACAAAATGAAAGCTCTCTATAAGCTGATGGCAACGATCGATGATCATGCAATGAAAGCTTTCGTTGAACTTCAAAAGAACCAAATGAAAATGCGCAAGAATGTGATGGATTGGGTAAAACTACACAAGTGCCAAGAAACGCCAGAACTACAACAAGAATTAAACAAGAAACTGCAGGTGATATTGAAGTTGTTTTGCGATCCACTAAAGTCACAAGAATATCTTGTAAAGTTCTCAGCTCACATGCGCAAGGACAAAAAGGTTCTTGCCGATATGGAATTAATTCTGCGACGAAATGTTGAGAATAAAGCATGTGCTGAGGCAATGACGGCAATCTTGAAAAAACTCGGACATCCAATAATGACCAACACCTACTATAACACTATTAAAATTTTGTTAAGTCGCATCGCATCAGTCATGATTGATCGTGAAGGTCTCGAGCATTTGATTCAGTTAATTGAAGGACAATTGTCGCTTGCCGAAAAAGCTACAAAGGACCATGAAAGCGAAGATGGTGAAAGATTTGAAAATGTTTTGTTGGACAGTTTGAAATTACCACCTGAAGACACAAGCTCAAAAGGTCTCAATCTTCTGGCTGTGTTGATTTATCTCTTTCCTGCACATTTCCAAAACGAAAGTGTCATGCGTCCGATGATTGGATTGCTCAGCTTTGAGCTTGAATTTGTGGCGCCGAACATTTTTAAAGCCCTGACACATTTGGGACGTTTCCGGCCACTTATTGAATCACATCCTGAAGTGATTGAAGATCTGGCACCAATTTGTCGCGATTTCGCTACGAAAGGAACGCCAAAACAAGCGAAGCATTCAATTCGTTGCTTATTTGTCAATTCACAATTGCAGACAGCTGAGCGATTGAATGATAGCACTGAAACGCCAGCAAAGCGTGTCAAGAAACAAATTGATGAAATTTTTCAAGAAATTGTTGACATTACCAATAGAAATCTTCAGGCATCCTCAGAACATTATCGAACGGCAATTGTATCATTCGGTCACATTGCATACAATTTGCCGGAGCGCTTCAATATCACACTGAAAAATATTGTCTCACGAAAAATTGTAAAAGATTTGCTAATTGGAAATCTCCCAGAAAAACGTGACAATAAACCGGATGGTGACTGGTGCGATGAAGATGAGCTACCTGAAGAGATTTTATGTCGTGTTGAAGGTCTTAAAGCCATTGCTCGATGGTTGGTTGGCATGAAGGATAATGTGATGGCTGCACAGAAAACATTTAGAATGTTGAGTGCATTCATAAGTAAAACGGGTGACATTCTTGATCAAGGTCAACTAAGTGAAGCTGAAAAAGCTTGGCTTCGATTATCTGCTGGCACTGCGATGCTGAAGATCTGTGAACAAAAGGGCGTTGGAGATGAATACAATGCTGAACAATTCTTGACGCTTGCAACACTTATGGTAATTGTCTTCTTTTAAGTTTCTTCGGTTATAAATCTTATATTCCATTCCAGAGTGATCCGATTCTACAAGTTCGTGAACATTTTCTAAAGAAATTACATAAAGGATTATGCAAAGGAATCCCACACAAATGTTTACCACTCGATTTTATGGGAATTTATTCTTTGTGTGGACGTGAAGTTGACAGAAAGTGAGATTTTCGCGATTTTCTTCCTAATCCTGATGCAGGGACATTAATTGATTAATTTTCTCCAACAGATTGCGTGAACAAATGAAGGCGTGCTTTGAAATAGACGTCAATCACAGACGAGAATACGTTAAGACCTATTCAAATGGAGCTGGTAATGAGATGATGAACAATTGACGAATTTTTCTTATTAAATTTTCTCATTTTTAGTTGAAGGCGCTCTAAGTCAACTTTCCAACATTCTACCTGATTACATCCTGCCGTTTGCAATTGCCGTACTAGCAAACAGCAATCTTCTTACTGATTGCACTAATATCGGTGAATTGCAAATTGTCGAAAAGTGTCTGAACTTCGTCCTCGAACCGCTTATCAATAACAAGGACACATTTTGCTTCAGTCTTTATAAGAACATGATTGAACGTATGAAGCATTCAAAAAGTGCTTACCAAACACACAATGATAATATCAATAACGTGAGTTGTGTATTATGGTCAGAAATTATGTAATTAAATTGTTATTTTTTAAATTCTTTAGAGAATCTGGACACTTTGTGATTTGGCGATGCACATCATTCTAACAAAGCTGAAGAACGTCGACATGCGTGAATATTCCCTCGATCAAGTTGTCATTCCAGCGATGTACTTTCAGTTACAATCGGAGACGTTTGACAACACACGAAATTATTTATCACATGATTTTAAGCGACAAAGCAGAGTCGCTGCTGCACAGCCTGAAACAACACAACAAGCCTCTCAATCAAAACCAGGCCCAGCTCCCAAAGTTCTGACAAAGCGCGCTACAAATGTTGCACAGCAAATTCCAACGAAACGTGTGAAAAGTAATTAATCTTTATTAAATTTTTTTTGTAGATTTTTAAGGTTTTTTTTCTGAATTATTCGCTGCCGATACATTGACGGCATGGAACTACAACAAAACAATAAAAAGATGGCTTTTTCACTTGATTGCGATCGTGAAGCCGATCGAGAAAATCTCATAATTGTATTTAACTTATAATTTAAATCATTGTTACAAAAGAAAACAATTTTTCTTTTCCTTAACATGTACGAACTTTTTTCAGAAAACTTTTTTTGATCAAATAAAAAAAAAACAGTCAAACGACTTGCATTGAGAGGAAGTTAATTTTTATCAATGAGCATTTTCAAATATGAAGGATGGATGAGACTATGATTTAGTAGCAAATGAGATTAGCTCAAATCCGACGATTCCACCAGCAGGTACATGCACTTTGTGTTGGCAGGGTCACGAATTATACCCCGCACTTGAACTTGTGGACGATCATTTTCAGCATTTAACAGTGGATCAGCTGGCTGGAACACAGAACTTGGCGATGGACTCGATGCAGGACGCATCTGAACACGTGATGGCGTCGATTTTCGGCGCGACTCACTTGATGAATGTCCATAATGCGAAAATCGCGGATTATTTGACATGCTGAAATATTCCGAGTGTGAAGTGGCGGGCTGAAGCTGTGGAAGTGACACCTCGTTAATTTCATCAGGCACTGAATGTCTCATCGTATTGCTAGTATGGGACTTGTATTCATCAGTCGAAGTATAATCCACTGGTGCTGCTTCCTCGTCCGATCTGCGGACGAATATTTGGGAAACAAAAGAAATTTATCATGAAAATTGGGCAACTAACGTGTGGACCCAGGAAAGAAAACCTTTTTAACTTTCGTTTTGTATATTTTCGTTTGGGCTTTGAGGGTTCACTTGGAACAACAACATTGGTATTCTGGCGTTTGGTATATTTGCGCTTTGGCTTTTGAGGAATTCTTGACACGGGAACGATGAATTAAGGAAGCAAAACTCATTCTCAAATTATTCATCTTACCTATAAATTAAATTGTTATCTTCATAATTGTCCGATAAGCGCATCGTTAATCCATCATGTGTCTTCAGAAAATTTACACCTTCCACATTAGCCATATCGTGATTTGCTTGCTCAATGATGTCATCATCCATTTCGTCGTCAACTCCGTTCTGATTGGGACGAGAAACAATTGAGAAATGAAAGGATTTTTAATTTCATCAACGCCAGCTGCGATCAACAATTTACCAGTTCATTTTCGGTTCGCGCTTTAACGGACATCGATCCATAAATTTTAAGACGTTGCGAAAGTGTATAATCGTCATCGGGCATATGGGATAGTTTCTTTCCACGGCGACTGATTGTATAATTGGTGGGATCTTGTCCTTCTTTTCTGATCATTTCCGGTAAAATGCGTCTTCTGGCATTGATAAACCAATTGCATATTTGTAGATTCGAAAGACCAGTTTCGCGTGACAGCTGAACTTTCTCTTCTTCGGTGGGATAGGCATTGTAACGATGGTTGAAAAGCCAGTTTTTGAGAATATTCACCGACTTTTTTGGCAGATTTCCACGGCGTTTTCGAAGCAAATCGAGAGCACTCATATCGCCGCCATAATCAGAGGTACCGACAATTTCTTCCTTCATAATAACAACATCGTCATCATCATCATCTGCTGAATCTCCTGACAATACGATGGAGTTACTGAAGTCCCGAGCTAAAAATGGATAACATTTCATCCATTTTTAAATTCTTCAATCATGTTATTACTGTATTCAATAAAATGACAATCTCAAAATTCATACAAATATTGAGGAAGAAATAATTGAAGGTACATTATTCTTTGACATTATAGACAAAAATGCCAAAACATGTCATAGCTGTCCAGGGGCTTCAAAAAAATGTACAGTGAATAAGATCATAGAAAGCAACATAGACGATGCAATTGCAAAGCCCTGTCTTCAATTACACTTCAAAAAATGTCACTTCAATTTAGGAAGTAAACAAATAATACACATCGACTGATAATAAAGTATCGTCCTAAGGATGATGGTAATGCTCACCTGTTTGCTCCTGAAGGAATCTTAGACTATTTTTTTCATCTTTCGGCGCTATTTGACTCATATTAGCCATTTTCCTGGGACTTTTTTCATAAGATGGCACAGTCGATTAATGAGAATTATCCTTAGCTGGCCTGTAGTAGCAGTTTATACGCGAAATTCATACAAATAAGTTATGTTTAAGTTAATTAATTTATTTAGCTATTCTGTTTACATTTTTCGTACAGTTCGAGCTCTTCAATGTGAACGCAAGGGGGAGAATCAAAGTCGATTTCGATAAAGTCAACTGCAGCCAATCAAAACAATTTCCTTAAGAAATTTAACAAATCAAAGCTCAAGATGGATCTCTCTGTGAGTACAGTCAGTTAATAGACCCAAATAAGTTTCCCATGAACTCGATGTATAGTTGAATTGCGCACAATAACGCGAAATTAAGCAATTTCTTGTGTGATGATGTGGCTGATATTGTTTTTCAACTTTTAGGAGCTATCACTATACACCATCAAAGCTATGGTCATCCTAGACAACGATGGCAATCGAATGCTGGCTAAATACTATGATAAAAATATATTCCCAACAGTAAAGGAGCAAAAGGCGTACGAGAAAAATCTTTTCAACAAAACCCATCGTGCAAATGCCGAAATCATTATGCTGGATGGAGTTACTGTGGTTTACAAAAGCAATGTGGACCTCTTCTTCTACGTTATGGGCGGCAAAAATGAGAATGAACTCATTCTACTGTCAGTATTAAATTGTTTGTTTGATACCATTAGTCTAATTCTAAAGAAAAACGTCGAGAAAAGAGCAGTGATGGATAATCTTGATGTTGTGATGCTGGCCTTTGATGAGATATGTGATGGAGGGTAAGATATTCCTAAACGGTATATCCTTATCGGAATAACAATGTGAAATTTTAGAATTATTCTTGATGCTGATCCTGCGAGCGTTCAGAAGCGCGTTGATCTGCGCAACGATGAGCTGCCGATTGGCGAACAGACTGTAGCTCAGGTAACAAATGCTCTTCATGGATTATTTTGGTAGAAATTAACACATTAAAAATCATCACAACATGGACTAACACCCCCCGATAAAAAAGTCAAATTAACCCTTAAATTTCCTTTTTCTTGTAAGCGCACACTGCGGATGGTGATGAAAAATACCTAAGTAGTTTGATTCCATTATTATCATCACCATCCTATCATGTTGCACAATCACTGCGATTAGAATGTAGGTAGTTGCACAAATTTGCACGACCATTTATTGAGAATCCAAATTAAGATTTTTTTCGCAACGAAAAAAAAAAAATGTAACAAATAATTGAAATGAACAAAAGACAAATGTAAAAAAAAAAATTGTAGAAATAGGAAGGAAAAGGAAAATCTGATAAGAGAAAAGCATTTTTTTGATATGATCGAAATGTGGTTTTTTTATTTTTTATTTTTCACAAAATGAAACTGATTAAATTTATTTTATTTTCTAGGTGCTTCAAAGTGCCAAGGAACAGTTAAAATGGTCGATACTGAAGTAAATTTAATTCTTATTGGAAACTGCGAATCTTATATAACTCAAAAAATAAAGAAACATTTTAAATTGTCATTTTGAAATTCCTTGAGAAACTTTCCGTTTATATGTTGAAAATAAAATTTATGTCTCACAAATTTAAAGAAAAATATTTTTTTATTTTCATATCCAAAGTTGTGTTTAGAAATGTTAAAGGAAGTAAACATCACCGGCTTATTTAGGAGACATGCGCTGCAAATTCGATTCCCCTCATTTTGCAATTACCGCGTTTTTTCCCGCAAACATAAAAGAGGGTGGATTTATTCTTGTCACTGTGAAAAGTGAAATCATCCTCAAAGGACTGAAAAATAGTTGCATTGACTTAAAAATGTCATTAAAGGATAAAATTTGTATCATAACTGGCGCTGGATGTGGCTTAGGTCGAGCCTTCTGTGAGCAGCTTTTAAAAAGTGGAGCTTATGTGAGTTGAAATTGAAAGTGAAAAGTTCATTGATCGTCTGTCTACTAACTAAATCAAAACATGAACTTTAAGATTTCCATCTTTGACCTCGATTCCGATGCCGGCGAATTGTGTTGTGCAGAGTTGCAGCATCAATTTGGTAAAAATCGTGTGATTTTTTGTCATTGCGATGTCACCGACTACTCACAGTTTGAAGGTAACTCATTTTTTTATGTTGACTATCAATAAATAATATTTTTCTTGCAGAATCTTTTCACATGACAAAAGACACATTTGGAAGAATTGATGTTTTGATAAACAACGCTGAAATCATGAATGACAAGTTTTGGGAGCTCGAAACTGACGTTAACATGGTATGCATATTTAATTCACCAATTAGCAATTAATCGCGAAATTTCGCTTATAATTTATTTTAGAATGGAATAATTCGCGGTACATTGCTGGCGTATCAATTTATGTCGAAAGAGAAGGGCGCGGGTGGAACAATAATTAACATTGGGTCATCGTGCAGTGTCAAACCATTTCTATCAGCGCCAATCTACACTGCAACTAAACACGCGGTGTTGGGACTAACAAAGGCTTATGGGGTACGTCCTAGTCTCGGTCTGTGTTATCGAATGTTGATAAGATACTATGAAAATGAAATGCAAACGAGAATAGTTCCATTTTCAAAAACATTTCACTTAAAATCTCGGAAAGAATTTGTGATTGTATTTAAAACTGCAGTTTGCCAACTCGTTCAAAACAAGTATAGAGCTTTCGTAGTGTAGAGGTTATCACGCTTGCTTCACACGCAAGAGGTCCTGAGTTCGATCCTCAGCGAAAGCATTTTTTTTCTATTTCTTAATTTTTTTTTCTTGCAATTAATTTATTATCATTCTTAATTATTTAATTACAGGATCAATATCATTACAACTTAACAAAAATTCGCGTATTTGCCTATTGCGTAGGACCAACGGAATCCGATTCAGTCTCACAAAGTCGCCACAACAATAACACACCGAATCATGAGCGAGCCAGAAAAATTGATATGCAAGGCATTCGCTATCAAAAGTATGAAACAAACAAAGCAAAATGTCCGTTAATTTCAATGCCATTAAAAACTAATCGCATATGGTGATTGTGTCTCTTTGTGTACTTAGGTTAGATCACGTTGCAAAAGAGCTGATTCCATTGTTGTTACACGCATCATCGGGCAGCTTGTGGCTCGTTATGAATGATGAAAAGCCGAGAGAGTTGCCCTACTCAAGTGAAATTTTCTAAATTCCCCTACGGCAACAAGCTTTTGAGCAAACATCAATAATTTGTCGTCAACTTATGACACCTCCATTCGAGTGGTCGTGACATTTAAACTCGAAACAGTATGGATAGAAATA
Source organism: Propsilocerus akamusi (assembly GCA_018397935.1). Classification (NCBI taxonomy): domain Eukaryota; kingdom Metazoa; phylum Arthropoda; class Insecta; order Diptera; family Chironomidae; genus Propsilocerus; species Propsilocerus akamusi. The sequence continues at coordinate 18,906,379 of CM031468.1, read as the reverse complement.
TAATGTGATGCATAAACATAACATTTTTATGCTTAATCGATGGGTTTTTTTTTATTGTACTGCTTGTCCACCCCCGCAACTTCCATCATTTCCTTCTTCAATGTCAACATTTATAACCGAACTTTTGTAAAACAATTTTCAATTTAATTGAAAATAAAAAATAAACAACTTTATGTCATCCGAAAAGAGATGAAAAAAAAAAAGAAAGAAAATCAAAAACATGTGAATCAAATGGAATTCTATGAATCCATTTGCGGTTATTTTTATCGTAAGAATCGTTTTATTTGAGAAATGATTGTAAATGTATTACAGGTTTTAAGAGAAACGAGCACCCGTTGATAAATGATTCCGGCAATCGATCAAATGAATGGAATCTAACTTTTAAGAACATAAAAGAAGAAGCGACGAAAGTCCACGTGAAATATCTTATAGCATGACATTGGAAACCCATTGAAAATGTCTGCGCTTAAAAATAAAAGTAAAGACATCAAAAGCTCTTTGCCAGCGGACAAATGTAAGGAATATGAGGAAAAAAATATATATAAATAAACTTGAACGTGACCAAAATTGCTGATCGAATTCCGACTTAACTTAACGTGCAAACATTCTCTTTTCCGGGCTTTTGAGTCGTTCACTTGAGTCGGAATTGTGTGTTAGTTGAATGAGAAATATTTTGCCTCAAAATATTGTATACAATATCTGTGAATGGTCCATGTGATTGCATCTAAATGTCTAATGATAATAACTGTGAATCGAGCAGGGAAAATATAAATGTATAACGCGGTATGGGGAAAACATTTTCCACAATCGACCCTGGAGTTCGAATGGCAAAGAAGCTCTTTACGAAATGAAAAATATCTTCAACTTTTTACGTTTCGCTCATAAATATCAGAGGAAAGTTGTTATATGGAAAACAGCTCCTGGAGCCAGCAAGCAGCAGATTTGAATTTCTTTTTTTTTCTCATTTTCCTTACATCTATGATAAAACAACCGCATTTATGAGGCTTTCGATAGCATCGAATGTATGAATAAATATTGCTAATTTTCAGGAATTTCAAAGAATTTTCATACTAGAAAGGGTTTATTGGGCAACCATCGAATTCTACTGTTAAATTTAATGTGAGACTATGGAAACAATTGATTGGAAAATAATGATGGCGAAGGGATGAAAATGTGGACTGGCGGAAAACTAGAACACAAATTTTATTGTGCTTTTTATTATCAATATCATTTAAAGGCTCACCAGAAAAAAAATTAAGCGAAAAATAAAAATTTACGACACCATTTCCAGTCTACAATTTCGTCCTAAATCACTTTTCCCAAAAAGGATTTTTTCTCGTTTTTAACAGCTGTAAAAGCGACTCATTGACCCTTTTCCATTATATGTCCTTTACACTCGTTTTGCTTGTCCGAAAAGCTAAAAGTTACAACATTTTTTCATGCGCTTTACGCCCTTCTCATTAGCGAAATGCGCGGCAAAAGTGTTCATTATTGTTGGAAGGTCGAACAATGTGCATAAAGCAACGGACAAACATCGGATCATAATGTGTTGTGTTTTTAATTACAGAAATGAAGCCCTTTGCCGCATTTTATTGCCGTCAAATGGTCGTTTATTGATGATAGTCACGCTATTCGTAAATCCCTTAGAGAGGCTCATTTTGTTTCTGCTCTTTCTTCTTCTTTTGCCGCAACATAAAAGTGAACAGAATTTCGGACAAGAGTAATTACACATTTGATAATGATTACGATTGCCGACGATTTTTAGGGGAGAATGCGATTATATTGCTACTACGAAATCAAGCGATAAAGTATTATCAAAATAAATGGTTAAGTACAACGACGAGCATAAAGTTTTAGATGGATCTAAGCGATAAATTACTAATAGTTGAAGAAAGGGGAGTGTACGGTGATAATATCACATTTGGAATTATCTATGGGGGTGCTGCTCATTTAATTGTTATTTTTAGTTGATTTTGCGCTTGCTATTTATTGGGAAACATTCCTATACTAATATTAATATCAGAATTATGGGAAAGCTTTTTGGAGCTTACAGTTTATGGAATTTCAAGAATTAATCTAAAATTAAATAAACGAGAAATAATTTACCAAAAATTTCATTGCGAGTAGCTTTACGTTGTTATTTCGTTGTTATTAATTAATGATAATCATTTACCATAATCATAGACACAGATACGAAACTTGTTCATAAATGATGTCAGAATAATTTACGAAGGTAAATTTTTCATTAGTCGACGTCACTTGTACAAACATCAACCCTTAAATCCAGCTCACCAGTCGAAGCGAAAATTGCTCTCAAAATAATGAAAACTATATCAACGGTGTATTTGCCATTTAACAAAATTGTGTACTTGTAAAATGTAGGGAAAGGAAGGAAGCCGTCGCTCACATCAACAGTCTCAAAATGTCGTTTTAATTACATAAAAAAAGAAAGCACATCTTTAAAGTTTAAACCCCCTTCAATCACTTTCCCTCCCTCACGCTCTAGAGATGTTTCCTCATGATGAACAAGAAGTGCCTGGATGAAGATGCAAAGGAAAGGAATGGTAAATGATTTTTATGGCTCTTTAGCTATGAAGATTTCTCTTCTAATTTAATTAAATTTTTAATATGTTTGTAAGTTTTATTTATGATCTTGTTTAGACGTAAAGTTTTTTTCTTTCCGGGCACTGGTTTTAGCATACAAACCAACTTAAAGCTCAGCAATGCCACATCATTCTATATTCTGTCCATAAATAAATGGCCCTTCGAGTTATTCCATCCTCAAGATTGGATCTAGAGATGGCTACAATCATATTAAGTTTTCAATTTTCCACCCAGAAAAAAAAAATAAAGAGAATCTCAAACTACTTTTCACTGTCGTACAAATTTATATGTATTTTGGACCTTTTATTCAGGGTCAGCACAAAAATAGACCCCCTCACCCGCCTTCCTGCCACCAACAAAACCCGAAGACGTTTGATATTTACGACATTTGAGAAATTATGTATCAAAAGACCATTTATGGGTTGAAAACTCGTAAAATCTCCATGCACATACACACACACACCCAAAATCAGCTTTCGCTATGACAGGAATATCTTCATTTTCTCGATGACGCTTTCAAGTGTTTAAAGTGTTGCTCTCTAGTGCTCAAGAACACTTGACTTGGCTCAAATCCTTCCTTTACGCCTCTCTCAACAAAATGAAACATCCGTTCCCTCAAACATTTACTTTTCATTAATTCAAACAATATGTTTTAGTCAATGGATGCCATTAAGTTATATCATGTCGTTTAAATTGCGTTCGTTGGCATCGTCGTCATCATCAACGAGATAAATGTAAGAAAGTCTAAATTACAAGAAAATTTATTTTTCATTTATTTCTTTAGCTACAGCTACATAGTTTGGGTGTTCTTAACAAGTAAAATTGTAATTATCATTCCAAAATCCTCCTTTCGTCAGCCACCTTCTTATATTGTCACATTTTATCACTAATATAAAGGAAGAACGAAGAGTTCTTCTTGATCCTGATTCAAATAAACATTTACATAATAATTATTAAACGCTAAAATTGCTTAAGTGAAATGATTGTGCTGAGAGAGAGAGAGAGAGAAAAGGAGAGGAGTAAATTTAATTAAACTTCATGTGTACCATAAACAATGTAATCTCTTCATTTTCAGATAAATATATTGGTGTGAAGTGTTTCTACAGAGCGGTATAAGCTTAAGCTTTGTGTCAATTGAATATATCATTCCAATATAAATAACGCAACACAGGCGACAACATGTCTAAACTCGTCTTCCTATCTGATGTATTTATGATGGAATTAAGCTCTCATTGCTATTGCTGCTGATTTTTGGCACAAAAATGGGGGAAAAAAAAACTTGTGTGTTGAGTAATTGGAAAATATGTTGTTGCGTTTGCGTTATCGTTCCATTTTCGGTTTGTTTTTCAATTGTTTTTTTTTATGGACTGTTAGAGGATTAAGGAAGTCGAGGAATGACAGAAAGAGAGCTTTGCGGTTAGGTTTTGAAGCGACCGAATATAAATTTTTCCATTGAAAAATCATCGATTGATGTTGCATGATGAAAAGTCGATTCAAAGTTATCCAGCTTAATGTTTCCTGTGGAAAAAAAAAATCTTTGAATTGTTTAAGAAAACAAAAACAGCAATCAGTAGCAGTTAGTAGCGAAAACAATGGCTTAACTTCACTATTCACTGTATAATGAAAACTGTTCATACATCAACGTGGTAGCTGCTTTGTAACCCGCAACATTCATAAATCATTGCAAAAACCATTCAAATTGTAAATTATTAATTACCAGCTCTCTTGGTTTAATGTTATTATACATAACATCCATGAACTTGAATTGTGCCTGGATGTGTCTTATTTATTTCTACCCATTGTGTCGTCATCATTAGGCGTAAATTCAGAGTCAGCATAATAAAAAAGATCCGAAGCCGATTCAACAATGTAACCAGATTTTGATGTTTAATTTTTACGTGTTTCAAATCTACACAAAACTTTTATGTTTTTTTATGAACTTGCAAAAAAGAGATTTTCGAGTTGATTACAAGCTGTCAAGAGTTTGTGTTTGCTCTCCTTTTTTCTCTCTCTCTCTCTCTCACACACATATTTACTTCACACATCTCCCTCTCACCAAAGTTTTTTTTTTGCACAATATTTCCCAGCAAATATAAATGATTTTGTAACTTAAATCATTTGACGTATTTTGCTTATCGACACTGTCTGAGCTTTAAGAGAGCTTGACTCTCAATGGGGCCAGACAGAGCAAACAACAGAGAATTTTTCAAAAGAAGAAGAAAAAAAGAGGTAAACTACAACAGAAAAGCATGCCGAACATAAAACAACAACAAACAACTCGTAAGCAGCAGCCAGTGTAAGCTTTTTTTGCGAAGGGTAAAAGCACATTTTGTTTATATCTCTTCCATTCAGTTTTCAGTTGGTGTTTACTTCTCGTGCGATTCAGTCGAGTTTGACGGGAGCGAACGGAACAAATAAAATAAATACGAATCGAATCGAATTGAATTGAAAGAGGAAGAAAAGTATCATCCGGAGGACGATAATATTTCTTAATAAAATACCAATAAATATCTTAGCAAGAGACAATTTATTGTTAGTCAATAAAAAAAAAGTAATTTGCCCCCCGAAAAACGAAAGACATTGGAGTGTTATTTGTTTGGCGTTTTGTTCGTTGAGAAATTTAATGAAAAATAACAACATCGAAAAATCTTACAAAACTTATTGTGATAAAACAGGAAAAAAAAGTTCTTGTTTTTGTGGATTTAATTCTTAAAAAAAAAAACGCATCGGCGTAAAGTGATAACGAAGAAAATTTATTCCGCCTGCCGCTTATTGGATTGCAATAAAATTCCCATAACACGAAAAAGACGCCGAACCGAGATTTATTTTTATCGCTCAATTGGATTATTTTTGTTGCTGATATTTTCTGTTCTTTTTTTTTTTTGTTAATCTCAAAAGTGAAACTGTAAGCACAAAAATCATTTTGCAATTTAAATACAATTTTTATTGTCGCACTGGATCAATTTTATTTGTCGTCGATTGTCGATTTATTGCCGACATGAAAATAGCGCAAATGAAATATTAATAAAACAATCGGAACGTGTAAAATTAAAATTTACGTGGTGCATATGATTTCCATCAATGATTGACAACATTTTTCTCGCGCCGATGCCTGCAATTGAGTGTCGAATAGCATAAATGATGAACGTATAATTGTTGATGATGTTAATGAAATTATGATGCATGGTCGTACTCATGAATAAAAAATTCGTTTTATCGAACTTCAACTTTTGCATTGTTGGATGTTTAATCTATTATTCAGTTGAGATTTAATTGCAGTTGAAATATCTATGCAACCATTAAATTGGGCTTTTAATCAGCCCAACGCCACATCAACGTTCAAAAATCACTTTTAATTGTGCTCTGTTGAATTGTTTCGATAATGCGCAAAATATTATAATTAATGGATTTTTATACATAATTAAAGTTTGTCGGCTAGCATGCAATATGTGGCGCAATATGTTAAAGTCACGAAAATTGCAACTTTAAATGGAATCAAAACGAGACTTAAACAATAAACGATTTTGATGTGAAAATTTCTTGAAACTTTTGTTCAGCTGTCCCCGAAAAACAAAAAAAAATAATTACAGAATTCACTTTATTCGATTGTTCACAAAACTGTGCAAACCTTTTTTTGGGGGGGAAAGGGAGAGAGAGAGAGAGCTGGGTCAATTTATAGAAGAAAATTTATGAACCACAGTCACAGAAGGAAGAAAACAAAAAAGAGTTGAATTGAAATTAATTTTGATGGTCATACATTTTGACAAGCGATCTTTCAATCAGATACACATCTGGACATGTATTTAGTTCTTGAAATATTTGACGAAACACGGAATAATTACTTAGAAAAATAGAAGTCAAATAACAAAATATAAGAGAAATATTTAAATGTTTAAAGCTCCATTCGAGTTAATTTCATTTATAATTTTTTTTTATTGTTGCTTAACATTCTCAGTGCTTCTTTTTCGTTTATATCGAGTGTATGACATCGAGCGAGTGAGCGTGGTTAAAGCAAACTGACAGGTTGTTAAGCAACGACTGACCTTGAGTGAGTTCAAAAAAGTTGTTGTATCATTCTAATCGTTTGCAAATCGATGTACGTTTATTTAAGCAAGAAATAAAAAAAATACATTTCGCAGCCTAAATCCCGCTTAAAGATCCCATTAATGGATTCTCCATCACCAATAGCAAACACTTACAATCGTTATAAAGAACTTTTCTTATTCAAGGAAGGATTCCGTGCCTGTATCATGATTGGGATGAATTTGCATAATTTACCACAAATAATAATCCACAGCCAACCGCCACTTCTCCTTAATCCGTTCACAAAATACATGACTGACATCTAATTTTATTCAAGTGGCTCTGTCTTAACGCTTCCAACTGCTGGATGAAATAACCTGTGCTTGTTATTAAGAGACACAAAAAAAAAACTCGATCCACATCAGCGTTGATTTTAGTTCATTGAACTCGTAAAAGTTCTCGAAACCTGAAAACGAATTCCACACACAGCCATTTCGCTCACGTCAGCTAACGGTAAAATGACTTATCAATTAATTATTCCCTCTGCCAAAAAAAGCAAGCTCTTCAGAAGTTCTTCATGCCATTCACTAAAATGACGAAGGCGGGCGCACAACAAATGAACTTACCAGTCATTATCCTTTCGTTCTGTTACAAAGGAATTTCACACTTTGAAGAATTTCTCCCCTCATCAGCTGGAAAAACGTTGAGCATGAAAAACTAATAACTAGCAGAACTCTTAATCACTCTCTGACACATCCTGCAATCAAATTAAAGTGCCATCATCTGAAAAGGGTTCTTTCATGATATCATAGCTTGATTTCGTACTGACGATTATAAACATGTCAGCATCCCTTTTCCCAAAATTATCTGATGGTTTTCAATATTGTTTAAAATTAATTGTTTTAACAGTTTTAAATTAATTATCAGAGGCATTGATTATCCAATTTAAGAAACTAATATTAAGGATGAGGAGAAAATGATGATAATTACAAAACCTCCCCGTCGTACTTTCATAGCGTTCAAAGTTATTACAATTTCCTCCCCTTGAAAACTCATTCATGGAATCTTCGAGAAATATTTCACAATAAACAAAAAAAAAATTAAATTGGAAAACTCTATAGAACACTAAAGCACAATAAAGAAGTAAGAGGGAAAGCAACAGGAATAATAAAGGAGCTAAAATAGGGAAACGAATTAAAATCTGTTCTCGTTTCCATTACATCGAAAACAGCCATAACGATATGTTTGTATGATGCTTACAATATTTTGCACACTCATTCACATCCTTTCTCCACTTCTCGCGTCCTTCCTTATCAAATGGGAAATAATAATTTAAATATGAAGACATTCATTTGCTTTTTTTCCCTTATTCATTATGTCTTTTTTTCACCATGTGTTTGAGAGAGCAGATAAAAAACTGCTCAACGTGTTTACGAGATTCATCCAGCCATAATCGGGAATTGTGGTTCGCTTTGACAAAGTTTATCATGCATGATACGAGTTCAAAAAGGCAAACTTTCGACATCCTTTACGATTATCACAATCCTTTATTTTCTGTGCAAAGCCCAAACACTCTCCTCGATGAGATTGTGATATTTTTAGATTTAGATACACACATATCAAATGGTTGCTTCTTTTGCCCTCTCTCACAGCTTAAACGGTGCGCACATAAATTTATTGCTTTTAATAACAATTTCCTTAAACGCTCTGGCTTTAACTGTGGAGCTGCTACTACGGTTATTTGTGATGGAAATCATCAAAGGATCATTGAAAATCCTGAATGGTAATAGGATTCAAAAATATACGACCGCATGCAAATATTCTGTTCTGACACTTTGTGGCGGAGAAATGTTTCGATGACGATGATGTTTGTTTGTTATATGTTTGGCTTGTTGTAGGGTGCTAAAGAATATCGATACACAGCTTAAAAACATGATAAAGAAATCTGCAATAATGCTCATTTTTACTGGCTTTACAACGACGTACAATTTTTAACCTCAAATTTAACCTCACATGCAGTTTATGAGAAAAGTTGTTCATTTCTGCCTGCTTTTTAAGCGACTGTGGAAATGGAGGGCAAAAAAAGGAAATTAATATTTTATGAAAATTGCTTCCGACTTGGAATTTTTTTAAAGCGAAAATTTGTTATTTCGACTGCGCCACCAGCAATTCCTTTTAGGGAATATTTATGTATTCGGTCCTGAGGAAAAACTTTAAATGTTGCCGGGAATTTTTTAAATATTTTAAGAAGCAATGAAAATTTAATCGCAAGTTGCAATACGTAATTTATAGATGCTTAATTTTTCTACGTGGCATGTAGACATGGTAAGGGTTCAGACCCCAATTCATGAATTTCAATTAAACACGGTGAAAAGAAGTACCAAAGTTTACGGAATGTCAAGGGCAAATAGGAAAAATTTAAAAAGTAATAACATTACGATGTCAGCAGGTCCTTTATTCAGCGAGGTTTGGATCGATGTTTCATTTTCAAAATAACATAAAAAAATGTTTCCTCTGCGTCAGCACATTTGAGAACATTTATTTTTGTTTTTAAAGTTGCAGTAATAAAAATTTAATTTTCGATGACATTTTTATGAACATCATCAGCTTCACCAATCGAGCCAGACTAATCTAAATGCAAAAAAGCACAAAATTTAATTTTGTCGATTATAAAAACATATAAACGAGTTTTTTGGTTTGTTTTGAGTCGTTCGAAAAAAAAAAATCAAAATCTTCACTCGCAATTTTGACTGTCGATGGCTTCTTGCCAATATCAATAGCATTCAGCAGTTTCAGTGTTATAACAAAATAAACGAATGGAAAATAACACAAATTCAATGCCAATGATCTCTAAATTGATGAATATTTATAAGTTATTTTCTCGTGCGTAATATTTGTATATGTGTGTGTATTCGTGAGTGTCTCCCTTGTCTTTTACATTTGATATGGTAGATGGAATTTTTACGTGCTTTTATCCCTTCCTGATTGGTATCAGGTTTTCTGAGATGCCTTTTAGCACCTGCTCTTTATTTGATTTAGCATTCAATTGCGTCCTAAGTGGTAAGAACAAATTCAATGCTGCCAAAAGTGATTTACAAAGCAAATAATTTACGCGATAAATATAAAATAAAGAAAATGCGTAAAAAGCTTTTTCGCTCGTGTACAAACTTCCTTCATTGATACTTTTTAACATGATTTGAAATTTAAACAACAATTTTAACGAGTGCCTTCGTTTAAATAAAGATGAGACCTTCCGCATGATCATTGATCTCGCTTCATCAATTAGCGATGTAACGACTTCCAGTTTCTTTTGCGTTGTCTTCTATCGAATGTAATGTAACAAACTATAAAAATATTTGTTGCTATTCACTTAATGAATATTCTAGCGAATGTTAAAAATGCATAAAATAATTCACGATTTAACGTTGCATAATTCAAGTTGTTAAAGCGTTATGTCATTGGATCACCTGTTTTGCCATAAAATATAAATAATCAATTGAAACCTTTTTTCTGAAATAAATATAGAAAAAATCATCTTGTAGCTAATCGACAATGTAAATAAAAATGACCTTCAATTCTTACTCGAGATTGACTTTTTTTTTTTATTCATATTTGGTATCGACAAAAATCATATGATCGCATGCCGAATGGAACAACCGTGAGTTAGTTAAACATATACATGTAGGTGACTCACGAAGTTATTTATTCAATTAACGATCTATTGGAAGTTCATTGATCAAATAGCTGAACTTAATAAACATCGGAAAGTGTTGATTATCACACCCTTCATCTTAGGAGGGGATTTCTTCATTATACATAATTGCACAATGTGTTTTTTTCTTTATCTTGGCACACAACAATATTGCACAACATTCAGACGATAGAACATGCGGAATATATCTAATTGGCACTAATTAATAACAAAGCCAATCTATATTACAGCACTTTTCATGTCACCTGCATTTATATCAAAACGTGATAAGAATAAAGCATAACTGAGAATCAGGGAGTGTTTTGAATGAAGATGAAAGATGAGCGTTAATAACAAAATGTCATCAACTTTTCTCAAGTGTTGTGATGAAAAACGACAAATGCAATAATTTTTTTTTTTCTTCGAACGTTTTAAATGTTTTTCTCTTTTGCGGTTTTGAACATTTTTTGCAATCGAAAGAAAAAAAAAGCGGACAAATAACCATTAAAGCAGAATCGGTGTCATTGTCAAATGCTCAGCCAAGATGCACAATTTCAAATCCTCTCAGTTCCAATGATAGCTGTCGATGAAATGATATTGAAAATGGCAAAAGTGTTTATGACAAATGCAAAGCACTATTAAGCGCTTTATTATTATTTTTTTTTGTTTTGTTTCCATTTGAGTAAACTTCTTGTTGAGCAATAGCAATTATCGTCAGTTTCTCTCTGTAATCGGCATAAGATTGATAGTTGCAGAAAACCACAATATGGAAAATAAATGTAAGCTTGAGTTGTTTGTGCAAAATGAAATTGAATTTAAGTGAAAATTGTCACAATATTAATTTGATTTAACAAAACGTGCCGAAAGGAAATTTGCTCAAAACAACGTTAAATTGAGAATGTTTTGTATAGCTCAAATTGAATGAAAATTCTCATTAATGAGATATTCAAATAATATTAAGATATTAAATGCGCTTCAAATATAAAACAAGATATTCGTGAACATCATTAAAGTCTTTTGGGATAGACTGAAAACTTGATTTGCACCCATTCAAAGGACATTCACCTGCGCACACTTTAAAATCGAATATATCTGTATATTTATGATAATTATAGAAAAGACGTTCTTTGTTGACAATCTAAAGCGAAAAATATAAGTAAAACGTGCGCCGGGCAGAATTCTAACCAGTTCTTTCAAAGTCCACTGCAAAGAAACTTCACAAAGGCGTGTGCAAGATTTTGTGTTAAATTTAGCTTTAATAATTTTCCTTCCCTTTGAAACCAAAAAAAAAAAAAATCACAAATCGAATATTTGTATCTCATTAAATTACAGTTGTCCACAATATTCTTGTTGTTTTCGCTGAAACCATGGAAATTTCCAAAACAAACAAATCCAAAACAAACTGCGGCCTTTTTCGTGTTTTTTTATATTTCTTTAGACTGAGGTGAAGCGCTGTAGTGAAAAGTTTCACAGCAGCTCCTAACGAAACAGAATTTGCGGTTTTACTTTAATTAATTGTGAGTGACTTGTGATTTTGTCTGTGGAACCTTTTGTGAAGTTAAACCTTCACGACAACACTATGTAGCACAATATTTAGCAAAACATTCTCGAGCCTTCAGAATTTTAAAATCGCTCGAAAAAAAATATTTTAAGAAGAAAAAATTTAGTTCAAGTACAAGCTTACGAGCACTGGAGGCTTTATGAAAGCTCGAATATTTGTGCAATCGTTTGCAATCTGATAAGCTTCATCGACTATTTCGAGCAACGATTTTTTTTTTGTGAACCGTTTTCATATTCCAATAATAATCGCGATAATCGATCTGACATGAAAATTTGAATATTTGGTGTTTGCCGATTTGCATAATCATTTACACTTCGCTGTAAATTCCATATTCAGAAAATGTCTGATGATTATATCTGCGAGAATCTCGACTTATGATGATTTCTAAGCTCGTATTAGCATCAAACACGAATGCATTGCTATGCATACATTTCCATCTCTAATGTCTTTATCATTTCTGTGAATATAGCTGGCAATAAATAAAATCGTCATTGAGCTATGCGATTCAGAATAGATGGAATCGACGATAATTTAACACTGATTGGATTTTGCAATTGAGATGTTTGATAGAAATTTATTCAAAAAAAAATAATTGTTGCAAAAATCGCCATGAAAAATATTTCACATGACGCTTGTGATGGCAAATTAATTAGGATAAAATTGTTAATTAAATAAACAATCTTCTTTTAATTGATTAGCACTGCAATAACCAAAAAAAAATTCAAATCCTTCAAATTTCTTACGAGTTTTTGAGCAGTTTATTTTTCGATTGCGCAATGTGAACTTAATTGTCAAAGTTAATTAATTATTATATGCGAGACGCTAAATTGCCCACACCGCTTCGACCTGATCAGAATATTAAGCGAAAATAGCTTTTTTTTGTGCGGTTTTAATAATATTTCGTTTTAATTTCAATTTTCTTATTCGGTAAACACAAAAAAAAAGTTCAATTGACGACATTGACACTGTTTTCGTGTTCGGCATAATTCTTTTTTCTGTGCTCAAAGTGCTTTATGGATTTTTGTGTGCCTTAGCAGCATAACTTATTCAAAACGCTTCTCATTATTATTTTTCATGTTGAAATTCGTCATACAGAATTTTATTTTACCGTTCTATTTATAAGGCATTGAAATTCGATAATTATTTAACCATCATCGTCATCATCATCGTCACCAACCTGAAATCTCATAAAAATATATAAAAACAAACAACAGCTGATTGAAATAAACTTCAAGGCTTTGAATCACAACTTAAGTTGTTGAGATTATGCCAAAAAAAAGAAGAAAACAAAACAAAAAGCCTTCGTTTACGGTAGTAACCAATGACAGCTGCTTGTGGGATGTTTTGAGATAGAATATTACGACAACTAACCGATTGTCCCTAATGCACACGCCAACGATTGCAAGAAAATATAATTTTTTTTATTGCGATGCCATTTCCATTTCACTCTCGTTTACTTATATCGCCTGCAACAGATTGAATACCTGTTGAACCTGTTGCTGCCTCTCGCTTGACATTGACATTCAAATATGAATAAGCAAAACAAATCTGTATCTGAAGTGATTTAATAAAGATAATATTTTTTCCCGATGATACCTTGAGTGGCCTTCAAACCTTGATAGGTTCCTTAAATGAGTGAATATATATTTCGTTATACTGTCAAGGGTTTGTAGCTCCGTAACTATTGATCCATGGCTAAACGCAAACGTATCATAAATAATTAAAATCGATAAATCCCATCAACGTTCTGCCATAACAATAGAAAGATAATACTCGAGAGATGAGTAGCTGGTCTCGCATGCAACAAAAGGTCTCCCCAATACCCAATAACTAATCTGTTCCTCATTCTACTGTGTTCCGTGTTTTGTTTGCATAATGATTTATGGGGCCCATAAGCAGATTTGAACTTCATCGGTCAGATGTTTCATAAAAAAAAGAAACACAATAATTGGCCTTGGATCGAGACCAATGGAAAAATCTTTTTTCTAAAAAATATATATAACGAGCAAAGCATGTGTTGAGTTGAGATTTATTTAATTGAGCACTTTTTGAAACAAAGAAGAAATTACGTAATTGTGGTGCATGCAAAGTGATTTGTTATATGTGGGCCGAACACGTGAATCATATATCTGCATACTGATTGCTTGTTTTATTGTGCTTGGGAAAAAAACATTTTTTTATTGCGACAGTAACCGAAGCGATTGTTATAGAATTTTTTATTATTATTTAATATTCTACACGATGCCTCTAGGAAGTGCTGGCAAATGAATGAGACTCTGAAGAAAGAACATAAACATGATGATTAAATCCATTTCGGCGACATAATCCCGAATATATAGTCTCGACCAACGAGACCTTCAAAAAATTTTCTCCTTTTTTTTTATTGGCCGCTGGAGTGATATAAATAATCAAGTAAAACCAATATTTGGCTGGTTCGTGCTTGATAATCGCTCTCTTTTGAGAGGCTTTTTTTGTGAAGCCGCATTCTATCGGCAATTACATTTTGCGGTTCAATATTTTTCGATAAATTAAGTCGCATGAGATCGATAACCACACAAATACAAGTCCATCGATTGGTCATCGATAGTCCAACAGAACAATAAAAATCTCAAAATAATGAGCAAATAGTTGAATTTATGATAGTGAACGAATATGCATGACAATTGTATGTAGCAAATGGACTATCGAGTCCGGATCTCTAATCCATCGACTTAGGATCCGGAATTATTTCTACACAATGATTGAATCTTTGAAAAGGAATCATGAATAAATAGAAAAAAAAAATACGCAATAAAAATTGTTTCGTGCTACGAGATTATGTTGCTTTGATAAGAGAAACTTTTATAAGATGCCAATATATATTGCGTACACAGAAAGATACACAAAACAACAAAACTATTTCAATTCCAAATAATACGCAATATTCAGTAATTATGTGTGCTCATGTTGTTGGAAGGGAAGAAAGACTCCTTTCACTTGACTCCTTATTATGCGACTTCTTAATCTTTTCGAGAAGACTTTTGACCCTTCAAGCTATATTTTCTTTTTTTTTGTTGCTCTCCCTCCCCCACTCAATCGTCGATAAACAAACTTTTCTTTTGCGTAACAAAAGATGAAAAAGAATGAAATTTTCTCAATGAAAAGAAAGAAAAAAAAGGATAGAAAAACGACACAAAATTGGGAACCTTATTAGAAGATCGTCCCGCAATTTATGCTGAACGTCCTTTTTGTGTGTGTTTATTGTTCAACCCGAAGAAAATTGAAATTTAAATATAAAAAAACTCTTTTCTCTCTTTATTTTTCATTCGCATGTAAATATATTTGTTAAACAATTTGCACCAGATACAATGAAAGGCAAAAAGCTCCCCAAACGCACATGTGAATGGTAAAAATTTGTGATACTCACAAAGAAAAGTTTCCACTAGAAATCTAATCATTTGTCGGCTCTTTTTTTCTGATATCGGTCAAAGGCCAAAACTGTTTCTTCTTCCAATGTTGGTTTTCGATTATGGATCTCTGTGCCTCGTTATCCTTTTGCATGGCTAGCCCCGGCAGAGAGATTCAAATGCTGTGGAATTGACCATTTGGTGCAAAATTGGATTCGAGTCCATAAACATGAGGCTTTACATTGATGGCAGAGCTCGCCATAATCATAGACTTCAATATATTAAAGATTGCGTGACATTCGAATAATTTTAGTATTCTGCTCTGAGAGATCTAAAGTCACATTTTCCTTTTGTATGAGTTCAGCTTTCAATTTTTGTTGGGTAAAACAATTCATTACCATTCGTTGAATGTTTTGAATGTGAGCTCATCTTAGATTTTATGGCTTCTCAACATGATAACATTATTTGCGTCAGCAACGACACACTCTTAAAGACTTTTTGTTGTTTTGTTTTTTTGTTTGCTGCTACTTTAAGATTTATATTTTCTGTCATTTTTTCATAGATTATCAAACAAGAGTGATAAGGATGCTAGTGACGACATGCAGTTTTCTAGTTATTATAATAAGTCATGTAACAGCTGACCAAATCAATACAGGTGGACCAAGCGTTGTTAATGAAGGTGACGATGCATTATTAACATGCGTTGTGATGGGTCCATTTCGTAATGATACCGTTTTATGGCGTAAAGGACCTTCAGAAATTCTCGCCGCTGGATTGAATCGTGTCACAAATGACAAACGTATTAGCGTGCTTCATGATCATGATGATGCACCCAATATAAAAAAGCCACAACCGGCGGGAGATGTTTGGGTGTTATTGATAAAGAATGTAAAACCTGAAGATAGTGATGTTTATGTTTGTGAAGTGAACAGTGAACCGGTGATAAGAAGTTTCCATCCGTTGCGCATTAAATCAAAAAATGGTACATTCTATAAGAATCCATCAGTGACGGAGGATAAAAGAACGCGCGATCCAAGTGAATTGATACCACCAACCAGTGACAGTACGTATCAAAATTTCGCACCAACAATCACGCACGACTTTACCGACTGTTGCGAATCATTTAATGTAACCACAAAATGTCTCGGCTTTTGTACCATACACAACATCTTGGATGGAACAACTGGCATTGAGCCTGAAGCGTGTGAAAATGATTTTCCTAACATTATTAAATGTATGGCAGATGGCCGCAATCACATGCCATGTTGTCAGCGTAAAAAAATTCCCGACTTGTGTCAGGATATGTGTCGTGGTGAATATACACCATTTACCGATTATTTGAGATCGCGAATTTCGTGCGCTGCTCATACAATACCGGGACTTGAATGTATCTTGGAAGGTATTCAAAAGATTCCAAGTCAACCGAAAGCGGTTTTTGTTGAACCGCTTAATGAAAAGTCTTTACAAATATCGTGGACGTTGCCAGAAAATTTAGCGGAATCAGTCAAGAATTATAAAATCAATGTCACAATATTGCAATCATTTGACGAAGACTATTTGGCAAATAACACTGCATCGACCATAAGCGTTACGGTACCAGCTGAAATGAATATGACAACCATCAACAATTTACAGCCATTTACAATGTATTCAGTATTTGTGATGGCCGAAAATGAATTCGGTTCCAGTTTGCCGAGTTCACGAAAACGAGCACTCACATTAAAGAACGACATTATCAATACCAATACATTGGCAGTCGTTCCAAAATTACCGGATGTGAAAGGTTGTTGTATATCGCATGGCATCACGCACCGAACGTGCTTGGATAAAATGTGCGATCCCGTGAATGCTGATTTCACCGAAATACCCGATTTGATGGTGTGTGCCCCATGGGCCAATATTACATTCTCATGTTTGGCCAACAACATCGATCATACGCCATGCTGCCAGTCAAGGGGAATGCCTGATGTATGCTTACCATTCTGCGATGGAACTGTGAAAACTGTCAACTATAATTTCTTCAAGTAATTCATCATTGAAACTTTAATGAACATTTTGTGTATTTTATGGTTGACAATTTTTCAATTTCCTTTCATTT
Source organism: Propsilocerus akamusi (assembly GCA_018397935.1). Taxonomy (NCBI): domain Eukaryota; kingdom Metazoa; phylum Arthropoda; class Insecta; order Diptera; family Chironomidae; genus Propsilocerus; species Propsilocerus akamusi. The sequence continues at coordinate 18,889,016 of CM031468.1, read as the reverse complement.
CATTTCCGCACAAACAAATATTTCAGGTGCCTTCAGTACATGTCTGACTATAGTAGTTGCTTATTGCAAGGATATGGCGTTTTGCCCGGACCACCGACTCGGTTAAAGGCTTCACTTATTTCGGGCCAATTTGCTGTTCTCGAATGGAAACCACCGAAAATTTTGGCCGACACTGTACAAACATATCATTTGAATACACGAAAGCTGGGCAGTGGTGATGGATATACTGTGGTCGAAAAGGTTCGGTTTTTAATGGACTTTTAAATATCTCAATTAAGCTATTTAATTCATGATCATTTATTTTGAATACCATCATCAGGCACATCCTCCAATTATTCTCGACAGCCTCGAGTCGAACTCAGTATATGAAGCTTTTATTGTTGCCGTTAATGCACATGGAAAATCTTATCCATCGCCACGTTTAATTTTTCAAACAAAGCCCGTCATTGAATCAGATCCAGTTACACCAGAATATAATATGACAACATGCTGTAAATATTCAGGGTATGTAGCGCTTAAAGGAACATTTTAGTTGTTCACGTTATAAATTTAATTAAAAGACGTGAAATTTAAATTAATTATTTATTCATTTTTCAGTTTATTGCCACAGTGTATGCCACTGTGCTCGTATGATATCAAAATGTCTGATTTACAGACTTTGGGAAGTGCATGTTTGGCGTCAATAGGGAATGTTATACGCTGCGGTGCTGGTGGAAGAGGTTCGCTAAATTTTAGTTGATTAATAACTTTGATGACAATGCTTCCATTCCCCCACAAACAGATCACTCACAATGCTGCACTCGTCGTGGAGTCTCAAAGAAATGTATTCCCAATTGTAAAGGAATTTTAACTCAACCAACGGAATGTGTTTCATATGCTGGCAATATAATACAATGCTTCGAAGAAGGAACCGGCAATATTCCAGGACCGGTTGAAAATTTACATGCAACAAGTGTAACAAATAACAGCATCTCCTTAAGTTGGACACCATTTGAGAATGATACGGAAAATTCTGCAGTTGCATTTAAAGATTTCTCTGTGCAATATGGAAAAGTTGATAATATGACAATGTATGAGACAGTTGTTAAATTGAATAATGAAGTAAACACATCGGAGACAGATATAGACTTAAATAATCTAGAACCGAATACATTGTATCGCATTATGGTTGTTGCTCGTGGGCAATACGGCAATTCACTGCCATCGTCAATGTTGCTATTAAATACATCAACAACAAATAGCGATGCAGTTGTATATGGCGCACCATCACCGCCTCATGCACTCGTCGTTACAGCACATGGTGCAACTTTCGTAACAGTCTCATGGCAACCTCCCGAATTTTCACATCCCCATGAGAGAATCTCCTATCGAATGTTCCATCGTAGTGGAAATAACGTAACAATTGTTGATACGAAAATGCTCTGGGCTCGCTTAAATCGATTGACACCAAATACTCAGCACATTTTTTATTTAACAGCAATTGGATCAAAGGGAACATCATTGCCATCAGAGACTTTAGTCGCGTGGACTGATCCTGCCCTTCCATCATTCGTTGATGTGAGTTTGATGACATATCACGAAAAGTACAATTTGATTTATCATTTCCTCAATTATTTAGCCACCAACTGTCCATCCGAGTGATTTCGTTGCTGAAGGTAGCAGCATGACAGTTCTATGTTTGGCATTGGGCAATCCCGTGCCGAATGTTAAGCTTTATGTTGGCGGTCATTTGATTAGAGAAGAGACAACACGACACATGGTAACGACAATTCATAATGTGACGACTGATATGGAACACATTTCATGTTATGCTGATAATGGTAAATCATTAATCATATCTCACTTTTTTTTGTATTAATTATAATTAATATGATAAAATATTTTCGCATAAGGCTATGGCGTTCCAATGCAATCAGCAAAGAAAATCAGCATAAATTTTGCGCCACGCATTCAAGCGGCTGGAATTCAAGTGGCATCCATTGGAGATTCTGTTGAATTGAAATGCAGCATCAAATCGAAACCAATTCCCAAGACAATGTTCTGGAAAGACCATGACGGCCGAATCCCAGTGATTCAAGGGGCCAATTATGATATGACAATGATGAATGATGTTCACGATCCGATAACTTATACAATGATGCTGAAAATAATGAAACTCGGTCACGATGATGTTGGCGATTACTTCTGTCATGCTGAAAATGCTCTTGGCTCTGTAACGCGACCAGTGTCCGTTCGCATGAGAAACACTGCGGCTGTTACAAACATTGCCGAATGTTGTGCAGTTCAAAATGTTTCATCAAATTGTATGGATGCTTGTAGCTTCTATTTGGACATTGAATCTGTGATTGATCGTCCCGAATGTTTGGCTGATTTCGATAAGCTAATGAAGTGTGCAAGTGATGGATCGGATCACCGTAGCTGTTGTGCAAGTAAAGAAGTTCCTCGAAAATGCTTGAACTGGTGTAGAGGGGAAGCGATCATGAATGGCGCGTCATCATGCGCTCTACAATACACAAAAGTAATTGTTGGGTGCTTCCAGGAGAATCAAAATCGACTTCCTGGTCCACCACAAAATCTGGTTCTTGAGAAAATTTTGGACGATGATGTTATTATTCGATGGAATCCACCAACTAAGAATCCCTCTGCTGTTGAAGGCTATCGAGTGTTTTGGCACAATGTCGATTATCAAAATGAAAACTTTTCAAATACTCTTAGTGGACTTGGAACGAGTCGCTTGGATGGAAAAGAGACGAGCATTAAAATTTCTGGCTTGAAACATAATGCGCTGTACGAATTAGTTGTTAAAGCTGGAAATCATTATGGTAGAAAAGTTAATTAACCTTAATAATGATAGGAAATTTGATGTTAAATTATCTTTACAGGTGCCAGTGTGTTATCGGAGCCACTTAGATTTACATTAGATGATCAAATAACATCGTCACATTCAGCTGAAAATGGCGGTATTGTGGGTGGAATTTTTGCAGGAATTATGGCAATTGTAGCTTTAGTTGTCATAGCAGCATTTTTATTAATGAGAACAAGAAAGCTGAAAAACAAAAATTCCAACGGCGGTGTAGCATTTGAGAATCCAAGTTATTTGCGTGAAACAAATGTTGAGCAAGTTCATGTAAGATGGAAAATTTAATGTCAAGGAAAATTTCTAAATTTAATTTATTTCTCTTTTCTCTCCGTAAAGATTCAAACAATTTCAAGTAGTCGACAAGAGCCCGAAAATTCTGCTAATCCTGTTAGCAGTACTAATAATATTCCCACTGCGACTGAAGTTAACCCGACGCTTTATGAAGAATATGTAAAATTGGGAGCTGAGAAAGGCTTTAAGAAACTTGTTTCATGAGGAACAAGTAATTCAATTTGTTGATAGGATTTTTTTTTTCTAAATAAAAGTGAGAAAATGTCATTGTAAATGAGTAAAGTAACTTTTAAAATAATAATGATAGTGCCGTAAAAATGTTAGATTTGTAAAAAAAAAAAAAAAAAAAAAAAAACAAAAATAAAAATAAAATTCATTAAAATTTTTAATTTGTTGAAAATTGATAGATAAAAAGTTATGTCGAAAATATTTGAAGAAACATCACGAGAGCACAGAGTCTAGTCAGAAAATTGGACATTAAAATGAAGAAACACATTATGAAAAATATTCTGTGAATCTAAAAAGTACTTAATAAAAAATGACAAGAAAAAAAATTAATTAAATGTTGTTTGAGAAAAAGGTAAATTTTCAGCTTCAAAAATTATATTTTCAACCTACGACAAATAAATATGTTGCAAATAACTGCTTTAGCATTTTGACACGTGCTTCCGTTTTAACGGTTGTTATTCAAAAAAAATGTAAATATGTTTCACTTTATTTTATTTTCTTAACAATTAATTAATGCCACTTAGACAGTAATCTTCATGACAGTTATTCTTATCTACGTGAGGTAGTGTGTGGGACACATGTTAATAATATACATTTTAAATTTTTCAAACTCAAAATTTCTATTGCATTCATCTCACTAACACAATGAAAATAAACGTTATGCCACTGAGTAAAACCATTTGTCCATCGTCATTTGGGTCGCGATAGTAAATTTATCGAAATATTGTGTTAATTGCGTGTTTCTTCGAGAAAAATATTCACAAATGAAAAATAACAACGCCAAGAACAGATTAAACATGATGTGAAGTTGAAAATTAAAGTATTAATTTGATTTTCAAGAAATTTTCTAATTGCAAAAGTAAAAAATATAAACAGAGATTTATGAGGTCTGTTGATTGTGTTAGTGTGTGTGTACGTTTCAGATAATTTGTTTTCGTAGAGACAAATGCAGTAGAAATTTAACTATAATTTGATAACATGATTGCTTAAGAAATTTGAAAACAAACTTGTTAATGACCCAAAATGGATGAAAATCTTGAAGCAAAAAATTCAACAAATGTTGATAACAAAGTGCTCACACAAGTAAAACAAGAAGAAAATACTGTCGAAGAAGAACACACAAATTGCACAACAACAAAACATGAAACAACAACAGGGCAAGAAATGTTTAACGACGATGACGACGACGACAGCGCACTGCTGGTAAATATGCCAGAAGAAGAAATAAAAGTTATAAAGCTGGATGAAACGAAACTACTGATAGATAACAATGACAATTCACTTAGTGTTGATACGCTAATAGAGATCCTATCAAATGACTCGAAAATTCCCATATCAATGGAAAGTGAATCAGTTATTGATAGTGAAAATAATGTGCCACAAATCATCACAACACCATCTTCATTGTCCACCCTAAATTCACCTGCATCAACGTCATCGACATCTCACAAGAATGGTAACAGCAGTGAAACCATTACCAGTCCGGGTCCTTCACCTAAATCAACACCGAAAAAATATCCTAGTCCATATTACTCAAATGGAGGCAAGCCTATGATATCAGATATGAACAAAAAAATGAAAAGTGTTGCAAATAAGAAACCACCGCGCACCGTTTATCAAAGCCAGATTAGTGATAATACAAGTGGAATCAAATTATGCATTAAGAAATCTGTAAAGTCCTTTAAATCTTCACCATCATCTAACAGCAACAACAGCTCAAAAACGGGCAGAAAACGATCTCGCAAACCTAAATCAAAAGCAACAAAAGAACACGAGAGTGATAGTGACGATGCATACGTGAAACGGCGGAAAAGAACAAATGTCAATAATAATAATAACAATAACAATGCTAAGCAGATGTTTGAGGAGCCTGTTGAACAATCCGGCTGGGGAAAGATGTTGCCAAAGGAGATTTTATTTGATGTGAGATCTTACAATTTTTTCTTTTTATTTCTTTAGGCATTAACGATTTTTCTTTTTCATTTTTAGATTTTCAAAATGGTAATCAAAGATGAAGGAGCGATACCAACAGCGTGCAGATTAGCGCGAGTCTGTTCACTGTGGCGTGAAGTTTCATTAGACACAAAACTTTGGCAAACAATTGATCTGAGTACCTACTTTAAAGAGAAAAATCGTACCGAAGTGCGGCTCAAGTGGTTCATTGAGAATCGAATGTTGGATACTGAAGATTTGAATATCAGCCATTGGAAAATAACAAATACGTTGTGTGTACTGGAAAAATTAGTAGAAATTTGCCCAAATCTCAAAAGTATATCGCTAGCTGGTTGGCGAGTGTTGTCAATTGATGATTTATCATATATCGCTGACAATTTTCCACACATAGCGCGAATCGATCTGAGCTCAATCAACACCGAAATGAACACAGGCAAAACCGCTGTGGGCCTTCAATCACTTGTTACTGCAATTGAAAAGTTTAGTGAACGTTTAACTCATTTGAACTTAGCTCATAATCGACTGTCGGGAATTCCACAAATAACCGCTGCACTGACGGCATTTTGTCCGAATCTTATAATGCTCGATTTGTCGAATGTAAAAACTGTTGCTGTCTCTCACGGAATGCTACATGTTGAAAAGCTACAAGAGGGTTGTCAAAAACTGAAAATTCTTCGGATCGCTAATTCACATGTTCAATTATCAAATGCAACCTTACAAGAACAAATGTCCTCGCCTGGTTTTCCAGATCTTGAGGAACTTTCAGTTGCATCACTAGCCAATGAGTCCCGATTAATGAGTGATGAAGCATTGCAGCGAATATTAAAGGCAAGCACAAAACTGAAGCTACTTGATGTTCGAGGCTGTGCGCGACTAACACACGACAGTCTCATTCGCATACCAGCATGGGATTTGAAACATCTCTTTTTATCAGGATGTTCTGTGACACGTGACCTTGGGTTTGTTAATTGATTATTCTTGTCTAATTTTTTTTTACCTTAATCATTTATTTTTCTTCTAGATCTGGACTCGAACTTATTGCATCAAAATGGGCCCACAGCTTAATTGAATTGGACCTTGCGTGGGCAACGATGCAGGTGCCACTAGATAACGCACTCAGAGCGCTCGCTGATAGGCGTGATGAAAGTCCATTGAAGTAGGTTTCCCTAGCAAAACTTTTCTTTTCAAATTAAAAATCTTCTTGTTTTTAGTCATTTGAATCTTTGCGGTTCAGCCGTGTCGGTAGAAGCGGTTAAAGAAATTCTCAACCATTGTCAAGCACTCAACTCAATAAATTTAGCATCATGTCGAGGTCTACCGCGCGGCATTAAGAGATTATTACAAGGCAGCACAGAACTCGCCGAATTACGTGAAAATTTAAAAAATGAGAATTAGTCTATATACATTTGCTGATAATTCAAAAGAGTACAAAATCGTAAAAAAATGATTATAGCTACACATTTTTTTTTAAAACCTCTCTAACATTTCCTCTACAAGAAAGAACCAAGAAAGCACAATTGAGACCATTTCCCGAGCATTATCAAGTTTTTGAGAATTTAACCATTCCGTAGCGATGAGGGTCTGTCCTTAAATGATGTCTACTTCAACACAATTGTGCAATAGTTAGTTGAAAATGTATCCAAAGATCTTGAGAAATATATTTGCGTAACATCATTTTCTGATTGGCCCCAAAAATACAGAGAATTTTCAAATAAATTATACAAAAAAATCACATCAGAAACAATGTGCCTCGTTGTTTTTCGATATTAATTAGAAAATTCCGATCAAAAGTAATCTCCATTGGAGAGCTTCCAGTGAAATTTCAATTCTTACTTCCCTTCGAAAATATCTCTCCAGCGAAGTTATTATTTAAATTCTTTCTATATTTACACATTTCATCCGCAGTGTTGGTCCATTATGAATATTGAGCACGGAATTAAAAAAAAAAGAGAATTTTCTTTCAAAATACGTATTACAACAACAAATCATGTGAAACTCTTATTCTAGATAAGTTAACAAATAAGAAAGTTTACTTAGTCCATAAAAAAAAAAAAATAAAATAAATCTTTTATCATTATTTCGATTAGAATTTTAAGACTTCTGCCTCGAGCACAATTTTGACGCTGTTTCTCGTTTGCAATAATCTTTAGGTTTAAGACAAGACACTTTTAAGTATAATTAACATCGCTTGAATTTCTTCTTTTTTTATAATTCTCGTTTAATTTGTTTTATGCTATTTTAGTGATGTAGGAAAACTATTTATTTATTTCAATGGACAGCTATTCATTGTTGATTAATTGTTCTAATTTAAGTCCTTAACAGTAGCTTCACTATAAAATTTAAAAAATCGTCTTCGATTGAATGTTATTGACACTATTGAAAACGTGTTTATAACATAAGAAGAATAAAAATCCCGTTATCATTTGCGATTGTAATTTTAATAAGAAAAAGAGGTTTATAAATAAATAAAAAAAAACTGAAAGATTTAATTGATATAGAAAAAGATCTGATTGATAGTAAATTTTTCTTAAGGCGAAAACTGAATTTCCACAAATAACGGAAAAAATTTCCCTCAAATTTTCCGACCTGCGCATCCATCGCTTCTAGTCAGCTGTTGTCATTGCTTCCGTAATTTTCATTTGTTTACATGTTTTATCGATCTGGAAAAGTCAATTTTTTTTCTCTTCTACCAAAAGTTTAACGAAAATTCGTGGAAAATTTATTAAAAGTGATCAGAATGTAGAAGTTACTTTTCAATTCTGTCTAATCGCGTACACAAATCAATCTTGCAGCTTATGATCAAGTTTTCTCTTCAATAAACACAAAATTTCCAATGGAAAATTCCATTTTATATGAATGAAAATTATATTTTCACAATATGTCTGAAATTTCTGAATTTCTTCCATTTGATGATACATTGAGTGCCAAAATGCTGTTAATCTTAAACTATTGAGGAAAATCTACAAATAAAAACCAAAATGTTGGGCCGTAAACAATCAATTAAAGAAAATATTTTAGCAGATTATGGCAATGAGGAGTTGACAAATGAATCAGCTGATGTAGAATGGGTGAACAAGGTAAGTTCAGATCTTTACTTTGTATTTGGTGATCATGTTATCGTTAAATATGTTTACTGTTTCTTCACTTTCAGCTCTGGGTCCGTCGTTTGATGAGATTCTGTGCACTTGTGTCACTTTTCTCCGTTTGTCTGAATACACCAAAAACCTTTGAACGATATCCGCCATTAAAATATTTCACATTCATTTGTGATGCATCTGTTGGATTATTATTTCTTGCTGAAATGATTGCAAAAATTTCATTAAGGGGATTTCTGAAAGGCGAAAGTCCTTATTTACTAGACCGATGGTGCCAATTCGATGCAAGCATGTGTTTTTTCCTGTGGGTTTCAGTTGTACTTCAAGTGCTGGAATTTTGGGGAATTGTTCCAAAGTTTTCATCATGGTCAATTGTACGAGCTCCACGGCCGCTAATCATGATTCGATTCTTGCGAGTGTTTTTGAAGTTCTCAATGCCTAAAAGCAGAATCAATCAGATTTTCAAGTTAGTGAATTGAAATTTAAATCAAATAAAATTTCCTAATTAAACTGTTTTTTAGGCGCTCGAGTCAACAGATTTACAATGTGACACTTTTCTTCATCTTTTTTATGGGCTTGTATGGTTTACTTGGAGTTCAATTTTTCGGTGAACTTAAAAGCCATTGCGTACTAAACACAACTAATGAAACTCGCCCATTAACAATCAACTCACTGGCAATTCCCGATACATTTTGTTCAATGGATCCTGAATCCGGTTATCAGTGTCCGAGTGGAATGAAATGCATGAAAACAGATTTTCTTACCAGCTACGAACAAGGCTATCAAGGATTTGAAGAGATCTTTACGAGCGTCTTTACTGTTTATCAAGCAGCATCACAAGAAGGATGGGTCTTTATAATGTATCGTGCCATTGATTCACTTCCAGCATGGCGAGCTGCCTTTTACTTCAGTACAATGATCTTCTTCTTAGCCTGGCTGGTCAAGAATGTTTTCATTGCTGTCATCACTGAAACATTTAATGAAATTCGCGTTCAGTTTCAACAAATGTGGGGCGTTCGTGGACACATTCAGAATTCAAATGTCGATCATATGTTGATTGGTGACGATAGTGGATGGAAACTTGTTACAATCGGTGATAACAAGCATGGCGCGGCAAATAAAACGTGCCATCGAATTATAAAGTCATCGTACTTTAGAACAATGGTGATGTCAGTTATTTTGGCAAATGGAATTGTAACGGCAACAATGAACTTCAAACACGATGGACGACCGCGACATGTATTTTACGAAAAATATTATTACATCGAAATCATATTTACAGCCTTTTTCAATCTGGAAACGATCTTCAAGATTTTTTGTTTGGGCTGGCGAAGTTATTACAAGCATTCGATTCATAAATTTGAATTGCTGTTGGCAATTGGAACAACACTTCATATTCTACCGCCATGTTATCTATCAGCATTAACTTATTTTCAAGTTTTACGCGTTGTCAGACTTATTAAAGCATCGCCGATTCTCGAAGGATTCGTTTATAAAATTTTCGGTCCTGGAAAGAAATTGGGATCGCTGATCATTTTCACCATGTGCTTGCTGATCATCAGTTCAAGTATCTCGATGCAATTGTTTTGCTTTCTGTGTGACTTTACGAAATTCGAAACGTTTCCAGAAGCATTTATGAGCATGTTCCAGATATTAACGCAAGAAGCATGGGTGGAAGTAATGGATGAGACTATGATAAGAACTCCATTGAAACTGACACCACTTGTAGCATCATATTTCATACTTTATCACTTGTTCGTTACATTGATTGTGTTGAGTTTGTTCGTCGCTGTCATTTTGGATAACTTGGAATTAGATGAAGATATCAAGAAATTAAAACAACTCAAGTTTCGCGAACAAAGTGCTGAGATTAAGGAAACTTTACCATTTCGCTTAAGAATCTTTGAGAAATTTCCCGATTCACCACAAATGACAATTTTACATCGAATTCCATCAGACTTTACGCTGCCGAAAGTGCGCGAATCGTTTATGAAAAATTTCGTGATTGAAATGGAGCGGGATGAATTTTCCGAGGGCTATAAGCGCCCAGTTTCTGAATGTTGGGAATCGAATTTTGTGTTCAAGAAACAAAAGCCATTAAGATTAATGACAAGAACGCTAAAGATTCGCACAGTTGGATCGAATTTAAAGAAATCCGCAATAACTCACATCATAAATGATTCAAATAATCAAAGATTAATGCTCGGCGACTCGGCAATGTTGCCCGTTGCTGGTGCCAAAGGTGGTATTAAGCCCCAGGGCACAATACAAACAAAGGCTGGATGGCGTGTGGATCAGAAAAAGTTTGGTTCCAGGTCCATCCGACGCAGTGTCCGCAGCGGTTCCATCAAATTGAAACAGACTTATGAACATCTGATGGAAAACGGCGATATTGGCGCTGCGACACGTGTGACATCGTCAAGAGTTCGACCACATGATCTGGACATCAAGCTTCTTCAGGCCAAACGTCAACAAGCCGAAATGCGACGAAATCAGCGCGAAGAAGATTTGCGCGAAAATCATCCGTTCTTTGATACGCCACTGTTTGCGATACCGCGCGAAAGTCGATTCAGGAAAATTTGTCAAAAGATCGTTCATGGACGCTATGATGCGCCGGGAAAGGATAGAAAGATTCAATACAAGACACTTCACAATTTCTTGGGTTTAGTGACATATCTCGATTGGGCAATGATTTGGGTAACAACATTGTCATGCGTTAGCATGATGTTTGAGACACCGCATTACAGAGTAATGGATCATGTTTCGCTACAAATTGCTGAATACTCTTTCGTCATTTGTATGAGTATTGAATTAACGCTCAAGATTCTTGCCGATGGACTTTTCTTTACACCCAAAGCATACATAAAAGATGTTGCAGCTGTTCTTGATGTATTTATATTTAGTGTATCAGCAACTTTCCTAATTTGGATGCCAACAAAAGTGCCAAGTGGATCAAATGCGCAACTCTTGATGATTTTAAGATGTGTCCGCCCATTAAGAATTTTTACTCTCGTACCGCACATGAGAAAAGTCGTTTATGAATTGTGTCGAGGCTTCAAAGAAATTCTTTTGGTATCAACGATGCTGATAATGTTGATGTTCGTATTTGCCAGTTATGGCGTTCAACTCTATGGTGGACGATTAGCACGATGCAATGATCCAACAATAACAAAGCGTGAAGATTGTGTTGGTGTCTTTATGCGTCGTGTTTTTGTAACGAAAATGAAACTTCAACCCGGTGTTAATGAAAGTTATCCAGCAATGTTAGTTCCACGTGTTTGGGCAAATCCACGACGATTCAATTTCGATAATATTGGTGATGCTATGCTGGCATTGTTTGAAGTCCTTTCATTTAAAGGATGGCTGGATGTTCGCGATGTTCTGATTAAAGTTCTTGGACCAATGCATGCAATTTATATACACATCTATATCTTTTTGGGTTGCATGATTGGATTGACACTGTTCGTTGGTGTCGTGATTGCAAACTATTCTGAGAACAAAGGTACAGCACTTTTGACTGTCGATCAGCGACGTTGGTGTGATTTGAAGAAGCGATTGAAGATTGCACAACCGTTACATTTGCCACCAAGACCCGATGGAAGGAAATTTCGAGCATTTGTTTATGACATTACACAACATATTGTATTTAAGCGACTCATTGCCATCTCAGTGCTTATCAATTCAAGTTTGTTATGCATCACCTGGATCAAGGATGATGTTCAAACTGAACGATTGGTGTTGTTCAGTATTTTATTGAACATTGTTTTTTGCAGCGAAGTTGTTATGAAGAATATTGCGTTTACTGTAAGACATAATTAAATTTTCTTTACGATTTTTCTTAAAAATATTCTTTGATGTCTCAGATTCGTGGTTATTGGCAATCGAGAAGAAATCGTTATGATCTGACTGTGACAATTCTTGGAGTTGTTTGGATTACGATGCAAATTTTACTGCGCAGCGATTTAACATATTTCATTGGTTGTATGGTGGTCATTTTGAGGTTAGTAATGATTCATTATAATCCAGTTAATTAAATTTTCCATTGAAATTTCTAGATTTTTCACCATCACTGGAAAACATTCAACATTGAAAATGTTAATTTTAACTGTCGCTGTATCGGTATGCAAGTCATTCTTTATCATATTTGGAATGTTCTTGTTGGTGTTCTTTTATGCTCTCGCTGGCACAATTCTCTTTGGCACTGTTAAACATGGTGAACAAATTGGACGTCGAGCAAACTTTGGAACTCCAATAACGGGCGTTGCAATGCTTTTTCGAATCGTTACGGGCGAAGACTGGAATAAAATCATGCACGATTGTACAATTCAGCCGCCATATTGTACGCCAGGTCCCAATTTCTGGGAAACTGATTGCGGAAACTTTTCAGCGAGTCTGATTTATTTCTGTACATTTTATGTCATCATTACTTATATCGTGCTGAATCTTCTTGTCGGTGAGATTGAACTATGAACTCTCAAAAGAGTGAAAAATTCTGATGTACTTCTTAATTCCAAAGCTATTATCATGGAGAACTTTTCGCTGTTCTACTCAAATGAAGAAGATGCTTTATTGTCATATGCTGATATTAGAAATTTCCAAAACACTTGGAATATTGTGGACATTCACCAACGTGGAGTAATTCCAGTAAGACGTATCAAGTTCATCTTGAGATTGCTGAAAGGCCGATTGGAAGTTGATCCACAAAAAGATCGTTTGCTATTCAAGTACATGTGCTATGAGCTAGATAAGTTGCACAATGGTGAAGATGTAACTTTCCATGATGTTATCAAGTGAGTTTTTAGAAATGTTGTGAAACAGCAATTATCTTATAATTAAACAATTAAACATTTCAGCATGCTTTCATACCGATCAGTTGACATAAGAAAGTCACTTCAATTAGAAGAATTGTTGGCACGTGAAGAGCTCGAATATATTATTGAAGAAGAAGTTGCCAAACAAACAATTAGAACATGGCTTGAAGGTTGCATGAAGAAAATTCGAGCAAACAATGCAAAGCAATCGAATTCATTAATTGCCGGACTACGTGCAACAAATGAATTAATGATGCGACCGAGTGATGTCGTTGAAGAGAAGAAAGAATCAGTTGACAACGAACCGGAAGCTAAAGAAGTTGAAAAAGGACGCAAGAAAGCACAAACCGTTTTGAGTCGATCCGATTCAACCGGAAGTGGAAGAAAATTCTTAGCACCAACTTTATCTGATCCACAAGCGCGCTCTAGCAAAGATCGTTTCATCGATAGTAAGAAAAAACCAGGCGGTCGTCAACCGCAGAGCATTAAAACACAACATTTGCCAGGGTTAAGTGAAACGGTCTATCACAATCATCATAGTCCACATATTTCGGAGCAGCAACAGAATCTCACCAATCAGCATGTTAATTTAGCATTTGAAGTTCACGATTGGTGGTCCGAACAAATTATTTTCCAAGACAGTAGCGATGAGGAATGAAATTTTGTCTGTGGGAATTTTTAGCAAGTTAACAAAAGAAACAATTAATTTTATGTGTAACAATTTGTGACTAACAGTCATTCCGTGGTAAATCGAATTCCTTTCCCGTTCCCCCAGCTGATGAGCATCATGTCGAATTAATCAATGCCAATCTAAACATTAATTTTATGTTGTTTTATGTTTCCTAAAATTCAACTTTTAAGTATTAACACGAGAAATTTTTATCTCACGCGCTAATTAATATTTTCTTTCGGGAATTCTGTAAAGTTAATTACGTACAATCCCCATAATGAGCTTTTAATTTATTTCCAAAATTATTCAAGCGATAATTTAGTTAATCTTTGTTGTTGTAATAGATTCTTCATTTGTTACTAAAATAATTTCGTTGTTGATGAATTTAGAAAATGCCGAAAAGAAATGAAAGACTCGAGCACAAAGAAAGAAAAATTCACAAGTTTTATTGATGTTAATGTTGAAATAAGAAGAAATAAAAAATTGAAGTTTAGTAGAAAAAAAAAATCATTTTAAATCTATGAAAGTGCTTTTCATGTGTGGGATACCACGCAATATGATTGGCAATTGTTCTTTAGTCATCTTAAGCATTCGTGATGATAGCTCACCGTCTGGCATCTAATGAGACCGGAATCGCATGTTTCACACCATAATCAGATCGCTTTGAATTTAGATTTCCCACATTTAGTTGCATGAAGGCCACGTGAGAGCGTAGATCATATGAAAAAGTAGAAAACGAAAGTTCTTTTAAGATTCAGATGAGTGTATTTTATTTCTCTGCGCTGCTCTGAGAAATTAACTTTAAGTCGCTACGTGACGTCATCATACCACGAGCGTTTTACGCTCTCTTCTTTAGTAATTCTGGTTTTTTTCTTTGGCATTTTAACTTTCTCAATTCCGCTTCATACCCAAGTAGAGGTTTTGACTGACTTAGTTGCACAAAGTCTTTCGAGTTGAAATCGTGTACTGCGCATTGAGAGCCAAAATATTTTTTTAAAAGAAATTTGCACACGTTAAACGCGTTTAATTAAGTTAATTTTTTAATCAATAATTGGATTGAAATCTCATAAAAATGTAATTAAAAGTTGTGATTCCAAAAAAGCAATAAAAGTGAAATTGTGTGACATCATTATAAGGAAATGATTTAAAGAAAATCACTAAGAAAGTAAAAGAAACCTTATAAGAAGTTCTCGAGACAAAGGGTAAATATTTGCGATCAATCGAAATCTAATCTTGTCAAGAATATCTGTGCGATCATTGCCACAATAAACTCAGTTTATCTATGCGAGTGGCCTTCAGGAAATTGTTGCATGTGGTTAATATTATTTAAAAGTGGTTCACTCATATTGTTTTGTGCCGTTTCACTACATTGCCCGTTTCTTTCTTCGGTGTGTTGAGCAACAAATCTAGTGGCACAAATAATAAGAGAATACATCATAAGTAAACAACAACCCAATCGAGAGAGAATTTTTCGTTGCGCATCGCTAGCATTGTCATTTGAGCCACGATTAGCGCTGACAATAATTGATCAGTGGAGAAATTAACTTAATTGTGCAATAATATATTATGTATAACCACCGGCGATGCATTTCGAATAAAATTTCTTAGTTTTCGGCTAGAAAGTTGCTTTAATATATTTATTATTGCCGCACCTTACTATCGTCCGGCTGACCACAGGAAATGTTAAGAAAAAAATACACAAAAATTACATCACGAAAAATTCACAATTTCTTTGGCAACGCTCGACTTAAATATTCATGAACTATTCCATTGCTTGGTGTGGTGTCGCTTTATACACTTTTTCTCATTATGAATCATTTATTTAATTAAAAATAAGTTATTTTATTGCGCAATTATATTTTTTTGGGCAAACTCATTTTGCGGCTTTAGATTGTTTACGTATTGGTCTTGGTCATGACTTCTTTCAGATGTTGCGCATTGTGTAGTGTATGAACTTTAACAAAAGATACATTAGGAAGCCGGCCAAAAATAGATTGTACAAAAAGAACGATTTTGCGAAACTTAGCGTGGGATTTGTATCCAATCTTCCCACAAATTTTCATAGTAGAAAAAGATTACACAAATTTATTACAGTTCAATTAACGGATTTACAGAAGACGTTTAAAAATGATGTCATTTGGCGTTATTGGAGTATTTTTGCTCTACATCAACATTGCATTATCAGCCTACATTCCAC
The DNA here is from genome assembly GCA_018397935.1 of Propsilocerus akamusi. NCBI lineage: Eukaryota > Metazoa > Arthropoda > Insecta > Diptera > Chironomidae > Propsilocerus > Propsilocerus akamusi. Next base: position 18,872,911 of record CM031468.1, on the reverse strand, counting down.
CGGGACCAAAATATACTTGTCCAGCCAAGTAGGTTAAATAAAGTTGTAGGCAGCATCAATAAGTTTCGTCTAATACAAAAATTCTTCAAAACACTTTCAGAGAATCTTCGTTATTTCCCTGTAAATGTGATAAAGGTTCCGATGTTGGACTTTATGTGACTTGTGATGGCGGAAATTTAGCAAGTCTTTCTGTTGCATTTGAAAATCTTGCTCGTATCAATGGATCGCAAGTTGAAGAAATTGTGATAAAGAATTCGCACTTTGCAGCACTTTATGGAACGTTATTGCATCGATTAAATGCGCGTATTCTTAAAATTGTTGACGTTCCTATCAAGACTATAAATGAATATACTTTCTGGGGCATCAATACGACACTTGAAGAGCTGCGAATAATTAATTCATCATTGAAAGCCTTCCCACGAGATGCATTCAAGGTGCTGGGAAATTTGAAATTCCTCGAAATTAATCGCCATCAAATTGGCGCATTAAACAACAATGAATTTGATGATAGTCAATTACCTGCTAAACTGGAAAAAATGCTCATCACAAATGGCAATATTACCGAAATTGGCGCCAATACATTTCAGCATTTGAAGAAACTTAAAGTGATTGACCTTCATGGAAATCAGATTTCTGTACTCAAGAAAAATCAATTTCGGGGATTGCGTGATGCGGAAGTTCTCGATATCAGCTACAACAATATTGGCAAACTCGATTCAACGCACATTGCTGATTTAACTAAACTAACCTATTGCAATGCATCGCACAACAATTTAGCAGAGTTATCAAGGTGATAACAAAGTCGAATTTTTAATTTAATTACCACCTAATTTTATAATGAATTTTGCAGAGGAGCTTTTGCCCGAAATGCAGTTTTGCGTGTCGTGAATTTATCATTCAACAAAATCACACGCTTGGATGCCAACAGTTTGCGCGGAATGAGATTTTTGCGTCGTCTTTTTTTGAGTGATAATTTGATAAAAGATGTTGGACGTGGAACGTTTGGTTCCGTATCGAGAATCGGAACAATTGATTTGGCGAGAAATCAATTAAAGAAAGTCGAATATCAAATGTTTGCACAATTGCAATATGTAGAACTCATCGATTTGGCTGAAAATAATATCACAGAAATTCAGAAGCAATCATTTACTGAACTCTATTTGGCGACAATTAATATTTCTTACAATTCATTGTCAAGAATTGAACCAAAATCTTTCATCAATTGCAACAACATCACATTGCTCGACTTTTCGCATAATCTTTTGGAAAATATTCCACGACAAGCATTCGATGAGACCACTTATGCATCTGAATTTAATTTAGCATACAATCGATTTACAAATATGTCACAAATTCCACTTCAAAATATGACAGGCATTCGTGTGTTGAATGTGTCATTTAACGAAATAACAGAAATACCCAAAAACACTTTCCCGAAGCTTTATGAGCTGCATACAATTGATGCGAGTCACAATATGATTAAAGAGATTTCAAATGCTGTTCTAATGCCGCTGTTTTCATTGAGAAATCTTAATTTGAGCTATAATGCAATCGAAAAAATTAAACCATCAACATTTGGTTCGATTTCAACTCTTTTGGAACTGGATATGAGCAATAATCAATTGCATGAAGTTTCACGTGGATCACTCGCAAAGTTAGCAAGTTTAAGATTTTTAAACCTTGAAAATAATCAACTCGAGTCAATTTTCCAACTTCCAATATCATTAAATTATTTAAATTTACGCAATAACTCGGTGAAAGAAGTTCCCGAGAAAACTTGGCCCGTCATGAATGCTTTGTTATCGCTCGATTTGAGCTACAATCAGATTGAAAATAATCTTCGGAGTTTTTCATTCCTTGGTCTCTTGACCCTTCAATCACTTTATCTAACTTCAAATGGCATTTCAAAAATTCCATTTGAAGCTCTCAGCGAATTGAAGACACTTCAGTATATTCACTTGGAGGTAAGACAAGATTTTAATTGCACAATTTAATAATCGACATAAAATTTTTAATATTTTTTTTTATTATTATTGGAAAATTGAACAAAAAAGAGCAACATTATCACTGAACTACCCAAGGCTGCATTTGGTAAATTGCCCGTTGTCTTTGAAGTTAATCTCCACAACAATCAAATCAAGAACATCAGGTAAACAGGAATTTTTTTACTGTTTCAGAGAAACATAAATTTTTTTACTAACTCAAATGAAAAATTTCTCCAGCAAAAAGGCCTTCGATGGATTATTGCAACTGCTCACCCTCAATCTATCGAAAAATGCAATTGAAACGATTCCGCTCGATGCGTTCTTTGGATTAGTTTCATTGCGCAAAATGGACTTGTCCCACAATTTCATTGAAAAGTTGGATAACAAAACAAATAGCATTTTTGAGGATTGCTTGAGCTTGCAGGAAGTGAGAATTGATGAAGATTTGTGCAATAAATCGAAACGAATTAATATCATTTCATTTCAGCTTAATTTGAGCTACAATAAAATCAGCTTCATCACGCGTAAAATGTTTCCATCAAATCCATGGATTCCGTATCGATTAGAGCGAGTTGATCTCAGCTATAATCATATTCCAGTTCTAACATTCGACATCACATTCGGAACAAAGAAATTAAAGTATTTGAATATCTCACACAATTCAATAAATGACATAAGAAAATATGTTTTGGGAAACATAACAGCACTGGAAGTACTTGATATGTCAAATAACCAATTATCAAATCTCATGGATTCAGAAGCTCCATTCATTCTACCCGAAAACCTAACAAAACTTTATCTGCAGGACAATAATTTATTCAAAATTGATTTTAATCAAATCACAAAATTGAAAAATATCAAAGAAGTGAATTTTGAGAATAATGAATTATTGTATCTAAATAAGACACTCATTGATGCTATCAAAAATGGAGTATCGATAAGATTTGCCGGAAATCCGTTAACATGTAATTGTGAGCTTCGTCCATTAAAACATTTCCTGCTGGGTCAACCATCACCAGCACGACAATATTTGGATCTTATTTGTAGTCATCCACGACACGTCTCTGGAACGACACTTGAGAATGTTGAAGACAAACAATTGACATGTACCGATGCCGAAAAGTCCAACATTGAAGAATTCAATCACGAATATGAAGTTTTACCCGACATCAGATTTCGTGACATTTTATTGTAAGTCGAATGAATTTGCAGAGGGTTGTTTTGGAAAAAGAAAATTTAATTTTCTTTTCGTACACAAAAGAAAAGCTGACGAAAAATTAATTTTCTTCCATTTTTCTTTTTATTTTATTTCTTCTCGCCTTTGAAATTGTTTTATAGCACGAGGGGCGCTTTATATATTCAATGGTTCGTTTCATCCGTCTCAAAAGATATTGCTGACTTTTATTTACATTTTCGTGATGGTAAAAATCAAATTTTATTGGAGAAAACACTCGCTTATGACACACGAATTGGAAACGTCAGCAGTGTTGAGCTGGAAGCCATTGATTTTGGGAAAAGTGTTGATGTTTGTATTTTAGCGAAGAATAGCGATGGGGTCATATTGAATTTCAATGAAAATCAATGCACCAGAATGCCATCGAACTTTAGAGATATCATCAAGAAATACAACAAAAGACCGAGCTCATATTTTAAAATATTTGAAATGGATAAGAAGAATTTGGGTCGTAATGCAATTGCACTGAAAAATGGAGCATCAAAAATACTCACAAATATTCAACTTTTAATATTTATTAGCCTCGCAAAACTTTTGATGTAGGAAAGGTCATTGCAGAGACTTTTTTGTAAGTCTGTTTTGTAAATAAAGAAATATTTTTTTATAATGTTTGAATGAAAAATTATTTCAAAAGAATTCAACGTGATGACTCTTGACCTTTTCAGTCGTTGATGCTAAAACATGGAAAAAAAATGTTTATGGAAAAATCAATAAATGAAATAACCCTGGAGTGAGAAAGGAAAGAATAATCCGAGTGGTAAAAGTCGATTGTTTGTTAAACAACATGATAAGAACTCTTATAAATCTGTTTCCATAATTCCACGCAATTTTCCATGCTTCGAATAATGCATAGAGGAAACAATTTTCATTGTAAAATCCTTTTTGCTCTGATTTAATCCGCTCAAGGATTTTCCAAGATGGTTGAAACAGAATAAAAGGAAAAGACGGAAGAAAAGAAGTTTAAAAGTTAAACGAATGGAAAAATTTCAACAACTTTTTGACTTTTTTTTTAATTCTTTCTCTACTTTGCGCAGAATTGTTTTGCTGGTTGTTTGAGTTTCGTTGAGGGGAACAAGCAAAAGCAAACCAAAGAAACATTTAATTAGTTTCAGCCGAGACTTTCATAAACGTTTTTCTTCGAAAAACATCAAAGGAATTTTTCTTGTTATTCGCTTAACGCAGAGACGAAACAAGGAGCATCCTTCAGAACATCAACAGATTCTCAGAAATTTCATTACAAAAACGAGAAAAATAATTTCCAATCTACAATGAAAAGTATTTCATGGCAAACATCCGGCATCTCATTCCTTTTCCGCACACAACCATCACCAAACATTTTCCTCTATCCACCATTTTCAGCTCCTAGCTCCATGTTATTTTTCTTTGCTCCCCAAAAATTTATTTTATTGCACAAACAATTTTGTTACGAGCACACTGGCACGAAAGGCGACAACAACAAAAACGACGAGCGAGATTTTCATGACATTTTGTGCTGTTATTTCATTCGGGTTCTTTTTTTGTCGCTTATAAAATAAGGGGGAGCTGTTGTGACCAGAACGGGATGGAAAATTGAATTGCCACCGCCATCAGATCACTTCCTCTCCGCGCTTGTTTACTTTATTTAATAAAACACCATGCTGAAGCTTATGGAACGCTCTTCAGTTGAGATTGTTCTGTGTAAAGATTGTTTTCACATTCTCATCCTCTCGAAAAATGGGGGATATAGGTACACATATATATATATGTATATATAATAAAATAAGTTGGATAGCGAAACAACATTTGAACAGATGAAAAATATTTTTGCTGTTTATCTCGTACAAAGGCAACATTTATAATACCCGACATTTCTCAATTGGCCAATCAGGACGAAGTTTGTTTATGTTTCTATGGTGACTGTTTGATAGAGCGAGAACGCAGCAGAATCACGAGAACACAGACACAGCGAAACGCGAAGCAAATGTGTATAGGGATCAGTTGGAAAAGTCGGAAGGAACAAAAATTGTTGTTAATGCTGAAGAAGAAGGAAATTCGGATTTCAACAAAAAAAAGCAAGCAAAAGTATTTTACGATAATAAAATATTTATTTATTGTCGAGCTTTTTGGTATGGGGTGGAAGTTTGTTTGTATATGAGTGTGTTTGAAACGCTTCATAATGTAAATAACTTTCAAGAAAAAACATTTCAATGTAATATCTGCCAAACTCTTTCACGAGCATTTAACTAGCTATGGAGCTAAATTTAATTTAAATGGATTTGAGAATAAAACGTTGTTCGTTATTGGAACTAATGAAAATAATATGCGATAAAGATGGGAAATCAAATTAAAAAGCTCGCAGGCATTTGCTATGTAAATTTTATTCTGTTTTGTTGCTTTGCTCTCGTTTTCTTCGCTTTTCATTTGTGCTATTGATTTTCGTTTTCATTCGAAGAATTTAAATTTCTGGGGTAAAAATATTTCCGGATGCTGAAACGAACAAGTAGAAATTATTTAAATGTCATTCAATATTCAGCATCTTGCCATAAAAGGGATCACAAGTTTTCGATTTAGATTTATGTAATATATTTTTTTAGCTAAGTAATGTTGATAGTGCTGAAGTTTCTTTCAACATAAAACAAATGAATTGTTTATGAATTTAAGCGAAATTTCTTGTATTCTAAGAAATGGCAAAAAAAATTTATTTCGTTATTTCAAAAATATGTTCGTCATTTACAACATCAATTTCTTGTCAATTTCTATAAAACTCAAGAATGCGTAAAATACCGTTTTAATTGTATTCATCCTATACACGTGTGTCGCATCATTCAGAGCGTAAATTGTGTATTTAATATCAATTTAATATTGATCATTCTGTGTGTCACCCCAGAAAGGTAAATAATCAACAACGAAAATTTTCCGATATCAAACATATATTGGAACATTTTGCTGAAAAGCTAAACCAGAAAACAAATAAAATTTCCGAAACCTTTCAAGCGAAAACATGAATTGGATTGGTGACGGAGCAAGTTTTTCCCAATCATCAAAAACCATTCCCAATGACAACAAGCATCCATCATTGCAGAACAAGAGGAATGTTTTGTAAACACTTGAAGTCCTTGATGAAATGTCCTTGTTACAGCAATCAAGTGACAACATAATTTTTCTGATATTAAAAAAGTGATAAACATGCGCCACGTGTCATAACACTTTGTAGCTGATAAGAATCTAATTTTCATGGTGTTTAAATAAATATTTGTAACGGTTTGTTGTCGACGGTGTGGACGCGTGCATGGAAAAAGAAATTAACACCACTTGACATCAAATAAAATTCAAATTTTGATTTTCTTTTGAATCCATAAAAAATTGCGAAATCAAAGAAAACACAAAATCGTAACCCATGAACATGCAGCACATGTGCAAAAGGAGTCTCGCAGTAAAAACTGAAACAAGTGTTTGAGTACCACTCGAGAAATATATATAAAGAATAACTAAAATCACTCGAAAGTTGTTTACAAATTCAACAACTCAAGTGAAACAACGCAGCAGCGCGATTGATGTCTGAAATAATTGTTCCATTATGTGCCACTTTGTCATTCAAAAATTCGTTTTTCTAAATTGGAAGTAATCAAATTTGGTTTAGATTTCAATTCGATTTTAAAAGAATTCCACGATTGCGCTGCTGGAGCCTCACAATGACGATATTTATTTGAAAGCGATTAGGGAAATTGAACGATCATGTGGAAGTGCAGAGTGGAATTGTCCAGCGGGCGGTCTCCGAATGAAATCTCATTTGAACAATCAGAAGGATTTTAAAATTGAATTTTCATATCAATTGCGCATCGCATGTGCACAGTTTGAAATTGCGAAATAATTGAAAGTGTGGAATTTCAAATCAGTGTCGCTTCTGATGGTTCGAGCGAATTGAATTTACATTTTTTAGTGTCACTCGAATGAGAATTGGTTATGCAACCGTCCCTATGGACAAATTATCATGACGATGTTGGTAATGTTTAGCATTATTAAACATTAATTGTAATAAATTTATATTTTCCTATTAAATAACCGAAAGCTATTTACACGCGTAAGTAATCTGCTATCGTAGCATTGCGAAGCATATAAATAAAAGAAAATTTTTCCATCCGTTGTTTAATGACATTTAATTGTGAATTCGAAAAGTAAATTGTCAGAAAATCTTAATCCATTCTGATGATAAACCCCTTCACAACAATCGCAGCGACAAATTGAACGCACTTGAGAAATTGTTGTGATACAATTTGAAAGAAAAATAAGGGTTGATGATACATGAAAGTCGAGATTCGTTGACAAAAAAACGAGAAGAACATAAAAAAAAACTTTCGGCAAACAAATTTTCATTTTTGTTGATGTTTATATTGGCACTGGGATTGTAGAGATTATTTCCCAAAACTGTTTGTTTTTATGTCACTGCTAGATGAGAAGGCGAACATATGGATATTGATCATACGGATTAAGGATATTGTACAATTGTAAAAGTTTCAAAGGTACAAGGGATTTCAATTTGTGTCTCTTATGTTGGGCAAATATTTGTCGAATTCAGTCGAAGTGAGCAGTTTGAAAGAGTGACTGAATTTAGCAAAATTTTCAAGTCGATGCCACGAATGTCGGTCTGGCTGTTATAAACCCCCTTGAATTGTAATGAATGCATTAGGGGTTGAAATGTTTTTTGGTCTATTTAATGCTCAAATTGATGAATGAATTAAACCACTTCAGTAAATAATTTGCTTTTTTTTTATAAAATGAACAAATTCATCTTTTTTTTACAATCGTCAAGTGCAACTCAGTCTTGAATGCACAATTTATGGTTACATTTAAATTTTTAAACAATTCTTCCATTAGCAAATATTCTTTTGTTTGTTTCAACTGAATCGTAATCACATTTTAAGAAAAACTTTTTCGTGGAGCAAAATATTTACATGAAAATTTACATGGAAATTTCTTTCCAAACTTTTCCTTTCACTGCTCTGAAATTTTTACTTTTTTTTTTATCTATCGAACGATAAAGTTTAAAAGTTAAATACAATTTTGTTGAAGGATCTCGACAAAGAAGGATTTCGCTGCTGGATACTTGTTGTGAGAACTTCCTAATCCTCTGCTATTATTCTCAACCAGGGACCTTTTTTTTCGAGCGGAGGCAATAAAATATTTCAATTCATAATATTTTGAGAGAATTTTATTGGGTGCGCACTGGAATTGATGATCATCGGGGCTGAAATTAATTATCCACATCATTAAGAAGGATCATCCTTGATACTTGGGGTGCACTCGATTTACTTTATTATTATTATGAGAGGGCTATCAGAATAACAAACAAACAATAAATTGCAATTTAGAAATGATTTATTCACTGTGAGTTCTGTTGCGACCGTTCTTGAGATTAAAAATATAAGTAAAATAAAATTATTGAAACTACCAAACAACATCAACATATGGAAATATCACGACAATTTGTGGCCAGAAATGAAAAATGAAATCATTTGAAAAATTAAATCATTTGTCACCGTTTAAAGCCCTCCAACTCATATAATCACCCCTACTTCCAATATCAACCCCTGCGATTACTTCTACTGCCGCCGCACCCATTAGAATTCAGAACAATAAACCGAGCGTTCTAAGTTAATAAAGAAAGGATTAATGCGCAATGAAAATTTATTGCTTTCATTTTTGCTGGTTTTTTTTTGATCTTTGTGCAAATGTAAAATTATTTGAGCAGACGGTGAATTTTATATAATAAAATTTTCAAGATTGCTGTTGACACACAAAGTCGTTTGAGTTATTGAATTGCATTTGCCACCTAAATCCATCGCTTAAAATACTTTGTTTAGCAAACTTTCGGTTTGAGGGAGAGAAATTAAATTTGATATTGAAAAGTCAAAAGCGATAATATTTTTATGTAAAAGTCAACATAACTGTAAAAGAAAAAATCGTGAAATTGAAAAACTTTTATGCTGAATTTCTCGAATAAAATGAGAAAATTAATATAAATTTACAAATTAATAATAAAAGAAAAACCACCCTTAACAAATTAAACTAGTTTCCTCTCTAGTTATTCAATCGTGCGACACGAATGAATGAAAAGTATTCTAACTGCATCCGGTGCGAGAGCTTTGTAACAAATGAAAAATAACAACAAAATAACAAAACAGCAGAAGCACGAACAACGGATAAAAAAAAAAATATTTTAACGCACACCCTATTTTGGATGCTGAATTCTCCCTGATTTTCATCGTCCCCTTTCTACCAAACAGCCACCGCCATCGCCTTTGTAGATATATATGTCTGTGTATCGGCAGTCAGTTCTATTGCTTTTTGTGCTAGATATTTCTATATCCATCTCACTCTAGCCAATCGAGCGATTTCAGATTTTGTAATGTTTTCATTGGCGTGGTTTCTCATAAATAAATGTTTTATCAAAAAAAAAAAAAATATACACACAACAATAACAGTTGGAAAATGTTTCGCAAGGATGTTCAACAAAATAGAGTGAACAACAAAAAGAAGTATAGCAGAAGGCACTTGTGTGTATGTGCGAAGGATTTCTCTCTGTGATGCCTTTTTTTTTGCTTTATGTACACAAGCAGTGTTTGTGAATCTCGGTGCGAGGTAAAAATGTTGTTTTTATCCGTCATTCAGTTACAAGATTTTTGGGAAATTAGACATAATTTTTTTTTGCGCCACATCGAGTTGCACAAATATTTTTGTAATGCTGTACATGAATGATATCAGTTGGCAGTTGTGATCTGACGGCGAAAGACTAAAGTTCGGTATCGAGACGAGATCAGTGGATTAAGGACTTTATGTGGGTGAATTAAAATAATTCTAGTGATCCTAAGATTGTATAAGAAGTGAAAAATTTAAAAACAAATGTTGCACAATATGAATAACACAACCGCAGTGAATTATCGACCATCACAAAGTTCATCACCGATTGCTAGCAAAACAAATAGTTCGATAAATAAGAAAAATGAACTTTTGAAATTTGATGGAAAAAGTTTAGATAAAGCTAAAATACCAGCAGAAGGCACAGCAACACAAAAACCCAGCTTAAGTTACATCGCACTTATAACTATGAGCATACTTCAGTCGCCTCAAAAGAAATTAACATTAAGTGGAATTTGTGAATTCATTATGAACCGGTAAGTGGATTTAATACATTTTTTCCATTGATTGACTGTTTGGCTCATTATCATTCATTTTCCTTGTCTCTAGATTTCCATACTACAAGGAAAAATTTCCAGCATGGCAAAATTCAATTAGACATAATTTGAGGTTAGGATTAATACTTATCAGTAATTGAAAACTACCCGAATTGCTATTTGTTTTAATTCGCGTAGATTCGGTTCGATATTTGTGCGAGATTTTTAATTATCTTATTTTTTTTCACAGTCTGAATGATTGCTTTATTAAAGTACCTCGGGAACCAGGCAATCCAGGAAAAGGCAATTTTTGGACTCTTGATCCTTTAGCCGAGGATATGTTTGACAATGGAAGTTTCTTAAGGCGACGCAAACGTTACAAACGCATACAAATTCCTCACACAATTCCATTTGCAAATGTCTTTGGACATTTTAATCCATTCTGGATAAGAAAACCGGTTCCTGTTCTACCATCCATTCAATTTCCTCAGTCGATGCATCATCCGTCGGCTCACCATCATTCACTTCCCGTCGGTCATCAGAATTTTAGCGGTTTCAATTTGATGAATTTTCGTGGCAATCAACCGCCGGACTTTGAAAGTTTAAGTCAAAAATTCAAAAAGGATTATTACGACAATCCTACACTCCAATCAATTAAGAGCGAGTTATTTAATAATGCATCAATTAGTGGAGCTACAAAAGTGTTGATTGAACATGAGCAAAATATCCACACAATAACAAATACATATGAGGACGATGATTACACGAATGATAACGATAATATTGACGTTGAATCTGATTCAGATGCCGAACAACAATTAATTGACATGAAAACTGTTAATTATCTAAACCTCAATGATTCGACAGTAAAAACTGAAGAATGGAGTAGGATCATGAAAAATACGATGCTTCTGAAATCCGCTGTAAACCAACCACAAAATAAAGAACAATCAAATATTCAGCGAATAATTTCAACAACAGCGGCCAGTGATTCGCAATCATCGTCACCGTTGTTAAACAATGAAATGCAGTTTATCGACCCGCATGATATGAAAGTTTCCAACGCATCAAATGAAGTGAAAATCGATTCTGACACACATTTGGGGCACACAGTGGGCGATATGCGAATAGCTGCAAAAAGAGTTTTTGCACCTGGTAATGATGACAGCGAATATTTTAATGAATCATTCACGGATCGTAGTTTACTTAATCTGAGTGACACTAAGCGCAAGAAAATTGGCAATGCAAAAGGATTCAGTATAGAAAATTTGATTGGTCGAATAGTGGAAGATAGATAAGCGAACGTTCCTCAAATCAATCGTAATAAATTGTAATTTAGTGTACAAATTGTGAAAATTTCTCTTTTTAAATGTTTATCAATAAATTTGAATTGTGCTCTATGTAAAACTGTGAAAAAAAACCTTTCAATGGTGTAAACTGTTTTCAAGGGTTTTGCTTTATAGTTCTAATGTGCTTATCAGTTTTGAAAAATATGCAATCGGAAGATGTTGCAGGCAAATTTAATGAGTGGTTTTAGTCATAATTTCAACTTGAACGAACATTTAAATGCAGTTTTTAAAGGTCGATGCTTCCGCATTTTTTTACATTTATCGCGAAAAATAATTTCCAAAATTTCTCTAATCAGTTTTCATGAGAACTAATAAACAAATTAACGATTTCCGAAGTGATTGTTGCATAAAATTGCGTGAAATATTTAATGAATTTTATTAAACGTAGTAGAATCGATAAAGATCTGATATTGCATAATATTAAAATCGAATTTTCTCATATAATTTATTTCCTTTAAAATGCTGACTGAAAGCAAAAGTTTTATTCAGTTGTGATTGTGAACTTAAAGTTAAAGATGTTGCAGGTAAGTTATTTTCTTACAAATTTAACAGATTTTGCATTAAATTTTTTTCTACTCAGATTAAATTTTTTATTCTTGTGAGCTTTCTGGCTGTTGTTGTTAATACAGCGGAGATTTTATCAAATCGTGGAAATTCTGAGGAAAATCCTAAAAATCAACAACCGATCTTCAATCAGCCAGGTCAAAAATCAGTTCATCCAATCTATAAAAGTATGAACGATTTAAATATTTCATATCAGACTAACGAATATATTTTAAACGATATATTTTTAATAGCGAATATCTGGAGACCAATTTACTATGGAAACAGTGGTCACAACGGCGAAAATGATCAGAAGCTAGAGAATGCCGAAAATGGTAATGGAGCTGCTGGAAGTGTTTTCAAATTTGGTTTAAAAACGGCACTTAGGGCCATAAAATTTATTGTTAAAGCTTAAGATTCGCTACAGATCAACAGACCAACAACACTTAAACACAAAATCGAAGTGAGTTAATTCAGCAGTCAATTTATTTTTATGTTAAAATTATGTTAGATAAATAATTTATTTTCTAAATATTTTAAAATCTCAATATGAGAAAATTTTGTTAATTTTAATTAATTAATTAGATGATTTCAAACTATGCTTCCGTAATTCTCATTTTCCCATTTGCTGGCGATAATTGCTTTCTTCAATCGCTTCCAGAACAATTGTTTCTGTTCAGCAGTGCCATCGATGGGCCACTTGATATATGTCTTTGTTCTCATTAAATATTTAAGTGTTTTCGGTTGTTTCCGTTGTGGAATATCTTCGAGCAAAACAACAATCAATTTTTCCCGTCGGGTTTCAATGAGACGATGTTGTGCAAGATTCATTTCAAACTGACACCATTGACTGAGTAAAAAGTTTTCTGAAATTAAAGCAACAAACATCTCGATCGATCCATGCACGATACAATGTTCTCTAGAATTCCATAGCCGACAATGAAATCACGTTCATGTAAGCAAACATTAATCTGTTCACGTTTCTCAACGTTTGGCAAAAATTCATCGAGCACCCAGTCTCGGTTCTGCTCGCTATAGCTTACAAATACATCATAAAGAAAGCTCTCACCCGGATCATTTTTGCTTCCTTTCGCAAACGCCTCGCTGCCTTCGTGGTCCATGAATGTAAGAATAGCACTATTCTTGCAGAGAACAAAAAAATATTTAACATACCACCATTTCCAATAAATGAGAAACAAAAGGCAACAAAGTGCTAACACCGACGGAAGTGAGATTGAAAGAGTTACAAGCAATGTGTCTTTGTTCTTCGTGTAAGATGATTCATTGTCATTGTTCTTGATAGAATTTGTTTCACACAAATCAATTAAATCCAGAACTGGTTGTTTCCTTTTTGCCGTTGCATTGATACACAAATAATCGTCAGCATCATCGTCATAATCAAAAAGAACTGTTTTGTGCTCACTGGATGATTCAACAGACGATTTGAGGATTAAAGATTTTTGTGTTGGTTTTGTGCTTTGCTTTTTGTTCATTAAAGCTTCGACGCTTTTTTCAATCATGTTATAATACCTTTGATAAGTCCTTGAGATGACATCATATTCGGGTCGTGGCTTATTTCTCATAACCAAAGATACTTGTGTCGTATCTGGAGTCGTTTCATAATCTTCAATTACTATAATTTCTTCTAATTTATCGTTATAAATTTCTTTTAAGAAAGTTGTGAAATTAAATTTCTTCGTCGTTTCAAAAAGTTTATGAATAAATTCTTGAAGAATGCAATTGCATTCAAATTCATTGCCACCAATTGCCAGGAACCTGACATTCAAGAAATCTTCTTTCATATCGTTCGTCAAAAGCGTCAATTTGTTATTTCTCAAGTTCAACATTTCCAGCTTCGCATTGCGTGTAAAGATTCTCGCGTACCAATTACTGATTGAATTCTTTTCTAGATTCAAGTCCCACAAATGTGGCATGTGCATAAAAGAATCATTCCTCAATGTATTGATCGAATTGTCGAAAAGATTAAGAACTTGAAGATTACTGAGTGGCGCTATCCAGTCCAAATTTCTTACAAATGAATTCCTCATGTGTAAATATTTGAGCGACTTGGCCATTGATGTGAATATTTCAGCCGAATAAGTCAATTGAAAGTTTCCAGAAATGTCCAGGAATAAGATATTTGGTGAATTTTTCATGTCTGGCAATCGTGATAGTTGAGTGTAACACAGACTAATACCATGAAGACTTAATGGCAAGTAACTTAAAGCTGTTAAGCTTTTCGCTTCAATTTTTGTATGCGACAAATCTAAAGTTTGAAGTGAGTAGCAATTGATAAATGTTTTTTGAGAAATCTTCATTCCATCAGGAATCACACTGACACCATCCGAACGATTATCTTGATTATTTGACAGGTCCAAGTGAATTAACGAATAAAGCGGAAACGAATCAATCGACAGATCAGTGATGCTGTTATCTGCCAATATTAAATGATTCAAATGATTTAAATCCTTCAAAAATCCACTCCAAATTGACTTCAATTTGCAATTTCTCATGTCGAGATGTTTCAGCATCAAATATTGGCGAAGATTCTTCTCAGGACCGACTAAAAATAGATTTATTATTGTAAATGAAAGCAGACTTCACACTTTTGCATTCATATATTGTACTCACAAATTAATCCGGTAAATGAAAAATCATTTCCTGCCAACGAAAGAAATTCCAATGTCAGCTGTGAATGTTGCATAAGCTCATGCGGCAATTGATCAAGATTGTTATAAGCCAACGATAAAAACGTGAGATCCTATCAAAGATAAGTAGATAATATGTTGAATATATTAAATCAAGATCAATTCCGGTGGCAAAGATAAGAGATTTGATTGTAATAAAAAAAGAAATTGTGGTCTGAATATCAAGCATTTACCGACTGCGTATTACTCATAAAGTGCTCAAGTGATAGCAAAAATTAATTGTTTAAAATGGAAAACGGATTGATAAGAAGTGTTCCGAAAAGCTGACATAGCGATACATGACGTCGGCATATTGTATCTTTCATATCAATCACTAACTGTTTTAACAAGTTACCTGGAACTGAATTGTGTTCGACACGTTACGAGCATATTCCAAATATTTCGTTGTATTTTTAAACTTGTACGAATGATCATTGAATTTAACAACAGCATCATAATCGCGAATATAATTTTCCACTAATCTTCCTTCATTATCGACCCATTTCAAGTAACGGTCAGCATTACCAAGAATACATTCATCCGGCTTTAAATCTTCAAAATAGATTTCATCGGGCGTTGTTTGCGGTAAAATAACGGAAGTTATTGGACCATTAGTTCTGACGCTTGTGGTTTCATTCGTAACTGACGTGGGTGACGCTTCATTTTCCTGCCTTACGAAGTTTGATGTTGTCCATTGAAAAGGGTTTGTGAAGCGTGGATGTGGCGTCGTTGTGTCTGGATATGAAACATTTAATGCTGCTCCATTATAAAGTGATGTTGTGCGGGATGGAAGCGTTTGTGTCACATTATTCACCGGTGTTTTAGCTGTTCCAACAATTCCGATTGTTGCTGTAATATCATATTCATTCAATATTTGAGGATCTTTATCAATTTCGTTCTCTTCAATGTTTTTGTTTTTATCATCATGAACTTTATTTAATTCCTCGGTGTTTTTATGCAACACTTTCTCAATTTTGGAATTTCGCAGCTGACTCAAATTCGCAATATCATTATCGGTGAAATCTTCGGGATCCGCTGCATCGTCACTATTAAGCAATGTCTTAATTTTCGCATGAAAATTGACATCATTATTTGGCACCAAAACATTAAAATTGTCACGCGAACGCATAGCAAATGTCACCAGTTTCGATGAACACACAACAAGTGTTAATGCCAAGAAAACGATAATCCTCATCTTAAAGTGTTTAACAATTGATTATGCAAACATGAATTTTGAATCACTTTAAAGCTCATCTGCAAATTCTTGCTTCTTCGTATTCTTGTATCACGCGCTTTCTGACGAATTGTTTGCAAAACAATTTCACTTTGACTCAAAGGAATTTTGATGGAAATATATATTTAATTAATTTTAAATTTTTTCGCAAATATATTTTTCACGTCTTTTCAATACTCTCATCGATAAACGACTGTCGCAAATTTTCAACCCGCCAGCGAGCGATCCACTCTTACGAAGAAAGAAAAAAAAAAACTTTTTCGTTATCTCTCAATTGTTTATTTACAGTGAAATCTCGATGTAGCTTCCAAATTGCCTTCTGAAGATCTTCTTAGTCTTTAAATGCTTTATAAGGTTGAAAAAAATCGATTTTTTTTGTCTTCACCGTTGCCAGCATTCGCTAAATTCCTCAATCGTCTTTGAGCGATTTGTTTACACAACTATTAGCAAGATGTTGTCAAATGATCCCTCGCAATTATCAATTCAATCGTTTTATTAATTTTTAGGAATCAGTTATGGCATTCTTTTGTTTCTATTAATTCTTTATTAAATCGTTCATTTTTATTTTGAGTATCATTGTTGAATTTCTGTTTCCAGACTTATTGTATAAAAAAATATCTTATGCTCTATGAATGTCTTTCAATATTATCAAAAACACAATATCAGAAATTTCATTGCAAATATTTTCAGGGCTGATTCTAAAGCAGCGTCAAAATGATTAGACTGGCAAGCAGATCAAAATGTTTATAGTCTTATTATCTAACTGACTAATATTTAGGAAAAGAAACACCAAACACACTTATTATAAAAACTGCATTTTCAGTAAAACTTTCTTAAACATGAATTATCAAGAAAAGAAAGAAGTCTTTATGGCGAGTAAAAGCTGCAAAAACTTAGTTGCTAAGAAGTAATATAAATGCATTAAATAATAATAGTCTATAATTTCTTTTTTTTTTGGTTGCGTTTCGTTTCAGATTTGAGGTATGAGAGCAAAAATTGAGATACATTTGTGTGTCTATTGTCTTGTCAAGTTTATCAGATTTCTAATCGGTTGTGGTTATTAAAGGAAGTACGAAAATACTCATTTGTTTTGAAATAAGCTTACCAAGCATCGATTTAAAAAACAATTAGTGTCCACGTCTTGAATCATAATCGACGCATATCTGATGAAGCGTCTGTTGAATGTAGGGAAATGCTGGACGCTCATGTGGCTTTCTATTCCAGCATTGCGTCATCAGATTGTATAACACGAGCGGTGTATTTTCAGGGCAACTCAACATACTCCCATCTTTGACATACTTGACGACTTCTTCGTGTGTCATACCAAAGTACGGTTGCATAGCGAAAGAAAATATTTCCCAAAGGCAAACACCGAAGGCCCAAATATCAGATTCAATTGTGTATTTGTTGTATAAAATACTTTCGAGTGGCATCCAACGAATTGGAATTGCGTCGTTTTCATCGCCTTTGTAATAATCTTGGAGATAGATCTTATGCGATAACCCAAAGTCGGCAATTTTAACGACCATTTGTTCATTGATGAGACAATTTCTCGTTGCAAGATCACGATGAACAAATTTACGTTCACTCAAATAAACCATTCCGTTGGCAATTTGTAATGAAACTGCCAATAGATCACGATGTGTCAGCTCCCTTTTCATGGTGTCGCTCTTTTGCTGTTGATTTGCTGTTTGTAGAGCTGGTGAACATGATCTCAAAAATTCATTAAGATCTCCACGACCCATGAATTCGAATAAAAGACACATTGGTCGACCGATGGCACAAACGCCAAGGAGTTTTACAATATTCGGATGATCGAATTCCGCTAGCAAACAAGCTTCACGCTCAAAATCTGTTTGCATGTCTGGACTTGCTTCATCTTTCAGCATTTTTACAGCAACAAATGTGAATTCTTCGCATGATACCAAACGTGGCGCTTTGCCTTTAAACACTCTACCAAATGCGCCTTGTCCCAAATCCTTTATATAAATGATATCGTTGCGTGGATATTCCAATTTTTCAAGCTTTGGATTGAGCTTTGCGGCAGTTTGATGGTAATTGGCATTCGCTGGCAATTTATTGATGTCAACATCATTTTGTGTAACGATCACACTAAAACCAGCAGCGGCACGACTTCGCTTATTATAGCGTGAGACTCGATAAATCAATAGGACACAGATATGAATGATGAGAATAGCAACTAAGCCTATTGATCCCAAGATGAATATCATTGTTGGAGTGAAGACGCCCTCCATCTCCATTGTTGGTGTGTTCATGTCTATAGTTGCAATATTTTCGGTAGAGTTAGGACATAGAGGAATATCGCAACGCTGCCAGCGGACATCTTTATCTGTTGTGTAACACCATGGAACCGGTTCCTGTCCACCCACATTTCGACAGTAATTTTCAGCATCGTCAAGCTCGGGGAACACTAAAGGTGGTGTATAATGACTATGAGGCTTTTGTGAAGTCCATTTCTGACATGGTATGCCAGTTTCTGTTTCATTCATTTGACCCAAATAATGTTTTCCATTTCCAATACGACAATCATCTAGAAATTATTCAATTTAAAATTACTAAGCTTTCATATACACTTAGATATAATAAATGAACTTTAATCAACTTACATGAAACTTCATTTTGATTGATTTCAGTTAAGCCAACATAGCTGCATGTTGGAATTTTTGCCGATTTATTATAGCGCGGCAACTCTTCGCATTCTGGTAAAATGAAATGGCCTCTTGTTTTCAGATAAAGACCTCGCTGTTTCTTTTCTTCAATAAGGACCCAGTCATTGTAGCAGAATAGCTGTTGAGTAGCAATACAATCTTCATAGCATAATGGTAATCTCACGAATTTCCCATCAACTACTTTGCACCGAGGAAAGGCATATGCACACAAAAGTTTTTCTGCGGCCTTTTGACAAAGCTCATCTAAGTCTTCAATCAATTCCGCAAATAATCCAGTCGCTATTTTCTCATTTTCCCAGCCCCCTTCAGAGGAATACCATACTTGACCGCTGCTGATGAAATTTTTACAGATTTTGCCATTATATGGAGCGCAGTATCCATCCGGATCCTTTTTTCCAGAAATTTGATTAATTAGGCAGACAATGATAATTGTTGAAATTTTCCAATTCATTTTATTCCAGTTTTCTGACTTATTTCGTTCACGAACAAATTTCAAATCACTTCTTTATCATTTTGTTTGCAAATTGAAGATATTTTTGAACTGGAAGTCTTATGATTGAATAAAGAAATCAGCAAAATATTTTGCTTAGAACTCACTCAACTCAATGAAAATTATCTGCGTCTTATAAAGGAAAAATGTATTTTTGTTTGAAAGGGTACGGAGGTATGAAGTTTCAATTATAATTATGTATCGCGTATAAATATTATTTTTTATATATATATTAGAATCTGATTCAGAATTAATACCTAGAAAAAACAATCTCATGTGAAATGATCAATTATTTTGATGAAATTAATTAAATTTTAAAAATGCGCTTCTATATAAATTTGATAACGATAATTTTTTTAAATGTTGTTCAAATATTTTGGCAATAGTTGATTTCCCCTCGATTCCATTGGTCGAAAGGTGGATCTTTTTTTATTTGATTTCTCGTGAAAATAGCAATTGTAATGGAAGCCCGAAAGATTATCGATATCCTCAGGGCAACGCTCGACGCAAACCAAAGACAACAGGCCGAGGAGCAGCTCCAGCAAGTATGAATCATTGCACGAAATATGTATTTTTCATTTGAACACGTTGCGAATTCATAGCGCTTCCTTCAATTACACCTTATTTCCGGCAATTGCAATCACTAATCTACAAATCGTCACAGTGCTATGCGCTCCATCGCCTTAAATTTTTGTGACCTTGAAATTGCCGTACATTCGTTGTCCTTTTTGGAACTTGTGCAATTTTCTATTATACTCCAACAACAACTATATAGATTCGTGATCCGCAATCATTCGGCGATTTGCAAAATACATTCGCAAATTTAATTGGTGATTCGACTGGGTGAAGTTTATTTTAATTGATGGAACAGATGTCGGAACGCTTTTATGCATACATCGATAAAGCCGATCGGAATAGTCTTCTAACCCTAACCTCATCTAATTTATTAGATGCTCTGTTTTCTTAATGAATTTCGATACCATATCACTCAAATAACGTATGTTATTGTTTTTTTTAGGTTCATAAAATAATTGGATTCGTCCCAAGCCTGTTGCATGTTGTGATGAAGAATGATGTTGACTTGCCCGTCCGCCAGGCAGGTGCCGTTTACCTAAAGAACACCATCACTCAAAACTGGCAAGACCATGAGGTTGAGCCAGGCCAGCCACTTATATTCTCCATTCACGAGCAAGATCGTGCACTGATTCGCGAGAATATTGTTGAAGCTATTGTGATGGCACCGGAACAAATTCGTGTACAGCTGTGCGTTTGCATTAATAATATCATCAAAACTGATTTTCCTGATCGATGGACTCAAGTGGTTGATAAAATCAGTCTTTATCTACAAAATAACGATGCAAATGGATGGCAGGGTGCTCTTCTCTGCATGTATCAACTGGTTAAAAATTATGAATACAAAAAAACTAATGAACGATCACCGCTGAGTGAAGCTATGAACCTACTCCTTCCAATGATTTATCGATTGATGGTGAATCTTCTTGAACAGGACAAATTCAATCAGAGCGAACAGTTTTTGTTGTTAGAGAAATTGATTCTGAAGATCTATTATGCTTACACTCAATACGCTCTTCCGCTGGACGTAATCACCAATGAAACATTTGCACAATGGATGGAAATTTGCCGTGAAATCCTTGATCGTCCCGCACCCGATCTGAGTAATATGGAGGATGATGATAAACTAGAAGCGCCTGTATGGAAGGTGAAAAAATGGTCAACGCATATAATGGCCCGAATGTTTGAACGCTACGGAAGCCCCGGAAATGTTGTGTCGAAAGAATACGAAAAATTCGCTGAATGGTACTTGCAAACATTCACAGCCGGCATACTTCAAGTTCAACTCAAAGCATTAGATCAGTTCAGAAATAAACTCTACGTTTCGCCACGCGTGATGACTGACATTTTGGGATATCTCAAAAATTCGTGAGTAACATTTAATACTCATGAACTAATTTTAAATATTATTTCATTCGGTTTTTTTCCTATTTTATTTTAGCGTCTCACATTCACATTCGTGGAAACTGTTGAAGCCACACGCAATTGCTTTGATTCAAGATGTAATTTTTCCACTCATGTCCTACTCGGATGCTGATGAAGAACTTTGGGAAATGGACCCAGTCGAATACATTCGCCATAAATTCGATGTGTTTGATGACATCTCATCTACAGTGCCCGCTGCTGAATCACTGTTGCACAATTTATGTAAAACAAGAAAAGGCATTTTGAATTCAGTGATGACGGCGTTCTTGCAAATTATCAACAATCCTGAAATCACACCAAAACAGAAAGATGGTGCTTTGCATATGGTTGGCAGTTTAGCAGATGTTTTGTTGAAGAAAAAGATTTTTAAGGATCAAGTTGAGCAACTTTTGGTTGCTTATGTTTTCCCAGGATTCCAAAGTCCTAATGGGCATCTTCGTGCTCGTTCTTGTTGGGTTCTACACTGCTTCAGTGACATCAAAGTAAAAGATCCTGTAAATTTAGCAAAAATTATGCAATTAACATCCAACGCCTTACTTACCGATCCTGATTTACCCGTCAAAGTGGAAGCTGCTGTCGCACTTCAAATGTTCCTTATGTCACAGCCAAATTCGCAGCCATATATCGAAGCTCAGATCAAGGAAATTACACTGGAACTGCTCAAGATTATTCGCGAAACTGAAAATGAAGATTTAACGAATGTTCTGCAAAAAATTGTTTGCTCGTTTACAGATCAGATTGCTCCAATCGCTGTAGACATTTGTCAACACATTGCTATGACATTCAGTCAAGTTCTTGAATCGGATGATTCAAATGACGATAAAGCAATAACAGCAATGGGCTTGTTAAATACAATGGAAACTCTATTGTCTGTTATGGAAGAAAAGCCGGAAATCATTGCTCTTTTGCATCCCATTGTACTGCAAGTTATCGGACACATCATTCAAAATAACATCAGTGAATTCTATGAAGAGGCCTTTTCGTTGGTATACGATCTGACATCCAAAAACATTTCACCTGACATGTGGACGCTGCTTGAACTCATCTATCAGCTGTTTGAAAAGGACGGACTCGATTATTTCTTGGACATGATGCCAGTTCTATATAATTACATCACTGTTGACACACCCGCCTTCATGTCCAACGCAAATCATGTAGTAGCTCTTTTCAAAATGTGTAAAACTGTTCTCAACAGTAACGCCGTAACAGAAGAAGCTGAGTGTAATGCCGCAAAGCTCCTGGAAGTTATTGCTCTTCAATGTCGTGGCAGAATTAATGAATGTATTCCAATCTTTGTCGAGCTTGCATTGGGTCGCTTAATGCGAGAAGTGAAAACGTCAGAATTACGAACAATGTGTTTGCAAGTTGTTATTGCATGTCTTTACAACAATCCACAGCTGTTTTTGGAAATTCTCAACGCAATGCCGATGCCCAACTCAAATGATTCCGTTTTGTCACATTTTGTCAAGCAATGGATCCACGATACAGACTGCTTCTTAGGCATTCACGATCGCAAAATGTGGGTCGTTGGAATGTGTACACTGATAACAATGGGAGATGCAAAACCGCAAGTGCTAAGTGAAGTGTGTAGTGAAATCATTCCAGCACTTATCATGATTTTCGATGGACTGAAACGGGCTTACGAAGCTCGCGCTGATGCAGAAGAGGAAGAATCGAGCGATGAGGAAGAAGATGGATCTGAATGTGAAGAAGGACTTTCAAGCGATGAAGATGAAATTGAAGAACTCGGACAAAGTTACTTTGAGCGTATCGCTGAATTGACCAAAAAGAAAGGTCAAGAACAAGGTTTAGAAATCAGCACGATTATAAAGGTCTGTTTTTATGATTTAATTTAATCCAATTTTAGTGATTCTAAATTTTCAATGTTTTAGGATGGTAATTCTGATGAAGATGATAGTGATGATGACAGCGATGATGATGAGGGTGAAGAAACAGCATTGGAAGGTTTCGCAACACCAATCGATGATGATGATAATCCTGAATTTATTGACGAATATTTGTACTTCCAGGATGTGATGCAAAGTGAGTTTTACAGGCTAAATTATTAACAAAATTCTAATTATCTCGGCTGCTCAATTTTCAGAATTACCAGTGTCAGATCCATCATGGTATCAAATGTTGAATGCCAATTTGAATGCTGAGCAAGCAAAATCGCTGCAACAGATAATGACGATGGCAGAACAAAAAAAGAACCAAAAACGATCAGATGCTATCGAAAAGAGTGGTGGTAAGCTATTATTCTGTCTAGGCTTCAATTAAATATCCGTTTTAATTAATTCATTTTAACAGGTTTTCAATTCCCTCAACAACAAGTTCCAACGACATTTAACTTTAGCAGTCCACCATCATACTAAAGAAAATTGCTAAAGTCATGGAAAAGAGAACGACGATGATTGTTACAATTTTTTTTTTTTTTCAAAGCAGTGAAAAATTGTTAAAACAACCATGCAGAATGACCTCAGTTAATTAATTTTTTTTTCTAACCGATTTGGAGTTTTCTTACAGTTTTTTTTTCTTCCTCTGTGAATTATTCTACACCAAACTATTATTCTCTTAGATTTTTCTTTTTTAAGAATTTGATGCATAAAGTATATCCTTTAAGTTATGCAATGAACATCACAAAGTTGTGGTGTGCATGTCAATTTTAATGAATTAAGTTTTTCTTCCTTCGATCCATTGTTGAATATTTTAAAAAGTTGATTGAAAAAATGTTAGAACGAAAGTTATTGGCACTAATTGGCTCTCGAGTGATAACGTCCATCCAAATTAAAAAAAAAAAATCGCGATTCACTCAGAAAAAATGTTTGTCAAAAAATGCGCTTAAATTCGGCTTAATTTTAGTTAGGAAAAAAAAACTATCATGCAAGTGTGTGGCAAAAATTCAACTGTTTTTTTTTGTACTTCAATCAAATTATTTATTTTATAAAAAAATCTCTAGTGCCACGTTTTGATGAGCTTCTGGATGGACACATTTACTTCTTTTTTTCACTTACTGTTCACGCATCATTCAACTGAAATAGAAATGTAATTAAATTATCCAACAGAATATATAGAATCGTTGTAAATAACATAATTGTCGCTCCAAAAAATGAAATATTTCTGAAAATGCAAAAAAAACACAAACTCACCATAAATAATAATAAAGATGATGCTTGTAAATGAGAAAAACGGAAAGACACAAAATGTGGATTTAATTAATTTTATTCGAATATCACATTCTTTGAATTTCTTATGTTGTTAGCCGAGTAAATGTCTGTGGAATCCTCCGAAACCTCTATTGAATCCACCCAAATGTCCAAGACCGTTTCCGAAACCATTGAAAAGATTATGCAATCCACCCAAATGTCCCAAATTGAATCCGCCGAATCCACCGTGTCGTGATTCGGCACCTTCAAGATCCTGCAAATCCAAGTTCTGCTCAGTTGGATAACCAATCACAACAACAACCATCACACATAAAGCTAAGAAAATTTCCTGCAAATTCCAAAAATAGATTTGTTCAGTTCGCTTGCACAATTGTGATTAAAATACCAGACCACACACCTTATACATGTCTCTCTATTAGATCACTTCTTTTCTCCACGATAAATTTCTATTTTGCAATTCACCACTCGACACGAAGTAACACGTTCGCTGGTTTTAAGTTAAATGTTTCTTTCAATAGTGAGATGGATTCTTTTTATAAGCCGCATGTTGGCGATTTTAATTGATTAAATAACATTGTAGGTTTTCATTTCTCAACTACTTGCAGTTGATGCACTTAAGAGTGTTTTAAAAAAAAAAAAAAAAAAACGATTTTATTTAATAGTAAAAGTTATAGATTGGACCATCATCATAATAATAGTAATAATAAGACTCGTCGCCAGTATTTTCATCATTTACAAAAAAACTGCCAATGAAGTTAAAGCCATAGTCTCCATATTTGTATTCTTCCGATGATTGTGAGATGCGTTGTCCAAAAAATGTCCAGAAATATGGATGACATGATGTAGGATTAAGCAGAGTGGTAATGATGAATATGATAATAATGCAAAGTAACTGGAATGATGCAGGAATGTATTTACATTTAATTGCACAATTGCAATCGATAACAAAACTTACTTGCCTCATTGCTCGAATGAAGTGTCACTGATGTTAATTTTGATTTTGTGGCGAGTTTTTGATAGCGAACGCTTTGATGTATTTTAAATTGTTCATGATTTACGAATTATTTAAATATAAAAAAATTCAATTTAGGAAATGCTGAACGTCACACATTTTTTCACGGGAATCTGGTTGCGCTTGAACGCGAACGGTCACCTTAAGATTATACTCATAGAACCTATTTTTTGAAGGCAAAGCTTTTCAATGCAACGTTAAGAAGAAATTTTAAAGATTTCAAGGTCCTGCGTCGATAAAGCGACACAACGGATACACTTGTTCAAGTGTGGAAGTAGGAGAAGGTCAACAAGCATAATTTTATGTTTCTGGTTTTCATTCATCTTACGAATAAATGTGTTTCTTCTTGTATTCCTTTCCGCAATCTTGTTTTTTTTTTGCAAATCTTTTGGCAAACGCAAATAAGTGAATACATGCTCAAATAGCGGCATGTACTAACATAAAAGGGAATGAATGTTGATGCCGTCGAGAAACTGTAGAAGTTAAGTAGGTAGTTGTATTAATTATAAGAAGAAAATGTATCATTCACGTTGCAGCCGTGATCAGTTGTTAATTGATTATGTTTACTTACTTAAGTATCTAGTTTGAGCTTTACGTTAATTTTTTTTAACATGAATTCGTGGTGAATTCGTATGCATTTCAATAGTTGAGATTCCTCAACGACTAAAATTATTTCATAAAATTATCTATATTATAATTTATTGTCCAATTTACACGATGAATAAACGTATCTTTTCCAAATCTAAAGAAGGTTAGTGTATTACTTACTATACTCTTACTATACTTACTTAACTATGGGTTTGAAAATTGCGCAATGATATTTATTAATGTTGAATTTAGTGTAACCAAATCTCTATAAAATCCCCGGACGAAAACGGGTATTGTGCTAGCAAAATCATAACTTTCTGCCTTGCCTAAAAGTTCAATTGTAAACAAACCAGGTGTTTCTAAATTTACTGCCCCAAAATAGCCACAGAAAGATAATAAGATACTGTATCATCATCCCAAAAGACACATAACGCATTCAACATGGGGAAGAAACAGCATCAAAAGGATAAAATGTAAAATAATTTTAAAATCATAAGTTTAGAAACAAAAATAATAATCTGAAACAACTAATTTAGGTACCTAACGTACACCGAATGGTCTCAATTTTACGGCGGAAAGAAAGTCGAGAATCTTGAGAATGAACACATCAAGTTCAAGAGACTTCCCTTCGACTTCTGCTGTATTACAATGGTGCCCTTTGAAATTCCTTACATGGATTTGAACGGAAATGTTTACGAGCTGGAAGCGATTGCAAATTTCATCAAACACTTCAAAAAGAATCCAGTAACCGGTGAGCAGATAGATGGAAAATCGTTAATCAAACTCAACTTTGCAAGGAACACGAATGATGACAGCGATGAGAGCGGGAGATTCCAATGCCCTGCTCTCTTCAGGCCCTTCACAAAGAACTCGCATATTGTGGCCATTGCAACAACAGGAAATGTTTATTGCTATGAGGCAGTTGAGCAGCTTAACATCAAGACTAAGAACTGGAAAGATTTGATAAACGATCAGCCATTCACCAGAAAAGACATCATCACCATTCAAGACCCGAGTAAGCTTGAAAAGTTCGATATCTCTAAGTTCTATCACATTCAGAATAAATTACGAGTTGAAACTGATGAGGAAAAAGCTGAACGAAAGGATCCAACAGGGCGATTGCAAAAAATGTCCATTGAAACAAAGGAAATCCTTAGGGAGTTAGAATCTACGTACAAAGAAAAGCACGAAGAGACTGCTATAGAAAGAAAGCCAGATAAGTTTAATGCTGCACATTATTCAACTGGAAAAGTTGCTGCAAGTTTCACATCCACTGCGATGGCGCCAGCATATAAAACGGAAGCTGACATTATTGCTGATGATCTGGTGCGTTATGAACGTGTCAAAAAGAAAGGATACGTGCGTCTTAATACCAATATGGGTCCATTGAATTTGGAATTGTTTTGTGATCAAGTTCCAAAAACATGTGAAAATTTTCTGAAGCATTGTGCTAGTGGATATTACAACGGTACCATATTCCATCGTTCAATAAGAAATTTCATGATTCAAGGCGGTGATCCAACAGGAAAAGGAACCGGTGGCAACTCAATATGGGGTCAGAAATTTGAAGATGAAATAAAGCCAGGCTTAAGTCATACAGGAAGAGGAATATGTAGTATGGCTAACAGTGGCGGTGGCATGTCGAATGGAAGTCAATTCTTCATAACATACAGATCATGCAAACATCTCGATGGCAAGCATACAATCTTCGGAAAGCTCGTTGGAGGTCTAGAAACATTAACAGAAATGGAGAAAGTGGAAGTTGATAATAAAGATTGTCCAATTGAAGATATTATCATTCAAACTGCCCAAGTATTTGTCGATCCATATCAGGAAGCTGATGAGCAGCTCGCAGCCGAACGTGAGGCAGAGGCTGAAAAGATTGCAAAAGAAAAAGAAGAAATAGATAAAAAGAAATCTGATGCTAAGAAACAACCACTGAAAGTTTACAGAACTGGCGTTGGAAAGTATCTGACAAAGCCCGCCACAAAGACTGACCAGAAGCCATCGACAAGCGGCGAGCCAGCGGAAAAGAAAAAAAGGGATTCAAGTTATTCATTTAATTTCAACTCATGGTAAAAACTCTAACAAATTGCATAATAAATTTTTTATTTGTTTCTACAAAATTATTCGAAAAGTTTTAAGATCTGAAATGAATTTCAAGCAGTCGACAGCAATTTGTGATGTTTTGAACTTTTCGAGCTTCGGCAGCGCTAAGAAAATAACTTTTGCGGCATCTAATGAACATTTTAACATTTCAACTTCAAGATCGGTGATTGAGGAATTCTCAGTAAATTTTACCAATTCCCATTGAAAATCGTTTAAAGTTTTTAAACATAATTTTCTGAGTTTGAACATTTTAAAAACTACGTCAAGAATCTCGAACGTTAATTTAATATCAAGATTCAATGTCTCAAGATTTTTATTCTGCGAGTTGAGAAAGTCGATTAAATATTTTTGAGATGATCCTTGAAGCGATGTGCTGTTGATTTTTAGTTTAAAACTCTTCAATGCTAAATGACGAATTGAGATAAGGCTCATAAAAGTTCCATCGTTATAGTCGTAACTGATGAGCGTCAAGTCTGTGATAGTTTTGCAGGATTGCAAAACTCTAATCAATGATTTTGTGCAATAATTCTCGATTGTAAGGGATGTTAGTCGTGGACACGATTGAAAAATATCCTGATGAAATGAACAGTTTGTTCCAATGGCAATTTTTAAACATTTTAACATCGGAAAAATATGTTTTTTTATAAGCTGATAATCAATTGATGATGCAACGAATGCAAGATTTCTCAGATCCAAATATTCAATGCTTAATTCGATAGGCACTAAAAGTTCTTCCAGTTCAGCTTCATCATGAAACTTTGCTGAGCAAATTAAAATGTTTTTCCATCGGCCAATTGTTGATAGGACATTGATTATATCCCTTGTTAGATGTCCTTGTTTGTGAGCATAAAAAGCAATATTTTGATATCTTCTTATGCTGTGACTCAATTGATGAACTTCATTAGCCAGTTGATGTTCAAGTCCGTTCAAATAAAATTTCCTTCCAAGAATTTTCAATTGAATTTTCTTCATACAAACTGTTGATTGTGCTATAAATTCATTCCACGTTGTTGACACAAATGTTGCATTAAGAATTTCTCTACCCGTCAAATGTTGAAACATTAAATCAATGACACCCGAAGGCCAAAAATCAATAGGATCCATCTCTCTTCAGTTTATACACAGTCTACACTTTCAAAAAGTCGTAACAAAACTAATTGCATCGCTCCGATTACCGTCAATTTTTAAATCAGTTTTTATGCAAATCAGCTGATAACAATTATTTGTTTTCGATAGATGATAATTTCTCATACAAATTGCTACCTATCCAAACAATTACGTATTTGTCGTCATCGAGGTCAAAAGTTTCTCTTGATTTGCATCTGAAAAATTGATAAGAATTTCTTTGCTTAACTTCAAAAAAAAAACTGATGACTCAAAAATTACTTTGTTCTAATATATTTTTTTTATTAAAAGCAGTTAATTTAGTTATCAGACATTGAAGTTGCTACCAAGAGGGCGATAAAGCCAACAATTTTTATTTTTACTCCATTATCGGATGTTGAACCATCGAAATTTTAAAGAACATTTTACTAGAACCATCAACATCTAATTTTCTTTCTTTTTTTTTGTCACCATTTAAATAGCATCATAATCGCGTTGAGTATTGTCTCGCTATACGTTTAATTATACTAATTGAGTTGAAGTAAGGCAACAGCCCAATTTGCAATCTCTTCTAATTGATTGTTATCATTTTTTTGACACCGATTCCCTTTAAAAATTTGTCGAAAAAACGCAATCAAATTTTATTCGCGTGACTGGTTGGTTGATTAAAATATCGGAGTTGCTCCAAACAATTTTGTTACTCTCTTCCATCGTATATCAATTAATTGTCTTAATTATTTTTTCCACTTGCGTGGCATGTGATATATCATGGATTTTTATGGTTAATTTCTAATTTTATTTTTGGTGTGTGGATATGAATTTATTTTGATGTGTTTATTTTAGCGCTGGAGTGAAGCGATATTTCAAAAAGTTTGTTGTGTGTCTAAAAATTTTCCAATTAAAACAAATTCGAATCGCAATTTTCATATTTTCGGTTCCAATAACCGCCGGCATAAATCCATTCATTATGCTTTGAATTTGGATTTGTTTGCAATTTGAACCATCTGTGAAAAAAAAAAAAAGTTTAATTAGTTTATTCTTCATTTCCTGATTTGGATTGGAAATAAAATAAATCTGACCTTGCTTGCCAATCATCGATGCCCTTCGACTTAGCCTTTCGTAGCTTCCTCGCTTCACGTTGTTTCTCTTCCAATCGAGTTTTCTCAACAATTGCTGCTTCAAGTTCACCTTCTTCCAATTTCCTTATATCGGGACGAAGTCTGGAATCGGTTGGACACAAAGTCATTGGTGGCTTCATGTGTGACTCGAGTTGATTTAATGACATTGCAAAATTGGTGAATGAAAAATAATTTGATGTATTTTCGGGACGATCCTCGACTTCCCACAGTGTCACTGAATTCGGAATGTCAATGGAATAAGTCGATTGCGATTTTGGAATATAGCCATCAATTTCAGGCGATGGATCTGGTGGTTCACTCGTATCGTTGTCTTGTAGTGATAAGCTTCTGAAAGACGTCATTTTCAGGCTATTAAGTTTCGAAAAAACTTTGCTTGGTGTATGAGCGGGTGATTCGCCGTTTGGACTTTTGCTGCGCTCGTCGTGACGCTTAAATCTATTTGGATTCTCCCTCAAATACTCCTCGAAAGAATTATAGTCGGTGCATTTAAGCATTTCAGTCCAGCGGCCATAAAGGAAATGAAGTTTCCTTTTACTGCAGAATGAAATAAATTTTATTCAACGGATATTAAGCAAATAAGTACTTGAATATATGCATAGTATATTATGCAATCAACTCAATGACTTACTGTTTGTCTTGAATAAAGCCCTCAATACGATGAAGCTCCTTGTGAACGGAACCGGCTTGTTTAAATTGCAATGATGCTTTATGTCCCGTGGTGTGATTGACAATTTCCATCGTTCCATATTGTTCCATCCATAATTTTCCGACAATAACATTGTGGATTGTACAATTTACGTTCGTCCAAGTGTACTTCTCATTCCATTTTGGCAATTCAACTGTCACTAGGCCTCGAGGTTGAATCTCAACTGATTTACCCCAGAACTTCAATTTGGGGTAAATTGAACCGTGAAATCGAAAGCTTTCTGATTCAGCATGGAACGCGGATATTGGCGGATGATGCGAAACCTGTTCGCAAACACATTTAAATTCGCCTCTCTCAATTTCATAAGTTTCACCCAACAATGGATTAAATGGCTTTCCCATTCGATCCCAATTGCAAGCTAATGCTGAAACGGCAAAAGCTGCTATATATTTCATTCTTTCCACCGGATCATCTTGTTCGCTAGCAATTCTCAAGAGATGAGCATATTCCATGTACTCAACCAAGCGTTGAAGGAAACTTAATGGCTCATTAAAATGCACCGGCATCGTGATCTTACTCAGCTCCTTTCCAATGCAACCTTTTAATATTGAAACCATATTGATATCTTGCTTCTCGAACATCGGTACTGGTAAAATTTTTCTGCAAGAACAATAAGAATACGTAAAATTTAGTAATTGATACGACATGATTTTACTAACAATGTCAAAGCTCTCAAATATATTTGCATTCCATCACAATTAATTGCTTAAATGAGCATCAATCTTTAGTTATTTGGTTAGTTTCGTCACAAAATGTTTGAGCTCTAATAAGTAAATAATCAAAACGACCTTTTTGATATGAATCATTCATCATCTGAATATAAATGTTCGCAACGAGATTATACGCACTAAAAACCCGGCCCCCACCTACCTATCCGCAACCTTGGAGAGAACATCATGAATAAACATGAGATTGCGTTTTTCTTTTTGTTTCGCTTTCATGATGAGAATTTTAACTGAAAGCTCAAGTGTTTGTGTTCTGATAGCAGAAAATTTCATCTGACGAGTGAACAATTGAAGGGAATAATGGCATCATTAAGATTAAACAGAAGCTTTGTTAATGTTGCTTAGCAAAGTGTTTCACAAATTAGGTTGATGACGAAAACAAAATTTTTTCTTCTTGCTTTCTGAGAGCAAAATGAAAAATAAATGTTTAATTATATGCCAGAAAGGGATCCCCCAACACAACTTTTTTAGGTAGAAAATGTAATTTTTTTTGTTTTTGTTTTTTTTTTTTTGTTTGAATTTTAAATTAAAAAATTATGAAACAAAACGTAGCTGAAGCGAAATGTATAATTCTATGTGGAAGAAAATATCTATGGAAATGAATACGAGAAAATTTCAGGAAATTTCAATGGATTATATAAATATCACGTTGAAATGTTTGCAATCAATCACAATAGGTGCATGTGTATCCGGAGTGCGAGCAAAAAATTATGTCAACAGGAAAGTTATAAAATTGAAGTGGATTTCATAAACGATTAAATGAATCATTTCCTTTCGATAACTGCAACTTTTAAGGGGAACAACTCTAGCTGTAGATAAGATTTTATTGCTCGCGAAATTATTTTAAAACTTTGCTTATAATATAAATACACCGAAAAATATATTGTGCGACATTTCATATTAAACTGTTGACTACCAAGATGATCAGAGGTAAGAAAAGCAAACCAAAACTTAATTCATTAATTGTCTAATTTTTGTAAATAGGCCAGAATATTTCTGCAATTGTTTTAATCCTTACTGGGCTGAAACTAGTAGCAGCTCAAAACGACTTATGTGCAGGAAAATTAGTTGGCATTTTTCCTTATCCAGACCGATGTGATAAATTTGTTGTTTGCATTTTGTTTATTCCGGTTGTCGTTTTGTGTCCTGAAGATACATTTTTTGATCATGAAGTAAGCAATTGTGTGAAAGGAGATCCTGTAACATGCCAACCTTGGGCAACTACTGAAAACCCACTAGAAACCACAGATAGCACAATTTTTACTGAAACTCCGACTGAACCAGAGAGCACAATTGTAACTGAGGCACCAACGATACCAGAAAGCACAACTGTAACTGAGGCACCAACGATACCAGAAAGTACAATTGTAACTGAAGCTCCAACTGAACCAGAGAGTACAATTGTAACTGAAGCACCAACGATACCAGAAAGCACAATTGTAACTGAAGCTCCAACTGAACCAGAGAGTACAATTGTAACTGAAGCACCAACGATACCAGAAAGCACAATTGTAACTGAAGCTCCAACTGAACCAGAGAGTACAATTGTAACTGAAGCACCAACGATACCAGAAAGCACAATTGTAACTGAAGCTCCAACTGAACCAGAAAGCACAATTGTAACTGAAGCTCCAACTGAACCAGAGAGTACAATTGTAACTGAAGCACCAACGATACCAGAAAGCACAATTGTAACTGAAGCTCCAACTGAACCAGAGAGCACAATTGTAACTGAAGCTCCAACTGAACCAGAGAGTACAATTGTAACTGAGGCACCAACGATACCAGAAAGCACAATTGTAACTGAGGCTCCAACGGAATCAGAAAGCACGACAGTTGTAACTAATGCGCCAACGAAATAAATATTCCAAAATATATATGTTATCTATGATATGTTCCAATAAATTTCTTAAAACTTAAGTATTCCAAAGAAATTTATACAAAAATTCCAAGATGGAGCGCGACTATCAATAATTTCAAATGTTTCAAACAACTGTTATATATAATTTTTATTCTGACATGCAACACTATCGGTGCCTTTGATGTATAATATATGCATTTTTATAAATATATATTTTGTAGGCACCGATATTATGTTTATTAATTGGTCCTTCAACCCATCAGAATCACTATTTTTCATGCCGTTTTATATTGGTAAGGCATATATGAATAGGTTGGAAATTTAATTGTGATATCATCATATTAAGAAGCTTTTAAAATTATGCACAGCTATAACAAGTATCAGCATATTGATAAAAATTTATTCCGATACCCAGGCTTAATAACGTTTAATTTGTCATGTTAAACGCGGAAAATTGCGTTACGGAATATATGCTTTCGCATGCCGTAAATTCAACTGCTGAAGTATTTATGGCTTCAAATATTACCGATTAGATTATAAAACTTTGTGAAAAACGTTATCAGGTACCATATGATAGCAAGTCATATGCCATAGAGGGTAAATGTATCAAGCTTTTGAGTCAATCAACTAGCAAATTTCACGATGATTAAAGGTACGGAAAAAATTCTATTGCAAACATTTAAATTTTGTAATTTATTTAAAACTATATATAATTTACTTTAATATAGTTCAAAACATATCGGCCATCTTTTTGGTTCTTATTGGGCTACAATGTGTAAATGCCCAACTAAGCCTATGTTCAGGAAATATAGCTGGAGTTTTTCCTTATCCAGACAGATGTGATAAATTTGTAGTTTGTGTACTTTTCATCCCGATTGTAATTTTATGCCCGGAACATCAATTTTTCGATGAGAATGTTAGTAATTGTATTGATGGCGATCGTGTGACATGTCAGCCATGGAGCGTTACAACAGAAGAACCAGCAACAACACCTGATTTTACAACAAATTCAACCGCATCAACAACAGAAATGCCAATAACTTCAACCGCATCAACAACAGAAACGCCAATAGCAACAACCGATTCAACAACAGAAACGCCAATAACATCAACTGATTCAACAACAGAAGCGCCAGTAGAAACAACCGATTCAACAACACAATCATCAGAAACACCAACCGATCCAACAACAGAATCATCAGTAACACCAACCGGTCCAACAACAGTATCATCAGAAACACCAACCGATCCAACAACAGTATCTTCAGAAACACCAACCGATCCAACAACAATATCATCAGAAACACCAACCGACTCAACAACAGAATCGTCAGTAACAACAACCGATCCAACAACAGTATCCTCAGAAACACCAACCGATCCAACAACAGTATCATCAGAAACACCAACCGATCCAACAACAGTATCTTCAGAAACACCAACCGATCCAACAACAGTATCATCAGAAACACCAACCGACTCAACAACAGAATCGTCAGTAACAACAACCGATCCAACAACAGTATCATCAGAAACACCAACCGATCCAACAACAGTATCATCAGTAACAACAACCGATCCAACAACAGTATCTTCAGAAACACCAACCGATCCTACAACCGTATCATCAGAAACACCAACCGATCCAACAACAGAATCATCAGCAACCGCAACCGATTCAACAACAGAATTGTCAGTAGCAACAACGGATTCAACAACAGAGTCATCATTAACAACAACCGATCCAACAACAGTATCATCAGAAACACCAACCGATTCAACAACAGTATCGTCAGAAACACCAACCGATCCAACAACAGAATCATCCGCAACCGATTCAACAACAGAATTGTCAGTAATAACAACGGATTCAACAACAGAGTCATCAGTAACAACAACCGATCCAACAACAGTATCATCAGAAACACCAACCGATCCAACAACAGTATCATCAGAAACACCAACCGATCCAACAACAGTTTCATCCGCAACCGATTCAACAACAGAATTGTCAGTAATAACAACGGATTCAACAACAGAGTCATCAGTAACAACAACCGATCCAACAACAGTATCATCAGAAACACCAACCGATCCAACAACAGTATCATCAGAAACACCAACCGATCCAACAACAGTATCATCAGAAACACCAACCGATCCAACAACAGTATCATCAGAAACACCAACCGATCCAACAACAGTATCATCAGAAACACCAACCGATCCTTCAACAGTATCATCAGAAACACCAACCGATCCAACAACAGTATCATCAGAAACACCAACCGATCCAACAACAGTATCATCAGAAACACCAACCGACTCAACAACAGAATCATCAGCAACCGCAACCATCTCAACAACAGAAGAGCCAACGACACTAACTGTACCAATTATAACTACGGAGGAGCCGCCCATTGACTTGGGAAAGATTTGTTCAGGCGTATTCTTTGGTGCAAGATCTTTTCCAGATAGCAATATATTTTTCGTTGGATGTTACAGAAGTTCTGGTCTCAAACTGAAATGTTTTGTTGATGAAATATTTGATCCCTCAATTAATGAATGTGTCGTGGAATCAACAACGCAGCCTCCGATTTCGACGGTACCACAAACAACGATCACTGGGCAAGAAACAACTGCTGAAATCATTGTTACGACAGAGGATCCTAATATTGAAGGCATTTGCGATAATCTTCACAATGAATTAGTTCCACATCCCGATTGTAGTTTGTTCATTTTCTGTTTTGAAGAGATGCACTTTGTCAGGCAGTGTCCAGAAGGAAATATTTTTAATGGTCAAACTAAACAGTAAGTAACATTCATATTTAAAAAATTAAATATTTGATGGTCATTCATACATTTCTGTTATCAGATGCGAACCTGGTGATTTTGAAACATGTCAGTTTATTGAGGAACATACCGTAACCGCTACTCAACCAACACAATCAGAAACAACAACGTCAGAACTACAAACCACTATGGAACCAGAAGCAACAACTTCAACACCAGAAGTAACAACTTGCAACACCAGAAGCCACAACTTCAACACCAGAAGCAACAACTACAACACCAGAAGCAGCAACTACAACACCAGAATTAACGACTACAACACCAGAAGCAACAACTACAGCACCAGAAGCCACAACTACAACACCAGAAGTAACGACTACAACACCAGAAGCAACAACGACAACACCAGAAGCAACAACTACAGCACCAGAAGCCACAACTTCAACACCAGAAGCAACAACTACAACACCAGAAGCCACACTTACAACACCAGAAGTAACGACTACAACACCAGAAGCAACAACGACAACACCAGAAGCAACAACTACAGCACCAGAAGCCACAACCTCAACACCAGAAGCAACAACTACAACACTAGAAGCAACAACTGTGTTTAATCCATGTTCAGGAATTGAAAACGGGCTTGTTCCTCATCAGGATGATTGCACCAGATTTTATCGCTGTGTTGCAGAGCGGTGAGTTAAGCAATTATGATGCGTGTAAACAAATCGTAAATTAAATTTATTTTTGTTTACCTCAGGCCAGTGCCTTCACAATGTGCTGAAAATCAGATTTTCCATCCAACTCGTCTTAGTTGCGTAAATGGTAATCAACAAACATGCATACCAACATAAAATAATTTCTACATAGACACAATTAATAAAGAAAGCAATTGCATTGTAATATTCACATCGTAATCAAAGTTTGGAATGGAATGCAGATATATGCACTTGAAATAAAATGAGTCTGCCGAAAATGTGCGATAAGATTAAAATATACGTAGCTATCGCAACTAACGTTTTATTTTTCTTATCGCACCACTTATAAAGATTTTCAATTACTTAATTCCAACGAAACGCATCATGACATCATAAAATTAAAATTACCTAAGTAGGTTTGAATCGGCAAGCAAGATAAAGTCACGAAGTTTTCAATGAAATTCTCGATGAAATCATGCATTGAAATTTTCATGGCGCAGCGAGATACGAATTTTTTTTAGATCCATACCACACGAGCAAAACTCAACAGCGTCTTTAACGTTTATCTGCTATCACATTACAGTCTCACATACTTTTTTTTATATATCTAAGCATTGTATTATTTGTCATCAATCATTTATCGGCGATAAAGTACGTATTCAAGGCCTTGCTGAAGGTAACCCGAAGAAAATAGAATTCCAAAATCAAAATTAACATGCACACTTCAATGGTTCATGCAAAATTTGGAAGTAAGGAGCAACGGCAGCTGAGTAATCTACATACACCAAAAAAAATTTGATAAAAAAACTCCAAGAAATTCGCTTAAAATATGTCTATTCAAGTGTTTGAAACGTTCTGATTTATTCTGGCAGTTACTTATAATATCTATTATGAGTTACAGAATGCCAATACCATATGACAAATGAGAGTCGCAATTTGCTTCAATGAAGCAGCAATTAAAATCAATAATGATTATACAAGGCATCATAAATCAATGTACCGATAAAAATATATTCCGGACACGCAGATTTGATTGCTCTTAATTTGCAATAGGGATTTAATGTACACCAAATACCGTATTCAAATATTATATATTTAATAATTTTCGATCAGATTAGAAAATTTTCGCGAAAATTAGGCGAAAAACGTTATCAGATACCATTATGATAGCGAGTCATATGATGAGAGTCATATTTCTCTCTTCAGAGAGAAACGATTCAGACTATGTTTTAAAAATACCAACCATTTCTTCTGTAAATTCACTTTGGTTCCATACGGTCCCATTATAATCGTCACAAAATTTATTAACGTTATCCAAAGCTCATGACTATACTTAATCAATTTTAGGTGCTTTAATTTATTTATTTATAGCCGATGATTTAATTGCTGCAAAATGCAGGTATATGCATTTGAAATGAAATGAGTCTACCGAAATTGTACGATAAGATTAGAACGTACTTAAGAATGTACTCAGATATAGCATCGCAATTATATATATTTTTTTTTTATCTTTTTATTACCTTACATAAAGGTTTGCAATTTTTAATTCCAAGAAAATTTATTATATAAATTAAATTAGGAGTGGAACTGCGAATGTATTCTTTCCAGGCATATGCAAGATAAAGTCAGAGAGCTTTCAACAATTTATGATTTTGTGCCATAATACCGTAAATGGCGATAACAGCAGCAGTTTGGTGTCCCTGAAGTAGCAATTAAAATCAGTAATGATTATACAAGTATCAAATCAATATATCGATAAAAATGTGCTCAGAATACGCTTAATTTGATTACGCTTAATTTGCCATCGAGAATTAATTTGCACCAAATACCGTAAATTTAACAAAGTAAATGAATTCAAAAATTATCGATTAGATTAGTTAATTTCTAAGAGAAGCGTTATCATGTACCACATGACGCTATCATCATATGCCATACAGGGTAAATGTATCTGGCTTTTTGATTCAATCAAGTAGCGAATTTCACGATGATTAAAGGTAAGGAAAAAAAAATCTATTGCAAACATTTAAAATATGAAATTTATTTAACTAATTTTTTTTTTTTAAACAAATTTACTTTAATATATTTAGTTCAAAACATATCGGCCATCTTTTTGGTTCTTATTGGACTTCAATGTATAAATGCCCAACTAACCTTTGTGCAGGAAATATAGCTGGAGTTTTTCCTTATCCAGACAGATGTGATAAATTTATAGTTTGTGTACTTTTCATCCCAGCTATAATTTTATGCCCAGAACATCAATTTTTCGATGAGAATGTTAGTAACTGCGTTGATGGCGATCGTGTGACATGTCAGCCATGGAATAATGTTACAACAGAAGAACCAGCAACAACACCTGATTTTACAACAGATTCAACCGCATCAACAACAGAAGCGCCAATAGCAACAACCGATTCAACAACAGAAACGCCAATAACATCAACTGATTCAACAACAGAAGCGCCAGTAGAAACAACCGATTCAACAACAGAAGCGCCAGTAGCAACAACCAATTCAACAACAGAAGCGCCAATAGCAACAACCGATTCAACAACAGAAGCGCCAATAGCAACAAGCGATTCAACAACAGAAGCGCCAATAGCAACAACCGATTCAACAACAGAATCGCCAATAACATCAACTGATTCAACAACAGAAGCGCCAGTAGAAACAACCGATTCAACAACAGAAGCGCCAGTAGCAACAAGCGATTCAACAACAGAAACGCCAATAGAATCAACCGATTCTACAACAGAGGTGCCAGTAGTATCAACCGATTCAACAACAGAAGCGCCAATAGCAACAACTGATTCAACAACAGAAACGCCAATAACATCAACTGATTCAGCAACAGAAACGCCAATAACATCAACCGATTCTACAACAGAGGTGCCAGTAGCAACAACAGAAGCTCCAATAGTATCAACCGATTCAACAACAGAAACGCCAATAACATCAACCGATTCAACAACAGAAACTCAAATAGCATCAACCGATTCTACAACAGAAACTCAAATAGCAACAACCGATTCTACAACAGAAACTCCAATAGCATCAACCGACTCTACAACAGAGGCCCAGTAGCAACAACCGATTCAACAACAGAAGCGCCAATAGGAACAACCGATTCAACAACAGAAGCGCCAATAACATCAACTGATTCTACAACAGAGGTGCCAGTAGCAACAACAGAAGCTCCAATAGTATCAACCGATTCAACATCAGAAACGCCAATAACATCAACCGATTCAACAACAGAAACTCCAATATCATCAACCGATTCTACAACAGAGGTGACAGCAGCAACAACCGATTCAACAACAGAAGCGCCAATAGCAACAACTACTACACCAGAAACAACAACTGTATTTAATCCATGTTCGGGAATTGCAAATGGGCTCGTTCCTCATGAAGATGATTGCACCAGATATTATCGCTGTGTTGCAGAGCGGTGAGTTAGCAATTATGATGCTTATAAATAAATCGTAAAATAAATTGATTTTTATTTACTTCAGGTACGTGCCGTCACAATGTGCTGCAAATCAGATTTTTCATCCAATGTATCTTACTTGCGTAAATGGTAATCAACAAACATGCATACCATCATAAAATAATTTCTACATGCAGGATTAACGTAATCAAAAATTCGTGACTTATAAATTTTACGTTGTTTTAATTTATTTAGAGCCGAGGATTATATTATGAAATGCATGTCTTGCACTTGAAATAAAATGAGTCTGCCGAAGATGGGCGATAAGATTAAAATATACTTCTACTTATGTATTTAGTTACCTACATAGCAATTACCGTTTTTTTTTTAAATATTTTTATTGGCCCACATAAAAGTTTGTAATTTCTTAATTTCAACGAAACGAAATATAGTATTATACAAATATTATACAAATTGAGTAAGGAATGAAACGAGTAGGTGGTATGTATGTAATCTTTCCAAGCATATGCAAGAAAAGTCACGGATCTTTCAACGAAATCAATATTTTAAAATTCTCATGGCGCAGTGAGAACGAAATTTTTTATATTCATGTCACACCCGGAAAACTCAACAGCGTCTACAGACATTACACACTTCTTTTTGTTTATATATTCCCATAGATTTCCTGTTTGCTTTGTCATTGACACCATTAAGGAAACACTATTATTTTTTCGAATCAGTTCCATAAATTAGATGTTTTTATTAGAATTCTTATGACGCCAGTCTAAGCCAAGGGATTTGCGTGTATCGTAATGTTATTGATTCTTTTTTCAACTAGCGGTCGATAATTTTTCGGATTAACAGCGAGTTTTTCGAGCTCATCGAGTGCTGAGAATCCATCGATGACCCTTCCGAAGATGGTGTATTTGAGATCGAGTGCTGGCTGACTAGAATATGTGATGAAAAATTGTGACGCATTCGAATTTGGTCCGTTATTAGCATAGCTATTATAAAGAGGGAATATTTTTTTTTTATTAACAGCGTCATGAGGTCGTCAGGATTTATTGGGGAAGGCCAACAATGCATACCTAAGAATGCCGCGTTCATTATGCTTCAAATTATCATTGAACTCATCGTCGAACTTCTGACCCCAGATTGAATTTCCACCTTTTCCGGAGTTGGTCGGATCTCCAGTTTGCACAATAAATCCTTTGATGTTTCTGATAAAAAGGCATCCATCATAATAACCACTGGCACATAATGCCAAAAAATTTTCAGCTGCTTTTGGAACATCGTCACAAAATACTTCGATTTTTATGTCTCCAACGTCTGTGTGCATTGTAACGCTCTATAAACGAATACCATTTTTTTAATCAAAATTTGAAAACCTGAAAACATTTTGCAATTCACAGGAATTCACATTCACATTATTGCTGCACTCGGTTCAGCAAATGTCTTTCCACAACCACTCATTGATTGAACTGTCAATTTCACTCACCATTTTGTTTCAAATTTTAATTAAACGTCAGGATCTATTTTTTTCAATGTAAACAATTCTTCACAGCCCACGATAGTAAAAGCTTTGAATAAAAAATTTAAAAATTTCCGTTATGTATTGCGAAATTCATTCTCCCTCGACCCTAAACCTATTTAGTTTTTCCAAATGCATTTTTAGATTCATTAATTTTGCACGCGACATAGTAAGAGCAGTGCAAATTAAATTAAAATCGCCATTGATTTACTTCCCATATTTTCGTCGTGATGGAAGCTTCAAGAATACAGATGAGAATTATTAAATTCGCGTTGTATTCTATTTATTTTATTACCTTAAATGCCTTTTTGAACTGCATTCGGCCATTATTCCTTGTACGAAATTTACGACAAAACCAAACTTAATTTCACTTCAAATTTCCTTTCAACTATACGAATGAAAAAGGCAGCGAAAATCTAATTAGGAATTTCTGATATTTGTTAAATTTAAGAGTTCTGTTCATAAATAAAACTGCGATGTTAGCCTGCGTCAGAATTAAGGGTTCAACGCCCACCACACTTACTTATTGACAGCTTCACTTTCATCCGTTGATAATACACAGAATACTCCAATTAATTTCAAAAGCTTTCACAATAATCCTTTTTACAACAATTTCACTCAATGTTAGGTGTTCATAATTTGGTTTCAGTAACAGCTGAACATGATTAAATTAAATTTCCATCATAAAAATTATAGTTTTTTTTTTTCTTCACGCACGTTATCACTCGTTTTTCTCCGTTTGGATAAAATGGATCAATAAAATTTGATGCGAAATATTTTTTTATTCGTCATTCGTGTCCGCAACTTGAAATGTCGCGTGAAATTTGCCGATCGATTATACAGCTCCGAATAATTTTTGTAGTCCAGTCAGCTGACAATTTTTGAATTATAAATAAAACAAAGGAAGCCCACGAACAGAGAGATACTAACAAGCAGCAGGAACTTTGTTCCAGCACGAAAGTTCTCACACGAATGAAATGAAAAAATGAGCATTTTCCTAAGAAATGTATTTTTTTTTTTTGAGTTTTCCATGCGCCGACTCATTGCACAATAAAACATCGTCCCTGATAAATGAAAATATAATATTCAACAGGATCTTCATGAAGTGGTATGCTAACGCGACGCGAGTGCCATAAATATTAATTAATTAAAGTAAACTTTTGTGATGTTAAAGTTTTTCAGTTTTCAAGCATGGCAAATAACAAAATTTATTGTACAAATTCTATTTTTCGCCCAACAACGGTCAGTCCACCGAGACCGAGTTTTAAATCATTTTTTCCAACGACAAAATCCCTGAAACGTACGCGACAATCAAATACGGAGATTTTTTATTCCCTTGGACCCGATGAAAAGTACAACGATGGACCGATGAGAAGGGTTTCGTCAAATATTAAGATCCTGCTGGGAAATGATAAGAGAAGAAACTATCTGGAATTGCGATATGACAAGCATCCACGCGACAAATTCAACTTTCCCGAAGCGACAAGTTACAGATATGGCTGGTTTATTCATCGATAGAAAAAATGTGTTAGATCCTCGTTCATAGATTTTTATTTTTATGCAAAATTTCATTATCGCCCTCACAGATATTTTGTGGGCGCGCTTTTGAGGATGGAAATGGAAATTGAGAGACAAATTTAAATTTGGGAATTCCTTTTAAATTATGTCCGATGTTTACTTCTTAGCTGTTGGTGTGGCTGTCTGCTCTTCCTCCTTTGCATACGATGCAAGTAATTCTGTTTTCTTATTGGCAATACGCTCTTCACGGCGTTTGCGTGCTTCACGAAC
This sequence comes from Propsilocerus akamusi, assembly GCA_018397935.1. Lineage (NCBI taxonomy): Eukaryota > Metazoa > Arthropoda > Insecta > Diptera > Chironomidae > Propsilocerus > Propsilocerus akamusi. Next base: position 18,828,902 of record CM031468.1, on the reverse strand, counting down.
CTAAAATTGAATTATTCAAATCAGTCACAGTTGATAAGTTGTTTTCAGTTTTCAACTCACTCTGGTTCTGCGGGCTTCAGCTTGATCGTTCAACATCTTTGTACGGGTCTTCTCAGCCTTTCGTTTGTGAATGTGTTCCATCAGAACGCGCTTATTCTTGAAAACATTACCCTTCACCTTCATGTACAAATCATGGTACAGATGACGATCAATTTTTTTTGATTCACGGTACTTCTTCAATAAGCGACGCAACACACGCATACGCGTCATCCACAGGAATTTGACGGGCATACGAGCATTGGCTGTTCCCTTACGCTTACCATAACCACAGTGACGACCCTTTCTGCGAGCGATAGTATTCTTGCGAACGCGATAACGAGAGTGTACAACAACTGGCTTCTTGATGATCAAACCGTCCTTGATCAATTTGCGGATGTTCTGGCCTAAAATTGAAAATCTTTAGTTGGCTTCAGCGGCAATAGGACAAATAAACAATATACAGAATAAGATGTAGCAGAACTTTGCAATTATTTAAATTACTAGAACCAAATTAAAACAATGAATAAGTAATGCGCACTTTCATTTGGCAAATATTAAATGGGACAATCTTGTAGTTGCTGATTGCTCCAGATGCAATTGCCATTTGACGAATAATTCCATTTTAGATATTGATCTACTTACGAGAGTTGGTGTTTCCAATTTCGTTAATTTCATTTGGATCCAACCAGACCTTCTTTTTACCGCATTTCATAACCGAGGCTGCGAGCCTCTTCTGCAACTTGAGGGAACTAAAATAAGAAAAGGAAAACCATTATTGATGATGCATTTGCAGGTTAGGTGGCAGATTCCTGAATTTTGTTATTTCGCAACTTTTTGAAAATTCTACTGATAATAAAGCATTTAACCATTTTTCTTACGAAATAGCATTAGATATATTTTGCAATATGCAATTTATCTAATGAAAACAAGTCAAATTAATTTTCGAGTGAATATCAATATTGATTATCATTTTATCGCTTTTTGCGATATCGAATTGAAAGAACTTCACATTCTGCCGATGCGCCAAACTTTAGACTTTAATGTTACGATAAATTCAGGAACCGTAAACGCAATTTAACTATATTTAAATCACTTTTTCTGTACCTCATGTTGTTTTCGTGCTGGATTCGTGGTGAAAAAGAACGAGAGGATGTTAGCTATGTAGACGGTATGGTGAATTTTTCGTTGAATTTCTTTGAAACTAAATCCGTTAAAAAACTAACGTAATGAAAAAAATATTTTTTCTTTTGATATATAAATATCATGATAATGATATCTATATATCATAATAAATCAGAGAGACATGATGATACCAACCAGTGATTGGAACAATACTATTGTTCCATACAATATATTGTATTGTATGTATTGTATGCAACAATACAATAACAATAGTATTGTTCCAATCACTGATACCAACTTTTCACGATATGGTCGTTGATACCAGAGACAACAATTTAGGCGATGTGCTAACAAAAAGAAGATGATACGAACAATTACTATCGAAAGTTGGAACCTGAAAATGTGGAACTTAAATAGAATAAATAAGGAACAGTAAAAGTAAATTTCTGCTTTGTAAAAATTAATTTATTCAATATTTTTGTTCAGATTCGGTGAAAGAGGCCTGAAAAAAGGAAAATTCACAGTCAGTATAATTAAAATCGTACTTAAAAAATGTTCGATCAAGATAGGTTATCAGAGCAACAATAAATCACGGTAAATATTCATATGAGATGTCAGAAAAGTGTGAATAAAATGTTTGAATATCATCATTTTAGATTCGTCACAGGGATGGATAGCCTTGCAGTTAGATATCCATTCTTGATTTCATCCAATAAATTTTGGTCTTTACCTGTCTATGTAGTCACCCTCGTTGGACCTACAATAAAAATGTAAAATAGTTAGATATTTTGAATTCGATGAGGTTATTACTGATATAAAAGTGTATATATCAGAAATACAAATAATCATTAATTTTTTTCATTAGAGATGTCAGAAAAGTGTGAATAAAATGTGTTCTATCATCACGTTTGGAACTTTCTCATAACCATAAAATTTATACTCACTTCAATATTTCCGCTGCTGAAAACGCTGTGTCAGGAACAAATGATCAGCTCTGAAAACAAAAGCACTTATTATTAACATAAACATTGAATTCATCTATAATCAGAATGTTTCTTCCGCTGCCCATACGGGCTGACGCTGCAAATCTGATGAAGAGTGATTCGAGTTTTGTTTGTGCGGAAGAAATATTACTTTTCGAGCGAATAACAGCACTAGCTAGATAAGATATATCACTAACCAGAGACTCGCGCTCGGAAATTATTCGCAATGACCCCAACTTACCATGTGCTTTCAGTTTTATCTCGATTTTAGCCATAAATATATGGATTTTCATGAATCCTCCATGTTATCATCATAGACTTAACCAGGCTGTTCAGTTTCCACTTGTTTTTGGTAGTGCTGGGCACAATTTTGAAGCATTTTAATTAAATTATCGCGGACTAACATCCTTCTTTGCGGAAATTTTGATGAAAAGAAAGAGAGGTTAGCAAACCAGCCGAATGAACGGCATATGGTGAATTTTCGATATATTCACCAGCTTCGCTAAGGTGAATAGCTTTAAAAATAATTTTTAGTAGTGAATCTAACCAAACCGCATGGTGGCATGGTGTCTATCAAAATTAGGAAATCTTTTTTAACTTGAGTAAAGTTTCTAATTTTTTTTTATTATAATTATTATTAATCTTTTTAATTGCGATTGACTATTTCAGTAATTTTTGTGTGTCAATTAAATTCTTATCAACAATAAAATAAGTTTCCATGAATTTTTAACAATACAAATTTGTATCACATTATAAATTTTTCTAATGGTGGTTTTCTGCTAATACTGTGTGAGTTTTCCCAGCTGCAGCTGTAACTTAAATTCTCCATGCCAATCAATTTACGCAATTCATGTTTAATCGGAGGAAAAAAATATTATCGAAACATTTAAAACTATGAAGGTTTTTTTTACACTATTTTGAGACATTTCCTAGGAAAATTTTAACTAACGAGACCAAGGGAACCGGTGAAATTGTGCTATAGAGCCATTGTGAAAAGCGTTGTTTGTACAAAAATATTTCCCATTAGCAATTTCCACCATCTAGAAAATAATTGTGTTTATACAAGAAAAAATATTCCAAATCAAAAAGGAAAGGTTCGCTTAAGAAAACCACAAATTCGCCATATCCATCTTAATTGTCTTCAAATGCATCAGCACGCAAATAGTACTGTTCCCATAGCAAATCATCATCCGCGTTAAACCTCTCCGATGGAACTTCTAGAGTATGGAAAAAAAGATAAAAAAATATTTATGGTATACTAAAAAAGGATGAAAAGAAACACAAAAAGTGTTTGAAAGCAATAAAGGATGAATGATTAATTTCTACATTGCAATTTGGGGTGATTTTGATTAACTTGGATGGCATCGTCAGCGTGCTTGTGCATTTTTTTGCTTAATAAAAGCGATAAGCAATAACCTAGTATGGATTTAACTTGCCATCACCAAGACGATCATCGGATTCGGATAACCGATTCAGAACTTGAATGCGTGATAAATCATTCATTTGCTGATAGTGTTCATCTTGGTAAGAGCTGTCAGTGAGATTCGACATACTGACAACGTCAAACGATGACAATGGTAGATGTCTATCAAAAATATTGTTTTCAGATTTCGATGATGTCAGTTGACAGGATGACGCCGATAGCATAGATACAGCAGCAATGGTCAATGGGACGCAACAGTGGGAATTGACTGGACTCTTATCACTACATTTTGTTATCATTACATTACTTCGATTGCTTTCAAATGGACTGACCAGCAGACCATCATCGTGGTGTTGAAATTTCAATTTTGTGACATCAACAGGTTGTTGTGCAAGAGGCTGAACCAATTGTTGTAAATGTGTTGTGCACAATTCGGATGGTGTTTTACCTGTTTTACTACGATTTGTGCACTTTTGCGTTGCCAAATCATCAGCGATTTGAAGATCATTAAACGTTTGATGAACCTTTTTAACAGTTGACACTTCAATGTGATCTAAAAATGATTAAAAATTGATTAAAATTTTCAATTGAATAAAAAAAAAAAAAAAACATTCAAAACGAACCATCAAAATCAATTAATTTTATGTTATCAGTGTCATCAGGATCATCCATTGATTCATCATCAGCCATTGAGAGGGAGTCGTGAGATGTTGAAAGAGCCGTTGCACTCGAATACGCTTGACCGGAATAATATACGTCTGGATTTGATTCATGCGGCTCACATGGCACAATCCAAGCAAAATTAAAATTATTCACAATTTCTTGTGTGATCCATTCATGTGCAAGCAATTCCTTCATTGAAAGACGCTCATTTGGATTCTTTTCCAACATTCTCATGAGCACATTTTCGAGCTCGACACTCACATCTTGCGGTATTACCAGATCAGCTCGTAATGTATCTTCCATGTCCATGAATGGATTCTCAAAAAACATCAACACAAATAGCGTCACACCAAGGCTCCACATTTCCAATTCAGGTCCTTTATATTTGTTACCCGCCAAAACTTCTGGACTACAATATTCAGTTGTTCCATAAAATGTAGAAAACATTTTGCCTTCATTCATAAATGTTGCTGAGCCAAAATCAATCAATTTGATATGGAAATTTTGATCGATAATGATATTTTCATCCTTAATGTCTCGATGGAGTATAGTTAACGAGTGCAAGTAATCAACAGCTCTCGCAATTTGACGGAAAATATAGCATCCAAGCTTCTCATCTATTAATGGACGACGATCGATAAATTCAAAAAGATCCATTCCGCTGCCATGCTTTTCCATTATCCTGAAAATTAAATGCGATATTTTAAAATTGAATAAAAGAAAAAAAAAAAAACAATCAATGTGACTTACATTTGAAAGAACTTTTCATTCTCAAAAACATCAAGCACAGAGACAATGTTGGGATGTTTTACACGCTTCAGTAAATAAATTTCCATTGGGATTTCTTTCTTATCATCTGTCATTATCATAAAGGTGGAACATAGTTTTTCCTTTAGAATAAATTTTGAGATAACCAATAAACGATCGCTATTCCTGTAAGCCATTTTGACGTAGCCATAAGCACCTTTTCCAATCTGTTTAAGTGTTGTATAATGCTTTGAATATTCACCACTTATTTGTTCGTCTTCGCACTGTGACATGATGGATAGTGACGTGGGTCGACTAGCGGAAGTGATATTAGCTAATGTATTGCCAGCCGTTGCAGATGTCATCATAAGACTGCTCGTTGTATTGCTTATACATGCCGATGATGCATTGTTCTTTAATTGTGGACCAGCCGATGTCTCTATCGTGCTCGTCAGCGAATTTAGAGTCAACGTCAAATTGAATTGCTTTTCTTCATCTTCTTCTTCGTTGTATTCCGAATCAGGATCACGACAAATCCACACCAGATAAATTGTTTGTTGGTTTGAAGATAATGTGTGCTTGTAGATTGTATAAACGATATCAATAACATTTCCATCAGCATGAAGTGCTTCACCTTTATATTTGCCATTGACATAATTGTAATCAAAATGTTGGACATTGATAGGATGGTTCTGCGAGGGTGATTGCTTAAAATCTACCACAAGTCCAGCCGATGAACGTTTTCTAATGTCAGGTGTTGATGTAATGATGGGCATTGATGCACTTGCTGGCGGTGGGAGTGTCTTTGGTGCTCCATCGATGAGCCTGTTTGAGGATTCTTGAATAATTTCATCCTGGTCATCATTTAATGTGCCACCAGTTTCATTAACAGGCGTAAGTAACTCATGCTCGTCACTTCCATCTTTCGATACATTTCCGTAATCTTCACTGTTTGGACCATTTACATGATTCATAATATTCTTATCATTTTCATTATATTTCACTATGTCGGAAGTTCCGTTCTTTAAAATTTCAGAATCACTCGATCTTATGCTGTTGCGTGGCGATGTGAAATCGAGGCAAATCTTGAAATTATCTTTTTTAACCATTGGCGATTGAATTCCTATTGGAATAAATGGATCATTGAGCAAAATATGATCAGTTTCCGTTTCTGACTCTTCATTTTCCAACGACGGCGAACGGCGATTTCTTGTATCAATGTATTCAAATTCTTGTCCAAAATTCGGTATTAGCTTAAAGATATTTTGTCCAACTATCTTGGTTTGGGGATACCCAAACATAAGCGTTGAAAAGTGATGATTGCACGATTCGATAATGGAATTCTCATCAATCACAATGAGCCCACTAAGATTCGAATAAACCCAAATGGTGACAAATAAAAGATTGCTTGGTACACTAGTCATTGCGCTATCAGTAGTTTCACAACTGTTGTCTTGATGAGTTATCATCAGGCATAGTGGAAACGCGACCCCATCTTGGGTTTTTCCTGTAGCTCGTTGCTTTCTAATAAGCTTCGGTATCACTTGTGCATCGCTGTCAGGTAACTGAATAGCAGGAATTAAAACTGTAACATCCAAACCAACAAATTTGTCTAGTGATTCGAGTTGAAATAGCATCAGCGCTTCATAATCTCCACTTATCACAAATCCATTTTTATCTATGATCAATTGTGCAACACGTCGTTCAACTGGTTCTGCAACTGCAAGGCACCTCCCTTCATTATCTATTTGGCGTATCCACAATGAGACTGGAATTCGATGAGAATTTTTATGGATCATTTCGACAACCTTTCCGCTCAACAAGATCATTGTACCATCTTCAGAATTGAACTGATTTTCCGCAAGGGCCGAGACGTGAATTTTATTTTTGCAGGCCAGCAAATTTGAGAATTTGCTATCGCACAATTCACGAGATGTATAACCGAGCAGTTCACAAGCATTTTTGTTGACTATCAGTATAACAGAAGTTTTTGAGTCAATTGTGAAGACGGCTTTATTTGGATTGATGCTGGATTTTGGATTTAAAAAGGATCCGCTATATGGTGAGCCGGTGTTAGGAGTGAAGCACCCTTTCTTTCTAATTGGAGTAAATCGCAAGCCGTTAAAACCATCTACTCGGATCTTATCCATCTTTATTTTTGGCTTCTGATCCGTTTGATTAGGCCTTACAGCAGAACTCAGATTAGGATCTGCATTTTTGCGACAGATCTTAGGAAAAGATTGATTAGCTTCAAAAGACTTGTCCAGCAAGCATCGATTTGTGCTGAAAATGTGTGATGAGTGATTTTAATGTGCCATTGAAATATAAACTTTAAAAGCATTATGCAACTCACCGAACTTTCCACGCAATAGACCTTGTTAAAGCGTTTTCTGGTGGTATATTGTTCAACTGCAACGACTTTTGAAACAAAGTATTAGGCATTTTCACAATAAATGTCCATTTCAGATAATATTTACGGATCTAGTTTCATATTTATGTCCAATTTCTGATGTTTTTGTGGAGAACCTTTTCCAGGACGAAAACTGTGGGCTTGATGTTGATGGCGGCTGTTTGCTGAAACTTGTTATGCAATACAAATTAATAAAACTATATTCTTCAAACAAAACAATCAAATGGTGAAAAAATCAATTTTGTTATTCTTAAAAAGGATTGATTATGCGCATGTGCTGCAATATGAAATCTACAGCAATCAGGATAATAAAGATGATTCAGATAAATTATTCAATTATCTGCTAGTCGAACTCACCTGTTGTACATTGTTCTGATTCAATTTAGTTGATTACATTTATCGATCGCTGATTGTTTAACTGTTATTGATTGATGGTCTCCTGGAAATCAATAGACGAAACTGTATTGGAATGCTGTGTGAAAATAAAGAATTTTTAATTCTTGAATTAAGAAGCTTCTTAGAACGAATAATAACAGTTTAAGAACTTTAGAAAATTGCTTAAGTTCATGCTCAGTTACATATATTTAAAAAAGCTATAAAAAGCACGTTCTATAAAATAAAATTTTAAAACGAATATTTTGAATTTTGAATTATTTTGCATATCCCTGATTTCCCCTGGAATTGTTTACAATATTTTCGGCGCGATTACCTACATAGTTTTTTATAAAGTCGATCGTCTTTTACCATCATTCGAATGTGTTCTGTCGTTGGGGAAGGATCTCAAGACGCTAAAGCAGTATTTTGAGAAGAAGGGTCGCTGATTCTCTATGTTAATCGCATAAATTTTCATATTTTTTACAACGGCCTTGATTTTGTCTACCTGAAAAAAGGACCGATTAACAAAAAAAATGAGTCAAAGACCAAGAAGATCGACAGCGGTTCAGTCGTTGAAGTTGAAACAGAACAAGGAAAAAGACGAAAGTGATGAATTGGGACTATCGGAAGCCAGCTCTGATGAAGGCGATTTTAGTTCCGGTAGCTCGGATGACTGGGATCCTGTGAAATCTAAGAACAATGAAACACGGGAAGAAGATGAAACGTTTGAAGATTCTGAAGAAGACATCTCTGGAGAAGAATGTGCAACAAATGAAGAGGAAAGTTTTTTCGATAGTCCTGTGAAAAAGTGAGTGATATTGTTATGAAACAATTCTGTAGCCGGTTGATACCAAATTTCACAATTTCAGAAAATCAAAAGGTAATCGAAGCATTGTTGCGTCACTTAAAGGTTCAGCAGTAAATAAATTCAAACGCAACCAGAAGAATCGAGCGAATCTCTCATCCAATTTACAGGAAATCCTTCAGCGAGCACAGTTTCAAAAAAAGAAGTTTATATCGAGCCGATCAAACAATGAAACCCATGATCATCAATCGAAAGAAAAGACACCGGATTTCGATTGTTCCGGTGGAATGCAATTGTCAGACTCCAGCGATGATTCTGATGATGAAAAGCAAAAACCATCAGATGTAACTGGAAACAATAAGTCGCTTATCAACAGTATCAATGAAGTGTCAAGTAACACAATGGATTTGAGAGTTATTCATGAAAATCTAAAGCAAATGGAAAGGGATAAAGCCAAACTACTCAGCTACAGCAAAATAAAGCCCGCAGCGGGAGCTTCATCCAGCCAAAAGGAGAATTACAACGTCTCTGATTTGTTGGCACTCGGCGAAGGAGCTGGACCATCAGAAGGCAATCCAAAAATTACAAAGAAACGGTCAAGACAAGCAGCAGCTGTCAATGCTTCCGATGACTCCGATGGTGGATGGGAAGAAGTTGAAGGTAATAAACAACTGATAAAGAAGCTGAAAAAGTATGAATATGATGATACGTAATGGACAATAAATTTTTAATTATACAATGACTGATACTTCGACTTTGCTATGTAATTTCAGATGAAGAAAAAGGCTATCAGGTGCCCAAGGATGGTGTAGAAATCACGCTGAATAACTGCGACCAGGACCGACGCAAACAAGTGAAAAAGGCTGATATCGAGGCCCAAATGAAACGCAAATTCAACCGCGCTCGAAAGGAAAATCAAATGATATTGCACAAAGCCAATCTCATTTGTTGGATAGCTCATGGTAATTTTGTGAATCAACGCTTGAATGATACAAAATTGATGGAGAGCGCTTTAAAACTACTTCCGAAGAACGATAATCATTGCTACCCGAAAGATAAAACAGATCTGGACTATTTCCAGCAAATCACAAAATGGTTCAAATCTACAGTTGCATTAAAAAACAAAGAAATGTATTGTCAACTCAAGACTCGTCCACCATTGATGTTAAGCCTGGCGCTACAAATGAAATTTAAAGCGGCAATATGTCGCCGTGATTTTATTTTGATCTTCATAGTGTTATTGCGCGCCATTGGAATTCAGTGCAGGATGGTTCAATCGCTAGAATGTGCCCCTCTTATGCCACCAAAATCTGAGCTCATTAGCGTGCCAACCAAGAAGCCTGAAGAAAGTGCGAAAGTTAATTTAAATAAATCGAAAAGTTCTGGCAGCACAAAATCAGCTTCAAATAAATCCACAAGCAACTTAAGTAAGTCTCGTAAGAGTTCCAGCAAATCTTTTGATAAAAAGACATCACACAGATCCCCTAATAAGAAATCACCAAATAAATCACCTGAAAAATCATCACACAAATCACCTGAAAAATCATCGCGAAGTTCTCGCTTGAGAAGTAAAAAGGAAGCTCCTAAAATTCCACAGCTCGATGGTGGCGATGATGGGATAACAACAAGGCGGCGAGCTGCTAAGACAAAAGCTCCCGAAAGTGGAATCGATGATGAGATTTTAAACCCTAAAAAGAAGAAAATGGAAACCACCAAACTGACTCCGAAACTAAAAGTCTCGCTCGATTCACCAAATGGGAATCACAAATCACCATCAGACAAACTTTTCAAATCCAAAACGTCAGTGCAGACGTCTGTTCGAGCTTCAAAAAGTGTAACGGAAAACGAAAAATTGCAGATTTTCTCACCACGAAAGACTAGAAGTTACAGTCGGGACAAACCTTCAAAACAATTACCAGCTACTGAAACATTAAATAAATCGCTGAAAGTCAAAGCAGAATCAAATAGCAAGAAACTTAAAATGAACACACTCGAAGTATTTTCACCGCGACGTACCAGAAGTCGCAGCAAGAGTGAGCAACGTGATCATTTAGAAGTATCAAGAGAAGAGTCCAAAAGGCCTAATTTGAAAGCATTAGCTGCTGCAAGCAGTCGAAAGCGTCCATCGACTTCAAAAAATGTAGACTTGAAGATCAATATTCAAAAACCAACAAAGCAATTGGAAAATAGAAATGAACTGGATTCAGATGGAAGCATGAAATTATTTAAAGTTGCCCCAGTTAAATCCGTTAAGAAGTCGATTGATCGTCGTGTCTTGTCATCGGATTCTGAAGTTGATGTTAAAACCGATGCAACATCACCATCCAAAAAGAAGTCCGGTATCGATATTTGGGTTGAAGTTTATTCTGAAAAGGATGAACGTTGGATCTCTATCGATGTCTTCAAGAATAAAGTCGATTGTATTAAGGAGATTTGCAAAACAACAACTCATCCAATGATTTATGTTTTCGCATGGAATCAGGATTCCTCAGTCAAGGATGTATCGGCGCGCTATTGTCAAAATTTAAATACAACAGTTCGAAAACAACGCGTGGAACGTAATTATCTTGCTTCGATACTGAATCAATTTACTGTACCTCGAACTGCTAGAGATCGAAAAGAAGACGATGAGCTTAGTTCGCTTCAAATGACTAAACCAATGCCGACATCAATCGCTGAGTAAGTTAATGATTTCATTCCTTTAAGGACTCCTCCATTAATTTTTTATTATTCTGCAGATTCAAAAATCATCCTTTATATGCACTAAAAAGACATCTTCTGAAATTTCAAGCAATTTATCCAGCTGATGCTCCAACTGTTGGTTTCATTCGTGACGAGCCAATTTATCCGCGAGATTGTGTATTCACTCTACACTCACGTGAAACTTGGCTTAAAGAAGCTCGTGTCGTAAAACTTCACGAGACTGCCTATAAAGTTGTAACAACTATTCGATGGGATAAAGTCAACAATAAACTCATGCATAATATTCCGTTAGATATATTTGGTATTTGGCAAACTGAGGATTATATTCCACCATCCGCTGAAAATGGCGTTGTCCCGCGAAACGCTTACGGAAATGTTGAGCTCTTCAAGGCGTGTATGATACCAAAAGGGACAGTTCATCTGCAACTTCCAGGTCTTAATAGAACTTGTAAAAAATTAGGAGTCGATTGCGCACAAGCTATTGTTGGATTTGACAGCCATGGCGGCTTTTCTCATCCTGTCTATGATGGTTACATTATTTGCGAGGAATTTACTGTAAAAGTTATTGATGCATGGACACGCGATCAAGAAGAGCAAGAAAGAAAAGATCGTGAAAAAATTGAAAAGCGCGTTTACGATAACTGGAAGAAGCTTATTAAAGGTCTTTTTATACGCGAGCGCCTGAAGAACAAATACAACTTCCATGGCAAGGAGCATTAATCCAAAAAAATGATTCTGTTTTTTTCCATTTTGTGTGTTAATTTTAAGTTGGAAAATTCTTATTTTTTTTTTTTTGTTTAAATTGCATTTATTTATGTTTTTTTTTATCCTTTTTAATACAAAATCATCAAATAAATATCAAAGCACAATTTTTCATCGGCAATTCCGCAATATAATTTCTCACAGAAACATTCTTTGACTATTCTTTTATTTTTTCACTCGCTCGCTCGCTCGTGGGCGTTTGATTTGCAATATTCTTATTGCAAAAAAGGGCAAAAATGACAAATTGACTATTTTCTTTATGAAATTTAAACTATTTTTTCTTTCCTTAGTTCGTTTCACATCAATCATTTCCATTATGCCAGATCAAAATAAAACTCGTGAGAAAAACGCGCCAGGAAAAAAAATGTTCAACGCAAAAAGGACTTGGAAAACGGAATAAAAACTAAAATTGAAAGCATGCACAATAACACTGATAGATAAGCGAATATATAAACAGGATAAGACGTGTGACAAAAGTGCTTGGTGATCATTCTGAGGTCCTGAGAATAAAGTGTGTGTGTGTTTGTTTGTTAAGGCGGCACTTTATAAATTAATCCGCTATAGCAGTCAATATTTCATTAATCCATCTGCCTAAACATGCGACGTTGGGGCTCGGGAGTGTAATTAATTCGAGCATGAAAGTGTTGAGGTGATGCAGGTACACTATCACTATTATATTTATTTCCTCGGGCTGGAAGTACTGGCGGTGGTGAAGCTGACATCATTCTGTAAATGTTAAAATTAATTACCGAATATTCACATTCTAAGAAATGTAATTTACCTTCGCGGAAGTAATGGTGATCCAGATTGAGCAAGTTCAAGTTTACGTCTTAATATTAATGGGCTTTGATTGCCCCGCGTTAATCGCGGTGGCGGATCAGGACTTCGATGGCGATCGTAGGCGGCATTATTTGGTGATGGATGCGTCAATGGCAATACATTTGGAGTTGGTGTTTGAGCAAAAGGATTTGTTTGTACTACCGAATGCATTGGTGATACCGATGCTAATGATCGCTTATCCTTGTCGCGATTATTAAGACTGTTGACATTTTGATGATCGCTCGTGAAGCGAGATTTGATGTACGATAATTTGTGCTTCATTACACCTGTAACAGAATTCCAAATTGATCCTCCTGTTTTTGGTGAAGTTTTTTATTGCACAATTTTAATTTTTATATGAATGATTGCAATGAAGCGAATAAAATCACATTCAAAAATCATACATCGGAATGGCAAGACAATAAAGCGGGATCGGGAATAAGATTCAAAAAAAAAAAATACGTAAAAAACCATTAATTAGCGATACTGATAACAGCGAATTAATATTAAGTTAGTATAGTGAAATAATGAAGAGGCAATAAAATAATTAGGGAAGCGTTTAGACAAAATGATTGCTCACCTTTTTCCTTGTTTTTATCCCCAATACTTCCTACACCATTGCTTTGTTGAGCTGGACTAGCATTTCTCTCCATCATCTGATAATTACTTTCAATCTCAACTGGCAATTTCTGATGGCGTTCATAGAAATTCGGTTTCTCCAAATTCATTCTTAAACGATCCAGTTGCGGTGATCCTGGGCATGGCATCGGCGCTCGTTGATGATTTAAATTGTCATAAATTGACGGCTGTTTTTGATGATGCAAGTTCTGTTGATGTATGTGAAATGGAATTGAACCGTTTCCATTAGCAAGTTTAGTTTGAATTTGTTGGTGCGGAAGCTGTTGCAGATGTTGCTGTTGATGATGGTGATGTTGCATAAGTTCATAATTTTGATGATGACTAGCATTGTAAATTGGTTCAGGGTGATGATACGCATTTCTATTATGCATCAAAGTTGGTGATGGCTGATATCGTAACGGTAATGGGCTTCCACTTTTTATTGGAATTCCACTCGGCTGTTGTACATTTCTATATGGATTTGGACTCGACGAATTTGTCATTCGCGAATTCCTCAATTCTTCTTCCTTTTGATCTCTTAACTGATTCTGTTGATGATAGAAACGCTGAAGTACAATTGGACTCGTATTGCCGTGCAATATTCGAAATTCCAAATCTTCCGCTACCAGCTGTCCTTCCTGGTATCGTTTACGGATGACTGGTGAAAATGTACTTTGCTGAATTTGCTGCTGAGTCGGAGGCAGCGGTTGATAAGGACTATAGTGATTACCAAAATCAGCTTCGTCTGACGTGAATTTGCGTGGCATGTATGGCGATTGATTTGTATTAACAGGGGCATGATGTTGAATCGGTACCGGAACTTGACTAACTTGTCCGCTAGCTGAATTAAATTCATAAGTCCTGCGTGGTAATTGTGGTGATTGTGTATACAATCGATGCATTTTTGATGCCAAGTGAGCACCAATATTTTCATCGTCAATTGGTTGTGGAGCTGGTGGACGATAAGTCATATGCTGCTGATAGCCATTTCCATTGTTTGATTGCTTTGGTGCATCATCGAAGTCATTATTTTTGAGTTGTTCACTCAGAATTGTCAGATTTGTTGTCGCTGTGGCAGTCATCGTGAAAGGATTTGTGTAACTTTTTGTTTGTTCCACGCGATCCATTGTAGTGAATTTGGTAGCAGGTGAAAATGGATTTTCATGAGTTATTGTGAAACTTGACGTTGCTAATGATGCTGTTAATGTTCCTGGCAGTGCTGATGATATTCTGAAACGAGCACACAAATGGAAATGAAATTTTTCATTTTACGCCAAGATCATTCAACATTTAGGGAAAATTCTAGAATCTGACTAATGATTTTAATGCAAGGTGAATAAAAGCAACTAGATACTCAAAAATGTTTAAGGAATAATCTTGAATTTAACTTTCGCACAGTGTCAAGATAATACCAATATTGGTTTTTTGAAAAGCAATAGTATCTATCAACGGCGAAATTGTCGCCAAAAAATCATACTTACACGTAAAGGAAACTTATAAGTACTAACTAATGTTTTTTTTATAGATTTTTTTATCAAACAAATGCGTGGGTGTTAATTGGTAATGTTTTTTTTTTTTTTTTTTGATTTTAGGATTTTTGTCTATAGTTTGATTGGTTTACCTACGAAAAAGAAGGAGAAAATAAAAACTTCAAAAACAACCAACAAAGATTTTCCTGTTATGATTTTGTGCATGATAATTCCAAATAAGTAATTTTATTCGTGCACAAAACCAAATCAGGCTCATCTAAAATATAAAAAAAATGTCATCAAAATGCGATTCGCATGTAAAACAATGCATTTCCGTTTTCTCTCATGCAAAGCGTCCTGACTGATGTTAATTGCCGTTAAGAAAAATGGGACTTTGATGATTATTTAATGGAGTAAGGAAATGATTAGAGATCTACATTCATTTCATGCATTGTTTTAATTTTTCAAAAAAAAAAATTCGAATAAAAAAGAAGTAATCGACTCACCTGTTCAGATGTAAAGTCGATTGTGGTGGTAAATCTGTTGTAGGTAAAACAATTCCAGCCTCACGTGTGATTCGATGAAACCATGCCGATACATCGACACGCAGACTTTCATGATAATTCAGGAAAGGATGCTCCAGCAATTGATGATATTTAGGCCGATGACGATAGTCTTTTGTGAGACATCTCTTGACAAAATCCTTAAATTCATCACTAAATCCCTGATCATCGGGCAACGATGGCGGGTCAGAGTCTAATACTTTGGTGAGCACTTCGAAATCCGTTTTGCAGTCTTTATAGGGATAGGCACCAGTTGCCAATTCCACTAATGTGATTCCAAGCGACCATACATCAGCACGTATGTCATACTCGGGCTTTTTCGGGTCTATTCGTTCTGGCGCCATGTACGCGGCACAACCAGCTGACCGTGTTTTCGCTTTTGAATCAACTAATCGTCCGCTTATGCCAAAATCACAGAGCTTAATGTGACCGTTCTCATCGATAAGAATGTTTGAGGGTTTAACTGGAAATAAAATGGATAAATATAACAATAATGATCATCCTTATTTTGTTTCGTTAGCAATCACATACCATCGCGATGAATAACTCCATGTCTGTCTTTAAGGTAATATAGAGCTTTTACAGTTGCTTCTGTAACATGTCGTAATATTGACTCGGGAATTGGCATCTTTGTACGTTTCTGAAGTTTATCAAAGCACGTTGACATCAATTCCATACAAATCCAAACATCTGCTTCAGTAATAAAGCACCCCAGACATTGCACAATGTAAGGACAGTCGTGTGACTTCAGGACCACATCCAGATCCATGGTGATTCTAAAATATGAATGAATTAAAAAAACTAGTATTTATATTCAATCTGCGATGTATGATCTCTAAAATCAACAACAACCACCTACCGTTTCGTTTCTTCGTCATTACCAGTTCGTCGCATCTGTTTTACAGCAATGATGGCTCCACTCGGTTTATGTTTCATTTTAACTACATGTCCACTCGTTCCATTGCCTAATTCACTAAGATATTCCAAGTCATTGATATTTGTTTCGTATGGAACACCATTGATTTTTAGAGATCCAGTACGAAGAGATCGAAGTCGCTTTTCTGTCTCTGCATTCCGCTGTGGCTTGGGTTGAATTGAAATCGGGATCGGCAGTGATGGTATTGGAGCCCGTCTGCGACTGCCAGGAGTTAAATCCACTAAAATAATTGAGATAAGAAAAAATGAATAATCATTAAAAAATTTTGCGTTTGTTATTACAATTTTCAGCGGATAAATTGCGATCATTTCATGATGATCTTATAAAGTTTCAATGAATTATAAGCTCATGTATGTTTCTATTACATTCTAATCGCTGAATTATCGTCATATTATGACTTTTTTGTTAAAAAATATACTTACTCGCTTATTTTTTGGGGCGCGTTTAGAACAATTTTTTTAATTCGGCACCATATAAAAATAGCTACATATCTAAGTAGAAGCGAAGTGAAGAAGTGAAATATATGCTTTGAATTGAAATTTTCGAAATACTGAATTTTGAAATACCTATCACAAAATTACAAACATTTTTATATCCTGTTTCATTTCTTGGTTCAGAATCGAATTATACCAAACACTTATTAAATAAAACCAGAATAAGCAAGCAAAATTGATTTTAACGAGAGGTGCTGAAGCCTTGGAAAGATTAAAAGGCTGTCTCTTAGTTATTTCCAAACATGTCAGTCGGTCATTTTTGAAATTTCCTCCTTGAAAGTAAATTGTGCAAGTGATTTATTTAATTTTATCGCATAGATCACATTTCTTGGTTATCAATTGTAAGTGAAAATGGTACAAAAATTTGGGTGAAGTTATTCAATATGCGGAATGAATGGAGCATGGCCAATTTTTATGATTCTTCGTATTTGTTTTGGTTTTTGCATTACTTTATCTGAACATATTGCTGTATTCAGTAGAATAATTAATTCATAGCTTGGCAAATCAGAGAAAGCTCTGATATGTCAATCAGACGAGAATGATTAATACGGAATGAGTGTCAAATAAATCGATTGCAACGGGAAACATTCAGTTTTATTTTATACATTTGCTTACAAGTGCTCGACGATGGGACAGGAAGAGGAGAATAATAACACAAAAGAGGATGTGTCCTTACGATTTATGAAAATATCAAGTGCAATTTTCTATGGAGTTTCCTCCTTTATGATTACGGTAATAATATATATTATTACTTCTACGTATTTGTGTAACATATTATTATCCTCATTCCAATTCACAGGTCATTAACAAGCGCGTCCTCACATCCTACAAGTTTCCATCATTTCTAGTGCTTAGTTTAGGACAATTAATAGCCAGTATCATAGTGTTATTTTGTGGCAATAGGTTCAGGATCGTCACAATTCCAGCATACTCTAATGACCTGCTCAAGAAAATTTTTCCACTGCCGCTCATTTATTTGGGCAACATGGTATTTGGTCTCGGTGGCACGAAAGCCCTTAGTTTGCCAATGTTTACTGCACTCCGACGATTTTCTATTCTGATGACTATGATTCTGGAATTTTATGTGCTAAAGATTCGACCGAGCTCGGCAGTTCAACTGAGTGTTTATTCAATGGTCGGTGGAGCTTTAATTGCGGCTTCAAATGATGTCTCATTTAATTTGGAAGGATACATGTTTATTATGATCACCAATGTATTGACGGCTTCCAATGGTGTATTTGTGAAAAAGAAATTGAGTGGATCTGACCTTGGAACATATGGATTAATGTTCTACAATGCACTGGTGATGTTCGTGCCTGCGTTTTTAATCACATGGCTTCTTGGTGATCTCAAGAAAGCCGTCGAATACGACCAATGGGACAACCCATTCTTTGTGGTTCAATTTATTATGTCATGTATCATGGGCTTCGCTCTCAACTATAGTACCGTTCTATGTACGCAATATAATTCAGCACTTACAACAACCATCGTTGGATGCCTAAAAAATGTCAGCATTACTTACATTGGAATGTTTATTGGCGGCGATTATATTTTCTCGTGGGTCAATTGCATCGGTATCAACATAAGTGTAATGGGTAGTTTAATTTATTCTTACGTGACGTTTAGAAAAAAGAATCATCGACCACATCATGGACCAGATACTGAAAAACTGTTACCTGCCAGCAAGGTGGAAAGTGTGTGATGTGTTCAATATTTTGTTCCTGGTTACCTTGGTCAATACCAAGCTTTTTTTCGTCTCGTTAGTGAACTATTCAAAGGGATCAGTGCCATTCCACAAACAATAACCAGACAATTTGATATAAAAAATATATACATAGCTATATACTAAGTAAAACAGTTACGCGTGGGAATTCTAAAAAGTTAACTCTTACACACGTAAGTCTACATTTTAATGTAGATGTTTGTGTACAATCGGAAATCCTTCTCAAATTGATAACAAAAAACTTCTTTTTTATGTTTTAAAAACATAAACATTTTCCAAGTGGCATTGTAGCAATGAAAGTTATGCGAAGAGATAAATCAAAGAATTACAAAAAATTAAAATGCCAGATGACCCCTAAGTGAAGACTACGCGCTGGCTTTAAGCTATTTTTGCGATATCTGGCTCGATTTAAGTAAAATCGTCGATTGGATAATATTTTTTTATAAAAAAAAGCTTTATGAGCTTTTCTACTTTTTTTTATTTGCCATACCAAAGCGTTAATTTATTTTTGTCCTCTCTCTTCCAATTGATCAATTCTTATTCAAAATTTACATTTTGATATTTTATGAATATATATTGATAGGTCCACAAAAAAAAATTACCATAAAGAGGATCTGTGATACAGTTCCGGGCCATTTTTTGGTTGAAATCTATAATTTAAATAATTAATCTGTAAATTAACGAATCTTATTATATAGTTAGTCTTCAAAAAAGTAAAAATAAAAAAGATAAAATAAATTGCATACTTAATTCAATATTTAATCTAATTGATAAAAAAAAATGTGATAGCATTACAATTTGCCAGCGGGTGTTTTTAAGCGATCATTGCCTTCTTGGTAATAATACTAATACACTTTAGGAACTACCTAAGTAGTCAAAAAATAGGCAGCGAATCTACAGGCTGATCTAAAATTCTTTTGTGGTATTGTCATGCAAACATAAAGGCTACCAGAGATTCAGCAATGACTTTATTCTTAAGCCATAAAATGTGTGTTCAATCTGCTTATATATCGACAACTCGGTAAATTTAAAATGAAGGTCATTTGTAATAATAAAAAGCTACATATACATACATACATAGTTCGCGGAAAAAGCGACGCGCATGCTGCAGACGTTTTTTACTTGCCTTCAGCAATTTTTTTTTTAAATTATTTATCGACGAATGATGTGTACACTACCTGTGTAAACATTATATTGGTACTCACAAATAATGATGAACAATTTTTAAAAACAAATGATAAACAATTTTTAAAAACACTGCATTTGGTCTTGAACGATCGGTGCAGCCACGAATGAGTTGATAACTTTTATTTTCATTGATTTATTGGATTATCCGTGATAGTCATCGACTAAAATATTTTGTGATATTTTGATTTTCACGTTATTTTTAATGCTCGTTAAGGAACGGGAGTGAGAGAGACTGTTACATAATATGTAGATGAGTCGCTATTATTAGACGTAATGAAATGTTTGTTGAGTATGGTCCATTTCTGTGCAATGACTAAATTATGTAAAATGAATGTCTACACAATGTCTGATGGGCTTTGCCACATAAACTCTGCTTTGGTGTGTTTCGTGTCAATGAACCTGATTGTGTATTCTTTTTTTTTTTTGGAATCAGGTTTGCTGCGAGATCGTAACAATAACGATACGGGCAAATGTTTCGTGGTTTCTTGACACATATTTTTTTTATATTCATGGACCGTTAACAAAGTTTAATCATTTGTTTTCCTTATTTCCGGCATTTATTTTCAGTGTTTCATTATGTTACGTCTGGTGCGAACATCATTGTCGGTGAATTTTTTAACGCCATCAAGATGCTGCATTCGTTCCATCGTAATTGAGAGTTTCAAGGAGAATGAACAAAAACTCGACGAATCCATCGATGATCAATCATCACAAGAACATCTCGATACATTCACGAAAGAGTTTATGGGTAATAAAATTAATGTGACAGATTTCCAGCGAATTATACTAGCGGCCGGTTCTTCAATTGCGGCTCTTGTGGATCCACGACGACACGACATGATTGCTTGCTTGGGTGAGACAACTGGTGCTGAAGCCCTGAATAAAATTCTAAGTGCGATGAAATCATCTGAAGAAGGACAGCAAATACTTAATGAGAAACCGCGCATCAATACAAGAACAGTAAACCTTAAGGAGTTGAAAGAACTTCCAGCAGAAACATTAGGTCATCAGTATTGTAAATTTTTAGAGGATAACGTGAGTTTTGTTTCATAATACACTAAGTATCTAGTTGACGATCACGATTTGCTATTATTTTAGCATGTAACTCCTGACTCGCGACTTGATGTTCGTTTTATGGATGATCCTCAACTAGCTTATGTAATGACTCGATATCGCGAAACTCATGATTTAGTGCACACGATTCTTGGTTTGCCGACAAATATGCTTGGTGAGGTTGCCGTTAAATGGGTTGAAGCCATCAATTGTGGTTTGCCGATGTGTTATGGAGGGGCAGTTTTTGGCGCCATGCGTCTGCGTCCGAAACAGAGGCAACTATACAAAAGTTATTACCTTCCATGGGCAATAAAGATGGGTCGTGATATTAAGCCTTTACTTCCGATTTATTGGGAGAAGCGTTGGAAACAGAATATCGATGAACTGCGACAAGAACTGAACATAAAAGTTCTCGAAATTCCAAAAAAATCTTAATTATCTGGTTGTACAATTTATTGAAGCCTTTCTAGAGACGTACAAAATTAAATAAATTCTTAGAAATGCAAATTTGATTGTAGCAAAAGAATCTTCGTGATGAAATTTAGAATTCTTCATTGACGAATGGATGCAATGGATGAGTGTATGCTCTGAAAAAATAAAAATAAAAATTGTCAGCTGAACTTATTGCGAGCAGCTGTTCTGTTATTTGTTTAAGAAAATAACGTTTTTGTGTGCTATCACACAAATGCTAACAAGCCCAATCTACAATTTCGACTGCTCTAATGAGGATCGGAAATTTACGTGGCATCAGGCCGTATGGATGCAGGCAATCAAACGGTTCATTGTGCAGACTAAATTAAATATGCATCATATTAGTAAACTTACCCAGACAAAGGAACAAAACGACCATTGCAGTCAAAACTATCAATTTCTTTGACATCAGCATCACTCAGCGCAAAGTTGAATACTTCAAAGTTACTTAAAATTCGCGATTTGTTCACAGATTTTGGAGTAACAGCAAGGCCACGCTGTATTTGATAACGAATAAGGATCTGAGCCGGTGTCTTCTTATATTTTTCAGCAATGGCGACAATTTTTGGATCTTCTAACAGTTGAGGATCGCCAGGCTTTGCCCAGGGACGATCTGGAGAGCCTAACGGCGAGTAAGCAGTTACAACGATATTCTTTGAGTGGCAATAATCGATAAGACGCCTCTGATTCAGGTATGGATGACATTCAAATTGATGAACAGCTGGCTGAATTCGGGCAATTGCAAGCACTCGTTCGATTTGCTTTGAATTGAAGTTCGACAATCCAATGGATCTGATCAGTTTAGCATCAACAAGATCCTCAAGAGCCTTCCAGGTTTCCACATAATCGACGTCGGAATAAAGAATTTCTTCCTTTTCGTTTTTTGGAAAGAGAACGTCACCAGCTTCTTGATAAGCCATCGGCCAGTGGATGAGATATAAATCCAAATAGTCAAGCTTCAGATTTTTCAGTGACTTCTCAACAGCTGGACGAACATCTTTAGTAGCATGGAATGTGTTCCACAACTTTGATGTGATGAATAAATCTTCACGCTTAACAGTTCCATCCTGAATTTTAGATTCAATTGCTGTTCCAACTTCACTTTCGTTTCCATAAACAAAAGCACAGTCAATGTGACGATAACCAATGTCAATTGCATCCTTCACAGCTTGCTCCACCTCACCGATAGCCGACTGTAAATGAAATAAATTTGTGAAGTCATTGTTGCGTGTAATGATGATCCAGTTGACCTGAATCTCTTTTTGAGAGTCATTAATATCTCATTAATGTCAGCTTTGCGAACTGAACTGATAAGAGACTGAGTATGCAGAATGATCTGATAACAGAGCATATTTATGGATGATTAATTATTTAAATAAGCATCCCAACCTTCCATGTTCCCAATCCGATGACTGGAATCTTAAATCCATTGAATAATTTCAGCGCTGGCACAGACATTTTTTCTGAAAATAAGCTGGAAATAGTAGATTATTACTTGAGTGAAACTACAGACTGAGTCTCAATTCGCGATTAGATCTGAATTTATAGTGAAATTTCTCAATTACTTAGTGAGTCGATAATTAATCTCTCGCAAGCGTATTGTATAAGGAAATATTTCATAATGTTTTTGTCTTATCAATCACAGAAATGATTCGAGAGCCGATAGCCGCCAACAAAACCACTTGAATTTTTTTTTGGCCAATGACATAGATAAAGTGTGAGACACCTTTGTCCTTTTCCCAAATATTTTCCCATAATACCTGCTTATTTTTTTTTAAACAATCACAAGTATTTAATCGAATTTCAGGTTTTGAGACATTCGCTCCGCGGCGCGAGGGGCAATCAAAACGATGAAAATTTCAAAAAAATATCCCTCCCTAAAATATCCCTTCATTTTGATGTTTTTTTTTTTTTTCAAGTGATGATGTATCGTTTCGCAAAATATTTCAATTAAAATGTCATTTCAAGGATTCAGTGATCACGAAATACAAAAAATCAATCGGAATAAGAAGCTTGATGGTAATTTTGTAAGCTTAATATTTTTTTTGAATTTAAAATAAAGTTTTTCTGATTTGCAGTCAAAGTAGCTAAGAAAATTCCAACACATAAAATAATGAAACGAGATGAAAATTCGAATAATATTTCACATGTCGAAAGCAATAAAATTGACAAAATTCAGACTGGGCAGGAACTCATACAAGAATCCATTAATGAACACTCAACTAAATCTGTAGTTGACGCTGTTGTAGTCGATAAAATTGAGATTGCCGCCGGAAGTGATGAAAATGTTTTGGGCGATAAGAATGATCGTCTGTTTCAAGGAGTTTCACTTCAAGATTTTGAATTTCAACGGAAACTAATGGAGGAACAGAATAAAATGAAAAGGAATCTCTTGCAGCAAGCTATCAGCAAATACACACAAAAGACTAAAGATGAGGCTCAAAAATTTTTCGAAATAAAGTCTGCATTAGATAAACTTGACAGCGAATTGGCATCTGATGTTAATATCCTAAGAAAAGAAATTGAATCAGCAACTTTCAACTACAACAGCATTGAAAAACATTATAGCAGCATTGAAAGAGAATTCCTGAAAGCAAAAAAGGATTTTTTCCTAGCGCAAGAAAGGAAAGAAATGTTAACAGAGCATCTTTGTACAATAATTGCTCATAATGAAGATCGCAAAGCCAAAAAGCTTAGTGAATTGATGGAAAAAGTTGGATTGAATCTGAATGAAAAGATGAATGACGATTAACTGAAAAATAGAATTGGTAATTTATTTATTATCAACTTAATAACATGCGCAATAACCTTCCAAGAAACATTTAAAATTTTTAACGCCTTGCCTTTCTCGTGAACATTTCATTGTAATATTTAAGTGCCTTAACCATTACTGCATAAATAGTATTAGTACAAAATTGCATTTAACGTACCTTTTATGTAAGAATGCAATAAATTAAAAATGATTCAATCGTCATCACTTGAAGATGAATCGATCGGATTTTTGCGTTTTTTACTTGTTCCAGAACGTCTCTTATCGTTGATTTTTCTAGCGACATCTTGCTTCCAGAATTTATTTGTGTTGAATTCAATGAGAGTTGAAAAATTCTTTGCGATACTTTTTGTGAGCTCATCGATCTCCGACTTAAGCGATTGATCGTAATCGATGACAAATCGTGCAAATTGTGGAAAAATTGAAACCATTTTCTCAACAATTGGAAGAGCGTCGTTGACAGTAAGAGTATGCTTGTGCTTTCCACGTCCTTTTTGTTGAGATTTAGTTGATTCCACCAGATTTACATCATCGTTAGGGTCATCCATGTTACAGTCTTCGCCTTCAGATTTGTTGATCTTCAATTTACTTTCACCACGTTTATCGCAAATCAGTTTAAAAATGTAAATCAGATCTCTGAAGGCATTCACACCGTTTAAGCTTTTCTGGATGTTTTTCTTTTCAAATTTTTCCTTTAAAACTGTAATTTGCTTTAGTAGCATCAACAAATGAACCTCATTCAAATCGTGAATTGTTTGAACGAAAAACTGATACAGCTCTTGACGCTGCTGCTTGTTGGAATCGCCATAAAGAAGTTTATAATTGCGATCAATTTCATCTAGCGGAAAAACTCCAAAACTTTCCCATTGAATAAAGTCATTAAAAATGTAAACCGATTCTAAGAAACTTGAATAGAGGAGATTACGATTTTTATCGTTCGTGTAACTCAAAATTGCCGCTTGGCTCTTCAGTTGGACGGACTCGTTTTTGTCGACCAAACAAGCGAGCAGATTTATCAGAACTCTTCCTTTCATCTTGATGAAATCTTGCATAACAAGGTCGTAAATATTTTCCAATGCACAAAGGCGAATTTCTTCACTTGTTGAATGAAGTTTGAAGACAATCTCCTTGAATACTGGATCGACAGTTGAAGTATGCTTCTTGCAAAGATCATTAAGACATTGCATTGCAGTTTTAATTACATTCACGACAAGGTTCATTCTAAGCAACATTGCCAAATCTGGAGTGATTTCTGAAGCGAGTTCATCATCTCTGATGGCAAAACGTGTCAACACGATCATGGCGATATTCAATTTTCTCGGAACATCAAACTGAATGCTGACAACTATTTTTCCACTCAAAATTCCTTTTATAAAATCATGTAACTGGTCAGTTATTTTCTTGTCAGGACGTTGCTGAAGATCGGTGTTTGTTTCACAATAAAGCAGCAAAAATGCCAGAAACATTTCATCGCTCGTGTTAAGAAAACTTTCAAAATTTTCATTGACATATTTTTGGCTCTTTTCATTTAATCGCTTAATGAAGCTTAAATTGTGATCTTTACCGGAAATAATGTTGCGCGATGCAATGCAAAGTTCATAGATAATGCTAACAACCGACAAAGTACATTTTCCATTTTCCAGCATGTGACTTAATTTCTCAGCAATTTTAATGTTTGAGCCTTCACTGAACGAAGGCATCCAGCATTGAATGACTTCCAGAATCAGATGAAAATCATCTGAAACCATTGATTGTTCATCAATGCTATCGAGAAATGTCTTCACGACAATATCTGGATTATTTGATTTCATCTTCTTAGCAATTATTGATAACAAGCACCAAGCTTCCGTTTTGTTTGATGTAAAAATGTGCGTTTCTATCTTTCGCAATTTATCCTGCGTGAGAAAACTTGTCGTTAGACCATTTACAGCATTTTGTAAAATGTTTCTTTTTCCTTTAATCATAATAAGCCTCAGAATTTGCCAAGGTAATCGTTGAATCTCATTCACTGTATGCTCAAAACATTCAATCTTTTGAAAGATTCCCGTCAATGATTTTGTTGCAGCTTCTACGATTTTATTATCATTGTCTCTTATCAAGCCCAATATAACGTCGAGCCATAATTCCAGGATCAGTCCATTTGTCGAATGCATTTGAACGAGAGTGTTCACAACATCGATTAGTTGTGTCTTTACTAAGTATGAATTATCGTCAGTTAGACTTAAAATTGTGTCTATGAAAAATTCGCTTTCCAAAAAGTTATCACAATGTTGAGCTGAAATGGGAAATGCCTAAAATTCAAGCTGAATGCTAATAGAATGAATACTCACCAAGAATTTCTAGACAAGTTTTTCTTATGTAGGTAGCAGTGCTTGATTGCAATAGTGTCAAAAGATTATTTTGGAACCGAGACGCTTCTTCACCCAGAACTTTCATTATTTCAGGGTTATCGTCCTTCGAGACTTTTTTGAACACAACATTAAAGATCTTTTTTGTAAAATCATTTCCATTGCTTAAGGCAGCTTTCATTGCAGTCAGTGCCTTCAGTTTGACATTGTCTTGTTTGTCATAAACTTTCTCCATCAGAATCTTTAGTATTTCAGCTTCTCGAGGTATTTCAAAATTTGATGATTGCTGATCAGGATCAGGAGTTGAGTTGATTAGAAGCATCTTTTGGCAGAACTCAACACAATTGATGCGATGACGATAATCAGATGATAGTGAAAGTCTTTGAAGGTACTCAACAATTGATTCATTAAAGCTCCAATAAATTGCAAGTTCATATTTAACTGCAACATCGAGAAGTTTATGAAATTTTTCTTTGTCAAATTTATGCTCCAGATTTGATAGCAGCGATTTCACAAACTTTAAAAGAATGTTTTTGGTCTTTTCCGAATAGTTTGACAGCAAATAGAGAAAGAAATCCGATATAGATTCACCATGTTTTCCTTTAATTTGTCGCGTACTGCGACGCGGTGATATGTAATGGAGATTCACTGTCTTGCATAATATCAGGTACAATGTTTTCTCTATATCCTTATCAGCCAATGGACGAAGGCAAACTGCATCTAAGTTATCATAACATTTCATTATAATCTCATATGCAGATTGGCTGCTACTTGCCATATGGGTCTCCAAAATGTAGCTCATCGTCTCTATGTACTTTTCCAACACTTCTTCTTGATCGCTCAAGCAAACAATATTAAATACAGTTTTGCACTCGTTTAGCATTTGTATTATTTGTATTTCAAGGTATTGATAGCAGTCGGAAAGCTCGCGGCTTTTGTATGAATCACTTTTGAGTTTTTCGTGGCAACTGAAGAGTTTGAAATATTTTATTACCAAATCAGATTCAAAGACAAGGCACCTTTTGGCTCCTGGAAGGCTGAGCAAGAAGATGTACGTTCTTCCAGCATTAAACGCTAAATCTCGATTTATTTTGTCTTTTAGGTCAATGTCTACGAGACTCATGAGAGTGTAAATGAAGACGTGATAAAGTTCTACATTGAATCCATCCTTAATAAGAAGATCCCAGTTTATTATTTCATCAGATAAATTCGTTTGATTCATTATTGACCTAATATTTTTGAATGCTTCTATGCATTTTATCTCACTTCTTGCAGTCTTCACAAACGTTTCCTCATACATTGGAATTCTGTGCAGACCATCATGTTCATCAATATATTTGGAAGACGCTTCCACTAATTCATCAATCCTCTGCCAATCTTTTGAAGTTTTTGGAAAAAATGTAACTAGATCATTAATACCATTTTTCAATCCCGACTGATGCTCTTCGCAATCACTCAATTCAAATGAATTAAATCTCGCTTGTCTTTTATTTTTCTCCATGTTTCACTTGTGCAACATTTAAAACACACTTTGAAATATAAATTTTATTATGCGAATTGTTTTGACTTTTTTTTTTGTTTACAAAACGGGATTTGGGAATAGAATGGCATATGTTACATTTATACACTGAATTCGACCTACGTCAATGAACGTTTTTGAATAATAAAATACGTTATGAATTTAAACATTTTATTTAAGATATTTCGAGTACTTAATTCCAAAGAAACCCTCCATAGTACATGAATGAATATAAAATGTTTGGTTTCATTTGTTTGCAACAAGTTTATGTATGTGCGTAAAACTATGACAATTACTGAATAAAAGTGGATGGCAATTTAAATTTGTATTAAGTATTATCAACTATTGCAAATGGCAAAGCACTCTCATCAGGAGCTGAATGTGAAAGGTATTTAAGTAGTTTAAGGCTTAATACTTGTAACCTGAAGGTATAAATTCTTGCTACAATCTCAAAAAACTTCTTATTTAATCAGACATTTCTGCTCAATTTTCTCTTCCAATACAAAATCTACTTTTTGGTATTGTGTCTCAATTCTGTTATTCACTTTTAAGTCTTGCTCCTAATTGATTCTTTTAACATTGTTCAAAAACTGCCCAATTGTGTTACCGCGTGGATAATACGTTGCAACAACAATCACTTTTCCATTCTTTGTGCGTCCAACGCCAACTCCAAGTTCCCTTGATGACTTCCATACCATTTGTGTAAATTGTCCGGCTTTGAAAGATCCTTTGGGCTCTACATTCCAAGTGTACTGCTTTACTTCATCATACCAAGACTTACAAACATCTTTTGCATTTGGCCACGCATCTTGATCACTGCTCCATAGACAATAAAGATTTTCACCATACTGTGAATTTTGGCGATAGATAAATTTATCATCGTAAGCCAGCTTTTCAGCCCAATTTTGTGCGTCATTTGTAAGTTCCTTTGTAAGTCTGAAAATGACATCTAAGCATTTAAATAAATTTTGTATTTTATCAATTGTAACTTACTTTAATTCTGGCGCATGATGCTTTCGTCTGAATTCATTGTGATGTTTTAAAATCGCGTGTGCAAAATTGTGCAATTCTTCATCGGGAGACATTTCTTTGGTCATTTCAGCTGTGGCTTTTTCAATGGAAGAACGAGATTTCATTTCATCACCTAATATTGGCGGAACATTTTTTTCAAATGATCCAATGTAATTTCCAGGCGGATCATAATTTGCCACTACAAAAATTTCGCCCGATCTATTTTTTGCCATGCCAACACCAAGTTCACGACTTTCCTTCCAAACCACTTGCGTAAAATGACCGGTTTTAAGTGTTGCTGGTTCCTTGTGGAAAACATGTTGAGTTATTTCATTGTACCAGTTGTCAACTGGTTCACGTCCACTGACATGATTATTATGTGCATGCGAACTCCATGAGCAAAAAATATTCTCGCCATATTGTGAATTATTTCGATGAATTAAAACGCCTCTGTTGGCAAGAACTCGAGCCCATTCTTCAGCATGCTTGCAAAGTTTCTTGCTCAACTTCAGTGGTGATACGCCATGTCTGACACGATATTCGTTGTGTGCCCTTAAGCACTCCAATTCAAAATCATTATAAATTGATCGTCGACCACTCGGCGATGGCGTTGAGTGCCGTAAGCCTGGCGAGTTTCTTAGATTTGATGTTGATTTTGAAAGACGATCTTCATTTTGGATTCGGGTATTGATAGAATTTCTGTTGTGCTTTGCATACATTGTAGGTGTACCATATGGATTATTATTTGGATCACGATTCATTGTGCCGTTGAGAATTGTTTTTCGTGGATTATTATTCGGACTTGAATTTGTGCTGTTTACTTCATCGGGTGTTAAGAGACTCAAAGTGCTAAAGTCCTTACTCAATTCAGACTTTAAAACACTACGATTTGATGGTGAAAGTGAAACGTAGCCGTGATCAGTTGTGGAATTTGTCAAGACAGCATTCGCTGATAGATCTCTCTTCTTAATAACAACTGTGCGATCTGGGCGATGGCCGCGATATGTTGAAATTGTTTCCATTGTTATAACTTCAGTCTGTGAATCCTGATTGTAAGATCTGATTATAATTAAAGTTTAATAGACGAGTAATAAAATTTCTCACCTTCTGGCTTTTGTGATTAATCACACGCTGATCAGTTTTTCGCACCATCACAACACGCGACAATTGTCCACAATCATGATTTGAGCCAGCATTGCTCAATTTCGTGATATCTTTCGCCGTCGAACGAATCGGTCTGTAATTAAAAATAAAAAGATATAAAGTGGCAGTGAATTTATTGTTATTCCAATTATTGATTTCCTTCCGCTCCAGTAAACATTTTCCCATAAATAAACTTTTCCTGTGAAAGAATTTACAGTCAGATTTATGAGCAGAGAAAATTGTTTTCTTTTTTATGAATAATTGCCGGCATTTCGTTATGACTCATGAGACGAAAGTCAAGGTCATATCCGGTGCAAAAAGTTATAACAATGGAGAGAGTGAGTGATGGACGTCTTTTACGATGTGTACGATGTGACCAGCAATAATAAAATGAAATTGTTTACTAGTCCCATGGAAATGTTTTAACATTCATTGTTACAATCAACACAGCGCCGTCCAAATGTCATTTCCATTATGATTTCCAAACTTAGAACAAATTATGCAAACAAAGCGCGACATTCACATAAAACAGAAGACATGTTTGGAAGTTGAATAATTTTTTTCAAATTAAAAATTCAAACATGAATTTTGACATCATTTGGCGGCACAAAAAAATCGATTTGCTTTCAATGTTAAATTTTTTTTATTTCTTTATCGATTTTCCATATCGCTTTCCTATGTTTTCTCACCCAACCCCGATGGGGAAATTAACTCTTTACGACTTTACATTGGAGAAATGCTGCCTAATCATGAAAGTCTGCAAAGTTTTCCATTTCCGTACATGCAAATTTATAAATTGAAGGTTGAAATTGCCATAAATCATGCATTTAAAATCGAAAATTTTCCTTTAGCGATATTCCTCGAAGAGAACTTGCCAACAGGCAGCAGTGGCAGCAGCCCACCACAAATGTGTCTAATTGAATTGGGATCAATTACATCGCTACATCAGACAATGAAAAATGATTTTACAATTTTTTTTATGACTTTTATAGCATCAATTACACAAATCGATTGTGGGAATTGAATATTGCTTTATCTGACTCTGACAATTTACAGTCGCATTGAATTTTATAGATTGGCAATTTTGTATTTATTTCTTATCTTTTAAACTTCAATGCTTTTAATTTTATTTTTGTCACATTTATTTTTTGAATCGAAACATCGAAAAGGCAACAACAAAATTTTTCTCCATGAATGAAATTGATCGCGCGAGAGTTCAATTTACTGTTGTTGACACGCGATCTGGCGAGCCGTTTATGGAAATCGTAAAGGGGAGAAAATTAAGAATCAATTTATGGTGTAAATTGTGTAAGTCATTTGTGGAGTAATAAATTCTAATGAAAAGTATCCGGTGACATGGAATTAACAAATTGCATCACATGGCACCCACTCATTCATGGGCAATCTTTTTTCAATTTCATTTTACCTCGAGCATCTCGCCGACATCCTCAGGCAGCATACATCAACCATTATCACTCGTTTTATATTTCGTCAAGTCACAAATTTTTACTATTCTTAAGTCACAGTTGAACTCAACTCTAAGTTTGTGCTCTACCGACAATCTTGTTCGTTTTCTCGCATCGATTGCACTTCAAATTGATAGGTTTTTCCCGCAAAAGAAATAGAGAAATAAACTTGGTGCACATATGTTAATTATATGTCTCTATTTACACTTCGGCAACTGTACACAACAAGGCGGTTTTTTTTTTTTTCATTAATTTTTTTTCTCGCAGCCGTCATCATATTGCCATTTGCAGTTGCGGACTAAAGCGCGAGATAAGTGTTTAAAAACTAAACGACACCTTTTCGTTGTTTGCACACACCGCGATGACTCTTCGACTTCTCGACTAGAAAATCTGACGTCGATGGAGCGAAGCGAGAAACAAAATTATGAGTTTGTTTATTATCACAAATTGTAATGTTTAGTACTGCGGAGATGAACTCCCGTGAGTTATTTTTTTCATGGTATCGAGTTCATCATCTGCAGACAAATCATCGACTTCAAGTATTGGGATCAATGCTCTATAAATATTTGCGCAACAACTAGGGCCTGCCAGAAAAAAAGAAGGGAAAAACCTGATACTCGGTAGACCGAGACATAAAAATAATAAATCGGCTCATAATTCAACACATTTGTCTAAGAATTGATTGCGTAAACATGAGAACATCATTCGGCATATCAGTAGAATTTTTTTGTTGGCTGCCAAATTTCAGTTTCAAAAACATCCGTCATAAAATTAATCTGCCAGGAATGGTTTTGGCCACTGGCATACATCATGTGTTGAATCAAAAGGTCTCGTCCAGAGGAAATTATTACCTAATCTTGGGATGTACTGAACTAACAATTTGCGCAATAAAAAACGCAACAAACTTTTGAATTTTCTTAGAAAAGTTCTCAAGATTTTTACGGTCTGCTAAACATTCTTGGAGACTAATTCGTTACCCAAACAATGAAGAATCTTTTAAGACCCGACAACAATGTTGTGCTATTGTGTAAAGTTCTAATATGAATATTTATTAATACTAATTTCAATAGAATCGCGCATTTTTGACGCTATCAATTTTAATTGATCTGACGGCGATGTAATTAATTACTTAGCAACTATTTTATGATCATTTGATGGGAACGTAAATCAAGGTCTCTCCTTCTCGCACTGACTGTTAATGTAATTTAATAATGCGATCAGACATTTATCAATGTGCTGCAATTGATTGCCCACTGGAGTAAACAGAAACATTTTTTTTGCACAAACTCGCAAAACAAAGCAAAAATTATCATTGCAAAATAGAAATTTGACATATTGATATCGCGACGGGGAACTAACAAGTGAAGCTTAGTAACGAAATTTGTGTTAAATTCTTTTTGATTTGATGAAAAGTTGAATCATTTAATTCTATCATAATTAAATATAAGATTTGTTAAATTTGAAGCATTGTCTATCAACACTGATAATAGAATGATAGTTCCCAATCGCAATGACAATTTGACAGTTCTATCAGTGAGCTTTTTTTATATTTTTGTGTGTTGTCAGGTTTTTGACATTTTATTGCATCGAATTTTTATGGAACATTTCATTTTATTTCATTTTTTTTTTTTGTTGAAACGTTTCATCGCAACCCTAATGTCAGAAGTGAGACAATGTTTCTAGACAACACGAAGTTGTGCAGCTAAATCAATTTAAATGACTTTAGAAAGCCATTCATTGGGCGCCAGAACGACGAAGGGGATTCTTTAGTACTCTAGTGCTCTTATTATTGTTGTTGTTATCAATATCATTTTCTCTTATTATAAAACAGCTACTTAATAAGTGTTTTCTTATGCACCAAATTCAATTAAAACTTTCTTATCATCAAAGTCATCAATAATTTTGCAATCAGCATCTGACCTTTCTTGAGAATGAACTGTGAAGAGATAAAATCTCATGAGATGTAATTTGCTTTCACCCTCCAGCGATTAATTTCACAGTTCATAAGCGCAAACATCCTTCGAACTAATTTCCATCGCCATCAAATATTCATTCAGTGCCAACAAGGAGACGACCGGCAGTTCATCCCTCTTTTGTACGAAAATAAAACTACCCACCCCCTTCCAACCACCCACAATATATTGTGGTAATCTATATTTGCAAAACATGTTTGCAATGCCGGAGAAATTTTTATGGGAGGGAAAATGTTTGTGTTCATTCTGTAGCCGGGCCGGGAATTCAATAAGGAGGCAATTTACTCCCAGTAAAGGCCGCACACAATTTTTGCACTGCAATTCGTTTTTAATGCATTTGGGGATTTTTTTTTGCATGTGAAATGCAATGAAAATTTTAAAGCTTGCGGTTTTATCGAATGCACGAAATGCTTTTTTTTTCAGCCTCCTGAAAATTTCACTTTTTCCATTCAACCCTCAAACGTAAATGAGATGCTGAAATGCGGGGGAGGGAAAATCAATGAGAGATTTTTGCGGAAAAATTCATGACAAATGTTTTACTGCATCGCAATATTTGTTTTATAATATGTTAAGGGATGTTTAAATAAATCTTTAATGAAAGTTCACGGAAACAGTAGCCGAAAAAGATTTACATAAATAAATAATAATTTTAGTTTCGCATGAACCACTTGCGCAAATATTTAAAAAAAAAAATAAGAAATTTGTTTAATGATTAATTAACCGAACGATATTTTTCACAACTTTCTGCCTGAGAAGGCAAAAAAAAATAAAAATAACGAAGCAAGATTCTCCTTATCACTAAAACGACGTCTCAACGATACTAAACGAAAACGAAAACTGATTGTTTGGCGATTTTTTTTTTCGCAAACAACTCATCGATGAGATTCTCCGGAGAAGTTTTTTTTTTTTTTTTCGTTCTCTATGTGTTGATTTGTGTTCTGATGTTGCGCAGTTTAGGTTGCAAAACTTGAAACCATTTTCATCGTCACACTGTTTTTCCCTCCAAAAAGCTCAATGAGCTTGTTTCACAATTGATGAAATCATCATACTCCATTTCACATGTACTGGAGGATATCGTGAAAAAGTGACAAATAACCTTAATTTTTTTATATTGGAAGCCATTCTTGTGCGCCCAAAATGAATTCTGTTCTGTTTTTAATTTCAAGGGCTTCATGCATTTAATTTCACCTTCTATAAAGAAATGTCCTCAATTCATGCTGTTTGCGCAAAACAAAGCCATCGATTTTCTTTATTTTTTTTTATGCGATTCAAAGCGTCATGTATTTATGAATGTCACAAAATGCCATGTGCAGCGATAGTAAAAAAAAGCGAATAGTACTCGTCATTATCGTATACACCCAATGCGATAATTCTCTATTGCATAACATAATAAAGTTGTGTTTATTATCGAGAAACAGCTGATTGAAATATTTGGGCGCGCAAAATAATTTAAGACTAATTGAAGCCGAAGGACGTCCGGTGAGGATTTTATATAGTGTCGCAATATTTTTTTTTGTCTCTCACCCTGCACTGCAATATTCTAATTAAACCTAATGAAGCTATTAAAGCAATCTTCTTCAAAATCCAATTCTACAATAATTAAAACAATCGCAACGAGTCAAAAGAACTATAAAAATAATTTCACGAAGAGATTGTTCAACAGTCGCGAAAAAGTAAATTTTGTTATCACTAAAGAAAAAAAAAATGAAACAATAAAAACGTAATTAAAATGGGCGCACTGCTATCAGTTGTAAAATAAACCGTTCATTACACGAACTGGGCTTAGGTGAAGCACTTGATGAGTTTAGAAAAAAACGCGTCATCAATTAACAACAAACCATCGACAGCGAGGGAAAACATTATGATAACAGCTGATGGATCTTTATCATCAACAACACTCAACAATTGCTGTTATCAACAACAGTAAACGAAAATGTCATGACATCAACTTTTCTTTATTTAATGATATCACACGCAATTCACTGAGTCAATATTGATCACGAAAGGTGCCACGCAGCTATCTAAGTAGACCTGAATCATATTTTACTTACTTTTCAGCATTACACATGATGACACCTCCGAGAATAAAATTTATGTTCTTTAATTAATAATAAGAATATTTTTTTATTCCAAGCTTGAGAGTAAATGCGACCGACTATTTCAAGAGCTGCGAACTGAATGACTTTAAAACGAGCTGAAAGTTCTTCTATGTGAGAAAAAAATGAGCTTTGAATTACAAATTAAATTGTTTGATGGACTATTTTTTGCTTTTATCGCATTGAATGATGTCGTAGGTTGTTCTTGGCTATCAGCTCTGGAGATAACCATACAAATGTGCAATTTAATAGAAAGTTGTTCGAATTAGAGAATCTTGACTTTGTCATAGACTTCCTTCCGCTTCTTTTGTGGCGGTTGAACATTTTCTGCGAATGTTTCAAAGTCACTTGCTGGATAATAAATTGCAACAACATAAATCTTATTGGCGGCTCTGGAATGGAATATTGAAAAAGAAATTGAAATAGATATTCACTTTTTAAGACCTACTCGTTCACAGCATATCCAACGCCCAATGCTTCTGTGCTCTTCCAGATAATTTGTGTCAAACGTTTCGTGTCCTTTGTTGGATAGAAATTATTTTCCATGTCACTTTTTCGAATTTCGCTATACCACTTTTCCACAACTTCATATGGATCGGGATAAACTTTCTTAGATGTGCTCTTGAAGTAAACGTTTTCGCCGTAAGGACAATTTTTATTACGCTTAAGGACATTGCATGCACACAGAAGTTTTGCTCGATCTTCAGCATAATTACACATTCTAGAATTTAATTTTAACGCTGGCGCGCCATGTCTCGAACGATAATCATTGTGAGCGTCTAAGAAATCTTGCTGGAACTCGGATGGAAACTTTTTGCACATTCCTCCGCACATTTCTTTTCTTTTTGTGGCTTTATTTATGTAAATGGATCAAAAATTGATATGCACAAAAGTTACTTTTTTATGAAATTTTAAATTTAGAATATTCCAACATGTTACATGACACACTGTGATTAAATCTAACATGCGCCATCTATTGACGGTAATAGATACATCCATGCCCTCAATCCCAAATTTCTTATCAAGCATCAATTTTTCGTTATCTTATCAGCATGTAACATATTTTTTTATTTATTTTTGACATTTGTGATTTATATTTTCGTCATTTTCAAAACTTCTCGCAATCGATTTGCTCGCATTTAGTCCTAACTTAGTCGACACGTTACACAATGTCAATTTTGGATGGAATTATTGTATTTTTGGTGCTGATGTTAATTTTATTGCTGGCATTTTCACCGTCAAGTGCACCATTAGTAACAGGACGATGGACGATCACCTGAATACAAAAGATTCTAAAATAATCTTAAGTGAAACATTCAGTATACACGATCTTCTTTTATTTCATTCAACTTTCATTTCAATTATCATTTTATTTTAAGAGGAGGGGGATCTGTTTATAATTTTACAAAGTTTTGATGGGCTCAACAAACAATATTTTTTTTTTTTCGTGGGTGAAATAACTATTTAGATTGCATTAATAGATATTTCATCAATTGTACAATGTGATCGACAATGATCAAGAAAATTCGATTGATGCTGAAATACAAAATGTGACAGAACTGGAAATAAATCGATTGGATATT
Source organism: Propsilocerus akamusi (assembly GCA_018397935.1). Lineage (NCBI taxonomy): Eukaryota > Metazoa > Arthropoda > Insecta > Diptera > Chironomidae > Propsilocerus > Propsilocerus akamusi. The sequence goes on along the minus strand of CM031468.1, from coordinate 18,791,626 downwards.
TCGGCATCAAGCTCATTTTGTGCGATCACTGATTCATTTTTATAATTAGGTAAATATTGGAAACACATTTTTTTTTAAATTCAGCTGATTCTGAAGCCATTTTCATTATTATTTTTTTAATTTACAGTGAATATAATTTGTGTTTTAATTGCAAAATTTCTACTTTATAGGGAAATGAAAGAAACAACTTAGCAAATTATCAACATCTTCAGCAGCAATGATCTGGAGATAACACTAATTATTTAGATTTATGCACTAGAATTAATAGGTTTTTTTTATAACATATTACATGTTTTAGATTTTTTTTCACTGGATTAATTGTATTTTTTTTAGAGATTAGAGCTGTTGATAACATATTTGTCATTCATGAAAATATCTTATCATGTTATTAAACTTTTAATTGCACAAAAAAACTGTGCGATGATGGAAAATCAAAAAATGAGAAAAATGTTCAGTGACGATTCTCTCTCTATTTGCATTGACTGTTTGTTTTCTATCAATAAAATGTTCAATTTATCTAAAAATTCAGAATGCTTCTTATTTTCCATGTCCGCACATTTTCTACAGGACAATTTATCACAACTAAGAATTATAAAAACGGAATAATAATAACTTATAATCGATGTGTTCGATATATTCGTGTGTAAATAGTTAAAAACTCAACGAACCTGCAAATGCGTGTTGAAGGATTTGTCCAAAGAATGTTTTAGCTTTTTGTCGTCATCATCATCATGATCATCGATCGTTTAACACAAACCACCCTCATCATCATCGTCTTCTTCAACAGGGCCAGCTGATGCACCAGATCTACTTGATTCGGGAACTGCATCTGATGAATTGCCAGCAGATGGTGAAACATATGAAGCTGTTGCATTTTCAATAATTGGAACTTTTGGAGTGCTCACAAGTCCTTTGGGCAGCTTCAGATCTCGTGCAAGTCGAGCATATTCAATGTCCATGTGCTTGATGAATGGCGATGAGAGGGCGCGATATGCGAGTTCTGGATCCTCATCGTCATACGCTTGAAGCAGTGATTCCAATGTCTGAACTTCTTGGACGTCACAGCAGTTACCCCATTCTTTGAATGCTTTCTCAGCTGCCACTTGGTCTTCACGGGCCAATTGCACGAGAACAAGAGCTACTGCTAGCCTACCGATTGCTCCATAATTTTCGTGTTGCTGATGAAGTCCGATCTCTCGCCGGATGGCATCAGCTGCTTGATCGAACATTTGTAATTTGACGAGAATGCGAGCTACCTTACTGGCATATTCTGTAGCTGTACGGTTTTCATCTTCAAGCTAAAACAAAAGCTTTAGAATAATCACGTCAGAACTGATTAAGATTTTCTCACCATGGAAACATCCAAAGCATGTTGAAAAAGTGAAAGCGCCTCTTGCGGATAATTGCTCTCGAGTATCTTAGCGGCTTTATCTAATGACGATGCACCCGATTCAGGTGATCCGTGTTGCTGATATAAATTACAAGCCTTTTCAGCCAAATTTCGAATGGAATTGAAGTCATTCAGATCCTTACAAACCAAAATGGCTTGGTCGAGCGCCTTAGCAGCATGAAACAGTGAACGATTTTGTCGGTGACAATCAGCACACTTCATCAGACATTGCTTACAGTCGCTCAGACTTTTTGCATTTCGGAAACACATCGCTAGAAGGGCAGATATAACAAAGAAACGAAATCAAGATGTATCAGCGAATTAATCGCGTCATTGCTTACCAGCTTTATTGTATTCATCAGCAGCTGAATCATAGTCTGATCTCCATTTTAGCAATGATGTCTTTAGGCTAGATGGAGGAAAAAAGAAAAATTGCGAAAGAGGTGGGATCGAAATCAATAAAAACATTTTTTTTTTTAAATCGAGTGACTCACTATTTTTCAGCTAATTGAATATGCTCCTGGGCTTCCTGCAGCTTTGAAGTCATTGCTGCTGATTTTTTTTTTCAACCGTTTCAAGCTCTACTCTGTCGTAATTAGATTTTTTATGAAATTTTTTCCTCTTTTTATCCTTCAGTACAATTTTCTTCTGTCGGGGATAATGTGGGGTTAAATGGCTCCAAAAAGTGGAACTTGAATCAAAATAACACTAAGTGTCGTTGTAGAATTTCACAAAATTTGAACATTTATTTATAATCATAAATCTTTTTTGATAAATCTTATCATTCGTCGCTAATAGTTGCTTCTATTGTCCTAATTTTTTTTTCCATAACGTGATTATACAACTAATAAAGAAATAGAGTCAAAGAAATCAGGCTTAGCTGAGTTGTTGATGGGCTGTAAAAATAGTAAAAGTAGTGATGCATTTCAGGATAAAATGGAAAAACTTAGTGAAGGCGATATTAAAACGCGTTTAGAGCGGAAGCTTTGTGATTCAAGGGAGACTCCTGAGCCTGTTTTTGATTTAAGCGAATGCAATCTTGAAACTCTTCCCGGGTCATCAATATTTACTGTTATTAAAGTTCTTAGAAAAGAAATATTGATATTGCGCTACAATCGTCTTAAATCTTTGGCTACTGGTGGAAGCCTCAGTGATTTGGAACTACTTCAAGTGCTGGATTTGAGTTACAATCGATTTAAAGTTATACCGACGGAAATAAGTCACTTGACAAATCTCAGGGTGAGTCATTCATATGCTCATTTGTTGCTACAATAGCCGCGCTAATTACTTAGGTTGATTGTTGTCTATATGTATGTATCTAATTGCAGGAACTTTTTTTGTCTAACAACCTGCTAACGCAATTACCCTCAACTATCAACCGTCTGTCGAAACTGGAATTATTAGATATCTCAAATAATAATTTGATATCAATAAATGCAATATCGTTCATGCCACAACTGAGAGTATTGAATATAAGCGGAAATATTAATTTAACTTCTCTCCCATCGGAACTAGCGACATGTGATAATTTACGAGATATTGTATTTGACATCGAATACATTTCGTATCCATCTGCTGATATCCTGGCATCAGGAGTGCAAAGCATTTTAAAATTTCTTGATACAGGCGAACGTGCAATAGCAGCAAACAGCGATCATGCAATTGAAGACAATTTAATGAAGCAATCAAAGTTGACGACGAGTAGAATTATGGGCGAAACGATTAGTTCGTCCACCACTCAAAAATTCATGGAACATGAAAAACTTACACAAGCACAAGATTATTTCCTAGAAAATCAGTTACACATGGAACAACAACTGAAAAAAGCTGAAATGTTGAAATCCGTTTTGGAACAACAACGGCAACAAGAAAATGCTGTCAGTAAAGTTCAACAAATAAAAGATTCTGAGCGGAAGAAACTTATCGATGACATTAAAGAACGTAAGTTCAAATTTAAGAAAGGAAAAAAAGCGGGTTTAAAAATTTTACGATCCTCCACTTCCATTTTAGATGAAGTATCATCGACAGCTGTTATTGACAATCTGCTGGCACTCAAAAAAGGACCCGATTCGACATTGTTGGAGCTTGAAGAACGCGCTCGCGATGAGTTATTGGAGAAAGTTCATCTCGAACAAAGTGAATTGCGCAAAAAAGATGTCCTATCAGCAATGTCACAACTGTTGGAACAAGAACTCAGTATGATTCAAAACTATCAAGATGAACGTTCACAAAATTCAAAAATACTTCTTGAAAGCGAGAACAAAACAAATTTGTTGCTCAACGATGTTTTTCTAGAGTATGATAAGAATCGCGCAGACCTCATCGATAAGATAAATCAAGATGAAGCGTGGCAAAAATCTGCTGTTGCAGCACTCATTGTTAAAAGCGATGCACGAAGTTGGGGCTTGATGGAACAAATTAAGATTGTTGAGCAACAAATCGCAGCAATGACAAACTACGAAATTGATAAAAAGAAAATTAATCAGGATGAAATTTTGAATGATGTTGCTGATAAGCGAATTAATCTGACATTTGTGTTGCTCGATCTGATGGAACAACAAGATAAGCGAAAGAAGCAATTGCTTGATACGTTAAGTTGCATGGAAGATCAAAAGACGGTAGACGATTTCTGGTTGATGCAATATCAGAAATTAATCGACACTCGTGGCATAATTCAATCAGCATCAGCATCTATTGACCCTGAACTGGGTTACAATTTCTTGGTCAATGGCGTAATTCATGTTGTTCCGTTCTTGTTGAAGATTTGGCAGCGCAAAGATTTTCAACTTGAAAATGTAACGGACGATGATCTTGAAATCGCGGGTATCAAGAAACCCGAGGATCGGAAAAATGTATTGAAATCAATTGAAGAATATCTCGCCTCATTCGGTGAACCATTAGCAAAAAAATTGCAGGAAGAAACCGAATGCATACCTGGACCAAGTCATACTTATACGCCTTCTGCACCTCAGGAAACACCCAGCCCAACAAAAAGTGCCTCATCGTCACGAGATCATGCGGCTATAAATGCCGTTGAATGTGTCATTTGTATGGATGCTCAAACTGCTGTCATCTTTTTGCCGTGTGGTAATTTCATAATTACTTTCTTTTTTTTTCACTTACGGCTCTCACTAATCGAATATTTTGTTTAATTTTTTTTAGGTCACATGTGTTCATGCATTGCCTGCTCAACAGACCTTGTCGATTGTCCCATGTGCCGGACACCAATCGAACGCAAAATTCGAGTTATTCAATCATAAAGATGTTTTGCAATTATTTATTCCTCAATCACTTTCTCTATTGCTGCTGCATGTTTAACAAGAAAAATTTTGCGGATTTAAAGACAATTTTACTCAGAACGTTAATTCAACCACTAAACTATACGAAATATATATGTAGCATGTTGATTCTAAATGCATTTTAAGCGAGATATTGTAAAACAATGAAAAACTTTTATTTTATTTGTGATGCGCGAACAAAGTAAGAAAAAGGCATTTTTAAGACAAATCTTAAATCTCGAACCAGTTTTAAGTGGAATAACATTTTTCATTCCATCTCGTGTGCCATTCATTGTTCTTGATGTTTGTTTTTAGCAATTATATTAAAACCAAAAAAATATATTTGAAATATTCGCGTGAAGTTTTTCTACTCTAAATAATCAAATTTTAAACATAAATGAGTAACAACCAAAAAAAAAAGAAGAAAAAATGTTAACGATTTAAATATTAATAAACAAAATGTTTGTTGGAAATGTTCTTGTTTTCGCCGAAAAATAAATGAAATCAATAATTATTTCTTTTTTGTATAAACTTTACCACCATAACGAGCGATAAATGCATTGATGTCGAACTTCCTTTTACAGCCAGCATAGTTCATGTAGCGAATCTTACCGAATACAGCTCTCTCAGCCCATCCTTGGTCATGAATACCAGCAACACTCCACATGCAACCAACATATCCATTTGGATCACGTCCATCAAGATTGAACCGATCATTTAAATAAATCGCAAATTCCAGTGCTTGTTCTGGTGTTTCTGTCCATTCGAGTATTTTCTTGGCCCAATACATTCTTAAGAAACCGTGCATTTTTCCTTCTTTGCGCATTTGTATTTGAGCTGCATTCCATAAATCATCATGCGTTTTAGCTTCTTCTAATTCTGTACGAGTATAAATATATGGACGCTTATCCTTTCGATGTGCATTTAGAGTGATTTTCGCCCAATCAGTAATTCCGTTGAGATTATCATAATTTTTATTATAGAAACAAAAATTATCCGACAATTCTCGGCGCACAATATTTTCTTCCAGGAAAGCTTCAACAGACTCCTTGTGCTTATTTTTATACTTCTGAACCTCGAGGCAGGCACGTTGAACAGAAATCTGTCCAAAATGAAAGTATGGCGACATGTTCGATAATGCATTAACAGTTGGATCATTTCGTTTGGTCGAGAAAAGTTTCAGTCTTTTGTTGATGAATGATTCAAGCATGGCAACTGAATTCGTGTATCCTGGTTTGATCCAATCAACTTCTCCAACCGTTTCATCAACTTTAACAGATTTCAGCGTTTTGTTCCAGTCGATGGAGTCTGGTTTAGAGCTTACTTTGTGTGGATGTTTTATTACTGGTGGGAATTCCGTCAGGTACTCGCCAAGCTTATTATTGATTTTGTTGCGGATTGTCCTTGCAGCATATTCTTGTTTGTCAGATGCCTGCCAAATAGGAACAATATTGTGGGCATCTATTTGAACAAAAGGCACTTCATTTGGAATTGCTTTTTTAATTGACTCGACCCATTCACGATGAATTCGTAACGGACTAAAATCACAGATAAGGGCGCCCGTTTTGTGTGTTTTTACAAATTTAGGAATTTCGGTGCCGTGATTGCCTCTTAGCAAATGAAAGCTAATGTTTAGCTTACTGCAAGCGGCTTCCACTTCCTCGAGTCCATCAATCATGAATTTGTAATGTCGCAATGTGGCTCCCAGAAAGTTTTCAGTTAAGCAAAATATTACGTGTAATGGGAGATCGTTCTTAAGTGCCAGATTCTGAGCGAATAGCAAGGCCCAATTGTCCTGAACCCGCTGATCACGTGCCATCCAGTAGACAATACACTGACCTGCTTCAATTACTTCTTCCGCTTTGCTCAATATAAGAACACGTTTTTTATTGAATTTGAAGCTCCTGATGCTATCTGCAGCCTTCAGTCGATTTTTATTGATCTGATTAAACAGATTTTCGGCATCCTCCTCATTATGCTTAACTTTTTTACTACTTGAAGTACCATCCGTTTCCAAATAACGCTTCATGGTATAGACTGCAGGAAACTATAGCTATCGATTATTAATGATATATATTTGTTTTAAAACAGTTACCTTACCACACTTAATTTAAAAGGACAATACAATTTCCAAGACAATTTCATAAATATAGAAATGTTTGATCACAAACCAAGGGGACTTTCTCTGACCTGAAATTTTATGAATTTAAGTGGTTGCTGCCCCTGCAGATCATCTTGAAGAGTTCTTAAACATTCAGAACACTTATTTACCGTTCGCTCTAAAAGGATTCTTGAAAAGAATTCTGACTCCCAACAAAATTCGATTGCTTCAAACAACAAAAATTTATTCGACTGTTTTCACATTGAAATTAATATTCCTTAATATTTAAAACGATGAAATTACTTTCAAAATCTGTCACTAAAGTATCAAAAAAAAAATGTGGCAACATCGCACTTAACCATTTTTTTCATTCGTCCAAAATCATCGACGGTGAGAATTACATGTTTTTCGTCGTTCCTATAGATTTTTTTTAAAGATTTAGTTTTTTTGTTAAATTTATTTTACAGTATTTCAAAAGCATTCTCAAGCTGTTGCGTGACACACTGCGCTCATTGCTGATACTCTTTCTTTTGTGCATCACATTTAATTCAAGCGACGATAATATCAATATGTCTTCTCCAAATGCAGAGCGCACCTTTATTATGGTGAAACCTGATGCCGTCCAACGCGGTATTGTTGGTGAAATTATCAAGCGTTTTGAAGCTAAAGGTTTCAAGCTCGTTGCCATGAAAATGATGTGGGTGAGTTCATGTAAAGAAATGACTTTTGCAACGTGGAAACGATAACCTTAAATCACCTTGAATAAGCCTCAGACAAATGACGTCAAACTTGTGGTTATTGTTATAACTCATAACTAATCTCTGTTTATGATTTGTTTGCAGGCATCAAAGGAATTGTTAGAAAACCACTACTCAGACTTAAGCGCTCGTCCATTCTTCCCTGGTCTTGTCACATACATGTCATCAGGACCAGTTGTTCCAATGGTTTGGGAAGGTTTGAATGCTGTTAAAACTGGACGTGTCATGTTGGGTGCCACCAATCCAGCAGATTCAGCACCTGGAACTATCCGTGGAGATTTGTGCATTCAAGTTGGAAGAAACATTCTCCATGGCTCAGATTCCGTTGAGAGTGCAAAAAAAGAAATTGCTTTGTGGTTCAAAGATAATGAATTGGTCAGCTGGACACCGGCCAATGTCAACTGGGTCTATGAATAAACAATCTCATCTCGTGTCATTTAGACATTGATGCATATTCCAATCGACTCAGTCAACATCAGCATTTAAATTATGAACAGAAACAATATCATGTTGATTCAATAAAAAAAAAAAAACAGTTTCCTTTTAAATCTAACAATTGCATGTTACTTATTACTATATATTTAATAAGGATTGCATAAGAATGAGAGTCTTCTTCTCCCTTCTTTGAATTCTTTGTCTCCGGATGAAATCCACATGGACAGCAATATAAGAATGAGTTAGAAACGTAAACTTTTTCAAGGAAGAATTTTACGTGAAACTTTAGTGCGGATAATTTTTTGTTTTGTGTTTGGATTAAAAAAATATTTCGGGACGCGAAAAGCGAAAAGGTTCGAACTATTTAGGTAGGATTGTGATAATATCTATGTAGCTACATACAGTCAAACTTTTGTTTACTGTCCGGCGAAGATGGAAATTGTTTGGAATCATTTAAATTACTGTTTCCCTGTTCTACGAGATTCGGTAAATAGTTAGAAATATTCAATAGAACAATGCTCTTTAATGCAGTTATCATTTTTAAGCTGGATGATCCCGAAAATGGAAGTTTGGACGCGATATTTCTAGAATTAAGTTCATTAAACCTCCTCGATGAGATGATGAAAGTCGTTTGCCTGGAGATCGAGAAGATGCTGCAATATAAGATTGTTCCCGGGTTTTGGAACTCATTTACTACTGAGTTCCAGGATGATTGCTACAAACCTGATGTTGAGAAATGTAAATTTCAGATATTTCGCCAGAGTGTAGCGCAGCTTTACATCAGCTATAGGGTTCTTCAGAAAAACATGGAATGCATAAAATACCTGCAGAATAAAGCCAGCACAACAACAACTTTTAAATTTGAAGATCTTTTCAAGTCATGCCTTCTGTCACAGCTCCCACCGAAGTTCACCAACATTGTCCATGCTTTCTATCATATCTCATTCAAGGTTTTCATTTATACTAATCCAGAATCGGAAGAAGATGAGGAAATGGATGAATTAGAAGATAATTCGGAGTGCCGTGGATGTGAATCGCTGAAATGTCAATGTGCTGATGTAGTAACTGCGTTTACGGAAACAAATATTTGTCTAAACAAGATGGGCTTATTGGATCGTGTTTCCGGTTTCACTCTTACCAATCTCATTCAAGATGAGATAACGAAACATATTCAGGAAAAGTGTCGAGGAAATTTTGATACTCAACATTTGAATTCACTGGAAATGTGGCTCGACACAATTGTATTGCAGTGGCTCACCAGAATTTTTAATAATGGATCATCAAATTTGGATTTAAGCACAGCTAAAGTTCGCGAGTCCATCAACTACTTCCAAATGAAACTTAAATATTTTCTATTTGAAAAATATGCCAACACTATAATCGATCAGTTTTTCAACATCATCATTGAGTTTCCAGATTCACAGCCGGCTATCGATGACCTAAAATTATGCATGGAAAAGCTCGACCTGCGATCGCATCTGGTGGAAACATTGAAAAACTCTCTTGAAACGAGATTGCTTCATCCTGGCGTCGATACATCAGATATAATTACCGGTTATGTGGCAACTATCAAAACAATGCGTCATTTGGAAAAGAGTGGAATTTTATTGCAAACTGTTACTGAACCTGTAAAGGAATATTTGCGGAAACGACAAGATACAGTTCGATGTGTTATAACAAGTCTCATTGAAGAAACACCAACAGATTTATCAGAAGAATTGGCACGCAGCGAAGCCATCAAAGCTGAAGAAAATGAACGAAATCTGGATGAAATGAGCAACTGGGATGCATGGAACCCAGATCCCATTGATGCCGATCCTGAAAAGCATTCACCACAGAATCGTAAATCGGACATTATTTCGATGATTGTTGATATCTACGGCAGTAAAGAGCTGTTTGTCAATGAGTATAGAAATCTGCTGGCTGAACGTCTCTTGAGTCAACTCGATTTTACACCTGAAAAAGAAATCAGAAATCTGGAGCTTCTGAAATTAAGATTCGGGGAAACATTACTGCATTCTTGTGAAGTCATGTTGAAAGATATCAGTGATTCAAAAAGGATCAATGCACACATTCAAAGTGCTGCATTTGCTGATATCACTCCCGAAGATACTCAAGTGTCTGCAATCATTGTGTCATCGCAATTTTGGCCGTCATTCAAAAAGGAAACAATGGAATTCCCTGAAGAAATAATGAGTCTTTTTGATAAATATAAGAAAGCATACGAGGAATACAAAGGAAATCGAACGCTCTATTGGACACCATTGAATGGCAAAGTTAATATTGAAATTGAGATTAATGATAAGACGTTGGACTTGACAGTGTCGCCAGCTCAAGCAACAATAATCATGCATTTTCAAACGCAAAAAGAATGGCAATTGGACAAATTGAGTACTCTTATGAATATTCCACAGTCTGTCCTTCGACGACGGATTGGATTTTGGCAATTGCAAGGACTCATCAAGGAAACCAAAGAAAATCTCTTTGTTCTATGCGACGAAGACCATCCTGAAGATGAAGCTATGGAATCACAAGTCAATGTTGTTGTTGATGAAGAAGAAACATGTATGGCATCAGCAACAGATCAACGTGAAGAGGAACTTCAAGTTTTTTGGTCCTACATCCTAGGAATGCTGACTAATTTGGATTCCATGCCACTAGAAAGAATACATCAAATGCTAAGAATGTTTGCATCACAAGGTCCAGGCTTTGAGTTTTCGCAAGATGAGCTCAGAAGCTTCTTGCAAAGGAAGGTACGTGAGCACAAGCTCGTTTATGCTTATGGTGTTTATCAGCTTCCAAAATAAGGATCACTTGCGCGTAACCTCTTTGTATTTTTTTGGCGGGAAATATTATAATTAAATTAATAAATCATGAAATTAAATTACTCGACATCATCGTCGCCAATCTCAACGTCCTCAGTAGTTTGATTTTTGTCCATGCTTTCATTGATACTCTTACGATTCTTTTTGTCCTTCATTATTGTGCGAAAATTAGCCAGCTGTTGCTCTATCTCTGGAATGAAGTTGTTAAACTCGATATCTTTCAGTGCAGCCAATACGTGATTCGCTGTCATTGTCTTTTGATTTTGACTCGACGTGATATCGGTAGCAGCTAAAAAAGTGAACCTTATATTATTTTAGGTCTCATATTTTATACATAGATGAATTTTTACCAGAGGTAAGAAATAGTACGAAAACAGAAGCGGCTCTTGCAATAGCTAATTTCGCTTCCTGCTTCGCCATTGCACCTGGCGGTAATGCATCCTTAATTAAACGACTGATAACAGCCATCGGTAGATTCAGATCTTCTATTTTATCGGCCATTGAAAATAAATGTTTCGAGAACAGAAAAAAATAGTTGTTTATCAGATGATTGAACTACTTTAAACTGAACTGAATTGAATCAAATGTTTAAATGAACACGTTCAGTCATTATAAACAGTTCGTTTCGTTTCGGTTCTATCGTCCATCATTTGCGAAGAAAGAAAAAAATTGAAGATAAGCGAACGGGCAGAAAATAAAGCTCAAAAATATCATAAACCCAAAGATAAACGAACCGGTTAGGTGAATTAACGAAAATCGTGAGATGCAGACTCAAATTCCATCACAAAATTCTAATATAAAACTAAGCGAGAATGTTCAAATGACTTCAATGGGTAAGTTGGGTTGGATTAATGATGGTGGTGGCAGGGAGAAAAAAAATCGGAAAATTCATTTTTCAATGTGATATCAAATTCAGCACTTTGAAATCGAAGCTTTATGCTGCTCGATTTTTGATCCAATGAAGGATTATCTGGATCCAGCGCACATATTTCTCGCAAGAAGGTCAAGGGCATAATGAAATAAGAAGAGAAAAAAAAACATTTCCTAAAAAACATCGTTTTTTAAAAATCAATTTTTCTCTTCGCATCATCTAATAAGTGTTCACTTTTAGGTTTATTAGAACTGGCACACAAGGAGTATCAAACAGCAGACTACGAAAATGCCGAACGTCACTGTATGCAATTATGGCGACAAGAAACCAACAACACGGGCGTGCTATTATTGTTATCGTCCATTCATTTTCAATGTCGACGACTAGATAAGTCTGCTCATTTCTCAACGCTGGCCATCAAACAAAATCCTTTGTTGGCGGAAGCTTACAGGTAATTTATATCTGAAGTGTGAAAGCATATCTCCTTGTGAATTACGAATTATTTACCTACATATGTAATCTCACTTGCTAGCAATCTGGGTAATGTTTATAAAGAGCGCGGTCAACTTCAAGAGGCACTCGAAAATTATAGACATGCTGTTCGTTTGAAGCCCGATTTTATTGATGGATACATCAACCTAGCGGCTGCTTTAGTTGCAGCACGAGACATGGAACAAGCTGTTCAGGCATACGTCACAGCTCTTCAATATAATCCTGTGAGTTGTCATGAAAAAAATTCCTAAAAATGAATTATCCACTTACTGAAATTATTATTTTAGGATTTGTATTGTGTGCGCAGTGATTTGGGTAACTTATTGAAAGCGTTGGGACGCTTGGATGAAGCGAAGGTAAGTGCAATTCGCAATGCTATCCTCATTTTGCATCGTCTTATGATATGATTGTCCATCCGATTTTGTTGAATGATTTTTTTTTTATCACATAAGTTTGATTATCATTTATTTGATTGATATTATCAACGGAATGGACATTTTTGCAGCCGTCTCTGCGATGTGATGCTTCCCAAATTCCCAAACGAAACGCTATCCCTAAAACAGCGAATGCGCTCTCAATGACTTGCGTAGCATAATCATGTTATCTTTAATCACCTTTACCTCCGTAAAAAAATGCTGAAATTTGCGTAATTTTGCGTAATGTCATGTATGCTATTTGTGCGATTTTTGCGTATGAAGTCTCAGGTATCCACTGCAAGTTTAATTAAAACTCCCTTTGGCCCATTTGCAAGCTCCCACAGTTATCATATTTAATACACTTTTCAGTACATCGGCCGATAATCAGCCAATCAGCCCTCGATGGATGTGAAAAGTCATTTTATTATCATTATTATGAGTTTTCTAATTTATATAATATTTAAAAGGCGGCTTCAATTTATATGTCCATCATTCTGAATGTTACCTGAATGTGGTTTTGTGTGAATGAGATAATTCAAAATCATGATTCTATTAGATCATAACCCAGACAACATGTCGACGAACGTCCAGCATAAAAAAAAATCTGATAAACCAAAATTCTCGAATTCAATTGACTTTCAGTGATAAATAAAAGAAGTAAAATTGAAATGCCAAAAAAAACTTTAAAGAGGGAAAAAATTGAAACCTTTTTATCGCGGTGATTTCCTAAGATTGGCAAAGACAGAAAGTTTTTCTTACCGTAGGGACACTTTATCAATTTGTCCTTGCGTCGCAAAAAAAAAAAAATAAAAAGAGTTTTGGTTGAGCATAATCGCCAATTGCGAATGTTCGTTCGCATTCAGCATAATCCTTATACATGATACAAATCCATGTTCATGGCTCGTCAGACGAAACGACTGAAACGGAGGATGATGTAGATGATTTTGAGAAACGACGTGGGACAGGTAAAGTTTGAATGGTATTTGGTCGAGCTCTACAAAATCCTATATGATTCCATCCTTTTTTCCATCACTTCCCTTTTTATGTCCTATTTTATTGATTGACCAAATACGACCATTAAAATATTTCATTTCATTTTTTTTATTGAACAGTATTTAATTGAAATTTTATTATAATTAGTTCTTAAGAAACTGCTACACATTTTTCATAGACTGGTGAATCAAAATGAACCGCACATGACGCAAAGAGGTCGATGGTTCATCTTGGTCCTTTTTCACTTACTGCTGTAGATAATTCATTCTGAGACATGAATTGCTCATGTCTCTGCTGTAAAGTTTCTTATTCATCCATCAACACATGCCATCACTGTCCATCTACTTTTATTATCCCACAAGCCTTCGGCTGATTGGTTGAAGCCGTAAAATCATTAAATCCCCAAAACACAGACGATGGACAAAATGTTAAAATGTGTCGATGGATCAAAAAAAAATATTGCGTAGAGCGTAAAGTACTGTCTTGCACATCTCTCATCTTGCACAACCCAAAATGAAATCACATAAAAAAATTTTACGGCGCCTTCATTCGAGTTATGGATCTGAAAACAATGCCCGAGTTGTGGTAATTTGCACCTTGATGGTCCATCTCAGCAAAAGCGTCGTTACAGTTCCAATGTTTTTTTTTATCTATGTTCGCGATGATTCCGAAGCGTCCCTGCAGCAAAAAGTTTTGACTTTCATTTCACCCAGCAATGTTGCTAGTCTTATTGCCCCCAAAACTATCCTCTGCTACCATCAAAAAGCGCTGTCTCAGCACCTTCCCCAAAAACCATGCGTAAACAGTTTATATTGTTGTCATCGTCCCCCATTGAAAAAAGGTTAAGAGCCCATTGCGTAAAGTGCCAAGAGAAATCATTTTGTTTGATACTCTTCAGAAATAAATTGATGGGTTTTGTGTGTGCTGTGCACATTTTATGATGGATGTCAAAGAGCATCATCATTCTGTTTGATAACCACACCGAAAATAAGAACACACCAGAAGTGTCATCAATTTATTTCGAAACGTTATCTCGTTGCTTGATATTTTATGTACATAAAAGTTTTATTGCGCAAAACGAAATATTTCATCATAAAAAACATTTTTTCCATTCACAAAAATTTACCTACTGAATTTTAATGTTAATGAACAGAACTTTCATGAAAGCAAATGAAAAATATGTTTCAGTTACATAATTTTCCTTTGTTTAATTTCCAAAACATATTTTTTTTTTTTTTTTTTCGAACAAACGACGAATGAGCATTTTAATGAACTCATGTGCTTGCCTCGAGGAGAAAATAAATTGAAATGAGTTCTTCGTTTGTGTGCGATTGTGATGGATAATGGCATTGTTGACATAATCACTTACAATTATCACAATGAAGCAATCTTAAGATTCCTTCTTTATTGCTTTCAGACATTACTGAAAATAAATTTTGTTGCTCATTAAATATTTCTCTCACTTCCCTTTTTTTTTGAATTTTACTTCCGTCGTTAAAAAAAAAAAACATATTTTTCATTTGCTTCTGTGAATATTTGCTGTTATTGTGTCAATAATGAAAACAAAAAAAAAATAATGTCCGAAATGGATATCCATTAAAGTCATCTCAATCGTAATCCCACGCACATTCACAGCTGACACATATCACGCTGTGAAAAAATTACAATTGCTTTGTTTATCGACATTATTCTGATATGTTATTTTTTCTTTTATCAATTATCTCTTTCGATCGTGAATTCCAACGTTCGTTTTCGTTGCTAGGCTTGCTACTTAAAAGCTATCGAAACACGTCCGGACTTTGCCGTTGCATGGAGTAATCTGGGATGTGTTTTTAACGCACAAGGCGAAATCTGGTTGGCGATACATCATTTTGAAAAAGCTGTTTCACTGGATCCAAACTTTTTGGATGCTTACATTAATCTTGGAAATGTGCTAAAGGAAGCAAGAATATTTGATCGGTGAGTTTCTTTTTTCCTCAATTATATTAATTAGTTTACAGTTTTGACATTTTGCGCTCTTGTAACACGCAAAAGTGACATCGCGATTAAATAAATTTATGGGAATCAATTTAATGCTCCACCATGTCCATTAATAAACTTTTAAATTTCTCTTGATTTATGATAAAAGTGTTTATTTGAGAATTCGTTTTTTTTTTTTTTTTTGGAGCAGAAATAAAGTCTCCGTTTTCCTCATTCGCCACGATGTAGACAAGAAAGAAGATTTTGTGTAAATTGCTGTTTGAATAAAAATCATTTCTTCCTCATGATTGCAAATTTAGATGAAAAATGATGTCGGATGGTAATTTTTCATTTGGCATTCAAATACACATATTGAGCTCGCTAATATATTAGACTTCACAGACATTGATCATGTTGCTTTCTCCAAGGGGTAAACTATCGACCAAAAATAATGGAACATTATCGAACTTTTCATTCGGGATTGCGATTGACTTGATCGGCAATTACTTGAAATTTCTCGATAAATTTCTAAATTTATATCTAAAATTGATAGCAGTGCAATGTGCCAAAAATTATCTTAAAAATTATACAACAAAAAAAAAAATATTGCATGAGTCTATCGACTTGCACAACAAAAACAAAATTGTTCTCTTGAGTTTTTCTACGATTCTCTCTAGTTGCCATGTCAACCGACCCGAATTTTCCGAATCGGAAAACTCTATTTTGCTTGTATGAGTGTGCTCGCCAAATTCTTTTTCTTTCTATTCTCAACAATTTTCTCGTTGAATATTATCAGTAGCAGTCTATAGATCGAGCTTTCAAAACGCATTTTTTTTTCGTCGTTCGTCTCCCTATCCGTTATATCTCTCAAGCATTTCTCATCATACAAACATACAACATACTGTTTGGTTCCTTTTCCCCATTTTTAATATATATTTTTTTTTTCTTCCCTCATCCACATAAATAATTTTCGAAAGAATAAGAAAAAAAAAGGCAAACTTATAGACATTGCCTAACACATCTATGAAGGGGGGAAAGAAAATTTCGCTTCGATAACGTGATTAAGTGCTGGAACGGAAAAAATAAGAATTTGTCCCGGGATGAAGAAAAAAGTTGTGCTAAATAGACATTAAGGGGAAAGTTCGTTAAAGTTTTAGTTTTGTTGCGCAAAAAGTGATTTATTGTGAATTGGAAAGTGCTCCGCCGTCACTGAAGCAGTAAAGTAAAATCCCAAAATGAGCATTTAATAGCTCTTGGACAACACATCTCATTTGTTGAGAAACATTTATTTTATCCATCAAGAGACATCAGTTTTTTTTTCTGTGTTTCTTAACGGCTAGAACTTATCTAAATCGTTATCAGTGATAACATCAGCATTTGTGTACAAAAGTATGTGACCTTCGTCTCTCTGTCTCTTCGCGCTGTCCATTGAAAATGTTTGACATGAAAAAATAATGTTGATTTTAATGCATTCGAATAAAGTTTCGAGTTTTTTTTTTTCACGCTCGAGGGAATTTATAATGTGACATGGCTCAAGTTCAGCACTTGTCATGTTGGATGTTGTGGGTTTGTTAGAAGTTTGAGTAAATTATAATTTCTTTTTTGGCAAAATGGAATTCTGGGTGAAGACAGCTGCGTAAAAATTGTATGTAGCGGAATGAAAATGTTGGGAACTTGTGACTGTTTTCGTTGTTAGACAAGTGAACCGCATTGAGCTTTAATGTTTAATGAATTCCATCTCATTTTCTATATAAGAACTTACAAATTAGCATAAAATTTGTGAACCCTCTCCACCCGCCATACTCAAATTGCTATGAAACAAATAAAACAAGAAATTCACCGCACGCCGTCCCCCTCTCAGACGGAAATATTGTAGCACCCGTAATGAAATTGAAGCTTTTAGTGCGGACGGAATATGTTTATTTCACATGCTCATTGGGGCTTATACATTATTAGCTTTTATATACACAACAATTTCCTTACCTTTCGATACGCATAAAACAAAATACAGCCAGGCCACAGACGATTCTCTCTAGTAAAACAGCATGTTAGCCATGCGACTGGGGAGTTTGCAAAAAGCGATGATTGTACGAGAAGCAAAAAAATAAAAAATTTGCTTACATTTCAGTTACATATGCTTGAGCAAGCATTCTTTCCCCTCTTATTTGATGGCGAAAGGCAACATCCCAACCCTCGAAAATATTCTCGACGACATTCGCAAAATAGCGGAAAAAAAGTAAAGCTTCTAAAAAAAGAAAAAACCGGAAATTTCGATTGTGAGAAGCGTGAAGTCGGGAAGCCTTTTAGATAGCGTGAAATGATATCAATGCTGTAGGTTTTGATTAGGATCTCGTGCCAGCCTTATAGCTAAATGGTGTCTCTGTGCTTGGAATTAAATGTAATAAAACTTGAATTTTCACGCGTTTGCTGTCGCTGCTGTTTGTCGTTGTACTCTGAAAAACATTGCCGCAATTTTGGTGTTAAGCACCTTTCTGTGCGGGTTGAAATTGTATAATGAAGAGCAGAAGAAAAATCTTCTTCATTTTCTTTTCTCTTCAATCAGTTTCAGGTACACGCGACTTCAAGTAATCTTTATTAAAGATTTATGCAAAACAGATTGCCATAGGGAGAAGGAGAAATAACATTTCTTGACATTGATGTGCCAAAAAGGCATTACAGGATTTCCCATCCTCCAATCACGTTACGAAGGATTGATTTATTAAGACACTTTATACGTAAACTCACCGCAATCCCTCTGTCAGAATTGATGGTGAACCTTCGATAAATATTTGTAGAATACTATAAGATTCGTTATATTCATTCGTTCCTTCATGAATCGTGAGCGGGTTTTGTGCAGGGACGAAACGTTGGACAGTATATCAACACAAACAATCTAATGCGCAATTAAAATTCACCTCCAGAGCCCAACAAATCCTTATCCGATTTAATAAAGGATTTAAACTTAAAGATGTTAGACATCTGAGCAAAGTCAGCGAACATAGAAAATAAAGTTTTCAAAATCTTGCGAACTCAGTGCAGAAAAAAGTTTTGACCAGTTCTTATCGTGCTATTAAAATTCTTCTTTTTTTGTTAAGAATTTCGTCTGAACAACCAAACAAAAAGATGCATCCCAAAGATAAGAAAAAAATGAAGAAGCAACAGAAGTTCGAGTCTGTTCATGCGTTCAGCAATAAACATCAATGTATAAAGCTAGATGAACCTTAGCTTCGCATCACATCACATCTCACGAAATGAAGAAAGCTGGAAAAACTGAGAATTCTATTTTTATCACACACGCAATTTATTTATTTTATATGTTAAGCCGATTAAGGCAAAGCACCCAAACGACGAAAATGATGACACGGCACAAATATTAATGCGAACATACCATTAACCAGCAAATTGTACGACGCCGATTTGCAATCGCTTATCGGGCACCCAATCTTTCATTTAAAATCGCAAAACGTCCGTAAAAAATAAATAAGAGTCCATTGGACAACATCAAGTTGAGCGCTATAAAGTCGACTTTATAAATCTTTTTCACGAAAAAGCAATAGAAAAAAGAGCTTTGGCGAAACGGCAGTAGGATAATTAAAACTGGGCTCCCTTATTTCTTATCTTTGTCAAGTCTATAAATGTGAAATTATATTACAATTTCACAAATCAAAGAAGAAAAGCTTTATTTTTCACGCTTATTTTTTTATAGACTTTTGTTTGGAAGCTACTGATAAAAGCTTTTGCCAATCTTTCTGATGATGTGACAATAGAGTGAGAGCACCTAATTAGATTTATTTTAAAGTTGAAACAACGTTTTGTGTTGAAGATAAAGGTATGAAGTTAAAAAAAAAAAACAAAGCAGCTCCCCCAAATTTGCTGGCTATGGCTTCAATTGAGACGCCATGCGCTCATTCATGGGTGCAAACCTTATATATTTATATGATCTAATTATGATTATGCGCCTAGACGAGGAAATAGCGATATAAATTTACGAAGCACAAACGCTCTTATTTTCATCTTACACCCACACTCCGACATCATCATTGGTATTATCTGATTAGAAACAAAAGCACAAGCAAAGAATTGAAAAAGTTTTTATGCTTCTTGTTTTTTTTTTTGTGTTCTTTTTTTTCGATTTATTCGCTCGAGCGATTGCTGCAGAGTGAAAAAGTCTTTCACCATAAAAAAATTGCACGCTTGATAATGTTAAACATTTCTTGAGTAATTAACATCCCTCTGACAGTGATTTTCTGGTCATGTGTCGTCGACCGGGATCTATTATGTTTAAAGAGTTATGACATGATGGAGGAGTGTCATATTAAATGTAACTAGAAAATCATGCTTCAATTATGCAAAATGATACTGTACTTGGGCGTTGTTGTTGATGGAAGTACATGGCAGAAGCGAAAAATCTGTTTAGAAAGTTTTACTTGAAAAGTATTCAACGCTTCCGAAGCTGTTGTCGAGCGTTAAGAAGAATAAATAAAAGATTCGTCATATATCATTTTTCCATCAAAGCTCATTCATTCTCCCAGCTGGTGTCATGTAAACATTGAAATTAATATTTATTACTTTGTCTATAATTGAAGCTGCGATGCGTCGGATGACGTGAAATTTAACGCTGAGTGCATTTGCCTATAATTCAATTTGTGACGAGAGAGAGAGGGGGAAGGAAGGAGTTGGCAAAAATTCTCATCAGTTACAGATGGAAAATCTCAAAAAATAAGAAAACCAGCGAAAGCTGTTGGATGAAAAATTGAAGAAAACCGCTAAGAAAAACATGTTTCAGTTGATGTTCGAAAGGAGAACGTTACAGACACGTTGGAATCGCGAGAGAGGGCATTTCTATATATATTTTTTCTACAATTTATACGCTACATGGAGATTCATTGGATAGAACTGGGTGGAAAAATGGCAAAATGTTGTAAAATATTTTAGAACAAAAAACCACCATCACGAGTCGCTTGGCGGTTAATAGCCGAAAGCGGAATTCAATAAATCAACATTCTTTCACGTCCATTTTGCGCAATTAAATTCCTAAATCCCGTTGCCTTGTGGTTTTAATTAAATTTTCATTGAAGCTTTGTGCGCTTTTCCAAACCAAATAATAAAATTGAAACACTTTGTATAGATATATAAAGTTTCATTGCGAAATCAATCGGAAATTCCAAACGAGAAAGCATTAAAATCAAATATTTCATGTGAAATATTGTTGGAAAGAAAATCATTTTCCTCTTCTTCAAATAAGATGCAAAAACGAAAGTTTTCTTCTTAAAAAATATGAATTTCTTTTTTCCTTGTCTCAACGCTCTATAAAAATAGGGTTCGAGTGAAATATTAATAACGACGTTGGTTCTAATAATAAATCGGGGTACGATGGGCCGTCAGTGAATAAATATTTTGTAGTGCATCGTTAAATTGATGTTCTCCTCAGCTGCCGTGACGCGCTACATTGCAAAATCAAACAAACATTAAGTCTGGTGTCCATCCCTAAATAATTATCATCATCTTCACGTGTATGTGTTGTCGAAATTCCATTTGAATAATTAATTATATCAACAGTGTTGTTCATTTTGTGATGATTGTGTTATTTGCGCTTCTGTAAATGAGTGGAAAGCCTCATGCATGCACCGATGTAATCAATGGCAGTGAATAATTAAGACTCTCCCATCCCATGTTTTTATATATTTATGGCCGAATGCGCCCTAAAAAACATTGACGTTCAGTGATAAATATTTAATGGAAGTTCAATGGATAACTCAGTTGACTGCAATTAATTTCCGAGTCGACGCTCAAATGAAGAAACAATAGAAATGTCATGAAAACGTATACAATTACTTTGTGGTTATGGTGTTAAAAACAGTTTAACATGAGCGCGCGCTAAAAAGTCCTCGAAAAGCTGTTTCGTTGTCAATGTTAAAGTGTTTTATTGCTGTTGGAATTTTATGACTCGATGTATGTATTATATGAACTAAAAATCACATGAGCTCATAATCAGAGGATAAAATGTTGTGCTATCAACACCCACCCACCCATGCTCGTCAACATAATTGACGGAATATCGCAAAATATATGACAAACTTTTTTCTACGCGTCATAAAAGATAAAACTTAATAAAGTGTGCAAATTAACGCAGATTTTCATCAATTTTTGAAAAATATACAAACACTCAAAAATCTCTTGAAAGAAAACTTTTTCATCTCGAGATAAAAACCACGCGCAGGAATAATTTTTTGATATGACAAATTTTTACATAACTTAAAAAAAATAAAAACACAAAAAAGCTCCATTGCCAATTCAATTATTCTTGATAAAAATAATCACCACATTTTTTTTTTCGCGCTGTAACAACAAAAAAAAAAACGTGCCGCGTGCTTATCCATCGATTATGGATTATCAGTGCATTGTTATTTATACAATCGTTCGAATAGCTCCGTTATGTCAAACATCAATGGAATCAACTTTAACTTCAACATCATCCACGTGCGACAATAAACGAGAAAATTCTTCTAATGGCTGTTTGGATTGGTTGAAATTGCAAATAAAAAGGTACATTATTTGCCCTTCATCTTCTAGATGCTTTCGGTTCACAAAATTCCTCGACATGCTTTTAAGAGAAAAAAAAGGTTCACAGCGGAAAAGTTGAATTTCAATATATTTGAAATGTGCGAGAAATGTTCCTTAGCGCTGTTGTAAAAAGGGTTCAATCAAATCCCCAACCTTTGAGCTTCTTCAGGGAAATCTTCCATTTCATTTTTTCAATTATCATCGTCTACCCTTTTTTTTATGAGTTTGACGCGAAAACTTTTAATTTACTTCTTCCTTGTTCATTTTTTTAAATAAAGGCAATCGTAATTAATATTCAGTATGCGAAAACTTTTCAGGTTTGTTCTTTTCTCATGACTAATTCATCGTTACTCCTTCCCTAATTCTTACGCCACGTCTTGCCCTCGGTTAATAAATTTCTGGGCATTATTGGAGGATTATGCGGCATTTTTTTTTTCTTTTCTTCGCTACATAGTAGCATAGTCACGCACTCCGCATCCTATTTTAACATTTCACTGACCCATTTCAATCAGATACTTCGGGCTCCATTCGACCGATTGGCCTTGACACTTCAAAAAACTGCCCACGCAGTATAATAAAAAAAAAATATTTCTATGTTGGCTCGTTATATATAGAATTGTAGTGAATTTCCATTTTTAGAAACATGATTTCCGCAATTGTTCAAATACTTTCTTGTGTTTGTGTTTTACGGTTTTATAGTTCAGTACCTTCCCTTGAGCCATTCTGAGTTTTTTTTTATGTTTGTCAATGTACTATCACTAGGATGCCTCTCATTCTACCGCCAAAGAAAGAAAAAAAAAGCACACTTGAGAACAATAATTTTTTAAGGGCGGCTCGATAGATTCATCATAAAGTTCCTCCATTGTCGAATCTAGGAAAAACAAATCTCTTTTTGTTGTTGATTTTCTTATGTTTCCTTTTCTCTGTTTTCTTCTTTTTTCTATGCAAACTGATGAAATATTTTTCCCTCGCTATTTGTTTTTCCCGAATAATGAACGCTTGGAGCATATTAATATTTCGAGGGAATTCACGCACATGCGTGACGCTGCGCGTTCATTGACGAATAAAGATAATTACGGTTGCTAGCTGCCGCAGATTGTTCTTGCAAAATTGCTCCAATTCAATGATAAATGAATGTACTAATAAAAAAAAATGGAATGACATTTATTGGAGTTGATGATAAGAACTGTGCGAGCACAACATGTTCAGTAAATTTATTATTTTCTCGGTTCTTCTGTTTCTATAAATAGCAAACGACACACCACGTTCAATGCTTCCGAATGTCGACGATGGCATCCAGTCGTAAATCAAGCCGCAATTTCCCAACTAACTTGAATTATTGCACGGCTTGCTGCTGTTGAAATGCAGGAAATGGAAAATTTTCAGTCATTCAATTCTGAAATGTTGTTTTTCTAAAGAGCTATAAATAAAAATAAATAAAATTCGACATTTAAATTTTTGTGGCTACATGGCCTCCATTAAAAATTAAAAGGACGCCTATGTGCACTAGAAAAAGCTCCACACTTACAGCATCCACTTTAAGAAAGCTTAAATTTCTTTTATTTGTTGAGTTAATGCGACACGAGGCGCTGAGTGCCCTCTTCGATAGCCTCGTGATGTCAAATTGGATTCGAATTCATACAAATGTTAATTGATTATGTTTAATATTTAATTGAGGAGAATGTAAAACAATTAAGTGTATTTAGAAGATGAGAGTCATTGTTATTATGTTTGTCCTGCAAAGCCAAGTTAATCCACAAGAATAACAACATTAAACTTTTGGTGATTTATCGTTATTTCCCCATAATTGCTGAGTTAGTAGAAGTTAATGAAACACGCACGGTTTCATTATAAAATCTGCCAGCAGCGTTACCATTTTTCGTAAAAAAAAAGTCAGCAACTCTTGACGGCGGCACATGGAAAATAGAGTTTTCTACGGAAAATTGCCAATTAGATTTGACATGAAAAACGATTTATTTATTTATGCTTGCGGCCACTTCTTCTCGCCGTTTTCCTTCATTTATTTTACATGTTTTTAATTTTTCTCCGTCAAATTGCGTCCAGATGTTCAATGAGTTTAAAAAATATGTGTCACAAGTTTTGCAATCGACTACACGAGCTTGATATTATTTTCTTCTATCCTCCAACGTCGACAGAATTATGGATGGCAATTAATTATACTCACTGCAAAATATATTGGTTATGTGTGCGAGTAAAGTCGACAAGCACCGGATGGATCTGATGGAAATCGGAGATTTTATAAAGATTTTTCGCGTAGTCTTCTAAAAATATTTTTTTTTTTTTTGTGTTATGTTGATGATGATTAATTTGTGCAGTTAAGTATTCAGTTACGCCTTTCTGGAAGTTCTCAATTTGCCGTCATCTAATGCTTGCTTTTAAACAATCAGTTCATAATATAAAACATTTCATGTTTCTTGTTTACATTCCCATAATTATGGTATAAAAGAAAACATATGGGAAATGCAAAAGGTGCTATGAAAGTCTTAAGTGCGAGCATCGATAAAAGTTTTGTGCATAAAATAAATTTAAAATCATTTCTATCTAGCTTGTAAATTGTTTACAAATTTGCGTAATTTTCTTTTATGCCCCTTAGTCATGATCCAGCTTGATATATTTTTTTTTTACTGGCATCGGTGAGAACATTCAGAAGTGCTTTTTGGCGCGCGCGTATAGTGAAAATTGAAAAAATTTTCCTCTGACGCTCTCGCAGCAAAGATGTGAATTGAAAAGCCAAACAAAGTATCAAAAATTTTTTTTTTCTCTCAATTTAACGACTACCGACAGTTTGTTTACATTTCAGTCGATCGCGCATTTAATGGCGAGAATGATTCCATTAAAGTGGTATGCAGATAGAATTCGCAAGCCTTTAAATTGAATGGGTGATTTTCCTTTCTCTGCCGTAGTGCTCATTCCCCTCGGATGAACAGATTTAAATTGAATCAATAATTTAAATAAATTTCGCTTGAACGGTTTCTCATTTCACTCGTCAGGATATATATTTCTTCTTTTTTGTTGGGATTTAATAGGAGGCACAAATGGCGTATAATTAAGCTTTTGTTTGCACTTTTATGAGAATAAATAAATCGTTCAATGGCCGACACTGTTTGAATATTATTTCCAATCGCCTCTCGATGTTGATACCTTATTCATTTCTAACTCAATTGCGAATTTGTTTTTCAATAAATTTCAAACAAAACCCTTCTCATTCTACCACGATTCAGACATGATTTTACATAATTTATTACTTGTTTATTCTTTTCTTTTCGAATGCACATTGAAAGATTATTTTATAAGAAAACAAAAAAATATTAGCGAAGGAAAAATCGAAGAAAATTGATTTAATAAAATGGAAATTGATAGCTTTTGTAAGGATTGTTAAATTTTTTGCGAAATGAATAATTTTTTGATACTGTTATCCATTATGATAATTAGGTTAATGGAAAAATTTAATATTTTAAGCTTTTTTTCCCAAAATCGAAGAATGTTTTTAATGAAATTTCGTTCTTGTTAACGGTTGACTCCATTTGCTCTAAGTTTCAAAAGAATTTCAATTAATTAAAGCATAGGCTTGCTATGATGATAATAATAAAAAAAAAACCAAAAAGATCTTCTCTTTTCCTTCAAGAATTTATTCGTCCTTAATTGCTAATGAAAGCTTATAAGCTTTATTCCTATATCCATTCGAAATAGCTTTGATATTAAATAACAGCTATTTAATTATATTCTGTAAAAACATATTTATCGCACAGGCGGGAAAAAGTTTTGCTGATTTCAAAATTGCTCCAGTGCGGCTTCCTGCTTTTATTATTTTCTCTTTTTTTATCATAATGAATATTTCCAACCATAAAAGCGCAAACTTTCCATTTAGGAAAAAGAGTTTTCCTCCTTTTGAGTCAGTAGCCTTAAGCTACACATTGCTAGGGCTTGTGGGACTAATTGGAACAGAAGATAATTAAATAACAATCTATTAGAGTTGCCAGGGAATTGAAGAAGTATAAAAAGTGTAGGAATAGCGCAATGTCGAAATGAGATTCATTTAATGAAGCTGGATGAAAGCATTTTCATGTTTCCGGATGTTCGTTTATAGATGAAACATTTAGTTAATGATTTTTCCTCTGCTCTTTTATTTTTTTGCAGAGCTGTTGCGGCCTATTTACGTGCATTGAATCTATCGCCAAATAATGCTGTGGTGCATGGAAACTTGGCATGTGTATATTATGAGCAAGGGCTTATCGATTTGGCCATTGACACATATCGACGTGCTATCGATTTGCAGCCAAACTTCCCAGACGCTTATTGCAATTTGGCTAATGCTTATAAAGAGAAAGGTCAAGTACAAGATGCTGAAGATTGCTATAATACTGCTCTACGACTTTGCCCAAATCATGCCGATTCACTCAATAATTTGGCCAATATTAAACGTGAACAAGGATTTATTGAAGAAGCCACAAGACTTTACTTGAAAGCACTGGAGGTTTTTCCAGAATTCGCTGCGGCACACTCCAATTTGGCTTCGGTTCTTCAACAACAAGGCAAATTGAATGAAGCTCTAATGCATTATAAGGAAGCTATCAGAATTCAGCCAACATTTGCTGATGCTTACAGCAACATGGGAAACACATTGAAAGAGATGCAGGATGTTAATGGTGCTATGCATTGTTATTCGCGTGCCATTCAGATCAATCCGGCATTTGCAGATGCTCACAGCAATCTTGCCAGCATTCACAAAGATTCTGGTAACATTCCAGAGGCAATTTCATCATATCGAACAGCACTTAAGCTCAAGCCCGATTTTCCTGATGCATATTGTAACTTGGCTCATTGTCTGCAGATCGTTTGTGATTGGACAGATTATGATGCGCGCATGAAGAAGCTTGTAAATATTGTCGCTGAACAATTGGAAAAAAATCGTTTGCCATCAGTTCATCCACATCATTCCATGTTGTATCCATTGACACATGAATATCGTAAAGCAATAGCAGCGCGTCATGCGAATTTATGTTTGGAAAAAATTCATGTACTCCATAAGCCACCATACAAGTTCATGCGTGAAATTTCCGGTGCTTGTCGCTTGAGAATTGGTTACGTGAGCAGCGATTTTGGGAATCATCCGACATCACATTTGATGCAGTCAATTCCTGGTTTGCATGATTTGAAAAATGTTGAAGTCTTCTGCTATGCATTGAGCGTCGATGACGGCACAGCATTCAGAAATAAGATTGCAAAGGAAACGGAACATTTTGTTGATTTGTCACAATTGCCATGTAATGGAAAAGCAGCAGATCGCATTTATTCTGACGGAATTCACATTTTGGTCAATATGAATGGATACACAAAAGGTGCTCGCAATGAGATCTTTGCTCTTCATCCAGCGCCCATTCAAGTTATGTGGCTTGGTTATCCTGGAACAAGTGGCGCATCATTTATGGAATATATCGTGACAGATGCTGTAACATCACCATTGGAGCTTGCTAATCAATATAGCGAGAAGTTGGCCTACATGCCAAACACTTATTTCGTTGGCGATCATAAACAGATGTTCCCTCATCTCAAAGAGCGACTAATTTTTTGCGACAAATCAGCTGGTGCTGGAATTGCTGATAATGTCGCTGTTTTCAATGCCACTGACCTTTCACCATTGGTGGAACGACATGAAGTGAAAACTGTTCGTGAAGTCATCCGATCAAATAATCCCGTCGAGATTCAATTGAAAATTGCTGAACTGCCAACGACAACCCCAATTGACAACATGGTTCAATCAGGCTTGCTTCAAACATCACTCAACGGTGTCGTTGTTCAAAATGGTCTTCAAGCAAATGCCAACAATAAAGCAGCAACTGGCGAAGAAGTTCCAAAAACTATAATTGTGACATCACGCGGACAATATGGACTGCCAGATGATGCAATTGTTTATTGTAATTTTAACCAGCTCTACAAAATTGATCCGATGACATTACAGGCATGGGTCAACATTCTGAAAGCAGTTCCAAATGCAGTTTTATGGCTCTTGAGATTCCCTGCCGTTGGCGAACAAAATATTCAACAGACAGCTCAAAATTTGGGTAAGTTAAAATGAATATCTTTCGTTGCATTATGAAACTAATCATTCGCTGCGCTTCTGTTCTCAGGTCTTTTACCAGGTAGAATAATATTCTCTAACGTTGCTGCCAAAGAAGAACATGTTCGTCGTGGACAATTGGCTGATGTTTGTTTGGATACACCGCTTTGCAATGGACACACAACATCAATGGATGTTTTATGGACGGGAACGCCCGTTGTGACACTACCAGGAGAGACGTTAGCTTCGAGGTACGTTGGGTGATTATTCATGGTTGCGATAAAAGATCTATCAATATTTATTAAATTCCATTTTCAGAGTTGCTGCATCACAATTGACAACCCTTGGATGCCCTGAGCTAATTGCACGAACACGTCAAGAGTATCAAGAGATTGCTATTCGTCTCGGCACTGATCGTGAATACTTGAAAGCTATACGCGCTAAAGTATGGGTAGCACGCGTTGAAAGTCCTCTATTTGATTGCAAACAATATGCGCAAGGTCTGGAAAAATTATTCAGAAAGATGTGGAAGCGCTTCGAGGCTGGGCTTGAGCCAGATCACATAGCGGCTAATGACAACTAGACTGCATGCAAAAAAGTGCGAAATGTTTTTAGATTAATTAAATTTAAGTTTCGTTCAAAGTTTTAATATTTTTGATTCCACCTTCACAAGAATTTCCTTTGAAATGTGATGGAGTGCGATTCCATCATAAAAATTAAAAACAAAAAATAAATACATAACTCGCAACTTTATTGGACAATTTTCCCTATATTAAAACAAAATGAATTAAGGTGATATCTATTTTTTTATAAATTCAATTTCAAAACAAATTAAACGTTGAATGAATTAATGATGAAAAAAAAAAAAATTCTGTCTTCTTGTCCCTTAAAAAACAAAAAGAAAATAAATTCTTGTAGCATGTAGAATGTGAAAAAGCTGATCAGCTAATTAATTCGAGCGCAATTTATTGAATGAAAAACAGAAATTTGTAAATAGATTTTGTTTCCTTGATTAAAAATTATGTTGCTCCAGTTGCGAAAAAAAAAGAGAAAAAAAAATCGATCCTTCCTTTTGAGGATATCAATTAAACTTTATTTTCTCCTTTTTCAACAAATGGAAATTCTCGTCAATTTCGTTTCGCGTCCTTCTGCTGTTTGCGCCGTATGTAAGTTGTGAATTCTTTGTGAAAAATGAAAATAAAATGAAAGAAAATTTTCAAATAATAAAAAGTGGTTTTATTTTTAATGTATGAAAGCTTACAGACATTCTTTCGAATCTAGGACGCAGCTTGAGAATAAATATGCTGAAGCCTTGTATCCGTACAATAACTTTTAAATTGTTGACATCGCTGATGGTGTAAAAATATAAATTTCTTCTTCACACTCAAAGAATGTCAAAAAATAATGCAGCAATGAATATCTTTCAAGCATATTGATGTAAGTATTCAAATATTTGGATGTAAGTAATCAAATATTTGCTTACTAACTGAATATTTATTGCACTGACTGTAACTAGACTTTGTTATTATCTTTTCTTTATTATTTGCGATAAATATAAAATAACTGCATCAAGCTTAAAACGTTTCACTCGTTAAAATTGAATGATGAAGCTGTTCTGGATAGTATTAACAACGGTGAGTTCTTTTATGTACATCAAGTGAAAAGTTTAATGCAATGAAAAAATAATAATTTTAATATCTCTCTTCCCACATATCAAGATTTGTTGTCTGCATATGACAACGACTCGCTCTGAGAAATTGTCTTCTAATGACAAGGCCTTGAATGATGAAAATGACCTGACAATAGATGATGAACAAGAAGAAACTTTTATGGAAAATCACGAACATTCAGTAAGCTATGATGAGGAATCAGATTGTGAATTTCATGCTGATGATGATGAAGAATTGGATGAAAACGTTGAAGAAGTTAAAGAAAGTAATGTTGAAACGGAAACTGTAGAATTCAATGATAAGGCGGAAAATTTGAGAAATGTGAAGGATGGAAAGAAAAAGAATTCTAAAGTGAAAAGAAGCAGTGAGAAGTTTTCAAAAATCATTCACAAGGCAAAAGCAGCTAAACAGCAGCCATCAAAAACCGACCAAATGAATTCGAGCGGAAGATCAAAACGAGATACATCAAAAGTTAAAGAAACTTCTGAAAATTCATCCAAAGGCAGTAAAAATCAAAAGCAGTTTAAGAAAAATGTCAAAACTAGCACCAGAAAAGGAAAGTCAGCCAAAACTTTCACTGAAAAGAAATCAAAATCAGATCAAAAGGCTCAAAAGACGGATTTATAATTTTTGAGATGGACACACATAAGTCACATAAGAAAATCCAACAATCTTTTTATGCCATCACTGTATCAGTACTATTTTTTATAATTAAATCACAGATGCAAACAATTAAAAAAAAATGGAAAGTATTTTTCCTTAGGTATGACATTAGGTGAGACTTTTGGCGCCATCTATTAATCATTCTGATAATTAGAGCTCCATCAAATTGCCATTTAATTTAGTTTGTCGGTCTGTCATTAGCTGCATTCGTTGAGGTTTTGCGTTTGTTATTAAATTTAGTTATTCAAGCAGTTTCTTCAGCAATAGTGAAACGTCAGACGAAGCAGTAGAGTTTAATCTTCAAGCGTACTTCGAGGCACAGTAAAATTCTGCCTGATTTGAGAAAAAAAATTAATAAAAACCGATTTGTGGACTCCGCCCAATAATAAATATATCTACTTTAATTTACCTGAAACAACTGGACAAGAAGACAGTGAACAATGAAGAACATTATTATATCAGCGAGCATAATTTTGGCATTGTTCAAAACAGGTAAAATCGTTATCAGTGGCAAAATGTACCATCGTGCTAAATGTGTGATGGATGACTCATCCCACAGTACCACCTTCGGGCGAAAATGTAAACAAATGAATGTGTTTCCATGGAAATTGTGTATACAATAATAGATTCAATGAGCTTTTCATTATGCCGCCAAATGGCCCAGATTGAGATCCCAACATAAGTATACTCGAGAAACACATTTCCTTTCCATTGATGCTCTATTATCCTTCAGATTATTTTCATATGTGTTCAAGAGCCTAATACATGGAGCTTAAGATGCCATTATTGATAATGTTGTTTCCATTCGCAATCACGTTTCAAATTGAAGTGGTTGTTTTCATTTCCTACAGTGCCGCTGTTATGTGGAAATTTTCTCTTTAGAAAATTATTCAGTTGGAAACTTTTATGATAAAAAGCTCATTGTGTTATTTTTTAATTTTCCATCTCAATTGTCATTGAAACAGCAACGGCTATTAAATGTTACGTTTGTAATGCCACTGATACTTCATCACCATTCCAATGTGGCGAGTGGTTCGATCGCTATGACAAACCTGACATTGTGCCCGTCGATTGTACCAAAGTTCATGGTGCTAAATATTGTATCAAGCACATTGGACGCTTTGAAGGTTTGCGAATAACAGTTCTTAAAGGGATAACAAAATATTCACTAACTGGATGATGGAAAAACTTAATTTATGTAACTTAACTAACCTTCTATTCTATATCAAACACAATTTCCTCACATGCCTGAATATTAATTAGCTCAAGGAATAAATTGCTATCAGTGCCGATCATCAGAAACAATCGAATGCTCTGACGCAATGATCAACATGCCAGATGCAGAACTTAAGCCTGAACCTTGTGATCACGTTTTTGAAGCTGAATATTGCATCAAATCAACATCTCTCGAAAGTAAAGAAAAAATGCGTGCTGCTTCAGTTTTCCGGCTTTATTTATTTATTACACAATTGAAATTTTTTTTTGTAGTTTTGTGCTTTGCATGTTTGGTGAATGTTTTTGTTCTTTATCAAATTGATTCAATTTATTTTTATTACCATTTTAGGTGGCATTGGAGCCATTCGCTACTGTTCATCGAAGGATCTTGGTAATTATTGCGATTATGTGCAAAATAAAGGAGACTCAATGGAATATCGATCATGCATCTACACATGCGATAGCGATGGATGCAACAGTGGATCAGCAATGAGATTGTCCATCTTCGTCGCCGCTATGATGACTGCTCTCGCAATAGTTTTCCGTTATTTTTAAGAAAATTGAGATTTAACAACAGCTTAATTAGAATCAAATGTTGAATAGTTTAAATCTCTCAATGTACTTGATCAGCCAAATTTGGGATTAATTAATCTTTTAGATTAATCCACATAATGAAATTAACTTAAGTCAGCCACCACATTCCGTCCCTAATTTCCATTAATTAGATTTTTAGAATTTTCCTTTTAATGACAAAACTTGAAAGAATCTCAAATATTTTTGTAGAAGAAAAAAAAATTGATTTTAAGAAAATTGTCTTGAGGAGAATTAAAATTTTAACTGTATCGAAAGAATTCAAATTATTTTATTCCGTTATGTAAGGAACATCGCATCAAAAAATCGTGTCAATGTTTTGCAAAAAAAAAAAATTAATGCACAAAAATCACTGCCGTCGATAACCTTGTCAAATATTTGCATTCTACATACATGTATGCAGCGCAGCAAAGTAAAGTCCGCTCAATTTTTTTTTCCTTCACTCGCTCACCGCTGAATCGGCTTTCCATTTCATAAATTGAGCATATAAAAGTTTTTTTTTTGTTTCTGTTGTGGATCGTGCACTGCTGATGATGAGGAGGGCGGAGGTAGGGAGGAAGCGCGTGCAAATTGTTGTTGTTGATGTCCACAAAAGCAAAGTATTCGCCAGTTGAACATTTTCATTCGATGAAAACAGTCGTGAAATTAAATTTCGTTTTGAAATCAAAGTTTTTTTTTTGTGCTATTTCGCTTTATCGTGATTGACGAAAGTTTAATTAATTTTTGTTGATTTCATTTAATGTGATTTGTAAGTGGGTCATTCCATTTAACGCATTGCGTGTTGCAATAATTACACGTGGATTTGATTAATTTGATCGTGACCTTTATTTTTTTGTTGCGCGTTCAATCAACCCACACCTTGAGTGGTGTTAATCCAGTGTCTAAAATTGAGCCATTTTGGATAATTCGAAAAATATGTTCGGTGGGCAGCGGAATTAATTCATCATTTTGACAACGATCGTTCATCATTTTCATTCATAATTTCAATTAAATTTTAAAGTTCACCGCCATTGCCTTAGTGAAAGAAAACATTAAAAAAAAAAACAAATTCAACACGTCAAAACACGCGACTCCTGCTACGACTTATTGCGACCCGGGGCAGATGTTTTTTGTTTTCTTGTAACAACAGTAAAACAGTAGACACGTTCATTCTTTAAAAAAATACAAGAATTTTGTTGTTCATTTTATTTATCATTTGAAATATAAAAATTCATTTGCGAATAAGAAATTTTGCAGGGGTGTGTACGTTAATGATGAACATTTGGTGAGGCGCCGCATGACTGAAGAACTTTCTCAAGTGGAACTCACCGAATCTTTTACGTTACAAAAATGATAAATTTTATTGAATTTTCTTAGACACATCTACGTCGCGTGAACAAAATGCGATTATAAATAGAGATCTCGCGAAGTGATCGCTCAAAAAATGGATTTTAAGATTTTTTTTAAGATTTCTTTCTTTTCTTATTTTCCGTATTTCATTAAAATTTGAAATAAAATTTCAAGAGAGAGAGGAAAATAAAGATTTTTTTTTTATTGTATTTTTGTTGGCTTGCGTTCAGTGCAAGTTTCCATAATTGGTCTGCAGCTTCGAATGGACGTGGACTTTCATAAAGGTTTTGATTTGTTCATTTCTTTGTCTTTTAATTGCGTTAAACTTTGTCTTAAGTAAGTACTCCTTCCGCAATAATAACTCTGCGCAAATACAGCAAATTGTAATCAGTTGACTCATTGAGAACATTTCCCTGTTTGTAATAATAATCACACTTCCAAATGGGCAGCAGTTGCTTTTGACAAATTATTTTTGAAACAAATTCGGTTTGAAACAAAAGTTTTTTGTTTACGTTTTTTAAATTAATTAATTTTTTTTCTTCGCTTCGCGATTATCGCGCAATCACGACCTGAATAGTTTTTTTTTTTGAAACCGGAAATCAGATGTTTGGCTTTATTAAGGTCTCGTTCAACACATTTCGTAACATCAACTAATGTGAATCAACATCAAAGTCACGTGAAATTATAATCAACGACATTTGTGATAATTGTTTCAGACAATTGTGCAACGCTCGTAGCACCCTCAATGCTTATAATTGATTCTGAACTTTACATTTTGCGATGAAACATTGAACTGTGAAGAGTGAAAAAAAAAAGATGAGTGAAAGTAAATGTGCAATGCCGATTACCGCAAAGCCACCAGCTGGCAGTTTAAAAAATCGCATTGATAACAACTTAAAATTGTCCATTCCTAAGCAATGTGCCGATATTTCCAACGTCAAAAATCATCCATCAACAGCGCCATGTGGTGCCGCGAGAAAATCTCAATTTGGCGATTTTGCAAATTTAATGAAAAACTGGAATCAAAATGATCCCGATGAAGGATTCATTGCTACCACTCCCAGTTCTATAATTGGGACACCATCGTTAAAACGTGAGATCCATCATCAACTTTTATTGCGAAATTCGCTTATTGACCTCTATTTTCAGAACATTCACCTTTAATGTCACAATTTATGGAGAAATCAAGTACAAATGATGGAAGTCCATCATTGAGATTCATGAAGTTGAGTCCAATTTTACAGGACTCTGAGGTGAGGTTATAAAAAAAATGCTTGTGTGTTCGTTTAATGCAAATTAAAATACAAATTAACAATTTAATTGCATTTCGGGCTTTTTATTGTGTTCATTCATATTTTAACGATCAGCGGTCGTGCAACGCATTTTTGAATGAAATTGTCGGCGCAATTGATTTCAAAGGAATTGTTTGAGAAATAAATTTGAAGATTTGAAATTTTAAAAGTCCACTTCCAGACATTCTGTCATTTCCATCTTTAATAATTATTGCGTCATTACCGCAAACATATTCTTATCAATCGGTTTTTTTCGTCGAATTTATATTTTTTTCTACTGTTCAATCGCAATTGTTTCCACATCGCTCTGGAGTATTCAATTATTAATTTGAGTTTGAGATTCGTCGCGTTCAGTTGTGCTAATTTTTCGCGTTTGTTGCTAATTGATTTTGTAAATATATATTTCCTTTTTTTGAGAACTTCTTAAGTGTTCCAAACCGAAATAAAACAAAAAAAGTCTGTTTTTTTTGCGTTCGGATCAGTTACGTTTAAAGAATTGTCTGTGCAAGTTTTGTATTTAGCGCTGATGGCCATGACCCGTGTGAGTCAAAATTATGGGCAATAACATTAGTTTGTGCTTGTCGAGGAAGAAAAAAGCTAAAAATCCTGCTCAATTGAATCGGTCGCTAGACGAAGATTGGTATACAGTTGATAATTCAATGAATGAGGACACAAAAATGGACATTATAAGTGAAACAACTAAAAATGACGCACTCAAACTAAAAAATATCGATAAGGGAACGACAGAAATGGTGAGCAATTCAATTAAAAATAAAATCGAATATTGAAAATTACTTCAAGAGATATTTTTTTCATTTTATCACTGATAAGAGTTTTGAAAAAATTTCGATATGCACGCGCGTCACGCAAGTTCTCATGAAACACATGAAAAAAAAACTCGCTAATTGTCAGTATACGAATGGCTCAATTAAGGCGTTTTTCAACTTTAGTGGAGCTCTTTAGAAACGGCAATTAGTAAAAACCACACCTTTAGAGTGTCTTGTTGAAACAATTAAGTCCATCCAGCGCTTGCGACACTCTTGTTGTGAAATGACAAATGGTTAACGGAAAATCACCGAGCAAAGATTTTTTTTTTGCTCAACCCACGAACCATATGTGCGATTGAATGATCGTTTTGATCTTCAATTAAACTTTGCAGCTTGTTTTATTTCCATGGGCTAGCACTTTGAAAGAAGCTCACAAAAGAGGCGCCAAATGATGAAACGGAATTAGCCAATTAACAGAAATCGCATTTATTCAGTGTCAAGGTCTCTCTACCTATAGCACCAAATGCTATCGCGCCACCACCAAAATCACATGCAAATCGTGTGATATCCAAGGTGGTTTGATTTGTTTCATCCGCTGACAGTTATAGTTGAATTTTAAAAGACTCTTTTTTATGCGATCGAAATTGTCTCATAAACTTTAATCCTGGGCACGGTCCGTGCACGTTTGGCAGTTTTTGGCAGTTTCTATACTAACACCAACGTTAAACTGCGCTGAAATCAAAATGTGACTTGTTTATGGGAGAAAACAAAGGAACGCGATTGAAGCCCAAAATAGATTTCGGGCATGAGATTAAAAATTTGGATCAGATGTTTTTACTTCTTTTGCGAAAATAAAAAAGTTTTATGGAATTTAAGGAATTTCCGGTTAATTCTTTTTTTTTTTTTTCATTGAAAATCTTTTTGATCATGCCTTGCCCTTGCGCTCTGGAATGCCGCAAACTGTCTGGCCTGAAGTTGTGATTTTTCCCTCATTTACTTGCTGAATATCGCTTCGCTGGTTCATCACTGCAATGAGCGGATCATTTTTCCTTTCATTATTCTCTCGGGGCGAAAAATTTTCGATGTGTGCTTTTTTTTGCTACTCATTTTCATCTCAGTTTATTGCAAACCGCGAATGGCAACGGACCAGTGATCGCAGATCGCGTTAAACTTTTAGCAATTTCAAAGAAATATTTTTTTTTCTCGATTTATTTTAAGTTGAATTGGTTTGTGATTTATCTTGTTATTTCTGCGATATTTACCAGAACATCATAATCGACAATCCATCCTTGCTAAGAGCTTCTTCTAATCATTGCATAACATTTTGAGGGAAAGTCAAAAAGTCGAAAATATTTTTTTTGCGAGGAATTTTTGTTTACAATTATCACGAGGAATAAAAAAAAGTTTCTTGATGGCTTCTGTTTAATTTCAATTTAATTACGTTTCGGGATTTGCTCTGACGTTTTGTGAAAATTTTCTGATCTTTTTTGGGATAAAAATTTTGTTCTACTTGGGACGATGAACCGTAAAAGTGATCACTAAAATGTGGTCGACATTCAGGTCGTTTTCTTCAATTTTTCTTCTTTTTTCCTCACAGTGCAACGTAATAAAAGTTTTCAACATTTGCTCATTTTTTTGTGCAACAAACATCAATCCGTAGCTTCAATCATGTGCTAGCTATTGGACATATCCGATGGACTTTGCACGCAATACTTGATGCCGATTGAGCACGTTTGCATGTTCGATTTCAAATTCGAGAACTTTTTTTTAAGAGAGCGATGAAAAGGAGAATTTAGTAATGTTTATAAACTCGTCCCCGTTCCTCCGAATGAACCCACACCAGCCTCGCCTTCGCTCGACCCAATACTCGATGGGTACAAAACAAATTGTAAACAATTTTTTGTCTGGGCCAGTTGAGAAACGATCACACGTCAATCATAAATTTGTTTTATTTCTTTTTTGGCAAAATCATAACACGAATCATGTTGCTTGTAACACAAATTACTCTTTATGATGGTAGGATTATGTGAGCCTTCATAAATCATGAAATGTGTTATGTACAAAGC
The DNA here is from genome assembly GCA_018397935.1 of Propsilocerus akamusi. Classification (NCBI taxonomy): domain Eukaryota; kingdom Metazoa; phylum Arthropoda; class Insecta; order Diptera; family Chironomidae; genus Propsilocerus; species Propsilocerus akamusi. The sequence continues at coordinate 18,753,872 of CM031468.1, read as the reverse complement.
AATGAACTTTCATTTGCATGAGAGCTTTGTTATGTTTGAGTTATAGACTTTATGAATGTTCCCTTACAAATCGTAGATTGCACAGAACTGGGCAAAACTGAAAATTTATTTTAAAATTCACTCGCTCTGGTGTTCCTGGAAAATATCACAGTTGCAAACGTTTTCCTCACGTTAAAACCCGCGCATTCATGCGAAAGAACAACCTCGAAATAAAAACATTCGTTGTAGAGCTTTCCGCAGATGTTTCATCAGTCGTTGATTTGAATTTGTATCAAAAAGTTTACAAAATTGTTTAAAAAGACGAAAAAAAAAAGATTTGAGTTAATTTTTTTTTTTTCAAATTTATTGATGTTAATTGTTCATCACTCTCTTTGTGTAAGATGATACTCATATTCAAGTGCATTTGCAGTTAATTGCAAAGTAGAAAAATAAAAATCTTAATGTGAGTCGCGACATGAAACTAATTAAACAAGTTGGACATTGAAAATATTAAATTGCACAAAAAAAAAAGAACTGAAAGTTTGAAAGTCTGTCAATCATAAATTGGCGAATGCAATAAACAAAGATCCTACAAAATGCAGACTATTCCACCAAGGTTTAATAAATTCCGACGGTCATCGGGTCCGGCGGAGATTAATAACAATACCAGCAGCTTCAGCTTTCATCCGATTCATTACAGACGGGTAGGTTCCATAGCAACAAAAAAATAACATGTTCCATACCATAAATGACTGCATTTAATTGCCGTTACTGAGATTTATCGTCGCATTAAGACGTTCAGTTTACTTGCTACCAAATGTCAGATTTTCGAAGATTTTTTCTTTTAATTTTCACTGTTCGGGGAATTCTGGTTTCTTTTTGTTTAAAGATCTACCGCAGTGCAATCATCAATTTTAATGTTGGTAACGAAAATTGTTTAATTTTGCATCCGATTCTAATTTAACAAATAATTCTGGAATTGTGCGGCATTTTTGAATGTGAAACCGAATTTAACGCTACAAAGTTCTCTACTCAACTGTAACAAATTTGTTTAATTACTTGTTTTGATATAATCTGATCTCGCCATTTGTTGATACTTATGAAGCTTCTGATCCATTGTTTACTTATTTGTGTGCAAAGCGATGGAAACTGGTTTGGCATCCAGACATTACGAACTTACGAATACTTAGTTCATCGAACTCGTTAATGATCGATGGATTAATATGCAAAAAAAAACTTGTTTCTTGTTTTCTTATGTCAATAAATTTTCGTCGACGATCCATCTGATAATTTCTCAGTATATTGCGTGGTACCTTTTTTTTGTCTATCGAATTTCAGTTGTTAGCTTACTAATTTTGCATCCAACAAATTATTAAATTGCTTTTTTTGCTGAATGAGCGAAAGTTTCGTTCGAATGTGTTTGGCGCTTAAAATTTGACCTACTAGACTTTCTGAAATTGAATGCCACATAAATAAATATAAATTATGTTGCTCCAAAAAAAAATAACGTCTGAAAATGAAATTATCGCTGGCATCATTATGTAGTAGATGGACTTTGATGGAAGGTCCATTAATGCGATGGACTTGTAGTGCATTTACATCATGCTGAGTCAACACAAGAACCGTTTTTTTTTTTTATTTTGAGCCCACACTTTTAAATACCTTTTAAAGGTATTGTGCTGATGACATCGAATGGTGTTAAATTTCATTTGGTATAAATGCGTAAGACGGTCAATGATGATCACAGCAAATTATTGTACGAGCGTACCTTTTGATTACAATTAAAGTGGAATTTATGAATGAAGTTGTAATTTGGGGACACTTTTTGTCATCACCAAATGAAAATTTAAGTCTAAGAAGTTGAAAACAAAAATATTTGATGTCATTGGCCGAATTTCAGCATGTCACATGTGTTGATGTCGATCAACTTACTTACGGCGATGGATGGCGAAAATTTTATTTTGACACAAAACGATTGACAAATTTCACTAATTTTCCCATGTCGTGCACCAATTATTCGTTGCCTGTTGGCTAACTTTGCGAATGATCGGCATGAAACAGATGTTTTGCCGCGAAACTTTTTTTTTTTTTTCAAACGTCTCACAGCATCTTATATTTATCAGCTGCACTAAGATTGTCAAATGTGCTTATACATGCTACTAAATTTCACGCCACACACTCCTATGTAAATGCTTCCAACTCGATCTCGTTGATGATTTCGTAGAGTTTTCTCTGAATGAATGAAACTAAATTAATTTGCACAATGATTATCTGTTGTATATCACGCGATGAACTTTATATGAATCATTTCGTTCTGTTTTATACGATTTAATTGTTTTATGAATGAAATATTTAAAGTGGAAGTAGATTTCATTTTTGCTAATGACTAATTAAAACTTGTTGTGTTATCAATTAGGTCATTAATTTACATTCAAATTGCCGGATGGTTCATCATTGAAGCATTCTTATCAGTGCTTTGTGTGGTTTTTTTCTCTTTTTGTCTAGTGAAACCACTCATACTGATTAATTGAAGCATCAATGTACGCTCGGGGGAAATTGTCATTCATCATATCTAAATGTGCTAAATAATCAAATATTATATTCACATGAATAGATCGCGCGCTTAAAGTGTGAAATAACATTTCTTGGGAAATCTCTGCTGGTGAAATGACATCTCACGTAACAAATATTGGGCTCAAAATATTTAACTTTATCATGACTCATCATATTGGAATTGTTTCAATCAGGTCGCGATCTTCCTTCCAATCAAAAGAGAGAGGGAAAGAGAAAAAAAAAGTGACTCATGAGTTGTTTCACGGGAAATTTCTTTGAATTCAATTGATCTGATTACCGAACAACATGATCGCAATAAATTTTTATGCTCATCGACATAAAACATCAACACAAGCATAAAAACGATCGAACTGAATTTTGTTGGCACAAATACATAAATGAAAATTTCATTGACAAATTTTTTTTTCTTGTTTTTGTTTTTGTTTGATTTGATTGTGTCAGTTAAGGCACACACACATGCACTCTGCTGAAACATTCAAGTCTCGAGCGTGCCATCTAGCATTCAGTTAATGCTTCAACGACGGTCGAGTAAGACCGACTTTAAAATTGTGCGAAAAGAAATCAAATGTAAATTGCGCTGCTGATCGCGAAATTTTACATAAAAAAAAAAATTCGAAATAAATTATTCAGTGCTCAGTTAATTTGTGAATAAATTGATCGCGAAAGTTTTTTCATTAATGACATTCGCATTATCCTCATTCCCTAAACACGAACGAAATATTATTTTTTATATGTTTCTAACAGTATTGTGATAACGAACAAGAAGAATAAAAAAAAATCCTGTGAAATTCGAACGAAAAACGTAAATTTATTGATAAGCATTTATAACGTTTTGGCCATTTCCATTATCTGGGAATGGCAGAGAAATAATTTGATTGATAACACAAAACGTGGAAATCATTTTGTGGCGTTACTTTGTCGCATTCATGTGAAAATCACTCTCTGGTTGAGACTTTGAGACGATTTCTGATTGATCACTGTTTATCTCCTCATGCGATTCAATGACCTTCGCCTTTTTCTTTTTTTTTTTTCGGCGACCGATGATCGTTTGCTTCTGTTCTAAAGAGAGCAAATTGAGTTCTCTAATTAATTAGGATAGAAGAAAAAAAAAGAAGTTTTTCTCATTCGCGTTTATGATCGAGAGGAAATAAAAAAAAATATGTAACACTTTCATGAACATAAAAAGATGCTTAATTAATTTATTCTGTGCCATTTCTGAATGGCTCACTGGATAAATGTTTCACTAGAAGCTACAACAAGAATCCAAAAAAAAAAATTATGGAAATAAAGAAGTAGAAACTTCAGAATTGTGGCGACAATTTTATTGTCGAATGTGTAAAAAACGTGTTTAATGCCTTCTGAGTGCCTTTTTTTTAACAACAAAAAAAAAATATTTCTCTTTTCGAAAGTGCGGGGGAGTGTCCATCAATTGAGTCCAAAGTGTTTTCTTATTCCTTCGCATAATTTGCATAACATGAATTTTCGTTTCATGGTTTCCATCCAGGCATGATCCCCAGGTTATGAAGGAAAGAGACGATCATAAAATATTATGCTAATTCTACCCTCAAGAAAAAAAAGGAGATTTTAACTATTTGTGTTCCCATCAGGGATCCCATCAATAATTACTTTCTAAAAAAAATCCCATTTCCCTTTTTTTTTCTTCTTTTGTTTCGCTGTTTCACGTACCATTCGTGACGAAATCCGGTTGGTGTCTGGTTGTGGAAATAGCATAGTAAATTCATGAATGGAACAAGATTCCATTTATGGATGGATATTGAAGGAAGGAAGAGGGAAGACACACACACAACGTTTTGGCACTTTGCGCAATTGTTACCAATCGCTCTTGTCACGAGCAAAAGGTTCTGAAATCAATTTAAATATATGACAAAATCTGATCAATTGATTGATGTCTCTTTTTTTTTAATTTACGACTTGGGCCCACAAAATGAGTTTCATGAAGTTTCTTCGGAAGGCAAATATAATAAAAAAAATGTTTCATTGTTTTCTGTAGAGTGAATTGTGTGAAAAATCTTGATAGCTATAAACGATGAATTTAACTGAACTACCGCGTCCATCGTGGCGTCAACGAAGCATCTTAAGGAATAAAGAGGTAACGAAATACCGACAACTGTTTGATTAGCATGTGACAGAATGGTTTTACCGAACAATTGCCATTCAATAAATCACACAACAAATTAAGTTGTATAAAGTTGAACAAAATTTTTTTTTTTTCAGTCTTTGTTTGATTCCAATTGTGGTCCATTCAACCATTAAATTAGTTGATTGACTTTTGATTTTGCATACAAATTTATTTTTTTGGCTTTGTTAGTAAGTGATGGTGATTTATGATAACAAATTTGTCATTACTCTTTTGGTAGAATATTTATTGCGGCAGATGAATGTTACGGAGTGAGGTCTTTTTTCTAAGAATGCTGAGAACGTTGGTTCAAATCTTGTACGATTTCGAATTAATTTACTTTTTTTATTAAGAATATTTCCAAAATGATGTCAAAAATTGGCGAATTTAATTTGCTATAATGAATGGACTTCCATTATACACTCACAAACGGTGGATGGCTCATGATTTGCACCTAACTGATTGGAAATATTTCTTTAATTCTTTTTTTAAGACTAACCTCTTATGGTTCTCTTTTGCCAAAAACCGTTAATGAAGTTATTGTCCTCAATAGATGAATGGTATTACTGGTGCGTAATGAACTGCTCCAAACTAAATCTTATGCTTTAAAATGTGTTTCTCCAAAAGCTTTTCCGAAATGATGTTTAAAATTTGGCAAATCTAGAAGAAATCACAAAATGCCAAAATGAATGGACATTTCATCATAGGCCATAACGAATTGGTGGAATGCTCATGATTTCTTATTTCAATAAATAACTGATCGGAAAAGAATATGTTTGCGGAACATATTGGAATCTGAAACACTATTAAGACTTTGATGATGGATCATTTAGAAAAATTGTACAAAAAATTATTTGCATTTTATTCATATGTTTGCGAATGATTTTTTTTTTTGTTGTAAAATGATAGGGGAAGAAATAATGTAAACTACAATCGAGATATGCCGATGGAAGATAACTCATTAACGTGTTTCACTTGATTGTGTGAATATCTATCAAAAACTTGTTCCATCGTGTCCATCTCTCTTTCGATGTATTTTACATTTTCTTATTCTCCACAACCGATTTAATTCCTTTTAACCAAACCAGCAAATCGGCAAAAATCAGTGTGGGCATTTGTTGTTTCGCCTTTAAAGTCATTAAGCAACAACAACAATTTTCAAGAAATTTCCGTGATTTGTGTTGTTTGCCTACTTGATCCACCACTACATCCTTAAAATGTGTTACACAGTAACCAACCCATGTGTTTATTATTACTTTTTTATTATTATTATTGAGCACAAAACACAGAAAATAAAATATTTGTATGAAAACGATGGTTGTGTATGGTCGCGTCGCGAACATCGACTTTATGATTGTAAAGTTTTTTCGATATATCAGTTTAATTATTCTATTTGAACGGTTTGGTTGTGGTTTTCCCCGTGTGCGCCAAAAAAAAAAAATAATAGTAATAATTCTAAGTCGCGAGAGATCCGCAAAGCGAATTTAGTTGCAAAGCAATTTCTAAAATATTTTAATTTTTTGTGAGCGATTTTCTTTTTATTTCATTTTTTTTGTACAATTTTCAAACGCGCAATGTTTATACAATTTCGTGTTTTGAACAATTTTTCGAACTCTAAATCACGAAAAAAAACGTGTGCAAAGTTGAACTGAACGCGGAAGTTTTGATTAATTAGTGGACTTTAATTACTCCAGCCAGTTGTATACAGAAAGTGGACATTCCTGTGTTTATTTATTATTTATGTCGTCTTAAGAATTTTGGTAACAAAAAAAAAATTACAAAGATAAAGCATTTTTTTTTTTTCCAATACGTGCACACACATTGATGGACTTAAAATCATTAACCATCATCATTGCCACATGTGAATGATCGATTGTGTGTATAATATTTTGATGTTGTTGTTGTCGTGTGTAAACTTCTTCAGCTGATAACAAAATATATTGTGAGGAATAAAAAAAAAGGTGAGCGAAGACGTTTCTTGGGAATCACCCTGTTTGTGTTTCATGATTTCGTGTTTTTCGTCTTTGTTTCTCATCATCTTTTCTTCAATACATTTGCAAATAAACAAACAAAAAAAAAACTCTTTCTGGCTTCTTGAGGAATGTCTGAAATTTTTACGCGGCTCGCTTGATGAATCTCGCTTTTTTGTTTACTAATGAATTTCAGGCTCTTAATTTTTTTTAAGCCACTCGTGTCGCTGATTAACATCGTGTGACTATAGTTTATTGCACGTAGTGTGATTGCATTTCGGTTGGCGAGTGTAACGTACCTCACCTCAATTTCATTCATTGCAATTTTACCTGCAAAAGTTATTTTCGTTTTAAGTGCCGCGTGAAAATTCTGCGAAATTAGAAAATTAACTTTTTGGCACCAGTTCACGAAATAATTTTCATTTTCCTTTTGAATTTCGAGAGACCTGAAGAATTTATTGCTTTTTTGCTTCGCATTTCTAATGTCCTTGGGAGTTCCCATGAAAAAATCGCTAATTTTTTTTTTTTTTTTGAAAACTACGTCGCTTTTTAATGGGGAAAATGTTGTGCAACAATGAAGTTATGATAAAAACAAATGTGGCGTAGGTAGGCATTAAAAAGTTTAAATTGAACAACTGTTACAAAGTTAATGGCTTCAAAGTCCCTTGAGTATCATCTCAATCATCATTCAACGCTCATCAATTAGCAAATACATGTCGTCATCTGGTTTCCTTTTGATGTTCCGCCACTGCTCTCTTGAAGAATTACACAAAACTTTTATAATTGATTCATTGTTGTTTTTGCTTAAGTGACTCGATTTATTGTCATATGGCAATTATGATTGTTTAATGGGACCACGATCACGGAGCCATGCCATTCTGTCTTAATTAATGTCCATTAATCTTTGCGGCTAATTGTTCAGGCTTTAACTTTTGAAATATCAAACAATTGCAAGAACTTCTATTGCTTGCACAAGCGATCTACAAATGGGCATTTGATGTTGAAACTTGAACACTTTTTCACTGGGCTCGGCCTAAAGCTGAAACACCCACACAACACTTTCGAATAACACAGCAATAAGCACAGAACATTATGATCAATTGATTCAATTTATTATGTCACGATTTACTTGCGCAACTCAAATTATTTACATCAGTTTTGATGGTAGTTTGCGACTCCAGACAAATTGTTTACCTTGAAATATTCAGCGAATTTTGTGATCTTTTGCCGATTTCATGAAAAATATTGAGCGACAAGTGACTGATAAGATTGCGCATCAGATGAATGTAAACACCATCAAGTTTATATTTCTCATCAAATCATAACATAATTTAGAAATTATAACATTATTTACTTTGAATGTTTGTATAATTTTATTTCGATTGCTCAACTTGCTAAAAAAAATAAAAACTTCAAAACATTATTCGCTATCAGTTCAGGTGAATGCAAGAAAATTCAATATTCCAGAGAATTTCACTGATAAGAAATTCATCGACTTTTTTTTTGCTGTTTTTGCTACGCTATTAGTAGGCTCGTGCTGATAGGTTCCATTTATGGTCATTACTCAGCGCTTTAAAATTGTGACATCATGTCACATCAATGTCCAACATCAGTTCCGCAAATAGAAACTGACAACGTGGGTAAATAAAACTGATTTTTTTTTGTTGGGTTGACATGACGAAACAGGCAGCAATTGACCCAAACAAAAATCAGATGATCGTGTGTAGTCACTGCAATCATTTATACATTGAAAGCCAACAACAGTCGCAAACAATTTGAAACGTATCACATGTGACATGTTTCTTCTTCTTTTTTTCCTTTAGCTTACGTTGTGATAATATTTTTGCGGTTCCGGTTGTGTGAAATTAAATAATTGGATGCCGGCACAAATGACGTCAGTAAATTATTTTGACGTCGCGATTCGCGGAATGTTTTTTTTAGACTTGGATGTTTTGCCTCAATGAATGATTCATCACGCTTGGTGTTCATTAATAAATATTGATGATTCAGACAAAATGATGCTCGTTTGTTTGCATAATATTTTCGGCATTTACATGTGTCGTCATCTGATGCCGGTTGGTGAGCCACTTGTAGGAATCTCTTTATTTTGATGTCGAACAACATGATTGGTAAATAATATGGGCAAATGGGCAAATATTGGATCATCAGACACCTTGGCATCGACGTAATGGTTGATTTAATATGTCCAAATTATCAATAATTGATTACGTGATCATGACATTTAAGATTGAGCGGTGACAAAAATGAATTTTCTAGTAAATGACTCGATAGAAATGGCATTCAAATCATTATCGATCTGATGAAGATTCCTTTGGATGATTCTCGAAAACTTTGTCTACGTTATTTGTGTTTTTTTTTACATAAATATTTCTTGAGGATTTTTCCTTCACTCACTAAGTAAAGATTGTTATCAGATTTCTTGAATACAATGATAAAACAAAACAAGTATTTATGGTTTCATGTCTTATGAATGGTTCATTTTTTTCGGGATTTTGATCTTTTTTTTTTTAATTTAATCTTTTCAGATGTCTGAACTACCTGAAATTGTCAGTAAAACGACGCCGCCCGTAAGTGACATCAATGTTAATATGTCACCAGAAATGGCAACAATGCTGGAAAATTTCAATAAGAAAGCAGTTCTAAATCCATCCGTCACCACAACAGCTGGAACTTTAACAACAAATGGCTTAACGGCGCGACAAAATCTGCTAAATTCATCAACATCCTCTTCAAATTCGTCATCAGTATCGAAATCATCACAACAAGTGAGTAATTGAACTCGTTATTAGCATTTTACCTTCGTCTATTCTGATATAGCGACAAAGCCCCCAAAAAATAACGTAATATCAAGTACGTAACCGGCATACGCTAAATGAGACTTTGGTTAATTTTAACGATCAATGCTAAGCAGTTGTAGAATGCTCAGAGGTTTTCCCCTTAAAAATCGCAACAGTCAACCTTCGAATGAAGAACATCAGAAAATTTTCACTCTCTTGCTATCTATTAATAGACTCCAACACTGATATTTAAATTCGTCGTCTTGAGTATTTTAATATTATGATAATATTTTTTTTTCTCCGATGTTTCTTAAAAAGACACTGAATATGAATGGCAACGAAACACACAAAACAAAAAATTGTGTAAAAACAAACAGAAAAAAATCTCGCGACTCAACAAGATGTGCTCAATAAAAATTATTTTTAATAAAATTTTGCTTTTTTCAGTTGACTTTAAACTCTCGAACGATCAACCTGCTTTTGAAAAGGAACCGCGTCGCGAAATTTTCTTTTTTTTAAAGCAAACGAACGAAATAAAATTTATTTTTTCCTCCGAAGTGAAAATTTTTCTTAATTTGTAATTTTATTAACAACGAAAAAGTTTTTTTTAACTTCAATTTTCCGAAGAAAGTTTTTAATCGAAAAGTAAAACAAAAAAAAAATGAAAAACGATTTAAATAAGAAGAAGAAATTGGTGGGTAGTATATTGATTGGCATTTTTTCGTACTTTCTTTCCTATTGAGGGAATAATAATAGAAAAATGATCACATCGAAGGGTAGATTGATCGCAAATTGCTCGCAGTCAATCATGCATGATCAGAGTCGCTTAAAAAAGTTTCTCACTTTGACTGTTTCATGCCATTATTATCCCTTCGCCTTCTGTAGAAAGTCGAATTACGTGTATGACGATCGCTGTCGGTCTGATGATTCATTCATTCGACTACTTTAGCGACGTTGTCTGTCGATGGTTCAAAAATAATTTCGATGATTAAGATGGGATGCTATCTATAAAAGCGCTGTTGCGTCCCTTTTGACATGTGGCTTACAAGTTGTAACATGCAACACACTTCTATGACGTTTAAGTTAATGTCATATAACTAATGGCACCGTTCCATTGTGTGGGCGTAAGATCTGTTGAAATCAACAAGCTGCCGCGCAATTTATTAATGAATTCCAAATTAAGGCTTGAGATCTTTTCCGTAGAAGTTTCTTGAACGAAATTTACATAAAATTCGGTTGGACTTAAATGTAACCTCCGAAATATCAAATGACCTTGACACATGCGATGCCGCGAAATAAGTAGAAAAACTCCAAACAAAAATTAACATTCCATTGCCAGACACGATGAACATGAAACAGCTGGAAACGCTCCAACAACGAGCTAATTTTTATTTCATTTATTTAATGCTCTAGTGCTTGTCGTGACTTGTAGTTTCCACTCCACACCTTTCAGTTTCATTTCGGAAATTGAGCCTTATAAAAATCTTTGTTGGTTCCGCTTGTCCATGAACTGATAACGTCATATGTCCAAGCTTTATTTATTTTCCAATGTTCACATTCAATATTTTTACGGCACATTTCAGGTATTAAACAGTTCATCCACTACAACATCGTCACGTGTTGCAAAGACGACCTCATCACAGCGTTTGCATCATATAACATCAAGCAGCTCATCATCTCAACAGTCTCAGTCATCTTCATCAACGACGTCATCAGAAATGAAAGCGCACGCTCTAAAGCGCGATCTAAATGAGATCAAAAATTCAATGAGCGAAATTAATAATTTGGCATCCATCGGAGGCAGGACAAATCAAATTAATGAGCTTCAGAAAAAGTGAGTTGTTTGTCGCAAACTAACTTAATTAAAGCATTTAATTAAATCTGATTTCAAATTTATTTTCTAGACTTCGATCATCGATGGAAAATCTTGTTGATGATCCACAATCAGAAGGTCTTGTGACGTTTCCCGATGAACATAACGATGGCGATTTGCAATTGGAACTCAAGTCCGATGATCTTAATGGGCAAATGCAAAATGTAACCAATGGAATGACTTCGGATACTGTCAAATTTGAACAGAAACGAATGATGAATTCATCAAAAACAAAGATCTTGACAAATGGTTTCAGCAGTGAACAGGTTTGATACGAAATTTATTTAATTAATTAGCATCAAAATATTAATTTTCTCCCTATTTTAGGCAACCACCAATGCCGCCGAAGTAAAGAAGCTACAAGCTGGTGATTTAGAATTCAAAGAGGCAAAAGCTGTTGCAGCAATGAGAAATCGAATGGAAGTTGATGGACTGAAAACTGAAGAAGCAAATGCTGTGCTGCAGGTATGATTTCGCTTTATTTAATGTGCCCCACTGTGGTGTAACATGTTGAGCGATTTATGGATTTACGATTAAAAAAAATGCTTTTACGCCTCATGAAAATAACATAAACAACACCAGTCTAGCTGGCGACACGATGCAATCGATAAAGTAATAAGAAAACTTGGAGGTTAATGGACAAAATGTTTAAGGGTTTGAGGGTTGTGCGAAGAGTATTTTTCTTGCTTTCTCTCATTCACACAACAACGGGGAGTGGAATTTCCACCCCAATTTTTACGATTTTCTCTCATAAGCAAAAAAAAAAGTGGAAAAATAGCTTCAGTCGACATCCTGAACTCAGACAGTGCACTCAACAATAGAATTCCGTCCAGACAAAAAATATCATTCACCACTTCCACCGACCTCCAAGTGAAAGTGAAGAACATTGTTTGATTTCATCGATTTTTCCTTTTTGCGCGCCGGAAAAAAGGAAAATTTGCTTTCATGTGTCGATTGCTCAAGAAATGTTTGCTACTGGATTGATTTTTCGATCGGCAAAATCAGTGTTCAAAGTTATTTTAATTCGTAACAAAGCGACAAACTTTAATAAACTTATTGCGGTAATTATAGCATTTTGATTTTCTATAAATAATTGCGATTCGAATAATTATCCAGAGAATTCCGCGTTATTGAATTTGCGTGGGAGTTTGATGACTGAAATTATAAAAAGTATTTTTTCTGATGTTTACATCAATTAACGGATGTTCGCACTTTGATGGACTTTTTTTTATAAACTGCCGTCAAAAGAAAACACTGGAGAAATGTCAATGCAAATTGCGCTGCGACGCATGTTTGATAAGATCGTCATATTTGCTATCACTATCGCACAACTCATACAATTGCGCAAAACTATTAAATATTTTCTTCAGTTTTAATTACTTCGTTGTGCTTTTATTTTCAATGAGCTCGTACCCTAGAACGATGTATTTTTCGTTTTATTTACAGCCGAGATTATTAAGCCGAAATAAACATCGCAGATTTTCGTTTTAGAGTCTTTCGCGCGGCTTTCGAGAGCACTGTCGATTTAAAATTAGAAGCACAGAAAAAAAAAATTATATTTTCTTACAACCAGAGAGAAATTATTTTTCTTTCCATTTTCTTGGCGCATATTTTTTTTCCTTCCTTGACTTTTCATAATTTTTTTTTCCTTTCGCCGCTGCTCGCGAGTCTTATTTTGACTTTTGGTGTGTGATTATCGCCGCTCGCGAATCGCGATCCTATATTTTCACTGGAATTTATTTTTGAAAGAAATATTTTTTTAAAACGTTATTTATTCCGTGATTGTGTAATATCAATTGCGCGTTTTGTTAGGTGAATTACAATAGAAAAACACAAGAAAAAAAAAAGTCATCAACGGATACATATTTGTGTGAAGGTCATTGATGAGCTTGTCAGTTTTGGATTCAGTTAACATTCGATTGTGAAATAGTGATAATGTCAAACGATGGCTCAAGCTACAAGCCCTGGAGAGTTCGGAAAGGCGTATTTAAATCGACTGGGACATCCGATTATAATGTACCGCTACGAAATACGCCCAGTCCCATTGTGGAAATGCCAATGTCGCCGCCACCTCAAAAATCTCCAAATAGTCCAAAATTAATTCATCCATTAAGTCCACGCGTGACAATTATTGAAAGTCCTCTTTCACCACCACCGGTGATAAGTTCAAATGTTCCAATGCTTCATCGAACGGTTCGTGAAATTCCAATAGAGCGCTGTGATGAGGTATAGTGAATAATTGTGTGTGGACCACACGCACACACACACACACACAAACACGAACACACCTTCAACCAAATATAACTCACGTATACCATCCAGTGCACACTGTCTGTCGATCATTTCTTTCCTAACAAACAGAAATAGATAATATATAAAGAGATACGTATTAAAAAAAAATGAATATGCGTCTGGTGTTGTTACTTTACGCAACATTTTTGTATATTTTTTTTTCTTCTTTTTAATCTCTTGTTGCTTGTTGGCTCAGTTCTTTCAATTGTGACGTCACGGGATGGCATCGATTATGACGATGAGAGAACACGAGATGATCTTTCTTTTTACTCATTTCATCTCAAGAATTCTCCATCGTCGTTGTTTCTTTTATTTTTAAAATTTATTACATATAAAAAAGGCGCTGATAACACGCTTTAAATATTTTTTTCTCATTTTATATTTAATTTTTGTTATTTTATCATTTTCTCGAATCGTGCAGGAAGCGCGCTCGATAAAAGCTGGCGAATTTCAACAGAACGACACAAACAACATTGAAGCGTCTAGTTTTAAGCTGCAACACGAGCAATTTAGTGCTGAGAAGCGTGCAATTAAGCAGGCTCAACAGAGTCAAACGAAGACATCGACGGGTGTCTTTAATCAGGAGCAAATTCATCATAAATCTCAAATGTCTTACAATAGCAGCAGCATGATTACACAATCGTCACAATTCAGTTCATCCAGTCATTCGACCAATGGCCAATGGGACAGTGAATCTGTTCAGAATTTTGAGGATCTCGAGAAATTAAGTTCTTCGAGCGATCCGCTGGAAGTAGAGCAAGCAATCTTTAAATATTCCCAGCATGTGAACATGTGCGTCAAGCAACTCAATCAATCTCGAATCCCAAAAGTGCTAGATCAATTGAATGAAATCATCAAACGAGCGTGGGCCGTTCCAACCCACGGACATGAATTGGGCGCCAATTTGTGTGGTGCCTTGAAGCAAAACGGTGGACTCGATTTGCTGATGAAAAATTGTATGGAAGATGATAAAGATCTTCAATTTTCATCGGCTCGCTTATTGGAACAATGTTTAACAACTGAAAATCGAGCACATGTCGTTGAGAATGGACTCGATAAAGTCGTTAATGTTGCATGCGTGTGCACAAGAAACTCTAAAACGGATCATTCGCGTGTTGGAACTGGAATTCTTGAGCATCTCTTTAAGCACAGTGAAGGAACATGTTCGGATGTTATTCGTCTTGGTGGTCTCGATGCTGTTCTATTTGAATGTCGAAAGAATGACGTTGAAACATTGCGCCATTGTGCTGGAGCACTTGCGAATTTGTCACTTTATGGTGGCGCTGAAAATCAGAAGCGATGATAAATCGTAAAGTACCCATGTGGCTATTCCCGCTCGCATTTCATGATGATGACAACATCAAATATTATGCTTGTTTGGCGATTGCAGTTCTAGTCGCTAATAAAGAAATCGAAGCGGAAGTACTGAAATCAGGAACATTAGATCTCGTCGAACCATTCGTTACTACTCACAATCCTTATGAATTTGCCAAGTCAAATTTGGCACACGCACATGGACAAAGCAAACATTGGCTCCAACGATTGGTTCCAGTATTGAGCTCGAAGCGTGAAGAGGCTCGAAATCTAGCCAGCTTCCATTTCTGTATGGAAGCAGGAATTAAAAAGCAACAAGGTAACACAGAAATATTCCGTGAAATCGGCGCCATCGAACCATTAAAGAAAGTTGCCAGTTGCCCCAATGCAATTGCATCAAAGTTTGCAGCACAAGCCTTGCGTCTGATTGGAGAAGCAGTTCCACACAAGCTATCACAACAAGTGCCACTGTGGTCAGTTGAAGATGTTCGTGAATGGGTCAAACAAATTGGTTTCGGTGAATATGAGCACAGCTTTTATGATTCGAAAGTTGATGGTGATCTCTTGTTGCAATTGAATGAAACGAATCTTAAAGAAGATTTAGGCGTTGTCAATGGCATCAGACGCAAACGCTTTGAACGTGAATTGCAGAATCTTAAAAAAATGGCAGATTATTCCTCACGAGATACCAGCAATTTAAATAGTTTCCTGCTAAACATCGGCCCAGAATATTCAATTTACACATATTCAATGTTGAATGCTGGTGTCGATAAGGAATCGCTACGAACATTGAACGACGATCAGCTTATCGCTGAATGTGGCATTACAAATTCAATTCATCGTTCGCGAATTCTTCATATTTTGTCGGGCATGGAAAGTGTTTCATCGCAGCTCAACGATGATAATCTCGATAAGACACTGGATGTTTTTGTCTCATACCGACGTAGTAACGGATCTCAATTGGCCAGTTTGCTGAAAGTTCATTTACAGTTGCGTGGCTTTAGTGTGTTTATTGATGTTGAGCGATTGGAGGCTGGAAAGTTTGATAATAATTTATTGCAAAGCATTAAACAGGCAAAACACTTTTTATTGGTACTAACGCCACGCGCTTTGGAGCGTTGCATTGAAGATGTTGAATGTAAAGATTGGGTTCATCGGGTAAATTACAAATTATTACAATTTCAATGCATTTTCATTACATTTAACTGATTAAATTTAGGAAATTGTCGCGGCACTAAATTCAAATTGCAACATCATTCCCATCATTGACAATTTCACATGGCCTGAGCCCGAAAAGCTTCCAGAAGATATGCGAAGTGTTTGTCATTTCAACGGTGTGCGGTGGATTCATGATTATCAGGACGCTTGTGTGGACAAACTTGAAAGGTATTTTAAATGTACATTAAAATAATAATATGAATAATGTTTAACGATGACAGTCGCGATACTTTGAAGATGCTTTTTTTTAGTGATTAAACTAAATTTTGAATTCGTTTTGTTAATTTAAGGTTCATGCGTGGAGAGCTGAACATAAGAAATGAATATCGTGCTTTGGGACGTGCTTCTGACATCACAGCACCAAGTACACCAGGCACAGCATCGTCGTTACGAACGAATCCACCAAGTTATCAGCGAATGCATAGCAACGATTCAAATAAGGGCAATGACAGCAAAGATGTAACAAATGGAAATGGGCGAATGTCCGATTGACTAGAAAAACCCTCCTCTGTACTGACGCCTGGATCTGCTAACAGTGCAAAATATCTAAATGTCTCAAATCGTTTTAGGAGGGCTTCGAATCCAGCACTCAATAGATATCAACATGCACCAACAGCACATCGCGTTAATGGCGGATCGTCACCTTTACGCCATTATCGTCATCCACCTGCTTCTAGATCTCGTCATCAAATAGGCAATTCGGCTTTGCCGCCACTGCCACCATCTAAATTAAGCACAAGAAGTCACAGTTTAGATGGATTACTTGATAGCAGCAACAATAACATTGACCAGGTGTCTTCGTCATCAGGCGAGGGTTTAAATGATACAACCATGACAGAACAACAAATTAACCAAAGTAAAGAAAAAATCAAATCAACGACAAATCGACGTTCAAAAAGTCTCGACGACTTACTCGATGACGATGCTTTAATAATTGTCGAAGATAATGAACGTGAAACCCAAAGTATGGAAAATATTTTAGAATCATCACCAGCACATGATATCACGATGGAACATCAGAGTCACGAGTCCATTATCGCATGCCCATCGCCAGTCACATCAGAAAAAATGATGGAAAATGAAGTGATAACGATTGACAATTCAATTGTAATGCATTCTGGTGATGAAGATCAATCGCAAAATGATTCCGGCATTCATTGTGATACACCTAAGCATCATTCAGATAACAGTAGTCTGGATGAAGATGCTATCAGCAATACCATCTCAATGACATCATCAACATCAGCTGAAAAAAAATTCGGCAAGACATTTCTCAATAGATATGTAAAGAAAGTTAGAAATTTGATGAAGAAATGACATGCTCCTCTGCACGCCCAGGCACCAATTTGCTTCATGTTTAATATTTCTTTTAAATAGAATTGCGCTGATCGATTAGCGATCCTCAAAGTTGAGCTTTCTTAAATGATGGACAACTTAATTTGTGATTATTGTCAATAAGAGCAATTATTATTTTCTTTTTAAATTCATTTGCAACCCAATCAACTGTAAATAATGTTTCGACCCATTTTCATGAGTCAATAATTAATTATTTTATTCTAATCTATTTAGAAACTCTTTTCTGTTATCATCTTTTTCTCGCTATAAATTGTGTTGTACCTGTAAATTATTCTTATTATTAATTCACGAGCTTTTCTTTCATTCTTCTGAAGAAATAAGCAATTATTATTTAAATTTATGTCACAGAACCACTTTTAATTGACCGGTCGATATAAGATTGTATATCTAAGTCAAATTAACAATTCATTTTATTTCGATAATAAAACAAAATGTGAATAATTGAAAATTGCAACTGTTTTGAGATTTTGATGATGTTTCGCAGCCATTGTTTTCTTTGCTTTCATGTGGGCATAAAATAAATTTGATAGGAGCCACCAGTACGGAATGGTAAATATTATGACATTTTAAAAGACTTTCAGTTAGGTTGTTTAAAGAAAAACTCAAATTGAGAAATTAATATTTATTTTAGAAAGGAATTTTAATGATTTTTCGACTTTTTCATGTTCAATTTAATCATCAAAGTCCATCAGTTCAGCCGTTGTAGTGGCGAGATATTTCTTATAAATGCTCATGAAATGTGCAACAAAAGCCTCAAGGTGATAAATCTGCTTGCTGCCCATTTGCATTCGGTGCTCGTATAAACTAGCAAAACTCAAAACCTCTGCCTTTATATCAACGTCACAGCTTTTTGTGAGCAGTTGAACGAGGCCCTTAAAAATGATATCAGCTGGAATGCCTTGAGACAGCAGCTCATAAAGACGATCACGAATCTGTTCAAGGCGATGTGGTGTTTGTTCTATTAGAATTTGATTAGCGGTTTCGTTCAGGAATCGCTGCCAATCAATCTCCGGCACATCTTGGTTCTTAGTAAATGGATATTTCTGTACTTTACATGCCTCCAGCATTAATATGGCGCGACGCAGGTTTCGATCTGATTTCTGAGCGATATTGTTTGCCAGCTCAATTGGTAATTGGAGATTTTCTTTATGACAAATGTTCTAAAATCAGAATTTTGTTACTGATACTGATTAATTACTTGCGAAATTACTTACATTTAAGATGTTGACAATATCATCGTAACTTGGAGCCGAAACACGAATGCCCAAGCAACGGCTTTTTATAGCTGGTATTACACGTGAGGTTGAGTTAACGCAAAGAATCAAGCGGCAGGTTGCCACATATTTTTCCATAGTTCTTCTCAATGCATGCTGAGCATCCTTGGTTAGCTCGTCAACTTCCGATAGGACAATGACCTTGAAATCTCGACCACTAGGATCGATGACATTTGTTTGGGCAATTTGTTTGATAACATCAGTTATGACAACGCGATCGTAAATGCCCGCATCCGATGGATTTACTGTAGAAAGGAAATTGAGCGGTAGATCACTCTCCATCACAGAGCCATAACTTCAGAAAAGCTTACCTTCGATATGATAGTTGCTGCTCACAGTCGTGATCTCGATTTTACGATTTGATGGCGTTGTAAAGCTCATTGTTTCGTTTCGAAGACGTTCAGCACTCGCTCCATAAAGCTCACGAAGAATACACATAATCCTGGTCTTTTTTCCAGCTCCACTCGGTCCAAAAAACATTAAATGAGGAAAATCATTGCTTTGGCACAGTCTCTTCAAGTCACTAGCCTGCTCAACATGATAATCCAATTTAGTAATCTCACGAGGACGATACTTATCAACCCACAAAGACATAGTATTTTTTTCTTAATTTATTTTCTAATTTTCTTTTTTGTTTATTTCTTTTATTGGCGCGAAAAAAGAGTCGGCATAGAAGATTCAAATTTAGAACAAAAACAACCGTTAGCAAATGCGAAAAAGATTGAGTACCGGTACACGTGCACAAAATTCAAATTTCACATTTGTAACAACAACTATTTGACTATTTGTTATCTATTTAAAAGCACTGTGAATTCAATGTTTGAATCATTCGTCACATTACTAAATATACCTATATTTTTTTAGTTTAGAAAAGCTTCGTGTAAGACACATCTAAACATAAATAAAATAACAAAAAAATCTACCTACATGCTGTTTTTCATCGACATACATGAATATTTTTATTTTACAACTAAATTTATCAACATTCCCGGGATGTATAAAAGAACAATTCATTTGAAAAGTCAATTTATTAGGAACAGAATTATAGTCTAAATATGAGACTCTTTTCCTTAACAACACTTTTCATCATCATTGTTGCTATCCTTGCGATTGTAAAGTCTGCACCAGACAAAACAACGACTGAAAATCCTAAAAACACCAAATTGAGCAAAGGGAAGCATGGTCAAAATGAGGATAAAAAGGCAACCACTACCCCAACAACAACAAAGAAAAGGAAAAATAAGGGAGATAATGACCGAAGTAATGAAGATAAAAACAAGCGCAAGAATAATAAGAAAGTAACTGATACAACTGCTAAAATGTATCGGACTTCTACGACTGAAAATCAAGGAACTTCAAAAGTATCGCAAGTTACGATAAGTAAATGAACAAGAAAACTGATCTGAAGATAATTTAGGATACATAGTTGGTATGCATTTGAATCGCTAATTCAATTTCATTTACAGGTCAAGCAACTAGGCAGTTAAACACAACTATCAGACGTGTACAAACTACACAACCGCCAGCAAGTAAATTAACAAGATATACTACTGATTTGATCATAATTCAGCAAAATAAATAATTGGTTTGCATTTGAATCGATAATTAAATTTCAATTATAGGTCAAGCAACTACGCAAACAACCACAACTGCCGTACCTATACAGACCACACAACTGCCAGCTACGACAAGTAAATGAGCAAGATAACTGATTTTGTCATGTTTAATTCAGGATAATAAATAACTGGTATGCATTTGAATCCCTAATTCAATTTCAATTATAGGTCAAGCAGCTACGCAAACAACCACAACTGCCGTACCTATACAGACCACACAACTGCCAGCTACGACAAGTAAAAGAGCTCAACATAATAAATAATTGATATGCTTTTGGATCGCCTGAATTTGAATTCATTTACAGGTCAAGCAACTACGCAAACAACCACAACTGCCGTACCTATACAGACCACACAACTGCCAGCTACAACAAGTAAATGAGCAATATAACTGATTTGAGCATACATGAGGATAACAAATAATTGGTATGTTTATCAAATTTCGTTTATAGGCCAAGCAATAATGCAATCAAGCACAACTACCAGAACTGTTCAAACCACACAAGCGTCAGCTACTACAAGTAAGTTAGAAAGATATATTAATTAAGAATAATTCATCCTGATACATTCTTTTAAGAATTTACCTATAAAATATTTCTTCTGTATTCTATTTCTAAGAAACCGAAGGCCCGCCATCTAATGGAGGAAATCAAGGGCCTCCACAAAATGGAGGAAACACAGGCCCATCTTCCAATGGAGGAAACCAGGGTCCGCCGTCAAATGGAAATAATAAAGGCCCGCCATCTAATGGAGGAAACCAAGGCCCATCTTCTAATGCAGGAAATCAAGGGCCTCCACAAAATGGAGGAAACCAGAGTACGCCATCAAATGGAAATAATCAAGGCCCGCCATCAAATGGAAAAAATCAAGGCCCGCCGTCTAATGGGGGAAATCAAGGCCCGCCGTCTGATGGGGGAAATCGAGGGCCTCCCCAAAATGGAGGAAACCAAGGCCCATCTTCTAATGGAGGAAACCAGGGTCCGCCGTCAAATGGAAATAATCAAGGCCCGCCATCAAGTGGCGGCAAACCAAATCAAGGACCACCATCAAGTGGCGGCAAACCAAATCAAGGACCACCAGCTTCAGCGCAGACGCCGTCCACAGCAACAGTACAGTTAACAACAACGACGCTGAGAACATCACCTGCTTCCCAAAAAAAGACAACGACTACGACGACTACTGAACCACCTCCGGAAGAAGAAGAACTATTTGAGGAAGAGGAAGTGGAAGCTTTTGAGGAATATGATTTGACAGCCTAATAAAGAGCTTCTCCTTCTAGAAACACCGGTTCTTCTAATCAAAGCAGTTTGAAAAATTGCAATCGATTGTTGAAAGAAATGATTTTTAACGTCTTAATTCTTAACGAAATAAATTTTTTGAGAATCTTTCAATTCTGCTTTCAACTAGCTGATAAAATTCTTTTTAACTGCCAAAAAACCCTAAAATTATATCGGGATAATCAAGTAAAGTATGATGCATCTTTGAATTTAAAGCAGCTTTGCATATCATTTGTGCCCAATCAGCAAGAACATTTTCCACTTGGATAAATTTCTTCCAGAGCAAATAAGTGAAATTTGATTTCGTTTCTTCAATGTTTGGACCAAATTAAGCACAGAAATGAAAAAATCTTTTTCTGACTCAACAAATGAAGTGACTTGGAAATGGTACGTACATTCGACAAATACAAAATATTCCACATTTTAATGATGTCAATACAATAGAAATCACGAAACTTTGAACAAGCCACTTCATTTTCGAGTAATACTTTACATATCAACTTGCTTTACAAGCTGCAATCATGAAATGAGCAAACGAGCCATTTATCGACATAAAGAGTAGCGTAGATTTGGGAGTTCGCGAGATGAATTAATCGATTTCAATTACTGGCATTTTTATTTTAACAAATATGTTTTTCATTCAACATTGTCGAATGTTATCAAATTCTAATTCGTTTTTTTCTTGCTGCCAACTTGTGACTTTTTATCATTAAATACAAATTTTCTTATCAGGAAAATGATAATTCTTAATTCGATGTATCCAGATATGAGCAAAACGATAAGAAAAGCTGCAAACACATCAAGTGAGTGTCGGACGATGAGACTTAATTGAGCTGCTTGACCTTGAAGGTTAATATTTGGATGACGCATGATCCATTCGGCCCAATAGGTTGCTTCTTCATTTGGTGTCATTGGTTGATCTTGAAGCGCTGATGAAATTGCTTTAATATTCTTCTGATATTTTGGATTTTCCAACGTATTTCTGATTGCATCATAAAGCTCATTTTCAGTAAAATCTTGAATTGACAAACTTTCTCCTACGCCCAACTCCTTAAGACGGAAAATATTTTGAGGTTGATCTCCGAAAATTGGTAATCCTAAAATTGGAACGCCATACCATAATGATTCTTGTGTACTCAATAAGCCACAATGTGATATGAAAAGCTTTGTGTTTGGATGAGCAAGAATATCATTTTGAGGCATCCATGCTTGAATTATGACATTCTTTGGTAAGGCAACTGGAAGCTTTTCAGACGTTTCAAATTTCCAGAAGAAAGTATATTCGGACAGACGACTAAGAGCTTTTAAAATTTTAACAATTCTTTCTACGCCCAAAGTATCACTTCTGACATTTGTTCCCAATGAAAATAGCACAAGTCCATTTTTTGCATTATCTGCAGCTTCCTTCAAGTTTGTTGGCAATTCTTTTGGCGTTTTAATTTGAGCTCCACCCACCAGCTTCACATTGGCAGAAACAGGTTCTTTGTAATCAGTAATCGGATTTGAATTTATTAAAACCAATTTGGCAGACAGTTCTAATTCGCTCAAACCAGGCGCATTCGGATGAACTTTGTGAACCATTTTATCAAGTGGCGGAAGCATATAATATTTTGAAATGAGATATTCTGAAACGTGAACAACCGTAGAAATCAATCTTTGTTTGAAGTTCATTTTTGCTGGGAATAAAAGATCATGACCAGGAATGAAAGCCGGATGAAGCGTTGTACCCGATACGGCAATTGATCTGCCAATTCCATTGAATGGCGAAACAGCCATCATCGTTGGCATTCCAAACTTATGGAGGAATCCCAAAACGCAAGGGCCCATTGTGTAGTCATAAATAACCAAATCAACCTAATAATGGAAACAAATTCAGACTTCGAAACTAACATTTTCAATAAAATTCACTTTGAAATTATCTGGATAGTTAAGCAGCTGCTGATATCCTTCAGATTTCAGTGATCCAACACAAGCTTTTTCACTCAGGTCGGAATAGAGCTTCAACAATTCTAGCGACGACATTTTTCCATACTTAAAGAAATCAATTTCCTCCGTTCCATTATACAGCTCCGGATACATAAGCTCCATATGTAAATAAGTCATATTTGGTCGAGATTTTTCAACGTCACCGCTCAAGGCTGTGATGTTGTGACCACGCTCATGAAGCGAATTTAAAATTGACTTACACCATATAAAATGGCTTGGCGATGGCACATTTGACAGATACAAAATATTTCCAGCATGAGAAATGCTTAATGCCGACAAAAATGTTGAAAATATTAATAAAAATCTCATACTTGACGCTAACAACGTTCACTTGCTGACGGATGAAAATCAACTGAACGTCTTTTGGCTCTCTGAGAACTTTAGTTATTATTTCATTCCATTGATTAGATTTGAACATCGCGAACCATGACCATTCTCAAGAAATCGCAATTGTGTAATATTTTGAAAACTTATCTGTGAATTGTGAAATTATGATCAGTGTAATACATGTACATATATATTGAAATAATGAGTGCTTATCTCGCGCAAAACAGGATAGGAATAAAATTTGTATTTGATAGCATGAGAAGATTACTTAAATTTAAGAAAACCAGACACAATTGCTTTATATACATATGTAGGTGACTTACCTACATTTGATACAATGAAGCATTTTATAATGAATTCAATCGAAAACTAAACTTTTTAAATTAATAAAGCAAAACATTTTTTTTAATGTCAAAAAATATTGTTCCTAAAAAAATCAACAAAATTTTTGATGTTTCGGATACAAGCATATAAAATTAGAGTTTAAAAAGAATGTTTGTTAAAAATAGTCAGTCAGTCTGCTAAAATCAACCATGGCAGCAATGTTAAGTTTCCATCATCTCTTGATGATTACGGTATTTTTTGATCTAGGTGAGATATTTATTCTTAAAATATCTACACATAATGAAGCCTCAAAAATAATTTTAAAATTTAGCATTTGAAGCCTTTGGTGATTGCATAGTTTATGCACCAATATGTGAAATGTCCACTGACTGGCAGGTGATGCCAACAAGAAAAGTTAAGTACAATGACAACTTGCGATGTCGACGTGGAAGGAAGCTTCATGTGTTTCAGTTTAATGGTGAAATGTATGCATGTTGTAAACGTAAGTTTATAAATTATAATTAATAACAATTCAATTATTTTGTTTCATCGTTACCGAAAAACATGTTTTTTAAGCTTGTGATTGTAAACGTCCAACTGGTTCAACAATGCAGCCAACAACTGCGATGACTGTACCTTCAA
Organism: Propsilocerus akamusi; assembly: GCA_018397935.1. Taxonomy (NCBI): domain Eukaryota; kingdom Metazoa; phylum Arthropoda; class Insecta; order Diptera; family Chironomidae; genus Propsilocerus; species Propsilocerus akamusi. The sequence continues at coordinate 18,728,915 of CM031468.1, read as the reverse complement.
CAAGATCAACGTAATATACTCATTAAAGTTAATTTAATTATTTTAATATAAATATTTTCTCTTATTTTTAGGATTCCGCCTACAGCGTGAGTATCTTGTCACTTTGATGAACATTTGTTACTTGGCAACAGCTTGAAATAACTGAAACATTTTCTAAAATATCATAAACTTCTATCATATTCATAAACTTATGTTTTATTTATATTTTCAGAAGCACTGCAACGCTGTAAGTTTGATATATCATAGTTAAGAAACTACGTCTTCATTTAAAAATTAATAATACTTTATAAACTTTCAGACCGTCCACAGCGTGAGTTTTCCTTAAAATATAATTATCTTGTAACTTTATCAGTTTCATAAAACTAGCTTCACTTTTGCCCCAACAACATCGCAAGCAACGCTGTGAGTGTAACTAGATTTGATAACTTAACCTATAGCTTATTTTAACTTATTTCAGGCCAACGCAAACAACGTGAGTATCAATAGAATTCTCACATTAAACATTTTTATTTTCCATCTTTAATTTTCGTTACATTATGGACAGACCTACCACGACGATCACAACTACCACCATACAAACGACGACAATTGGGCCAGTCGTGACAAATTGTGCAGCTACTGCCAAGATAATTTCAGCAACGGGAGGTTACATTAAATCTTTATGCATTATGTCTGTTGCCTTAAATAACGATCAAGCTTCGCAAAATTGCATTGCTAGTAGGATGCAGCTTTTTAACATCAATAGTGATGAAGTTCAGAAATCATTTAACCATGAAATGGTGACAATATTTGGTTTGGGAACATTTTCAACATTGTGGGTTAATGGTAAATTGGGTAACGATGGCAATTGGTATACTTTCACGCCAAATAGTGCACCACTCTACAGCAACATTGCATGGGAGGAAGGTTCACCAGCGATGGTTGGTGGATGTCTCATGACCACTAATCTTCTCGGACCATTTTCCATAGCTGATGTAGATTGTGCTGAAAAAATGTGGTCCGTTTGTGATTATGTTGCGCCATAATTATATGATGCGGTCGATTATATATTAAAATAAAGAAATGTCAAACTTTCATGAAAGTTCTCGTTTTTTTTATTTCTCGAAATCATATCAGATAAACAAGTTACGTAAGATCTAATTAAAAAGTTTTCCTTTTATCAGTAAAACGCTCATAAACACCGCAGCTGCAATTTTAATTAAAGCTTTCAGCAAAGTCATATTTATTTTCATTAGTCAATGATTTATCCATCAGGTGTTAATTGTTTGAAAGTAAATTAATCGCACGTAAGGATCATATCCAGTGGGTAATCAAACGGATCAAGTGGTAATTGCTTGACATCAACAATCTGCTCTTGAAATCCTAAACCGACGAGGAATGTTTTGTTTATTTTCATCTTATCTGGATACTTGTTGAAATATCTGTGCAAATATTTGTCGTAATATCCCATTCCATGACCAAGACGGCCGCCATCTAAGGTGAATGCTAAGCCCGGCAAGAGAATTAAATCTAATGAACCTGAGAGAAACTTTCTGAGAAAAGTCACGAAAATAATAAAAACAATAATTGTCACCTGTCAGCATAGGATTTTCCCGATAAGTATCATCAATATTTGGCTGTTTTATGTTCCATCTGGTTATTGGCAAATTTTCGTAATCGTTCATGTCATAAAGTCTCAACATTTCCATTTCCTTGCGAACATACGTTGGCACAAAAACCTTTAAAATCAATATTTCATTAATTGATTACAGTATTTTTAATCAGCGAGAGCAAATATTTTTGATTTATTATAAAATTAAATTGAATGCAAACATGCTGCAGTGTAAGTAAGCTTTATTAAATTACTTCCTTATTTTGAGCAAACATTTTTTTTAGAATGCTTCTCGTGTTGACTTCATTTTCCATACTAAGATAGATGGAAATTCTTTTCGCTTTCACATATTCAGAAAGCTTGAAGACCTGTAAAAAAGTAAACTCATGTTCTCATGATGAATTTGATGTGCAGGTGAGGCATAACGAACCTTTTCAGCAATAATTTGTGATTGACGACGCTTGTTGCTCGATGTTATTTGCTGAATGCGCCCCTTTATTTGTTTCCTTAGCGCAGATTTTGCTTGATTTTGCATTTCACTTGTTTGTTCGTCGACGATTTAACGCCTAACTAAATTTCAATATGATAATGTTTAGCTTGGGAACATATTTTTTTTGACCTTTTTAAGTGCGACAATTGATAATTGTAAATTAAATCAAGAGATGACGTTTTCGATTTGTAGTGCATACAAACACGAGCACGTCTCACATTGTTTGTTTCTAAATGTTCTGTTTATGATTTCGTAAATTATTTGTTTGCCAATTAACAACTTTTATTGTGTAAGTTTACTGTTGTACGTAACAGGTTTTAAGTTGTGTAACTTGTTTTAAGTTGTACGAAATATTTATCAATCAATAGATTCTAACATGCTTTAAGAACAGACCGTTCTAAGGTGTTTTGTTACTAACACCAATATATAAAGATTCAAACACATTCATAAGACCGTGTAAAAACACGTACGCTTTTATTAATGTGTTACATGTTTAGCACTTTGCGCGTTTAGCATTTGCTTCCAATTTTTTTTTGTGTTTCGTTCCAAAAAGGATTTTGTTTTTTTGTTTTTATTCTAAATTTCTCTCAATTTTCCTTCAGTAAAGGATTCTCCTGAGTCGCCGTGAAGTGAATTTCGTGAAAGAATTTATCTCAGTTTGGCCGTGGACTTCAAACATATCGGACGCAAAAATAAGTTATTGGAGGCTTAAACAACATGAATTTTTTTTTTTTAGTGACAAAATCGATAAAATGAAGTCTAAAGTGAGTCTAAGAGGTGTAAAGTTAAATTGATTTAAAATAAATTATTGTGGCGAAGTGTTTGATTGTCGTATATTGAAAGTGATTACGTCGGAAATTCGGAAAATCATGGAAAAATCTAGAATCAATTTTATAAATGCGAGCAGAATCATACCAAAATAAAATAAAATGGTAATTAAAATTTTAAATTTATTGCCATAAAGATTTAAAACACAAAAATCTATCAACAAATCAATAAACTTTTAAAGTGTGCAATCGTGTCTGGCAAAATGTTTATAAAAATACTGAATTACTCACTCAATCGGCATGTTTATATTTTAAAAACCCTTCAACTTTACAAAAGTTATTGCAACAACAAAAATAAAAACTTGTTGAAATCCGGCAAAAGCAAAAAAAAAAAACTTTGTTTACACAAAATACGACAAAATAATAGCAGAGAATAAATAATTAGCACTCGTCAAATTTAGCAGAAAATAAAAAGCTAAGTACCTAAATACTTAGTTTCAATTTCAAGTTTTTTGATAAAAAATATGACGGTTTTTTTTTTTTTTTTTTCAATTTTAATGGTAATAAGTAAATTAATTCAATTATTTTTATAATTGAAAAATTACGAGAAGGGAAAACTCAATGAAAATAATATCGCAATTTAATGGAATTCGATCATAAAAAACAACACTCGATTAGCATATAAATATTGTGTTTATCTCTAATGTCCTGTGGACAAAATCCACCACCTTACCATCAGCAAAACATCACATTAAGATACGTAAGAAATGGCAAAAATATTTATGAGAAGTTTCGAAATCGTCTAAATAAAATAGTGATACCTTGCTGCTACTGTACCTGTATGTGGACGACAGCAGTGTTGGATGTTGTTCGCTGCTGTTTTTAATACTTATCACTATAATGACACAATTTTGTGTTTTCTGTTATTGATTTTTCAAAGTCGTGTTTTGAATTTGGAGTGCGAGAAATTTGAAAATGCATTTTATATTTTGCATGTGGATTGACGACTAAGTAAAGAATATGCATTTAAAGTGATTTCATGCATCGACACGGCATATTAAATTGCCGCCTGTGAAATGTGAATTTTCAAACTCGACCGGTGTTGATGAATGAATGTTTTGCATGCCATTTTTGAAGCAAGCGGAAGCTACAGATTTTCAAATGTAAAAAAAAGATTATCTTCCGCTAGTGCATAGCTTTGTGATAAACAGAATGAAGGAAAATAAATTGCTCAGAAAACAAGAGTGAATATGAACTTTGAGCTTCTTCTGCAGTGCTTTTTTTTACCTTCCGGACATTAATGCGAGTGAAGCTTTCCCGAGAGAAAGCGATGCCAAAAAATAAATTTGTGTCACTCACTTAACGCTACAAAAAAATGAAAAGTTGTCCTTGTGATCCGTTCGTTGGGGGATTTTAAGAAATGGCGATTTAAGCTCCTTATTCTCATGCTGTCCTGAATCTTTTCAAATCCTCTACGCACATATAAAATAAATCTTGGAAAAAATAAAATCGAGAGCAATGTAAACATGCTCATCAATTTGTGAAAACTCAAAATCTGTAGCACCTCCCCCTGCCCCCAAAAAATAAACAGTTTCACAATATTTAATAGAAAAAAAAAATCCTTATTTTTAAATATACAACTTTGCATCTTCAGTAACATTAAATAGAAAACTTTTGTCATCTTTGTCGTTCACAATGTTTCAATGCATTGCATAAGGAAATTGATTAAATTCTATTCATTTGATGAAATCATATGAGAATCAAATCAGACGGAAATAAATTATTTGTTGATGTTGACCGCAAATTAAGGATTTCTCCGGTATGTTATTTTTTACCTCTCATCCTTTATTTCTTCCATACACATGCGTTTTGGGTTTCTCCTTAGAGAATTTTATGAGCTTGATGTGATTTTAGAGCTTTGTTCGGTTTCAAGAAGCTCCACTTTACTCCACTCAGCATTCAGATCACAAGCTCATAAATGATTCATGATTATAATTCTCCCATCGGAACCTTTGCGAACATTTGAATTTATTTATTTTTTATTTTTATATTCTCATGGGAAAACATAAAAATCATCACAATTTGTGATTGCCTAAAATTCGCTAGTACTCAACGAAGCTCGTAAAATCTAATTAGAGAAATTATAATACATCCTCCTCTCAGCAGCTTCAGCATTCTTCAGCATCCGTCATCATCTCAACTCGATTAGTAATCATTTATCATTAAATTTAATCATAGGCAATTGTTATTGCCTTGTCGGGTGATTTACAATTTGAAGCTGGAAAATCAATAGAAATTCTAGATTTTCAACTAAAGCACTGTGAATTTCTCCCAAAGAAATTAATCTTTTGCTCGAATCGGTTTTTTTTTTTGATACGTTTTCAGTCAATGAAAGGGAAACATTTATTTGCGTGCTTTGCTTCGATTTCAATGACCAGAAAAAAAATTACACATAATGGAAAGGATCATTTATCATCTTTACTGTCTTTAGCAAGTCTACTCAAGTGGTTTCAAATATTCGGAATTTTTTATTATTCTAAATAACACGAAGGTTAGAAAAGTTTCTATTCTGTCACTCACTCTGTCACCAGACTTGTTAATTGCGATCACAAGACTGAATGTTTGAGCTTGCAAATTAAAGCTTGTGACTCACTCACAGCGAAGCAACGAACAGGCATGGAAATGTGTCAAAAATAGATACTAGATATTATTCCCCATTGAGTGGGAAGATTAATTCCTGGCACGTTGATATGAAATAAAATCGCTTCGTGCTCCATTGACTCGATCAACGACATTTATCGCATCTGGTGGTTGTTTTTATGGAACATTTCTTTTTTTTATCTCTCAACATAACGTAAATAATTCATATGAACGATTTAAAGCTGAAGAGACTTTTGTTACGTCCTTTATCACAGTGTTAATAAAAAACGTGTCAAATATGACTTTAAAATTCAAATTTATTGTATTCATTTTGACAATTGAAAAAAAAAAATCCAAGGAAATACCATAAATACGTTTACCCTTCGCCAAATACTGATAAGTTTTGTTGAAATGATATGGGTTCGAAATAAAAACTCTGAAACACAAAGTGAACAGCTTTCATTGCGGTCATATCACACATGAAGTAAACTTGTGCGAGTTTTTGCTATTAATCAAAAATGAAGTTCATTGAATTGTTGATGATTTTTTGCTCGGTAACTAGAGCAACTAGAGCGGAAGTACGAAAGCAGCCAAATATTGTTATTATAATGGCAGATGATCTAGGCTTCAATGATGTGAGCTTTCGTGGATCATTGGAAATTCCAACACCAAATATTGATGCACTCGCTTATAATGGTATAATTCTCAATAGGTAAGAAGGAAATTAAGACCAAGCTCAGCGAGATCGTTTACAAATGAATTCTCACAGATTCTACACGCCACCACTTTGCACTCCATCGCGAGCTAGTTTAATGACGGGAAAGTATCCTCTTAAAACGGGAATGCAACATTTTGTTATACCATCAGATGAACCTTGGGGTTTACCTCTAGAGGAAAAGATTATGCCAGAATATTTTAAGGAAGTTGGTTACACCACACGATTAATCGGAAAATGGCATTTGGGATTTTTCCAACAGCAATATGCTCCAACCAGACGAGGATTTGATAGCTTCTTTGGATATTTAGGTCCATATATAGATTACAACGACTACACACTAAATATGTTTGATAGAAACTACTCACGTGGATATGACATGCGAAGGAATATGAACATTGCAAAAGATTTTACGCCGAAATATGCAACAGACATTTTCACCGAAGAAGCTGTGCGAGTTATAAGCGAACATCAGGGTAAGACTCCACTTTATTTGCAACTCAATCATTTATCACCTCATGCTGGAAACGAAGACAATCCTATGCAAGCACCACCTGATGAAATTGCAAAGTTTTCATACATTCCCGACATTAAACGTAGGACACTGGCTGCAATGGTGTCAGTTCTCGACAAAGGTGTAGGAGATGTAGTGAAAGCTCTAAAAGCCAACAAAATGTTAGAAAATACAATAATTGTTTTCTACTCTGATAATGGTGGACCCACAGTTGGTTTGCACTCTACGAACGCCTCAAATTATCCATTGCGTGGTCAAAAACAATCAGGATGGGAAGGTGCAATTAGAACGAATGCAATTGTTTATGCGCCATTTCTGCGATCATCAGGAATTAGAAATCAATTAATTCATGTTTGTGATTTGCTACCAACCTTGGGATGGCTTGCGGGTGTTAAATTCAATTATCAATCAAAATTGGATGGAATTAATCAGTGGAATGTTATCAATCAGGCTTCATTGCCAACACTTCGTACTGAAATTGTTAATATTGATGATGTCTTAAAATTTAGTTCTTACATTTCGTGGCCCTACAAAATTGTCCAAGGAACTCTTGCCGATGGAGCTTACGATGGATGGCTATCTTCAAGGTCATCATCAAATATATCAAATAATTTTGATATGGTTTCATATGCCATTAATGTTATATCATCAGTGGCTTCACGCGCAATTTTGGGGATACAGAAATTAAATCGATTAAAACTTGATACTATTTTTAATATGCAATGGCTTGCAACTGTGACATGTTCTAAAAATACTGCAAAGAGTTTATGTAACTTAAAGAAAGCTCCATGTCTATTTAATATATTTGAAGATCCATGCGAGGAAAATAATTTGGCGAATGTTCATCCAGTTGTAATGAAAAGACTGCTATTAAATCTCGAAAAATGGAATCAAAGAGTCGTTCCTTCAAATCGAAAATCTCCTGATAACGCATGTGATCCAAGTAATTTTAATATGACTTGGAATTGGTGGCAACCGGACCAGTAATTTTAATATAACTCTATAGAAGATAAATGCAACATTAACAGATCATCAACAAGATAAAGGTTTCCCATTAGAATCATCAATCAAAAAAGCTTAGTTCTCTTTATTGCTTTACTCATGTTACTCGATAGTGCTCGATAAAATGATTTTCTAGTAACTTGTTACAATATGATCCCATCTGTTGAAACCTTTTTCGTTTGTTTCATAACATATTGTGTCGCTCAACAAATTATCTGCTGATTACCATGAAAAATAAATTTGCCTTTCCGAAAGGGATTTTTTCTGGGGAGTTCCCATAAAAATCAACACAATTTTTAGAGCTTTTTCCTTTCTCATATTCACAGTTCTTCGGTGCTCCCAGCTGAATGTTTTCATTTTTTTTTCTAACATCCGAATCATGTTTGGCATATAAAAAAAAGGTTTTTTGTCACTTAATTTTTTGTTTGACTCTTTGCTTGCTTCACTGAACAGTTTCAATGAGGGATTTCCCCGCTCGAGAAATTGTTGAAATTGATGACTGAAAGAAAAAGGTGTTAATTAAGTGACTGAAATTTTTTATTGAGTAGCTCTTTGCACCTCATTTTTACTCTTGTGCGTGCACGAATTGGGGCTGCAAGAACTTTTTTTGTTAGCATCGATAAAAAAAAGTTAAACTCCCGGGATCGATACACAGAAAAGGAATTAAATTTCACGCAATGAAACTTGAGACGTAGGGCGGCAATAACAATGCCATATTCGTTGAAGTGTTTGTGTATATCAGTCATTAGTACAACTGTTTATTTATGCTAAGCTCGCTTTCACATTCACTCTTTCACTCACTTAATATTGATGATTATTTATTTACATTTGTAATTTTATAGTTAATGTCTACCAATCACAGATAATTAATTTGAGTGTCGTTCGAGTCATCATTCTAGCTTCGATGCGATTTGCACAAATTTTTGGGTTCAATTCGCTGATAAAAAATTATAAGCTTTTCATTTTTCCTCCTTTCAAGCAGGAGACATCTGACCGATGGCAACAATAATTGTACAACAAAATGGCAGCTGCCTCAAGCTATCTCGAAATGAATGGACGATAGTGATGATAAATTGCAAAATGATGCTCGCAAAAAACGTGTTGGCAATATAAAATTTTAGTGTTTTTTTTTAGCTCGAAAGTGTTGAAAATAAAATTTAAAGAACATGTGACCGCTGAGGTGTGATAAAAAAAAATAAGTGTAGCTTTGAAACATTCGAATTGGATAAGAAAAGAAAAAAGTTTTTAGCATAAATAGTTCAAATCATATAAAATAATCCTTTCTAAATAAATTTATCTGCCTTTCTGGGCTTAAAGGAAACTTGTAAAAAAAAATATTTGTGTTGTCCCAGGAAAAAAAAGCAAAAAATAAATTGACGAGATTAAGTTGTCGGAGTAAAATTTCCTTCAACATTTGAAGCATTTGCAGCGCAATGCTTAAACAGAAACGAAACCCTAAGCCGGTAAGATCTTACTTTTCTCTTCTTTTTTAAGATGCTTTTCTAAGAAAACCAACGATGAACCATTTTTCATTTTTCTCTTGAGTAATAATTAAAAAAAAAAAATTAACAATAACGAATCAGCGAAAAGGAAAATTACTGAAGGGAAAATGGAAAATTTAACGAATTTGAAGCAAGAAAAAAAATATTATTGATCCCGTTAAAACCAATTTACCTTTATTAAAATCAGAAATAGCGTTTTATCTTTTCTGATTTCCGCTGATTTTAAATTTAATTATTCAGACATAATTTAACTTTAAAGAAAATGCTGCACAGCAATTTTTACTCAATTGGCTTTATTTGTGTTCCTAAAAAAGAATTTGATTTTGAGCGATTCTGCGGGATTCGTGAATTTTTATAAGAATTCCTTTACCGAATAATGCTGAATCGCTCTATAAATTTTTGTAGATTTCCATACAATTCAAGTTCCCTAACCTTTAAAAGTTGTTGCTTCATTTTGTTATTTGTAAAAGTTGCATAACCGATGTAAAATATTTATTACTTGTTGCGCAATTTTTTCAAAATAAAATCCTTCAAATTTAAATTTTTTTATCTCTCAGCGTTAAAGCTTTAACGTAAAATAAACTAATTGGCTGAATCTGTTACTGACCTTCATCTTGAGGCTAAATAATAAATTTAATCAAAGGAAAAACATTATTAATTAACTCAAGACTTTTCTTTTGAGATCCTGAATCTTCTTTCATTAATCTTTATTTATTATTCTGTTTTTTTCTTCTTTTTTTATGTTTTCTCTACTCGTCAACTTCGGTGCAAAATTGAATTTCCTGCAATCATATTTTCCAAATCACACAAATCCTTCCTTTTTCTGATTAAAACTGAATTTTTTCCAATAATAATCTTCTCTATCTATCTTTCTCTATCACTCTCATTCTCTTTCTTCCAATAATAATAAACTTTATTGCACCAACCGGTTGATTCAATTGAAAACAAAAAAAAAATTGAATTTAATAAATAAATTCTTTAAACATCATCATGGCATCGAACGACGACGTGGATAAATCATCGACAATTCAATAATGGTTAATGTGCACACAAAAATAAAATGCAATCATAAATAAAATAGATTCGTTTGGGATTGAAAAAAATCTGTTGGAATCTATTAAACATTACAGTGCCGCGGGTAAGAAAAATTAACAACAGAAAAAAAAAAGTTATTTTATGTTTTATATTAATTTTAATTCCCTGCAAACAATACATGATTGTAAATATATTTCCAATAAATAACCTCCATAGTTTCATTAACCGGTTTATTCATCGTAATTGGTTTGTGTTAGCAAATATTTTCTTTTTGGGGTTTTAAATCAGTTTTAATTTAATTTTTTGAATTATGTAAATATTTGATTGGTTTTGGTTTTGAATTTATTATCCTCCCTCCTCCCCTCATAATTAATATGATTTTGATTGGTAAATGTTTTCTATATCGTCGACATGTTTCCCATTAAAAACAAATTTTAACCACAATAGAAATCCCGCCTAGGATCAACTGTCGTAATCAATGCAATTATGACATCCTTCAAATAATTATGGATAATTTAAATTTATGTCATGTTTACAAATTTATGTTTTTCGAGTATCATTATTATTTCAATGTCTCACAAGCTCATCCTCTTGTGATTTATGCTTCTGGTTTTCTGCAAAGATTGTTTGTATGTCGTGTCAAAAGCAAAGAAGAATTTCTTGGTTATTTATTTGCCCCGAAAAATCTTCATGGCTTTATTTGTTTTATTACACAAAGTTTGCGGGAACGTTTTGTATAATGGTAAATATAAGAAATTATTATTGACTTTCTTCTCATCGAGACAAAAATAAATGCCTCGAGTTTGTAAATATCAAAATCACATCAATTGGTAACGAAAAAAAATAAAAAACGCAAAAATACAAATAATTACAAGAAAAATTATAACGAATTTTGTAAGCTTTAAGTAGATTTGTTTGTAGAATAGCTCAGATATCATGTTTTGAACTTTCTTATCGAAATTCATAAAACTTCATTGCCGGAAAGTTCATGATGTACAACCTCGAATCATAAGTTTATGTATAAACAAATTATCTTTATTAAGCTGTCTGAAAACGGTTTCTCATTCTGACTCATTCATTTGTTAGTAATTTTAATTAAGATTCTCATAAAGGCAGAAAAAAAATGTTTGAACAAGAAAATGGCGAAAAAAAGAAATAGTGTGGTATATCAGATAGGAATCGTCGGGTGCTTATGGACCTGAGATATATAAATCTGGTAAAAAACTGCTAGACCTTCTGAAGCCCAAACATTTCCAATTTATCTCCATTCACTGGAACAACGATAAAATCCTTCAGTTCAGAATTTTCACTAAATCGAACAACGTACAAGAGATCTGAGATCTCATGTGGGACATGAATCGATATTAAATATTTAGGGCCTATATATAATGTTATAAGAAAAATGTTCATAGGGCGCAAAATGGATATTAATGCGCTTATGATTTCTGTTCATTGTTGTGTGAAGTGTAAATCGGGTTTATACCAAAGAAGATGCTTTCTCTCTCCCTCTAAGTCTAAGAAGAGCAACATTTTTTTTTCCTTAATTCACGAATGCTCGCTCATCTACTTTGCATGGCTCAAGAAGCTTTGAAAACTATTCAAAAGGCATTTCAATGTGAAACAAAGAAGCTTTGAAGATTCTTAAAGTTTTCTTCCTTCGCCCCTCTTTGTACTCAACCAATTTGAATAATTTCACGCTCTTTGGCATTTTGCATATAATTTTTACATTGAAAAGAATTTTTGAGAGTTAATACTGTACTGGTGAAGTTACAAACGCACAACATTCATCAATCAACATCACTTTACTGTTTTGAAATGAGAAAATGGAAATGGCATTTGGTGCTTAATATTATAATTTTAATAATGTGAGTGATTTTAATAATCCGCACATGTGTTGACAGAAAGCACAATGAGCTCCATTAATTTTGTTTCGTTAGGGTTGATGGGAAGTTCATTTGCCACGTCATTCATATCACACGAATAATAATTTTTTTTTTGGAAACACATCGAGAAACAAAAAAGAAACAAGCGCCACCAGAAGCGTGAAAATATTTATATGTTTTCTTGTTATCATGCTGTAGGAGATCGCCTACAAAAAGATAATAGTGACGGTGGTGGAAGCTTGTCAATATTGGTAGAAGGTCTTTGCTGGTTAACGATAAACGAGAGAAATACTCTGGAAGCGGCCTTTAGCATTTAGCGACGAGATGGTGGACTTTGACATGTTAATTAAAAATAACAATATATGACTAAGTCAATCTCCAACAAAATAACATCCGTCAGTCATGGGGTTGCCACTTTGTCATTGTATGTGAGATGGTTGAAAACCCTGCAAAATAAATGTAAACATCACAATTCGGGCTTCAAGATAAAAAAAAAGAATACATTAACAATTTTCTAAAACATTTTCTCCCACAACAAACCAATTCACATTCAATGTACTTCGACGCTTATTTGTGTTTTGCTCATTGTGACTGTCTCTAGTCGCAAGTTGCTGCTTTCAGTCTTTTTCGCGTTGTGTTGAAATAATTTTGTTTGTTACTTTATTTAAGTATGTGAATTCTGATCGGATTCATTGAATTTCAGTTTAATTAAAATTGATTTTACATTAAAATCTATCTACCGAAACATGGAAGCAATTCCACAATGATAATTGTCGATGACGTCGAGCCCAATGGCGATTTAATGGCAAAGAAGCATCACAATGTAGCCTCAAAATTTCACGATATTCTTCGGGCGTTCCAGCATCGCGAATCAATTAGTCTCATTTGCGTAGACGAGGTAATGGTCAATAAATTAAGAATTTCTGAAAAAAAAAGGAAGAAAATTCTGTACAAAATTTAAAAGTTTCGTGTTGTTTGTGTTTAAAAATCGTCATCATTTAACAGCAAAGTGAACAGACAGAGCAGAGCGTTAATTTTGATGATAAATACAGTATTTTTGTTATTTATCGAAGATGCGAAGCGATATTCTATAATTGGCAACGAAATATAAAAATAACGTTTGCAAATTGAATTCCATTAGTTTGATAACATTTGCACAAACCACATCTTTGTCTATTTTTATCCTTTTTAACTGAGATATTCTAAGTTCCTCTGTGTAGGCTTCAAAATGAAGCATAGAAGTGGTGCACTCGATAAAATTCTTGCCGTCTACTTTAAATTCCTTCAGTTGGATCCAAAAGCTTTGGTAGAAACAAAAAAGAGCATTTGCATGATCTCTGACTGTCTTTATAATTTTATGGCGTTTCTATGACGCCATTACAGCTGTTGTAGTGATGAATTTTGATTTGTAGCGTGTTTCTTTGTGCATATGGTGATGGACGAGAAAAAAAAGCAAATAACCTTCATTTTCATGCATGATTGTTACTGTTTTTTGTTTCAAATAGAAAAAGTTTATTTAATACCAGAAAAAAAGCTTCCAACAGTGAAACAAAAAAGAATTGCGAAAAATCAATAAAATGTCTGACATTGGTTCTCTTTTAGCACACGCCAAGGAGCTGGATCGAAGCCAATTTTCACAAGCGCGAATGTGTCAAGTTCGTTCCGAGTCCCAAAGATGATGAAAAGTAAGTACATGAAATGTCATGTTTGTCTTTGGGGACAATTTTGCATGAAAATCTTCGAAGAAAGTTAAAAAAAAGCTAAACACGCGACACTGAAAAGTTTCACCGATGGCGGAAAACCACAGAAATGTTTCCTCAAAAAGACAAATAACAAGATAAAAGTCGTATCATCATCGTCCTTTAAATGTTTTCTTGTTAGACTTTGTTTCATGGAGCTTGATGTCGCTTCGTTAATTCCAATTATTCTATGGTTCGCATAACAGTCTTCAGTCTTCATACAGTCGACAATCACCTGCATAAAATTCACACCGTACAATGTTAATTTACTATTTTTATTTTTTCTGTTTCGACCATTACAACCAATTAGGCACAAATTTTGCTGCAGACACATTGCGTGTTGCCAGCAAATCAAAAATTTAAATCATTTTCGTTGTCGCGTTACAAATAACGCGAAAACCTTCATATACCATTATTATGCTAACAGGTGCAATTAGACAATCAATTTAAATATGTGAAGAGATGGAACGCATAAAAAAATGTTTACAAAATGTTCGCTCAAACAAAGAAATATTTGAATTTGACCTTTTAATAGATTATATGCGTGGGCATTTTTGTTCATTAGTAAATAATTGATTAATTTTACATGAAATGGTGAATTAATTTTATCTGGCATCTAATTTTAATGCTCATTTGATGAACCTTCTATTGGTATCAGTTTGTAATCCTATTATAGATGGTAAGCAATCCTAAAAGCTTAATCAAAAACATCCATTAGAAAAAGCTTTGAATGGAAGGCGAATTGTTGAAACTTCAATCAATGAAATGATGCAATGAATACAAACCATATAAAGAGTTTCTTATTTGCCAGTGAATAGATGAGAAAAGTTTTAACAAAACTTTTTTTTCCATGCATGTGAGGAGTAAATTTCATACACGACCATGCTCAATTTATGTTTTCATTTCTAATGCGGAAAGATCAGCAAAAATCGTCCAAATATCTATGAATGCACATCATTTTGAGGTTATTTATTCATAAGTATCATGGGCCTTTGTGCTTTTATCGATTTAGAAGAACTGCAAAAAAATGTATTTCAATATTTATCTCGAAACATGGAAAAGGGCCTAAAAAGCTTTGACAACTGATGGAAAAGAGCAAATATTAAATGAATGGCATCTAATTATTGTTGGATTTCATATTCTTCCAACGATGCTTGGTAAATATCTATCTAGTTGCTGATATAGTCAGCGAAAGCAAGGAGAAGAAGAATGCAAACAATTTCCAGGCAAACATTTCATAATTCGTAACAATTTCCATTCTGTTTTCATTTCGTCCATTGATAAACACAGAGCTAAAATAAAGTGATAATGTTACAGCGCCATGATGCCCACGCGTCAAATGCTCCATTAAATTCATCTTAAATAAACATTTCAATTTACCTTCGTTCATTTATACATTCCTTCTCCTAACAAATTGATTCATGATCTTTATGGCATTATCAGTAGAAACTATCAGTCAGTTATCAAGAAATGGAACGGTGAAGTTCCTTTAAGGCTTCTTAAACGTCCCATGAAAAAAATATCAAGCGACAGAAGTTCAAAGTTGTTTGAGCATAAAATGACGTTACGACGTTTATTACTTGGCGACGTTAATTTGACACAGATATAAAGAAATAAATCTCATGAGATCCTTGTTCAGAAAGCTTTTTTGACTTTTCAACTTTTTGAAGTTTGTACAAAAATTATCGTTTGTAACTTTCTTTAAGATGCTGCTGCGGACAAGACCGCACAACTCATCCCATTGTCCCAGGCATTGAGATTGGAATTGCAGGAGACAGTTGGTTGCCAAACAAACACACTCGCTCTCATCCGACGGACGCTTATGGAACGATAGAATTTCAAGGGAGCGCTCATCCGACTAAAGCTCAAGTGAGAGATTTGAAATCTTTTCAATTCATTAAATTCATTAATATTTCTTTCATTGTTGTTTACTTACAGTATGTCCGATTGTCATATGATACACGACCCGAATTGATCGTTCAACTTTTCACGAAAGAATGGAATCTCGAATTGCCAAAATTACTGTTGACGGTTCAGGGTGGAAAGGCGAATTTTGAGCTACAACCGAAATTGAAGAAGGTAAAAGAAAATCTTTTTTTCTTTTTGCGGATATTAAAGCTAAATGTTTGTCTTATGCAATAAAAAAAACGAGGAACACATTCAACAGCTTTCTGTGAAAGCAATTATGAATATATGAAAAACCATCTCAGAGACCTTTTTTCCAATTTCACTTTCTTTTTTTTTCTCTTTTGTTATTTATCTTTTTCCTCGCTGTTGGAGGTTTATTTTTTTTGTTCATGAGTGAATGAGCGCGTTTTCATGGTTTATTTATACAAAATTCCAGTCTGATGGACATGAGGCGGAAGAATACAAAGAATTGAAGTACTCGGAAGATGGAAAAAAAGCTTCAAGTAAAACAAATTTGAAAAGTTTTTCAATTTTCCTCAACGCTATGATTGAACCGCCTCCTTTCGGTAAGACGTTGTTACACGGATGCTACCCAATAAATCAAAAAATCGTCCATCACCGTTATTGTCATCATCATCATCATTTGTTAACGAACATTATTTCGTTGTGACACTGAAAGAGTGCTCAATTACATGTGAAAGCTTCTTTCGTATCGCGAAGAGTTCTGTTTCTTTTTATAAATGAACTTAATGCAAGCAGTGGGAATTTTCCAGTTCCATGCCATCAGACAATTTTAATGCTTCTATTTTAATGGAACAATTTCTTTTTCCTTCATTGAAACAGATTCTGCGACGTGGATTGATAAAAGCCGCCCGCACAACAGGCGCATGGATTTTCACGGGTGGTACAAATACCGGTGTCACGAAGCAAGTTGGTGATGCTTTGCTACTGGAAGGTCAACAGCGATCAGGACGATTAGTAAGCATCGGTATTGCACCATGGGGCATTGTTGAACGTAATCATGAACTGCTGGGACATAATCGCGATATTCCATGTCACAGCATCAGCTCGCCAAGGTAAAGCTTTTAATTCTACTGAGGAGTCTTTTAAATAAACTTAAATAATCCTTGAATTGTCCTTTTGTCAGGAGTAAATTAGCTGTTCTCAACAATCGCCATGCTTACTTTCTGCTGGTCGACAATGGAACGATTGGCAAATATGGCGCTGAGATAATCCTACGAAGAAAATTGGAAAAATACATTTCGAATCAGAAACTTCAGCCATGTGAGTGTTGTGCAAATTGAATTAGCACAATCAGAGATTTGCGGTTTGAAAAGTGTCCTTTTTTTCTTATGTCGCATTCTCCAACTCGCATCTTTTCCACAATAACAATGCAAGTCTTCGGGTTCTTAAGAAAACGGTTAATGAAAAGCAATTTTATCAGTAAATTGAATCAAAAACACTCGTCCGGTGTTGGCTATGTGGCAGATGTTTGGACAAGAGCTAAAAGCTTTGTCAAGCTTTTCACACTACACTAGAATTTTATTTAGTTTTTGTTATTTCTTATGACCATTAAAGCGTGAAGAAATTTTCAACAAAACCGTGTTAAATGCACTTAAAGAAATCTTTAATGTCAACTACATGCAGTTGATTCGCTTTTATGCTTTTTTTAATGCTATCAAAGAACTTTACGACGCAGAAGTGCATTTGACTTTTTTTTCTTCTTCTTCATTGCCGACCGATGTTGCGCGTCGAATGTTGGCATCGACTGCTCATGTTTTTGACGAAGGCATTTAACGGGAGCTCATAAAAAAAATACACAAACGCGAAACTCGTTCATTGTTGCTGTTGTTGTGAAATTTATTTTTATTCATTTGTTTGTTTGTCACCGATTTGTTTTACACAGTTCATGTCGCGATGGTGTCACGAGGTTCATCAAAAAAAAAAAATAAATAAATAAATTATTGAAATGTTTTGCAGTTATTGTGATTTTCTGACAATTGTTCTTATTAAATTTCATATGAAAATGATTTTTCAACAAACGATTTTGCAACAAATGCCCAAACCGCTTCTACAGGTCGCGTGTGCCATTAGCAAACGTCCATTTCGAGGATTTCAATTAAATGCTGCTTTTGATACTTTATGAAAATACTTCGTTACACATGTTCCACTCAAATGGTACATAACCTGATAACTGACGATGTGGAAAATATTTTCTTCGAGCATTCTGCAAGCGAATGGAGCGAAATAAAGCAATTTTTTTGCTTGAAGCTCGCTGCGAGAGCTTCCAGACAGAATTATTCGTTGACAATCGAATACCGCAAATTTCATTTTAATGTCATATATGTAAAGAGGTTATTTTTTGTTTGTCTTGTGGTGATAAATATATGTTGTAGGTTATCGTTGTGTCAATCATTTGCTACAAAATTTCATACTGTTAATTAAATTTTTCGCCCCTTTCTTCAAAAAAAAAAAATGGTTGCATTCGAAATGAACGAAAACAAAAAAAAAAAAAACACACAAAAAAATCCTCAGCTATTCAACCAGTAATGCAACGGTTCTCCAATTTCACAGTTATCCAATCCAGTACTCCCGTCGTATGTCTGGTAATTGAAGGTGGCATGAATACAATACGAGCTGTTTTAGAGTACGTAACTGACACACCACCGGTGCCTGTTGTTGTTGGTAAGTGATCCTCGATTTCACAATCAGCTCGCTCTAATTTATAATAATGATTGAATAATGTTCTCATCCGTCTACAACTCTAATAACAGTTGATGGTTCAGGACGTGCCGCAGATATTATAGCGTTTGTTCACAAGTATGCTAGTGAGAATGAAGAACAAAATGTTCTAGAATCGATGAAAGATTATGTGATAAGTACAATTATAAAGACATTCGAGGTGGGATTGGATCAAGCTGAACGACTCTATACCGAATTGCTTCAGTGCACAAAGTATAAAAATCTCATCACCGTATTTCGTATACAAGACCGAGCTGAAGGAAAAGTCCAGGAACTGGACCAGACAATAATTACGGCGCTATTTAAGTCGCAACATCTCAGTCCACCAGAGCAATTGAGTTTAGCGCTAACATGGAATCGCGTTGATATCGCTCGCACTGAGATTTTTGTTTATGGTCAAGAATGGCCACATGGTGCCCTTGATGAAGCAATGATGCAAGCACTGGAGCATGATAGAATTGATTTCGTTAAGCTACTACTCGAAAATGGCGTTTCAATGCGAAAGTTCCTGACCATTCCACGGCTTGAGGAGCTTTATAATACAAGACATGGACCAGCCAATACACTAGGGTGAGTTGCTGATGGAAGCGACCTGAATAGAAAATAAGTTTTCCAATTATGAAAATTATCATTTGCAGTTATATTTTGCGGGACGTGCGACCCCATATACCGAAGGGCTACATTTATACGCTCCACGACATCGGTTTGGTCATAAATAAGTTAATGGGTGGCGCTTATAGGTAATTCATTATTTTATGCGGTTGATCTATTAATTACGTTCCCGTTCTCGCTCTCTCACTCCTACCTAGATCTTATTATACTCGACGGAAATTTCGTCCGATTTATGCAAAAGTAATGAACAGTTATGTGAATACACATCGAAAGCAATCAACATTTCAACGCACAGCTGGTGCCAATTCGATGAGCTTGGTAACGGGACTCCTTCCATTTACATCTGAAATGGCGCTGTTTCCGTTTCCATTTAATGAACTTATGACTTGGGCTGTTTTAACTAAGCGCCAAAATATGGCGTTACTAATGTGGACGCATGGTGAGGAGGCGCTAGCAAAATCATTAGTGGCATGCAAATTATATAAAGCAATGGCACATGAAGCAGCTGACGATGATTTAGATACGGAAATTTATGATGAACTTCGAAATTATGCCAAAGAGTTCGAGAGCAAAGGTCTTAAATTGCTTGACTTTTGCTATCGACAAGATGCCGAAAAGACGCAAAAACTTTTGACATGCGAGTTAACATCATGGTCGAATCAAAGCTGCTTGTCCTTGGCCGTTGCTGCAAATCATCGCTCAATTTTGGCACATCCATGCAGTCAAGTGATATTGGCTGATCTGTGGATGGGTGGATTGCGAACGAGAAAGAACACAAACATGAATGTGAGTTTTGTCTATGTCGCGCTTTAATATAATTTTAATATAGGCAAGAATGTATCAAATAACCAATTTGCTTTTTTATGCTCCACTTGGAATCATATTAAAACCGTATCTAGGTCGTTGCTGGTCTGGTGCTTCCGTTTTATATTAAAAAATTGGATTTCAAGACGCGCGAAGAACTTCAATCGATGCCGCAGACGGAAGAGGAACATCTGGAAAATCAATATTTGGATTATGATGATAAAGATAGCAAATCTATTGCCGATGCCGAGGTAAGAATTTTTATTTTAATTTATTCCTAACAGAAAATTTTCGTCCGCCATTTTTCTTATGAAACCATAACCTCAAAAACAAAAAAAAAATCCACGTTTTCTTTCTCCAAAAAAAAAAATGCATCAAAAAAAAACTTTCTATTAATTTCCATCCTGGTCCGCAACAACTCTTTTCCCAGAGCTCAATACAAAGGCGTTCGTTTAAAAATATTGTGGGCAAAAAAACGCCGGTTCAGGTATTAAAAAAAAAATAATTAAATAAAAACACACAAATTGTTGGTCGCTGTTTTTGAATGTTTCTTTTTTAACATAAAACAGAAAAAAGAAGAAATAATTTGAGTATAACTTTAAATGTTCTTTCGCTCAGTTCATAATCTAAATGTTGTATGAAATTTTATTTCATTTGTCAACTTTTTTCTTATATCCTTCAACCTTCGTTTTGACATCGAAGGAAGAAGAAGAAAAAAGAAGCTAAATGCGCTTCTGATGCAATAATTTTAAATGTCATTCTGCAATCTTCTCGATTTTTTTTTCCTTAAGAAAATCTTCAAGACATTTGTTTTCCAATAGAAAAATCCTTAAGATTTTAAGTCTCTTCCTTATCTAAGCTCTGATCTCTGTTGCTATATTAACTTCTTAAAATTGGATCATATTTGATGTCTCTGCTTGTTAATCATTTTATTATAATTTTAATTATTTTATATCGTGACTTTTGACTTTTCTTCGACTACACCTTGCAACTGCCACGCGCGATTTTTATTTTTTTTAATCATTGTCCCGGAAAATGCTTTTTTTTATGAAATTTCATTTTGCGAAAGTTTTTGTTTTATGGCTTTAACTGTTATGCAGCTTCTTGTGGCTTGGTGCTCTATCATCTTGCTATAGACTATAAACTTTCTTTCTGTGACTCAGCTATTTGTTCTCATGATCCTTTTTATACTTTGTCATTGTCAACCTTCTTGTATCTATCACTGCAAAGTCTCTAGAAAATTGAAATTTCTTAAGAACTTTTTTTTTCGTGAAGGTTTTCTTGATTTAATTTTCCAACGCCAAACAGTTTTGCAAGCCGGAACGTCTTCGATTGACGGTTCTGATTTATTGTTTTGACAAGATGTTGCCAAAAAAATGAAAAATATTTCTATCATTTTATAAATTCCGCTGTAACATTATTTTCTTTTCGTGCCTCCCTCTGTGTCTGTTGTGATGTTTTGATGCGTAAGAAAGTTTTTTTTCCACCCTCTTGATCCCAAATTCATCCAAAATTCCTTCTAAGTGTTATTGTTTTATTATATTATGTTGTTTTTTGTGCTTTTACTTTCTAGGCTTTATTGTCCGATACGTATTCACTGAAGGACACACAAGTCCAGCAAAATGGAAAAGTAAGATCAATATCAAAAAAAAAATCTCTTTCTATCTCTCTATCTCTCTCTTATTCTTCTTTGATGATGAATTCAGTGAAATATTTTAAAATAAAAATGCTTTTAATCTTTCACTAGAGCGCTTAAGCCATTAAATTTCATGCGGCTCAATGTAAAAGTTGCGAGTGATGAAAGCCCTTTAATAGTTTTTGCACATTAATAAATTTATTTAGCAAAAGCTCACAAAATTTTCAATGACTCTGAAATGTTTAATTTTTTTTTATTTCGGTGATGAAAATCTTAAACAGCTCATTCATTTAAATTCAAATCACAATAAAAATAGGGTGTAAAATGTGTTCATGAATACGCACTGAACAAACATCCTGTGCAGTTAACAAAATAAAGAAAAAAAAAAAAACAAATTAATGAAAGGCAACTGAACTGGAAAAACGTTTCGTATTTTTAAGCTCTTATAAGAATAAAAATTTGCATAACATAATTATGAGCTTTTTCAAGGACTCCTCCATAATTGATCATTATGCAAATATTTTGTCATTTCACTGAAATTTAAAATCCAGTCAGAAGGTTATTTTGCAAATTGTGAATTTGTCTACAAGAGTCATTGAATATTCAGCGATGTAAATTTTTTTTATTCATTATTATTTAACGAAGAATAAAAGAAAAAGTTGGAATTTGCGTTGATTCTTCTTCTTTTTTGTGGTTTCTAATTGAAACAAATTAATTTTTCATGTATATTCCCCCTTGTGCAATCAATAGGTCGGCCTCGCCGGAACCACCGAAACAGCAAAAGTTAGTTGCTAAATTAAAAAAAAAAAAATTGATGTACAATAATAAAATAAATTGACACCCAACGCTTTTTCGACACTTTCATTAATTAATTGTTTTACTTTTGTGGCGTTTTCCTTTTGGCGAAAATTTATTTTAATTTTTTTCTTTCAAAAGTCTTAAAAACTCAAAATTTCGTAGAACATTAAGAAAGAAAATGCACTGAGTCAGAGCTTTAGACATGACATTCACACATATTAAACACACAAACAAAAATGTTTATTGTATAATCTAGAATTATTATGTGTAATCGGCATCCTTATAACTTATGAGTTTGTTCTTTTTCCACTTCTCATTATTGTGAGATAAAAAAAATCTGTTTATGTTTGTTTCAGCATAAATTTTAAAATCACTTTTAATCACACAACAACTTTTTTTTTGTTGTAAATAACAAATTTACATAATTTATGAAAATTTAGTGCTTATTCAGCTGTTTCGTCTTCTTCCTGCTCTTAATTTATTATCGCCCTTCAGGTATCGTTAACAGACTCCGATGGCGGTACGCAATGTAATGCGTTCGATGAAGATGCTCGCGGCCATCGTCCCTTAAGACTTAAGAAGAAATTTTACGAATTTTATACAGCTCCCATTACAAAGTTTTGGGCTGATTCGGTGAGTTTTATTTTTATTTCATTGTTTGCTTCTTGAGATAATGAATTAATTGAGTAAATTAAATTAAATCATAAAATATATTATTTTATTTATTCACAGATGGCCTATTTAGTGTTTTTAATATTTTTCACTTACACCGTACTGGTTAAAATGGAAGATGCGCCACGATGGCAGGAGCTTTATTCAATTGCTTATGTTGCAACATTGGGGTTTGAAAAGGTTCGCGAGATTTTGTCATCGGAACCTGTTGCTATTTGGTAATAATGGAGATAATGTGAAGCTCGTGAATATTTAATTAAACCTATTTGCTTTTATCTCTCGCTTCTCTTCCTTCAGCCATAAATTTGCGGTTTGGACGTGGAACATGTGGAATCCATGTGATGGAGTTGCTATAATAACATTTATTATTGGAGTTGGGTTACGCTTCAAACCAAATATGATCGATTATGGGCGAGTTATTTATTGTGTAAACAGCATTTACTGGTATCTGAGAATTCTCAACATTCTCGGCGTAAATAAATATCTCGGTGAGTTTTGCATGCATCATGAGTCTATAAATAAATTCTTACAAATGATTCATTCATAGGTCCTCTTGTAACGATGATGGGTAAAATGGTGAAGAACATGATTTATTTTGTTGTTCTTTTGCTGGTGGTATTGATGTCGTTTGGTGTGAGTCGTCAGTCGATATTAAATCCAAACAAGGAGCCTAGTTGGCGTTTGGTGCGCGATGTCTTTTATCAGCCATACTTTATGCTGTATGGTGAAGTGTTTGCTGATGATATTGATCCGCCATGCGGTGAAGATCCAACGCAAGATCCTTGTATCACTGGACATTGGATAACGCCAATTGCAATGTCAATGTATCTTTTGATTGCAAATATTTTGCTCATTAATTTGTTGATTGCAGTTTTCAACAATATTTTCAATGAAACTAATTCAATTTCTCATCAAGTTTGGATGTTTCAACGTTTCACGGTTGTAATGGAATATCAGCAAAAGCCCGTTTTACCTCCACCATTTATTGCGCTTTGTCATTTCTACTCACTGCTAAAATATTGTATCAGAAAAGCAAAAGGATTACAAGAGGTTCGTGACAATGGCTTAAAATTGTTCTTGGAAAAGGATGATCTCGAGAAGCTTTACGACTTTGAAGAGGAATGTGTTGAAGGATATTTTCAAGAGCAGAATACAATTCTCCAGCAATCGACTGAAGAACGCATTAAAAACACAGATGAACGTGTTGAGAATATGACACAAAAGATTGAAGATATCAATCAGAAAGAAAATATGCAATCCATATCAGTACAAAACATGGAATTTCGACTGCACAAAATGGAAGAATCAACAGAGCAAATTCTGAGTCATCTTGCCGTCATACATCGATTCATGTCTGCGCATATCAGTAATGAACCATCAGGTTCAATGGTGAATATTAATTTATTGCCTATTCCATTGCCAGATCATCGAAATCGCACAATGTCTGAAAATGATACCTCAAATGTTCTCGCAATTCCATCGCAAATCAGAGCTCGCAAGATCAATCGATCTATGTCGGAAGTTCGTCCAGATGCTTTTATGTTTGATGATAGTCACCTTGATGTTAGAACAGTTCTTGAAGAAAATGAAATTATGCAATCATCAGATGAGATTCATGATATGAATATGGCGATGGTAATGCGCAATCGAAAGCTTTCAGTACAATCGGAAGAGCCAGAATATGTCACAACACCCACGGTATCTCAACATGATGGCGCTGCCATAATAGAAGAACCTTGCGTACCTCAAGAACACACACAAATTCATACGCAACTTTCACAAGATCAAGTTTCGTCAATTCCGCGGTCAGATTCCATTAGTCGACGACCGCCAACATTGAACATCCGGCAGGAAACGAAAGAAACCGAAGGTAGCACTGAGAGCAAAGATACATTGACGCCACTTGAGCCGAGTGATGATAAGACACTTGTTGGTGATAATGATGAAGATGGAACTTTTGAAGGATTAAGAAATCGTATTGGCTTAAGGCGAAGGAGCTCATTGATGGGGCGAAGAAATTCTGAATCACAATCACATTACGACATGAATCGATCTCAAAGCAGTCTCAACTACCTTGGCGCTGCAATGAGTAAACGACAATTTAGTTTAACTCAATCAGAACCGGATACGGAAAGCGGTGCACCGGCAGCAAAGCCAACTGTCAAAAGTGGAAGACATTTGCTGATGCAAATTCATACCGAATACACTTCGATAACAGATGAACTTGAAAATATTATAGACATGATTGCATCACCAACAACATCGATGCTCGATGAGAAGCCAAAGAATATTACTGAACTTACAAATCCTGAATTTGCTGCATTAATTGAGAAACAGCATCTAAAGAAATGTGAAGATGATGATTATAAAATTATGGAAAGATTGCTAGAAGCTCGTTGTTCAATGGAAGACAGTGACGAGAATCTTGAAACTGGTTTTGCCAGTGATTATTCACAGCGTCGAATGCTTAGAAGAGAAACAGCAATTGAACTTCCGGTGACGCCATCAAAAAGCCAGAAAGCTGAAGGCTCACCAAATGCTCAGCATTCTGAGTATCATGTGAGAAATGAGAAAATTCCGACAATCAGTCGTCATATGTCCATTGATGTTACAAGACTTTCGCCACTGTCAGCATCAAATCAGTATTCGCCAAGAAATTCCCGACATTTAACGGGAATATCATATTTGAATCCCGAATTCGATCATCGTCCACGATGGTACAAAAAATCGAGTGAAAGTCTTCAGAAAAATTCAAGCACTGAAACTGATTATTCAGCACAACCATATCAGGTCATTAAACAAAGCTCAAATGACACAAATAATAGTTCCTTTAACATTGATAATTCATCATTCACTAACGATCTTTCCATGGATGCCGATCCTGGCTTGAATGGAACAGTTATTGAGAATACATCTGAAGAGCGAGCATTAAAAAAACGCGCTGCAACAATGGGCTCGAATGAGACTCGCCCGGGACTGTTACGCAAGCAATTTAGTGTCGATCAAGGTAAAATCCGATACGATCATGGACATCGAAGGCATTCAGATGCGTTAGAATTTCAAACAGTCGCCGCACAAGCACATCTTCATTTACCACCAAAAGGATCACCACGTCCGCAGATGAATGTTTTGAAAGAAAGTTCCAGTACAAGCACTGAAGATACTCGCGAAGATTCTCGAAAAATGATGCCGTCAATCAGCACTGATGTGGTGCAAGACGAAATTGTAAAATTATCGTCAAATATCAAAAGCAGCACCGATGAGGAAACTGTCAATGACGAGCCAGTTAATGAAACCATGTGCTGATTTGTTATATTTTAGTAATGCTTTTGTTTAGAATAACTTATTTAAATTAATGGCTATTCAAATATACATACAAATTAAAACAATCATTCAGTGCAAAGAAAAAATACTTAACAGAAAAAAAGAAACTGCCGACGATGAAATAGAAAAATTTTTATGTAAAAAACAAACTTACAAAACGCCAGTAGACGAAAATTTATACAAAAACACAACTCAGCGAGTTATTTTTCTGCAAAAGAAATTCACTTGAATCATTTTATGAGGTTAGAATGTTTTTTTTTTTTTGTTATATATTGCAAAAAATGAAAGTTGTTTTTGCAATAACCGGAATTGAAATTTGTGGGAAAATTTTCTCATCAAGAGAAGAATTATAATAAATCTGATATTTCCCGCAGAATATCTCATATGCAATATTTGAAATTGCTTAGTGATGCATCGAAATCAAGTGCATCATAACGATTCGATTTTTCCATTCTTGATAAAACATACGATAGACATACATAAAACGCTTTTGAAACTTCCACGAGCACTTTTTATGGATTTTTTCTCGAGAGTTCAAAATATAAAGAAAGATGCCAGACAAAAAAGAAAATAAATATAAATCTTCGTTCAGTGTTAGATGATATCCCTGTTTCCGCCCACCCACAATGCTGTTTTAAACCCTCTCGAAGTCGACATCTTACAATTCCATTGAAGAAATAATATAAAGATATTATTCGACGAGAAAGAATAAAATGATTGTGATCAATGCTTGAATTTAAATCGTGGGATATCAGGATCTGGTTAGGGAAAAGAAAGATTGTTAAAGCACGTCCAGATACACATTGATAGAAAACCGCTTCCGATGAGACTTTTTGGAAATGTTTAAGGTACATCGCGATAAAAAATCAATCGGACACGAGTTACTTAAAGTTCAGATATCACTTCGTTGCCACACATTGGTGTCAGGCTAGAAAACTTTCTCAAACAACCCTTTCATCCTTTTTAAAAAATGTTACTTAAGATTCAATGCAGCAAAAAAAAATAAATATAAATCAGTCCTTTTTATGGAACTTTGAGATGATAAGTACTCAGAAAAGGAAATTTTCTCATTTCTAATAAGAAATTTGTGGCTGTAAAGTTAAGAAAGGACTAAAAAGTGAATATCTAGTCCTTCACTGAAACAGTAAAATCATAAGCCATGTTTTATATTATAAGGGCATTTAATCGATGGCTATATTCCACTTAATCCAGTTTAATCGTTTGAAATTACTTAAGGCAAATAGATCATGGTTGAACAATGGAACCAAGAAAAGAATAAAATCTTAAAGAAAAACGAATAAGAAGAAATATCATTTTTGAATGTTTTCTAATGTAATTAAATAAGAAATAAAACAATTAATCGATTATAAAGCAGTGTGACAAAACTACTTCATCACGATTCCCCCAACTTAATGAAATTTGTGACAATATTTTGAAAAGCAAAGAAAATTGTAATTTTAATTTAAAAAAGAAAATAATATTTAGCAATTAATAACTGTTAAGTTGCTTGGTCCTATTTAGAATAGATTTTGGGCCACAAAAAACGAAGAAGAAGAAACTCCCACGTGAAAAACATTTTTCAAAAGATGAAAATTGCACAAAATAAACTTGCCGTTTTCTGCTTTTGGGGTTAAAGTTTTGTTTTCATAAATAAAAGAGTCATATTTTACAGTTAAAGTAAATTAAACTCATAACGCTGAATGCAAAACTTTTTTAGTTTTCCCATAAAAAATGTTGTGAAATTGAAGGTTTTTTTCCATTTTTTTGCGAATACAATTATTTTCACAATAAAAATCCCAGAAAGACGAAAAGAATTGTTTTATGCTACGTAGTTCACTTTTTTTATGTTATTTTATCTTTACAGGGTTATTGCGTTATTGAATATTTATTCAAGAAATATTGAGCCATCACATGAATTTGTAAGACATTGTAATGGATTTAGACAAAACACCCAAGAAATGGGCAAATTGAGAATTAAGAAACTTAAGAAAAGCAAAATTGTGAATCTTGAATAATTCACCATAAATTTTTCATTTTTCTGTAAGAATCTGGCAAAATTCTACAAACTTTTAACTAGATCAACTTTCAACAACATTAACGAACAGTCCTGACGAGAGCAGTTGAATAATTAAGAGTAGAAAAGTTCATATTTTTGATTCGAGGATTTCTGACTTGGTTCGATTTATTATTAATCCTTTCTCATATTTATTGGAAACTGAAGGAAACTTAATTTATGAAATGGCCCCGTTTTAACAAAATAAGTATATTCTCTGAAATAAAATTCATAAAATATTTTCACTCTCAACTCAACAAACTCATATCATATTTCCTTCTTATTTGCCACCTTTCGAGTTCTACATAATATATGAGAAGCAATTTTTCCTCTTTTGAACGTATGTGTGATTGATAAGCTTTCAACCATACAAATAGACATTCATCAGCTAACAAATTGAAGCTTACAGTTTACCGGGATGACTTTATAAATGTTTATAACTCGAATCTCGGAACATTTTTTCAGACATTTTTCGAATTTTTCCGTAAAATTTCGGAAACAAAAACGAAGCATGAATTGTAGAATTTATTAATAAATTCCTGCAAATTCATTTAAAATAAACTCAAAATGAAATTCTTCTTTTCGCTCTATGAAATGTAAAAGCGACACCGACGGTAAGCATTTTTTCATAAATCATTTTCCGAGTGCGAAATTCATCATGAAAATTGTTTTTATATTGCAGACATAATAATGAATAATAGAAAAAAAAATACTGTGAAAGGAGCTGTTTGAATTCTGAAGTGCTCACAAACAGAGCTTTACCATAATTTATTATCCTGCTAAGATCATCAAAAAAATGCACGTTGCAACTTGCAAATAGAATTTCATGTTTGTATATAACATTTAAATGCATATTTTCCTCAGTAAAGTATTCAAAAGAATTTTCAACTTCAGCTCATTAAAATAACAAGGAAGTTTCATTTAATTAGTTGAATAATGGCTATAATGAGCATCATAGAAATATTATGTTATGATGCCAGCGACGGGGTTTGAATATTTAACCCAAACAAATTTTGAAAATGTTCGTTATTCGAAGTTTTATTGGATGTAAATGCGGTGAATAATAATTTTTAATACTTTTTAAATGATTGGTGCATCTGGCATCGCAAAATACACTTCTTCTTAAAAATAAACTTCCCAAAAGAGGAATTATGTTTCCTTCCCACGATCTTTTATCTATATTTATTTCACTCAAGTAAGTTTCGGATGTCTTCCGAGCAAAAAAAAAAAAAAATTGTTTCAAAATTAATGAAGTTTCATTATTCCAACGTGCCACCTCCACAATAATCCAACTGGAAGCACAAATTGACTTCCTTAAGTTCGTCATTTGCAACATAAACTGTCGACTAGAGATGATTTATGACAACAGATTCTTGGCGAATTTCATTCGAATATTTCATGCAGGTGTGAGCTTTTAAGGCTTTCAAGATGTCTGAAATTGTTCAGATTTCACAAATTCCATTCCAGCATTAAGCAATATTGGAAATTATTATTTTTTTTTTGTTCCAAGTAAAATTGAAGGCATTTATTGAGAGAGACACTTGATGATAATGGCATACATCACTGAAATGGCACGAGGGCGTGTGTCATTCAAAAGACATTCGAATAACTTTATCTTTGACACGTTTTCGAATGAAAAGAGAAATGAAGAAAAATGAGACTTTTCACTTTTTAAGCCACAAACATCCTTTTTTCCTTTCTTTTTCAAAAAGCTCAATCAATGATGTTCTGTATCTCAAAAATGAGTTTGGTGACTGAAGATGATAAAAAGATTCTTTCAAATGCGAAATTTGACCTGCGTCGATGAAACTCGACTCATCATCATCAAATTTGTCAATGAGTAGAAAAAAAAAAACCAAATGACATTAGAAAAAGCAATAAAGTCATCTTCAAACGTGTAGCGGTTTTAATGGCGAGCCAAATCATATTTACATATTCGCCTAAAAAATCCCTGCAAACCCTTTTTTCTAAATTGACTTTATGATTATTTCGCCTCCCAAAAAAAAAACCTCTTCATCAATGTCGATTTAGCTTGGATTAAATATCGAAATAAAAATTTATTTCTCATCATCATCAAACGAACATCATGGAAAAAAGAGACCAAAAAAAGGAAATATTTCTATTGATTCCAATCTGAAGTGTAAATATTTAAATTAAATATACTTTTTTTAGGGGCTCGCGTGTTGCGTGGGCAAAAAAAAATGAGTTTTTGATTAATTTTGGCAGTATTTTGTATGTACATGAATCGAAATATAATTAACTTTCTCGCGTTCACAAAATATATAAATTCTCAATGATTCTTTTTTAATTTGCTATACTAAAAACAAAAAAAAAAAGAAGAAATCCTTTCAGATGAAGGTCATTAAATATTTGAAATAACTTTAAAAGCAAAGAAATTTACATAAAAGCCAACTCCAGCAAAGTTCTATAAGGCTTGAAAAAGAGTAATTGGTTTAATTTATTCGCATTATCTCATCAAAAGTCCTTCAACGCAATATAATCCGCGAGTGCTAATTGAAAATTCCAAAGTTTTTTTTTTTTTTGCAAATTAAGAAAAATTGTGGTAGACCCATAAAGCTGTTAAAGAAAAACAGGTTTCACATAATGAAACGACCATAATTAATGCCAGCTAATAAAGTGCGAAAGGATTGAAAGTTGTAGATTGGCGTTTTTCTTGCTCGATAGCAAACCCACATTTCGGTTTTAATAATTTAATTAAGGTCGCGTCGTGGGAAGTAGGCAAAAACGTGCTTGAGTTGTTTGCATGAATGCAAAAAGCCTCAAAAACCTGTTAAAGTTTTAACGATGTCAAAGTTTGTTACTCAAATTCACAGGAAATTTTTCAACTGCTGTCGGTTAGTTGTATGAGCAACAACATTGTTCAGGAAGTAAAACTCTGTAGCCAGTTTACATTACATTTTAATTAAATATCATGACAATTTATAGCTGTGCTCGCTGTTGACCATGCCGTGAGCCAAATTTAACATTTCAAACAAATGACGGTCATAATTTTTGCAATTCAGCTTCCGTTTCTCGAGATACTTTTTGTTGAGTTATTAACATTTCCAATGGTCCCTTTAAATTGAGCTTCATGAATTCATTCACGCAGCAAAAAAGGTTCATTTAAATTATGTTTGTCGACACAAAGTTAATTCCTTCAAAAAAAAAAAGAAAGAAATCCTGCAAGATGTTTATGGATGTGAAGAAAAACAATTTTCACGGCCAGTTTCCCATCAAAATGAATTCAATTTATCATTTCACAGAACAAAATGAAAGAAAAAGATAAAATTTTATGGAAATATAATTCAGCAGGTTAGGTTTTTTTTCTTTAAACGGAAAGCATCCAGATGTTCATTCAATTTGCTTTAATCGCAACAAAAAAAGTCGAATTAATGTCCAAAATCAAAGATTGGAAAATTCTTTTCGTTAAGTCAGAGTGTCAGACATTCGGATATCGAAGGAAATGGGAAATGTGCACAACATCATAGATTTATTGCCTCGTTTCCTTGATCCTAGGGATCAAATATTAATACAATAACAAAGCTGTCAATCTGGAAGATGACCAACCCCAAATTTGAAGCATTCAATGTTCATCGTTTTGCCTTCAATTTAACAGCTACCAAATGTTATCCCCCCTTCCCTCTCCATCGCAAATCAGAAGATGAGAAGGTAAAGTTTAACCTTATAAAGAAAATGAATGATTCAATGATTTTTTTTTGGCGGTGAATGAAGAAGAAATATTGTTATAATACTACCAACAAGTGTATCATCCGTTGGGAATACTTAACACAAAAAAAAACCTTCGTGGATACTATGTGTCACATGCTGAATCATTGCCTCACATCAAAGTCACGTTAATGGCTTCCCATTTGTTTTTCACATTCATTTACCTTTATGGCTTTTTGTATCCGAGATTTCTTTGAAAGTGGATATTTATATAAGCTAATTAAGCAGCATACCTATAGTGAAATTTTTTTGTCAAGACACTGCATGAAAGTCGACGACATCGTGTAAACATTTCAATCAGATAGCAGATTTCTTTTTTCATGTATCGTGACATATAAATTTACATCCTTAGCTTTCACGTGGTTTCAAGTAGAACAATTTCAGGAATAAAATCATTGTAACTTCTGCTCGAACTGTCTCAGATATACTAGAAACATTGTGGAAATACAAAAAAAAATTGAGAAAATTAATGAAAAGTGCTAAAATGCATTTTCCAATATGAGAGCATGGAAGCGATGTGGCATAAAGGTATCACGTGCTTTTCAATACTGGCGACATCTATGTTGAATGTAAATTGGTTAAGGCAATTGTTATGGTGTTGTAAAAAAAAACCGGATTGTATTACTTATTATTCCATCATGTTTTACAGTTTGCAAAATTGTTCACTTCCTGCAATGTTTTGATTTTTACATTTTCCTATTGCTATAAATTCACAAACTTTTCAATTCTAACTATCAGTCAATTTCCGAAATTTAAAATCTGACAAACTTCAAAATGAAATTGATTTTATTCACTACTTTTTTCTTGCTTGTCGCACTGATAACAATAAGTTCAGCTGCTCCGGAAACGACAAAATCGAGGGGCTCACCTCAAACATCGAAAACACACACGACAAAAACAAAGCCGACAAAGAGCATGTGACGAAGGCTGCAAAGGGACCCGCTCATAATTCAACAAGAAATGCTGGAACCTCCAAGGCTGCTGCAAGTACAACAAAATCGGCACCAGTGGTTAAGAGTGTCAGAGATACTCTTAAAAATTCAAAATCGGTTAAGAGCAGTGGAAAAGACGAATCAAAATCTTCAGATCCACCAAAACAGAAACCGATGTTCTACTAATTTTTTCCGTCAATATAGCACACGCCTCCTGACTGACAAGAATGACAATGTCTGAAATACGGACTTAAAATCCGCAATTTTTAATAAATGATGCAACTTAATTACTTAAATGATATATATTTTCAATTTATAAAAAATAATTAAAAGCGAACTTTTTAATGAACTTAATGTAATGAGCTTTTTCCAAATAATTCCATAGTTATTATAGATGTTTATAGATAACAGTTGAGAATTATAATGGGCTCCACCGGGGCTCCAGTTGCAAACATTTGGCTCTATTCGGAAGTCAAACATCTATAAGAAAATTCTTAACAGAAAACTCAGCAATTTGCATCTACTGAAGGCACTGGGGCCTTCAAAGAGGATCAAGACATTTTCTTTAGCTTTTTCAGTTCTACATTCTTGATGCTATTTAAGTAATGGGAACTCTAATTACATATTGAATTATAATGATGTCATTTACTTTTATTTTTTATAGAAAGCGAGTCATTTTGGTGGCATATTAAGCATCTGTTTTTGTATCTATATACTATATGTAGATTTTACTATCAATAAAGACTACAGTATTTAAGTTGCTTCTTTATTAAATAAAAGTAAAAAAATTCCGCATTCAAAATATTACCATATTTTATTACTTTGATTTTGCAAAACATGCTCTAGAAAGCTGTTACTAAGTAAGAGCCCACAGTTTTGTTTGATAAGTTTACCACGTACTAAAAATATAATGATGAAATCTGCAGGCAGCAATTTGATCTAATAAAATATTTATATGCGCATATATAATTTACAAGTATAATGCGCTACATAATTTTAATGCTTGGATTTATCAAACTGACTATAAGTTATGGGATTAGTAATCCCGGATTAATATATCTGATAACTGATTATCGCAGACAAATATTTTACAATTCAATTAAATAAAATAAAAATTCTGTTAGGACAAAGACAACCAGAAACTTTTTGCATAACATTTGCTTAGGACTAACTTTGGTGTTTCTATCGGGAGGGAGGTCTAGCAAACATCAGTAGCAATCATTCTTCTAATTTACCACGAATCACAGTAGCAAATGACCGTCATTTTTGGCCCATTGTAAAAGTGTATTTCACACGTGAAAGACGTATTTCAAAAGTATTTGCAAAAAAGTGCTTAATTTATGGAAAAAAAGATTTTTTAAAAACTGGTAAGTATAGTAAAATGATGAGTAAAAACAAATAATTAAATAATTTTAATATTTTTTTATTTTCCATTCAGTGGTTCAGCTTCAATGGAATTCGTCAGTATTTGATAGGCTTGTTGTATACCAGTTCCATAAGATGACAGCAAATACTGTCCATTCTTGCTGAAGCCCAAACAATTTACGCAGCCATGATGAGCCTCTAGTTTTGAACGGCATTTTACAATACGATTTCCAAAACTCTCGCGAACACTGGTCATCAGCGACACACAGGTTGAGAAAACTAAACTTTGTTCCGTCGATACCGATTCGGGCAATTTTCAGTAATTACAGCAAGTTTGTTTGCTTGTCATTATTAAAAGTCTCCGTGTATGTTTATTTGCGAACTTTATTTTTATATTCTATTTGATCATATTTAACAGTATGCTTTTTTTGGAAAATAGCATATTTGATGTGTAAGGTCCATAAAGATTTTATTCTTCAGTATCAGCCGTCTTTTGAGCTCCCTTAGCTTGACCTTCTGCTTTCTTTGCAGCTCCCTTAGCTTGACCTTCAGCCTTCTTTTCAGCTCCCTTAGCTTGACCTTCAGCCTTCTTTTCAGCACCCTTAGCTTGACCTTCAGCCTTCTTTTCAGCACCCTTAGCTTGACCTTCAGCCTTCTTTTCAGCA
Source organism: Propsilocerus akamusi (assembly GCA_018397935.1). Lineage (NCBI taxonomy): Eukaryota > Metazoa > Arthropoda > Insecta > Diptera > Chironomidae > Propsilocerus > Propsilocerus akamusi. Next base: position 18,693,800 of record CM031468.1, on the reverse strand, counting down.
CCCTTGGCTTGACCTTCAGCTTTCTTTTCAGCACCCTTAGCCTTGCCTTCAGCCTTCTTTTCTGCACCCTTCGCTTGACCGTCAGTCTTTCCAGAAGATTTTCCACCCTGTGCTGAGACGACAGCAGTCAAAGCGACCAAGCAAAACAATGCAATAACGAACTTCATTCTTGAGATTCTGAAGGTTTTGGTTTTCGATCAAATGTTATTATTTAAACAATAATGTTAAATAAACTGATACCAAAGGCTAATTCAAAACGGTCTTTTATGCAAATCTCATTTAAAATTAAGTTGTTTAATTAAACAACGGAAAAAGAGTTAACATAAATAATAAATACGAAAGTGTATTATTAATAGCAGGAAATAGCTTGTTTCCGAAAATCGTCTATTTTTGAATATTTCCGAAACGCTTTTGATAATACAAGTTGCCAAAGTAGTTTGTAAATTCCAGGTTATATCAGTTGTTGCATGTTATTTATGAAATATTTTATGATCACAAGATTTCATTTATTTGAATTTTCTTCTTCTTCAAAAAAAAAAACTGGTTATGAAGATCTCTCTTATGACTCTCTTAAGGACTTAAGGAACGTTCATGTATTACAATATATATTACGTTATGTGAAATATTGAACCGTATCCTTAGTCTTTACAATGAGCCAAAATCCAGAAATTTGTTAATCTGCTTGAGGGGATATGTCAAGGAATATTTGACGTTACATAATATTTGAACGTTACTTAATCGTCATCGATCTCACTCAGTTTATGGTTGAAGCATTGAAGTACACAATTAAACATAGGTACAGTTTAGGCGTTGAATTTTAAAATGAGATTATTTAATTTACAATTTCTACTGTTCGAAATACTATTTTTCATGAGTGCAGTTTGTGAGTAGATAAATTTAACAATTAATGCAATAACTAGAAAATATTCTTAAATATTGCTCTCTTAGAAAAGGCACGAACAAAACTAATATGTGCTGCTACGCTTATAAATCAACAATATTTAATAACTGCAGCCCATTGCGTGACTTCAGATTTAAAATATGCCCGCTTGGGGGATTATGATTTAACGAAATGAATTGATTGTGAAGATTACGTGAATGAAGATATTTGTGCACCAGCTGCAAAGTCAATAGTGGTTGAAAAAGTTATTAAGCATGAACATTTTCAATATTCATTTTCAACATTTTCAATTATTCTGATACTGTCAGTTAACAAGTGCAATCGCTTAAATCAACACGACTCCACGAGCGTAATTGCGCTCCAACAAAATCATATTAGCACCAACCCCAAACATCAAGCTTTTTCCGTCCGCGGTACACCAAGTTAAAATTTGTATGCAATGCACGCTACCATGCGGTTTCCAAAACTCTCGTGAAACACTGGTCTTCCGCAGCACACAGGTTGGTTTTTGCCGAAATTACAGCAAGTTTGTTTGCTTGCTCATTATTAAGTCTTTAAGTATGATTTTTGCGAACTTTATTTTATATTCTATTTGATCATATTTAACAGTATGTTTTTTTTTTTTTTTGAAAAATAACACATTTGATGTGTAAGGCCCCTAAAGATTTTATTCTTCAGTATCAGCCGTCTTTTGACCTCCCTTAGCTTGACCTTCAGCTTTCTTTGCAGCTCCCTTAGCTTGACCTTCAGCCTTCTTTTCAGCACCCTTAGCTTGACCTTCTGCCTTCTTTTCAGCACCCTTAGCTTGACCTTCAGCCTTCTTTTCAGCACCCTTGGCTTGACCTTCAGCTTTCTTTTCAGCACCCTTAGCCTTGCCTTCAGCCTTCTTTTCTGCACCCTTCGCTTGACCGTCAGTCTTTCCGGAAGATTTTCCACCCTGTGCTGAGACGACAGCAGTCAAAGCGACCAAGCAAAACAATGCAATAACGAACTTCATTCTTGAGATTCTGAAGGTTTTGGTTTTCGATCAAATGTTATTATTTAAGCAATAGTGTTAAATAAACTGATACCAAAGACTAATTCAAAACGGTCTTTTATGCAAATCTCATTTAAAATTAAGTTGCTTAATTAAGCAACGGAAAAAAGAGTTAACATTAATAATAAATTTGAAAATGTATTATTAATAGTCGGAAATAGCTTGTTTCCGAAAATCGTCTATTTTTTGAATATTTCCGAAACGCTTTTGATAATACAAGTTGCCAAAGTAGTTTGTAAATTCCAGGTTATATCAGTTATCGCATGTTATTTATGAAATATTTTATGATCACATGATTTCATTTATTTGAATTTTCTTCATTCAAAAAAAAAAACTGGTTATGAAGATCTCTCTTAAGACTCTCTTAAGACTTAAGGGGACGTTCAAATATTGCGTTTTGTGAAATATTGAACCGTATCCTTAGGTAGTCTTTACAATGAACTAAATTCAGGAATTTGTTATTCTGCTTGAGGGGATATATCAAGGAATATTTGACGTAACATAATATTTGAACGTTCCTTAATCGTCATCGATCTCACGATCTCACTCAGTTCATGGTTGAAGCATTGTAGTACACATACATGTTTAGGCGTTAAATTTTAAAATGAGATTATTTAATTTACAATTTATGCTGTTCAGAATACTATTATTCATAAGTGCAGTTTGTGAGTAGATAAATTTAATAATTAAGGCAATAACACGAAAATATTCTTAAAGATTGCTGCAGGACACCTGATGGTATTGAAGGGGAATGTATGCTTTTAGAAGAATGTCAATCGTTTTTGGATCTAAGAAAGCACGTAACAGATGGAAACTACTTGCGAAAATTCCAATGTGGCCCTATCACAAAACAAGTTCATGTTTGTTGTTCTAAATCAACAGTTGTTGTAACTAGGTATTCATCTGAACTACTTCTAAAACCTGCTGAGTGTGGCGTGACATCAGAAAATCGAATTGCTTATGGCAGAGCAACGTCTCTCAGCGAACATCCGTGGACTGCAATTTTAGAATATGTCGGTAATTCTTGTCTTACTATAAGTTAGGTAATTATCCATTAGACTTTTATGAAACAAACTATTCTCATAGAAAAGGGACGAACACAACTAAGATGTGGTGCTACGCTAATAAATCAACGATATTTAATAACTGCAGCCCATTGTGTGACTTCAGATTTAAAATATGCCCGCTTGGGGGATTATGATTTAACGAAACGAATTGATTGTGAAGAATACGTGAATGAAGAGATTTGTGCACCACCTGCAAAGTCAATAGTAATTGAAAAAGTTATTAAGCATGAAAATTTTCAATATGGTCAAAATGATATTGCTTTGTTGCGGCTGGATCAAGATGTGCAATTTAACGAGTTCATTATGCCAATCTGCCTGCCATTGGAAAACTCTCTCCGCAGAAAGAGTTTTATTGGCCGCGAAGTGACTATTGTTGGTTTTGGAAAGACAGAAATTGCCAACTACAGTAATGTGAAGCTTAAAGGGCAATTAAAAATTATCGAAAATAATGTATGTCAAACGACGTATTCAGGGTATAAACTTCAAAATGGTCAATTGTGTGCTGAAGGCGTTGAGGGCAGAGGTGACTCGTGTCAAGGTGATTCTGGAAATGCGGTAATGATAGAGAATCCATTGGGGAATCAACCTTTCTGGTACATGATTGGAATTGTTTCTTTTGGAAAAAGGGATTGCAGAAAAACAAATCCAGGCGTTTATACAAGAGTCAGTGAATATATAGATTGGATGAAAAGAAACATGAAAGCTTAAAATTGCTGATTATAAATAAAAAGAAATGAATGCCGAGTATTTTTATTGGTAAAGTTGTCTGCTTAGTGAACGGTTGGGACGAAATGCTCATAATAATTCTTAGTGAAATCTATCATTAGATCTTGCATCGCTGGTGGAATGAATTCGGGATTGCCCTGAGCGCCCTCAATGGTTCCTTCTTTTGTGAATTTCATGAAGCTAGCTACAGTCGTTTCTGGTGGCAATACAGCCCCATCTTCAATTATGGAACAATCTTTGATAACACAGCGGCGACCCTAAAAATATTTTCCGTAACATGAACTTCTTTCTGCCTTTGCTTTTTGGATGAAAAACTCACAATAACCACGTTCTTTCCTATGTACACATAAGAACCAATTGAAGCAGCTGATATTACAGAATCTTCACCAATAAAAACATGATCCCCTATGTGGAGAGGAAAGAATGCGACTCCTTGACTAAACTGTTTGAATGGTGGACGAATAACTGCGTTTTTAGAGATTATGCAATAACGACCAGTTCGGACATTAGCAAGATCGCCTCTTATGATTGCACCCTTATCAACTATCACTTTGCCATGAAGCACAATGTTCTGACTTCCACACAAAACAGTTTGTCGGCTCACCTAGAAAAGAAACTTTAGAGATGAGTCATCATAAGCATTATTTTTGAGAAATCTTGATCGTTACCTTATTCCCTGAAGCTGTCTCAACATATTCATCTTTGTTGTAGAAAATGTCTGGTATCTCCATTGCTGGTTTGAGCTTTAAAAAATTCGTTTCTTCAAACAAATTAATAGGCTGAAATGTAAACAAAAAGCCCCTTCTGCAACTGCAACATTTTTAGTTCATCGTTTTTTTTATTTTTTATTTCATTAACTTAGGTCAGAAACGGGCATTAATTTACAAGACTGCTGCTTAGCTTATTTCCTCGATTTTTTCTTGGTCGGCCCGAAGTTCTTCTTGCCGAACGTCTTCTTTCGTTTGAAACCGCCACCATTGGAGCCATGCCTTTTCTCTTCCCAATCCATTTGCTTTTGTGACGATTTGTCCTTGTTAAAGATTTCTCCTAAAGTTCCATGGTTAGCTGAAGAGTTCTTTTCAATCAGTTCTGAGAAATCATCAACCGCAACAAAAAGATCATCCTTCTTTTTTGATTTCTTGGTATCCCTGGATTTGACCTTCTTACTTGATATTCCTTCATCCATTTCACTGCCAGATTCCATTGAACCATCTAGCTCATCTTCACTCATTGACTGATCTGTTTCACTTCCGTCGTCATTCGCAAATTCTGGTCCATCACTGTCAGAATTTTCATCCTCACTGCCACCTTCCAAACTCTCCCAATCATCATCGCTAGGCTCATCGTCACTTTCGACCTTAGATTTCTTCTTTGATTTCTTGTCAACAGGTCCATCCTTTTGCATTTCGCTCATATAATCAAAATCATCATCTTGATCAGCAAAATCATTAGCTGCACCCAAAGTATCTAGATATGCATCAAACTCATCATCATCAACGTCATCTGTTTCGTCTTTTTCATCCTTGAACTTGACTTTCGTTTCACGAATTTCACGTTTGCGTTGAATGAAATCAAAAATAAAGCGTTCATCTTCAGTGCACGTTTGTTCAGTAAGCAAATACACTGATTGACCTCGTGATCCTTTTGGCTGGTAAGTGTGATGAAACATAGATTTCTCTTCCTTCGGGTTCGCTTTCTTCGGATTCTTAAATGCAAATCTTTCGAGAAATTGTGACAGGCTAAAATCTTTCAGCGGATCTCCAAAGTACTTGATTTTCAAACCTTTCATTAAATTTTCGACGAAAACTTGAACTGTCGGATGGAATTGGCGAGACATTAAAATGAGCTCATAGTAGAGTGACAATTCAGCACCGCAATATGCTGCAGCTCTTTTAAAGGGATCATAACAGGTTTGAACTTTGATTTTTGTAGTTTCCATCTCCGTAGCCTTCTGCTGGTCGGTGTTTTTGACATGAACCCAGGAAGATGATGCAACAGGAACGGATTCCTTCTCGATTTTAACTTCTTGACCTTCAGCATCCAGCATGACATCCTTATAAATTTCTTCATCATCATCTTCTTCAAATTGATTTAGTTTTTGAATTAGCAGCTGATCGTTTCTCGGAAGCGTGACATTTTTAAGATGGAAAGATATCAGTTCAGGACGTGACTTTAAAATCTTGCTGATTACAATTAAAGCTCCACATGCTTTCGGTGGTGAAAACGATAGTGTCATTTGAAGAAGTCGCTTCACAAAAGCTTTCGCACGCGACGCACTCGAGTCTTGTTGAATCGATCGATGAATTATGTGGAAGTAAAGTGCTGTAATTTTGTTGTTTGCATTATGAATTTCGGGATCAACCATTTTTCTGTAGAGTGCATTATAGTAACGATCATGATTTTCATTTTGGACAATCACTAATTGAAGCAGCAGACTCAATGCTTGGAAAGCAATCGAGATGTTTGACAAATAAATGAGCCGATAAATTGTGTTCACAACATCTGGTGTTGTAATTTCTATCTTCTTCTTATCTTCATTGAAATCGTTAATATTTTGAATGGCAACGCGAAGACAATTCAAAATTGACTGCATAGTTTTTGACTTGATGTCTCCCTAAAATTAAGAAATGTTACAAAGTGTTGATAGTTATATCGATTACCTCAACTGACCTTCTCAATTTTGATTTTAAAGAAACAAAAACAAATGTTGATGAGCTTCTGACTTGATTCGACGTTCGCAATTGGCGCTATAAGAGACAAAAAACCAATCCCATAATTCTGGGCTTGTTCACTGATGTTATTACGAAAAACGAGCTTTTCAGCTTCAAGAATCATGACAGGAGCCATATTCGGATGAGTTAACAATATCTGACGCAAATGATACGTTGCCTTTGAAGAAATTTTCTTATCAGGATCACCAAACTTGTTAACAAGGACTGTCAGGAGGAAGCCTTCACGTTCGGGACAGCTCTTCAATAGCTTTGTTGATGAAATAATGGCCTTGACCTTTTGAATTTCTTTACCATTCTGTAATGATGCTTGAAGGTTCAGAAGATACGAATGATACTGGTCTTTTAGCTCATGCTCATAGTGCCAGTAAGCATAAAGTTGATCTTTGACTTTTTTCTCTAAATTTTTCGTATTTAACATTTTCCAATCATTGGCACGATTTTGCAGCGGAATCAATTTTCGATGATGAGGCAGCAGTGAGTTAATGAAAAGATCCGTCACAACTTCTAACACATCTACGTTTGTTTTGTTGTTTACTTTTGTAAGTGTGATAAGTGACTCCAATGATGGGATGTTTGGTAATGGATTTGATTGCACAAGCAGAGCGCCAGCATTCGCTCTATCCTTCGATGTACCCTTATGAAGTGCAGTATCTAACCACTTGGCATCAGATGGATTATCTAAGAATATAAATCAATATCATTAAATGTATCAAGTCTTCAATAAACAACTCATACTCACTTTTAGCCATTTTCTGAATTTCTTCTGTGAAAGCATTTTTGCAAAGTTTCTTCAAAGTCTCAAGATCAGCATCTTTGATGTCTTTAAATTCATTCGTATTGTACTCTTCGAATGTTTCATACCATTTAGTTTCCAGGTCCTGTGCATGTTGTTGAGGTTTTTTAAAAATCTTCTTAGTAGTTTTCACTGAAATTTCTTCACCTCCGTTTTTCTCGGGCTTCTTCTTAATAACAGGCTTGTCCACAACTTCACCGTTGTCTCCGAAGTAGACTTTCTTGTTATTGCTGTTATCAGCGATAATTAATGGGTTCTTCGGCTTCATTTGTTTTACTGTTCTGATCAACAATTCAACACGAGGCCGCGTAGTTTCAAATTTGAAACCCCTTCCCGGTTTCTATTCATCATCATCATCGATCAAACAAACATTGAGAATTTTTCGTGCAAATGTCGAGCTTCTGGAAAGTGATTTAAAAATGAACAAAGTGCAAACAATAGCTCACATTGAGCACTCTCTCAGTTATTCTGTATTTGACGTCAAGTGGCTTCCGTTTTCCGCTAAATTCATAACAGTGGGCAGCAAAACAAATGGAAAAGGAATTCTTCAAATCTATGAGCTGGATTCACCTAATCTGAACCTAGTCAAAGAAGTTACCTTGGATAATTCAATAAAATGCTCATCATTCGGGATTTCTTCAGCTGGAGAACGTCATTTGGCGGTCGGAGATTTTTCTGGAAAGTTATTAATAATGTAAGCAATAACGGTCATTTGACAGCCATCAGATAAATAACATTCTTATTTTAGTGACATGGAACGACCCGAACAACCTATCTACAAAAGTGATGCTCATACAGACATTATCAATTCGCTGGACGCAATTGGTGGATCATCAACATTTTGTGGTGCTAAAGAGATAGTTACCGGTAGTCGTGATGGTAGTGTTAAAGTTTGGGATCCAAGACAAAAAGACGAACCAGTTGCGTGTATTTCCGCAAAAACAGAAGACGGTATGAAAGACATTCGAGACTGCTGGGCCGTGGGATTTGGTGATTCATACAACAGTACTGAGCGAGCAGTTTGCTCCGGTTACGATAATGGAGACGTAAAACTATTTGATCTAAGAAAAATGAAACTGCGATGGGAAACAACCTGCAAGAACGGAGTCTGCTCGATTGACTTCGATCGTAAAGATATCCAAATGAATAAATTAGCTGTGACAACGCTTGAAGGAGGCCTTTATGTGTATGACATGAGAACCGAGCATCCAACAAAGGGATTTAGCTACTGCTTAGAGAAAAATGCTGGGCAATCTTTGGGCTCAAATGGTATCATCACTGGCGCCAAAGCAACTGTTTGGACAGTAAAACATCTACCGCAGAACCGTGATATTTTCGTAACTGGCGGTGGATCGGGAAGCATACGAATTTGGAATTACAAATATCCTGATAAGCGTTTCAAAGAGCTCTCGGATGGAGCAAAAGCAGGCGTTGTTGGACATCTTGAAATGATTTCTGCTACCGCTATCTCAGAACAACCCATTCATTGCATTGACTGGTGTCCAGAACGAATGGGACTGGCAATTTGTGGATCTTTGGATCAAACTATCCGCGTTCTCATCACAACAAACTTAAATTTCTACTGAAATTAATGTTCACTTGACATATTTTCGTTTTCCCAAAAAAAAAATGTATTTTTCTTATTAATTTATTTTTCCTCAACTAAAAAAAAAGAATGCACGAAAGTAAATTAACTAGTTTTTTTTTTTTTTCATTGACTTCAAGTTTTGGACCGGGAATGACTTGTAGATTTGGTTTTTTTTTAATGGGTTGAGTTTTTTAATAATTACAAAAGAACTTAGCAAAATTATTTAGGGAAAAAGTACAGAGATAAGAAAAAAAAAAACGAAAAGCGAACAATTCGCAAATATAATTTGAAAGATGTGCATCAGTGAAGGAAATCAATGTCATAATTAATTAAATATTCTTTCCCCAAGAATGCTATACTCGCATGAGATTAGCGTATATAAAGAAAATAAATGAAATGCGAGTCAAGATGTCTTAGAGCCATAATAGATTTTAGCTACACATGACGATGCGATTATTTCATGCAGTATCCTTATTCTTATTGTAGAAATCATCGAGATATTTTTTGTACTCGTTCTGATTTTTCCATAGCGTTGCGGCTTGTGAATTCAGTGGTGAATCGTTGTTCGGCTCACCGAGAAGTGATTGAATTGACAATAGAATTGTCCGCACGTCATACAAGGCGCTCCATTTTTCTTTAAGGATGTCGAGACACAAGGCGCCAGAAAGATCAATGTTCGGATGAAAGCATGGTGTGAGGAATTTACAACTCGGTGGATGGTATGGATAAGAGTTTGGAAACTCCAGCAGAAGGCGATAGCGCTGGCCTTCATAAGCAGTCTCTTTGGGGCCTGTGATTGTCCCAATCCATCGAAAGAAATTATCGTTTTCAGGAAATGCACTCACGCTCTTCTCTGTGCTCATCATCAGCGCCATTAATTCTTTTTGCAACCTGAAATTAATTCGATTGATAAGGTTCCTAAATGCTTTCAGGTTGAAGGCTTCCATTCTCTGAAGAATGAAATGGCTTTTCTATTGTTTGTGGTGAGAAAATTGAATTTAAGTACCTCTTGGAAACAGCATTTCCTTTATTTCCTGATTGATCATCTTGATTGCCTTTGGTCGAGGACGACTGTAGCTCAGGATTTATGTTTTGGCTTGCCATTTGTGCGCTCAATGAGAGAGATTTTGAATGAAAATATAATATTTACGAGCGTTTGTGATTCCTGATTAACCGAGGGATAAACAAATACGCAAACAAATACATTAACAGTAAATCGGAAAACCGTTAAAACCTGTGACAAAACTTATGGGGATGATTTGTTTACCACCGACCAAGATACCGACTTTACCACCGACCTTGCCACCGACGAAGTACTTAATACCGACTGCAATAATTTGGCAATTATTGCGGCTAGAATTGATTTGAAATTTAAAACGCAATCTTTAGATCTTAAATTTATTTACTTCCTCAACAGAACATTGTCTGAAGATACCTCTAATGATATCGCCAATAAATTATTGGCAGCTCAGCTTCACTTGTTGGTGCCAACTGTCAACACATCTTGATCATTTTCATAAATGTTTCACAAATAAATATTAACGGCGAGGTGATTAAGATATTAACGGTTCTTCCATGGTTCAATCGCAAACAGAATCACAAAATTTGGTGAATTTAAAGACTTTTGCCGTATCTTTGGGTTCCAATTTCTTATTCTTCAATTAATCTTCTTACATCGGCCAATTTTTCTCGCGTTACGCCAATAGGGGGCGACTGTTACGATGTTTTTGCCTTGTAAATTTACTAACAACGCTTTCTGATCCACGTCTCATGTCATTATATTCGCGACTTTCCATTCATCAAAGAATATTTTTCGTGCTAATATTGCAAACAGCTTCATTTTCTGGATTTTTTTTAATGATAATCGTTAATTATAATTTTATAAATTATAATATTTGGATGATTTAGTCACTTTTGAACTGTCTTCAATACTATACAGACCTGCAAATAGATAATTTAAGTTTTTGTATTTGATACATCCCTACCGACTATACTACATAAAGCATAGTCTAACTAAAGCATTTAAGCTCTTTAATAAGGATGACATTCCAAAATGGAACTATAAAAGACTTGTAAGATATTTGGCATAAAAGGAACTCGGGTGGCACATTCACCGTCTATTCTTTATTGGTCTATGCTCTATGGCTTTCGTTAGATTCCGGCATTTATTTTAGCAAGAATTGTTATGCTTACGCAATGGCGACACGTTTCTAGTTATAAATTATATTTTATAATTATTTGAGAAATCCATTGTAATGCCTGGATCTTTAGAATTTTGCGTCATTACCATAATGAAAATCATCTGTAATTGTCATTAAGCACCAACGTGGAAAAGCTTAACCCACTTCCATAAGCACTAATATTAAAAGGCTTCACATTGTGCCGTAATGACTTTTAATTTAGATATTTTTCGCCTAACAAACATTTAAATGTCGCCAAATGTCTTCTCTTGTCCCAAGCTTCTATATTATGAATGAAAGCAATATGCAGCAATGTTGAATATTTGCTGGACAACCATAATTTATCATGACAATCATATTAATAATTAGATATATTATAGAAAGGGTCATTAATATCAAAAGACATATTTATATTTTGCATTATTCATTTACAGCTTTTCCGAAAATTTCGAAAAAATTTGAGTCGTTTAATGGCAGGACTATTTTGGGAGTCATTACCGACAGTTTTTTGTGGAATAGGATTTTCGATGATACGAAATCATGCTGTAAAAAATCGAAAACATTTTAGATTACAAAACAAAATTCTTGGAGCTCGTAAAACAATATCGACAGTTAGTTTAGAAGAACGTGCACAAGGCACAATAGACGAGGCAATACTTTCAGAGCACGTTGAAAAGCCAAAAAAGATAGACACGTACCTTTCACCCGATTATTATGAAGAGCAATTTTACGTGAAAAATATGAGTTCGTTAAAGTTAAAAATACGCAACAGCATGTCCCATTAGATAAGCTAAGGACTTTAAAAGAAACTCAAAAATCGCTCAATCATAAACTCAGAAAATATTGAAAAACTATCCTAATTGTGTTGTATTTAAAAAGAAACTTAGCAAATTGATTAGATTTGCATGACGAGATTAGAGAAAATATCTGCGAACGAAAAATTTTGATTTCTGCCGGCAGAAATCATCAACACCAGAAAAGTCAAAAGTAGTGAAATTTGATGAGGTCGCTTGGCTCAACAATTTTAAGCTTAGACATTTCTCTATTGTACTGCATAATTTAAAGCTCAGTTCTTTTGATATGCCGATCACAGTGTTGGAGAATTAGGACCTCAATTTAGTTTTAGAGCTAAATGACAATTACCGAGATGGTACTAGGTATAATATGAATCAGAAGATTCATCTGATACGTTATCATCACAAAAGAGCAGTGAGAGCCCGAAAACGACCGAGATGGTTACATGGTTACATACTTGACGGAAATTACTTGAGTACCTCGCATGATGAGTGATTGACTAATCGAACAATACAGAAATGAAATTTAAATAAATCGGAAAATTGGAATAAATAGGAAAATAAAAAAAGTGTAATTAATGCATTCAAAACACATTCAATATCAATATATTAAGTAATAATAATTCCTTACTTCGAGATAAATTAAATATTTACTTCAGCTTTAACTATCCACCCTTGTTCATGAATCATGATACTGAAGCCGCCCTTTCTTGTAACAATACAATAACAATTATGTTCTCTCCCTGAATCGTACAACGATCCATACCTTCGATTTCTTCCTTCAGCTGCTGACGGAGATCGTCCAATCTGGGGTCCACATGAGTTGAATATTCCATCGATTGATCATTGTGTGTTCCGATCCTATCTGTAAAGCTGTTTTTGCCGTCTAATATTACACAATCTATATAAGGTTTACCGCGGCCAGAATGTTTTCAGTGGATGATGATTCGTTACATCTATTATTGCCCATTTTGGTTGTAATGTAAGAAAGACATTTTCCATAAGCTGTACGTATTTAATGACACAGCTCTCTTGCGTATTCGAGGTTGGGTACCCAAAACATTTGTTGTGGGCACGGAGTAATTTTTTTGAGGATAACATTTCAGTATAAATAAATTTTGAGCGAGCATCACAGCGCGGCTGGAGATGAAATGAAAAACCTCTCCTCAGCAACAACTGGAGGTGGAAGAAGTTGTCGGAGGTTCGGTGGACATTTTTCCGCTGGTGGACATTGGTGAGTTGCAAGATATGTTTAATTTGTCATTATTAACTTTTGCCCATTGAATTGAACTACCTATTTAATTTTTCTTTACTACCTAGAAAACAAAAATGGTCGCTTCTTATTTTATCAATTGAATGAGCAGCGTATTATTTAGGGACTTCGCAACAGTTGGGATCGCGGTTTTCTATAATAATTTGCGACGCAAACCATTGATACCCCATTTTCTTGCCCATTATGGTCCAATCTATTCCATAATTGTATGGTCAATATTTTAATTGCGACAATATTATTCTTTAAATGAATCGAAAATTAAGAAATTGTAAATATTGCCTGTTGTATGCTGGACTCATGAAAATTTATCAAGCTTTGCTTGAGAATAGCTGATTTTATTTCAACTACATACCGTTTGACTTCTTACCTACTCTCAAGTATTGAGGGACATAGTAGCTGGCAATTTAGGGCTCTTAAGTGAGAGGTCATACAATGGCATTCGCGGCTACTTACATTTTGGCGGTGTTCAGATCAATTATTCCGGCCACAAATATACATATTCATCCATTCACCCATCTTGGGGACTTCTTCATCGGGCTTTTGCGATCAATCCAAACAATATCTCAGATCACGCAATCGGGATCATTATGCTATTTGTGGACATTTAAAATCGCATCCGTTTCTCAATGCCATCCGACTTTCATCGATCATTTGGCGCAATATGGAGGTTTAATTCAGACGTAGGTTTTAGTACTCAACGAATGATTTTCTACTTCCAACTGTTGATCATCTTGATTACCTTTGATTGCAGACGACTGTAGCTGAGGATTTATGTTTTGACTTGCCATTTGTGCGCTCAATGAGAGAGATCTTTAATGAAAATGTAATATTTACGGGCATTCTCTATTAACCGAGGATAAACAATACATAAACTAAACTAACACATTCACAAAAGCAAATCGGAGAAAAACCGTTAAAACCTGTGACATAACTTATAGGGACGATTTGTTTACCACCGACTGCCGAAATTAAAGGAAATGAATATTGCCTGCTCGATTTGCTCTGAACTCTTCAAAAGTGAGGATGATTTGGTTGTGACAGGCAATTGCGGGCATTGCTTTCATCGAGACTGCGTTGAAAATTGGTTCAGAACGTAAGTTCTATCAGATTTTGCTTAAATTGTAAGTTTAATACTAACATACTGCATGAAAATAATTCAGCTCAAGAACGTGTCCCTCGTGTCGTGCTCCGTCCTCAGAAGCATCCCTTGTTAAGTTATACTTAGCATTTGATGATGCTAAACTTCATCTGTCAGTTGAAGAGGTTCTGAAGAACAACGATCAAATGAAAACCGATTTAAATGAGCTGAAAGAAAACTTCTCGAAGCAAGAAGCGCAGCTTATCATAACCAGAAATGAGCTTAAAGCAGCCCAAGATCGTATCAAAGCATTGGAATATCAGAAACAAATTCATGATTTGAATATGTCATCAACAAATGCTCTTAAAACTGAAGCAATGAAGGAAATAATAAAACTCAAGGATTTTATTCACTCATACAAATTGGATCTGATGGCTGAAAGACATTTGAGGAGAATCTATCAACTGAAGCTGCATGAACACGAACCAGATAATGAGAACTTTGAGCCATCAAGCGTCGAACTAGATGAGAGTAACATCTTGGAACAAACACCGAAAATTCCAGAGCCAGCAAAGACTGATCTTGGGAATTCGTTACTAAACCCAGTTACACCTTTCTCGAATATCCAGACTAAACCATATAAAATTCCACATAAAATGGTCCGCGGTTCTCCGCCCAAAAAATCACATCGAAATGTTGGCGCCTTAATTTGGAATCCTCGCATGCAGTCAACGAGTGTCACCACTAATAACAGTCAACCAACTAACAAGTTGCAACCTTTCAGCTTCCAAGCGCCTAACGAAACCAACCCGTTGACTGATTTCGGGTTCAATAAAGTACCAACTACAAGCGGTGATAGTGCAATGCCATTAGTCAGTGATCAACCAGGTACAAGCAATTCCTTAGCACCAGTGACAATAGTTCATTCATTAACTCCAGCATTTGGCGATAGCACATTTCGCCTGAGGCCCCCACAAATTACCTTCAAGTCTATTCAGTCATCAAACGTTCCCTTCCAGTTCATCCCCACTTATACACCAATTATGTCATCAAGTCGCAGTAACGACCAACAATCAAATACAACACTGACACCTCCAAATCCAACGTCTAGCAACACTACATAAATACTTATTGTGTGATCTGTGAACTCAGTTTAAAATAAACACAACAATTTAAATAATTTTCTTGTCTTTATTCATTATGCTTAGTTATCATTAATTATGTACAACGGGATTAGATTTTTTGCTGCATCTAAAGGAAAAAAAATTCCCTGTTAAGATTAATTCACTTAATTGTTAATTTGCGGATGTTTAACTATGATTTGAGACTGAAAAGTTGGTTTCAATGGCACTATCAATAAGTTTCTGAATCTGAAATGTTTTGCCGGAATTTTTTTTTTTTTTTTCATAAAACTTCCTTTCAATTCCCTTTCACTTTTTTTTTTGAGAAATTTTTATCCTTAATTATAATTAGCTATTTTAAGTTTGAATCAAAGATCGTGATATTTTGCGCGTAAAACAAAAAAATTATTTTTGCAACATTAAAAATGCCCTTGCAGGATATTTACATTACATTAAACATAAGAACCGTCAACTACCTTTATCGTCGTCCTTCTCGAGGCTTTGATTGAGAGAAAAATTGAGAAAAAAAAACAATTTGCCTTATAATTATTATAATTTGTCTAGAGCTTTGTTTTAAATGTTATCAATACGTTTATAGGTTTTGTTCTGTTGCTGTTTCATTTCATTCACTTTGTAATACTTTGTGGATTTCATTTAAAATAATTAAGGATTAAAACTAATTAGAGCAGCTCTTAGAGCGCTTCCATAGTGGCTAATTTAAATAAATTAAGAAACTTTAACATGCGTTACTAACATTTGTCTAGTATTTTATTTTTTGTTACCCTTACTTTACTAGGTGCTTTAAATTAGTATGTGTCGTTAATTATTTAATTAGCTTAATCCCTTCTTTTGTCAATTTACTATCAATTATTTCAATTAGTTCGTAAAGTCGGTAGAAAAAATGTTGTTCATTCATTTATATTATATTGCAAAAATGTTTAATGATGATGATTGGGAGCTTAATTAGTTTTTTTTTCTTACTTTCACTCGTTTCCACTACACGATTTGATTAGTTTTTTTTTTTTTTTTTTTTTGACTGATGCACAACATAGACGAACAAGAATTTTTTTTTTTTTTTGATGGCGAAATATTTTCTTGCGATTTGATAATTTGTTTGTAATGGATCGTATAAAAAATGGTGTGTGTAGTTTGTTTATTACTTGACTAAAATTGCCTCTCTCGTCATGAGTTGGGTTGACTTTACGACTGGATACTCTTCTCTTTTCGATTAAATTTTATAATCAAATCGGAAGCCTGAAAAATCATAAATTAACTTGAAAACAAGGAAAATCATAAATTATTATAATAAAGAAAAGAGTTAATTTGTGTGTGTTTTTATTTTTTTTTAAAAGAACTTTTTCTTGTCTCTTACAATAACAAAATAATAATGCAAATTATTAATTTAATATATTTTGAAACAGGAAAAAAATACACGAAACATAAATTAAGGAAATTTGTTGTTTGTAATTTTGTTTTGATAAAATGTACATAAAAATAATTAATTAAGTAATGATACTTGATCCTAAGGAAGAGCCTAAAAAAGGGACTTTCTTGAAATATTTACAGCAATGTTTTCTTGTTATCAAAAATATAATATCTTTCATTTTTTTTTGTATGCTTCGAAGAGATTTTGACGAGAACTAAGTTGCGAATCAAAACATATCGAAAAGCGTTCGCATGACCGGAAGAAAAATAATAATAATCGAAATTTCTTTTAAATAGACTTCACTCTATGTATGACAATAATTTATATACGATGCTTTCTTTTTTTTGTGTTAATTCAGCGAATTTCTTTCTTCTTCTCCTCCTTTTTCTTACCGAATACTTAATGAACCGAGTGATTTTTTTTGTTTCATATAATTTAGATTATCGAGTTTGTTTACACCCTCGCCCGGTTGATGAGTTTTTCACTTAGAAACTAGTTTCATTCATTGACTTTATACAGAAGAATTTATATTTACATGTGTTGGGGGTAATGCGTGGGTGTGTGTTTGCATGCTGCTCCTGAAGTTTAACGATCAATTAAGTTGATGTTGATTTTGTCATGGTGTCTTGTTGATTCAAATGCCGTAGACTTCATCATCTGACTTCGCAGTCTTTCGATGCGGGTGCTGTGGTGACGGCAGGAGCTTTTTCATTGGTCGCTTGAATCGCAGGATCAATTGATTTTTTTGATGTTATTGCTGTTTTTGCCTTTTCAATGTCATCAATACGTTCCAATGATACTTCGAGTTTCTTTGTTATTGCATTCATATCGACTCCACTCGATTGCAAGTTATTATTGTTGATATTACTTGAAATTGGTGTTGAAGTGATAACTGTGGGTGACAGTGATGATTTGTTGAGTGATTCATTACTTTTCTGATGAATTGATTTCGGTTCATTCGTTGAAGAGTTCTGATTTGTATTAAGAATGTTATAGCTATGTCCATTGCCTTGCGAATGTCTTGCAATCTTTAATTTAATTGGTGGTGCTGATGTGTTAAGCTCAATAGACTTATCATTGACTGAAATGTTGGAAGAAACATTGATTTGTGGTGATATTGTGCTGGCTGATTTGTTGCCAATTTTTAGAATCAACTTCACTGGGGCACCTTCTGTCGTTGGTCGACTAACAATTTCCACTGATCGTTTCTTTTCCTTCTTCTTTTTCTTTTTCTCTTTACGCTCGCGCTTTTCTTCCTTTGTACGATGCTTCGTGTCTTTGCTCTTCTGTTCACTAAATTCCTCCATCATTTGCTTGCGGAAGTTCATCGATTCACGTTTAAGATCTTGATAACTAGGAGTAGGTGCAATGTGTCGTTTCTTTGGCGGCAAATCACTCGAACCACTCGTTTCCATGATGTCTGAACCAATTTTGATTTTTAATTTAGGCGGTGGATTAATCGTATTCTGTTGTAATTGTGCACCACGATTCGGTCGGTTTCTTCGTTTCTTATTTGTTTCCATTGTAAGAGGGTCACTTTCATTTGATGCATTAACGTTATCATTGTTGTTAGAAGTATTCAAATCAAGATCCATTGAATATGGATCAGATCCGCGTAGTGCAAAACGTTTTCGCTTTTTGTATTCGGCATAATTGAAATCGGGAAATTCATCCTTGAGCAGTCCAAGACCCATTGAGTCAACTGCTTTTGGAATTCCACCGACACGACTCGATTGAATATTTGACGTTGTTTGATGATCAACATGCTGAATATTTGATGGTTCTTGATCCATATTTGCTCCCTGATTCCAGTATTGTTGTAAAAGCTCCTTCTTTCGCATTTGACGGCGATTTGAGGAGCCACTTGATGCACTTGCCACAATCTGTGGAATCACTGGATTGACAATTGTTTGTGGATGCATATCAGGATGAGCCAATGGACCTTTGATCTTCAATTTCAATTGATTACGTGAATCGGATAATGAAACCTTGGCAAATGAAGTATCTGAATCGACACTTTCTTCCACGATATTTGTAATTTCGCAAGTCAATTTTGTTTCAATTGATGTTACTATTGTTGATGTTGTTGGTGTCTTTTGCTTATCATTGCTTGCCTTCAATGCAGTTTGAAGTTCTTTCTCTTGTTCCTCATCAATTTCGTTCAGCGTCTGATCAACAGTGTTTGTTGCGAATGCACCCAACAATTGACTATTATAACTATCGTTTGTATTATCGTACGAGTTATATGTTCGCATATCTACAGGTCCGGGCATATTCACTAAGTTCATTTCCGAAATTGATGTAGCACCAGGTAGAGTTGCATTGTCGCTGACAATATTATTCGATAACGTGTGATTATTGATAGTCAATGAAGAATGCGTAATAGATTTCAATGAAGCTTTTGTTGTTTTCGGTGATTGTGATGATCCGTCTTTTGCAATCTTATTGTATAAGTCGACTGACTTTCTACTATCACGCATTGCTCTTAGATTTTCAACAGATGGTCCCGGCGTACCGAATTCATCATCAGCAGAAAAGTCATAAACTGTTCCAGCCAGCTTTTGATTGATTGCAATATATTCAGCTTCATTACCAAATGGCGTGAATGACATTGCGTTTTGACTGTGTCGAGCCTTTGCAATCTTATTTCTATTCCTGCTTTTAACATGTGCTGGTGTTGATGCAGGTGATGCTTGACTATTAGTACGACTTTTTCGTTGCTTCGGCTCATTTCTTGTTGGCGTTGACTTTTCTTTACTATTTTGTCGCGTAAGCAACTCAATATTTGCTGGTGTCGACGGTTGTCGCGGACTTTTCGATGGACTCTTTTGTGGTGTTTTTCCACCATGATGTGTGGGCGTTGAATTTCGTGGCGATGAACGTGTTGATTTCGATGGCGACTTTTTAATACTCTGTTGCTTCTCGGAAACATTTTGCTCTACATTGCTACACTCTGATGGCGTCTGTGGAATTTTTTGCATCATCGGCAATAATGGTTCCTGCTTTGTATGGATATTATTTGTCATTATCGTTTGTTGCATATGCTGTTGTTGGAAGAGCGGTCCACCACACAAATTTTGTGCACCAAAATGAATATTATTTGGCATCATATCTGTATTGTTAATCTTATTATGCAATCCACCTTGCATAAGCATTGAATGATCTGTATTTTGATATGGTGTAGCAGTGTTAAAGTTATTTCCAAGATTCGGTGGATACATGGCTTGACCTGGTGACGGGAATGGCACTTGAACATTCATATCTGTTGATGGAAATAGACTAACTGCGCCAGGATATTGTGAGGCATTGTCTGAAAAATTATAAGAGTTGAAATTTCCTTGCATTGCGTGTGGATGGATGCCACTTGAAAAATCATTAGTCATAGGACCTTTTTGTTGTAAATGTTGTTGAAACGAATTTTTCATTGCCTGTTGATTCATGTCATTCATCATATTTATGTTTTCCATGCCAGGCTGTTGATTGCGTTTCATCATATTATCTGCGGCTGTCATTGGTCCATGCATCATTTTCAAACTTGGTGACTTTTGATCTTTTGGCCACTTTTGATTGAGCTGTTGCTGTTGTTGTTGTTGTTGCATTTGCATATTGAACATTTCCATATGATTTGGTTGCTCATTTGGATTCATCAACATTCCCATAGTGGGTGACATGAACATTGATCCACGATTCGATGCTAACATATTATTTTCCTCGCCAATCTTTTGGCATGCTGCCAATTGCTGTTGCTGTTGTTGCTGTTTTTGCTGTTGCTCTACGACCATACATGATGCCGGTGCGGGAAGCTGATCCATTGTTGAATTGATTTTATTGTTATTTGTCGTTAAGATATTTCGCTGATATCCGGCATTGTTATCAATATTTTGTGGCTGCTGTTGCAGCTGCTGTTGATGCCAAGGTGACATTTTCTTTAAGTCATTAAACTCTTGATCTTTTTTGGATAATATTGATGGAGTATCGAGAGGTTGTTGCTTGAATGGTATTAGCGGTGTCTGTTGCTCCATAAAATCATGTTTTGGGGTATTTTCGTTTTTACGTAGACAAGGAGACAATTTACTCGTATTCTCAACCGGTTTGTCATTGACAACATTGTTGTTATCAGGAGCATGGATAGCGTTTGAAGTGCTATTTGTTTTCTTATTTTTCTGTCTAAGCTTCTCAATAAGATTCAATGTTTCGCGTTCAGTGTCTTCCTTATCAGCGATTTTAGGTATTGGGAAAATACTATTCGCAGTGCTGAATAAATTGCTTTCATCATTTAGTACTTTATTAAAAGCATCGTCTAAAAGCTCCTTTTCTTTGATATTTGTTAAGTTTACGGTAGGAATAGAAACCATAGGTGAGCTTAATGGTATTTGATTTGGAGTAAGCTTCAATGGGTTGTCTTTTATATCAAATGGTTTATTCTCAGTAATTGTCTTGATCTGTGTAATTGTTTCATCGATATCCATGTTCACGATTGAAATATCATCAGTTGATGGTTTCTTGGTATCAACATTTTTGTCTGCAGTCTTATCAGCGACTTCTGCAAGTTTCTCTAATTTTGGTAAATCCGTTTCAGATTCATCCATAATCTCAATAACTTCTGGTGACTTGGATGTGCCTGATTTTTCTTTAGACACTTCTATTACTTCCGGAGGCTTAATGATCTCTTTAATTGGCTCATCAGCAACCGTTTCGACTTCTTTTAACTTTTCTATTTTTTCGTCTTTTTCAATGACCGGTGATTTTGATGGCGATTTCACTGATGGTAATGCAGTCGCAGTAGCAGCAGCAGTCTTTTCCAGTTTGGCTTTCGATGAAATCGATTCTGAGCGACTGCTTCTTCTGACAGTTGTTTCTTTGATGTCTTTTTCCTTCTCAGATTCAACTGATTTTTTATCAGATGCTTGCTCTTTATCAATTTCTTTAGCAGGTGAAGTTATGGATACTTTACGTTTCTTGTTGCTAGGTTCTGGTTGAACTTTAGCACTTGGAGGGTTCATTTCATGTTCCTTTATATCAACACTAGATTTTCTTTTGTCCGACAACTTAGCCAAATCTCCCTTACTGGGCTCAGAAGTTCTGGATTTACTACTACTTGAGACTTTTGATTGCGAAGAAATTGAAGATGTGGAGCCTTTACGTGAAGTGGAAGGTGTTTGAGGTGGTGTCTGTTCAGAAACTGATTTTCTGGGCGATCGATTTGTTGGTGTTTTATTGGCATTTGATTGTGCAACAGACAATGCAGGGGGTTGTGGTTTAACAACTGTTGACGTACGTCGAGATGGTAATTTATCATTCTCTTTTTTAATGGTGGTTGTTGTAGCTGATTTCTTAGATGGTGATGCGGTGACAGACTTCTTAGTTGGTGATGATTCGACACTTGGTTTTCTGTTATTTTTGTTTCCTTTTTGAGATAGTCGTGTCGTATTAAGACGGTCACTTGCTGACGAATCTGAATCGGAGGAGGACGAGCTGCTAGACTGAACATTAACCGAGGATTTCGCAGCCTTGTCAAGAAAGGGCGGGTCCTTGGTTTTCTGTTTAGCACTAACAGCCATCGAAGCTCTTCGAGGTGGTAAACTTTTTGTTGATGCCTTTGTTGGAGATGATTTCATAGGCTGCTTTGGAGATTCTGCTTCACTCTCTGAATCTGATGATGATCCCGAATCAGAATCAGAGCTTGCACTTGATGTACTTGAACTTGATAGGTCGACTGCTGTTGATTTTCTTCGCTCATTAGCCGTTGCCTTTTTGGCGGCTGGTATTGCAGCAGGCTTAGCTTTTTCTTCAACAACAGCTGATGCAATTGGTTGTGAAAAATTGCCAAGACCCTTGATATGTTCTGCAGCTTTTTTAGCAGCCTGCCTCTGAGGCACATATGGAAGAAACTCAGATGGAAGTTCTGAATGAGATTTTTCGTCCTTTTCTCGTGCTTTCTCTCGCTCAATATCCTTAGTTTCTTTCTGAGTTTTCTTTGTATCTTCTTTTGGCGAAGGCTTCTTACTTTCTTTTACAGCTTTGACTACAGATTTTGATTTAATGTCTTTGGAATCTTTCTCTCGCTCGCTTTCAGATGGTTGTTGATATGATTTAAATGTTTCATCTAATTTTTCACGTGCATCTCGTCGATTCTTTTCGCTTGCAGTGCCCGTTATAGATTGCACCATTAAAGACGAATTAGTTTTCATTAGATTTTCAGAAGCTTTCTTTGCTGCCTCACGCTGTGGAACAACTAAGAGATCGGTAGGAATTTCTTTCTTCAAATTCGTAGAATTTGTCTTTTCTTTGACAATTTCTTTGTTGTTAACCGGTTTGGCTTCTTCCTTTTCAGAATCAGAGGATAAGTTTGATGCCGCTTTTGCTGAAACTCGAGAAGCTTTACTTGGCGAAGCTTTCGATTCTCGTCTTGGCGGTGTTACTTTTTTCGATGGTGGCGTTGCCGGTTTCTTAATTTGACTTGAATTCTTCTTTGCTTCAGGTATTTCAGCAGGTTTCTTTGATTTGTCAAATGATGGCAATTCATTAATATTAAATTCTTTCATCGCAGCTTTAGTTCTAAATGGTTGCTGTTGAGAATCACTAACTGTATTATCGGTTTTGTTATCTTTATCTGTACTGCTGCTGTCACTGTCTGAATAAATGGCAGAAGGTTGAATTCGTTTTACATTGCTCGATGTTGGAATACTGTGGCCACTACTATTTTTGATTGGAACGAGTTCATCACTTTCGTCGGTTAAATGCATATTACGCTCTTCTTCATCCTCATCACCGGCACGACTTCGTGCAGAAATTGGAGATTTTATTTTCGGTCTTGATTTTGGTTTCATATCGTCTTCACTTGAACTTTCGATGCTGGGCAGAAGTTTCGTTTTATTTTCTTTAGCACTCAATTGCTTTCGTTTTTCAGCTGTAGCCTGTTTAGTTGAGCCAGGAGGACGACCCTTCTTCTTTGGCTGTATTTGTTGTGCTGTTGGAATTGGTTGTGGTGGTGGCGGCGGAAGTTGTGGCTTAGGCTTAACAGGTGATTTGCGTGTAGGTGATTCATCATCATCAGATGTTGTCGTTGAAGATGGTGATGCAGAACTAGAAGTATTTTTTCGCCTTGAACGACGTCTTGCAGATCCATCTGTATCGCTCGAGAAGCTATTATACATATTACTACTATATCTTTTGTTTGATCCTGTTGAATTTGCTGTATTGCCTCCATTAAATATTTTATTATATCGGCTCGCAGCATCTCCCCGGTCCTTTTTAGAGTTTCCGTTAATTTCTGATAAGGTTTTGTTTGATTTGGAAGAAGTATTGCCTAGTATTGAATCTATCATTTCCTCAATTTTTATCGTTTCTGTTTCTTTAATTGAATCACTTGAGTACAGTACGTCGTAAATAGATGGGCCATGGTTGGCCTCCATTATTGCATTCACTACACTATCGTCCAGTTTAGCAGTTTTATGGCGACTTAGCACAGTAACTTGCTTGTGGAAGATTTGTTCTCGCATTTTAAAGAACGATCGAGATAATTTTTCTCGTCTCGAAACCATGTAACAAAGATTTCGCACTCGCTCAAGATCTTGTCGTAAATGCACAAACATTTTCATTTTCTCGATGTCAGCTTGTTCTTGATCAGTTTGTGACATAACATCGACATCACCTGCTTTCGGTAGTAGCAAAGGAACATTTCCGCCAGCCTTTCGCTTGAGAATCCAAAAGTTGTAAATATGGTTAATGCCTTCCTGATCGACGTCCAATAAATGACAACTGATGTCTTTAATGCTGACATGTTTATCAAATTCAGATTGTATTTCTTCTAGTCGCGCCATTCTTGCATGATTTCTTTCTTCCGATGTCATTTCTTTGCGTAGCCTCTTTTTGCTACTTTTCTCTTCATCTTCAGAGGCTACTGAGGCAGCAGCAGCTGCAGCAGCGGAGGCTTTTTCTGCATTGGCACTGTTTTTTGGTTCTTTTTTGACACTATGTTTTTGACAATATGATCTCAGTTTAACGCCATCTTCAGCATTTTCGTCTTCAATGATTGCACGCATTTCCAGTCCATGTTGAAAAGCACAAGTTACGTGGTATGCAGTTTTACACGTTTTAACTGAGCATTGAATACATGCACCGACACGTTCACGACACAATACACAATTAAGATCCCAGCGACTTTTTGGAATGCTGGATATTTTCGTTATTGGTTCCATACGATCCACTGATCCTATGCTCACTTCCGGTATCCATAATGCACAAGACACATGAGCCCACTTTTGTCCTGATTTCGTCGATTTCATTGCACCGCCTTTGTTCGGACAGAGAACGCAATCTGGTTTCTGGCCCATCGAACACGTTCGACATAGCCATTGGCCTAACAAAGCAAAAATAAAAGATAATGAAATGTCATTTACAACCAAAATAAACTGCTACCTGACGGAATCGTCGTTATTCCATAGCATGCTTGATGGACACAGATGTTGCAGTTATCACAGAAAACCATCTCATTTGCTTCTTCTGAATCGGGTGATCGGCACACATCACAAATGACATTCTCATCATACTCTATACCCAAACCATCTTCACTTTTCATTATTGCTTGTATTTTGTCAAAGCAGCGAGTCTATGATGGAAAGAAATTATTTATGCGTGATGAAACTAATATTCAAACATTTTCAGTATTCTTATTCTCACCTCCAGCTCTTCTATAATGCGCTCAAATTGTTCTTCATTTACAGGTGGAAGACCGCACATACTTCTTTCGCCATTAAATTCCTTAAGCCAGGCTTCATCTAGTTGATCTAAATCATAACTACAAACCGAATCAGCCATGGCAGGAGTACTCGATAGATAATTTTTATCATGAGAAAAGTTTTCATCTTTTGTAATACGTATATACTTGTTTTTGGGACTGCAATTGAAAAGATTTAGAATAGAAATTGAATCAGCTAATATGATAGACTTACAGTTTAAAGTCTTGCCGTCCCTTATAATAGTTTTCACTTATTGTTCGTACAATAGGTTCAGGCAATGAATCGGGATTTACGGGCACTTGAACTCCTCGTTCCCATTCTTGCTTCCATTGATCTGTTATCACCCAATATTCATCATGAGATAGTGGCTCTGAATCTGGCAATTTCATGGCACTTATAAGGTCCTTCCTAAAATTGAACAAGATAAATAAGTACATCAGGTTTCAGTTGTATTCTCAAATTTTAAATAAATGTATACAAACCTAAACAATTCTGCAGGTGCTTCAGGAGCACTCCTATTATAAATACTAGACATTTTCAGATCTAAATGGGGTCTAGCTTGCCAAGTCTTTGATGAGTGACCACCATTTGATGTTGATAGTGTTGATGCCAATTCTTCAGCTTCAATAGATACTGTGGGGGGACGGCCCTTTCGTCTTTTGACAGGTGATGGCGGATCGATTCCGATTGGATTGGGATTTGGTCGCTTCCCCCTTTGCGACATATTCACTACTTGGTTCTACTCTCTTTTCACTTTAAGATTTTTAGTATCTTTCGCAATTATATTGAATGTACATTGATTATAAGGATCTGTAAAAATATGAAAATATCTTAAATTTGTTTACACTCATTCACTTGATGCATATATTGGTATTGCAGCATCATCATTATTATTTGTTTTGTTTTGCAGATTAAAAAATATATCTTTCAATGGTTGAATTTTTAACCATACAATTTTTGTTGGATATTTTTTTTTTCAGCGAGTTGATAGATTTGTCAAATAGCGAATTTTATGCACAATATCGAAAACATATGAACTTGAGTGCAGTTTTTGCAAAAGTTGCATCTTGAGAAACATTTGACAATAATTGCATTTGCGTTTGGCCGATATATTTATGCAATTTTTAGAATGTTTGGTCCATTCTTATGCATTAAATTAAAATTTTCTCCATATTTTACGCATCTCCTCAACATGTTTTGCATGTGTGCGATATTCTCACACAATCAAATCTGTATATCAACTTTTTCATGGAAATTAATTCACTATTTGGTGATATTTTGCGATTGCATCCGACGGGATTAGCATTAAATGTTTGAGGCTTATGATATTTAATTAGAGCATCCATGCAATATCGTTAAATGTTTTGGTTCTAGATTTTTTTCATTTTCAAACAAAACAATCATCGAGCGCCATCATTTTGGATCAGCAATGGGACATTTTCGCGTAAATAAAAACTTTTTCACATTAAAACCGTTCGCGCAATAGTTATCCCACTAGCTTATTGCCTTAATCGCCTACCATTTCTAATGAAATTCATTAATTAACACTGAAAACTTTGAATTTTGACTTTATACGCGACTTGAAACATTTTTTTTCGTCAAATTTCAAGGGTTTCCCGATGAACTGAGTTTATTTTCTGAGAACGGTCACGTTTATGAAATTTTATCAAGATCGGTTAATTAATTGCACCTATTGTCTATCTGAAATAAATGTTATTTTGAAATATATACTTCCTGATAAAGTAACATTATCGAACTGCTATCAGTAAACCGAGTTATGGGAACAAGATATAAAGGGACATCCTACTTGCATATGGCATCACAAATTTTGATCGCATAAAATACACAAAATCTTATACTCTCTCACCGTTTCACTAACATCATTTCCATTCTTCGTTTGAACATAACTTTAATGCCGTTGACAAAACTGTTTCATAGATTTTTGCGAAATATCGTACGAACCCATAAATTTATTTGTAGGTGCCTCTCAGTGCATTGAACCGATAAATGTTAAAGTCGAAAGAAAAATTAAACAATTTTTTTCACAATTTAACTCTGGAAGAATTTCAAAATTATGCTTTGTTATCGATAAGATCTTTAATTGCATAAGATTTAATAATTTTCTTGTTTCACATTGATAGTTAAAAAAAAAAATTGTAAAAAATGGTAAAATGAAATAAGAACAAAATGTCTGAATGATGATGCAAACGTTGAGTTGTTCAGCTGATGATCAATTCTGTTGATAAATCTTGAAGCTTATATTAGCACCCCGTGAAAAATAAATGTCTTGACACATAGAAACGCACTTTCTGTGAAAATTGCTATTCGCTTTTAGTTTTGTTCAGCATCGGCTCCGTCAGGATTGTCTTCATCGGGTCGATTTTCATTGTTGGGTACATCAACGTTATTCATGAGATCGTTCGCATTCATGTCGTTGAAATTTGCTGGATCACTAGAGATGTGATTTTCCAAGACTGGTGGAAATACGTCAGCATTTGCTTCTGACAAGTTAGTCACGGACTTCGATTTAACACATTGAAAGTCGACATGACGTGATTTTGACTCCTCTTTTTCCCATGAACAATGAA
Source organism: Propsilocerus akamusi (assembly GCA_018397935.1). Lineage (NCBI taxonomy): Eukaryota > Metazoa > Arthropoda > Insecta > Diptera > Chironomidae > Propsilocerus > Propsilocerus akamusi. Next base: position 18,665,756 of record CM031468.1, on the reverse strand, counting down.
TAAACGGTCGCTGAACGTAATTATAAATGACCTCTGCTCGTCCATCGGCACGTTTTTTGATTTTTTCTTTATACGTTGGATATCCTTCGATGCCCAAACGAATCTTCTTTAGTCCACGATCCTTCAGTACTAGCTTTGCAACGTCACGGTTTTCGATATACTTGAAAAATCTAAACATTTGCGTGCTCGTGATTGTTTGTGAATATTCTTCGCCTGTCATTTGTGTTGTGGGAGGAAAGTCTGCATCCCATTCGATAATATCGTCTTCAAGCAAGACAACAATATGGCACTCTCTATCACCACGTTGAGCACTGTTGACCATTAATGGTAAAATGAGCTCTTCTAAGAATGATTCAAATTGTTGTCGTGCGCCCTCGTTGCTCAATTCATGGAGAAGACCCCGCAAATTTTGGCATCGGACGGTTTGGGCGTCAAATGGAATCATCAAATAATCACAAGCTTCACGTAGCTCCTGAACTGATACACCGCTGGGACATTTGATAAGACCACATTTATAGAATTCCAGAATAGCACGAAAAACTGTTGCAGAAATCCCATCAGCCACTAAAATTACAATTTTCTTTGTTCATGATTTCATATCAAAATAAAATTAGAAATTAGGGACTCGCCTTCATATTCACCACGATCATTAGGAACTTGCCATTCGATGCCTGAACCGAACATTCGACCCAGCAATGAATTTGGATGCTGTGTGAGCAGCGATTGATCAATCTGAAATCTTGTATCATCCACTAGCAATGTAATCTTTTCAGCACCATTGTCCTGTACCGAGCTATTCTGTCCTAAACTCAACTTTGCCAGCGACGATGTGGGTACCTGATTTGATTTTGGTGGTGTCATTTTGTTTGTTGTGCTCGCATTCAGTTGTCTTGAAGGAAATCACAGAAGAAAGAATTTGAAAATTTCTCTATTTTGAATGATGAATAAAAACCTTCTTCGTTCATTCATTGACCTATTTTTATGACGTCGTTTGCAGATAACTTTATTTTTTCCAATCGATTCGAATGTTTTTTTCTGCGTAAAATTTAAATAATGTTAAAAACATTTACCTCCTAAACACTCGCTTCCTTTGATCAGCGAAGTATTCTTGATCCTGTTCATCGGACGAATCTGAATAGTACAAATTCTTTTCCATTTGTATGTTATAAAAGCAGCTTTTCTCTCTCAGATATAGCCGAATTGCATCTAGCATTAAAGTTTACGCACTTTTTACTTTACTCAATCGTTAGTTGCTATAAATGTTCTGAAATTTATAATGAATGAAAAAAGAATTTTGTCTTCTTGATATTTTTTCTTCGTAGGTTTGTATGTATTTGCAATTTCCTATGCAAGTTGGAAATTATTGTAAGTTATAAATAAGTACCTAATAATAATAATAACACGTATTTTTCTCTACAAAGAAATCTAAAGTGTTGTTTAGATTTTGAACTTGAGAGCAAAATTCTGTACTCGATGGGCTAAATTATTACCTTAGAAATATGTTATGTGTATACTAAACAATGTTATAAATGATCAACCAATATTTAGCTTACAGACAGAGTCGACTATTATTATATGTGTCGTAAAAGTTATTTCTAACACGAAAAATGCGCTAAAGAATTAAGGGAGTTCGTACCAGCAAGGGCAACACAGAAATGTTTCTTTCGCTTTTATTAGGTAAATAAATTTTCACGAATTTTCATGCTTCATACGCAAATTACCCAAACAAATAAAATTTCTAGATTATTTTTAATTCATTTATCTTTTTTAATTCCTGTTGACTTAAATGTTGGCTTTTCTTTTAAATATATAGTTGGGTAAAAAAGCGAGCTGCCTTCCCTTCGTTTGCTCGAAGATGGCCCAAAAGTCCCATATTTTCCATATATTGCTGAATTGCTGTTCGAACTGGTAATAATAAAATTTCGTCTCGTAGTTTTTTAAAGTTTTAATCGGTTCAAAGTGTTTTATTGTGATTGAATTTATTACAAACGCGTACTTAACTCCAGTGTCAATGGAATTATGCAAATATCGGAATGTTTACTTACGTTTTTAGTTCGAAATTTCTCTATTTAAATGTTCCGAATTTCAAAATGGAGACTTTTTCCATTAAATAATGATGTCACAAAGTTTCACAGTGGACTGACTAATCAATAAATTGCTCAATTCGTGCTATAAATAGAAAACTTTTTTTTCGCCCGAGTTAAAATCAACTATTGTTCAATTTGCGAAGTGACTCCTTCTGATCTAAAATATGCTTCCTATTTCTTATTGTAGTGTCATCACTTACAGATTCCGTCCCAAAAAAGCTCTCATTAAATTGCAAAATCAATGAATGTCTGTCTAAAGCATTTTTATTATCTCTCTTCTTCTTCATCATCTCATTGCAGCTTGTTTAACTTACAACACATCTTTTTTCTAAATTAAGGAAAATATTTACTACTAATAACAAAACTACTACAATACACAGCAAAAAAAATACCGACAAAACCCAACACAAAATCAACAACAAAAAAACATCAGGAAGGAGCAGTAAAACGTTAATTGCTTTCGTTTTATATGATTTTTTTCGTTAATCAAAAAGGCAACAAAAAAAAACATTTCTGGGAGGGGATATGGAAAATTAATTTAATTAATTGTTTTATGGATCAGCCATCCATCAGCCATCATACACTACCGCAACAACAACAAAAAGAATGAAATCATGAAAAATTCTAAAGCGCTTTAAAGTGAAACAAATGAAAAACTTTACGAATTTTCCTTACAAGGTTCGGATTTAAGAGACGATAAAAAGTGTAACAATTGTGATAAGTTAAATTGCGAAAAAAAAACTGTTAAATTATTAAGTGAGAAACAAACGGGTCTGAAAACCAGCAACAACAACAAAGTCATCAAAAACAATAAAAAAAAACAGGCATTTATAAGTGAAATCAAAAAAATTAAAAATTAAATTAAACGAAACACTCAGGACTGTTTCTGCGGTTGGTAAATTAAATTAACTTCAGTTCTTATTCTTCATCATCGCTATACTTTTTTTTTGTTCTTTTGATTCATCATCGATTTGCATAAATTGTGTGCTTTTTTGTGATCATCTGATAAACTGGGGATTGTCACCAAGTTTTGGGACCTTTAAAATAATCATTTGAGACTTAGTCTACAACTCACTTAGTGAATTCAATTAAATAAAAAAACATTTTCGCATAATTTGATACCAAAAAAAAAAAAAAAATTTAATTGTGAAGCCAAGCAAAAAAAAAAAGTTTAAATATATAATTTCTTGAATCAAATTTGAAGATATAAAAAAAAGTGAAAGAATAGTTTACAAGCAGTCAAACGGGTGAAACAGCAACAAATCAACCATCATCATTCAGCTCCATCACAACATCCACAACCAAGCAGCATAGTGAGCAAGATCATCATCATTACAACAGCAAACAGCTGCCATCTCGTCGTTATCATTTTACACCCACAATCAACACATTAAAGTACAAAACAAAAAAAAAAAAAAGAAAAGTTATAAATAAACATTAAAAACAATTGAAAAGAGGGACAAAAATTAAGTGAGTGTAGAAATCATCGATCCACCCGACTTGCATCCAGTGCGTGGGCTGGTTCACTTAGAAACTTCCTTCTTCAGCATCAATAATTTTTCCTCAGTTTTAAAAACATTTGTTTGTGTTTTTTTTTTTACTTCGTGTGAAACATAAAAGAAAACAAAAATAAACCACCAAAGCATCCAAACCGCAACTGATAAGAAACTGATAAGTGAGACAAATATCTTTGGCGAGTTTTCAGAGACAGTTTCGAGAACTTTTTTCTTAAGTTATAAAATTTTACGTAAAAAAAACTTTTAGAAGGAAAAAAAATAAGAATTAACAATTCTGTGATAAAAACGAAATAAATGATAAAAAAAACTCATAATTAAAATTAATTAATAAAAAGCTAGTAGATCTAATCGCGAATGAGAAATAATCCATCAGAAAAAAAATAAATCCTCAAAAATAAAAGCTCTGTGAATGTAAAAGCGTATCTCCGGAAGCTGGTTTCAATCGAGGCAAATTAGAGCAGCAGAGAAATTCTCTTAGTGTGTGGAACATAAATAAATCCACTATTAACCACCCACAACGGAAAACGGTGTCCTTCAAAATTAAAACAAATTGTGAATGAACTTGTGCGAGAGGCGATAATTCGTGCGTGAACGTGAAATCCATACTAGTTTTTAGCTAATGGCTAATTAAAAAAAAAATATATATAAAAAAATTCAAGAAAAAAAAATTGATAAGACTGTAACTGCTAAGTAATAAGAAGTGATTCTACTCTAAAATTGTTATTAAATTTCGTGGGCGTTCTGCATAGTTTGCAAGCTTCGTCAACAAAAATTACACACACAACACATACATAAACTAGGAAAACTGAATATATTCGTGAAACTTCAGACTGTCAAAAAGTGAATATAAAGCTTCTTTGAATCTTTTGATTCATCACAAAACTGTAACAAGAAAACCACCCACCACCACCTAACCGTGTGCGAGGATCTGGCGATAAGAGGCAAATTTGTCATTTCATTGGAGGTGAGCCACGAATGTGAAAGACAGGAAAATCAATAGCATTTCGGCGGGCATCCAGTTAAGCGAGTCATAAAATAAACCATCCCAGCAATCAACACACAACAAAAATCAAATCAGTGATCTTCAGAAACCCAAAAGATTTTTTTTTATATAATTTTTGTTTACCTGCAAAATTGTTTTCCTTTCTACAATAAAAAACAAGAGATATTCGAGTTTTCGGCTTTAAAATAATTGTCATACGGATATCAAACGAAATTTACTCAACTGAGACAACGCATCGTGATCAACTTTAATTGAGGGGAAATAGGAAACATTTCGGCGGCGAGAAATAAAATAAGCTTTCACAGCTCCATTTCGGAAAAAAATCATTCAAAAATATTTTTTTGGAGAAACGACAAAGGAAATTTTTATCAATATGAGTTCAACAAAACCATTTGCTGATTGTGAGTACAATTAAAACATGCATCGATTTTGTAATTTGACGTAAACAATCAATTTAAATTAATTTTTCAGCGTCCTTTTTGGACTTTTCCGATTTTTCATCTCGTGATTTGTTCTCGAGCTTCGGTGGCGGTCAGCACGCTTTAACACCCACATCACCATCACCACGAATCATCACGAATAACATCAACAATAATAATAATAACAACAACAACAATTTTCCCATCGGTACTTTTTCGATGGACTTATTGCCATCATCGAATAATTCAATTTTCGGTAGCGGCTCGAAGATGTTTGGTTCGAATGGAACGAACTCTGGCGGAATGTCCAATGGCTTAGATTCAAGCATGAATTTCAATTCATCAGCTTTGAGCTTGATGAATGGCTTGACTGTTGGCGGGAATTCAAGTAACAGCATGATGAATTCGCATAATAACAATTTTAGCCATAACAACGGTCCGTCTGGCGATCCATCGCAGGGAACTCGTGAAACGGGCATCATAGAGAAACTACTCCATTCATATGGTTTTATTCAATGTTGTGAGCGCCAAGCTCGTCTGTTCTTCCATTTTTCGCAATTTGGCGGCAACATCGAACATTTGAAAATTGGTGATCCCGTTGAATTTGAGATGACGTATGACAAGAGAACTGGCAAACCTATCGCTAGTCAGGTGTCGAAAATTGCGCCGGAAGTTGTTCATCGTGAAGAACGCGTGACTGGAACGGTCACAACGGAAATTCGTAATTTGGGCGATGATCCTTTGAATCCAGCATCTAGTGATACCACTGGACGTATTTCATATGAAAATCGTGGCGAATGCTTCTTTTTGCCTTATACCAAAGATGATGTCGAAGGCAACGTTCAATTGAAGGCCGGCGATAAAGTCAGCTTCCAAATAGCGACAAATAATCGTGGAAATTTGGGCGCTTGTCACATTCGTTCGGAAAATTCCATACATCCAGTGAAATATCGTGGCGTTGTGTGTTCAATGAAGGAATCATTTGGTTTTATTGAACGTGCTGATGTTGTGAAGGAAATCTTTTTTCACTTTTCTGAAGCTGAAGGCACAAATCTTGAAATTCGTCCGGGTGATGATGTTGAATTTACAATTCAAACTAGAAATGGCAAAGAAGTTGCATGCAATATCACACGATTGCCACCAGGATCAGTAATTTTTGAAGATGTCGATCCGACCATCATGAAAGGACAAGTGTTGAAGCCATTGGATTTGAATAATCCAGCATCACAACAACAAAACACTGATCCTCTTCCGGGACGCATCAAGTATCGTGCAGCTGATCATTCTGAAGTTGAAGTTCCCTACGGTGACAAGGATCAAAAAGGAGATTTTACTTTGCGACATGGCGATTGGGTTCAATTTTTATTGGCAACCGATCGTCGTGATCAACTCCAACGTGCCACTTGCATCTCATTGTTGGATGAAACTTTCCAATTGAGCGGGGAAAAGCGCGAACAAGGCGTAGTTGCCCAGCTAAAGGAAGGGTTTGGCTTTATTCGCTGCGTTGAGCGAAACATACGCTTATTTTTCCATTTTACTGAAGTGCTTGACACGAGCCGTGAAATTTGCGTTGGCGATGAAATTGAATTTACTTGCGTTCAAGATCCAACTTCCAGCTTCAGTAATCCACGATTGAGTGCCATTCGCATTAAGCATTTGCCAGAAGGAAATGTAAAATTTGAAACATTAATTGAGAGCGGAATCGAAGGTGTTGTTACGCGTGAAGCACCAAAAAGTCCTGTTAAAAGTCTGGAACGTGCTACTACTGAACGTACTGAATGTGGTGGCGTCATCACTTATGGGATCGGAAACAATAAGAAGACCATCATGTACTTCTTAAAGGATTGCGAAAAGTCACCAAGAATCGGTGACAATATTAAATTCAATATCTGTCAGGTGAGTTTCGAGTTTAACGCTTAACGTTTCGAGTTTCTTTGTTGTTTACATTTTCTCATTTACATATTAAATTACTCCGATTTAATTTTTATTTTTATTTTGCTATCAGGTGAAGCGCAATAAGGAATTCATTGCTACTAACATTCAGGAGATCTTCAATCCTTATCAAGTCGCTCAAATTTCGCAGCCCATCGATTTGCAGAAACTTTTTATGCATCAATTACAGCAACAAGTTGTTCCAGCGCCGCAGCAATTGCTTCCGCAACCAACACTTGTTCTGCCTCAACAAGAACTTCAGCAGTTGACGCTGACACCTAATGGAAGTGCAAATCCTTTATTGAATGGTTGCACAACTATTGTCACAAACACCAACATTAATGTAACCTATTTGAATGGTGTCAGCAAGCAGTACGAAGCGGAGAAATTTAAGATGCATCAGGGCTTTATTGCTGTTTTAAAGGTAATCCATTAACATCCTTTTTGAGATTTTTTGCTTATGAAATTAGTAAAATCTTTTAATCACAGGACAACTTTGGCTTTATTGAAACTTTGGAGCACGATCAGGAAGTTTTTTTCCACTTCAGTAACTTCATCGGCAACACCAATCACCTAGAATTGGGTCAGGAGGTTGAATATTCGTTGACATCCAATCGAAATGGCATCACTGGCGGAAATTGTATTCCAGCGGAAAATGTTCGTTTGTTGCCGAGAGGTGGGTTGTGTCATAATTTTACTATCAAACGAAAACTATCATGTTCTATCATTCAACAGGCACAATTATTCATCCAAAAATATTGGATGGAGCTTACAATGGCGTCGTCGTTCGTCCATTGCGTTGTATCAATCCGGATCAGGAAGAATACAGCGGCCTGATTCAGATGAAGGACGAAAATGGCGAAAATGTTTCGCAACATAAATTTGGCATCACCAGTTTGGTCAACAAGCGCGATTTGTTGCAAAAGGACGATTGTGTTGTCTTTAAAATTGATGAAACATCACGTGCTGTTGAGGTGAGTTGACATCATTTCCTGATGAACTTTTGTGATATGTAATTTTTATTCTCAGGTTACTGCCGTTCGCCAAAAAAAGCGTGCAGTTGTAGATTCCATCAAGGGCCAATTTGGATTTCTCGACTATGAGGTTGAGGAAGGCAAGAAATTATTTTTCCACATGTCAGAAGTTCAAGGCAACAGCTATAATTTGTATCCTGGTGATACTGTTGAATTCTCAATTGTTACCAACCATGTAAGTTTTAAAGCAAAATGACGCTTGACAATGTTTAATTAAAAATAAATGCAAACATATTTAGCGCACGGGAAAAACATCAGCATGTGGAGTCGTTAAAGTTCAGGATTCATCGCCACGTCCTGATCGCCTAATTTCGCGCATTAAAATCAATTCAATTGACGAAAGTGCACCACGTTTAACTGTCATGCGTGCACCTAAAGGACCCGACGGTACAAGTGGCTTTGATTGGACTAAAATTGGCTTTAACAGGAGCGGTGCTGCAGCTGGTGAGTTGATCTTAAAAGCTTTGCGAATTATTATATGTTATAATTTTTTGTTTTCATCCACAGGTATTTTGGTTGAATAATTTACTCTGGACAATATTTCGGACAACTTTAATGAATAGAACAACTTATTGATATAATCGTGAACCGCCATCCATAACGCAAAAAAAGGCATGCGGATCAAAATAAAAAGTGGTTCAAAGTATTAGCAACAACAACAACTATTATCAAGAAGGAAAAAAGGTTCATTGCAAATCAATCCTTGAAATCTTTTCTCCTTAAATTTTTCAAAGAAAACAAACATGCATTAATGAAAAACACAAAAAAATATATATTCATGATGGAAAAAAAGCATAAACGAAAAACAATTAATTAATTTAATCTCTCCCGCGTTCCCCCTGCAAGCAGAAAAAATATGAAAAAAATTACCAAAAAAATGAAAAAAATGTCTTGAAAAAAAAAAGAAAAAAAAATTGAAGTAATAAACAATAAGAAACTATAAAGAAATCAACGATGAAAATCTAAAGAAACGTAAAAAAAAAAATGTTTTATTATTTGGAAGGAAAAAGTAAAATTTTATTTACAGGATCAGCGAGTGATCATCCGATACACTCATGACGTCACGATGAGGCATGCTAACCCATGTCGTTTTTATCCATGAAAATGAAGTTTTGTATCAAATCGAATTTCTGTTGGTTAACCAACTGCAACAATACCAATGCGACATGAAGGCGACAGTGGCGTAACTAGAGTTTTTGGGGCAAAACAGAAATTTGCGTCCCAAAAAAAAAATAGGTCGTCAGATTTTCGGACCTTAAAAAAAAGACAATGCCCCGAGCGCTCGCCTCCGCTAGTTATTACGCCTTTGGGGCGATGGGGAACGAATATATTCAGAATGGAGCGAAAATCTAATATTATGCACTCTCATCAAGGGAACCGCGATATACACCATCTTGCAACAAGCGGCCTCTGCCGCCCGATATCTCGTCACACACAATATATTAAATTGAACCTAAAAAAAAAAAATCATAAAACGAATCTTGAAACACGTGCAAAAAAACAACAACAAAAAAAATTTAAAAATTCGGGTGCATTTTGTATCTTTTTAATAGCAAGTTTAAAAAAATCGACAAAGATGATAAAGATATGATCCTTCATGATAATAAATTATTGCATCATTTTTGAAAATTTATGAAAATTTTTTGAACATTTATTGATTGTTGTTAATTTCATTTATTTCCAAGGCGCTGATGGCATTGATTGCCCTCTTCGTTAGATTAATCCATGGGCGGTTAAGGTGGTCGCACCCATCAGCCAAGACGACCCCCTTATAACGTTTAAGCATGAGAAGAAGAAATTTGCATTCCTCTGCATTCAAATCGATTAGAGTTGTTCCATTACACCTTTTCATCAGATCAGCAAAAAATTCGGAAAGGCATGGAGTGTTTTGCTCAATTTCAGTGATTAATTTAGAAGCTTCAAGAAGTAGCATCGATGACACTTGCATGCCGGTATTTTATTTTTAACAGAACTTATGATACACACGATTGGTGTTGTTTCACGCTGAGCCGTAAACAGCGACTGGGTCCGACACCCTAAATAAAGTGAGTGTCGAAAGAGTGAATGTCGAAAGAGGGGAGAGTATCTTGAGAATGTGAGACACAACACAACGAAAAACGGCAACTGCATAGAGAGGGAACAACGAAAGAAAAATGTGTGCCATTCTTGGGGCAATTAAGTAAACTTTTGAAACCCGATCGTAATTTTTTTTATATAGTTTTGCGCCATTAAATTGTCTATCAATGAATGTGATTTTGATAGCCTAAACTAAGTGTACCTATGAAATGATGAATCATTTTGGCCCCACAAATGATTTACCAAATGAAAAAACTATGGTTGACAATGACAACACACCGTTGACTATGGAACACGCTTTGTAACTTTTGAAGCTATCGAAGGATTTCAAAGGTTAATATGTCGTTTTAAAGGGCGTTTATTAAAGATTATCATAGGTATAGACGAATTGACATTAGTTTGGGGAAATGAAGAATTCGCGTACTTTCTTCTTGATCGTGCCCATCAGTTTTTGTACCTCTGTGGAGGTCACCTCAGCTGCTGACTTGTTCCACTTCTAGTACATGCTTGCTTTATTATTTGCAGCTCCACCCGTCTTGTTCAACCTCCGCTTAACAGTTGCCATATAACGCTTAATAGTTGCCACATACGTTTCATCGTCCATCAAAATACAGCCTACAAATTTTGTAAGTTTTTCGTAGTAGAGCTTTCGTTAAGCTGTCCCTTTGCGCAGTTTTGACTGCACAGTGTACCGATTTTCCGAGCTCTGTCCCGAGTCCCGACTTTTTTTGATTTGTCCCGATTTTTGAACATAGATATAAGTTTGAGGACTAAAACTTTATTTTTTGTGTTATGAAAATAAAAACTGAAAATGACGCAAACATGAAGGTCAACATGCATCATTCTAAAAAGCGTTCAATTCTTTCTAAAAAAAACTTTAAAATTAAATTTTCATATACTTAATCAACTTCTCCTCGCAGAAATTTTGCAAGAAAAATAAATTTTAAATGTTTATTTTTGTAAAATTAATCATTTTCGTCCTTTAAAAGCCTAAAATGAGCTGTAAGGATGTTACTGAACATGGAAACCAGTAATTAGTATTACGATAATTAATCGTTTGCATTCATTTGCAACATTTCAAGTGTGTAAGAAAAGTTTTTTTTATATTTTATCAAATATTTATATGAGAGACGTTACTCATATAACACAAATTTGTATTTGAAAGAGCATTTGAATGTGTTTGTTCCGATTTCATGAATGAAAATCATTCACAACTCTACTATGCTACATGCGTCGTTACTGTTGTGTTGTTGTTGCTCACACATCATCGTTTTAGTCGTCATTGGAATATACAATAATTTGGCACGCGATACGCGATGCATATATGACGAATAAGCCGAAAAAGCTAAAAAGTTATAATGAAAAAAGGAACTGTTATTATGCTCTCTTTAATGATTTAGAAGTTGTTGAAAATTTCAAATATCTTGAAATACTGGTTTCATTTAATAATCGCAAAGAGAAAGAAATAGACGCAAGAATATCATCAGCCTGGAAGGCATTCTGGAGCCTAAAGAAATTCTTCATGAAAGACATCCCACTTTATGGTAAAAGGCGTTTGATGGACATGTGTGTGCTACCAGTCTTGACCTATGGTTCTCAAACTTGGACCCTTTGTGATCAAAATGCCAAAAAATTATTGGTTAAACAGCGAGCGATGGAACGAATTATGATGAATATTTCTCGGAAAGATCACATTAGAAATAACAGAATAAGACAATGTTCTCAGTTAAAAGACGTTGTAGTTAAAGTTGTTAATGGAAATGAAATGGAGATGGGCCGGTCATGTAGCAAGATTCGATGATGAGAGATGGACTTCCGAAATTGAAAAATGGATACCAAAAGATAAAAGAAATGTGGGTAAACCCCGAAAGCGATGGAAAGATGACATTATAGAAACTGCAAGTTTATTTTGGCGGAGGAAAGCTGCTATTTAAATGAGAAAAATGGAAAAAATGGAGACATCCTTTATCCAACAATGGATTGTTTAAAAAGGAATAATAATAATAATAATCAATTTAGTATAACTTTTTAAACCCGATCGTAATTTTCTTTATAAAGTTTAAATCTAATGACCTTCATCAAATAGAGTAACATTATTCTGTGATATTTTAAAATTTTGTAACAATCATATATGATTCAATTCCGTCAAATGCAAATGCTAACAGAGGAGTGGGCCATTTAAATTTTCAAGAATTTTCAAGAAGAAGAAGAAGAAGGTATTATGTACCGTCAACATGAATTCGAAAAAGACCTCAAAAAACCTTTATAAAGCTCTTCAAATTATTAGCAACAACAACAACTATTATCAAGAAATTATCTCATTGAAATCATTTCTCCTTAAATATTTCGAAGAAAACAAACATGCACAAACATATTTTTCAATGAAAAAACACAATAAAAAAATATATGTATTCTATTCATGATGGAAAAAAGCATAAATGAAAAAACAATTAATTAGTTTACGGGGGAGGGATACGTGTCAGTCCTGCAAGCAGAAAAAATATGAAAAAATTGAAGTAATAAACAATAAGAAACTATAAAGAAATCAACGATGAAAATCTAAAGAAACGTAAAAAAAAATGTTTTATTATTTGGAAGGAAAAAAGTAAATTTTATTTACAGGATCAGCGAGCGAGCTATTATCCAAACGATCTGTGTGTTCTTCTTGTAATGGCCGAAAAATAAAGTCCGATATACTCATGGGAACATAGCCCATGTTGTTTTTTCATTCTATAGAAATGAAGTTATGTGTGAAATCAAAGTTTTAAGTTAACGAAGCATGCACCAATGCGCCACGAAACCGTTCGGAATGACGCGAAATGCTGATATTATAAAAAAAAAACATTATGCCGAAATACCAGTTGACGTGATGTTTATTTTCGAGTCGTTTTTATACGTTTTCTTCGGTTCGTACGCATTCGTTTTCATTATTTTGAAGTGTATTCACCAACCAATACGACTGCATGAACCAATCACTGTTCTTTTTTCTCTTGCTTTTGTACTACCTAGGCGGAGTTAGATTTTTACACGCTCAGTTAATTCTACTTGCCCCTTACAGTATTACATATTATTCGGAAATAACCTCCTGTGCTTATGGAGGCACATACATTTCCACCTTTCCTTGTACCCGTTTAAATTAACAATGTAATCAATCATTTATTGTCTTAAGCCGACTGTTTCAGTAATAATATAATAAATATTTCTGATGAATAATGATTAGAACTGCTGCCAGGAGATAGTTTGCTAATTTGCTAGTTCTCGATGAGTTGCTCTTTCTCAATACTGAGATGAAAAATTTACATAAATAAAAAAAAAATACTGTGATATAACATACGTATCGGTGACCAGTTTTATTAAAAATGAATCTGAAAATAATATTAAAAATCTAATGACCTTCATCAAAGAGTGTAACATTGTTCTGTGATATTTTAAAATTTTGCAACAATCTTGCAACAATCAACAATTTTGCAAAATATGTGATTCAATTCCGTGAAATGCAAATGCTAACAGAGGAGTGGGCCATTTAAATTTTCAAGAATTTTCAAGAAGAAGAAGAAGAAGGTTTTATGTACCGTCAACATGAATTCGAATAAGACCTCAGAAAAACCTTTATAAAGCTCTTTTGTAAGTTTTATTAGACTTTATAATCGCTGCATCGATGACACTTGCAAGCCGGTATTTTGTTTTTAACAGAACTTATGATAAGAAAAACGAAATAAATGCACAATTAATTTTTTATTTGGAAGTATTAGTTTTTCGCTATTAATTTGTCGTTGAAACCAGTGTTGTCTCGTTGCTGCACTATAAGCGAATGCCCTCTGATGTATTCTTTAATTCTTTCAAGAAGCGAATTTTTGATGCGAGTGACACACGAATCGACCAAGAAAAAATTATCGTTTTTAAGTTCGTGGTTTTTTTTCTCTAGTGGCGACCGTGTGTTGTTTCTATTTGTTTATATATTCAATTCCATTTGGTCCAAGAAATTATATATTCAAATATTTAGTAATCGCGTTTGGTTTTGCAACATCAAAACTTTTTTGTTCCGGAAATTTTGCCTCAATTTTTTTTACGCAAAACTTCGCATATGTGTTGTCACCTTAGTTATGTTATCAGCATGCAAATTTCTGTAGAAAACTCTTGTTTTTAGTTAGCGAGAATTTTTTTTTATTCATATTTTTATAAAAATATACGTACCTAATTTATTTCTGGGAGGTTTGCAAGCGCGCATTCGCATATAGGCGACGAACGTTAGTGTAAGTACGCCGATGTCTTAAATTGGCATTGATTGTCTTCTTATTTAGATTATTCCACTGCCAGTTGATGGTGTGAACAGTCGATTACACGCGTTCCAATGCAATATTGCTTCAGATCAGGAGAAAATTCGAAAAGGTTATTATTATAACGTTGAAACACGAATGAAAAAAAAGTCATATCGATCAAAGAATCAAAACTCGGTGACGAATCAAAACAGTGGCTGACAACAAGCCGCTGACCAACAACATATAAGTAATGTAAAAATGCTTTTACATATTTATTATTTTTTTTCAAAGTTTTTTTTTCCATTTTTTTTATTATTAAACGGTACAATTTTCAATTTTTTTTATCATCATCTCATATCAAATATATATAATTTCTATAAGTTTTACTTGCTTCAAATTTAGTTTTTTTTCTCAATTAACAAAATGAAAGTCTCGTTTGCGAATGAAAAAAAAATGTCTTAAAGATCCGCACTTACACACACAAAAAAGGAAGAGGAAATGAAAGGAAGGTTCATTTTAAGATCAACAAATAATTTATCCCCCAATCGATCAACTAAATAACTAAAGAGCTTTTTTTAAATAAAATAACAGCAAAAGGATTTTTTATTTGTCGTCGCAGGACATTACTTGCAGACTGCCCCCAGCGGTATATGTATCATTTATTATCTTTAATAATAATCACTTTATTTGGGGTGCTCGTGTAGTTCAATTTTTTGAGGATATCATTTATGAATTCACTTTCATGTGCAGCCGACATAAATGCGCTCATAATTTTATTATTTTATTGCTAAATAAATCCTTTTTTTCTCAAATATATCAAAAAAGTGTCTGTTTTTTTTTTTTTTTCATATCGTCGATAAGAATGTCCATGTGCAATTATTTTGGGGTTCGTATCAATGATAATGGACCGCTTGTAGTTGATCTGACACTTTTTTTCGTTGATTTTTATCATTTTTGGGATTGGCTAAGTAAAATAATCTTATGAAATTGCGCAACTGATGCAGCTATGCTCGGTTTTTTTTTTTTTTTTCAACAGGAATGTTTGACAAAAGGGGAGACATAAACTATATATTTCTTTAAGTTGCATTGACATGGTTGTTTTTTTTTTGTGAGTGATATTGGAAGTCCGTGAATAAGTGTCTAATCAAACGACAGAGCGATCCATTATCGGCCATAGCATTTTTAATAAAAATTTCCGTTATCCGATCCATAAGTCCAATTTGAATATTTCGCAGAGAAAATGTCGTTTCGATTAGTTTAATTAAATGTGTCACTTTTCTTTTTCCTCCCTTAGGACAATTTTTTTCATTGTGTGGGAGTTTTCTTGTTAATTATACTTTTTTAGTTTGCTTGATGTTATTATTTTTAATTGATTTTTTATGCAATTTTGTGTAGCACACATAGCAACAAAATCTGTGCACAACACACGCATTGAGCTCTTATATGATTTTAAGGAGAAAAATGTTCGATTAATATGCAATGCGTGGTTGTGTGTGTTTGTGTTGTGTGTTCGGTCTTAAATTATATATATATATATTTTTTCAAGGGAAGAAAATGAACAAATAAATTGACCCAACCAGGTTTTGTTTGTTGATGATGATGGTGCTGGACATGGTTCCAGCCTAATGACTAATATGAAAGCAAATAAGAAAAAGAATTGTTGCAAAATAACGCCATTTTTGCCGAATGGCTGAGCAAAGCCCCTTTAACGATTTGGAAGCCATGCCGAGGCGAGTGGCGTGTCTGATGATTTGCCGCCTGATGCACCGCCGAGACCAAAATCTGGGAAATCGATTTGTGAATTTGTGTTCGGTGCACGTTCCCATGGCGCTCCTTGCACAACGAAACCAGCTTTTGGTTGTGCTGGACCTCCCTTCATTGCATTCTCAAACAAATTCTCATATGTCACGTTTCCTTTCTTCGGTGCATCATTCACATCTTCCATATATTCTTCTTCCAGATTCAACAAATGATCCTTGCACTGTTCAACGGCATCTTCACGACCCATAATTGTAACTTGATTCATGTCAGCATCGCCTTCACGTGGAAATTTAATATCGACTTTGTAGTCTTCCATGATCTGGCGTACATGACGTCCACGCTGACCAATAATACGCGAATGGATACGGGCATCAAGTGGCAAAACTTCCTTAACCATTTCATTATAGTCGCCAACAATTCTCAAAATTTCATCGCGTGCTGCCTTTGATGCATCTTCATATCCTTGAATTCTGATGACATTGCTCTCGGGATCTTCTTTGCGTGGGAATGAGATCTGAACGCCGTGTGTCGCACGAATCTTATTGATAACGGCGCCACGACGGCCAATAATCTTAGGATGCAATTCGGGATCGACTTCCATTTTCAATTCAAATGAACGCAATTCACGATCTTCACGATCCTTTTCCAGCTCCTTAACACGTTCAGCAATTGCTTCTTTAGCATCAACCACATTTTGCGGAGCTCCAGTCACTTTGATAACATCCAATTTCTGATCTTGTGGTGACAATTCGATATGAACATCAAAACGATTCATTAAATCACGAACATCACGTCCCTTTTGACCAATAATTGAGCGATGCAAGTCAAATGGAACATTAATTTCATCAGTGATTGGCACCAGATCGAGCAGAGCTTGTTTTGCCCGTTCGCAATTTTCACGTTTTCCACTGATGCGAATGATGTCGCCAGCTTTTGGTACCTCCTCATCAATGACATCACCATTTGTCTCTGGTTCATCGTTGGCATTCTGACGATCGGGGAACTTAACTTGCACATCATAATCATGTGTGATTGCTTGAACCTTAGCACCGCGTGTTCCCATAACACTGCGATGATGACGCTGGGAAATTATGCATTCAATTGTGACCATTGAATTTAAATCGCTGACAATTTCTAGAATTCGTTGTTTAGCAGCTTCGATTCCTTCTTTCGGTCCCTTCAATGTAACACGCGTTACATCGATTTCCGTTGAACGTGGGAATGAAATTGTGACACCACCACATTCTTCGCTGATGCGATTAATCACTTCACCACGCTTGGCAACAAAATGTTTGTGATATTTGGGTTCAACATCCATTTCACCTTCTGTATTATTGTTGACCTCCTTGATGATGGCTTCCAATTGAGCTTTTGCTGTTTCTACATTTTCCTTTTTGCCAATAATTGTAATGACTTCTTTGTCCTTGTCGTCATTGGTTGGGAAAATGATGCGAGCGCCAGTGGAATCACGGATTTTCTTAATGGAAGCACCTTTCTTGCCAATCAGGAATCGATGATGTTTAGGATTAGCGCGAACCTCAGCTGTAAAACTGGACAATTGTTTTTCATTGCTTAATTCTAGCAACTGTTGTTTTGCCCGTTCGACATCATCTTTTGGACCACGAATTGTTACTTTGTCGCTCTTTGATTCGGCTGTTGGGAATTTGATAGAAACCCCACCACACTCTTCCATGATAGAGCTTATCAATTTTCCGCCGGCACCAATCAATGAATTATAATATTTTGGTGGAATTTGAATTTCTTCAGTCACAATGTTGGCCAGTTCGTTTTGAATCTTTTGAATGCGATCGCGAGCTTCCATAACGTTTTCCTTTTTGCCAGTAATAACAATAACTTCATTTTTATCGCCTTCAGCTGGTAGATCGATTTCAGTTTGAGTCTCATCGCGAATTTTCTTGATATTAGCACCACCTTTACCAATGATGAATTTATGGAACTGTTTAAATATTGGGACCTCCAACATGAAGCTTGATTCTTGCAAGTCCTTGACCAGTTTCATCAGATGTTTGTAACATTTTTCCACATCCTCTTTAGGACCGCGAATTTTGACGATATCGGATTTCTCACTTGAATTTGGGAAAGTGATTTGAACTTGATTGAATTTTTCACGAATTTCACGAATCTTTGAGCCCTTTGAACCAATGATTGATCGGAACAAACGATGATCAATAATTGCATCCTTTTCCATTTCATTTTCCAACTTTATAATCATTTCGTTCAATTCCTGTTGAGCTTTTTGAACTCCTTCTGGTGAACCTTCGATACGAATCGTATTCAATCCTTCCTTTTCTTCGATGTTGATAACAACATCTGTTTCATCCTTAATGCGATTAATGTTGGATCCAGCTTTTCCGATGATGTGCTTGTAGTGATTTGGATTTACTTGCATCTCGATATATGTTAGGCGTTCAATGTAACTTTTGACGGTCTTTTCGAGCTGTTCAACAGCATCAGTAACTTGATCTGGTGGGCCCTCAATTTTGATTTTGTCTTCATTGAATTCAACATGGACATTGGGGAAGGATGACGTGATTTCTTTGATGCTTGCACCTTTGCGACCAATGATGTATTTGTGAATCCAAGCTGGCGCTTCCAATGTGCGTGATTGAACGGAATTTGCTTTCTCAAAAACAGTGGCCAAGGCATTGCCTAATTTATCATGCGGACCACGCAAGATGATTGTATCAGTAGAAGCATCAGTTGCTGGCATTTCAACAGATACACCTGTAATGCGCAAAATCTCCTGAATAGTTGTGCCTTTTGGACCAATGACATATTTGTGCTGTGCACGTGGCACTTCAACACCAACGCTGGTACATTTTTTTTCCATTTCCTTGTGGATGGCTTCAATGCGTGCTTTTGCTTGTTGTACACCTTCAGTTTCACCAGTAATGATGATTTCATCCTTCATCACCGATTGTGGAGGAATATTAATGCGAGCACCAGTCTCCTCAGCCATCTTAAGGACATTTTCATTATTAGGTCCATTGATGAATGGATGATAGATCTTCGGCACAGAAATGCGCTCGAATGCTTTACGCGATTGTTCATCGCTGGTAGTACGAATTTCATGTTCGGCCTTTTCAATACCTTCTTTCGTACCTTGAATAGTGATAGTGTCACTTTCATCATTGATACTTGGCACACTAATTTTCGTAGCCGTCATTTTTTCCAACTCGCGCAATCTATCGCCTTTCTTGCCCAAAATCCAGCGATGATGTTCACGAGGAATGACGATTTGCTTGCTTGCCTGCGTTTGGAAATGAATGAAGATCTTTCGACGAGCTTCCAACACTTCAGTTGTCTTGCCAGTGACCAAAAACGTCAACGATTGATCCTTGCCACTAGAGATCTCAATATGAGCTCCAGTTTCCTTCATAATTGTTTGACAAGAGCGCAATGATTCACCTTCGCCAAACTTGTCATTATCGAATTTGCGTTCGGAAGATGGAACATAAAAGACCTAAAATATTTCAATATTTAGTAATGATGAAAAGTGATGGAAAATCTAAACTATCTCACCTGAGTCACAACAGAGCTTCCAATACGCAACTTATTGTTGAATGGTTGCACAGGAAATTTGGGCGGTGCACTTTCGGGCAATGCCGGAAACAAGTCATCATAGCTATATGCTGGTACAGCAGCTGCATTGTTGATGGTTGTAGGTTCTACAACTGTAAAGTATTATCATTAGTAATTTTGATATGAAAATATGTTGTCGTTTGGTTACCTGTTGGGTCTTCCATTTTCGCTATTGATTGAATAGTTTCCCTTGTAATCTATAGAATTTAGCTTCAGACTTCGATATATATATTTTCTTTGATTGTGTGAATTTTCGCTGATTTTTGTAGACGATGACAATTTGCAATTTTTTTTTTCCTCGCGTTTTTAACACACAGAAAAATTAAGATTTGATAACAGAAAAAAAACAATAATGGTTGCTCCTCAAAAATGTCGGGGTATCAATTGTTTAGTAGAAATGTCCTTTATTCGTACCAAGTCGTTACAGTACCACTAAAATATAAAGAAATACAATTAAAAATTATTATTGAAAATGTATGCATGAAATGGACAGTAAAATTAAGGCAGCATGGAAATAATTCGTTATCATTACATAAGTGTTTTTCATGTGTATCGTACATTTATTTATTTTATTTTTTGTTTAATATCATGCGAGAAACTTAGACTATTGTAGAATATTGTGTTGAATTCATAGTTGTGTTGAATATGAACAGCACGAATAATTGATAAGCGATTTATGAGTTCGTGTAGTACATGAACAAGATTATTAAAGTCGCCGGTTGACGGACTCGCGGTGTCTCCAGTTAATGATTGATAATGATAAACCACTTAAAAGTTTACAGTAAATGTTTCACCAAAAATAATTGATCAGAACGTAATAAAGTAAAAAAAAAAAAACCGGCTCGCTTCCACTATAAATAGACCATCATACACTCAGTTTACAGTGCCCCCACACACATTGACACGCATTTTTCTTTCGTTGTTCCCTCTATGCCGTTGACGATCGCACGACTATATGGCGAGAAAGTGAGATGGAATATCACCATCATCAATGTTCGTTACCGCAATATATTAAGAAATTTGACTTGAGAAAGAGGAGAAAAATCAACATCGAGTGAATAAACTTGAAATGTGATAGATTTTCTAGCATAGCTTAAGCACACTTACATGTACATTTTTTTTCGAACGCAATACTGATAAGCTAAATTTAAAGAAATTCCATCCATGCTGAGGATAAAAAAAATCCAAAGAAAACAATTTTGAGACTTTCTAGAAAGTATGGAGGAGAGAAAACTTTGGACTCAGGCAAATGGATGCCTACTTGGTTTTGCTGTTGTTACATAGCCATCGTCAGCACTTTCTTGCTAACGTGTCACTGATGATCAGCTGGCCTTTGATTTTAATTCATAGATTCACTTCAAATATTTGCAAAGATGGTGAAACATTAGCGATGAAGATGATAATACCGAGTAGGAAACACATTTTTTTTTCTCTGGTGTTACAGCAAATATGTGTCTGAATACGTGTCAATAGGGAATCGAAGGGAATTTGGATCGCTGGATTCGTGATCCATTTTGAACTCTATTCATATTATGGCATTTAATGAGATAGAAAATTAAGGGAAATTTGGACGGTGCAATTACAAAACTGTTCCATATTGTTTTTGTCTTTTACATTCATTTCCCCCGCCCCCTCATAACACCATAACCAAAATTTACCCTTCTGATGATTTACTGGAATTAATTAGCACGTCAGTAGTTTATTGAACTTTAAACTATTGCCACTGAACACTCATTAGTACGATAGAATCACCATTTAATTAGATTCCGTTTAGAAATCCATTTTGAGTAGACCGTCTTCGTGGCACTTTTCCGAAAAATGTGATTTTAAACCGAATTTTGATATTTATGACTTACTAAGATACTGAATTCCAAAAATCCGACCTATAAGTTGTGTTCCAAAGTATCCAGAATTGAGCCTTTTAGCCGTTCGCCTTCAATTAAAAAATAATTAATTTTGCACTTGACTTCGTTGAATGAATGTACTCGACTGCACTGAACATGGAACCCTCAATTCATCGCAAACTGAACTAGAACTGAAAATAGTTTATGAGCATTTGTTCAAATTTGAATTTCGAGTAGTCGTTTAAATTGAAATTAATACCTAACCATCTACTTAGGTAGTAATGTTGTCTCTCCTGCGACTGTGACGTACGAATTTTTTTTTTTTCATATCATATTTATGAAAATGGCAAGCGAGAATCAACAAGACAAAAATGGAGCCTTGATCGCAATACATCTTTCAAATGGATCAAAAGTTCGTCTTCCGCTAGAGGATCAAGAATTATTTCGAAATCTCCAAGTAGTTGCCATTACTGCTTGTGATATACAAAAAATATCGAAGAATGATCTTGCAGGACTTGAAAATCTGAAGCAATTTTGTGTCGATAGCTGCCAGTTGACCTTTCTTCCAGCCGATTTATTGAGCAAGATGAGAATGTTGGAAGTAATCTCATTCAGTAAAAACAAGATTCAACACATCGGAGCAGGATTTCTGCTCGCTGGTTTCAAAAATTCGATTTATTATGCTGATTTCAGTAAAAATATGGCAATAGATTCTAAATATGATAAGAGAGATCCAACAAGCATCACATTCAAACAGCTGAATGAAATTATTGACAAACTTGACCCCTTCGTGGGACATTATTCTTCGATCTTTCGTGAAGATATTTCCTCTTTGTGGACCACTGGCCAGTTCTCAGATTTTACAATCAAAGTTCAAGAAACTGAATTCAAATTCCATAAGAGTATTTTGGGAGTGAATAGCAGCATCTTTGCAGCGATGTTTAAGACTGAATTACACAGGATGTAAATCACTGACTACAACCCAGCAACAGTCAAAGCATTCCTCAAATATATCTATCTCCGTCAGAAGCCAAAAAAAGAGGAAGTGTGCATTCTGGAACTCTTCGCAGCAGCATCAGAATATATTGTTGAAGATTTGAAGTGCATTTGTGAGAAAATTCTGTTAAACAACATTGATCAGATAACGCTTTGGATACACTACGAATCGGAAATTTCTATGAAAGCTTTGCTCTGAAACAGAATGCATTCGAAGAAATTTGCTGCAAGATATTCCCAAACGAAAAGCTACCAGAAAATTTAATGAATCGCTTTGAACAGGTCACTCAGCTGATTGAACCGAAGAATTTGATGGACAGAGAAAAAAAACGAGCCGAAGAAAAATACGAAAAGTTCTTGAAAAATGGAGGACCAACTGAAGTAGTTGAACGAACGTTTACCGTAAATATTGCACATATACTTTTATTCTCGATCGTTCATCAATTTGTTCAGGCCCAAAAAAAAAAAAACTTCCAAACAGCTTAATTTAAGCCAATGCTTTGCTTCTGTAATCATTCTCCGCATACACTTTACTTTGCACTTAGCTGTTGATATTTCGGTTCACCAATTGAATGGGTTGAATTTATCGCACTGAAAATTTATTTATTCATTCGGAAAATTCGGAATCTCACATTATAGTAAAATTCTCTTGTGAACTCAATTTCTGAGAATTTTGAGCCAGAGAGCTTTTAATAATTTTTATGAACAAAAAGAAGAGAAAATTTTCCCGCAAAACTTTTTTTTCCATTTTAATAAAAATAAATACTCAACGAACCAGACATAAAAGTTATACATTTTTGATATATGCGAATAGATACTATACAGCGTTTGGACAGTGGTCAGAGATGATGTTTGATTGCACAACTTTGACCAAAGTATTGGCATTTGTGGGATCCACACACATCAGTCAAAATGCATTTTGGCTATAAATTATACACGACACAACTTTGATTGAAATTATGATGGGTTAATTATTCAGTGACGTTCGCACACCAATCGATTGAGAAAAAATTCTATTTAAAATGAATGAAACCTACCAAGAAGAAATTGATGGATTATTTGTATTCCGAATAAAATGAAATGTCCCCAATTAAAATCTAATTTCTGGGCATCAAACAATCAATCAAAATTAATTCTCGAGTGGGTTTTATTCTGATTTTTTATTTTGTAATTAGCGGTAGATGTAGGTGGCACGATATTTTCGGTGCAATTTAATATTTTTCAATATTCTTTGAGTATCGCAATAGATAATAATTTATAAATTAATCAGGCATCATTGATTAACAACGTTAAATTATTGATTGCACAATTTGAACATGTCACAAATAATGTTGTTAATTATGCGTTTGTAAATAAACTTGCGACATTAATAATAAAAAATGGAAGGCTAAAATTATTGTTTCGTCGAATGCATTTCCATTTGTGCAATTTGTTTTGACAAAAGCATTTAACATTTTCATTAATGGATAACATTATCTGAAATTGAATTAACTCACATTTATTTTACTAATTTATAACAGCACCCAATGACAACGGTTATGGCATTCATTATATGAGATCGTTAAATAACGAAATTTTTAAAGTTTGATCGACTTTATATTTCCCACGTCCCGGCAACATCTGGTATAAACTCATAAATATTAACCATAATTAATTTCCCCTTAAGATCATAAGCTTTAACTATTTAAACAACTATCAAAAAAGCACATCAGTAAAGTACCTCAACAGTTTCATTTCAACCAAATACCGGAGAGCTCACCTGCGCTAAGGCGTAAAGTTTTTTTTTCTTGTTTTCTTTAAGTTTTCTTTTTAGATGTTTTTGGGAAAAACTTTGAGAGAAAAATTACAGTTTTATTGCTCTTCATAATTTCTTCACGTGGAAAAAATAGCTGGCTATAGGTAAGAAGTTTATTTTGCGAATTGCTAAGATGGAATGCGTTAATAAAAGATTCTGCGTAGCAGACTGAAAGTTATGATAGTAAAAATTGTAGGAAAAGATATTTCACATGAACGACTCACTATTATCGTGCAGTCCTACCTAGTTCTGTTTCTGAATCGCGTCCCCGCCGGCAAATGAGCATAGAAAATTGAAAAACAAACAGAAAGTCTGAAACGCATAAAAAAAGTTGTTTGTTGAACTTTCAAATGGAAATTTTTCCTGAATAAATTGCAATTTTAACAAATGCGTGACATCATTGTGAGCTATTTCCGTTAAAAAACATTTATAAAGCCGAACAAAATGTTCATTTCAAAACATCAAATCTAAAAAATTTCAGCACATTTTTTTATCATTGTCGATGTGCAACTTGCCTCTGCTATTTCCACATGATTTTTTTGTGTTTGCGCTTTTTTCACTTAATAAATGAATTCAGTCTGGTTTTAGCTTTCGGCTAGAAAGAACAAACGGTAAATAAATCCTTCTTCATATGGGATACATTCGGAAATATAATTTAGATTCCTCTACGTTGTCGTGAAGTCGATTCTAGGCTGTTCATGTTCCATCACTGATGAATTATCCAAAAATAATTTTGTCGTTTGCGAGATTTCGCATTTTTGATTTAGAGAATGTTTTTGCATGTTTTTTTTTTTTTTTCTTGTTGTCGAAAAATGGCAGTGGCTCGAGTAAGAAAAGATTGAAAGTGCTTCTCAAAATGGATTTTCGCCCTCACAATCAACGATCTTTTTAATGCTTGTTGTTGGTTGCTACATTTGATTTAATAAGTGAATAGCGTTGATGTTTCGCAATTTCCTTCATTCCTCTCTCACTCCCTTTGTCAAAATCCTTTCCCGACCAATTCATTCAGTCAGCAATTGAAATTTCCATGAAAGATTGCGCATTCATCAAATTTGATGTGCCACACATTTTACAAGATTATCAAACCATGACAGTGCTTTTCTCATCCATGATTTATGCTAATGAAGTTGTTGTATCTTTCACATAAAACTCTCGTTTTTTATTTATTGGTTGCCCCCGAAACTTTCATGAACTTTCAATAAAATTTAAATCATTTTCAGTGATAAGAAGAAATATATATTTCAATCTTTTTTCATGTTCGTTGAGTTCGATATTCGAACCATTTTCTCTTGTGTCCAAGTGAAATTCAATTTTTGTCACGTTCATCGGAAGCTTTTCAGAGTAGAATGAGCTTAAAGAGCCAAAGAATGGAGGGAAAAAAATTATTTCAAATTGAAATTTATATGCATTGTTAAGCACGAGGAAAATTTTAATAGATTGAATCCTTGTGCTTCATAAAAAAAATGTTTTAATGATTTATGGCCTTTTTGCTGCCGGTATCGCTTAAGTTTTGATTCATTCTTTTTTTTAGCCAATTTCCAATCTTTGAGCTTTTGATATGATGAGGGGATTTCATGTCCATTGACAATGTTAACTAATTTAGAAAATGTGTAAATTTAAACATCATTGTCCATTGACGATAATCTTACCTATGTTTCATGTACTGAATCTCTCAACTCGTTATGGTGCACCAGTAGCATATTCTCATATTCATATCGTTTCTGAACATTGCTTTGTTTATAGAATGCGGAACATTTTCATAGGAATTTTGGGTTAGTAAATATTATACAGCCATTCACGGACCAGCATTCAATTTTAATGAAAAAAAATTGTGTTTGCTTAAAGCTCTATAAAAAAAGAACCTCAACATTGTTATTAAATAATGAACCCACGCGATAAAACATTTGGCGAATGCGCGGCGGCAATGGCATTGTCTGCTCAAACACATGTGAAGCGTTTGTGGTTCAGATTTTTAAAATGCTTTAAGAGACATTGCTCCAATGTGAGTTGTTTACATTTCGAAAATATTTTTTTTTGGCTCATGACAGCGATTCATGTCCATTTTCGAAATGATTTAGGTTTTTGTGTGCTTTTAACAAAATACATTTTAAAGCTTTTTTTTCCATGGCATCATGAAATCCTCTTGAATGACTCATGAAATGATGTGCTGCACGTTCATTCATAAAAAAAATCTTTTTATTCCATTTCCACCCTCATGTCGCTTAATCCTAATTGAAATGTGAAGCAAGGAAAAAAGCATTCGTTTAATTACAGAAAGCCTCACTTTCAGAATAAACAAACTGAAGCTAAATACCCATCAAGGCAATTTCGAGAGCAGTAGAAATAACTCGAAAATATCTTTAAGACGAAAGTAGCACAAATTTGCAGCTGGAAGGAAATGTAATTGGTATTTGTCAGCATTCTGCATGGCATGGAGCAAAAATTTTAATGACGAGTAATCTGCAACAAAAAAATTCCTTTTTGCCTTGCAGCAACTTAAATATTTTTTTTTTTACTTCGAGAATTTCATGTTGCATTGTTAAAAAAAAAAAAAGACGGGGTACAGTAAGAAGAGTGAACGCTACAGGTTCTTGAAGTTTCAACAAAGTGCTTTCCGCTTTTTCTCTAGTTGTTTATTGATTTTGTCACAAAATTGAATTTGCATTGGCTCGAGTTGACCACTCAATTACGCAAAAATAACTCTGCTTTGCAAAACTTCGCCAAAATCGATACAAAATTAATAAAACAAAATTGTGCTCGTTCAAAAGCTCTCGTTCGAGAGTTGATTTTATATTAAAAAAAGAAGAAAAATGAAAAAAATTTAATTAAATATAAAAAAAATTTGCGCGAGCTCAACGTGATAACACAAATTCAATTTGAGAATTTAATGATCTGTCGATATCATCAGCATCAGCTCCATATTCTGTCATTCCAAAGCTCTCACAGGGATGGATACGATGTATGTACATGAGGTAAAGCTGCTGCAGCAAAAAAAAAAAAGTATTCAATCCGCAAATTGAATTTATGAGTGACACGGTTTATGATTAAGTTTGATTAAAACTCACTGCAATGATTCGATTGAACGATGCGAGAGGGTGAATGCTGGGTTGATGTTCAGCGGTTTGTGATACATCACAGTATTTCACTTAAATATCATATTATTTTTTTCTTTCCGTCTCAGTCTCTCAATTTTGGCTTGATGGAGCTGTCTCATTTCATATTCTATTCATGAATGCGATGTCAATATCAATAATGCATGTCGAGAAGCTTAATAAGCGGAAACCTGCAAAGCTCTTGAAAATAGCTAGCAGTGCTACTGAAATGCAAAAAATCAAAATCTTTTAAGACGTTTTCTTTCCTTTGGTTTATTAATATACTCAACTTTATTTCTACAAGTTTTCAAACGTTTTTTTTTTTTTTGATTATAGAAAAAGATTTTTTTTTTTTTTTTGGGAAAGAATTTCAAAAGAATTTTCTTTAAGGTTATGTCATTGCATAATTATATTCATTTTGATTAAAAAGTTTGATCATTTTAAAATCTTTAGAATAATTGATTTAATCGGATTAATTATTTGAACTAAATAAGATATGAATCATTGTGAATGACTACAGAATTCAAGAGCATTTAGCGCGACTGTCAATGAATTTACTTGTGTCATTTTGCGTTTTCATGTCCCAAATAATGTTTTTCTAGTAGATTTTTTTGTTTTACTTCGTGCCTTCAAGTTGATTGTAAAGCTAAATAATTGAATGGAGCTTTTTGCAATCTCACTTCATTAAAGAAACATTAAAGACGTAAAACTGATAACATAATAACCGTAATGTACAATGATAATGCTCATGTCAGGAAATCTGCCATCCATTCGTTCATTCTTGTTTAGATTCGGGCATTAAACGTTGCTTCATGTGAATACAAGTAATTCTAAGAGATAGAAATCGGAAAAGGGTGTTGTAGGGAAGGGACGTTAATTCTATTGATTTTCGATTTTAATGCTAGCTGCTGTGTGTTGTGACTGTGCTTTTTAGAGAATTTTCATTCATTAATAATTATCATGAAATCGGAAAATTGCACACTTCGCACACAGTTGCTTCATTAATATCGTTATTTTAGCCCAGTGATGACTTTGTGAGTATACTTTGTGCAGAAAAGTGGGATAGCCACTAAATAACTGAGTTTATTTAACGTGAATTGGTGACATTGCTCATAATTGTTGTCTCATCGCTAATAGATTCCTTTGGATGAATACACAATGGACAACATTGTCCATTCTTTTTGCCCAAAATCAAATCGTTTTCGCATTTAGGTTGTTCATCGGGACACTTTTCGAGTGTGCATGTTATCTGATGATGCTGGCACAGACAACTTGTACAATCGTCCTCCATCCAAATTTCGTTGTTCAATCGGTTTATACTTTTCTTATCGATACATTGAAAGTGATGTTTTGCCGATTTCAAATTACTTTTGCCATTTTCTTTATTGTCGTTCTGTTGGTTATTTGATGCGTTCATCATACTGTGGATCATCTCCATATTAGCTTGTTCCAATTTGTGGATTTCACGTCTCATTCGCTTTAAGGTCTTTTGGAATGATTTTACCATTTCTTCCAATCCCATAATTCGCTCTTCGTTCATATCAAAATAGTCGCTCTCGTGACTAAATTGCTCATCGTCATGACCAATTGAATTTTTGTTATCGTCCATTGCTTTTAAGTCACGTCGCAATCGATTGCGTCTCGGTAATTGTGTAATGTCCAAGTTATAAGCGCTTCGACGACTGCAATCGTTGCAATCGGTCCATACACGTAATTGAATCATTGGCAGATCCCGACACTCTTTGTATCCGCCCTGAAGGGATGGCAAAATGAAAGCGTTATCGGTGGCACGAGTGATGTTATCGCCATTATCGCACAACAATCGGCTTAGTGAGGTTTGTTTAATTTCAGCTAATTGTTCTGGTTTAAATACTGCTGGATTCTCATAATAAAATCGGTCGCCTTCGCGCAATCTCTTAAATTGTTCTATCAAGAGACATCTAAACAATGGGCCGACACGTGCACCCGGTAATTGGTCTTCTAATATTCCACCAGCCCAAATGTCAATATTATCAGTGTCTCCATAAAGCTCTTTAAGTTTCTCCTTTACATGCTCATTTGATATGTCTTGCAGCCCTTCAAACGTGTCGGATATTGGCAGATTACAAAATTTTCTGTAATTCATGTAACTCGGAATCGCATGATCTCGTCCCCGTTGTATATTAATTGCAGCTAAATCTAATGATACAGCATGCGATATTGTAAACAAACGTTCCGTCAAGTCGGAGTTTAGGTTTTGCTCCGGCTTTTTCAATTTAGCTGGCACTGTAAAAAGTCCTCGTAAAAGTGGATCGACACCACCTTCATAGACAACTCTCCATGGTGCAAAGAATGCTTTATGTAATGGCAAATGTCCTTGCTCAATCGGTTCGAAATTCCAATCTAATCGATGCAATATCGGATTTATCAATGAATGTCCGAAGCGCAGTGCAGCTGTAGCAAATTCATTTGAGATTGATGGATTGACACTCGAATTGTATCCGCTGTATTCGTCCAACAATTCCATGCCATCTTTGCCAATTATATGAGGCAACCATTGTTTGTATGTTATGTGCTGCATCATCGCACCAACAATTTTTCTTGCCTCCTGATATATTTGTTCACCTGTCCAATGAGGATTTATTTCATTAAAGAATTTTACAATTCTGTTGTGCTCTCGCATCCAGATGGTGTGCATTGACAACAGTCCAACTTGTTCATTTACACGAACGTCGCCAGCTGTGAAGCAATTAACAGAGCTTTCTTCGAGATTACGACGACAATCGATGCCGTCAGTAGGGGCTGCAAATGGCAGCATGGACTTTTGATTGGGAAAATGGACGCCTTCACGGAGATATCCAAAATCTTCACCCTCGAGCGAAATGTTTCGTAAATCTCTTGAAAATTGCTCCGAATAGCCATATACTTGGGATGCATCGATGTATGATGTCAATTGATTAATCTGCTCTCGTGGTTGAATTTTTCCAAAGAATACCGATGTCATACCCGACCCACATGCTGAACTTGATCTAACAAAATCAATACATCGTCGATTTTTGACTCTGGGATCGTTTGGCGGCACTTCAATTGGATAACAAGGCGGCGAGAAATCGCATGTCTTTTTACAATCAACACCATCCCAGCTCTCTGAACTTACAGCGGGCAAAGCATGATCGAGGTCGTGATCTAAAAACTGTCCCCATTGCATGACCATGTGCGTTATCTCGGTGTCAGATTCAATTACATCAGTTGAGATTAATGAGGTGGATACTAATCTTGGACTGGGCAAAGAAAGGCCATTATATTTTCTATCCTTCGACCATCCGACGGGCATATTGAAGCCATTTTCGTATCGTGGCGTTAATATACGTTTGAAAGCGCTCAGAGATGTGCCCCATAAAGGATTTTGGAAGTTATTGCATGTACCATCGATAGTACGATACTTTTGGTGGTAACACATGTCTGTACAATTCGGAAGGACACGATGAGCCGTGCAATCGGACAGTTGCGCAAGTAATTCCAGATACTCCGTCGACAATAAATCATCATAATTAAAATCTGTGGCGACGGCGGTAAGATTCTTTCCGGCGTTTACATGTCGCCTGATGTTGACAAGTGTTCGCTCGTAAATTTCGGATGCTCTTGCTAATTCGCGCGCAGGACCAGTCGGAAAGCGTACCATTCTAAATAAATCGCCGTGTTGTTTCGGTGTTGTGCTGTTGAGATTGAAGAGTGATGCAACTGTTTGATTAATGGCAGCATCAACTTCTGTAGATGCCTCCGAGAAAGCAACACGAATGAATTTATCACCGGGCGCCAAGTTTTCTCGTTTCCTTTAAGACATAACGAAAATAATGGGAAGAGAAATAAGAAGAAACAAGGAAAAGTTTAATATTATCAAAGATAAATCATTTTGATATGTGTTTAAAATATAAGATTGAGATGGATTCAAGATTGATGTAATATACAGCATTTCAGAATGCATCCCATTTTAAAAGCCAAATCTATAATCTTTAATTTCCTTAAATAAACTCAATATAAGGCCAATAATAACATTAAATTGCTGCAAGGATACACGGCCAATAACATCAGCGACCCGACCCTACCCGGCCATGATGCCACTTTCACTTTATTTCCTAAGCATGCCTGAAACGCTTGCAGGCACAATTTGTGTCATCATCATAAGATGAGAGATATAAAAGTTGTCTTGCCATCAAAAAGGTCACGAAAGGAACCCAAAAAAAGAGAATCTTAAAATACATTTCGAGTACATGCAATTTGAAGGATTCTTAGACATCCTGTAGCCAGTGGCAGTAACTTTAAGTATTTAAAAAATGTATTCACCTAACAGTCACCACACATGATGCCGTTGCTCGTCCAAATTCATTTGTCACAGTACATTCATAACGTCCGGCATCCAATTCATTCACATTCGCCAAGAACAAACTTCCAGCTGCCGAGAAACTGTATTTTATCGTTTCAGTCAATGTGCGACCATCTTTTTTCCACTTGGACTGTGATAAAATGAGAATTTATTTCGAACATTAATTTTGCTTCAGTCATAATGATGATGATGATGTCTATCAATCTTACCACTGGTGGAGAATCGCCTTCGGCACCGCATGGTAGCTCTATGGTTGTTCCAGGAATCGCTTCCAAATCATATGGCTCGAAAATTATATTAGGCGGACCGTGAGAATTTATGACTTCAACTTGAGAAGCAGCTCCATCAGAGCCTAGACTATTTTCAGCAATACATTCAAATTTTCCAGCATCTGACTCTTTGACATGATCAATGTTCAACGTTCTATTATCAGCAGCAATATAAATGCGATTCGTAAACTTCAATGTATGTCCGTTCTTTGTCCAGAAATAGCTCGGTTCCGGACTGCCAACAGCTTCACATTTCAATTCAATATTAGTTCCGGGTTTGACCTTTTTATTCTCGGGTGGAATGGTAATGAGTGGCACTGTAAAAAGAGAAAAAAAAAGCAATTAAAAGAAGTCTCAATTAAAGTTTCTACAACAAACCATTTTACTATGCGCGCGGTACAAATTGTCGGTAATGTCATATTTATTACATTGAAGCTTTTATGTATACGAGGTATAATATGAAAACTTTGGATTAAAGGAAATTTTGTGGAACTGGCTCAATTGCAGTTGCTTTTTCTTGTATCATTTAAATTGTTTTATAAGCATAACACCTAAGTAGCGAAAGTGCAAAAAAGTTTTGTTTTCAATATCCCTTAAGCTCATTTCAAAAAGCGGCAGCTTTTGTATGTTAAACAAAATATTTTTTCACCATCGCAAGGTTTTTAATTTTCATGCAGCAGCAAAAGTTTGACTTAAAACACTTTTTACCGGTCGTAAATTTTAAGCTTTCGAGCAAAACAAAAACTGCTCATTAATGTTGCATGCATTTCGAAAGCTTGTGTGCGGCTTGTCGTGTGAACTGTGAACATTGAACGAAAGCTGTTAGTTCATAGCAAACCAGATGAGTTAACTTTGCTGCCAGCTTCATGATACAATTAAATATTTAAATCTGAATAAATTAAGAAGTTTTCAAAATTTCGCTGAAGGATGTCGAGTTAACATATTGAGTTATGGGGTAAATACAAAAATGATATACGAGAAATATGAATTCAAACGAGAATTTATAAGGAATAATTTTGTAAAGAAAAAGCTCTCAACAAACATTCCACAATGAGAATTGTATAAAAAGAAAATATTTAATTAATTTCAAGAGTTTGTCGAGTGCAGTAAATTGCAATGAGCCAGAGATTTGCGAAGATGCATACAAACAATGTTCCTAATTAGTTTACACTTGGCGATACCAGCAAAATGGTAAATAAGAACTCCATTGTCAAAAACCAACAAAACCATCATCAGGCAGACAAACAAACAAACAGATGGGTGCTGTTGTGCAAACTGGGAAAAAGTTTTCATCTCAAAACTAAATGTTTAAATATTGAGACATCATTTTATGCTCGAACGCATTCCATTTATTTCCCAGCCACGCAATTTCCTCCCTTTCGTTTACTCCCTTAATTGCCACACGATTTACCTTTTCCGGTATTATTCATTTTATCCGTTTTATTTGCTGTAGCATTTCCATGAAGAAGGAAAATAAACATAAAGCAAAGGAAGGAAAAAGAAAGTTGCAAAAAATTGTTAAAGATTAATTTAAGGATTTGAGAAAACGTAAAGCTCAAGGAAAAATGATTTACAATGAATTTCCCATTAGGGGTTGCTGCCTTGTCCTTACCGTTTATTTTGTAATTTGAAACAGTTGAGATTCGTCCAAGGTAGTTTGTTGCTTCGCATTTGTAGCTGCCTTCGTCCTCCTCAATTGGATTACGAATGATCAACGTACCGTTCTCAAAGATATTGACACGTTCTGTATTATCGGGAAGGATTTGATTGTTAAATGTCCATGTAATTTTTGGTTGAGGTTGACCGGAAGCCACACAATGCATAACGATAAAATCAGAGTCATCATCGACTTCAACATGCCCAGCAGGAACTTGTACAAATTGGGGCTGCGATGGCTCAGAAATTGATGTGAGTTTAATTGTCATTCGAGCTTCTCTCGAAAGTGTTTCGCCCATTACATTTTTAGCCATGCATTTGTAGGATCCTAAAGGAAAACAAAAATAAAAACTTTCGGATTCAATAACAAATGCGACACGAACCTTGGTCGTTCATATCAGTTTTATCGATTTGCAAAGTTCCATCAGGCAGAACATTGAATCTCGCATCGCTCGAATCAATTTCATTGGAATTTATCATCCACTTAATTTGTGGTTCAGGATCTCCCTGAGCAGCACATTTAAAAACTGCAGTTGCCCCAAAAACCACTTCTAAATCATTCGGATTCTGCAATATTTCAGGTCGTTCTGTTGTGAAATAAATAAAAACAAACAAAATTTGCAAATTATATTCTGGAAAATATTTTGATATTTAATCAACTCAACTGCATTGAAAATCCTCGTCCGTCATGTCCATTAAACTTTTGCCTTCCACTATTTCTGGCGATTTACAGTTGGCAGACGATATCACTTGCCCTCTGAGGGAATGCAAATGCTTTACGAGCCACATCACGGAGCAGTCACAGTCTAATAAATTGCTATCTAATCGCAGAGTTTTTAATGAATTCATATTGTCAAATGTCCCAAATGGAACTCGTTGAATTCTATTTCCATACAAATTTCTGGAAAGTTGTGAAAAAAATTAAAATTTTTGAGCTTTCACGTGTATGTAACATTTCGGTTTAGGTTTTTTTTTCGGGTAGAAAGTTAATTTATTCAATTTAAATTTTCCAAAACCGTAAAGGAGGATTAAAATGGCTCTTAATCGAAAGATGTGGGACTTTACATTTGGAAAATTATGCACATTCTCCTAGAGACCACGTATCGAAGTGCTTCTTCCATTCATTCTCTGAATCGTATAATAATGGTTGATGAGTTTGGCGATAGAATTGTGCCAACAAAATAATAAAGTTCTTGTACTCTCGATAAAGCCACAATTTGGGTTATCAAAACTTTTTTTTAATGCCCGAGGAAAAAATATTTTCAACTGGTGCATAATTTTCCATTTCCACTCGTCTCGAAACATATTGAAAATGTTAGTTTTTTTATGCAATTTCAAGGAGTTCTCCATTGAATACTTTTCCCATTGAGCTTTTGCCACAATTTATTCATGGTTTTTATTGTCTCCTTATTGTTCAGTCGCTTTTTTTCCTTGTTGTTGAACATGTTTATAAAAAAAAAAGTTTCTGGGGACTCTTTGTCGGTTTTATCTCGGTTTTTTGCCAATGAGTTTTGGAAGGAATGAGGAAGCTCGTTGTCGTTGTTGATTTTTGATAGAAAATTGTGCAATAAAATAAATATTTATCGAATAATTAAATATAATTGTCATTGTCTAGTTTTGAAAAAATATCAGCAATCCTTCAAAACTTAGGAATTCGCCCCGCGAAGTGAAAAGTTTTCTAGCTTTTCTGCTATTTTTCTCTCATAAAAAAGGCTTCAAAAACTGAATTAAAATAACTTTTTAAAACAATTTTTCAGTGAATACGAAAATGCGGTTTATTTAATTTAGAAAACTCATTTTATAAAATGTCTCCTTTAATCTACTTACAAGCGCTCCAACTTTGTGAGATTAACAAATGCGTCGGATGCAATATCCTTAATGTGATTCTGATTCAAGTACAAATATCTCAATACTGGCAATCCGATGAAAGATTCACTGTAAATCTCTGCGATCTGATTTTCATTTAAGAAGATTGAATGAACATGCGGAAGTCCTTTGAAGGCATGCGTTGGTATTTCTTTGATATGATTAAATCGTAAATCACTGAAAATAAAAGAATTTCATTTATGATAGAACATGGTCGAATATAATTCCACTCCTACAAAATTCAGTTGATCCCCCAAAAGACTAATCAAATATCTAACATAACATCAAAATAAATCACGCTATTTCGTAATTAATTTGTATTTTGCATGAATAAAATCGAAACATTTTGCCCCAAATTACCACAACTACTCACACTATCATTGTGTCTGCCGGCACACTCGGGATTGAATTTAATTGTTGGCGAATGCATTTTACAGTCCTCTGTTGACACGTACATTTCTCCGGGCATCCCATGCAATTTACATTCCTTAACAGTGCTGTGCAACAAAATGCAATCAGCAGAACAGACAGTTTTTTGTTCACTTGCGCCATTTTAATGGGCATAAAAATGAAATATTTTAATTTCACAAAAACCACACCGACGTCGACAATTGTCTTCAATTTCGTTTCAGTGTTTGTTTAATTGATTATTCCATCACCGAAATCATTCAGTATAACAATGTCGGGATTCGATAAAATTTTCTTTCTTTGTTCTATTCACTCGCAATCCATCTGCCGCCTTCTGATAAAAATATAATTTTAAAAATATTTGCTCACTTTTTTTTATTTTTTTTTTATTTTTTGCTAAATCACCATCGACAAATTTTATCGATTCTCCATCAATTCGAATACAAAATCAATTTGTTGAATCGACGGGCAAGAGCAACAGCAAACAACATACAAAATCGGGATCGAGTGAAATCTGCTGCAGCATATTTCAATAGAAATTCA
Organism: Propsilocerus akamusi; assembly: GCA_018397935.1. Taxonomy (NCBI): domain Eukaryota; kingdom Metazoa; phylum Arthropoda; class Insecta; order Diptera; family Chironomidae; genus Propsilocerus; species Propsilocerus akamusi. Next base: position 18,629,233 of record CM031468.1, on the reverse strand, counting down.
ATTTATTAAATCAATTTTCAAATTGGAAAAACATCATGTGCATGTTTCAGCTTTTCTCCAAACATTTTTTTTCTTGATAATATTGATTGTAGTCGAGATGAGAAGAATTGTTTTAGATTATAGCCTGTGTGTGGGTGGCTTACTGAATTTGCATGAAATCATAAAAAAATTTATGGAAAAATTGAATGATGCAACAATACGTTAACCCTATGGAAATTTATAAAAATATAACAATCATGCAAATCCAATGAATGGACCAAGTCAAGTGTAAACCACGCAAAAAATTTCTCCATGGCAACATTATTAAGGTGATTTATTGAAATAATCGCAGGACAGTGCAAAAAACATACTTCCATGAAATATTGCTTTTGAACTTCTATCGACGGAAAATAACCACGAAAGACAACATAAAAAAAAGTCCGAAACACTCATAAATAAATTCCACAACAGTTTTAATATTTCCTTAACTTTTTCAACCACCCATCTGGGAAGTCGATAAGACAGACACAACAAAACTTCTAGCTATCTGTTCCTGTCAACATTAATTATAATGCACAATTTATTTGCAATCACAGAAAAATTTCTCTGGAGCGACATTGAAACACATATAAAAAGCGAATGTTATGCGATAAAGCATGAAATTAATTATGAGAAAGCAGTTGCGACGTTATGGAAGTGACTTTTATCATAAACTTCCCGTTTTGCTGCTGCTGTTGCCTTGTTGTCAAGTAAATTTTGATAATATTCTTTCTTCACATATTTCTAATCAGTGACTTTAGTAATTAATTTTATTTTTTTTTTTTTGAAAAGTTTTCCATTAAATGAACCCTAATTTGTTAATTAGTCACATACGGAATTTTAATTATCGTATTGGAATCAACTTCCATAGAACGAAATTTTTCAAGAAATTTCTAAGATGACAATTGCCTCAGAAACTAATATTAAATTAATTAACTCTAGTTGCACTTTAAACTAAATAGCTCGCGAGCCATCAGAGACTTTTTTCCGCGTCTTATCACTTCAACAAACGCCGGCACAATGAAATTTATGAGATGAAAAATGTTTTGTCGGAGGAGCAATATCTGAAACTGGATGAAATTTTGCGAGAGAAAAAAATTCTATTTTTTCAGCTCTGAGATTTTTGAGCTTATTGGAAAAGCTCTCACTAAAACTGAAGTTTCTGTTGACTCCTTTTTGTCATTTTTCCCATGTGCATCATTCACCATGTGAAGTGATTTCTAGTGTTCCAAATTGTGTGAATTTGTTTTTCAAATATCATTTTGGACTGGAAATTGTGCATGAATCTCCGACAATCCTCTGTCTATATGTTCACTTTTAGCAACTGCAATAAATGGAAAGTATTTTTCATTCCCCAAAAAAAAAAAAAAATCATTCATGTCATTCTCGTTATTGTTTTTCATTTAATGTGAAAAGTCGTTGTGCAAATGTTTATTTGCGTAGCACACAATCAGTGGCACTATGAGCGGCTGAAAAATACTGCTGGAGCTTTATAAATAGTTGCACACAGAATAACAAAAAATCGTTGTCTTCACACATGAGAGCCTTTCAAAAGAGAGCGATGCAGTTTATGAGATTTGCATCATAATTTTTTTCCACAACAAAATTTTCTTAATGCAATTTAAAATTTTCTTTAAACATTAAATTTTCATCTTGTCTCCATTACACGAAACATCTTAAGGTCAAAGATGGCGAAAATGAATTATTTAAAAGGGATTTGTGTCTGTATCTACACCAAGCAACTAATCCCAAGTTTCCCATTAATCATCGCCCAAAATAATGTAAAGCGGCATCATGCTCAATTTATGTAAAAACAAAAAAAAAATCAAATGATGATGTAATTTATTATCTCGTGTAAACAGAAATTTCTTGGTGGTGGATAAAGAAGGTCAAAATAATGGAAAACAAATTGTTAATGGATGGCATCGAAATATCGAAGAATCCCAAAATTTACGAGTATCCTTTGCACTGAATGAAATTAATTAATTAATATTTATTAATTAATATTTACATAAATACTTAATTACAAATAAGAACGATAACACCCAAACATAACAACATCGAAGAATTGCAATCATAATTTTGCGCAATTTTGTTTAACGACTCGAGTCTAGGTAGTGCTTCGATTGTAAATTTTCAGAAGTTTCTGATTACGAAAGGTACCAACTGCAATTGCACAATAAATATCTCGTATGTCCATTGATTGCAATCGAAATATTTTACTTTTATTGGTCTTATGGGTCGAATTATACGAAACATGATGAACGCAAATGCAGTTTCTAGTGAATCGCATTTCAAATGATTCCGAATATGAGCTCCGAGTATGCATGTTAAGCACAATCGAGGCAAATTTAATTAAACAACAAATGCTAAAATTTAAAGTATCATCAACAAACTTATGTATAAACAAACAAACAAACAAACAGAAAAGCTTAAAAACGTTTTTCTATTAACAAAATAGTTTTTTTTTTCTATGCTTCGGCTATGTTTTTGGTTATAAAACCCGAAGGCAAAATAAAATGATACTGAAAAGCGAGAAGAAGAACTGAGCAACACAAAAGCTGAAAGTCTCATGCTTAAAAGTTTCATAATTATTGTGTCTTGACATTTAAATTTATTCGAAAGCTAGAGCGACAATATTCAAAGCATATATTTATTTATATTATGATTTTTTGCTCTTATTTTTTGAAAAAGTTTCACATGATGAAATTTATTTCTTTTTACCACCCTTAGTTTTCTTGTTTTTCTTGGCGTGTTTCTTGCGGCGATATGGTCCCAAACAACGTCTGACCATTATTCCTTTCCACCATGACTGAATTCTTACAATTGCTTCATATTTCTTTTCAGCTTCGTTAGCAGCATCATCTTTGACCTTCTTTTCTTCTAAATAATCTTGAATTTCCTCTTCGCGATTACTAAACTGCTCAGCCATCTCATCATACTTGAGCTTAAGTGCAATCATAACGTCCTTCGTTTGATTAATTTGCTCGTCTAGCTGTTTCACTTCCTTTTCATACCTCTCATTCCATTGACATGACAATTCTTCATAATATTCAGCGCGATTTTCTAGAAAAGCTTTAAGAAAGTTTGAGATTAGAAAATTTTTCTTATGCTTCTTCCGCTTACTTTCAATTTCGAATTTCAATCTTAGTTCACGTGTCGCATCTTTCTTAAAGTTTTCAGCTGTTGCCATCAGTTGTTTCTCTTTGTTTTCAGTGATAAATTTGATTTGACCATATCTTGTCATTTCCCAATCATTCAAAGACGCAGCTTGATCTTATTTTCAACTTTGAGATCCTAAAAGTTCAAAAATTGTTAAAAAGTCAACATAAATCTTTTAAAAAAAGTTACATTAAGTTCATTCTCGACTTGCTCAATGCGATCATCGATTTCCTTCACTTTGCTCTTATACATTTTTGTGTCTTCATCAAATTTCTTCTCCAAGAATCGATAAAGACGTTCACTTTTAAAGTTTTGCTCGATGAGATTTTTTTCTTCTGCTTCGAGTCGAATTTCTGTGTCAATCAGAATTTTCAGACTCCTAAAGTCATTCGTGTTATCTAGATCGCCGATTGTCTCTGAAAGAATCTTTCTCAAACGCGAGACATCGTTACCAAGTTTAACAAAAACCATTCGCTCCATAGCTTCATTGATAGGCTCGAGAGTTTCCTCGTGAAAGAGCTTCTCGCGTGATTCACGATAACGAATCTTCATTGGCATCTTTGTTTCCGATGGATGAATGAGACTTGTTTTCTCACCGCCATTAGCAATTATTAATTTGTCAACTGCTTCCGTTAAAATGAATTTCAAACATTCAACTTCAAATTTTATCAAGTCTGACTTGGTTGATGATAACCTTCGAGTACGAAATAATGGTAATGGTTCCGGAGAAGGGCTTCTCGATAATTCTGGTGATGAAGCAATTTCCATTTTAGGAAAAATTCATTTACGAAAATATTTTATGAAATGAGAATTTTGTTTGAATATGCCAAACAATTTCTTCGAGTTCATGGTAACGTCGTTGCTTGGAAATAATATTTACTTATTAAATTTACTCATCCTGATGAAGAAATTAATTTCGACGTCTTTATTAAATTCAAAGTTAAGCAAATGATGTCCACAAACGCATTCGTTCGTTGTTTCCCTAAAAATAGATATCCCAAAAAATATGTCCCTAATTATCCTAAATCCAATATAAGCAATATAACTACTCAGCCAACGATCCAAAACTCAAAGTAAATCTGACCTTGACAAAGTAAGTATGTAGCCACTACAAAATCTATTGTTGCAAGCGTCAATCGTACTTTGCCTTCTTTTTATCGCTTCCCCTATATCTCTTTCGCATTTGTCCTATGCTACCTGGTAAGCGTCTGCTCGTTCGTTTATTTCAAGTTCCCATCATGCTTTATTCCAGTAAACTTCGAGTATATCACTAATTAAATTAATTTGAACGCTGGAATTTTTTTTTGCTATTCCACATTCACGACTCGCCATAGTCTTACCTGAGATTTTGTTGCGTAAAGTTCGGAAACAAAAGAATAGGAAACGATTGATTACCTTTTGCAATTAATCAAAGTTCATTTCCGTTTCTTTGACGGCCATGGATAAAATCACAGATGGATATTTTTAGCTAATAATTAGCAATTAAAAAGAGACAATAATTAAGGAAATTTAAAGATTCAAGCTTCAATTATTAACAAAGCATAAAAAAAAAATCAATACACGAATTATGCAATTCGATAAAGCAGAATTGTGAAACGGAAGAGAATTAGAAAACACAAAATGTCGAAGAATAAATTTAAAGCAAAATGGCAATTTGCTGACATTGACCTGGAATAGCATTTGTGTGTGCAATTCTAATTTAATTAGGTGCATTTTATGAGTGCGAGGAGAAATTAGTGTTCAATAATTATAGTAAAAGTAATAAAGAAATAAAATTTGTGTAATTAATCAAACAAATAACAATAAATTAAGTTAAGCTGCATAATGATGACAAAAAACCTTTTATGGGCACTCAATTTTATAAGCCTTTTCTCATTTGGATTAAATTCTCATCATCATCGGTAAGTGTGTATTTGATGTGTATGACGTGGATGGGCCTTTCAAATGTTTGCAATTAAGAATCATTCCCGAACTTTACAGTAACGTCACCGATTCAGCGGAACTAGTGCATAATAATGAAATGAGCTTGGAGCTGTCTGATATACTTCCAGTGAAAGCGCGCAGCTACGACAAGAATCGAGCACCAAAATTACTCGGTCAACCGACTGTAGTATATTTTCATGTTACAGTGCTTTCTATCGATTCCATCAACGAGGAATCCATGACCTATGTCACTGATATATTTTTGGCACAAAGTTGGCGTGATCCGCGATTAAGGCTGCCGGAAAACATGAGCGAAGAATATCGCATTTTGGACGTCGAATGGCTTCACTCTATTTGGAGACCTGATTGTTTCTTTAAAAATGCCAAAAAAGTGACATTTCATGAGGTGAATTATCTGAATTTTGATAACGTTATCAGCTTATTTATTAAATTCAATCATATGCATAGATGACAATACCGAATCACTACTTGTGGCTGTATCACGACAAAACGCTTCTTTACATGTCCAAGTATGATATATTATGCAATGCAATTATAGTTATTTTCTGATTTCATTTAATAAGAATTTTACCTTTCCTGAAATACTTTAGACTGACTCTGGTTTTGTCATGCGCTATGAAATTTGAGAGCTATCCACATGATATTCAAGTTTGTTCAATGATGATCGAAAGTTGTAAGTTGAACACCTTATATTAAAAGACTTTCTGTAATTAATTGCTTTTTTTCTGTTTGCTTTAGTGTCACATACAGTTCACGATTTAGTTTTTATTTGGAACATGACAGATCCATTAGTTGTTAATGATGAAATTGAACTGCCACAGTTAGATATATCTCAAAATTATACAATGGATTGTACGATTCCTTATTCGACAGGTGAATGAAATGTTTCAAGGTTACAACTTTCTTACAAATGAAATTTGTTTCGCAGGCAATTTCACATGTTTAGCTGTAGTTTTTAATCTCAAACGACGTCTTGGTTACCATCTCTTTCATACCTATATTCCTTCCGCACTAATTGTGGTCATGTCGTGGATCTCATTTTGGATTAAACCAGAAGCAATTCCTGCTCGAATTACTCTTGGAGTTACATCGTTACTTACATTAGCTACTCAAAATACTCAGTCTCAACAAAGCCTTCCACCCGTTTCGTATGTTAAAGCTATTGATGTTTGGATGAGTTCATGTTCAGTGTTTGTGTTTCTGTCATTGATGGAATTTGCAATAGTCAATATCTACATGGGACCCGTTGCCACAAAATCAATGAAAGGCTATTCCGATGAAGACATCTCTGAAGACGAATTCAAAAATGGCGATCATCGTCCATCGCTTCCACAATATGACACTTTCTGCAGTGGGCGAGAAATAGCTCTTTTCATTGACAAAATGTCACGATTTTTCTTTCCATTTTCTTTCGTTATTCTTAATGTTGTTTACTGGACGACATTTTTGTAGATCACTGTTGTCATTAATTTTAAAGAGAAGTTATGAAAATAATAAAAAACATTCTAATAGGCGCAGCCACGTATTTGGGGTTTTTTGCAGTGCTGATGATAACTCATTTTGCGCTACCATTTAATACAATTTTAATATATTAATTTCTTAACAAAAGTTCAATAGTTTTTTATTTAATTTTCTCAATTTTTATCTTGTATTTTTAACGGCTTCATTAGTGTAACGTACAATGTAAATTCAAATGCAATTTAACGAAAATTGAATACCATCAGAAATGACGTTGAATATATTGCTCCGCACGAGGAAGGAGAATATATAGAGGGACACATGTAAAATTCACGCTGCTACGTCATTCATCGTGTTTCCATCTGAACGAAATCGGATGAAAAAGAATAAAGATTATTCACGAAATTTCTCTCCAATTTTAAATGCTTTTATCATATTGTTTGCTTTAATTTAACGTCATAGCAATCAGCGATATTTCTTGCATTTGAGATTCATTAGAGAATATTTAAGAACGTAAATAAGAGCAGAATTTTATTTTGTTCATAGTTGTCCGCCTCTCGAGGAGAAAAAGAGACAGAAAATTGCGAAAAGAAAACAAAGTGCGGTCGAGAAATCATTTTCTTGGTTAGTCGTGTTTCTGACACTGTGCGAGTAACGTTGAAAATTTAAAAGTTCACGTTTTGTAAAAAAAAAATAAAAATAAAATAATTATCATTAATAATAAATAATTAATAATAATTAAACTACAAAAGCGATACGCGACAAGCCAAAAAATTGGATTAATCTTAATTTCCGGCTACTTTCGTAATTTTTGCGCACTTTATTGTTTAACCTCCCACAATAAACAGAAAAAGGAAAAATAATTGTGATCTTGTGCGTTTTATTATTGAATACAAAGGAAACAAGTTGTGAAATATTTGCAGTGTGAGGAAATTTTGATGATTCACTGAAAAAGTCCTTTGCGCAATAAAAACATTGATAAAAAAATTGTGATCAAAATTGCTATCAAGTCATTTATACACACAAAGGATATCTGCCCAAATAAGATTTTCTAGAAGGTAAGTCAGTCAACAATCATTTTCACAAGACAAAAGATTAGAAATCGAAAGTGATTCATTTCTTAAGGCAATTTAACGCGCACTCGATTAATGATTTCAAATCAATTTCGCATATTTCACACAAACACACACACAAAGATTATCCGTTACTTATTTGCGAGTACATCAAACTTTTTAGAAATTGCATCAGATAATGTTCGGCGATCCGAAAGTTTCACAAAAAAAAAATGCGAGCAAAGATATCGGGAAAATTTTGTAAACCGTTGAAATTAATAAAAACATTTTATGACTGAGCCGCGCACTTTTAAATCATTCCAAAATAATGATACTGTTTCTCGTTATTTAATTAACGCACAAATATGTTAATTTATTTATCCTACTCATACATTATTCGGACGGACGGTGGAGTAACCACTAAAAAAATGAAATGTAGTTGATGGTTCGAATTGACCACAATCCAAACACATCACAACAACACAAAAAAAAACTCTGCCAACCGTTTCAATGACGAACGATGATGATCATATATGATATGACCGTATAGCTTCACGTATGGCACAATTTACAAATGAGGTTTCCATACTATTAGTATAATGACCAAGCACATGCTATATTCGTAATGAACCTCGCGCCGGAGATCAGGGGCTGTGCTAAGTGATGAGCCATCAACCATAACAATTCCCCATAATTTCGACTAGCCTTAATTTTTTGTTTTTCTTTTATTTCATCGATGGAAATTATTCCTAAAAATTTTTTTCATGATTGTAACAGCATAAAACAAAGAACATAGATTACAAGCACAGGGCGACTCTTCTTGTTTCGAGCATGTTGTGTGTAGTTTTTAATTTATTTTTTTTTTTCTACCAAAACTCCATAAACCGACCAGATGTTTTTTGTTGTGCTCTCTTACCATAAACACATTCTGGTTCTCTATATTTGTCTTTTCAATATATTCGGTTTGCCTGCTTTTTTTCGGGTGAATGTCGTAAGGAATTTGTGTCTGTGTCTATATGAATTTTTACACTTTTTTTATTGCTTTTAATTGTAACGTATAATGCGCGCAGTGAAGAAGCAAGATATGACATTTTTCTATATGGCCCGCAATACAATACAGGAAGGTGAATGCCATGAATTGTTAATTAATGAATAAATCAGTCTGCGCTTGTTGATGGCACTTCTTTTTTTCTTTGTAAACGACGATAAAGAAATGCGTCCAGTGTACCGTGAAGTGAACGAATATTAGTTATGTCAATATGTATTTCTTTTCCCTTTAACCTTATTATAATTGAGAAAAGTATCAAAAACATCGATGGGTAAGACAATTGACATGATGTTTGAAGAGCAGGAAATTGATGTGGCGTACAGTCATGAAAATATGTTCCAGTGATATGAATTCACTAAGAAATTTCGACCGCATGATCAAATAAAATATTCTGATCTCAACAATCCACTTCAAACATCCCTCACTGTAACTACATGTCGCTTCCCAATATTTTCCTCCTGCTAAAGCGAAAAAAGCGTTTGATACATTCAACAACAAAGAAAAGTGTACAAAAAAAATTCCCGAATGAATCTGAAACAGGCGAATGTGAATGCTCTCGATGCATGTTGTTGTTTTTCTGTACAACTTTGACTCGGCTTTGGGTTGATGATGAAGGGTAGCAAGAATTTTTTTTTCTGTCCGGGTACTTTTTACAACAAAACAAAACCGGAGGGAGGAAAACAGAGAGAGAGAGAGAGTTGGGCGATGAAATAATACAACAACTAAATCTATTGCGATGTACATGACAAAAGTGATATAGAGGGGAGGAGAGAAAGTGAGAGAGAGGATTATTCACCCTCGTTGATTTCGATTTATTTCACGTTTCATATACACACGCAGTAGCAACAGCGAGTCAAGCTCTACAACGCAATATATAACAGCTTTTAGAGCATGGACCACTTTTATTATATTGTTTTTAAGTTATTCAATGGCTTCCTTTTCATTCCTCCCTTGCCCCTCTTCCCCCCCAATCATCACTCAGCTCTCATCTGCATCTGAATGATTTCCTTATGCTTCATCTGTCTATGAACGTTTTTCTTTTTCCTATGTGTGGTTTAAATGTGCACGCGATGGGGGGTGATCTAGGCTTGGGGATGGATACTTATCGCTTTTTTTTATGGAAGGAGATATTCATAAAGAAAGTCCAAATGCAAAGTGGATCATAAAAAAACAGCATCAATGCCGCTCATCTGAAAGTTTTTCGATAAAAAAAAATTTCCATTCTCTCTCGGAAAACCTGCCTATTTTGCAACTTTCCTTCTATTTAAAAGAAGATATCCAATTGCTTAAACAAATTGATATAGGACACAAAATTGGTTGCCATCAGGATTTTGTGATTGTGTATGTGGGTGTAGGTAGAAAAAGAGCACATGTGTGATTAATGACCATCAGGCTCAAAGTAGTAAATTGCAATTACATGGTTCCGCTCTGAGACCGAACTAAATTTTATTTTTCCTTTTTACTATCACGAGTCCTTAAAATTACAGTTTCATTAGTCGAAAAAACGGCATTGCGAAGCCATAAATCGAATAAATGTATGTATATATGGCTTGCGGGAATTATTGTTGGTAATTATTATCATGAGACAAATTGTTTATAGCTTTCAAATGGCCTCCATAGTTGACCATTTAATGGTTCATTTACAATCCATCTCACGAATCATAAAATATATCAACAATTCCACTTGAAAGATGCACTTGATGTGCCGTATGCCCTGATGATGGCGGTGCCACAAAATGAAAATAAATCACAAGTGCCAAAATCATACCAGCAGTAAAAATATTAAAGCATACATTTTCATGTGTTGTGCAAACACATTTTACGCAATAAATCAAAGCCAATGTGAAGGCACCAAAAACACACATGTGAGTGAAATGATTGTGCCTGGGCTTCATGTGAGTGAGAGATGAGCAGCATATCGTGATCATGAAAAAAATTGCATTAATCACTTTGTCAGCTTCTTCTTTCTGATAATGGGCATTTCGATTCCCCTTCAATTCACTCTCTTGCCGCATTTTGTTTGATGAAACAAACCTTCAAGTAATTGATAACAGAAAAAGTGAGCAAATTGTTGTAAAAATGCCAAGATGGGAAGTGACTTTCTTATTTAGCAATTCATCAGATGTAATGATAGTTAATGGCATAGAATTGATTAGAATTGTGGTGATATTCAACATTTCCAATGTACTGGGCTTTCATTCGTGACATCTTCCCCCTGTAATTTTTCATCCCTCTACATTCGATACGCACGCATAAATGGCACTAACTTCCTCGATGATAAGAAACAAAAATTGTAAAAAATATTAACATTTTTTATGCCATAAACAAAGCCATTCCTGTATTCCTCATTCATATTTGGTCCCCCACAACGAAAAATGATACGATTGGGAAATGGCTTAAGGAAGCATTCCAGAATGTGTTCTATCTGTTCATTGAAATCGAATCTTCATTTTTCTCGCATTATTGCTGCTTGCTTTTTCCCTTCTGGCTGTATCTGGTGACATCCCTTCAGTATGATGCAATAATAGGGTTACAACATCAATTCTATTTACATATATCGCGCTCTCATCGTTCCTTCACACAAATACACGCACATACATTTAGAGTATTCAATGAATGTTGAGTAACAAAATTAAAAAAACAGCCTTAAAGTGAAAATTCAGGAAAACAACTACAACAACACAAATAAATGAACCCCTTTTTTCACTGGTTTTGGTAGTTGTGACGCGGGGAAAGGATTTATGATAGAGCATGAGACACATAATCGTGCGTAATTTGATCAAATCTTTGAGAGGGAAGGGAATGGTTCGAATTAAATTAGCATCCCGATAAATTTCTAAAATAGAAATTGAATAATCAACAAAAAAAACGACGCCAGATGAGTAAAAAAAAACCAAATTTGATGGAGCATCAAGCATAAAATTTGCGTAATGATGCATAAGAGATTGAGGAGTCACATTGATGGATAAACAATAGCATTACTTTTTTTATGAGAATAAATATTATTTTTCAATTAACCATTCGCCTGTTTATGTCCTGGCTGCGGATGGCAACAACAATCATTTTTTTCTATTAATCATTTCTTAAATGTCCTTTTTTTTTGAAGCATCGCCTTGCATCTTCGGGTGCCGTAATTGATGATACAATTCTTTTTCTGCCGAAATTTTATTCGAACCCCGCTCGCATATTGTCGACGATACTTTTAAAAAATCCTCTAATTACCATTTTTGTTATTTTTTCTTGTTTGCGTGTCTGGTTGTTTATGTATACAAGGATGTAAGAAGTTTACGGCTATTAGCTACGTTCCCTTCTGGTGAATCATTTAATGGATCATTCCAAAGTTTCTTGCAGTTTCATTAAAGAGTCTTAAGCATCATCGATAATAAAAGGACGATGAATCCGAATCAAAGCCACTTCACAAAAAAAAAATCCCCCAAAGGGAAATCGAATTAGTTACGGTTGATGTAAAACAGCCAGCCCTTCGGTAACAGGACGCACGTTACACACACACACTAATGAAAACACAAAAGTCTCATCTGAAAATGAAATTTCCCTTTTTTTGCCATTTTTCATATTCACGAGCTCCTGAACAATGATGATTGTTTATGAGCCGAAAGAATTTTATTAATGTGCTTGCGAGTATTTAATAGAAAATTCATGCAATCGTAAAAGGGCAAACGAAGCTTCTCGCAACATCTTTTTGTATGGAATATTGTTTTTTTTTCCTTTTGTTTCTTTTCTCCTGGAAAATGAAAATCTCAATGGTAAATTTTTCACCATAAACCACGACGATATATCATCTTGCTCACGCTTAAAATCAGTTGCATGTGCTTTTTACATCCCCCGAACGCAATTCTCGGAGGCAACAATAAATTGATACATTCGCCGCCGATATTTTGATTGTGGGTGTGTAATGTGATAAATCTAATAAATTACATTTCCCTTAAAACGATACAAAGGTGGAACCTTCGTATTTTAGGCTTATTAATCACATTATTGACAAACAGCACAACTCGGGTAAGAGGAGAGAATCGGAAGAAAATTTCAATGTAATTAAAATCGTTGAGAATTGTTCAATCATTTGTTCTGCACATTCCGGTTTTTCGGCATTCAAGTTAATAATTATAATATGTTTCGCGCTCAATATGTGCGATATTGTGTTAGAAATGCTTGAGAAATAAATACGAAAAGGTTTTTCGATTTATAATGTTGAGCTCACAGCGGCATCGACAATGACAACAAAAAAAAATTGTATATTTTCCATTGTAGCTGCTCCTGACTGGCTGCACGTTCATTGTTACACTTCCCCCAGTTTGAACATTATTTGCAGACCCACCGTTTCACCCTCCATGTTTTTACGTACAATTCCGTTTTCTTCCTTCTGCACATCGCACCCATAAAGCCCATTCAATTTTCATGATTGTGCATTGCAGTTTCATTCATTTGATGGAACTACTGGATACAGAAATGTAAAAAAAAAACATTTTGTGTTGTGTGTTGGATGGTTTTAATGTTTCGTCTAAAGGTTATATTCCGGTGACCTTTTTCAATACGCTTTGAGCCATTGTCCTTCGATTTCCTTTCGTTTGAATCGCAAACAAAATGAATTGACAATTTTTCATCTAACAGATTTTTCACATTTTCCTTCCACAAATTCGAAATTTCCATCTGATAGTTTCTTTTCCGCATCATTAGATTTTTTTCCACCCCTTCAGAATTTTCCCTTTTTTTTGTGATGTGAATGTGCTTTATCGCTAAACAGCACTGTCAGCCTGCTGCCACCGTTTAATGGCTGTTAGATGCTGTCGATGATATTTATTTCATAAATAATAATTTACACCATTTTCGTGAGATCCTTTGAAAAAAAAAAAAAAAAAAAAATTCCGTCTTTACATTTGAGGGAAAAAATGAAATAAAAATGTGTCACCAACAGACATAAAAGCTATAAATTATTGCATCATTACGTTTTTCTTTCCTCTCATCTTGTCATTAATGTTGAAAATCTTCTGTTTCTAATTGAAAATTTTATTTTTTGTTTCGCTCGTCGCGTCTGGCACCTGAAAAAAAAAAAAAAAAGTTTTTCTCTTGTAAAGTTATTTCGAAAAGTGATCACCCAGAAATGACTCGAATAATCATAAACTCACATTAATTTCCTTAAAATATTTTTTTTCTCTCTGTTTCTCTTTTACATCTGCCAGCCACCCTCTAGAATTCGCTTTTTTTTTGGGGGGGTTGTTGGTAAAAGAGTGAATTAATTATTTTCCGGTCACAAATGCACAGGAGTTTTCGATAAATATTCCAACAAAAAAAAATATGTTCATTAATTATCAGTTTTGTTATTCAACAAAAGCGCTTGAATACATTTTTTTTACGATCCATACGGTTCCATCCAGTGCAGACCAATTTTAATTTTCGTGAGAGCAGCAGTGAGAGAGACAGAGAGAGAAAATAAATTAACATAAAAATGCAGAACGGGAATTTTTTTTTTCCAATTCACTCCAGCGATCTTTTCAAATATTTCGGGATTGTGTTCCAACCCCTAGCTGAACCACGAATGAAAACACTATTCTTTAATGAAAAAAAAAAAAAGCTGATTACGTTGAGTAAGGAAAAAAAGTGAAATGCGTTTCAAGGATGTTTAATGGTTTTTAATAATAAAAACACAGCCAGAGAGCAATTGCGATAATGCCAGATTCGAATGTGATGTGGAGGGATATTGTGAAAGTTTATGAGGTGATTCGTGCGTTTGGAAGGGTTATGAGGGAATATATAAATTTTTTAATAATCTTTGTCCTCTCTGAAACACTCTTAATGATGGACCGAAAGCTCTTAACTTTTAATTAATTTGCAAGGCTTTTTTTACAATTTTTTCATGATCTCACCAAAGAATCCATAAAATCCTACGCAATTTTACGACTTGGATCTCGTTTATTTTAAAGGTTTTCTAACGATTTTTCCCCCCGAAAATTGAACGCACGTCCTGTTCAAACATTTCTATGTCATTAAACTCACTGAAACTTAATTTTCCTGTGCAGCTGTTGCCCATTTAAAAATGTCTCTGTCTCGCTCACTCTTGTGCATTCTATCTCACCTCCAAATACACACATAATCGTTTGCCTGAAGCATATCATTCAATTTTTCAGGGATCTCCTGATTGCCTGAGTGATGTGTAACTTATAAACTTTATGACGACGACCCGAAAAAAATAAAATCAATTGTTCAATTTACTTGGCGCAAAAAAAAAAAAAAAAAAAAAAAAAAAAACAAGTTTTTTTACAATTTTGTTGCGAATGCACGATTCACAGGACCTTTCACGGGTTCCATTGTTGTTATTGTTGGGATTTTAGCTTTACAGTTTTATGTGTATGCTTCCAATCGATTCCGTTTCAATATTTATTTTCGTATATGTCTATTTACTGTTGTTGTTTGGAGCATCAGCCTGTAGCCATATGGATCCACAGCAACAATTCAATTTTAAACATCCAGGTGTAGAAGCAGATGACAAAAAATAAGCTCAAAGTTTCATCAACAACCTGGCACAATGACACAAAGAATGTAATTCCTGGCTTCATTCCTATGCCTCATCTCGAGATTCCTTATTGTCAGATGATGCTGATAGAAAGGAAACAAAAAGGAAACCCCATAAAGACAATGCTTTGGTGTCATTGTTGCTAGCGAATGTGATGAAGAAATAATAAGAAAATTCATCTCCTGCCATGTTTTTTAAATAATGTGCTGGGAGTAATTTTATGTGAATCTGGAACAATAACTATTTTATGCTAAGGACCAATGGGATGATGTTTTTTTATCAGCACTGAAAGGCACCAAACGAACATTACAAAAAAAAAAAAAAAATAGATCACGCGAATAATTGCGACAGATGCAATTTTTAAAAATTTCACATTTTGCCATTCAGGTTTTTACGGTCATGAAGTACACACACACTTATAGTAAATTACACAATTGTGCAATATTGTTCTGCAGGGGTAAAAGAGTAGCATTGTGTCTGTGTTTTGTTGCACACTGGAAAAATAACAAATGAAAATTTAATAACACAAAAAAAAGAGAATTTTTATTTTATTCTCGGTGAATGCATTTAAAAAATATTTTTGTCCGCGCTGCCTTCCTCACTCTACTGGAGGGTTGCCATCATTCAGAGATTTCAATTGTGTTGTATGTGCATTTTGGATGTTAATAAGTATAAAAAAAAAACTTAATAAAGATTCCACGACTGTTCTCTAAGCGACCGAGGGTTGGAATTGGAAACAGCAAAAATGAATCATCAAAATGTTAAATGCATCCATTCAGTCCAGAGCTAGAGTCATAAATAAGAGATTTCGCACACACACACGAAATAATTGAAAGGAAGGAAACTTCACGGGCTTAATCGGATCAATGCTTCGTCATTGGAATTGGTTGAAAATCATGAATCGAATTAAGCTCTCGAAGGTTTTTTTTTTGGCAAATAAATATCGCAAAACGAAGCAAAAAATTCTGTGATTTATTTTCGACTTAAACCTTGAATGAAATATTGAAGGGTCGACCCCTTCATAATGTTTCCCTGAGAGATGTACACTTGATTACCTAAATCAGGAAACTCACAAAACAACAAAATTTAATTAAATTTTTCCTTTTTTTTATTTCCAGAAATTTTTGCAATATAAAAAAAAATTATAAAAATGTTGATGCAAGTTGGACCCGAAGCTGAAGCGGCTTTAGTTGCCGGACTCGTTGCATGCAATTCACCCGTTGCCGGTACAACGCCCGCGTCTGTTGCGCAAGTTAATCAGGCAGCTGCACAATCGTCACAGAAGGATACAACGTGGACGAAATTGTTTGTTGGCGGTTTGCCATATCACACAACGGACAAAAGCCTGCGAGAACACTTTTCAGTGTATGGTGATATTGAGGAAGCGGTTGTCATCACTGATCGTCAGACAAACAAAAGTCGTGGTTATGGATTTGTAAGTTTCTCTAAATCGATCGACAAACAATTGATGAACAAAAAATATTAATGATGAATTAAAACATTTCACAGGTTATAATGGGTGATAGATTAAGTGCTGAGCGCGCATGTAAAGATCCAAATCCTATCATCGATGGACGCAAGGCGAATGTAAATTTGGCAATATTGGGTGCTAAACCACGAGGCAATCTTACGCAAGGTGAGTCGCATGTTGTTGTAATATATAGTAATGTGATGGATGAACGATGATGATGATCATTTTGACCCGGTTATTCAATTTGCTCAAGTCATGGCACAACTATCAATAGCACCACAACAACAACAATATTTCGAACATATGCTCGATGCTCTCTCTCTCTCTCTCTCTCAACAATCGCTCGAAAATTCATCGTTTCGGAAAAAAATTAAAAATGTTTAACAGACAAACGCGACGCAAACATTTCTTTATACAAAAAAAAAAGTTTTTTTAAATTATTTTTTATTATGTAAACAATTATGATTGCGGGGGAGATGGAATCGATGGTGATATTTTGTCTGGTGAAAATTGATTCTGTACATCGTTGAGAGTTGTTTCTCTCTTCACTGGATGATTCATGATGTGCGCGCGATTGTATATTGACAAAAATCATTTTTTTAATGATTTCGCCTCTGCAATGAATCAGTCATATAAAGTTTTAACGATACCGGAAGTATCTGATCGTTTCGATGGTTCATTGCTGAAAACGTGGAGATGATTTTCAATATCGAAAAAATAATGAGAAATACATCCAGTGCCCGAATGGCAGTAGCAACCAGCGCAAAAAGAATAATTATTGAAAGATTTGTATTATACAATTGCTGTTGTTGTAGAAATATATTTCAATGTTATTGTTAGAGTCGCTAGGTAGCCCCAAGCCCCCCGGCAATGAATGAGATCTTGTGCGAATTTTTTTTTTCGCAATTCCATTTGGATGATTTAACTACAATAAACATGAATATCGATGTAAAGAGCAAATGATATAATTATAACATGCATTCGGTTGGTATATTATTTGGTGGTCACTGGAATTACCTTCATTCGGCCCTTGTACATAAAGTATTTCCAAATAATTCAAACTAACTAAAAAAATTATTCAAATCACATGCTTCCGCGTGAAATGTGAATCCAACTGAACCAACTTTCAAATGTTTCCGGTGTCAGAGTTGGAACTAGAGAAAAAAAAAAATTAAGGAACTTGAATAGCTGTTGTGCAGCATATCGCTTCAATTTACGGAATTATTGTTCCCTTAATGAACATTATTCCATTCCATTGATACGGTTGGACTCACTCTCATATGGTCGACGGATTGAGTGAGCGCGCTCGAGCCACATAGAAACATATACTGAACAAGAGAAAACATTGTGACTACAGTGAAAATTTACAGCAAAATGCCACGTGGTCTTAAAACGTTCAAATCGCGCGCTTCAACCCAACAAAAGAAAAGAAAAAAAAAAAAACATAAAAAAAAGCATAAAAAAGAAAGACGAAAAACAATTTAAGAAATAAAAACAACAATTTCTCGGCTCGCTAATTGAATGATGATAGCGAATGAATGGAACAAGATCTCGCCACTCGTCGCCGGCAGCACTTCTTTTAGGTTTAGCCTTAGTAATGAAGCCATTAATTACAATACAATTATTTTCTTCTTATAACTCTGCTTGCACTTAATGAAATTTTATTTTTTTAATATAAACTCGTCAAAATTGATAATCTAAATCTAATTGAGAAACAGCTCCATAGCGCCCTCCCGCACATCATGATTTAGCTCACACACAGCTCATACTCTTTGATCCCTCAAGCTGGAAAACGGTTTAGAGAAATTGTAGCAATAAAACATTTAAACCATGTGCGTTTGCCAGCAGTGAGTTTGTCACGTTTTAGATGGTTGCTCATAAAGTACCCCCCTCCGATGTCCTTTTTTTATGGAAATTTTAATCGCTCCTTCATGCGTACAGTCAACAACCGTAAAATTATGACCATTAAAAAAAATCTGCATAAAGATCCAATTTCCTTACAATGTTGAATACTATAAAACTAACCTCAAAATGTTTCATTTTTTTCTTCTACAGGATTTCCATTTGCCGCAGCTGCTGCCGCTGGACTGAGAACTGCATATCCCGTTTTACAAAATCAATTCGGGTGAGTTTCTATCGACACTTTATTTTTTATTGTTCATTTTTTTTTTCGTTTTTATGATTTTTATTTTGTTTCTGTTGCTCTCCATTAAAAAAAAAATCAAATTCATTAAAAGTAGTTTCTGAAATAAAAATGAAATATATTTCTCTTCTCTCTTTACCCATTTAAACAACAATTAATTCGTTTCGAAAAGCATTTTAATTATCTTTCCTATTTGTAACAAAACTTTCTGTGTGCTCTCAAAGAATGCGCTCAAAGTAAATTCATTTTGAAATTATTTGTTCAATTTAAACCTCAAAGAAAATTCAATCAAACATAACCACAAAAGTGCATTTGGCTGCTTCGCAAGATGGCTTTAAACACATTTTCACGTTTTCATGTTTTTTTACGCGAGGAAAATTTCGCCAACAACAAATGAAATCGCAACGCAATTGAAAATATTTTGAAATTTAGTTTTTCACTGTTGCGCAAAAAAAAAATTCAAGCAAAAAACGAGCTCAAAATTTGTTTTAGCTAAACATCTCTTTTTTTATGATGTTGGAATGTTCTAGTTCCACATTTCGTTGTTATTTTATACAATATTGCGTTTGTTATTTTTGAGGCTTTTTTATTTGATGTCTCTGGCAATGAAAGACCACAAGTGAGAGAGAATGTATGATGGCTTGAATGTTGTGTGTTTTTTGTGTAACACATGATGGCACTTACAAAGTGAAATGGGGGTCGACATACACAAAATCACGGAGCTACGCTTGGGGACAGGAAGCAGAAAAAAATATGTTAAGAGCCTCTACGGGACGAAAGGATTGAGTTACAAAAAAAAAAAAACGAAAAGGGGCAAACATTTCTGGGATTTATAAGCGATTAACATTACAGCGGAAGCGCCAAAGCTGTGTTTAATGTTAAGTGAATCCCTGAGAATGAGACGACATCAGGCCGTCGCAATTAATCAAATTGCTTATTGTGCAATTCTAAACTCGTTTTGCAGAACGCTAAAGGGATTAGAAGAAGAAGAAGTCGTAAGAGCTGCCAAGAATGGATTTAAAAATAGCATAGCAGCGAGTGCCATCAACATGGCTCGGTTTGTTGCTTTAATTGCATTGCAAACGAGAGCAAAACTGCTCATTTGACAGATTTTTCATTTAAGTTCTCTCACTTAAGAAATCAATTTTTCACGAAAAGGAAACTTCTTCATTGACAAGCGGCAAATTGATGCTTCATGTTGATGAGGAATGTAAAAGAGTTTTGAAAAATTGAATTTAGAGCAAATAAGAATTTGGGTCACCACACGTTGATAGTTGTTTTCAATCATGCATCATTCGGTCGAGATGAATCGTGTCTCGTACAAATCATTCGCAGTCGTGATCATAAGTTGCGGAAAACAATATTTTTCAGCCATTTTGACAAACGTCTCAGAAATAAAAATGTCCATCGCATATTAGAGCTGAGCTGTGTTTCGAGAATGAGTGTGAACGAGCGAATGAAACAGAAAACAATTTTTTTTTGGCATCTTATCAAGGAAAAAAGAGACTAAATCTTCCCCGAAAAGATGTTTAATAATAAATCACGACACGAGTTGTGTGTTTGAATATTCGCCGAGACGAGGGAAAAAATGTATTTATGATGAGCCGCTCAACCGACGATCGAACGATGTCTTAGTTTTCCTTTTTTTTTTTTTTTTTGAGTCCATCAAGGGAAAAACAGAAGACGTTATAGAAACATGTTTGTTTTGTAATTTCTCAATCGCGACTTATGAAAATGTTTCTTTTTTTTTCTTCTTCTCTTCGCGGAAGATTTTTTTCTTTACAGAATTTTAACGCAATTTCGTAAGTTGCGATCGATAAATTTACAGTAAATTGTTTTCATGTCATGCAAATATTTTGACACTTTCTTCTTCTTCTTTTTTTTCTCCTTGAAAATTTTGTTTTTCACAGTTTCGTTGATATGAATCACTCACTCACACAAATACACACGCACGATTGATGTCGGCGATCACCAAAATAATGTAAATCATTCAATATTTTTCCCGTTTGAATTTTCTTACGTTTTCTTTTTTGCACTTTTGATGTATTTTTCTCGCATTTGAACGTTATAAAATTTTCTTTTCCTTTTTTTTTTGTTTAATTATTATTGGAGCCAAAATGTAAATTGTGCAATATCTTTTTTATTCGAATTACACAATTCAGTGTTTTATATAGCATTGCTGTCTTATGACGAGTTATCCAATTATGTTCTCAGATGTACTAAAAATTCATCTTTGTCTTTTTCTAACCATCTTTGATGTTGTTGCTATTTGCTGAATCATGAAACAGTTGTTTAATTAACTCAATTAACCTCAAAAAAAAATTATATTCGAAATGATTTTGCTGTTAATTTTATTTTGTTGTTTTCTTGATGAACCCTTGTTATGAGCAATTGATGAATCTTGGATTTGATTTCTTCTCTTATTCGCAGAATATTTCTTTGTTGATTTGTTGCGCAAAACAAAAACAAAAAAATATTCGCAATATTTCCATAACTTAACATTTTTCCCCACATCCGTTTTTTTTTTTTCACAATATTTTTATTTGTGTAAAGTGATTCAAATGAAATTCACTGAATAAAAAAAAATGCCGCGATAACAACGAAATTAGTACAGAAACCCGTAAAAAATTAAATTATTGGTTGGCTTAAACTGCTCCTCCGTTCTTTTTTTTTGTCGCTGGTGAAAAATACAAAACAATTTTTTTTATATTTTTAATGATGGACAACGAGCGGAAGGAAAGTGCTAAAAGTTATAGCGGTCCGGACACACTCGAGATGATGATTTTTTTAAATGGTTGGAAAAATGCGCGGCGAGAGCATAATGCGCTTCGCCATGAACTGTAATTGCCCACTTTAGATACACTTTTGAACTGAATCTTTTATGATCCATGTGTTAATTTTTGCTGGTTAAATATGCACGCGGTTCATATGAGCTAAGGCCAAAAGATAACTGGAATATAACCAATTTTAACTTAACAAGTCGCGTAATTAAAAAAGTGAATAAATAAATTCATGAGAGGCTCACTTCACTCCAGTTGAGTGCCTCTTATCATAACCTCTTTTAATTTGATGGATCTTATACGAGAAATTAATTTTTTTTTTATGTAATCTGTAACATCTCAATTCTTCTTTAAGAAAATATTTCAAGACTTCTTTTTCTCATCTTTCCTTTTCTTTTTCTTATACACTTTTTACAACTCTCTCTCTCTCACACACACACTTACGCTACGCCGTGCATTGAACATGTGAAAAAAAATCTTGATGTCGATCTTTAGCTGATTAGGTAACATCAATCCATCCGAACAATTCCTCTCGCATCGCAATTTATTGTTGTTGGTGCTGTATTTGCTGCTACGTTCTATTTTTGAAACGGAGCCAACAGCCGTCGTGCACGCTCTCACAGAATCTCTTTACAAAAAAAAAAAAATACTTCTTCGATGACTGAAAACATAAAATATTATTAGGTACGTGGTGTGATGATGATTGTCGATGAGTGTTTGAGAGTGAATTTTCAATGAGATTTTTGTTTTTCCTTGTTTTGATTGACAAAAATCACGTTTTTTTTTTTTTTGGGGAAGTTTTCTGGTGTCACATTTGTCATAAATTCCATCGAGTTTCGATGTTTTTCTTCTTTTATTGAAAGCTAGCATTAAGAGATTTTTCTTGAAAATTTTGTCAAGATGATTTTTGAAGAGTTATTTTAGTTTTGCTGCCTGTAGAACAATTTCCGGGATTCTTTGAAATGAATGCACTGTCTATCCCTCGCGATGAGATTTCTATAAATAGATTTCTTATAATCCATTAATTCCATCGCGAGACATTTTCTTGAAAAGCATCTTGAAATAGTTCTTCAACTCCATTCCGCCTGCCTACCTGTCATCGCGCTGCCATTGGCTTAAAGCGATCGTCGGGAAAGGATGAGAACTTTTATTTAAATTTCCGAGAACAATTGAAATGTCTCGCATTTGTCTTCACGCCATTAAGTTGCGAATAAAGTTTCTCGCCACTTCCAAAAAACAAAAGATTTGTTTTTGTTTATAACTAAAATGTTTCTCTTCAATTGTTCTTTTCATGCCATGCGCAAAAGTCAAAAAAAAAAAAAAATGTTATTTCTACTTCTCATTCCCCTCCAGCCTCAGCCGAAAAATATTCTCGAATATGATTGGATGACTGAATGAATGAATGGAGCCGAAGCTTGAAAGTCATTCACGAAGCTTTTTACCACAATTTTTTGTTTTTTGAAGGAAATCGAAAAAATATTTTGTGATAACAAAAAAAAAAAGAATTTTTTTAATTCAATTTTCTTTTTCCGTTCTGAATTCATTTTTTGTCGACACTTAAAATTGCCGCAAATTGAAATGAATTTACATTTTTCAATTGTTCGAATGACTTCAGGTGACACCAAAGTCAGTGAGTTGTGGCTTCGTGATATGGAAATTTTTATTTTGCTGGTGGGAAAACAAAACTTTTCGTTATTTATCATAACGCGACATGGAAAGCAAAAAAAAAAGAAATTATTGGAACATGCGGGGGAAAGAAACACGAATGGAAAAAGTTGTCGCTTGTTGAATCGTCATCATGCATCCCATTCTCCTTAATTTTTTTTTATACAAATGCAGAACATGTCAAAAATCCGTGTCACGATGTGGTCTTTCTTTATTTGAAAGCTTTCAATTATTCATTGGAAAAAAAAATCATTTTTACAACATGAAAATAAAAAAACGAGGAAAAAATAAATGTTTTCCCGTTTAAATATTTATGAAATACAAAAAAGCAAACCTTTATGCTCAAGGGCCCTTCTGGTGGAAACTTTCACGCGCTTTAATTATGATGATTATGATTCGGCGAAAAATGCTCTCGTGGGGGGCAGAAATTTTACTTCCGAGAAAATCCCAAAGCAAGTGAAAGTGATTTTTCTAAGAAAACGGATGAACTTTGAATGTCCATCGCGTGCCATTACAACACCTGATGATGAAACCTATGACGACTAATTACGCGCTAGCGAAAATTAGTTTGCTCATTAGTGCGACCATCGAGTTGGTAAACTTAAAAAAAAATCAACGCGAGCGAAACACAGCGACATGTTTAGCTTTTATTTTTTGCCAATCGTCGCCTAACGAAATATATGTAATTATCTTTAATGGAACTTCGCTGTGGTGGAAAAATTGTCATTTACTGTTATAGACCAACAAAAAAAAAATTTCCAATAAAGTTTCTCGACAATTTTTTTTTCTTTTCGCGCGTTTGCACTGAGCATTTTCCATTTCGAGCGACAATTGGAATGAGTCATGTGTGTTGTTGGTAATTATCATTAAATGGACTCAACTGTCCGTCATTACAGGGCAGGCGAACGATAAATTATTCAAATCAATAAACACAATCGTGAGCGAGCACATTCTGACCTGATATGTTTTGATGTATTGTTCAGTCGCGATTGTACTTGCTTTTCCGCCCTCATTCGGTATGAGTGCGGGGTAGTGAACAGGGCTAATCAATATTTTATAATGTTTCTATGTCCATCGTCGCTCAGCTAAACCGTTGATCGATTTTTTTCTTTCAATATCGCACTATTCAAATTACTTTGTTTCAATTGTTCTTCACATGCTCGTTTTTCCTCAATATGAGCTCACGGGAGGCGTCCAATGGAACATGTGTGTGATTGAGAAATACGAGACTAAATATTGGGCAGTTAATGACTGTTTTTATACAACGTTTGATATTATTTTTAGACAAGTGAAAACACCGGAGGAATAACAAAAAAAAAAAAGAAAGAAAATATGAAACGTGTATTAGCAAATAAATTAGGTTAATGGTGTTCATTCGACTACGGGAAATGTCAAAAGTCTCTTTGCGCTGTGGGAGGCAAATGAAGATTTTGTGATTTAATTCTGAAATCAAAATCCAGAGTGCAATTCTACTAAAAATTTTCTTCTCTCTTTTTTGATAAAAAAAAATCTTTAACTTATGACTTGTGTTTTCTTTTGTTTGTTACTGTTGGCAGTTTTTTTTTTATTATTCTAAAAATCATTCCAGAGAGCCTTTTATTGTACTTTTTTTTCTTACTCATTTTACAATGAGGACAATTTTTTTTTTTCTTAATTTTTGGAGATTTTTTTCTTGGATTTATCACTAATTTAACTCTTAACTCTCTTTTTTTATATGTTTCTTGGTTGGTTGTGTGATCTGAAAAAAAAAAAAAAATAAATAAACCAAAAAATGACTTTGAACTTGAATGTGTAAAATTTGAAATCAAAAACAAAACTCTAAACCAAACCAAAAATCAGTGTGCCGCAATCATATATTTATGGATCACTTGGATCACCGTATTTGGGAGCGGCAGCAGCAGCACAGAATCCTGCCGCTTCAGCTGGTCTGGCCATGCAGATTCCGGCCGCAACGCAATTGTCGCATGCTGCAGCTTTGGCCGCGGCCACAAACCAATTCTATGAATATCAGGTGAGTCCTTTGAGTTTTCCTTTTTTTTTTTTTGGGTTTTCTTGGAATTTTCTTAGTTTTTTTCTTTTGACGTTATTTTACTTTATATTTTTTTGATAGTCACTCAATGCTCCTCCACGAAAATTTCAATTAATTATTCAATTCGCTAAAAAGGATTAAATTTGTAAATCTAATTCCAATTTTTCTTCTCTAAATGTTTCATTGCAGAATGCGTTAGCTGCAACAGCCGCTCCGTTCCCGGGACAATACAGTGGGTTTGAGGCTTATCCTTATGCTGCCGCTGCTACAGGTAATTATTTTGGTAATTCTATAAAACACTTTTAAAATTTCATTGATTTTATAATTTTTTTTATATTCAATTTAATTAAACGAATATTTCTCTACTCAACAGCCGCCGGAACAGCAAGTGGTGGTTATATGACGACTCCATATGGAGCTGCTTATGCTACATTGCCTCAGCCTGGTGCAACTGGAGCCTTCAATGGCTTGACGAATTTACAGTACCAAAATGCCGCAGCTAATGGCTTGCAGGAAGCACGACTTCAATAATGGTAACTGAAACAGCTCTGATGACGTCGCCGATTTTACATCACAACCACAATGATGCCTTATCGGCGCGCACCTACTCAATGGGGGATTCATCAGTAACTTAAGTGCTGATTATTTAATTTCCAAATTTGGTAACCTTTCATCATCAAACACTTCATAATTTTCTTACTTCTTTTTATATTCATTTTTAAGTAGATAAATTTCACTTAATAATTTATTATTGATCTATTTACAACAACACAAAAAATGTAGCGCGCATTAAAAGAAAAGCGAAAACAGCTCATATGATATTTAATTTAATTTTTATTTTTTTCGGTCAATGGAGAAAATAGTGGAAGCTCCGCACTTAATTCAATTACATTTTTTTTTATTATTATTATTTCTAAATACATATGTAATGCTATTTACGTCTAATTATGATTATTAATTATTTATGATTAATTGTGAAGTAACACGGAATACGATCAAGTCTTGGGAGGGAATTTTTATTTTTTTTTTACTTTATTGCGCATATCGCGTAGTAATAAAGTTTTGCATTGTTGCACGAATTACGCAAAAACTTAAATAAGAAAAAAAAAAAAAACCAACTAAAAAAATATTAAAGACAATCTGAAATATGCAACTTCTATAAATATGGCTCAAATCGTTATCTGTGTTTACTGATGCAATGGGGAAAAGAAAAAAAAAATGGAAAAATTTTAATTAATTAAACAATTGATACCATTGAATATTCTAGTTGTTAGTTTTATTAATGATATTTACGAATTATTAGATATTTCTTGTAACAAAAAAAATGGCAAAGAAACACGTAAAAATCACACCGTAAAGCTCAATTAATGGTAGTAGATGGTTAAGAAGGAATCACCCACTAATTAACCAATTAAACAGTTTAAAAATTGTAATGATGAAAAAAAAAAATACATGACGGAGGCAAACCAAAGATTCAGATGAAGACAAGCGAACTTTACTTTTTATTAGCACTTTGGATGTAACTGTTTGAAGGTTAATCAAGGGGAACGTCGCATGGTGTTTCCTTCAATTCTCCTCAAAGTCCAGTGCAAAAGTTCATTTATAATATCAATTTATTGCAATTTATTTAATTTTTTTTTATGTGCGTAGACAAATTTTTTGGGTCAAATTTCGAAATATGATGAAAATGATTCATCGTTAGATATTTGACCACTCTGCGCAATAACATTAATAATACTATTAAATCCTATTTTAAACTCATAATTAGTGATATATAAAAGTTCACATTATTCTATACATACATACACACTAAAGCGCTCCAGTGCAGTGCTAGAGAACAAAAAGTGAGCGACCAAAATTACCAAAATTTTCTTCTCATCATTTCGTAAATTTTCCAAATACTTAATTTTGAATTTCTCATTAATTTTGTTCCACCTTTTTTTTTTCTTAATTTTTATTCTTAGCGCAAGATACTTAAAATTTTGAATGAAAACTTATAAGAACTTGATATGAACTTCTCATGCCCCCCAAAAGAAAAAATCTAGTCAATTTTTAAAAATAATTATTGTTTGTTTGTGTTTTTAATTAATTTAATTTAAAACAAAAAAAAAAAGATGGAAGAAATGATGAGAAATCGAGTTAAAAGAATGTCGCCTGAAATGAAAATCTTTTCTCGCCCCTCTTTCTTGAGAAAAAAAAAACGAAAATCGCCGCAAACTAAAATTAGAACGAAGACTTGAAAGTTTTTTTTTATTCTATAAGATTTCGCTCACAAATGATTTCATCGCATTGAACATTTCATCGAAAACTATTCTTTCTTTTTCGACGAATTCACTTTTTACGATGAAATCTAGTCATATTTCATTATGTTGTCGACACAATGTTGCTTGCCCATAAAAAAAACCTGTTGATTTATTCTTTCGCCCGCTTTCTTGCATATCAATTAAATCCGCACCAATCTTGCTGAAATTTTTTCAATGATAAAAAAAACGAATGTCTTTCATATCAGAAAAACAAATCAATTGAGTTTCTATTCAAGTTTCCCTTTGTAAAACGCGTTAAATTTGTCATAACTCTTGGTAAAAATTGCAAATCCCCGCGCAAATGGACTTATTGAAAAAAAAAAAAAAAAAATGAAGAAACAACAGAAAAGATGTTAACAAATTTTTCTAAGATGAAATTTCATATTAAATGTAAGACTTTTATACACGATGAAGAGAAAAAAAAATGTTTAGAAATGTAAGTCAATCAACAACAACAACAATGGACCCACCCAATCCCCAATGGATGTTTGTCCATTAAATACTCAAAGCACACATTTAATGGCAGCACTCGTTCAAAACTTTTATTTTTTGTCTTACAAAATAAATCCTTCTGACAAAACAAATATTTTTAGATAGTTGAAATTTAATAAGAATTTTGAAAAGCATGAGTCAAGCAAAACCATAACAGTCAGACAACACACAATAAGAAATGAATGTATCAATTTTTACAAACAATTTGGAAAAAAAAAAAAAAAAACAAATCAGAATGGAGCAAATAAAAAAGTGTATGAAATATTTACATGACAAATTTCTATATATTTTAATAAAACGAAAAGAAGAAAACAAATCGCATAAAAATTATAAGAAATATTTTTATAGATGTTAAGAACACTTATTTGTGGGCGCTCGCTTTTTTCATCGTCAATATATTTTCATTGGAAACAAGTTTATTGAAAAAAGGCTTTCTGTGAAAAATTTGTTCGGTGAAATTCGACGAAAACCCCTCAAAATAAATACTTAAAATTATTCTAAAATGGCAGAAAAAAAAAATATTATGTCGGTACTTATTATAATATTATTATACAATTTAAACTATCAATTAACTTATTTATAAATGCCCTCAAACAATGAGACAACAAATTGCGATGATAACATCGAAATAATCATTCACAAGATAAAAAAAAATACAAAGAAAGAACAATAAAAAAAATGACAAAAAATTTACAAAAAAAAAAAAAAGTTGCGAATTTTCCAATGTTTCACACCTACACAATAATTCAAACATTCACGAATCGCACACGTAAGAGCAACGTTATTTTCAGGCCGAATGTGATAAAACTCAACGACACTTATTCACAATTATCGCTGATGAAAACGGAAAAAATATTTATGATTTTGACCTCGAAGAAAAATTTTCGAAGAAATTTGTGTTTTTTATTTTGGTGGTGGCCACGCCAGATACATTCACAATTTATTATTATTGCTGATTAAAAGCATTTGGAAAATTGTGATTTTCATCGCGTCTCCATAAGTTTCGAATCAAAAAAAAACAGAAAAAAGTAGAAAAACACGAAAAAATTGCCTCATTAAAGCCACACTCTTGTCATTTATTTAATACGATCGCACAACTGTCGCTATTTTTTTGTCAGCCGCCGAATGCTCAACAAGCTACAATTGCAGGAGAATTAAGAGATACTGCGCAGGGAAATTCTTTCTATGTTTATTTTTAAACTTGTTTCATTTTTCTGAAAAACTGTTTTCCTTCATTTAAGAACTTTTCTAGAATATGGTGACGATGACGATGAATCCATTGATGGAATGAATGTGAATGTAGGCAATGAAGTTTTCCTATAGTTCGACCTCCACGCATCATCTGAAGGTCCATCCCACACGTATCATCCAGTGAAATATGATTGTCTCTCACAAATCTCTTGAGTCATATCTTCTGTGAATAAAGATTTATGTTGAGACAATTGGACGAAATCTAAATTTAAAACACCATTTCAACGTTCGCTCGCTTGCGATGGCAATTAAAAGTGGATGAAAGAAATGGGTTCATTGTGATTTCATTATTCCGTCGAACGAAACAGAACTTGCGACAAACATCCAGAGACATTCAAATGACAACAGAGATTGGGAATTTCTAAAAATAAGATGTTGCACACATGTGCCATCGCCTGCGATAAAAAGTCACTCAAATGACTGGTTCGTGCCTTCCGGCTAATGAATTTTTTTTTTTTTTATTAGAAATCTTGGACAACAGGTGCGACTAAAGACAAACAATTATATATTCATAATCTAAAAAATCAAAAACACAATAAAAATCCATTAAATGTCTTTTCCTCTCTTTTGGTATGGGGGTGTAAAGGGCGAGTTGAGGCAAAGTAATTGACTTTTGATGATTGTCCATCGAACGCGTTTTAATGTTGAAATATTTATTAACGATTGAATTACCGAAAATTTCATTTAGTACTTAACACAACCCTACAGGTGAAAAATAAAAAATGATTTCAATAATTAATCGCTCGATTTCTTTTGTTGTTCAAACCACATTTGTCCAAGACGCCTGTCAATCTCATCAATATTTCATGCTCCAATTTTACTGAGACACCCTTTTTTTACACCTTCGCCCGATGATGGGTTGTAGCCGATATTAAAAATATTGTTTCAACGTTGATGGACCTTAAAAAGTTGAATAACAAAATTTTTTTTATCGTTCGCTGTTTCAATGCCGTTGAAGGTTAACATCCAATATACTCAGGCATTGTGCTATTGTGTTGTTTGCATATATTCGTCACTTGTAACCTTTTTCGTTATTCAATTTTACATTTAATTCAATTAACCTTTTGACCTTTGTTTTAAATGCGAACTATAAAGAAACTTTCTACTGTTATCAATTCACATTTTTATCGTTTCAAAACGCGTGTGAGAATTCCTGCCATGTAGCCAATAAGAGACCTGCAAAATTTTCGACTATTCAGCCAATCGTTGGTGTCATAAAAAAAGCACGTGGAAAGTTGCGCAAGTCAAACGGTCGATAAAAAAAAGAACAAACTTCACGAAGGCGTTTTGGTGAGTTTACATTTTAGCGGCAATTAATTAACTGCCAGAATCTGACGGTGATAAATGTATTAAAAGTCCCCATTTTCTACATGATCAACAATCCAGGCAATGAAAAGTGTGTTAATCGGACGATTTTATTTATTCACAATTCAATGATAATGTTGAACATGTGGCTGAAACAATAAACAAAAAATACCGATCGTGGGCCAGATGAGGGAGCGAGCGAGAGACGTCACCCATAGCACTACTATCTCATATGAGAGATGAGTTAATTTTTCCCATCATGAAAAATGTTTAATTAGAAAATTTCAAATGAAATGTAAAACAACGAACCGGGAAGAGTAAAATTCGTATTTTTTTTTTACGAATTCATAAATCGATCATCGCCGATGGGCAATAATTCACTGTGCGTTTTCATAATGCGTGGCTGTGAATTGTACACGGTAGAAGGAAAATTCCTGAAAAAAAAAAAAAAAACTAAAGATGTGAGTGGCGTACAAATGTGTTGAAGAAAATAAAATTTTCCGGGGTAAAAAGCATTTCATCAAAACCTCTGTTGATCGAAAAGAGAAATGAGGAAAGTTTTTCTTTTAAACGAATTATTTTTTTTTTCTTTATTGGCCTTTTCATGTTTTTTATGAATCTAAAAATGTTCAATAAATATTTTTTTTTTATTTTTCATCCATCAAAATGGATTTTAATTCCATTGCTTGCAAAAACTTCGTGCCATCTTCATTAAACACGTGTAATAATGTCAATTGGATAGAGAAGTTTTTAATTTGTTAATAACATGTTATTTATAGGTTATGTCAACTATAGTTTCTGTGTTGTTCCTGTATAGAAGCTGTTTTCAATTAATTAGATATTCAAAATAATTGATTTCTCATCTAAAGTGGTTCGCATCAATTGTGCCTAAAAATGTTATTCGGTGTTTTCATTTTCTTCAATCGTTCTTTTCCTAGTTATCATTATTAAACATTTTTGGTATCAATTTTGTTTTTTTTTTTTTTCTTTTAATTTATTCAAAGGATTAATTTATTTAATTGGAACAATTTGGGGGGGGGGTCGCAACTTAACACCTATCATCGCTATCAATTAATTATATTTACACCATCATTTTAAGGGTGTTGTTGATTTCATAAATTATTACTGCAGTCATCACACAATGTTTCTTTTACGACAACAGAACACAGAGAACATTTGCTCTGTAATGACTATAATTTCATAAAAATATTTTTTCTTGTTTATTTACAATTTTTTTTTTTGCAAAATTAGAGAATAAATTTTAGGCTAAATAATATTTTTGTACGCCAATTAATGCCACAAAAATGTATCAAATTAATAACTTTCTGTTTATAATCGCCAATTATTTATTATGAAGCTCTGATATGCACGATAATTTTCCGTATTTGTTTTTGCTTTGCATGTGGGAAAATAACGAAATGGGAGGAGGGAGGACATTAAAACCTGTGCAACACAATATAATCATCACAGACCCTTTTTCAGAGGTCGATAATTTTACCTGCGGAAAAATATTCATCGACCTACACAAATTATAAGGATAAAAAATGCCTAGAGAGTGAATTAACTAAAGGAAAGTGTCTTGGAAGATTTCAGTATTAGAAAATAGAGAGCAGCGAAGCATTCTGCATAACCTAAAAAATAATGACTAAAATGCAATGGAAGCGTCCAATTTTCCGGATGGACATCCGATGAACATGAAACGCGAATTTATGTTATATGCTTCAGCAAGGTACTTAAAATTCATTTTTTTTTATATGATTTTCAAACTGATGAAAATTCTATTGCTCTTATTCAGTATGTAGTTATAATGGGATTTTTTTTTGTGCAATTATGTCTGTGTAATAGAGTAGAAAAGCTATGTAGAATAAGAAAGCGACGAATTGGTGCATGTAGGGGATGAAAATCCGAAAAGAAATCAAAATATTTTGTGTCCACCAATTTTCTCATAAGCTCAGCGATTATTTTCACGTGCAACTTTTCCGGCTGCCGATTGATGATTTGTGCTCGCAAATTCATGAAGAATGTCAAAAGCCATTTCAAAATTATTGCGCGAAATACCTAGTGCCGTAACAACACGCTCTTTCGAATAACCCTCATTCATTAATCTATTTATGTATTCGAGATTGATGTTTTCGTAAGGAACGTTAGAACTATTGCTGTTGTTGTTGATATTATTCAACTGAATGAGATTCCCACTTGCACCAGCTTTCAGATTCACATTCTCATAGAGTTCCTTCGATGATGGTCCAGCTTTAAATGGCGAATTACTCGCCGCTTGATTGCTTATTGACGCCTGAAAAGTTGACGACGATGTTGGAAGCGTTTTGACTGGCGTTGAATTTCCTCCCACTGGCACTGACATGTGCCGTTGGTGATTTGTTCCATTAATATGGTGGCTGCTGTTGTTGTTATTCAGCTGATTGTTCTTCAACAGATATGTGTTTGAGTTGATTTTGTTAGCATCACTACTATTCGCTTGTCCATCTTTGGAAGCACTCGATGGATCGTTGACTGTGATGAGATTGAAATTGCTAGTGACATTATTTGTAAGCGATGCAAAACTGATGTAATTGGTGCGTTGCTCTAAAGGTCTCGTATCGATGATGCCAGAAATTGTTTCTGGCGGTCCAAATATCAAATTCGATTCATCATCGTCGTCATCCTCATCATCATAATTTTCTTCCTGTGCTAGATTTATTGTTGACTTTGGTTGAATGCGATCTGGAATCTGGTGAGTTTCATATCTATCTGTTGGTGGCGCCAATGGCGTTACAGGAATGGGTAGAAGTGGTTTTAGAGAGCGATTAATTTCATTAGAAAAATTCATTGATTTTCTTGGTGGAATTGGCGGAGCTTCTTGATCTTTGGTTATATTCGATAATTTTATAGGCTCAATAACAGGTGCATCAAGTGGTGGTGTCCTCCGACTACTACTTGTTGACGAAGCTGAACTGGAACTTCCCGATGATACACTGACTGGAATCTTTTGAATTTTCCCACTAATTTGTGAAGAAACGGATTTTGACGATGAACTTGCAGCGGTTTCTTGTGATGGCGTTCTTCGACTGGGTTTTGGCGATGTGTGCGGACTATGATTGTTTTTCTCGCCTCTTGTCAATGTAAAGCTATTGCTCAGTGCATGTATTGATGATTCTGCCAGATTAAAGTCACTTTCCTAAAATTAGAAATGAGCATTTGATTAAATCATTTCGCAAAACTTTTCGATAACAAATTAGAGGAACTTGGAAGGAATGTTAAAAAAGGACAAAAATATCTAATGAGTGGGCAATAAGAAGGCTTCAATTAATTAAGCAAATGGAAAATGAGTTGAGAGAGAGAATACAAGAAAAAAAAAATCATGTCCATCCTCTTCCAAATTCCTTACAAAAACAATTGCATTAACAACTGATACCAAAAATAATCAATTAAGCGATTGACAACATACCGTACCAATAATGATGAAACCATAAGTCTTCATGCCAACAAAAACATCAAAGAGAAATTAAAAAGAAAAAAAACAAAAATCACAAAAACAGTTTGGTGATTGAGGGAGGAATAGTTTGATGCATATTGGAAGAAAAAAAAAAAACTGATGATTGAAATGAAAAATTGCAATCGGCAACAAAATATAATAATCTTTTGCTTCCATAATCAATCTTCTTTATTGGATTAATTTTTATGTACTTTTTTGCATAATAATTTGATAACTTTCTTTGCAATTTATACATGCGAATCAAATTTTGGCTAAATTAAAATGTAATTAATAAAAAAAAAATTAAAGGTAAAAATATGATAATCATAAAGCATAACTATAAGCATAAGTGCTGCAGTCAGCGATAGAATGATAATGTTTCACAATTGACATATCACCCTTTCGCCAGCATAAAAAAAAAAAAAAACAATTTATACATTAATCATTTTATAATTTGATTTTTCTCTTATTTTTTGATCTGAAACTAATTAGCAAAGATTTAGCGGGGCCGGGAAAATAATTTCCTGTTGTGAAAATTTAATAAATTTTCTTAGAGGATCCGAAAACTTTTTCTATCGAGCCCCGGAGGGGTATTTTCCACTCAAAATCACGAAAGCTGCACGAATGAATGCGCGGAATTTCTTTCAGATTTCATCTGATCACAAGTTATATTTCTTAATTATTATAATAAGTTCTCTTTTTTAATAAATGATGGGAATAACACCAAAACATCTTAGAGTGGTGCTTTTAAAATGTGCTTTATCAATTCGTTTAGAGAATAATGAATGATACGAGATTGACTAATGCTAAATAATTCTTCAGTCAAAAGTAATTTATATATGAACATTATTAATTCCAACCCGCTTCAATACTACGAAGAGAATCTCTCTAAGGCTCATCATTAAGAAGAAGAATCTCAAAATTGTGGAGGATGATGAAAAATATTGGACATGGATTGAAATTTTAAGAAGACAAGCAAATGATTGCAGTGCAATCAAGGTATACAATAAGCGTAGGTGAAATGGCGCACGCGGGGGATTTCATAAAAGAAAACATAAAAATTATATGGGGCGTTTAATATAATGTGTATGGGCGACTGGTGGAAAATTTACAAATGTGTATTTTTTGAAGTGGCATTGATAGCAACGAGGTGTTTGTGTGTATGGAATGAGGAAGGACATGAATTGGGTTGTTTTCTTTCTTTTCTTTTTTGCAAGAGTCTATCGTTACAATACCTCATTTTCATCATCGTGATCATCGTCAATCTTCTGTTTACTGTTCATTGCGTTGCGATTGTGTTGGCGTTTCGGATCGAATGCATCGACCACAATCTGTTCAGTACCCTTTATTTCAGCCCGACAGAATGGACAGCCCTAAAATGTAGATAGAATAAAAAAAAATGATTTTGAGTAATTGATGCGCAACAATTTGCTTCTGAGTGAAGGATTTGATTTATTAAATTTCTACAATCATTTACCTGTCCTTCGGAATCCACTTGCCATGCCGTTAGACATGGCGTGCACAACAAATGACCACACGGCTCAATTCTGATGTCTTTATCATTCTCAGCACATATTTTACATAATTGGAAGGTGCTTCCTGTATTAATTACAAAGAAAAATTCGTTAATTAGTCGCTGTCCATCAGTTAATGAATGAATGAAACAAAAATAAAATACTGACCCATTTCACAATACAGCTCATATTGCTCTTGCGTCACAGTGATGTGATCTTCTAATGGACTCTGTACAGCAAATGATAGGTCGGGATTATGGGGACGTCCATCGGGATATAAATAAAAGCCCTCTCTGAAGAAAGAAAATAAATCATTAATCAAATTGAAGAAGAAAAGCGTTTCATCAATTCTTACCGATAACCATCCAATAGCGCTTGACACAATGACTTATTTTGGGGTATTGTTTGCAATATTTCACCATCTGCCGTCACATAACCAATTGCCCACTGACCCAATCGTGTGCACGATAACCGAAATACATAACTACCAGCCTTATTGATATACTTTTGTAGACGCGCTTTGACTTCATCATACGTGAGGAATGCGACATAGGCGGGATGTGTGACAGCTAATATTTGCCAATTGCGTAGGAGTGTGCCCCACGGTTGAAACAGTCTATTTGTAAATGTGCAGTGTAGGAATTTGGTTTGTTGATTAATAATTAATTTCAATCAAAACGGTAAATTTATTTAGCTCAACAAACCTGGTGAAGACATCAAATTCGAAATTTGAAATATAATCATTGCAGGTGAGATCGATGGTTGTCTTCAGTGCCATCGCTTCCAAGCCTGATGATATCGGATGAACCTGTGACAGTTCCGAACGAAATAGTTTCCATGGCACCAATGTACTGGAAAAAATAATAATAATTTTTATTAGATTACACTGCAACAGTGATGACAATGCCTATACATATGATTAGGACAAAGACCCATTTCATGATGTGGCGAAGAGTAATTTAATGTGAATCACTTCCCGTCCCACATACATATACATATTAGGGCATAAACAGAACTTAAATTTTCGCGTATTTTCAATTGATAAAATTGTGGTGTACGAATAAAGCCGGATCGTTTCGCATCAAATGTTTCCATCCAAAGTGGTTTCGTCATCACGATTCTCATTCCAAATTTGTTCATTGAGCAAAATACTAAGTGAAAAAGTCATCTCGGTGAGAAGTAGAAGAAAACAAAAATAAATGTTATTTCTATGTAAACCGCGTAATGAGTCTCGATGGTATTCAAATAAGTAAAAATATCACAGGATGACGCTGATGATGATAACATAAAGAGGGATGGACAGATAAAAACAGATGACACCTACGAGATAAAAAATGATGACAGCAAATTTGTAATTAGTTTCCATTCAACGATCCACAATTATTGTTTTTAAGGAAATTGTTTTCAATTGAATGTAAAAATTCAACACAGGCCGGAAAGCGACTTCCTCTAATCCTATTCGCCCACCTTAGTGTTTTCAGTAGCAACATAACAACAGTATTGCCAATGGCATATCGGCTGAATTTCGAGTTGTAAAAAGAATAATGATGCAGAAACAAAAACAATGTTGGGTCATGCAAACATTTTCCATCTCAAAACCGCCCTCAACATATTTTAATAGAAATTTGTTTAAACCGAAGAACCATTTTCCGTTGACAGCTTTTTTTATTATAGCATTGCAGCCTTTGTTAGAAGAATGAAGCCATTTGTTTACTTTTCACTCCTCCACTGTCTTTTATGTTTTCGTTAGACAACACCCAAAAAAAGAGACTTCTGACCGCAATTATTTATGTTGATGCTATTGGTTGTTATCACAACACTCACTCGTCTTCAATGTTGCGTAGGTCGAGGGTTCAATTCTTAACGCTTGTAATTTCATTTGATTTATATCGTGCATCGACAATCTGCGAAAGTCTGCAACCTAGTGTAATGTTCGAAGGGCATACCGCATACCATTCCTTTCACTCTCAATAGAAATTACGACATTCCATCATTAATGTTGTCATCGCTACAAAATTAAATTGAACAGAAATCTTTTGAGCATTGCGCAATGTACAAATTTCAACTGAAGTGCTTTCTATTGAGTTGCGTATCAATTAAGCTGCGCGTTATTTTATTCTATGTTTATTAGAACATTTGGGGAGGAAATCGTTTCTGAAGAAAGCGTTTCTTTAAAGTTTCCGACGAAAGCTTTGCTTCCACAGAATCAATCATTTTCCATTGAAACCTCTGAATACTTGTTATCAAGAAAGTAACAAACAGCTAACCTCCCCGAGGCCCCGAACGACACTCTTAAACCGAAATAGACATTTATTACGCAGCATATAGTCCACAGAGACTCGATATATATGAATGGAACACCTCTATGAATGGATGAGACCGGCAGACGAAATAAATAAATCGAAATGTAGATATACAGAGAATGGAAAAGCTTCGCCGCAAAACAACAAATAACCATTGATTGGAGCTTTTATGGCGTGAGGCTAGAACGCATAAATTATTCAAACAATTCTCTCGTAGACTATTAATTTGCTTTACATAGCTAATTTGCGGAAAAATTACTTAGTTATACGCAATTTTTATTTTTCTATATAACGAATAGGCATTTTATATATATGGGCAAGGAAACGGTCGATTTGAGCTTTTTTTGCATTCAACCGTGCCCACATAAATCAACCGTCAATTTTGATGGACATCTTACAAACACGCAATAAGACAGGCAATCATCAACTGTACCATATCGAAAACCGATTTCGGAACTCTGAAGTCACGTAATCAATTAATTGGTAATTTAAGACAATGGAACCATTAGGTTCGATATTCCGGTTACTAAGTTGGTAGAAAGAAAGAAAAAGAGAGAAAAGCTTACATCGGTGGAATTATATTCTTAGTGACGACCCATTAGAAGACATTGGGAACGATAATAGTTCAGGTGATTGATATCCGATCGGAATAAATTATTGTTTTAAATGCATCAACAGATCAACACAAACATATACTTAGACATATTTTATCACACATACAAGGAGAACAAGTTCGAACTGTAATCATCAATTTCCATCCATTCATTGATGGAGCAAAACGAGCGGCTCCAACATATAACAACAAAAGAAATGGAAACATGGTTTATATACACAGAGAGGAGAGAACATAGAAAAAAAGCGACTCAACCAGTTCCCATCATTCGGGGACGTTTGTATAAAAAACGACCGTCCGCAACACAAAAGTTCAAAAGAGAAATGAGAAAGATGATGACGGTTCGTCGTTTGTCGATATACGATTTACGGCAAATGGACGAGTAGGATGGGAGAAGAGGGCTCGATTGGAGAAATGGGCACCACAAGAATACTAATATATTTTTAAAAATGGGCCATTGATAAAAAAAAAATACTCACTTGTTTCCAAAACGACTCTTCCAGAACTCGGCAGCATCAGCTTTTGTGATACGGAACTGATCGCCGGCAAATACACCATTTGGAAAGATGGCTTTCAATTCGCTGAGCATATGTGAGAACACCAAGCTCAGCTTGGTTAAGTTCCGCCGATAGTGAGAGTTCTCATCAAACATCTGCATCTTTCCCTCCTTGAAAAGCTTGATGGCTTGCTTACATTTTCGCATAAGATTATTGATAAAGATGTTAAAGTGCTCATTTGCATGCAGTACATGCATTTGATCCTCATATTTTGAATATATTAAATGCAGTCGCTGATAAGTGTCGGGCAGGATGTCGAGAATGAATGGTGGACTGTTCTTTAGGTTCATTTTGCTCTGTTGACATAGCTTCACGACTTTATCCATGAGCTTCCATGTCTTTTCCAACGTCTTTTTGTCCGTCATCAGTTTTTGTTGCGTGCAATCGGTCAATTTGCACTGGATTTTTGAGAAGAATGTGAGATTTTTCATCATTTTCTGGACCGTATTTGTTATGCTTTCCAGTGCTGCTGTTATGCTTGGTGTTTTGATGATGGCGCTGATGAAGGTTTTTGTTTATATTGGTTTCTTTTTCTAGTCCGATGTAAACAATATTTTCTTATTCCTTCAAAAACGATTTGTTTATATTTTTTGGGTCATCCAACTTAATTTAATTTCAAATATTTTTTTTTTTTGGTTGGTTGGAATTACTATTAAAAGTTTTTTATATTTTCATTCACAATATTCACATGCACAATCAACATTTCTTTATGCGCGATACACGATATCAACAATTTTCGAGTAAACTCTGCACAACTGAAGTTCAGTTTACACCATTTCAGCAGAAGCTCATTTAATGTGATAAAAACTGTTTGTTCAACAACTTTTTTTTATGCTGTTGGGTAATGTAAATAATGATGATCGTTGCTACAACGTTTGTGTGTATTATATGTTTCTGACGGCGATGAGCAAACTGGATGATGGAGCAAGAGTGAAATTTCAGTCACGAAAATAATTCATTCGTGGGATTTATTATCCAATGCTTTGACGTTGTAACAGTTTAGCAAATTACTACGAATTGTTGCTACAAATTATTATTAATTCAAATGGATGAATCGAATATGTATCATCGTAATGGATCTAGGTAGCGGTTTGTTCTTACTCATATATATTTTTATTCATAAACATTCACTTGACAAACTTTTCTGGCTATACAGTGACCTCATTTGATGATTTTTCTTCTCTACTCTTTTTCTCTATATATGAAAGCGACAAAGTTTTTTTTTTTTCGATGCTCTTTTCAACATTAAAATTGACAAATTTGCAATAAATAACTGCTACACGATGCCGATGAAATCCTTAAACACACAAATAACACTAAATTGTTTCTTCAAGCATCTCATTTACCGATTAATTTTTATTTTTCCATTTCGACGACATCACACACAAATACAGAAAATATCTTTTTTTCAATTCTCACGTTCACTGAACGAACAATTTCCTTCTGAGATGCAGAAAAA
This sequence comes from Propsilocerus akamusi, assembly GCA_018397935.1. NCBI lineage: Eukaryota > Metazoa > Arthropoda > Insecta > Diptera > Chironomidae > Propsilocerus > Propsilocerus akamusi. Next base: position 18,588,665 of record CM031468.1, on the reverse strand, counting down.
ACGAAAATTAGACGCAGAATGGACAATTCCATAGTAAGTGGAAATTATTTTTGATTTTGTGATTTATTTTTAAGGATTCTTACCTTCTGTAACTTTTTAATTAAATATGCTTAAAAAAAGTTAAACAAAACTGTATGTAGCCGCAAAGTTCAAACTTTCAATATCTCAAATTGTGGACTTTCAAACTTTACGGATGTAATCAATGGCATAATTTTTGCGTGAATCGACTTATATATGTTTCCTCTCTCAACATTTTTTTTTTTTATAAAATTTTCGCTTCATTCAGATCAAAATTGTGCAAGAGAGATGTGAAGTGAAAAGGTTCCCACAGATTTAAATAAAAATTACAATAAATATTTCCAATGGATTAAACACACTAATTGCCTGTCAAAGTACTCAACAAAACTCGAGAAATCATGTGCAACTAAAATGAGTATCATCGAAAGCCACTAAAGTGCAAAATTGAGGTAGTGAAAAACCAGACGACCACTTTGCAAATGAAAATTGAACGAAGGAAAATTTTTTTGGGTGGAAAATTGCGAGAGAGAAAAAAAAATTGTGCAAGTGTCCATCAGAGAAAATCTTTTGAGAAATAAAAATTAAATTGCAATAAAAGCTTTTAAATTTTTGCACAATTAAGATCATCGTTGAATGGAACAAACAAAATTTCAAAGCTCATCTAATTCCGAACTTCCTATATTTCCATTCAATGACCTTTTTTTTACGAATCGCACACACAACAAAAATTGTATAAATGGAAAATCCATAACAAAAGAAGTATGAAAAAAGCATAACATAGAGAAATTGCTACACATACATCCAGAGTTACCGAGTTGAGTTGAGAGCTAAGTAGATTGATGGAAAAATTATTAATGGGCTTGGAATTGATTTGGTTGATTGAGCACACACCAGACCTCACAAACATTTCGAGACACACAATAAGCAAAAAAGAAAAGAAAGAAAAACAATTCTGGCCGGATGGTGGAAAAATATCGGAGGCAAGCAAATCGCGCGATACACAAATTTTTTGCTAAAAAAAAATCGATCGATTTGGACAATACAGAAAAAAATGTGAATTGTGCAATTTGCAAAGACGAAAATAGATTTTAATTAAGTTCAATTATCGCAAAATTGATTCGCTTCTCTTTTTACCCGAGTTTGGTTCTCTCTCGACAACTTTGAGATGTGCAAAAGATTCGGGTCGATGGATCCATTATAAGAAAACAACAATTTCAATATTATATTATTTTTTTCTGAGTGCCGTCGAAGGCTAACAAACAACACACGAAGACAGTCGAATACAACAAAAAAAAAATTGTTTTGATGATGGCATGAAAATAATAGTCAAATTGGCGTAAAACCGAGCCGTAAGATGGTTCGTGGGTTGGTCGAGGTTTTAGGACTGAGTATTGAGTCACATTAAAGCTAATTTGAATTTTATGGAAAAAAATATTGCAAAAAAAAACTATTGAAATCGTGCTAACCATTCAGTCAGTGCCTGGGATCTGTTATGTAGATAATATCGCAACTTGAATCTCTTAGAGTGAAAGGTCTTTCTTAAGTGATTTATTGTATGGATGGACAACAAAACCAGAACTTCAAGCACATTCACATGTTGTGTGTGTTCATATATCTATACATTAATGTTTCCCCAGTCTCGGGGTCAAAGCTATCATGTTCCACATGCTCATGTCCGATAACCTTTCTCAACATGCTTTCTCATTTGAGGGGCCTCATGATGATTAAGAAAAAACTATAATTCAATTAGACCGAAAAACTAACAAAACAAAAAATTCCAGATTTATTTGTTTTCTTCTTTTTGGCAAAACGAGCCAATTGAATAACAAATAACAAGCACCAACAACATATGAAATCATTAATTTTATTTGAATGAAACATGTGTAAAAAGATGAGGGAAGAAATGGACAAAAAAAAACTTTCTAAAATTATTCAATATGCAAAATAGAATTCAATTGAATGAAACATCAGCAGCAACGAGAAAAAAAAAGTACATGCCCACAATGAGATGTAACGAACATTTTTTCATCAGGTCAAAAAAAAAGTTTAAAAAAGGATCAAATTTATCCCAAAGGATCATAAAACCATTAAAATGCGTTCTCATTATTTCCACCCATTTTTTTTTCAATCGCATCTCGGGTAACTAATTAAATAATTATTTCATCAGCAACAGTCAGATGATTTTCTGTTAAATTACATCTTTCTTTCCCTTTAATTTCACCCATTATAACAGGCCAAAGCACTCTTAAACTGAAGAAGATAGTTGAGTCCATACGACTGGAACGAAAGCGCCATAATGTAGCCAAACACCAAAACAATACCGAGGCAGTAACAACAGCAAAATATATAACAGCAACATTATTTACAACACTCTTCATAGTGAGTGAAGAAATTACATGCAAAAAAAGAAGCAGCAACATCATCAGTGCATAAGAAAAAGAACCTGAAGTGATATTAATTTACATTCGACGGAGGTCGGCTTGATAGGCAGCGAAAGCAAAAGCAAAAAAAGAAAAAAAAAAAAAAAACAAAATCGAACACGCTTTAAAATACAAAACAAAAAATTCATTAAGCTAGTGGAAGTCATTGTGGCCGGTTGTATACGAAAAAAACAACAAGAGTGTGATGGCAGCAATTGTTTATAGCACAAGCCCAAGTCGCGTGGTGGCGTCATCAACAAATCAAAATCAATATGGTATCTATGGTAGTGTCAATAAATCAATGATGATGCATCATCAACAACATCATCACACAATGCACCCGGGATCATCTGGGGGTCCACCGCCATTGTCCATCTATCAAGTGAAGGAACATCATAGCAGCACGTATCTGATGCAACATTCACGCTACAACTATAAGCGTAAAACGGCAGTTGAAATGTTGGCAGAAAGTAAACCATACTACGTGAAATCTGAGATGGTTCTCGATCGGCATCAACAATTGAGTGCTCGCGGGAACAATACATTGTCATGTGAGTATTCATCTATTGTTGCTGATGTTCGGAAGATTTAAAATAATGATGCTCATCATCAATCCAACGCGTTCTAAATCCATTCGAAAATGGTGAACTCAATTTCTTTTGTTTTGTTTTTTTTTTTTTTTTCGGTTTTCTAGTTGCAATGTCACCATCACGAGCACCACCTTCTCCACATCACAGTTATTATCATCAAACTTCAACAATGGAACGTCATCCACGCTCATCAGCAAGTCGACGATCGGCCTCATCCGGTTCAGATTTGCTACAAACAAAATTGCGACGCTTACTGAATACTGAAAAGGACATGATGGCATCGAGTGATGACATTCTACTTCCGCCGCCACCGAAAAATTACAATGACTATTATCAACATCATCGAGCGCCAAAGAACTATCAACAATTGACGGTACATCCAGAACCCCAAAGTGATGTGAATGTGTTCTTTCCAAGTGCATTTTTATCACCACAATCCCTGCCACCACATCCAAGTGATGATCTTGATGTTCTTTATTCGTATAGTGTTGATGATGACAATGAATTTCTTGCACGTCCCATAACACCACCTGAGCAATATGCCACAAATGCACCACCAAAAAAAGAAAAAATCAAAAAAGAAAAGCAACGATATGATTACCAAAGATCCTATTCACATTCCCAGACAATGGCAGCTGATGAATATGAACCGAAGCGTTCGATTAGGAGTCCAAAGGAAAATTATTCACATGCTGCATCAAATAACATCAATAGTCATAAATCTTTACCGGATCTACATACACAAATCTCATCACGTCACTCACCATTGAGCTCATGCTCGCGTGGCAATCGTTCGAATCGTTCGGGCAGTTCGGGCTTCAATCGTGATCGTGATTCGGGCGGAAGTTCAGGTCATTTCACTCATCGAAGTGAGCCGTGCTGCAAACAGATGGAAAAAATAATGATGAATCAACAATTGTCGCCGAATAATGTTCAACAACAGAATGTGCCACAAGACTATCGACGCGATTCAGGTAGTTCGACACAACATTCAGGCAATTCATATTACGCTTATCAGCAACAATTTCGCTACGATTGTATCGAATGCCGAGCAAAATTGCGCGAAAATGAATCGATTTTTAACTATCCAACACCGGAAGTTCCCGAAGCATTTCAGGATGGCTATCAAGAGAGCAGTGATACGTTGCGTAACACATATTATAATCAACAAACGACAACATCCGTTATCAGATCACCATCGCCAGTTTCATCAAAGGATCTATTGTCACCATCATCTCAAAAGCTTGAACCTCTCAGTCCACCGCTTGGAACCTTTAAGCGTCAGAAGTGTTTACGATTTAAGAATTTCCGCTACTCAAATTCATCGAATCAAGATCAAACATCAACAAGTCAACCGAATTCATTGCAAGTGCAACCTGATGTCGATGATCGTCGACCAATTTTGAGATCAAAGAGTGATGTTAGTGATCGTTATTGGAATAATCGAATGCAACCGGATATGAGTGTTAAAAGTAGACGCGAACGATATCAACAAGCGACAAGTGATAGCTTTGGAAGTAACGGGTCGGGAAGTGTCTCAAGTAGCGTTGGAAAATTGAGTAAATCCGATTCGATGTATGAATTGGAACAATTCTTCAATCAATTAGGTTTGGATGATAAGAATTATGCTGAGAACATTGCACGACCGCGTCGTAAGCATCAACGTTCAGTATCAGCAACTGTTACATCAACATTCAGTGATGATAATGACTCAACGGACCATTCTAGTGTTGTATTTTTCTCCGATTGCAGTACGATTGATTCGAATCGTATTGTCGCCGATAGTGGACCAACAACAAACAGTGATCAAAAGACTCTGCAAGCGGGTCAGAGCAATTTATATCGGCCAAGTGAGCCGCCGAGCATTGTTGAACGTAATGCACGCATTATAAAATGGTTGTGCAACTGTAAAAAGTCGCAGTTGCTATAAGAACTTGCGACATAACAGTTAAAAGTGAATTAAAAAAAATCCTTATGCGCTTTAGATGTTAAACAAGCAACAACAACAGCCATCGGATAACGATGACTTTTAAACAATTTACTTAAAAATCCAAAAAAAAAAAAACCACAACATAAAACAACATATTTAAAACAATGATAATGACAACATCAACAAACGGACGAATCTCCAAGAAAACACTTATTTCTCTCTTGATTATTCGTAGTGCTGTGTATTTAATAATTAGGTGACATAAAAAATATGAAATGACGATGATCTGTGTTTGTAAAAAAAAAAACGTTAAAACCGATGGACAAAAGTTCTCTCGAAGACATTTTTTGTAAAGATTTTTTTCTTTGTTTACACAAATTTTCTGTGGCCGCGATCGATATTTGCAAATGTGCGTGAAAGTCGGAAAAGGGAAAACGCGTATTTAATTGACGGAAAATTATTGATTAGTTAGCGGCTTGGAAAATTCACTTAAATCGAATGAATGTGCTCGAAAACAAAATAAAAAATAATTTTATTTAATGTGATACGATATAAATTTTGTTTAACATTCATTTAATTTCTTCTTCTTCATTGTACATCAATAAATGTGTTTTACTTAAAGTTTAAAAATCATAAAATTGCAAAATAAGCAGACAAACACAATGACAGACTTAAAATATATTTTGGAATCACTCTCGTGCACTGGAGTGCAAAAGCCTCTGAATGTATTTGATGGAGAAAAAAAGAAGAAATAGAAAGTATTTAAAAATTCTCAGATAGACATACTCGTAAAACATGATTAGTATTAACAACAACTGGCGAGGTTATTAAAAGAAGAAATACTCGGAAATTAAAATTGCATCATAACATTTAATAAAATTCATTCATACATTACATAAATAACAGACACAACATAATAAAACAAATATTAATACATACAATTTTTTTTCTTGTGCTCATAGATAGTGTGTCGGGGAAGAAACTCTTTCCTGCGATGTATGTTTCATCGGCAAAAAGCCCGAAGTTATTTAGTTTATTCAAAAATTTATTAAAACAAAGAACCATTGAGACCACTTAAAAGAAATTGCATTAAATGTGTTCATAAATGTGAAAATAGAAAACTATTTCCGTAAAGCATATCCGAAGGAAAAAGGACATAAAAACATCAGATTCATAGAAAAAAAATGATTCTGAAATCGTTCATCTATTAGGAAATCGAGATATCTAAATGATTTCCATAAAACCAGTCGTAATAAAAAAAAAAAATAATTCATTGTCAATTAAATGCATTTTTGAAATCACACAAAAAATTCTGACTATAAAAAATTAATTCGCATATAATTCATCCAGAACATAAAACTCTCTCAACATAAAGAAAATAGCCAAAAATGAAACAGTAAATCGCAATAGAAATAATAACGTGCGATAAAAATTTCCCCTTGCCCCTAAATCGAACAGAGAAAATAATAATCTCGGAAAATGCATTTATTGGGCTCGTCAATAGCGAAAATAGAAAGTTTTTTTTTTCTGTACCCAACTGGAACGAAATGATGTCTTATCATACCCTTTCGCCCCCTCATTAACAATTTAAAATATGTTTCTTTGGCCCTCCGCGATCTCTCTGATGCGTGAAAAAAATTCCCTTTCTCTTTTACTTTTTGACCTGCCCATGGTTGAAAGCATCCCCATAATTAGCGCCCCCTCAAACACTGCACATGAAGATGTATCTAATTAACTTTTAGATAAAAAAAATTAATAATGAAAAGGAAAACAATTTCATGAAACCACAAAAAGTAAATCAAATAATAAATTTAACAGTCAGCATATTGTTTTTATTTTGTTTTTGGCCTGCTCCGAAGAAGTGCTGAGTGGGTTAACAGCTGATGCGATAATTGGGTGTGACTTACTATAGACTTTTTAGTATCGTTGATTTTTGTTTCATAATTGAATCGTTAGATTTTTTATTACTTCTTAAAGACAAAAAAAAAATTCAAGAGAAAAGTTTTCAAGTCAAAAGTGTTTTAAACGCTTTTTCAATCTGAAGAAGAATCTCGTAAAACATTTATGTTAATTAAGGAAGCCAGTTGATCTTTTTAATCGATTAATTACATTTTCATTCAAGTAAGATTTTGTATTAATCTAGTCGCGAAAGTATTGATAATGTGAATCAATTTAAGATTGTGCAACTTTCGTTTTAAAATTTTCTTTCGTAAAAATGAATAAAAATCAAATCTAATTGAATAACAACAATTTTGAAGAAATCTTTTTTGATTTTCTTTCAAATTGAACTTCTCTGTAACAACAAAAAAAAACTTACTTATTGAAAACTGATATAGAATGATAAATAAAAATGAAATATTGAATCAAAAAAAAAAAAAAAGAAGTTAATTGCATCTTATTATAACAGGAAAAACAACACGATTTCTTCTTTTGTCGTGAACGGCAAATTATGATCATCATGACCAATGTACCAAAGTGATGTAACTGTAAGTTCACGTTTTATCGGGAAGAAATTATTTCTCTAAGGAAATTTTTATTCAGTTTCATAAGAACAGAGAACAAAACGTGAATCCTTTAAACACTGGAATCTACTCAATGTGAAGGAGCTACAGCCTCCTCCCACAAAAAATGAGTTCAAAACATAAAAATTAAATGCAAAAATAGCAGCAATCTAAATGGATATTCTATTGGAAGGCACTTATTCATTCAGCCCATTTGTATAGCAGTTGATTAGTTCTTCTTCTCCTCTTCCTTCTTATCTTCAATAGCTGGAGTATTCAACTTGTAGTATGTGTAATTCAAGAATGCAGCGAAGCTCAACCATGCCAAATAAGGAATGAACAAGAGACCAGCGACTTTGTCTTGTTGATAAAAAGATATTCCAGTCGCAGCGGCTACACCGGTCAAGCCAACAATTTCAATGGCGCTCTAAAAAAGAAGAGAATTTCATGTATATAAATTAATTTCAATGACACATCATTATGTTGTTATCATCACTCACCAATTTAAGGTCATGTAAGCCAAAAAAAAGTGGAGTCCATGCCCAGTTGAGAGCTAATTGAGATCCATAAAGAATGAGTGGAATTTTTGCTGGTCCACTAAATCCATTGCCCTGTTTCCAAACGAGATAGCTTGCATAGCCCATTCCTGAATAGAGAGCAGTCCATGTTGGTGCAAAAACCCAATTTGGAGGTCTAAATGAAGGATGTTTGATGCCATCGAACCAAACTTTGATTTGCTTCGCTGTTATTGATCCCGAAACAAATCCGCCCAGATTTGGAAGCAAAACCGCTCCAGCGATTTGAACTGCCGGTTTTTTAAAGAATTCAGACACAGACATAGCGAGGATTGGCACAAAACTTTTGAAGCACAAATACAGAACTCAGTTTAAAAAAAGGCCACAAGTGTCAAGGTCTAATAAACTTCTACACTTTACAAATGGTTCACTTGGGTCTTGTCGGGTTTGAATTTAAATACATAACAACATAAAAATTCCTAAAATTACTTAGCTGCTTGAAAGATTTTGTAACCGTGAAAACAAGCTTTTTAATGTGTCTGAAACATTTTTTTTTATCGTGTCTAACTATCTGTCTAATATACGATTCAAGCAAATATCTTATCATTTTATACTTAGATTAAAAATTATCAATTTAAAATTATTCCTATATAAAGCCAAACAAATAACGGAAATTTTTAGTGGAAGCTTGCAACAGGAAGATGAAACTTTTAATTGTTTTGTTATTTGCCTTTATGGCAGTACATGCAAGAGATGGAGAACCAATTAATGAAGCATTACTTCGGGCTCAAAGAGAACTCAGCGTTACGCATGGTTTTTTCGAAGAAATAATTAGTAGCTCACGTTCAACTTTATCAGGATATATTGAAGTATCATCGCGGATGTTTATCGATTCTCATATAAATGCTTACGGAAAAATGAAAACCGTAGCCCTTGATACGGATCATGCAATCAGCGAAATAGCAGAAACTGAAAGTAATCGCGAATGTTTAAATAGAATAAAATCTCGTTGGGGAATTCAAATTCAACGATATGGTCAAAGATTAAGCACCTGTATGAACACGTGCAGAAGAAGTAAGTAATATTTAGTTGCTTTATATTAATTTTCTCATACGGATAAAACTTATTTTTAGTGCTTACTGCTTGGACAAACTATCTGAATACCATTCATGCAACAGGTGGAGCAACTTCAAATCAAGTTCAAAACCAAGGATTAGCTGTTATTGCCGAAATGAATGAATATGTCGGTAATGTGAATATTGCAGAACTTATCAATCGTCGTTTGCGTAATACCTTAACAAATGCACGACCTTATATGGAATTGTGGAACGAATTTTTAGTCAATGTCGAAGAAGGAAAAAGCCAGACCATTGAGCTTTTAACAAATTGCGATCGTATGCTAATTGAAGACTTTACAATCGTAGCCGAAGATGATTTGATTAGAGCAAGACGCTGTCAAGATGTTTAGAAAAATGTTTCACTAAAGTTAAAAAAGTTAAAAGAAGAATAAAATATTGCGAAATATTCAAGAAATCTACAGTTTGTTATCAACCATTCTCTTATTTTAAATCAAATTTATCATTAAAATATTTGGAATTAATGTCAACAATGCAACATGCCACCAAAAAGAAGTGATGTAACTTCTGTTATCACTAGCTTTTTTTTAGCACTTGAAAATACATTGCTTTTAAGACGATTGATAAAGCAGTAAAACAGTATCTCGGGAGATAAGTAATATCTTGAAGTATCCTGTCTTGCAAGCGATAAGATAAACGAAATCCTCATTAAATACTCAAGAAACTGAAGAAAAATTATTATTTTGTCTCCGGATATTTTTCAAGTCGGTTTACTAAAATGAAATATTTGGCAGTAATTTTGGTGATTTTTGCTGCTTCAGCATTCGCACAGGAGGGACGCACTGTTACCGAAGATTTGTTGGGAGCGCAAGAGGAATTGGCAATCGGACATGAATTCTTTGTAGGTTTTCTACTTGTCACGCATCTTTAAAGACGTAAAATTTATTAATTATACTAAATTAAATGCTTTCGTTAAACTACTTAGGAATTGTTGTTAATAGAAACTCGCGATAGATTGTCAGGTTATATCTATCGACTAAGTAGAGAAGTTACCGATAGTCATCTTAATGCTTATGCATCCATCAAAACCTTGGGCATTGATACAAGAGAAGAGTTGGAAAACCTGAATCCAGCACCGGAAGATGAAGAATGTGTTAACAGGATTTTACGTCGATGGGAGGTTCAAATTCTTCGCTATGGACATCGTTTAGCCTCTTGTATTGGAACAGCAAACGTATTACTTCATCAATGGAATAGTCAGCTTAATGATATTCATGCTACTGCACATAGGACTTCAAATCAAGTTCAAAATGTTGGCCTTTCAGTCTTGGGTGATACAGATATCTTCACAGGACGCGACTCATTAGGTTTCTTAATCAATCGTCGGTTCAGACAACTTTTGGCAAGAGCTAATGCATATAGAGTTAACATCGACAGAATTGTGGATTCGATTTCAGGCGACTTTTTGGAAACCATTGTTAACTTTGAACGCTGCGATTTAGATTTGGTAGAAGAATTCCAGAGAGAAATTGAAAATGATTTAGCTAGAGGACGCGCATGTGTTGGTATCAGTTCCGCTGAGCATATCGATCCAGTTCCTACAAATTAAGTCATTGATTCTACTGCCATATGGATTGCGTGCATACTTTGAATTGTTAATCTTTGATAATTGTGCAATAAAAAAAAGTATTTTGAGTTACCAAAAAAAAAAGGATTGATAAGCTTGCGATTATGTGATTGTGATAAAAGCTTTCAAGTAAGTGTTCATTAATAGATTTTCAAGGCCTTTTTTCTTCATTTTCTATCAACTTCCTTTCATTCAATTGCAAAGCGTTTGCTTGGAGAAGAATATCTCTACGCTTCCATTAAGTGGTGGATATCGGCTACGATAGAAGCTGCAGTTCCTGTAATATTTCATGATTTCATCTGTTGGCAATTGGGCATCGGACTTTTAGTTGAGTAACAAAATCCCCAATGTCAATGGGCTGATATAAGTGTTATTAACAAATTTTGTCTATTTCGTTACTTGACATTTAGCTGCCCTTACTTGACATTTGGGTTTTCTTACTTGACAAAAAGTCCGATGCCTGGCAATTGCACCAGAACATACTTAAATATTTTATCTTTCTTTCTTCAATGATAACGTTAACAATTTGTAATAAGATATTGAATAGATTAGATAAGATTTCAGTCGGGCCAATCTTTTAGCTATAAAATGTTTCAACAGTGCAAACATTTGTGCAGTTTTCATTTCACTAGGTAGTCTCAAGTGCAGAAAACATGAAACATTTATCGTTGATTTTAAGTCTCTTCGTGGTTGTTAATGCCCGTGATCCGACCATTGTAGATGAATTGTTGGCCGGTCAATCCGAGCTGAGTCTTGGTCATGAATTTATGGAAAGGCTTTTACATGACAATCGCATGATGTTGTCCAGTTACTTGTTAGATCTCGAAAATGCTGCTATTAATTCGTTCATGGACAGTTACACCGTAGTTGCAAATATAGCAGATGCAACCACTAAAGCTATGGATGAATTTGAATCATCTTTCTGTAAAGATCGCATCCGTGCTAGATGGAATTTGCAAGTTACTCGATACGGAAATCGTCTTTCTGAATGTTTGGCGGTAACCACTAGACAAATGCAAGATTGGAATGTTCAGCTTAACAACTATCACGAAACTGGACAAGTCACATCGAATCAAGTTCAAAATCAAGGAATGTTTGCCATCACGGAGCTTAATGAATTCGATCGCATGCATCCTTTCCAAGAACTTTTTAATCGTCGTTTCCGACTCATTTTAGCCAGAGCAGTTCGTAAGTATCTCGATAGTCTCTAATACCATTCCAATGATTTTCAAATATAACTTAACTTCATAGCATACATGCTCTCGTTTGACGCTTTGGTTGAGAGAGTTCACCGTGATCTTGACGTATATATTCACGATTTGACCGACTGTGACCGAAATCTTACAGTTGCCTTTAGACAAGAAGCTATTGATGATCTTGAAAGGATTAACAGATGCTATTCGGATTAAAAATTGGAAATGACATTCAGATTCAATAAACTTAAAATGTAATTCAATCGCATAACACAAATTTCTATTTGTCATAATAAATAATTAATTTGGGATATCTTATCGTCGGTGTACATGTATACACTTGATGCAATAAGCCAATCCATTTTTTTTTAATCTCTAAAGAGCTTAACAATGAAATAATGCAAGATAAGACCCTAAATTGTTCTTAAATAAAGATTCGATTTGGAATTTTTTAATTAGTTCTACACAAGTTTAGTAGTTTACAAGTCGAAAATAAAAACATCAAATGAAGAATTATTTTATTTTTTTGACAATTTTTATTGCTACAATCTCGGCAATATCTGCTGAGACAGTTACTGAGGAGCTGCTTCGAGCTCAAGATGAATTGAATCACTCAAATTTATTTGTTGAGCACTATCTTTTCCGTCATCGTGATGCGGTTACAACATTGCTTGCACAATTGCAATTGTTCTCGAAGGACATTTTCATGGATACTTATACGGAAATAAAACATCTTGCGAGAGATACGGAGCATATTATCAGAGAAAATGAACCATCTGCTTGTAGAGATCGAATTGAACGTCGATTTGATTTGCAAGTGATGCGTTTTGGTCAAAGACTTTCAGGATGTCTGGCAGTCGCAACGCAAATTATTAAGTCGGAATATTCTGATCTCAATTTCTACCATACGGACGGACAGAGACTTACAGTTCACACACCAAATCAATCGCTTAACATTATTTCGCAAACGGACATTTTCGAAGGAAAATTTCATTTTTTGATAAATCAACGATTGCGACAACTTTTATCGAGAGCTGCACGTAAGTTCATTTGTAGATTTGCCATTTGAATTGCATAATTAATAAGTAACTTTCATTAGCATGGATTCTTATAATGGACGATCTCTATGAATTAATGGATGGACACATGGCACATGCCATAAACATGATCACGGTGTGCCATGAAAATGTTCATCAAGCTTTCATTATTGAAGTTAACGATGACCTGGAACGACTAGCAAATTGTTGATTCATGTTCTTTTAAAAGGAAATTCGAAAAGTTGTTGTTTCATTGTTCACAATTTCGATCAAATCCTAATTTTCAATTTTTCTGTTTTGTTTATTTTTGCATCCATTCAATTGTTTTTTTTTTGTTGTTACATTAAATATATTCGCTTAACGTTAAGGTTGTTTTCTTTTTCTGTTAATTTAGTGAACTCATTTAGCCAAAAACTGACAATCAATTAGAGGACGTTAAGTATTTACAGTTCTTTCATTAATTAAGTAGATTTGTTTCATTTGTTTTTTAAATTTAGGATCGCCATAAAAAATCAATTGAGGGAGCGAAATTTAGTTAATATTTTTTTTTTTTAGAATTTTTGTCCGTTTACATTTTTTTTTTTAATTTCTCACAAAATTGAAGGCAAAAAATCAGCAAACTAAGAGCCTAATTAATTAAAATTTGTTATCCTAAATAACAATTAACCACACTTTGAACCATTATTATTTTTTTTTCTTAATAAAGTGACGTTGCGATGGGGGAAGGGACGCGTGCAATTTGTTAAATTTAATTAAGTGTTTGCATCCGAAAATAATTAAGTTTCTACGGTTTATGTTTTGTTTTTAAGTAGATAATTTCGTGCATGAAATGAATTAGTTTTTTTTTTCTTTCTTTGTTACTTCTTTCATATGCAGTACAATTTTTGCGCAAATTTTTCCATATTCTTTCATTTTTTTTTCTCATCGAGATACACAATAAACTTCTTATCACATTATCGTGAATCTATCAGCGATATCACAGAAATGATTTATGATAAAATCGGATAGCAAAGGTTTTCCCATTTTCTTTCTTTTGCGCGCGCCTTAAAACATTTCCAATTTGTTTCCTTCCTTGTGAGAATGCTTTTAAAAAAAATTTAATTAAGTTAATTGAAAAGTTGCGTGTACAAATTTTCTAGGATATATTTTTAAGTGAAAAAAAAAAGTGTTTGTAAAGAGTTTCTTTCAAGGATCTGATAAAGATTCCTTTTTTTTTCGTGTGTGTTTGTTATGGGCCGACATTTTAAATTATCATCCATCGTACACGTCCTGCATGCTCGATTATCAGACTTTTAGTTTCGCAATTTTTATATCAAAAAAAAAAATCTCCATTAATTTCCCGAATATAGTTTTTCTTTTGTTCCCAATGAGCATGCAAACGCCATCGATGGATGATCCTTTTTTACGAGCGGAGGCACCGTCCGATAAATTTTCATTCAATATGTGTTAAAAAGTGGTGGGAAAAATTTTGTTTCATTCATTCCGTCACAATAAATATCTGTTTGTCATCTCTCATTCTGGTTTTGTGCCATCATCTATTGTTCCATCGTCAAGCTTTGATTTCAAAATACTCATTGAGTCGCGCGTGATTTCGCCCAATGACGTTGCCTTGCATTCATAAATGATTTCATCGCTTACGATTTCATCATCAACAACTGGAATTGATTCATCACATGTATCCGGAAGATCAATGCTGCCTTCGCCAACTACAAATGTGACCTTTGATGAACCTAGTGGAGGTGGTTTCTGTTGCAAATTGTCACTAGAAATTGTATTTTCTGGCGAAATATTTTCCTTCAGTTCTAGTTTGACACTTTTTGGAAGGTTCTCGATAACCAGCTGTGGGTTGGACGATTTTTGAACGGTATTTTCGGGTGAAATATTTTGCAATATGGACGATGCTGAACAACTCGATTGAACTTCTTTTTTATGTGTGAGTGACACAAGAGATTGGATAAATCCGCTTAATGGGCTCTCTTTTGAACCACCGCTGGAAGCAATAGTAGATAGTTTTTCGTTATTACTCACTGAATGCTTTGGCGGTCGAACATTGCACGATCCCGATGGTGATGATGCAAGAGTCGATTCAGGACTCGTTTTTGTAAATATACTCGATGGATGATGAAATAAATTAAGAAGCTTATCCAATGTCGCTGGATATGAAGTTTTACGAACGCGCTTCTGTGCTGCTTCCTGCTTCGGTGACAAATCGGAAGTTGGACTATTGGTGGTTAGTGTTAGACCTTCATTCGATGATGAGGATGATGATGTTGAGACAAGCGTATTTTCATTGCTAAAAATATCTTTTTTGTCACCGTCATTTGTTGTTTCTTTGCCCATCACTTCCTGAACTTGCTGCACCGGTGTCTCGACAGCTGAAGATTTTTCGATTAAATCGAAGCTCTCCGTTGAACTCATATCTGTTGGATGATCGATGGAATCGATTGAACTACTGAAAGATGAACAACTGTCCAAATCTATATACTTTTTAACTTCATAATCGAGCTGTTCACAGCTCTGTGATGATAAAATTGATGAGTTTGAGATGTTAAGAAAGGAAGTTGGAATTGTTGTGTGAGTAATCGGTGGAGCGCCTAGTGGTGGTGGTTTTATAATCGGAATATCGATAACATGACTCGGTTCTGGCTTAGATTCACTTTTGATTAGCTTCTCGACTGCAACTGGCTCTGATGGCGTTTCAACTTTCTTCGGTGCTTCAGTGACGGTTACGACACGAAAGCGAGAATTTGACAGTGGAAAAAACGTTGGACTTGCGCTGCCCGATGAAGGCGAAGGCGATGATTTGCTACTACCAACACCACTGGAGCTCTCGGAAACTCGAGATACTTGAAAGCGACTTCTGGACGGGCTTGGTAAGGGTGAAGTTGCTGGTGATGATGTTGGACTTGGAGAACGAAGTCGCCCACTGGGCTTTTTCATTGCTGGATCTAATAGCTGCTTATCAACTGATTTTGGCGGTGGAATCACTTTAACGCTTTGACATGTGAGTGAAATCTTTCGCCCACTACTAAAATAATTGCTGCGTTTCATTCGTTGCACAGTGGAAGTGGCCTTTGCTGGTTCAGATGGTTCTGGTGGATTTTCATTGTGAGCACATTGTTGTCGAATTGTGCTGATCCATCGTTGGTATTCTGCATTGTGGTCAAACATTGGTAACATGATGTTCTTTGGCGTTTCATCAAGATCGATTCGTGTGATGATTCGATTTGAAATGAGAGCATCACTAATTGCTCGCAGGCCCGCGATGGAAATTTCATTATTGCGCAGATCAATTCGTTGCAATGTTGAATTTCCACCAAATTGAATGGTTTCCGATAAAATTTTAAGTCCATCACAAGAAATTTCACTCGCTTGAAGACCCAAACTAATCAAACTCTTGTTCGTCTTCAGCGCTGGTTTTATATTCATCAGAAATTCATTTCCGATTCGATTTTGACCAAAATTAATGATCTGAAGATTTTCTGATGAATCAAGCATTTCATAAGCACATGCCGAACACTTTGGTGTTAAATTGTTATTCCATAAAATTAGAACTTGCAGCCCAGATGGTCGACTCTCACTCGCCCTTGCAGCTGTTTGTGTTACGCTGCTCGACTGCTGGCGCTCCAATGTTCCATTCTTGTTACTGAATTTTGTTTCAATCAAGCGAATTGAGGATTTAGAATCATTTGACTCAATTGAAGTTTCGGAACACAAACTCTCTGAACTAAATGAACGCTCAGGAGAACGAGCGTTAAACAGCTGATGATTTGTTGTTGTGTCATCATAACCGTGCGAGATTGGACTCAGAGATGCCGTCGTATATTGAAATTTTTTCGGTTCATCTGCAGCTTTTATGGCTGATTTTGTACTACGAATGGCAACTTGAGCAGTTTCATTTTCATCCTTGCTGCTCATGTCGCTTTCATCTGTCATGGACATGCTGTCAATAGCGGGTTTTTGTACCGAGCCATCACTTTCACGCTTATCATTATCACATTGCAAAATACTGTTGTTATTGTTGTTCACGGAACTCGCAGCGCTACTGCCATCAGCATCCGAAGGTTGTGGTATTTCAATTTTTGGCGTTGGCGATGGCGAAAAGCGTTGGCGATTGTTGTTGATGTTGTTCAAGTTGGCCGTTAAATCACTAAAGTCGAATTTAATCGATGACGATAATGAATCATCAGATGATGTTTTGTTCATGTTGCTGGACTGATAGCTGAGGGACTCAGCAATATGACGAAAACCTTCATTCTAGAATATGCGAAAAGTTGACATTGAATAATTGAATCAAAAAAAAAATAAGGCTATCGCGTCACTCACTTGAATATCATTATTGGAAATATCCAACAGCTGCAGATAATAATTATTTCTCAGCATTTTTCCAATGTGATACGCATCATTATGATTCAGGTCATTGTTTGCGAGGCAGAGCTCTTTTAGAGTTTTATTCCTTTCCAATGCACCGCCTACGAAAACAATTGTTTATACAGATTAATAATGATCTTTTGTTGGTGTATCAAAAAATCCTACTTAAGCCCAATATGGGATGTCCACTTAGATTACAATTTTCCAATTTCAGGGTGTAAATGAACGATGTCAGAAGGGCATTGCCAAGCTGAGAAGCTACAAAGTATTTAAGGAAATTAAATATTAATAAAAAGTCAATGATGAGAATCATGTTGTTGTTAAATGCTGATAATACTTTACTGACCATTCGAATCGTTAAGTGGCGTGCCGCGCGTAAATAAGCTATGAAGTTGTTGCGACCGTTTGATCATGTTGATGCCTATACAACAGACAGACGAGAGTGATGGAGAGAGAGAGAGAGAGAGAGAGAGAGAGAGAGAAATGAAAAGAAAAAAAAAATAACATTTTTTCCAATTAGCGAACAGACAAATTATCAAACAAAATACGCGCGGTCATTACTGATAAGATGAAGTTGTTTACTTCTTGAACGTGACTTACATGATTGCCATCCGCGATTTTTGATGTTGGAATTTTCGGAAATATTGAGCTCGTTGCATGCTTCATAATACTCGATCATATCAAAGAGGGCCGTGGCTGATACGTCGTCCAATGAGCATGACGTAAGATCAATTGAACGATATTTGACACGCTTAAAAAGTTCTTCAAGTGCTTCACACGATTCATGAGACAGTGTTTCATGTTTCAAATCTAGCGCTTCCGTTCGCACAGGTGATGTTGGTGTATCAAGATTAATGGTTTCCAGATGCTCGATAATTGTTGGAATTGGTTGAGTTTTGTGCTTCTCACACGACTTACGATAGAGATTGGACAGCTCTTTAGATGATGATATTGGAGCTAGATGTGCGCGCGCGAATCGTTGTTGTTTTATATGGTTGTATATCGAAGAGGAAAAAGTGGGAAAAATTAAATTTTCAACAAGCACAATGGAAAATTACAGAGAAAAGTTTACACAGTGAATGTCATCAATCATCATCAGAAATTCATCAGGCTGTGTAATCTCAAATAATGATTACGTCTGACGGATCAGCTGAACTCACCTAGCGACTGAAATGGATTGATTGGCTCCAAGTACTGAGCCAATTGTGATGAGCTTGCAAATGACACACGACGACTTTTTGGGCTTTTCTTGCTTTTGTCAGCATCATCCTCGATTCTAATGTTGGAGCCTTCCAGTAAAATTGGTTGGCTTTGTGTTGTGTGCAGTGTCTCCTTTTTGGCTTCGACATTTTCGCCAATTTCCATCACTCATACGAAGCGACGTTTTAAGTGTGTGTTTGAAGCCCAATTTAATACAATTAAATCGCGACTGCTGCTATGTATGCATAAAGTTCAATTCGAAGCAATTTTTTTTTGTTTAGTGAAAAAGAGAATTTCATTAGTTTTCTACGGTTTCTAATCACTTCCTGAAGTTTTAGGATGCTGCATTTGCAAGGTAAAAATGATTCGGTGATGCACAAACTTAAATAGAACGCGAGATGAAGTTTATTGAATTAATGAAATTATTACTTGTTTTTAAAAAATTTTCTAATAAGTAAATTTTTCGAAGGGGGTGTAACTATGCTTAAATGGCATTTGAAAATATGTACTCAGCTTCAACGAAAGCTTCTCCAATTTTCTCGCCATGGATCACGAAAAAAGGAAAATTCGAATTGAGGTATTTATTAATAATTCTTACACATGATTGAGAAATCAACATTCCTTTTTGAACAGCGTGTCAGAAAATCTAGAGCCAAAAATAAACTGAAGACGGAAAAAGTCGAAAAGGATATTCCGATAGTGAAAGCAAAAAATTCTGAACTCGAACATGAAATTGCCCAAAAGACATGCACTGCTAGAGATCTTCAAGATCAGATTCGTCAAAAAATTAACAACGGTCTTTTACAGCCTTCTGAAGATGTTCTTTTTTACTTGAATAAAAAATATTAAAAATATTTTATGTTATTGCATGTTATTTTTCGATTATTTTTCATAAAATTTCACCACAATTTCAATTTTCAAGAAACTTGTTTTTGAGCGAGCTTCATTCATTCATTCATTACACCGTGATTGTCTTTAGGACTGACCAGTTTAATTAATATGTATTATTGTTAAATAAAGCATTGTACTGGCTAATCAAGAATAAAACCATTAATTCATGTAACAATCAATTCATAAAGGTTTTAGGCAATGATTTCAAATAAGTGTCCTCCCCTTGAACTGAAAAGTATTTCGTGATTGCGATAAGTTGCGCTCAACTTATTTTATTGGTTTTACATTATTATGGCTCCAAAAAAGGTAAAAAGCGGACGTAAAAAGTCACCAGAACATGATGAGGATCCAGTCTATGCGGCAAAAAGAGCCCGAAATAACGAAGTAAGCTCAGATATGTATCTGTTATTTAAAAACAACTGCTTACATACTCTGTGTGACTCACCACAATAATTTCTTATGTGGTGAAATTCATAGAAGAAGAAGATCTAATTTGTAAATACCTCATATCGAAAGTCACAATTTATTATTTTATTTTAGGCTGTTCGAAAATCCCGAGACAAATCGAAAAAGCAAGCTGAAGAGACAATGAAGAAAGTTCAGAAACTTCGAGATGAGAACAAAACGCTGGAAGGAAAAATTGATGAACAGAAGAAAACTAAAAAATTCCTCAAAGATTTATTTCTTCAACAAACAACCACCAAAATGGAAAAACCTACGCAAGAGCAATGGGATATGATCAACGAGGAAGACTCTGAGTCAGACGAAAATAGATCCGAGTCAGATTCGATGAGCTCTGAAGATGCCGGAGATGATTCAAGAAATCCAGCAAGTCCATCATCATATTCTACAAGTAGTAGCAGGCGTTAAAAACTGGTGATGAATACTTAGGATTAAGAATAATTAGCATTTAAAATCCACGGTGTACCTTCATAACTTTTTATTTCACAGATCAAGTTCAATAAAAAAAAAATTACATAATGTTATGGAGTTATTAATTTGAGTGACAAGCTTCAATTCGCTTAATGTCTTCATTAGCTTCATTAGCAAAGGAACGTGGCAGTACACTTGAACAGTAGCTCAACTGAAAAATGTAAGATTCCATTGATTCAATAATTTCATTAACATAGCCTTCGAATTTTCGTTGAACATCGCGTGCTTCAAAAAGAACATTTCTTAACTGGCGATTAATAAGATTTGGAAATTGATTGCGAGCATCAAAAATGTCAGCTTCAGTTAAGACATTAACACCTGTTGAAAGAAATTTTAAAGTGAAAAAAGCCTTTTTTTTGTAGATTTTTATGGAATACCTTGATTTTGAACCTGATTAGTAATTGACTGACTTTGATGGTGTTGGACATTTAATTCTTGCGTCATGAACTCAAGATTAAGTTTTGCGTCGAACATGCATCGAGAAAGTCTACTTCCATAACGCTTTACTTGCAAATCCCATCTGGTTCTGATGCGATCCTTGCATACGGATGATTCGAAATCGTCCATAATTTGGTTTGTTTCAAATGCAATATTTTTAATTTCAGCGTAAGAATTCATGAATGCATCCTTAACTTCTCGATTAATAATGAGCAAATAATTTGACAGCAAATCACGATTTTGGTCAAGTAAAATCTCAAAAAATCTATGACTTAATCCAAGCTCATGTTGAGCAGCCAGTAAATCTTGTGTGACTGTTCTTTCTTGACAATATCCAACGGCCAAAATGGTCCAAAAAATTACTAAAACTTTCATCGTAGGTAGAAATTTTTAAAGTAACTGAGCAGGAAAATTTTTAAGTCGTGAGTTTATATTGCAATTTTTTTTCCTTTATTTTTATCTAATCTTTGCAGAAATTTGTGGTTTATAAATATAACTGAACAATAATATTCAATATCTCATTGGTGATAAGATAATTACTTTGCTATTTGTCCAATTAATCCACTTTTTTTCTGGTGCCAACCACTTGAATTAGGAGTCCGAATAGCATGCATTTATCCTTTCAAGATCTGCTGCAGCCTCGTTTTTGAAGGCACGTGGCAATGTACGGAAGCAATATGACAGCTGATAAACAATATCTTCTTCACGTTCAATAATATCATTAACTAATGCATCGAATCTGTCTTGATAAGGCCTTGCAGTTGCAAGAATAATTCTGAAACGACGATTGATGTAATCATAAAAACTGTCACGTCCAGTGAAAATGTCCAACTCTGTTAAAACGCTGAGACCTGAAGTATTGTGTTTTTTTTTTATAAAGATAAGAAGAGTGGTATTAAAGATTAAGTGCTTCCGCGTGATAAGAAAAAAAGAGTCAAACCTTGATTCTGAACTTGATTGCCAGTTCGGTGAGCTGTAGCATGTATGTTATTAAGTTCTTGAGTCATTGATCGAATGTACATGCTTGCATCAACTAAACATTGCGAAAGTTTGCTTCCATAACGTTTTACTTGTAAATCCCATCTTGTTCTGATGCGGTCCTTGCATACGGATGATTCGAAATCATCCATAATTTGATTTGTTTCAATTGCAACATTTTTAATTATTGCGTAGTTATCCAAAAATCCATTAACAACTTCGCGTTCAATACGATGAATATAATTCGATAGAGAACCACGAGATGAATGCAAAAGGGTCTCAAAAAATCGATGGCCAAGAGAGAGTTCCCTTTGAGCGTCCAATAAATCTTGTGTGACCGTTCTTTCTTGCGCAATGGCGACGGCAAAAAGTCCAAGGAAAATTCCAACAATTAACTTCATCCTAAACTTTTCTTCACTAAACTGCCAAAAACGATCTGATTGCTTTTTGTGAATCCTGCTGCTTTATTTATAGTGAAATATCGGTGAAATAGTTTATTTTCTATAGGTATTTCGATATCTAATCATATATAGTTTTAACATTGATAATTGATAACAGGTAATAATAAGACAAATCCACTACAAATCCATGCTTCGTTTCATTCATTAATTAACCTCTTATCAAATTATTATTTATTATTATTATCAGTTTTTAGGTTTTTTTTTTTTAATCAAAAGCTCATTTTCCCGCGTAAATTTGAACGCCGAGTTTTATTATGAAGTGCGGCTTGTGTAGATCATTATTGAACAGAGTACGTGTATCAAAACATCCAGAAAAAGACGAATAAAGAATTTAAAACCTTGATTTCCGAAGTCAATACCAGTGAAATGTGAATAAGACTAGCTCTATTGGCATCGCAAAAGTTCCAGCATCATACTGAACTTATTATTTATTCGACTGAAACAGCAAAAATCAATCAAAATTAATTATTTCTTCATCACAATTTCATTGATTGCTCAGAAGATGCGATCTGTAATTCTATTTCTCGCATCGGCCCTCCTATCAGGTGCAGTCATTGCCAATGCCGTGATTCAGAAGAAACAGTTTTATCCATCGGTCGTGTATATTTCAAAAAGTAATCCAAGCATGGCTGTAGGTTTACAAATTATTATTTCTTAAAATAATTTCATTGACCCATTCCTTCTTTTTGATACCATCTCTGTTCCAGGTAATTTATTTTCAATCGTTAATATTAGTTTTAATGTTAGGAAAGCTTATGAGAAAGGTGAGTAACATAATTATTATTGTACAACCACTGAACATCTGAGATTATTCACTCATTTTTCTTAGATTTTCCTCGGCACTCTACGAGCGGCTGAGTTTGAGCATTTAATGGAACGCTTTTGGTATGCTTTGACCGAGACCTGTCTAGCATTCACTGTCTTCAGGGATGACTTCAATCCAAAATTTATCGCACTTTTTACTGTTCTTCTGTTCCTGAAATCTTTTCATTGGCTTGCTGAAGATCGAGTCGATTATGTGAGAACAATTCAATATACCGCATTACATATAATCAATCCATGTCTTGCTTTATGTTTTTAGATGGAACGAAGCCCAGTGATAGGATGGATATTTCATATTCGTGTTGCAGGACTTTTGAGTTTTCTGGGAATTTTGGATTATTTACTCATCATGTATGCTTATCAATCGACACTTGCTAAAGGAGCAACTGTTCAGCTTGTGTTTGGCTTTGAATATGCAATACTCATTACAATGGTCGCCAATACTACCATCAAATATGTTTTGCATGCCGCAGAACTTCGGTCAGATACGCCGTGGGAGAACAAAGCTGTTTTTCTGCTCTACACTGAATTGGTGATCGGACTCATTCGTGTCATTTTGTATATTGTTTTCGTCTTTTTAATGGTGAAAATTTATACATTGCCGCTGTTTGCATTCCGACCAATGTATTACACCATTAGGTCAGTTTCATATTAGCATGTTTTGCGTGCGTATGTGATTTATTGTGTTTTTAATTGTAGAAATTTCAAAAAAGCCCTAAACGATGTGATTTTATCGCGACGCGCTATTCACAATATGAACACCCTTTATCCAGATGCCACGGCAGAAGAATTGACGCTATCTGATAATATTTGCATCATTTGTCGGTATGTATTTTATTATCTTTAATCATTATCTTGTGATTATTATTTTGGCTGAATATTTTTAGTGAAGATATGGTGAGCTCATCAAAGAAGTTGCCTTGTGGTCACATTTTCCATACGGCTTGTCTGCGTTCGTGGTTTCAGCGTCAGCAAACATGTCCAACATGTCGCTTGAATATTCTACGCACTCCTGCTGTAGTAATTCCACAACCACAATTGAATAACAATGTCAATAATAATAATAACGCTAATGCGCGACCAGTAGCAGATCAACCAGCTGCGCCTCAGATCAACAATCCTTTCCTAAATTTATTATCACAAAATGGATTACCCAATCTTCAACCAGGTTCATCACAATCAACATCATCTGCATCAACGACAGTTCCACAAATGGCACCCGGTACAATGCCACCATTCTTTTTCCCTTCAATGCCCTTTATGGCCCCATACACCATTCCTCCACCGCCGATGCCTCAAAATATCGATCAACTAACTGTCGAAGAACTTCGAGCAATGGAAGGAAATGAGCGCCATCATGTTGAAGAACGAATCAAACTATTGAAAAATATTCAAACAATGATTAACGCATCAATGGCACTAATGAATCAATATCAAATGGTCGTGGCTAATCTACCGTCACTACCACTTCCAGTAGCTCGATCACCTACAACAACAACAACCAATGAAGAATTAAAAACTAAAAGTGACGAGCCAACATCATCAACAACATCTGATGAACCTCTGAAAAGTGAAGTTAAACTTGAAGATATTGGCAGTGAAGAATTTATTGACGCTACCCCATCAACATCGTCAGCTCCATCAACTAGTAAAACAGATCTAGATGTTTCAGAAACTTTGATTTCGCATGAATCGTCATCATCGGCGATTGGCACGACTGAAACCTCAGAGGAAGCTAATGAGATCCGAAAGCGACGATTACAAAAATTCTCGCCATCTGACTAAATGCGACGCTATGTCGAACTAATCATCAACTTTGTGTGTTCTGAACATCCAAAAAAAAAAAAATTGAATGAATGAATGTGAGCAAAATAATTCTTGATAATTCGATAAAAAAATTAAAAACTTATTACTATTATACTTTAAAAGTCCTTTAATAAAAGAAATTGAAAGCAAACATTTTATTTCAATGAATAAAGATGTAAATATTATTTGAGAAAGATTTCGTTATTTTATTTCTTGTGACACTGGAAATATTATGAGTAACAAACAAACAAATCCAAAGACATTTCGTATGTCTTAGGAAATGACACAATTTCAAATAGTCGGTAAATGATTAAAATCTCCCCGTGAGAAAGTATTTTTCTGTTGTACACGATTTTCATTCTGAACCAATGTTGGCAATGATGTTTGTGACATTTTTGATTTCTCCCTTTGACGACTGCTGTCTGATAGACTGATATTCTGCGTAACTTCTTGTTCTTTCGATTTTACAATGTAATCTTCAAAATATGGATGTTGTATAAGTCGCTCGCATGACCAACGTTTGCTTGGATCTTTATCAAGGCATTTCTATAAAGAATTGGATTGTTCGTTACCAAGCGTATTGAAAATGATTCAAAGGTCAAATTACCTTCAAGAAATCAATTGCATAAGGATTCTGAAGGATTCGTGTTGGCATTTTTGATTCCAATGATTCAAGTGTCGGCGGAACTGGCAATGAAATGCCTCGGAAAAATTCATTTTGATTGAAGATTTGAAGATGTCTAAAATTTTAAAGGAATTCATCAGTTAAATGTCCCTTGATAAGTTATTATAATAAATCTTACTTCGGCAGAAGATCACCCAGCGTCCGTCGAATTAAATATAACTGATCAACATCAGAACGTCCAGCCCATAGAGCATCACCACGAATTAACTCAGCAAATACACAACCGATTGCCCAAACATCAACCTTCGATCGAAATTTCAATTAAAATGGATCATGAGAATTTACACAACTGATGACTTACGGGAGTTCCATAATTTGTGTCACCAACTAATAATTCAGGAGCACGATACCATCGTGTAGCAACATAGTCTGTATAATTTTCACCAGGACTCAACATTCGTGCAAATCCAAAGTCGCACAATTTCACCATTCCTTGGGCTGTTAGAAGAATATTTTCCGGTTTAATGTCACGATGTAAACATCCTTGTTTATGGCAATACGCCACACCGAGTAATGTTTGATATGTTATTTGTGCCGTCATATTGTCTGGAACACCTGTAAATGAATAATTTATGTTATAAATCTATTATAAATGTCAATGACATTCATGCTTTCGTGACGATTGATAATGAGACTCACCCTGTGGATTTCTCTCAAGCTCATGTAAAACTGTGTGCTCGCAGAATTCAAATACTAAATGAAGACGACGCTTGCGACGAAAAACTTCCAGAAGACACACCAAATTTGGATGTTTGAGGTTCTAATGTGATGGACACAAAATGGACGTTGTAGAAATAATCGATAAAATGAACATTGTCATAGTTTTCAACTCACCTTTAGTAGACGAATTTCACGTAGTGCAATCTTCCTGATCGCCGGGTCATCTTCAGATTCAACGAAACGCTTCACTGCCACCAGATTTCCAGTCTCACGATCCCTACATTTGTATACGATTCCATATGATCCCTCACCTAATCTCGATAACTTTTCATATCGATCCATTCTCGAACTGCCGCGCGACCTGCATAAGGAGAGACGTTTAAACAAACAATTTAAATTCGGAAAAAAATGATTCCCGAGGGATTTTGATTCATTGTCATCGTCAATCGATCATTTATTTACATTATTTCACAACAAAACAATTCTCAAAGTACAAGCCACAAAGCGCAAAATCAATATTTTTAATGTTCGCCGGACGCTTATATCGTCTCGATGCTTCCAATTCAAAGCACGAAGACCAACTGGCCCACAGCCAAGCATTAACTATAGCGAATGAAAACAAAGTTCCTGCCCGCTAATTGTGATTAGATTGTAAAGTGTTTTGTTTCGTGTTTCTTATAAATGTCGGCAGCGGGTGGTTGAGTGAAAGCATGGTACACGATCAGCATGACGCTATATTTTGTTTAACCCCTTTACATCATTTTTAATGGAAACCTTTTCTCAATTAAAGTTCTGCGACATTTGAACTTTGCGTGTTTATAAAAGTTTTCATCAAAATTTTCTTTATCGGAGTTACTGCTTTTCCCGATTCAGTCGCATTCGAGCCCTTTGCGAAGGACATTTTCCCTCACTTGGGATTTACTTACACAAATTTCCATATTTTTATTTTTCAATCGATTTATTCTGATTGGGTTATAATAGCCGCTGCAACGGAATCAAATTCGCTCATGATCTATATCAGGAAGCACAATTACTGAATGAAAGCATTGAAGGTAAAATTGCGACGCAATTCAATTATTTCGGTCCATTATATTAGAGCCATCAAATTTGAATAAAAAGAACGTGACTTGTCGCACTTTGAGTGCCACATTTTGGCGTCAATCGGTTGTTTCAAATAATAAACTTTGATTTTATCAGATAGTAATTTGTATTTGTTCGTTCCGCATGTAAGGACGAATATTCGAGCTATCACGAAGAAACCGTAACAATAGAAATCAAAGTATAAATACCAATCGTGGCCCAATTTAGTGAAATAACCAACGCAAAATTTGCATAAATTTACTTCCTCAATTTGCATTTAACATGAAATTAAAATATAAAAAAAAATTAAATGTGGCGCACATGCTGCATTGTAATTATTCGCATTACTCAGTCCTTTATTTGTTTGGGACTATAATTATTTTGCAATTATTGGAAGAATTTCAATGTGCTAACATCACTGATCAACAAATCCCATTTTTTTTTTCTTTGATTGCTCGCCTTGGGAAAAGCTCACAGAGCTTATGCAAAAGGAGTTAAGTTCAAGGTAAAAACAGGAAAACAGAATTCTTTCCGATCCATCACGGTCACATAAACGCACGCACTCAATTCCATTCTGCAATGAAATAACAATTTTCGTTCAAAAATCCATAAAATTGAATGTTAATGGTTCCAGAGAGTAAATCTAGTGTAAATAATTGATTACTTAATAATTTTTTGACTTCTCATGACATGAATTTTGGGGTTTTTTTTTGTGATTTATGGACATGAATCATCAGATTTTCATGTCCCCAAGCGAATGTTGATCAACTTACCGTCTTGGTAATAGTGGTAGATGGTTGCCAAATAAAAAGAACCGCTTTTCACCTGTCATCCATTAGTGATTAATGAAATGGAAATTAAATAATTAAAAAATTGATAGAGCGCAAATTGATGACGGTCAATTTTGTGTATTCTTACCGCCAAACCATTTATCCATCGAATTTAGCCGGAAAACTTTTTATTTGTTTATGTTTATGAAAATGTTTTTATTTTGTTCTCTCAATAAAAAGGCAAATATTGATTTTTCCGCACTCGCGATCACCATCAACAACGCAAACACCAAACAAACTTTACCTTTGTGCTCTCAGCTCTCACTTTGAGGAAATTTTCTTAATAAAAATTATTCAATATATTCCGATTTAATGGTTGAATTTCTGTTGAATGTCCTTTTATATTTCAGTTTATTGAGTTTATTTATTTAATTAAATATTAACAACAAAGTTGTAAGATTTTTTTTTTCATTACTTTTTGAACATTTAAATTTTACTTTTTTTTGAATCAATTCAAGCGCATTCGAAAAATTCTCGACTTTTCACATCAAAGCTTCCACGATAACTGAGCGACTTGAAAAGAGCGAGCTTGACTGCAGGAAAATGCTAGAAAAACTACCTCGCGGTAAAAATAACAATAAATATTTGAAAATTGTAGTTTTGTTTTTTGCTTCGTGTTCGGCCGTTAAAAGAGCTGGACTTTTGTGATGTTGTACTTCATTAATAAACCACCACTCAATTTTCCGACTTTTCTAATGACAAAATTAAAAATTTACCGAAACATTTGTTGAATTCCAGCTCTGAAAAAGTCAAGCGAGCAGTCAGCTAAAGAAAAGTCGAGAAATATATGACGGTTTGAAAATTAATGTTGCACTTCCGTTTTGTCGCCGAGCAAAGAATTATGCGCGAAAATTCAGTTCAATGCTATTGGCGTTGGTTTTATATGTTGAACTGCTAGTTTCATTGTTGGCGTACTTAAATCTATGATACTGAGACAGAACACACAAAATGCTATAAACATTCAATCCCCAAACGACAATGTCAAATGTGACAAGAACCATAATGAGATCAATCTCTTCCAATTCTTCATTCAAAATTAAATATGTTATGTAAATCGCTTCAATTACTGAATCCATCAAGGTTGTAACAATCCACAGAATGAAAAATTCAGAACGCTCCTGAAATAAATTTTATCAGCATCATTGCTTCAATGTGATTTAACCATTTTACCCTTATCAACCCGATAACAAGAAGTACACAAGATATGATGCCCAGCAGTGCACAAAAAATCGATAAGCAATTTAAAATTGCTGGAACTGGAGAAAGAAAAGTTAATTATTTTGAATTTCACGAGAATTTCAAATTGTCGTTTCTGTGTAATTTTGACAATTTTTGACTCGCTATTAGGGGCGGAAATTATTTTACGGCTGACATTCCCATTTTATGAGAATAATTACTAACCTGATGGAAGGTCAAGATGAAGTTCATTGAAGTTCTCATCAAAGTCAATTGCTATCATGCAACTCGACATGAAATAATAGATCTGTAGAATATATTGAGGTTATGTTTTTAAAATGTAAGTTATGTTTTTATCTGTGGGATGTTTCTCACCATCGTGTGAATTGCACAAATGTAACAACCCAACTTTAAATTTACACAGCAAAAAAACTTTTCCAACATTTTTGTCATTGTCTTGTCCACTTTCAATTGCTGACGATGGAAAACTAAAGTACGGGACATTCTATTAGCAGCTAATTGATCCATTAAAACCGCTTAAGGACAATGAGGAAACGTTTTCAAGCGAAAAAAAAAGTAAGAAAAATCAATAAAGAATCCTGCACACAAAAACGAAGCTTTAAAGTTTCAATAACAATAAATTGGTGATTTCAACCCGCTTTGAATGAATCCTAAAATGTCCTTTTTTTTCTAACTCTAAAGCTTCTCAAATAGACCTTTTTTTCCGTACATACATTCAGAGCTTTTGGAAATGTTTATTGCACAATTAATGTCGGGTTTTGTTTTTGAGATGTAAATTCAACTTTACGCTTCGAGTCCCACAACAAGGATTACAATTGGGGAGCTTTCGAATGGTTTACATGTTGCTGGTCTAAATTACCACTGTGGTAATTTGTGGTGCCTTTGAGGGAAAAAAGGATTCTTCTCCTAATCAGTTGAACATTAAAATTTTATGACAATTAAAGCAGTTCTGGTAGAAATAGTTGCGCTAAACTTTTAGGCGACTTAAGTGAGATAAATATTATTTTAATGGAAAATTCAAAACGATAGGTTTTTTTTTATTTTTTAAAATTATGAGACATAAATATATATTTACCATTAGCATAAATTCCAAAAGCATAACATCATATTTTGGCTAAGAAGGCACATTTTATTTACTTTTGCTCAAGAGTTTTTCCACTTTTCCGCTCAATAATTTTGTAAACACAATTCTTTAGTAAATATTGTCTTCGCTCTGTGAAATTCAGTACAATTTTAATGGCTGGAAAAGAAATTTGAGAGCAAAAATGTAAGCAATCTAAATAATTAAGATTAATTGATGAATCTTAATGCGTTAATTATAATTTTTGACTAAGCGCTAATTTTTTTTTCTTACAATTTGCATCTGCTTCCTCCCTCATTCTTCAATTTCCGTTGTTTGCAAATTTTATGCAATCTATTTGTTCTAAGTCCTAGCCTCAAAGCATCAAGTAAAACATCATTTTTAAAAGTTTGTCATTCCCAGAAGAACTTATCAAAAATGTAGAACCTCTTCGACGTCGAACTTTTTGTCATTATATGATAAATATTCCATTAATTTTTTTTTTGAATATTCTCAGGGCATTGTGACAATGAAATTGATCGCTTCGGGGGGTAAAAAGTTGATAACTCTCAAACTGTGAATGGTCACGAGATTTCAATCTGTTTTCGACATTTCAATTTGGTGTTTGCAAACATTTACGATGCTTCCAACGACACACGTACTTCTTCATTCTTGTTAACAAGAAGTGTCTGCGAAGTTTTGAAAGGTATGAAAATGAGTTGAGATAGTTTTCTTAGCGCATTTCTAGAGAGAAGCAAACTTAAAAGTCATACTTTGATTTTTTTTTTCGGTCCTGTTTCATAGGAAAAGTTTTAAAGATGAGAAGCTGTTGGTTCGCTTGTTGTTAAGATTAATGTTGATACCAAGTTTTGAATTCTTTTATGTTAAAGTTTTAAGCATTGAAACGAAGATTTGTGAGATTTCATTTTTTTTTTTTGTTTTAATAATTTATGATGAAAATAATTGCGAAAGAAATAATTATGAATGAGCAACAATTAACGGAGCCACAACTACAGTTATCTATAATTATTTTTTATAATTTATTTTATGAAATCCACAAGACCGGAATTATAGAACATTACAGCTAATGTTCAAATTTCAAACGACCAGAAGAGTTCGAAAGTTCTTCCCCGGAGGACGTTTCCAAGCGAATTATGAACTTCTTTAACATTTTTATTTTTCTGCTCTTTCTTATCACCAGGAGCACCATTGAAGCTTGTGTAAATTATTAAAAAAAAAGGCTCAAACAAAACTTTCAAAATTTTAATTTTTATTTATTTTTTAGGGTGGTTACAAAATTGAGATACTATCAATTGGTAATTGTGGAAATAACACTAAGCAAATAATTATAGTCGATCGAAATTCTTCAATCGCCCTCAATAAAAAGTGCGAAGTCATTCCGAATTCATGTTCAACTATTGAAGGGTATTCGAAGGCTCTAGTAAATTCATACTAATCAGTTACAGAACAAATTTACATTCGAAAAATATTTTAAGGCATCATTTACATTGTGGAAGAGCGGAATCATTTTGTGGAAAGGTAAAGAGTCATTATGCAATCGTGAGAAAGACATTGGTGAAATAATGAATGTGTTTATGGTCCTATCTGCGATTCCTATTACCAAATGTCCTGTCCAAAAGCAACGTTTTTGCATGAATGCGACTAACAGCATGAGTTTACTAAATTGTCGAAGATTTGTTAGGCTTACTGCTGGTGGCATACTGAAGATCGAGGCAGTTGTTGAGCATGAGAATGGTGGAAAGTCATGTGTCTTTTGCGAAGCGTTAATAAAAAAGATTTGAATTTTCCAAAATTGCAACAATTACAAACACGTGAAAAATAAATGTTACCAAATTGGTTTAAATGTCAAATGACTATAAACCGGAAGCTTCAAACAAAAAAAAAAAAAAAAACATTTTTCTTAATTCATTGGAGAGTTATTATGAATTCAATGGGGATACCAATGAAACCGCTGAGTAAACTTGTCGTCAGTTGAACTTTTCAATAATTTATGGGTTCACATTTTTTTCAGTAATTTTTCAGCTAATTTAACTTTTCTAGCACTTTGTTTGAATTACTCGCACTTGACTTCAATTTAAATATTGTCCTACAGAAATGTTGATTAAATTTTCTTCACATCTTCCATCGTCCTTCATTGATTGATTTATTGGGGATGTCGTTCAAGTAAAATGATGTAACAATAAATAAATAAATTACTTGTTTTCTCCTTTGACCTTAATTCATCAATTTTCCCACGAGAAACATCAAACAAAGAATTTTACAACATAAAAAAAAAAAAATAAAAAATTGATCCTTGACAGGATTTTTTCATTGACATCATTTTCCAACTTTCATTTCACTGAACAAAAAAAAACCTTAAAGGTATCAACAGATATGATGCAGCACCAGACAAAGAGAGGTACGGAACACCATCAAATTATATAGCATGATGGAAGGAGGTAGCTAAATTTACTACTTTGAAAAATAATTGCATTACCTTACAATGAAGAACGTTTTAGAATCGAGCTTTTTATTTGATGTAAAATTTAAAAGAAAATCACAGCTGACAATCAGCAGCACTGTCCTTGGCTCTATCAGCAGTAGAAGCATTTAAGAGAAATGTAAATGTGTGATTATAAGTGTGAGTGGGTGGTTGTTGGATGTCAGATGGAAAGTCATAAAGACGTCTGCAGCAAATATCATGCTCCTTCGTTTTGCGATAATCATCGCACAGTTTACATCGCACTCGAAAAATTATGGTTTGCAAGTCATGAACAGACAACTTCGTCTTCGAAATTCATTCTGCGGAAAATTGGTTTCAATAAAAGAAGACAAAAAATTCCATCAGTTATTTTTCCATTTTCCATTTCAATTTTTCTCCTCGATCGAAATTTCCCCTTAAAAATTTCCATCAAAACTCAAGCACAATTTAAAAGCTTTCGTTGCACGATGGGGAAAATCAGAGTATTATTTATAAAGAATACTCTGGGAAATAAAATGATGGAAATTTCCGTTAAATTTGAAATTTTCTTTCAGATACAGATTGAAGGGATGGAAAAGTTTAAGCATGCATTATTTTCAACGAGATTTTGATCTCAGTTGTCTTTGCGAAATTCGATGATTAAAGGTGATTGAAATATTGTGTCATTACAAGTTGATTATTCATTGAACTAAGACGTGAATAAAAATCAAAGCTTAAAAAAATGTCTTTCAAAGTTAAAGTCTGCTTGTTAATTCTGATTGTTCTGGCTGTCGCCATGGAATTTGCCGTTCCTGCATCAGTTGTAAGTTATTAAAAATGTAAATCAAAAATGTTATATTATTTTTTTTCTTAGAATGATTCAATCAAACGTGTGAAACGTCAGGAGGACGGGGCTGGTTCTACTGAAAATAAAGGTCTGGAGGACGGGGCTGGTTCTGGTGAAGCTAAGTCAAATAGTGGATCATTGAATATCAGCGGTGGATTTTTACTTCCAATCAGTACTGCATTGTTTGCTTTATACAAATCGCGCAACGGCTTCTAAAATAGTGATTGTCATCACTGCCGCTGTCATCCTCCACTAAATTGTCTGTCTATTATCTGAAATTGTGAATACTTTTTAACAAAATTATGAGTGGATTTAAAAGCGCTTGAAGATCTGGAAAATATTTCAGTTTTTTGTATTTTTTTTTATAGCGAATTGAAAACTTATTTTCAGGGGAAACTCTCAGCATGCTGTGAGCTTTTATGAAAAATAATTTTTAAGGAGAAACAGAAGTCTCTGAAGCTTTTCTTGGAATTCCTTTTTTTTGGAAATTCTTAAAGGAGAAATTCTATTTTCCCGAGGAGAAAATTCCAATCAGGGGAAAACTTCGCAATGGAAAACGGGAAAATCGGTTACAAAATATTTCTGATGCTTTTTTAAAATAAATTCTCGTAGAACGCATTTGGAACACGAAGCAAACGACAGCATAAATTTTCGGGCACGATGGCTTGGAAAATGAAGGATTTAGGAACGTGAGCATGATTTTTGCAGCAGACGTCTTTATGGTTTTTCATCTGACACCCATCGACCACCCACTCTCGGAATTTTATTTACGTTTCTTTATAGTTTTATTTTTATTTTTGTTAGTTTTCCACCAACAAATCTAAATTTTGACACGTTTATAATGCAATTATTTGTCGAAGTAATAAATTTAGCACCCTCTTTCCATATTGTCGTATATTTTGATAGCGTTTCATAATTCTCTTTGTCTGGTGCTACACCAAAGCTGTTGATACCTTTAGGATTTTTTTTGCAAAAACTGTCAATGATGTCAATGAAAAAAAAAAAATCGTTTCAAGGATCAAATGTTTTGTTT
Organism: Propsilocerus akamusi; assembly: GCA_018397935.1. Classification (NCBI taxonomy): domain Eukaryota; kingdom Metazoa; phylum Arthropoda; class Insecta; order Diptera; family Chironomidae; genus Propsilocerus; species Propsilocerus akamusi. The sequence goes on along the minus strand of CM031468.1, from coordinate 18,554,005 downwards.
CTTGCCGTCACATTTTTTGCGTTATGATTCTCGTGGGAAAAGTAATGAAGGACTGAAAGGATAATGTTGATGACGATGGAAAAATGACACGAGACTTGAACATCAATTTGTTGTAACGTTATTTCACTTAACTAGCCAGCAAATGTCACGTGGGATGTATAAATAAATGAAAGTTGATGGTAAGCTGTAAACAGAGTTTTCGGTAAAACATGCGATGAACGATATTTCTTCTTCTGTAGGACATAATAAGAGAAAAGGAGTGTGTAATTTTTTCATTCTGCATTATAATTTATTGGATCTTTTCATTTCAGATTTTCTTTCATTTTGAGGTTTTGAAAACAATTAATAAGTAGGATTACATTGTCAATGAGGCTCACATGTGAATCCATCATCATTCATTTAATTGAGGAAATTTTAACTTTTTCATTTTGCTTTCATACATTGCAAGTTTAAAGAAAAATAATTATTTATGCCTGGATATCCTTAATTATGATTATCAAACGAAAATAAAATCTCTTCGATCGTTCAGTTGAAGATTTTCATACGCTTCTCATTATTTAACATCAATGTCAGCGAAAACATTTAATTTTTTAATCAGAATTCAAGAATTTGATTTTCCACTTTTTAAATTTACATAAATTTTTTTTTTTTTTGTTGAAAAGTTGAAATTTTTTTTTTTTTTCAATAAATAATTTTTTTTTTTAATTAAAAACCGTTCGCTACAGCACATCACGCACACTAGAGCCAATAAAAGGTACGCACGTTTCACTATTCTTCACACTGCCAACTTGTTATTTAAATAGCTGATTAATAATTGTGTGGTGTGTGTTGATTTTACATGAATATATAGTTTAATTAAAACTTTGTAATTATGTTTTCTCTCTCTCTCTCTGTCGCAACAATTGTTTTGTGTGTGTGTGTGTTCGTGTAATACATCAGACTGGAATCTGTTTACCAGCCGCCGTGCTGGGGTGGAATGTGGGTTTTGTATGTAACATAAAAAAGTTTAATTTATTGATATTCTTCATCGCTCGACAGCAGCATCGATTTTTCATTGTAATTTTGGCTTATTGTTGATACTTTCTGCGAAAACTTTCGTTGTGATCCAAGCGTTGGCGGTGCTGGAGGTGTCGCTCCAGGACGATTTTGAGTGCTGGCTTGCTGAAGTTGTTGCCCGGTTGCCGAATAATTTTGTGGCTGCTGACCGGATTCATCCGGATCATAGGATGAAACACGAATGCCACGCGAATTTTTGCCTCCTTTAAATGAATTAAGCAAAACACCATCAGACCATAAATTTGACGAGCGTATTTAACACTTCAAGACACATATTTCGTTAGGAAAATTTCGCTTCACAGTCATTAAAGAAAATCTTAATGAAGATTAAATTAATTTTAAAACAGACACAATCAATTCAAATGTAAACTTAATTAATTAAACATACATTGATCAAAGGCGCCAAGCGATTTATCATTTTGTCTCTCTAATTTCTAGATTGATTACACGAGGAGACAGAAATCGGATTTTATGAAGCGCTTTCTTAAAAATAAAAAATATCTTCATGAAATAAAAGTATTTTACAGATTTGTGAACGGAAGATAGATTTTGTAGGCGTAACGCTCGTTATCCTTTAAGGCGTTTACGCATCAAGTCCCGGCTGAAATGCATTGTGAGAAATATTCCATGTGCAGAAAAGTTTCGAATGTGAGGAGAAAAAAAAGGACAGAAAAGCTTTTTTTCGTATCGTGGGCCGGAAAAAAGCTTTCGGCGCTTTAAAGATTTTTTTTTTTGACATTTTGAGAAGTAAAATTAGTTTTAATGCTTTTTTTTTCTTTCATTTTGGTTTCCCGCTGGCTGCGAAGCGACTGTCGTCTTGTCGCCTCGTGTTACCGCAAAAAGGGACAGATCAGAAACAGCGACAAAAACAGATACAAAGAATGTAAAAGTTTTGTTTTCATGCTCGTTACATCCTTAATTTCCATGGTAAATAAAACTCATAAATAATATCTTCAAAGTTTAAGTTCATGCTTCGTGCAAAAAAAAATGATTTTTTTTAAATGAAATAATGAAAATGTGTTATGCATCCGACTCAATTGTTATGCATTTGCACCGACAATCAACATGCACATTTGAATGGGAAAACAAATGGCCATCAATCAACTAAATATAAAAAGCAGTGAAATTGCTATTTAAAAAGCAAACTCGTTAAACGACTCCTGAAAATGCCATCAAAAGTTTATTTTTTATCGCTGAATGATTGCGAGACATAAAAGTGTCTCGAAAACATGAGCGCATCGAGTTTAAATTGAGTCTGTGAGAGATTTATTGAGGGAGGTGTGTGGCTGTATAATTATGGGTCACGATGGCAATAAATTGTGGGACCAGAAAAACAAATTATTTATTAATCGTCGGTTATCAACAAAAAAAAAGTTTATTTTGCGCTATCTCACGCCAAAAAGGTTTCAAAGTTCATTTCTAAAAATAAGAACTCAATAAATGGCTTCATTTCTGATTTTCAGGTCACTTCACACCCACAATTTTATAAATATTGACCGCAAACAAGCAAACACAACATTAATTGTTAACACGCTTAAAGCTTTTAAGGCTTTTTTTTTGACAGAATCATCGTAGAGGATTTTCCTATTTTTTTATTTTTCTTTAAGGTATAAAAGGCTTTTGTTAAAAGCTCCCCACGAAATGAGGACGGAAATTGATATTCATAACGATCCATCAACAACGTTATTATCTTCATTCAGTGAACTTAAGCTCCTTTTGGGATTCCTTTCATGAGCATCATAATTAAGGAAAATATGAAAATTGTCAGATCAAGGCACTTTATGTTAATTGAAAACAGTTTTTCGTCGTTGCTGAGTTATGCAATTGAAATGAAGAATATTTTAAGATCATAATTGTCAATAACGAAAATTGAAATGCAATTTACATAAAAAACGGTAACAAAAAATAATAATAAGTTCCATTAGGAAGTAGTTTTACGTGTATCTGTGTCTTTTTTTTGCAATTGATACGGTGCGAAATTGTGCAATATTGATATCGATGATATTTTTCTTATCAGTTGTGAAGACTTTACAGTATTATTTTCTATTTGCAGCGCTATTGAGAGCTTTAAGTATAAGACACCGTTCATTTGAATTACAATTATTAATTACTTTCCTTAATCATCTAATAAATTTTATCAATTAATGTTAATTTTCTTTCATTGTTTCAAATTGCTTTCAAGTTCTATTTGATTTCAAAATTATTTCCATTCACAGATTGTTTGCTTCACTCGTCGATCTACAAAAAAAAAATTATTTAAACCCGCATGGTCAGACAAAAAGCTCTTTATTATTAATTAATTCAATCATTTAAGGCTGAGTTTAAAGTCTTTCATAGGGTTGTGGCGATACAACTTCTGTAATGGGAAGAAAAAAAGAAGAAAAATGATAAAAAGGTAAACATAAAATTAAAATCAAACTCGCTTAAGCCTGCGAAGTACCGTGAACTGAAATGGTATTGTATTAACTACTGCATGTGGATTACAAAAAAAAGAAGGTAGAAACCCATTAGCATTGAGATGACGCAATGACAAAAGGAATTGTGCGACACACAGCTCGCGTGGAAAAAAAAATTAATTCTAAAATCCATCCACCACTTGACATTGTTTTCTTATCATCAGAGGAAAGCGCACCATATTCTGGTGGGAATTACTTTCAAGAAAATATGGAGCAATCTTTCCACTCAATAATTTCATTCTCATGTTCTCCTTGGCGATCAATGAAAATTTGCAGTTGTAACAACCATACCAGTAAGCACTTTGCTTCTTGTGTATAAGGAATTTATACGATTTCAATTGATGAATGATATACCTGATGACCTAACCCATGTTTATGTGTGGATACATTCATTTAAAAGGGTCAAAGTGATCCATCAATTTCTCTTTCTCTTCCCGCAATGCTTTCTGCATTACATGGGAATTCCGGCAACAAAGCATAACAAAGAAAGAAAAGCGAATGTGTGGAAATTCAAAAAACATGTTTTTCTCATCATTCATGTATGCTTTATTCGAAAATCGCATGCAATGTTGATATGGCAGCGAAAAGAAGACTTTCAAACTGAAGCGCAAGCTATAAAACACCAGAAACACTTATAACGAATATACAAATCGCTCGATTTGGAGCAAAAAAGCATAAGAAAATCAAATTTTTTTTTTTCTCTCTCTGGGTTTTAAATGAGGAAGCAAATATAAACATTTGTGTTTGTTTTATGCATTGATGGTGTTGTAGATATTTTTTTGAGTCAGCAAAATGAAAACTCGAGCGGCGAAAGAATGAGCTTTGACATGCAGCAATAACCAAAAAATTTCAAGCAAAGTCATGCAAAAAAAAAGAATTGCTAAATATGCTGAACTCACCAGAACTATATTGAGTGTATTGTTGATATTGTGGATGGAAATTATGAATAGCGTCCGTCATGATATCTTTCGGGTTCATCGTTTCCTAAATGAAAAGATAAAAATAAAACATCAATAACAATGAACTCTTTTTCGGCTGCGAATGAACAAAAAAAACCTATTACCTTCAAGCTGCTGGAGATTGATTGCATCGTTACAGAACGTCCATGGATATCAGTTCCACAGCTTTGAGCATAAACCTAACGAAGTAATTAATTAAACGATTGTTTATTTTTCAGTCGAATAACACTGCCAATTGAGCAAATCAAAGTCCATACCTGATAAGGGAAAGCATAGCGCAGGGCAATAGCAGCAAAAAGCATTTCAATGCAAATGAAGAAATTCTGATATCCAGCAGAGACAGTACCGGCGGTTGTTGTTTCACCGGCACCATTTACAATCGATGATATGACACCACCCTTCTCCAAAATGGCCAGCAACACACCTACAAGGAGGAACAAGACAATAAATTATGTAAATTTTGTGATACCGAAGTCATCTAATTGAAGCCTCACCTTGCCAAAAACTAAGGAAAATCACTGATTTTATAGTGCAGAATTTCAAAACGGGATCGAATGGTGTCAGAAGGTCGCGCGTGGCAAAATAGAATAAATATAGTCCATAAAGAGCCAGCGAAACGGAAACGTTGTAGATGATTGTGATATAAATATAGCCTGTGTTTACACTCCAATCACCATCATGATAATGTCCACTCGATTGCAGAAATATAATAATGAACGCCATCACTGGCTTCACAAGACAGAATTGAAGCGTTGCTTGCTTGCAAAACCGCAGAAATGCAATACTATATGTCTTGCCCGCCAAGCAACACGTTCCATACAGACACGACGACTTGATAGGCTTGCCGCGAATTTCTGACATGATGTTTCCTTCACCGCCCAAGTACTCATAGCACAGCGACAGGAAATTGTAAATTACAAAAGCTAAAATTAGAAAATAATTAGGCAAGGGTTGCATTACGGATGATTCGTGTTGAACGCTTACCTTCATAACAGTCTCTTACGGTAAAAAAGTAAATATAAACGCTCTCCGAGTTGAAAAATATTAAACTAATCCACGAGTAGGTTGCATAAATGGGCACAATGAACAAGATTCGGACGATCCAACGTTGCTCCTGTGGATTTGTGTACCATCTCAAATGGTGATAAATCTGTTGGCATGTAATAAAAAGCGCCACCCACACAGCAATACCAGCAAGACCTTGACATGTTTTCGTTTGCAGAAAAATACCGTCGCCGACGTGGCTGAGAAGTTGTGGATCCATTGCTAGGGCAGCGGCTGGCCCGTCGGTAGCAACACGTAATGCCAGATTTGAGGATTTATTGATTGCGTCTGTCATATTGTTGAGTTCAGTTGCTGTTGATATCGTGGAGGGATTCTCTGTCGTCATGCCGGCTTCTAATGACCCAGAATTTATTATGGCTGAAATATAAATACAGCTAGTTAGCAAATTGCGGTCGAATAAGAAATGCAAATTGAAGGCAAAAATGAAATACATCTAAGAGATTTTCGAGAACGTCACACATCAATGAGCAATCAATTTAATTGCGTAAAGCAGATTTCAGCGTTCATTTTTTTCATAGGTATTTTAATGAGAGCAAAATAAAATAGAAAACCGTGGCTTCCAAGCAAGCAAAGCAAAAAAAAGTTACTATGAATGCAACAACATCAGCAGGCGACAAGTTTTGTTATGTATTTCATGCCATATGGCATTTCCCGTCCTGGTCAACCTTGAAAAAAAAAAAACTTGTTTGTTGCTTCGCACTCGATGACAACAAAATAGCGATCGTGGCGAGTTTTCAACTTGTGGGAACTGAATGTTGAAGCGCATAATGTTATTTCAGTTTTCACCAAAGCAACGTGGTATTGCGGATTGCCAAAAGCGCAAATCAAAAGTAGCGATCCATATGGAAATGAGAAAATCATCGCGAGTGTGGTGATTGAAAGTGTTGATGAACCGAAATTGTAGCATTACTATTTACACACCTATCACAAGTATGCAGTAATATTCTTCTTTGTTATGCTTTCGCCTTACAGCGTTACCCGAAAAAAAGAGATTCATATATGAATAATATATCTTTTTTTTTTCGTGAATTTGGCGGTATCAAATGAAAATCAATAAAACCTGTGTGTACATACAACAAACAATACGATGTTCGACACTATTATCAATATATTTTATCGTACGATACTATCAATCATCACTGATAATGAACAAAATTTGTATGAACGGTTTCGTCAGGAGTTCCGTAGTATTGGAGGAGAAAAATGATTCATCAAGGCCAGCGGTTGACATTTTCTAAATTAGCGAGCTGTCAGTCACTCTTTGAATGAAGTGAGAGAGATAGAAAGAAACCGCATTAAAAATGCGTAATTCCACAATAACATTCATTGCAACAACAACTGCCAGGCTGCTCTCTGTGTAGACATCTGGTTGGTTGTGTAGAGGAATGTTGTTCAATAAAAATCACTCTTTCGTAATTCTTTTGCTCTGTCTTTTAGCTGCTTCTACATTCATTTTATGTATTGTAATTATCTTCGTCTCATTATTATATATTTTCCATGAATAACAGTTTTTTTTTTTCGGTTGGCTCACGGCAATGGTATTTTTTTTTTGAGCTCATCTCTTCTTACCTTTCACTGTTCTTATTTGAAATTCTTTCAATGTTAGATGAGCTGATGTAACAAATAAATCTTTGCAAGTTTTCTATAAGAGTTCTGTTCCTTTGATTGTTATTTTATAAGACGTTCCAGAGCACTCATTTGTTGTTGTTGTTGTTCTTGCGCAATTTCACTGGATGTCTGAATTTTGACACTGATTTGTTTTCATTCTATCAAGAGATCTGTGACCATTAGTTTCTTCTGTACACTGCAAAAACACTTTGGTCACTTGAGAATGTGATAAATTTCCATCAATTTTTCGATCAGAGAAAGAAAAGTTCAATTTTCCTGAATCATTTTTTTGTTGCCTTATTTTTTAAGAATCTCTTTAATTTATCGCGTTTTGCAAAATTCTTTCAATAGCATCAGGTCCAGAACTTGGTATTTGTACTATTTTTAACTTTCTGGACGTGCTTTGATGTCGATTTATTTGATTTACTTAACTTTTCGTACGGACGAAGTGTGTAAAAACAATTCAGTCACACAAAAAATTTACTATTTTGCAATAAAAATGCAACCAATCGTAGGGTTACCAAATGGGTTAAAATTCAATTGCATAATAACACTAAAACTTCTTTTATCCGGCTTTTAGCTGTGCGCAATATTTTTTGTTTTGAATGTTTACTGTGGATTTTTTTATATGTAAATATTTAAAAATAAATACAAATTAAATAGGTAAATCCAAAAAAAATGTCTCTTGTTAATGTTGGTGATGATTCTTGGCTATCTGAGCTGGCAGCGCTCGAAAGACTTTCTCAGGAAATTCAACAGCAGATCACTGAACGTGACAGTTTAAGTTCTATAGCAGGTGAGCACTTTCTTATCAGCTTTGTATACAGAAAGATAAAATAATAAAAAAATTGCATTACTCATCATTTTCATTTATAGAGTACAACAGAATCAATGCGCGATTAAGAATACAACTGAAACAATTCCAAAATGAATTGGATTCACTAGAAAAGAAACTTCAGTCGCTTGATAAGAGTAAAACAATAACAGTTTCGGAATGTGAAAGACGATCGAGACAATTGGAACATTTGGCATCAAAGAAAGTTCAGATGGATAGTCGCTTTCAGAACTCACCAGCATCATCGTCACGAAACAAACTTTTTGAAGCCTCTAAAAAGAATAAATTGTTTGATGATGATAACGATGATGATGTTCCAAACGTAATAGATGATGCGACGCCAATCGAGCACCTACGACAAGAACACACCCAAATCCTGAAGCAGCAGGATCAAGGATTAGACAACTTGTCGAAAGTCATTACTCGTCAGAAACATCTTGCACTAAGAATTGGAAATGAAGTTGAATCACAAAATGATATCATCGATACAATCGCTGTGAATATGGAAAATACTGCAGATCGTGTTAATTCATCAACCAGACATGTCTTGATTGTCTCTGATCAAGATACAACTTGTACATATTGGATAGTCATAATCAGCTTGGCTGTAGCAATAATTATTGTTGGTTTACTTTAATTATTGAAGGTGCTCTTTACTAATTATTATTAAACAATCCAAAGTTATATTTATCCACTTTATATCTACAATTAATATAATTAAATAAATTGTAATGTTTATTTTTTTCTACGGAAATAAACTTCAATAAATAAATTAATTAATCGCTTGTCGTTAATTTTTTACGGTGCATCAGATTACCAAATTAATTAAATTTGTTTTGACGCATTCTTGATGAATCACTTTTGTTTTAGATTCGACGGCATCAGATCACGAAATACAGAGAAGCAATGGAAAATATTTTCACAACTATTGAACCTTTTTGTATTGTAATGAAAATGTTTGGAATTTTTCCGATTTCTTTTGATGGACCAGCATATAAAGGCGTTTTCAAAACCACATTTTGCGATGCGCTCGCGACAATCATCTCATTGTGTTTACTCTTGCTTATTATAATAGCCAACATGTTGTATGACGAAAGTGTCTTAACAAGCTCATTGATGCTGACCAAAGCGTTTTCTTTTTTGATAAGAACTGAACTCTTTTCAATGATCTTAATGTTTGCATATCAAATTTATTTCCGAAAATCGATCGTTGAATTTATTAAATGGATTAACATTTTTGACCAGAAGGTAAATCAAATTGATTAAATTAGATACGTATTTAATAATTAATTAATTTTTAGTCGAAAATGCTTAACGTGAACATTAATTTCCGCCAACAGCGAAAGAAGATTCAACTTTCAATATTGTCATCGATTACGTCCATTTCAGTTATAGCAATTTTATCAGCGGCTCACTTTTACATCATTTTAAAAATTCCGATTAATTTTGTGCTGTTATCATTTGCTTACCTTTTTATCTACAGTGCTTTGATAATTTTACAATTTGTGTTTGCAGTGATTACTGTTCATGAGCGCTTTAAATTTTTAAATGAATATTTAAGATCAAGATATTTAATAAGAAATGTAACAGATGCGAACATTTTACAAGTTAAATCAATCTACATCGAATCAAAAATCGTCACCGAACTTTATCATGCTCTTTGTGATGGAATTCAAATGATTAATTCGACATTCACGCTTGTCTTATTGCCAGTCATATGCGATTTTATGATCACGATCATTTTTGCAGCTTATGGATCTGTACGCGAATTATTAAAGGCGAATGGAAATTTCAGCATCACATTTTTCCCGAATTTTTCTTGGGTCAGTCTCCATTGTATTTTTCTTATGTTGATAGCAAATGCTGGACACCAAGCAACATCGGAAGCCGAGGAAACCCAAATACTCGTTAGCAAGATTATCAACAGTCCCCACTGCAGCGATTATCTCAAAATGTCATTTCAATCTTCTTTTTCATTGATGCACACAAGAAACTTAAAAATTCAAAATCCATTTTTTAGCATTAATTGGAATTTGATGCTTTCGGTGAGCAAAAGTTTAAAAAAAAATTTAAGGTTCTATATTTATCAATTTTTCCAGATTATTTCTACAATTGTGACTTATTTGATTATTATAACACAACTGGATGCGACACCTGAATTGAGTTCTGCACTAAATGCAACTTTGACTATGTAGATCGTTTTAAGATTTAGTGCTCAAATGCTGACATATATATTTATTGTGAAACTTTAAATTATTTATTTAAATAAAATACAGAAATTGCTGCATAGCGAGTGCACTAGTAAAAAGTATTAATAGGCTCTGAACGCCTTTTGTAACTGCACCGTTTCCATATAAATCGATGTCGAAATTATATCCTGTACCATTTTTCGGGGACAGCAAACCTAATGTAACATTTTGATGTCCAACTCCACCGCTGACGAGAGTTGCAGTGCCATTTTTATTTAAATCAGTAGCCTTTATTGCTGTGATAGTTCGATTCGTGATAATATCAATGTGTGTGCCATTTCCATTTCCATTATAGTTTTTACTATACATGAACAAAATTAGGTATAAGCTTTTCAACAAACTAATTATCGAGTATCTTACTGAAAAATGACAATTGATTTTCCAATTTCACCAACAATTAAATCTCCAGCACATGCAATTCCAACAAGAGCCAAAATGGCTGCAGTTACCAAAGTGTTTCTTTGTTCCATTATTTTAAAATATTCGCTCTTCAAACTTTTGAAATGATGATCAACTCTTGAATTTTGAGCACTGACTTCTCGCGTCAGGCACTCAAGCCGCGTTTTTATACAGTTTATTATCAAAAAAAAAAAAAATAAATTGCGATATTTGATAAGCTTGTTATTAAAGAAAATGTTTGTGATTCAGCGATTGAAACTTATACGATATTACTTGAGATATCACATCGGTATCAAGCAATTGGGGAAATAGGTGATAAACCGCTTTCAACAATCAAAAAATGCAATGCTTTTTTTTTTTTAAAAATGCTATAAAAATTAAAAACTTATGTCATATCTATTGATGATTTCAGAAAAGACTGAAAGCTTTTAGTGATACGCAAAATGAGTTTAAAAAATAAAAAATAGGTAAAATTTTTAATTGAAAGTTCCCGCCACATACAATTCAATGGTATTTCCATACCGAACTTATAAAGTTGTGCAAACAAAAAACAGAACATCGAATAGATAATACACGATTTCAATTCGATCGTTTTCTTGTCACGAATTGTTTTTTTTTTCTGTTCTTTAGTTGCGAAATGTTGAATTTATTAATAAAAAATATGTAAATTTTTTTTCACAAAAAATATCGGTTCCAGCTTTTTCCATAAAGATAAATATACTCAAGGACGGATTATCTTTTCCTGTTGTCATCAGAACTGCTACTTGAAGTGCTGCTGGTTCTACGTTTTCTCTTTTCTGGTTTCTTGTATTCGTGTTTCCGATCGCCAAATTTTTTTTTGCTGGATTTAAGCCTTTGATAACGTTCTAGTTCCTTGAGCTTGTCGGTGGACTTGGCGATGTGTCGATTTTCTTGTCGCTGATTATGAGATAGAACAGATCTGATCGTTGTTGATAAGAACTTTTTATTGGTTTTCGATTTTGGTGCAGTCACTGATCCAAATGCTTTCCGTTTCACCTTGTTGATAGCAATATCTCGCTTTAATTCTTCTAAGGCTTTTCTAAAAAGAATGTAAACAAAAGAATTTCATTGGCTTATTCCAAATATTTCTAATTTCCCAACTAACTTTGTAAGCCAATCGTCATCATTTTTTGTGTCAGATGCTTTTGATTTATCATCAGGTTCATCTTCTGTCTTGTGTCGATGTGCTTTTCTTGCATTATTTAAATAATTTTGAAGAAACTGTTGAGTCTGTTGAGCCATCAAAAAAGATTTTTTGATTTATAATGAACGTTCCCTTTTGGATAGCTCGCCCACTCTCAGAATTGTGCAAGTCTAATACTTATTAAAGTTTTACTTTAGTGTAAGTAAAATAACTTCGCAATAGACAATTGGACAAATGATGAATTTGTAAGACATAATTTTCATTCGTCCCTATACCGGTGCAAAGAGTCGAGCTAAAAAAAGCAGAAAAAGTTAAATTCAAATAAAATGCCCTAAAACAATTGTCTTAATTTCATTAAGTGCTATTAATAACTTCAGTTTATCATGTTTTATCCGTTGGTAAGTGTCGTGTTCACTTTCTTATCGTATCATTAGTGGAAAATGTGATTTTTTCCAACATTAAAACATGCTTTCAACATCCAGTGCGAAGAAAGAGAGGAAAAGAAAAAAAAAATCAGCCTTTTCATTTGCCAAAAATCGCGAATGGAGACGTTGAATTGAACATGTCAATGGGGCGATGGTCCGCGCAAAATTAATTAGAGTTTTTTTTTGTGATATGGCCTGTGAAACAAATTGAATCAATAATATATCAATGAATCGGTATGCAAATAGTTGTAGATAGAATGAGGTTACAATGATATTGAACGAGTTTGGCGAGATGCTTTGAGATGATGAAGATGGGGGACGAACGGGATGGGACGCGAAATTCGCGAAATCTTAACCTTCTGCATGCGATGGATGATGAAAAGAATCATCGACAAATTTTATTTTTAAATTTTTCTTTTTTTTCTAATTTTCATTTCGATTTTTCCTTCTCTCCTCACCTCCCCGTTAACGCCGCGAACGCACACACGCACGAAACAACCAATCGCACCACTGCGATGATGATGACGACCGGCATTCGACAATCGGCACAACAACAACAAATCAACTTAACTTAAAAAAAGACATTTCAAAATGATCATCAAAATGAGCAACAAGGACACTCAATTCAAATACCGCTGCCCTTGCATCTTGACACTTCCAACCGTACAAATCACCACGTTCCTTTAAACAGCTCATCATCATCAATTACACCATCGGCCGTTTCAGTGACCGATAGTCGATCGATGATACTCTCATTGGAAAACAATGTCAATGTGGTGTCCAATATCATACGAGATTCGGAAAATTTGATCAAAATCAAATGTGGACAATGCCGGAAGGTAAGGTTTCCCAACCATATCATCCATAAAGTGCACCCATCGCGTTGTCGTCCTTCTTCTTCTTCCTCTTATCGCCCTACAAGAACTTTCTTTAAATACATATATACCGCTTCAGCATACATCCAGTTGCGAGAGCATAAGCAGAGGATATGATTTTTTTTTCGGCTTTTTCGGGGAACATTCATATGTTATGTTCTTGAAAAGAAAGCACTTCATTATGATGAGTCAATCTCTCACTTCACAGTAAAATTATGTTCTTAATTATAGAATTGACTTACTTAGCTTACTTAACATGAACATAATGTACACATGCAAAATTAAACGTTACGTAATTTATGATCTGCTACCCCTCTTGTGAGTTCACCTTGAAAATATGCTTTTGATATAATATGTAATGGATTCTTCTTATTATTCTATATAACCAATCTTCATTTTTCCGTTCGTTCTCTCATTCTCTTTTTCAATGTGCTGTGACTCTACCATCAGCAGCACCACGGCCTGCTTGCCTGCCTGATTGTATGGGTTTTTTTCTTACTCTCCTTCTTATTTCATACATTTCCAAAACCCATCCACACTCGTTTTACTGCCTTCAGAACTGTTGTGTTCTTATTATTCCGAAATCCAAAAAAAAAAGCGACCGAAATTTCGCCTTTGGGGCCATTTTGTTAATAATGTTGAGGATGTTCACAAGAAGAAATGAGGCGCTGCGACTCCCACAGTTCAAATCTGCCGTACTGTGGGAGGATCACGAAATTTTCTACTTACGTCACTTAAAAAAGACCCCTTTTCTCCATGTTCAAACTTTTTTTTTTTTTTTTTTTTTTTTTTTTTTTTTTTTTTTTTTGCGTGTGCTCTCTTTTCTGAATCCTTCGGTATATTATATAAATAGATGTTGTTGCTGGTACTGAGGCCTTGACGAATGAGTCGGCCTGGCGCAAGCTTCACCCATCTGTAAGTGAGCTGGGCTTTTCGCATATCTTTTCTCCTGGCTGTCGTATATTTTTAGGCCCGATGTTAGCATTGATGCTGTTGTTGGGCAACAACAATTCCTTTTAAAAGCCCCAACAACAGTGTTGATGGAAAAGTTTGATGGCAATGAATGTTAACACATTTTTTTTTTCTTTTTCGTTCTTTCTCTTTTTCGGTTGTTCCGAATAACTTTTTTTTTGCTGCTGCACGTGCTGAATTTCGCCTGCTGGCCCCCAATCATCATGCCCAATGCTGCGCGCCGTGTGTGTGTATAGCGCTTTGACACCAATGAAGAAATGGTGGCTCATCAGGCTAAGCACTTGACGGAGAGCAAATATAAATGTGAGCTCTGCGGCAAGCATTTTCCGAGTCAGAGCAGTGTTTGGAAGCATACAAAAGCTCATTCTGGTGAACGTCCTTTTGTATGGTATGAGAGATTTCTTATCAATATGTGAATCTTGGAAAAAAACATATTCTAATCGTCCTTCAATTTTCTAGCAACATCTGTAATAAGGCGTTTACGCAATTGGCCAATTTGCAGCGCCACAATCTCGTGCATAATGGTAAAATACAAAATGAACTTTCTAATGTTGATCAATGATTTTTATTTTGGCATTCTTATGTCGTTTGACAGGTTTAAAACCATACAAGTGTCCCAACTGCCAAAAGGCATTTTCCCAGCACGCCAATATGGTCAAACATCAAATGCTGCATACAGGTCTGTAAAACAGTTTCTTATCGGCTTTCATTATCCTAATTGACCTTAAACCAATTCATTTTCAGGCGAGAAGCCATTTAAATGCAAAAATTGTGATAAGGCATTTGCCCAGCGAGCAAATTTGAAGAAACATGAAATGATTCATTTGGTGAGTTAATTAATGTCAATCACACAATTTACCAATTAATTAATTAACTTTATTTTCTTATCAATTCAGGGTATACGTCCATACGGTTGCAACATTTGTCTCAAATCATATTCGCAACAATCGAATTTGAAGAAGCACATCTTAACCCATCAGAAGAAGAATGGTAAGAATGGAAAGAATAACTCCATTCCAGTTCTGCCACCTACCTCCACTGCCAATTACGTCATTTACCAGTGCAACATCTGCAAAACGGAATTGTCAGATATTTCGGACTTTAATAAGCACATTAAAGTGTGCAACCTCAATCCGATGAATAATCCACATTTGCAGCAACATCATCACCATCATAATGGTGGCAACAATGGCACAACAACATTGGCAATAACTGTTGAACCGAAAAAGGAATCCATCGAAATTAAAACGGAAGCGCTGGATGAAGGCTCCAATAATACTCATACGCCACCAGCTACACATCAAATTCAATTGGCTCACATTCAACAGCACGCTCTGCAGCAGCATCAGCAACAACTTGCATCGACTCATAATAATAATAATAACAACAACAACAACCATCAACAACCTCAGGCCATTGCCGCAGCTCATCATCAGATATTGACAACTAATGGACACATCATAACAAATTTCTTAGATTTAAACAACCATCATTTGCATCATATTGATTATGGCAAGCATTAAATTACTCAAATTAATTGCACCACCTAATACAATTCCTCGTGAGAACTTTCTTTCCCCTAAAAAAAAATTAATGAAAATGTTCAATCAATTTTCTCTAATATTTGGTGCACATTACAAATTTGAAACATCTTAAAAAAAAAAACAAACATGTAGAGCGAAATAATGCATATAGAGCCTAGTTTGTAATTAGTAATCGGGCATGGAATCGCGTTATTGTATCAGTAATGGACAATTGAATTCCTTAGAAGTTTAGTTGAAAATAATCTTCAGTTCTCGCGTGGTATTTTTCCTTTATTATTTCTTACCCTCTTTTAATTAATTTGCACAATTTTTTTTACAACAATTTTCTTTTTTCTCCAATTTACAGTTAATTATTCATCATAGATTCGATGCCCGAATGAATCGCGTGCGCGAAAGCCGGGAGGGCGGCATATATTTTGTGGTAGGGCCGTCGAAATAAAATACCCCATTTTTTGATTACGTAGCTGAGTACGGAAAGTCCATAACTTGATTTATTACATTTTTCAAAATAATTTACGATAGTACGAGAGAAAGAAGTAATGTTTGTTCCTTATCAGTAATCAAAAAAAAAAAACAATGAAGAACATGCGAAATAATTAATTCAATAATAATTAGTGACTCCTTTTGATACGTTAACATGGGTCATTCGTTGATGGCTCTATTCTTCATTTTTTTTTTTTAACTTTATCATGATTCTATTTGATATAAATTTTAATGTTTTGTTATTAAGATTACTCGAGACAGTCGCGAGCGAGAGAGAGAGAAACACGAAGAAACTTCAAACCTAATTTTAAGGCGGATTTGTGATTTTTTGGTATTAGATATATCAATTTTTTTTTTATTTTTCAAAATTTCATTTTTTTATACGTCTCGCGGATTGAGAAGGGCATTTGGTGGGGGCTAGTTTTGCTTAAAGTAAAGTCCCCAGCATGCCTAGGACTGATGTAAAAAAAAATGTGTTACTTTTTGGCTGATCAAACAAAGATTTAAAATGAATTAAAATATCAAAAGAGAAAAAAAAAATATTGTTATACATAGGGCTGTTGATTAATGAATGACGTCAGATGTATTTTTGGCTAATGAGAACGTCTTTAAATTGGAAGCAGCTGACGTCATTAATGGAGGGCCTTTTAAAATCTTTTTAGGCAAAATTTGTTTCCAAAATTAAATTGAGCAACTGTTTCTTTTTGTCCCTAATGAGAATTTGAAGAATAAGTGAGTTTAGGTGCATGGGAATGATTGAGATGAAATATACAATTTAAATAATTAATAAATCATTTATAAGTGACGATGAGCTTCTCTAGCGTCATTTATGGATGGTCCCGTTATGCTACAAATGAAATCTACCTTCAAAAAAAAAAAAATATTGCAAAACTTGTTGAATTAAAAAAAAAAAATTGAAAACTTACAAAATTAAGCTCTATTGATAAATATGAGAAAAATCTATATATTTGATGATACAAATTGAGTGGGAGATCAATCCTTGAGTGACGTCAAATCAATTGGATGTCATTTAAAGATTGAACCTTCTATTAAAATATATTTGCTTAATTCACCTAATCAATCCCTTATACGAATTGCATATATAAAATATTACCGCGCGCTTTTGGCAAAAACCATCAAATGGGAGCCATCACGCGACGATGTAATGAAAACAAAAAAAAAAAATTGAAGTTTGTGGTATTTTATGTTTGTTGATGATTACACACACACACACACACACACACACAATTGATAAGAAACCTCATTGAATATTACACAAATTTAAAAATCTTATAAAGTAAAAAAAAAATTACTCAAGAAAAATCCTTTTTGAGCCATGTGATGATATGAACGGGAATGACAGTGTAGGGATTGAAAACGATTTGCTAAATGTTTCATCTCGCGATCATGAGACGTCCCCAAAACAAACAAATATAAACTTTTGTACGGTGAAATCGACTAAGTAGGGAAACAAAATCAATTTTTGAATTTGATTGCGGAAGAACTTCTTTTCAAGTATGAAAAAAAAAGAACAACTCAAGCATGTGGGATTGAAGAACACACACACGCAAGAAAATGAATGAATTACGCAACGTAACTATTGATAAACATATAAAAAAACTGATTTAAAAAAAAAAAAAATTGAAAATTTGTTTTAATTACTTTTTTTTTGAGAATCATATTTCAGAGCCATTTACCTAAAATTGAGCATCACATTTAAGTAGCAAATGAAGTTCTGTCATCAATCAAATTCGGGAGTCTATCAAGATTCTTTGCAGCATCACACAATAAAAAGCAATTTCAAATTAAGATTGAAAACGGCAACAACCATCAATTCATTGATCCCAAAAAAATATTTCGATTGGAACAAGAAGGAACAAAAAACGACTAAGAAGCAACAAGAGAAAAAGTATTTGCGAAATTTCAATAGAAATAGGCGAATGTCGTTGGAGATCTTCAGAACTGATTTTTGTTTTGTGTGTATGTTGGCGGATGACGGTGACGCAATAAAAAAATCTTTCGGTTTTATTTTGCACGGTTTTCTAATTAAAGTTCTTTTTTTTTGCTTTATTTTTTTCTTTCGTTTTCTACTTTTCTTGCAAATCATTTTTACAAAAACGAACGCTCTGCGATTAATTATCTTCCAATTGTCTACTTGACGATAGATAGCTAGCTAATAATTTGAGGATTTCGAACTAAAAAGCTCACGCAAATAAGGTTGCAAAATTTTCTCAAGAACAAATCTAATGCCTAACAATAATTAATTAGTCCGGGTTTTCTTTGTTTATTTTGAAAGAATTTTAATTACACAGTTTTTGTTTATAATTTAAATGTTGGTTGGTTCTGCGACAAACAAACGTTTACGTTTGAACTTAAAATCACACGATCAAAATAATTTTTTTTTTTTATTTTAAAAAAAACGAAGAAATTCGTCTAAAAGTCAATTGATTCCTTTCTCAATGTCGACAATTTCCTTGACATTTAGTATGTAGAATCAGTTTCACGAATCTAATGGCGGCGCGTGACTTGTGGTTGGGAAGAAATCCTTTAATAATGTTGTTCGTCGCTTTTCGGCAATATCCATTTGATTCTGAATGTCACCACGATCTGTCGACTCAGCGCGCTCAATTTTCCACGATAAATTCTCAATTTCAGCTTCAAGTTGAGCCTGTTGATATTCAAACAGATCCTTTCGTGATGAAGCTTCCAAATAATACGCAAATGGATAAGTATATTGCAGCGTATAGCGGCATTTCGCCAACAATGACGCAGCTACAAACAAATATTGCCAATCAATCCATGTCGATGAGTTGGGGCCTTTCATTACTTTCTCATTAATACGACATTTCAGGCGATCTAATGTTTGTTGTTCCAACTGAAGAGATTTCGAGTGATTCTCCCAGCGCTCATAATAATGAAGATATCGTTTAAGAGCTTCACGAGCCTATCAGAAGAATTCGATTTCATTAGCAAGAAGCTAAAATAAATTACAAGAAACCTTTCAATCTCACCTGAGCATGAACAGACTCATTGGCAATGTTTGGATTCTCCTTATAGCGCGAACATTCATAGTATTCAGAACCGTGTGCCTTCCAATCGCCTAAACACATCCAACAAAAATCATGCTTGCAATTGAAGCATTGCATGTGATTACAACCTGAGTACAAAAAATAATATTTGAAGGTACTTTCTGTATGAAAATGTTCATCATTACAACTCACCTCCATTTTTCTCAATGCATATATTGCACTTAGGACAGTCCTTTGTGTTAGCTGAAATATAATTGGCTGTTTCACTGTCATCAGCACACTTTGTGAGCCATTTCTTGATGGTAACGCAGTCGGTTGGTGCGTGATAATCATTACCGCAGCGAAAACAAAATGATGTTTGGCAAAATTTGCAGGTGGCTTTCTTAGCACATGTCTCATGTGAACGAATAATTACTTGGCAATTGGTACCCGGACAAAATCTTAACTCGGGATGTGATTTAACATAGTCTTGGAATGCGAATTGCTGATATTTATCTCGAATTTGTGGACGCGATACAAGACTAATAACAAGATCTTCCGGTACCAAGACATCACAACCGGGCGCCATACATCGTATTTGTGTTGAAATGCCTTGAGAAATTTGTATCTCGAAATGCATCGACCAACAGTGTTTGCAAAATGAATGACCGCATGAAAGATTTTGAAATTTATCAAATGGCTGTGTTTGAATGCATACTGGACATAAGAGTGTTACACAAGCCACCTTCCTCCCATTTCCAGATTTAATTCGGGAACTAACTAACAAATTGGACGCATTGTCGCGATATTTTTCTACAATATCATTTGCATCCCATTTGTGTTCATGAAGAAGGACTTTTGCTAGTGATGGCGTTATCTTCAGACTATTGCTCAACTTCTCCACTGATTCGTTAAGTAATTTTTCTACTTCGTCTACTGACAAACACTCGTAGAAGAAATATTCAGGATCAGCTTTCTTCGGATCAACGTTTTCAATGTCATCTTCATTTCCTACAAAAAAATAAACATTTGGTATTAGATTGTTGTATTTGTTGAAGGAAGGTTAAATGCAAAACAACAATGGTCGATCATAATTCACAACATGCGGCAGAGGTTCACATTGTGCATTGTTTGGGTCCAACCGATGGTAGGTGATAAAAACAAAAATGAAAGAAAATATACTCAAAGCAGGGGAACAGAAAAAAAAAGTTCAAGGATGTAGATATGCATTGAAAACAGGCAACAAAGAAAGTTCCCTGCATAAATTCGCTCTGTTTAGTTGCTCCTTTGGAAGGCTTTGAAATTTATTATTAGCACATATATCGATTACGTGAATCTTAATGGTATTCAAATTTTTTTTTTTTTGGTGCATTGCACAATGGGTTTCTTAATTGAATTATTGTGTTCACTAACGAATGTTTATTTTTAATTTTATCTCCCAGGTAGATTCGCAGTAATTTAATTTCTCACCATAATAATCCATAGGATCGTCAAATTCCTCGTCATCTGAATACTCCATATCGGATTCCATCGTGTAGGATGTTTTGTGACCTTTTCGCAGTTCGTCTTAATTAATTTTCTACTTTTTATTTTTACAGACTTTGGATATTTGAATTTTTTTTATTCCATTTCCAGCGCTTTCCTGGTTCTTCTGAGGTGGGCAATATATCACAATTGATTATTTAAGAAGCTAAATTAAATTCTAATCCACTAAAATGTATTTAAATGAGCTCTTTAACCGAGAAATTAAGCAAAATTTATGGACGAGCTTTTTCAATTTATTTTTCTTGTCGAACGTGCACAATTTCCTTCCCCTTGTCGCAAAGCAAGACAACTAAGCGACATTTTTAACAACGTGCTGTTGTTTATTCTTAAAATTTATTTGATTTCTTGTCTGAATTCTACGATAATAACACAATCATCATGGTGGTATTTACTTGCAACAACTGTGGCGAGAGCTTAAAGAAGAATGCAGTATCCGGGCACAGTTTCAAATGCCGGAAGCCAATTTCTGTTGGGTGTATGGATTGTTTTAAAGATTTCGATAAAGATTCTTATAGCGCCCACACACAGTGCTTGTCGGAACTGCAACGTTATTCAGGCAAGGATTTCGTACCTAAAGCTAACGAAAATAAAGGTCAAAGGAAGCAGGAAGCATGGGTAAGATACTTGATTTTATGGAATTTCAAATTCTGATTATCTCAATCGTCTTTCTCTTTTCAGGTTGATTTGGTAAGGTCCATCAGCGAGAAGAAACAGAATCTTTCGCTAGGAGTGAAGAACATCCTCAGTACAATATCGTCCTTTGATAACATTCCGCGTAAAAAAGCAAAGTTCTTAAACTTTATGCAGAATTCATTCCGGTATATGAAGCACCACGAATTGGAGGAAGCATGGACATTACTGGAGGAAGCCATGAAAGAAAACCGCCCCCAACCAACACAAAATGGAGCAGGATCTAAGAATGGAACCAGCCAAAATGGCAAACATAAGCTAGAAAATGAACCTGATGAAAAACAAAATGGAACAACAACCGAAGAACCGGCTAAAAAGAAGAAGAAAAATGATGAATCAAAACCTGAAGAAGAATCGCCAGCTGAGGAGCCATCATCGGATAAGTTCAGCTGGACAGAAACTATTAAAAGTATGATTTCTGCTAAAAACAACGAAATCAAATTGAAGAAGCTCAAGAAGAAAGTTCTTAAAAGCTACTATAGCATCACAGGAAGTGAAGTTAATGATAAGATTGAAAACAAGTTCAATAAGAAATTGAACAAGCTCAAAGGAATCGTGATTGACAATGAAAAAGTTAAATTGATTGAAGCATAAATGAATTTAAAATAAAACTTGCGCAAGCATGCACTGAATGATTAAAAAAATACACAAATTTGCGGTTATTTTCTTTAATTTATATTTAAATAAATTGTTAAGATTTCTTACTGCCTTTGTCCCATCATTACAAAAACATTGCCTCAATGAAGTGTGGGAGGAAAATGGCTTCGTTATTTGTTCTCTCAAGAAATCGCAGAAATGCATAAAATCTTCTTTTTTTTGCATCCTCAAATGACTTTTTACAAATCTCATTTTCATTATTTTCATTCTTTTTTGGTAAATAATTTTTTTTTCTCAATATTATTTTGGAATTTTGTTTTCTTATCAATCGAAAATACAGTTAATTGCATAAAGCGTTACAGTAATTAATAATTCAACAAAGTTCTTCGCAGGGGGCCTTTTCTTCTTCTTTTTACACAATCAATCATAATCTTTTTTGTTTGTTTTGCTAAAAGTCTATCTATTCAATACAAGTATCATTCGATTAAGAAGAGCATGTAAATTATAACAGGAAAAAAAAAATGTTTTGATAAATTAAAAAGTTTTTTGTCTTCACAAATAAAATGTGGTAAGAACTTTAAATAAAGCATTTTGGTGGATAAGAAATATACACATTTAAGTATAAAGTTACTAAGCGGCCATAATCGCATGGTGGAAGTTCTTTTTTATGCACATCCAGCGACATCTAAATAGCAGATTTTCTTACAACTTTCAACTAAGATTAGATAATAAGAAAAGTTTTAATTGGGAACGACGACACCGACATTTTGTTTATAAATCTTTAAAAAAAAATCTTGTTTGTTATTTAGTGACTCATTTGCTTTTCGATTGTCGCCCATTTTTATTGATTTGTTTCCGGCACATCTCACTAACCCAATAGCGGCTCTTCTTGCTTCTTTTTTGATCGTGACTCATCATTGCGAGTTTGACTGGAAATGCTTGGTAATGTATCAGCAACGGCCGCTCTTTCAGCGAGGAACTTATCAAATTCCTTACTGGTTAAGCTCTCTTCGGGATCATTTGGATTTGCTGCAGACTTTTCAGCTCTTAGCCATTCTTCAATTTCATCAAAATCTGTTGGTTTTGCATTCGTTTGACCTTGAAGCAAATCCACATCCATTTCCTTTTTATCACCGACTGTTCGCGATTGTGCCAACATATCAAACTCATCGGCCTTTGCTGGGGTGCTTTTAATTTTGCTTAGTTGTGATGTTGCTAGGAAAAATTATTTATAATCATTGAGAAATTTTAATCGGCGTTAAACTTACACAATGCTGTGAATTTTGTATTCATGACATCAACATCACCGCCGGTAGCTTGATCATTCAAATCGATTAATGAATCTTTCTGTTCTGAGCTTGTTGGAACGCCTTAAAAATATATCAGAAGTTAATTATCTGATCAAAAAAATAATAATTTAAACGATCATACCTAACGCAGCACCTAAAATAGCTGATGGTCTTTCGGAAGCAGTCTTTGGATCCCGATTCTTTTCATAACGTTGGTAACGCAGGAACAAATTATTGAGTTCATCATTCAATCGCAACAACTCGGCAGTCACTTCATCATTGCTAACTTTCCCAATTAAGTCCACTATTCGATTTTGCATTTCTTTGCATGTGGCTACCAAATCCATGAGCAATTTATAATCGGCTGGTGACTCCTGATTTGGTTTTAATTCTGTCAGCATTTCACTCAAAATCGTCATGTTCATTGAGACAATGTCAAGTTCTGATTGAAGTTTTGCAACTTGTTCCGGCGAAACGCCACCGCCGCTATGCAAATGATGATGATGCGGAGAGTCACTGACATCATGATGAACCTGTTGAAGCTGAGCAACGGGAGGCGCAACTGCTGCTTGTGGTGGCGGTGTTGGAACACTCTATGAAATTAATTATTTTAGCGACCATATGGAAATAAAAAAAGCCATAACAAACCTTTTGCGGTGTATAAATCGGTACTGAATTTTCAGGATCAACTGCTGGAAATTCGATTCCTTTATTTTTTAATTCCTGAAACACTTCAACGACGCCTTTTAACTCTGGATGGCCAGCAAACGTTTCAGCCCAAATTTGTATCAAGCTGAGAACTTTTTCCTGTACTGCTGTGGGTGGATCATACTTTGGACCGATTAGCTTCACTAGTTCTTGAATAAATTCCTTGCTGGCAACCAATACATGGAAGTTTTTGCCACAATTTTTAACGCACGTTTCCAATACTGTAAGAGTCAATCTGTTAAGAAAGAAGGAAATTTTAGGATACGTGATAAGAAAAAGAAAACAAAAAATTTATAAATTAAGGAAAACTTACAAAATTACTGAATAATTTTTGCCAACATATTGCGTCAGTCGCTTTCGAATGGCTTTCATTGCATCTTTACTGTTTTGATCTGATGATGACTCATTGATCATGTCACATATTTCCAAATTCAGAGTCCAATCTTCAGAATCCAAACTCGGGTCGGTCGCTTGCTCTATGAGGTGATAAATGAATCATTAAATTTAGTGATTCATAACAGACGGTAGTAGCATATCAAAGGGCATATTCAAAGCCGAAGGTCATTTTAATTACGAAATAAAAATAGACGATAATAAAAAGTTAAAAGCTGATAAGAAAAATACGACATGCTTACCGCACGAAACATTTTGAACAAAAAAAAAATCATGACTCTACCTAGCAATATTGAAAACACCAGCTGACTGCTGAAGGTGTATATCAGATTACAATTTCTTTGTGTTGTTACGGTTATAGATGAATGTAACAAAGAGCCGCTAATTGAATAAGTGAATGCCAATGGAGCAATGAAGCCATCACGATTTTTTTCTTTGCGATTGATTCTTATCAGCGATAACATGATATACAAAGTGTCCCATTTTGTATCATCATCCCTCGACTTTTCACATAAAATATTTTTGTTGTTGTCAAAATATAAGAATGTTCGATTTCATTTTTCTTGAATATTCAAATGTCTCATTGCTCTTGAAGCCGATCGATTCAAGTTTTCTTTGATGAGCGTGTTGCTGAATAATTAATAACAAATGAATATTTACCAATTTTTATTCCTATTGGACTGGCAAAAGGATTCGATAGTTGTGAAGTTATGTTGTTTAAAAAGTTCGCCATCCTTTAGGTTTTCCTTGTAACGTCCTGCGCCTGCTTGTTGTTTGGATCTTTATCTATTAAGATGATGCAATTTTATTTTTGCAAATCACTTCAATCCGTTTTAAATTAATGTTTCAAGCAAAATTGTTTTTTTTTTCTTCTCCTTTACTTCGCCTTAAAACTGTTTTACAAAAGTACTCTATCTCACAATATAAAAAGTTTTCCTTTCCCCCTGTTCATACTCCTTGTGAAAATTTGACAACATCGCGAACTTTTTTTTTGAGTCTGTGTAAATTCTAGCAACATTTAATAAGCGAGATGGCCAGCACAGCGAGTAAAGTCCCACTCTTCCGCACATTAGCTGTAAGTACAATATATTGTTCGTCAAAATGGCTCATTAAAAGACCACTGGAATAAAGCTGGATATCGATTCTAGGATGAAAATTGATATTTTTCATTGAATATTGTTCAAACTTTTGAGGTGTTATGCAATTTTTGAAATCCATTCTAGGCTCGTGGATATGCCTCACAACCAGCTGTTGCGGCTGTAGGAAAGTCAGTTGATGCCCAAACAACGACATTGCCGAACAAACTGGTTGTCACTTCCACTGAAACAGGCTCACCAGTTTCTCGAGTTTCCATTGCTGTTCGGTAAGTGTCACTTCATTTATCAAAATCGAGTAGTTAAAAATGAAACTTAAAATTTTAGTGCTGGTGCACGTAATGAGGCATACGATACTCAGGGAGCATCACATTTGCTGCGTGTAGCTGCTGGACTGTCAACAAAGAATGCAACTGGATTCGGTATCACACGAAATGTTCAGCAAATTGGCGGAAACCTGTCAGTGATTTCTGATCGTGAAATTGTCGCTTACACCATCGAAGTGACACGCAATCACTTGGAAAAGGCTCTTCAAATCTTAGAAAATGCCGTCGTCGGACAAGTCTACAAACCTTGGGAGCTCGCAGACGTAGTGCCACGCTTGAAGGTCGATTTGGCAAATGTTACAAATGAAGTGCGTGCTGTTGAACTGCTTCATCGTGCTGCTTATCGCACTGGTTTGGGTAATTCCATCTTCTGTCCTGATTACCAAGTTGGAAAAATCTCCAGTGAGACTCTGCATCATTATTATGCTAGCAACTTTACAACAAATCGGGTTGCCATTGCTGGCGTTAACATCGATCATCAAATGCTTACCGGTTTTGCTCAAAGCTTAGCCTTCGAGTCTGGTGATGGACCCAAAAATGTTTGTAGCTACCGAGGTGGAGCTGATGGACGCTTAGAAAAGGGTGGACGTTTAGCTTCAGTTGCTGTTGCAACAAACAGCGGATCGTGGGCAAATGCCAAGGAAGGACTTGCATTCTCAGTTCTGCAACGTGCTGCTGGTGTCGCTCCATCAACAAAATACGGAGTAACTCAGGGTGCTCTTACGAAAATTATCCAGTCAGCAGCACCAAACACAGCTGCCGCAGCACTGAGTGCTATCTATTCCGACAATGGACTTTTCGGCTTCGTCGCCACCGGACCATCAAAGGAAATCGGAGCTGCCGTCGATGCTGGAGTTAAGGCTTTGAAATCTGCCACAATTACTGATGAAGATGTTGCACGTGGTAAAGCGCAGTTGAAATCAGAAATTGCTTTCGCCTATGAAACAGATGCCGAATTGGTTTTAACGCTTGCTGGTCAATCAGCGATTTTGGGATCAGCATACAGCCTGAAGGGTGCACTTGACGCAGTAGATGCCGTATCAGCTGCTGATGTTAAAGCCGTAAGTTCTTCCTGCGGGAAATTTTGAGTTTCAAAATTTTCTAATAAACGAATTTTTTTGTTGCAGGCCGCTCGCAAACTCTCGTCCGAGAAGATGACAGTAGCTGCAGCTGGCAATTTGGAAAATGTTCCATTTGCCGCTGATCTTAATTAAATCTTTTCCAAGAATGAGCAAAAAATTTCCTAGATTAAAAAAAAAACACAATTAAATTAACGCAAGTTGGTATTTAAATGTAAATAACAGCGAATGATTCGATCGCCGTTCGTTTATCGTTTTTCCCTCCCCCCACAGGCTGATAAGAAATTTTTTCCAGCTAAGAAATCCGTGAGAGAAAATAAAATTGGACATGAAAAAAATGTTGAAAGGAAAACATTAAATAGCAATTTCTTTTATTATTTTACAACTTTTTTATCATAAAATTTATTAATTCCAATGTTATTTTGCGCAAAACTTTTTACATTTCAATCCGATGCGACAGATGACGAGTGAAAAAGCAATCCAGAGAATGACAGTTGCAAAACCCATTAAAACTGATGGTTTCATAATTGTATAACCTTTGTAGAGAATATCTCTTAATGAAATTGTCGGCAATGTGAATGGCAAGAGATATGCAACATACCGGAAGTACCAAGGAATTGTTTCAAGGGGCCAAAAAATACCACAAAATATAATCATTGGATAAAAGATGAGAGTCGATAGAAATTGTGACACAACGAAACTTTTAGATAGAATCGAAACTGCCAATCCGTAAATGATTCCTGTTAATCCAACGAGCATTATTAAAATTCCCACTGTTATGTCATTGCCGCGATTTTCCATTTGATAAATGTACCGCGACACAATGAAAAATTCGATGCTCTGGAGACACATTATGGACATGTTTGTAATTATATGTGAAATTAGAATCTCAATTGGTCTCACACCAGCCAAAAGAGTTCGATCCCAAATTCCATCGACGCGATCGTTTACAAATGCACTTGATGTCAACATAGCGGCAAGAAAGAAGTACAACGTTATAAAAATTCCTGGAGCCATTGATCTTTTCATTTCGTCATCAAACGATCCGTAAATTGTTTCGAACGCGATCGGGATGCTTCCAATTCTTCTCGACTTTCCACAATCAATCATTATTTGTTCCATAACATTTTGGAACATGTTGTTTAACTTTCGCTGTAGAATGAAGGTGATTTGACGATCAGTTTGATCCAAATATACTTGGATCTCGTGAATTGTGAAATTCGATGGGAAATAAATGATTCCAATGATTCTACCCATCTTCGCATCATTAAATGCATCATCATAATTCATGTAAAATTTTTTGATGGCAATTGAATCATTTAATTGATTAATGAATCTGCATGACGATTTATGTATGTGACAGTTGTTCTGATCTATTTGAGCCATTAATAAAAGTGGGTTTGAGCATTCGTTTGAATCATTGACTTCATGACTGACAATTCCAATTTCAAGTCCTTTTGGGTCGTTGCCGATTGCAAGAAAAAAACTCATCAGGCACAGAAACGGTGTGAACAACAGAAACGCAAGCATCCTGAAATATTAATTAAGTTCATACATTTGTTAGAATGCTGGGAAATTAAAGTTACATCGGACGTCTGATGATTTGAAAAAGATTCTTCATAAGAAGAGCTCTTAAAACCGTTTTAGCTTCTGTTGAGTGTTTCTTTTGATGATAATTGTCTAGTTTATCGAAAGCATTTACTTCAGTCATGGTTCCAGTCACATTCCAGTCTTCAGCATTCCCTTCATTTGAGCTTTCTTGTTTCAAGCACAATTTAAGAAAAGCTTCTTCTAAACATTCAGTTGCGAATTTCTCTAAAATTGTTGCTGGCGGTTCCTCAATCAGCAAAACACCATTGCGCATAAGACCAACCTGTGTGTAAGTCGCAAAATTCATATCAGCTCTTGATAAAGCTTTATAATATTTTCGAAACTTACGCAATCAGCATGTTTCGCTTCTTCAATGTAATGCGTCGTGATTAGCACCGTCATGTGTCTACAGCTTAAAGTCAGAAAAGTCCAAATTTTTTCGCGCAAAAGTGGATCAAATCCAACAGTTGGCTCATCTAAAACCAGCATTTCCGGTTCATGAACCATGCTAATTGCAAATGAAATGCGACGCTTTTGTCCACCGCTGCAATTTTTGACCAATTTATTTCCATCGGGAAGTTCAAAAAGATCCAAAAGAAATGCTAGTCGCTGTTGCACCTTCGTATTACTCAATCCATTAATTAAGCCAAAGAAATAAATTAATTCACTAATGGAAAATTCTTCAATTAGTGCAAGCTCTTGTGGCATGTAACCGATCTTTGATTTATTCCATCCAACAGGTTCACCAAGAACTTTAATATCACCACAGTTGAGCTTTTTTGTGCCAACAATGCACGATAAAATTGTTGATTTCCCCGAACCCGATGGACCCAAAAGGCAATATATCGAATTCGATTTCACATCCATGTTGAGTCCTTTTAAAGCCCCTTTGTAATCGCATTTCGATGAACCATAAAATTTAATTGCATCACGGACTTCGATCGCCATTTATGAATTCTACTTTAAGCAATGACCACCAAACTGAACGAACGAACGAAGCTGAACCGGCGAAAATAATTGATTTTCAATGGCCAGCAGTTATTTCCGCTTGTTGACAACTTTATTCGGTTTTTTTTTGCATAACGACATGAATGAAAATCTTGTTTGACAAAACACAAAAGTCGCAAACGAAAAATCACAAGGAATTTTTGGCACTGATAAAACAAATGAGTTTGTTTGTTTCAAATCGATTTTATTATGCAAATTTGAATGCATTTTAGAACAATAGATGGAATTGATAACACCAGCAGCAGATGATTGTTGATGATGCAACACAGAACATTAGTTGACTTATTTCTTCTCTTTCTCCTTCTTGTCGTCTCCCTTTCCACCACGAATACGACCAGTTCTGCGGGCAGCGATAAGACCAACTTTGCGACCAGCTGGAGTTCCTCGCATAACAGTTGAAGCTTTACCAATGTGTTGATGGTTACCACCACCATGAGGATGCTCAACGGGATTCATAGCAACACCACGTACCTTTGGCCAGCTGTTACGTTTCACCTTGTATTTATGATAGGCACGTCCAGCCTTCAGGATGGGTTTGTCGATACGACCGCCTCCGGCAATGATTCCAATCATAGCACGATTTGAGCTTGAAAGGACTTTCTTGGCACCTGATGGAAGCTTAACACGGGTGCGTTTTGTGTCGGGGTTGTGAGCGATAACGCTGGCGTAGTTTCCTGATGTTCTTGCCAACTTACCGCGATCTCCGGTCTTTTCTTCGATGTTGCAAACGATTGTACCTTCAGGCATCAATCCAAGTGGCAACACATTTCCGACAGTCAATTGAGCCTTTCTGCCGCAGTACACAAACTGACCGGTGTACATGCCTTCAACGGCGATAAACAATTCCTTGCGGATCTTGAAGCGGTATGGGTCACGGAAGTGAACGACAGCCAATGGAGCACCACGACCGGGATCGTGAATGATTTCCTAAAATTATCATGAAAAAATTGAAGATTAGGAAAATTGAGGAAAACTTTTTTTTTTAATTGATGCAAGATTTGATAAATGTAGAAAAGCAATGAAATGGAGACAAATTGCTATGGTGAACAGCAATCTATCGAAGGCTTGATTTTCCTAATTTAATTTTACCCCGATTCATTCTCGTATCAATTTTGAAACATCGATAAGAGCCAAGGAAAATGGGGTGCATAATTATTGCAATGTGAAAATTTCTAGCTCACCTTAATGACGCCCTTCAAGTATCCATGGCGTTCGGCATAATCGAGAGGACGGAGCTTTGGTGCTCCCTTGCGCTTCTTAGTGTGCGAACGGAAAATACTTCCAGCACCTTTACGCTGGCCTCGGATAACTCTACCCATGTTTGTCGATCAACTAAAATGAGAAGAAATTATAAAGTTAAAGATAAATAAAATCTCTGAAGTTTGAGATGGCTTACAAAAACAAGGCAAGTTAACCTCAAAAAAAGATTTTGTGCAAGATAAATTTAAACAATTCATTTGTATTTTATTATTCGCCTGACACTTATTGCGATGGCAAGTAATTAGTATCGACATCATATGATGCAATAGTCAAGCATGGCGGACAATTGAATTAAAAATTGCGAAAAACAAAAGTGGATTTGAAAAACAATTTTCATCAAACTCTATGAATTTTCACAACATGTAGCTTAAACTTTGCATCTAATCGATGCAGACATTATTTGCCAATGAGTTGCTTTAAATTTTACACATTTTGCCCTGCACTTAAGCCACTAAATTAATTAAAAAAGAAACTCACATTGTTGGTTCGACAAAAACTTATTGAAAAGAAAGATTATTGGTCACATTCGGCCGAGACAATACTTTTAAAGCGCCGCGTTAATTTTGATTTTTTTTCCGTTATAAACTGTTAACGAAAATTTACAAAATTTTAAATGTCGACCAAAATCCTTTCAAGGATGTTGTTTGGAAAAAAAAACTAAATTTATTCTTTTCAGATTTCATCTTCAAAAAATGCTTTCAAAATTTATAATGTCACACTATTATCTCTTGCGCAAGAGAAATTAAATTATTATAGATTAGTTTTCTTTGGTTCCATAAATTGTTTAATTAATGATATTTTTTTTTAATTCTGTATTTGACGAGAGTGTGTTAGAGCTGGGTTTAGTGGGAACGGAGGGAAAATATTTTTGATATATGAAATGAAATTGTCTGATAATTAGCCGATAACATCCCGATCTGATAAAAATTCTGGTGCCGATCTTCGATTATTAAGTCCACTGCTACGATTTGATTCTTCATAATTCAGTGGCGCTGAGAAGCGATTATGATGATTGTTTATCTCCTGTGGTGATGTTTCTAACTTTATTCTATTGTCCATTATTGCATAATTGCCGCCTTCGCTGCTGCTGTATGAATGCGTTGGCGATTGAAGGGAGCCAGTTTTAAAGGCTTTACCATTAGGATTTACGTAATATCCTTTCGAAAGGGTGTTCTGTAAGAAATAAAAGTTTACAAAGTAAATTGTAAAGTCCTTTCAATGTCAATGATGTGTAACGTCACTCACGTTTCCATGTCTGTCATATGTTGCAACCACGCCAGAGCCACCTCGGATTCCTTGCGAGAGATTTTTTCTGTAAAAATAATTTAAGAAAAATGTCTATCAATCATTCAGAAAAGATGGACTGAAATTACCTCGATGGAAGAATGAGCGCGTCAAATTCAGTTATTAAATGTCGGCGTACAATGTTCTTCGATGGCGCAATTGCCAATGCTGATGCCATCGTTTCCCCATTAAATGATGATTCCAAAACGACAAGACCACCATGAACTCCACTATCTATTAAAAAAAGGATATTTTAAAGGATCAGAAATTTAAGCAAAAAAATATTTTTTAACTCACTTCTTAAATTATCAGCAAACTCGCCCAAATCGATGGATCGAACCCATCGAATGAAACGTTGATTTGTCCATACAATTGGATCAATATTCTCACTCTCTGATTGAAGACGTCGCATCGCTAACGATTGACGATCATATTTCATTAAACGTAAAAGATGAATTCCATGAACGATTGATGCTTGATGGAACTTTCGAGTAACGCCAAGATACTTTTCGAGTTCCTTTTTCGAAAGTGTATCCAGCATTCGTGCATCAACCAAACAATGCATAAATGATTCTGAATATTGCGATAAACCAATCTCATGAAGCCATTCCAGAGCGCACCATCTTAAAGACAAAATAAATTTGTAAGAATTGCATAAAATTTTCATTATATAGGTAGGAAACAAAATTTACGAATGATTCAATTGTCCAATCATTGGATAACGAATAAGATCGGGACGTCGTTGCTCCTCAATAGCTAGTCGTAGCTTTTTTCTGTGCATCGGATGTGTAGCACCAAGTCCACTTTCAAGCTCAGCATCAGTCAACTCCAGTAAAACTTTTCCACTTTTCACATTTTCCGAACAAAATCGTATGCAATCTTTTGGCATTCCGAGGCCAATTTCAAGCCATGCCGCAATAAGTGGTGATCTCCAGAGCTCAATAGGTATTGTTGAAGCTTCACGAAGCATTTTAAGTTTCTCCGAATAACTTTCTGCAGCTTGGGGACTCCACTGAAATTCATCGCACGATTGCACGGTAGCTTTATTGCGATTCTTTGAACGTGCAAATACTCGTGAGATGCTTCCCCATGCGCCACCACGTCCCGAACGTCCACCAACGAGTGAATTAAATGGCTTATTCTTTAAACGCCTTGCCATTGATGTTGATGCAGTCTCTAAGTCCATTGGAAGATCCAATTGTTGTGCTGAACGATTGTAGCTGAAAAATCGAAATTAATTAATTTGATGATTCTACCTACATAGTAAAAATTAGTTCGTCAAACTAACTAAGTGTGATGATCATTATTACGGTCCATCACTAACGTATTTAATGGTGAAACGCTGGGACTGTAGTCTTTTCCACCATCTTGAAAGAAAATAATGAGAAAAATTAAAAATTAAAGTTGATAGAAACTTATCGCATTCTATTCTCACATTGATTCATGTTATGATGACTCGAGATGAGTGAAATACTGTCAGAATCAATAGCAAGTACATCATTTTCGCATGCTCCATCGCTGAGATTTAAATCACCAGCTGCACTTTCACGATCACTTGTTCTAACGCCCGAATCAGCACTGCATGAGCCACGTTCGTGATATGCGCTTGCTGGAATTCCTTCCGATTCTTCACATCCATGATTCATCAGTCCATGAGGGCCTGATGGTGAAATTATTGGTGCCATTGAAACACTTTCCTGGTCAGACATACATCCGGAAAGTTGACGACGGGCTTGCATAAGTTCTTCTTTCATACGTTGAAGTTGAATGTCTTTGATGTTTAATTGTGCTGCGAGTGCTAATGAGCGTTCAGCTTCATCGTGAGCGTGTTTAATTAACTGCCATCGATCATGTTCGCTATCTGTTGCACTTGCCATCGCAGCGGAATTCTCAGAATCGCGAATTCTCTGATCAAATTTGCGAATAAAATTTCTCAACTCTAGTTCCTTCTCCTGCAATGATGCACAAAGATGTTTCACTTGCTGCAACAAATCACTTTTATCTGAACGAAGCTTTTTTCTTTCAACCTTCAAGCTCTGAATTAAGTCTTTCGCAATTCTCAGCTCGCTTTCAAGTCGTTCAATTCTATTCGCATCACTTTCACTCGCCGGTCCATCAATTATGTCCACATGATCACTTCCGATTGTGGCTGTCGCCGTTTGACAAGAATCATCAGGTGATTTTTTCAATTCTTCTTTTAAACGATTAACTTCGGCTGTCAGTCGTTCATTGTCAGCTAATGGACTGCTGCTGATTTTTTCATCTAAAAAAAAAACAGTCAAAAAAATTTCTTGTTGTAAGTTTTTCATGTAAAATCCAAAAAAAGGAAAATTTTTCTATCTCTTTGATTTTTTTTTGGCTTTTGCGCAATTTCCTTTTTTTTTGTACAATTTCATTTTCCTCAACAAAACTCACCTCCTGCAGATTCATGAAAATGATTGATATCGGTTGATGGCTGCTTATCATTCAACTTCCTTTGATCCGTGTTCATGTCCTTTGAAGCTTCCGGACTTTTATCAGCAGTGACAGCAGTTGTTTTTGTTTCATTTATTGTAACACCATTTAATGGAGCTACTACCGTTTCGGGTGTTGTTAATGTTGGTTTCTATTTTCCCACAAAAAAAAATTTAAAAAGTGATTGAAAATTTATGTTTCATGCAAAATTTACATTCTCAACATTTTGGAAAATAGTTAATGACATTGACATGCAAAGTGTAAACTTTTTTGTTTTCATGAACAGCAATGAAATTTACCTCAATGGAAGCCATCACTCGTGATGGATTTCGCGGGGGCGGTTCAGGTGGGTCTGATTTTTCCGCTTTCATTCGAGACTAGATTTGCTTATCGCGTTGATACAATAAAAAATATATAAATTGCACAATTTAGAGATTTTAGTTATTATTTCTTTAACAACTAAAAACGATTAAAGCCAAAGATTTTTTTTCTTTTTATTTTTTTTTGCAGAACTCCGAAAAAAAAAACTTTTTTCACTCCTTTTTTCCTTAAAGTGTCCTTTTCACCTTAAAAATGGAAAACTTTATGCTTTTTAACAGCTACATTGCGTTTAGCTGTTGCTCAATTTCACTTTTTTACTACTTTAGCTAATAAGTACATCAATCTAGTGGTCATTAAAAATTTATCTAAAGCGGAAAATTCGTCCTGAAAAATTTTTCCTACGAGATTTTATTTTTTTATTTCTCTCTTTTTAATATGAATGACTCAACTTCTGAAAATGAACTGATTCCTTGCACACTCGGCGATGTACGAAATATTGTAATAGTGTTAGAGAGAACAAATTATGACGTCGTCGCATTTTCCTCTCCGTTTTATGCTCACAAAAAGCAACCTAAAACGAAATTGTGCAACGACACTCAACCCTCGCACAAAATTTGTTTTTCATGTTTCATTCAATGTTTGAGGGCTTGTTGATATGGAAAATTTGGGTGGTTGCGGGCGCATGTGCTGTTAAAACTCGGTTCGCTCTCAATTCATGAGTTTTATCATGCAGTTTTGTGTTGATTTCATACAATTTATATAGGACACACAAATCATACTTGCGCTACATAAAATATTTCTCTCAAACATTTTCTGATGGAAAACTACGTCATGCATTTTCCTTTTCATCTATTACGTGTTTTTGATGGGTTTGTTTGTTTCTATCTCAACAATAAAATTATTCCAATTATGAATATTTTGTTCATTGCGTGCGTGCAAAAACCAAAAAGAGAAACATTTTGTTACTAAGCCAATAAAATTCATATGAATGGTTGGAAAATCCGAAGCGCAGCGCAAATTCGATTAATATTCTTTTTTTTGCAAAATTCCTTCAAAGTGCATTTGACCATCAAAAATGTTAACGCGTTGATGATGGTCATGAATAAATAAATTTAGGTTGACATTAAAAATTATGAATTTGATTTTGGCACTCAAAAAAAAAAATGAAATTATGTAATTGCAAAGCCAAAATTAACTGCATTGGATGGGCAACAACCTGCAAGGTCAATCAATCAAACACGAATGAGTTTCAAGTTATCCAGTGGAGCTATTAACTTGTTTTGTATCTAATAAGAGAACGATTCTTGCCGCTGGGGGATTTCAACTTTGAACCTCGGGCGGTATTTTGAAATCAATGGAATTTACGATATGAATAAAAAAAAAATAACAATCATGTGATGATGAGAGCAACGTGTGTGTGTATATTTTCGCTTTGCGAAACGTGTCACGAAACTTTCTCCATCTGTTGTTCATCCAAAATGTTTTTCTAGCGAAACATTGAAATATTTCTGCATAGTCGAAGGCGATTTGAACATTTATATCAAAAGATCGTCGGCAAAGTGTTAAATAAGGTTGCACAAGTCACGATTGTCTTTAGAAGTGATAGCCAAAGAGAATTAGCAATAATCATTTTAAAATTGTTATCAATTATTTCTTCAAAAGAATTCATTTCCTACATTACAAACAAATCAATCAAGAACATTTTATAGAATTGCGGAATTAACGAGATGAGTGTAGCATGACATAATTAAATAAACGACGCTCACTTGTCTATTAATTAAGTGATTTTGTCTGCCTTTTTTAACTGTAGGCGGTAACGTCGCGACGACATCATGAACAACATTAAATGTAAAGGAGAAATATTTGTTGATGAACAACTTGAACTTGACTGAGGAAGTGAAGAAAAATAAAGAAAAGACAATCTTCGAAATGATCGAATCAAGTTCAAGAGAGTGAAAGAGAGATTATGCTATGATGGCAGCAGGTATCATGTCACAACAATTGCTTGTTTATTTACACGACCTATGACAAAGTGATTTGACTAAAGACATTCATGATGCCATTAAAAGTATAAAAAATTTCATTCATTTCCAGCCGAGCTAATTATTCACTTCTCTTTTATAAGAGATTTAGTCTGCAGCCGGCAACAGAAGAAGCTTCACAATGGCACTGATGCGATGATTTAATACTGCGACTGACAAATGCATCATCGGCAGTGCCGGGTTTCACTTTGTTATCGAATCACCTCGAACGTGTTTTGATTTTTTTTTTTTCTTTTAAATTTTGAGGTTATGAATAAATTTTTGTGCCTTTTAAGGTCTTAAGTAAACCGAAATTTTTGGGTTTTCTTCACTTAATTGTAATTAAGATTTGACAGAAAAAAAAAATAGGATTATAATGTCTTAGACAATCAAAAGTGTTGCATAATTATTTTTCCTGCTTCTAAAATCATTCAATTTTTTTTATCCAAATTTTTCCATCTCCAACAACGAAATCAAAAATTTCTTTTCCTTAAAAAAACAAATTTTTCCCAAACAATTTATTACTTTTTTTTCTCATTTCTTCTCTCATACGTGAGTTTTATTAATATGTATATTATTTTTCGGTGCTGGTTTGTCTTATGTTGTTGTATGTTTCTTTTCTATAGCTCATTCGCGCGCTATCGCATTGTGCCCCTACTAAAGCTAGATGTGATGGTATAGAAGAAAATTGTTGCTGTAATACTTGTGCTGTGGGGCCCAATGACTGGCTCGACTTGGTTTTGGACTTGGTTGTTGTTGTGTTGTAATAATCCAAACATTTCTATATATAAGGGTGTAATAGTTCCATTTTTTTGTCAGTCGATTTTCAATTTTCATTCAGCTCGGGTAGCTTCAAAAGAAAGAATAAAAATCAAGAAAAAAAATTGCATAACACTAAACGGTGATTTAATACTACGCGGAAAGAGAACTGTTGTGCATAAAATAAATAACAATAAAAGCAATAACAATGAAGGTGCTTATTGTGTTGACATCCGTTCTCGGATTAAGTTTGGCACAGTTTCCAAATGGACGCATTTTAGAGCCTCCAGTGCCAGCACTTTGTGCACAACGTGTTATTCATGAACGTAGTCCCGATGGCAAAGGATATTGGTTTTCATGGCGTGACGCAAATACACAAGGTTCGTTAAAGAACATTTTAAAATTGCTTTTAACCATCGAATGACTCACAAAATCTTTTCTTTATTTTTTGATAACGGCAGGTAAAGAAGAAGACTGGTTAGCTGCAAGGAATTTCTGTCGTCAACGTTGCATGGACAGTGTATCAGTAGAAACATCGCCCGAAAACGAATGGGTCAAACAAAGAATTGTAGATGGAAAGGTGAGAATTCTTACAATTTTACGGTTCAATGACATCAAATGATCGCGATATGTTCGGTTTTTTAAATTATCAACAAACATAATTTGAATACAAATCGCGGTCATCAGATGGAATAAACAAAGTTTTTTTTTATTATTATCGCGGTGCTTTCGAATCGCTGCGTATTTTATGTATGTATGTCACATTTTTTTTTTTGAGCCGCTATGCGAAATTTTTATTTTAAATAATGCCATGCAAATATTTGCGTCAGACGAGAGAGAGAAATTTTCTTATATTTCTTGAGGAATTTCTTTTTGCCCATTGTAAACTGTATTTTTTTTTAGCAAGTTCCACTTTTATTTTTATTATTTATTTTTTTGGGTTTACTTGCTTAAATTCATCAATTAATCAAATTATCACTTTCTCATTCAGAGATCGATAAAATATTTCATTCGTGATGACACTTCACGCATCCATTGGTTGATCATTAAGGCTAATCGACCGTGAGGTCGCTTTAATAACTTTCACCTTCCCTTTTGATGGTGTTGTTGTGTCATCCACTTTACTTGTGCATATTTAAACAGTCGCATCATGTACAACTTGTTTTTTTTTTTTTTTTATTATAGTTTCTTGTATTTTATTGTTATTGACTTAAAATTTTTCTTTTGACGACATCCGCGTGGGGCCTGTTGATCATCAATGTTTGAGTTGGTAATATAACTGCATTTACTTCGCCCCATGCAAAGACATGATTGACTCGAAAAACTTGATCCGTTTACATCTTAATTTAAATATGCTTGGTCACACTTTTTTTTGTTATTGAATCAACACGATTTTGCATAAAGTTGTGAATATATTTTTTTTTGCACGCCCCATAAAGACAGGAAGCCAGTTTATCATTCATAAGCTTCTTTATGAAACGCGCGCGGGCGATACGATACCACAATACTTTCCTTTTCATTGCTCAACAATTTGCGTGAAATCAATTTAACTTATAAACGACAACCCGGCATTTAAGACAATTGTTATGCAAATTAAATGCAAAGAAAACATTCCGAGCTGATTATTTCATTCCGCGTGCCGTCTCGATTTTTATCTCGCCACTTTATTTTCACATGAAAATCGTCTTTGAAAAGAAATTGAAAGTTTTTTTTTTTGCTTCTTCTTCTCAGCGACTAATCAAAAAGAAACTGTTTGAAGTTTTGTTTCACAAAGATTTGCAGTGCGGAAGAAATGAGATGAGAAATGAACAAAAGATTTCAATGATTTTTTGCTTTTTTGGGTTTCCCACGTGCGCCCCGATATTTAACTCATTAAATTTCTCTCAACAATTCTTCGCAAAACGTCTACAAAATGATTTTTACTTAACATCAAATTTATATTTACAGCAAAAATATATTTGGACTAGCGGACGTTTGTGTGATTTCAAGGGATGCGATCGTCCAGATTTGCAACCAACATCTGTCAACGGTTGGTTCTGGACTGCGGAATTACAAAAACTTGCACCAACAACTGATCGTCGTCAAAATGATTGGTCCGAAAATGGAGGCATCGGACAACCACAACCCGATAATCGCGAACTTCAACAAGGTGGCGCACCCGAAAATTGTTTGGCAATTCTCAACAACTTTTATAATGATGGAGTCCATTGGGTAAGAATTTAATCACAACATGTAATTCGAAATAATAAAATATTTTAATTTCCAGCATGATGTTGCATGTCACCATGTGAAACCATGGGTTTGTGAAGAAAACGATGCTTTAATCAAGTACGTTCGCTACACAAATCCAAATCTGAGAATCTAAACCGAGCGTAAATCTTATTGATCTTAAAGCTTCTTCTTCTTCTTATTTAATCGTATTATAATTATGCCAATCGAATTTGTGGCATTTTTTTTGCAGCTGACACCACTGTTCAAATTAATCGAAATGAAAAAAAAAAAAAAAATGAATTCATCGTTGTTTAATTTAATAAACTGATTAGATTTTTAATTCAATTTTAATTCTTAATTATCTATAGTATAAGATTTGAACAAAATATACATGATATCGTTGAATGTACATAATACGAATGCTATCAAACATCCAAAATGTGTAATTCGAGTGTGTCATCTATTCAAACAAAAGAAAAACTTAGATAAATAAAGATTTGATGAAAAAATAAAAATCTTTTTAATTTTCACAGTCTCTGACAATATTTAATAATATTAAAGATGAAATAAGGCGAAATGAATCACTTCTCAAAAAGAAAAAAAAAAATTGTTGATTAATTGCGAATATATTTTTTTCTTTTGCATAAGTTTAAACTGGGCGAGGTGCGGAATTCCATCGTGGCCAATTGCGAATTTCATTAAACAAACTATCTCCTGGACATGCTGTTGGATTATCCTGACGATGCCCAATCAACCAGTAGCTTGGTGAAATATGTCCTTGTTCGACACCACAACGAATTAATTCTTGTGCGGCATTACGAGCACTTAACGGAGGCAAGGTTGTCATAAAATTGCCAATGAAGCAAATTCCAACCGATTGATTATTATATGAAGGCGAGTGAACTCCAATGCGTCCCCAACCTTTAAATGAAATCAAATGATATTAAATGATTAGAAATCTTTTAAAACTTCATCAAAAAATGTCAGAAGTACCTCGTCCTTCATATACTACACCATCTCCTCCAACACAGAATTGATAGCCAATATCAGCCCAGCCGTTGTTATCTGTCAATGTATTCAAATTAAATTTAAAATATAAATTATGACATTAGATAGTTTTGATTCACTCACCCATGTGCCAGTTCTGTGCCACTCTCATTTGAGCAGCACAAGTAGCTTGATTTGTGCAAGCAGCTCCAGCTGTATGATGTATAACGACAAATGGTGCTGGACGAATCGGAAGAACACCTGTGTTTGCAGGACGTGCAGCCCATCCAGCACGTATAACCATATTCCATGGACATTGAGCATTAGTGGCTGAAATAGCCATAAAGGCAATCAAAAATGCTAGAATTTTGTTCATTTCGATTTCGTTTTGTTCGATCTCCAGTGAAAATTGAAACTGGAAGCTATCTTCCATAAAAACGCCTTTTATACCATTCCAAATGTCGGAAGGCTCGTGCTGATTATTCTAAATATATCTTTGATAAGATTAGGTTTTAATGTGGGAAAGTTTACCGTTTACCGACTATATTTCACGTATGACAATATTAAATGTTATCAATGAAGAACCGATAAGAGATCATTAAAATTAAAGTGTTACATAAAAATCAAGGGTAGGTAAAGCTCATGCCTACATATATTTTTTATGTTTTATTATAGTAACCTAGATATAATATTACATACATATATAGAAAGAATGAAGCGTTACTTATTTTTAAAGTTCAAAAGTACGATAAATTATTAAGATATCACTGAATGAGTGAGTCCTTAACCATTTAACATGTCATTTTTTTGTGAGATATTTTGCATAAATAATTTTAGCCGGCAAATACCTTTTCTACAAAAAATCACATCATATTTAAAACCATCAAAGTGAAAATATGGCAGAGGATCATTCATCAAAAAAGAAAAAAAATCATTGATTAATTGCGGATTTCTTTCCTTTCCTTTTCTTTTCTTTTTATTTTTTTTCTGTTTAATGTTTTGTGAGTTTAAACTGGACGAAGTGAAGAATTCCATCTTGGGCAAGTGCGAATTTCATTGAACAAAGCATTTCCGGGACAATCAGGAGCATTATCTTGACGATGTCCAATCAACCAGTGCGACATTGCGAGCAGCTACTGTTGAAAGAGAAGAACAAAATGTTCATCATAATACACTAATTTGATTACTACACTTATTACTACACGTAAAATATTATCAATGAAAACAAGATAAGGGACCCCTAAAGTGTTACACAAAAACATGTGTTGCTAAGGTACTTCATTTTGAAAATCAAAAGCGAAATAAATAAATTATCAGCGGTATGCTGAATGAGCATAGGTATAATATTTTTTGAGATTTTAACTGTATAGGTATATAATTTTAACCGGCAATTGTGAAAATTTGAAAATAATAAAGTGGTGCGTTCAGTAGTGAGCAATTCGAAAAAAGACGAAAAAATTTCGGAGCAGGAAGAGAAAAAATTATTTATCCTCGTTTTCGTCTGCTCGCAATTGGCTCTGATTGCATGCAGTGGATGACACGGCTACTGGTGATACCAATCGCGACGCAGGGTTCCACAACGACAGCCAAAAATGGCCGCGATTGAGAAAATTGAAAAAATCCAAATGGAAGAAAATCCAGGAAAAGCTCTAGATCCCACCGCCTCGTCGCGGGAGTCTGAATCAGATCATGGTGAGTGCCGATCTTATGACCGAATATTGAAATCGACAAAACAACATCCAAGTGGAGATTTAAAAAAAAATGGAACACCATCAAGTAAAAATGTAAATTTTTTCAAGTCCATTCCAATGAATGACGACGATGATGATGAAGCAACAACAATAACAAAAGTCTGTCGACGACAAATCAATGTTTTGTTGATGATGTATTTCAATTAATATATTTGTTGTGTGCGCATTCTGTGCAATCAGGAAAGGCAATTAAAATCGATTGAAAAAGATCCAGGCCGGAATAAGAAGAGGAGAATGAGTAGTGTATTGTGTGTGGTAGATGATGATGATGATGGTTTTACGCATTCGCCGTTTTTGTTATGTGAATCCCAATCGCATGGAATCTATCTATTCACACAACTAATTTTTCAATGCCAGCGGTGATGTAAAAAATTCTCGGAGCTTTGAGACGACGGCGATGAGATTGCAGGAGAGTGAAGGGGCTGGCTTGTTTCTATTTTTAATTAATTACACAACAAGAAAAAGATCTCTCCAGACTCGTGATGATTGTTGCTGCTTGTAAGAATAATAATAAGAACAATGAAACATATATAGGAAGCTGTATGCGTGTAACGACGATAATACACATTTAATTGTGATAAGAGCAATCTTATAACTTTGCGACCCATTAAAATTGTACTGTAAAGAAATTCACATTTGAATGGAATTTATTTATGAATCATAATAATAATCATATGGCTATGTACGCCATCAATGTCGCGGGCGAGTGTGTATTAGTGATTAAGTGATTGTTCGGTGGTGCTAGGTCGACCTGAGTTAGTTTTGCTGCCGGAAAAAAAAATATTTATGGTGTTCCTACGAGTCGCAATTTTCCATGAAATTTTTCTTTCCTCCGAATGAATTATTTATGAATTTTCTAATTTTTTTTTCTTTTTTTCTTTCTGCCCCGGTCCGTTCATTAGCCAAAAGTTCCATC
Organism: Propsilocerus akamusi; assembly: GCA_018397935.1. Classification (NCBI taxonomy): domain Eukaryota; kingdom Metazoa; phylum Arthropoda; class Insecta; order Diptera; family Chironomidae; genus Propsilocerus; species Propsilocerus akamusi. The sequence continues at coordinate 18,510,623 of CM031468.1, read as the reverse complement.
ACCGATCGAAGTGCAGTTAATGATGTAAGTCAATGCCGCCCAACCTTTAACTTCCCTCTGCGGCCCTCAAAAATAAAATAAAAACTGAATTAATGCGAATTTTTTCTCATTTGTTATTATTTCAGCAGGTAGTCTATGATGGCATGCGAGGCAGTGCCGTTAACAGTTCAATATCGCGTGGTACCAAGGGGGCCGACAAGGAGAAGAAAATTGGTCATCGTCGTGTGGGCGAAGATGGCGAAATTACCTATAAAAAAATTCAAACGAGTACTATTATGGGCTCAATTCAATTAGGTATTCAACACACGGTAAGTGATGTTTAACCTTCACCTGGCGGTATAGTACCAATTGATTTTATTTATCGATTCTTCTTTTTCACATCACATGTTTTTTCTTTTTTATTAATTTTTGTTCTCTTACAAATTTTCAATGATTGCATTGCAACAGGTCGGCAGTTTAGCATCAAAGCCCAAGCGTGATCTGCTCATGATGGATTTTTGGGAAATGGAAACAATTTCGTTTCCACCGGATGGTTCCAGCATGACGCCAGCCCACCATTATAGCGAATTCCGTTTTAAAATTTATGCGCCAATCGCATTTCGTTATTTTCGTGATTTATTCGGTATTCAACCCGATGACTTTATGGTGAGCTAACACTGAAATTTGAAACAATTAAATCAGTTAAACCAGATATTTTTATTAACATTTTTTAGATGTCAATGTGTTCATCTCCACTACGCGAATTGTCCAATCCTGGTGCATCGGGTTCAATCTTTTATTTGACAGATGACGATGAATTTATCATCAAGACGGTCCAACATAAAGAAGGCGAATTTTTGCAGAAACTACTTCCTGGTTACTATATGAATTTGAACCAGAATCCTCGTACGCTTCTGCCAAAATTTTTTGGACTTTATTGTTATCAGTGCAATAGTAAAAACGTTCGGCTCATAGCGATGAACAATTTGCTGCCGTCGTATATCAAGATGCATTTGAAATATGATCTGAAGGGTTCGACGTATAAGCGAAAGGCCAATAAGTCGGAACGTCAAAAGAAGTCGCCGACGTATAAAGATCTGGACTTTATGGAGCATCATCCGAATGGTATTAGTTTAGAGGCGGATACATATGCAGCTCTGATAAAGACAATACAACGCGATTGTCGTGTGCTCGAGTCTTTCAAGATTATGGATTATTCGTTACTGGTTGGTGTTCACAATATGGATTTGGCACAAAAAGAAAAACAAGAAGAGCGTGCCAAGAATCCACGCCGTGAATCACATGGCCTAGATGAATCTGATATGGAAGATGCACCAGAAGCTGATCAAGCCATGCACGAAGATCGCAGTGGTGCGGTGGCACTCAATAGGACTAGGTTTGTTTCCATTTTATTATTTTTTTTGTTTTATGAATTAATATATATGTATACAATCACATTATTATATTCATTGTCTTGGTGTATGGAACATTTTTGCTTTAATCTCCATCGAGAACCATATTTCTTATTTCTCAGTGCCCTTCACAGATCGATTAATCGACAGCGCTTAGTTGCCCATTCCACAGCCATGGAAAGTATTCAGGCTGAAAGTGAGCCGATCGATGAAGAGGAAGATGTTCCGTAAGTATAATTTATAGACGTGCACGCTATGAAGCGGCTGTTGTGAAGGATATCTAATTGAATTCTTTTTCATTTTAAAAATATTCTTCTAGTCCCGGTGGCATTCCAGCACGTAATGATAAAGGTGAACGATTGCTCCTTTTCATTGGCATCATCGATATACTACAATCATATCGTTTGAAGAAGAAGTTAGAGCATACATTCAAGAGCATCATACATGATGGTGTAAGTTTGAGAAATCATAATTTGCTCGATTTATTGATTAAGGACGATCGATGACTTACGATATTATGATCTATTGCAGGACACCGTGTCTGTACATCGTCCATCGTTTTATGCTCAACGCTTCCAAGACTTCATGGCCAAGACTGTTTTCAGGAAAATTCCATCGCGTAAGTTCACTTTATCGACACCAAATAAATATTCAGTGGGTCAATCATGATGTTTCCTTTTCCCCTTCCGTTTTTTCTGTTATCGCGGGTTCATTTATGAGTTCATTGAACCTTTATCTTTATCATTATTATGTTTTTCTTGAATTCTGGTTAAAGGATATTCAAAGTAACAAAAAAAAAAAAAAATTATAATTAATTGACGATTTATTAGAAAAAGTTTATATTTTAACAGAAAGATATTTGTGTGTTCCTGTGCCTGGGAGTTTTCTAGAGAAACGTTTTCACGGTTTTAATTTTTGATGGACATTTCGCGCAACTATAAAATTTAATTATTGGAAATACTTTTCGCATCGTTCAAAGCAATCTGGAAAACGCCCAAATGCTCCGCACACAACACAAACAATTGTGATGATTAAATATTATATTTTAATTAAATATGTTTATTTTAGTTTAAATTGATCGTCTAACGTAAATGTGTGTTTTTTCAACAAATATATATTTTATATCTATTCTATAAAAGTCGTCTCGTATCGTCGTGTGTGTGTGTGCTGGAACGGTTATCAATTAATTAATTATTAATCAGAAAATAAGGAAAAAGATTGTGCTCTATTTAGGTGGTTCATTGTTGTAAAGTCAGAGTTTTTCTGTTCTTAAAAATATATATTTTTTTCACCCACGTAATTACACAGAGTTCACTCTACCCTCATTAACACTTTCCCACACACACACACATCGTACACTCTTAAATAAATATAATCGCAATTTTAGAAGATGTTCCCAAAAAAGAAAAAAAAAAACTCCTAAGATTCAGTAACAAATTGCTCTTTTATGAGTTGCCCTCCAATTATTTCTTTGATAACATCACACCCACTCTCCAAACAATATGTACATTATACACATAAAAACACATACAATTTTTATAGTTATTTTTTGCGACCGTCAGTGTGAATGAAACGTGTTGATGGAGAATGTTCATTGTTGACAAACTTTCTCTCCTTTTTACTTCTTTAATTTTCTTTATCACACTTCCCCCGAAAAAGTTTTTTTTTTTTTTTCTTTTCTTATTCTCTATCAAGATAGATTTTCATCCCGTCCTTAAGTTCCATAAATTTTTCTGATTTTTTTTTTATCGAAATCTTATTTTTGTTGTCGATGAGCAACGATGGCGAATGCTTTCGTGATGAAGGCCTTTATAAGAACTTTCTCATCGCAATTGACTAGGAAATAAGAAAAAAAGGAAGTCCAAACAGAATTAATCGAATCTCCATTTCCGTCATTCAGAATTTATATGAAATTTATTCATTTCTTTAGATCTCAAAAACAGTGGAAAATTTGTGCGTAAATTGCGTAATGTTCCGTGTGTGACCTAACCTCGCTCGTTGACACGTTTCATATCGTTTTGAGCATATTAAATTATCATTCAACGACGCTTTATCCATGATTTGCTTTCATTATTGAGTTACCTTTTTTTTTCCTCTTCAAGGATTATCGGATGTGCCTTTTTATATTTCAAAACGCGACAAATGTATTTCATTTTTATTCGCTCGAAATTCTACGAATGAACTGAATTAAATTACTTATGAATCGCAATATATCGCAAAGAGCACAAATGTTGATTCTCCATTACAAAGCTTTAGATTGATTTGTCGCTTAACTCGAACGTTTAATTTTTGCTCTTTTCTTGATTGAAAATTCACCATCGCGCCTTTTTCTTTTTTTGGTGATCTATAGAGAATTTAATATTTCTACTGCGATTGATTAATGAAACGAATTATGCGCTGTGAAACACACCCAGCAGAGTATATAAAAAAAGAACGCGAGTAATGAACACACAAACATTTATAGAGCTTTTAGACATCAAAAAATGCGCAATTTTTCATTTTCTGTAAGGTTGATTTCATTTTCACAATTTTCCGTTTTTTTTTTTTCTATTTTTTATTTTTTATTTTTCTTCTTGAGCGTTTTCAGTGGAATTTTTTTCCTCATTGAAATCGTTCATCATTATTTTGGCCCCGATATGAAAATTCTTTGTTTTTGAACATCAGAGATGAAAAGTACAAAATCATTAAAACAAACATCTTTTTTTCGAATCTTTTTCATTCCTTTTTTCCGACTATACAAAATTTTTCTCTTCAATTGATTTTTAATCCCCAAATTTGATTCAAAAGTGGATCTACCTGAAATCAAGGGGCAACATCGTAAATTTCGTACTTTGGTGACTAGCTACATAGGTAAAGTTGGACAAAACACTGTTTTTGGTTTATCAAATTCCAAAATATTTTCCATTTTTCTAAATAATGCACGCTTTTTTGAATTATTTTTTTCGATTGAATTTTTTTTGTTGCAATTATCTGAAAATATCCAAAAAATAAATTTATATTTCATTTCTATGAATTCCTATTGCAACATATAGGATCTTAAATAAGAAGAAAGCACACAAAAAAAAAACCGTTTTAATAGATTTATGGATTTAGATTAGATGCCTTATCAGTAATTCCGGAGTTTTATTATTTTTTATGAGGGGCAGCGATCAACATAAAGTCTTAGCAAGTTAGGTGATAACATGGGCGAGAAAAAAAAGGATATTTCATTATGGTAGTCGGAAAAGCTTCGATAGCATCGGTAGATTTATGTTCGACGATTAAGTTAATTGACTTTTTTGTGCAGAAACGGCGCATATAAAACTATCTTTATAGAACTCATTCATGGCCCGAAGGACATCTCGATGAATTTTCTCCTTTCTACAGGTCCTGTTTTATCGCTTGCTTCTCTCACAATTTGTTTCAAAATCAGTTCTCATGTAACAGCATCAATAAATTGACTTGTGGGTGTTAATGAATCAGGTGCTGGTAATTGTTTGCATATATAGATTTCATGATTCATTCACCCATCAGGTTGATGATGTTCATCAATAATTAAGTTATTCGCGGGAGAACTACATACATTATTCTATTTGTCATGTGTGTGCTCTGGTGGGACACAATTCGGAGAACATTTATAATAGAATCAAGCAATTTAAATTTTTAATTGAGTAAAAAGCTACAACTGAAAACCAATTATGGAAATATTTTAAGCGAAAATTTGGGGGAAAATTTATATTCAATTAAAATTCTCCTCCAATCCCCGCGCGTGCGATTTTCGACTCACCCATATAGCGCTGAAATATATAAATTATTAATTGCTTATATTATTTTTTTGGAGGCTTTTAAGTTTGCTGCCCATTTTACATCCTGTTTAATAAATTTCAAAACCTTTTTTTTTCTCTGCACATTTCCCTTTTTTTGTGTCGCTTGATTTGGGAATTTTCAGCATGTCCATTACGGAAATACCCAAAAATTACTTAATGAGAAAGTTATGTTTCGATAAAAATTTGCATTTAGCAGTTTTCAATAAATTGCATAAAAAGCTTTCTTTTTTTTTGCATTTAAACAAGCTGAACTCGAAGCTGAAATATGTCCCCTGCAGCACACTCATTGCATATTTTATGGCTTGACATGAACATGAAATGCCATTTATTAAATTTTAATAAGTTTTTAGACTTTGCTTTGTCATGATGCGAACATTAAGACGATAACCCCTGCACTGGATGCAGTTGCATTCCTTATAACATTCCTTAATGATCACAGTTCATGACATTGCTCTTTGAAATGCACATTGGTTGACTGTTTAGTAATTATTCTTTATTTTTATCATCATCACGTCGATAAGAAAAAAAAAATGGATAAATAAAATTATTTGTTGCACAAAAATTTTCATTTTATATGTTAGAGGGAAATTAGGAAAATGGTTTTTCTTCATGTTCTTTTGATTAGTTTTTATTTCGTTTTCATTGGCTTTGAGCACGTCAGCTTCTTTTGTGTTTTTCCCGTTTGGTGAATGGATTCTTCAAAAATAATGTCACTCAATCCTCGTTATGTCCTTATCATGCTCATCTGTATGCAGGTAGGCAATCATCGCGACGGCAGTCATGGATGAATCCCATATTTCATTACTCTCACGCTAATGCTTCATCAACTCCCGTTTTCCTAACACAAAAAAGTCACCTTACCAACAAAAATGGTTTCAAATTAAGCGAATTCAATTTAATTCGAATTTGAGTTCACGAGAATTTCTCATGCAAACTCAACGCCAAATAAAAAGCAATTTTCCCTTCCTTTTGTTTGAGTTTTCCGTTTTCCTGCAAATATTTAATTAACCAAAAATATATTTCTTTCTCATTTTCTTGCGTTTGCCACCAACGCAAATATTATTTACTGAACGAAGTTCTTGAGCTTTTATCAGATGAATGGAAATTTTCACAAATTTTAAATAATTTTCAATTATCGTCAACGAGAAAAATTTATCTACTCAAAATATTCATTATCAGCACTGAAACGTGTTTCTCCTCACCATTTTCTGCCTTTTCTCGATCAAAAATTCATGTGATTATGATACCAAGTGCTTCTCTCCAAGTTTTTTTTTTTTGCTTCTGATAGGCATTAAATGTGCAAACAGCTAAAATCAATTATCATGATCATAATGAAGGCGCCGCGCCAAACAACCAACAATTTTGCAGGTTATGTGCTTCTTTCTTTTTTGCGAATATTTTTTTTATGGATGTACAGCGCGATATCGCTAAAATCGTTGTTTTGTAAATAAATGGTAATGTGGTTTTTCTTTTTCTGAGCAGGTGAGAACGCTTTTGTGTAAACATAACAGTCCAGTGCACATTGAATGGCATTTCATGCTCTCGGATCATGATAAGAAGCAACGAGATTAAATGTTGCTCATTATGTAAATGCTAAAACGTTTGATGGTGTTTCTTTTTTTTCCTTTCAACATCTGACACTTGTTAGATTCTGTTTGTGCATCACCTGAGCTTTTGTCTTATAATTTTATTGCCTCGCATGAATCACATTACTGCATGTCAACGTCATTATTGGACGTTACTTTTATAATAAACAATTTTTTTTTCTTAAAATATTTTCATGAAAAATTTCTCGCATAAAATAATTTTCTTTCATCAGTCAAGTCAGCATGTTACTTTTTCCATTTTCGCATGAAAAACCAAGATCGTGCAATTTTCTTTGCTACAGTTATTTTTCACTGTCGTACTTTTACAATGAGAAAAAAAGATCCAGTGATAATAAACATCCAGAGAATTTGCAGAATTTATTGCCGAAATTATCTTAATCAGCAAGAAAAACTTTTTAACTCCTTTCTCGTTCTCTCCGGAACAATGATATTTTGTGTATATACATTTTTCGAAAAGCTATTGTTGTTGTTATATTTTGCGCAACATTGTTGTTAAATTTTTTTCTATCGTACAAAATACGAAGTTTAAAAGAAATATATATTTATTTTCGCATAATATTATCAAAAAACTATAACAGACTACTTAATGTTTTTTTTTCTGCTTCTTTTCTTCCACCAAAAATTCTTTTATCAATTTTCCGAAACTTCTATATCCAGCTCTCAAGCATTCACCATCGAAACGGAAAAGTTTATCAAGAGTCGCACAGCAGAGATCCACGGAATCGGAGGCTGATAGTCATGGTAATGTCACATTCCCTTCACCCACACTTTCATATAGTCTTGAATTTTGTTTATAATAATAATGCTATAAATCGATATCACGTTGATAAAAGAAAGGAAAGCTCGCAACCTGAGCCTTCAAATTCCAATTAGGTCTTGCACAAAATTTATTTTCGTTATAAACTTTTTGTGTTTTCAATTCTTCAATTTACTGTCAATTCTCAAGCATGACACCAACAAATTTGTGCTTTGTTTAATTAATTTTTTATTTTCTTTTTTGGGTCAATTTTCGTCCCGCCAAACTGTGCGTTCATTGCTCACACTACTACCTCACTCTCTATATTGCTTCTCGCATGTTTTGCAATGATTATGTATATTACGCCCACAAACACAGCGGCTGGCAGTTCGCACCATCATCATCATCACCATTCGCAGCCACAAACTAGCTCTTCCAAATCAGGTTAGTAGCAATGGAAAGCATCGTAAAGTATAATTAACTTTTTGCACCAAAAGGAGAAAGAAAAGAACTCAAACATTGTAGAGCTTTTCGATTAAACTTTTATATAACACTTTTTTTTCTTATTTTTCTCGTTTTCATCACATTGCACACGAAATAAAATAAAAATATTATTCCGTTGCAATAATTTCACACACGCGCACCCATACACACAATAATCATATCTGATGGGCACCTGTCTGTTGGAAATTATATTTATTTATTGCAAATACTTCCTTTCTTTATTTGATAAAATGAAACCTTCATAAAGTTTTCTCGCAATTTATCTCATTCATGCTGCCATTCAAAAAATAATGGAACAAAAATAACCCAAAAAACAAACACGTAAAACTTTAAACATTCGGAAATTTGTTAATAATTTTGCGCTGGACATACCAAAAAAAAAAAACATTTATCATCAATCATCACATCGCGAAATATTTGCAAAAGGATCAGGATCAGTCAACATGCAGTTGATAAGGGCAATCAATAAGAGTAACAAGAGCAATAACACAAACATGAATAACAATAAGGTTGTGGTCATTGTGCCGCCAAAGACATCATCAGCGATGGCAGCATCATCCTTTAACAGCCAAATGACGACATCGGTTGCTGGTGATAACAACAATGCACCGCAAGTCAGTCCAAATGTGTCATTGCCAGCGCTCAAGAAGCGAACGTCAATTATCAAACAGTCTGTGCCACCACCAGTTCCACCACGCGGATCACCACGCTCAAAAAGTAAATCGTTTGGTGTTAGACGTAGAAATGAAATAAAATCATCAAATCATGTCGATCGATTTGAGAGCTTACAAAATCCGGAGCAGAGTGGATATCAGAAGGTCGAAAAGTGGTTAAAAACTGTTGAAGTTCATAATGACGATCCCAATAGAATTGCGTTCAAAGACGTGAAACAATTGATTCAATCATTTTCGCAAAGAAATTTGACTTCTGATCCCAAGTGTCTAGCGACGAGCGTCATTATGAAAGGACGAAAAGTGTTCGATTCGAACATGGTTCGGTCACGCATTGAATGTTACAATTCGCTTGAGTGCGGTTTCAAATACGACAGCAACCAAACTCTTCAAATGTCAAATGAAAAACTTGCGCAAACGATTAATCAATTTTGTCGCGATGATGGAAAATTTGTCTGAAGCAAACCAGCCGACACTGATTTAAAAATCCCTCTGCTCTGGTCGATCCTTCCTTTTGTGTGTGAACCTTTTTCATTTTATAACTTTAGTATGACTACCAAATTTATTATTCCTTTTGTTGTTGTTTGTTACTGCTTCAGCTGATTGTATAACATGCAAATCAAAAAAAAAAGAGTATATTGATGGATGTAAATCCCCAATGTTTTTTAACCATTATTATTTTTTTCTTTTTTTGTTATTGTCGTCATTTGCCATATTGATTGTAACCATTTCCAACCCATTCATTTGTTTCCACTTGTTTTTTTTTTATCGTCATTTGTTGTTACACAAGTTTCTTCTTCGTCTTAAGCAATCTGGTTCCGTGATTGATCTGATTTGTACATGAATTTTACACCGGAATCGTAATGCCATTTAGAAGACATTCTTTGATTTCGTCTCCATGTTCCGTCAACATCGATTGTTAACTATCTAAACGAGTTCCTTTTTTCCTCTTTACATGCTATTGTCCTATAATCCCTTTTACTTCCCCATCATCTGAGATTTGATTACACATTATGGAAATTTGTCCGAAATAAATCTTCAATACCGATGTTCTCGTTTTTTTGTGCTCAGAACGGGATCAAAAACCTACCAAATAATCCGAAATAATTTTTATACATTCATTCGTTCGTTGGAATTTCCACCGAGAATCATTTCAAAAAAAAAAGGAAGGAGGGGACAACAATAAATCTTTGATCCCTTAAAATGGAATTTCACAATAAGTTTTCCAATTGTTGTTGAGCTTTATATATGTTGCTTTTGCACAGAGACATACGAGCCACATATGTGTGGCACGAGCGAATTCTCATGGCTCGTATAACACCATTGGATGTGCATGATGCTACTTAAAAATAGCCGAAGCATCAAAACCTATGGAATGCGGGAAAAAATGCGAGCTTCAGCAAAAAAAGTGCCTTCACTTGCATAAAATGTTATAGAAAAATTTGTACCTTCCCTCATTCATCTTGATGGTGGTAGAGACAACGAGAGCATGAAAAATACGAAAAAAAAATCTCGTTCGGCTCAACCAACCACAAATTATGATGAATTATGGACTTTAATCTACTTAATGACTTACTCCCATTCTTTTATATAATGGTTGGTTTCGTGATTCTCAACAGCAATGTCATAAACAGCGCACTCATCACTACCAGCAATAATAATAATAATTAATAAATTTCATTTCGTGCCAACCGTAAATTTCATATTTTCACAATGATTCACCTTAAAAAATTGCATTAATTATGAAAGCTCCTTACCATAATATCACATTACTATTATTGCTAGGCTCTGCACCATCATGCTCATCAACGCCACCGCCCGCATTCGATGACATTTCGGAGCATGGAGGCTTCAGCAATCAAACGAAAAACTTAAGCAATGACTATAGAAGTTCTAGTGATAAACGACTGAATTCGCCTCGGAGCACATCGAGCTATCGAGATGATTCTGTTAGGTAAGTTATTCATCATCATGTACTGCTAATTGATCCAATTGTTCGTACCCTCACAAAATAATCTTTCAAAAAGTATTTCGGACATTCGTTTAGAAACACATTTAGGTAAGGACTCGACATCGTCAAACAATAGCAATTACGGTTCACGCGGAGCATTGGCGTGGACGCCGCCAGCATCAATGGAAGGCTCAACGCCAACATGGACCGAAGGCACGCCAAGTTTCACAGAATCGAGCTCCAGTGAGAATGGTGAGATAGGTTAGTGTTTGTTTGACATAATTGAGCTGTCAATCAATCCGAATAATTCTCTCCTTTTCCATTCATCGACAAAAATAGAATTTTCCGGCTCTTCGTCACCGCTGCATCATTCAACAATGTCCGATAAGCATAAGCCAACAGTTGAGAAGGCCCTCAATTCCCTAACATCGGAAATGGTAAGAGTCTGTTACACTGAAACGAAAAGCATTCGAATATCGTACAAATCAAATGATTTGTAAAAATTAAGCTCTTCTGGTGGAGATGAAAGATGGAAAAAATATACCGATTGCGATGATGATACACAATAAAACATTTAACACACCAAACAAACCCAAACATCAAAATAAATTTAGTGGATAACTTATCGAAGATTTTTTTTTTCTTTGTTTTGACGGAAACAATATTATTTTAAATTAAATTCCTTCTTATTAAGTTTAACGCAAAATGATAATTCCTTTGCCTTTTTGTGAGTCCGTTGAAAGATCGATTGTCAGCAGCTATCGAAGATAACAACAAAAGGAAAAATTTTATGTTGCGCTCTGAAAAATTGTAAATGTGATTTTCATTCGGCTCGCATTTTAAGCTTTGAGCTTTTTATTTCGATTTTTTTTCTGTGTTACTGGATTTTTGATTATGGCAATCAAAAGAAATGAAGGCATTTGAGGAAAAGTTAACAAGCTTTCAAAAGTCGGGACCAGTAAAAATCTGTTGAAATTTTAATAAAGTTTGAATTGTCCATGCTGATTATGACATGTAGGCTATGTCCTTTTTGGGAGTAATTGATTGAATTAGCCATTCAATTGCAAATTCTGATCCCGAATGGAACATTAAAATGGCAACTTCCTGACCCTTTTTTATACATACTCTGGTCGTCTTAACATTTTTTTTTATCTCTTTTTTTTTGCTTTTATCAATCTTCCATCTGAAACATCTTCCTTTTATAGATAAGTTCAAGTGCAATTTATCTATCAATGCCTTATCACACAATGTATACACTTAAAGGATTCCTCCGAGAGAATCTAAAAATAATATTCCTCACCAAACAACCGACGACACTTTGTCTCGATTCACTTAGACATGTTCATATAGAGATAGATAAAGGATGAGGTTAAATTTTCCCCTCGGCATCCCATTCATAAATTACATCACGTTCGTATCAGACAGTGCGAGAACGTAAAAAGTTTCCATTATTATGTTGGTGGAATGCAGAAAAATAATGTTGCACGTGATGTAAACTGTCTCACATTTTGCTATGTAAATGCCTGGTAGGGGCGACATGGCTCTTCCTTATTTTCCCCCGCGCCTACAACAAAAGATAACAACACATACGCGCGCGACATTAAATTATCAATCATTCCACAATGAAATTCGCAAAACGCAAAATGTCATACGCGAAAAATGTTGCGTGCGATTTGTAATGTTAGAGCTTTTGATTCAATTTCTCCTTGAGGTTAAAATCTTCATTTATTTAGCAAACATTTTATACTCTTTTTTCTTTTCATTTTTTTATAAAGTTGATGTTTTTCCGTATGAAATCTGATTCTTGTTTTATGTTTTTGCTTTATTTGAGTTAAATTCACATTTAAAAAAAAGATAATTTAAGAGCTTGACGTCACTCAAAAATGCTCCCCGCAACTGCTTAGATATTTAATAAATAATTATTATTTTCTATGTATTTCCATTGCAACAGCGAATTGAGTAAACATATTTTTCGATATCAGATAAAATTTCAAATGACGCATTCTCAAATTGTGCAATTTGAGCTGAAAGTATCAGGAAAAAATGATGGCTTCAAAAAATAATTAATCCAAAACCGACACAATTTCGATGTCATACAAATTGCACGTTTCAATCTCTGCAGTTGCCAAAAATTGCATTTAATGGTTTTTTGATTGAATTCCTAATTGGTAGAGGACAATATTCGATTGATACATATTCAATGAAACGAGTTCCGAGAGCGAAAAGCGTATTAATCTGAAAATGGAAAATTTGTTTGTCGATTTAATGCGCATTGGGGATTTAGATCGAATTTATTTATGCTTCATGCGAATATTATGTTCATTCAACTTTCGTTAAATATGTTTTATTGAAAATTCATAAACACTCAACTGAATGGATGTTTTTTGATGTTCAATTTTTGGTATCTTAAGTGTGCTTTTATGCCCCAACTCAAAATTTGTTTTTAGAACGTTTTTTTTTTTTGTTTTTGCGACGAATCAAAAACTCACAAATAACATTTATTTGGCTCATTTACATATTCTCACATTGAACCTCTTCCATATGGAACCATTCATATGTCACGTCACTTCTCAAAGGCATGACACACTTTGAAGACGTTAATGGAATATGAGTTTGCACTTTATTCAGTTTTCATTCCAGGGAGCGATACAAAAGGAAAAAAAGATCAAGTTTTTTGCCGCTCCCTTAGAAGAACCTTCCTCCGATTCGGGTTATTAATTAGCAAAATTGGGTGCCTTCAGTATTTTTTTTTTCAATTTTGATATAAAAAGAGCAAAAAAGACAAAAACTCTTTAGACCTTTTCATCGGAAAAAAAAATTATTATCTGTTAAAAAAATAATTTCTTTTTTTAGTCAAACGCAATCGGATTATCTGTCATCGTGTCTTAGTTGTTTTACAATATTAAAATTTCCTTTGTATCAAAATTAAAGACACTTAAAGTGGATTCATCGTGTATTATGCAATTCAATCAGAATTGTGTGAAATAAACAATTAATTCAATTAAAATTCTTATTCTTTTTCTCATGCTTTCGCCTTCGCTCCCCAACAAATAAATAAATAAATAAACATCACACATCAACCACCTCATGAAATTTTATTATTCGTGTAATATGAATACCGCTGGATACAGGAAAATTTACGTTATCAGGTCGATTATGACTATAATTAACTCAGTTGTAATGGTATTTTATCCAAGTTAAAAACAAAGAGGAAAATCAAAGTTCTCGCGCATTAAATTTTTTGAACTCTTGGCAGGAGCAATACAGCAAGCACATGCCAAAGTTCGACCTCCATTAAATACGCATTATTATAAAAAAAGAGCAAAGTTTTTCTTTTTTTCCGTTTTTTCATTAAAATTTCATTCGCAAAGTTAAATATAAAAAAAAGCATTGGAAAAACCTTACAAAACCTTAAAAGTATTTAAAGAAAAACGTTCTAAAAAACATGTGAAAATAAAATGAAGTAAAAAAAAAAACATAAGAAAATCAAATCATAATTATTAAAGACATATTTAATGAAACAACCCCTTAGCTATATATACATCACACTATATACAATAAATAAATAAATTACCAATTTTTTTGAGATAATGAGGAAAAAATTCAGTTTTTAGGTTATAATGAAACAAATTATTTATTGATTAAATTGAGCAGTTGAAAATAAATATTAATGTTGGTTGATGAAAAAAAAAAAAACGACTTAAACAGTGATAAATAATGTTTTTATTAAATCTCTTTTCATTACACAGTTTTCCATAATATTTTTCAGCTAATTTTAAGCATGAACTTTCTAGTCAGCATACTGTAAAAGATGCTACTGGAAAGGTGTTCATAATCTTGACGTTTTCAGCAATAAAACATTTAACGATCATCACCACTCAACATGAATTTATTAATCATTTCATTTGGGAATTGGGCGTATAAAATGCTAAATTTTGTTGTTCTTATTTTCGCGATCTAAAAAAGCTACATCATGAAATTTTCGCAATGGGCGGCGGCCGTTATAAACCGTGAAGTGGTTGCGAAAACAAAAGTAAAATATCCATTTGGAGCGCCATAAATCTACAAAAATGTGCCATTACACATCACATATCATTTTTAGATCATTCAACATCACATTGATTTTTATATCTTTTTTTTTTTGTGGTTTCATAACATTCAACAATAATTTCGTTTATTCTTTTCACAATAATTAACATTCAATGAATTTTCGCTACATTCAAAGAGATTTTCATTTAAAGCTTTTCTTGTTGTTTAAAATTACTTATCTAGAAAGTTGAATGGAATTAAAAAGGATAAAAGAAAAACTGCCTCAAAGGTCGCATTCATTTTTATTGCACAACTTTGAAGATCGTCATTATGCGAAAAGTGGGTCAAAGAGGGAAATTAATTCGAAAGAGCTTCGCTACAGAAACAGTTAAACGCTAATTAGCCGTTGAAAATTACTTATAAGAGAGAGACTTTAAGATTACTAAAAGGTTCAAGAAAATTTTATTTCTCTCTGAAGAAATCCTTTTTCGTAAAAATTTGTTGGTGTTTTATATTCGTCTGGTGACCTCAAGGATCATTTAATATTATTCTTTATTTGAAAAAATGTAGAAAACTGGATCCACATCCCACGCTTCTCTGCCATCTAAATTGCCAAAGTTATCGTCCATAAAAGATTCAATTGTCTTGTGAACGTGATAAATTACGCCTTTCAGTTGATGGTCTTCATCGGTGTAAACCTGGTCAGCGAATGAGTGATTATAAAATTGTTTAGTTCGAATCAAAAGTAACTATATTCTCTTACCTGATGCCGAAAGATAACGCCCTGTTGAATAAGGGATTTTGTCAGTAACATTGTGTGCTGCTGATGCACGAGCGTATCGGCTGTTCCATGAATGAGTAGATAATTTTTCGATAGGAAATTGGCAGCCCGCAATGATAAATCGGCTTCCTGTAGTGAGTGACCAATCAGACGATCATAGCCAAAGTATTTTTCCGTAAAGAATGAATCTAATGGACATAGTGAGAGGGAAAGAGAGAGAACATAGAAGTTTCATGTCATTTGTCTACTTCCACAATTTTCTATTTGCATAAAGTTTCACTCACTGTAATATTGAAATGACACAATTGGTGCCACCGCAATGTAGCATAGAAATGTTCGTTTCGAATCCTCCGTAAGGAGAACGGATGTTAGATAAGCGCCATAGCCCCAGCCATAGGCGCATATTTTCGTTGGATCAATGATTTTGAAATTGTCTCGTAAATAACTGCTTGTTTTAGAATAATAATAAAAAGAAGAAGTGGAATGTGAGAAATGAGAAAATGATTAACAACTGGCAGGAAGCTCGATGAAACAGGAAATTGCTATTAGACAAACGATGCTTACGTTAAAACAGTGAGTTGATCCTCAACATCAGCCACACTGATGTTGCCTTTAATCTTCGATTTAAAAGCTTCTCCTTGAAATCCACTTCCACGTCCATCAATTTGAGCGACAATAAACGATTTCTGTGATGCGAGATAATGATTCCAATTGACGCAATATTGTTCATTCACCAGCTGAGTGCCGGGGGCTGAATTGATTTGCAAAACCAGTGGAAAGGACACTTCTTCATCCTCTTTAGCAGCTGGAGGCAAAAATAGTCGTACTTGTGCATGAAAGCCATCTCGAATTTCAACACTGAATGTTTTGACTTGTGGCAATGCTAATTCTTTGACATTTTCAGCCAACTCAGCGCCGCTATTGATGACATAAATTTTCTTAGCTAATGAACTATCTACAAGGTAAATGCTTGGCGAATCTGGTCCCAGGCACTCAAGCACGTAATATGAAAAATCAGTGCTCATATGAATGCGATTATAGAGACAATTGTTGGGTATTAAATCCGATTCCGTTGGTTGCTTATTCTTCCCAATCATTTGATTTACGTGAACAAAAATATTATTTTCACTACGATTAAATTCGCGCTTAAAGCTATGTATGTTGTAGGTGATGTTTTCATCATAAGTTGCTATGCTATTATCACACGTCAAACATATGGGCGTCGGTCGTGGACGTATGTTGATTTCATTCGATGCACTGTCGAGTACTTGAAATTCCAAAATTATTTTATATAAATGCCTCTGACCTGGACGACCCTCAGGTGCGCTAACATAATAAATTGCTTGATTTTTAGCATCCCAACCAAGTATTTCTGTCACCTCATTACGTCCAATTGTGACGCCAATGGGCTTCTTGCTTGCGAATGGAATGAGTGCAATTTGCCGGAAATAACCATACTTTCCATCTAGCACCGGATAGATTTTAATCAGGAAACGATTGTTATTGGACGCCGACGACGATGAATTTGCAGTATTGTTCATTGGCGACAGCAGCTTGATAGCTAAGTCGTTTGCGTCTAAATAGATTGGTTTCTCGGGAGATATGTCGACTCCAATTTCATTGTTCGTTTCGCGCTGGATCTATTATTGGAAATGTGAAATAACAAAAATTGTGAGGATTAAGACCGTTGAGTATAGAAAATTTATATCTCCTCTCGAACATCATCGCCATTGTTGATGTTTATTATGTGACATCACCAGCAAACCACCGCCACAGCGAGTAATGGAAAAATGAAAGAAAATTAAATATTCAACTCACTTCGACGCATTCAAATGCGGGCGCCTTACATAGCACTGTGCTTGATGTCATTTGATTGCGCGATGTGTATGTCAAAGTAAGCTCATGATTACTAATCCAAAACATGTTGCCGATGTAAAAATCGCCGTAGAGATGATCGGGCAATATCAGTGGTATCAAATTTATATATTTCAATATATTGAGATTGACCACGAAGCACGAAACATTGGGATTTGGTGTATTGTATCGTGGATATCTGATACTTTTTATCGTAGGATATTGGGAATTTTTGCCATTCCATGTGTATCTGCGTGAAAAAAGAAAGAACAGTAAATTAATGATACAGTCAACGCATGAACGCATTTTTTTAGAGGGGGTGGGGGAGGTTGGATGAATGTTGTTGATGCTATGCGAAAAGTGTGAAGAGAGAAGTTGAAAGGCGCCAATTCAAGAATTTTTTTTTTATCAAATGTAAACATAAAAAAAATGGGACCCTATGTAACCTGGCTTAGACTTTGTGTATCATCATTTGTGATTGTCAAATAAATATTTGTGTGTGTATATGTGTGGGTTGAAAAAGCTCAACCAGCACTTGAAGTGATGATGAGAGTGGATCACGTTCACTACTTACTCATATTTTTGCACGTTCGTTATATTAAACGAGAGAAATGACAAATAACTTCCGTTTGTTGAAAAGGCAATGGTGTCGCCATTGAGTTCGGGTGTGTTTGCGTAAAGCCAATCGGGAATGCCGTTGAGGATGTTGTCTTTCATACCTGATGGTTTTGTTATTAAAGCAATGGAAAAAGACATGAATAAGAAGAAGAAAACAAATTAAATAAACTTTTGATTTGAGATCGTGGCGGAAATTGTGTATGTGCTTGAGCCGTTGCAACTTGGGAAGTCGACGTTTAATGGGTGGCTTCTGTTCACGAGCGCGATGATTTTTCAGTTAAAACTTTCGTGAATCATACTTTAGACAGGTAATTCAAATGCTAATAAAAATGGAGAATAACAAAATTAACTTCCCTTCCCGTAAATCTATTTCAATGCTTAAAGCTCAAATTTCACTTGAGCTCAAATTAATTCTCAATTATTTAGGAATTCTTTGTTTGTAATCTGCGAGATTTAATGAAAAATTAATTGAGATTTATAAGTTTCTGTTGTTAAAATGATTTTCTTTTTCTAATGATGTTAATTGTTACTTCGCCGAATGTTGGAATGAGAAATTTTCTTTTCCTTCATTTCACCCCCGTTACAATCTCAGTTTGAGTTGATGCGGTTATTGAGACAGCAGAATAAATAATTGCCATTTAGCAAATTTTCTACATGAATGCTCAGAAGCTCGCAGCTACCACCGCCATTAAGGTTCAGTAACCTTTTATTCATACAACATAATGCAAATGTTAATTAAACATAAAAAAAAAGTTAACAAATTTTTATGTCATGCTCACCATTTGCCGTCACACGAATCACCAAATCACTGTGAATTTTTGGCTTGTAATAAATGTCATAGTCATGAATGAACGCAATTGCTTGTGCAATTTTACTCTTTTCGATTGTTTTCACTTTAGTTTTACTACTTGGAAGAACTTTATTATTGTAAGTGTTGGCTAAATTACTGCTATCATAAGACGCTGGTGACCATAAAATCTTTTGCAATTCCACATCTTCGCTACCGCTCGGTGTGAGCGAATAGTAGTTGGTTGAGAATATTTCATAAACAAAATATTTCGTGCCATTTGAGTCATCATTGTTGTCATGACGTTGGCACTGATATAAAAGTATAAAATTTAAATCGGGCGAAATATTGTAGCAATCAACGTAGAGCCGACGCTAGATTGAAACAATGAGAAATAAAAAACGAAATGTTCATAATTAAGTACAAATGCAAATATTTCATAAGGAATTATTGAGGATGGAGAGGGCGTGAATAAATAATGAGCGTTGAGCTTGATGAATATTAAAAGTACAATGTAATCAGAGGCAGCTGATGCTTGGGCTTCGATATAAGAAAATCATTTGATTACATAAGACCGCCACTGCAACATGTCAACAATGGAAGTTAAACACTAGAATCAATTAAACAAAGAAAAAAAAAACTTGAAGCACAAGCTCATGCTCAATCATCATTAATGTTCAACTTATCTCTCACTAATTGAGCATTTCAATGAATTCATTTATTTCTCCTAAGCGAAGAAATATTAAAATGCAAACTTTAATTGCGTCGAACATTAAAACACTCAATAAAACTGAAATTAAGTTACAATTTCGTTAGTATGTCGCATGAAAAGATTCATTAAGATAACTTTTGTCATTAAAACTTTAACTGATAGAACGTTGAAACTGACGATTTCAATCCCTACAATAAATTGTCAGCATGACTTAGGACAATCACAACATATAAGTTATGTTAATGAATACAAATCACGTAAAAGTGACAACAAAGTGATATATTTAGTAGCTGACGGTTTTTTTTTTCTGGCGTTCGACTTACAAATGAAGAATTATCCATTAGCAATTTCGCTTCTAATGTCTCAGCATTAAACAAAGATATTCCGTTTTCCAGATTTTGGAAGATAAATTCCTTGTCTGCAGCAATTTATGTCGTTGATGATTTTATTGTTGTCGGTTGGCACATGGTAATGATTACAGTATCATGATAACAACGACGACGCCGGCAAAAATATGAAGAACATCGAGTGAGAATGGCATGAAAATAAAATGAATGTCCCATTAATTATTCCTGCCACATAACAAACAATACAGCCATCAAGAAAACGAAGTAGTGCCGTCATAATATAGGGCTCTCCTATTTCCTTTCTTTTCCACTTGACATTTCCAATGCACTCACCATTTATCCAAGAGCCATTGAACGGCTTCCATTTGAGCGAGTCATTGTAGATATCGGATAGTAGTAGACGCCTACCATAAATTCTCGTGTCCTCAATTTCTGATGTCATTTTTTTATGGCATCGGCAAATGGTACGAAATTTGAATGAGAGTTGAATGTTGTTGAGGCAAGCGATTCATCGATGGGTTATTATTTGGGTGCAAAAATTGGAAAGAGACAAAAACACATAAATTAATGCAAACGAAGAGCTTTCTTTTCCTTTTTATACTGCTGAGTAATGTTAGCATGAGCCTCCAGTGCGTAGTAAAACAGATTATTTTAAATAGAAAAGCGATTAGCAATGTTCCTCCACTGCAGCATAAATATCTTACCTGGTGACAGTAGAAATATTGAAAAGACGATAACTGATAAGACGGCAGATATGACAAGAAGCGCTATGCAAATGCCACGCCAATTACGTTTTTCCGTTGATGATATTGCCAGTTCCTAAATTAAAGCGACAAGAAAAATTTCATTGAATAAAGCGGCAACAAAAAAAAAGTTATGTTAATTGTTATTTTCAGATATCAGCACAATGAAACTTTTTCTTTGAAACAAAGAGAGAGAGAGAGATAGCAGCGACCTGCCTTCTCAAAACAATTTAGGGTGTTATTAATGAAGCTTTCTCATTATCAAGTTTTGAAATGTTTAATAAAAGCAAAAGAGTTTTAATTTCAAAGCTTTGAGAGGACTTTGATAGCTTTCGTAAGGATAATTCGCACATCGTGTGGAGTGGTGAAAAAAAAGAGTGCTGCGTTGTTTATATACTTTTGAGCCGAACAATTTATTCACATTAATGTATAAATTGTTGCGATTTATCAAAACCAGTTTTAGGTTATATTTTCGTTACATGTAAAGCCCTTACGACAAATCCTTTTTTAACCTTTTTATCCGCCGTATTTGTCGTTTTTTTTTACCCTCTAACAAACAAGCTCAAAACATCTCAATTAAGAAACTCAACGCTAAAAAGCTAATTTCAAAAAAATTGTGAAAGTGAATATTTGTGTGCTTTTGAATATCGAACGCTTCACATGTTGGGGACCATTCAATTATGGAAATTGAGCGCATCGCTCCAATATTTTACTGATATGAGCTCTTTGGCTAATGGGGTTTGGGAGATGAAAATTTAAGGGGGAAATTAAACAAAAAGGTGACACGAGAATCAATTGGAACCATCACGAACACTCGCGCGTCACGATATAATAAAAACGAGCCGAAGCAATTATCGGAGGAAATTTATTGCGAGAAAGTCATAAAATAAATGGTTTTATTGACATCATTTTGGCGGCAAATGTGAAAGTATAATTGACGGCGTCAATAACAACAAAAAAAACTTTCGATTCGCGTGTCTCAATATCTACTTTTTGGGTAATGTCCATTCACGAACTGATGAGACAAAGAAATACTTAATTTTGTTTTTGTTCCTATGAGGCGCATTTTTATGTAAAATAATCGAATCTATTGATTGTTTCGAGCCACCCCTAGGCAAGGGAATATTCCACAGAGCATGAGAATAAGTAATTATAGCACAAAAACCATTTTCACTCTCAATCCAGATTTAAATTTTCGGCTTTACCGCAAAATTGAAAAATATTTTTTTTTTGTTTTTATTTATTTACTTGTCAATTTCCATGCTTTTTATGTATACATAAGGATTTGGTTTCACCAAATTCCAGCGATTTTGGTGGCTGAAAGTAAAGTTTGCTCGGAGCAACAATGAAGCTCCACAATTGAATTGGTAATAAATTTGTGGCTGATGGAGCAATCATCGTTTTTCCTATACCGGGATGGCGGGAAGTTTTAAAAGGTATTTTGAATGGTTTTTCACCAGAAAATTTTCCAACATCTTTTCAAAATGTGGATTCGGCACTTTTGGAAATGAACAATTTAATAAACTTCCTCGTGCACTCGTTTAAGAGGGGAACTCGAACTTGCTTACGATGATTTTGTTGTTGCTTTTGAAAGCTCCTTCAAGCGCGCGATTGTAAAGTTGATGGAAAAATAAAATAAATTTTATACAGCTTTATGAAGTGTTTTCTCTTTTTGGGTTTTATAATGTAAAGCACATAAATGTGCATATGTGGGGTACATGAGAATTGAAAGTTTTACATTAATTACAAATTAAAATGCTGGATGAAAACTGAACATTTGTCTGCGAGTATTTATTTTTGCTCGCATCTTGACTTAATGAAATCCTCGACTATGTTATTAGATTACTAATTTATATTGTCATGAATGGTAGTTATGATTCTAGATTCTTCAATGAGTATGCTACAAGCTCTACGCACGTTATAATCATACACTTCTTTCAGTCTTTTATTTAATATATGGAATAAACTTTTAAAGCTGTTGAAAGAAAAAACAATTTTCTGTCGCTTCTGATAAATTTCAGTACTCCATCCATACTGAATTCAACAGATTATCTTCAAGAAATTCTTTTCTAAACACAAAAAATGCCCACAAAAAATGATCTTTTTTCTTTGCAATGTTGGCTTCATGTCATTTAATGTGATATGGCACAGAAAAAAGGAATCTTCAAAATCATGGCCTGTGAATAATCTAAACGATGCAGCACTTTTTTTTTGTGGAAGTCTCTCTGCCAAGCCTAGGTAGAATATGACCGCAAAAACGTATTTACTACTACATGGCCAAATTGCCAGCTACAATTCACGACCGTGTCAGAAAAAAAAGAGAAATAGGAAGAGGTTTAAATTCCAAAGAGTGGCGAATAAAATATAAGAACAATGTTTCGTAAGCAAACCATATATTACACATGGCAAACAGCACACGCAAACAAATAAAGAAAGAAAAATAAATTTATGTAAATGAGCTGTGGAAAATGGCATTCGCAGTCTGAACCACATTCAGACAAACTTTTATGAAATAAAAAGATACACAAAACAACCCATTCGCTGAATCGGAATCTTCGTCTCCTTCATTTTCACTTCACACATAGACCTTTTCTCCAAAGCTACAACATGTTTGTGTATTCTGATCAACAATGCAAATAACTAAATAATTAAAGTAAGTGTGTATTGAATGTGTCTGAGAGCTGATAAGCATGACGATGGAAGTAAAATAACGCTCTGGTGCCATTAAAACAGTGACAGGAATACACAAATTTAATTTGGTTTATTCTCTTCGCATATCCACCAAATTCGATTGGACTGTGATTCTACAGATTTTCATTAAAGCATTGGATTAAATTGCGGGAAGCTTTAAAATGATGATAGTATTGCAGTGATACATTAAGGACACGAAGACACTACATTAATTATGGTCCTTTTCGGAAGCTCTCTTCAGCGAAATTGAGTTATAAAAACCTCATTAAATTTTTTTTTAAAAGCTTAAAAGTTTCTTTTCGCACCATTCAAGCAAATGCGGCCATTAAAGATTTAAATCCTTTGCGTTGTTTATAAATGCAAATTAAATAAACAACCATTAATGGATGGATCCCAAAATGACATAAAATTGGATCTGATGCTATATATCGAAAGAATGAGCCGCCGTGTAAGGACTTCTTGGTCTCGAAAAAAAAAAAAACTTTTTTCTTCTCGATATATATAAATATATCTTCAGCATTGATAATAAGAAAGCACAGCATCGATATGGAAAAGAAAGTCAAGCGAACGAAAAGAGAAAAACTTTTCTTTAATGGGAATTATTCGCCAATAAAGTTTATTGTTATTCAGTCGCTTTGGATTTCGGTATATAACGTTATTTAGGGATCATTCCTAAAGTAATTTCATGTACTTTTAAGTTTTTTTTTTCTTTCTTCTTTTCTTCTGAATAAAAAATGAATCACAATTTCGACGTAAAAAATATTCAATTCGCTGGAGAACTTTTGTGGTGGATTCAAAGCTTTCTGCTGGATAATCATGAGCAGATGATGATATTACGATCATTCTCATTCAACGCTTTATAGTCATTTTACGGTTATCATTTTTATTATTACAGAAATAGAAAAAGAAACTTTCAAAGCCAAAAATAGAGCTTATAAAAATGAATAAAATGTAAATCAAGTCCGAACATTGGATCCACATTCCATGTGGAATCTATAAAAAGCTACTATATGGCCTTTATCCCGTGGCAGCATAAGCTTTTGCGTCATGTTTTAATGAAAAATGGGGTAGAAAGATGGGACAAACGTTATCATCGGAATGGCGCACATATAATTATATTGAGGGTCATGGTGAAAAGCATATAAACTGGAATTTATTACTAAACATGCGGAATTGGTTAAACAAAAAAAAAACAACAACATACATGTATGTATAGTAAATATATTTCCCTCAACAGTTTCCACAATACCCTCCCACGATGAAAACAGGCGACAAACCAATAAAAAGTTAACGCTTTTGCGAGTGAATTCGTAATCCTAGATTGGGGGAAATTTCTCTATGGAATCCTTTAAATTAATTTCGATAAATTTACAACGAAGATAGAACTCGGAAGGAGACATTATATGAATAAATAAAATATTAGAAACCGCCAGCATGGAGGATTCATGCGAAAGTTTTGTTTTGACAACCGCATCAATTATTAATGAAACGACCTAAATATTCTCAGTGGGAAACTACCTCCGGGAATACGTTAAACTAAATTTTCAAAACAAGGCTGCTTGAGAGTGTTTTGAGGTATAACAGCCGTTCACGCCATTGAAAGTCAGTAAACAGAGTCATAAAAGCGTGAAAAATGAGACTTTCATTGGCACTTCCTTTTGACTTCTTTACCACATCTAAAGTAAATTATTTCTTTCAGGCATGCGATCGCAAAACTGATAGAAAAGTCAGGGAGTAGCATGTTCTATTTTGGTGAATTGCTAAAAAAAGAAAAATAAAAAATAAATAAAAATGAAGCTCAGTTTTTGTGGTTTACGAGAATAATTAAAATTTTGGTTTTATTCACGCCACATTGAGCATTTTCCAATTAACTGACCGAAGCCAAATAAAAGCTAATAATGGAGTTTATGAGAATTTCCTTTCGTATTGTTCCCAAAGCATTTTTTTTCCTTTTCACTGTCCCTACCACAAATGTCCCTGCCAAAATCATGCAATCAAAAGCAGCAGAAATTTATTACGGGAAAATTCAATTTCATTTTTCCGGCTGGCCAAATTGAAATCACAATAAAAGACATGTTGATTCGTCTCCAGATGCCCTTTGGCGACGATGAAACCGTTATTAAATATGAAGAAAATATGAAAATGTCAAAATATCGATGGCCGCAAGAAAGGATTTAAGAATACGTAGTAACATTTCAAAGGTTTTAAAGGTTAATCTT
Source organism: Propsilocerus akamusi (assembly GCA_018397935.1). Classification (NCBI taxonomy): domain Eukaryota; kingdom Metazoa; phylum Arthropoda; class Insecta; order Diptera; family Chironomidae; genus Propsilocerus; species Propsilocerus akamusi. The sequence goes on along the minus strand of CM031468.1, from coordinate 18,485,176 downwards.
TGGTTCTGAAATCGCATGCTGAAACTCCACATAACACAGAGGAGAACATGTCAGAGATGAAAGCTTCACGAAAGCTTTCCGAAGGAAATCTGTGCAGAACAGCTAAAAATAGAAGCAAAGTAAATCCATCCGGATTGCTTGTAAGATTTCCGAATTTCTTCATTTACCATTGACAGCATCGTAAACAGTTCAATCATGAACGGATATTAAATTGAAGACCAACCGAATTATTGCCGAACAAATGAGAATATTAAACAAACATAGAAACAGGAAATCAAAAAAGAAATCTCCTTGAGAAACCGCATTAAATGTCAAGAAACGGTTTCATTTTTCCATTTCCTTCTTCAGCTCGCTATACGATTTAAAGACCTATTATAAGGCCCATATTATTGCTTCAAGTGTTTCTTGCATGTCTTTATGAAAATGGAATTTTAGCTCTTTTCTTTCTTTTCTCCTTTTACCGTGAAAATATGTTGACATAGAAAAGCTTTTCATCACTTAAAATATAAGCACTGAATAAGTCAGACATGAATGAAAGAGAATAAGAAACAGTTGAAGGAAAATGTGTAAAAATGAAAATGGCACATTAAAACTGAATCACAAATATTTAAATCAAGCGACATTTGTTCGTAAGGGTTGCTTTTTGTTACTGATATCTAAGTGAATTATCAACAATTTTTTTTTGGCTTTTGAAGTATTTTCTTTGTGATTCTGACAAATCTTTTTATATTATATTTCGAAACGATTTCAGAGGAGAAAAAAAAACTTAACAAGCGGAATTCGAATTTAAAATGTCTTACGCAAATAAAAAGAAAAATTCGAATAGGCATGTAAAGAAAATGGAACACATTTCCACCACATTTCCCTTTAAGCTTAGAGGCAGCATTTTTTTATATTCTAGCAAGTCAGCGGAAAATTCAGCATTTTCTAATTTAATACCAACATGCCACATCCCAGTTCCAGCAGAGTGCGAGAGTAAGGACTTTACGAGATCTTTGATGGGTTTTATGCTTTCCATCCCCGCCCGGCCAATCATTTTTGCATTATGTTGGTTTTTCATAACGCTCAAGTCATCAAACTTTGTACAACATTAAAGCCAATGGATCTAGTTTAATAAATAATTTATTTCCTATAAACTCCGAGCGTTATGTTATTGAATCACTGGAGAGTGGAGACATCTCGAACAGAGCTGAATGAAAATTAAACGTCAACAATCTACCTGAGAATGTGACACATGTGTCAATAAAAAGAAATGCGCCATCAATGTGCATTAAGATGTTGCATTTGAAATTGAGTGAGAAAGAAAAATTCAACAATGAGGAAAGAAGCATTGAAAGACACACAATGAGATGTGGAACAAGATAAACCTACTCAATTCTCCGATAAGTTTCCATGAAAGAAAAAAAAATACCTTGAAAAATAAATAATAATGAGACAAGTTCCCATGAACTGAGATATCCCAGTGGAATGATAAAATATTTCACTTTCATTCTCCTGTCGATGATTCATTTGAAATGGAAAATATCATTTTTATATATATATTCGAATTAATGTCAAAATTTGTTGGTCTCAAGAATTGACATCACGGACGGCATGATGCGAAAGGGATCAAAAAAGCATCAGTTGATGTCAGTCGATAGATTTCAATTCATACGTAAATGAAATATATACTTGAAGGGTGAAGCAAATGAATGGCAAATAAATATGAATGAAGTCGAGTTTCATGTTCAATTAAATATACGAAAACAGCTTACGAATAAGAAGAGCAATGATAATTTATTGAGTTTGATGAGTTTGCAGAAATAATAGAAATCGGGCGCTATAAATTTTGTTTTTGTCTGCTTTCGTAAAGCTTCATTTTGATGAACTAAACTTGAATTTATTGGCAATAAACGAAGGATAATGGAAGCTGGTATGAGATTATCTCCGTAAATTTCAGGGCCGAAATTCATGCGATATATATCAAAAAAAGTTTCTTTGTCAACATTTTCAAGATTTCATGCATAAATTAACCTGTTAATTCATTCAAATTTAATCAACAAAAATACATGCAATTAGTCCCTTACTTAATTGCTGGAGCGGTTTATTGAGTCCTTTTTTGCTCCCGTTAGGGTTTGAAACTTGAAAGGTCGAAGTTGGACAAATGCGTTAAAATATTCCCTTTGTAACTGAAGCAGAACTTCCAAGAAGTTTTAATTAAAAGCTAACCCGCAGTGTGCAAATCCCCTCGAATAAGTCATTTCAACGATTATATTAATTAAACAATAAAGCCAGATTATTTTCTTGCTCTTCCTATGTATCTTATCTATTTCTCTTGATAACAATTTTGCGTGATAACTCAATTGTGAATACTCATCTTACCTCAAACTGTGAATCTTTTTTCTTGCTTAGTGATGTTGTGTTGCCTGAACTTTGAACACTATTCATGATGGAAAACTTTTTCACTTAATTTTCTTTTTCTATGATTTTCTTTCTTCTGTTGCTGTTGTCACTTCGTTCGACTTTAACTCCTCATCGGAGATGTCCACTCGACCCCGAAAAAAAGAGGAAAACTTTTGCTTATGATTTTATTATTACTCTATATCTATCACTCGTCACATTTGCTACTTTTTTATGATTTCATAGCATTCGAAACTTGTTCGCTTTGAAGTTTCAACAGATCTCGATCTAATTATGTTTCGGATGGAAAATAATTTTATTTGGCTGTAACAATCTCTGACATGGCTTCATTTTATTCTGTCGATTTTTTATGAAATGTCACAAGATTACTGTCTTATTATTTTACTTTGATACAGTTTCCGAGACGCGGTGGCTTAAGTTGGAAAAATAACCTCAAGGGGGAATACAAAAGCAAAAAAAAATATTTGCGGCTTTGAATGAAAATTGTGGAGAAGCGACAAAATTATTTATTCAAACAATTGTTACATTGTTTGTGAAAACTTTTATGTAGAGCATTTATGATTATTTTTATTTCTGTTATCGTTGCCAAATAAATTGGAATGCTTAAATGTCCTTTTTCATACATGTCAGCCACAAATGCCACTTGTGGTCCATTGCATATATTCATACGTTATAAAGAGCTATTTACAGTCTTGGGAGAATTCGTTCGGGTGGTTTTTGCTAAAATTAAAATAAGTAAGAATCTCTCGTTACACAGGTAAAAGTTAGAGAGTAACAGAAACTTTACGAAAATTTATGACGAGGAAAACTCTCCTGAGGCATAGAGATGAGAATGAAAAATTGTCATTTTTGCTATTAAATAGGAGGATTGTGTTGGATTGAGATATGCTAATCAGGGCCTGGCTGTAAACTCCATTAATAAGGATGTTCACCGCAAGAGTGATGTGTTTTCTTTTTTTCGAATTGCTTGCTGTCAAATACCGCAATTTTTTTTTCTTTTCTTCCACGATGCCGAAACTTTTATGAGCTTTCGATTGGGCGAATTTATTTGCTTTCTTTTTTTTTATGTGGATGAAAATGAAAAATAATTTTAGCTTAGGGAAATTGGCTAGCTGTCGATGTTATTTCGAGAACCAGAAAGAAAGAAAAAATCAACTGACAGCAGCAAACATTTTTACGATCCCTCGAGTCGAGTCCGGGAAGTTCTGGCTGATGCAGTAATTTTGTATAAGTTTATTGAAGTTTTTTTTTTTATAATGCCAATTATTTTTCCCTTCTCCTTACTCTAACGAGAAAATAGGAAAAATTAACATGCCAAGAATTTTTTTTTTACAACTTTCAGTACTTTTTTTATAGCATAATGAAAAGCTCACTTAATGAAAATCACAAAAATCACACACACGAAGATATTGTTGTTATGAAAACTGTTTTTCTTTTGAAAGGCAAAATATTTTGTGCTTTTCCTCTCTCTTTTTCTTCTCACTTTCACTTCTTTTACTTGTTCTGCTTGAATGATTAACCAATGACCTTAGAAGACCACAAAAAATGGAACTTTCTTTGCTACTTAACAGAAAGAAAAGCTCCTTTCAGCTTAAAAAAAAACTCAAACTCATAAACTCAATAAGGAAAAACACGTTCCGTTGCTTGAACTGCGGAGCACAAGTGCGATCTGTTATAAATTATTCACTTGTTCTGCCGATTCCGTTTGTGTCCATCAGCTGCCAAGAGCATGATGTGATGAAAGCAAACTACCGTTTTTTTTTTCTTTTTATTGGTAAAGCTCGTCTTAATTTTTCCTTTGTAAGCTTTTACAAAATGATTTTGAAATGGAAAATTGAAGAAAATTTCAAAAATATGGAAAAAATGTCTAATGTGAATTTTTTTTAATTCCTCAGCAGAGATTTTTGTGGAAGGAAAGAAAATTATCGCGCGAGTTGAAATTGTTTACGTCTTTATGCCACGAAAGGTTTCTTATCAATGCGATGAGTGTTCTTATGGTGTGGCAGACGAAAATGTTTTTCGCAATTTTTTCACGAAGCGCCAAATGCCGGAGAGCGAGAACATGCGTAGTGACTATGCAGTTACATTGCCACGAGATACTTAAAACAGAGACGAACTTTTGTTATTGTTTACAAATAAAAATGATCCCAAATGAATGAATGAACCGCTCAAAAGAAACTTTTAAATTCACGGACTCACTTTCACATCTGTATCTATTTGCAGAGTAAAGAACTTTTGTCACCTTCAATTGCCTTTAAATTGTCATTCTTTTTCTCACGGGAAAAATTCAAATTTAAGAAATCAAATAACAGTAAAATACTGAAATGGAAGTCCACATTTTATTCGTCGCATTCAAAAGTTCGCATTTAACTTTACTCAAATGCAAATTTATGTAAATTTGAATTTTATAGAGCAATCTTGTCTTTAAAGCATAAATGAGCATTTTGAATGCTTCAACATGGGACTTGTTGAAGACAAAATGATGCGAGAAAATCAAATGAGACATGAGAAAATTTTCTCTTTTTCCGCACAATTGCCATTTGAAATCATCAATCATTGAAGGGAAGCATCGAGTATATAATTTATGAACGTTCATCACTTTATTGAATTTTCTCCAGTTTTTTTTTTATTTTCTATTTTCCAACAATAATATCAACATATTATGGAACTGATGGAAAATTTGGAAACATTTAGAGTTGGACAATTTAGCTTCGTTTTTTTTTTTTTTTCATTACTAATCGAAATTTTGCAGACTGCTCACGAGTTGGTCTTTGACTTAATGATCATGTTCATCTTCATAACCATCTGGCAATGCATTGGTATGTGGGTTCTGGAAGATTATAAAATAAGTCGCGATTGTAGGAATAATGAAGTGCTGAAACTTACATGGAACAAGCTCTTGTTTCCTTCTCCCCATGGGAATCGCTTGTTTCTGATTCTCATATGTTCATACTTGACGAATGGTGGACGAACGAAGTTTTCGTGGTCTTTCTTATGTTCCAAGTAGGTGTTCAACATGACTAAACCGACAGCTGGGATTGCAACAAATAACGAAAGGCGCTTCCACAACTTGTAACCACCAGCTAGAATGCATAATGATAGATTAGTATATGAACATAATAAAATGCATTTTAAGCAGATCGGTAAAATCTGATTATGACATTAAAGTATTAAGTTTTAGCTTCCAAGCTTTAGATTTCTCAATAAATATTTTTATCAATATTCCAAGAACGAAAAAAAAATTGTATGAGGACTATTGGAACATTATGCAATCAATAATTTTGGATAAATTTACCCTTGTGGCCTGATGTGGCAGATGGACCAGCGACAACGCGGTTCACTGTTGCAGTTGCAATGCTGCGACGAACGATATTCGATGCCATTCCGGATATTTTGGTGATTTCTTCAAGGAAACGATTGAAACCTCGATTTTTTCCAATTGAAAAAGTCTCGTGCCCCTCTCAACTAAACACAAGGAATGGCAAGTAGGAGTTTCATCTTTTTTTTAGCACCACAGCAATTTGAAAATAGGCGGGAAAATAAAAAACCAAATTCCATTTTCCACTCGGTCCATGAAAATGAAATAATTTTTTTTATTATCATCAGATGAGGATTTTTTTTATTAAATTTACCTCATTAAGTAGTAGTTGTACATTTATGAAGAGCCATTAATGGCCTACCAAATCTGCCGATACTGATAAAACGGCGATAATTGTTAATCTAAAAAAATTTAAACGTTCAGAAAAGGAAAAGTCAAATCAATTTTCATTGTTTTTCGGGCCGTCAACAGCAAAAGTTGCAAAACAAAATAATAACAGAAAACAATTTTCAGTCGGCGAATTAATTGAGATTATTAAAAAGTAATAACAATGATCAACGATTCTGCTCTTATCGAATCAGAAATCCTTAAAAGGTATCCCAAATAGTTTTTTGTTTTAAGTGCTTTCCTATCAAAACGTGCTTTAAACAAAGTAATCATTCATAAATATCATTCATTAATGATACAGAATTGTGCAATTATTTTCTGCTATAAATGTTATTGTACTGTTATCGTAAATAGCTAATCAAACGTTGCCTCAGGTTTTGCTGCATAATATATAATACCAGCCAGTAATAATAATACCAGCCTTGAGCAACTAATACCAGGCAAAATCGCGCCGATAATTTTTTATTGGTCGCTAAAAAAAACTGTTTTAGTATAAACGACGATACTGATAACATGATATCAAGCACATGTGATAACCAAATGAAGATCAATTGCAAAAAATTGTTTGATTAATTTTTGTTTTGGTTTTTATTTCATGCATTTTGTTACTAATTGTTGTGATGATTCAGCGACAGTTCATTCTTTTTGTCGTATTTGCGATGGACGTGCCATTCGGAAGAACTATTGGACCAAGCAGAGAGTAAACTTTTCTCAAGTATGAAATAAACTCGGTGCAAAATTAATTAGTTAAACTAATTGGAATTCTTTTAGAAATCAAGGTAGCATTTAAGAGGTTTCACGTGGATCTTGGAAAATGTGTTGGATCAAACGATAAAATTTGGACATGCTCATTAAATTCCGACAGTCCAAATACACCAATCATCCTTTTACATGGTTTCGGCGCAGGCATGGCATTTTGGGCAATGAACTTAGAAGGGCTTTCAGCTGATCATCCGGTTTATGCAATTGATACATTGGGCTTTGCTCGCAGTTCACGTCCCAATTTCTCAAACGATCCATCAGAAATCGAACAACAATTTATTGATTCAATCGAACGATGGCGGGAAGTGATGGGAATTAAAAGTATGGTGCTGCTTGGCCATAGCTTTGGTGGATATCTCGCAGGTTCATATAGTTTAAAATATCCTGATAGGATTGAACATTTGATCCTTGTCGATCCATTTGGTTTTGATGAAGGACCAGATTTGAACGAATATCCATTGTGGAAACTCTCGGTTGCATATGCTGTTCGCCTTATGTTTGGGCCCTTTTCAATTATAAGAGCATTTGGTCCGTTTGGTGATTGGCTTATTAGAAATGTTCGTCCTGATCTCTTGCAAAAATATGAAACGATCACAGATAAAAATACTGTGGCATCATATATTCACCATTGCAACAATAAAAATCCAACTGGCGAAATTGGATTTCATAAAATGACGATTGTTGGGCCGTGGCCAATTAATACAATAGGCGAACGAATGAGAAAAAGCATCCATGATGACGTTCCAATCACATTTCTTTATGGTGCTACCTCGTGGATAAAAAATTCTTACGGAAAAATCATTAAAGAAGCTCGTCCAAAAAGCTTTACTGATGTCAAAATTGTTGAAAATTCCGGACATCATATTTACACTGACAACGCAGTCGCTTTTAATAAGCTGGTACTTAATGCCTGTGGTATCTTGCAGTCAAAATTAAAAAAAGAGATTTAAAATGCAATTACTTACCTAAGATTTCAAATTTTTTCCAACGGGAGTTTATCAATTCCAACGCTTCTTATGTACAAATTATTATCAGTAAATCAAAATTGGAAGAATCTGTTTCGTTAATTTTTTAACGGAATCGGACGTAAATACATAATATAAATACGGAATTGCAGCAGAGCAATTCATAATTTTTTTACCGGATTTTCAGCAGTGTCAGTAGAATCATCTCGATTGATAACAGAAGTTCTACGGATTCAAAAAGTCCAAAATGTCTCAGGCTTCTTCAAGCGAGAACGCAATTGTGCAATCAAATCAAGTGCGAAGGTAGGTGAATTGAAAATACATAATTAAAAAAAAAAAAATTCCAGAAACAACTGTTCACTCCACTGTTAATACAGATTATAGAGCCATTCAGTTTCTTGATAACATTTTACTGACTGATAACATAATTTATTTACTTGTCATCATATCAGCTGCTTTTTTTCAACGTATCGAGCAACGTTGAAGTGGAATGCTCATTCACAGCATCATCTAGAGCAAGCTGAAAGCACAATTTTGTCAAGTGAGATTGAAAAAAAAAAAATGAATTGTCATTGCTTTATGCTCTGATGACTCAACTTGATTGATTTACCCTTTTTAGATGTCAAAGTGCCTTTCAATAGATTTTATGTTCCTGTTGGTCAATGTGTGGGATCGAAAGATGAAATCTGGACATTGACAATGAATACTGAAAGCAAAGAGACACCAATCGTTATGCTTCATGGTTTTGGCGCTGGAATTGCATTTTGGGTCATGAACCTGGAAGAAATATCAGCTCGACGACCGCTTTATGCAATCGATTTATTAGGTTTCGGCAAAAGTTCCCGTCCAAGTTTTTCTCATCAGGCAGAAGAAATCGAGCAACAATTTGCTACATCAATAGAAAAGTGGCGGGAAGCTATGCAAATTCCTAAAATGATTTTACTGGGTCACAGTTTTGGCGGATTTCTTGCTAGTTCTTATGCAATGAAGCATCCTGATAGGATTGAACATTTGATCCTTGTCGATCCATGGGGTTATACTGATGCTCCTGATTTAAGCAATTTGCCACTTTGGAAAAGGTCACTAGTTAGAGTTTTTCGCAAAATGTCGCCATTAGCAGTGATAAGAGCCGTAGGTCCTTTCGGTGAATGGTTGGTGAGAAAAGGTCGTCCAGATATTCTAAGAAAATATGAAAGCGTAGTCGATGATCAGCAAATAATCGCGCAGTACATCCATCAGTGTAATTCTCACAAGAACGCGAGTGGTGAAGTAGCTTTCCATCGATTACTGGAAGGTGGTCCATGGGCAAAACATCCGATGGGCGAGAGAATGATTGAAGGCATCAAAGACGATATTCCTATTACTTTCTTATACGGCGCTACCTCGTGGATGAACAATTCTTACGGTCCGATAATTAAAGAAGCTCGACCAAAAAGCTATACGCATATAGAGAATGTTGAAAATGCAGGACATCATGTTTATTCAGACAATGCCAGTGATTTCAATCAATTTGTTAATAATGCATGCTCAGTTTTGAAATCAGGACATGCTTAATCTTGGTCTTTACTAATATAATTGATGACTTCTATAATTTTGCCTCAGTATTATTCATTCATTGTTGTAACAGTCAATAAATTTGTGATCAATTATTTTTTATTTAAAATAAAGATGTTTTATGTCAGAAGGAAGATGAAAAGCAATTCTAACTGACCTTGACAATTATTTTTAGAAATCTTATTTTTTGTGTAAATTTTCAATCATTTTCGGGAATTCGGGAATGGAATGGACAATAAGATTGCGGAAGAAATTTTAAGTGGAGATATATTTAAATAAATTTAACTTATTATCAGTGCGACTTGTATGTAGTGCACAATCGAATTTATGCTTTCATCGCTGTTTTCAACAGAATCAAATTCAATTCGCGCTGATTTAATCAAGCTGCGATTAAGAAATTTGTCGTCGAGCATTGCGATATTGAAATTGAAAGTTTTTTTTTTCAACAGTCGTTGACTCTTATTTTTTTTTTGCTTCAGTTTAATCATGTGACGGCAGCCGAACGGATGGATGACAATGCTATTATTCTGAAAAAAAAAAAATTATAGATGAAATTATCATTTTCATTACGTCTGTCATGACGACTTGTTACTTCAGAAATAAATTAAATACATACATATTAGTAATTTTGGGTGTTGATTTTGAAAAAAAGTTTATTCCGAAGTGGATCATGAGCAGAATTTTCTAATCTTTTTCTCATTTTCTTGTACGAACTACACTAACGGTAATTTCAACCGATATTTGCAAAATATTTTTCATCTGGACTCACCTTTTATCGATGTAAAAACTTTTTTTTCGGCTGTGGGAAAATTTGTGCAATTTTATAGTGTGTCGACAGGCACTAAGAACGAGGCTTCAATTAAAGCCATTGACGTCCTAAAGATGGTTACTGAGTGTCGTGCAATCCAATTGTATCAGGATCGCAGGTGAGTTATAGACAAATTTGAATTTTTTTTCCTTTATCGGGCCTAACTGACCTTGAGTCCTAATCATGAATAATATGCTTTATATCAATACAAGTAGCCGCTTCCTGTCATCAATTCTGAAATGGAACTTTCATTCGATGGATAAATTGGACAAATCAGAATCAGCAATGCTCGACAGTAAGCAATAGTCATACTGACTGTCAACATTTTTGGCATTGAACTTATCGATTTTTTTTTATTTTCAGACCTGAAAACACCATTCAAAAGATTTTACGTTGAGCTGGGACAATGTGTCGGCGAAAATGACGAAATCTGGACGCTTTCAATGAATACTGAATGCCAAAACGTTCCCATTGTGATGCTTCATGGTTTTGGAGCGGGCATTGGATTTTGGTCATTGAATCTCGATGAATTTGCTAACGATCATCCGGTTTATGCAATCGATTTGCTTGGTTTTGGCCGCAGTTCCAGACCGAGTTTCTCAAAAAGTGCCCCAGAAATTGAGCGACAGCTCGTTATGTTTGTGGAGAAATGGCGCGAGAAGATGAATCTTCAGAGTATGATATTATTAGGACATAGTTTTGGTGGTTTTATAAGCACTTTATATACGATGCAGTATCCAGAATTTGTGGAACATTTGATTCTAGGCGATCCATGGGGCTTCAATCCTGTTCCAAATCTGAAAGAATATTCTTTGTGGGAACAGTCTTTGATACGTCTTGAAAATAAAGTATCGCCATTGTGGATTGTACGAGTTGTTGGTCCCTGGGGCCCATTGCTGCTTCGTAAGGGTCGCCCTGACATAATGGAAAAATTTGAGGGTGCAGTCGAGAATCATGATAAGACTGTGGCCAAGTACATTTTTCATTGTAACACAAAAAAGAAAACTGGTGAACTTGCTTTCAGTAGACTAGTCAAGATTGGAGTTTTTCCACGAAATCCACTCTGTGACAGGGTTGTGAATGGTATTAGAGAATATATTCCAATGACGTTTATTTTTGGCTCTGAGTCCTATCTGGATTCATCCTACGGTCCAAAGATTAAAGAGGCTCGACATAAAAGCTATACGCACATAGAGCATGTTGAAAATGCCGGACATCAAGTGTTCTCGGACAATGCATCTGATTTCAATCGATTTGTAATCAATGCTTGTAAAATTTTGAAATCTCATCATGTTTAAATGACATGACATTTTTTTTCCCCATCGTAACATTTCATCCCATAACGAATGCTTTTCCCTGAAATGAAAATACTCGTATGAAACAAAGAGATTATTTTTTTGAAATGTTAGTTGATCGAAGCAATAAAGAAGTGATTTAAGCACGTTACGTTGAACAGTGTAGTTTGTATCTTCAGAAAAAAAGAAAATTAGTTGTTTTATTTAAAAACTTTCCATTTGAATTAAAAAAAAAAAATTAAATTCAAGGTAATATTTTAAGATTATAAATTTTCCTAAAATGTTTAAAAAAAACGAAGTGTAAGACTTCTAACAGATGAAAGCGGTTAAGGCAAACGAGTGATGATATATATTATAAAATATTTCCAGCTGTGTTGCTGGCTGCGTGCGTGAAATTCTGTGTATAATAATAATACTTGTTGAAGTTGTTCTGTTTGTCTGTCTTCGGGTTGATTGATTTTTTTTTTGTTTTGTCTGTTCATTTACGAAATCTAAAGAGCCTTATTTGCGATTGCTAAATAGGAAGTATGAATGGAATATTTTGTAGGTAAAGAGCTTTGTCGTGTCTTAAATTAAGAAGTTAAATTTGTTTTAGTATTTGAAATTAAAACGAACAGAAAAGGTTAGTAGGGTAAAGAAATCGATAAATTTTTCGAGTACTTCCAATCGCTCGATCAAAATTATGGCAACATATTAATGCTGAAATTGCGTGACAAGAGTTTTTGTGGCTTTCGCTAAGTTGTAAGCACAATTGCGAACTTGTTGCAAATGCCCTTCAACACTGGCTGAAGTATCGGATGATAAGGCATGCTGAAGGCTTGTACATTCAGCTTGTATGGCAGTTGTGTTAAGGTTCAGCTGACGTAATGCATTTTTTATAATTTCATCATTCAAATTCTGTGGAAAAATGGCAACGAGTTCAGCAACTCCAACACGAATTCGTTCAGAGCATGGCACAAAAGAGTCGCGTTTTGTTAAATCTTGCATGGCAAGCCACAATTCTTGAATTCTCCGCGTGACCACTTCGGTTCGTTTAGTCACTTCCTCCACCAACGGCAATGACTGATTCGAGTTTGTTGAGGAGCCCGATGATGAATGACTCATTGAGTATAAGCTATGCGTAACTGTTGGACGATTGTCATCTCGTGGCACTTGACGAGCTTCATACATGCTCACTGGTCTTTTAACATTGAAGCCACCGTTTGCAGACTTAGAATCCAAAACTGGTTCAACTTCGTTTTCAACTTCCTCGCTCAGATCATTAATCCTCCTAATATTATTTTAATCATCAATTGGTTTTTCATGTTATCTACATTTACACTACTCACAATTGTACATCAGATGATATCATTTGTGAATCTATTCTTGTCTTCAATACTGAGTTCTCCATTGAAAGCTTTTCGACCATGCTTTTCAATTCAGCAATTGTCATTTCAGATGTCTTTAATTGATCTTTGAGTTGTTTCACTTCTACAGGTTCTATAGATGCTTGAATTTGAGCATTTGACGTTGGCGTTGGCGGCTTGGCAAGGATCGTTGCATCATCATTGGTTTGATTCTTTTTGAATTAAAATTATAACTTTCAGTGAAAATTTCTTAAGATTATTCTTAAAACTTATTTCATAGCCATATTCCAAGAACTATTACATTTTATTGAACAGAAACTGAATAATGGAAACGTAAATGATCCATCCACCTGGTTACAGAAGATTTAGGCTACTTACACATTAAATTTGTTACATGGATTGCAAGCATTATTGGTAACGTTACTTCATGAAATATACAAATACAGGAAAATGTTAATAAATTGATGAGAACATAAATTGGACTAGGATTATATGACTTACTGCGTTTCAATGGTTAATTAAGCTACATCGTTTTAGTAAAAGCATTATGAAATTAGATGTTATTTATGGATGAAAGGTTCAGTCAATGCTAAATGTATTTTTCAGACCCCGAGCAACTTTTACCTGTTGTGCAATGACTTGGCCATAGTCATCATCAGCCACTGCGTCATAGAGCGGCTCGTCATCCGACAAATTTGATTCACGATTAGTATTTCGAAATTGCACGAAGTTTGGTGGCAACGGAGAAGGAACTTTATCTAAAGGTCTTAAATTTGCAATATTTTGACGGCGGCGAGCGTCAACTAAGATATCGCTCAACAAACCACAAAATTCGGCGTGAGAGAATCTGGCAAGCTTTTGACGACCCTGGTTCCGAGTTGCAGACAAATGTGGATTTGTTGGCAAGAATGGGACGCCTCCAATTTCTGGATTCGGTGAGCATGTTGACCATACTATAATATCATTATTTTAAATGCATTCCCAATTTTCGGTATTACAGTTCAACTTACTAGTCTCAGTTTCTCTTCGGTCGACTTCCTCATAAAGATCCATAACCAGTTCTTCAAACATTTTATTCGGTATCAGTTGAAGTTTTCCCCGAGCGATTTTCAAATGTTCATTAATTTCAACTTTGCTTTGTTCAGGGATAATTAAATGTTGTCCGCTCTAGAAGAAAATAACTTAAATTTATCAAAAAACTAATGAAAATTTAATTTTTAACTCACTGAATGGTCAGGTTTGCGACCACACAAGAAATAAATGATCCTGTCAGTTACTTCATAGCTCGCCTCAATTAGGCGATCAGCAATTTGATTGAATTGGTTTTGTCTTGCAAGATCAACGGCATTATTTCCATTTTCATCAGTCGTGTTGATATCGGCGCCGTAAACAATAAGCAATTCTACTTGTGCTGCTTGCCCAAATTTTGCAGCAACGTGTAATGGGGTTGTTGATCCTTTCTCAGTATGCACAAAATTAGGATTGGCGCCTTGAATTAAAAGACGCAATGATGTTTCCAGATTTGCTGATCTCACTGAGGCATGAAGTTGTTTGCTTAGTTCATTCTCGAGACTTATAGCATCATCTGCTTGCAGATTGGGTTTCAATACAAATTCCAAATTGACATGTTTCGCTCGAATAAACTGAGCTTTCGATGATATTGCATCTTTCGGATTAGGTTTCTTTTTTAATTGCTTTGTGTTTGGGTCTAATAAAACATGTTCCCAAACCGAATTGGCACCATGAGCATTGATTTGATTAATGTAATTCAATACTGAGGGATTCCAGAATCCCTGACGAAGCGCTTTAACTATTGAAATGTGTGATCCAAGGGATCGATGAACGGAAGCACAGTCAGAGCAAAGCAGGATTCCTACAAATTATTTCGAGTGAGTCATTAAAACTGAGAGCAATTAAAAAAGCTTGTTTCTATTACTCACCGCGGTTCAAGCTGGCAAATGGTGCATCTGGAAAAATATATACAGATTGAGATTTTTTATTTATTTCCTAAAATCGCATTCTACCTTGCACTCCACAGTCACCACATGTATCAATCGACCCTCGAGATTTTCCTCGAGACATTATAGCACAATTGTATTCACTAATACAACACATAAAGTCATAATTTCACTAAAATCATAGAAATTTTCCGAATGAATTTTACCAAAACATAAAATGCGCGTTATGCTTTTGTGCGCTATTCCACTAAATCTAAATCCACTATCAATGATGCATACCGGTCAAAAGAATTTTTTTATAAATTAAAGGTTTTCTAGAAATGTCTGGAACATTTGCAAGGTCGGCAAAAGTTTCTTTTATTAAATCAGTAATAATGCGACGATCATATTCAAATGACGTTCTCAATTTTGCCCACAATTGCAAATATTTCGTTTCATTTTTGATGTTTGGATGTTTGGTTTTGGATTGGAAAAAGTTGTTCAGAGCAGAATTTTTTTTTTTTTTTTATTATTTAGTTTTAACTTTTGGAAGCAGACGTAAATTTTTTTTCACATAAAAAGCATTGTTACCAAATAAAAAATTTAAAGGTTTTAATGCATATCCATCTGAAGAAAATCCAGCAATAGGAGCTTACATTTTAAATTTATCAATAATAACTGCAGAAATGTAAGTTTATGAAAAAATAAAAATTTGGAAGTAAATATGAGTAACTGATAAGGAAATTAACAACTTTAATAACAATATTTACAATTCTATTGCGAACTCGTGATGTTGTCAAAAAAAAGTCTAATGTCCTCACTCACGCAAAATCCTACGCCTCGGTGTCTTCATAGCTGACCATCGATAACTTTAATTAATTGATATAATCAATTTTATACTTGAAAAGTAATTTAGTATCAATTAAGTCGTAAATCTCCTTCTTCAGAGCTTTCGATTTTTTAACCACGTAGAATACTTTTGGGCTTTGTAATAAAAGCTAAAATATTTCTCAAGGTCAATGCTTCAAGTGTAAACTTTTCCGTCGCAATTTTTTTTTTTATATGCTTTAGAGATGAAAATTTCATTGTATAAAATTATTGTGGCGAGATGCATATTTGCATAGGTGAAATAATATGAAACCCGTTTTTTTTTTTTTTTCAAAAGAAAGAATCATTTAAAAAAAATTCCAACCACACACAAAACTACACGAGTTTTACTTATCAATTTTGTGTGTAAATAAAAATAAGCTTTCGTCTGACGTCATGAGCTGTTGCTTATTTATAGAAAAATTCACGATTGTGAAAGAGCATTTGTTGCACGTACCAGTTCTCATAACAAACGATAAATAAAGTGAAATGTCAAGTGAAATGTGGTCTGTCAAATCGAAAAAACAAAAAGAAAACAACTGGAATTGGACCTCAGAGTAAAGTTATTGTCATTCACTGTATGGAATGTGGGTCAAAGATCTTTTGCAATTTATACTATGCAATTTATTTTAATTTATTTATCTTTATGATTAACCGGGAAATGACATTCATGGCGTATTTTTGCGGAAATCTTTCGGTTTTTAAAATATCTCAATAGCTCAATTGGTTAGTGAGAAGGATTCTTCAAATAACATCTTGAGGTTCGATCCTTGCGGTGGATCATGTTTCCAGGATCTTTTTTCTTTCAAAAATGATGTTTTAAGTGAAAAATATTTGCTACTATTGAAAATCGCGAGTTTTCGTGATTTGATGAATAAGAAAACACCTTTACTGATTTGAAAGAAAAGAAAAAAGATTTTTTTCACTTGCAAATTTTCCTGTAAACTGCAATTTAAATTAATTAATTTTCCGCTTAAATTTTTAGATGTCATCAAACACAGAACAGCATACCGAGTCAGAACCAACACCATCAACCAGCGATCCATCGGATTATCGGTCGTCGACACAATACTCCTTCACACCATCGCCTGAAACTAGTAAAACATCAACAAAGCCTGATTTGAGTGATGATGAACAGAAGGACGGTGACTCGATGTATGTTTGTAATATCTGTCTTGATATTGCAAAGGATGCAGTCGTTTCACTCTGTGGACATCTTTATTGTTGGCCATGTCTGAATACATGGCTTGAAACGCGTCCCCATCGTCAAGTGTGCCCCGTTTGTAAAGCGGCCATCTCAAAAGATAAAGTCATTCCGCTTTATGGCCGAAATAGCGATAAGCAACAAGACCCACGTTCAAAAATACCTCCACGACCTCAAGGACAACGAACTGAGCCCGATCCAGCACAGGGTGGGTTTCAAGGTTTCCAGACATTCGGCGGTGACGGAGGATTCCATTTGTCATTTGGCATTGGCGCTTTTCCATTCGGTTTCTTTGCCTCAAGCTTCAATTTCAACGATGTGCGAACGAACAGAAATGGCCAACAGCCTGGTTCACCACAATACGAAGAAGATCAATTTCTATCGAAAATCTTTCTCTGGGTCGCAATTTTATTTTTCACATGGCTCATCCTTGCCTAGAGCAAGGTTATTCGTATTCGATTCCGTTTTGGTGGGGTTCAATGTAAAACACTAACTAATAAATGTGGCTCATGAGCTAGTGACATCACACATATAAATTCACTTGTTGATCCACATAAAATGCGCATAATAAAAAAAAATGTTTGCGCAACATTCCATTCCACACATGTAGAAATAAATGTAAAGAAAACAAAACTGTTAAATTGTCGATCACGATTAATCCTTTTGAAATCTCTGGCGAAAAAAAAAAGAGAAAAAATGTTTTCTACCTACTTACTAGGAGTATGTTCTGTTTTGATGGTAATGTGAAGCTTTAGTAAAATTACTGGATCCGGAGTCATGTGATGGTGAAAATTTCTTTATGATTTTATTTAATTATTGGTTTGCAAAATATTGAAAACTTTAATAAAGTAAACCTGAAAATACAAATATTGTTTTTTTAATTGGCAATCATTTGCAGATCGTGATTCAACTGCAATAAAAATTCAAGTTTTTCTTTTGATTTATTTTCATCATAAATATATTTTTTTTTTTTTCATCAAATTACTTGCAATTTCTTCTTACTTGCTAGATTAATGATTTGCTTCTTTTTTTATCGAATAGCGGGGAAAATGCTTACAACTAAACATTTTTTTTTTTTCATCTGTTATCTCAATTAATGTATCTTCTTCATTTTGAAAATTTATTATTCCTTTACTTATTAAAAAAAACTCATAAAATTTGCAAAAATTATCTTAATCTACGTATGTATTTTTTTATATATGCTTTATTTGCTTATCAGCGATCGTTTGTTGTTGTTTACCGTGAATCATAAATCTTTAAATATGGGCTTAATTATGATCGAAACGAGAGGGAGAAAGGGAGTTAATGGCAATAAAACATATTCACAAAATCACGAAGGAAATAAAATGAATAAAGAAAGGAGGATCAGAGTGGGGAAGGGCACAATTCTTAATATTCTATAAGTAAATATTCTTCTTAACTCATCTGCGACTTATCAAATATTGTTTATTTGCTACTTGAAAAACTTTCTTCGTCCATCGAAATTTCTTATCAACAAAAAATAAAATGAAAGAAACGCCCTCAATTTCATCATCATCATCACTAATTAATAATTATGCAATTTTGTCTCATATGCCTGGTGGTAGCGACTGAACTGGTATCGATTGACTATTATATATTATTTATTTTCTGACGCATCATCTCGGTAATGATGGAATTCATAAACAGATTGTTACCGAGGGAAAAGCATTATGAAGGTCAATCGATCGGCTTAAGAAAATGAATTGTTCTATAATTAAAATTAAGGATTTGTGTTGCGGATTTCGCAATAAATATTTTAATTTAGTTAAATTTCATTAAAAAAAAAATCCAGAATTAACGCGAATCGAAAATATAAAGGGTGAAGAGAATTTGAAAGAGGGAAACAAATTCAAAGGGCTGTGACTTGATGGTTTCCATTGTAGTTCTATGAAATATTCCATCCCATATCGCCATGCGCCACGTGATCGTCGTGATGATTAAGTGACGATGATGAGCTGGTCGCTGGCGTTGTGGATGTTGTTGTTGATGCTGATGTTGCACTATACGAATAGCATCCAGTTGGCTTCGGTCCCCAAATACGAACCGTTCCATCATCAGAGCATGATGCCAACATGGACGGATAAACAGGATTCCACGAGACGCAATTTACTGTTCTTGTGTGCCCGCTAAGTGTTGCTAAGGGCTCTTCACGCCGTATATGCCATATGTAGACTTTGTTATCTTCACTGCCACTTGCCACAAAACTTTCATTCACACCACCAAAGCATGAATATATTGTGTAATTGCCTTGCGTTACGCCCTGGAACCGTCTAACTAAGCACTTGTCCTGCAAGTCCCACAAGTGAAGACCCTGTGTGGCAATATTAAGCAATGCCAGCCGATCTGATGAGTTGACTGTAAATGTCATGACAGAGAATTGCTCCTGAATCAGATTGTAATCGTTGCGGGGTTCAAAGCAATAGCTGCGAATGCGATAATGGGTGTCAGCAGCCAGTACTGTTTGATTGTCACCGAGATAAGCGAGTGAATTGACTCGAACGCCGTCCCAGTTGTTGAGGATTGTACCCTCAAGATCACACAAATAGAATTGGCCGCGTGTACCGGCCGTCACAAAGCGTTGTCCATCTGGACTGAAGGCGGCACAGGTTAGTGATTCTTCTGGTGATTGTGAAACCTTTGAATGTAGCTTATTCTCGTCTATGTTATAGATAAACAGTTCTGATGATTCCTCAGTGCCACCAACAATGAGATATTTTGAATCTGGTGACCACGTCACAAAGGATACACCATTAGCATGCCCATCAAATGGACGACGATGTTTTACTAGCATTTTTTCAGGATCAACATCCCAAATGATAACATAGGTGTCTTTTGAGCCAGTTGCCAATTTGAGCCCATCGGGAGAAAATTTACAATACCACACTTCGTCAGTATGCTCATTGAGCACTTGCAGTGGCTGCATTGGGAAGTTGGCAGTGGAACAATTGTGATCGCTCAACAATGATACGTTATCGATGGATGTTTCCCAGGCCATATCGTGGCAGGCACAGCGTTCCGTTTGTAATTCAACTGCTTGACGCAGCAGCGTATGAAGACGTCTCGGTGGCAACATGACACTAGCTGGCAGGTACGATTGCAGACGATCCATCAATCTTGTGCGCGATTTAATATTCTTTCCTTCCCATCCGGCGCGCTCATAAAGTTCTTCATTATTGGTGCACATCATATAGCTGGAAAGTTGATGAACGCGTGGCGTATTGTGTTGAAGTGGTGTCAATTCATTGCGAAGCACATGAAGTGCATCAATAGGTCGTGAGTCATCCAAATATTCCAGATACTTTTGTTCCAATAACAAGAACTTCATCTCGATGAGATTGTGTTTGCTCAATTTGTCATCGATTATTGATTGGAGTTCTTGCAAATCATAATCAGCTTTGTGCCAATCACCACTCAAAACGTGTTCACGAAATTTGGTCGCTGATGGATGTTCCAAACTGCACCCTGATTCTTGCATCAACATCTGAGCAGTACGATCCAATCCGATGAGCTTTAAATGTTGCCCAATTAATCGCACAATGTCACGATCTGTCTTATCAAGTTGAACTCGTTCAATTGGCTGCAGATCATGATGATGATGATGGTTACTATTGTGACTGATACCATTTGTTGCATAATCACTGCAATTATTATTTGTGATTGTTCCATTAGACGACGGACCACCACCGCCGCCGCTTGTGGACGATGTGTCATTGCTTGTCATTCGATGTCCATTCATGTCGTATGCTGATGCTGGTGCTGAACCGTTCATATTCTCTTCCAGCATAGTGCCGAATAGATTGTATGACGATTGCTGATGAATAGTTTGACAATAACTATAACGAGACGATGTGGGACTTTGTGCTATCTGATTCTGTTGTTGTTGACTGACAATATTATTACTATTATTACTACTAATATTATGATTCTGATGATTATTCCCCTCTAACACCGACGATTTCTTTGATCGTTTTCGCGGTGGCTGGTCCTCAGGCGGCGAGGACCTGGAAGAGGTTGAACAACCCTGAACGAAATCAATTTTGAGATTTTTCTTGGACACTCCAGAGTGATGATGGGATGCGCGATGATGGTAATAAAAATGATGATGAATCCCGAAAATGTAAAAGAAAAATGATT
Organism: Propsilocerus akamusi; assembly: GCA_018397935.1. Classification (NCBI taxonomy): domain Eukaryota; kingdom Metazoa; phylum Arthropoda; class Insecta; order Diptera; family Chironomidae; genus Propsilocerus; species Propsilocerus akamusi. Next base: position 18,464,177 of record CM031468.1, on the reverse strand, counting down.
CACACACAAAATGGAACCTTTTTTTTTCGCTTCCCACTCGGTTGTATTTTGTCTGCAGAACAATCAGGAACCTGAAATAAAACAAATGAAGTGAGATTAAGATATAATCAGCTGAGCAGCACTTTCTTCTATCGCGATGCGAAATTATTATTTGCTCACAATTTTCTACATAGTTATTTTTTTTGTAATCGATAAACAGATACAAGTGAATTCAGAATGCGATGGGAACTGAATGCTTTGCTCGAAACGGTTCGTTCAGAGAGTAGAAAACAACAACAAAGATGGCAAAAATTTGTGTGTATGTGTGTGATTGTATGTGCGACGGGTGCGCAAAAAAAGAGATAGAAATAGCCTTACAGCTGATGTCAAAAAAAATGGGGCAACATTTAGTGACTTTTCTACTATTGCGTTGCACATTATAAATGACGTCTCACTCTACCAACCTCCAACGATCTATGTGCTTTGTTCATTTAACTCCCCCACACACACAGGCACTCAATTTGGATTTTCATGAATTTGCGGGACAATACGTAAATTCCGTTTAATTCATAGTTGTTATAATTTATGTATTGTCCCCTTTTGCATACAAAAAAGATACAATTTGGTGACGTTCCTTACTAAAAAATAAGAGCTTAAATTTTGTTTTTGATTTCGTGTTTGATGTACAAACATAATTGATGATGAAATTTCTAAGGTCAAATTTTATAGAACTCACTTTGAAAATAATTTTCCCCGACTTCGATTCGCAGTGTTTCTTCCAAATAGGAAAATTTCTTTGTTTTTACTTCAATTGCTCGCGATCCGTCTTTTTTTATTGTCTCATTCAAGTATTGCGATGGAATTCATTTTTGAAAAAAAAAATATCATTGCCGTGGAACTTCTTTTTAAGCAGAAACTGCAAAAATGGAATGGAGGAAATTTTTAATTATGCTTTTTTGCCTTATCGTTCGCTTGTTTTTGCTATTGCAGTTTGTAATCGCACTTCTTTAATCACTGATTTTTTTTTTCTAAAAGTTTATTTTTTCTTTCTCGACGATGATGAAAAGCAATTTTCTTTGTCTTTCGAATGTCTTTGCAAGTTTTTGCGATAATTTTAGGATTTCGATTGATTTTTTGGCGTTTCTGATAATAATGATGCTTGATTAATGCTTGGACGATAGTTTAAGTAACGATTTCTATTTGATTCAATCGATTTACTTGTCAGATAAACACTTTCAAAGTTTTCTGCCGTCTCTCAACTTGTCCGAAAAACACACACAAACGCCATCTATGATCTCTAACGAGAAGCTTTCGTGAACGTTCGCAATATGCGGAAATTAATTTAAGATTTGATTGCAACTAGAATGTTTAATCTTTTTCCTGCTTAGAATTTTTCTTTAATTCCTAAAAATCTGGCAACTCATTCAGATTTTAATGTCAGTCGAAATTTCATGGTAAATCATGATTTTAAAAAATCTTCTGCTTTAAAGTTTAAACTGTTCTCGAATGCTTCTCGGGAAAACTTAAGATTCCGTGTAGAAAACGCTTCATTGTTATCAAAGTAGAAAAATATTTGATGAAGTGGAAAATTATTGAGACGTTTATACCTTAAATGTTCTGTTTTGCGATAAATTATGCATCGAATGTCATTATTTCAATTTACAGAGAACAAAGAAGCGCATTATATTGTTTAAAATTTCTATTAAAATTTTTCTTTGTAACTGACCTTACTTACTGTAAAGTTTTCACCAAATTTCGATATGGAAATGCCCTTAAATTTTTTCGATTAGGTTTTCCTTTTAATTGTTCCGTCATCAATCAGAAAACGAATGAAATGGCCTTGATAGTTACCTTATTGAATCCACAGTTAGCCTCTTCAAATCAAGCTCTTTATCCTTTAAAAAAATTTAAAACTTCTCTTGTTATTGAAATTAGATTCTTTCAATTCAGTTTTTCTTCTTTATGATGGAATATTCCTAATGGAATATCCAGTTTGAATTTTTTGTAGACGTTAAATTTTTTCACATTACAAAAAAAAAATGTTTTGTAAAAAAAATAGGCAATATCTAAAGGAGCAAATAACATCCCGAATTTCAACAAACTCCAGATGTAAAAAATTACAGATTGTACAATCCGCCATAAACATATAATACTCCTTCGCTTTATCTACCTCTCCAACTCGGGATGCAATATTATGTCATTTTTTATATAGCTTCAGGGGAAAGATGAGATTTATTACACTTACATCAAATCATGATATATGAAGATGTGTGTCTGGAAATGTTATTATAGCGGCAAAAGAAAATTGTGCGAATGAAGGAAAGGAAAAGAAAAATTATACACATGAAATAACTTTTTTCTCGTCTCTTGTTTATCAACTTGAGTTTCAACAAGGTATAAAAATGATATCATTTAGCACCACTGAATGATCTCACTTTCCCTTAGGTTTAAATGATGTTGGTTTGTGATGTTGAATCTTAAAGCTTCATTTTTTTTTTCGCTAAAAACTACTCAACATTCATCATGCCCGATGATGATATGAATGAACTAATTTTCATGATGAATAATGTTTGCATATTATTTTGGACGAGCCATCCATCAAACAGCCTCTCATCCAAGCACTCGTTGAGAGTTTCACTTCATTACGGGAATTTTCACAAACATTTTTCATGAAAAAGGGCTCATTGAAAAAACTATCATATATGAATGTTTTCCAACATTAGTGAAATTGAAATTTGCAATTAATCTACAGGTTTTTTTTTTTTTCGAAGCATCACTTTCAGGGACCGTTAACGCATCAATTTTGAGCATGCTTGTAGAGTATTGTTTTCATATCACTAGGTGGACAGCGTATAATATTCAGTCTAAAGCTGCGATAAATAATTTTTTTGTTTATAAATATGTGCAGATGAATAAACGTGAAATGAAAATGTTGATTGCGGGGTAGAAAGGCTATCGCTGTTTTAATTGCGCATTTGATATCAATTGCATTTCTGCATTTGCAAGTGCATACGGTTCGTTTTATCGCGGTGATGCATTTGACTGCAGCGAAATTTTAATTTTAATAATCGACTGAAGCTAAAAAAAAGAGCTACGAGAAATGACAGAAAAAAATCAAGATTAATTGAGTTAAAAATTATGTTCGTTCACCAAAAAAATACGTGAAATTAATTCAATCGAGAGCATGGATGCTGCAAAAAACGAGCCAACAATAGCAAAAAAAATGTGGTCATAATTAAAAAAATAAATAAAAAAAAATTAATTGAAAAATGACAATTGTCGGTTCAAGTGAAATTATCAATTAACAAAGCTCTTGAAAAGGTCATAGATCAAAAAGCATGTACAGATATGTATCGTTCAGTGCAATGAGCCAAAAACACTGAAAATTAGTTGAAGCTGTCAATTTAATTTCGCCATCGACAACGCCGCAAGATTTATTATATTTCTATAGAGCTTTTTTTTGCCAGCCATTGAGCTTTTTATTCCACCACAAACTTCCGCATTCGAGTTCAATGAATGTTTTTGTTCGTTCGAAGCGCGCCATGAAGCTCATTTAATTGCAGCATGAGCAATGTGCAATAAAGCAATTGGCAAAATCTCAATTAATGAAATTCAATAGCGTACTTGCTGTGGCGCCTTAAAACATCACCAGACGACTCGTCTTCTTGCATTTTCTCTCAGTATAGTGCTTGGAAAATTCTTTTTCGTCAATAAAAAAATCTCAGTCAACAACATGATGAATTGTTTTAGGGTTTTGTGCTCATTTGCCGCTACGACGTCAAACATTGGCACCATGAACAAAATTTCAATGCAATTTCCAATTAAAAATCATTTGCGCTTATCAATTTATGATGATTGTTGGAACGTATGATGACAATTAAAATCGATTTTATCAATAAAACTCTCAACAATCACCAATATTCATATTTTCTCGCTCTATCCTTTGCTGAAAATGGCACTATGAGCAAAAAAAAGGAGCTTTCATTATTTAATGAACAAAATTTATCGCTTTTTTGCATCATGGCACTGGATGTGGAACGAGAGAGATTGGGAGCTTGTTGTACAATGTTCAATTTTGTGTTGTGCTTAATATGAAAATCGAATAATTTCCGTGATGCATAAAATCATTTCTGTCAATTGAAACATTTTAATCCTTTTATCTGATTTTCGACCTATGCTTTTCAATCACCTCTCCCCTGTATTTATTTCCACTCACTGCCCTGCCCTTCCATCTCGATTCCGATGACGTGTTACGAATTGATAAATTAAAATTGATAAGGTTCTCCGATCGCTGTCTAAATTTCGTGATGATTTAACTTTTTATATATATATTTTTTTTTTGTGAGTTCTGTTGTAAAATATTGCTAGATTTCCAATGGGATTTCATCGGATATGGATTGCTGCCCTGCGTTGTGTTGAATTGTTAAACGGCTAAAATGTCGATGATATCCTAATAATTGAATGTGTCCAAGTTTTCCTTCTTTTTTTTTTGTCCATTTCGGGAAATTCCGGTGAGAGTTTTCTTTCCATCTTTTTGTTTGTCATTAAACTTTAATGGAAAAAGTCAAAAAAGCATGAATGACATTTTTAAAAATAAACCGTTGAAATATTGTTTCAATTTCACTCTGTTAATTATTTATTTCTTCTTCTTGAAGTGTCTAAATTTGTCCCATCCGATAAACACCACATTTAAACATAAATTTAATGTGAGGTTTTCCACAATATTTCCTTTCCCTTTACATCACTTTCAAGATTATCACAATGTCCATTAAATGTCCACCCTGCAAATTGTTCGGTGTGCAAAAACTACTGTGCTTTGATGTTGCTCCTTCATGCGTTGATAAATATTTGTTCACAAGTTGATTTGCCAGCAAAACCGAAGCGACATGCAATTGTGGGGTTTTGTTGTAAATTTTCCACCACCGGACACAACAAAAGCGTGTTAAAATAATGAGTCGGAAATGTCGGTTATCAATGTCGTATGGACGACAAAAAGGGATCTGAGGATTTGAAATTTCTCTTTTGTTTTACACAGATATTTAATTACTTGGAAAATATTTCGATGGAATCCCAGCACAGCGGGAGCAAGGTCGAGGGATAACAAACGCTCAACTCGCACCAACAATGACGCAATGAATTGGAATAGAAATTGGTTCATCTGGATTTAATGTTCCACGAATTTTCGTTTAAATTTTTTCTTCTTTCTCTCTCTCTCTCTTTTTTCGGGCAAAATCACGCTTAATTCGTTCGCGTTAGAAGTACAAAAAAAAGTTAAACAAAAGAAACGTGCATTTTGCAGTTCATTAAGTTTAATGGAATTTTTTTCGCTTAATAGATTTTTTTCAACGCTTTGCTCTACACGAGAGGAAGAGGAGAATGAAAGGACTATGCGAGGGTATAATGAATGAAAAATAAGAGTTAAAATATGGCAAAAGTTTATTTTATTTTGCGAAACGATAAGCTAAAGAAACAGCAGCAAAATTTAGCATTTTATCGGGCAAAAATTGTCAGCAGCTCTTAACATATTTTTGTGCACATCTCAATGGTATGAGCTTTGAAACAGAGATAGAGGATTAAGTCTTAGTGAAATTACTTTGCTTCAATTGGAAAATGCAGGAAAATGCTTCGACTTTTTTTCTTTTTTCGCAAAATTGAAAACTTTCCTTCTACATTTTCCTATAAAACAAGGAAATTGAATTTAAGTTTTTATGGGTTAATCTATTGAGCATCAGGATTTCTTCAACTTTTTACCTTAACTTCAACTATAGAATACACATTTGACTACATGCTTTCGGGGGCCAAAGCTTGTGGCTCTACAATCTTCCTTCGGTTGTCTCATCTCTCTCTTTCGAATGATAAAGTTTTAGATCTTTTTTTTTTTTCGGCAAATTGAAAGTGATTTTTGCATAAATGAACAACTAATAGAAGGAGGGAAGATAAAAAATGAAAAATGTCGAGTATCATGAACCCCACATGGCAGCTTACAATAGCTGAGTGGAGAGACATGTTCCTCCGTCTCATTCTTCGTTTTTACTACCGTCAGCATAAAAATGTGAAATGTCACTAAACAACATCATAAACTTACCTTTTTTAAAACCTATAAAAGGAGTCAAAAAAATTTTTTTTTTTTTTTTTAGCAAAGAGCACTTTTGGCTTTTGTGCAAGCTTGATGGCTGTTGCGAGGGTTGATCCCGGATAGAGGTTATAAAAAGAATTTATATATTTTTTTCTTCTCTTTTTGTTGTGTAAAAGCATCATCAGCAAACATATAAAAACTCCACTCATCCAGTGCCAGATACAATGGCAAAAATTATTTCAGAGCACTTTTCACGGTTCCGTGAATTTTGAAAAATTTCAGTTTTGTGTTTTTTTTTTTTTAAGGATGAAACAAATTTCGTGGAGTGAGTCTGATGATGCAACGAGCCGGCATCATTGTAGTGTCATCGACACCATCCCGTGTAAAATAATTCAGATTCATTTATTCATTCAACTGGAAATTGCAATTTGTGGGTGTTAAATTTAAAATGCGGAAAGAACGGAATTCCTCAAAGTGAAAATTGGAGACTATGCAGTGCAACGTTGGTGATGAAAATTTATTCACCTCGAAATTTGTTTGTGGAATCCTAAGCATGCGGAAAATTTAATTAATTTTTTTTTTTTATTTATGGTAGATTAACATATTTCAATTAAACGTAGATCGCACGTTGCTCGGCATCGGCTTCCAGACTGGACATTCGCCTAAAATTTATGCGCAAATAACACGAAATGAATTCCTCCGAAAAATGTTGATGAGAAATTATGATTTAAAAAAATATATGTGTACAAAAACTGGAAATTTCTAACGCAACGTGCGGCGACTGTCATTGTGGGATTAACATTTTCAATTTTGGTATTTGATTTAATTTCTGCATGACAATTTTAAATGTTTGCATTTGAAATATTTCGTCGCTGAGGGGAATGCAAATATGGATCGCTAGAAGGGCCAACAACTGTTAAAATTGAATAGGAATTTTTTATGGAAATTTTTAATAACACAGTTTGCAGTCATCAATTGGCTGTGTGCGTCTTTCCCTCCTCCACCATCCTCCATAATTCGTTTGCGGGCAATCAGAGATTGGGATTCTCCATCCCTTAGGACAACTTTCTAACCCCTTCGTTTACTGTGTTGGCAGCAGCATCAGTAGGATCAAAGATTTCATTTAAAACACATCGTACAATTGTCACATTTACTCTCCTCATGACAATGCTTAAATGCGAATGATATCTCTTCCTAATGCTATGTATGCAACATAAAACCTGGCCTCGCAATCCCATTGAAATTTGTGATAAAGGCATTCACACACATGCATGACGCCTACACCATGAATATTTTGTTCATTGTTAGTGATGTAAAGTGACGGTTTGAAAGGAGACAACTGAAAGCTTACATCACTCACAAATTTACCCCACAAAAGAAGGAAATTTCAAATTTTATGACTCTACATGACAGAAATTATATTTTCAGCTTATATGACATAAATTTATTTTTTCGTTTCTTGTTTCACCTCGCGAATTGGATTGCAAATATTTTTTTTCTTTTGCCGAGAATTTCAAACATTTTCACATGTGCCCGGGCGCAATTTCGTGGAAAATTATTGTGCGAGAGGTGAATTTTTCTTTTCTTTTTTTTTCTGAATGAAATTATTTTCAGCTGCTTTTATGTTGTGCTCTTCGCTGAAAATACATTTTATTATTTCGCAAAATTTTGTGTTGTGAAATGCGAAAAACATTTTTATTTTTTCGCCATGCTGCTCTCGTTAAAAATGCAGAAATCTAAATGGCTCAAGGCATGTTACGCACCATCAATCCGACATCAAATCAACGTTAGATTTATATGCCAGGGTAAAAGTCTTGATTCCATTTCCCCTTCCTTTTCTTGCACAATGATATCCCATGATGTATTTATTTACCTCAAAGAGAATTTTTAATGCCCAATCTTCCCGGAAAAACATGTGTTTGTATAAAATATTAAAATAAATCTTTTCTTTCTCAACGAATCATCTTGTTGAAGGGATGAATGAAAAACCATAAGTAAATTTTCCAGCTCTAAATGCCAACAGGATTTTCATTTTCGTGCCGGAAAATTCTCCAATTCGTTAATGTAAATTTTCTTCGTTGCCTTTGAAGACATCAAAAAAAAAAAAAAGAAAAAGTTTCAATGCGAATGTAAGTAAACGTCAATTTATGAACAAATTTTCATCAAAAATTGAAATTCAAAGTTAAAAGAAAAACCCCGTTGGCTGATAATATGTAGATATATCCGATGCTGATGAAAACCAAATTCAACGCTTATCAGCCAATAGTTTGGCTTTTACAAAGATTACTAAAATACATGCAACGCATATCCATGCAACATCATATCAGTTTCACATTCAAATGTTGTTTATGCAATATTGCAACTGTCAAAAACTCAATTTTCATTTCCCCTTCACGATCCTCCCGCAGCCACATCTCGTTCATTCGTGCAGCACAAGAAAAACGTGCCGATACATCAGTTAATATATTCAATGAAGTGGAAAACTGAAATATCTTTCAATATCAGAAACCAAACTGAAGGAAAATGTTTCATTGTGAAATCGCTTGTCGTTTATTGAAATAAAACTTTTCATTTCCTTCCTTATTCACTCTTGATAAGGAATTGTGTGCAAAATGTACAGCTGAGTAATCGCAATAGGATTTGCTTGTGCAAAAATCACGAGATGTTAAAGTGGAGCAATTAATCAAAGACTCTTCAGAGTACCCGACAATACAAACGGGATTGAAAAGGAATAGAAATAATCAGCAAAAATCACAATCTGATTAACAAGCCGAAGAAAAATGGCAAATAATAATTTTATTAATCATTCGTCGCACACCACCACGATAACATTTGTAATTTGCTTTTTAACACTTCTTTACAATTTCGCTTATGCTTTCCGTTTCATACAGAAGACTGCATTTGAAGTGAAACAAATGAGAAAAGTTGGAGGGAAAAAAAGTGGAAATTTACAATGCACAACAGCAATTTTTCTGTGCAAAATTTTTACAACCCTTAAAAATTATGGTTGAGCGTAGTTGCTGAGGGTAGTTTTAATAGCGTTGCAAATTAATGACGAATGGTGGAATTATAAAAATGTTAAAAATTGCGTGAATGTGTGCAAAAAATATCCAATTTCCAGTTGTCAGTTGCAGAAATGTTAGAAAATAAATTAAAAGACAGAATAGCTCAATTAGTTCCTTGTTGATGTTATAATTTCTATTTACTCTATGTTTAAGCATTTTAACCACACTGTTCATCATTTTTGCTGATTGAAAGAATTTCCGAATTCATTTCTTTGGTTTTTTTTTGTGTGTTCTTTGAGTGATGATTTATTCAAAACGGCGATCAAATAGCATTTTTATGATAGCGAGCATCATTATTTGGTTGTTTGCGGCATCAGCCTCAGTTTTATTTTTTTTGATATCAATTCACATGAATGAGATCGTCAGCAGCAAAAAATAAGGAATATGAAATAATAATTTTTAATGTCTTTTGCTGAATGAAAAATGAAAAATTTTATGAGTAATAAAATTTGTCTGGCGTCAAAAATTTACGAGATAAAACATTGCTCATATTATTATATAAATTGTGAGGGAGGCGTTTTGTTGATCTGATGGAGCTTTTCTAATTTCCTTTCACAAATTTTCCCTTTCGAGCGCTCTTTTTAATAAATTGTAAAGTTTTCATCATCCAAGAAACACGCGCACCACCAAAGCTTTTCACTTGTGTTCTTATCCCATTATTCAAATTTTGTCGCGAAATTTAATTAGAAAATTTTGTCATTTCAGTCGCTTAATGAAGCAGATTGTAGCAAAGCACGATTTTTTTTTAATACTCGGAGGCTCCAAAATATATTCAACGTTCTTTAACAATGGAACTAAGTAGGACAACTTTGAAACTTGTTTCGTAATTATATAATTAATGAAATTGACTTAGAATTCTATGCTGACAACCCTATTGCACATTGAATCAGCATCATTTCCAGTTCGCCTGTAACAACACAGATAAAAAAAGTTTATGCGATTTTTCCTTTGTAGCTTATTGAATTACACAAATTCATGGAAAATCATTAATTCACAACAAATTTTTTATTAACAAATAAACTGAAATCATCAGCCGATGAACAATTCCACCCTCGGTTGTGCGCACGATTTAACAGTAAAAAGCCAGGCAAAAACAACAAAAAAAAAATTATATATTTTTATTCCAATTTCGGAATGATAATTATGAATAGAAAGGCAATCGCACGCATTCGAAGAGCTATTAATGTTAATTATTAATAAACATGCAATGAAAATGAAACAAAGTCAATAATATTCGGAAAGAAAACAATACAAATGATTAAATGTACATCAGTCTGGGGTTGGCTGTTTGGATTTTTTTTTTTTGTGAATGGATATCCATAGCAGTGTAATCCGGGGTTGATCTCCACCAACATACAAAGAGAATGAAAAAAAAAGGAATACATTAAGAATCAATATTGGAAAAGACATTCAACAGAAGCCTGGGCCTCGACCCTCCCATCAACTACTAGCAATAACAAAATGATAATTTCATTTCAACAAATAATATAGTTTCGGAGGGTCAATTGAAATTAGGAATCGGCTGACAAAATCCATAAGGAAAAAAAAAACTATTTCTTGTGAGTAATGATCCTTAAAAATCCATTTCAACTTTGTCACATTAAAATTGTCGCTGCGGGGGTGAGTGATACATAAAGTACGAAAATGATCCAATAACACCGGAGCACTCTATAAAGGAGCAAAGGAGCACACTCATGGACTTTTATTGCTACTGACATTTATTTTTATTGGCAGCAAAAAAAGAAAATCTTAAAAAAAAAATTGAACTTTCATGAAAAAACATTTTCGATAAGTAGCAAAGAAAATTTTCCCTCAATTTGCTGCTGTGATTTTGCTTTATTTTTTGTGTCGGTGAGCAATTGAAACATCAATTGAAGTTGCTCATAAGAAAAGTTTTCTTTTTTGCTCTCCGCCAATTTGCTGGGAATCGAGCACATCGACATACATTCAAAAGATATAAATATTGCTAATTCAATCATAAATAATATCTGGCTGGCAACTTCGCAGCTAATAAAAACAGCGCTTGAATTATTGGCAATGGCACAAAATATGCTGCTCAATGTTATTATTATCTGATGATATTTTATGAAGCCATTTTTCTCCATCTCTACAAAGAAAGTTTACGTTGGAAGAAAAGAAGCAGAAAAACAATAAAAGATAGAAGAATTATTGCGATAACATTGAGCCATCTATTGATTATTAATATCGTCTTTTTTTCCTTCATTCCTTTCTCTGCGCGCTGATAATCTTAAGGAAATGTCTTGTTAATGACACATTTAGTTTATATTTTTTGTTTTTTGTTTTACCACTTGATGGGACTTTGTGTTGTCATGTTTTCTGGTTCACCATTGGATCATTCATCGGCGAGTGATTCATCGGATTGATATAATCTATAAAATGTTATCATTGCATTTTACCGATAATTAACTGAATGTCCATGAGCTACGATGAAATGTTTTTACGATGAAACTTGCCACAATAATTTCCAGATAATTTTCTGTTTGAAATAAAACTGTCGATATCGATAATGTCAGATGAAACTTAATACGACAAAAAAGTTTTACTTAGTTTAGTTCTCTTTCCATGGAAATCCAGCACAATTTTGTAGGTCAAGAAAGTTTACCATCACAATGTAAATCGAGATTATATTCATTAAATATTGTTTTACTTTTACCCACCAACACAACGTGAACCTCTGGAAATCAATCTTAATGTGGTTTCATTACAATCTATATTTACATTGCATGAGATTTCCGACATTTCCATTAAGCCACCACCATCATCTTCGGTGGGGAATCTGGGATTTGCTGTTCGATATACAATTACTTTTGCAAATATTTACATCTTTCGCCATTGAATATTCATCAGATTGGATGAAATCTGTGAGTAATGGTATATTCTGTGTGTTTGCACTCAAAGTTTCCAGATGTTGCGTTGATGAATTAATTGCAAACGACAAATATTTTTGCAATTAGCTTGAAGCTCTTTGCACTTTGTGGTTGGTATTACGCAGTTAAGGAAGATTTTAGCAAACCAAAAAGGAAGCAACGCTTCGCTTTTGAGATGTTGGTGAAAAAAGTTTTTCCATGAAATTTAATTAATGCATATAAAAGGCTAGAAATATATTCTCCCACTCTAATGCTGAATCTGCCAGACAACTTTCATTTTACAAATTTTAATTCAAATTTTCATTTCTACTTTATGCCTCTGAAGACTCTAAAGAATATTTTCCGCATTCAAAGGAGCTGTAATTAAATGCACATGTTAATGTGTCTCCGAATGCTTCATCATGGTGCCCTTTCAAGATGCTCTTTGGGAAACATATCAAGAGAAAGATTGCATGTTTTATGTGTGGTTTTCCTCATCTTAGTCATGAAAGCGATGAAGTTCAACGTTTCATGTAGAAAATGCATAACGTTATATATTTCCTTTCAGATTAAAGAAACGTCAAGGAGTATATTTATCTTTTGATTTGGAAAAGTTTTCTTAAGGGAAAATTAAATTTCCTGTAAATCATGTTGACAGAGAACAGCAATACACAATTTATATAAAATAAACATATTTGGCTAAGTGACTACTTCAATTCGATAAAGTCTCTGCGACATTCATTTGATTTCTTTATTTCGACATTTAAGAATCCCTAGAGCACAATTTTATAGATTTTTCTGGATCATTTCAACTAAACTGTTAAGCGAAATGAAGGGAACACGAATAATACATATAAAAAAAACGTTATTGTGCAAATAGTAATCAATAAAAATATTCTGCGCTCAGTGCCAATAAACAGAACTATATTTTCCTTGAACAAAAAAAAAACTATTAAATAAATATAATAAGTTGAAAAATTTGTCTATGTTATTTTTATTATATTTGTCTGGATTTATGTTTTGCATGTATGTCGAGAAGGAAATATTTTCTAGAAGTTGTAAGTAGATAAATAATAAATTCCTCCAGAAATTCAGAATGTGACGGGTAAGCTGCTAGTTAAGTTGAAACACAAACAAAAAAAATACTGGAAAATTGTTATGTGTTTTCGTTTTTTTAGCTAACTAAATAAAATGAAAAAAAAAAAAAAAAAATGCACAGAATGAAATATTTAAACATACAAAAAAGTTTATCGAAAGTTTGGTTTTGTGGAATGAATTTTTTTTATCCTGTGTTTATAATTTTCCAATTTGTTTTCATGTTTGCAGTTCCAACTCAATAAATATCATAATGGTAATTCAAACATCAAGAACGTTTAGCTTCATACTTTGACAGTTTTTAAAACTATTTCTGTTTAATATTTATTTTTTCCTTCAATTTTCTCTCGAGCACTTTGGATCAAAACTGCTGCTGTTGTATGCGATTATGTGAAGTTGTTTCAACTCAAATAAAAGTATTTTTTTTATGTCATAAAATATTAATAGAGTCAGTCGATTGGAACGTGTAGATGCATGCATTTGAAATTGATGTCGCAAGTGCAAATGACGGCAATGTTAAGACGCAGCTGGCTCCTTGAAATTGAATGTGAAATCATTATAAAGATAATTTTTATTATAGCAATGGAGCAGCATTTTTGCAAGCAATAAAAAAAAACGCTTTAATGAAATGACAAAAGAGAAAGAAAGTTTCCCTTCAATTTTATTACTTTCGTAGGTCTTGAGAAACAAATTTCCGATTGAAAAAGATTCTAAAAGGTTGCACAACACAGAGAATTTAAATTTTTTAAAAAGTATTTAGAAATTTTATTAAATAGATTCTCAAGTTACCTTACCTTGAATTGATCGTTTTTCCACGTACAAACTAAACTTCAATACCTGAAACTTTTTCTAAATTTCTTTCACGAGCTAAAGTTTCATTACATCTTGTCACTCCTGTGTGAGATTGACTCAGGGATTGGTTCAATTTAATTTACCGAGTTCAAAGCAAGAAAATATTTTCGGTGAGTAAATTTGCAGAAAGGGAAAAGTACAAAAAATTAAAATTTTCTCGTCACGTTTTGCCCGGTGTAGATTTATTCGCCACTATAATATAGCACTGTAGAAAATTCACAATCCAACTTCCGATACTCACGAATAATTTAAATTGAAAATCACTTTAGTAGAAAACTGAAACGAACATTTAAAGACAATCGAGAGATTTTTTCTTAACCTCTTCGGCTTTTATTGCTCGGTATCAGGTGAATAATTTTCAGGTATATAGTAGGGAAATGATAGCAGTAGGAGCAATAATATAAAAATTGTTTCTAGACAATTAAGCTTAAAAGGTTTTTTTTTTTTTTATAAAATATTTTTATCTCTCGAGCATCTTTTTTATCTGTTTTCTGGTGCTTCAGCTGGAAAAATATTCACCCTCCAATTTCCGGGCATGTTTTCTTGTGGAATGTTTTCTTTACGATCCACATCGAATGATTTTTTTTTTTTTTTCAAAATTTGCTTAGTAAATTTAACTTTTCTTTCCGTATTCTTGGGGGAAATATGAAAATTTATTAATTTAAGTTATCGGCAATATTGGAAAAAATGAAGGGATGGCAAATTGAAAAAATGTTTCACAGGAAGTTTCATTTGATTACAATGCTACCAAAGTAAATGGTTCTTGTGAAAATATTCATCGGACTGTCCATTGAAGTTTCCCATCTTCATGGTCTGCTGGAAAAAAAACCTTTTATCGCATCCCTGATATTACTTTACGACCCTTAACTGCCCCACATCTTGAGACAATCATTTCACCATTTTATACATCGTCGTGGACCGGTGTGGCGGCGATGGCATTGAGGAAAAGTTAAACACAGTTTAAAGTTAATTTGAATAAATTTTATGACGTCAAAACACAATGTAATTTTCCACGAAATTTATGTAAATTGTTGCTTTTACTTACAAAACTCAACCGAGCAGCAAATTAAAATTGTAAATTGGATCGCAAAGCGGAGTACTACATACAATTTCTTTCAAGATTTCGGATTGCACAGATTTATTCGGAGTTTTACATTTTTCAGTAAGAAAGCCTCTAGAAAGAAGTTTAAAGTCAAATTTCCACTTGACTTGAGTTGAAATCAAACCGTTTTACTGTTGATCGTATATTTTATGCATCATAGATATGAAAAATTGTTAATTTTACATGATGTATTATGCTCCATAGCAAATTGGTTTGCAGCAACGTTTTTTAAAATATGTTTTACAATTTTCCAGACATTTTTCATCCGCACACAAGACTCTCTACTACGAATCTAACGAGCGATGAAAAATCCATAAATATTCACCAAAGTGCTCTTCATGCATACCATGAAGAAATACTTGTGTAAGCTCATTTTAAGCATCATCGATTCTAATAACTTTTCATTTTTTCCGCAGTAACAGCCACCAACAGTATCGTGGGCTGATGATGAATTAAGTCATATCGAAATCGTCGACAATTTCTCATTCATACTTTCAATCAGTGATATGAAAAGCGCGCGCGACGACGAAAAGTGTTTAAGGAAATTGAAAATTCTCGTTTGATTGTGAGGCGGTGAAAAGAAAATTTGCGAAAAAAAAAAAAAAAATTTTATTTTTCATCGTCGTATTTGCGAGAAAGTCATAAAATTTTCATGCCGATCGTCTCGAAGGAAAAATAAAGCTTGAAATGGAACCATTGGACTGGAATTCCTACCTAGGCAGTGAAAAAAAAAAGAAAAAGAAGAAGAATTTACATCGCTCGAGTGGAAGTATCAAGAGAGATGGTTCACTAGGATTCATTAAGGAAAGGTATTCATCAGTTCAACATTGAGGGGGCTGCAATGGAAACCTTTCGATGGCAATAAGCCGACTCTCCCCGTTCATTGCACGTTTTTAATCTTATATATTCGTGAACGAGATTTCTTTTAATTTCATCAAATTATTCTCTGCTCAATGAGCATTCAACATTTTCTTATATTAGTTTTATAAATTAGAAATTATCTCTCGACGATGATCTTTCTTTTCATGGTCGATTTCACATCACATTGGAGTAAAATATTACAAATTTATTTCAATTTCTTCCAACGAAATTGATAAATTTTTTTCTGTTGCTCCTATGAAAAGCGGATGGATTTGAAATGCAGGAAAAAATATTCGTTCTTTATGTGATTTATTGAGTGGAAAAATATTTTTTTTTTTTGTGCTTTCTCATCATATTCTCTGCGAAATATGCAAAAGTTTGTTCCGTTCTGGGAAACGTCGAAAATAACGGTTCAACTTGGAAAAGACACAACTGGCAATGTTTTCTTTCGATATTTTTCGCGACATAAACTCAGCGAAATATTCAGGCGACATAACCAAACTGGGACTTTATAGAGAGAAACCGAGTGTCTAATGCATATTTAAATCATGCTTGAATGCAAATGATAAGTTTTGAAATATGGCAGAATTATTGCATTTTTTTTCCTACTAAATCACTCGCTGCAACCGTTCAATTCGCGTTATCTATTCGAAACGAGCATATGTGAACAGGAAGCATAAAAAATGTAATTTGTGGAGAAAAATAATTGGAAAGTGACAGAGAGCTATTCAGAAATGCGTGAAATGTAGAATTAAGGGTCTTTACATCGCAACTGAAATGAATTTAATCTTTCCTTTTTTTTTTCTTTTCACAGAGGACAGTTTAATTTACTTCAAATGGAAACTTGAAAGTTTAGAATGTTATTTTTGGAATAAGAAATGCATTCATTTGGAAGCAGAGATGCACGTATGATGTTAATGTTGGTGCCACTTTATGTGTGTGGCAAAAGAGCAACAACAAAAAAAAAAGAAAGAAACTCGAGATTGGAATTTTAAATTTTTGTGCATTAAACTTTCGTTTCGTGCTTGTGGATTATGGAGAAATGATGTCTTTTGATTTTTCAGAGAAGAAATTTTTTTGAGAAGAGATTTCCCTAACTTATGAATTGCCGTTTTGTTGTTTTCACTCAAACCGATTTTTTTTGGTGAAAGCTTTACTTTTGTCATTTTCACTGTTGACATTTTGATTTAAATTTTTTTTTTTCTGGATTACACTTTTAGATTGGCGAAAGTGCTCTTTGTGTTGTTTTGTGTTTCTATGTTCTTTTATTTCGTTTGTTCCGAGAGGTTTCAACAAAGTTTTCTAAAGTAAAATGAAACTAGCTGTTGTATTTGTATGTATTTGAATGTGCTTTAGCAACAGAACAAAAATTACAAATTAAACTTCATGCTTGCATTTTTGTCTGGCTAGCGACAAATGCACAATTCAAATATGAATGAAAGCTTTTTCTCATTCCGAATAATTCTACAGATTTTTGGGGCTTGAATAAATAAAACAAAGCTTTTCTATTTACGAAATAGGCGTAGAATGCATTTTTTTCGTAGCATTGTCAAATTTCCCTTTGTGAAATTCTCCTTCCATCCATTACAAAAACATGACGGAAAATGTGAAACTTAAAAAATGCTGAGATGGTTGAAATGAATTTATTTATGTAAGAGAGCTATTAATGAAAAGAAACTAAAGAGGGGTGAATTTAAAATTGAATTTATTTTCCAACATTTCTCTCCATTCACCCGCGCCATTCTGTGAAGAGAAATAAATGTTTTGACAGCATGTAGACAAATAACTGACTTGCAACTGAAGCAATGTAGAATTTGCCCTTCAGTTATGGCCTCACGAAGTTATATTGTAAAAAATTCCCATAAAATTTAATTTTAAATGGAAGATTCCGTTGAGTATTGCAAAAGTTTCTCGTGCCGTTATATTGAGCCATAATGTTCACCTGTTACCTTTTGCCATCTACCCTTACTTCCCCTGAACACGTTGCATTCGGCCGGGGGGATTTTCTTTTATCGATGTTGTTCTTTCACACAGCCTCAGGCCATCAAATTTTATTCAACTTCTTGCCGAATTATTTCTAGTTTCATATTTCCTTTTGAGGTAAGCCAATAAATGCGTGCAAAGGCAGCTTATAATGAATCATTAGAATCGATATGTGCGCAAAGCAGTTGTCATCGTCACGATGCCAACATCAGCTGTATATTTCTTAGTATGACATAACAAACCGAAACGATTTCGTAAATATTATCACGCTCTAATATTTGTCAATTGATTTGTGAAAGCTCCGCAGTACCGTTCATCATATCGAAGAAATAAATAAATAAATTACGATTCAGCACTTTTCCTTCGTCAATGAATGAGCAGCTATATAAATATAAACCGATGAATTTGATCACAGACGATGGACTGACCCAATACCATTTGCCCTCAAATCCACGGAACACTAATTTGGATTGGAATGATGAAGGAGATATTGAAAAAGCTCTGCATTTTGTTGCAGTAGAACGGTGAAATTTATAAATTTCTATATTTTGAGGTTAGTAAACGTTTCTCAATGCTAAGACCGAGCTATAACTAGTAAAAGATAAATCAATCGTGCATCTACCAAATGTTTCAGACAAAATTAATTAAGCCGTTGTCGGGTCGACGATGGTTTTTTTTTTGCTTCGAGAAGAAAAAGAACTAAAACCTTCAGTAGCAAAAACGTGCACTCGGCCATATGGTCGACAGATGAGAACATATTACATTGACGCATAGTGAAAATGAGAAAAAAAGCTCAGGAAATAAGAAGCATAGAGCTTTTTCTGATTCGAGTGTCACATCAAAGCTATCGTAGGTTTCCATATTTAATGATATTGAGGCGTAGAAGCTTGTTAATAATTCATTAAGGTGAAGGTATAAGTCTCTTTATAGAATCTTCCGAATTGAAATCGTATTCAAGTAAATGGATTGCGAACGACAACAAAACTGTACATGTTAAATGGGAAAATCTTGTACGATTTGCGACAATCACATGATTCTTGTTCTAAAAACGTTGTCTTTGGAAAATGGAAAATGCAAAGAATATGCGCAGTTGATGGAAATTTCCAGTGAGATGTCTCGATCTGATGAAGCAAATTTTTTTTGACGCCGCTCTCAGTTTCGTTTCGCTTCTCATTGATGTTTTATTTTTCCCAATATTTATTCATGTGCGACATCAGCTCGATGACATTGATAATGAAAACTCGCAGATAAATTTTTTGTTATTTGATTTTGAAATCGACATTCGATGTGATTTACCGATGAATCATCAAAATTTAATGCATTTTGTGAAATTTCGAATTGACATTTGAAAATAAATATCGAATTTTCTAATACACAAATTTGTTCAACAGGCTTTTCCTCGCCATTGCAATTTGGTAATTCCGTTCGTCCATCAATTAGGCTAAAAGAGCCAAAGCGAAACTTAATTAACCATTAAATCCAGGAAATTAACAACAATTATCTCAAATTACGAGCGAATGAAAAGTTCATATTTCTATTTACACGTTATCATGATTGTCGCCCTCAAAAGAAATATTCTTTCCAAACGAGCGTCGAGCTTTGGCGTTTATCCAAAAAGATTAATACATAATTGCTTTCGTAAAATGAGAAAAATTATTTTGTGGCCTAGAGGATGGAAAAAATATTAATGCTCTCGTTCCTCCAAAAGTGTGCGGTGCTATGAGAGAAAGTTTAAATAAATTGGAAAACCATGTTTTTGGTTTTTGTCGATGGAAAAGTTTTGAGTTTTTTTTTTTTTTAGGAAAATTATTTCAAATTTCAATTTTTTGATTAATTTCCACAATTGATAGACACATCGTTTCCACTTTAAATCATAAAATGGGGAAAAAATAATTAATGTTAAAATGGAAACATGAAACTCTAGTTTTAATAGTTAATAATTTCCAAGAGCCCCGCGACCTTATGTTAATAATTCGACCTAAACACGTTTCTTTAAATATTTGATGTACTAATTATAGAGAAGCTCTTCTTTAGGAGCCCCTAAAATGCTGTTGCTTATTGAAGTGTGGTTGGAGAAATCAATATTGTTTTGAAATAAATGTCCAGCATTTTATCGAGTTGTAATGTCCTTTAAATTTTTAGTGCTCTATCATCGAAGTGTTTTCAACCGATAAAACAAAATTGCTACAAAGATTTATCGATTTCTTCTCCGGTCCACTCTTTCCTTTTTTCCTCACAAAATATTGTTTGTCTATTGATGCGAGCCTATTGAATGAACGGAAATGTTGAAAATATTTAGAGCAAATTTAGTATGCAAATTTTCAACTTGCGGGGACACTTTGCGCATTAGATATTAATTTATAAATTAATACGATTTCATAGAATGGAATCATCTGTGACAATATTTTTAAATTTTTCCTATATCTATTTAGCCATTTTGAATTTATATGGTATCTGTTTTCGTAGCACTTTGGTTTAAGCACAACAAACACGATAAACGAATGAGATGCATCAAGGAAATTCCAATCCATAAAAGACTCGGAATAGTTTCATTCATTTAATATTAAAATAATTTTGTGGAATTTTCGAGCTCTAGTCACATAACTACGAAGGCAAAAATAAATTAAACTAGCTCGGTTTTTGGTTAGTTCTCAATGCAAGTGCATGATGCCTCGTCTCCACAATAAACATGCATAGAAAGCAGACACACACGCACGCTCAATACACTCATTCCTATACAAAACAATGCAGATTATGGCTGTGGAATGCGATATTTGATTATATTAAACCTCATATTATGTGTGTTTTGATAATTAATATTTCTCCACAAATAGTTGAGCAAACTTTTAGATGTTTGCACATTTCATCGCAATGACATTTTATCGAAAATCAAACGACCTTTGGACGTAATTCCTTCCGTTATTTAAAACTATTCCTACAATAAATTGTCTTTCGATTAAATAAATATCAGATGCCCCAGAAATTTGACATGATTTGTTTCATAATTTTATATTCAAATGAATGGCAAAAACTTTACGTGCATTTTAATTATGAATTATTAATATCGGTTTAAATGACAAGGCAATAGGAGGAGTAAGAGTTAAAGTAATTAATTTTTGGCTCTGTTGTGATTTATTGCACGATGGTTTCATATTTCATGTTGCTCTTTTTTTGATAGAGTTCCCACAAGAGTTTGGCAACAAAGTTATGTCCGGTCATCCGCATTCCGAAGCAAAGTTTTCCCAGCAAATCTAATTTGTAATTAATATTCATGAAAGTGTTAACATGTTTTATGATGAGCGGCCATCAAGTGACGAACGAGGTCATTATTATGATTTTAATTTAATTTTCATAATGATGAATCATTTATCTAAATAGTTATGTTATGATTCGAGCATGTTGAATGTATTCATCAGCAATGTTTTTGTGCTCATTCAAATCTCGAGCATTTTCTCTCTTCATCTGCAGTTTATTAGCAAAATGCGCAAAATTGCACAAGAAGAATTTAAATTTTTTTTAAATTGTTTACAACTTTTTGTTTTTAATTCTATCGCCAGACGCAGCATCAATTTGAAATTCAGTTAAAATAAGAAATTTCCACGATTTAAGCAGATTAACGCTACCACTTTTTTTATGCACACAGAGCGACGTTGGTAGAGCAGCATAAAGTTTTCGCTTTATTTTTACATTCGGCAAAGAGTATAAAACTTTTATTTCGTATTTCGAGTTTATTTACACAAACTTTTTGTTGCTCAGTTCTACATAGCTCAAGCAAAACTTTAATCCATGAAACAATTTTTTTTTTGTTTTCGGTCCATCTGAACATGCTGGAGTTGTGCAAATAAAAGTAAACAAAAAATACCAATGAATGCTTTATTTTACTCAATTCCATTGTTTATTCGAGTTGTGCTCTATGTGTGAATGCCGAGTTGTTGTTGTTGTTGAGCTTTATTTTGTATGTTAGGGGGAAAAACGGAATGTTGTTGAGCTTTGTTGATTTTAGCTGCTGCTTTTGTTTATGTGCCCGCTCGCAGGCATTTCTTATTGTATGTCTTGCAAGAAAATTAAGCTATTTGCGTAGTATACAAATTTTTCTTTTCCAACAGAATGAGAAAGCAAACGCCAGCATGCACACAAATAAATTTTCACCCTTAATTCTCAATTAATAAACTTTAGTTTATGATTTTTTGCGCAAACACAAAACGAAAAAAAAAAAACTTTAATCGCAAAACAACAGCGAAACTAATCATTTCCCAAATCACCTGGCTGAAATGTCAAAATACATGAAAATGAAACACAAAATAATGAGTTTATCAGCCAACAAACAAACATAAAACGGCTCGCTTTTGGCGCATATTTTCGCTTGTAACAACATTAAATGTTATGATTTTTATTTAACAAATGGAATAAAAGTTGGCACGCACGTTTCTCGGCGTTAGAGGAATACGAGGAATAAAGGAGAAGGAGGAGGAGGTGGAGAATCAAATGAATTATGTGTTTCTAGGAATGTATATAGGAACTGAAACATATCCGAAAGCCCAGCAAAACAACTACTCACTTAGGTTATTAAACAATATTTTATTGCTTACTTCCCGAGTCGCTCGTTGCCCGATTGCTATTCAAAAGCCATTTGACATAAGTTTATGATTATTATGAGCTAATAACTAAAGTTCCACCGCCTGTATAACCAGAGTGAATATTTTATTCAGCAAATTTGCTATTTAAATTGAAACATTTTTCTTTTGTTGTATGCACTGCACAATCGTCATTTAATATGAAAGATTGCCAACGGCTCGACGGACATTTGATTCAAAAATTATTTCGTCTCTAGTCGGAAAGAGTAACATAAAAGGATCCTATGTTGGTAAATACTCATTTTAATAATGCGTTTTTCATAAAGTTGTTCCCAACATACAATATGGATAGAAGAATTTGAATTGGAAAGGAAATCGCATGTCTGGACATAATTCACTGTTATCTACTCACAAAACTGCCATTTTTATTAGTCAGACATTTGTATTTGGTAAACTGCAGCGATGATTTATGAACATTTTAACTGCACTTTTATTCATTTTCTCGTTATGAAATTGATTGTCATAGATGTTATTATTAAAAGTTGTCGTTTCCGTAAGCCGGAAGTTATATGAAATAATTAATGAACATTCTAGTGGCACTTAATTTAAATAAAATATATGTCGATTCCGAAATCAGAGCCGGGGTAAATTCTATGTGGCAAATGCTTCGTTGGTTATCGAGTTATGCCGATGTAGCAATTAGTAATTTACAAATTGGTTTAATAATTTACATAACATCTCCTCTATCGTACATTGCTTGCGATATGTAGGTTATCAGCAATTCGTTCAGGTTTGTCACTATTAATTCTACGTAATGTCGCCCCAAGTTATTAAACAATGGACGCTCTCGTTCATTCTTTGTCATGAATTTATGACGAACGAAATCAATAATTTCCTAACCGAAAAATGTAACGGCTTAAATTTCTGGATGTATAATGAGCATTAAATGTGGTTGAGTTATGTGTTGGGTTCATCATGAATTCAACAACCAAAATTTCATCATTCCGGAATGCAAATAAATTGCTATCGCATTTACCTCGTTGACGAATTGTAGAATCATTTTTATTGAACAACTTTAAATTTCGATATTGTGAAAAAGAACATTCCTTCGTCACCCTCTAGATATACATGTATATATTTTTTTTCCTCGCTGTTGGAAGGCCAGGAAGCCAATTTTCACAACATAAATACCCACATGAATCCTCCAGGTTCGTTCTATTTAAAATTCCACTTGCGTAAGTAAACTGGTAATGGTAGAATCGACTCTCACTCTCTTTCTCCTCAAAAATGAACCATAAATTCACGGCAGCAAAGAAATAAAAAAATATTAAGAAGCTTCTAAAAACTTTTTAACTTTTATGAACAAGTTTTTTTTTTTTGGAAAATTTCTCTTCGAACGTGTCTGAATTTTTATTTTCTTCTTCATGATGATGGTGGTGGGAGAAGAATGAAGGAATTTAGAAAAAAAAACATTCACCGTTATTGCTCATTAAATTTCTTTCCCATTTTTGCGCGTCCGTGAGATTGCCTTTTTTACTTAGTGCGCTCAATGCGAGACTTTTTTTTCTGTGGTTGAAAGGTGATTTGAAATTTAGGCAAATTGCCTTTTTACTCTCGCGTATTAAAACCAATTTATAGATTTTCGTAAAGTCATTAATGGCTTTTAGAGCCAAAGATGAGCTTCATTTTTTTTAACACTGACAGATTTTTATACGTCGCGCGAGATAATTTTTCAGCGAATTTTTTTTTTTCAATAACATTTCAGAAAGCTGCTTGCACGTGAAAAAATGTTAAGGATTTCAATTGCGAAACAAATGAGATTTTTTTTTTCTTTTGCGCTCGGCTCGAGTATAGAGTTTGAGAAAACGCACAATTGGAATTTAGACAATAGTCATTATTTATTGCTGTTACTGGCAAGAATTTTCTCATTTGTTTCGTTGTTTATCGGAGCAAATTTTGCAAGGATTTCTTTTTTAAATATTTTTTAACGTGACGCGATGTTTTTTTTTTTGGTTTATTAGCTGGCAGATATTTATTTTTGACGGTAGTTAAGTAAATTTCCTATTGAACATTTGCCCGGAATAATTTCGTTAAGAAATATTTTAGGGAAACATATTTTAAGGGAAAAGAGAAAAAAAGCTAAATAGCTGTAAACTTTTTACAACTTTCCCCTCGTAACATATATTTGTAGTCGTAAAGACAAAAAAAAATGTTTCGCTTGATCATAAATTTTACATCGATACACATGAATTCCTACTCCAAATATTAGCTTCAGTCGATGCCGATTTGTTGGAGGGCGGCGGAAAGTTCGCTCGCGACATTATAAAAATTCAAAATTAATGAATTGTGCCCTGATTCCGTAATTCAATGGGGCGGCTGAAAGCTGGAAAAACAGCGGAAGACTTTATTGTAGGATTTTTATCGTTTTCGGTAAAATGTGGAATGTTTGAAACTTAACTGAGCGTGAACAAATTTGTTACGTAGATTTTTTCCGTGTATTCTCTTTCTCTCTCACTCACTCTCTGTCTCCCCTTTAGACGAAATTTCCATAGATAATTTTTTGCAATTCATTAAAATTTATGACTGAAATCGCTCGTTTCAGGCGGAAGAATATTTAATATTCTAATTGAGCACATTGACTGAAGCTCTCAACTGCTTGCTAGTCGCTCGGTGCTGTTGGCCTGCTGATAAATCTGATAGCTTGTGTATGGAACTTTTTTTTCCCTCCGTTATCGAGCCATTGAACTGTGCACTGATTGAAAATTGAGAAAAGTTCAATGTGCATTTGATTTTTAATTTTCAACGAAAATTGAAATTCCATTTTCGCATCTCGGTCCGAGATTCGGCGGCACCGATAATTAATATTTCGTTCGCGCTTAGTTTGTCTGCCGTCTGGGAATTCAACGATGCCGCCACCACAATACAAATGCGGGGAGTAAAAGCCTTTGGAAATTTGAATCAGTTCGAAAATCCCTTCAACAAACAAACATAAACATTGAATTGCACTGCAGTTTACTAAAAAGCAGTAGGGAACTGCAATGAATGCATGCAATGATTGCAAAACTGTTGTCGTTTTTTGGCAATTGTTTATTATTTTCGAGAATTGTAAATAATTTTTGTTCAATGTTCGATTCCTCGCATCTCCTCTTCTGTCAGACCTCCGCCCTCCAGACAAACTGTACAATTCTGCAGTGTGCCGAAGGGAACCGAATATATATGCTCCATTCATGTTGTATCATGATGATATTTGATTATGGTAAGCAATGTTTGCATGTGCATAAAATTTTCGATACGCTCATAACTGTAAATATTTCTCGATAATTAAATTTACGAAAACTACTCGAGAAATTTTGTGCAATCATTTATCGAAAATTTTCCATATTTGATTATGGAAAATTTATTTGCATATGAAATTTATGTGTTTTTGGTTTTGATTGACATTTCAACGTGAATTATTTCCTTACACTAAAAAAAAAACATAAAATGTGGAATCATTCAATTTCATCATTTTTTTTTCTTTCTTAAATTGATTAAGAGTTTGATTACAGATCCTAATCTCACATCAGACTCTCGTAGAAAAGGAAAAAGCTATAAAAGCTTCAACAACCGCACCGGAAAATTCATTGTTTTCAATTTAGATAACGGCGGAAGCTTTTGACCCCCTTCAAGAGTATTTTAGCTTACGGCTTCCATTCACAACATTGAGCTCGCATAAATAAATAATTTCTATTAATTTAAAAGCCAGGCAGAAAGAATCACAAGATTGCTTCCGAAACCTCATCTTGACTTCTCTCCATATCTTTGTTAAAAAAAAAGAAAGTTTAATGAAAAAAAAAGAGAGAAAAGGTTACCCAGCAACGACCGTGAACAATGTTGAAGTAAAGCGATTCCATGGATAACCGAGCCAAGATGCCATGCCATTGGAAAAGTTTACTCAAAGTTGCAGGATCAAAATGACTTTTTATCCCTTTTTGAAACCCCTTCAACGCTTCTTTTCTTTATTCGTTAATTCTGTGTTGTCTTAGTTTTCTTTAGATAAACAAGATTAATAATCATTACTGCAATATTAATTAATTGGCGAAAAACTTTTCTCATTGTTGCTCATTAGGTACACGTGCCTTGTGGCATAAACATCATTTACAAATAAATCCCATCAGCAGTTTGGTGCTTGTTTACTTCTAACAAAATTATCGATGTTATATAATAAAAATAGAAGTTTGATCTTATCAATTGTCCTACCGCTTCATGCCACTGACATTGTATGTCATTTTATGCTTAGGGACTTTTCGTAAATAACATCACAATATCTTGAATGATTGGCAGTGAGAAAAACAATCTCTACTTCTACGAATCCTCTGACGGAAAATTCATTTTAAAAACTTTTTTAATTTCGCAATGTGACATCAGAAATTGTTTGTCGATCGAAAAGCGTCAAAAAACGTTTTAAATTGAATTTTCGAGGGTGGAACCAGAGAAAATTTGCATTTCCAAGCAAAATAGAAAATAATTTTCCTTAAGATAACTCTCATCTATATGCTAATTTATATTGCTGGAGCACAATTTTATTTGGGTGTTTGTCAAAATATTTACAAAAAAAAAAAAAGTTGGTATCGTTTATGGTTGAATGAGTTTCTTCTTTGGTGAAACTGAGATTCATTAAATTTTGCTTGAGATTTTTTAAGAATTTTCCCTGATGAACCCCTTTTACTCTTTTTGCATTAATTATCATACCAGTTGGTAACGGAAGCACGTCTGACATGTTAAAAGCGATACGACGAAACTAATAAATGTACCCCCCTAAGCAAAGTATTTAAATTTAGAAATGTCAACAAGGAGCATGTTTCATTGAATTTTATAAATGTTGCTTAAGATTATGTACAAAGTTCAGTTCAGTTTACATCACTGATAAGCGGGTCCCATTGTGGTGTTTCGTGGCATGTTTGTTCAATTAAGAGAGTAAAGTTAAATGACTGACATCGATTAGAGCAATAACAAGTGCATGCGTCCTCGATAAAGGATTCTCAGCTGTATTTTCTCAATACATTTAATGCTTGCAAGCTCGTTTCAAAAGCTCACTTGAGAGCTTATAAATTTCCCATACATTTAGATACTCGTTTTCTTTAGGAAAATGGAACAAAATCAAAGTGTCTCACTCGAAAATGTTTTTCAAGAGAAATATAAAAAAAAACCATCTAGAATCCTGTTTCGCCATATAGAAAACTAATCAAATATACATAAGACGTTCGAGAGACACTTGAGCACATGCAAAATTTGATAAGAGCTCGAACGAAAATACTTCCTTGTGATGCTTATTTGCTCGTTGTGCAATCCAAATTCAAATAGAGAGGAAAGAAAAAAAAATTGTGAAAGCACTTTTCCGAAAGCCGCCCGAGGGAGCAGGACGAGTGCCAATAAACACTTTTGTTATCTGATTGGTGTACGTCAGTCGGCTTTTTTTTTTGTTGTGCTTGTGTGTGGGAATTGAACAGCATAAAGGAAACGTAGAAAAAATCTAATTTCCTACTGACATGAATTCACTACTTTGAATCTTTCCTGAAATGCCTTTTCATTTCGAAGCCCAAAAAGCAGAAAAAAAACATCGAATTTTCTTTCAGGAATAATTCATTTCAATTTTCCGAAGCTTTGAGAAAGAGGAAAAAAAAAGTTGTAGAAACTTTTGTGTAACGTGTGGAAAAGTCTCAAGGAAGAGACAATTTTCCATCTTCAATAATGTCGCCGCTTAAATATTAAAAAAAAAAGTTAATAAAACTTTTCCTTCACCGCCGCTTCAGACAATTCCCAATGCGAGTTATTAAAAAATAAAAAGGATGAAGTCGTTTTTGCACCGCGACAGGTTTTATTATCATTTTTTATTTTCGTAGAAAAGTCATTAAAAGTTGATTCACGGATGGAAATTTCCGCGCATTTTTGCAGTCGAATGTGAAGATATTAAAAAAAAAGCTTCTTGAAGTTTTTAATTAGTAACAAAAATTAAAAAAAGAGAAAAGAAAGCTCATTTCCCTTTTGACATTAAAACAGAGAAACACTTGAAGCCCCTTATTGACAAAATATCTCCCTGTCTTTGCCATCGGTCCTTGATTACATGAATCACAGAGATTTGTTTTACAGGCAGTCAGAGGACAAATTGAAAAACGGCGCACTCTGTGACGTTCTATGGTTGCGACATGTACCCTAATCATTAATAAGAACATTAATTAAAATTTTAAAGACTCGAGACGGCACTAACAGAAACAACAACAACAAAAGAGGGTAAGAAAATTGTTTGCAGCATGGGTGGAAGCGGCTCGGTGACATAATTACTGGAAATGTACATTTCATGTTCGACGCACATTAACTTGTCGTAAATGATTACGCAAAAATCAAGAATTCGGGAAACCTTTTGAGAAGTCGTTTCTGATTAACACCGGAGCGACTTTCCGCTGATGTATGTTTGTCACTCTGTCAGTCAGTCAGTCAGTTTGTTTAGCTTGTTTTAAATTAGCGACATCCAACACAGTATGGGAAATGAGATGAATACGTTTTCCGTTAAATCAAAGTAACCGAACCTTTTTCTGTGTCCTAATTTGTGAAAATTATTTTTCGGTTTCAATTTACAATCAGCAATGGAAATTTGTCGTTTTTGTTTGAGTAGTAAAATTTCTTGTGATGCCCAAAGCAAATCGAAAATGAAGATTTGTCCAACCGTGACCCAAATTCCTAAGTATGAGCGTCCTCAATCTCGTCTATCGTCCTACAGTTTGCCTGTTGAATGCCAATCAAGTAATTATGCTACAACATTTTTTTTTGCCGACATTTCGTATTCCATTTGGAACGTTCATATCATTTCAGTTCAGCTTCACAATGAGAAACTTTTGTTTCTGTCAATGGAACTCGCCAAGATAAGACACAACGTCAACTTCATTCAGTATCTGATAAATAAACCTAAAGGTGCTTTAAGAAAGTAAACCCCTCTCCAGTATGTGGCACCCATGACCTAAATCGATAAAAGGGATTCGCGTATTATCAATTTCTTCTTTCAACTTTTGGCAGCACAAAAAACTTGAGGTGTAAATCGATTTAATTCTGTGAAAACATTTTCTAAGCTTAACGCTCCAGCATCTTTTGTTCATTAAAATTCATTTATTGATTCATCTTTTTTTTTCATTCATCTTTAAATTTCAACACGCTTCCAAATCGGAGGGTTGCAAGAGAAAGAGAGACAGAGAGAGGATTGGGCAATAATTGCGGGGGAGTGAAAATTCTTGAGCTACTTCCTGATTTGCATAAAGTAAATTACATTTTAATGCGACTTCGTTCGAGTATAAAATTATTTGATGAACCAGTCAATTCTATTCACTTTTTCCCGCATTCTATTTACTGCTGATGGCCTTCGATGTCTGTTTCTGGTGGCGCGTAAAATAGGAAAATTGTCGAATTGGCTTTTCGTCATTTATTTTAATTTTTTTTTTATTTTTATTATTTCTTGTTCTTTTTTGGAAAGTTAAAGTGGGTCTTTAAAATTCCATCTCGATTGCATTTTCACTGCCGTCATAGTTAAGGCGTTGTTGATGAATGGGAACTGAAGCAGGTGAATGAAAATTAACTTTTCCATCAATCACAAAAGGAAAAGAAAAAAAAATAAGTTTATCAGTTTATTAGCCCAAAATTAATGCACGAATTATTTCCATCATTTATTCAAAACAAGGGACGCGAAAGGAAAAACTTTTTCCTTCTTTTTTAAGCTGCAGGGCAGAAAAAAAGGATTTTAGCGCGAATTTCGTCCTACCTAAGATGAATAATACCCAGAGTATTTTTGGATTCCATTTTAGTTGACATAGCTGTACTTCTTTGCTTGCTGTTGGAACTACAACTCTCATTCAATTAGCCGACAATTATTGAAGTTGTTTCCTTAAACTCGTAAACGTCGTTCACTTGTTTACCGAATAATGAATTTCTCGCATAGCCATTTAAGGATTTTAATTTCTTGCGAATTTCTTGCTTAACTTTTCGTGTTGATCTTATTGGTGAGATAGAAAAAAAGTGAAAGTTTTAGGGTCAAATTAAGTAACAAAAAAAAAGGTTTTTTTGAATGAATAAATTTCGTGTTATTCTTTGTTATCAAGGAACGAGTTCATGAAAGCTTTATGGTCCAATAAACCATTTCGCTCGCTCGACTATGCTCAATAAAGTGTAAAATAATTCTCGTGTTTCAGCGCTAGAGAAATTTGATTATTAATAAATTTCGTGTTTGTGTTGTGTTGCTAATGTCATAACTTTATGAAAATTTGTTAGGAAAATTTAATTTTCATTTTTTTTCGGAGCAAGAATAAAATAAAAAAGAAAATCTGGCGAAATAATTTAATCAAAATTTAATTTCACTCCAGTTTTTGTGTTGCGTTGTGTGTATCATTTGAAGCATCTTACGAAAATAGACGAGACAACGGCAGGTTGTCTCTCGTTGAGTAAGCAAATATACGCCGAAATCGGGTTTTGTGAAGATTAATTTGTAGATGAATTAAGTTCTCGCTTTCAAATTGTATGTTGAATGTGGAAAATATAGTAATGAAATGAGCCCTCCAACAAGCGGCAAAATGAGATTCATGTTGCTCACAAGAAAATATACGAGAGAGATCAAAGGAAAGTGTTTTAATGACG
This sequence comes from Propsilocerus akamusi, assembly GCA_018397935.1. Classification (NCBI taxonomy): domain Eukaryota; kingdom Metazoa; phylum Arthropoda; class Insecta; order Diptera; family Chironomidae; genus Propsilocerus; species Propsilocerus akamusi. The sequence goes on along the minus strand of CM031468.1, from coordinate 18,433,068 downwards.
AAGGAAGGATGAGGGAGGTGACGAGAGCGTAGCTTGGAGGCGATGTATATTTTAATACTGAATTTAATTATTTGCTTTCACTCGCTTAAGCGTTCTCAATGAAAAACATATTTAATGGGATCGTGTAACTAGAAAATGATTCCACAGCATTCTCCTCCTACAAAGAACATTTCAAGGTTGCATCGCAGTCACGACCACAATATTCTGAAATATTTTATGGATGAAATTCAAGACTGATTAACTGATATGACATAAAATTTATAAACCTTTTAATGACTTCGATATGCTTGCGCGTTTCAAAATGTTTTCAACGCAATTTTCTCCTTCTCCTCATCTCATTCTCATTCCATTTCGCACTCAGTAATTCAATTTTTCAATTTTCGCAAAGGAAAAAAAGAAGAAAAATGTGGCAATGAGGTTGATGAAAGATTATCTCTCGACCCGATAAGCATTTAGAGTCGATGAAAAAAAATTTAAAATTCTAAATGTGCCTTCGCCACTTTACTATTACCGTAAAAAGTGTGCACTGGAGTGAAGTTGAGGCAAAGAAAAATAAAAAAATGCGCAAAACAAATTTGCACCACATCAAAATTAAATACAAAAAATGAAAAAAAAAAAAAAAAATTCAGCAGCTAAAAATTGAAATTCAACAAACGTAATGCAACCGGTGTAAAGTTGATACTTTTGTATTTCATATCCAATTTATGTTTGCAATAGAAAATGAGCATTTTTTATATTTAAAACTCCCGAGTCTTAAATGTGATGGGTTTTTGTTTGTTGTTCTTTTTACAAGCCTTACCCTCCCCTAAGCATCAGCTCATATCACATTTGTGTATACATATATAAATATAAATATTTCTACCGTAAAATACCTTGATCTGTGGTGCGAGTTAAAAATGCTCGCGGTTAGCAAACAGCATAAAATGCCGTTCACTCTTTTTTTGCGTCATACGACAGCTGAATAAAAAAACACCGGAGTGATGTAAACACAGAAATTAAAATGAGTTTTAGATTTAATCGTTTCAAGAGATTTATTGGCAAAAGCTCGCTGCCAAAGTGGTTGGGAATTTACGCAGCTGTGACTTTTAGAGAGCATTTAACATCCAATTAAGGATTAATTATATAATTTTTATTGGAGCAAAATTGCTACGGTTTTATGACAAACCATGTGAAAGTTTGAAGGATTTTGAAGGAAGTTTTTGATGAAAATATTTTTTTCCTTAATCCTTTTATATAATTGATGCTCTACTGTGTGCGAAATTTTCATTGAAGACATCGATTGAAAAGAAGAACTTAACTGGAATTTTATTCATATAAAAAAAAGTTGAGTACAACATTAGCAACATATTAAAAGGAATATATTTCCATATTTTAGTATTACTTCTTAGCTGCTTCTAACAATACTTTTAGAGCTATATGGATGAAATTTCTTGCAATACAATTCTCCATTTTATCTCTTTCGCAATTTTACCTTTTTACCTAATAAAATTGTATTAATTCTTTGAGCTCTTGAAATCGAGTTTTTTTTTGTGCAGAAAACCTCATCTCAGAGGCTTCGGCTAACAAGCAATAATAAAGGTATCCAAGCAACAACCATTAACAATGTAAAACGATTCCCGGGTAACCGAAAATTGGAAGGAAAATTTTCTCATTTTAAATAGAAGAAGAGTAGAACGGAATGAGATTTTGAGGTAAAGGTTGAAGTGCCATCAGATGAGGAAGAGAAGAAGAAAGAAAAAAGAAACTTTTCAGCCCCATTGTTTGGCTGTATGACTGTCCTTAAACCATTTTCCGTCTAGTTTTAGCCTATTTAAAGAAGATTTATAATCATTAGAAAGAAATTAATTAATTGCTTAAAGTTTCAGTCTCTGACGCTTTTACCCAACATTTTCTCCCTCGAGATTATAATTCAGGTGTTTTTATTTAAAAATTTATAATTAATACAGAAAAAGTGACAAAAAATCCTGCGACGGGTCGTGATTTTCTTTTAAAACAACAAGCGTGAAAGGAAAATTAATTTATCGCGATGTTGGCCCCAAAAAAAGATCCACTGTTACGATAACGAGGTCTAACGCATTTTCATAAGACCGTATTTGACCTTCATGTGGGAGTTTTGTTAAAGTGCCGTGTGGTGATCCCTTTCGAAACAGGACTGCTGAATAAATTATGGTTTTGGATTTTGGTTTCTCCACAATCTAAATCGTTCTCATTTCCATCGCAACATCCATCAACCCATGGAACATGTCACAAAGTTTTGTTTGCGTTGTTTTGTGTGGGTAAGGGTTCGGGAATAAAATTTAAAACAGTCATGGGGAATTTGACCTTTAAACTTTCATTGTTATCATGAGGAAACCAGTTCAGTATTATACGTAGTCAACAATCTTTACTGACCCATCATCAGAGCTTTAAGAACACATTCGTGATGATGTAAGCAGTCTGGAGTGATGATAATGAAGTCAAATAGTGAACTCTTACAACGAAGAGTGGATTGAATGGGGCCCATCAATCTAAATTTGTTCGTCATCAGATTAAATTAATAACGTTGTTTTGGATGGTTGTCGTGGGGCCATTGAATGGATAATTCAGGACTCTTAATTTAGGACAAAAAATTTGTTAGAGTCCTCATTCATATAAAGAAAGGACAACAGAAAATTCCATTTAATTAATATTAATTACGCAGTTCATTAATCAAGCGAGCGAAAGCTCTCTGCTCTGGCGCAGCTACACGAATAACAACAAATACTGAAGAAAAAGCCACATAAAAACATGAAAAATTTTATTTGCTTTTGGTTTTTTTAATAGAAATTTATGATTGAAGAAAATTGTTCATAAATTATGCTTTTATTTTCCAACTTTTTTTTATGTTGCACAAAAAAAATCCAGTCTATAATAAACTTTTTATTTTTACCAGTTTTTTTTTTTTTCTTCAACCATAATTTTTTTCCTGTTGTATTCGTGCGGTTTCGAAATATTTTCCACGCTCCCGTCCATGAGAGTGAATCGTGCTTTTTATTGATTTTCATTGAATGTATAACTTTTTTTTATTATCAGTTGCAGCACAATGCAAACGTCCCGCGAGCGGTTGTGACTGTTTATTTCATTAACTTTGTACATTCGGATAGAGTTCGCCGACTGTTAAAATGTCAACAAAATTGTACGACGCGAGTTTCGTAGTTTAATGTTGATTTACTCTAGAACGACAATTGGAGTGAATCATTCTTATTTCACCCACCAAAATGATGTTTCCCCGTTAAGTTGAAGCACACACACACAACAAGCATGCAGGCAGCAACTCCTTTTTCATGTTAATTGCTCATATTATTGTAGTTTTAATTCTGTTGATGACTTGAGTTGATGATTTTTTTTTTTGATGTAGATGTAAAAAAAAAAATATGTAAAATGTTTAATCCCACGCGAGGTCTGCTTGCCAGTGATGATGTTAATTGGTGATGCAATTAGACTTTTGTTTCATGTGACATCATTCATAATATAACAGTAACAGCGTAATAACATCTTATTGAGCCAGATGATGTTTCGACAACATTTTCCAATTACGTGATGTTTGATTGCTTTTTTTTCTTCACCATTTGGAAAAACTACAAATTTCTTTCATTCGTTGTGCAATAAAATTTCTCCTGGTGCATCTCCTAGTAACAAATACATCAATATTGCACCGCAAATCCATATTACAAGAAAACATATTCATAAACCATATTCTCGATATCTCAGAAAATTGCATTTTCATCGTTAACATATTCATGCAACTAGAATAAAAAATTGTGCAATCGAAAAAAAAAAAAGATTTTCTTTCACTGAAATGAATTTCACGAGATTCGAAGTAAATTCAAACATTTGATCACAGAAAAAAAAATCCAATTTTTCCAGGAAATTGTGCCATGTGACAAAATCAACGAACAAAATTGCATAGCAATAATTTATGCAAATTCCATCAACCAACAAGATTATTAATTTGAAATGTTTTTGTTCATTTTCAGTGGGTAGAAAAATAAAATTCAATTTCTGAACAAACCAACAATACTAGAAAAAAAGGGTGATGATTAGAAGTATGTTTTTTTTTAAACCAAAAGCATGTTTTATGTAAATTTGCAAACACTGGATGTTTGAAATGTTTGCTCGGCGAGTGGTTCCTCGTTACCCAAAACACACATTCGACTATAACTATCTATGCTGATGAAGTCCACACACTTCAAAAACAGAATTTTTCATCTCTTATTATTATTTTTTCATTTTCCTTCTCTAATCCTTTTTTTCAATACTGAACTCGGCGCTTCGGAAGGCGGAAAAATAAAAATCATCAGGAGAAGGAAAAAAAAAGTTTTCAGTTTGGAAAATGTTTTGGGCGGTTTTTGTGTTTCGTTTCATGTGCTGAACATGTGGGATGATTTTGAATTTAATTACATTCAGCTTCAGCTACACTTTGAAGCTGTTTATAACCTTTTTTTTATATACAAGTTTTTCGGGGTTGCCACTGTTGCCATCGGTTACTCGTTTATGATATAAACATAAATGCTGCACAATCCTGTTTATTTAAAAAAATCCGATTGCATTCAAAACACTTCAAAGGCAAAGAGGTTTTAAGTGTACTTTTGTGACAGTTTATGGAAGTAACAAATCTATATTTTTTTATATCTTTCGTCAGAAGGTATGGGTTGACGGGATAGCATCATAAAAACACCATCAGGCAGCATCATATGTTGAAAGTAAATGTGTAAGTGAGTTTTTATGATTGCAACATAAATTTTTTTCTTCTGCTTTCTATGTTTCCCTCTATTCTTGCCTCTGTTTTATGTTTTAATGCTTTCTAGCACTCACACAAATGCAACGAGAAGGGATGGAAATGGTAGCAGTATATGCGCAACTGTGCTGAGCAGTGGCGTCCTATTGGGATCACTTCGGATTTCTCTACAAGAAATACGCCGTCAATGTGCATCAGGTATTGTAGTCGCCTCAGTTTAACTTCATTTTCGGCTCTAGCGAGAGTTATTTTTGGCAAAATTGTACTTTAATTCAATTTAAAGAATTTCACAGTGAATTTTAATCGAATTAATGAGTTCCTAGCAATGTAAAAATTGCAATACTGACTTGAAATTGTGCGCGGTGAATGCAAAAATTTCGTGAAGTTGTAGAAATTTAGCAAAAACTATTTCCAATCGTGAGCACGTCACGTAAATTGCAATCAGTAGTGGGTAACATTGTGATTAATGTTCTCGAGGCAATATTTGAACAAGAGATAATATTTGCAAAAGTCCTTTGTAAATTTTGGAATTGAATTGTGGAAACAATTGAAATTGCATTTCAGATTGGTGTAGTTTAAGTGCAAGGACTCAGGTCAAATATTGAACAATTCATTTTTGGGTCGACCGAATAAAGTTGTTCCCGAAAATTGGAACAGTTGTGGGATTGGCACATAAAAAAAAACCACGAACTGTCAGTTGTAGGCTTGGTGTGGTATTTATTTTGAGGCTCTTTTGGAATTTGCTTTAGCTGAAATTCAATAGAAAAAAAAGTTCCCTGCAAAATCTGAGTTTATTTGTGCAATCAATTAATGCAGTGATAAGGAAAATCACAAGAAAAGTGAGTGTTGTTGATCAAGAGAGTTTTTCTTGCAAAACATTTACCCAAGAAAAATAAACATTCAGTAGACATAAACAAAAATAATACTGAGAAAATTTTCTGTTGTTTTTCCACTTCCTTTAAATCTCGTAAGAAATGATTGAATGTATTAGCAGCACAAATACATTCACATTCACAGTCAAAGCAATTTATTTTTAGGTTACAATTTAAGAATTGGGGGAGCGAGGAAAAAAAAGTGAACAATTTCTCTTCCATATCTGCACACCTTTTTTTCCTGTGATGAAATAATTTTCATTTTACCTTTATGCTCTTTTTCCAATTTCCCCCTACTAGGAAAATTCCTTTGCGCTGAAAAAATGCTGAAATTAACCAGGGTAAATATCATTTTGCTGATGCTGAGCAGCCTCATCGTGCAAAACTCAAATGGAGCAATGTTGCTGGAAGAACTTTCACCAGGTAAGAACATTTTTCATTACTGTCCGACTGTCCATAGAAAGGAAAAAAAGCAGCTTCTTTCGATTAATTGCTCAAACCAAAGATTAATGTTCGTCGATTTATAATATGAAAAACTCATTTTAATGCTTTGCGATTTTATTGTTGATTTTTCACCAGAGAGACATTTTACCTTTAGTGCGTCTTGATGCTGTACTGCAAGAAAAATAACCGAAAAGAAAAGGCATAAATTTGTCTTATTTATGAGGATTTCCTCAACTCGAGCCGTTGTGCAACTCTCAATGGTTCTAGCTAAATAAACATAAATTACAATAATAATTTATTTATAAACATTTTTTTTCCACAACAAAAGAAAAATGTACGCATAAAAGTGCTTAGATGCGATTAGAAGTTTTGCCACTGATAAAAGATTTTCACGCATCTCTCGTCTGTCGTTATGTTGGCATGACGGACCAAGTGATATTTCTGGGGGCCGCTTAGTTAACAGATACACAAAACAAAAGAAAAATAAACAAAAAGGAATGTCTTCATAAATAATTCCACGGAAAAAAGGAAGAAAATTTCAGATAGATAGACACGGCACCGAGGGAGCAAATTACTTGTTGGCATCAAACGTGAATATTTTGTTTCAATTTTCGTGCCGTTCCTAGTTATGTACATGTTCATGATGGTTCGGAAAATATAAACTTCCACCTCAGCAGCTTCCTACGCGTAAAATTAAATATTTAATCAGGCCTCTGTGGAATTTCGTTCACACTCGGAAGGCTCGAGGTGGATTTAACGTGAAAGTCCAGTGTCAGTGATATAAAAACAAAGTCTCCTCTGCAAATAAAACAGATTCAGTCGCCTGTGTTGCCATTGCTCACTAACAAATTCATGGATATTTTACCCTCTTGGCCACAATAAAGTGATCATTAAAAATTCACGCTCGAGTTTAGCGAAAATACATTTTTAATGGAAAATCGTCTGATGGCTTCTGCAAAAAAGTGCAGTTTCTTTTTTCTTGGTTTGCTTCATCTTCCCCTTCAATATTCCCGCTGGTGAATATCGTTCCGATTACTTTGATATTTATTAAGCGGATTTCTCGTTGCTCACCAAAAAAAAAGAAGAAGATAAAAAGACATCCGTTTTAAGAGCGGGAGAGTTGAGCGCGAGGTGGAAGATACTTTGTGATCATTAAATATTAATATCGTAACAAAATGATTTCTGTGTTATACCGATGCGATGTAAAATTCTCAACCAAACCACATTTTACGTTGATTACAAAGTAGACTGAATTACCATTTCGAAAGTAAGAGACTGGGGGGAGTTATATTAGGGTTTGTAAGGGATGGAAAGGTGGCAATGGGCAAAATCTCTGAGATCCCTTCAAATAAGAAACTTTTTACTTTACGTTTTTTTTTTTGCCATTTGCTCCGATGCTTTGACGGTGCTACAGTCGGTACTAGGATCGAAAATTTATGGAAATTGTTTGAATAAATAATGGATTTTGTCCCACCAAAATGTGACCACATCCACATACAAAAAACTGTTTTGCAGGGGACAACTGACATTTTTTTCATTGCTCAGCATTGGGTTGATTAAAAACTTTGAAGTTATTTTTGTATTCCTCTTTTTTTTTGTTGGAGGGGGGGGGGAGTAATGAATACTTCCAAAATCTAGAATGAACACAACAAACATTTTTTTTCTTGGGGGTTTAAAGCTCTGCTTGCGGTTTTAAAGTTTTCTTTCACATTGGAAGTTACTCTTTGTATCAAATTCAAGTTTGTCTTGCCATATCCGAAGGAATGTTGTTGTGTGCACAACATAAATGGCATGAATACTTGTGATTTCGAATATTTCTTTTACTCTTTCTTCTTTTATGAAAACCAACGAAAAATTGTTGTTTGCAGCATAAAAATGAGATTTGCATAACATTCTCCGATGGCAACGAAAGAAAAAAAAAAGAAACATCATCATGCACGTTTGAGGTTAATGCTTTTGCCATTTTTGTGCCAATGTAAGCTGTTTTAACACAAATAATATTCTCGTTCCTCCTGCATTGCCCCTTTCCTCCTTCCTTCCGCACGTTTTAAATTTCGGTTACGTTTTTGCAATGCGCAACAAAGAAACAACTTACTCTAGATGTTTTTCTTGATATGCATATACTTTGCAATTGCCACTTCTCTAGTGCCCTACCGTCTGACACAACCAGCGGGAAAAATTTCGTGCTTATTTAATCACTGAAATTTATGTTGATTCATTAAAATTTTAAGCTAGATACAAAGTGCAACATCATGTCAAGAGCGCGGTTGACAATATCTGACAATGTTGAGACAATTTTCCATTGCTTTGCGTTCCTGTTCATTTCGTTTCTCTAGCTTGTGAAATGAAATATTCATTACAAAAGGATTAAAATTGCAAATAATGGAAATCTCATGTATCAAAAAACTTTTACCCTCAAAACCCATTCCCAAGTGTGTACAACCATCCATTCACTTCCTCATCATTCACAATTCTGCGCAACAAAGAAAGGCAAATAGAAACTAAAGAAAATAATTTGGTAGAAATCATTTGAAGGTCATACCTTTGCGAAATGCATTTAACGAGAAATAGCGACATCTGTCGAAATTATTCTCGCAGAATTTTCCATTTGCCACATCACGGATCTGGCTTTTAGTTTATAGAAATTCTCAGAACATTTCAAACCGCACAGAACATTTTCAAGTTGTGAAAATTTATGTTGAAACTGACAGCGAACGTAGAACAGGATTAGAATTATTGAAATTTTGAACACGAAAAAGTGGTTGAGTGGTGAAGATAACGCAATTTTTTTTTTCTTCCTTGTTGTTATGTTAGAAATGCCAAACGAAGCAAAACATTTTGAAACGAAGTTCGGAGGTTTTTTTTTGGCTTTTCATTCCTCGAATAGTAAAATATCTAAATAAAAGAAAAGAGAATAAGAAACAAACAAACTATTTCTTTTGTGAATTTTTCCATGCCATTAAGTTTTGCTTTTAAGAGTGAAAAACTATTTTCGAAGAATTTGTTTCTATTTCTTTGGCAAGCAATTTTTGGAACAATTGAAAAATATCGAAGCACTTTAGAGAAGCTGCCGAATGCCAAAGAGCTTCAAATCTGTTGAGAGCTAAAAGAAACATATTGAATGAATCATAATATCTCTATTTTTCGGATAATGGCACCAGCGTATGTTGTTATTAGCATTTTTATGTATCGTAGTCGTAGCAATAAAAAATAAGGGGGAAGGTTGTACAAGACGCAAAAATTGAGAATCTTGTCAGGATATTAAGTTTTGAGCTATTAGTTTTGCCTTCGTATACAGTCAGTGAGTGGCTTCGATTGCCCATTTGAATCCATTACAGAAACATGACGAAATAAACTACCAATTTCCTTGTAATATTTTTCAATTGAAACATTTTCTTCTTTTTTCCGTACGAGAATTTTGAACACAGGCGACACATCTACGACGGGATCTTTAAAGATATTATAGAGGGTATTGAGAAGAGGCTGTAAAAAATTATGTCTTTTAAGGCCTGGGAGGGAAAGTTTTGAAAATTTCTGAGGGTGATTTTCAATGAGCTCCTTCAATAGCCAAGGAAGACAAAAAAAAAATAAAGAAAATCCGAAGCGCCAAACAACTACAGATGGCACACTCTACTGCAAAATTGAGCTAAATGAAGTTTTATGATTGGCATAAGGAATCCGGGCGTAGAATTGGACTTGCATTGTTATATCTGAGGTAATTCTCACTCCAACCGACGACATAAAGTTAATTTAAAAAATTAAAAACAAAAAAAAATTAAACTTTACACCGCAATAACAGTCACCTGTTACCGCTGCAACACACAAACAAAACCAAAAATACCTGAACACGAGACAGATGCGGAGACAAAAACAGAGATATTGAGAGAGAGACAGAGTATGAACACCGCAAAAGTGCCCTGCAGGCAAATCCTTCGAATGCGCCTAAGTTGTAATGGGCATGAAGGAAACGTTATAAGGGAATGAATAATGAGATTCCTTCGGACAGGCAAAAGGCACTCGGTGCGCTGTAAATCATTAGAATGTTGCTCGGTTCATATCTTGCAAATGTCGGCGGTGGTGCCAGGGCGGAATTTGAATAAAAATGATATTATTGCACAATGTTGTATTAGCATACGGCTTAAAATGATGTATGCCTTCCGACCGCCACAAACACATTTCCTTTTGCGCGTTTTCTCACTCGCTACCAAGCCATCTAAACAATACAAAACTACCCCTATAAAGGAATGTCTTTACAAAGGTCAATTGCTGAATGGGATTGAAATTGAACGATAAAATAATTGAAATTTCTTTAAAACATCAAGATAGCCCGCTACCATCATGCGGCCTTGCTTCGGGTCGTCTTTAAATTACAGTGTTAATGAGCAGTCATTCCTTGTGATCCTGAAACAAATGCGGTAATTGGTTTTGGTTTCGAGGGATACATAACATGTTTTTAATGCTACAACAATCACCATTTTATTCCATTGACATTAACCTTCGGCGGTTTTTGTCGAGAGATCGCACAGAAAAAAAAAATTGAATCGATTCACAAAGGGAAGCAATAGCATCATGATTATTATTCTGTACAACGAAATGCTATATTTTTGTTATTGAAATGCAAACTAGCTACATACCCCTCGGCACATTTTAAAATTAAATTTTTGGGTATTTTTGCCAGCGAGTGTGCTTGATTGTTTTCGGTTGTGGTCGTTGATTATTGTGACCCGCGACCATTGGATTGCTGGTGCTTTTTGGTTTTGAGCATTCATGTCTGGACACGCGAAATTTAAATCAATAACATTTGCATTTCAGCGGTCACGAATTTCGACTTTATCTTCGTGCATATGGCAGACGTGAAATTAGATTTTCGGTACGAAATTAATTAAGACATTTCTGCTGGTTTTTTTTTTTTTCTTCGGTCTGTAGACGAATAAAGTGGTTAAAGAAGACACAAAGCTCTTTCAACAACATATGGTTGAAACGGCGAAGACAGGAAAGATGAAAACAAAATTATAAGAATTAAGAGATTTTCGGTAAACCCAATTTTTTTCTTAGGTTTCTCTCTTTCTCTTTTCTTTTACTTCCAACATGCAGAGTTGTTATTTCATTGAAACTTATAATACTAGAAACAGCATATCCACATGCGCAATGCCAACTCTGCTTCATCATATGTTCAGTGCTGTTCTAAAAAAACATGCTTTTTTCGATCACAGAGAGAATGAGAAATATTTACGGAGATTCGAATTAGTTGTGTTTCTGACATTGTGGGAGCAACACCACAAATATTTTTCGCGGCTCTCCCGAATTGTCATAAGAAAAAGAATATTATTGAAAAAGAAAAGTATTAAAATACTTGTTACTAATAACATCACATTAGCAATTTTCCCAGAAAACTATTTTTGCAATTGCCACACGGATAAAAGGATTTAAATCGAATAAAAAAAAAATAATAATATAAAAAACGAGGATTACCAGAAAGTATTTTGTGGATTAATGGTGGAATATATGTATAATTTTTAAGAGTGAGTGTATGCAACACTGGAAAAAAAAGGTTGAATGTAGCAAAAAAAAAAAAAGAATAATTCAGAAAACGTGAATGAGGCACAAAAAGAAAATACAAAAAACTAACTAACTATGGATTTTTCTTCATTTTGCCTCGTACATTCAATTCATCTGTAAAGCCAGTCAAACGGCGCGTTTTTGTGGCATGAGAGAAATGTAAAGTTATAAAATTGTTTCTAGTGTCTCTGAAGAAAAAAAAATTATTTCATTTTTTTTTTTTTTAGTGTGAATCAAGAGCAGCGCTCGAAAGTCTTTTTTATGTCGAATATAAATTTTGTATAATTTTTCGGTGTGCGGTGTATATAAAAAAAAAAATATTTCATCTGTAAGTTCTTCGCTCCAGTGCGGTTCTATTAATAGCGGAAAAAAATGCACTCGACAGCCTCGACGATGTACTGAAATTTCATCCCGTCAAATCGATTTTTTCATTTGCCGCTTTTTTCCAACAAAATTCCTCATTCTCGCTGATGTTGAACGATTTTGGTAGAAAAATCCAAATAAAAATTGTTTCCATCAATTTGCTATCAAATTTATATAACATCACACATGACAAAGTTTATGCGCCCGGAAGGTAAAATTCGAGATATTGTTGATTCATTCCAAGAAATATTTTTTTCGATTTTCGGGCGCTAAAACGAAAATTTTCTTTCACTTGGGAGCGATTCTTCGGCTCCTTCGAGCATAATCTCAAAGATTTATCGCACGCCTATCGTCAATTTTCAGCGTTCAAAGCCTCGAATCTATAAAATAAAAAGTCTCTTCGATTCCCGTGAAAGAGTTCAACATTCTTCAAAACTCGTTTCTGTACCTTTATACTCATATGAATAAATACAGTTGAAAAAATTGTATACATCAAGCAAAAGTGTATGTGTAAAAGAAAAATCATGTTTGCCATCGTTACACCAATATTCTAACTATGTCGACAGTGACCAACACATGCGGCTCATGGCAAAAGGCAAATAAAAAACAAAATCAAAGCATTCATTTCATGCTCTCATCATCATTGCCGGAGAATTTTTCTCGCTTTAGTCATTTGCAAATGTTTCATTCTGGGGCTTGAATTTCACAGCCAACACCAAATAAAATAAAAAAAGAAGTCTCGGAAATTGTTATTGATTTGACACCATATGGCCGGTTTTGTGTTCCTCATCGCCAGAGTACTGTCGAGAGTATTTCGAGCCTATAGCAAAATAATAATAAAAAGAAATGTTTTTGCAGATAACGAAAGAAGATGAAAACAAAAATGTGAAGAAATGTTAATAATTGAATAAGAAACACAACAAATATATTCAGTTTTCGGCAGTTAATAGAATCGAAATTAAGTCAGTGTGAAAAAAAGAAAATAATAATAACGAAGCCATCAAGGCAAGTAAGCAAAAGAGAGAAATCAAGAAGGAAATGTTAAGGAGAATGAAGAATAAATTCAAAATGTCTTATTTACCAAGTGTCAGTGTGTTATTTTTCTTATTGCTATTGGATACAATCGTTCTTGCCGACTATGAGAATACATGGAATACATACTTTGAGCAGCCGTGCTGTAATACAAATGGACCACATCACTTGAGGCATCACAAAGGTAAAAAAAAAAGAAGAAATGGCCTACGCGCTGCTTTTGTGATAAAGGTTTTCGGTAAAGTTGATAAGCAGCTAAAGTTAATTAATATTCTTTCGGATCTATTTACATACAACAAAAGACTACGAAAATTTCGCCTCATTTGCATTCAGATTATTCGTTTTTATTATGTCGAAAGATGGATCTAGACGAACAATGGGATGCCAATTTAATGGGATTTAAATGTTTTCAAAAGAGCAGAATAAGCGTAGCGAGAGAAAGAGTGAGGAGTTGTGAAACTAAAGTAGTCAACGCTCGGGTATTGTTTGCTTTTATGGCCAATTGTCCATGTAAAAGCTTCATTTTGCGTTGCTTGAAGCTTTAAAATTACAAACAGTGATTTCTACCTACATAGAAAGCTTGTTGTTTTTTTCCAACTGAACGAACAAAGAACTTTATTATGAAGCTTCTCCAGCGTGAGAGGAAACATCGAGAGCAACTAATTAGAAATAATTTTATAAATGTTTCATCTGATTGTCGCCTCTACAGGCTTGGCAATCATCCAGCGCATCCTTAGACTTCACAAGGATATAATTGCTTTTTCATACATCTAAATGACACTGTTGAGGAACTATTAGTTCTAAGCTAACACAGTTTCAATGTTTTCCAGCAATACAATGAAATTAATTTAAGCAAATACTCAGCAGCTTGAGTGTTTTGTTTAAACAATTTATTCTCGAGTGCACAATTTATGGATATTGTGAGTTAGATATTAGGCTTCATCTACCTGCTACAATTTATTATAAATATTGACTCAACATTCTTTTTATAACATTATTCATTTAGAAAAAAAAATTCAATGTCTTGAGACTTCGTTTTGTGGAAGAGAAAATTCCCATGAATAGCAAAAATCTCAAAGATTTGCAAAAACATTTTTCATTTCGTTTAATTTTAATAAGGAATTTTTTTTTTTGCGGAAATATTTTCTTCTGTTTTAAACCGACAAACCACACGATGAAATGAAAATTGAATTTCAGTGGAATGATGACTGGGCTGTGTATATTAATATGGAAGCGAAAGCTTGAAATTATTCAAATGAGGATTGTGGATTTGAATTTTGATTATATTTTGGGTCTTTATGCGGTGAATGGGGAAGAATGGAGCATTTGCTGAAAGCTAATTATAAAGTTTTCTTTGTCAGAATGATACATCGTTTGCCTTGAAATTCCAGACCAGACACAGAATGCTCTTGATTCAAACTCGACTGAATTGTTTTTGCATAATATTCCGCAAAATTTATAATCTGCTGAGAGATTTAATTTTCATAGATTTTTGTCCTTGAACATTGAAATTTGTTCATTTGTACATAAAGTCCTTCTCGGAACTCTTTCAAAGCCGTTGAAGATTTTCTGAACTCATTAGTATCACAGCATGGACATGTCTTTTTGTCTATGCTTATGTAATTTCTTAAAAAACCATAAATTAGCTCATTGGACTTAACAACTATTGTAGGCCCCAAAAAATAATAGGTTTGTTCTACTTTTGGATGATAAAACCGTTATATTAAGTAACGCCTTCACACACAAAACGCTCATTGCCGCCAATTTTGGACGCCAAATCGACACTTGCGAGTCCATAATTAAATAATTTTTCATTCGATCATTATCCAAAAAGAAATCTGACATTTTTCCTTAATCGGTTTCTTCCCCTCGACCGGCAATTTGTGACAAACAAAGTATAATTTTAATAATTCGCCCTTACGCCATGTCAGTTTGGCCATTAACATTTCAACTGCCGTGATCCCTCACTTCAATTGCCCTTTATTATTGCTTTTATGTGCTTCCTCATATTATTGGAAACGCATATAATTCCATCTTTGCAGTCCCTTTGGGGACTTTCTTTTGTTTTGAATATTAATCAAACATGCAAGTTTCGTGCTGTTCATTCGACTTGGTTGTGCAACATTTAGATCATTGGATCAATAAAAAGCCACGTCCCGTTGCGTGCACTCGTATTTGGTTTTGTTGAGTTTACAACGATGATAGTCATTGCCTTAATA
This sequence comes from Propsilocerus akamusi, assembly GCA_018397935.1. Lineage (NCBI taxonomy): Eukaryota > Metazoa > Arthropoda > Insecta > Diptera > Chironomidae > Propsilocerus > Propsilocerus akamusi. Next base: position 18,417,823 of record CM031468.1, on the reverse strand, counting down.
GAAATCCATTAAATGCGATTTATTCTGAAACTGCATTCATTGGGGAGTTGGCGAGTAAATGTCCGAAAGGAGTGCAACCATTAAATTAGAGAATTTATCCGCAACTCACTCAATTTCAATGCATCGACTATATTGATGGTCGGTTATAAAGAGCAGTCTTCGTGTTGCAAACATTGCTTAACCAATAAAACCTATCAGAGACTTTCTACGTAATTTATAGCACAAGCCGAAGCTTAAAAGCTGTCAATTTCCCTTTTTTCATACATTTCCTGCAATCACTGTGAGCGAAGAAATTGTGCATTGCCGATCAAAATCAGTGACGCTGAAACAATAAATAATGCTGAAAAATGGAGAAGCAGTAAACAGAAACTTTAAGTGTCCTGATTGATTTGATAAATTTATATTTATTTTTCATTTCTTTCTCCGGCAGGGTCGAAATCGTTGCTTCAATGAATCGCACACGATAAAAGCGAGATTTATATGAAAAGTAAAAACAGCTTCATTAAACATCACAATATTGCAAAACACACAGTCCCATGTGTTTTCTTCTCTTCTCCAATTGCATGTTTACCGAAATAAAAAAAAAGAAATGTTACCATTATTATATATATAAAAAAGTGCTGCTCGGTGAACAACTAAATGGTTACGATTCTTATGCAATATCAATAATATTTATATGTTTTACGACTGACAATTTGCTTTTTTTTCTACATTTTTCTTGTAATTTCATTTGTGAATTCTTTCGATGCTGTATGCGTTATGTGAGGGGGTTTCGAGGGTGGTCTGTAAAAGAAGGATGGAGATGATTGAAATTGTACACGGTGAATATGGAAAAGAAAAAAAAATATTTCTGTAGCAAAAATCTAATAAAATTCCCGAAAGAAATTTGTGATTGTTGTTAATGTTTCGCAACTCGCGGTAGAGCAAATTGATGATGATTAAAATGGAGAAGGGGGACTGAAAAAAATGATAACGGGGGCAACGGAAGGAGGAAAGTATATTTTTGTGGCTTCAAGGAAACTTGATTGATATTTTATTAGATCGATGGATCAATAATTTCACTATTGAAACGATCAAAATAAAAAATTTTATTGCCACCCTTAGACGAGAAATGAAATTCCCGATGGGATTTATTAAAAAGATATTATTCGCATAAATTGCAAAATGAAGGAAACGAGAAAAAAGGTTGTGAACAACGTTTGTTCTTTGCGCAATCCTACCGCACAATTCTGGGGCGAAAATTTCTTGAAAGAATATTTCACCAAAAAAAAAAAAAGGTATCGAAACTCATTACAAGATTATACTTTTCTCATTACTGACTTTCGAAGAAATATAAAAAAAAAAGTTGCGATGATGCCACAAAAAGGAAAGGAATCTATTCTGGGCATTTGTTTTGTAAATAATAGTCCTGTATGCCCGTCAATTGAATGCTCGATTTTGTAGAACTATTTTCGGGGTATCTTTCAATCGTTATAGTCAGTCAGACAGTCTCGCATGAAAAGAATCGAAAGAGATTTATAGACTTTTATTTTCACCATTCAAGGATATGGAAAAAGAGAAAACTTTTTGCATTCAATTTCACGTGTGTTGCTGGTTGGCTGGCTCCTAGTTGTTTGTGCTCCTGTGTGTCGGCGTGATCTCTGGGGAAATTAAATTTATTTTTCTCATTTTTTTTCTACCCCCTTTGCAGACGATATTTTACAGTTTCCTTCAGTTCGTCGCTCTTTGTGTTTTTATAGTTTTTCACTCTTTTCCTTTTTTTTTTTTTCTTCCTTTCTCAAAATTGAATTGTTTTCCAATAAAAAGGGAAATTTCGCAACTGAAAAAGAAACACTTGCAGCCATTAATTCCTTGAAAAATATATACATACATATACAATTCTAACTCTTTTTCCTGCATCCTCAACTTCATCACCTTTTATCTAATTTTGTTTGTTGTTATTTGGTGTCGAGCGAAAATAGAAAAGAAAACTTTTTTTTTTGCCAAATCCCATCAAACATCGCTCGCTTCTATTCGATTCTCAAATGAAGATTCCAAAGAAATTGGAAAAGTTGTAATAAAATTAGTTGCAATCATTTCTTCTTCTACTGTTTCGTGCGATTGTGGGGTCGAATGATGAGAATCATTTTTTTTTGCGCTGTGAGGAAATTCATACATGCGGAAGGTGTATAAACTAGCAGCATAGAATTTTGATATCGATTTTTTTCCTGTTCCTTTCCACCTTATGGGCTGCCGCACTGCTTGCTTTTGCTATCAAGTGAAGCGTGTGGAGGATTCCACAAGAAAGCAATTTTTTTTTGCTATTGTTGAATATTCTTGCGGAAAATAGCTTTTCGAAAGTAAATCGAAGGAGTGTAAAGAAATTGATATGTTCGAGGCACGTAATGTAATGGAATAAAAATAAAAATGTGTATAACAATGAGAGTGGCTGAGAATGAAGACTTTTATTCACACCACTGAGCTACACTAAACAATAACAACAGAACAAGAAATAAAGATATTAATTTATTGATTTCGAATGCGGAAAGGTAAGCAAAGGCGCAGGGAAGGTCGAAGGGCGATGGTGATGGCGAATTTGAAATGTTTTTTGATGATGATGATAAAGCATACACGTCGCACATAAGTAAGTCAGAAGGGAAACTCCCGTGTACAAGGAAATTGCGTAGGAGGAGGATTCATAAGAAATGCACAGAATGTATCCCGAATTTCATGCATCATCGAAACACTTTTATTGATTTCGATACCCATAGTACTCAAATAGCTAAACGTTTATAATATTTGCAGTTACGTTCACCAAGATTCCCAATCAGCTAGAAGAATGGGCAAAAGAAAAGAAAACCTCAACCATAAAATAAATGAAGCATATTTTTTTTTTCGAAGCTAGTGAAAGGAAAAGGGGAGAGAAAGAGGGAAAAGTCAAAATATTTTTGGTTCGATGAAGGGTGAAGGATCGATTTCATTTAATCAAATATTTATTTATTTGCCTGAACTTTGAGCGCCATCGAAATATATTGAAGTCAAATAAAAAGTAGAAATCTTTTCCTATTTTTTTGTGGTGATTTCGCTTAAATGGTTATTGCGGTTTATTAGTTTGCTGTATGTGAGTGTAGCGATTTGTTTGCCTAACAACTTATAAGGAACAATCATGAATTTGTTGTGCTCATTAATGCGTTTTTAAAAGTCTTTTTGCAAAGAACTTTTTATTTGACTGCTTACGAAAGGCAAACAGACGAAAAAGTTTCTTGATATAGCGGAATTATGCAAACAGTCGACTGACTTGAAGTTACGGATGTGGAAACAAAAAGTTTTTTCTTTCTTGAACACTCTCTCCCTTATGTGTATTGCGCGCATTATCCTGATTCCTGCACATGGTAAACCATATCGTTTAAGTGAACACGATGTTTTAAATGTTGTTTTAATGTGCAATATTATTTTTTTTTTTTTTTCGTTCATTCTCCGTAACAGTTTATTAATCTTGTCGTTTGCTGTCTTTTTTACTCTCATTGCAGATCATGTGCGGGAGTTCACATGCGGAAAGCTGTACTATAGAACATTCCATTTAGATGAGGAACGAGATGCTCTCTACGTTGGTGCTATGTAAGTACATGACCATTATAAGAGCTTTAATGCTGTCTGAATATAAATATAAAAAGAAAAAAAAAATACATAAAAATTCTCGGTGTATTGTGCATCTTTCAGTTATTATCGCCGGTGCACTTTGTTAATTGAAAATTTCTTCACTCGCAATTTGAAAAATTCTTCGCAAGATGCGAGAAATAACAAAAAAAAAGAAAAAAAAAGCTGTTTGTCAATTTCATCTTGCACAGATATTTCCTTAATTAGCCATAACAATTTTCCTTGTCCCTGACCAGAATCCCTTCTGGGAAAACTTCATTCTCGCAATTGAATTCTTCCGAAAGGCTCGTCACAAGCCATAACAATAAAGGACACAATTTTCTGAATCATACTCAAACCCACTCTAATGATAATTCTTTTGAAGAATATTAATTAAAAATTTTCCAAAAAAGTTTTTCATCCTCGAATTGAGTTCGGAGTCAAGAGAATCCAATGAAATTTATCCAAATGCGGAAGAGTTTTCCAAGGGCCTGTCGATGGTATAATTACATTGAAAATGGAGATTTTATGTTTCAATTATGGAAATTCTGTGTATTTAAATTATTATTATTGTAATGAATAAACTTTTTTTTCCCTCCTTTACTCTTCTGTCACTAGACTTGGATGAGGAGACTCATTCATTTGTACGTGATTTTTCGAGTTATGTCACAGTATAGCCACTTTGAGTAAAGAGCTTTATAGTCAGTTTGTGAAAGCTTTCTAGTTCTTTCTCGTAGTGGATGAATATTATATTAAAGTGAGCTTTTTCTTCTCCTGTGCGCGACATATTGTGCAATAAATTTCCAACCGGTAACAAATTTCTTCCACATGATGACACAAAATTATTTCCGCTAAAAATCTTTGAAAATCATCTGAAAACAACCGGGTACATGGTAGAGGCGTGTGTTCACAGATCAGATGCAGATTCCCTCTGAAGCACACATTCATGCCGCAGCTCGGGAACATGATGGTGGTAAATGTCCCACTACCGCTCTTTTGTGTGAGCCATCATAAAATGCTCAAAGTACCATGATGATAAATTTTGCACACATGAATATCACTTCTAATTTAAACCTTTGCTATAAAACACTGAAAAATATAGGTCATATGAGTGTATGAAATAACTTCATGCTGCACGATGTACTGTGCGGTATACATCCCTCTTATCTGTTATACCCAATCTGGTTTGCACATGAATAAACATGAAAACAGTTTTTTTTTTTTTTCGGGCCTCATAATGTGTGTTTGAGCATGTACGATAATTTTTTTTTTACATGATATTAATAGCTAATATATTTTAATTTATTCATGCACATAATAAATCTCTCTAAAGCGATAAAGCATTAAAAATAATGTCGAGCGATATGGATCGAGCGCGATTGCGGAATAATTGCTAAATGGTTTAATTTATTGTACTAAATTAGTGAAAATATTTTAAAGAATTTGACAATAAGGAAATTTTACTGTCACAATTTCTAATATTTTTCTACTTGTCTTCTTATTTCAGGGATAGAGTGTTTAAATTGAACCTTAAAAATGTTACACTAACAGGATGTGAGGTAAGCTTAAGTGTCTTTAAAAAGAAGAATGTCGATTTACAATATAAAGCTATCAAAGTTCAATTAGACAATGAGAAAAGTATCGATTACATGTCGCTGTTGTGAAATCAAAAGCTACACGAGACGTTGAAAAATGATACAAATTTAAATATTTTAAGTTAAAATTTTTAACGATCTCTGATTTTTTTCTTGCCACACCGCAACAATAACTATCGAAAAAGTGAAAAATCGATTTTTCCATCTCATGAAAATGTAAAAAAAATGAGATAAAAATGTATGTAACTTTATACACAAAGAAATCAAGGAAAAAGGAACGCAATAGAGCAAACCAAAAATATATAGAATATCATTAATTTTATGCAACACATGTTGGAATTTTACCCCTCACTGCCGTCGCATAGGCGACTTTAAAATCGGGATATCATTTGATTTTTCCTCTCGTTTGCGATTTATTTAATAATGGCAAAAACGAGGAAGAATAAATAAACGACGTTAAATCTTATTTATTTTCCCGATTCCGACACATCATAAATAATCAGTTTTATAGCAAAAGAGAAAACGAGAAATACATGAACGCCTTTCTGCGTTCATCGCAATAATCTTGATTGAAAACAAAATGAGGTCTTTACCTGCCACTGTAAATCATCTGTTGTGGGCCATGCACAGAAAATGTTTCTCCTCTACAGGAAACAGATTATCACAATGAAAAGCAATGTGCGTTATTTTCTCTCCTTCCTTTTGTTGCGGAAAAATGGCGAAAAATGCTTTTTTTCCATGTCGTCAGGCATCTAAATGGCTCAGGAAAGAGTCAGTTGCCAGGAGGTCGCTTTGACTGTAATTATCGGTGTAATAAATAAGATATCAGTGCCACAACAGGAGACAACTTCTACATGTAATTAAATATTACACAGAGTGTCAGCAGAAAAATATTTAGTCGAGCTTGTGCTGGCGGAAAAACGGTAGGAAGGAACTGAAATGATTTATTCGCACTCGGCATTTCCACAGTGCCTGAGATCGTTTTCTGGTCTCGTTGTTTGGGCTGTGTGAACAAAACAGGAAACAAAAACAACTTAATAAATTATTTTGTGGTACAATATCGAGCAGCTTACATAAGAACCTTTTTGCCATCACCATACACCCACATATTCTGGTATTTTTTTTACACATGCTTATGGATTAATGGCCTGACGATTGAAAAAAGAAAAAAAAATATTCGAGAAATTTAAAGCTTTTTTCTAGAGGTCGTTTGTGAAAAATTTCTGAACATTTTTTTTGTTATTTGTTATTGTGGAAAAACATCGACAAAAGGGATGCGTCCTTTTGAATTTTTCTTTTTTTTGGAAATTCTTCTAAAATTGAGAAGCCTACAAGCATATTTACATATTAGCTATAAGCCGGCACGATAAGCCGGTTTGGTAATCCTATTTCGGTTGTTATTTTCCTCCTCCGCAGTCGTTTCCTCCTTCATCCCACTAACCAGCATAATGATCCTTCTACCTCTGAATGTACATTATTCAAATCGTAATGAAACATCAAACAGACGTATCGTAAAGTCTCATTATTAAATATGTATATATATATAATGCACATTAAGAGTTGAAAAGGAATATAATGAGGCTATAAACTGTCTTTATTATAGACCGTCTTCTCATACTCCACGTCTCTTCCTTCAGTTAAAAAAAAAACTCTTGATATTCATTAAATTTTTGTTAAATATTCACGGTTGGATAAGCAGACACAGGAGTGAATCCCTTTACGACCAAACAAGTGTTGTGCATTGTGCCATGGAAATCAGTGTAATTTATTGAATTCAAATAGATATATAGAAGAGTGAATGATATAAGGGTTGATTTTTTCCATCCCTCCGAATCGGTAGTTGAGTGGAATATTTATATACAACATTTTGTAACATTCGAGCAGGTATGAGAGAGACAGGGCACAGTTCCTTAATAATATTATATTTTTTCTGACTTCATTTTGGGCTGTGTATGGAAAAGATCATAAATTAACATTGAATGGGGTGCCTGCGCTCACTGGGGCGCAATATATATTTCACAACAGTTTTTTTTTTTTTCTATTTATTTTCATCCTTTTGCATTCATTTTTTATAAAATTTAATTCATTTGGGAAACATTAAAAACACAAAAAAAAAAGTGAACATTATTCTCAATAGATGAAATGTTTATCGGGGAAATTTTTAGTGAATATTTTACGGCAGTTCAGGTCGCGCTCTAGCTCGATATTATATCATTCAGTCAGATAGACTCGTCGATTTACTTTCAACATCCCTGAGCCTCATTTCAATCAGAACGCATTTCTGTATACATTTCAATTTAATGCCTTTCTGTTAGGGCGATGAACAAAATATTGAAACATTTTTTTTTTGTTTGTTGCGTGGGTAAATTATAATTTATGAAAAGTCACTTGATAGAAATAAAATATTTACTTCGGTTGTTAGGTGCAAGGAAAACTTTTTTTTTTAGATTTAGCGACGAAGATGAACAGAATCTGATTCTGAAATTTATTTCCTCCAGCTTGAAACTATTAATTTTCCTGCTATCTAATGTGTTGCTTATGTGAAAGATAAACAGAAGAAACTTAGTGAAGTGTGTGACACATTAAAGGGTTTGAAGAGGGAAAATAAGGTTCTTGAGTGAATTGGAAAACTTTACCTTGGCAACCTTCATCAAGAAATTGGAGCAAGAGATTGAATGAAAAAAAAAAAAAAAAAAAAAACACTTTATAGAAACATTGTAAATGTCCTGCAGACAAATAGGAAGCTTTCAACTTAAAATACCTTGCAAAGGACTTTCCTTTTTGTATCCAGGAAAGTGCATAAATTTTCCATCCAACAAAAAGCTTTTAAAATTTTGGTACAAAATGCTCTTGATGAAAGTGTGGTGCAAAAGGAAAAGTCGTTTAAAAGTACTTTAAATGAAAGGGAATGTAAAGCTTTGCCGACTTCATCAAAACGAAGTACTTGAATTTGGCTTGCAGCTTAAGAGAACCTAAACCGCATGAAAAAAAAAAATAAACTCAAAACACCCACAAGAAGTAAACAATTTCATTGAACAACGAAGAGAAGGAGCAGAAAAAAAGTCATGCTGTGAAATGTTTCCGGTTTTGCGTTACATTTAAAAACATTTTCCGGAAGCAAAGAAAGAAAAAAATGTATGAACTGCTTTTATTCTTCCGTGTTCAAGCCACGTTTTAACAACATTTAATCACTGACTTGTGATGGTGAAAAAAGAGAACCAAGGATATCCGAATTGCTTTCTGAACATGACAACTTATGACTGCTATTTTTTTTCTCCTCTTCATCAAACAACGATAAATGTTTTTCGCTGAAAAAAATCTGTTCATTTAGTTCATTGAAGACCGCTCTGATGCTTCATTTTGACTGCTTGTTTTCGACGCCGCTACCATCCCACGTCAAATTTAAAATGAAAAGCTTTCAACCATCAACCCAAAAAAAAAACAGAAATGAGTATATTTAAAGCACATCATAAAGCTTTAATGACAATTCACTCTTTACAAGACAATGAATCGAAATCCTTCCGGCAAGGCTCTGAAGTTTTTTTTTGTTTTTTCTAAAACCGTCTTGACGGGTAGCATAGAAAATTTGTTATTCACATTGCGTCAACGAGCAAGTAAAGTACACAAATATTGTAAAAGCATTCATTCTTCCTGTTTTTACTTATTCAGTACTTGGTGAAATTTAAAAAAAAGTTGAGCTTAACGAGACGGCTCAATGAAAGGATTATGCAAACATAGATTACACTGGCTCTCTTCTTTTCCTCCTTTCGCTTTTGAACAAGAAATTATGCTCCTGAAGCATTTCAAATGATAACTTTCAATTTAAATTCGACGCAGCGAATTATCAAGCGAAAAATTACGTTTTGTTAATGACATTCTACCGGGATTCTCAGTCCCTCATGTCCCGCACAAAATTTTTCAATTAAAATTTCTTTAACTTGTGCCAACTGAGGGTGCCATTTGTGTATTTGAAGGCAAATCGTTTTTACTTATTTCTTTTCTTTCTTTTTTTGCGAGATGGGAAAAATGGCGAAAAGTGTTGAAAATTAATTGATTTACTGTTGTGAAAGAATGGAGGGAAATTCGTCTCAGTCGGTAGCCCCTCGATTCATAATTTTATTTAATTTCACACTTTCTTTTTTAATTTTCCTTTCGTCTCAGGCGATTCGCTTTTGAATGCACGTAATTAGAATTCTCAATTGCAATTTGTAATTGAGGACTCGCCTTTTCTTTCGACTCCATCTTCTGTTGATTTCTAATTTTCTTATGATGAAAAGAGAAATAAAAAATAATTGGATTTCTTGTCGTCCCGATTTGTGCCTTTTGCGCTGAGATGTTGTTGGCTGATGATGGCTATTCATCAGAGTGTCTCAGTGTAAATTTAATTATACCTCAGAAAATTGAACTTTGAGCTTTGCGTTGAAAGTTGATGAGCTTTGCCCACAATGCTCCATTATTTATTATTCATCTGCAAAATTTATTCACAGAAGGACCATATTCTGCTGGACCCAACGGGAAGTGACATTAGTAGTTGCACATCGAAGGGTAAAAGTCAGGTAATTAATCAAAATGAAAACTTTTCAATCAAACAATTGTTTAATGGAAAAACTTTTTCTTTCCTTTTTCCTCTCCAGCTTTTCGATTGTCGAAATCACATCAGGGTCGTTCAATCGATGGACAATGGAAATCGTTTGTACATTTGCGGGACAAATGCTCACAATCCCAAGGATTATGTTATTTATGTAAGTTTCGCCTTTCGCTATTTTGTTCTTATCGTTGTGGTTACAAAGTTGACCCTCATTTTTAATAGAAAAGAAATGAATTTTCTTTTTATTTTTTCTACCATTTCATAAATTTTCTCCCCAGCGCGGTTTCCTCACTTTGAGGGAAAAAAGTCCCAAGTGAAACTTTTTAAATTCAACATTTCTTCTGAGGGAATTTCTCGTAATTAATCAAAATTATGGGAATCTTTCTCTCACACTCGGGGACGCAACACAGAGTGAAATTGGCTGCACTTTTTCTAATTAGCAACGATTATAGTGAAAAATGAAAAACTTTCTGTATTTCTCTTTTTTCCTTTAATCTTTGCCAGCGTTAATTGTTCAAGTTTATTTTGTTTTTTGTGGGAGAAAAACACTCAAGAAGCTCATTTTGCGACCACACTAAAAGTGCTAATGGCGCAACAGAAGAAGGGCAAGTGTTGTCCCACGCTAACTTCTTACAAAGTCCTACGATATATTTCTAAATTGAATACTATGATAAATATAACACTCAATCCTTTATTTACAGGCAAATCTCACGCATTTACCGAGATCTGAATTCGTTCCTGGTATTGGTTCGGGCATCGCAAAGTGCCCCTATGATCCTATAGACAACTCAACGGCAATTTATGTTGAACAAGGAAATCCCGGAGGATTTCCTGCTTTGGTAAGGAATTTTTCTTTCGAATATATCTATGTGCATTTTATTTCCTTTGATATCAAACATGCAATTGATGTGGAGCCACATTTGAATATTCTCTATTGCAATTTCTTTTTGGAATTATTGGTAGCATAAGTTCCGCTTTATAAGCTCATCTTAGTCAATTCTATATATTTATGCTCTCTTTTAAACTGTCAAGAAATAGCATTATGATAAAACTATTAAGAACTGGACGACAGTTTTTGAAATTTGTGTGCTTGGGAATATGTACTTTTGAAAATTTTCATAACTTTTTATCGTTTGCGATTGTTACGTTGTAGAATTTTCAGTTCATTGTAGGAAAGAATTCGATGCATGTGAAAGCTAATAGAACTTCCACCGATATATGTTGGAAAATAAAGATGAACAATGAAAATTCATGGAATATTGCGGAAAAAGAAAATCATGCCAACCGTAAGAATTTTCAGGTTGAATAAATATTTTTCTCCGCTTTATAGGAAATAACCATATAGAAATAAAACGTAAAATTCTCTGCCAATAAATAATAAAATTATGGTACAGCGAGCGACAATTGTGATAAGTGTTTTCTAAGTTTGAAAATTGAATTTCTGCTTCCATTTTTCCACTTCTCCTTAAACAACAGCATCACAACACTCTATAAAAATATTTCGCAATTGTTTGGGTGTGCAGTGAAGCGAAAGATAAAAAAGAAAAAAAAAAATTGCGCTATCGCAAGAAAAACGAGAAAGATGAAAATTGAAAAATAAAAATTCAATCAATATCAAATATATATTTTTCTTGGCTTCCATCGTCGAATCTGCTTTCTGTTTGATACGCTTCTCGTCACACAACGAAGCTTTTTTTTTTTTTGTTTCTTTGCTAACTCTCGGATCAAGGAAAAAAGCACAAACGACAAATTTCATAGCATTTTCTTTGGCTTTTCTTTTTTTTATTTCTCAAGACATGAAAATAAAGAAGAAAATTGTTTTGTTGGGTTTTCAATACATAAAACTTCTACTCCTATAAAGCTCTTGGTTTTTTTTTGATATCGAAGGAATAATGTTTTTTAAAGATATAAAATAAAAATAGCGCTAAGTTGTAAATTTATATTTCTTTTCATTCTATCATGCTCAACAATAGTATTCAGGTACAAATGCTGAATTCACGAAAGCTGACCCCGTGCTGTTCCGAACAAACATCTTTAACGTGACGTCGGGAAGAAAGGAACATAGTTTCAAGAGATCTCTCAAATACGACTCCAAGTGGCTCGACAGTGAGTACTTTATTATTAATATTATCTGCATTACTGCTTTCGCCGTTCCTATGCACAACTTTTAGCGAACGTGCAAAAAGGATGCATGGATAGATTAATTGAAAAAAAGTCACTTGATTAACACGTATGATCCATTTTCAATTTCAAACGACTATTAAAGTGTTAATCGCATCGTTCTTATAAAAATAGAAAGCACCGGAATATATAGACAAATGAATAATGTTCATTTCAGTAATTTCATGCCACATTGCCACATGACAATCAATGAAATGGAAACTTTGACATTTCTTTACCCCTGGAAATATATTTTGATTTATTTGTTCTTCGCCATTTTTTGCCTTTCTCAACATAGTTTCATTTCACCTTTTTTGTGCCTTTTCCTTTTATTTTCTTATAGAACCCAATTTCGTTGGATCATTTGATATTGGAGAATATGTTTACTTCTTCTTCCGTGAGACAGCTGTCGAGTACATCAATTGTGGCAAGGCCGTTTATTCACGTGTTGCTCGCGTCTGCAAAACGGACACGGGTGGTAAAAATATCCTTAGTCAAAATTGGGTAACATACTTAAAAGCGCGGCTCAACTGCAGCATTTCCGGTGAATTTCCATTCTACTTCAATGAGATTCAATCAGTTTATCAGATACCGAGTGATAAGACGAAATTCTATGCAACATTTACTACAAGCACAAATGGCTTAGTGGGCTCAGCAGTTTGTAGCTTTGATGTTTCTGAGATACACGCAGCTTTTAATGGTGAGTTTTGATTAAAATAATAAATTTGACGATTAACCATAAGTTGCTGTTGATGTTTCATAATTTCCGGAATTTTTAATTATCGTTTTTTTTTGCAACAAAAAATTTCATAATTCCAACGAATGTAATTTAATGGAATTTTAAACATTTTCACATATTTTATCGCAGAGCATACTTTTTTGCAGCATAAAAATATGTGTGTGTACTTTCACTTCGTATAAGTTCATTTAAATAATTATAGTACTCAGCACCAGACACATTCTGCAATGGCACCGTCACTTAATTACTAAGTGAACAGAGAGTTGACGTTCCATTCTTTATGCTCACTTCATTCTATGTTTATGCATAACAGAATCATGAATAATTTATCAAGTATTTTGCAGTTTCTTCTATGAGTACTCAGAAACAGCGACAGCGCATTAAAAAACTTGTGAATCACTAAATCTCTTCTTTTGCGAATATTTATTCCCATCAACAGCGACGATGAACAAAAAAATAATTATGAGGATAGAAAAAAGTTCCTTTACCATCTGATATTTGTCGACAAGGAATTTTGTTTTTGCACCGCTCTAGAGGAAAGAGTCTTTGCAGAAGTCGTATTGACAAGACCTTTCTGTTTCCCTTTTTTCAATTAAAACTGGAAAAAAAGGAAAAATAATAAAGAAAGTTCACTTGAAAAATGTCAAATGGAAAATGGGAAAGAAAAATAAAGGAAACCGGAATAGAAATGCGAGATTTCTTCTTGAACATTTTCGTTGATTTTATTTTTTGACTTTATTATCATTTCACAGGAAAATTCAAGGAGCAAGCAACATCTAATTCAGCATGGTTGCCCGTTCTCAATTCAAAGGTTCCAGAGCCACGACCGGGCACATGTGTTAATGACACATCGAGCCTTCCCGATACGGTTGTAAACTTTATCCGCTCTCATCCGCTGATGGACAAAGCCGTAAATCATGAATACAACAATCCAGTGTACTACAAACGCGATTTGGTATTCACCAAATTGGTAGTTGACAAGTAAGTGCAGTTTCAGTTACTAATTCATATTTATTTTATGGCTCTCATCGGAATCGGGAAGCATTTAAAACTTTAATTTGTTCCTGCTGAGTTCGCGACCCATTTCAAGGAAGTTGTAACGATACATTAAAAATCCATTTGTGATTACCATTTTCCACTCGCTTTTCCTGCCCGGAGAGCGATTTTTATATTATTTTACATTTTTCAATTGTTGAACAATGATTTATTCATGTGAATTGCATGCAATGGGAAGTGCTAATTTGATTCCGTTGACAAATTTTTTCACATTTTCGCTCAGTGCAGCAAATTACAACAATCTCGTTACTTTCTTCATCAGTGAAATTCCTCCATCATTTAGAGAAATTTAAGATTATGTCTTTTTTAACTATATGTCAGCATGGACTGTGTGGCAAGAAAAACTAAAGCAATATGCATAGAACAGCTTGAACAAAAAAATAAAATAAATAAATCAATTTGTTTATTCGTACTTAGACACACTTCCTACTTCAGACCCAATTCCTGGAAAACGACAATAATCGGATAATATTTCATTTCATTTGGGCGATTCGGTAATGTGAGCTGTAAAATCCATAACCTTCGCATTTAGGTTGATATTGCTAAATGTCTCCCGAGTGCTGTGAGTGTATGCATTTATTTTCCATTCGCTGGTCCTTGCGTGGCTTCATTTCGTGGAAAAGTCGTCACGTGGAAAAAAATTATGTTTTGTTTCATTCTACGAAAATTTAATTTCATACTACTTACCATGAAACTTCTGAGTCATTAGACAACAAACAAACCTATACATGGAAAGTAATTAGTAAGAAGTAAATGTTTACGGTTTAATTTCTGATACTTTACTGAAGACATATTATGCGCTTGCTGCATTTCCTAAATGGAAATTTCAACAGAACTCAAAAGAAAAGTCATCAATTTTATTTTAATTTTTCAACAGTGAGACTGCAGTCATTTTTATAAATGATTAATTTCGACAGACATGAAACATTTTCTGCGGCGTCAGTTCGTCTAAATGATGGGGTTTTGTTTTCATGGAGCACTGAAGCAAGTCTTAAAACTTGTTTCATGGCGAAGAAGAATATTTTTTTTTTTCATGAAACAACAGTCAAAAGTTTAACATTCGACTTTTCAACTGTTTCGTTTCGCTTCTGTTTCTCGAGTGTGCATATTTTTGCGGGTTTTTTTGCATGATGAAGTATATTCAGAGGTGAAAACCACAATGGAGACATGGAGTTGTGTGAGCTAACATCTAAATTTGTATATTTTTGCAACCGACCTGTGAAACCACTGCGCACATTTTTTTTTTTAAATAATTGAGTTTTCGCAATTGTTATTTATAGCCGCTGCAATACATTGCCGGTGGCCAAAATCGCAATATCACATCACAAACAGGAAGGCAAATGAGCGGAGCAAAAAATGCAATCTATGCTCGAATCGTTCATAAATAAAGTCTGCGTTCTAAATTGAAATATTATGAACACTGACGCTCTTCAATCTACACCCTCGCTTTTTGCATTTGAGTCTACTCGAATGCTTATTTTCTTTAATCCTTTTTAAGCTTTCCGAAACTACTAGAGTGAAATAAGAAATATAAAAAAAATGAATTTTTCCGAGCACAAAAAGCTCCCGAGCGACTTAATTATAAGAATATAAAAAAAAGCTTGAACCGTAATATTATAATGCACATTTTATGGTGCGAGATGAGCAGTGTGGAAATTTTTTTCCCCTATTTTTAAGCTTTCATATCGTCGCATCAGTTTTCTAATTTTCATTGGATCCATCGCTGAAGCGATATAGAAATCCTTGCTCCAGTTATTATATTTGCATGTATGTGCGGAATCTTTCAAATAAGAAAATAAATAATTTTTCTCGTTTGTCTGATAGCAGAGCTTTCCCTGACAAATGCTGCTTTCAAAGAATGCGAATATTTTTTATGTTGGTTTCCAACGAAAATCCTTTTGACACATGACTGCCAAAAATTTTCAGCTAAAAAGAAGTAAATTGTCCCATTTCTGACGGATGCTATCAGTATTATGTGATTGAGTTGCTTTCATTTACATGAATTTTATGGTTGAACATTGAGCTTTAAACAAATGAAGCACGTAAAAAATTTCATGACTTTGCTCCAAAACACACTCTCGGAAACCGGAAAGGGTCGAAAGTTGTTGTAATATCTTTTGGAAACTTTTTTTTTCTCTCCCTAACTTTGCAAGCCTCGAAAAAAAAGTAATTACAAAAATAATTTGGGGATTTTTACTGCCCGATTTTTTTTTTTTGACGACCTTCCGTTGAAAACTCGCCTGTTGTTTTTGTCTTCTCTCCTTCTCCTTCACTCGCCAGTAATTTGTTTTTTATTACATGCCGAAGCTTTTCGTAACCACAAGCCTCATTAAGATAACCGAGAAAATATCTTTTTTTTTTTCTTCTCCTCGATTCCAGCTTGTTGTTGGACCTTCAACACGTTTTTATTTTTAAACTCGGCTACACTTAATTTATGGGATGCCGAAAATTTGAATGAAATTGAAAAAAAAAATCCTATTTTGGCAGCTTTTCGATTGGAATTAATTGAAAAAAGCTCTCTTTCTATTTCCCAATTTTCACGCTTTTTTAACGTTTCAACTATTTCCAAAATAACACAAAATAAATTCCTTTTCACATTCACATTCACATTTTTTTTTTATTTGCAGAATTTACATAAAAATATTGAATCAGGAGTATAAAGTGTACTACATCGGAACCAACAACGGACGCATCTATAAAATCGTTCAATTTATGCAAAATGGTGAATCGAAATCGACATTGCTGGACATTTTTGAGATTGCACAAAACGAGCCCATACAGGTGATGCAAATCAGCCAAAAACGTAAATCACTTTACGTGTCAACGGATCATCGTATCAAGCAAATTGATTTGGCGATGTGCAGTCGTCGGTATGATAATTGCTTTAGATGTGTGAAAGATCCATATTGTGGCTGGGATCAAGAGACGAATGCGTGTAAACCATACGAGCTAGGATTGTTACAGGTGAGTTTTATCGTCCTCTCATCACCGTCATACACGCGATGAGGAATTCTTTCTATCACACTCTTGCTCAATTTTCACAACCCTCATGGGCCCTCACACAATAACGAGATGCACAAACGACGTCGCTACACAACAAACAACCAAAAAATATTAATTAGAACATTTTTCCTCCTCACGTCCTAGTCATTAGTTAATTTTATGTGCCGGCACAAAACAGAAGCCTCCCGTGTGTACCGTCAAAAAAAAAAAGTAGAAACGTAAATGTTATATGGGTGTTTTATGTTGCGAAATATATAAATATATGTATAAAAAAAAGTAAATTTACAGAATGAGGGTTTTCTGGAATTTAATTAAAAAGTTTCATTTTACTACGTTTCCCTTATCAATCGCTCATACATCTCTAAAAAATCAGCTATTAAAAAAAATGTCTTTCAAGCTGTTTGTCGTTGGTTCTCCTTAAAAAATAAATTCATGCCCATCTGATTGGAAGGGAGATTTAAACTTTGTAAACGTGTCTCTCCCCTTTTGCCATCGTTATGTCCATCAGCATGCAAATCTGATAAAGTTTCAACGTCAAATTGGATTCCACTGGAGGAAATGGCCGAAAAATGAAAGCTTCAAATTGAAAAGATGTTTAATTTACTATGCAAATATGGAATGTTTCTATGTTCCTTTTTTTTAAGTCACAATTTTCGCATTTTTATTTGGCCCACTCAATAAACTTTTACAGAGAAAAGCGCTCGTTAAAAAACTTCACTAAAGAAAATCTTCTTACAAGTCTACAGAAATGGACTTAATGTGTTTTAAAACATCATAAATCATAGAAATCTTCCAATATTTTTTTTTTTCATTGCGCTCTTTGCGTTGCTATACAACGACTTCAAAAGATTTCATCTTCAGACCCGATTGGACAAAAAAAACGGAGAAAAGAAACATATCCCTTCCCTATGATATATAAATATCAGATGTGTATGTCGATGTTACAACATAATTTATTGGCTTTATATTTAATAATATATGTATTCTTTATTTTACTCGCCTTCCTGCAGGATGTTGGAAATGAAACGAATGATATATGCGATACAAGTGTTCAGAAGAAGAAAATTGTCGTCACTTATGGACAAAGTGTACACTTGGGATGTTTTGTTAAAATTCCAGAAGTTCTTAAAGATCAACAAGTATCATGGTACCATTATTCGAAAGATAAAGGACGGTAAGTGGTCTATGGAAGCGTAAATTTTACTTGCCCATCTCCTTTTATTCTTGTCGGGGCTGCTCAATAATTTATGCCCCATTGGGGAAATCGTAGTAGCCCCGAGGAGGAAAAGGAATAAAAAAACTTCCTACAATTTTAATTGATTAATAAATCTCACATTTTTTGTACCTTTTTTTCACGGCTCGCCATTGTTTCGTATGTGTTTCATCTCGCTGATTCTGTTTGCTCCCGTTGTGTGGTCAATGTCGTCGACGACCAACAGTTACGAAGTGAAATATAGCCCAACGAAATATATTGATACAACCGAGCGTGGTCTCGTGGTGGTTTCTGTCAATGAGGGCGATGCAGGGCGCTATGATTGCCATTTGGGTGGCTCGTTATTGTGCAGCTATAGTATAACAGTTGACGCTCATAGGTGAGTCGTTGTAGAATGAGTTATATCGAGGTTCTGGTGTGGAAAATTGTTGAAATGCACATTTGTTACTCCCATCACACATTTTCCACATGGAAAAAAAATACGAGCTTTTGGATTTCTGAGAGAGAAAGAGAAAAAAAGTTCCATTTTTAAAATCACCCGCAACACTCCATTCACATATATTGGATATTGCAATAAAAATAATTGGATTCTTTTTTTCCTCTTTTATTTCTCTCGGTACCAGATGTACGCCACCAAACAAAGGCAATGACTATCAGAAAATATACTCCGACTGGTGTCACGAATTTGAGAAATACAAATCAGCCATGAAATCATGGGAGAAGAAACAAGCAGTAAGTAACATTTTATTTTTTATGACATTAAATGAATAAATAACGACGGTGAGAATTGTGTCATGTCACTCTTTCACATATATCAGAGAGAGTGGGGAGCTGGTGGCAGTTAGGAAGCAGTCGGTAATTGATATCTGAATTTAGAAAACATTGAAAAGCCATTAGCAGTTGAATACGACAATTCCGTGTAAATGTAAATTTATAAACATGTCACCGTGCTCTTGTTGTATCATCAGTTGATTATTTATGTTTCAATCTTAATTTAACGGGCAGACTTTATTTTTGAATTTATAGCAAAAAGAAGATTCTATCCATTTTTGGAATTTAATATTTAATAAATTCCAATTGAGTATCGACGAACATATAAAATACTTTATAGCATTACATCCTCCATGGCTGATAAAATATGAGCATTAAATGAACGGCTCCTCATAAAAAGGCTCAGAACAATGAAACATTTCATTCGAATGACTGTCAACAGTGTTGTAATATTATTTGATTTCTCGTTTCCTTTCGCCATTTGCCATTGTTGTTGTGATAGTTGTTTTCTTCGTCGTATAAGCAATGACTAATAATAGATTTATGTTGCCTTCAATAGAAGCTATAATATAACAAGCAGAGATTTGTATTATGGGCTTGATGACTTCGCCTCCCGAAATCTATTCTTAAATAGATAACATTACTGTTATGCTGTTTGCATTATTGAAAAGGATAAATCTCGAACATATAAAAAGGATCCACCCTCTAATCTGTTTATATATCTCTGTCTGTCATTTGGAATCCATTAAAGATGTCCTGCAGACATGATTGCTTGCTGTTGAACCAGTAAATTGCTATTGCCTTTTATTTTGTTTTACCCATTAATCAGCTAACAAATTAGTGGCACATGAAGCAGACTGTGAATTGAAAAAAAAAAAAAAAAAAAAAACGGACATATCGTTAAGCCACCCACCCCCCGCAGTAACAATAACGGGAATGTGTAAAAAACAGAAAACCGCAAACAAATAGATTGATTATGCCGCAAACAGAGTATCCTGCTATTGAAGCAACTTTTCAATGATTCTCTCTTTACATTGTTTATTGAATGTTCACAAAAACTGATTCTATTTTTAACCAGTTCATTTATTGAACTTCAAAAGAATTATTTTTAAATTTGCTTAACGAGCACTTTGATTGTTATCCTACCCTGGAGGAAAATAAGGTAACTTTGCACTCATGCTTACCATTCTACGTTTAATTGGACATCTGCGGCGTGTAAATGAGAATTTTTTATTTTATTTTACACCCATGTTCTCAAAACTGTTTAACCCCTTCGTTTGAAGTAATTCAGGGGGTTTAATATGCATTTGGCATATCACATCACCATTATTTCAGCACATGTAAATGCTCTGGTCAGCCAAACATTCTCATTAATGGTCAGTTTGGTCGTGTAATGTATTTTTTGTGTATATGTTTTTTTTTTTTGAAATGTGCCTTGCATTTTTATGCAATTTGCAATTAAATTAATAAAAAAAAGCCAAGTTATGGTAGAAATTATTCAACAGCTTTGTTTGCATGAACAATATTTTTTTTTTTATGAGAGCAAATTATAAAAAAAATTGAATTGCATTCAAAACCACTTTTGGGAATGGCAATTAATGGTCAACGCTCATGATTATGCGGCTTTATAACGGGCAATGACCAGATGCTGACTCGTTAATAATATAAATCTCATAAATTGACCGTTACATATTTTATGAGAAGCACAATAGCAACGACAAAAGAGGCCCATCGATGCCAAAGCCACAAATATTCAATTGATGTTTCAACGATTTCCAAGATTTTTGTGGTTGAACTTTTTCAATATAATTTCAAAATGATTGAGTTTATCGGGGATTTATGGTAAATTCAAACCGCAGATGCAAAAAAAAAATGTTTTTCATTCCTACAATTCCCTTTTTTATTGTCTCGTTCTGACTGCCTACCTCCATCGGCGCATTTTCAATATTTTGCCACAACATCATAATATGGCAGCGGTTTTCTGCCACAACACGAATACACAATTCGCTAAATATTTAATATTCAACCATTAGCAAAATCCCCCAACAAAACACGATGAATCGAGCGATTTAACTCATTCTCTGTATTTACTTGTTTCATCTCACAGCAATGTTCAGCCAAACAAAACTTCAGCAATCAGCATCCTAATGAAGTATTCAGAAATGCCAACAACAATGTCTGATAAGGTAAAAATGAAATAAATAAATAAAATCGATGCACAAAATTTAGCTATTTAGTAATTGAGTTGGAGAATTTTCCTTTCTTAAAATATTTTTTTTTTTTTTACTTTCTTCACCAGGTCTTGAATCATTCACATAAATTTTAATGATGCATAAAAAGAACTGACTCTACTCGTAATTTGATAAGTGAAGCATATTTTTTTTTATTATCGACTTTCGTTTTTCGGCGAAATTAGCAAAAAAAAAAAAAAACAGTAACAAAAAATGAGCAGCAGAGATTCTTTTTAGATTGAACGAAGAAAATATATTTTTGCGATTTATATTTTTGTAATAAAAAAAACTGGATTTTATTGATTTTTCTTTATTATAGTAAAAAGTTTTTTTTTTTATTTTCTGATGTATATAAAAAAAAAAATTGCCGCCAACCATGTGCAAGACTATCCATCATTCAAATCAATCATCCATTTAAAATCTCATCACAAAGGAGAAAAAAAAAAGTTATCTATAAGAAGAATGTTTCGTTCGGTCGGTCGAAGGACCGGCACCCATGGTGATATTTCAAAAAATCCATCAAGTAGCAGCATCAAGAATCATCCCACTCGAAAAATCTTCTCCTCCTCATCGATAATCTTTGAAATGTGTTCAAAAACCGCATCCGTTTTAGTGTTATAGCATCTAAGTGATGGGGGGATAGACAACTTTTTTCTATGTTGGAAAATCTAGAAATTCAATCGAGAAAATTCATAGACCAGATTTTATTTTTTATTTTTTTCTTGCGGAGAATGGTTCGGTAGGAAAACTGATGATGCAAATAATATTGTAAAAAATGGTTGTATAGACTTCAAAACACCACAAACAAGATAGAATTGTATTTTTCATTGTTAATTTTTAATCAAATGCAGCCAATTTGTGAGAAGTAAAAAAATATTTGAAGAAAAATATGTAAAAATTAACGAAAGAAAAAGAAAAATTATCGAGCTTTTTGGAGTAAAAAATCGTGAAAATTCACAGAATAATTTCAGTTAATTGCTTAATGTCCAATGTGCTTTCTGTCCACAATTAATTTCACAGAATCGCGGAATAATTTTCGTGTAAATAAGTTTTTGCATCTTTTTTTTTATTTTTGAGTTTTCATCTCTCGAATGAAACAAACCAATTTAGAAAAGCGTGTTAGATGAATGAAAACTGTTATTGCAGATGGATTTATGGCTAAATTCGTAGGCTTAATTGAAGAATTTTATTGCTTGACAACAAATTAATTAAATTCTTAGCTATTATATGATAATATTTCGGGGTAAGACTATAGACAACTAAGCAATATTTCTACAAAGTTTAAATAGTGAAAAACATAAATCCTCAAGATGTCTCAAATTTTGATTACAATCAGTTTGAGTTTATGTTAAAATTTTATGATTTTAGGTCGATAACATTTTGAACTTTATTTCAACTTAAACGTTATGTCTAATTATATATTTCTTGAACTTTTATTTTTGAAAATTTCTTACGATGGTTTTATAATGTAATTTTGCATTCATGACACATTTAACGACAATTCTTTTACGATTTCTCTTAATTTCAAAACTGAGTTCAAACTGAGGTCGAAACTGTGATAAAAAAAAATTTAATGTGGAAAAACGAAAATTTGATCATCATTAGTTTGGTTCTTTTTTTTTATTTTGTACAGACCATTGCCAGACTATTTCATCCAATAACCTAATTCATTACTATTCCAAGCCTCTCAAAGTTTCAAGTCTTCAAAAGCCAACAAAAATTCCGCTTTCGCGTGTGGTGGCGAAAGATGAGTCCTCACAAGAAACTGAAGTCATTACAAAAGATTCATTTCAATTTATTACTCATGTGCTACCACAAGCCAGTCCAATTAGTGCTGATTTAGTATCACATTTCAGCACTCTCTGTGAGCAAGTTTGAAAGATATTAATTTTACAGAGTTACTTGGCTTTTATGGACTTCTGCAGTGAGACGCTCTCTTCACTTTAATCCATTTTTACAGTGGCTTGAGCTTCATTATATAATGAGAACTTGCTATCGCCACATGCACGAAACGATGCACAACGATTCTTTTTTTTTATGTAATCTTTAAAATTTGAACCGAAATCTGCAGATTGTGGGTATGAGTATCTTCTATTCATTGTTTGTCCATCATGTTCTGTAATTTTCATAAAGTATGCATTCAAAGCCAGAAACAGTAAAAAAAGTAATTTTATTTATCATGGAAAATATTTTGCATTGTTGAAAATCACTGAATCGATTCTCACCGGAAAAACTTTTCGGTTGCATTTCGTAGGATGAAATTTCACCCCATTCAAATCTGCAATGCTAGAAAAACATTTAAAGCTTAATGACAACAGTAGGATTTGTTAGCTTTTCCTTGCCAATAAATATTAAAACTACAAGAAAAAAAAAATATTCTCATTCTCTCTTTCTCATACACACACTCGATAACTCGCTTTTTTGGGTTTTATTGTAGCAAACGAAAAAGTTTCAAAATTTTATGCAACTTATGATTGTGACAAGAGAAACGATAACAGAAAAAGACAAAAAATAAATTTATTTTCTCAAGAAACTTCAGCAATAAACTTTTTTTTTTATTTATATTAAAAAAAAATGGAAAGAAAGACTTGTACGAGAGAAATAAATTCTTTTCCCTTTAGCTACCTTCTATTAAACAACCCGGCGAAGACTTATAACTCTTAGCAGAGCAGTCAAAAAACAGTAAAACAATTCGTATGAAGCAGTAAAAATTTTCCTCAGAAAAAAAAAGATAACAAAACATTTTTCTTCTTCTTCTATCCAGCAAAAAAATTTTCATCCTTAAAGCGTAATTGACAACACAAAACGATAATAAACACACAAAGTTCCATAAAATTGTAGACTTGAAATTTGACATCACTTAAGAATTTAATGAAGAACTTGTGACATTCATTTGGATTTGAAAGGTCGTGAAAATTTAATGTCACAAGCAAATGACATTTCCATGAAACAAAATGAAAAACATAAAAAAAAACTATAGTAATTAATTGAAATTAATTAATCGATAAGTGATGTGTACTTATCTTATCTGATGAATGCATTAATTGAATCATGTATGACACGCATTTCCTTTCTTTTTTTTTTAAATGAAAAATGAATGAAAAACTACAATTAAACTAATAAAAAATAATTTTTAAATGAAAGCAAAAAATGTCTAAACTTTATTTGTTCAGTTTTAAAATCTCGTAGGAGATTCTTTCATATCGTTTTCAGGATTCATTCAGGAAGTGGCGATCCTTGTCAAACATTCAATTTGAAATCCCTTTCAAGTGCTTGCTTGGGCTCAACAACTACTTGCTTCTGGAGAACATTGTTTATATAACAATCGGATTTTCCTGAAGAGACTTTATGTTTAGGGCTTGAATAGCACAAGGGCAAAATAGAAAGGACGATAGAAAGAAATCCTTACGAAAATGAAAATGTTTTTCGTGCCTTCCGGGTGGTTCTGTGGATGTTTTTTCATCATCTTGGTGATACTAACATGAAGTTCAACACGAAAATAAATACTTTCATTACACTGCGCAAGAAACAATGAAAAAAAAAAAGAAAGAGATGAACTCAGACTGAACTCGACCTTTTTCGGTAAAAAAGAAGAATTTTCCTGCCTTTCATACAAACATCAGGACAATTTTCCCAGGCAATGCAATCAAACGGCAACTTTTTCGAGTGTCACAAATCCATCATGCACGAGAGGCAGAGCAGAGCGACTTTAGATTTGGGGACGACATGAAATTTCCTTTCTCGTCCTTTTACTCGAAGAAAATAAACAATTTTCCTTGAGAAAAACCCAATTTTGCGTGTGACACAGTTTGACGCTTTTTTGAGCAGAAAAGCGGAGAAAAAAAAACTGAATTTCATTGTGCCGAAGGTCTGTCAAAAGAGCCATTTTTCTGCCCATTTTGATAATCATTCTCTGATATGATATGTGTGAATTTTGTGGAACACCCGCAACATCATATCATGTTCATAAAAAAGCGAGCATAGTGTTACATTGATTAGTCATACAATCGAGCCCGAAGCATGATGAATAAGCGGGGTCAAAGTTTTGCTTTCACTGTTGTACTCTCCCCCGCCTCCCCTTCCCAATTTACATGCTGTCCTTTTCCTGTGCTTGATTTTCATGACACATTTTAGGACATGACTTTCAAAAACAGACTTCGGGCCGTGTATGTGTTTATGAAATAAATTCACTTAATACATCTTTTATCTGGCCCTTTTATGCTTGCATGCCTGCTGCTTTTCATTCTCGTGTATATTTCTCGTTTCGCATTAGTTCGATCACGGGGGCAGAGAAGTTTGAAAGAAATTCGTGGAAATAAATATAGACAGGAAGGCGACGATTTCAGGGGGTTTTTTCTTTTAGTTCATAGGTTTTCGTGCAAGGGCTGACAACTTGTGAAAGTTTCATTGCCACCATTTAAATTTAATAGAAAAGAATGTCAAAAAGTTTCTTACCCTCGTACTCACCTAGACTAGAATCATAGTTTGTGGTAATCCCTATCATTTGTATCGTTATAAAGCGCACAACCAGAAAAAAACACATAAAACCAAAAATATAATAGAGAGATTTTCCCAATTTGTAAGCTTTACAAGAAATGAAATAAGTTTGATAGGAAAAAATACTTTCTTTCTCCTTTTTTCCTTATTATATTTTTTTTTGTGTGCCAATTGCTGAATTGATGCTGATCAATGAACTGCGTAACTGAATTGACGTGTTAATTCTGAAGAGAAACTTTCTTTTTTATATCATTTCTTTCATTCCTATGCAACCTTAAATGCCAACTGAAAATTGCTTATCGCCTTTCATACAGCACAGCAAGACACTTTCACATATATTTCATCTTTATCTCTTTTTATTTTGAGGTGTTAACTTTTTTATGAGATTTTATTCTCGAGATTGATTTCAAGATGTTTTTTTTTTCTTTCTTTATTTATTTTGGTATAAAAAAAGTTGATTTTATTAAGCTGTGAAAAGTTCTGGAAATTTTGACTTTTCAGATTGAAATTTGCGACTTCATTCAAGTATTCTTGATGTGAAAATTTACTTTGTGAGTTGTGATGAGAGATGAACCACAAAAGTTGCAATACTCGAGTCAAATAGAAACTCATCGACACTGGTGAATAGAAACGAGGTGAAGTCATGCTGTGAACAAATCCGGTCTTGTGAAAAAAAGAAAAAAAAAAGAAGTATTTTCCGGAAACATTAAAAGGAATTTGAAAATGTTATTTTGAGGCAAAACATTCGCAATCGTGCTCGAAAAACTTTCACGAGACTTCCTGAATTGATTCCTACAGTGCTATGAACATAAAAAATCATGAAAACTAATGGCTTTCGATTCCTTCGGTTTTATATTCACGAGCCATTTCTGAATCGTTGTCGAGAGCAGCTTTCATGAATGGAATCACAAATGATAATTGATTTTGGATTACAGCTTTCGATAAAATCGGTACATGAAGTGCAAATTGCTGTGAAACATGTTTTCAGGTGGCCGATTGTACATACATTTTGAGAGATTTGTTCTAGGCGACTTCATCGCATTTATAAATGGACAATGATTGTTTAACAAATTTTGTTTGTTTCTTTCAGGATTTTATTTCTTGAAATGGAATATCGTCCTTTAAAATCTCACCGTAGGATGTCTCATAATTATTTCAGTTGTTACACAAGGAAACAACCAGTAATGAAAATGCTCGTGACAAATTTATCCTTCAGTAAAATTATCCTTGAAACCATTTTTCAGCTGACTTAATTGAATTTACTTTCATCGTAAGGTTTAATTTATATCGCGAAACCCTCCCGAGCTTGAAGGCATAAAGAGACGCGATGGAAGACAAAAAAAATTGCGACAGTTAATCATCAAAGTCAAATAAATTCAATTATCATTTTACAAAGGGAGACAAAAAAAAAATTAACGATTTTCACAGTGAACTCACGTCTAATTTTGGTGCGTGCTTTGTTATTTGAGATGGGGAAAATGTAAATTGATTTGGATTTTTGGTCGCTCGTTCAAGAGCTACATGCAGGAATTTGGCTCAAGGCACTTTTAGCCCTCAATAAAAAAAAGAACATTTTCATAATTTTGACAACAAAATCGCTCCGGATGTAGTTATACAAGGCTCAGGATGATGAGCATTAAATACATATTTACACTCATAATTGCACGAATAAGATTTCTGTAGATCTATGCTCGTTCGCGCCCACGAAACAACAGCTTTTAATTTTCCAATTGTTGAGCAGTGACGACGAAAAACTTATTCCATTAATTTTAATTGTCCTTGAAGCAATAATTTGTGACACCAGCATGCTTGGTATAATGAGAGGATGTTGTACGGAGTTAAAGCATGATGACGAAACTTTTATGTATAATTTCCGATGGAACAAAAATTTCGTAAATGCTCACATACAGATAGATATACAGCAAACCACTTGAACTTGCTATATGGATGACAATGAAAATAAGCGAACTTCCTTTTCGCTTTTTCCCCACCGCTGACTGGTAATGTCTATGATGGCGAGAGCATATTTCGAGGCGTGAAAATGGAAATTACAGTCAAAGCAAATGGCAACACAACAGCAATCAATTGTTTGCCCTCAAAATGATACGACAAAAAATTATCCTTCATAGTTGAAAAGCGAAAACATAGAAAAATGTTTACGATTTTAATTAAAATTCTTTGTCGTCGTTTCTCGTTTAGAGAGAAAAAAAATTGTATATAAAAAAAATAAAACAATTGCCGACTGCTTTTTGTGTATCAAGTTTTTTTTTTCTTCTGAATAATTCAGAATGTAGGTGGCAAAAGAGGATGGTTTTATGTTGGTAATTTGCGTATAACGACATTCTGAAACTGTACACAAAGATCACATTATTATTATTTTGGGGGTTAAACGACGATTCTTGTTTGGATGCTAGCGTCTAGTAACAGCTCTGAAGTCGATTCATTGTCTGAGTTTTAGGGGAACGTTGAAGCCAACTTCAGGATATTAATTATTTTAAAACAGAAATTCACAGTCAGTGTGTAATATTAACAATGATTTTACGAATTTCTGTATGTGTCGTCATCGTTGCCGCGTACTCAGAATGTGTATAACCCTTTTGATGACTTAAATATAAGCGAAAAAAAAACTTGAGCAATTATAAACATTCTCTGTCTCATTTTTGAGCCAATATCAAAGCTGACTGATCAAAAATAAAAGAAATGCTATTAAAATCCGTCTGCAAAATTGTTATTAGCTGAGCGTTCATTTCGTAGCAAAGAGAAAATAATTTAATTAAGCAATTAAAAAATATGAAATGAAATAAACGTCACATGTTGTTGATGCATGGTTAAGAGCGGAAGGAGAGATTCATTTTAATATTTTTTGGGATTTATTTTAATTTATTTTTTTGATCATTTAAGAATATTTTCATGAAGTTACTGTTTTATAGATACATAAACTGTCATTCGTATGCTCATCCGTGTCGCATCATTTATCATTTGACGAGTTTGGCGATTGTTTCAAACTTTAAATCAATACAAAATCGTGGATATTTATGGAAATTCCAATCTCTATTTGCATACATTTCGCACCAAAAATTGCATTCCAGGTGTAATTAACATAAAAGTTCATTGTCATGTATTACTAGCAGAGAAACAGCAAAATAAACTGATACACATACACACACAAGCGGAAGAATTTACATTTCGTCATATAAAATTCACATGTCTGACGTTGCAATGCAAATGTAAGATTTCTAGTGAATCCCACCTCAATTTACATAAATAAATATTCAAATACATTGGAATTCATGATGGAAATTTATTATGCTCCGTTGTCCCTTCTCTTGTGGATTTTGCAATTGAGAATTCTTTAAAATGCCATTAAAGCATTTTCATCATCAGTTTTATTGACGATTATTTTGATGATAGTTCATTTTATTGTGGAATAAATTAATGTTCTTTCTTCTTGCTTCTCCTTCTTTTCCTTCTGACGCTGATTATGAAGAAAATTTTAATAATTTTTTTTTTCTTTTCTTGCCCTCCAAACTTTCACCAAAGTTTCATTCTTGTTGATTTGTTATGTATTGACAGTTTTTCTCAATTAAAATTTAGGGCAAAAAAAACTTCAATTACGATTGTCATGGAAGACAAAAATAACGGAAGCAAAATAGACAAAAGGAGACTTTTCAATTTCCTCCATTTGGACGCTATTTGAGAAGCTTCTTTTTATGTCATGGCACTGTCACAAGTTTTCGAGTAGTAAAGTAAAAAAAAAAATATAATAATAGAAAATAATGAAATAAATCGGTCGAATGGCAGCAACAGAAGCTCTCACAATCAGTCAGGCATTTATTTTTCTTTTAAAAATTATTTTGTTACTTTCTAACTTTCAGTCTTCAAATTGGCATTTCACAGGATATGAAGAAAACTAAACTCTATGAATCGGAGTGAAATAAAGTTTCGATATCTAATACTTTTAATGAGAATTTTGAGGAATTAGCAATTTAGAATTGACCTATTGCACAGAATTTACTGTTTGCTTTCATATTCAGTGATTATTTTCATCAGTTTTGATAATTCAATTGCAATTTGTGAAATAAAGTTTGAATATTCGAATATACTCGAAAATTGTTAATTCCAAATTCATTGAGAATTTGAATAATTGATTTGCTAATGCTTCCTCATATATGTTTGCGTTGCTATTATGTATGCATAATGATGAATGGAAAATATTTGTCCATCAGTGTGTAAACAATCAAATAAATGCTTGACTTGAATATTATCAACTCAAATTTCAAACAAATTGATCTTGCTATTTTTTTTTGTCCTTTTCATCCCTGCATGAGAGAAAACTTGTATTTTAAATAGTTATTCTTAACCAAAGTTTTCGTAGCAGTTCTTTGTCATGGTTTTAAACATACACAAAACACTTTCGGTCTTATAATTTATTTGCGTGTCACACACAACAGTGATTTTGTCTGTCTGCCTGCTCTGCTCAAGCTTTGGCTTGTCGGCTTTGTTGTTTCATTTGCCCCGATTGAGGTTTTTCCTTGTCTAAACGTTGTGGGCGTTGAAACTAAAGAAGCACTTTACTTAGACTCGACACACACAATAGATTAAAGAGATGCAAAAAGGCAGATTTTCATTTGGGAGCTGTACTTAAATGACGTCAGTATGTTATAACATCTACTTGAGTTTATCCTTTAAGCTACAAAAGTAACTTGCAAACGAAGTCTTACAATTTCACTGCAAGGAACATTAATTAAAATCACCTTAAATTTATAAATTAGAATCCGTTTTGGTTCCGACAAGATGAATTTCTATGTAAAATTTATCTGAATAAGTCTGTTCATGGCTTGCCTGATTTTAATCCTTTTTTTATTCGGGCGTTTCTTTCTTCTTGTGAATTCATAGAATGTAAACCTTAAAAATAAGGAAAAATCATTTATTTCTAGTAAATAAATGTTTCGAGAGTAACTCGGAAGACGTTATGGTGTCTAATTGGCTCATAACGCCAGTCCTGTGGTTTTTTCAGTCGCATTTATCCGACACAATAAATTATTTTAAAACCTTTGCCTGCGATGCAGTGCAGTCTGTCTTTTTAATTAATCCCTCTTTTTGCGAAGATTCAACAAACTGAATTTATTTCCATTCTTCCCACTTAATCTGCTGACCGCGGGAGTTTTAAATAAATCGAAGCTCTCTTGCATATTTTTTGAAACGTAACAATCCCCATTTAAACAGGTTAAAGGATCATCACCCCATATTGGCCCTGCAATATTTTCTGTATATTTAATGAATACAAATCCTACGATTTATTGCTTTTGCGATTGCTGCTTGCATATGCTTATGATATGATAAAAACCTTGCGAGTTTAATCTGAAAAGCAATAAGCGCTTCCGATTCGTCCTTACTGCAAGCGCCTTCAAATTCCCCAAACCAAAAAAAAGGTGCTGCTGTTAATGACTCGTCGATTGCCATCAAATTTCCCTTGACTTTCAAACAATTTACTAATCGATATCAACAAAATGTTTCACCAACCCGAAACCATACGGTTCCATCCTGAAAATCCTGTTCACTCGCTCTGTCTATCTCCGTCCCTTGCTCGCCGTAATTAGTAATGAATGGTTATTTAATGCAAAACGCTATTAATGTTTCGAGGCATAGAAAAGTCATAAAACGATTCTATTTAAATGATATTTTATGATATGAAACATTGAGCCGAAAATATCATTCGATGCGTAAAGTGAAAAGGACATAAAATTCTTCATTTCTGATGATTATTCACAATGGACTCTATAATCAATTTTAATGACAATGGAACAACAACCAACTGTGTCATCATATTTCTTTTCCATCAAAGTGTAACAGTTAAAATTTTATGATGGAGCTTATAATATTAAGCCCAGCAATGAAAAGTAATTTGTGTAAAGGATTCTTTAATTAATTGTATTTAGTATAAAATTTAATTACTGAAAATCCTGACCAATATGTCATTGATATCCATCGAATATCCTGTCCCAACTCAAGCGAGAAACATAATTAATCATTTCAAATTAATATGATTTCCGTCAAATCATTTTTATTACCCAAAATCATTTGTTATAAAATTTCATGACATGTCGTAAACAAAAGCCAACATCTGGGTGAGAGAGTTTTGATCAAGTTCCTTTTTTTCGGATGAAAGATTTTTCCTTTAAAACGTCATAAACACTTTTCATAGTTTCTCCCAGAGGATTCAGAAAATTTAAAATCTTACAAAGTTGCATTAACTTAAAAAATTGCTAAGCAGTAAATTCTCTTCATTGGAAATTATTCCGTCATCGAAAGACTGTATTTAATATCGTCAAACACATGTTCTTACTAATTTGAATAATCTCTGCCGTCATTGAATAGGTTTTTCGTCTCGAAGCGTAGCAAATCGGTGAGTGATTCATCAAAATCAACTGCAAGATGTTTCCGTACATTGAATATGAACTTCATTTTAATAATCTACTCAATCTTTGCTCATACATTGCTGCTTGCATGTGTTATGTTGTTTAATAAATTTCAGGTTCTTTTTTCTTTTATGCAATCTGTGCTATTGTGACAACAAATTACGATGATCAATAATATTCTTACTGTTTCGCTTACATGTTATGCCTCGCATAATTTTATTCTAAAAATTTAAGACTTAATTTTGATTTTCAATCATACAAAAATTTCTTCATTTTTATTATTGTCACAAGGAAAAAAAGCAAAAGTTATTAATATATTTTATATGTTTATTAAATTTATCCAAGAATTTAGAAATGAATTTTATTCAAATTGTTGTTTGTGGAGGTAGGGGCGAGAAGTTGAAATATTTTTACGAGTATACTTCAGTTATGATTCAAAATATATGCATAATATATGTGGCTTTCTAGAACTTTTGAATAATATTCCTTTCCTACATATAGTGAGAATAATCCTTTTTACAACTCCACCCACAAAACCATTAAACGTTAGTGAGTGTGGCCTGCAAAACGCCTCGTCCTGCTACCAGAGAAATTAATCCGAATGAAAAAAATTACACAAATGCAAGAGTGGGAAACATAAAGTGTTGAGAATTTAAAATGATTTAAAAGGAAAACTATAAGTACTTACTCGTATATTTAACTCATTCATACATCAAATAATTACTTTAATTTCAAAGTTAACAACATCTTGCATTTAATATTTACGCAGATATGATTTCTCATCTATTTTAAAATTTCCTAATTTTAAATGAAAATAATTAATATTTGCTAATTGAAGTTTATTTTTGGCATTAACAGAAACCAGTGAATCGTTTTGTTTATTGATTTTGTTAAATATTTTAATTTACCGTTGAGTCTTAGGTCTTAGCGTACAATACAACAAAACATTTCTGACAATCTCAGGTAGATCAAAATTTTGCATCAAACATTTCTTTGGGATGAAGAAGTCAAATATTTATAAGTGAAGCAGCTAGCAAAGAAAACATTTTTATCTACTTGTACTTAACTTTGTTTGAGTTAAAAATTATTTAGATCTTCGATGAGTTTGTACCGGTAAATTAAATTTAAAATAATTTCATTGCAGGATCGAAAAACACAAGTTGACAGTCGAATCGACAATTTTATTGAAACTTTTTCAGTATTTTTCAATGATTATCGTCCAATGCGTATTTTGCTGTGATAATCTTGCTCAGATCGGAAAGAATTCTCTTCTTTTTTTTAATTCAAAACTTGTTCCTTGCAGCATTATAGTTACAGGTAAAAACTTTATCTTTCCTTCCGATTTTTGTTTTTTGTTTTTTTTTTTTTTTTTTTCAGCAAAAGAACGTGAAATGTTTCAGCAAAACACAATTTAAAACTAAAATCAAACTTATTTATGCTTTTTCTACACGTTTTTCTCGAGACTTTTATAGTGCTGCAATTAAAAAGAAATATCGAAAGTCAACAGAAAGTTTTAGAAGTTTATCTATTATGCAGTTGCTTCTGAAGTGTTTTGTTACGCGTATACAACTTCTAGTTCGTGGAAAAGAACTAAACTTTACAAATCCGTTTGAACCATCTACTTACACAGTGCAACCATTTGCGAAATTCCTAGGAAAATTTGCAAACATATGTACGAGTGATGTTTTCACAGAAAATAATAAATTCTTTCCAACACCTACACCTCAAGAAGCCACGACGTCGATGATACTTGAGAAAATGAAAAATGTTTTGAGTAACTCTTTTGTAATTTGAACTTAATGTCTGATATTTCCAGTTATATTTTATGGTTTCCTTAAAACCGAACAACAACATGTATTTAAAATATTTTCAATTTGCACAAATATGCATGTAAAAAGTCGATGGAATGCTAAACGTTTAGTGCCTAAATCAATTAGCTGGAATTGCTTTGCTGGTATTTCCACGTAAATCTTTTTTGCTGGGATCTTCAAGAAAATCAATAAGATCAAAAGAAATGCTTTCAATGCGTCTGAAAATGTCAATGAAAAAACACTTTGAACATAACAAATTCCTTTTTAATGCTTTGCGACTGAGTCTTTTTTATATAGACATGGAAGATTGCTGGATTTTGATAATCGTTCTATATGAGCTTTGCGATAAGTCTTAATAGGTTTTGTAGAAAATTCTTAGATGTATATCTATCGATTGAACCATCTCACATCGATATTATCCCTGCTCGCCTGTCTGAACCTTGTTCACAAAATTTCCCTCCTGAACACAAAAAAAAAAACAAGTACCTACTTATTTAATAGAAAAAGCATTGTCAGAAGTGTCAAAAAGTTGTGATTGTTTGTTGGTTTTGTTGAGGGTTGTGCGATATATATATATATTTTCGTAATTTCATTCACAGCAGGGATTCTTTTTTATTTCAAGAGTTTTTTTAGTAGCTGAATATTTTTTTTCCGGGGGTGACAATTCATTTCATTGCGTAACATTTCATCGTCATTCACTCATTTGCATTGTCGTACATTTATCTCATCTCATTCTTGGAAGTTATTTCAGTAATAGCGATTCAAGAATCTTGCGATGAAATCTTCCTGCGATGAGCTGAATCGATGCTGTGTTTGGTGGGTTAATTTTCGTACGTTCACAGGGAACCCCCGGAATGCTCCAAAAACAACAATACCAACAGGCAAATTGAACTTTTTTTTTGTTGTTGCTGTTTTGGCGTGATTAGAATATCAAAGAAAACGAAGGAAAATGTTCGTGAAAAATCAAACAAAAAAAATTTGTTGAATTTATTTTGACGAGTTTAAATATGTTTGCTTTCGAATTTTCAGGTTTCGCTGTGGATGTTTCAAATTTAATTTGACTGTGTACACGTTTAGTCGTTTGCCTGTCTCGAAGCTTGAACGAGTAGACATTTTGATTTCCTCGTGGGAGACCAAATCAACTGGGGAAAATGCCAAACGATGACATTTCTTCTAGGCTTACAGTTCTTCGCCTTTCTTTTTGCGCAATAAAGTGATAAAAATAAATGTCATAATTCCGAATACATTGTATGAGGATTTAAAGTATTATGGCGATGGTACGTAACGGAGAGCGGGTGGAGGCAAGAGCCGTAAAAGCAAAAAGCTATAAACTTACCTGTTTCATGTTCGGCAGCGCGGGCTCCATTAGGGAATTTGTTAAATGTACATAAAAAAAAGCACAAATCGTAAAAATATCAGATGGAAGCTTTAATTTCAAAGTTTTTTTTTTTTTCGGTGCGCGTAAAATTCGCTCTCGATCGTAAAATGTGATGTGAGAGCCCATGAAAATGTAGCAGATCGGGAAAGAAATGTTTGTATTCAAATGCCGTTGCGATTTGCTTCGATTCACTCGCAATATTTAAGGGATTCGCTTCGCGCATAGATATTTATTGCTACGAATTTCATTCGCTGAAAAGTTTTTCAAAAATTATCACATGAAAGAAGAAAAGTTTCCAATAATTTTCTGAATTTTCGAAAATGGATTTTTTTTCGTCTTTTTTATTTCGATGATTTTCTTTTGTTCTTACAAATAGCACCAGCCTTAAAAATTTGAATTCTCCTTAAAAGACTAAAAGTATATCTTATTTTCTTATCGATGTAAACAATTAAAAAGTGGGTGTATGTGTCTGCGTATGTGAGTGAGTGAGATCAAGAAAGGGGGGCAAGATGTAATGTAAATTAGATCTAAATGTTGTTTTAAAATTGATATTGCTATGTGGTTTAGGTTTTTGAGGTTTGAGAAATTGTTGTTACTTTCTTTAGTTTCTTTTTCTGGTCTTGAAGAAACATACATGTCTTTAAAATGTTCACCCCTTTTTCCTATGAATTAATGCTAATCTTAATTATTTATAAAAACTTTTCTATTACAATATTCTTGCATATGTACTGATGTGTTTCACTCTAATGAACTTCAATGAGTCGCCGCATTCTTTTTGTCCTGATATTGCTTGCTTTCCATCGGATGCTTTAGGGATGATGTCAATTATTTTGAACTTTTCTTATTTCGAAATCATCACATTATATTTTATTGCATTACTGCTGGCTCG
This sequence comes from Propsilocerus akamusi, assembly GCA_018397935.1. NCBI lineage: Eukaryota > Metazoa > Arthropoda > Insecta > Diptera > Chironomidae > Propsilocerus > Propsilocerus akamusi. The sequence continues at coordinate 18,381,858 of CM031468.1, read as the reverse complement.
TACTTGCTTTTCTCTTGTTTTATTCTGGTTTTAGTCCCTCTCTATCCCGTTCTATATGTACATACATATTCATTTCTATTTTCAGTTCTTTGGGATTTCATTATTGTTGCTCGAATTTTGTGGGGTTGAGCATTGCTGCTGGAGTAATAAAATGTTAGTAATAAAAATTTATTGAATAGAACGCTTTTATATGCCACGGCTATGGACTGGATTCGTTAAGTTCGAGCCATTTTGCCTAATAATGTTCAAGACCAAAAAAAAAGTAGTGAAAAGGCAAAAAGAGCACGAAAGTTTATCAGCGATTTTCTGACTTACCGTTTGCTTTTTCTCCCACATTTTCATAGCCGATTTGTATTTCTCAAATTCGTGACACCAGTCAGCGTAAATTTTCTGATAGTCATTGCCTTTATTCGGGGCAGTGCATCTGGTATCGAAGAGGAAAAAGAGAGAGAAAGAGAGAAATAAATCGATAAGCTTTGGTCTTTGGATGTTGGGCGCGAGCATAGATTTCTCACTCACTATTAATATTGATAGTAAAGTTTTATGATCTTTATGGGCTTATTATCCACAACATACCTATGAGCGTCAACTGTTATCATATAACTGCAGAGCAATGAGCCGCCCAAATGGCAATCATAGCGTCCGCTGTCGCCTTCATGTGCCGCTACAATCACCAGCCCACGTTCAGTCGTTTCGATGTGCTTGTGATCAGTATATCTGATTTCATAACTATTTATGTAGTGATTTCGTGTGTGTTTTTTTCGGATGTTGTAAAAAAAAAAATAAAATTAAGTTTGTTGGAATCACAAACACTCTTACAAGCATTTACTCAAGTGTGTTGAAGTAAGGAATAAAAAAAAAAAACAAGTTAAGTATTTAATGTTTCCATTACCGTTCATTATCTTTTGAATGGTGATACCAGGCCACTTGTTGATCCTTCAGAATATCTGGTACAGTTTCGAAGCATCCCAAATGTATGCTCTGACCATATGTTACAATGATTTTCTTATTGGAGACACTCGAATCACAAATGTCATTGGTCTCATTGGCAACATCCTGTCATTTGTTGGTTATGGAGTACAAGAGAATTAGAGAAAATATATGTGTATGCCATCAGTTGCAATCATAATAATGCATGCATGAGAAAATTGAACATACCGCAACATAAGTGTGCAACATTCAAAGGACAACTCACCTGTAATAAGTCCAACTGATAAGGTTTACATTCATTCTTCTCCTGATCCCAGCCACAATATGGATCCTTTACACATCGAAAACAACTATCATACCGATGAATGCACATCTCTAAACTTATTTGCTTAATGCGATGATCCGTTGACACATAAAGTGATTTATGCTTGGCACTTATTTGCATCACCTGTATGGGTTCGTTTTGTGCAATTTCGAAAATGTCCAACAATTTTGAATTCGATTCGCCATTTTGCATGTATTGAACGATTTTATAAATGCGTCCGTTATTTGTGCCGATGTAGAACACTGTGAACTGTTGGTTCGTAATTTTATTTTCAATCCTGTGAATGAAGCAAAACGAGAATATAATTAATTGGCTTTAATTCAATTGGCGATGCTCGGTATCTTACTTATCGACGGCCAATTTGGTGAAAACCAAATCGCGTTTGTAGAATACGGGATTATTGTGCTCATGGTTAACGGGCTTATCCATCAACGGATGAGAGCGAATAAAATTAACGACTGTATCAGGTAAATTTGCAGTTTCTTCGACGCAAGTGCCTGGTCGTGGATCAGGTACTTTTGAATTGAGTACTGGTAACCAAGCTGAGTTTGATGTCGCTTGCTCCTTAAATTTGCCTTTAAATGCCATATGAACGTCGGCAATATCAAAGCTACAAACTGCTGAGCCCACTAAGCCATTTGTGCTTGTAGTAAATGTTGCATAGAATTTGGTCTTATCACTCGGTATCTGATAAACTGATTGAATCTCATTGAAGTAGAATGGAAATTCACCGGAAATGCTGCAGTTGAGCCGCGCTTTTAAGTATGTTACCCAATTCTGACTAAGGATATTTTTACCGCCTGTATCCTTTTTGCAGACGCGAGCAACACGTGAATAAACGGCCTTGCCACAATTGATGTACTCGACAGCTGTCTCACGGAAGAAGAAGTAAACATATTCTCCAATATCAAATGATCCAACGAAATTGGGTTCTACACACGAGAGAAATAAAATGAAATATTACATTGTGATCCTTTTTTTTTGCTGTTCATCATTCGATATTCGAGGTCTAATTATAAGGTATGGCAGAAAAAGTTTAACTTACTATCAAGCCATTTTGAGTCATATTTCAGTGTTCGTTTGAAATAAAACTCTTTTCGACCCGTTGTCATGTTGTAAATATCCGCACGAAAAATAACCGTATCAGCTTTTGTGAACTCGGCATTTGTTCCAGAATACTGAATTGGATAATAAACAGAGCGAGAGAAAAGTTAAACTCTGGTTACAGACCATTAATTAATTTTTTTTTTGTTATAAAATTACCAGCGCCGGAAAATTGCCCGGATTTCCTTGTTCAACATAAATTGCTGTTGAATTATCAACGGGATCGTACGGACATTTTCCAATGCCGAGTCCAATGCCTGGCAATAGCTCGGATCGTGGTAAATGAGTTAAGTTGTTCTGTAAATTAGGAAGAAGAGAAAGAGATAATTAATGAAATTATATGTCATTGTGTGTCAACTAAAAACCTAAAGGATTCGTCTAGATTTATGCTTTCCGGCGATAACAGTAAGCACGCGAATATTGCTTCCATAATGGAGAAGAATATTTTAAAAGAGCAATATTAAAATGAAATAAAAAAAATCAAGCTAAATGGAATTAAAACCAAATGAAATCGAAGTTAATTTCCATTTCATCATATTATATTAAGATGATAAAGTCCATCAGCTTGATTGCTTTTATTGTGTGTATCATTAATTTAGCAAAATTTTCATTATGTATTGTTTATTAATGACACTGTCACACGATACAAACAAACAATGCAGACAAGTATCATTCAATTGCGAAAGAATTAATCACACAAGTGATTTCTTGCGGACCGCTTTTAATCTCGCTTTTAATCGCTTTTGATATTATGACAGGATTACTTTTTTTTAATGCATTGAAAAGTGAGTACTTACATATATCACAAAATCCTTTGGATTGTGAGCGTTTGTGCCGCAAATATATAAGCGATTTTTTCCTATCGGTTGCACCACGCGGATATGATTACGACAATCAAACAGCTGCCAATGTTAATGAGATTTTGATTGTTATGTGAAATAAAAGTTTGTTACGACGATATTTACCTGAGTTTTCCCTTTTGATATACAATTCAATGCATCAGATGATGACGGCTCTATCAAGATATGATCCTTCTATAGAATTAGAGAAGAATGAAACAAAAAATTTTCAACAGTATACTTTTAAATCCCTACCTCGCAGCTCGTCTTGCTGATGTCAGACAATTTTAGCTTTGTGACCCGATCCCTTGAAAAATAGATTTATTTTATTTTTTTCATTAATTAATAAAATAAATTTCGTAAATTATTTTAACTTAAATTTTTTAAACATATTTTTTGATTATACTTACATGGAACCGACATAAAGTGCATCACTGCTTTCCTGCAACAGAAATGTTCTATAGTACAGCTTGCCGCACGTGTATTCACGGACATGATCTGTAACAATATAAAATGGAGTAATTTTAATTTAATTATATTCAAATGGTTTTTCGCAGATATGCAGATTATTTTTCGCATGATTTTTGTTATCAGCAATTAACACCTCAGTGATTCGGAAGATCGATTTGATTCATATTCTCAATACAATGTTGCTCTTAACCTTCAGTTTTTGCAGGAATTATCGAGCCGGCCAAAGGCCCGTGGCATTCGTCACGATATCAAAGTTCATTTAATTTAAAATATTTGCTCATTGTGTGAAGTCAACCTACTCCAGAATTCCGACGCAGAAAGACAAAAATAAATCAAAAGCTTAATAATTGCTTTTCGTGAAACGTTAAAAGTCGGCGATTCGTTAATAAAACAATTATCACCAGACGTGTTTTAATTCTCGCACTCTGAAAATTGTCGCATCTTGTGGATTTTACTGATGGTTTATTCGGAAATAGCATCAGTATGTTTCAGAAATTGACAGCGAATATAGTAAAAAAAAAACCCTTCAGGAGCGATTATTCAGAATTTTACTGTGCAATTCTTTTATTTCATATAAGTGGTGAGTCATTTAAGTGCATTGTTCACATGTGCAATTTTCGCTTGGTGGCACATAAGCGTGAGTTGTATAAATGAGCCACATCATTACTTCGCCTTTTAAGGCAAAAAATGTAAAGTACGTTCAAGGTATGAAAGTGTGGAGCATAGGAATAATAAATATAAATGCTCCAATAAACAACGAATGCTCCAACTCGCCGGAAACTTGTGCCACTTCATCCACCTCTTCTCACTATCCGTCAATGAATCTCCAACGCTCTTTCCCGGAAACAGCTACTTCCCATATGCTCCATCGTTCGGATTCAGTTGATTTACATAACACCACAAATTGTCGAAAAACTCGCAAATTTTCTTAAATTTTGACGTTTCCCCGAAATTTTTAAGTCCAAATTATTTTGGTTTTCCATCGCTCCAGAAAGTTCATTAATTTTTAATCGTTGTGAAATATGAATTAATTAGCTAATTACATCGAATTTATTTGACGGCTATTAATTGAAGCTATCGGTTGTGAGTTAATTACGCTACATTTATTATGCTGCTGAGTAAATTTTCAGTGAAAATTCTGGAAATTTTTAATCCTGGGTGAAAAAAAAAACCCAAAATAATCGTCTCGTGATGACTAAAAATATCATCAATCAAAATGAGTCATTCTCGATTTCATCACTATCTTATCAAGAAATAAATCTCCTTCAATCGACATCGCACCTGATTTTTGCGGTCTGCCGACTCATTTGATTGTCTGTCGATATTTTTTTTTTCTTTTTCCATTCGAAACGTGATTAGACAAGTTATAAATTGAAAGTCGCACTTTTGTTTTTTCTTCCGCATTTCATTCTAGAAAAATAAACTGATTACAATCAGACAATTTTTATCGTCGACGATAGACAAGGAAAATATTGAGAACCAAATTTCATAGACAAAATGAAAAAATTATTGCTAATTCTACTGCTGGCATCCGAAGCAATTATTGTCACATCTGGGAAAGAGCTCACAACACCTTCAGATGATGAAGCTACAACGAAATCGGATCAAATCGATTTGGCAAATGCTCAAAAATCATTTGTGTTCAATAATGATGATGATGATACTGATGAAAAATCACTCGAAGTGTGCTCAGAACGTGCTACAGGAGCTTTTACAATCTATGACTATTCAGTTGTGCTAGCAATGCTCGTTGTTAGCTTAAAAATTGGATTATTTTATGGATTTCTTGATAAAAAAGCTGGAGTATCATCATCAGATTTCATGCTGGGCTCACAAATGGGCTTATTTCCAGTGACATTAAGTCTCGCCACAAGCTTTGTTACAGCAATTGAACTCTTGGGAAATCCTGCGGAGATGTTTTTTCATGGCACTCAGTATGCACTCATTGGTAGGTTACATTAACGTCAAGTGCTCTTATTTGAGGCATTGAGCGAGTGAGAACACAAATTAACAAATGATTCGTCTCGTTTTTATCATTTCTTTATTCACTTTTAGTTGTTTCCATGATTCCGGTCATTCCGGTGGCTATCAAAATATTCTATCCCATTTATCATGACATGCAATTGACTTCGTGCTACGAATATTTAGGAGTGCGCTTTGGTCGAGAAATGAGACTGATGGGAGGCATCCTTTATATAATTCAGATGTGCTTCTACACATCAGTTTCCGTGCTTGCTCCCGCTATAGCACTTTCGAAGGCAACGGGAATCAATACGAGACTTGCCATTGTTCTAATTTATGTTGTTTGTGTATTTTACTCGAGCCAGGGTGGCTTGAAAGCTGTTGTTATTGCCGATTCATTTCAGGTAAGAAAGCGTTAACTATGTAATTGATGATTATTAACTAGTCGACCTGAATCTTCAGGCTTGCGTTCTATTCACATCAATGACTTTAATTGTTGGACTTGGGACTTATTATGAAGGTGGAATATCGAAGATTTTTGAGATCGCAAATAGAAATGGTCGAATGGAAATGTTAAGGTGAGAACATTTATCAAATGAGAGAGAGTTATTTTAAAATTAAATTTTATAAATATCAACAGTTTCGATACGAATCCAACTACACGTCATTCGGTGTTTTCGGTCGTCATTGGTGGTTTCTTTTATTGGACATCGTTGTTATGTGTGAATCAGGCAACAGTGCAAAAAGCCATGTCATTAAAAAACCTCAAACGCGCCAAATTTTCACTGACAGTTGCAGTTTTTGGATTGGTTACGGTGTTTCTGGTCAATTTCTATACGGGCATTATGGCATTCGTTCATTATGAGAACTGCGATCCGATGAAATCGGGACAAATTGATGCAATCGACCAGCTGATGCCATTTTACGTCATGGACGTGTTTGGACATATTCGATTTTTCGTTGGAATTTTCGTGGCTGGGTTAGTTCCGATGCAGAAAAAAATCAATTGGATTTTCCTTTAATATTTCTACAATTTTTGTCTTCAAGTATTTTTGCTGCAAGCTTAGGAACAGTTGCTGCATGCTTAAGTTCTCTCAGTGCCGTCACTATTGAGGATCTTTTAATTTCGGGTTTGAATATAAAAATAGCACCACACATGGGAGCAACATATGCAAAATGGTTATCGGTTGGGTGAGTTGAAATTCTTTCTAGGAATTATTTATTTGTCTGTCTATATACGAATTATTCAGACTTACTTATGGTTTTTTCCCTTTTTATCACTTTAAATTCTCAACCTTTTTATGTTTTCCATTTTTTATTTTATTTTATTTGTTCGCAGTTATGGAATTTTCTCGTTCGGATTAATTTTTCTAGTGGAAGGGCGAGGTGTTTTGCAGGCCACATTGACGCTTAATGGTCTTGTGGGTGGCGTTTTATTAGGATTATTCTCACTAGGAATATTTTTCAAAAGAGCAAATGTGAAGGTATGAAAACAATTCAAAAACATGGAAAACCCAAAATAACGGAACACAAGTTAAAATTAAATTTTATTTCTATTTTAAATCATAAATTATTTATTTCCATTTCTCGGTCCATATTCACAGGGGGCATTTTATGGTGGAATTTTAGCTTTAGCATGTGTTACAGTGCTCGGCATAACGTCACTCAATAATACCGATGAACCATTCCTGCATTCGTCTGTTTCAGAATGTGATTGCATTGTTAATGTCACATCAGAATTTATAAATAACAGTCCAGATATTTCAACGAGTGATGATGACAGTTGGTCGAGCAATATTCATAAAGTCAGCTATATATATTACTCGATGATTGGTACATTGTTGACGGTATTTTTTGGATTGCTCATCTCATGGCTATCGGATGTATACACGAGAAATAAGGTTTTAAGATTGCGAACATCTACTGATATGTATGGCGAAGGATTCAATATTCACATGCCCGGACATTTCTCTGTAGCATCATTTACCGGACAAAAATTGTCGGAACTGTTTTATCATGTTGCACACGATGTTTCGCAATCGACATTGAAAGTCGAGAACAAATTGAAGGAAGTCATTTCGCATACAAATTTGCATCACATGCATAGTGGCGACGCAGATGAAAGAATTAACATTTTAGCTGAAGAAGATGACGAACAGAATGAAAATACCATTAAAGAGTTACCACAGCCATTGCCGAGGGAAGGAAAAATATTTTTCATCGGCTCGAGAAGAGTTTCATTTGCTTAAGATCGCCAAAAGTTTGGAGTTGTATTCAACTTTTGTCTTTTATTTCAAATTTCATTCACGTTCGTTTGTGAAAACGTTTTTGGTGACGAATGGAGATGTGAATATTCAAATCAAATGGAATCCATTTTGAATCTCGATTAATTACTTCAGATTCTGTATAGTAAAACAATTTGTTTTAAAACTTTTTTTTTTGGGTAAGTTGAATAAACTTGCAAGTTGCAACATTTTCAAGTCTAAAATTGTATTTATAAAAAAAAAACCTTTATTTTAATCGCGCAATTTCCACACTCTGCTTACAGATTCTTATCTCGAAGCTGTCCAAAAATCGCACATGAGAAGTTGATTAAATCTCGTTAGTTGCTTAATTAATTCATGCTCAAATTATTACACAAATATTGCGTGCTTAAGAACAATTTTTCACTTCTCTAGACACGATACTTGTTTACCGGTCAAGTTCATAAGTAGCAGCAGCAGAGGAAAAATTCTTATTAACAGCATTTTTGATTTTGCGCCGGTCAGAAATTTATTTGGATTCATCTTATTTTATTAACTCAGGAAGGCTTCTTCGAAAATATTCACAGCAAAAAAGTTCATTCTCTTTTTCTTATTCTGTCTTATCAGGCAAATCCAATTATAATTTAATTACGGATTCAGAGAGAAAAATTTTTTTTTTTTTTTTTTTTTTCATGCTAATTATAAATTCATTTCTCTGAAAATTGTTCTTTAATTTAGTTATAAAATCTTGAGGATGAAAAGAAAAAAACTACAACAAGATCTTTGAAAAGCAAATTCGTTGAGCTTTAGCGTTAGAGTCGTCCAGGCCACGTATTTAGATTGAATTTTCACGACACTAAAGCATGATGTATCTTAAGTTTTGAGATTGAGGCAATATGTAGCGAAGGAAAAAAGGAAATCTTTAAGTAGAAGCTCTTTTTCATGAATCAAATTTCGGAATGAATATGATTCGGAGAATTGCGAAGGAACCAAAAATGAAACCAGTCTTATTTTAAAAATGGAAACCGCTCTTTGATCCTTTTTCTGATCTCATTTATGATATTTTTGTTTGCATTTGAGAGCTTTCATTCATGATGAAGGCCAATAGTAATAGTAAAGTAGTTCTATTGAAGAGTTGAGATTTTGTCGAATTGATAACGAGCAATAGTTAACTTTATTTTGCCTTTGAGACGAATTCATTCAAATAATGTTTTACAAAAAACTCTCGTCTTACCACTGTGATATTTTATGTAGTTCCTTCCGCAACAAGGCTGTTCATGGTAACTGTTATGAATAGTTTCATAATCGCCCAGCACTCCATAGCTCAATAGCAAATGAATGATTATCACGCTCGCAATCATCAAGTCGAGTATGTTTCTGTACATTTTTTTATTGACCATAAATACGTGGAAGCTATGCTACAATTTATTTTTACACTTAATTATTTATTCATCACTATTTTATGCCACAATCACATAAAAGCTTCCTTTTCAAAGCATGATTATGTAGAAAAGAGGAAATCAGTTTTTGCAGCTGGACACTTTCTAATACATTCACTCTGTATTATGACTTATTTTAAGATGCTCTTTATTCAAACTTCTTATGCATGCTTCTAATAATGGTAAAATAAATTTACACGAAACACACATTTGTTACTTCGATTAGCATGTATTTCGTTCTTTTTTTTCGGTCATATTGATTTTCAATATAGAACATCTGCGAGACGTTTTTCTCTCTTTATTTTTCACTTAGGAATTTTTTTCAATTCTTTCGCAACGAACGAAAATTTTGTTTTCCGCGTCAATGAACCTGTTTTCTTTTTATTTTTTCGTTGGCTTCGACTTTCCACTTGGCAAAGTACACAACTGCGATAATGGCTCGAAATCAGAAATCCTTAAGCTGCTTTCTTTTTTTTTCGACGGTGGCAAATTCTATTCTCATGGCATTATCGGTTTTTTTTTTTTCGGGGAAAAATTGCAAATTCAGTGAATTGAGGGAAAATAATATTTTTTTACTTCGTTTGAGTTATTTTTGGTGGAAATTTTGCATTTTGAAATATTTCTTTTCCTTCATTCAATTTTAGTTTTGTCTTTTCTCAGACTTTAATAAATTCTTTCTTTATTATTTCTTGCCCATCTATGATGGTCCAACGAATCGTTTCCTGCACCAAAAACACATCTTAATGTTGCGAATGCCTGAAGGAAACTGAATTGTGTTGTTTTGGTTGCTAGTGTCTATACTGGAATATTTCACGCGCTCATTTGGCGATTGCGCAAAAACTTTTTGTTCTAGTACGATAAAGACAAGAGGGAATTTTTGATGTTGAAATTGCTTGTAAAATGTGGCCGGCAATTATGCGATACACAAACGAGGATGCAAATGAAAGGGATGAATTGGTTGACAAGGAGTCATTTGCTACAGCATCCCTGAACTATGGCAGTATTCAGCCAGAGATGAAGGAAAAAAATCTGACAAAAAGGCTAAAGAAATCTGACAATGCATTAGACGAAAGCGGCAAAATTTTGAGCAAAATTCTTTAAGAAAAATTAATGGATTGGAAAATTTATCGACGAAAAGTTTTCAGCAAATATTTGATCTCGATTTTTTTTTATTTTCTTAAATTCTTTTGAATCGACAATCGCTGCAACAATAAATTTTCTTTCGTGTTCATTCCATTTTCGTGCACAAGAAATCAAATCCCCGAAAAAAAAAATACATTTTGTGAAGAGAAATTGAACAAATATTGATTGAAATTTTGAGATTCTGAACGCATTTTTGCGAAATCTTTATTCGAGGGCTGAAAACATTTTAAATTTTCCAATTTTCCCCTTAAAAGCTTTTTCAAGCAAGGCTGATATTGCGAAATTGCTCGCATGTTGGTTGAGCTCCATTGATGTGTATAAATTATTTTTTGTTATTTATGCATATTCAGCAATTTTTTGCATTTTTCTCGTTTAATCCTTTTCTTTTTTCAATCAGTTGAGCTCAGAGTTGTTTCTAGCATTATGCATAATTAATGTCTCGCATAACAAACGGTCAGTGCAATATCATCTTTTGTGTTTGACTTCTTTTCATAGGTACATTTTAAATATGTAAACAATGTCCGTTCTTTTCATTCGTTTCATTTATGTAGAGACAATAGACGACTCTTTTATGATGTCACTGAAAGCCTTTAAAGGTTTGCCATTAGGAATGTGATGAGAGCATTTGTACGTGAACTTGCATAAAGAAAAAAAATCAAAGAAAATAAAAAGTATTACAGATTTCTTCAAATAAATAAAGATAATTTTCGATCTTATGACCATCTGCAAACGGATTCTCAATAGAAATAAATTTCCACATGAGATTATTATTGAACGTCATGCTTTATGATAAAGAGTGGGTATATCACACTTCTAGACAAAAGCAAACGAAATCAATGCAGCCAGTCGTTGAATATCATACAATAGCGCTATAATAAGTATGTATTTCGCAAATTATTCTCCCTCTCTCTGCTCCTTTATTTTTAATCATCTTGTATTTTCGCTTATTTCTCATTCGAACAATTTTGAGCTTGGGATATTTCTGAATAGGCATTACAGTCCTTTATCTTTTTTTCTAATATTCAGTATAATATACTTGATGATGCACTCAACCATAAAGTTGTCGCTCATCGTGTGCATTTTTCACACCATTTTTTGTTTGCCTATTCATTTTTAGCACGTAGCAATCGAGTGTCTCCTTTCATTATGATGCAATGCTGTGTTTTTATGCTATGATATTTGATATGTGTATGCATGTATGCACTTATATTGTAAGTATCAGCTTTACACTTTTTTATGCTTCCTTTTGAATAAAAAAAAAAAAAAAAAAAAATATTGCAGGCGCGCAGTGTCGAGGACGGCTAAATATTCTTACGTCTCATTTTAGACGTGGTGCGATTTCAAAATATCACAAAACTGTTCATCGCATGACGCGGTTAACTCAATGTCACTGTTTTTTTTTTGTGTCTGATATAATATTATATTTCCCATGTAACCCTAGATTCCCCACTGTAAAATTTATGCAGAAACATGTCCTTGAAAGTGCTAAAACAACTGAGTGTGAAAAAATGAGTTGAAAGCTGGAAAAAGCTGCACACTTATTTTGTATGTTGTCAATTTACACCATCGCGTCGATATTTAAGATGTTATAACTTAAAAGTTGTTGACTTCGCAACACATGAATAAATAATTTTAAAATTAAGGTTAACTTACCCGGTGAAAGTTCTTCAATTAGTTCAGCATTTGTCATAGTCAGAAAGATATTAACAAACAAAACTTGCAAAGCGAGGAGTGCCAACATTATCCGTTCATATGATATATGTAATCCTGTAAATTACAAGTATTGAGAATTACTACTTGTATGCATTTTTTTTTCTTAACCACAGAAGCTTGAGATACATGAAAATGCTCATCTTATACATTTGCTTTCTAAAAGTGTTTTAACAACTTTCTATCTCTATGGTTGCAATGGGTAAAATTCATGATATAGCGATCCTCAATGAGATTAATTCTATAATGCTATAGGTTGCCGCGGCGCTCACAAATGTCCCCTTGAGGATTTTTTTGCATTTGCTAATTCTTCTTTGCCATGTTCGCGTATCCACTTCAACATTTTGCCATTTCACACTCGAGTTAAAACAAAATATGAGCAATACTCGACTCGATGAACATTTGCGTCAACTGGCAAAAATATGTCGAATAATACTGTGTTTCAATTAGTCGTGTGTTGCAATCCTTAAACAACACATTTCACTAACACCATTAATGAAGAACATGGACATAAGCATGGAAATATTTTGCCGTCTGTCTCCTTTTCTTTCGCGCTACTGCGATAAGTGATGCTCTTGATTCGTGTCTGAGTATGCATATTCACAATAATTCACTCACCTCGATGTTAATCCAAATTGCAGTGATATTTATTCCAAATAACAATCAAATTCTCCACTGTTAAATCACAGTAGATATATATTTTGCTAGCGCTATGGCGTTTCTATTATGCTTACTTCACTAAGTAGTTTTGAACTTTTGATATGCCAGAAAGCTTTTTTTTTGCACTGGGAAATCAGTTTTTCAATAATTTTTCACTGAAAATGTTGTAAAACTAACACAAATTTCATCTGAGCACATTGTCAAACCACTTGAAAGTAAAATTATCTGCAATTCCTTACATAAATTGATTTATTATCCACTTTAAACAATATTTTATCAATAGGGATGCGGAATCGTGTCCAAATTAGCTCAAAACTGACTCAGAGTGAAAGTTCAAGGGAAAACACAGTAGCGTCATCATTGAAATTTCATCCTTACAAAACCTTTGCTATGTCTCATGGTTTGTCAACTTTTGTTGCCGTCACTGGATACCATGCGCAAAAATGTATAACTTTCATATAAAAATTACTTCCTACCAACACATCCACAAAAAACATAGCTCACCACAAATGCAATTATGCTCGTACATGTCTCGCGTATATCAAATCAAGCCTTCTTACGGTTTGTCATAACCATATAGAAAAGAAAAAAGAAGTTTTACATTGTGCTTTAATTTTTATTTTTGATTTAATTCATAAATTTTTTCTCGTGTTAACATAATGCAGTTTGGCTTATAGCTTAGTAATTGATAACATATGATCTCTTTAGAATGCCTTCTCATTATTTTAGATCAATTATAATTAAAACAAATTTAATTTTTCAGCCCTTCTCAATATAAAAATTTTGTTTTGGATGGTTTTAAATAAAATTGACAATTTGGTGAAACAAGAAGTTCATTTGGCTGGCACCGACAAATGGTTTCATGTTCTGCACCGAAATATGTTTATTGTGCTCAACCTTTTGCTTTATATTCCCTATTCTGCGGTTTTAAATGCTAAATTGGGCAAAATGTATTTATTGTATTATTATATGAGGGAATTCATCCCAATGATAGTCATTTTAATTTGCAGCAATTAATATTTTGTTGTTTAGCGAACAAAATTTGATGTTTGTCTGTAATTAATTAAATGGTCTTGCTCATTACTGCTCCATTCTTTGGTCGGGGTTCGGGTTGTTGTTGATGAACCGCAAACTTCCATCACGTTTAGTTCTTAAATTCGCTCAACCCTTAATAGCCATTCATTTCACAGTTCATTTGTTTGGCTAAAAATACACATTTCATTCACCTAAATCAAGCCCATCGTCATCTGATCGTTGCTTGAGACGGAGAAGAAGAGAACTTTATCAGTTACAATTGAATGATTATGTTAAGTGACATTTAATTTAATTTAAACTAAACGATTTAAAAAAATATTTCCTTACTTTTACGACAGCAAAATAAATGTGCAGTCAGTCAGTCCAAGTTCGTGTAGCTGACTTCATTTATTCATTGTTAGAATAATAATATAAAAAATAAAATAAAATGTTCAAAAAACTTTTTCTGATATTTGCAATTGCTGCTAATTGTTCAATTTGCTTTAAACTCGAGCCAATTAAACACTACGATGCGAATGCTGTGAATAGCTTACAACAGGATATAAGTGAATTTTTGAGCATCATTCCGACTGAGGACATTAGAAATCTAACCGAGCACTTTTATAAGAATGATCGGAACATGCGAAGCTCGTATGACTATGTGAGGAATGAGGGTGCTCGAAAGATACGACAATCATTGATGGAATTGTCGATTGTGCAAAAGTTTAGTGCATATTTAAATGGAACGGGAATAAACTATACAAAGTTTGACAAGGAACTGAATCGAATGGTGCTAACAAATGTGGAAACGAATGCAATAATTGGTAGGAATTGAATTTAAGTTGTCGTTTCATCTGTTGTGATGTTGTAATAAAAAAAAATTACAGTCAGCACTGAGCCACAAGATCTTGGCGGTATGGATGCTTTTATATCTGAAGCCATTTCTCTCATCCCGCAAGGAGATTTTCTGACACTTGTATTTACGAAACTCGAAGAGAGTAGTTCGTTCTCATCATTTTATGAAAATTTATCATCTACTGATTTCGAAAACTTGACGGAAAATTTAAAGGTGAACTTAGTGGTGACATACTTTAGCTTTTACAATATTTTAATATTTTTCCTTCAGAAATCGCAAGGACTTCAAATGTTGTATTTTGATTTAAAGGCGCATGGAATTGACGTTATGAATTGGACAAAAGCTTTCAAGAGCTTTTTTGGTTATTAATTGAATCTTTGTTAGGAATTCTACAGAACCAATAATATTATTATGCAATTTTGAGTGTATATTCGACTTTAAGAAATATCTCAGTGAATGTTTAGAAGGAGAATAAAAAAAATAAAGATGATTTTTGAAACGATTCAAATTTGATGACAGTTCAATCAGTGAAGGAAATTCGAAGGATACGGAAACTGTAAAATTGTCGTCGTGAGCAATATTGTGCTTGAACCTTTTTTTTTCCCCCTTCAACAAATTCTAGCACTAATTCTCGATTTGCCTCAATGATGAAAACTCATTTCTCATTGAACTTGATTCACGAGTGTATGATGTTCGTGAGTGAGAGGGTCCATTTTGATTGACATCGGTCCATGAAATGTAAATAAATTTCGCAATATTTGAATGACAACAAAAATGTAAATGAAATTCGTTTCTTTTTTCCTCGTCTCTGTCGGCACAGGCGGAAATGTTCAACTTAAAGGGGGAGGAAAAAAATTTGTGTTCTGTTGTTGATGAAAACGAAAAAAAAAATCCTTGTGATGGATTTCTATCAAAATTTCCTAACAACAGAGCAAAGTGCTGACAGCTCCAAAAACATCCGGCTTTTATGCGTATAATGTGAAGTTTACTTTAGAAATATATTTCATTCGGCCAAATTTTATTTGCTGCCCCTCTCTGACAAGTCTGACTGTTTATTTTCAACTGGATTATGCTTTTGAGATTTTCATAATGTTTCGGTGAAATGATGGGAGAAATTTGCGTGTGATGTTTATTGTAATTTCAGTGTTTAACAGGAGTCCATCATTTAGAAATAAAGTTCGTAATAAATTTCGCGAACACAGCCAAAACAAAAGCAAACGAAATTTCGATAAATCTTTAAAATTGCGCTCGTTTATTTTTCGCTTTTCTTTTGAACTATCGTACAATTCCACATCATCCGCGGCCTCTGTTGCCTCACAATATAATCTAACCCCGAAAAAGCTCTCTCTATGAGCCACTATTTCAAGCTTAATCTATTTGTTTGAATAATAAATTAAGAGTTATGGCTTCAGACCTTGTTCGTTTAATTAAAGTATTAAATAGCGTGAACGTTCATTCACGAATCTTGCCCGCACTCGGCGTTTTGATGGTGGGGAAAGGGATGTTGATGAAGGCAAAGAAAAAAAAAGAGTTTGAACACGAGATAAACACAAAAGAAAAAAGTGTTTCGGAATGAAATTTATAACGTTAATTAAATCCATGTTTCTTGTTAAAATTTATTTTACTTTGGCAGCGAATTTATTCGCACGAATATTAAGAAAATTTATCGCAAATCGCCCGCTTCATGCTTGATAATTAAAATACAATTTTAAATATATTCATTGAAAAACGAGCTGTTTTAAATGGTTCTTTCATTATAAGATATTTCCCAGGATATTTCATCACATGATATTTTATGATAAGTTATTTCATTACAAGCAACATAAATTATTGATTTTTTGGAATTTCCTATGTTACAGAAAGAAAATTTCAGAATAATTTGGATCATGATATTATAAAGACATGCACAACACATTCACGTTTTAGTGCTCGAGCGACACTTTTGGTATAAAGGATTATTGTCGACACGTGTCTACTATAATTGTGCGTCATAACACCCACAAATTCGTTGAAATATTTTCGCACCTGAAACGTGTAAATTTGACGACACAATCGGCAGGTAGGTGTTTCATCGATAGCATTTATTTGCTTTCTCACATCATATACAACTAAAGTTCCTTTATTTTATTATCCACCAATTGTGTGACGAATGAAATATGAGATTTGGAGTTCCATTCATCTTCTCGGCACCCGCATAGATCTATACCTTTGGGGAACCTGAAACTTAAATTGAATTCTTTGTGTGCTTTTGGGACTCCATTTCATAGTCATCATAACAAGTAAACCTTCTTATCATTGCTTCTTATAAAGGTACGTAAGTAGAGATGGAAAAAAAAACTTTTTCCATCAAGTTAATTTATTCACGAAAAAAAAAAAAATGTGAAAAGAAAAACGAACATTTCCAATAAAAATATCATATAACAAACGCATAAGGAACGTGTATAACAAATTGCGTCATGTTTGAATTGTTGTTATGATGTATATGTAAAATAAGAACCGAAAATTGCGTTAACCTTTATTGCTATCATCAAAAATAAATTCAAATTCACCTCAGAAAATACAAAATCTTTTCATATCAAGAATGTCGAGTTTCTGTTGCTGTTGCAGAGGCAATTAAAAAGTTTGTCAATTAACAATTCTCAAAAGCTAACAATGACAAAAAAGAAAGAAGGAAAAAAAAATTGGAATGTTCAACAATTTTTCATTCGATAGCCAAACAAAATTTCCCATCAGAAAAGCACAATGGAATCATTTTGTTTGTCAAAGAAATAATGCTTCGAAAATTGAGTTGCACAAAAAAAAAGAAGAAAAAGAATCAAAATGCGAATTGAGAACGAAAAAAAAACTAAACCTAAGTAAACATCAATTGCTTCCGATCAAAAGTCCGATTGTATTCCGTTTTGTCTTTTGTGTGAGAGATTCATAAAAACCCATTACACAACTTTCGATGAGTTTTTCATTCCCAATTTGCATACATCGCATATCGTAATTTTTCCATCTGTCTTTTGTTGATGTCGTTTGCGTTGAAAAATGCTGAATGGATTCACGAGTGATATTGCATCGCTCTCGTGAATTGTTTGTGGAAGAGATTTATTTTTCGTTTCCGGCAAAAAGAAACTCGCGAATCCACCGAATACTAGCAGGATGCCCATTATAATTAATGGCATTACGATCATCTCACTGCCCATATAGTTGATAATCGGTATCAGACTCGGACCAACCATTGCTGCACCGTAAGCATCATCATCATCATCATCGAGAACATAGTAGAGGAAGGGAGAATAAGATAAATAAATATCTCATTCATGTTTATTGTCCCGCAGAGTTTGCCGTTAACATTTTAAATGACTACAAAATTTACCTACAACTTGACTGAAACTCATCCCGAGTCCCCGCACCACAGTCGGATAAAGTTCAGAGGCCATTAATGGCAAAACTACAAATGCGGAAGAGATTCCCATCTTGCCGATGCAATACAATATCAGTGTTGTTGTTTGGTCTGTGGGGAATGAAGAGAAATATAAAAAACGGAACATTGCATATGGGTAAGTTATAGCATCCAATGGAACATAAACAGGAAGAGAGCGAACATAAGTTTGTTATACTACACAGAATTCTGTCTTAGAAAAAGAAAACACATATAACACATAAATGAGATTTATTGCTAGTTTCAGCTGGGTGAGGTTAATTTTGTGGGTCTTACCATGTTGTACGAGAAATGTCGCCAGGCAAGCTGCTCCACCAATAATCATCGAAATGCATAAAATCCATCGTCTTCCGAAACGACTCAGGCTCGGCCATAAGAAAATATATGTTGGCAGTTCACAAGCGCCAGCAATGAAGAAATTAAAAATTTCGTCTCCACCTTGTAAGGCCAGAATGAGAAATTTGTATGAAGTAAAAGTTTAGAGAGTGACTTTGTGATTTATTGGGTAGGACTTTGTCAAGTGTTCGCCATTATTGTTGTTGTCATCGTCATAAGACCACGACAGTACGTGCTTGCAACCTAACCGGGCCATTTAAAAGTGGTCCTTCTTTCGCAAGTCGACACATGAGACACATGAGACGCAAAAGTCATTAAAATTTACCTTTTCGCATTCGGAGGCTGGAATGAAAATTTTCGTAAGGACAAAAACTCACCTAATGATGGCGCATAATAACTGAGCCCAACATAAACGGAGGTAATACAAAACCATATAAAAGTAATTATAGAGGTTTTTCTTGTCATGTTTTTGGTTGCAAATAAATCAGAAATGCCATAACTTTTACCAGCCGTCGATTGCATATTTTGTAGACTCTCGTGCAATATCGTTTGTTCCTTGAGAAAATTCTCATAATTTGGCTGCAATGTTTTACCGTTAAATCTAATTAGAGGCGAGAAATTGATTGTGAACTTTAAAATTAATTTCTGTGGCTTTTTGGGGAGAGAGAATAAAAAAAAATTTACCGTGCAATAGTTTTCATAACTTTGGCAGCTCTTTTAAATTTATGTGTTGCACAGAGCCAACGTGGGCTTTCGGGTAGTGTAAAGTAGCAAGCGAACAGTAATAACAACGGCAATGACACGGCCAAAGATAGCATTCTCCAATCCCTGAAAATGTATACAATTCCTGCCAGCAATGTTAGTCCAATGCTGTAAGCGATGTTTGAAACGATTGTGCAAAATACTCGGTGATCTGGTCCAACCATTTCGATTGCCAAAACATACGGACTTGCCAAAATGGCTGGTACAGTCAATCCAACGACAAATCTTAATGTGAGCCATGATGAGAAGCTCCATGAGAATGCACTTAGTGAGCATGAAATAATTTCGAGAATTAAATAAATGTAAAACGACGGTTTGCGTCCGTAGAAATCTTGCAAATAGCCAAAAATATAATTGCCAATTAATCCGCTAATGCCGAATACAACCAGCGCTAAAGTTGCATAATAATCCTTTTCACACACGAGATCCCACTGTAAATGTATAATCCTTTTATTAGTTGTGAAGTATAATGAACATAAAGCGCGTTTTTAAGGTGCAAAATATTTAATTATAAGCATCTGGCGGACAACAAGACAAGCAAAATCTTTCGCTATCCACATGAAGCATGAAATGCGCTCGTTATAAATTATTTTGCTACCATGCAGCAACAGCAAAACATGCATCACATTCAAAATTAATTTCATACTTCACTGATGACGGTTGCCGGGAACATGGATTTGTCATAGTGCCAGCCATATTGGCAATTTATAATTTCATAATTTTCACTCTCGTCCAGCAAATGTTTGTAATTGATTAATATTTCATTGGGATTTTTGTTCAACCACAAAAGCGCGAGCTCCGAATAATTGCGTTTGAACATTTTGCACTCGGAATATTTTAAAGCTCCATCTTTAATTTCCATTGGTATGCTACGAAAAAAAAAGAGTAAACACGAGATCTTTGCTGGTTGCAGAATTACACAAGCACTTTGACATACCTTAAATTCCTCAAAATATCCTGATACTCATTCAACCATGGTTGAAATTCTGGTATGTTACAGTGATGATCGGGCTTTGCGGAAATGAAAATTTGCGAATACGCCTACGAATACAAATGGAACGTACTCACTTTCATTATGAAATTTAAAAATTGAATCAATAGACGATATTTTAATTTTAATTGAAATCAATTACGTGAAATGCACACGGCAACATCGCGGGCAGCAAAATGAAACAAATCACTAATTTCTGATACGGCCCAAATTGTCCAACATCATTTAAATGCGAATCGAAGTCCATCGTTGCACAATTTTCACAAAAAAAAAATGTTCCGACTAAACGTGCAACGGCCAGCGAATCAAAATTCAGACTAATCTATATTATACCTCCAATCTAGTGATGGATTCCCAGCGGGGAAATTAGGTAGATAATTTTTTTTCAACTATGATTTATTTCTTAATTATTTAATTTAGTTTAATGAAAGTTTTGCTGTTCGACAAAAATAAATAAAATTTCCTCTCGTCATTTGCTAGACGATGAAATAAACTTTTTTTTCTGCGATCTCTTCATTTAGTTTTACAAGTATTCTGGTTCACAAGACACAGGATATCTGCATGGGAACTTTTGAGTGCCACTGAGTGCTTTTTTTTCCTTTCCATTCTATGATGTGCCTTCAATCCTTTTCCTCTTCCGCTAGCAATTAAATTGATTCCTACATAGATGAAGCATAACTTGAAAATCTCTCTCACTCGACCCTCATAATCATAATGGAATTATATAGCATAAATATAGAAACTTTTTGCTCCACCAAAACTATAGCAATCATATAAAGGAAAACTATTAATTAACACTTTTGAGTTCCTCAAAGTTAGAGTCGATGCCATAAGCTGGTTGGTAAGAAACAAAAGAAGAAAACACAAAGAGAGGAAAAAAAGGTTCAAGTTTGCTACTCCACAAAACTTACATAACAATTAATATAATGAGTTTAATTTTAATCCTCTCCTCAAATCTGTTTTAAAGATTCGTGTACGAAAGCAACCAGCAAATGTTATTTAAAGTCTTGATGAATTCTATGAAAACCCCAAAAAAGTATTTTGACACACATACATGAGCTTCCCTTCACTGCTACCGTTCAACTAATTTGATAATACTTCAGATGGGGTGGAAAGTGCTTATTTAAGCAGAAAATAAACAAAAGTCATGATTTATGTATTAAATTTTAATTAAACAACAACATAAATTTGATTACGAAGCATTCAAATGCGATTCTCAAAGGCACTCAAACAACTCGACAGATGAGAAAGAATCTGATAACAGACGTATAGCAAACAATTTTTTTTTTTGTCAGAATTCAATGGAAACAGTTATCAAGTGTTTCAATGTTTTTTCAGAAACAACATTTTTTAAGAGGGGAAATGAAACGATTTCTAGGGTTGACAACTTTAAAATAAAACCCTTAATATGATTATTGGAGCATCTCTCGTTGTAAGCCATCGAGATTGTCTTCATACGCATTAAAATATTTCGTATACAGCCCTCGAATTCAGTTAGAAATGTTAATGTGCGTCCGATCGAGAGATATAACATGAGATGGAAATCTCCCGCATGAGCTATAAACATTCATTCATTTGTGAATAAATTAGCAATAAACATTTTCAAATTTCAACCCCTTTTTTTCGGACCGAGGCCAATAATGGACGAATTTGCCTAACTACTTACCTTCAATTACCAGATCTCTCGCGTTCTGTTCGACCCTCTTTGCTTAATTTGATTTTCGGGGTTGAAAACGCGAAATGCAATCGCTTGTTGTGGGGGATAAAAATCTTTTGTTTTCCATCTAAGCATAAGTCGAATAACAGTTTTTTTTTGGGTGAAAATGAAATTTGTGTTGATGGTCAAGGGGATTAATGCCTTCTATCGTTTCACTCTCTTTTAGTTAAACTTACCCTCAAATTAATATTTATGGAACTATAAACGTAACATAATAGAATTAATTCAATATGCTTTTAAGATAAAAGAAAATTTTTAGCTGAACATTGTTTCGCACATTATTGTTATTAACAGTCCCATCGGAATCTCTATGAGTCATAATAATGGGAATGCGTTGCAATGACAAAAGGGGGACAAATAGATAGTTCTTCTATCCTTCCTTGATGTTTATTAAATTTGTTATAAATGTGAAATTAAGCATGAATGTTAAAAGAATCGGCCTATGAAACGAAATGAATTATGTCAATCTGTTAAATTTATTAGCAAAATGCATTTTCTTTGTGTCCCACTGTGCTTTGCTATTTTATTGTGCCATTTAATATAAAGATATATCTCTAAATAAATATATTTTGTAAGAACAAAAGGAAAAAGCATGTAAAAGGCATATGAATAATAATTCGCCATCCTCACAGCCGTCGCTTTGTTGTGATCGGGGAGGACAAGATATAAAGCTGGAAAATATGCGCATCAAAATTTATGATGTTGGTTGGCGGTGTGAGTCAGATGCCGGAGGGAAAACTTATTGCATGTAGAAAGTGGCTGAGACGACTTTTGAGAAATGCGATTTTGGGGTAGTGGAAATTTCTTTTGGCAGCCGAAAAAGGAAATATTTTCCATCGCAGTGCGAGTGAATTTATGATTCCTCGCCAGACATTTTCAAGTACTTCTAAATGACACTTGAAATCCCATAAAAATATTTATTCGAAAATCCCGAACAATGCTGCGTTATCAGTGGCCATGCAGACAGTGCTTTTATTTTCTTTCATGGGGAGTGGGCTTTCACTAAAAATGGAGCACGCGAGATTAATTGGGAAAAATAGCAAAAAACAATATTTAAACCTAATGAAAAATAAACGTAATCATTTGTGATTGTTAAGATGAACGAAGATCTAGTGCAGTGCAAAGGGAAATGAAATGAAAAATAAACATAGAGAAAGAGAAAGAGGAAAAAAATCTGGAAAAAAACCGAAGAAAATTGAAAATTGTAATGCAAAGAAGTACAAACATAAAAGTAGGGTCACTCCCCACTTATTTTCGCGCTGTTGTGTACTCAGCATTTCGTTCGAAGGAAGAAAGTAAATAAAAAGTATAAATAAATTTGGGATGAACTTCGACAAACGACGACGATGGTGTAGGAAAAAGATAAATTTCATTGATTTTCTTTTCCTTCGTTTAAGGTCCTTAGAGTAAAAATTAAATAGAATGAAAAAGACTTCGATGAGGATTTGACGATTAAATTGCAGTCTCTTTTTATTTATTCTAGTTGGTGAAAATAGCTCAACAAAATCAGTAAAGAGCACTTTTGAGAAATTTATAAGCAAAAGATTTGTGATAAATGTTAAAATCGCAATGAAAGAAAACGGAGAAAAACGAAATGAATTTCAAACACGTGTGTGCTTTCTTTCTTTGTTGATGAGACGAACAATTGTTGTTTGCAATGGAAATAATGAAACAAACATTATTAGTGTCCCTCCATGCAGTTTATTCTTATTATAAGCAACAGGAAGACTCTTATGCAACACATAAATACATTTCAGGGAAAAAAGGACACAACAATATTTGTCATTGTCATGGTTCTCGTTGTGGGATTTTGGCACAAAACCAACATCATTTATGCATCGTTGAATTGCATTAGAAATGTTTAATCGAACAAGTATCTCATCATCATAGAAATCAATAAATGTCAGCAAATTTCATGCGTTGATGGCACAATGATGATGCAAAAATTGCGGAAATTCATTTGATTTATGGCACATGAGAATGAAAATCTAATTAATGTTGATTGCTACAGTTCAATTCTTTGTTCCTTTTTATTGCACTTTGATTGCAAATTATGAAATGTGCATATAATGCTGTGCATAGCCAGCGTAGTGACCCAATTAAAGTGTTGATGAATATTTCAAATTGAAAATTAATTTTCTCCGTTTTGAGTGTAATTTGGTAGAAGTTTCGTAATCCTGCGATCATCAGTCAGATTAAAGTTGCATTTTTGAGCAGCTTTCAAAAGCTTCGAGCACTTTTTTTTTTTTTTGATTAAATTTTAATTCTCTTTTAATAATAGCTTTCTCTTTTGACGTGAGCAGTATATTCCCTCACCAATATGGCGCAAACTTTGTCCATTCCGTGATGGCGGTAAGCGGATTTTTATGATGTAAAAAATGTTTATAGCATAAAAAAAGAAATTTCTCGATATAAAATTTTATGCTGCAGTCATTTAATGGACGCAAAAGAACACAACAAACTCATTAAATCCTTTTCAGGAAGCCAGTGGGATTATGGCTTTTCGCTGGCCATAAAGCCCATCCATTGGCTCCACGCTATAAAAAAGCATTGTAAATTTTTATTTAAAACCAATGGAAGGTAACAATTATCATTCAAATATGTAAGTCAGTCGTACAATCAAAGCGATAAACATGGAAATGGCATTTTTTTAATACAATTTTATTTATTTCAACTTTTTAATGCCCCCACGAAACGTTCAACGCGCGGTGCCGTTTGTTGAGTTGTTTGCTTGTTGTTTCATTCATTCTGGCATGCAATGAATTTTCCTCTGTTTATTTTTTTTTCATTCCCTGTATTTTCTAGGGATAACAAGAAAGTAAATATAAAGGAAATATTTAATAAAGGGATACCAGGAAGAGTGAGAATGTTGTCGACCCTTGCGACTTCTCTTGCAGCTCGAAATTTGTAATAAAACTTTACGTGACGTTAATACGCGCAAATGTTTTTCCTCATTTTCAATGTAAATTGTACAATGCAATGGGTGAAATTGATGCCTTTTTATTATTATTGGTTAGCATTCGGTCATGCTAACAATTTTCTGCTGCCCGAATAAAAACAGCGTCGGCAGCGGCAGCAAACAAAAAAAAAGAAGCAAATGTGTATTTACGTAAATTTCATGTTGCAAATAAATTTTTAATCGACTCTCTCATTGTGCTGCTGCTGATACTTGCTTCTGCCATTATTTTTTTTTTTTGCAAACAAAAAAAACCCCTGAAGGTGAGAGAAGGAGGAAAGGAGTTGGCTGGGAAAGCTCAAATTGTAATCCATAAATTAAAACAGCAAACCATTTTCAATAATTTATTTTCGATTACGGTTACACGAGTTATTGTTTCCATCTCTAATGATTCCAATAAACTGTCGGATGGATCGGCGGCCTAAATCAAACATTAAATAATAAATGAACGGAAAGCGATATTATTTTTTTGTTATACATTGAAAATTGAGTTGAAGGAAATCGAAGGCTAAATCCTTAATTGGGACTCATTAAATATTAATCATTACGTGACTACAAAATTCGACGTCTCTTCAAATTACCTTTACGTACTTGAAGAATAACATGGCCATGCATTAATCAAAGAAATGTTTCTTGAAAAGGAAATAAGCTCACGAAGAAGAGCAAAAAAAAAGAAAGGGCTTCGTGATGTGGATCAAATGGAAGTGCAAACTGGATTCATAAAGCTTTCATGACAGAATACACAACGTTACTTTTTTCAACTACAAAATGTGTCAAAGGCACAAGAGATGGACAGTGGAAAATGTTGTACAATCACGAACGATACTCAAAAAAAAAAGAATGAAAGCTGAAAGACAGGTAACGAATGAGCTTGACGTCCAGATAGCAACATAACATGCCACATAAATGAATTGCTTGTGATAAGTATGCAAAAGAACTGTTTGATAATAATATTTAATTATGCATTTAGCATTCTGCTGACGCTATGGAGTCTGTCTCGTATAATAATTCGATAAGTTCAATGAAATCCACAAACCACAAACTGATAAAGTGCAACTGGTTTTCACACGAAATTTACAATCACAGCTGGCAGCTCACACACAGTGGCAAAGCGACAAACATCCGACAGTTATCAAATTGGGAACCGCAATGAAACATTAAGCGAAAACAATAAACAAACAAAAAAAAAATATTTTGAAGTTTAAATATAAAAGTACAGCGAATGGAATTTTATTAGTTTCACATTTGTCATAGTTAGGCTCGAGCTACACGATAAATACACCTAGAGAATATCTGGAAACTTTTTTTTCGCATAACTAAAGCACCAAAATCCTCTGAGATATCGAAATTTATTGCTGATTTGTTTCAACTTTTTTCATTTAACAAATTTCGACAAAAACTTTTTCGTTCGACTGAAAAATTCAGGAATTTTAAAGTTTCTCCAACAAAAAAAATTTTGTGTATTGAAGTCAATCGTGTGAAGTGGTGTGGAAGCGAACAGAAAATGGAAGCGAAGCAACAAAACGATAATGATCCATTGTTCATTAGAGAGACTGATGTGAAAGAACTGTTGAGTTGGAATGATTGTGTCGATGCAATGGAATCGGCTTTAGTGGCAATGTTGAAAAGCACTGAAAGTGCTGATCATTCATTTTCATCTCAGACCCAACGTACATTTACACCGGTGTGCAACAATGGTGTTCTCTTGACGATGCCCGGATTCGTTGGAAATTATCCATTAGCAACGGTCAGTGGTAATGAAAGGCACTCGACATTGGGATGCAAACTCGTAACGTCATTTGGGGGAAATGTGAAGTTAAATTTGCCAACAATTTTGGCAACAATTTTGCTATTCGATACGAATACAGGAAGGTTGAAAGCGATTGTTGATGGCACAGAAATTACAGCATGGAGAACAGCCGCAGTCAGTATAGTCGCCACAAAATATCTCTATTTCGATCAACATTCCCAGACGGACGCACCACCAAATAACAACCGAATTCTGTCAATTTGTGGAACTGGAACGCAAGTACATTACACAATTTATTTTATGAAAAATTATGCAATTTAACTCTATAATGACAATAAATTTGTCATTAATTCGTTGTTTGAAATGAATTATGTAGGGCCGAATTCATGCTATCGGCATGGTGACTTACTTTCGTAATTGCTTCAATCAAATTAATCTGTGGAATCGCACGAGACGTCGAGCTGAGACATTGAGAGATGAATTGAATGAGTTGTTTCCGAATATTAAAATTGTCGTGATGGATTCTTCCGTTGATTGTGTACGAGATGCTGATGTCATTGTTACAGCGACCAACTCGAGTGTGCCCTTATTTAAACGATCTGATTTGTGCAAATCTCGGACACATATCAATGGTAAAGCTTTAAATATATCACAAAAATCATTTATTTAATCTCACTTTTTTACCTATTAAAGCTATCGGTGCTGGAACAAATCATCATTCCGAGTTGAACATTGACATTTATCAATCGGGTTCCGTATATATTGAAAGCAATGTGGGCATTCAGACAGAATTGAAAGGCATTGGAACGTACGTAACAGGCGAGATTGGCGAAATTATTACACGACATAAGCATCATAGCGAATTGACAGGCAACACAATTTTTCAATCGATGGGAAATGCTTTGGAGGATGTCGTTATGGCAAATTTAATTTATCATAAGTTTATTGAATTATAACATTATTATTATACATACATACATGAAACAAATGACAGGATTGGGAACGGAACTGAGCGATGTAAAAGTATGTGAAAAAGCAATAAAATAAAATATATATAAAAATCTTCGTAGATAATTCAATTTTATGATTTGCTTTTGACATTGCCATTTTTTACATGATACGTGTAAGACATACACATGACCTGCTCACATTTCGCATTTTGCGTCTCTGTTCCTCCCACATCTGGTCCAGAGGTACCCTTGAAAGGTATGCATGATGAATAATATACAACATAAGTATATATCTCATAATACTTTTTTCTTGTGTGTGTGCGTATGGGCTGTAATATAATACACATTGGTGCACAGGTGATATGTTTAAAATCTTATCATGCCGATGATATTTGAATTTGTTCGCTTTTAAGCAGAGTGAGGGAAACATTTTATTGCCATGACAATGCTTAAAAGACACATTTTCTCCTTTTATATTGGCAGAAAATTGCACAATAGCTTCGTCTTTTAGTCTTCCATTCGCCCAAGAGTCCCAAATTGATTTTTATGCTTTTTTTTTTTTTCGTAAATTTATGTTAAACGAAGAACATGCTTTATTTCTTTCTGGTTAGCTGGAAATCTAATTATGGAAATCTGTCTGAACCATGCAATGGAGCCTTGGTTTTGGTGGAACATTGGAACACATATGAGCATAGCACCAGCAAAGAGCTTTCCTTTTGTTGTTTCAAATTAAAATTTATCGCCCCGAAAATCGACCCATAAAAATTGTGTTATGAATTCTTGGCTCGTAAACATTCATGTGCACCATCAGTAACCAACCTCCTTCATTTTCCTCCCGTCCTTCCCTACAAGTCGTCTCGAGCTCATTGCTTTGCCTTCCGTTTCATATTTTTCGCCACATTACGGGGCGCAAAAAAAAAAATGTTTTTCTCGGATACTTTCGCTCTATTTAGTTCCATTTATAAATTATTTTCGTTCAACAATGAAATATTTGATGTCATTATTTAATTTTTATATTACTCGCTATAGTCGTTCGCTGTGCGCCATAGAAACGTACATATATATATATAATATATATATCTCAAGGGGGAAGAAAAGTGTGTACAACAATGGACATGAAATGGGAAAAAATGAATCAAATCAAGAACCGGCAGGTTGATTTGAAAAAAAAAAAAAAAAAAAAAAAGTTTTTCCTTCTTTTTTTCACTTTATCGAAATGGTTGAAACATTACGAATTTCATTACCTTATCCCATAAGCTCTCGCACTCGTCCATCTCAACCAAAGCCAAAAAGTAGAAAAAAAAATTATAGGAAAGAAAGTTTATCATTCATTTGAACATTTTCCTGGGATTAATACGGCGGTTCAATCGGATTAGAATCCATTTCATGCGTTTTCTTATTCTTCACAAAAAAAAAACTCTTACTACAGAAACACTAGCAACGTCCAGTTCACTTGCTTCAAAATGATTCAATTTTTCAATTTAATATTGCTCAAGAATGAAAAGTACTTGATTAGGGCTCGATTGAAATGATGAAGGGAAGGAGAGAATAAAGATGAAATTGTAATCTCATGATGATAAAAGTTCATAGGAAATGAAACATTAACAATGATAGAATGTACCTGAAATGACAATTTTGAGATTAAATTGTGATGAAAAAATTAATTGACAAAGAAGGGAAATTTGAGTCGTAAGCACAATAAAAGACAATGAGTTGGTGTGAAAATGTTGAGCATATTCCGTTTTACGGCATTTTTTATAAACTCAATGCTGCGGATAAAAATGTTGCAATTTATTATTTGCTACAACGACGTTTATCGTTACCCGTTCCAAAAACTTCGAGCATATAACTGAAACTACATAAGTCAATGGAACTAATGATGTTCTACCAGAAAAGCAGTGTATGCGAGAAAGGGTTAAAATACGTGTAAACTATACATGATGGCAATAAAAGCCCCATTACTTTTTTTTTGCTCGGTACCACCAGCATACACAACTTGCTGAATAACAACAAATTATTGCTTCATGTTTTACTTCATGCTTCATGATATACATACTTGCTCACTCATTTTTTTTTTGTTTATCGAAACATCATGCAGAACATTGAGCCATGGGTTGCTAACTTTTCTTCTTTAGTTTTATTTTTTTTTTTGTTGTTGGCAAAAAACATCACATCACAGTTCTAACAAGTTCTATTTTATGCTACAGCTAGCTTAAGAATCATTAATCAACTGCGCCTCTGCGATTTTTTTTTCTACGTCCCAACATTTGGTTTTGCGTCTGCCAAATCTCTCCCTCTATGTGATGTGCTCAATCATAATGGACACATCAGATCGAAAAATCGAACAAGTGCACTAAAAGTTCTCTCCCCCTTTATGCTGTTTTAATATGTTGCGATATATCTCAACAAAAATATTGATGCGTCTCTCGTTAATCGGTGAACATCAATCTAATGGAAAATAAATAACATGAAAATGTTGTTGGTGTCAATGATATGTCAATTAACTCCGGTATACTCAACGGAACGACAGTCGACTGGCAATGTCAGATTCGTACTTCATTTTATCCACATAAATATCAAAATCCAAACATTGCGGTGTGGGAGAATGTAGGAGTAGACAACAACAAGTTTTAATGCTTAAACACAAAACTCAAGGAATTTTCAATTTTCACCGAACTAATTTTAAGTTTTCGTATAAATAATGAAACTTTTCAATTTGCCTGCAAAACTGCAGTTGACATCTATAGCCCTTAATCAAATTTATGAAAATTTTTGGAATCACATTTAACAGTCTCATGACAATTTCGCTGGGGGTTTTTGTCATTATTTTAATCCCAAGTTCATGTTGGCATATCAACAGCACTAACAAAAATGCCATTCATATCTCATTTTATGAAGTTTCCTCTTCAACTCTCGCATCGGATGTGGAAGCATTAGTGCGAAAACGAATTATACAATTGGATTTATATAATTTTTTAATGAGTTCCTGAAAATATTTTCTCACTTTCGTATGATTGAGATTGGCAAATGACATGAGTGAGAATGATATCAGCAATATTTCCATGTAATGCCTTGAAGGGAATAAATTGAAGGCGAAATCAATAAACAAATCCATTTCCACTACATCGCCCTTAAAGCAAGGCACTTAAAGAAATGCAAACTGCCTACTACTCCTGCTTTGCGTTCATTTACGAAAAGAGTGTCAAAAAGTTGTGATTGTTTGTTTTTTTTTTTTTTAAATAGAAAAACGTGGGCGACGAGGAGGGTTGCAATGCAAGGACTGCTGTTTGTAATATTTGTTTAGAGCAATTTGATTCTCAACAGGGATTTTTTTTATCATTAAGCAAGCACATTAAACATGTTTTTTACTTTCTTGCTTACATTGGGAAAAAATATTGTATTTACACGCGAGAAAATCTCAATTGAGGGAGTGAAAACATTTCGAGAGTTTTATTTTTTTTTGTGGATGGGAAAAATATGAGCTGCTACGAGGGTGAATCAGAGGGAAGATCTCTAATGGAAATTCAATGCGTTGAACTTATTTTTTCGACATTAACTGAACGAAACGAAGGAAAAAATTACAAATTGATTTTTGACAAATTAACCCGAAAAACCGATGGAATCGAATCATTGTGGAGTGGGCGGAGGGTGTGAGTAAAGGAACTTTTACCCCCTTGTAATAGCATATTGATATGAGATGGACAAAAGCAAGCGTTCATTTAACTCAATAGCAGAACATTTAATTCAATAAAAGGGCGACACAGCACAAGCACCAATTGCATTAAATTTGATTTTTATTAGAAAGGACTTTTACTGCTCCTTGCCACATGGACGAGTATAGTTAAAATGCTATTGCCTTCTCAACCCTCGATCGACTTTTATCGGCATCTCCCAACAACTCTACAGTTCGCTCGTTTACCACTCCAATTTCTCGTTTTTTTTCCAATCTCTTTACTGCAAAATTGATTTAGCCAAATTAACATAATTGTATTTGATAGGAATAAGAAGAAGAAGCCACATCAAATGTTGCATAAAATTCATTTTAAGACTCATCTCATTTTGCTTTCTTTTTTCTTGCTTTTAAGCTAGTTCATCCAACGACACATAAAAATGTCAATGGCATCAGTAAATAATTGATCTTGAAATCGTCCATCTTTAAGGCGAATGGTCGTGCAGAATGGGCAGCACTCACTCTGGTCATATACAAAACGAAGGGAAAAGCATTTGATTTTAATGAATCACGTACTAAATTGTGTAGTTTTATATTGCTGATTGTTGTCGATCAGAAGGAGAAGTTTTACGCAAAAGGATGCATCCAGTGAAATAGAAATGTAATCGAAAACTATTAAATGAACGCCACTGCATTGTTGTTTCTTGCTTTCTATTTGAGTTTCCATCATACAAGGTTGTAATTAGTTTTAACGTTTTGTAGGACCTTTTTCTTGATGTTTACACATTTTTTTTTTTCACCCAGAAATGGTAAAGCCAAAGCTTGAAAAGCTTGATGGGATATGAAACCAAGGGAAAGCCTAGAGAATGATATCTACTCAAAACGAATCTCTCTGATATAATTTAGAATTCTAAAAGCGTCTCATATATTTAAGGCAAATGCATGCTATACACACGCCGCTCTTCGAAGAAATTCTATAATAAAAAAGGAAAGTAAGCAAAGAGAAAAATTAAAGGAACGAAAGGCGAATGTGTGTGATGATGTAATTTGATCTAGCTAATAGCCAAGGAAGGATTACTTTGCTGTGAAAATTAAATTAAAATGTTATTTTTTTTTTCTTTTTCTTGCTCGAAGCGAAGCTAACGATTTCATCAATGTGCTCTGAATTCACAAGCGTTTGAGAAAATTTCTGTTTCATTTTTTGACAAATTTCCGCTCGATGGCATCCAGCTCCATTGTTGTTAATACGTATATGAGAATGACAGACTGATTTAGACTTTCGTTTTAAGGATCCTCTCATGTTTTGTTCTTAATTACATGGTCCGAATGTTGAACGATGTAATTTTAGAACAAGTAATTAAGAAAAAAAAAAACGAATTTGTTATATTAAGTCAAACACCATTGTGCAACGATAACAAGCCAACAACATTAAGTGAATCATTATGAGATTTTCTTTTCAATTAAATGCTAGTCACATAACAAAGCGCTGTTTGTGGCTTGATTCAATCTGTATTTTTCCGTCTGCTGCGCGTTTCAATATCATAATTTCATCCTTTTCATACAATTTATACTTTTTTTTATATTTTCTATATCCTCATTTCATCGCTAATTCGTTGCAAAAAAAAGGATACAAAGAAACTTTTCTCCTTTTTACCGTCTACTCTCGACATCATACAAATTGCTGTGAGGCAAATAGCAAAGATGTTCCGTTCGTTTTTAATCCTGACGCTTAAATTTCTCTTGTGACAGAAATGATAATGGAAAAATATGGAAAAGACATAATTTTTTTACTAAAAAAGAAAATAAAAAGGAAAAATGAAAATGAATCCTTTTCATGCAAACTTGTTTAACCCTTTTTCTTTCTTTGTCGAGCGATGATTAAACTTTTGATAGGAAAATTGTGAGCAAATTATATATGTTTAGCAGCGTAGATACGTCATATTAAAAGTTTCCTTTTTCTTCTTCCCGGTACCAATAAAGCCTGCAAAAATTGAGGGAGATGCATCTAAATAGGGCCGCAGTCACACATCGAAGCTGAAATATCCTTTGATGATTAATGAACTTGAAATCTAAAAATTTCTTCCGGCACTTCATTAAATGCTCTTCACAGCAAACATCAAGAATTCATATCTCGATTTATGCAAGCACACGTGCTACCTAAAGAGTTCACGACGAGAGAGAGAGCCTTTAATGGAAAATAATTGAAAAATTTATCACACAAAAGAAGTGACTTCAATTTGCAATTTCCGGTAATTAAGAAATGTTTCTTTATCGTTGAAATTCTCTTGGGAAAAATTTCTCATGTATGCTTCTTCCCTTATTTTGCTCCTCGTCTCCTTTACTCCTTCGCCTGTGCTCTGATCACCGTGAAATTGCAAGAAATTTAATTTCTCTCATTTTACGCTCAACAGCGAAAACTAATTAAAAAGTTTTAAAATTGCTTTTTTATTTTCGAAAGTGTTTATTCAACCCTTTTTGTTCTCCTTTTGTTCACCCGATGCATGTGTCGAATGTGATTTTCGATACTAAATAATATTGTGCATTGTTTTGCATGTTATTTAGTACAAAAATATACTATATCGATGGACCCTTTTAATTCACCAATCTCCGAAATTAAATGAATTTTAATTAAAAGGTATTTGATCGTAGATTAATTTATCGTCGTCCTGTGGGTACCATTCAGGTGAGATCTGGGGAAAAAATGGTCACAAAACTGCTGAAAAGGGATTAAAATAAAAAAGTATAATTAAATCCCTGGGAAAAGTTTCGGAAGTTTTTCTAGTCTTTGGGAAATTTATTATTATTTGGACAGTGGTGGAACTAAAAAAATAAGGATTGGATGCAAAGCCGTTAAACCACGTCAATGTTAATGGAAACGAAAGAGTTTCTGAAACCCAAAAAAAGTATTTATTAAAATCGTATCTTGAGATATTCGATTCCTGGCCATATTTTTACGCAAATATCCATTAGCCATTCCACAATGTTTTCAACTTTTGTTTTTTTCTCATGTCTTCGGAGACGTCTTTTATTGTTCAGTAAATATCCAGATGAAGGCACTCAAATGAAAATATTGTCGGAAACTTCAAAGAACTTTTGTCTTGTTTTACATTTTTTTTATGAGATTTTCTTTAACTTTTCTTCTTTTTTTTTTTTTTTTTTTTTTTGGTTGTCACAGAATTTCCTTCATTATTTTTTTTGGGGCATCAAACATATTTTATGCTCAAAAAAAGAAGTTTGCTTCATGCCGGTTCGTACTTCTATGAAGCTTGTAGGATAAAAAAAAGGGAAACCTGTAGCATGTGGGTTAAAGAAACCTTTTCATTTGCCCTGAACCCAATCGCTGCCTTTGCCTTTTACGAATCATTTGTTTTTTAGGAAAATTAATTTTAAAGGAATCTTTTGATTTTTCAATCTCACTCGTTTGTTGTTCACTTTATGTTAGTGATGCGTATGGAGAAATGTCAGAAAAATGAAGGAAATTTTTTATTACGCCGCAGTCGTTGGATCAAGGTCACAAGTCAAGCTCATTCTCCAAACATTGTCGCTTGTTTTTCAATTTCCAATGTTTTTTTTGGGGGTGGGTAGTGCTTGCTCTGTTTACCAGCGAGCGAAGTTCTCATCACATCATTGCTCAATGGTTTACAAGTAGCATCTATAAAATGGGTAATATGCTAAACTTCGGTGTGGCATAAATCAAATGATTTTATCTGAATGAACGACGAAGACATTGAGAAAAGGGAAAGAAAGAAAAAGTTTCTCATATTTTTTTCCTGCTTTTTTTGCCATCGAAATGTTGGAAAAACAAAAACGAGACGATGAAAAATCTGCATTAAAGTGGCATTAAGTTTTCAACAGAATTCAATTGAATGTGTTGATCTGACGCTTTTGTTGTATAATAAGAATCTTTCAGATGAAACTGTTCATCTAAGTAAGTCGAAGGAGGAAAGTCATTAATCTAAATAAATAAACCTCTCAAATCACTCTAAGAACCTCTTAATGAGGAAGATATTCAGGGCTCATCTTTAATTTTAAATTCCACACACAAAAGGAGGAGAAGAATTCATAAAAACTTGTAGGGGAGGAAATATATGAAAGCGTGCAATGCCAAAAATTATGATTAGGATAATTTTAATTTGCAGTAATAGAAATAAATGAACTTTGTCAGAGTTTCTTTCTCCTGCCATCATCACTCGTTGATGGGATATAATGAAATGAAATTGTGATAATTGCCAATGAACCGAGAGATCCGAAAGAATTCTGAAAATGGAAATATTATGATTGATTGATTTTTAAGAGCCATCAAAATTTTATGAAGCAAGAAACTTTTCTTTTATTCTTTAAATCTTTCTCGCGAACTCAGAAGTTCTAACGAGCAAGACCAAATCGACTGTAATTACTCGAGATTATCTTGATCGGTTTTATTTCATTTTCTCCAAAAGATGTTTAACGTCATTTCTGATGATGGAGATTACTTAATGGCCACGAAAATTGTCAAGATAAAAAAACTGGAATGAGTCACCAAAAGATTCAATTAAATTGTAAAGTGAACAAAATTTGAAATTCAAATTTTCAATATCGCAAATGAGAGATCGATATCGAGGTGAATAGGACAGATATGGTCATAGAATTTCTGCGTCATTTCGGTGCCAGTTCTGAGTGACTATCTACTCTATAATAAAAGTGTAAATAATTGTTTGTTGTCATCGCAATCCGCCAGTATGTGAGCATTTTTTACGTGACGCCTGCAGACAAATAACGCACACAAAAAAAATATCCGTCGGAAAATTTTGTGGAAAATTAAAAATTCAATAAATAAAGCCAGACAATCATGCACTGTTGTAGAAAGTAATTGTATGCGTGTGTGTAAATGACAAACACATTTACATTTTGACCGAAACCTTTATTTGGCTGGTTTGGCATGCAGGCGCAAAGGCGCAAGAGGAGAGAATTCTGTAAAAAATTGTGCTTCATCAGCCATGGAATTTTGAAATTGTTCACTTTGAAAAATGGCAGTCGTTCGTCGAGATAAATTTTGCGATTTGGTTTATCTCGGTAATTGAACAAACAATGGACCGTGTATGGTAAACATGCTGCTGAAAAAATAATTTACAACTCATAGACCAACATCAGAGAGAGTGTAAAAAATAACTTCAGCTTTTTTCGTTGCTAAAGGATTGCAAAAAAAAATCTGCTTCAAGTCTGCAATCCATTCATAATTCACTAGCGATTCGCCGGCATTTTCCTTTTTTTGTGCACTTTTCCCACATTATGCAGGTTACAGCGGATGTTAAATTTATGACATTAAGTGCAAACGCCTTTTTGTTGCACAATTATATAAATAGAAATCATTTCACCTTTTTTTATATGTTTACAAAGTCATCCAACATTTGTAACGAATGTAATGATTGTACAACTTTACTCTTTACTTGGTAGCTGAAATCCTCGATGAAATGATTACAGTAAACACGGCAAAGCTTTTGTTTCACACAAAAGTGCTCTTGACGTGAACGCGCGAACATTTTATATATTTATTCGCAGCAACAAAATCACTTTTGATAGACTTTGATTTAGGGTTGAAGGGTTTTTTTCATGCTCTCATTCATTGCTTTCGAAACTGGCATACAAATCCCCTATGCATGCATTATGAATTACAACTTTTGACAGTAATACGATGAAAATTTCATTTCAATCACACCAAAGTGAAGGCAGAAATTTTTCTTTTAAAGTACGACATGAAATCGTTTCCGTGAAATTTGTAGTCGACTCCAAGTCAAAATGTTTTTTTTTTTTGTCTCTAGCAAAAAAAAACATACAAAATTTACCATTCCGCACTCCGCACTTCGTTAAGCTTAACTGTCGACTATTTGTACAGACAAAAGAGATTTTAAAACCATCAACCCTCAATTTATGCTAAAAGCCTTGTAATGAAATTAAGTCAAGATTAATTACTGTTAAAAACTTGTACTTGATTTTTATCTCTTTTACAGCAAACTGTTGGTGCAAGAAGTATTAAAACTGCTACATCTACATAAACTACCTCGAAATGAACAAGTTAAATAAATGTTGACAGTAGAAATTTGTGTCATAAGTTGGTGCCGCTCGTTGCTGTGGCATGGTGCTAATATTGCAGCAAACAGCAGCAACAACAAGGAGCATGATGATGCTATTTTTTTCGGCTGCTGTACAAAACGCCCCATGAGTAATTTTACGCTTAAGGAATTGTGAAATATCATAATTCAATTTCTCTTTCTCTTTTGCTGCTATCGCTCGAAAGCATTTTAGTCATGAGCAATATTCTTTACTGATCTGTCATTCTGACTAGTCATTTAGTAATTGTGTAATATTTCATTTTTATCTAATGAGCTATTTAACAAACACCAACAACAAAGTTACTGTGCATAAAGCAGTAGTTACATGTAATTAATAAAACTATTATCAAACTTTGACTGCATACAGAAACATTTTAGAGACAAATGATTTATGTACGAGATACTTTAACAGAGATGATAAATGATTTGGCTTTAGAACACCAAATATTTGGCCACATCGTTAGTTGCATTTAAATTTTGCAACGTTCTCCTTTTGTTTAAGTTGGAAGTTGAGTAAGCGACATCTGCATAACATGTCACGGACTGTTTCACTCTCAAAACTGTGTGCGAAAATAAAATAATAATTTACAATTTTCTTGTACAAGTCACTTGCATATTTCTTAAAATTTGAAAATCGTTTCGATCTTAGCAATTTCGTTAAATTTAATCCGAAAGTATTCTCGATGATGAATTGCATTGCATTTAATTAAGATTTGTGAATTAAAAAAGTTGCAGCAAAATAAATGTTTTCTGTAATTTTATTGTGTGGATCATCACTTTGAAGCGTCAGATTGCATTTTATTGCTATTCACAGAATATTTATCTTCAACGTCTTCAAATATCTTAACATTTTTCGAGTAGTACCATGTTCCAATATCCCAAAGGGTTCCAATTAAAACAAAACCAGCTGCAGTGAAATTTAATGTGTATCTGGAAATTTGAAATATTAATCAAATGTAAAATTCATCACGAAATCTAGTATGGAACCTCATAATGTTTGTATCATATAACCAGCAATTTCCTTTCTTCGAACATGTCTTACCCCAGAACAAGCAAGTTCTATCGATAATCCATCCAAAAAATATTGGACTCGGAATTATTGCAAATAAACTTAAAATAGACGTTGCCAATCCAATCGAAACTGCTTTATCTCTTTTCTCAACGCATCTAACTCCAATTAAGAAGTTTGCTGTTGCTTCTGTTCCGCCCATAAACTTATTCAAGCAAAGAAAGAATAAAAATGCGTAAAACTTTGGCAAACAATCGATGAAACATGATCCAGCTTTTGCGCTGCCACCAGATGATTTGTAGCTTGGGAGTGTCAGATTCGAATTTTTCTTGATACATTCGCAATTTGAATAAAATTTCATTCCATTCTCATAAAATTCTTCACTACAACCTGCGTGGCATGCACTTATATATGTTATATTATTCTCACCGCAAATTGGAGCAAATTTCACGAAATCACAGCTGCAATTCATGTTGCAAATTGAGAAACTTTGTGAACTGAAATTATAAGTATTTTGAAAAGCATTAACCGGAAGGAAGAAAAGTTATTATTTACTTCTCCATAATTAAAGCATTGTTATTTGCTGTGCAACTGAAAAATCCATATCCCATTATTCCGATTGAAGAAAGTAAACTTGTGATTATATTCCATAGCGCAAGATATCTCGCACGTGGTTTGAAAACCGTTATAAAAATTCCTGCGGCTAACAGTCCGATAGCAGCAAATATTAAAGAAACTGTTCCAGTAATCATGTTGGCAGTCGATGGCGAAAACAAATAATGAACTTGTATATATTTAGCTTGAAAAAAGAAGAATGGAATATAACCAAACACATAGAAAACCCCTGCCATGGTATTGCAAAAATATGTTTTGTTTCTAAGCAGTCGTTTGATTGTTTCAAGCATATCCTTTGCAGAGATAACGGAAGCATCTTTTTCCTTCAGTTTCTCATTTAATTCAGCTACCATCATACTTTGTTTCTTCCGCATTGCCGCTCTGGGTAATATTTTTGGGAAAGAAGCTTTAACAAAATTCGACTTAATTAAAATAATGAAGAAAGCATTAATTATAACGAGAAATACCAATAATTGGAGCTAAAGTGAACATGGCAGCAGTGAAGAAAATGTATCCGCCCCACCAGTTGCCAATCCAACGAGGATCTTCATCACCGATGGCTACAAAACAAAGTGATTTAAAAACATTTTCCAGCATTTCAAGCTTTGAACCTACTAGGATGCAAGCTTGGTGTAACAAAATATTTTAAAAAGTACGCTGATAAACTGTAACCTAATGCTGGTGCCATTAATCCAACAAAAGACGATAAACAGAATAATATTGGAGCTTTCGATTTCTTAACGTTATCATCAATATAGACTGGTCCTAGTGTGCTATATATTGAACCGCCAAATCCTGCGAGAGCCTGCGCAAATGCTAAAAGTATTGTTACTCCTTGATATTCTTCATTATGCTGATCGGAATTGCAATCATCCAAAGTTTCTACAAGAACAATAAAAAAAATTCTAATAGCAGAGGAAAATAGATTTATGTCTTGATGATTACTGTTAGTAAAACATAAATCCTTTCTTTTCACTTCATTGATAAAATCTTGTGTAGCGTTGGGATGAAATTCAGAGCCAAACTCCTTAGTTAATGCTAAGGCATCATGACCAGCTCCATAAAAAGCATACGGGAGGATATTCAAGATGAATGACAAACCAAAACAGCAAATTCCGAATGCCATAAAGCGTGGAAAATGACCTTTTGAGCAGTAGTATGAAGCCAATAATGCAACAACAGCCGCAACAACATCATAAATAGCGTTAATTAATCCCATCTTGGCACTTACAACAAAAAAAAATTATTGAGGTAACATGAAAAGGAAAATTATCAAAACTAAACACAAACATTTACCTTGAAAATTTATACTGTTTCTCCATTGTTGTCATAGTTCCACTTTGATAAGCAAAGCTAGCTCTAAAGATCATTGATGAAAATGCGTGAACAACCAGAAATGTTTTCTTACTCGCCAGTCTTGCAATAAAATATTAAATTAGGTAAGCAGCGGGAAATTTGAAGTCTTAATAAAAAAAAAGATTTAAAAAAAATACTTTTGCAAATATTTCCCTTGAAATATCCAAAATCCGCACTTGACATCCAGATTAGTACTATCGATATTTAATGCTTCATGATCAATAAACTTTTTCTGCTCTGCTTGATGATTTTCTTTTAATGTCTGGTTCATTTTGTATTTCAAAATTAACTAACGCGAGAACATCAAAGGCTTTAAAAACGAACTAAAGTCTAGACTGAAATTTTCAAACCTAACAAATTTTATGCTTTTCAAGCAGATTTTTTTATCTTGATCTTGAAAGTTTTACGGTTTATCAACATTGACATAAACATAAAGACTGTAAATGTTTTTTTTTTTGTAATTTATTGTCTAATTTTATTAAAAAAATTTGAGTTCATTCAAAATCTTAACTCATTGGTTTCTCCATTTGAACTTCGTCTTCCTTATCTGCTATCTCAAGTTCATCATCTTTTACTTCTTCATCAAATATTTTAAGATTTTTGACATAATACCACACGCCTGCATCAAATACCACCCCCATGAAAACAAACCCAGCAGCTATGAAGTTCATCCAATATCTGCAAAAAAAAAACCAATTTTTTACTAACACGAAGACAAAAATATTTCAATAAATTCTAACCTCAAAACTTCACTATCATAAAGCCAACAGTTTCCAGTGCCACTGCAAGTTTTTCCCCACACGAGACACGTTCTATCAAGAAGAGCTCCAAAGAAAATTGGGCTCGGAATGAATGAGAACAGACACATGAAACAAAGACCAAGTCCCATTGCTACAGTTTTATCGCGTTCTTCGACACATCTCACTGAAACCAAGAAATTACCTACAAAAGAAGCTTTATAAATAAAAAATACTTTTCAGCTATTTCTGCGTTGAGACTCACTGGCTCTTCCAGTTGCACCAGCAAATTTAATAAAACACATTACTGCGAGAAAGATGAAAAATTCCCTCTGACAATTAACTGGACATGCGCCACCTTTAGCTGATCCAGTTGTTACAAAATTTTTTATAGTTGTAAAAACGCCACCAATCGTCGTCGGTGAATTTTCCTCTGGCAACTTGAAATCCATTAATGGACCAAATTTGTTTTCTGATTTTGAAATGCAAGAGCAGTCCTCAAAGATCTAGAACAGGCAATGAATTGTTTAATTAAATCGATTAATTTTAATATTCTGCAAATCTCAGGAAAACAATCACATAATGCAATATTTTTGTCGCCTCCGCATGTTATTGCTCCTGATATTTACTTAGATAACAATGGGTTTTTTTTCTGATTAAACTGATAAGTCGTACGTTGATAAATTTATGAGGATTTTTATTTGCGAATATGATAACCTTCGGTCGGGCATCCTTATGACACTCACCTTTGTTGAGTTTTCAGTATAAATCGTTTTGCAACCTGCATGACAAGCACTAATATAGGTATTGCCATTGGAACCACAAACTGGACTGTATTTGACATAGTCGCAATTGCAGTTTGAATTGCATGTCGGTGTAAGGCTGTCACTGAAATGAGTTTAAGGTTTTTGTTATTTTTATTTGTTAGAGCACTGATAACAAAAGAAATACTTACGCTATTGGAGTGTTAACAATAACTGAATTTTCATTTTCAACGCATCCCAAAAATGCATAAGAAATCATTCCGATGACAGAAATTAGGCCCACAAACACGTTCCATATTGCAAGATATCTCGCTTTTGGTTTAAATTTCGAGATAACAATTCCTGAACTTAGAACGCCAATCGCTGAGAATACTAACGCAACTGTTCCTGTCACCATGCTATTATAAATTATAAAATTTTTGATGAGATAAGAACAAAAAAATAAGGATGATTAAGATTACCTTGATACTGAAGCTGATTGCTTGTACTGCGTTTCAATGTATTTGGGGGTGAAAATCCAGTATGGCATGAAGCCAAAATAGTAGAAAATTGATGCCAAATTGTTGAGCATGTATGTAACATTTTTTAATAAGCGCTTGAATGTTGTCATCATATCACTAAATGATGCCGGAATTTCATCTTCAATAACGGCTTCAGAGTCCAAACGTTTCAATCCGCGCTTTTTTCGCTCTAATGCAATTCTTTTTCTAAGATTAGACCGTGGAAGTTCCTTCGGGAACATGCACATAATAAATGCGAATCCGAACAATGAAACTGCTAAGATCAACCATCCCAACCACCAAGCTCCTAGCCTGCATGAAAGAGAACACATTAAAAACTACTGACATGTGAGAAATTTAAATTTTATTTACCATCTTGGATCACTGTCGGTAATTGTTGGAGTTAATTCGGGTGCAATGTAAATTTTCAAACAAAAAGATGCCAACGCGTAACCTCCAGCTGGACCAAGTAATCTCAAAAAGTATGACATGCCTAATTTTTATGTTATTCTAAGATTAGTATAATAACAAATCAATGAATTTAAATGCACTCACTGATAAGAACTGGAGTTTTAGATTTCTTTATGTTATCATCCATATATGCGACACCCAATGTATAATATAAACTTTGACCGATGCCAGCAACAATTTGACCGAGAAACAAAAGAGCTTGTGGCATTAAATTGCCTTCGCCCTTCTCGCACTCAGCAATTCCTTCCGTTGCTAATGAATTTCATTAAGATAATTGAAAGGGGAACTAAAAATAATTCATCACTCACCATTCGTTCGACATAAAGTTTTACGCTTTTCCTGTTCCAAAATTTCCCAAGTCGTTTCATCGTTATACGAAGCTCCGAATTCTGTTGTTAATGATAGTGCCTGTTCACCCGGTCCATAGAGGAAATGCGGCAATGAAGTCAATAAGCAAAATAGCACAATTGAAAACAAACCAAACGCAATCCATCTTGGACGATGACCTTTTCCAGCATAATAAGATATCGCGGCCGATATAAAAAGTGAACTAATGTCATTGCCTACGGAAATGATTCCAGTATTTTTCGAAGGTATTTTATAGCGCTTCTCAATTGTTGTAATTGTTCCATTGAAATAAGCATATGATGCGGAAAATATTGAGCCCACGATGCCGTAGAAAAGTCTATCGCAATGATTATTTAATTGACAATTAAATTTAAATTTGTAAATTAAAAGTGTGACATAACTTACACATAAACTTTCTTATTAGCGAATCTGTAAAATGAGGAAAAAAAAGTTTTAGTGCTCTAAACGACTTTTAACATTTATACTTTTGCAAAAATTTTCCACGAATGAAACCAATTCCGCAAGCTGTGTCATCATTTATTGGTATTTGCCTAAAGACTTCATCAAAATCGGCTTCCAGCATTTTATCCGTGAGCATTAGAGGAGATTCCTCTGCACTTTTAGGCTTTTCTATGCCCTTTTGTAATTCTGCCATCGTACAAGTTTCACAAAATTTACACTTAATTTTCTCAAAATCACTTTTACATTAAATAAATCCAGAAAAAAATCAAAGCGTTTTAAAATGGGGAAATTAAATTCACGATTAATTTTCCATAAGTGACACTTGTGAGCGCTTCAGAAGATACTGAAACCGAAAAGAATTGTAGTCGCTCGCTGCACTTACTGAAAGTGAATGAATGCTCGAGTACAGATCAAACTTTTATATTATTATCATCATCTAGAGCGTCTTTAAAGAACTTTACTTATCATTGTGTAGCTAAAGGTGTAAGTAGTGATGACAATCCAAATACTACGCTAAATATTTCTCAAAGCAAATAAAAAAAACGTTATTTATGATCCGCAGAAGCAACATTTTTATCAAATCTGATAACAAGATTTCCTTTTTTGTTTTATTTAGTAAACTTGAAATTCTGCCAACATTTGTAAAAATGGAAATAATTAAGACATTTCGGCGCCAATTTCAAGATTATTAGAATACTTATTAAATATACTTAAAAGATATGACAAATTGCAAAATGAACTACATCGCTCAGATAATCTCCAACAAACTGAAATCTCTTATCGTAATTTGAAAAATAGAGAATTTAAATTTGTTTCACGAAAAGGCTGAAAAAATTGCGTCATACTTAGATGCTTGTAGATACTTAGAAATTTTACGATGTGTGTCAACTCAATAATATCAGCTACG
This sequence comes from Propsilocerus akamusi, assembly GCA_018397935.1. NCBI lineage: Eukaryota > Metazoa > Arthropoda > Insecta > Diptera > Chironomidae > Propsilocerus > Propsilocerus akamusi. Next base: position 18,337,345 of record CM031468.1, on the reverse strand, counting down.
CCACTCAATTTAAGTTCATGATGTCAAAAGCATTCATTACGTTGACTTTTTTATGTTATCAAAAAAAAAAATTCTTATCACAATATGCTCGCACTCTTTCTTTATTTGTGTTTCATAATATTTATTAATAAAAAGACGGAAGTATCGAATTAGAAACTACATCTGGAAGGTCATCGGGATTTAGTAATTAAATTAACTTCGATGTTTGTTTAAAAAATAATCGAATTTTTTTTTTTCGTCTCTTTGTAAACAGCATACATTTTATGCAAATTTTGCAAATTTTTTATGTTTTGCAAAAGTACACAATCATTAAATTAAGTCCCATTTAAATTCAATATCGAAGACTTTACTAGCTGGTTTTTTATTCTGCTTTCTATTTCGTGAGGGTATCAATTGCATGGAAATTCTGTTTTTTTATACGTTTTTGATCACTCCCGCAATTTATTTCTCTCCCTTGATGTCATGTGTTTAGTGGATTTTTCATCCCCTGTTTGGAATTTTCTAAATGTAGAGAGATTGCTGTGCGCACAAAATCACAGAGGAAAATTATTTTTCTACGACAATAAAAGGGCTCCTCGTTCATGCATTGAAAAGTATTTTGTTAAACATTTTATTGCCACATTTAACCCGATACCGCATGTTTTTATTGAAACATCGACTTTATATGGGGTATGTGAGTGCTAGTCACTTGCAGGTTCTCACAATGGATGACGACGACAAACAGACTTTTCAATGACTTTTCAGAAATCTTTCAATTATTCGTGGAATTGCTTATCAATAAACAGAAAAAAATCTGTAGTTTATTATTCAAATCACATTGAAATACCGACGCTAAAAGACGATAAAGAAAAGTTTTATTTGCCGCACAAAACCCCGCGCCAGATGATGCCAAATAAGATATAATGAGAAATTTATGACGCAAAAAAAAAGAAATAAAAAATAATTCTTTTTGATAAAGAAATCTAGAAATTTGTGAACATTCATAATTGATATATTTCGCGAATTATTTTGGGAATTATTCATAAATATCGTCAAATCCTTAAAAAAAATTGTATCGTGATATAATTTTGCCCCTTGAATTTAGGCAATTTAAAAATATATCACGAGTTCACAAAATATATATGATGGTCACGCTGATTTAAAATGTTACTCTTTCGATAAATGAACCCTAAAAGAAAGAAAACATATAGCTCTTATTAAATAGATTTTTTTTCTCGTTCCATAAATATTATGCAAATTCATCTTTATTTGGCAAAAATAAATATTTTTTTTTTTAAATCGCGTCGCGATGTTGGCATTTAATTGGGACAAATTTGAAATCCATGCCTTAGAAGGATTCCTCGAGTAACCTATTTTTGAACTGACAACAAGAAAAAAAATGTTTACATGCTTTTTTATTGATTTTTTATATGCGACTGACATCAAAGTCGACATGATTTTTTCGATAATTTTCTAAATGTAGCATCTTTTCTTATTCGTCAGACGTCATCAGACATAAAAGAATCGAAAGCAGTTAGAGTTTTGGGAATGAAATCTTGTTATTTTTTTATCTATCGCCCAATAAAAATTGCACAACAACCAGTAAGATGATGTTATTATCGAGTAATCCTATTTGCCAAACAATTAATTTTTTAGGAATCGTGACGGTCATTTTATTAAAAGTCTTAAGCGTGAGGAGACACTATAGTAACACAGAATCTCATCGAGCGATCCCATCACGATTTTATTTTCTAATATTTATGCCTTTTCCACTCGCAATTTATCCCACTCGCTAATACCCAGCGAACTGCTTGAGAGCGCTTCAATTGTGACCCAGAAGTTTACGTCTTTCGCGCATCAAGCGAAACATAACAAAAGGCGAAGGAGCTCAATGCTATAATTTTATGCAATAAAAAGGGTTGAATGAATAAGATATTTTTTATTCCACAATTTGAAAAGGATTCTCTTGGTAGAGAGTTTTAATTTCGTATACTGGAAAAAAATGGAATATTTTATTTTTCTTCGAGGATTAAGTTTAATTAAGTCCATTAATGGAAAATCTTCAGAAACAATGGAATAATTTTCACGGAGCTTGTTGGGGGCATTTTTATACAATTTTAATTTCTGATACTTAACCACTCAATGGCTGAGTTTGGCTGCTCATTTAGCTCTCTCACTCTCTCATGGCTTTTATAATTAATGATATCATTTACACGCATATTCTTTTGTTTGAATCTTTCTTGGACTCGTCGAAAGGACTGCAGTTGAGAAAAAAGTCAGTAGCCATTGTGATGGATTTCCAACAATGAAAAATCGCATAGCTTCTATTAAGGAGAAAGCCTGTGTCCAATTACCATCGAATATCCAATTAATATCGCGAACGTGACATGCCGCGCAGATTTCTTTTTTTGGTTGTTAAATTTCTAAGTCTACAAAAATTACACGAACGATTAAAAGACAGATTTTTTTTGGTTATTGTTGTTTAAAGAAAGCTAAAATGCGGAGGAGATCGCTCCTCTGACCCATTTAAAGATTATGTGTTTTTAATTAAAAAATATTGTGCTTCGTGGTCTTGTTTGAGCGCGCGATGGATGTTTAGGTTTCACCCAGAACAAAATTTAAGTCCTATTTTTAATATCTTTTTTTTTTCGGTGCCTTTCAAAATAATTCCATTATTTTTGTTAATACTTCAATTTATTTTTTTTTTCTTTTTCTCATTTTTTGTATGTTTGCTTAACAAAGAAAAAAAAAATTCGGAATGAATGATGGAATCGCAGCCAATTAATCCCATCTTGAATGGTTGATACTCCCTGTGAAATCCTTAAAATGAGGACTTTTGATGTGTCCTCCTCGTTATGCATTTGCAACATATTTCTTTCCGAAGCTATCATCATTGTCGTGTATAAAAAACGTAATTCATTAAATTACGATCTGCAAGTGGAACCGTGAAAATATAAACATTTTTTTTTCAGGGGTTATTTTTTCCCTCAATGAAATCCTATCATGAATTTTAAGTGGTTTACTCGCCGCCCTCCTGTTATTTTTTTCGAGATAATTGTCGGTAAGCATCATGAAAAATAAAAATAAAATAAATTTCAGCAAACAACTCGCTGCCAAAATATGTTTCAGCAATTCAAAAAGGATTGTGGTTTCTGGAGCATATTTTAATTCATTTACATTCCTCCAAGTGCTTTGCTAACGAAGGTTCATCATAAAGCATTATCACAGCGTCACAATCTGATGCTTGTCGTCGGCAGTCAATCAAACGAATATTGTGTGAAATTCGTAATGCCTCACATGAAGTAAGAAACAATTTTTGTAGACAGATGGAAAATGTTGTTAAATAATTTATTAAGATAGTAGCGAAAAGGTGTGGAAGTGTGAGAGAGATTCTAGCTAGTGCGGGGTTTCCCCGACTGCGAAAATTAAATGTTTCTCTCTTATCAAGATCGCAATTCATTTGTACGCTAGAAAACAATCAAACGGCTTTTTATTGAAAGGGTTAAAATAGATGGGCATGAGGAAGTAGCAAGCATCCAATGTGCGAGCATTAGAGTGGCTTCAAAATCATTTCAGCAAAGCGCAAAGATAATTCTATTAATGAAATTTCATTATCACAAGACAGAAAATAAAAAAAATTTTGAAAATAATTCGCTGTGTTGCGTAATAAAATTATTTTTTTCCAAGTAATTAGATAACTAAATAAGAAAGTTGGTAAAATGTTCTTAAACCCTTTTAATAGAAATTAAAAGATTTTTAATGGCTTTTTCTGCTTCCGTTGAAGACTATGCGACAGAAAAAACGGGCAGTGGGAGGAAACTATTAATTTAATAACTTTATGCTTAAGATCCTTCTTTACCAAAAAGTATATTGAGCAAATAAAAGTCCTTTTAGTCAAACAGAAGAGGAAATCTTTTGATCTTTTTGATGATACACACAAAATTTCTATCTGCCTCTGCTGAATACAGTTCTCAGTCCACAAGTACGAAAAAAAAGTATGCACAAACATTTCCCAACCCAATTAAATAATTATTAATTCCGACATTTTTATTTGTGTCACAAGCAACTAGCTTTCTGCATTGCTTGAGCTCAATGTTTTAGAAAATTTAATAAGTCATTAAGAAACGAAGGAAAACATTTCCATGATCATTAAAATTTTGGGAGGATTTTTATATTGTTTGTCGGTGAATGAATAAAGAAAGCATCAAGCAAATAGAATATTTTGTTGCTTTTTTAATTCTTCACTTCTTGCTATTTGGACAAACAACAAAATAAAGTTGCAGAAGAAGTAGCTTCTTTTCGGGGTACTTAATAAGGAGGATAAAGATTTTTATTTTATATCACAATGGGATGCGGGCGAATGGAAATTATTATTATTATTATTTTGTATACATCGTCTATTAAAATGTATTAAGGATTGATATTGAGCTCAAAAAGTAGATACTTCCGAAGAATTTGTTACAGTTTTATTTTGTTTTTGTCTGTGTTACTGATACGGAAGAGAGAGACTGGGGTCAGTTTGTCTCGGGCGCAAAGCGGCTTACGAAATATGAAAATAAATTATATAAATTTTCCTCCGTCCATCTTATCTGTCTCAACGAAAATAAACTTCTTAGTCGATATAAAGAAAGTCGATATGGACTTTTGACAATTGACTTTTTTTTGTGTATTCCATGGCAAATATAAGAAAGCTGATAAAGAAAAACCAAACTCTTCTTCTTATCCTTTTGCTTGCTTTTTATGTCATCGAAAATTTGACCTTCGAGGAGACGTTTGGAAAATGCTGGTGGAATGGAAAGATTTACCAAATTGATTAGACATCGTCGATGAAATGAATTCAGCCGGAATTAGGAAGTAGCAGTGGAATTATAAGCCTTCAACAACAAGAATAAAAAAATGATATTGGATGAAATTTATAATTTATGAACCATAACCAATTGAATGGTATTTGGATTAAATTCCATATTCCGGAATCGACCAAAGGATATTGCACAATACAACGACAACTATTTTGTGACCTGAAATTGAAGAAGTATTATACAAAATTCTGGATTTCTAAACCTGCAAATGGTGCATTAAAAGAGAAACGACGATGAAGCAACAAAATCGACCAATGTGCAATAACATTAAATGTTGTAATTTATGATCGTCTACCTTTTGTTGCCCATCACAAGAGCAAATACACATTACTAAAAGACATCAAAAGAAGGAAACGTGCATCGTTCCTGTTTCTTATGCAGTCTATTGAGTCGAAGTTATCCCTTCAGTAATCTTTTATCCTTTTGCCTTTCTATCAAAGGAAATCTTTACACTAATAATGTTTACTTTTTTGATACGACTCTAAAAAACGAGGATAGAACCAGGTAGATGAAACAAGCCTCAGAATAATCCTTGTATGCTTTTAAATGGATTACAGGATTGACTTTTTACAGGAACGACGACGACAAAAAAGCAAATATTTGAGAAGCCCGAAGAATTGTCGCCGAACCATTTATCACTTTTCTTGAATGGCATTTCTTCTTCTCGCCGATCTGGTGTAACTAGTTTGGGAAAGAATTGATTCGACGATACTCGAATCTTCCAGTTAAATTTCTTGCCAACACATATTCAAGCTTTCGCCGATCAATTTAAAATTAAAAAATTGAGTTTTATGTTAAATGTCCCGAAAAAACGGGGAAAATCCCCTCGAAAATCAATCGACCAGATAATGACATCAATCAAAGTTTTTGTATCAAAACTAATTGAACTGATAATTCCCAAAGCCGTAACATGTTTTCTTGTTTCGCGTACACACGAAAAAAAATTATTATTTTTTTTTCTTTTGACAGCGTTTTAAAACGGATGATAAAAGATAAAGGAAAACAACAGCAAGTCTAACATCGATGAAGCGACCAATGATTAATTTAAAAAAGCGATATAAATAGTCGCTCGTGAAAACCCCAAAAAAAAATATTGAATTGACTTGAAATCATCAGCGATTCTTTTTTCGGCACTGTTATCATGCAGGTTGTATCAATTCAGCTCGACAAGGCTCTTTAAAGAGGCATTTAGCTAATGGAATATTTTTTTTTATCGTCACAATATTAAACATCGCTCGACTCGTTTTTTTTTTTGCTTTGATTTATTAAAACAACACACTCGAATTAATATTTACCCAACAATTCAATTTTCAATGCTGCTCATTTTTTTTTCTCTGTTTAACGAAATCCCCGACATTGTGCTCGTCCCTCGATATCAAAGTGAGGTTTTTCCAAATCACATTTTTCACTTTAAATCGCTTCAATAGCGAAGTTTGTGTAGTTGAAGCTAATAATCAAACTGATAACTTTAAAAATAAAATACGAAATTACAGCGTGACATGTTTTGTGTCACTTGTGCGATATCGCGCGAGTTGATTTGAGGAATTGTGTAATCGTTGTCAAGCTAATGGGGCAAATATGCGATGTTCCAATAAAAATTAGTCGCAAGCAAAGAGGAGTGAAACTCTAGAACGAGGTAATTTTAAAACGCGCTTTTAATCGATCATGATTGATTAAAGTGCGGCACTTTTGTTTGTTTCGATATTTTTTTTTTTTCAAGCTTCTCTATTAATTAAAGCAAATACATGACGCTAGGTAGTTATTTTTTTCTGGCTGTTATCTATTATTTGCGGCCTTATCATTTTACTCGATTTGATTTCTTTATATTATGTCGATTTGATTTAATTTTCTTTTCCTACTTCTTCAATTTATATTTAATTTTTATAGATTCTTCGATTAATTGTCTTCCACATAATCTCGAGTGGTTTATTGCTTGCATTGAAATTATTTCTTATCACCAACAAACACCGACGCAATTCGCAATCGAGGATTGGATGTTGGACGAGAGCGAAAAATATCTGCAAATCAAATGAGATTATGTTTGTAAGATTGAGAAATTATGCAATCTAATACTTACTTGTTATATGCCACAAGAGAGCGTGGTTGAATGTGCTGTGAAGAAATCACAAGTACGGCAGCACTTAATAGGTGGGTTTTATTCTGCAAAGACACCCTTAATTACAAGGGATGGAAAGTTTCTTCTCATGCGCAGTGCGAAGCTTTTTCGTCATTTTCTTTACTCTTCTAGCTCACAAGGCAGAAGCTTTGCGCTTTTCAAATGTAGCAACAAAAATTTATGTATATTTTCCATAGAAAACAAATTCATCCGCATTTTCGTTTCTTGAATTCTCATAATCAAATAACAATATTTTAAGCATTCTGATGTCATTATCGTTTGCTAGAAAATGTCGCTTAAAAGACCTCGTCGCTCTTGCCGTCTTTAGCATTTACGATGTCAATAATTTTAATGTAAATTTTCTGCTTTTATGCATTTTAATTTCAAGATGGAAGCTTTCCTTCTTTTTTTAATAGCAAAAAAGGATGTTGCTATAGAATGATAGTAAAAAGTTTCAGAAATATGCTTCAAGTTTCCTGCAATTGATTTGCTAAAAAAAACATGCAGTCAAATTACATTCTACATGGAATCAAGTTTTTGGGCAAATAAAATATCACCGCGATTGCATAACATTTCATATCTCACTATCAAAACCAAACCAAGAATTGCTCATGACTTAATAATCAAAATTCATTGCCATTTATATGAGCATGATATTCACGAAAGCTCACAAATAAATTACCAAAGTCCAACTATTTGTCTTAATTAAGCTGCTCTAATGACAGTAATTTTCACACGATATCTCTCATGGCATAAAAGTGTTTTACCATTTTATTTAGTCATAACAAACTCTTAGATTCCATTTCTTCCAAGCTACAATATGGGAAAATTATGATAATAAAAATTACTGTGCTATTAAACAGCGTTCCGTTACGTCCATCCATTTCCCAACGAAAGAGAGTGGGTGTAAGCAAAAGCCATCGTACAACTTAATGCCAGTTAATTTTGTATGTATAGCAAAAGCAAAATTCCATTGGACCAAAAATCCTCGGTAATATATTTGCTCTAATGGTATTTTAGATTCTTCTTTTCCTCTTTGTGGTTAGCTCGCAAACTTTAATGGTGCATAAAATAGAACTTGTTTGCTAAATAATTGAACAACTCACGTCCCCAAAAAAAAGAAGAAGAAATTTCCTTCATTCTAGCCACAAGATATGAACACACATCTCTATGCAAAGTATAAGATTCAGAGACATTAATAAAACATAATGTCTTCGCCACCATGTGAGAGGTATAGCAAGTGCACTGGTGAAGGGATTATTGTAGCAAACAGCTAACAAAATACATAGCATTTGTCACATAAAATAATGAGAAACGTATTAAATATCAAAAGCTCCTCCACGAAGCAGCAGCAGCAGCCCAAAGAGAAATGACAAGAAATTCACCAGCAATTTATTACACTTGTGGGAAAGTGTGTGTTCTGTACCTCTTAGCCCGGGCAATGAAATGGAGCAAAAAGTCTCATAGCGCGCGGATAAAATGCACGAAATGGAGCAAAGGAAATGAAAAAAATGCTTGCAAGAAATGTACACGAAAATATTTCTTTACTTATTTTTTTTTTTTTTTTTCGGTGGCATTATTGTGCAATTTTAAGCGAAACCAGCGAAGAGAAGTCGATAGTCGGGGAGTTTAGTCCAATCAAAATCGCTTTTATGGGCGGAGTAATTTTTATTTAAACACGAAAATGCGATGCGAATAAACGAAAAAAAAAAAAATGTTCACAATTTTTATATTTTAATCGAGAAGATTTTTTTTTTGTGTGTTTTCTTTATCGCTTCGCTCTTTTGTGTTCGGCTTTCTTAAGGCGCGCATATTGGGGGCCTTAACAATCCAGTCAGTGCTGTGTTATTATTGGATAATTGTAAAGACTCTTGTGTTTCGAAAGGCCTCGGTAATACATGCATCGAGGTCTCGAGACGAATATCTCAAAGCTTTCGCCAATAAATATCCTTCACTGACTGGATAACTCTTAATGCGCACGTCAAATTTATCAACAAGTCAAGTCCCGAGAGAGAGAAAGAAAGAATGAAGAAACGAGGGATGAAGGGAGAGGGTGAATGAGAGAGCAGAGGAATTTTTTTTTCTTGTGCAACATTTCTGTTCACTAGTTGATGGGGGTTGATTATATATTTTCCACTCTCTCTCTATTTATCAAACCAACAAACAAAACAAGACAAAATTTCTTATCCGAATCCACGAGATATCTCATTGTTGTGTGTGGCACACCAATACACATAACTCGTGCAACATTCATGTCACAAATGCGCATTGAGAAGTTAAAAGCCGAGTTTATCCGATGAATATATTGTCGAGCTTGCTTCATTGCTCTCTGTTGCACGTTTGATTCTCGTTTGTTTTCTTGGATATCAATTGAATTGCTATCATCAATTAATTTAAGAAATTCTTTGCAATTATTTACATTCATAGCTTGATAGTTAGAAGGCTACGACATCTTAAGAAATTATCAAGAAAATACATTTTCTTCTTCAATTCGATTTCATCCTTTGTTAAATAAAGTTCGCTGAAATTTCCACGATCAAGTTGCATGTTGTGGATTTTCTAAATACAAAAGCACACGAGAATCGGGTTGATAAATATTTCTAACCCCGCAATACAACAATCACTCCAGTTTATTTGTCGCTCTCTCTCAATTCCGAGTTTGTAGTTTCTCCGAGCTGTTTTGTTTGTGGCGCGTTTCGGATTTTCATCAGTTTTTTTTTTCCTTTCCTAAAATTCGTTTCTGCCGCCACACAGTTGCACAACAGACTTTCGTGCGAACGGACGGGTTTTTATTCTTTCACAAACGATATTCCGTTTATCGTTTTTCATTCGAGTGGAATTGCTTTGCTTTTATTTGAACAAAGATAAAGTGAGGCACTCGAAAAAAAAAAGTGTTAATCACTGATTTCGGTGTTTTTTTTAAAAAATATATCTCATCTTTTAATAACGAAATGACATTTACTGCAAAATAATTCTTAAAAGTAATGGAAAATTATTTCACCGAGCGGTTCAAAACAAAATAAAATAAAAAAATAATTAAAGAGAAAGAGAAAAAGAAAAGTTTAATTAAAGTGTTAAAAATTCAAACAATGATCAATTGTGTTTTAAATGGTGGCAAAATAAACTAAAGCAAAAGAGAGCTCATATGGTTGAATCACTGTCAGTGCTGAGTCGTGTTATGGATTTTCAAAGTGCAATGGAAACTTTTGCCGAAGCATGGGTTGCTGCTAACGTAACACAGGTGAATATTATTCCTTCCTTGACGATCGCGCTTATGATCCGCAAATTGTTAAATTGTTCCAGTGTTTTCACAGAAACAAAAAAAAAATTGTGAATATTTTTTAAAAAAATATTGTGCAACAATTTGTGCAATTGCAAGAAAAAAATTATCTCTCAAGGACATGCAGCCAGAGTGAAAAGGCAAAAGTTATTTGCGAATGAATATGTGAAGCAAGAATATCTAAAAAAATTCTACCTAAAATGTCCTTTTTACACCTGAAAGCAATTTTTTCTTGACTTCCCGTTTTAAGACACAAAAAAATGACTTGAAGACCTTATTACCAGTTTTCTTAAGTGACGCTCATTTAAGGCTTTTAAGGATTTTAAAATTTATTGCTTTTAAAACAACACACAATGTGCCCAAAGATTGCATAAAACTGCAACGGCACCAAGCAGTCAGTAAAGGGCCTTGTGCAAATCACTCAACCCTTTCAAATGTTGTCGTTCAAGGGCCAACCGTGTGTTTATAGCTCGTTGAAAAAGAAATCGAAATAAAATTTATGTCAATTCCCCTTTTTTTTAACCAAAATGATTTGAAATCCCGGTGAATTATTACCCACCGTCGTTTGTGAGCTCTCTCAGTCGATATATCTCGAAACGGTTAAAATTACATAACAACAACAACAAAAATTCAGCGAGTGAAATAAGAAGAAGTAGAAAAGAGTTTAGTCCTTTATCCCTTTTCTTTTCCTCTTAGAAAGTAAATCTCTTGATCTCGACTAAAGAAAAATATTTTTACTGTTTTTTTTTTTCTTTATTCGCTCTTCCAGATCCTTTCTTGCCTACAATTCCACATTTCGAAATCCATTGTCGTCATTCCTATAGCAACTAGCAATATTGTGTGAATGTTTGTGCGGTGTCTAATGCCACTGCTGCGATATATTATAGAAAAATTATGTACGAATGTGTATGAATGAGCGAAGTCGAATGAGTAAACAGAGCGATGCTTAAATGAATATCGTTGTATTATCAATCAAGTTAATCCTTAATCTGGGATTATGGATTTATATATTACTTTTACTCGGCTGCCTGCTCCACTCGCTGCCAGACTCACTGAATTTATTTCCCTTCTCGCAATAAATCTATGGATATAAAAATGAATGTTAATGTTATAGCAGACGTAATATAAATCCATAAATCCAACAGATAGATCTTGCACGAAACAAATTAATGTTTGTATGCGTGTATGACGGTGTGTATATGCTTTCGAGTTGCTGAATCGAGTTGTGTTGGTATCGAAATCCCCCTCGCACGCTGAATGTCATTGTTGTGAATAATCTTTTAACGGATTAGGGATAATCTGATACGATTTTAATTAAAATAATTTTCGTTTCGCTTGAATGTTAATACGCGTGGACTTGTAGAAGAAGTAAAAAGTGAGAGGGGTCGATTGTGAAATATTTTGGCAAATGAATCAAGAGTTTATCTGGTAGCGGATGTTCCAAAAGAAAACAAAATTCTTAATCTTCAAGAATTTTTTTTTTTATTATTTGTTTGTATAATTCTTCGTTACATTATAAAAGCGAAGACTATAAAAATGTTTCGCGCATAAAAAGGAATAAGCGATAATCCCAAATGAAATAATCCCTCAGCCGATATTGAATTTCGAGCGTTCTTTCGTTGTCGTCGGCAGTCGCTAATGTGTCTGTGTAATGGATTTTTTTTTTTTGCTAAAATTGATTGCGAACTTTGATTTGTTAAGAACTTCACGAGAATGTCTGTTCTCTGTGTGTGTGCAAAGCGGCTTAATCCTCTTTAATTCATTCATTTAGAATTTATATAAAGATACTTAAATTCGTCTTATCTGTCTCCTTTTCTCATTCTCTATCTCCTCAAGCCACCTCAATGAACCCGAATCCGAACTAACAGTCTGCCAAAGTAACAATAAAGAAAAGTTTTCTGAGCTGTTTGTGAGATTTTCGATATGGAACGAAAGCTCAGCGAATGATGGGGAGGGGGGTATGAGATGAGAACATTGTAACGAAGAGGGGGCACAGGAGAAGGTGCTCTTCTTACTGAAAAGATTAAGAGCAAAGCTACAAATTAATATTTTGAACTCGCTCTTAATCCTTTTTACATTCTTGAAGAGTTTTATTCCAGCATCGAGAATTTACTGTTTGCGAGGCAACAGCAGCAAGATTGTTGCGAGATATTAATTTGTATTATATTCGAAAATCTGGAAAAATATAAATCTCGAAGGATCCATTTATGGGGAGGGCAACACTCGACTAAAGTATAAAATTTCGCAGTTCTCAAAATTATAAGAAGTGGAAAGATGAAGAAAGAGAAGAATAAAAAAATTAATACACAGATTTAAGTCGAATTAAGGCATAAGACAAAATACTAATTTTTCAGTTTTAAATAACGTGGCGGCTCAAAGCCGTTCTCTTGCTCACTCTCTATGGCCATTCATTCCATTTCACCCATATCACACACGCAAATCCCCGCGCCATGTCTTAGCGAAGCCTTCTCGTGTTTGCGTTGCTTTATTTTTAATCCGAAATGTGAAATTTTTATGAATATTTTTTTTCCTTCTTTTGTCGCGCGCACTTAATATACATTTACAGTGAAGACTGTGCCACTAATGGGATTTAAATTCGAATAGATGTTTTAGTGTGTGGAAATCACTGACATGTGACATAACTTCAGAAGTTACTTATGACTATGGAACTTGAAAGACTCTCTTTCTAATTTGTCATATCTAAGGAGCTGACTACGAAATAGGGAAAAAATCATTCACGGTTTGATAGAAATTTTCTGATTACGCAATCTAAAAAATCGGGCAATAAAAGGTTAAGCAGTTTCATTTGCCACTTATTAAGATCCGGAGACGCTAGTAAAGTCAACATGAGTCGCTTTTAAAAGTGATTCTTTCTTCCATTGTGTAAACTTTTTTTTTTGTGTGTAAGTCGCCTTGTGTTCGTTAAGATGCTAATGAAATATATAAATTAATTATTTAAATCCGATTGGATTATTTTAATTTATTATATGATTAATACCACGCGAGATTTAAAAAAATGAGAAAATCGTCTTAAGCTTTTTTTTCCTCTTAGGAAACAAAGAGTTTACAGAGTTTACTGGCAAATGTTATGAGGGCGTTTGTGTCGGTAAACTTATGATTTTTTGAGAAATCTTAGCTCCACAGATATAAATGCCCTCACTGTCACCTGAAATGTCAGTTGCTTTTATCACGCATTTTATGATTTTAATTCGCCATCTCTAGTTTCTCTCGTCATATTTTTTTATTTATCTTAATTCGAAAAAAAAAAAAAAAAAACCCGATAAATAATTGCACACAATTAAAATGCGATTAAGTCAAAATCCACGGCATCTGGTTATTTCAGTTTCAGCTTGATTGAAAAAATTTTCATTCGATGCCAATCTGACGTGGATATCTCTTGAATGGTATTAAGAAGCTGCACTCGCTTTATAAAATCCGCATTGCAATTTAACAAGTGTGAAAATTTAATCTTTTTCGCGGATAATTTCAAAAAAAAAAAAAAAATATCTTTTTAATATTTTTCAATTTAACTCATTTGGATTTGGCGGTAACATGTTTTACAGAAATTCGAATGACTGTTGATGAAAAATTTATTCCTCTCTTGATGCCACTGCCTCATTCACGAAATCACATTTACGCAAACAGCACCACAACTGGTTAGCAATCACGCGCGACTAAATTGTGTGTTTATATTCATAAAAGATATTCATTTTCATGTAATCTGTTGACACGAATTTGCCGAAAAAAAAAAATGCTAAACTCGCGTCTTTGCGAGAGTGAACTGAAAATAAAAATAAAGGTTTAGAGAAATTTTTTTTTTTTATTAATTTCAATTTCTTCACATTAATTCCATCAGACATATTTTATATGTGTCTAATTTTATTTCTTTTTTTTTGCGGGTGATGTTTATTTGTTTTCCTGTTGATTAATTTCACTTAATCCCTGAGTCACCACACATATGAATTTGATTACAGACAACATTGGATTATTGAATGCGATTACATGGCACAATATTTTATTAACGACATCTAAAACTAAAAATTTCTTAAAAGTAATTTATGCAATCCGCGTCCAAGATCCTCTTTCGAAATCGTCTTAAATTTTCTTTCCAATATCGCATCACTGATTGCTCATGAGATTTAAGCCCATCAAAGTCGATATTCGTTATGGAGTTTAAATCGCGAGGCACATTTATAATGAAAATCTTAACGAAAGTCATATTTTCCTTATACACGAAAAAGTAAAGAAATAATAAAAAAATATCAGCCCAACAGCCGAAAATAAATTCTTAATTCCTCACGATAAAATTTATTACACTTATCATGATTTCTTTAGCGTGTTATTTTTTTTTTTTTTTTTCAGTTCAACCAAAAATGCCTTGTGAAAAAAAAAAAACTAAAAGAAATCCGCATTAATCCATGATATATGAAATAAATTTTTACGTGTTAACATTTTTATAGTCAATTAATATTAAAAATCTTGGCATATGGGATTAGCCGTAAAGCTCAGTGCTGGGGCCAAAAATAATATTTGCTTTGAAGAGCATTTATTTGCGATATATAATTTTGATATCAAATCACGGAACCGCCGCTATGCGAGGTGAATTAAATTTTTTTTTATAGTTAATCTATCAAGTCGTCGAGTTGTTTTCGGGGCGAATTTTTCCTGTGCCAGTCGACCGACCGAAGAAAAATTACCCAAGTTCATTTGCTAATCCGCTAAAGTTGCTCACAGCTCGTTATTTATGGCAATGATTTGGCTGGCGGATGATGGTGATGATGTGATTTCTTTTTCAAAAAACATTCTTTTTCCCCCCACACATTATAAGCCGCGAAAACTATAACCTGAGCCCCTCCCCGTGCCCTTCTCGCGCGACATCATCATGATCAATATTAATTTGCGGCTCTCGTTTTCGTGTGTTGGTGTCAACTTATATTTAATAAATTTAATAATTACCTCATTCTGAAATGTGCCACTGTAAATTTAAGTCTCTTACAAAAAAAAAGTACAATGATCGATTGATTTATGATTTCATTTTTTTGGATTAAGCGCTTTAAGTGCTTAGCAATCGTATGATGTCCATCAGACTTTTGCACGACGATGATTATGTGTGCGAGGGGGTGCACGAAACGATAAGCACAATAATTTAATAAATAATTTCGCGCGACGAACGCATTTGATCCAAAAATAACTAAATAAATCATATTTCGAGGCTTGCGAAATGAATTAATAAGAAACGAACCTTCTTTTTACTCACAAAAAAATCGTGACTTTATGTGATTAATTAACGATGGAATGTGTGCTTTTTGATAAAAAGAAATTACTCGTTATTGATGATGATAACAATCCGTTGGGTTTCTAAAATTTTGTCCCCAAACTGTCTGATAATATTCAATTGAAATTTCTTCAATTCTAAATAATCTAAAAATTTGAGGGAAATTTAACTCAGTATGGAACTTTTCTGTTAACTAATTGAATATCATCACTGCATGATAATAAATTCTGATATAGCAAAACTTATCAAATATTTACATTTCTTGACACGTCTTTCTATATTTATCGTAATCATCTTTTGTTCAGCACATGCAATGTTGCAATTTTTATGTTCGCTCAATGTTTTAATTCATTTGACATTTTTGTAATGCGTTTTAAGTAAATATAAGGAAAACTATCAAACTACCATATCAAATGTCCAACAATTCGTTTTGTTGGCCCTTAAAGCCATGACAAACATTGAGAGTGCGAGATATTCATCAGGGTACTGAGTAATTATGGAAAAAACTAAATAAATTATTCTTATGTAAAGTACAATTGCTGTCCATACATACAAATATTTAAATTGGGTTTGTTACACAACAGTGTTTCATTAAATGACAAATTCATGTTCCACATTTCCTGGCTATACTGGAATAAATTCATAATTTTTGCACCTGCTTTAAATGCACAATCACCATAGATTTGGGATATTCGATAGTTGAATCAATGAAATGTTTAAAGGACACTCAATTGCGCATTTTAACGGTTATTTTGATGAAAGACTGATCGTAATTTACCTAAAAAAAAGGGTTGAAAAAAAAAAAACTATTTCAATTGCAATTGAACTTGAGAATTTATTTTTATTATGCAGCAATTAATCGGTGTTTATTGAAGCGCTTCAACTAATGGCGCTTTCAAAATTTCATTTAATTTCAAATACAAAATGCATTCGAGCACTTCAACAAATTCTATTTTTTGTCAAACAATTTCCTCGAGAATGTCTTGAGATCGGAACACAATTGTGGTTTTAAAACAGTTAAATCATCGAAAGCAAATTTATCCATCTATGACATTGAAAAAAAGACCAACATAATGCGACTTCCGATTAAAATTAGTCGCTTATTTCGTCCACAAACAGAATTTACATGCACACCGACGACAAAGGAATTATAAATAAAAAAAAGTGAATTGCTGTTGTTTAATATCATTTCTCTATCTACCCCTTTTTTTACACCGAAAACAAAACTCGAATTATCCCATCTATCTTCCTACGAATCGTTGGTGTGTAACGAAATGCATTTTTTTCGAGTGAGTTTCTGTTGTTGCTGTTATTGTCGCTTGATCGGGGTGGCTCAGAAAAAGAGGTAAAAGAAGTGCCATCCGCGTTTTATTCAAATTGTGTTTCATAAAGTCTGAAATTATTTCTTAAAGCCCTGAGTTGTTTGCGGATGTGTCCCATATGAAACGAAATTAACGAACTTTTAACGGACCCCAGGAAGCGGATCGAAGGTGCTTTTCTATCGAATAATTGAGAAATGTGGGATCGTCTTTGAGAGTTCCTCATTTGAACAGTTAAGGTTTCATTTGTCTCTTTTTTTTGACAGTTGATCCGTTAAATTTCCATTGAATTGTGCAATGCAAAGGAGAGCATAATATTATGAGCGCGTCGTAAAATTTAATTATCTTTCCAAGCAACTTGCTAAATATTGGGGCTGTGGCTTGATAAACTTCACACAGCCAAGTTTGAACAATAATCCCGAATATACACCTTCAAAAAAACAATCACAAAAACCTGCGATGTCATTTCATTATAGCCAAAATCCCAGTCCAAAAAAAAATTAAATGCGGCCACGAAGAGTGTTAAGCCAAAAACTGTGTCGGCAAAATGTTGACTGATGTTTTTATTATTTTATTTACTTCCATTTCTTTAAACCTTCGAACGGCTTTTATTGGATTTATTACAAGCGACAAACGTACAAAAATATATAAAAAAAAATTATATAAATTCTATTTCAGGTCGGATTAATGATTCGGCCATAAAATCCTTTAATACTAAGCCCACACCTTTATCAGTTTGTTTCGTATGAACTTGAGCAAGTGACTCAATTTTTTTTTAGTACACGTAGGCTCTTATTCTAAGATGCATAGCTTTTCTTTAAATATTATCAGTTTAATCTACATCAAACCATGGATCTGTCATTGAAGTCGCACCACAGTCAAATCCATTTTATTGGCACCAAAATAAATATAAGAAAAACTACCGAAAAAAGAAATAATCATAAAAATTCCTCATAAGAGGGCTTAAATAAATTTTTTTTATGGAAATCTCCTCTACGCTGAGCGCTAAGCCGACTGACTGGTGGATTAACTTTTAGCGTTTTGAAATTGGCATTTTAGTGTTGCTTTTCGTTTAGCTTAACTCGATTCGTCTGGTGTTTTTATTTATATTGTGCGCATATAAAACGTATTGGAATTTATTTTTTCGTTCCGACTATTTTTATGGCTAATTTCTTATCCAGAATTGTTAAAACACTCACACGATGAAATCAGCTGGCGAACTTTTAAGTTTGCCGCTTTACCCCGAAAATCGTTTTCTTATCAAAAATAAAGTGCTTGCGATTATAAAGATAAGGAAAGCAAAGATATAAAATTTTCTGTAGCTTATATTAGAGCTATATTCCACTAAGCTGGCGATGGTGATCTCTTGCCCCGCGGAGCTTGATGAGACGGCTTAAAATTTTTCTTTTTGTTATTTATTATTCGTTATAAATATGAACCAACAATAATCCTAATAATTTAATAGACATTTAAAATTCACATTAAGGCAAAATAGAAGAGAGCTAGAATGTGTGTAAATATAAATTCTGAGTAAGTTCAACAGGCTTCTTCATAATCGCCGTCATCGTCACTTTTATATATGATATAATAAACAGCGGCTAAAAGTGTTCACGAAAGAGCGTCAAACTCTTAATCTGCTGACTTAAATGCTTGATTTATATTTAAGATTTGATTGCTAATCTACCTTTAACATACTTTCGAGATTATTTGTAATTTATAATCGACGGGAGAGAGAAAAAAAAATTTGTTGACGCTTGAAATGATGATTTAAATGTAGATTTAAGTCAGAGATCACAACACGCTTTATAACATGCAAATAAACAGTCAGACATTTTACAAAAAAAAATTAATTGCCCGAATTATGCTTCACTCCCGAAAAAAACGTGCAAATGAATTTTAATTAAAAAAATTGCACATAAAACTGAAATCTAAAAAAATTCAGTAAAAACATTTGCGTTCTGCAATTGCTCCTCAAAAATTGGCATAACGCAAAAAAAAAGCTCAAAACTCAAACATTCCATTGCTGACCAATGCAAAAAATAAATAAATGTAAAACAATTTAAACAACATTCAAAAATTCTTGTTATGTCTTTTTTTTTAATCCACGAAAAGCTTCCAAAAACAGTCAAAGCATGTTCAGAATATCATATGAAGACACGGAAAAGACATCAATGGTATCAGTCAAAGATGAAATTCCAATTGGTTTCAAAATCATGTGCAAGTGCACACGTTTGTGATTCAAAAGCAATTCTCTAAATTGGGGTGATTTCGTTAGATGCGATAATTTTTTTGTTTAAGACTAAAAATATTCGTGACTTAACACGAAAATTCTCCCCACAGCCGAAAAAAATGCAAAAAAACACAAATCAAAAAAAAAAATGATAATAATGATAAAAATAAAAATGCATAAAAAAAAGTTGTTGCAGCTACTGGTTTTCTGTCCATCCATTTTCATCATTATTCGCGTCTACAGAATGTCGACATGGACAGTGTACACACATCAAGTCAAATTCGTCATTATTTTTCGTGGTCGCCGAACCAAAAAGCAAAAAAAAAAAAAATATTTCCTTAAGCGATTTGTTGCACAAAGACTTCAAAAAAAATATTCGTCTCTCTCTCTCTCTCTACCGCGCCGTTGATTAATTTGATCTGGAACCCAGCTTCAGTGTTTTAATTTTCATCAGGAATAGTTTAGTATCTTCATTTCGCGGCTGTGTCGGTGTTGTCCACTGTAATGCTGTTGGACTGGATGTATGATGCACATGAGACATAACAAAATCCAGTTAATAGCCGGGCGTCGTATGTTGTAATTATTCGCAATACTTTTAATTTTTTTTTCTTTCCTTGCCACTTTTCTTTCGCGTCTCCTTGTTTGTGTCCTGCACATACGGCGACAGCAGCATAGCCCAAAAACTTTTTAGGGACAGATCATCACCTTTTGGGAAAAATTATTATTAATGGGAGACTGTGAAAATTGATCTCGGTGCCCACATCGCAAATTGTGTCGTTTTTGTTTGCGAAAATTTTTTAACTTCTTAAATTTAAAAGAAACAAAAACTAAAAAAAAAAAACTGGTCAAATCGAATTTTTGAGCCTGAAGCATGGTCGAATTAGTCGCTCGACTGCAATTTAAACTCTTTTCTCTCTCTCCCTCTCACTCGTTTTCTATACAAAATTTGTCAAGTTTTTTTTTGTTGTGATTTGGCAATTTCGCTCAGCAATTATCGAATCATTATTTTCTCGAAGCTAAATATTTTGACGTTAATTAGATTTTGTGTTGGCTTCTAAGAGTCTGCTTCTACTAAATGTCCTTCGATTGATTACAACGTATTACCATTTAAGATTCCATCACAAACTTCCATATAGCACCCTGGACTATTCCAAACATGTCACTAGTTCTGTCACCGATTCGTATGAAGAAGGTAATACGATTGAAATCGACATGTTTCGTGTGCCCACCGCAAGCACTATTCACTGATCCACCCATAATCCAATCAGACAACACTGAACGAGTCCCGCAAGGCATCAGCCGCGCACAACACACAATTCACCTTGTATGAGAATTAATTTTCGTAACGACACACTCACAAAACAGAATACACAACATTAAAAACTCTGCTACCGAATTCCTCATTCAAATTATATTACATTCCCATTCAGAGGCTCTCTGTCTCTCTGACGGTAGCCGATGTCTTGTGTTGTTGTTATTCTGTTGTTGTTCGCGGGGCTACCGCTTGCTT
This sequence comes from Propsilocerus akamusi, assembly GCA_018397935.1. NCBI lineage: Eukaryota > Metazoa > Arthropoda > Insecta > Diptera > Chironomidae > Propsilocerus > Propsilocerus akamusi. Next base: position 18,316,777 of record CM031468.1, on the reverse strand, counting down.
TTGTGTCGATGATAAATTTTATAATATTATAACTCTCGCCACTGCTGGTGTGGTAAGGCGCGCGAGAGACCCTCGAAAGATTGTCTTAATAATGAAAAATATATCTCTATATAAATATCATCGCTATAGCGAATGACGATCACAAAACGAAACTGATGATGAAAAAGAAGCAGGCAACAGAAGTCAAGAAAAAAATATATATTAAAGAATGATGCTGCAAGCAATTTTTTTTTTATAACTATCGCGACAACCGACAACACATGATAAAATATCTAAAGCCCAGTTGATAAAGCGTATCTCAGGTCCCAAAACTTATTAATTCTCTTTCTTTTTCTCGACAGACTTAGGAATTATTAAAATCGATTTTTTTTTTTTTTGGTATCTTTTTAAAGTTATGATGCGAAAAATTTATTTGAATTTTTTTTTCTCTTCTCAATTTTCAATGTTTTTGATCGTGGATTATTCAATGCAAATTGGCCCTATGCACAGAAGGATGATTGAAAATGCAGGAAATCTTTCGTTATCCTTTATTTAAATTGATGCCATTTATGATTTATAAAAGGTTCGCCGTTTGCCAAAGGGCCCACAGTCGATTAAAAATATGTCCATACATTTAAATATTTTTGGTCATCAGAAAAATTTATGAAATTTTAAATTGCATGCAATAATTCTCTCTTTCCCTCTCACTCTCACCATCTTTATGAAAGGAGAATTTTGCAGATGATCGAGATGATCTTTCATAGATAAACTAGAATTTGTGAAGTAAGATTATTTTCTTTTGAAAATAATTTTCCGAAATCAAAAATAATTTTGCAATTATACTTATCGATCTGTATTAATCTATGGTCGTTTTGCCATTACATTGCATGCACAATTTTTTATTTCATTAAACTTCTTATTTTGCTTCTTGAATTTTTCTTATGAACTGCCAAAAATTATATTTTTTTTTATCAGCAAACCTCGCAATCTTGTTGACTGCTGGAAGTTTTTCTTAGGTTTTTGGTCATCTCCACTGGACTGCTGTTGTGCGTATGATCGAAATTAAAATGCATAAATGAATAAGTAATTTATTGATTTCTTCGTTATTGATTAAGAAAGAAGAAAATGTAAAAGAATTTTAAGCGTATTTAATGATTTCTTAAATCAAGTTTTTTTTTGCGCGCTGTTGATCGATGCACAATCAGCAAGAGATTTAGAAACATGAAGAATGTCTGAAAGCGCAGTTTAATCACAAATTAAATTTGTCTCCTGTCTCATTGCATCGGCTGGCTCGCTTTTATAGTCGCCTTTATGCTATTGAACGTTTATCGATCGTTTGATTTTGATTTTCGTGAGACATAATTAGAAGGTCTCGGAAGCCAAAAACTCAAACGATTTCATCATAAAACATAGATTCCCGCAGGACATTATTTCCACCGATCAAAATCCATCGAGAAAATTATATGATCGAACGAATTGCGATCGATTTGCATAAAAATGCAGTCTAAAAAAAATTACTCAGATGGCAATTATTGTTTCGTTTTTTTCCTGAATCTGCACGAAGAATTCAAGTAAATTTAATTAACAATTCCATCTGCATATTGTCCCGCCAAATAATGTACAACTTAGCCAAAATTCCCTATTGCAATGTCGTAGTCCGCGGGATGTAAAACACGTAAGCGAAAAAAAAAAGAATTGCACAAACAACATTCCTTACCATTTCAATCAATCACGTTTCGATGTTCAAATGTCCAGGATCAGTCCAAAAAAAACCAAAAACACGGAAAATAAGAAAATTTCAATTTCAAAATTGCGAGAAGATGATGGACCGAGAGACAACAACGAATTGCATTGCATGTGTTTACATCAAAAATGATTCAAGTGCACAAATGTTAAAGAGAAACATGAAGAACCAAAAAAAAAACTAGATTGATTTAATTTGTTGGGTTGTAAGATATTTTGTTCGTTCTACTGCTTGTGATAAATGTCCAAAAATGATGCTCAAAATGCATCCAGTGTTCAACATTTGAAGAATTTGTTTTGACGTAAAAAAACACCCATTTCGAATGTTAATAAATAAAGTATAGCCATGAAATGTATTTATTTAAGAGGGCAATAACACATTTTTGAGGAAATCGGGCCTCAGAATCTGCAGCCAAATATTTTGTTGGCTTTTTTTTTGGTCACCAAACGCAAAAAAAAAACATTGGAAAAGGAAAAAAAAAAGAAGTTGAAGAATTGAAATATTTTTATCAGTCAAACAAAGCATACAACAAGCAAAGCAAATGATTCAGCAATACACTGCGAGCAAATTAAATGCGCACCCTCATTATTGGGAACAATTTATTTTCCACAATCTGAAATTAAATTGATTCAAACCGAGGGAATTTCTGAGGATTATCATGCAAAATTTAATAATTTCTCAACACTAAAGTTATGCAAGTGCATTTTCTGTCAGTGTAATACGCACAAAAAGTGATCATCGCTCAACATGCTCGTTGCACTCGAAGATGGACAAAACATTTTTCATCAATTGGCATTCCTTCATTTCGCATTGATATTCGTTTTCATTTCGTCTTCTCGCGCTTTTTAGTCAAACTCTCTTTCTCTCTCTCACACTTGATGATCTGTGGTTGCCTGTTTAAGCCCATCAAATGTTCAAATTTATTCAATCATTCGTCAAGCGAGTCAGTCAGTCAGGAAGCTGAGCCCGAAAACCAGATTCATGATGATGTTTTGATGTTCGTTACGTTTTGCTGAAATGATAAATAATCATCAAGATTTTTTCGCTGTGCAAATATTTTTTTTTCGCCACCAAAAAAAAAAAAAAATGTTTTGCGATGAGGAAAAAAAATTTATTTTTGATGGAAACACAAAACGAATGAACGAAAGATTTTTTTTATGTCGATTTGACAAAATTACTGTCGTCATATTGATTTAAACTGCTCAATTATGATAAATAATTACGCACATGAAATGAAATTTATGTTTTTGAACGAAGAAATGGCGATGTGACCAGAAGATGGACTTCATGCTGTCAGATTCTCATGGCACAGCTGGTAATCGACTAAATGGTTGCGAAATTTTCATTGGGAAAATTTCATTGTCAAACCTCAATCGAGAGATTGAGTGAATCAAGTACACAAAAAAAAAATCATATCGTCATTCGATCGAATTAAGCACACATTCGATTAAATGATATAATTTAAATGTGAAACAGATCTGTTCGTGATTCCATTTGACATCGATTGACCTTTTTTTTATTAAAAGACTCGCATAGCATTGAGCATATAAATTTATTCTAAATAGCGATTTGATGATTGCGCTCGTTTCTGAGCTGAGCAGCAAGAAACAAATATTCGATGAAAAATAACAAAAAGATTAACAATTATTGGGACTAAGTAGAAGAAAGTGACGTAAAATGGCAATGAAAATAATGTTCCGCGCTCATTCAATTGAATGTAGAATAAATTTTTATGAACCGAAATCGTAAGCGTTTCCTGAGAAAATGTTTGTGGAATGATAAAATCACGTTCAATTGTATTATATTTGGCAAACAAACATTTTATGACACTTTTGAGTTTTTCCCATTTAATGAAATAATTAACAATGCTCACCCTCGCAATGGAAGTTCAATGCCTCAAATGTATCCTTTTCAATGCCTTTTTTTTTTTGATTATGTCAGTTGACAAAGGTTGCATTCAGTTTTATTCTATTCTTGCAAGAGGGTTTCTAAGTTATCTTTCTGCTTCCTTTTGAGATGTTTTTTATGGTGCCACAGATGAAATCGATAGTGTCAATTTTCTAAGAAACCAAAACTTTTAATTAAAATTACCGGAAATTTAATATTTTGAAATGATTTTGAAGCTTTGTTTTTACACTGAAACGACATCCAGATCTCTAAAATGTTTTTCATCACCTAGAACGCTACTCCGACGTTAAATATAATAAAATAATATATGTTAATCTCTTTCTGTCTCATCGAAACACCGCGACAGTCACCGGAATTCGCAAAATGCTTGCTTTGAGGCGCGAGCAGCACAGGCAAAGAAGAGTAATAACAATAAACTTTATGATCTATAAAAAATTTTTATTGAGTGCGAAATTATCATTTTTGGTTCATCTCACATTTTTCTTGCTACTTCGCGATTTTTATTATATTTTATAATCTTTTCAAAAAAAAAAAAAACTTTTTTTGATTCGCGCGCACTTTACGATAAACAAAAATTTCCTGCAAAAATTTCACAGATCCAAATTTCACAAATGAAATTTTATTTCTTGAGATTCTTGCGCGAAAAGTTTTCCTTTCGCCTGTTCTTATCAGTTGAAGTTTTTCTTTGACACGAAAATTTTTTCATACCTTTCAGCTAATCTCAGAAATGTTGCCTGGGAAAATTATTTTTGAAAGGCAAACTGTCAAAACTCGAGAAAATGATTTATGGAATTAAAATTCTTTAATGAAAATTTTTAACTTCACCAACGTGGCTTGCAAGGAATAGTCGAAGGGCTCGACGCTATGTAAAAATTCTTCAATGTTCAATCGAACAATTTGGCATCGAATTTGGCAAAAAAAATATTTAAATTTTTACTGCAAATATTTAATAATTGCGATCAGTAGTTATTAGCCCCTCGAATCCTCTTAAAATTTCAAGATAAGCAAAACTTTAGCAGAAAAGAAGAAAATTAAACGACCATTAATAGAACAATACGCGGAATGGCGCACAGCAAAATGATTCGACACAATAATCTAAATCATAAATTAGAAATGGAAGAAATTAAAATGAAACGTATAAAATCTTCATAAATCACTCAATTGAGAATGATGTTTGTGAAATGAAAACGCCATAAATTCAATAAAAAATTGTGTGTGCATTAAACGAAGCAACACCGAATGCCGCTGATGAACTTCTGTGGTGCTCGGTTGGAATTATTGCAGTCTTTATAATATTCAAATCCCATAAATTAATCTCTCAAGTGACAAACACTGGAACAAGCAACAACTGCGAGATGATGATCGTTGTCAATTTTAATTCGGGCTGTGGGTGTCAAATGATGATAATTTTTTTTAATGCTTTCTTTTTAACAGACACAAGCGTTAGCACTAACCCGACCAAAGACCCCGAAAAAAGATGAATCCGAATCCTCGCCGAGTTCAATTCGTCGTGAGCACATTCGAAGTCCATCGATTGATGTACAACGATCAATTTCAAAGACACCAATCAATAGCGTTATTGCCGCTAGTGAAAATATGAACAACACATCCGACCTTAATTCGTCAGTATCAAATTCCAATTCGAAAATTTCACAATCGCCACTGTCGGTGATGAATGAAAAGTCAAATCATCACAATGATAGTGCCAGCAATAATAATGGTATTGGCGGCAATAATAACCACAGTCATCATCTTCATCAAAATGCAATGATCAATGGTCCTGAAAAGAGTCATCATTCGCCTGCCATCGATAGAAAGGATTTTGATTTCTCCAAAGTTAATGGTAAGTTCAGAATATTTTTAACAAACCAAAAGCAAAAAAAAAATGTAATTCATCAGTCTCTAAAATCACATGATTTTGGAGGTTTTGTAATAATTCATGCATGGTTTCGTTGCAATATCATACAGTGTGGACTTATTAAACGTAATCAGAAAAACCCCTTTTCATATTTATATCGCTCTTTTGTTCACCCTTCCACTCTTTCATCGTTCGCATCACACTCGAATCGGATTTTCCATTTGAGTTTATATGGAATTTATTCATGCATTATGCTCGAAGGGATAATCGTAATCTCGGCCTCGAGACCGACGGGAGCAATATACATTTTGCTACATCATTCATCGTTTCAGGCTCTGAATTTATGAACCAACACAAATAAACAGTTAATGGAAATTCATATAAAATTCATCTAGTAATGTTGTCGTCACTCTATAGACCACAGACATAATAATTAGTATGAGATGAATGACATTATTCATAAATAGCGCCTAATAAAAAAAAAAATATTTATTTATTTTTTATTTTCCAAAAATCCATTGCGAGATTGAGTTAACCATATGTGTGTGTGTGTGTGTGTATATGTGCATGAGTGTGGATGCGGGCTAATGTTTTGTATTATGTGATGTAAGTAATCCCTTAAATCCAAAGCACAACAATAGGAAAATGTGTATACGCAAGCGAGCGTTGATGTCATATGATATATATATATATAAATTATCCAAACATGTTGAGCATTGCGAAAAGATTAAATTGTGTATTTTAAGAGTGAAAAAAGCGATTTCCTCGATCGAGATTTCTCGAGATTAGCGATTTACTTTGTCCCACATTCGTTTCGTTACGTTCGCCTATCCAGCACTCAATCCATGCCACCCTTGTCTCGTTATACTCTTGAAAGTTACACAATATAAATCACATCTCACACTCTTCCATGAATCGAAACACTAACGTACACATTTGTACATGTGGCATGGATGAATGAGACGACAAAACAACAAACTCAATCGATCAAAGAATACTTTACTGAAAGAATAAAAAGAACTTGAGAACGGAAAAAACGGTTTAAGAAAATCCGAGTGAATGAGTGAGGAAATGGATAAAGAACAAAGCCAACATTGTGGGCGAGAGATAGAGAAAGAGGAAAAAGTTTCAAGGAGCTGCTCAACTGAGCTGTGTTCAAGGGGTTACATACGATACATTTCACCCTGGAACCCCTTCGCCTGAGAAAGGATTAGAGATTTAAAATTTTTCTGTACAAATCCATGAAAATCTGCAATCATCGTAGTCGAAGTACACACACACACATGTACACAAAAAACGGCAATAGCGATTTTAAAGCATGTATCAAGTGTACGAGGATTTAAAAAATAAGCTTCAAGGGAAAATTCGAGAGCAGAGAGAGAGAGAGAGAGCGAGAGACACACAGAAATTGTTTAGCAAACATAAAACAAATTCCTTTTATTGTGAATGTGAATCCTGTTGCTGAGCTTTTTGCCATTTGTTGAGGTTTTTATGATATGATAAACAGATAGAAAACAACACATAGCCAAATCAACCCATTCACATAAGCATGTGATTGCGTTAATAGTTTGAATGAGCTACCAACGCAACCTTGTTCACGTTCGACTGTTGCTTCACTATGAAAAGTGTTGCATCACTGATTGATTTGTTGAACTTTTTGTGGTAAAGAGATGAATCAGCAATATTCAAAATCTATCCAAAGAAATATAAATGTCGATGCTCCTTTTTAGAATTATCATTATTTATATTATTATCGCCATGTACTGGACTGGGCCCAACAAGCTTTCACTAATTTCAATTTTGCCTACGTAGGGATTAATTCCGTGTCGCAAATTTAAATCTATTTTAAATATTTGATTCGTTTCTGTTGACAAACGGAACTGGAATCTAAATTCCATACCCAGACCCTGAAACTGAAAATGCATTTTCCGCGACAAATCCTTGCATCGAATTTTTATTCCTGCATCAACCACTGAATGTGCGGGCGGGGCGGCATCGTTAAAAAAAGGGTCCATAATGTGATTGATTATGAAATTCTAAATTGAGATCGCTGTGTGGGTGTGAAAAGGATTTTTCGCCAAAATGACGCCGGCACGAAATTCAAAACCATTTCAAAACGACGTTAATTATTTTCGCGAAAGCTCTCAACACTTTGGATGTATACGCACCATTCGAAAGGAAGGGAAGTGTCATTTGTACTGCATTAACCGAAAAAAAGAACTCGCGTGAGCTTTGTTGATTGAAAGCATGAATCTTTGTCGCATTTTGAAAGTCCGCTAAAAAATTGATGAAATTAAACGCAAAATTGTGTGACCGGGGCGAAACTTAAGCCGGTCGACCAATAAATTTTCACTCGCGCCTCCATCAAAGCGACGAAAGCGCAACATGCATTCACCTTTATCCTTGAAATTGATGAGCAACATAAAAGCTCGCGTAGATTTTTCCTGCAAATTTGTCGCTAAATATTTTCTATACGTGGCTAATGCCATTCTGGACAATATTTTGCGTATATACATATGTATGTCTGCAATATGCATCACGAAATAAATGTTATTCGCAAATAGATTTTTAGATTTATTTATTGTGCTGCGCTTTTGCATCATGCTTCACTATTTTTCTCGCACAGGATCTATTAGAGATATTGTCAACGAGGAATTTTTCAGTGCGTATGTATGGGAGGCTTTAGAGCTCCGGGTTTCCCAATGTTGAGCCTAATAGTTAAGCATTAAACGGATTTAAATTTGGAATTCAATAGATTAACGCAAAAGCGATGGAGTGAAAATTGTGCAAAAAAAGGCATAAACAAAAATGTTTATACGTGTGCATGTGTTTGTTTGTATGGATTTTTGAAAGTCCATCATCTATGGACTGAGTTCTATCTTGTGCAACATGCAAACGCATTTAGGATGCAGAGTTTTTTATGGATTTGGAACGAAATGGAGGATTACTGAAAGTAATGTACTTTCACTAAAATACATAAAAATAAACAACAAATTGCTGTTCAATGAAGCAGTAAATTTGCCTATGACGGATTAATAATCATCCCCACGGCGACCCCGCATCATCGAGGATTTCGCAATTTTGCCATTGATTTCGCGTCATCAATTTGATGGAAAAAAAAGATTAAAATATGTTTGTGCTCATTATAAAGAATCTCCATTTTGTGTGCGTAATTTTTCAAATTCCCCGCGTATGCGCTGCATTTAATTCACTCTAATTAATTCTATACAATAATTTTCATTTCGAAACCTGATAATCTCGTTTTGTTGAAAATCATTCTCTCTACCGCTGGAAAATGCTGAAACATTTCATGAGCTTAATCCTCATTAATTTTTTTCCTTTTATTCAATCATCAACGGCCTACCTAAGCGTCGATATGTTTGATACGAAAGCCACAATATTTAGTTTCAAAATCTCGCAATGGGAGTGAAGGCTGCGAAGAGTTTTTTTACTTTTTTTTTTTTGGGGTTGAATAAAGTAGATCGTCTGTTTTGGATTAAATTTTACTAGTAACAAATGCCCGACATTTAAACTTTTATTAATATTTGAAAAGCTGATGAAAATTCATTGACTGCGTTGCATGCAAACCTGAACATTAACAACACAAAAATCCGTTTCCTTCTTTATTCCTATTCAACTTGTGCAATCTTAGATTTATTGTTGTTAGTTATCTTTTACCCTGAATATGAAAAAGTTTGTGTTAAATCCATATCCACGCACATATACACACACAATCTACTGACGCTGTTTAGCGACAATAATGAACGGAAAACTCACACGAACATAAATCGCTGTCGAGGGTTGAAATTGTCGATTTTGCAATCCAACGGAGCTGAATTTTGTACACACAATTCATTTTAGGCTGGAGAGAGAAAAAAAAAACTCACTTTTATCCCTTTATCTGGATTTATTCTAATCCCATCAGTTGGGAAAACGACTCAATGGATTTATTCTTTTTCAAAAAAAATGGATGTGTATATCAATGACGAGCAATGAATTTCACTGAAAGCGAATTAAAATATCTTCAGTAGATATTTACATCACAAACGCATTGTCCCCTAATGTATGTTTTATTTGTGTTTGCTGAAATGAATTTTTTTGAATTTACTTGATTTTGTTTCACACAGAAACATCAATTAGGTTCAGTCATCACTTCCAACTGTAGCCCACAAAATATTTGCGCCACCTCAAGCTCACAAAATTGTGCCCAACCATTTACGAAAAACCTCTCTCGACAAACAGGAAAATAATTTTTTTTTACATTTAATAAGCGCATTACAATCATTTAATCCTAATAATTAAAATGCATTTAAAATCATCACACAAGCACTGACCGCCTGATTATTGTTGTGGATGTTGAAATTCGTTAATTAATTAGCAAATTATTGAATATAATTAACTCGATATTTTTGATCGCATTGGAATGGCTACTAATGACTAATGGCAATAATTTTGTTGCTCTCTTTTTGCGTTTCGCTTTGTTGGAGCTGCATGTGCTTACTAAAGTGTTAATTATAGTCTTTTGATGGAAACTTGTGTGAAATGCCTACGACAAAAACCTCACGAAAATCTACGTAGAATTTCGGATTAACTTGTAACGAGAACATTCGACACTTTTGACATTACCGCTAGTCTTCCGTGGAATGGCAGCTAACACGATTTCGTGGAATAATATTTAATAAGCATTTTTCCATACGAGCGGAGGAATTATATGGAATGCTTTTGTTAGTTTCTAATCCGCACCTCTGAGCCTACCCCCGCGATGAATGTTAAACTTATTAGGGAATGCTTAAAAATTGTAACAACACTTCCTCATACTCCTCCTAAATCGGTTACAATTTCATATTTCGCGCGAAACATAAATCATTCTGAACAGCACTGCACACATGCACACACACACACAAAGCTAATCCAATAAAAAATTGCTACTTGCAACTGTAATATCACGATTGTAGCTTTTGTCCTACATTGGCTAATTGACATTGATTCAAATGGACTTACGCAAAGAAGCATCTTACACAAGAGCAATCCCATATCCATAATCCTTTTTTCCTTTTTTTTCTTCTTTGTTGCCGTCTCGCCATCATGCTCCATCGAGTGAAGGGATTTTACAAATTCAAAACCAATGTTTTCAAGTCTCGCCCCGGAGAAAGTGGAACTGATATATATGTTTGTGTGTATGTGTGTTGTGAGAAGGGAAGCGATGGGTTTTTGAAGAAATTTAATCCTGTTCCAGGCTCCCTCCTTATACAATCTTTATGCATGATTCATGTGCTTTACCGTCTTAACATGTTGTACAATCTCATCGAGAAATATCCATTCGTTGTTATAATATTGGTTGGTGAAAAATTAAAGAAATGACTATTTGGATTTTAGAAAATATACACAAGCATCTCACATATATTATCCATCCGGAAGGACTCACTCCTTCTAAGCGATGGATCTTCGTTGCCTGTAAAATATTGTTGTAAGAAATCTCTACTCGCATGACGATGCTGAAGATGACGACGACAATGATTTTATGTATGCTTCGAAAGAAAGCAGAATGAGATTTTGTGATTTCGATAGCTCTTAGCCCCTCTCTCTATGTGTCTCGTGATGGGCTGCGTGCCTGCTATAGCACTGGAAGTAGTATCAAGTCTAACAGGATTAAAGCATCCAAGCAGGCGGATTTGGGCGAGGGCGCCAAAACCCATCTTAAATACGAAGCAAGCATGTATCGCAAATACTCTGAATTTAGCAACATCATGGAACGTCTCAATATCGTTCTTGAAGATTTTGCCATAAATAAATTAAATAAACAAATAAATCTTATCTACAAGTGCTGTTGGCTCTCCTTCTCTCTCTTTCTCAAATACACACACATAATGTTCAAATTCTCCTAATGTTCAAACCCCATAACCCCATAATGCGATCCTTTCGTGCATAAGCGATGAGTGTGAAAAAATTGTCGGCTCATAATTCCGGTATGTGTAGGTAAAATTTCTTAGGATATTAATTAGGGGTCGCCTTAAGATTTCTCTTGACCCTCCTTATGGGTTGAGCCGGAAAAGTGAATCTTTTCGATTGTAAAATGGGTCCAGTTGTGATGAGGATGATAATAATAATAATAATAAGAAGCAAAAAACACCTTTTGCAGTTATAGTTTATTTATAATCATCACATTACGATAAAATCTTCTTAACTGCCCAAATTATTTGTAAGGTTTTCATTAAAATGATTAGAAATATTTCTTCGTGAAATTTGTCGACATACCTTAAAATTTGTAGTGATTACAGCAAAATAATTTATCAGAAAAATTTCAAGCCTTTTGGCTTCGAGAAAGGATTAAATTGAAGAAAGAACAAAATCGTCTTATCGAGAGTTGATGGAATAAGAGAAAAACGGATGATGGGGTAAAACAAACCGAAGGATTTCTTTAAAACTTAGTTTCCTGCCTTCACATGCTTAATGAACTTTAACCTCCCGCTTAAGCACATGTGTTTTTGGGTTATGATGGGTTGCCTTTCTTAGGAGCTTCAATAAGCTTTATCCCTTCACAACATATATACTCTTCTCCCCCTTAATCGAAATGAATGTTTGTTGTTATAAGTATTGTGTTGTTCACAGAAGAAGTTTTTTGCTTTGTGTATTTTTAAAATAATGCGGATTAAATTTACTGACTGTTTTCCATGAATCTTGACAAATTTAGCAAATTTCTACTCAAGACAAGACACGGGAGTAATTTTAATCAAAAAATTTGCGTCTCATCTAAATCATCAGTACTAACTCCCTTAATAGAAAAAATTACTTGAAGGCTTAATTTTGTCTTAATGCAAAGTATTTTTCAATCTTGGAAGATGGAAAATCAAAAACTTTCTTCACATCTCAAATTCTTTACGTTGCCAGCTCTTGGTTTTACGAGTTTAAAAGCCGACTTTAGATTCTTTTTTCCTTCCTTAATTCGGCATTCATACACAATTTTGATATGAATTTAATCGCAAAAGCATTTCTCGGCAATGTATATTTGTGGGAGTGGAATTTCTTGGTATATGGGAATCATATTAAAATTAATGTATAAATCATATGCCTTAAATCCTTTGAGTGTTGTTATTATGGAAGAACGAACAAACTTCTTGCCACATTTTCTGAGACATTTTCATCAGATCCTTTTCGAATCTCGTAATAGGAATCATTCGCAAATAATGTTCTTGCAACAAAATTGCAATAAAATTCTAAATTTGATTAAAAAGTTATTAAATTTCGATATTTTGACTTTTATGTTAAAGTTAAATAAATTTTTTTATATCACTGATGAAATGATCAAAACGTTCAATATTCAAATAAACTTTGATAACTCTAAAACACAAAGCAAATGATATAGAATAATATTTTGTTCAGGTTCAGACTAATTAGAATGGATAAGCTAATGCATAAGATTGATGCCACTTCGGTCCTTGCCAAAAGATTAAAGTGCAATAATTTTCATTTTGCATATTTCATTGCATGATTTATTACGTTCACTTTTATTTGCTCTTATGACAGCTACAGTGTCAATGAACCATATCAAAGCAAGAACTTGTTGATGATTCATTGCACGAGTGTCCACTGAAATATTAAAGAAAACAAAAAAATCTTAGGAGATGATTCAAAGAAAGCCACTTAGAATGGAGGATTAAAGATTGTCTAATGAAGAATCTCATTAAAAATTAAACGTGGACTGCGCTATAAGCAAATAGAAAATTTGTCAAATGATCTAAATGACTACTTACTTATGATGCCAGTGAAGATCAAAATTGAAATCCCCACGAACATTTTTTTTCTTCTTCTTTACTGTGTCGTCAGCATCATTATAGATAAGACAAGTTTAATAAAGGAGCATTAAATTAATACACTCAAGAATCTTTTGGCAATAAACCGCACAACCAAATAATGATGGTTCGCATTTTTTTTTATCATTTCTTCCTGCTCAGTGTTGCCTGGGTTATATAATTGTGGATGATTCCGTCTCGGGGAGGCCCTGTTGTGGTCTTTTGTGTTGAATTATAATCCACGATAACCAGGCAACTCCGAAAGCAATTGACTCTGCTGCTCGCTTGTTATAATACCAAAAATAACAATCAAGAGCTTGAATGAATTGCTTAAAAGAGCAGCCAAGAAAAAAAAAAAATAGAATAAGCAAGGAGATAATTTAATAGCAAAGAGAACGCGAGATTTTCGGCAATTGAGAAGCTAATAAGAACTGACGACGATAAAGATTTGATGATAAAAATTAATAAATTTTTATACTAATCAGTAATACGGCGGCGGCAACGGCGTCAGTGTTGTGCACATCGCCGAGATGGATTATTTTATAAAATTCTAATGCAGTGGCGTATGGCAAATTATCGATATATCTAATCAAGTATATTTGCCCTTTCTGCGCCACTGATCTTTAGGAGCAAAAATTACTTATTTGGATTTTGGATCTCTAAGAATTTCTCATTCCCTATTTTAATGAAATTATGTGCCAAAGAGCTTTTTATCGCTCGTTTAACAGCCCGCGCCGCGACTCAAGCAAAGCAATATAAGCAAAGTGAAGAATTAAAATCTTTGCACAAATCTCTTTGAAATTGATTTTCTCTCCATCGCTTAAGGGATTATTTATTATCCGGAATTTATAATTTTATTGATATTTTAGAATTTGATTTTTGCTTCTATCATTTTTCGCGTAATCTTTCGTAAGAAATCTTCTCGCTTGACACAAATTGAATGTTAATTAGCTCTTGCTTGATTTGGAATAAATTTAATTAATTGCTGATCGAATGGAACATGATTAGAATTCTTATTAAGGACTTGAAATTTAATGTTGTCCGAAGGACTAAAAGGAATATTAATGCGAATAAAACATTTAAATCAAAATTTTAAGGAATTCTCAATCTGGAATAAAATTTTCTTGGTTAGCTACAACGTAATTTCTAAGCTTACAATGCTTCAGTTATGCAAAATCCGCTTACTCACACTGTCTTAAGAACTTAGGAAAATTGGCTTAAAAAAATCCCAAACCCATTTTACCCTTCAACTGTCCACTCTAGCTTAATTACATTATCCATTAGTGTAGTGAGCCGACAGTCAGTTAAGTTCATGAGATTTCTTTCATGCATTTATTTTTGTACAGTGAAAAGACAAGTTATGTAATTTTAAGAAAATAAGGCTTCGAATAAACGAACAACTTGTCAGCGTTTATTTGATTTTACAAGCGAAATCGATTAAAGGTTCTCAATTGACATGTGATTCAAAACATCTTAGGGTTTCTGTGTACATATATATACCGCAGACAATTTTCGTGGTAGCAATAATGAGCACAACTGTCGAGTCAGACGATTATATTCTTTTAATGGGATTAAAGGCGAAACAAACAAAATGGAATTTTCTTTTCCATCTCCATTCAAACTCCTAGAAAATTATTTCTAATTGGAAAATGGTTAAAGATATTATCCTTTGCTGAAGTATAAAATAAATCTCAGTCGCTACAAACCTTTTAATCCCTTTAAACTGCAACCCCTTTTTTCGTCAAGGAAACGTTTAATACTAGAACGCGGTTTGAATGAGAATTTATCAGGAAAAAAAAATGAAATCATTTAAAATCTTCCAATTTATAATTCCCTTTGTCTCTTTTTTCTCTTTCTCTCTCTCCCATTTGAAACGATTCAAAGGGTTCATTCCGATAAAAAAAAAATCCTCGTACGACGAGAGTTTTACACAAATCCTTAATCCTTTATTTTGCCCCCTTTCATTATAAATTTTGAACGTAATTCACCGGCTGCGTCTAAGGAGTTAACAAAACTGCTTGGTTGAACCCTTTCTTACAGACTTTCTGGTCTCTGCCGTCTTAAATGTTGAAGAGATTTTAATTTTTCTTTTTAAAATTTTGCCATTCAAATTTTATTTCGATAGAATTGCGCAATTTTGCATTCGAGTGAAAATAATCTATCGCACTAAATGTATTCATTATGTATCGCTTTTGTTTGTTGGCCTCATTAGGTCTCATCAAAAAACCTTTTTTTATATAAAGATTAACTCACAAAAGTTAAATCCTTAATCCCTCCTGTGCTCTTTTAAGTATGTTTTTGTGAAACGATTAAGATGGAAAATGAAGAAGCAAACAAGGATTTTATATTCATCAGCGAAGGTATAAAAAAAAATACACAGATCAGCAAGTCAAGAATGAGCTTACGCTAAACATTTTGAACTTCAATATTTCCTTTGTGTAACCGTGAAAATCAATTTTTTTAAATTATAAATTTTTAAGGGAAAACTTGGAAAATTTGTTACCTGCATGGAAAATAAAAAGATTTTAATTCTAATTGCGCCAACACTTTAAAATCCTGCATAATTCAAACTTCCTTTTTCTCCCTCAACGTACCAAAATTAAGTCTCAATAAAACTTGTTTATTTTCTTTATAGTTTCTTTTAACACTCTTCGAGTGTTTATGCTAATGCGGAAATCAGTAAAGAAAAAAAAAACTTGAACAACTACAGATTTTAGCAACTTTTTTTTTTGTTTTGTTGCACGAACTCCATCGTTGCTCTATATCCACGTTTATTAACCAATGCTGAGACAAGAATCTTAAACGATAGAAAATAAATTCACTTACTAGATTTTGCTTCGATGCTAAAGAGCGTAAAACTTTTTTTTTCATCGCTCGATCTTGAGAGGAAAAAAGTAAAATATAATGAGAAAATTGTCATTTGACGCGCAGAGGCAGAGTGGAAAACCCAATGGTGGGAAAAATGATGTGACACGACGAGGATTGAAAGACGGAAGAAATGTTTTAGAAAACAAAATTTTAACCTTAATTCGAGCAGAAATGTGGAAAATCTTAATCTTTTAACGTAAAAAGAGTTTTTAAAAGGTTTCTTGATTTTTTTTTTGTTTTCCCCTCACTTCCTTTAAAAGGAACACAAACGCACACAATTTATGTCATGATTTCTAAGTCTAATATAAAATCAAAGGTTTGAAAAAAAATCGATTCCGAAGAAATACTAGCGACAAATATTATTTTCCATTCAGATTTGCTCAATAAGCACATGTAGCTCCTCTCCCTCCTACAATCACATGCTCTCTTAACCCTGAGTCACATCCTAAATGTTTTTCGAGTTGTTTACTGGGGACTATAGAGCAACAGATTAAATTCCAAACATCAACACATCGCGACATTGAGCTTTCATGTGCGGGTTGTGAAAAGAGCTTTCACGTTAAATCTCATAGCGAATTGCTTCAATTGCTTCTGAGTAAGTGCTCAGCTGAATAAAACTGACGAGGTGAAAATCATCTAAAAAGTGTTACCAAAGCGAATTAATTGCATCCACATGGAAATGACGAATAATTTTTTCGGTGAAAGCTGTGCTTATAAAATGCAACAATTATTTAATTCCATATTCAATGGAATATCGTTTAATGGAAACTGCTAAAAAAAAAATTATCCGGAAATCTTTTAAATCCTCTTTCAGTATTTTCTACAATTCCCTTGCATTTATGAAAGTAGTGTTCTGGTCCCACAATAAAAAAAGAAGCTTGCAAGAGAGATTCGAAAGCAAAAACTGAAGCCATTGAGAATTTTGAGTCATAAACGAGAAAATCCTTCTTTTAATAAAATCGGAAAGCTAGTTTGGTCACTTTCAGTCCCATCTCATTCTACTTCAAAATTTCCCATTTCTAACACCCCCACACTCAAAACACAATCTCAGCTATCTGCATAAAAACACTTTTCATAACACACAATTAAGGAATAGTTTTGTGATAGATTTGCATAAATTTCAATTGTGGACTTCAACATCGTAGAAAGTTTTCTCGCAAGATGAAAAAAAAAAAAAAGTTGTTCCTATTCCTGATTTAAAAACTTAACCGGACACTTTCTGTTATCAATATTATTAAGACTTAAGATTTTCGGGGGACATGTCTTGTTGTCCTTTTCCCTTGTCTCAACTTGTGAAACAATATCAAATCTTTTAAGGTTAAAATATGCAAGAAAACTGTTGTCCAAACATACGGTCCAGTAAAACCAGAAATATGGCAAAATCGTAATGCGAGATTTAAGAATTTATAGACCGAAAATCCCTTCAACATTCTAGTCGAAATCTTCTTTCTCTTTTTTTGAATATCTAATTTCCTCAAAAGGACCAAAGTCACAACTGTGAATTAGAAAATTTTTCGGCCAAAAAATTTAACTCAAGCTACAGAGATAGAGAGTAAAAAGGAAATGAATATTCGCCGAGAATTTTCCTTCTGGAAAAAAAAATATCCAGAGCTTATTGACTAAGCCCGATGTTCTAGTTCTTATACAACTAGTTGCTAGAGCCACAGAGGAAACTGAACAATAAAGCAGAATCAAAAACACTTGCAACTATATTGAAGCCACTTTCTGACAAATAATTTTTTTTTTATGGCTCTGTCCGAAACCTAAATAAAAGGAGTATTATCGAGTTAACATGAAGGATTATGCAATATTAACTTGTATGAAAATATGTGAAAATCATTTTATTGAATTTAAAAAAAATACGATTTTAAATTTTATTTTATTTATTATATTTTCAGCAAAATCACTGCCGCTTCATTGCGTTGTTGAATCAGTGCCATCATTGCAGGCTTCATATCAACTAGATGCACGCAGTCCATGGCGTCGTCGACCGAATATTGAAACCGATAGCTATGTGATTGTTCCAGCCGCAACACCATTTTGTGATATTGTAACTATCGCGCTGCAACGACTCGGATATTCATCAGATATTTCGAATACTGCTAAAGGTAATACTAATGTTAAATATTTATATTTTAAGATTCTTAATGTTTCCTTTTTATTATTCAGGAGCCATCATAATCAAAAATTGGAAGCCACTTCCATTAGATAAAATTACCGACAATACAATAATTTCTGTGAGCGAAATTCTTGGAGCATTCGAATTAACATCAAATGTGACATTAAAAATTACAATAATTCGCCCGAAACCGACACAGCTGGCAGAAATAAAGGACAAACTTCTAAAGCTGCTGATCCTTCAATCTCACACAGTGCTCCGATCGACGGGATGTCCATTAGATGAGGTAGGTCGATGTGATTCTTTGTGATTTTAATAATTGGAGAAAAATAACACGAAAGAAAGAAATCTAAATCAGTGATTCTATTATTCTACAAGATTTCTTATCGCCAAAAAAAAAGTTGAATTCATTTGCTCGAAAATGTAATCAAAACTGCCACAAATAAAAAGCAAAATCTCCTAAAATAAATACTGGCATTGATTCCCTATAAATATTTATGCTAAATACGCGTCCATCGTACATTATTTCTGTTTAATTAAGCTGACGAGAATCCAAAATCATTTCAATTGTTTTCGCCCCCAAGAAATGAAAACCCGGATTTATCTATCACATTGAGCTCGTTTTTCCAGTATAATCGAATTATCACTAAGCATCTCATTTAAAAAGGCACTTGTTAGTGCCACGACAAAGAAACAAAGTGAAAGACACTTATTTATTATAATTAATTCATTCGCTCTAGGTAGCTCTCCATAAAGAAGTCTCTTTGAATATGTTCATCATTATTAGCAAACGAATTAATCCACAATATTAACATATTTTCCTATTCTTTCTCCCTCTTCCAAAAAAAATACTCTCGTCATCTTTCATTTGTGCTACTGTGTACACATCTTTTTTTCTTTTGGCAAAGATCCATCTTGAGGGCTTAAAGAAGCATTTTAAAATAACAATAGCAAAGTGTTTTGACTTTTTTCTGTTTGATGGTATTAATGACGATTATAGTTGAAAGCTTTTGTTCGGCTTCCATTATTAATGGACTTGAAAAAAAAAAAATTATTTATGATTTAATGGAAATTTTCCTCTTTAGCCAAACAGCAAAGATTCATTCGATAATTCATTAAAAATGGCGTCTCGCGATAATATCAATGAAGAAGTCTATTAAGTAAACACATTTCAATACGACAAGAACAAGTATGAAACAATAAAGAATAAAAACAGCGCTCTTGATATGAATTGCATAATCAATAAATTAATAAAATAAATATTTAATAAAGATTGATCGCACACAATCGCGACAGACAAAATTCGCAGAGGTGGATTTTATAAGTCATTTTAATTAAACTTAATTTATCAGATTTTGATCTGTCGCGAACGTTGTTTTAACGAGCCACAAGCTCGAGATTCTTTATTTTTGTTTCGCTTTCGAGCTCGAATCTTAAATTGGGTCGAAAGAGATTTGTTCTGTTTACTTCTACATAGCATTCTCTTACACTTAAAAAATATTTGTTAATTTTTTTCCATATAATTTTATAACAACTTTTCTGTATTACCAACATGCGACGTTGCGACGTGCATCTATTAAGCTAATCACAGTGTCAACAAATGTATAATGCGTTCATTGTATAGATAAAGAAATGAGGCTTTTTACCAGTTATCAGATTTCGTATGAAAGAATTATTCAATATTTACTTTAAAATAAAATCACGAGCTGGGAATTAGGTTTTAAAAAATAGAATTGTCGCTTTCATATGGAGCAAAAAATATTGCGTCTTAATCATGGCAATTAATAATTGTGATTAAACATTATGTGACAAATTTTTGTTTAATTTGTGATTCTTTTTAATTCTCATTATAGATAACACTGTCACAGATATGTCGCAGTCCTCTACAAAATCACTTTCCATTTACGCCCGAAATCACTGATGATGTGCGTCGAAAGTTTGATCAATGGTGGGCTAGTCAATTGACACCACAGGCCAATCCAATTGCTCATAAAATTTTGCCATTTATCAACTCACAATCAACTGAATTGGACTTTGCAGCACCAAACATGCACAATATTCATCCGAGTCGTGAAGCAATTATTGATAATCATCATCCAACGCATCCAAGTATGATTGTACATCCAGCACTGCAAACAGTGCACTCGCAATATCCCAATCAAAAGACACGAATGCGCACGAGCTTCGATCCCGAAATGGAATTGCCGAAGCTACAGCGTTGGTTCCAAGAAAATCCACATCCATCGCGACAACAAATTCAAACTTATGTTGTTCAATTGAATTCACTCGAATCGCGCCGTGGTCGTAAACCGCTTGATGTTAACAATGTTGTTTATTGGTTCAAAAATGCTCGTGCTGCACAGAAACGAGCTGAAACACGCGGTCACAATTTAAGTAATGGCTACAGTACGCCAAGTGGCTTAATGATGCCACATAGCGACTACATGAAGAGCTCACCAAGTGCACCATCTGATGATATTGATAATATTTCACAACACTCAGATGATATGGATGATGATGTTGATAGAGCAATGTCACCACAATTGCCATTACAATTGACTGTTCATGAACGCAATAGAGCTCTCACATCACCAACACACATTGAGTGCGAAACGCGAATTAAGCTGGAAGATGATGAACGATCATGTTCAAGTCCAGTTAACAACAATGATAAAGATAAAACAACAAGCAATGGCAATGGAACAAATAATGATGAAAATTCCGAAAATCCAAATTTTAATAGATCCACAAATAATAATGATGAATCTGTAAAGTCAAATAATTCAATAGATCACAGTTCAAATTCTCCACAACCACGATCGCCATCGCCATCAGAAGATTTAGATATCGATGATCAGGATATGTCGCAGATGGATGAATATCGCTCGCCATCACCTGATTCAAAACGGGATCTTCCCTTTCCAATGGTCAATCCAAATTCAATGTTCTCGGCACATTCCATTATGTATATGAGTCATTACATTCCAGCAATGCAAAATGCTCATCAACAAGTTCACGGACAAAATCATCCATCTCTCAATGCTGCTGGTTTGAATTTATCAAATTCATTTAATAGCAATGATGAGCGCCGCAAGCGCAATCGAACTTTTATCGATCCGGTAACGGAAGTACCGAAGCTAGAGCAATGGTTCTCAATGAACACTCATCCGTCGCATAATTTGATTCTAAAATACACTGAAGATTTAAACCGGATGCCATATAGGTAAGTTTTCGTAAATTTTAATTGCTATAAAACAAAACCTTGACTAATTGATTGCATCCTTATTTTCATCCCTTTCATTAGACAAAAATTTCCACGCTTGGAGAGTAAAAATGTTCAATTTTGGTTCAAAAATAGAAGAGCAAAGTGCAAACGTTTAAAGATGTCGCTGTATGATTCGCCATCACAACTCAGCGGCTTAAATCCATTCCATTCCTCGTCAGATCGCGAATAATATTTAATGAACAATTTCAATCAATTTTATCAAAAACAACAATACACCGACACTCCATAAAGTGCTTGCAATGGAAAACTTTTCCGGAGTACTTAACGGCCAATTGGCGGACGACGATATAAATTGATTGGAATTGAATTGTTTATTAGAAACATTTACTATTAACATACACATCACAAAGCACTGTTTTCCTCACTGGGTGATCTAGGATGATTAAGTTTATTTTTTATTTTTTGCTATTCCATTGTTCGATAGGACTTGAATAAGTTTTTCATAGTTTCCTTATTAGATTCGAAGTTAATTAGATTAAAATTGCATTATTATTTTTTAGGTTATGTTAACGTTTATTTAGTTTGTAAATTAAGAAGAAAAAAAAAATGTTTAAATTATTTTTGCCACTCCCACCTTTATAGAATGCCACCCAGTTTCTGGTCACAATTTTTTATTTTGAGCCCACTTAAGAAAAAAATAAAATAAATTAGTTGAACATATCGAATAAATTTTTGATAGAACTTTGATAGGATAAGGCAAACTGTTTAGGTATTAATTTAATCGATAACATAATTAGCGTAATTAATTTTAATCAAATGTTGAAAAAATTGTGCTCTTGATGGGCCAAATAATTAGAACAAATCTCCACTGGATCACTTCAAAAAGCTCAATAAAAGCTTCATTAATTGTACAATTAAAAAAAAAAACCTATAACTTTTATCAAGACTTTCGATATTTTATGCCAAAGAATAGCAGAAGAAATAAAATTCACTATCAAAAGTCATTTAAGGCTATTTAATCGTAACAATTATGATCTACAGGCTTATTAACTGTAATAAAATTAATTAATTATCACCACACTTTTAAGATCATTTAACGTATTTCAATAAACTAATCGCTATAACAAAACAAAAAAGCTATAACAAAAATTGATATTTGTCAGATATTTGTAAAACAAAAGGAAAAAATTTGCAAAGAATCAATCAGTTAATTTCAAATTAATAATTAACTCATAATAGAATTAAATAACTGTGAAATTAGGCATGTTTTCTTCTTTTTTTCTCTTTGGCAACAACCAGATGGTCGGTATAAAATACCAATTAATGTTTTAATGACTTTTAATAATTAGACTTATAAGTTGTAAGGATTAAATTATTTAGAAACTACTTAAATATCGATAAAAAAAAAAAAAACAAAAATATTGCATAGAAATTGTAGATTTTAATTGTAAAGAAAAATATCACAAGAATAAAAGCAAAAAATATTTAAATCGAGAAATATTTCACATTCATTTTTCATGAAAAACAATTTTCATTCGAAAGATTCAAATGAGAGATTTGATTGGGCGTTGTGTAATGGAATGGGCGCATATTTTCCCTCCACAGCATTTTAATCCTCTCTCCTTTGCCATCAATTTTAATCCCTCTTTTCCATCACGATGTCTCAGCAATCGTTGTCGACAGTCTCTGCGAAAAGTCTCAGCACATGTGGATTTATTAACACATGATAACACATAATCAAAGAATTTACTTAATTTTCTTCTTCTTTTTGAAGGGTAACTGAGCGATTTTCCAGAGAGACGCAAATAAAACAACATTTGAACCGCAAACACGATTTTCATTTGTTCGAGGGGATTTTTTGAAATGAAATGCCTGCGCGTCCCATTCCCTTCCTTGCTTACCGAATAAGATATCAGTCGAAGTTCACAAGTATTTCAGATTAAGAAATGAAATGTTTTCCTCCCTTTTTTATGTTGCGCAAGGATATGATATCGCGAAGCGTCATCGTCAAAATCCGTTTCGGTAATGATGAAAAAAAAAAAAATGTTTTTCTAAACTTCACAAATTTTCATGCTCGCGCAGTGAATGAATTCGTTTGATGTTATTATGCAATCGCGAGAAAATGCTTCATCACACACAGAAAAATCGGGAGCTTCAGGGATTTAAAAGTGCTAAAAATAATAATTCATTTAGAATTTATCGTGAAAAATCTCAGCTTCTTAACGTCATTTGTATAAAAACGCGAAAATCTTATGAAAAATTTACTCGCGAAAGGTGAAAAGTCGCTGTGTGTGGAATGAGACAATTTTATATGTGGCTGTATAGAATTAGAGCCAATAAATCATCAAAATGTTATCCCGCTAATGTGAAGGAATCTTAATACTTTCATAATTTCCTTCGGTTGTGGTGCAAAAAAAAGTGTATTAAAAAATTTCCATTCTCTGCCATTGCTCCTTGTTAAATACAAATTCCCATAAATCTTCAAGAGTTTATCAAGTCGAAAGTCAGATGATGAAGAAAATTGAAAAAAAAAAAAAATGCTTCTGAATGTAAATTTTCTTCATTCCGTTATTTTCTTCCCTTTTATGCTATGAAGACGAAGTGGAATCATCTTAATAAAGTCGAGATAATAAAAAAATACATTGAAAGGTATTTAAGCCTTGTTTGAGTGCGGTTATCGCTGGCAGGTCTGATGAATGGACTGAATGTTGTTAACGCGGAAAAACTTCTATTCAACAAGTTGAAAATTATTTGTGGCTCTCACGGTCAAGTTTTTATCCCGGAATTTTTCCTGGCACATAATTTGCTTAACCCATTTTCAAAAAGACGATGGATGACTCATAATCACCCCTTTTAATAGCTTCGTCAGTTTTCATTATGATAAACATTTCAGAGGAGCTAAAAAAAAATCTTACATTAAAATTAAAATTCTGAACCAAAAAAAAAAAAAGTTGCTGAAAATCCCAAACATCCACTAAATCATTTCATTTTAAGGCAAAATTCCTTTTAAAAAATACTTTCTAATACTTTATGAGTGAGAAATATGACTTAAGATGTAAACTGGCAGTCAAAGTGGAAGGGGAAAAAGGGAACGCCTAAGGATGAGAATGGCAGTTGTGGGCGAGAAAAGTAAGAAAATAATAAAGCGAATATCTCCTATCACTTACCCAGCTCACAGCCTCAGTATTTCATCTAAAGGATTTCCATTAGAAATCTCACCTCCAAAAAATATTTATGCGGTTTTTCTTAGCGGCGGTGGCGGCAGGCAAGGAATTAAGAATGATTTATTTATCATTAGATAACTTGTGTTTCATATACATTTTTATTTTAATATCTTTCCCATTTACTCCTCACGAGAAAGGTGCGCTATTATGCGAAACATTAAGCTGGCTACGATATATTGCCTAAACAACATGAAGCGAATGATGGCGCTGAGCTCCATATGAGTCCACAAACGCGGTCTTGGTAATATATCAATAGACGGTGGGAATTTATATGAAAAAGAATTGCCGGGATAATTTAACTTATCTGAAAACTTTTAAATCATGACTGATAACGTTTTATGGACCCACATGTATCATGTCTTTATTGTTCTTTTCACGTTCGGGAAAATCATTTTTTTGCATTCATTTTATATCATTTTTAAGTTAAAATTGTTTCTCTTAACTTGCTTTATTTTGAGCCAATTTTGATACAAATCTCGGAACACTAATTGAAATTAATTGAGTTGAACATTGTCTTCTTAATTGATGTACCATTTGAAATTCACTAAACGACCTCGACAAATTACACACCCCCCAGATAAAATGTGTTTTACACTCCATAAAACCAGAAAAACCAACCCCCGCAACAGCAACTGATGAAACTCGCTCGGAACTGATTTTTAATTATTCTCAAGAGTATTATCATTTTTCCTTGCGAGACAGTTTTCCATGGAAATGCTTCACATGTGTAAATGGTTGATGGGAATTTTTTAATTGCTTTCTCTATGTGTTTCTTTAGCAATAAATAATCATTTTTAATTATATGATAAGTAAAATGGAAAGAAAAAGTGCTGTAAATTTTCATTTGATTTGCCTTTGAGCCTTCTTCGTTTAAATTGAACAATTTAATTCTATTTGTGGTTCGAGCATCAGGTTTTCTATAGTAACATTCGCGAAATGCCGCCAATCTGATTAGCGCGCGTAACTGCGTAAGGGGATGTTTCAGAAATTGATAATTCATTATCATTTGCCATTAGAGAGAAAAAGTTTCTCAAGAACAATTATAATTTATGTACCTTCTAAGCCGTACACACATAAATTAAGATAACAATAAATTCAAAGTCAAAAAGATTTTCCACGATTTTCCACTAAAATAAATACCCAATCGAAGGAGCGAGCTGAGGAAAAATATTTAATCTCTTTACGCCTTTTGAATTTTCTTCTATGAAGAGAGCAAAATTATTTCGCCTTATGAAACTCATAAATTAAGACGACGATGGGTATTTAATATTGGTATGATATCATAATTTCTCTTAATTGCTATCATATATGAGGCTCGATTGTGTTTTTCTTTTTCCTAACATTATTAGACGATTAATGTAAATGATTTATTTCTATTGCGTTTAGGGATCAATTGGCAAGCATGATATTGTCATTGATGGACAAACGGACAAAATTATTTGCAACCAAACTAACAAAATTATTTACAATGATAATACTTCGAATTACTGTCGAGATTTGTTTCATTCTTGTCCCATTTCAATCGGAATTATGATGCAAAATACTTTTCTATTTCTTATCCTTAAAATATCCGAAACACGCATTCGATGAAAATCTTCCACCAAAAAAAGGTTCTGTTGTAAAATAATAAATTGATTTATGATCTGATTAAGGGGAAAAAGGAAAGCTTCCTTGACTGCTACTTATAAGATGAACATTTAAGATATAAGTAGAGACTGTGCTTGAGGGTTGGTCAAACGACAATTAAAATTCACAATAATCTTATTGCATAGTTCACACAACGAGCCAGAGAAACGATGGGAATGTTCACATGTATCATATCATAACTTTCTATTATTATCCCAAATTAATTGACACATTTAATAAATATGAACATACATAATCCCACTTAGATGAGAAAATTATTGAATGCAATCACGCCAGTTGCCTGAAATTAAGTGTCATAAAAGTTTCTCTGGACGGTCAGCGATACGAAAAGTCCGATCTCAAGAGTTGTTATTTATGGACATAGTTTCGAGTGACTCGAATACTTATTTTCATTAATTTTGATAGCATGGGATTTTCTTCACTGTTATTCACCCAATGCTGAGAATTTTTAAGGAAATTCTGAGATTTTCTGTTCAAACAAATTTAAATAACTACAAATGAGAAAAATGAGGAAAATCCTTCTTAGGAAAATGCACATGGAAACCTTTAAAAGTATTTTGACAGAATAAAATTAACAAGAAATCGTGCACGTTGAGCAGTTTATAATTTCGCTGAAAAACTGCTTTGCCGCGTATAATAAAAAAAAGAAGAAGAAAATTCGCGAGAGCTCAACAAGAAACAGTAGTTTTAACATATTCAAGGAATATATCATTGATGCACCAGCATAAAGAAGCTCAGAAAAATGGCAAGTTTTAACAAAGATTTTCCTTTTTGTGAAGCATTTTCCATTCACGAGTCTTAATGACGATGGAAAACTAGAAAAGTATTAGCAAAGTATTCATTTAATTATTATTTATAGTCGAAAAATGTAATTAAAAATTTTCCTGCTATTCCTTTTAATATTCTTAAGACATCATTCCGCATATACTACACACCATATATAATTTTCCATTGAAAGATTTTCCCAACCGCCTTCCTGAAAAGGAAAACCTCCTTCCTCGTATGTAATTAAATTTATAGCTTTTTATTAATGCTCAAGCCTTATAATTGGGCTAAACGAAACATTAATATTATTTATTATATTGCAAGCTTTCCTTTTTTGTCGAGATGGCGGTTTGCCTTCATGTGGAGCATGTGTGATAAGGAGCCAATATTTTTATACTTCTCTAACTCACATCTCCTTGGCAATGAAAATTGATGACTTTTCTTACGAGAAGTCTTTGGTTGAATGAATGAAAAATAAAATAAATGGCATAAGTTATAATAATGAGCAACTAAATATCTGCATAAAATATTTCATGAAATTTATTTCAAGAAAAAATATGTATGAAGATTGCACAAAACATTTGCAGTCAAATGATATATCTGAAAAATCAATGAAAATTCCATTTTAAGTTTTTCATTTAAGTAGTTTTCTCTCATTTTTTTTTTTTTTTTGGAACCGAGTAAATTATTTTGCGGAATATGCTGAATGTAATCACCATTTATAAGACTCAGTTGCGCGCAATAATAAGTATCTGTAATAAATTGTTTCGATGCAATTTTTATTAATATTTTTCAACTCTTATCGTTGCGCAGAAAGAGTTTCGTTTCGTAGAAAACTCCAAGTTGGAACATAAATTGAAAAACTTTGTGCATCGTTTGGTTGGTCTATAAATATTCATCTAATGGGTTTTGATAAGAAATTATGATAAAATCATTTCAATGGTTTTTCGAACCGCATGACATGGTTCGCGCGGCTCAAACTAAGCATTTGAGGGGTGAAAGTATTTATCTGGAATAGAATTTTTTTTATGAAATAGCGACAAATATGCTAATTTTATGATTCCATCCATCAACGCATTGCACAACGCAATTTTCAATAAACAATTTTTTTTTTTATGATTCTTTTTAATTTAATTATTCAATTGAAATGCCACAACACGAGCTTTATTCACATTATGAAGCCATCCGAGAGCGCAATGACATCAAGAGTAATAATATTCGGGATGCCGTTTGATTTGACATACATTTCTTTTTTTATCATTAATCTTTTCCTATTTATTTGCGAGAAACGTTACGAAATGAAATTTAATCAAAAATCGAATTTCGAGAGAAAAGTTAATTTCCTGTCTGAAAATTTTCGTGGGTTTCTGCTTTTCTCGGGCATTTATCAATTGCTGAATTTGATTCATAAATGTCTTTTAATACAATTGAGTAGGTTGACAACATTTCTTTCTCACTGATTGATAAGATAATTATTTCGACTCTTGAGCGCTTCTTTATGTTATACATTTCAATTAACGGAAATTCAGATGGAAAAATTTCTCTTATCGCTCGAGCGATTTAATGATGAATTTTTTGCGGTCTCCGATTTCATTCGAAATTATTCGAGACATTAGAAGAGAATTTTACTTGATATCATACAAGAAACATTTTTTTATTGCTTTCTTATTTGATAATATTTTTCTCATCATTTTTTTCTCGCTACGTCGCGCATTTAAACCAATAAAAAGCGAAAAAAATCGCTTAAGATAAGAAAAAAAAATCTTTTATTTATTATTATTGTTGTGTTGTTATTATTTTGTTGGGCTGTGACACATTTCTTGCGGCATAATGGCATTCGTAAAAGATCTCCACGCGAGAATCCAACAGGAAAAATGATGGAGGAGGAGAATCATCCACAATCACAATATTCCTACGAAAATTTATTTTTAAAGTCAAATTGTTTATGATAAAAATCATAAATTACGAAAATATTCAAATTAGATTCCGCAGAAATATCAGGAAATTCAAGATTAGGAATTTCTATGATGGAAAAAAAAGAAACATTTCATTGAAAATTTTTAGTTTTTTTTTTTTTTCTCTAAAAAGAAAATCAAACAAATTTAACAATTAACAAAATATTTTCGACAATCGTAAAATTAAAAATCCTTTGAATCAACAATAAAATTTCGAGGATTTTTTTTCCTTAAAATATTTCATAGCATTTTCCACCGAAGTATAAATAGCTGAAATCAACAGGTTTTTCCACTCACAATCCCACATCCCTCCACCAATAACAACAAAATACGAACGAGCGTATTTTGTGAATGAATCCGAATGAACATTCGGTTGGATGATGCCGAGCGAGGGTTGGATTTTCTAGGGATTTTTATTATCCCTCCGCACGAGAAAACAAAATGCTGAAAAATCTGCGCGGGGTAAAGAAGAATCAGCGTATGAGTGGAGAAAAATCACAGCATAACAACAATATTTTCCCACTCGGCAATTTGTCGGGCAATTGATATCATGACATTGACGACAGCCTTTTATGACTTTTATGTCCATAATTTGTATTATCATGTACCGAAAACAACCGGAAAATATTTCAATGGTTTTTCAATTTCTCCTCAAAATATATGAATTTGCAATTCTGAATCACGAAAGACATCATCAAATGGACAATCAAATCAGGCTTAAAGAACATCTCTATTGATTCCTTCAAAGGTACAATCGATTACAAATCCTTAAAGTGGACAGATTTTATTTTTGTCCGATTGATATCAATTTATCATAAGTTGTTAGATTTATGATTGTTTCAAGTGGATGCAAAAAAAAGTAGCTTTTGTCCACCCACGTGATCCTTCAAAGAAAAAGAAAAGAGAAGAAATGACTATTCAGATCGTAGCCGTTGCAAAGTCTTAAGATGCTACTTCAACTTGCGCAAAAGATTTTCTCTAAGCAAACAAAAATGATTCTTTTAATTGGGCCGCCCACTGCAACCGAAAAAGAAAAGCCGAGTTAATTACTATGACAGGAACGCTTTTATTTTGTTGTTTCGGCAAATACAAAATTTTTATTTATTTTCCTACTTTTGGGTACGAAGACAATTTTCTTATTATTACGATAATTATGTTGATTCCTTTTTATCTCACATATCGCTTACCGTCCAAATTGTCTAATAAAATTAATGGCAACAGCAAAACCGACCCTTTTGATAAAACAAACAACATCAAGTCGATTCCTTTGAATGGACATTCTTAAGTTATTAACTCTTCTTATGATCAACATGCCAATGGAATATTTGCGGCAGTCAAATGACAAAAACGTTTATTTATCATTTTATTTACTCGCAAATAAAACACACATGAGTAATATATCAACTGGAAATGTGAAGCTGCCGAATAGAAAATGTGTGAGTCGATATTTCCGTAAGAGTTTTATTTATGAATGAAAGTCACACAATTGTAAAGGGTTCAGTCTAGAAATGTATAAAATGACTGCAAAATTATGAATTTAAATCAAATCTATAACAAGTAATTTACAACAATTTGCATACAGTAAATTACATCAACAAATGATGATATCAAAATAAATCTGAAAAAGAAAATCAACCCCAGAACATCAAAATAATAAATGTTTAAAAATGCTGTGGATGGATGCTAAATATATCTCTTCATTAGCAAAAATTGTGTCCATTTAACATCACATTCAATTAAATTTATTAAATACTTGTGCTGTTGTGCTGTCCTTTTTTTTCTCCTTTCTCACACCCACAGATAAATGCCATAGAATATCTTTTGATCTGGTTTTGATGATGCCGCTCATTATACGAGATTTTTTTGTTGTTTTGTTGAATAAACATCTTTGACCATTTCTCTTGTCGGTTTGATGGTGAATTAACTTAATGAATATGTGAGGTTTTATCATACTTTTAGGGAAGTATTAATTAATTAATTGGACATCAAATTACCCGCAAAACAAATTAACTTGTCAGATTTTTATGACAACGAAATTCTGCATTTCATCATGAAGTGGAATATGTGTGTTTGCACACCCAGAAAAGCAACATCGCGGCGCGCGGTAATTATATTTTTTCTTATCTCGCTTATCGCGATAGATAAGAGTATGAATTTGTTCTTTCACACCAAAAAGATTTTGAACAAAATAGTTTTTCGACAAATTTTGACCGGTGCGGATCGCTGCTTGCGTGGGTGGAGTTGTGCATTAATCTGCATGACGTATTCTGGTTTACTCTTGACATATATCTGGTGACTTTTTTTTGTAATTGTGCAATTGACAAAGAAACAATTTTTTAATTTGTTCGCAGTTTGATTTCTCAACGATTTATCGATAACAAAACTAGCGAAATCTTACCGCAGTGATGACTCATTGGCCTCATTACAGAATTTTGATATCGAAAATCGAAGAAAAGTAAAAAATGGCCGATAAAAAGTTTCAGCCAACACTGAAAGTGTAAAAAAATGCGCAACTGAATTATATAAAAAAAAGAAAAAGTGAAAGAAATTTAAAGAAATAATTTTATCTATTGCAATCAGCAAGTGTCCATTTTGTTTTACCGATAAGAAAAAAACAAAGCATTTTGAGAGAATTCTTTGTGTTCTCGATTTTTTTTTTCGGCGTTTAAATCGATTGTGATATTGCTGCGAAGTTCTTATCACTTGTTATTTATGATAATGGCACGTCATAAAAATTCATGGAATGTTTTCCTGATGATTTTTGTAATGCATGTACTAAATGCGAATGCATTTGATGTCGAAAATTGTCCAGGAGAATGTCATTGTGATATGGATGGGCTTCTGATGGTCGTTGATTGTTCGGGACTAGCATTATCAGAACTTCCTGAGTTTCCTGATAATCAGGTAAAAAAATATCTTATCTTAAAGCCAATTGCGCCATTTTTTTATGAATGTTATTTTAGGTTCATTTGCTCGATTTATCGAACAATGATTTCACGGCAATTCCACCGCAGCTAGCATCATTTGAGTTCCTGCAATATTTGGATATTTCTGAAAATAAAATCAGTCGCTTGAAACCCAATTCATTGCAAGGACTTGGCGCTTTGCGAATGTTAAATTTGTCAAAAAATAACATCAGCAGTTGGACGTCAATTAATCCAAGAACTTTATTACTGCCAGCAGTCAGTTTAACTGAATTAAGCCTCGCTGAAAATCCAATAACAAGCTTCAGCACAAACGATGAGAACTTACTTCTCGTCAGCAATTCATTACGAATGTTGGATTTGAGTAATTGTAAAATAACCAAAGTAAATGGACAACAAGTGCTTCAAGGAATGAAGGAGCTCAAGCAGTTAATTTTACATGGAAATCAATTGCGAAGTGTCTCCGATTTAATATCAGACAGTCTGACGACACTCGATTTGAGCAATAATCGATTGACAAATCTACTACCAAATGTGCTCACAAACTTACCCGCTCTCACCTACATTGATCTATCTCGAAATCATCGAATATCATTGCAAACAAAGCAGGGCGAATATGTGCAATCGGAATCATTAAAGCGAATTGATTTGTCATTTTGCAATATGGACAACATCGAATTGGAAGGATTTCCAGCATTAATAACAGCAATATTAAAGGGAAATATGATTCGACAATTAACACGTGAAAGTTTTATCAACACACAAATGATTGAACATCTCGATTTGTCTGCAAATTCTGTTAATTCTGTTGATGTGAATACATTCAAGAAACTAAAACATCTCAAGACGCTCAATTTATCTTTCAACATGATACCGAAACTTGAAAGAGACACATTGAAGG
The DNA here is from genome assembly GCA_018397935.1 of Propsilocerus akamusi. Lineage (NCBI taxonomy): Eukaryota > Metazoa > Arthropoda > Insecta > Diptera > Chironomidae > Propsilocerus > Propsilocerus akamusi. Next base: position 18,283,869 of record CM031468.1, on the reverse strand, counting down.
AAAATGAGCTTTTGGTGAAACTCGACTTGAGTAGAAATTTCATAAATCGTTTTAATAGAATTACGGCGCCATCATTGACACATTTGAATCTAACATGGTGTCAAATATGACAATTGATGCTGATGCACTCACAGGAATGCCGGAAATTGTTGACATTGATTTGTCGAGTAATTTAATCACAGACATTCCTGATACATTGTCCTCTGACACACTACAAGTGTTGGATCTTTCAATGAATCGCTTAACAAGCATCAGAAATCAAACATTTGCTGGATTCCCAGAAATAACGAGAATAAATCTTTCCGGGAATCGATTCACGACGCCATTTCGTAAAGAATTTTTTGCCGAAAATGCTTATCTTGGTGATCTTTACCTTAGTGACAATCCATGGCTTTGCAATTGTCACGAATTATTTGTATTTTATATGTTTGTGACAGATGCACCGGCGAAAGTTTGGGGAAAATCAACGCTGCGTTGTCAAAGTCCTGAAGATGTCGCTGGACGTACGTGGGTATGTATCACTCAATAATCTTTAATCGATTGAATTTTAAATCATTTCTTTCACAGGAAAGTGCATGCTATTTTACATGGTATCCACAAGCTGCAATGGGCACATCCGAAAAAGTTTGGACATTCTTTATGGTGACTGTCATTGGTAAGAAATTTGATGATGATGATGATTAAAGCCTGTGACAGTAATAAATAAATTTCTATGAAGCTTTCGCTGGTTGCATGTGCCTGATAATGTCAATCAAAAAAGGCATCGAAGGTCGACAACAAACTGCTAGAGAATTGGAACGAGAAAGATCTTTAGAAGAAGGACGAGAAATGTTAGTTAATGATTTTATTTCTCTTGCAAATTTAATATTTATCACAATTTTAGTGTTCGACAAAATCGCGTTCGAATGCAACAAGTAGCACAACGTGATGCACCAGATCCAAGAGAATCGCATCCACCATGTTATGCAGATGCAATTCTTTTGCCACGTCTCGATGGAAGTTTTGCATCACTCGACGAAATGGGAAATGGACGATTAAAGCACAAACGACATAGGAAGAAAAATGATGAGACTGAGCAAGATATTGAGGATGTTCCATTAAGAAGAAGTCGAGCAAGAAGCGAAGAAGTGCTTTCAATGAGAGAAGTTGTTGCTAATAGTGTACGATCACCAAGAATTCCACCACGCATTCATCCACTTGAAATTGATCCAATCGATCGAAATCGTTCACCGAATGAAAACGACACTGAGCAAGAAGAAGAAGTTATATTGACATTTGATCGTTCGCCTGTTCTATCAAGTAGATCAAGTAGAGCGCGTTCACCACAAGCATCGATTAGTCAACGTGAAATGGCGAATGAAAATTTAGATGATATTCGAAATTTTGATCAAAGTACAAACACATTGAGGGAAGGAAGTCCTTATGCAAAACGAAAATTAAAGCAAATAGAAAATTCAGAAGCTTCCAAAAATGTTAAATTGAAGACTGAAATGTCTGATCCTGGTCCTTCAACATCAAGGGAAATTAAAGACGACTCAATTGTTATACATGATGATCATTTTGGACCAATAAGTGCACAGAGGATTGATGACAGCGACAGCATAAACAGCGATGAATTTATTACAATTAAAACAGGAAAACAAAGAGATTCAGCAACAAGAAATTCAAGCCAATCAACTACATCGAGCAATGAAAATGGAATAATTTTAATTAAGAAACCAACCAAATTTTAAATTTGTTAAAAAAAAAAATACTTACGTGTATCAGTTAAATCAAAAGCCAATACGAAATAATATTTTATTCAGGAGAAATTGCTTTTGAATAAGAATAATTAATCACCAAATCAATAAATTGCAAGCTACTCAAATGCTAGTGAGTAGGAAACTTTGAAAATATAAGTCAAGTAATTTAAAACGTCTTGACTCAAACTTTAACGCTTTTCTACACTTGACTCATTTGGAAGCACGATAGCAACAGCTGAAATTAAATAAAAAATTGTTTGCACAAGTGATTGTCAAGACCGTTATTATTACTATCAAGATTAAACTTTATTTTTCTCAACTTTTTCTTTTACTTGTTTTTTTTTGATCAACATAATTCATTTAACTGACTTAAAACATAGCTTTTTTTTAAGATAAAACTTTTTTTTTTATTATTATTATTTTATTTTAAAAAATAAAAATTTCACTCAGCATTTACAACATACGTCACGTCACGTGTATTCAAAATGTTTTCTCATTAAATATTATTTTCTAATCTTATACATTTTTTCTCATTTTTTTTTATATTCAATTTGAAACAAACAAAAGTTAGATTTAGGATTTTTTTTTCTTTAACATTTTCATTCTGGGGTTCAATCATTACATCACTAAAGAACATCCCCATCTTCCTTTCTTTCGCACATTCTCAAAGTTGTCTAAAAATTATTGTTTAGTTTGGTGTGTTAACGTAATCTCCTGCTCTGCTACGACTTCTTGTTACAACAATTGGCGTTTTTGGTTTCGGCGTTTCTGTTAGCCTGATCTTGACTCGACCAGTTTCGGGTGAATAAACCGGCGAGTAACGCTCGGATCGTGGTGATGTTGACTGATAAATTGGACTGTAACGTTTTGCAGGTTCGGGAGATACATTTAGTGATTCGTCAGTTTTGGGATTGTCGCTGGCAGGATGAAAAACTTCTTCATCGCTTTCAGGCGCTGAGCCATTTAATGGACGTTTATGAACAGGCTCAGCATTTCCATTTTCGTAAAGGCTTTGTTGTGATTTTTTCAGTGGTACTTCATGAACAGGCTCATCAACAGTTATTGCTGGTGGCGATTGGAAGCTTGTATATGTTGATGGTTTTTCATCCTTCTCTGGGATGTCATTAATCAGTGGTGCAGTTTCGGTGGGTTTACCATTTCCATTTTTCTGAATTGGTTTTCCCAATAAGTTCTTATCCATATCGGCAAGCTCAGTGGCACCATTCTTCTCAATGTCACCATTACGACGATTTCTCGTTTTCTCACGTCGATTTTTCATTGCTACAAAAATAATAAGTGACACAAGTCCAATAGCAAGGATTGCAAGCAAAATGTAAGTTCCTGTATTGTCTTCGGTTGAAGCTTTTGCCGTTTCAAATTTGCCAGTAGCTGCTGGATCAGTAATTTTATTGATTGGATCGATAACATCTTCAGTTTCGGCATTTGGATCTTTTTCAACTTGTACTGGTGCTTTGTGAACTAAAATTGGAGCATCTACTGCAGTTGGAGCTTCTGTTTGCTCTTCATCGACAAAAATACCCAATACTTCCGAAGTACTTGAACTTGGTGGTTCACTTACTTCTTCACTATCAGTTTGTTCAGTGACTGTCGTCTTTTCAGATGTTAAATCATCAGATGAGCTTTCAATATGTGGTATAATTGGAAGGAAGCCACCACCTGAACCAGAAGCATCATCATCTTCTTCTTCAGCAGGCATAATTTGAGGAGCTGGTTCAACACCAGAGCCATCATCATTATCGTTATCGCTATCTGATGTGTCTTTTATAACAGTTTCTGGTTCAGCAGTTGAGCTTTCATGTGAATGTTGTTCAACCGGTAAAAAGCCTTTTTCAATTGTGCCATCATCAGAATCATTATCTTTCTTTTCATCATCAATGTTATCATATTCATCATCTACTTCTGGTGCTGCAGTCGTTTCATCAAATACATCTTGTCCAGGATCTTCATTTTCTTCATCATTGTCAATTTCATAATCATTAGTAGCCGGCTCGTCGCCCATCATTAATTCATTGTCATCATCATATTTATCCCAATTGTATTTGCTACGTTGTGTTGTTGTTGTCGATGGTTCAATGCAAATGTTGTTTTGACGTGCTTGCAACCATGGTTGTCCCTTAACAATTGCCGGTGATGTACACACAATGACGCTGTCTGATCGTACATGTTGGAACGTTATAAAGTTACGAACATGCAATGTGTCACACGTGCAGTTCAATGGATTCCCAACCAGTTCCAATGAGCGAAGTTTCTTCAATTTCATTAAATCCAACGGCAAATATGTGATTTCGTTGTGCGCCAAATTGAGGTGAACGACATTTTTCGGTAGTTTCGCCAATTTGGCGGATGTTATGCGATTGTTACTCAAATTTAACGTTTCCAATTTCTTAAAATTCAACTTATGGACCTGCGTCAGTTGATTGTGTGACAAATTTAATTCAGTTAAATTAACGAGCTGTTCCAGTTGATTGGTGAGCTTTGTGAGCCCATTATTCGATAGATCGAGTGTCTTAATTGGCATGAAATTGTGCCAACTTTTATGTTGCTTTTGACTGTAGCTCGCTATGAGACCATCGAGGCTCTTACATGTGGCACTGAAAGCGCTTTCATCGCATTCACATCCAATGGGACACTCGTACAGTGATGATGTCGCCGGCGTTTGTGTTGTTGATGATGTGACTAGTAGCAATATAATTAATGTTATGCATTGCTTATAATTAATTGATGGCAGCAGGCTATTTGTTTTCGGTAATTTGTTTGACATTGTGGAATCAAGATTTGCAGCTTTTCTCTTCACTCTCGTGCACTCTGTTCTCAGTTTATTGTGTTCTTAATCGGCACTGAAATGGAGAAAAGCAAGTAGAAAAATTAGAACAACTGTCAAATGCGGGAAAAATTAAGAATTTATAAGTGAAAAAGTAAAGATAAAATAATGGGAACATTATATATGCAATTAATTAAGTATTCAAGTGCAACCCTTTCAACGGTTGGACAATTTGAAAATTTATGTGCATCAATATTGAACATAAATATTTGTTATTTTTATTTATTTGAAAAGAAAGAAAATATTTATTTTCAAATGGAGCCATATGGTTTCAAACTGAAATACTTCTCGTGTTCTTGTTATACAATTTCAAGTATAAACCATTCGAGAGAACTGATAAGCGCAGATTGCGTAAAGTGTCTTATGACTTATTCATAAACGAACTTGAGATTCAGTTAAACACAAACACAATCACTCACACACACATATGCGAATATTTATTTCAAGGGAAACTTTCGTTGATAACCGCAAATCTTATCAGCAGCAGCAACATTGAAACTTTTAATTAATTTTTTTTTCTATGATTGCAATTATAATTTACTGAGCGCCACAATTTGAAGACACGTAAATCATAATGCCTTGCGTTTGACATCGCCGATAATGATTCATTTGAAAAGTCATTTAAGTTCTCAACCGATGACCCATAATGGGATTAAATTATACGTTGGCGAGTAAGAAAAAACCACAGTTAAGTGTACAATTTGTTGCACATGCTCATCAAGTAATTTTATTTTTTTTTTGTCAAGTATTTTGATGGCAAGAGCAAGAATAAAGCAGAGCAGAAAGCAATTAATTTACATTGCTGTCCCAACCACAAATCAACAACTTCGCACTTTCATTGCCATATTGGCTGCTCCGCAACATTATTATTGACAAAATAAAATAAACATTGACATGATTCGTGTACCGCCATCGAATTGCTCTCGAAATTTTAAATTCATAAGAAGTCTCATGGTCTCCATACGGTACAACCGAGCCGAGCCGATCATTTGTATTCAGATGTGTAATTTTTAATTATGGGAAAAAAAATCTCGGAAATTTGGAACCGGTTTTTGTGTGTGTGTTAGTTTGTTGTTGTTGTGCAAATTTCAGTGATTCAGCAGAAGATAAACGATGAAAGCGTTTTTAAAACATCATGCAATAACAATAGCAACAGCAGCAAATAAAAATGACTCAAGGCGATGTTTAATTCATTTAAATGTCAATTTTAATTAAGCTCAATGATGTCTTAGTTGATCGCAATGTGTCGGCTAATGACAAACTTTGATGATTATCGTGCGCTTATGGCAATTTTATGCAAATCTCGATAATTTATTTGATCGTGATCGCGGTTGCGAGCGATGAATTTATTCTGCGATGAAAATGATCGGCACAATTTCTTTACTTTGCGGATTTATTGATCGAAATTGGCTTGAGATTTTCTGAGTAATTTCATCTCATAAATCATAAATCGCGATGTCATAAAATTTCTAAAACTACATTAGTCGCACTACAACTGCAAACAAGGCAACAGAAATGCAATTTCTTGGTTAATTATCGCGCTAACAACATGCCATAAAAGCTTACATTAAAACAAACAATTTCTTGTGCGATTCCCAAGCGAGTAATAAAAACATTGATTCGATTGGAAAAATCACAAGTAAAACATGAATAAATTCTCGATTGCGATTAATTGACATTCATGGTGTATCATTTGCGCCAGAGAGTTAAGCAGGAAATGCGCATTCGATGTGTAAAGAATGACAATTACTCACAAAAAAAAATAATTTGAATGATTAATTGCATGAGCAAACACTCAACTAATTGCATGCTAATCAGACATGTTTGGAGCGAATCACAAAGTTTTGTTTTGAGCGTCCCTTAAATGCCCAAACTTGTTTTTTGAAAACAGGATGTGGAAGTTTCGTTACGTGACTTAACCACAATTGATGTCAATCGGTTCACCGAGAATGATTTTCCATTCATCGCGAAGGATGTCAGAAGTTCAATTATAAAATGACTTCATCCGCAATTGAATAATGAATTGAAATGCGTTCATTAGGCAACTGCCACAGGTGAGGATGGTCCGAAATGAAAAAGACTAAACGATTACAGATATGCGTGCATGAGCACAAACATGTTGATGAGCTTTAATTGGGAAAATTTCTCCAAATCGAGCATGAAAATATTAAATCAAAATGAAACGATTCGTGACTGAAGCAATCAACGTTGCGAAAGAAAATTGAATACCAAATTAATTTTGTGCAACACGTGAAAGCAATCGCACGAAGCGAATTCATTCAGTGCAAATTTATGTCACATTAATTTATTGCACGATGCTCCGCGAATGTCAAGTTTGCTGGGTAGTAGTTTTTATTTAGTTATGAAAAATATGTTTCTCATTCTGTAATTATCAAGCTGTGAAAATAATTTTCCGACATGTTTCGTCGTATATAAATCTTTCCGGTGGCACAAATTGAATGATAATTGTGTGGGCTTTTAATGCTTCCCAATGAGCACGCGCTGAACATCGAAATTGTCAACAATAACAAACAGCAAAACATTTTGTGTTTACTGGCTGTTAAATCGTTCAACAATGGAATCTTGATGGAGCTCAATTTTCACGTATCATGGGTACAACGGCATCAGTTACTGAATGGACAGCAAAATTGTAATGTAAACAATGATTACAGGAAAATCGTTCAAAGATCACTTTGCGATCGTTGTGAGACGTTGGAAAATAAATATTTACACTTTAAGAAGAAGAATAATAAAAAAAAATTGCATTCGCACACTGACGAGCACTTTTGATAGTAAAATAAACAACGACTCCGTAAACACTGAAATCACTCAGCGCGGCAATTCAATTGATTTATGAGCGGAACAAGTTCATTGAAGATCAGTTGCGATGGGTCAACAAAAGTGGAATTAAGTGCATTATTAGAGCAGTGGCATTTGCTATCAGTAAATTTCTCAATGAATAAAAAGCACTTTCGGAACAAAAGAAAAAGTTACGACCTCGGCACTTTTTTTTTCTCAGATTTCTAACTTAATCTAATTCTCATGTGGCTGGCTATAAAGTTCTAAAACGATCCTAATGCGACTCAATTGACAGTCGCCATCGAATGATTCTATTTTTAAATAAATTTTCGCATGAAAAGAATTTACAAAAAAAAAAAAGAAGTGAATTGCAATTGGAAAAAGCTACAAATCACTCTCGCTTTGAATGAAATGAAATGAAGAAGAAAAATTCCATTCTCAGATCGCATTTATGGACAATTTTCCTTTTAGAAAATGCCATTTACAATTTCTCTCTCCATCTCTCTCTCTCTCTTTCTCCACAGTCGCCAACGTCCCAATATGACAACTGAATTGAGAAATTTTGCTGTCATATCTGAAATTGTTTGCGACTCAATGTCTCTCCATATGCGCCATATGCGGTCGAAATGTGAATAAAAATTTCTATAATATACAATTGAATTGAAGAGTCTGTTCTATGCTTAAAAGTGATGGGAATTAGAGACTGTTGGGAATTGTGTACCAGCACCTTGTTCAACTGTCGTGTGTCGTCAATTCTAAAATTAAATGTTTATTAATTCTCATTAATTGATAACTTTAAAATGTTTGATTGAAAGCATATTGAGTATTTAATTAGAGTGCATTTTTGTCTTTCTTGCTGTCGTCACGCATCTATTATTAATTGCACAATGGCCCGGAACGCAAACAGACATTGAATATTTTTAATGATAGCCATTGGTTACATCATTAATTCGCCCTTCGGTGCCGGTAAAAATAAGAAGGCAATTAATGCGCTTGTTGAGTTTTATTAGACAAGAGTTTCAAAATATTTGTGCTGCCATATAAACTCAGCCGCACATTTGGCCCGCATTTGAACATTTCCATCTCTCTCTCTCCCTCACTCACTCAGAGTGAATGTAAGCATTGCTACTAAGTCGTAATCGCCGCACACAGCCGCGAACTTGTTTCGCACCAAAGTCCATTATTCAATTTTATCAAGTCGTTAAAGTATTTATAGCACCTAACGGTGACTTTCAGAAACATGGCGCGCCTGCAAAATTTCTTACTTTCAAAATTTTATCACGTTCTCGATGCTCTTTCTTTGTCTCAACACAAAAAAAAAACATCCGAAAAGCATCGACAGAAAGTGAGCGAGTGGGTTTTCCTTGGCATTATAAAAATCTCACGATTTGTTACTTCACACAAATTTCATTCTGATCATAAATTTGTGAATGAAGAGGCGCAAATTTCGATACTTATTAATTTGTCACAATGCGGGTGTTTTAAATTGCTCAATTTGCATCGCAAACATCTGTCATTAGAAACAAGGGGGAAATAAGAAGTAATGAAATACTTGATTGCAAAGTTCAATGTCACGATCACGTATAATTTGCAAACTAATCATTAAGTTATAGAGCAAAGTAATTTAATTTTAATCAATGAATGAAATTGTGTGTAATCATTGCAATTTACCAATTATAGCAAAGCATTTTTGCTTCCCGTCCAAGAATTGTTCTTTTGATTATTAAATAAACATTAAAGAAATCTCAAGAAACACGAAATAGCTAATCAAGAATGCATTTATGGTTCATTTGTTTCATCATAGGAGCAACATACATCATAATTACGACGTTTGGCGAAAGCCTCTTAATTACCCTGCAACTGTCGTAACTCTTTCAAAGCTCGTTGTGAGTTTCTGGCATTTCATAAAAGTTTCCGCTAATGATAATAAATGCATGACTTACAACGGATTTCAACATCTTTCATTGGCGCATTTTAATGTCAGTTACGTGCAATTGCACCTGCAATCACAATGTTTCTTTAAGTGAATCTAGAATTTATTTCTGCAATCAGATTTTATTGGACAACATTCAACGAACATTTTCGAACCTTTTTTTTCCTCATCGTACGATCTCTTGAAGCAAACATTTTGAATCATCATCGTCAAGGTTATCTGATCGTCATTTAATGCATGAGCTCCATTAAAACGACGCCGAATGTGTTTGACCTCTAAGACTCTCGCTCTTTAGTAAGCAAACGTGTAGAAGGAAAAAATAAACTTTTATTCATTTTCGGGGATCTTTTGTTTTGTTGCTTTTCATCTATTCGAGCACTTGATTAAATAAACCCAAAGTAATTCAACATCTATCGCTCAGACAAAGTTCCGATATATTCAATAATTATTTCGTGCGTCAAATGGTTTGCATATATTTATATATTGTCACATTGTGACATTACGCAATCGTCACCTGCCTTGTCACCTTTTACGCGATGACATCAAAAGTTTTTTATGGTAAAATTGTTGACAGAAATTTATGCACAGCATGCAGCGCCGGTTATTGCGTAATACTCTTTTTTTGAAACAGAAAAAAAAAAATATTTCCCATAAATGACTCAGACAAAAATTCGTCTTTTAGCAACTCCAGTTCAGGCTCGAAAATGCCCACGCGGTAAAATTAAATTGTCATGAGTTAACATTGGATTCGAAATAATTCTAATCCTACACTTAAAGTCTGCCCTGGAAAAAGTTTCGAAATGCCAAACTAGAAAGCAAATTTGAATAATAAAACACGTGAAGCAGTTCATTCCACAGCAAACCAGTAAATTTGTTACTGTTATTAGATTTCCAGACAATAACCAGACAATAATAAAAAACAAAATTGGAAAAATCTTAAATTGCAAAAATTAAGTGATTTGTAGTGAGTTATTTATGGAGGAGAGGGAAAAAAATTGTCTGAGTGACTCTCAATCGAGTCCAATAAAAATTCATAATGTTCACATTCGACAGACAAAAATTCATTAATAATTTATTATTCCCCAACGTCAAGTTAAAAAAAATCCTCTTTTCAACATTTTTGATTTATTGATTTTGCGCTTAAATTAATTCACTGAAAAACTATTTCAATGTCACTTGAGGAAATTTCTCGTTTCTCGAACTTTTGCAATCAACCATTTTTTTTTTACTGACATTTGCTAAATTGATATGAAGACAGACAAATGTGACATGAGAACATAAAACTTGATTCAATCACAATTAAATCCACACGCTATAAAAGCATTAAACATAAATTTTTTATCTGGATCACGGATCACGTGCAAAATATGCCTGAGCTGGATTTGCTAGAATTAAATAAAACAATTTTCCGCTATAAATTTGCATGACATGCGAGCTCTCAACGAAACGTAATGATCAACAAGTATCACAAGTACATACGTTGTGCAATCAAAACTCTTGGAAAATTTTCAAATTTCATTTTCAGCAACCACAAATTGTTCTCTGTTTGATAACGATTTTCATCTCAAGACTATCCGAAAAAACACTTTTCATTTGATATTTAAAGAAAGTTTTTTTTTTTTATTTCTTGCGTTTTTTGTTATGAAAAGAAATTGCTGAAAAATTTTTTTTTTCCTCCTCCTTCAACCGGCTCTCGTGTTCGTGGCATTGAAAATAAAGAAAACTTTTTTGTTTTGTATATTTTCACTTTCTCGTGCCAAAAAGAAAGAAAAAAAATTTCCTCATACGCCAAGATGATTGTCAGGGTCGTAACGAAGTTCGAGCTCTCTGATGGATGTCAGTCGGGTGAAAATAATTTTCGTCAAATCAGCTGTTGACCGACAAAGTGAATTGTTTTCATTTCACAATATCGAAAATGTAATTTTAGAATCCTAAAGATTGTGCAAGCAAGTTTCCGATGGTTTTTATGACATTGCGTGGGTGAACTTTTTTTCCCCGATATTCGGACATGCGATCTGTGCGGATCTGAGGAAATATTTTCGACACAATCTTCAAAGATTGCGTCATTTTTGGCAAATGCTTAAAATATTTTAAATTCATTTTCGGAATGATTAGTGCTGCGAATGTTTATTTTCCTTTTCGGCTTGTTTGTGCTAATTGAGATTGTTGCAAAATAAAAATAAAATTCTTTGCCTTCATTTAAATTTTTTTTGCAGGAATTTTTTGGCAAGGAAAAAAATCTTTTGGCTGCAAATAAAGTTCATCAACTGTATTGCATTCTTCGAGTATTCAACAAGTCTTTAATCAAAGCTTGAAGAATGTTTGTAATAAAGTTTTATGCTCATACTACACAATGTATCTCTTATGCAAGCTTATTGCCTGATTTTCCACTTAGAGCTCGCTGTTCAGTGTTAAGCTGATCATCATTAATGTTTTACTTGTGTGCATTAAATCAGATGTGGTTAACATTAGGCGTAATGTCAGTGCTTTTTTGCATGTGCTAATGGCTGAATCAATTATCATCGGCTTTTCTTTTCCATCATATTTGCACAATATTTATTTTGCTTGGCACAAAGTTTGTTCTCGGATCAAGTAAAAGCAAAGTTTGTTCTACTTTGTACTGTTAGCTTCGAACGAAACTTTTCTTATAAAAAACTACTTATTGAAAGCACTTAATCAAGAGGAAACAGAAAATTAAATTAAATTAATTAACTGTGGACAAACAATTTGCATATCAGCGACCGCAATTTAATCGAGTCGCGAGAGAATTTTTCGCAGAACTCCAACTTGAAATTACTATCATGAAAGCATTTCTCAGAGCATTATTTTATTCCAATTACTCATCAGAAGCAAAAAAGCATCGGAGTCTTAGCACAGCAAAAGCAATATTCATATTAAAAATAATGAATTATGCAATGTCAATTTCGCGAGTAGTTATGTGGGAAAAATGGCATGTCATTCTCAATCACAACAAGAAAAATAAAAATCATTTCATTTCTCCACTTTGCTCAATGAACATCAGCAAAAAGTCAGCGAGTGAAAAAAAAAATCCGCGTTGAGCTCAATTTGCAATTCGCTTTCAAGGTCCAAATTCAAATTAATTATTCGCTTAAATAGTTTCTGCTCTTAACTTAATTCACACAACTTGCCAAGCTGGGACAAGGGAAAATGATTCTTGAACGTGCAGTCATTGTTTTTTTTTCTCTTATTTGTCCCATTTAAATTAGCAGCTCACTAATTAAGTGTGTGAAAATTAAGTGATTTTATACGATAAACAATTAACTTGTTTCATAAACAAGAGAAGCGAGTTGAGCTCACCGAATGTGTTTACAAATTTTGATGTAAAACAAACCATTTGCAATGCATTTAAATAATATGTGACCAAAATGGAAAATTCAATGCGATTAATTTGCTTATTAGGTCCATAAGTGGATCATAAAATTAATGAGATTACTTCAAATATTTCGAACATTTTTGCTACTTATAAAAATTTAGAAATCCTCAATCGCGATTTCCTTATTAGCATTTCAATACTAAGTGAAATCTCGCGAATATCATGGCTCTCTTTTTTCTCGACAGAAGTTTGAAATAAAAATTGCAATCATGCAACATTTGGCCGAAAGGTGTAAAACAATTAAACGGACGCGAGACCGGAAAAAATGACTTTCAGAATTTTTTTTTTCCTAACCAACAAATTAATTTCATGGCATTCGCAGTATAATTACATCTAACGTTCATGGTTACCGCACCAATTGAGACGAAAATAAAATTGCCAGCTAATTTACCGAAATCTGCACCAGCTTCAGACTGGCGAGTGGGATTTTTTTTGTTACCGAATTTTGTCGAGTAACGCAAATTAACTTTCGTTTTTCAATATCAATAGTTATGACCGAAAACGGCGCTGTCAGCAATCGAATTAACGTCACAGATGACGTCAATATTTTATTGTATGCATGTGTAAGACATATTTCGCCGAAATAGTGACGACAGAGCACCAAAGAAAAACATCTTTCATCGTTTGGGAATTAGCAAATATTTTGACAATTCCTAAGAAATGAGTGTCTTTATTTGTCGAAAAGTTTATTTGTCTATCGCACCACGGAAAAAAATTAAAAACTAGAATAAATCAATTTCATGATATCATTTGCGTTGCGACGCGCAGCAGCGGCTGATAAGATAACGTTTAATTTTAGTCGTAATGAGGGGGAAAAAAAACTAAAATTAAAATGTCACATTTTTAACAAATTCAGTCGAAATTTGTCGATTTTAAACTTTGAGATAAAACTTTTGAATTAATTTTAATTAATTATTCTTTAGATTTAAGAATTGATCCGAAAAATTGTTAGTTTCTTACCTTACACTTCAACGCATGTATAATTGAAACAAATAAATGTTGAATCATAGATTATGTAACTTTCGCTGATTTTATGACTTTTCAACATAAATTCTGATTTCAAATGAAATTCATTATGAAAATTGATTTTTTTTTTCTTTTCTTTAAAGTTTTTAGAAATTTGCTACTAGAAACTTTTTCAAATTCACACAATTTTCAATTTTATTGTCACCTCTACCACACCCAAAAACACTCTGAGCGGCCGCATCGGGAAATTAAACTTTTTTTGCGGTGTGTGACTGTTTTTTCTGTGGTCTCCGATTAACCTTATCAGTTCCTTATCATACTCCATTGCTTACTGAATTTCACTTTTATTCAATTATAAGCATTTGCTTTATTTACTGCTTGTCATGCCGCTTTAAAGCTCAAAATTCACTATTCAAATTCAGTCATTTTTCGACTGACCGCATCACGGAAATTGCTTAATGCAATTCAAAATTTCATGCTAAAACTAAGCAATTTTTTATTCCATTTTTTGCGGTTTGCTACATTTTGGTGTACGTGATATCTTATCGCTAAATATATATTTAATGCTGTTATCTGTTTGTCGTTCATTCATTGGTGTGTTTGCACAAATTCACATCTACTATGTAAACTGTTCACTCGCACTACAGCAACAGCCAGTTATCGAGTAAAAGTGAAAATTTTCATTAGAAATAATAAAACGTGTCGATCGATGACTTCATTTTGCAGCAGATATCAAATCAAGTAAACCTGAAATCTATAAATGTGTTATAAAATCGCCAGCATTAAGCATCATAAAAAATTCATAGAAATCCCACAGGAAATGTCGCAAATTTAAAATTTAAATCAACCACAGAAAAATAATTTCGGAAAATAATTTTGAACCACCCACAAAAAAAAACTTTTTGATAAACTTTTGAATCGCGAGGTTTTAAGAAATCGCCACTAAGCCACATGAGCTGTTAAGCACGAGTTAAATTCGCAGATGAGCTCATTCATTTGATGGCCGCAAATTTTCGCTTTTTTGTGCTGAATTCACGACATTTGGAAACATTTTTTAATTGGATTTCATTGTGCGAAAGCTCAATCGAGTGTAACCAAAAGCTAAAGCCAAGTTCGAGAGTGAAATTCACTTCACTCGCATCGATCGATCAATATTCGCGCGCACCTCGAACTGCAATGAAATTTGCCAATTAACAAAAATAAATACAGAAAATAATAAAAATAAAACTGCAATTTTTATTATTTTTTTGTAAAATCTACAGGGAGGTCCGTAAGTTACATCAAATAAACCTGCAAATGGAACAAGAATGACACAATAATGGGCATGTAAAACGGAAATTTACTCAACCAGCGTTGTCATTAAGCACATTTTTGTTATTATTTCTTTCTTCTCATATCGCAAAACACGTTTTTCGAGTCCAAAAGTGCTTTTTAATCAAATCTCGCTTATCCATCACTTTGTGAATTGATTTCTGTTGTGAAGTTTTAGGAATTAAATTGCATAACAAAACAATTCAGTTCATCTATTTTGCAAATACGATAACGCTGCATAACAAAACCGTTGCTTTCTTGCTATCTGATGACCTTCATTTTGATCTTGATGTGTTGTTATGCGCTGACATTGAAGCGAATATTTCTTATACCAAATTCTATTCTATGACAATTCGTCGCTCAAAAAAGTTCCAGAAAAACTCGTTACGTGATCGAAATATTTCGTCGTGTTTCGGCGAATATTTTAATCGGCTAAAGTTCAACCAAACAAAAAAAAACCAACGGGAATCCAATAAAGTCGAATTGTTGGCAATTAAGGCGATGAAATAAATCAGTTTGGGAAATGAGGAATTCATTATTTTTCGGCATGGAATGATCTTTTTCGTCTGTTCTGAGAATTATTGTTGTTGTTTTTGGTAATATAAAGTCAGCCAAACACACACAAACATAGACGTTGTAAGTTACAAACTATCTATGCTCAATATAAAATTTTTGGTTAATCTTCAACATTGACATTGAATAATAATGAGGCGCCTCCAGACTATTGAATTTCATTTATGTTCGACTCTATTCGATTGACTGTGTGCTTTTTTATATTGTATGAAATCATTTCGCGATAATAATCTTGAGGTTGTTTTCATCTATTTTTGTATCATATCTGTCATGGATTTGCTTTCGCCAATATCCGAAATGTGGCCCTCGACAATAAAATTTATTTTTTTTTTTCGGCGAATATTTTTTTTCCAATTATACTTCGATTACGCAATTCAAGTCGTGTGATTCAGCTGTGAAGTCGTCAGCTTATTAGCGATGAAATGCTAATGCATTGAAGTAATTGATGCCAGAATATATATTCAAAGTACGTGTATTATGCAATGTTTATTGGGATCTTAAGCGTTAGTTATGGTTTCAGAACATTAAATGGGCGACTTATGAATGCATGCTAATTAGATTCTACAAATATGATTTGTGTGCCATGCCAAAGCCAGACGTAAATTTTTTTTATTTATTTACTGACACACTTCTGGTTCATATCGAAAATCGATATTTCTACAGTGACTTAACAAAGCATTGCGACACCGATTAGTGGTTAACATGAGTTTGTAAAATAAAATCTTATTAAACACTTAAATATATGTTGCAAAATGTGATGCAATATGTTTGTAACTGACGTGATAAATTACATCAAAACTCATTATGAAGCTACAGACTTGCACAATGGACGCAAAAAAAGAAATCTCTCAGTGCTGTTAATTTGGCCGCAAATTAGTTTTTTTTCTCGTGCATTAGTCGGTGGTCTGTGATGCGGTTTTGGTTGATGAATGAAATTGGAACAGACTTCCAACCTCTACAAGTCATGAATAAAAATATCATGAGCTATTGTTGTGATTCATTATTATATTTTCCCATCATGAAATGGCTTATTAATGAACTTGCAGTTAATCGCATTTAATCGATTGAAAAGCATTATTTGATGTTTACACTTCACAAACACTTTGCGCCGTTTGAGGGAGGGAGAGTGAGAAGAGAAGCTTAAATCATTGAAAATGTGCAATTCATTAAAATCTTCATTGCAATCAAACATTTGTATTCCGATGCATAAATCAAAGTTCATTACGGAGAGATGTTTTCATAGCACTTGAAAATAACACTTTGATTGATTGCCAAGTCAAATAAACTTCAAATAAACTTTCTCGAAAGTCCGAAAATAGTTTGTCACGGTTTTTTTTTTTTTTTGGGACTTTTCGCATTAATTCCAATCAAGGTCTATCTTCAAGACACAACCATCAAAACAGCAAAGGCCATCATCGATGACCTTTTCCCACTCATTATAATTAAACAAAAATAATTCGCCGAAGGGTTTATTAGTACAGTTCCAAGGCTTGTTTCAGTAATTTGATATTTAAATGTTTCATTTACGTTTTTTTTTTTTTCTTCATTAATCCACAAAACTCCATCAACATCCAAAAGAAATTGCCTTCTTCACACTCGATCATCAGAAATGATTGCGACATAATAAGATGTCTGATGCCATGTCATTGCCGATCATTGTGTCAATTGGTTTTGGTAGATTGGCTGTTGATTGATGTAACCAGAGCCATGCAAAATTGATTTCATATCGCAAAAGCCAATAATTAACTTGAAGCTTGTTCTAAATTGTTTCTTGTTTAACTTCTTTGTGCGGTTGTGTAATTCGATTCTTTCCTCTGTCGCAACTCAAAGTGTCGATGTCATCCACTTTTATGTCTGCCCTCAATGATTGTGGCTTGTTATCAGAAATGACACATACTTATTTTAAGTGCACTTTTCGGTAAAAATGTAAATAAACAAACTGTTACGTTAACCTCAAAAGATCGCTTTTCTCTGTCGCCTTTTCCCGAAAAATGTCACTCATTTTATGCTATTTTTGGCTGAATATTTTTAGTGATTCAAAAGTGAACTAGCGAGGCGTTTTGAAATGTTTTCAATTAGTATCGTAATAGAGTTCGACACGATGTTGCTTTTGATTTATGTGTGTGAAATGCTTTCTGATCCCTTTTATAGACTTTTCACATCTAACATATTTCTGATTTATAGGGCAAAGAAATTTCCTTACATTTCCATGATTTCCATAAATAGATGTTCGAAAGTCACCCGACATCAAGTGAAAAAAATGATTCATGTACAGATAAAAATATTTTCCTCGCAATGTGCATCATCAACAAATTTGTTCATTGTAATATGAGAATTACATAAAGCAACGACCCATCACAACAACCGAACGGAATAATTACAACCTTGCCCAGATGCCTATCAGCTCTGTACTTCATATGTCTCATTCACTGAAATGTATACACATTTTTGGCAGCTACTGTTATGTTTTATATAAATTTTAATTATACGATTTGCCATAAACACCACTCACAGATTTGCTTCGCGCCCGGCACGCAAAAATGCCAAACAACAGTTGAAGGACCGGCAGATTTCACCGCTAACGCATAAAACATATTTAATTCCTTGGAAATGACATAAAAAATCGCCGGGTCTGACATTTCAGCGCCCGGAATCGCATTTTGATTTAAATCTGCCAACCCCTCGATGTTTTTCTTTTTGTTTTATATATCTCAGACATGTTTGCAACTATATATTTCAGAACTAAGCGATCAACTTTTTTTTTAATATGTCTGTACGGCTTTCATTAACAACTGCATGTGATGTCTCGAACAATCGCGCAGATTTCCTTCTTCTTAGCATTTGACACATTTCTATATTATTAAAGCATGAAAAACAATATTTCTTTTTCTATCTCGATGACTACAAACAGAAATCCATGATTTGTGTTAAAATGTTATTTTAACATCGAGTTGAGAGCGAATTTTAGATTACAAATAGCAAGAAAAAAACTCAATTTTGTTTTGCTGACTAATTTTGCGAAATCGAAATACGTAAAACCCAAATTAAAATGATGCAAGAATCTGTTGACGGTGAACCAACGTCGCATTTTCATTCAATTTCATGTGACCTTCAGCTAGGACTTAGAAGTTGTAATCATGGCTGAAATTATGGAAATAAAACTTTTTTTTTACTCAAGACAATGACATTTGATCCCGCGTGCAGCTCTCCATCTCTGTCTCTCTGTAACAGCTCCATTAAAAATAATCAACGAAAGGTTATTATGTGACTGTAGTCAAAGTTTTTATGACACATTTCAATACTTAATAAATCAGTGATGAGCTTCGGATGTCCGACGATGATGTTTGTTATCAAATGCAACATAAATAATGACACATTTTGGTTGGCGACTGATAAGAAACCATTCTCAGAAAAATGACGGGAAACAAAAGAGAGATAAAGTTTAAATCAAATTGTTTTCCATTACTAATAGTTTTTAAGAATAGATTATGAACAAGCCTCATTTATCGCAATAACATAAAAAAAAATTGTAAAAAATCTAACAACATTCACAAAAATCCCCAAAATCTCTTCCAAGTGTAATCAATTCAAGTTCAATGGATTCTTACGCCATTTCGAATTGCCAAATCTAAAAAAAAAATCATTAAAATGCTGTATACGTCGCAAGTAAATTACGTCAAATCTGCATACAATAGACGAAGGCTATTGCTTCAATAACCACAGTGCGACATCATTGTGTGACGATATTTTTTTTTTTGCTTGCCTGTGTCTTCCTCGCCCGAGTAATTTGTATTCATGCTCATTTTTTACGGATCATCGACAATCGCGCTTGCGATTTAAAGATGTAGTTTGTTTGTTTCTTGTTCTTTCGAAACCAAAAAAAAAAAACCAAAACTCAATGAAACGTCTCAAATTCTTCTTTTTTTTTGTATTGCTGTTGAAATTTGTGCGATAATTTTAGAATTAATTTTTCTCCCATTTGAGTAATTGAGAATTGAATCGTGAGAGCCGTTACATGTAAATGAACTTGACCTTCTTGATGGTTATTCATTTCTTAATCTTAACAATATTATTTTTTGCATGATCCTTAAATTTATCAACACGACAAGCGAATTAATATTTTTTTTGGGATTTTTTTATTAAAAAATAAATAAAAGACCAAAATCTCAGCAAGAAATTTTCATCGTAAATTCATAGTTAATTTCACTTCAACCATCATGAACCATTAATAGCCGTGTTTGCCCGATGAGTTTGTGCTACCAACTGTGTTGGCTTTTTTTGGTGCTACATCATTTCTTTCAAACAGTGCAATAATCCAGTTTTTGGTCGCAGCCAAACAACAAATAAAGATGAGCAAACATGAGAAATATATAAAAAAAAAGATGTTCATGAACTTCAAGAATAAAATTCTTATTTCAAATATAAATTCAAACACGTCGAGCATGGTGCATTTGACTTTCATTCTATTGAGCTCGTTATTTATTCAAGGCGAGTTATGAAAGCACTTTTGAAAGACTTTTTTTTAACGATTGTCCGGAAAATCGAGTTCGATAGACAAAAAGCGATTGTAAAAATGCACCGCAATTGCATCTAAAATGCACATGCACGCAATTAAAATAAAGAAAATGCTACAAAAGTCTCTTTGCTGATAGTTTTAATGAGAAATTTATACAACTTCTTGTAGAAATTAACTATCATGTAACACATTGAAGAGTTACTTAAATGTTTTACCACACAGCTGTGATTTATTTCATTAATTCTTTAATCTCTTCCATTTCTCACTTTTGTTAGAATCTCAATGAAATTCATGTCTCGCACACGGCACAACATGTAAATTGTTGTTTCCTTTTTTTTATTTTCTTTTCTTTTTTCTCCCCCCCAAAACATGATTCACTAAGAATCCAAATAAGATCTCTTGCATTTTATGCTAATGTTGTGGTTTCTCTCATTTTCATTCTCATCGACACGCTCGTAAATAAAATTCCTTAAGAGATAGTAACGACACTGCACATTGGTATTTCAAATGTTGCTGCACTTAATCATCAGCAAAGTGAACAAGCGACTATTTGCTGCCGACATCATCGAAAATTATTTATCGATCGACAGATAATGTGTCGTCTCATATTTAATGTTTTTTTCATTCGATCGTCATGTTCACAATTGCCAATGACATATTACAAAAACGGGAATCCCAATTTTTCATGCCAAGCCGCGACTGATGCACATAAATTGGGTTAAAAACTAATTTTTTCTCTGTTGGTTGTAATATAAAATTGAGTAATCAAAATTAATTACGTAATAAATTACAAGCTTTTCATGCATACATTTTGTCAGTAGCATGGCAGTCGTTAGTTGCATTAAAGAATGAAAATTATATAAATAAAATCAATAGTCTTCGATGTTATGATAAATTTAATATTTACCCAAAAAGCAGCAATTCCAAGTAATAATTTCTCTCTTTTTAATTCCACAAAGGTATTTTCCCCCTCAGCTCTCTAATCGTATTAAAACTTCTTTAGACTGTGTGCTTCCTTTACGCCGATTTTATGTATCGTAATTTAATTTTCGTTTCCAATCGCACCGACAAAAACTAAATATTTAATTTTTTTTTTATTTTAAATTTCCCTTCAAAACTTTGATCAACAAAAAAAAAAAAAAGAAGTGAATTAATGAAACAATTTTTCCACCTTTATTTGAACTCCAAGTCAGCAGCGTTCACTGAATTTATTTATTTCAAATCCTCGACACGACACGCGCTGATTACGAAAAAAAAAAAGAAAAAGATTTAAAATTCTTGCTAAGACCTTCAAATGAAGAAAAAGAAAAAAAAATTGTTCTTAAATTTTTTTTTTTTTCGCATAGTATAAAAACGCACAACGAACCGTTTCACCAGGCCAAGCGATAAATTTAATTAAGTTGAGGAGAGATGGCGAACTAAAAATAAATCACATTGCGCACTTTATTCACTTATCAGTTAAGAAAACAAAAATTATTTTTTTTTTTTATCTCTCGCTGAAATTTTTTTTTTCTGGCACCAGCGAACAAACTGCAAATCTCTAGTCACATGAAAATGAGCGAGATCTGTCCTGAGCCACTTGTTAGAGCTCCGAATGAGTTTTTTTTTTAAATAAAATGATGATCGAAATTGCAAAAATAATTTTTTTTTACTTGAATCAAATGAAAATTTTATAAAAACACAAAAAAAAAAGAAATTTAAAATAAAAAAAAAAATTCGCGATCGCTCTCAAAAGTCAATTGCCGGTCAAGTTTGCTTTTTTTCCCGAATCCCCGCGTGTCTCAACAACTAAGCGCTTGAATATAAACTGACGACTGACTAACGTGCGCTCAACAACGTTTTGTTTTTCTTCAACGAATGAGTGCGGCGAGTATAAGAAGCAATGAACATTAAGCACTTTGCTCGCTTGTTTTCCTGTGTGGCGACAGCAGTTCGAGATCGACGTCATAAATAATATTTTTTTTTTCTCTGTACTTTATTTGCTTTGCGCTTGCCAGTTGTTTTGCAAAACGTGGATTGCGGGTCGTCATAGTACAAATTGAAGGTTGAATAATGAATTTTGAATGTTAATTGATTTGGGAAAAAATATGCTTGGAATTGTTCTGACAACCCTGAACACTTCACTACGCAACAAGTACCTTTGAAGTATAGTATAGCTCCATTGATGAGCTTCTTGGCTTCTTATTCATGCACTTTTATGAATTTTTTTTTGCTTTTCTTTCGTTTTTTCGCTCTTTGGATCGTGCGATCTTTCGATGTTTTCTCAATGTTGAATGTTTCAATGTTTTCGATACATGCAGAGCGCAGCGCCATTGACATTCACAAAACAGAATTTTATTTTATTTTTTTTTGATTTAAAGTTTCTTAAGCATTTTTCTTAATACCGTTTGATGTTCGACAACGAAATGTTGTAATGTGGATTTTTTTATGATCCATGAAATGACAGATCTGTTGCATTTTTATTCTACATTTCATGTCAAAACAGAAGTCAATGACAAGAGAATTGAAATTGTGAATTGTTTTGATTGACAAACACAATTTCCACTTGACACTCGGAAAAATCCAGATCAGTTTTAGGCTTTCGAGTGTGATTCTTATCAAAAACAAAAAAAAAAAAAACATTGTCTGAGAAAATATTTCATAGATTTCAAGTGGCAAAGTCATATATTGCACAATCAACACTTGCAGTCATTAAAAACATAACCAAGCATTTGCCCATGAAAAATTTCCTCCGACATCGTCGACAATATATCTCACAACCGCTTGTCAAACGCGCTTGAATTATTTTTAAACTTTCACTTAAGACACTTTTCTTTAATTAGATTGAATTTGGAAAACAAAGAACTTCAATTTCGGCTGCACGTTAATAGGAAAAAAAAATTGTTTTCTTTGATTCTCAGTTAGATATTTTTAGTGATCCTCAATTGTGTTGCATAATAAAATGTTTACACGAAAATTTCAATTGGGAAAATCGTGAAAATTAATTTTTTTTTCTTGTTACAATTCCGGAAATGTTTCACTGAGATTGTTTTGATAATCTACTTTTGAGGTTTTTCTACTGAAGTAAGCAATTAACACTTCATCGATTTCCATTCGCTTTCTAAGTAGCTGACGACGTTAATTGACTTAACTAATCGATTTCATGATGTTAGAACACAGAAATAATAGAAAGGAAGTTCATATTTAATTATTCCGTAATAAAGTTTGCTCGAAGAATAAAAAGTTGCCAAGAAATATTCGAGCTTTGATCTGTTAACGGTTTGATACTTGATTTTCGAGGTTTTCATAAGTGCACGTACGATCGAAACTATTCAAATACATTCACCTTTGCTCAGCTGTTGCTAAATGGTTTTCTTGCTATTCATGACGAAATAAGAAGATATTGTGAGCTTGCGCAATTATGGCAATTTTTTTTTCTTTGGGGATAAAAAATGATTCAAGTGTTTCTGATTCTGACTCATTGAATGGATTCGATCAGCGGACATTTTTACAGTAAAAATATTTTTGCTGGTTTACAAGTTTGTCGAAAATCAAATATTTTTTATTACAAAATAAATTTCACTCTAAATAATTTCAAAAATATTAACTTAATTTTATTATTTAAAATCGAGCTTTAAGTCCCAAATCTAATTGATCGCGCAGCTCAAGCTTCGAAAAGAAACATTATTTTAGGAACCATACAATAGTTTTCAGTTTCTTTTTTCTCTTCTTCTAAAACAATTTTTAACTGCATGCATTTTTATCCAGTCTTCACTGGATATTTGTGTGAGTTCTGCAGAAATATTGAATAATTTTGCCGAATGAGCTTTTCACGAAACCAATTTAAAACTCACGAGAAAACAGAAGCAGAAAATTACGAGCAGCGCCAAAAGACCACCCAGATAATAAATAAAATAATAAAAAAAAAACACATTTCTTTTCTTAAATATTTATTTGTCTTCTTAAATAAGAATTGTTTTTAATCTTGAAGGTCAATTGAAAATTTTCTTATCATGCATCATGTCATTAAAATAACCTTCATTCGATTGACCCACCGAGACTGGATGTCTGCATAAGTGAATTTGATTCCTTCTGTAGCTCTTGACTTCTTAATGACCGCAAATTATACGCACAAGATATAAAAGTCATCTCGTAAAATTTTTCAACCGGCTGTTTTACTGTGAAAGGTAGCATTTCATAAATGATGTTACTGGCGATTTTAAAACACAATGCTCATAATTTCAAGACAACGAATTCATTCAATTCTCTCACGATCTTTTCTCTTTTTCAAAACAACACAATTGTTTTGAGGCTTAATTTCATCGTATCATGTAAAATGTTCAGCAGTATAGTAAGTTGATGTCTGTCTGTATATAAGCAGTAAGAATTTCCCAATGAAGAGAACGCGGTCTCGTTAAAACGAAGTTCATTTAAACTTGTGTGAGAAACCTCACGATCAAAATCAATGAGCAACAAACACTTCATAGTCAGTTGAGTTTGAAATTTACGCGTGTAATAACGTTATTGTGCAACAGGTGTGAATATTTTTTTTTTTAATTTTTCTTCAGAAAAATATAATTGTCAGTGTATTGCGGTGTCACTTGTTGGATACTTGTAAAACAAAATTAAACAGAAAAATTCCTTCAAGATAACCAAAAAAAAAATTAATTTAATTTTCTTTTGTAAATTTTTTCTTTTTAAAATTTCATTAAGAAAAATTTAATTTCTCTCACAAAAATTAGGAAAAATAATTTAAAAAGAAAAATTCAAGTGATTTGTGAAGAACAAAAAGAGATCAAATTTTCCGATTGGGATTAAGGCGAAACAAGGATTTACAGCCAACAGCTGAGGATAAATTATAATTATCGTCTTTATTAAGTTTTTGTGAAAGAAACATCCAAAAAGACGTAAGTAAAAAATCCAAGAAATATTTTCCATTCCTTTGATTCACCTCAACAAAAGTTGGTTAAGTTTCTGTTGTGCATGTGTGTTGCGAGTGTTTAAAAAAATTTCATGTGTGAATGAAGTTTTTCTTTCTTAGAGTAAATAAGAAGTCGAACAAAAGAAGACAAGAAAGGTCTCCACCGTGTTGTAGCTGAGGTTGTGTGAAGTTGTTTTTTTTTTGTGCTGATGACTTCAGTGCTGAATTTTCAATCTTTAAAATAAATGTATCGACGACATTCGAGTTTTTTTTTTTTTTGAGAACTTGAAAAATAAAGTTTGTTGGCAACAATTGTACCTTTGCTCTGGATCCGTTATCTGAGACACTGGATGGATACACAATGTATATTGCGCTTCATCATCGGCATTGTAATATTTTTTTTTTTATTGAAATGAGTGCAGAGCAAATAAATCACGACATTTCACTCTGTACACTTTCTTACTTTGATGACCTTTTTTTTGCTGTCGTCTTAACACATCACATACAAATACGGAATCATTTCATTTCTGGTATTACTTGTTCTCGACACTTTTTTTTTGCATATCTCTAATTAAAGCTTTGCGCATTTGCGGTTTATTCAAAAAAAAAAAAAAATTCTCGACTTGGCTCAGTAAACGAGCGCAATTAAAATTCCAGAACCATAACTCGACAGATCGTTTATCGCTCGCACAAATCAGAATCGCTTAATAAGAAGCGCCGCCAAACGCATATAAAGCCAAGTGAGACACAAATTTTATTAATTTATTGCCCACTTAAGCGACATCATAACTCGCCAAGTAAAACTCTATTGAAAACTGATACACTTAGATAGTTTCCAAAATGGCGTCAACGATGTTTTCAAGTTGAGTCACATATTTATTGCATTGCAAAAAGTGCATTTAAAATCTTACTTTACTCATAGATATTGCCTAACTTAAGTACACATATATTTATGATATTTACAGTCAGCAATTTCATTGTGTTTCCATGTGTTATTTTAAATACTTTTTTGTTATTTTTTTCGTGTGTAGTTGCAACAATAAAAATGTATACTTAATCAACACAACCGTTCAAATACCTTCAGAGGATTATTGAAACTAGAGAATCGAGAAATGTTTAGATGGCAAAAAAAGTGCAAATGAATTCACATTTGTGTAATTGGCATCGTCCCGAATTAAATCTAATTAGATAATTAAACTAATGTTGTCCAGAAATGACATTTTTTTGCCAAATATGTTCAACTAGCGTGTAACATGCAAAATAATATGTGACTAGAATTAGCAATTTGCAATTTCATTTGTTGCATTCTATATATATTACATTCTCTATGAAGTCCACGAACAAAGCAGAAACAACAAAACTGTCAGTTATGAGGCTGTCGTGGGTGTCTGATGGGTGAAGTGATTAAAATTGTATTTTATTTTGAAACAAAACAGTCGAGAAAACAAAAATGCATTTGCAACAACGAACAAAAGAAACATCTTAAAAAGTGCAATTTGTTGTTGCTTTATAAACAACCGTCTGTTTTCTTTCTTCCACCTCCATTCGTCTTTCCTTCCATCATTCCTTATTCTGCTCACTCTCCGGGATGCAAAGAAAAAAAAAAAAAAACAAGAGAAGAAACGATCCTCAAGTTGGAAACAAAAATGTTTATAAATCAGAATAATATTCAACGTTGCACCAGATACATTTGTGAAAGCCATGATGATGCCGATACCTGCGGGGCTTTAAAAATGGTCTTTTTTTACGATTCTCCACCATTAAACCAGACACTAGTACATGCACAAAAACTTTTGTGTTGTCGTGAGTTGTGTTTGCACAATATAAAAAAAATAACATCGAATAAAAAATGAATTTTCAACTGTTTTCGTTGTAGAAAATATAAAAAAATACTACTGACATCATCGGACGATCGATCGAGGTGATCGGTTTGACAATAATAAAAAATTGGCAAATTCACTGTCTGAATTCAAAGAAAAAAAAAATTTGGCAACTGTTGAAACGTTTTTTTTATTACTTTATTTAGGGAAATTCCAGGAATAATTTTGCAAAACGATTCAATGGAAAATAGCAATTGGCATCCTGGTAGTTTTATTATTACGCTGCACCTGCTCTTTGTCCACATTTGTTTTGGTACCATTTCACCTGGCATTAATTTTACAGCTACACGTTTTTCCATTTCATCTACCTTCAATTGACTGCTTGATCTCCTGCTGTTTCTGGTTTACTTTTGGCTCTTTCGTGATCAAATAAAAGAAAACTAAGAGATCGATGCGGATCATTTTCATTGTTGAATCTTGCTTTTTTTTATCAAATTGAAAGCGATGCCAAAAAATGACGATCACTTTTTATTTACAGCAACTGAAGTCGCTCTAAAGTCTCAGTTGTTTGGCAAATTAGTGGCTTATTTTACGAATGATAATTGATGACTGACAGTCGTTCCGATTGGCGATCGCACATTGCATGATGTTTTTTCCCCGAATGAAGTTGCCCTCGTTTTATACGGTCAGACAGTCTTGGTTTGGTTTTCCTAATCTCTCAAATCCACGCTATCATATTTCGAATTGTATCAATAAAATATCAAAAAAAAAAGGTGTCCGCGTATAAAAAAAAACTATTTTATGACTTTATCATTCGAGCGAGCGAGAGACTTTGCAAAAGAAATCAATTTGTCAGTTTCGTCGTGTCCGATTAATTCACAGCGTTCAACTTTTCATTGAGTTTGACTTCAATCGCGTGAATTAACAGAATTGAGAATTTAATTAAATTAGATCATGAAGAAATAGTTGGTTTCTAACATGTGAATAGCCGTTGACCTTCACGATGGTTTTATTAAAAATACCTCCTCGAGAATTTTTTGATACATCATTTGCTATTAAATCCCATCATGGAATTCGGTTAATATTCAATCAAAATTCAACAACAGCATACAAAGTTGTCTTTCTCTAATTGATGGCATTTGAGGCTCATGCCGATTAAATATTTTTATTGCGTCAAGCGTGGCTCTCTCACCTCCCTCTCTCTCTTTCTCACATCAGCACCACCTTTTTACCCTACAACCCATCGAGAATAATACTCGCAGAACTTTTGCGTAGTTCAAATTATTTTTTTTTTTTTTTTTTTGTTATCACAACCAAGCAGAAAATTCGTTAGAGATAAGAATAAGCGTCATCGGATTTTTTTTTTATAATGCACAGGAATTTTGAATTTCATATTTCGAGGTAAATATTGGCGTTGCTGTGGAATGTTTGCTGGCTGTGATATTTTCACATATACTGAATGATGAGCATTCATAAGGAAAATATTTTTCCGCCATTTTGATTTTAACGAGATAAATAGCAAAAAATTACTGATTGAAAATTGCATACGGCACAATTTGCTTTTGGAAATTTTATTTTATTGTCTTTGGTTTTGAAATAGTTTCTGATTGACACAAATGTTTAATAGAGAAAATTGCAGTTAATCAATGTTTCCAATAAAATCTAAAATCAATCGAAATTCCATTAAAACACCATTGAAATGCCATATTTCGAACTCGAAGCGCTAACAAATTGAATTAAACGGCAATGACAGTACCGAATCACCGAATCGCTTCGTCGCTGTCGCCACAATCTCGCCGCTGATTACAAATTATTTTTTATCTGTTTGAAAAGCACACAAGCAAAATTTAGAGGTTCCAACGATCAACATTTTATATGTATGTGAGTGTTTGTGTGCTCACAAATGCACACGAATACAAAAAGATCAATCAAGGTGCGATCAGCAAACTCTTGTCGTTTAATTGATATTCATAAATGTTTTTTTTTTTCTTGTCTTCACAAGTTGAGATTTCTTTCAAGAAAATAATGAAATATTTTCAAGGCAACTTTGTGCCATACGTCTGCCACACAACGAGACAATCGTTTCACGATACATTCTTAAGTTTTTACAAAAAAGGAAATTGACTCTGAAACTAAAAAAAAAAAGTGTTAAATCTTGTTTAAGTTCTCTCGCGGTCGTGATCAGCAAATCTTACGTTTGCTCAAAGTTCAATTTTCATCAGCTGCACAATCTGAATAAAAAGTCACAAATTATCTCTCGCTTAACTAGCAACTGAAATTTTAATTTCCTAATTTTTTTTTCACAAAGAAATAAAAATCAACAAAAATCTCAATAAAAAAAGAGCTTGATTAAATATCAATAAAGCCATTCGCGAAACTGCTGACATTGCGGTGTTGTCATGTTTGCTATAGCAATAAATAAAAAAACATCAAAATCGCAAAAATCAAACATAGCAAAGCCAACAATTTGTCACATAACTCTCTGTTGACTTTCAATGAACCAATTTCATGAAGCGCATTGAATTTTCTGCATGTTTTGCAAAATTTGATGTAATTTGTGACCAAAAATGGCATCAAACATTTGAAATGAATCATTTTTATGAAAATAAATTGTTATCAAAGTAGTACCAAAAAGTTTCTTGAGTCATACGCTTCAAGGTCCGTCGACTTCACAATGAAATTATTTGTTTCAACTTGAAAAACTTGAATTATCGACCTTTATCGCTCTACGCAATTACTGGAAGAATAGTTTTTCTCTGTTTTTAAGATAAATTAAATTTACACAAGCTGCGTGAACCAACTTCACACCATCGAGAAATCAAAGCAAAAATTGTTCAATCGACATTTTTTCAACCCGCACAATATTTCTCGTTTTGTGATTGTATTGAAATTTTTAGAAACGCAAAAACGCCTCTAAATCGTAATCAATTTTTATTATACTAGGGACTTGGTTAGTTCGTATATGATCCTTACATATCGAAATTAACTGCAATAATTTAAGAGAGTTAGACTTAATAAAAAGTTTTCTTAAGCTATTTCCACCTAATTGTCATAACGCAACACGTGTCTTTAATTTGTGTGTTAATATACTCAGTGTGCGTATTTATTTTATCGAAGAAAATCGCGGCCGATCTTCAAAGGAATTTCGTAGAATGAAGTGAATCGAAATCAGTGTTCTGCCGCTATAGAAAGAAAGAAGGCAACATAATTGCCAACAAATTGGAAATCAATTTTTTGTTTTCTTTATATCCAACGGAGATAATTTGTCGTTTCCAGTGTATTGCTTAATCGCGAAGTTGCCTCTGTAAGTGACTCAACAAAGAGAATTACATCATGTTCTTCCACCGCAGTTCACGATTATTATTAACTTTCATGATCAAAGAACATATTACTTAAGAATTTTTTTTAATGATTTTCGGACATAGGAGGAATTTTTTTTTTGTTATTATTTGAAGCAAATGGACCTCCTGAAATATCCTTGATATGCTAATTTGAGAGCAATGAAGCAAAAAAAAAAATACTTTCGAAAATATAAAATTTGAAATCTCATAAAATTGTTCTTAAGTCAACAAATGATTCATAAATAATCCAAATCATAATCACCATCAGTGAAAATGACACAAATGAATTTACCTTACACGAGAGACATTATGAAAGTCAAAATATGACAATCCCATTTTTACATAAAACATCCCGCGCGCGATGGGCTTTAAAATGATCATCGACATGATATTTTTAATGCTTTATGCTAATGTTATGAATATAAACAAAAGTCCAAAAAAAAAGCATACAAAATGTTATTCTTCCTCAACTTTAACGCATTTGTCGTATTGACGATGCATTTCATCGATGGATATATGTTGTTTTATTTATCTTGTCAAGCTCCAGCTCTCCCCTCTTTCTTCATCAATCGCTGTTCATACATACATTGATTTTTTTTTGTAGGTTTGTTTAAATTGTCAACAGAGATTATAATTGCGAGGCTTTGACTCGCACTCAAAGTTTCATGTTTCGTGTCATTTTACTCAATATAACCGGCATTCCGCGAAAAGTTTTTTCTAGGAACAAAGTTTCTCGGGCGACGTTAGTCACTCGCATTATTTATGAGCTACTACATTCGATTTGTGCTCAATGTTTTGATCCAAAGAAAATTGCAACAGCAAAAAATTTCCAAGAAAGTTTTTACACCATCTCAGCATTTTGTTGTTTGTGTTTCGTGCATTTTAATAACTATGAATATATTCAGGTTATCAGTTACTTTAAAATTACTGATACTCACACTAATACGGGCATTGTCGTCAGACCAGTCGCATGTCCAAAATAAAAACAACTCAGGAAGATCAATTACAAAACAAGTCCAAACATTCGTTGATCGATCGAGTTAATAAAAATTAATTTCCATCGAAATGAACTTTAAAAGAATCACAAACTTACACCCATTAAAAATCTATAAACACGATAAAAATGGTTTCTAAAAGGCATTTCGAATCGCAGTAAGAGTCAAATTTACAAACCATTCATTAGGAAAATATATTTTGGATCTATGATCGCTATGGTCATATCTTAATCTACCACAAAAGGAAAATTAATTCAGCATCCCACTCAAACTTGAAGCCGTTATGGAATTTTTTTCTTAATCTGTCATGGGTACAGTTCATAAATGATGTATGATATAAATCGTGTTTGCAAATATTTCAATTTAAATGTTGTTGATTTTTTTTTGCAGTCAATATTGTGCGATTCGACATCATAAACAGATGAACCCTTCAATTCTATTAAAATCAATTTCATCGAAAATGGGCTATAAATTTCATGATTCCATTTTTAATGAATGACCGACCGCACGTTAGCATTAATGGATGTTAATCTCTCAGATGATTCATTTGTTGGAAAATTGCCCTCATTAGGTGCTCACTAAATAGCAGTTAGGAATATTTTGTTATCAGACATCTTTCCAACATGCCGTGAATGACTAAACAGAATATTTTTCGCCGGAAATTGCGTCAAATTCTCCATAATAGAGTCATAAAGTCCCGCCAGCATGTTAACAGAATTATAAAACAGCGAGAGTTAATTATTTAAACTTGAGTTTAACTTCGGAAAAATAAATGTTTACAAAACGAAAAGTTCAAGAATCGCTTCGCGGGATGAAGAAACATTAAAATTTCAACACACGATTGGCGACTTTTCTTCCTTTATTGAAAGAGCTCAATTATAATAACAACATTTCTGCATGTAAATAATTCTGTGAAGCGATGAAATTTATTGCCAATAAAGCAAAGCCTCGCAAGAGTGTCAGTTCTGATCACGTTTCTTAAGCAACCAAAAATAAAACCTGAAATGCAAAAAGGCATTTCCGCAAATTGTTTTCCCTTGGTGGTACTAAAGTGAGAGATATAAAACAAGAAACTGGAAGAAAGAGTGAAGCTACCCACTCACAAATGAAATAGAGACTTTTGTAACTGGCAAACATTTAATCAGCCAAACCGTGCGACGAGTATTATATTCGTCTGATGCCAATAGCTTTACCATCACAACCAGAAACTTTTATTTTTTTCTTACCACACTCGACAATGCTGCGATTTAATTTATCTATTGATTCATTTTTGTGCTCATTTTGGTGTGTTTGTTTCATAAAAAAAGCCAGCAATACCACGCACGTGTAGCATGATTTTATTTGAATCGTCGTTGCATTGTTGTCTGTTTTTCTCAATCCACAACTATTCACCGCAAGCAACAGTCTTGCTTTCTTACATTTCATGGCACTTTTAAAATGAGTAAAACTGCAGCCTTTGTGTTCATGAATTGAAATTTCCTGAATGACTAAACCAGAAAAGGACGAATATAAATCCTTGAAGAACTTCAACGGTGGCAAACGAAAGGAAACTACAAATTAATTTCAAAAACCCTTAATTTGATGCTTAATTTGTGAAAATCCTTTTCCTTTTTTAAAAATTAAACGAGCGCATCAATTTCCAAAAAAAAGAACCTTCAATTTTTTTTTGGGTCCGTCACATGTGTTTCCGACAGCAACGTTGGCGATGATACCTCACAACCAAGGCAACATTTATCCAAAAAAATTAAAAAATCGTCGTTCAATTTTGCTCGTTCCTTGGACTTTTTGGGGCAGATGGTTGGCGAAATGAAAAACGCATTTAGATATCTTTCATCTTTCATCGCCTTCGCTCTTCTTCGTAATAATTTCTTGAGAAATGATTTTTCGTTTTCGTTTGATCCGTAAATTAAAAACAACTGACATGTGTCCAAAATATTTTATCTTGCGATTCTCAATTTTGGAAAATTAGTAGAGTTCGAAGTGTCTTTAGCAGCAATTAACACGATTGCAATCTGTCATGGGCTACACCACGTTTTAGATATAAATTTTATTCTGATTGGCCACAATCGAAAATTCCTTTTAAGATTTTCAAAAGTTTTTTTTTTGTTTTGCACATGCCGATAAAAGTAAAAACTGATAAATGTAATCTATCAAGGCACAAATAAACAATATTTTTTGAAAATCTCAATATAAAACCAAACAATTTTCGAGAGAATTGAACAAGCAATTCAAGCGTATAATGTGCAATAGCATCTCTCTCAAGTGCTCAAGTATTGCGCAGCTAAAGGCAGCTGACACATAAAAAGCATGCATGAAATTGAGCGATAATATCGACAACCATTGAAACGGAGGTGGAAGTGTGTGTGGAATAAATGACTTAAATGTACCGCAGGCCATAAATGCAAGCTCGAACATGAAATTCTTCTCGGTCTCTATTTGCATAAAAGAAAATGCAAATGTTGTTTCCATTTTCAAATGCAACTTGCATGCTACAATGGAAAAGTTTGATTTTATTTGCATTACAATTTATTGCCACTCGAACGGAATCGCAACAATAAAGTAACATCGCAAATGATAAATATTTAATCGAATTCGAATGCAAATATTTTACAAATGGTATTTGAAGATTTTGCTTAAAGCGCTCAATTAGCGCGAGCTGAAATGAAATTTGCCGCCCGGTTGTCATTATATGTATTTCAGATGCTCAATTAAAGCAATTAAAAATTTCTTAATACTGAAACTTGGATGAAAAAATAATTTAATTAAATTATTATAAAACTCCCAGCAAATTATTCATCTCATTAGATACTTTTTTCAATGAATATGCATTTTTGCAGCATATGGAAATTGAGTTTTATTGTTGTTTACATCCCGCAGAGTTCCAGGCAAATGAAAGAATTAATTAAAGTATTTTTTTTTTCTCTTTGAACGACTGCAATAAATGTATCGACAAACATTTACATTTTTAGCGATACAATTTCTATCAACAGCAATTATTCATCTTGTGTTGAGCTGAGCTAAGCCAACATGCTGAATGCCGTAATTGATCTGAACGAAATACTTAATTAATGCGATAGTGAAATTGACTCACTTCAGGGCTAATTTCTCGATACTTTTATGAATAAATTGATTCAATTACTCATTGGAATGTTTGAAGCCGCCATCGGGTAAAACAACTTTAATGTGCCTTAAAATGTCAGTTCTAAATTTTCTTAAGATTTCAACAGCACTTTCAATCAGCGCGAAATATTCGATGTAATTTATCAATGTACAGACATTGTTTTGACTTTTAATGATCGCATGTTTACTTAAGAGTTCGGAATTATAAATTATGAATTTTTCTTTTCTTCTCTTTTTATTAATTGATGATTCTTGTTGGAATTAACGACTAGAAAAACAAAATATCAAATCGTGAAAGGCAAACAGGTCAAGCCCTAATCAGTTTGTCCTCAGTCGCATAGAAACAGTTTTTGACTTTATAAGGTTATTAAATATGTTGCACATTTGAGCTCACAATTGTGCTGATGCCAAAGTATTTCGAAGCGCTCACGTCATTCTCGCGCGGTGGAATTTCATCAAAATTAATTAAAGTTCAATTGCCTTTCAACTAAAACTTTTTTTTTTCTCTACTAAACGAAAACAGAATTTTTGTTTTTTAGATCACTAATGTACACATATGAGGGAAGTTCATTAAACAAATGAAATTTATGGGCCTTCAGTTGTTTATATTTCATCCGAAAAATATAAAAAAAAAATGGTATCCACCGTTTTGTTGGTGTATCACAATTCATTTGTTCAATTTACGTTCCATTCTATTTTCGGTTTGTGGGATACCATAAATATCACCGCTATTGATTTATGCCTATCTGCCTAATTAACGCATCCACCAAATTAATGACGTTGCCACACAAAAGCGGTCTTGAATTCATGGTTGAACAATTGTTTCGACAATATTAGACATAGTGTCATCAAGCTTTGCAATTCCAAATGACTAATAAGAGAAGACGGAAGTTAAAAACGATTTCAAAACTCTTTGAAATATTTTGAGTGAATATCGAATTTCACAATTGCCATTTTTTAAATCAGATGTATCTCGATGGCAGAAATAAACAACAAATGTGTGCTGATAACAGCAAGTGCTGCCTGTCTATCTTATCATCAAAACGCTCAGCGTCAACTGATTGACGGTGGAAATTTTCATTAAGGTTTTTTTTTGTTTTGGTGCTGATTACTTTCCAGCAAAAATTGTGGGATTTACTTGTTTATTTCATACAGGATCTGTTGAGATAATTAATAATAATTGCAGATTCTTCCGAATATATTAATTGAGTTTCTCAGCTAATTAATTTTTGAGATGGAATTTTTTCAACTCATTGTTCTGTTTTCGTTTTCCGTACCGAAATAATCTATAAAATGTCATCAACAAAGTCATTCAATTATTTCACAATAAAGTGAAATATTTTCCCGTCAAATAAATTGCCAAACATCCTACATTCAAATGGATCCTTCCATATTGTGTTGTATGGCGCAACGCACATGACGAGTGAATGCAAAATAAATTAGATTAACAGTGTGGCTCATTTAATCTATAATTTATTGCTCGAACGTTACAGACTGAGCGCGATTCACCGGAAAAAAAGAAACAAAACAAAATTCTTTCGCGATCTTTTTTTGTGCTTTTATTTTATTTTAATAACGCAATAATTCCTCAGAGATTTGCGTAAATCATGTGTTTTATAGACCGACAGCGCTTGTATGAACCACTCGTAAAACGGTTTTCTGTCGATGTTCTGGCTCCGGCATCAAAAATACAGATTTTAATTTTTTGTTGCAATTTTATTGCTCTCAATTTGCGCCTCCATCCAAATGCCTCGAAAATATTTTCTGTGATCATTTCGTCACGATTTTATTGAGAGCGAAGCATGTTCTTTTTTTTTTTTAATACTGGTCTGCGACAGCCAATAAAAAATCAAAATAACACTCAATTATTTAAGATCGTCACGTTTGGACCATAAATACGCCGAAAAAAATTGCTTTTCTGTAAAAAAAAACCAAAAAATTCTTCTTCGAAAGCATTTTGTCTGTCAACAAACCAACGATTCGTTACAATTTGATTTCATTAGCAGCACGCGTGAGCAATCATGCACAAAAGACTGATACAGTGTTTATTTATGCTCACATTTGGTTCCGCTAGACTGCAAAATTACAATCTTGAACTTGATTAAATTGCGAAATGTTTCTCATTCGTGTTCGCGAATGAACTTCACTCAGCTGAAGTTGCAATAATAAACTATTTTTATGATCCCAACCCAATGACGTAGAAAATGAAAATTTTGCAACAGGCGATTTTTCCTACCCGCGACCACTTGAAATTTTTACAGAAATTCTTAGATGAATTTTTTTGTGTTTCTTTTTATTTTTCACACACATGCCGAGCATTGTTTTGTTGTTAGTCGAAATG
Organism: Propsilocerus akamusi; assembly: GCA_018397935.1. Taxonomy (NCBI): domain Eukaryota; kingdom Metazoa; phylum Arthropoda; class Insecta; order Diptera; family Chironomidae; genus Propsilocerus; species Propsilocerus akamusi. The sequence continues at coordinate 18,247,276 of CM031468.1, read as the reverse complement.
GATGAATGTGAACTGAAAAATCTTTTCTTTTCTTTTTTTTTGTTTTTCACTGTTTTTCATCGTAAACGATTTTAGCATCTGTTTTTTGAGTTTTCTTTTTTGCATGATCATTCGATGAGCATGGGATCGTGTGATCTTTCGTTATTTGCCGTCGCCAACGCTCACGATAGAAATGAGCAAACAAATTAATAACAATGTTCCGGCATCGCTACTAAATTGTTGATGCTCATTTCAAAGGTCTCGACTTTCGACATTCATCAAAAGAATGTTATAAGACGTTTTCGCGGCTATCAGGCGCGACTTGAAAATTGCGAAAGATTAAAGAAATTGCAAAATAATTCTCAAGATTTCTATAAATAGTTCCAAAATTAGCATTTCAAGTGATGTGCAAGAAGAAAATTGTTTTTTTTGAAATTTTTGAAATATATTTCAGATCACGCAAAAACAAAAATAAGAAGATTTTTCCACAAGTGCCACAAACAGACATACGTGTTTCTCAATTAAAGACCGTCAGACTTGGCCACACGTCACATGCGTGTCACATTCCATCCTCGCAAATATTTTCACGCATCAATTCTTCTTCTCTTCTTCACTGATGGCAGTAAATGTGTGATACAATGTCATTGTAAGCCTTTTACGATCGCTACAGTGTCTTAAGAAATTTTTGTTCCGTTAAATGGCATTTCACTGATTTTTTATGTAAACAAAACAAAAATTCACGAATGTGATTTAAAGAAAAGCCTCACCTAATGAAAATACATATCGCACGTCATTTTGCCAGAATAAGAAGAAGGAAATAATATTCCTTGAGAATGAAAATGAACTTGGTCGAATACAAAAATCGTTAATCATTTTGTTCGTGGAGCGAGGAAAAGAAATACATTCTAAGATAACTGTTCGTGCTTTTGTACCGATCACGTCGCGAAAGTTGAATAAATTTTTAAACAAACACATTTTGACTTGAGTCGCAGTTGGACAACAAACCGATAAGATCTCATTTCTGGTATCATCACAAAACAAATAGACTGAAACGAAACGTGATAAATTGTGCAAAAAATAATTAATCTCAATTGATTGCGAAAAGAAAAGAAAACAAAACGTTGTTACCGAATTCCTTTGAAATTTAATATGTTTGAATGTGCTTTTTATGTTTGTTTGTGTGTCAATTTTTGATCTTATTAACGCATCTCCGAGAAATGATTCGATAACTTAATAATTATTAACTTACGACTTGATATTTCGTTACAGGCTAAGATGAAAAGCCAGTTTTGGCTGGTTTTATTCTTGGTGGTTGTTGTGGCATCATGTCACAGCTTACCATCAGACGATCATGATGATAAAATTGATCAAAAGGAAAATGAAATTGTTGGCGACATTAAGCGCGATCCAAAGATTCCAATGGCCCAAGATCCGCGCTTCAATAAGATGCTTCCATTTCCACGAATGACTGACAGTCAACTGGAAACCACAACAAAAACCGAGAAAGCACAAAAGAAAACATCAACAGTGGTGAAAGATGAAACCAGTACAATTGGTAACAGCTCAATTCTATCCGAACTTGTGATGAATCGTTTTGTAATAAGTTGGTGAATTTTTTTTGTACAGGTTTCTTGCCGTATAAAGATGAAAAATTAGACAGTGATGTTATTGCAAAGGATGTTTCACATGCTGATGTTTCTAAAGATGATGAAATCATTGATGATGGAAATTATGACGATTATTATGATGTTAGTTGAAATAAATTTCGACTTTATTTTATATTCGCCAATAATTTATTATCATATTTTTAGGAAGAAAACGATGAATTTTTGGAAGATGAGGACACGGATGATGAAGCTGAAGAAACTCAAGATGGTGTCGAAACAAAACCTATCAAGACTGATAAAAAGGTTAAAGAAACAAACAAGACATCCGACAAATATGATGATGAGGATGATATCGATGATGAATATACAGTGAGTATTTGTTATTGACTTTCTTATTTAAATATTGTCTATGATTTTAATTCCTTGTTTCATATTTTAAGGACAATGAAGACGATTCTGATGATGATGAAGAAGAAGACATGGGAATGGATATTAATAAAATAAACAATCATGAAGTGAAACAATGCCCACGCGATTGTATTTGTGAGCGCAATATGCATGCATATTTCGTTGCAACTTGTAGTCGCTTGGATTTTGAAACACAATCGTTTGCCAATTTGCCGATTACTGATCTTCAAGTCATTGATATCGGGCCACAATTCCCAATTGTTTTGGGCGCTGATTTCTTTAAGAAAATTGGTTTGTCAAATGTAACGTCAATCAAAATTGCAAACAGTTCCATTGAATACATCAGTCCAAGTGCTTTTAGTGGCTTAAATGAACTCTATTCAGTAAATTTGACAACCATTGGAATTGATTTAATTCATCCCGATACTTTCTCAAACAACAATAAGCTAAAGATTTTGACACTTTCTGGTAATAACTTGAATGTTATGCAGAGCTTGTCGTCACCATACACCGATTATATGCTTAAATCACCATCAATTGAAGAACTGGACATTTCTTACTGCAATATGCAAGAATTTCTACCAACTGCCTTCAGTCAGATGAAGAATATTATTTATATCAACCTTGCCGGCAACAAATTAACATCATTACCACAAGGCCTGTTCGATAAAACTGACACAATTGAGGAATTAGATTTGTCATTTAACAAAATTGCCACATTACCTAAGAACATTTTCAATCGTACTTCGTTGGGCATCTTGCATTTGAAATACAACGATATTGTATCCAATCTTGAATTCGTCACGAAAGATGTTCAAAAATTAGATTTGAGCTACAATAAGATCACAAATGTCAACAATGTTATGTTCAAGGGCATTGAAAATTTGAGCTTATTGATGTTGAAAGGCAACAAGATCAAGCGCATTCATCCCGCTGCTTTCGTAACGCTTAAGAACTTGCGTCACATTGATTTGTCTTTCAACGATTTGGATCAGATAAGTAGCTTGACATTCTTGAAGAATCCTGAGCTCGAAGGCGTTCGAATTAATGACAATGTTCGACTGAAGACTCTCCCCGCTGAAGGATTTGAGTGCAGCACAAAATCTTTCCATGTTTTCTTATTTGACGCTTCGAATTGTGACTTGAGCAACTTGGGTGAAAACACTTTCCGTACAATGCCATTCATCACTCGACTGATTATGTCCGGCAATAACATTGAAACAGTTCCAAAGAATCTTTTTAGGTGAATTTTGTGTGAAAATATTTTTAAGATTCGAACTAAAGTAATAATTTAAATTATTTTACAGCCCATTGGTTCGTTTGATGGAACTTGACTTGAGCAACAATTTATTGAGCACATTAGATCCACAAATCTTTTGGAACAATCAGGATTTGAATAAGGTAATGCAATTTTGAATAGTTCTAGTCAATTAAAACAAAAAATAATTAAATTTTCTATCTTACAGTTGAACCTTGCTGCGAATCCTATGGAATCACTTTCAACTAAACTCTTTGCTCCAACGCCATACTTGGAAACTTTGGACATTAGTGATTGTGATTTGACCTCATTGTGGCATGATTCTTCCAGACAACAACGTGTTGGAGAGTTCTTGAAAAATCTAAAGTCATTCAATGTTTCGAATAATGATATTAAGAATATTTACAGCAGCGACTTAAGCGTAAGTTGCTTAATTAATCAATTGAATAATTAATATATCTAAGAAGATTTTTTATTAATTTATAGACAATGAAAAATCTTAAAGTTTTTGATCTTAAAAACAATCCTTTAGAATGCAATGACGATTTTAAGGATTTGATGAAATTCTTGGGCTTCAGAAAGGTAAATTTTCTTGTCATATTTATCCTTTCTATAAGATAAAATTGAAATTTTACTTCTGATAATTTTTAGATAAGCCTCGGCCATCGCAGAAGTATCTCAGAATTCGAAGACATCAAATCGGCAGCATACTTTGAGGATGAAATCAGTCCAGCAGCTGAATGGAATGAATTGGCTCGTAAGATTTGCAAACGTAATGAAGAAATTAATTTTGCCAACCAACAAGTCTTGGACGAAATTGATGATTCTGAAGAGGATTATGATGAAGATGTTGAAGACACAGATGAAGCAGTTACAGAAAATGCATCAACTGATCTTTCGGAGAAAGATTCAAAGGAACCAACAACCAAGAAACCAGTTTCTTCAACAAAGGCTCCCAAACAAAAGACTACTTCCAAACCAAAATCTACAACAAGTTCAACGTCCTCTGCTGCTCCATCAGTTGTTGATTCTGAAAACGAGAATGATGAATCACAAGCCGATGATGATTATGATTATAGTGAAGAAAATGCTGATGAAGATCGTGAAGATGAAAGCCTACAACCACAGAATGTTAAGGACAAGATGGTCTTGGATGGATTTAAGATCATTAATGAAATTGACACTCGCATCTTTGGTAAGTTGAATACTTCATTGGCTTTGAATTTAAATCACAAATGTCTGATTTTAGGCGGAGCTACTGATGAGGTCATCATTGAAGAAGCCGCGCAACATTACAGATTCCTTTGGCCAATGTTGATTGTCATGTTCAGTATAGTAATTTTATTATTAGTGATTATGAATGTTATTGCATTGTGTATGCGTCGACGCGGTGAACGTTATCGGCAAGCTCTGTTACAGTCAAAGAATTCAATTATATATCAGAAATTATCTGAAGAGATAACACCACAGACTCCAAAACTTCATCGATACACTCCAATTCAACAAGTATAAGTTGCTCCATTAAAAACCATTTACGAGATATGGAACCATTAAACGTATGAGCCTGTTTTTTTTTTTTGATATATAGAATGTAAATTGCCGAGGCTTTTGTGATTCAAGTTATTTTTGCACAAACCTATTTTTTCTTTTATACGTTTCTTCATGTTTCTAACGAAAACTGATTCACAATAAACACAAAAAAAAAAAATAAATAAAAAATCTATAGATGAGTACTTAATACGAATTGTAGTGGATTCTGAATTGATGAATATGATTCAATTTCTTATATACGCAAGCATAAAACGATAAACTGCAAAATACTATTGAATTATATTTAATTTCAGAACACATTAAACAGTTAAAAGGTTTAACAACAAATTAGAATTAAAGATTTTGATAAAGAAAAGAACATATCTTGCGAAAATCTTGCGTAACGAATTGGAATTTATGCATGAGCTCCAATTATAGATTAGTAAATGGAAACGATTCAAATTCAGTAAAATTCTTTCAACTAACTAACGCTTTTTTAGTAGTCTTAAGTGTTTTATGGACAGAAATGAAAATCAGCATTAATTAAACAAAATGAGAAAAACAATGCTAAAATATAATAATTCTAACATTCCTTTTAAAAGTGAATATATGTTTCATTCGGGCAGCTTATTACTTCAGGACGCCAGATTAATTTCTTTCATAGATTGTGCCATTATGAAAACTCTTTTAAGAATTTCTTTTTAAACAAAAAAAAAATGATTTTGGCAAATTTTTTTAAACCAGTTTTTTTTTGCTAGTCCTGAAAACGATTAAAAAATTATGTTTCGATGCAAAATATTTTACAAACTTCAAAAAAAATCGATTAAATTATACTTCACACGAGCAGAAAACATGCAATAACATTCATAATTTGGAATGATTGTTTGAAAAGATGAAATAAAAAATTAATAAATTGGAAATATTCTATTGCGTAAGAAAAATATACTTTCTTTGTGAAAAAGTAATAAAATAGGATTAGAAAACTGGAAAATGCATTTTTGACTTTACAATTACAATTAAATTTATGATTTTTAGTTGACCTTTCGAAATATCTTTATGTAACGTATAAGTTTACGTAGAGATACGCAATGAAAAGCTTTGATTTACGCCGGAGCTTACGTTTTATTCAGAAGCTCGCAAGCGATGTACCCCCTACGACAACACATGCGTAACCAAAATAAAAAAACATCATCAAGGTCATTTTTATTATTATCTAGTTTAGTTGTTCATTGTATGGATAATATTAGTCCGAAGGCTCGTGTTTCAATTTGAAAAAATTGTGAATTTTTCCGGCAAAATGATTCCGAGAAATAGAGCAGTGAACCTGATGAAAGCAATCTCAAAGACATCGTAAGTTGATTCATTTATATGAAATGCTTCCATTAAAGTTTCAAATTTAGATGCAAATGTCCAGCTCACAAGCATCATTACGAAATAAATTCTGGCAAGGAAACAGCTTTCGAAATGTCAAATTCCAACCTACGCTTTGGACCTGGAGTGTCACGTGAACTTGGAATGGACCTAAAAAATCTGGGACTGAGAAATGTGTGTGTCGTTGTTGACAGGAATGTGATGACGCTTCCATCAGTTCAGACAGCATTCGAGTCTCTGTCAAAGCAACAAGTTCATTATGAAGTCTTCGATAGTGTTCGTGTGGAGCCAACAGATGGAAGCTTCATTGAGGCTATTAAATTTGCTCGCTCAAAAGATTTTGATGGATATGTTGCTATTGGAGGTGGATCAACAATTGATACATGTAAAATTGCCAATCTCTACGCTTCAGATCGTGAAGCGGAGTTTTTAGATTATGTCAATGCCCCGATCGGAAAAGCAAAGGAGTTAACTGTCAAATTGAAGCCAATGATTGCGTTACCAACAACTGCTGGAACGGGCTCTGAGTCAACTGGGATTGCGATTTTCGATTACAAATTATTAAAAGCTAAGACTGGAATTTCATATAAAGCATTAAAGCCAATATTGGCTTTAGTCGATCCGCTGCACACACTGTCACTACCTGAAAAAGTTGCAGCATATGCTGGATTTGATGTTTTCTGTCATGCATTGGAAAGCTATACAGCAATTCCATATACAAGTAGAGATGCACCGGAGAATCCAAAACTTCGTCCAGCCTATCAAGGCTCAAATCCGATTTCAGATATTTGGGCAAAATTTGCATTAAAAACAATTCGTGAAAATTTCAAAAGAGCAGTTTTCGATTCAGATGATTTAAATGCGAGAACTCAAATGCATCTCGCTTCATCAATTGCAGGTGTTGGTTTTGGCAATGCTGGTGTACACTTATGTCATGGATTATCTTATGCAATATCTGGTTCAGTGAAAAAATTCATTCCTGATGATTACTCTGACGATCATCCGATTATTCCTCATGGACTTTCTGTCGTTGTTACTGCACCCGCTGTCTTTGAGTTTTTGGGATCTGCATGTCCTGAAAGGCATCTTGAAGCTGCGAGATTGCTTGGAGCTGACACAAGAAATGCCAAAAAAGCAGATGCTGGCTTCATCCTTGGTGATACAGTCAGAAAGTTCATGCAAGATCTTAAAATCGAAGATGGCTTGGAAACTCTTGGATTTTCAACAGACGATATTGAGAAGCTTGTCGATGGTACTCTACCTCAAGAACGTATCAATAAATTGGCACCCAAGGAACAAAGTCGTGAAGATCTTGCAAAGATTTTTGAGAATTCAATGAAAGCTTATTAAATGTTTGCACGCATAAATAAAAACATTGCTCAAATAAAAATTTTACATCTTTATTAAAAACTAAGTAAATCGCTTTTTACCCGTCCCGTTGACTTAGCATAAAATGGTGATTTTACTAAGACTTCATAATTTTCTTCAACAAAATCTTCACCATCTCTATCTGTTATAACGCACCTTCCACAGATACATTTTTCATTGTTAAATTCTTTTGTTTGCTGTTTTTGAAGCGACAAGTGTGAAAAGTATCGTCTAAATAACTCCTTCCTTCCACCCAGTTATATTCCGTGATATATACTCTAGATCTTTCCACTGGTAAACCGAAGTTCCGATTAAAATCTTTGAATTAATTTTTTTTTTGATTATATAATTAAGAGCACGTTCAAAATATAGATAATTGATATTCATACTTCAAACTCTGTAACTTTAAATATTTTATAATTATATGAAACATGTCCACAGTTACAAGTATCATACTGATTATAACTGCCACGAACTAAACCGTAATCGTTTTTAGCTCGAATAATATACAGTGGAGAGCTATCTATGTCCGTACCACCAATTAAATGACTAACAAAAGTATCAAAAATGCTAGATTTGCCATTAACATTTTAATTTAATTAGCGACTATATCTGACAAATACTTAATGCACACTAAGTAGTTCAAATGGAAATAGAATATATGAAAAGGAAATAATATTTACTGAAACAGTAACGAAATGATGTCAAAAAAACATTTTTTGAACCAAATCCCCTGACTTTAAATAACAGTTGTCATGATTTACTTTAGTTATGAACGTTATAGGTGTCTGAAGAAGAAAAAGAAGCGATACTCTAATACATTATTAATGTTTGAAATATAATTACAGAGAAAAAAAAAAGCTAACAGAAAAAAGCGTTAAATAATAAGCGACCCCTCAACCCTACTTAGGTAGGAATGCTAATTTCTATATCCTGCTATAAAATAAAATTAAAACACAGTCAAAACATCCATTCAATTTGTTTCTTCGATGGAATAAGAAGCTAAAGAGCCCGCAAAATCATAATAGGAATTATGAGAGTAGGAAATTTGATTAAAATATTAATTATTGTGAATTTCATTGTTGCGATTGCTGCTTCCATTCAAAATGTTGAGAATTCTGAAAATATTCAAACAGTTTTGAATAAAATTGCAATATCAAAACCGTTAGCGACAATAAAGTCAGCTAACGAAAAAATTCCAGATATATTTGAAAAGGTTTTGGAAGTTTCGCAAACATATAAATTATTCAAAATTGCAAATATTACATCAAAGATCGCCCAACACTTTCCTGCTATCGGACTCGCTACCATAATCATAACCGAAGTGTTAGCTCTGTTCGAGCAAGAAACTGAAGACCGTTTCGATGTATTCTTTAAGAATGTCTTCGAGAAATTTGATGAAACCAACGAAAAGCTCGATGGACTAACAGAAAAAATATCCGCATTAGAATTGCGTCTTGTCTTTGTAGCATCGGAACTCAAATTCGAAGCAAAACTTAATACTCTTCTTGAGTTATTTAACCATATTGATGCAACATCTCATACATTCAAAAGATCAATTCTGCCACATATGATGAGCAATTATAGTACGTTTTTGACAAAATTAACAGATTTTACTAAAAAATATGATGATAATAACTACGAATACAAACTGGTTTCCTACATTAAAAGAAGTGTGTTGGATATGTATTCACTGATTGATGGTTTGGCTGAAATTTCACAAAATTATGAAAGGAATAATCAAGCGCCAATAGCAACGTCATCAAGTAAAATATTTTACGACTTCTATTCAGAAATCATGATGAAAGTCTTAGAAGGATTCTCATTAAAACAACTTTGCGAAATGTTTCTGCAAGGACTGACACAAGGTAAATTTAAATTCTTCATGAATAGTTTTGATTATAATTTTACATTTTTCTGCTTATTTAATCTTTACTTAACAGATTATGATCCAAATATTGCTAAAATTCTTCAAATAAAAAAGCAGGATGTCTTATCGATACTTATCAATTCGATGATTGACTATTTAGATAAAGTACAAAAACCTGAAAACTTAAACGTGTACATTCAACTGGGAAATATCCATGAGATTCGACTGATTAACGTTTTACAATATTTCTGGGAAAATGAAGAACAATTAAGTGGATCAGCTGACACATGCAAAGAAAATTGTGAACATTACGCGGATAGTTTTCACGATGGAGGAGGTGGATGTTATGGTCGAGTCCGAGGATGTAGGGAGAAAAGTTCTACAAAACAGCTCTTGCAGGCAAGAAGGAAATAAAATTTTAAAGCATATTCTGAAATAAGAAAGGTCGCATGGTCGCATCACCCTTACAGCATCCACAATATGATCGCATTTACAAAGGATATTTATCAGATAAAAGTTGGTTTGGTTATGGATCTTCGGAAGACAGCCCATATCTGAAATACAATGTATGTACTTATGTCAAAGGTATTACGTCAGGCTGAATAATTTTTAAATTGCAGGGTTGGAGTAACAGCTGGTTTTACATATGCGATATGTGCAAATGTGTGTGTGATCAAGTTAACAATCCTCACTCTATTCGAAAGATATATACGGAAAAGATGGAAGCACCACATGGACAGTGCGTTTTTTTAAAATTAATATAGATAGCAACCGTAAATAATAATCAATACAATTTTTTACAGTGTCATTACCGGGGTTCGGTTTACTGAGACAAATCATGCGATATTTCTACAAATTCAGTCTGGAATTTTATTTCCATTGGGCAATATTAACAAGTCCAGCATTGTGTGGCAACCACTGCCTTCATCTAGTGATGACAAACATTTCTTCTATTTCGATTTTGACACTAGAAACTTCAATCTTAATGAAGTTTTCATGGATGACCATTTTTTGACAGGTATTTTTAAATACTTCCCTACCTAGTATTATGCCATGAATGTCACTTGTTTGCACATATTTGTTTAGGAGTACAATTTTTCACTGATTACAATGGAGCACTTACAACACGAATTTTGGAAAAATATTGAGAGCTTTAGTCTGGGTAAAATGGGTGAAGAGATGTCAAAAGATGCTGTAGATGCTGATAAATTCAAATCGTGCCATGGCCTTATACCGAAACTGAAAGAATCCAACAACATTTATACAGTGCTGAAGAATGTTATAGTCCAATTCGGAATTAGTAATGAAAAAGAAGATGCAGGACAATCATTTGTGCCTTATTTCGATGGCAGTAATGTGACTATGAGTGTGCAAGCACCTCTGTCTGGTTTAGGATTCTTACACTTCACTAATGATTTGAAATACGCGGGATATATAAAACCTTACATCAAGTCACTAAACTATAGAAAGTTTGTGATGCCTCTAAATGCTGACGATCCTTCGTTGATTGTTGATTTTCAATCAGTTTCTTAGTTTTTATTTTCTTTATAACGGATGTGGGAGTCATTTTCAGGAATATGAATGACTAAGTAGTGCCACGGCACGAGGAATAATTAATAAACTCTTCTTACGCAATTAAAAACTTATGACGAAACTTTTTTAATGAAAGTTGCTCTATGTATGCATTAACAAAAAAATTACGTATATAATTGAAATTCCTCGTCAATTTTTCTTATCACACTTTTTTATAATCGCAGCAAAACTTGCCACACAAGCGAAATAAATATCACAATTCAGTTGAAAAATTATTCTCGTCTCGAGCGTTTCAGATTTCCTCATGTAATTTAACATGTGGCTAAGCCATTAAATGACCACAAACCTTCCAAAAATGAAAAGTTGAATTCCACAGAAGAAGTTTCGTGTTTTTTCACAGCAAAAAAGCTTGTCAGAGTTTTTATTTTATAACTTGACCCTAAAATAACAAATTGAAAAGCAGGAAAATTTTATAACTTGACCCTAAAATAACAAATTGAAAAGCGGGTATTTTATAAGGTAGAAAAAATTATTCTGGATGCATCCTGAGAGAATGTTTACAGAGAGTTTTACACATAGTTTCATTCTCAGTTGTTGGTCGGAAAAGCAAAGCAAAAAAAAATCGAAGAATAAAGCGTACATACTTTTCATGACTCACTCATTATTTTACTACGCAAATGAGAAGAAGTTGTAATTATGAACTGATTTAAAAAGTGACTTAGTGATAACGTTATCAATCTAAATTGAATATAAGTGTTCACCTTTCACAACCGTATAACAGCGATGTATAAATTGATTTAATTTATTTGTGTAGAATAAGAATTTTAAAACAACCATGAAGACGAATTTCATTTGGACTATTTTCATCATTCTTATCGCTGCTAGTCACCATGTTATTCACAGCTTATCAAAACCACCGAAATGCACAATGGATCGAATACATAAAATGATTGCTTACACTTGCAGCAACCTGAAACTTAAGGAAATTCCACGAGATCTTAAAACTAATACTGAGGTAAACACATAAGGCAAGACAACCAATCAACCAATATTCGCCATCTTTAACATTTTTTCTCTCTCTATAATTTCCCTTTTAGATTTTGGATGTCTCAGAAAATCGAATAAAAAAATTATGGCGAAGATCGTTCATTGGATTGAGTGAATTGAAATATCTTTATTTGTTTGATAACATGATAATGCGTGTAGAAGCTGGAACTTTTGCAACGCTTCCATTATTAGAAACTTTAGATTTGTCAAGTAATGGTTTGATATATGTCCCACCAGATATATTCAGTCTGGCTAATCTAAGAAAATTGTACCTTGCCGAAAATGAACTTCACAATTTGGCATTTCAAAATATTTCAAGGCCCATTAAAGCACCACTGGAATATTTGAATCTCGCCAGAACGGAAATAACCAAAGTACCGAACTTTGGTATTATGCCTGACTTATATCATTTGAACATTTCGTGGAACTCCATGAACGACATTGCACCACATCAATTCGCTTCATTTTGTCAACTAAAGGAAGTTGACTTAAATGAAACAAATGTTGAACCTTGTGAATGTGAAGGAATCAACATTTTTATGCAAGTTGAACTAAATCGCTCTCCAATCTTGCATTGCAAGCCTGCCATAAGTATGAACACTTTTACTTATTAAATTTATAAATGTCTTAAATGTAATAAAATTCTTAACCAATTTTTAGATTGTAATTTTCACCAAAACGTGACGCTCAATGAGACTGAAGTTTACTTAAAATGCCTAACAACGAGACAAGAACTTATTGCAACACGAAATGCAAAACTCCCGTGGCCTGTTATCACGTTTGTCGGTGTCATTATATTCTTATTTGTTGTCACTGCTATAATGCACTGCAGCAATGGAAAGCCGAAGAAGCCACTTGTGCTTAATGAGGAACATGATTTGGAGCCACAAGTTAATCCAAACACAATTAATACAATTATCAATTGACTACTTGCTATTACTTTAATTAAATATTGTATCTAAATATTGTAAGATTTTAAATGAGAGATTTTTTTACACTTTTTCTTAAGAAAATAAATTTTTATACGTGAGATTTTTAAATTATCTTTATAAGATTAAAATAAAATTTCCACACTTTCGCATAAGAAAAAAACAATTGACAAATTAAGTTTTGAGATTTTTACATGAGATGTCGCTATTGTGCATTTATGCATTGTATCACAGTTTAATCGTCATCGGCAACATTGTTATCCATTTGAATGAAGATTGGATTTCTGTAACAACAGTCAGAGTTCATAATTTACTTCCTTCAAAAAGTGGAGATCAATTTAAAACAATTTTAAACAAGTGAATTTCATGACAATAATTTCTCCGTAATTTAGATTGAAATACGAGTTATTTACCAAAAAAACGAGACAATTCTTTGAATAACTTCAATGGCGAAATTATCATGCATAGGGCTTTTTATGTTTATTCTCATCGTCAAAGCTAACATCAAGCTATACTCAGCAATGCAATATGCGTGTAGCAAGGAATTCCTCGAACAAAACATAAAACAGTATTGTTTGTCATCGTTTGACTTTAATGAAATTCCCAAGGACATTAATGGGCTGGATGTGAATGTAATTTGAGGTTAGGAATTTAGATATTATTTTAAGAAATTTATTTTCAGTTTCTATGGTTCTGTGACAGCAATCTAACTGAGCTGAAGAAAGAATCATTTGCATCCCTGACTAAATTAAATTTCTTGAGCCTGCGCAACAACACAATCAGTTACATCGAATACGGAACATTCTTACAATTGAGGTCTCTTGAAATATTGGATCTATCAAGAAATGCTCTTTTCATTATCCCTTATGAAGTTTTTGAGCATCCAAATTTGCAACATCTTTCTATTGCTGAACATGATTTTGGAGACAATGCGTTTAACGACATTCCAAAGCCTATCAACGCACCACTAACAAGGCTAAACATTGCTGGCAATCGATTATTTAAAGTTCCCGATTTTGGAATTTTACCGCACTTAAAAATGTTAAATATTTCGATGAATGATCTTCGAGCTGTCGTTCCACAGCAATTTTCGCAGTTTTGTCGAATTGAAGAAATTTTCATGGAACAAACTGAAATGACAGAATGTCAGAATGTAGAAATTACCTTATTTTTCTTTCGCAATCGTCATCAAAATATTTCTTTAGCATTTTCTTATATTAACGTTATTTTCAAAGATAATTCATGCAGTTTAACTGAGCTGGATGAATCAAAGGAATATCATGAATGTGTACAAACATTAAAACCTTGTCAATGGCCAATTTCTGTTATATTTGGTGCAGTTTTTTTGTTTTCAATCGTATTCGTGATCCACGCAATCATGAAACATATCGGAATCTGTGGAACTGGAGAAGCTCTAGAAACAATCAACCTACAAAATTTGGAAGGATACACGTTGTTGAAATAATGCAAGGATGAAAAACATCGGAAAAAATCGCTTCATAAAAGGGAAAAAAAATCTGTTTTCTTCGAGACAAGGATTTCATTATACATACAGATTTCAGATTAGACATTTAAATCAGACTTATCATTATTAATCGGGTTATTATCTATGTAGCACTAAATCAAAAGAATCCAATTATTTTGTAATTCAACGAAACGTAGTGCTCCATTGAAGGCACGTGGCGCAACATTTAATATATTGTTTTATCACTTCATGTTGTAGATTTCGAAATCAATACTAATAAAATAAAGATAAGAAAACCCCATTAAGAAAAGTAATTTCTTATCGAATGTCAAAATGTCACACAAATTCTCACCAAATAAAAATAAAAAATTTACAAGCTTCGAAAAAAGCTTCACGAAAGCTTTCGTGAGAACAGTAGTTTTTCTCTCATTTGAATATTTTGCAATTTCTCATTCTGAAATAAAATAAGTAAGGCTATCAGTTAGTCAAATGTATTATCAGTATTAAATGCACCTCAAACTTCGGTAGAGCGGTCACAAGAGGGAGAGGAAAGAGAACAAAATACCAACACAACAAACATTAATTAAGCTCAATTGGTTTCCCAAAAAAAAAAAAAAAACATGTGTAGGACTGAGAAAAGTTTTCTTAATTAAATGGTTTTCGTCTTTTAACAACGTCGGATCGTTGATCGTGGATTAAAAAAAAATCCTAAACGGAGTAAAAAATAGTATTGCACACAAGAACGTATTAAAATGTAATTAAAATTGGATTGATAGTAAAGAGCAATGGTGGCAATTGTGTGATAAGAAAGATGAAGTTTTCAATGTCTTAAAGTGCGAGACTGATAATAAAAAAATAAATAAATAAAAATATTTACACAGAAGGAACAGAGCTGAAAGTTGTTTCTTTTTTTTTGTCATCATCGCTTGGGTCCGATGATCTAATTTTCTTAAATTGATCCAATTAATTAACGAGTGGCTGTTACAATTATCAACAATCAACTTTTCTTCTAAATAAAGTGCAACGTGATCGTCCAATTTCAAACAAATCGGCTTGAAAATTGTGATCGCCCGATAAAAATATTCAAAAACTGAAGTTACAAAGTGAAACTTTAGAAAATTTTACAGAAAAATAAAGTAAGTTATTGCCTTGTTAATGGCCTAATAATTAAATGTAACCCAAAAAATCGCAATTAGTGATGAAAAGGCATTCAAAATTTGGTGGTCATTAAATTGCAGTTTAAGAAGCATACAATTTTATGTGCGTGAAATATTTGCCGAATTAATTTTTCAATAGATCGACAGCTACCAAGATTGGAAACAGTTGTCACAATTGAATCATAAATTCGCTTCAATTAAGTAACAAATTTTTCCCTCAACGCATTCCATCCGTCAAAATTTCAAATCTAATCACGAGAAATGTTAGAAACAATTGAAAAATGCGCGTTGCTATCGACTTGCTGCACAAAATTTATGATTGTCGGAATTCTCATAAATTCATCAATTAAAGCGTCAATGGATCAAGTGATAGAAACTTTGCTTTTCTGCGAAGGGCGATTTCGTGAAGCATGTAAAAATCCCGCAAACAACTGAAGTTTTTTTTTTTTAGGTTTTGTTGTGGTCACAAATTTTTTTTTTCTTTTCTTTTAAATGTTTCACCACAAGAACACTTACCTAATCCACTTTTGTAGAAATGCCATTTAGCAAATGACTTTCTTACTAATATTAACGTAACTCACTGATCATCCTAATTTTTTTTTTCTAAATTATTTCACATTTACATTGTTTGATGTCGAACCCATCTATCAATTCATGTTCATGATCTAATTTAATCACATGGATCATCAGCCGCATTTGCATAATAATGCATTTCGTGATATATTGGAATAGCGGTTCCGTTTGATTGCGCAAATTTTAAATCAATTGTGATTATGGACAATTGGGGCGTGTGCTCATCAATTGATATCTCGATTTTTCCACATTTGGCACCTTTTTATATTCAATTGTTGAATTTAATTAAATTAAATTTGTCCCCATCGAATGTTTTCTAAACAGATTTACTCCCAAATGAACAAATATGGTGAAAAATTAATTTCAGAAAAAATGATACATTAAGTATTGAGTCATAAATAACAGCACCCGAGCACCCGAGGCGTTGAACTTGATTCCGCTTCTGAAGGAAAATTCTTAGGTATTTTTCTTTTCGCGAACTCGATCAGCATAGTCCGTGATTTCTTCTCCATTACAAAATTTAGTGTGACTTTTTTTACGTGGGTTCTCATTCAGAAATCTACATTTGGGATCGAGTAAATCTTGTAACTGAATGCTCCAGTGAATCGTACACCATCAGAAAAATTTGTAAACAAACGTTTTGTGATTTCATCGCGTCATTTCTAATGGAAATTGTTATCGCTTTATCAAATTTGTAATTTCGAGGTCACGACATCTTTTTTATAGTAAATTCTAAGTGATGGGCGTCTCAGATGAAAGTTGTATTTAGTGACTATGATAAGGCAAAAATATCTAATTAACCGAACATTTTCCGCTTTTCACATTTTCATAGGTTAACAATGAATACTTTTGGAGTTTGGATTGTGTTTGCTTTGCTGACCATTAGCAGCCGTTCCATCAATGGACTCACACATTTAAATCAAGCGCCAAAACGTTGTATTATGGAACGCGTTCACCGAATGATTGGATACAATTGTGCAAAGCTAGAATTGCGCGAAATTCCCAAAACCATAAAATCATCGACAGAGGTAAAGAAAGCTCTAACATCAAAAAAATGCACCGCGAACACACAGACGCTCCACTTTTTCAATTGAAATTAATTTAAATAAATTGATGATGGAGTTGCCGAATCAGATGTGAAACAAATAAAAATTTCTCAGACTCATCATTTTTCTGGTTTGTTTCTTTCAGGTTCTAGACATGTCTCAAAATCGCATTCGTGAATTATCACGTGAATCCTTCAATGAGTTGACAGATTTGCGCTTCCTTTATCTGTTTGATAACATGATTAATCGCGTTGAAGACGCAACTTTTACGCATCTGACATCACTGGAGGCTCTAGATTTATCGGGAAACGCTTTGACAGCTGTTCCGTTGGAGATTTTCAACTTGCCGCTGTTACGAAATTTATATATTGCTGATAATGGATTACGAGATCGCGGATTTGAAGATATTCCAAAACCAATCAAAGCTCCGCTCAAAATTCTTAATATCGCCAACAATCGACTAACAAAAATGCCCGATTTTGGAATTTTGCCGGATCTATATCAGTTGAACATTTCATCAAATGATCTTTACGATTTAACGCCACAGCAGTTTTCGCCATTTTGCCACATAAAAGAAGTGGACTTGAATAAAACTTCAATGAAACCTTGTCTTTGTGAAAGCGTTACAAGATTCTTGACGAGAAAACGTGAAGTTTATCTCTTGTCGCCGCTTTATTGCGACACAAATTCTGTCGAATGTAAAATCGATCCAAATGTGACACTCGCCGAGTCGCCTGATTTTTACGAGTGCATGAGCATCAGACGGGCAGTTATTGAAGATAAACAAGCGAAGATCACTTGGACAGTTGTTGCGCTAGCGGTTGTCGCATTCCTAGTGTTCTTCATTGGATGCCTTTATTGTCTCCATCGCCGTAACGTTCGCCAGATGCATTCGAGAGCGAAAATTAACAATCCAAATGTGAGTGTGATTCATGCGAAGCCAAATTTGGAACCAGCTGAGGCCGCTGACGACCAAGTAGGAAATCCTCAGAAGCTTCTTATCACCAAACGTTCTGATGTTTAAAATAATTGTAAAGTCTTCCTTAACGGTTCATTGACACCCACCCAAAGAAATCTCATTTTTAATAAATTCGCATAAGATGTGAATGAACCGACAATTCAAGAATCCAATTTCATCAAAGCAAAACTTATTATTTTCTTGCCATCTTGACTTTGAATGAATTTTATTAATAAAAAAAAAAGTAAAAATAAATCTGAATTAGATAAAGGGTTTGGAATTTCATTCCATTTCACTCTGTGGTGGTGGTCCAGGAATTGGATCATTTTCCATTCACACTCACAGTATTCACTATTCTTCCTCGCTGTCCTGATAAAGGGGCATTTGCCCGTTAGAATAACCTCCAAGCGAGTGTGGATCCATCTTTTCATTGATTGGCTCAATTTGTGGATCGGTTTTTGTTCCATCACCTGATCCTGTCGATTTTTCGCCAGCTCCATCGCCGCTGTCACTGTTTTTACGTGATGATGATTTCTTTTTCCGATATGATTCATCTTTTGAGCCGCGACGCGTTTTCTTGTCAAATTTACGTTCACGGCGATCAATTTTTGAATCCGAATCACTTCGCTATGATGACTGTGCTTTATCTTTTGGTTTGTCAGCGATAGAATTTTCTGCTTTTTCGGATATGCGGACCGCTTTTTCGGCTTCATGCTTTTCTTTACGTCGCTGATCCTTGTCAAATATAGTATTTGACTTCTTTTCTTTTCGCAGTTTGCGCCGCATTTTACGCTCTTCTACATGTTTTAATTTATCCTTTTCATCGCGCTCAGACTTTTCTGGTTTTGAATCTACCTTCTCTTTACGGCCACTACCGCGGTCACGCCCCAATCTCGACGGAACAGTTCGAACCATTACGCCATCATCATAAACAATTTCTTCCTTTGACTCTTTAATTGGCTCAGGAATATTTTTTGCTACCAGAAGTTTCTTCTCAGCCTTCTTCTCATCTTGTTTCTTTCGTTGCTCATCGCGCTTCTTCTTTTTAACATCGCGTTTTTCCTGTATCTTGTTGGCAATGAATTCCAGTAAAGGCGTTGATGTAATCTTTTTATCATCCTTGATTTGATAGCTGTATTCCAGTTTTGGTTCCGTTTTCTGATTTTCTAGCTCTTCAGTCTTAAGCGATTCCAAGAAATTGATGAAATGTTGCTCAGACTCGATGGTCCCTACACTTTTGTCCTTCTTTCGTGCACGAGACTTAGGTAATCCTTGAAACGGCGCATACTCCACAATTGCAGGATATTCAGACCCACGAATGGGATCTACAAAAACATATCCATCAAACTTATCTTTGAAAATGAAAATCTAAAATTGACAAATGTTTCAAAGTCAATGAATGTTTTCAGAATATAGAATAAGCTTACATCTTCCTGATTCTTGAACTCTATATACGCTCGAGATGAAGCATCAGCACCCAATGTCCAGTCAGCACATACGAAATACATGCTGCTGTAATCCGGAATTGGCGAAATAACTTCGAGAAATGCATCTTCGTTCAGATTCGGTGGTAATTTCCGTATGACCACTTTATTCAAGAATGCCTGCTTGGTCTTAATACGTCGTTGCGATTTGTCAGCCTTGTCTGGCTTTGATTTCTCTGGTTTGTCGCTGATTTCCGGCATTAAAATTTATTTTTTGAAGTTTTTCAATATTAAGTAAAATCAAGGAAGAGAGTGAGAAAATCAGAAGATGCGAAATTCAAATTTATTCGTTAAAGAATGTGATGTTCTGATGATTGGTAAAAAAGGAAATTTTAATTAATTGTTCTTCTGGAAATACTTGATGGCATCTTCGGGATTGGGAATGATAGTTGGGTCACCTTTCTGCCAACCAGCTGGACAAACTTCGCCATGTTTATCAGTGTACTGGAAGGCTTCAACAAGACGCAGCGTTTCGTCAACTGATCTTCCTACGGGCAAATCATTCATCGTAATTTGTCGCAAGACACCCTTGTCATCGATAATGAATAATCCGCGCAATGTATGGCCCAGATCTTCAAGATAAACTCCATAATCCTTTGAGATTTTGTGGCTTAAATCGCTGAGCAATGGAATATTTATGTTTCCCAATCCTCCTTGCTTAAATGAAAAAATTCTAAAATAGGCAGATGATAAGGCAAACTGCAGACATGATTTTTACCTTTCTTGGTGTTTTTATCCAGGAAAGATGAGTAAAATGCGAATCGACGGAAACTCCAATCACTTCAGTATTAATCTTTCTGAACTCTTCAATGCGATCCGAAAAAGCCAAAATCTCAGTTGGACAAACGAACGTGAAATCCAAGGGGTAGAAGAAGAAAACAACATATTTGCCGAGATAATCTTGCAACGAAATTGTTTTGAATTCATTTTTAACAACTGCAGTACCTTCGAAAATTGGTGCATGCTTTGAAATCACTGCCTTTGTATATTGCAGGCTATGTTCGACGGGCTTTGTGTACTTGTCATGTGGATACACGTCTGAAAATTTGAGATTCGACATGTTATCTGAAATTTTTGTTGATAAGGATACAATTTTACCTTTTGGAGCAGCAAAGCATGAACCATCGTCAGCAGATCCATAGACCGCTAAGATGGCACAAACCATAAAAATGCCACAGCTTCTCAACATTCTTAAATGATACATAAATTTGGATGATAAATTTAAGTAGCCGGCAAAAACAATAATTTTTTAGGCTGTTGCGTTGGCAGAATGTTTTGATCACTTCGTAGTTGTAAATACGCAATAAGCGCTAAAACTTGATTTGATTAATCTTACTCTGAACTTCGAGGTAGATTGGATGAAAAATTCTGAACCTAAATATGACTAATTACTGGTAAATATGACAGATTCTAATGGCAAGCGAAAACAATTATTACAAGCTACGCTCGTCGTCTCAGCTTTGGTCTCAGTACTCCGTGCTTTTGCATCAGTTGATGCGAAAACATTGTGCAAGTGGAAATCAAAACAAAACTCATTGTCGTATTTTTTGGCAAATAAACCGATTAAAATGCTACTAATTTCTGCAAGAAGCTTACCGCGTGCTGCATTTAAGCAGCAGATGGTGTTTACTGGTGCTGTTAACCGCAGTTTTTGTGAAAAAATTGACAAAGAGCAGAGTACAACAACAGCAAACGTAGCTATCGAAAAAACTGATGAACCGCAAACAACAAAGTTAAGTGGATTCGCGAGGGCATTTGAAAAACACTCTGTCCCCCAAAAGGCTATTGATAACGCTGATGACAAATTACCAGACTTGCCATTCGCCACGTTGCTAAGGAACTCAAAATTAATGGAGGTGAATAATAATTTTTTGACCAAATATGAACTTGCTTCACTAATTAATTATTCCTTTAATTTGTCAGCTCGGCGATCCTCAAAACAAGATTGTTGTTGGCAAAATTTTTCACATCGTTGATGACGATTTATACATTGACTTTGGATGGAAGTTTCATTGTGTTTGCAGCCGCCCCTCAAAGAATTCAGAGTAAGTCACAGGCGTTACAGAAGCATAATTTGACGATAATATTCTATTTATTCGATATTTTAGTGCCTACGTTCGTGGTTCAAGAGTTAAGCTCCGAATTAAAGATTTAGAATTGTCATCACGATTCCTTGGATCTAGTAAAGATTTAACGCTCCTTGAAGCGGATTGTCAAGTCTTAGGAGTGCTCTCATCACCAGCAATTGCACAGCGTGCTAAAGTCTAAGCAAACCCTCTACCATATAGATACAAGTCGCATTTAGTTATAATAAATAAAAAAAAAAAATAACGTAAATAAATGTCTAATTGCTTACCGTGTAAAGTGGCAGAGGCAAAATTTCCAAAATGTCTTAAAATATGGCCAGGACTATTGCCATTATGATCCTGGTTATTGTAAAAAGAATTATTTTTGCCTCTGAGTCATTTATTTGATCAATTTATCTATTCGGGTACGTTGTTCGGTTGATATCTTATCTTATCGTGGTAAGATAGAAACAAAACAACATTTTTCGAAATACATTTCAGTTTGAAAGTATAACACGAGCGTGCAAGTAAATAAATGAAATGACACATATTCACAAGCGAAATAATTCGTCGCAATTACCAAATTTTCTGGCAGAATTCAATATCGAGTTCATCAATGTGCTCATGTATAATTTGAAAAAGGAAGAAGATCGTAAAAAATCATTTATTGACAATAATTGGTCAAACGAGTACATCAATGTGGATGAATTAGCGCTCTTGGGATTTTATTTTTTGCAACAACCCGATTGCGTTAAATGTGCTTTTTGTCCTGCCAGATTATACAAGTTTGAACCTGGTGATGATGTTCTGAGGGAACACATCAAGCATTCGCCAAATTGTCCGTTATTAAAAAGACGCGAAACTGGAAATTTACCGATCAATGAAGAGATCTTAAATAATGTTTTACCTCCAGTGTGTTATGATGAGTACGGCTTAGGACCGTCAGGAAAAAGAACACGAACAAAATCCAAGGAGAAATTGTGTTATCCTCATTATAAATTGCCGTCAAAAAGGCTTGCCACATTTAAGGATTGGCCAGTTGATATCAAACAGAAGCCTGGGGAACTCGTCGAGGCAGGGTTCTTTTACAGCGGTCCATCGGACCTCGTGACATGTTTCTCATGTGGCATTACCCTCGGCAAATGGCAAACAGATGACAATCCATGGATCGAGCATAAGAAAAACTTAACATTGGATTGTAGCTATTTGAAGAATAATTATGAAACCGTAAAGCAAAATGAGCTGAAGTATGAAGAGTTTATGAAAAATAAATCGAAAATTGAAAAAATAGAAGGAGTTGAAAAGTCAGAACCGGAAATTGCTTTGGAATCGGTTTGCAAAGTATGCATGAAGCGACGATCATCGATCCTTTTTCTACCATGTCAACATGTGGTGGTATGCGGGCGATGCGTTCTTGGTATTAACGACAAATGCCCATATTGTAGGAAAGAAATCGAAAGCACAATTCCTATTTTGTTTGCTTGAATCAGTGTTTACAGAATATTTTGTCACAATAAAAGCAAAATTGTGTCAATTTGCACAATAAGTCGTTTCAAATTTCCTTTTGACACCTTCCTTACCGATACAAAAACAAAATATTACCATTAAATCATTATCAAAATTTTTTCGTAGAACATCGACTATTGGTGAATGTTATTTCGGAATGTCGACTGAAACTGAAATGTTTTATCTTATCTTTAGCGCCTTCCCTGATTATTTATGAAAGTTTTCGAATGTTTTTATCAAGGCAGTATATTTAGAGGTGACACCAAAGCCAACACAATCAAAAAAAATACACAAATACGAGCGACACAAACAAATGAAAAAACATACGAAATTTACAAGACAGATGGTAGAACACTAGGAATAATTTGGAAAAATCCCACAATTGTTAACCCTCCGGAGTTACTCAAATTGTAAACAAAACAAAAAAAAAACGAAATTTTTGAATTTTTGATATTATTTTTTTTTTTATTATTTTATTATTTAATATTTATTGTTATTTTATTACATGATTTCCATTAAATAAGTAAACGATATGTGTTATCACTGGCAAGACGACTTATTTTTTTCATCTCTTTTGATGGTTTTATCGCGGAGTCCTATGAAAAAATGGAATCAAAAAATTATTGGATAAAAGTTATTAGGTATTATTCGGGCATTAATTATTAAGTATGTACTCACGAAATTTCTTCTAAAATAAATAAATTTAATTAATTAATAATTATAATTAATATGGAAGATATCGTGAAATTTTTTAATCATCTTATTTTATTTATTTTTGTTGAGTTTCATGAGCCAAAAATTTGCAAAGTGATGAGAACATGACGGCAGGAAGGATTTCCAAATGCATTTTAAATGTTTATGTGTACAGGTTTTTTATGCGACGAATGTTTCATCCGAAAATGAAATTATTAAAGAAATGATTAGCATTTTTAAAATAGCTTTTGTAAAAGGATAAATCTCTCGGATAGACTAAACACGTCCCTCGTATCGTCTTGTCATTCATAAAAATAATTTTCAAGGCCTCATGAAAATATAGTTTTTATTGTGCAATTTTGAGATACAATTTCTCTCTCGATTCTACCGACGAAATCCCCAAACAGTTCTAAGTATGCAATATTTGTTCATAAAATCTATTCAATGAGAAGTATTTTTTGAAAATAACTGTTAGGGGAATTTTTAATTGCAGCAGAGCGGAAGTTTCCTCTCTAAACATTAAACTATGAATTCATCGCATTATTTTTTTTTACGCCAGTTATAACTCGACATTTGAGAGCGTCAGTTGCATCGAAAAGTTTGTTAAAACCAAATAAGCATTTCCAAATCAATCGCCTGACTTAATTAACATTCCGAGTGTGCCTGGCGAATTTATTAATTATTTTTTTGTAATCAATTCATCGAACAAATTGAAAAACTATTTGAACACTTAGAGAGAGAAACAGAAAATTGGAATAAAAATTAGAAGTTTTTCGATTTCATTTAAACAATGATGGTAAGTATTTTACAAGATATTTTCAAAACATCGCGAAATAAAAATACTCTTCTGAGCGCATGTCTGATAGATAATTCGCCGTCAACAACAAAACAATGTACTTAAGTGCGTAGATAGTAAGTAGTAAAAACAAATCTCATTCAAGGAAAAAAATCGATATGTACAATTTGTTCTCTCCAACTTCTTTGAATGAATTTACCGAATAGTTTGAAATTTTACAGACATCGCTTATATATATGGACAGATGATCACATTCATATATTTCGGCAGAAAAATACATTTTTACTCGGTCATCATTTTGCCATTTTAAAAACATATTTAGTTCGCATGCGCCATTATGTAGCCACATTTACATTCATCGAGATGAGAAAAAAAAAATATATAAAAATATGAATTCACTAAAAGATAATCAGCAGCCAACAAGCGTTCAATAAGAATTTAATTGTTTGGACAAATTTAAAATCCGCAGCAAACGATTGCATAAACTCCTCGATGCATTACTTTCAATACAACCAACCTCCACACAAAGTGAACGGATGTTTTCATTAGCGGGTCATTAGGTTTTCTAAAGTCCTATTTCATTAATAACCGTTATAAGAATGTAAACAATTAAATAAATTTTCGCTAAACCCAAGGTAAATAAATAAACCTATTTATTTATTTACCTTGGCTAAACTTATTTTCTACCAAATTTCTCTATTTCTCGATGAAAATTTCCCGAAACCGAGAAATCTCGATGACACCGAGAAATGAGAAACTCTACAATGCGAACCAGTAACAAAAACATTCTGATCATGTTAGTGTGCTCAGTTCATAAAGTGAAACTCACAAAATAGCATTGTCGTGCTCTCGCATCTGCTAAATACGCCTATCTAGTAATATTGACTAGATAGATAAAATCTGGTTATAAAATTATCAAAATTATGCTGAAAATTTGATAGACAACACAAAACAAGTGATAAACAATTTCAAAAGGTGAATTTTTAAATTATTAATTTCGAAAAAAAAAAAATGGCGAAATGCAAATATGTGCCAACTGTACAAACAGTATGAAAAGTTCCACTTTCATCTGACCAACTTACTAAGAGAAAAGATGTTTTATTGTCATTTAAAGCGACTAAAGAGATCCAGAAACTCTTCACGAACATTCGGAGGTTAAATTTCATCTTGAGTCGAAGCTTATTGATTTTCGTTCTATCTGCACCGTGAGAATCTAATAACAGTGTACATTTGGAAGGGTCAATGATATTCCTGCTTGTTTTCAAGAGTTCATAATTTTGGTCTGAGGAGAATGTGGTGTATTCCTGATAAGAGTTTTGGCTGGAATACGTACAGCCGAAAAAAGATTAATTCAATTAAAAATGGAATACAATGAAAATGAACAAAAACTTGCTGAGCAACATTCCACACAGCGTCTCTGCAAGACTTTCAAGAAAATACAGACAACGCTTTGTAACCATTGAGTGGGAACTAAAATATCAAAATATCACATAATGAAGTGGATGTATTGAGTAAAAATATTTTAAAAATGGGATTTCATTAAAATTCCAAGAAGGAATTTAAGAATATGATAAAATTACAGGATACAACGACCCACCCAAGGACACTACGAAAACATTTTAGTGTTGTAGTACGGCTCTGGTTTCCTTTTCACAATTTCTCATAGTGAGGTCGTTTCGTTAGTATGTTGTTTATAGTTTTAGAGTTTGTTTTAATAGCATCGTATAACGGTGTTAGTGAAAATATATGAACACTAACATTTGAAGGGGCAACAAAAAAAGATGCATTGTTATAGCATAAAGAGCTATAAATAAATAGCATTCCGTGGAAAAATGTCCTTAAGAACTTTCATTGTTGTCTGGGTCAAATATCCTTTGCCGTAACGCATCGAGTGCATTAACTGTCTGAGACTCTGAACTCACAAACACATTTAAATTGTATAAAGTTGTTTGAAAAGCACGTAGGTATTTTCAATGGTTTAACTACAAATGTTGAAATAAACCTACAAAGAAGAGCGGAAAATAAGAAAGCGATCCTTTCGATGTCTGAAAATTCTTGGAAGGATCAATGAATGGATCATTTCACTCACGTCCTGCTTGCTATCTCGCTCTTTAGTCATTCTATTTGGGATCATAAACGAACATGAATTACGAGGCATGAAAACAATTCTAAAACAGAATTTTTTCCTTATCAGCATAATGAAACATTTGATCCCAATTTCTTACAAACAAATTTTCCTATTTGCTTTCAGAATTACCCTACATTTATTGATAGTTAAGATGTTAAAACACATGGGATTGCCTAATGTTTATAGGCTATTCAGCCACGATACTCCTGATAATAATTCAGGAGACAAACGGGACAAATTAATGTCGGAGGCGGCCCAAAAATCTGCAGCTAAGCCTCAAAACATCGACTACAATTATGAAACTAACCGGTTAGGATCCTTTACCAATTGGAACATCGCGTTTATTGATAAAAATCTGCTGGCATTGCTGGGTTTCTATTATTATGGACCCAGTGATATGGTAAAATGTCACTTTTGTGGCGTCGAAATTGGAATGTGGGAAGAAGGTGATGACGTTCTCACTGACCATATGAGATGGTCACCGACATGCAACCTTATTCGTCGGAATCAAACAAATAATGTTCCCATTAATGCAGAAAGATTACATGAAGTTTTACCGCCTCCACCTGCGCCAGATGTGTATGGAGTAACACAAAGACCCCAGACTGTCAGTGAAGGAACAATAGACTCGATTAGTGAAGACGATGTTCATATGAATCAGCATTTTATTTTTGCTCGCGGTGGGATTGATGCTGTACTTCGAGACACCTTAAGTTTTTCATCTCTCGCCGCTCAACGAACGACGTCTCGTCCGGAACATCCTGAATATGCCGTTGAAGCTAAAAGAATTGAATCATTTGAAGATTGGCCTAAAACCATGCGTCAGAAGCCACAACAGCTTAGTGATGCTGGATTTTATTATACTGGAAAGGGTGATCGAGTCTGCTGTTTCAGTTGTGGCGGAGGCCTTAAGGACTGGGAAGAAAATGATGATCCGTGGGAGCAACATGGCATGTGGTATGGAAAATGTGAATATCTAAAGCTCGTGAAGGGACAAGATTTCGTCTCAAAAATGGCTCAAAAGCGAGATGAACTTTGTCATAAAAGCAATTCAGAAATTGCAACATCATCATCGTCTCTAAGCTCACAACAATCAAATGCAAGCGCGACGTCAACAGAAAAAGTTCAACTCACTTCAGATAAATTGTCGGACGAAGAGGAGGAAAACAAGGATGCTAAATTATGCAAAATTTGTTATAACAACGAATACAATACAATATTTTTGCCATGTGGGCATGTAATTGCTTGTGCAAAATGTGCATCTAGTGTCAGCAAATGTCCTGCCTGTAGGCAGCCTTTCGAAACAGTCATGAGAGTCTATTTTTCGTGAAAGAAATAATAAATTTCCATCAAGGTAATCAGTATGGTATCAATAGATACATTCACAACAACAAAAAAGGAAAATTAATAAAAATCGGAAAACAAATGATCAAAAGGTTAACTAGCGTTTAATGTTAGTAAAACAAACGATCTCAAGCATAAAATAATTATGCCAATTTATAAATGGCATCAATAGCTGTCATATGATTTTATAAATTATGCATGACAGAAATATTTGCAGTTACTGATTCGAAATCACAAAGTTTTATCACAAAATTACTTCGATATCTTTTCGATATTTTTTATCAACTTGACGCAAGTAGATATGACTCGAGATAGTTTTAAGTGAATTTAAATGCATGGAGATAAAATAAGGTGAGAGTGACTCATGTTTCGGCTTCATTTTAAAATTTAAACACATTTTTCTGTACAAAATAATTCTTTATCCTTTAAAATTAATAACGAACACAACAATAATAATGCAAATACTGACTACAATTTGACTTAACAATTAAATATCTACTAGTAGTGACGATGGATTGTATCCTTTATTTTTCTAATTCAGAAATAAAATTTGAATTCATCTAAAAAAAAAATTAAAATTCTGATTTTTTCTTTTTATCTGCAACGCAATTTCTTCAAGAATTCTTTGTATGCATTTAAACAAGGTAAAACGGAAATGTTCACTGAAGCAGAATTCCTTTGTCGAATGTTGTACGAATGATATCACAATTCTACGTATTTTTGGTGAAGAATTCCATAAATACTTATTTCAAGATTATTTTAGCCAAAATGTTTTCTATTTACCAGGAAAATTGCTGACATCAAATGATGTAATAATTTTAATTTTAAGAATGACCGATGATTCATTTATAAGTTCGACATCATACAGCTTCACGAGATGAAATTACGACTAATTTATCACTGGTTCTGTACAACAACATCACAACTTTGTTTATAACAGAAACGAGTTTTTTTTTTTTCATATGGAAAAAAAAATTCTGAAATTCAATCTTGGATGCTGAGTACAGTTGAACTCGGCTGACAGTTGTGTTAGTTTAAATTCTTGAGCAATCTGTTGTTGCCTTTTCTACATCATTCTTTCGATGTGATTTCAGGATTTCATTAAAATAAAGCATAAATACGTTCTCAGATGGTGAATAATTTTAATGGTCATAGCTTGAAAAACAAGAATTGTAATCATCTGCAGGCTGCATGTATCTAAATTTTATTAATCAATCACTCTTCGATCAGCACACACAAATGCAATTCTACTCCAAACGACCTCCATTGGAATGCGTTGCTACGTTGCTACACCTAAAACGGCCTTTGGAATAATAAACATGTAGAGCTCTTATAAATTTCACACAAATGTAAAATAAAAATAACATCAGTCAATTATTGCACATTTTTCTATTGATTCATAAAAGGCATGAAGTTAGACACTATTTGTGCTATCAATGCAAATATAGAAACAAGTTACAGCAATTATCGCAAGCTTAAATACGTATTTGATTATTTGTGATGGAAATCTGCAGAAATCTTTTAACAAATTTTAACTGCATTTGAAGTTTTATAGTTAAAAATGCATCGTAATTGCTTCTTTTTTTTGCTGTTTGCAATTAAATTATCGAACGTTCCCACGTGTTGACTTTATTATTCGTACCGTGTTAATAACTGCGTGTTAGCTTATATAGACATCATGTGATATTTTTCATCTCTGGTGTTCAGGGTTTTGTACGTTTGTACGTCATTCATTGATAATGCATTCATTGATGATAAATTCGAAAATAATTTCAAGTTCTTTGTTAAATGTCACTGATAAATTAAGTACTTTCTTATCGAAATTCCCGGTAAAATTGAGCACTTCTAAGTAACAGATAACAAGCGAATATTGCTGGGCATATTTTTATATTTGTCTCTTGAAACAGGAATTTGTTTTTATAAATCAATCGTGAAATTTTGCAAGTTGATGTTGCCTTTCTGCTGATTAACATACAGCGAGATGTCAACGAGGTTTGTTGAGAAAATGAAATCGAGTAGTATGACATTGGCCTTTTCGCTCCAAGAACCACCTAGTGATGGCATGATTTTCTGATTAATCCGCTCAGCAATGTCCCGAGTGGTCGTGGAACTTTTATCAAAGTCATCTATAAATGCCATTTCTTGAGATTGTGTTGCATCCAACACCCAACCGTAATTCTCATCAGAACTTTTGTATTTTTGCTTAAAGATGTCTCGCATGGTATGAGAAACTTCTGATATTTTCTTAAATTTCAGCGAATTTCGTTTCCATTGTGGCCATAAAATTGATGCATCGCTCCCTGAAATAATATTCTTATTTTTATATAAGTTACGTATGGTTTATAATTGAAATTCAATTAATGGAAAATTTCCATTCATATTCAATAACATGCTTGATGATTTCATTCTATTATGGGGATTTCTGAGAAATTTAGTAAGTGCTTTCAGTTCGAAATGAATGATTTCATTCAGGTGTGATAACTCATGGCGCCAAATATTTACAAATCAATTGCAATAATATCGTTTTCTATATGAAAGTGATATTTCATCATATAATGAAACAATATAGTGACTTACCTTCAAGTTCTGAACTGTTATTGTAAGTAATCAATAAATATTTAGAAGAATTTTTCAATTGTTGAATTGTCAGATCAAACGACTGAAGGCCATTTTGTGGGTTTCGAAATGCAATAGCGCCAAGAGTTTCATAAAGATATTTTTCAAATAATTTACGATTCTCCGGATGCGTTGAAAAGCCAATTGGAAAACTGCTAAAATCCAAAATAATAACTTCCTTTGAAAGTTCTGCAAATCTTTTAATTTCTTCAAGTATTGGAAACAATGGCGAGATTCGATTAATTCCATTCATCACCCAAAAGTTTTTCTTTGTTAACAATAATTCCTCCGAACTTTTAGCTTTGTTAGCCGTTATCAAACATTCCTCCGAACTCTTATCTCTGTTAGCCGACACAGTGAGTGATGATAGGAGGCCAATTGCAAATGGATGTTTAAAATATCCAACCGAGAAATCTAAATATCGAACACCGAAAATTAATTGATTCCAAATATGGAAATTTTGAGCAAATCCCACACGTTTTAAATACGAGATGCGAGCATTCGCTTTTGTCATATAGCAACCTGTACATTTGGTTCCAGGAATGTAAATTTCTTTTAGTGGAATATTTTCGATATGCTTCATTTCTGTCATCCATTGAGGCTGAATCTTGAGGCAACCAAAACTAATGACATGATTCGTTTGATTGTAGCTCAAAATGTAGAAATTCAAGCATCGCTGACCTTCTAATTCTTCAAGATATTCAGCAAATTCTGTTGAAGGATCCCATTTATGCGGTAATTTTAACTGTCCCAGCTTCACTTTTGTCTCAATTCTACCAAATTGCCTTTTACTAGAATCCTCATAATGAACTGGTGGTGATTCAGTTAGATAAGGATTATCATCATAAACCCCAATCCATGTAGGTGGCTGCTGACATTCAGGGCCCCAATTCACTACTAAATTCGAATCAGAAGATGTTAACGAACTTGTTGAAACTGTGAGGTAAACTGGACAACGACTGCCGTGTGCATGTGCAGAAAACACACTTAAAACGATTAGCCAAAGAAACATCTGAAGCTACGACTGTTCGGATTGACAACGAGACAACTAATGGGACATCTCAGCGAAAAAATTTGAACAAAATTATGTTAAATTTTAAACGATGCAAGGTGAAACAAAAGTTTCTTTAATCGAGCAAATGTTAAGTAGTTTGAACACGAATGATCTGCGTTATCATCCTGTACAAGCTTATCGACCATTTCCTTATTAAGAAATATTCGAGCATGTCAAACTGTCAAATTAATAAATTATTCTTACATTTTTGAATCAAGATTTTTTTCCATCCTGTCTTAGACGACTCAAAATTGCAAGCAAGAAGAAAAAAAGAGCTCCAAGAAGGTCATTTCAATATGAATTGTTTTCTTAGCGTGAAATAATTTATTTTCTTGAACTTCTTTGTAATTTGTTGTTAATTTATTTACAAACATCATGTCAAACTTAATTTTAATTAGCAATTAATTAAGTCTACTTAATAAGTGGAGAAATGTGTTTCTTCTTGTTTCAGTATAAATAAGTACAAATTATATTAAAATCGTCAACAAAAAAAAAGTGTTTCTTATAAAAAAAGGAGTTTATCTTACATATTGTATAATGTAGTGCAAATTAAGATATATTATAAAAACAGGTACTTTGATTCTGCTCTATGGGACAAGACGACGGAATATTCTTTCATTTCTTATTAGGTTTCTTACACAAGGATCAACCAGGAAAAACTATCGTTAATTATGTACATAAAATGAGGTAGTTACTTTTTCTTGTTCTTGCTAATTAGAGCAAAAGATAAATGGAATTTTGCAGGATACTGATAGATTAGAGATTCATCTGTTATAGATCTTTCAGTTTGACTTGGGCGGGTTTTCTATAAATTTAATTGGTTTTTGTTTAATGTTTTGGCAATTGTGAATATCTGTGCTACATATTTCTTTTAATTACTTATTTTAATTAAGAAACTTAAGTGCTCTATATACAAAAGAAAATCGATTGATAAATTATTTGCGCGCAAAACGAGCTGCACGAAGGAATAAAGTAAGACATTGAATTGGATTTGTGTCGATACAGATAAGGCAACTCTTTGTTGTCTAATATAAATAGACGGGTGCGTTTAAGGCTGCAGGCTCTAATTATAATTGAAAACAGTCTTATGAATGTCGTTCTCTAATAACAAATATTTACAAATAGAAATGATAAAAAAAAATATTTATGGATCTCACTGAGGTCGTAAACTGGAAAAAAATACGAGTACAAACATTAAGTGGAGATGTTTTTTTTTTTAATAAATAATTTAATCTTATAGCTACGGAATCGTGATAAGATTTCTTTAAGTTCTGTACAAAATTACTAATTCATAAAACTGGGACTATTATCATCATCATAAGTTATGATCGAGTATTTGTTCATTACACATGTACACGGTATCATGCACATATATCGATTGGGGAGGATGGGGGGTGTTTTACTTTCAGTACGTTACTAGCTAAACTTTGAGATTTCATCTATGAACACAGATGATTTGTTATTTCAAATTTACTTACGCAAAAGTAACTTATGGCTAACACTAACTGGCTGATTCAGTGAAAAGTTTTATAAGCTCTTTATGATCCATGTTGCTAAGAGTTTGCATATCAACTCCCAATGCCTGAGCTACAGCATCCATATCGAGCCCGAACGAGGTTAGTAGCTCTAAGAATTTCATTTCCTCACCAGTTAGAGGATTTGTCAATGATGGACATGAATGGTTACATTGCGGCCAACTGCAACGTTCCAACATTCTGAGTCCACATTTTTTCGGCTCTTTAATTTCAATCAATTGATTTTGAGCTTTTAAAAGCTTATGACGATTATGTTCACCGTGTCGTCTTTTGTTTGGACTTTTTGTATTCAATTTTTGTTGTTGATTTCTTTTGTGATGTTTTGGCATTTTTGTTGAATTTCTATTTTCCATTCGTCGTCGCTGGTTTGCTTGCTGGCGACGTCTCTTTTGTTGTTGCTTGAGAACTGGCTCATTTTCAATAATCTTTGGCAATACATTTTTGTTATTCATTTCAGTTTCCTGAGGTGAGCGCTGAGCGCGTGGGGTTTGATTTTTGGCTTCTAACTTTTGCTGAAGTCTCTCTTGACGACGCATTTCACGACGTTCAAGTTTTCGCTTTTCGCGTTCTTCTGGTGTAAGCTTTAATCTCTGTTCGCGACGTCTTTCTTTACGTCGCTGCTCTCTTTCTTCTCGAGTTAGCTGAGGCTGATCGTTTTGCTTGTTCTTACGTTTGTTGTGTTTATTAGGTTTCGATTTGTTATCAGCAATTTTCAGCATTATTTTACGATCTTTTGCTAATGAATTTTCCCAACATCGTAATGAATCAGTAAATGAAACATCATCGATTTTTATATTCTGCCAATCTCTTTTAGTGAGGACTGAATGTCCAATACATGCCGGAGCAAAAACTGCAGTGACATTATCTAATGATTCTCTCAGCGCTCCTCCCATCTCATGAATATAATCCCATTGCTGAGGTGTCACGGGAGCTCCAACACTATCAGCTCTCATTTGAGCTTCATCGAAAAGCCATTGAAATACAAAGAGAGGTGCTAAAATAAAAATTGACATGAGTTCACCTGTCTGAAGTTACGAATTTGTCATCAAGGCTTACATTTTAATGTGTTATATAATCTATGTCCAAAATAGCATCTCCATGGCTCTTTTTGCTCAGCTACACAAGCTTCTGGTAGAACGCCATTCCATAACTTCCAACCTTGCCGAACTGCCTCTGATGCAGCAACTGCTCCAGGCGTAAATGGTTCACGATCTAAGAACCACCCGGAATCACTAACACCTCTGACATGAACATTCAAGCCTTTAAAAATTAGAATTTTTTATTATAATTATAAAATTATCAAGGATTAATCTTTTTTACCTTTCTCATCTTGCAAGAAAGTTCTAACTTTATCAAGATTTAGCATTACACCAAGTCCACCAGCGGATGATCCAGCCATCAATAGATCAGCTCCTTGAGAGTGTCCCAAACCCAGTGGAATTAAATCAGCCATTACTTGTCGAACAATCAGAGATCCCATGAAACGGAAGCTGTCACGAGATTCTGGTTTTGCTCTTGTTCCACTCCAAGAATCACTACTGCAGTATGGTACAAAAACATGATTTGCATTATACCAATAAGGATTCTCAGATGCCAATGGCGAAAGAATGCCACCAATATCTCTAGTTTCAGTCCATGTAGTGGATGTCATCAAATGTCTGCAAATAATTTTGGTTTTTGTTCGTAAACATTTCAGAATTTATAAAATTTTCACAATAATTTACCTCATTTTTGTCCAACGAATTTTGCATGATTTATGATCATAACAGTGCCATCCACCTTCAAAGAACACAACCCATCTCCTTGAACCGGGAGATTTGCGTAGGTAAAATCCTGCTTGCGAACCATCGTTACAAGTTATATCGCGATTTGAAAGAAATACTCTCTTCAATTTTGTAGACTTTAAATTTGGAGACTTATTCGATGACTGGCCACCTACTAACCGCTGGATGGAGTTACTTGAAGAATCAAAGCCTATTGAATAGCAATAAAAATAAAACATTAAAAAAATGCTATCGCAAAGTTTATTGAACAATTTATTAATTAATTCCAATTTATTTACCTTTTGCTTGCCTATTTAATCTCGTATTATTTCCAGTTGTGGTAGTCGTCAAGTTAGAAGGAAACGTTCGACAGTCACATGGAATGTTGCGAAGTGTTAGAATTACGACTGCAATTGTCTATAATGACAGAAATAACAAATTTATAAAATGTGCAATTAAATTCCATTAAAAACAAGTGTAATAAATTAAACAAAGTCGCATAAATATACACTATACAAGATGTTTATACAGATCAATCCTTTTATGGATTATAAATTGAATCAAAGTTTTAAATAAAGAGTAATTATTTTAGCAGAAATCGCGATCGAGAATGGAAAAAAATAGCTGCACGAATTTGGCACATTCTCATCGCCAACTGCCGTTCTGGTGTCAGTCATAAATTCATTTCAATTAATCGCCGCGGCTTTCTTTCGACATTTGTAGCAAATCAACTTCCAACTTTTATTGTTTCGAAATCATTTATGGTTCGTCGGCAAATCAATTGCTCTCTGATGCCCATTTGTTACTGTGTCTTATTAACGTGATTTTGTGTCTCGTTGATAAAAATCAATAATCATTGCCGACAGTTGGAGAGAAGAAACCTGTTCCGCCATTCCTAACTAATTGTGCTCCCATTCGCTTGCGGTGGATTTTTTATGTTATTTTATTGACGCCGAGTTTATATTTGTAATATTGTTATTGATTAAAATATTACAATCGGTACGTGATACAATACATAATAAAGACGTGCAGAGATGAATAATGTAAGTTCTTATAGATGTAAGATTGAAAGTGTTTCGCTTTTCTTGTAATCTGCCGGCACATCAAATGTTCGAGTTGCTGCCAAAATGCCCAAAAAAATATTCAATTTAAATACATTATTCAAGAAAAGATGAAAATTCCTCTCATGTCTCACCCTTCAAAGACATAACAAATCTTTAACAACCATCACATTTGTAACAATTTTTAATTAGCATCAGCGTGTGTTTATTATTATGTGTACGGCTGTTTGAACAAAGTGAATTCCGAAATGGAGCGAAGAGACGATTTCAATATTTGTAAAAAAAAAAATCGTTTTATGTAAATAAAAAAAGAAACAGAAAAGAAAGAACCCGCGCGATGAGTCGAAGGAGAGCGGCATTTTCCAAGCACACAAGCTCAACCATAGACAATTGCCTTTGAAAAATAAAAAAACCCACCTTTGTCTACCGAATGGACTTAAAATGACGATGAAAGAAGAGAGGGGCACGAGTGAGAGAGAGAGAGAAAAAAAAACAGTATAAATAAATGATAATCGTAAATAAACAATTCAATGAATTAAAATCCACAAGAAGAAATAAACCGTTTACTACAACGTTTATTTACATAATACACATTATGGTTTGCGCTACTGGAAAAAAGAAAAATAATAATACACGAAGTGTTTAAACGTTAAACGCGATGACTTACGATTATGTTGTTTGATTTGTTATTTATTGTTACTACACACCACCACCGCAACTTTTCTTAAGGAGACACTGACGATATTATTGTTTTCTGAGGTAAACGTCAAACATAACATTATGTGAACCAAGACGATGGTTGTAAGATATATGCGTTAATATCATAATATACTCCTTGAACATAAAACTCGACATGAGTGAGCGAGAAAAAAAAAGCTCAAAGAACTTGCCGCCGGAATTTCTTCCCGCAAAAAACATCAGCAGCACAAAACAATTTTTCCATTTGCAAATTGGCTAATAAATTTCATTCCAAATGAGATTGACTTGAAGCCACAAACCGCGAAACCCACAAGCAGACTTTTCCAACATACCGCGCCACTCAATGATCATTCAATTCAAAATGCAGAGTTCCTCTCACAAAGAAATTTCGTCTTAAAGGGAAGCACAGCAGAATCAAAAACAAAAACGTCTTCAAATTCATCGCGCTCATTCTCTTCCATTACAACAACAACAACACACCATTAAGAGCAAGAAAAAAAGCTTCGCGCATATGAATATAAAGAAGGAAAAAAATTTATAATAACACATTTAAAGAAAGAAATAATAATAAGAGAATTGATTGTGTCGGCATTTTTTCTTTGATGTTGGCGCGTAGCGTTGCTCGCATTCTGATCAAAAGAACCGGAGTAACGAATCCGCAAAAAAAAAACCAAAACACTGCTGCTGCTGCTGCTTGAGAAATCTGTTTACGTTTTTTTTATATTCGACTTCGTCTTTCCTCTTTCATATACACACATCGGTCGGAGCCCTCTTGATATATATTCTACATCAGTAGCTTGATAGAGAAACATGAAGAATTTCTCTCGGCATGTTGGCTTTCTATTTGATGAAAGGAATTTTGAAGCCATATGCTTGTGCAATTAGAAACTATTTTATAATAACAACTATTACACAATTTATAAAATTTTATTCTCTTAACTTTTGTAGTATGGCAATAAGATTTATTTGCCGTATCCACAATATCAGCCGCCGTCGTTCACTGACTCGCAAGTGTCTGCTTTACATTTTCCGCCAATGTTTTCTTGT
Source organism: Propsilocerus akamusi (assembly GCA_018397935.1). Classification (NCBI taxonomy): domain Eukaryota; kingdom Metazoa; phylum Arthropoda; class Insecta; order Diptera; family Chironomidae; genus Propsilocerus; species Propsilocerus akamusi. Next base: position 18,209,385 of record CM031468.1, on the reverse strand, counting down.
TCTTTTCCTCTTGCTTACTACACACAGACCAGATTCAGTTCATTCATAAAAATCGCTCGTGGAGCAATTTTCTTTTGTAGATCTGCTGTCGGGCGGAAAATCTCTTTTGATATTTTTTTATTTCGGTTTTTCGATACTCATTTTCTCACTCAATAATTTTTAACCCACTCAATTGATACAAATAAGTGATAAATCACGCACGAAGCGCTTTTCTGGCCTTTGAAATTTCCTTTTCACAAATGAAGCTTAAAAAAATTCTTTCTTTTTTAATTTATTTCTATAAACACAGACAAGCAGCCAATAAAGCAAATCGATAGGGGGCAAATGCCAAAGAAAAATAAGAAAAATAAAACGGTTGAAAAATAACTCTTTGAATTTTCCAGCGAAAGAAAACCTTAAGAAACACTAGATGTATGCGGCGTTTAAAAATAAACAAATTAATTTTCTTCTCTTAATTATACAAAATTATAATGAAAGAAAGAAACATCAAATAACGTGGTTTTTTGGGAGAAAAATATGAAAGCGGCATGCGGGGGCTCCCGTGGCCAATAAAATGTCTAATTAGGCTCAAAAGAGAGCAAATAAAACATGACTAAGAAAATAAACTTTCAATATGGGAGCGAGGGGAGGGGGGGAGTTTGTTTCAAGAAAAATTCTTTTTGTAGTTTTTCATCCCACAAAAAACAAACAGAACATGAAATACGAGAGTGCGGAGAATTTTATTTTAGTTTTCGCGCGCGCCACGGGGAAAGTGTTTTAAGACATTTCTCGCTCATACACAGTCGATAAATTATTTTTCAGCTTGAACATCAATTGAATTTTGCGTGTATAAACGCCCTCACCACTTAAGCGTAGCGCAGCGTGTTAGTTTTTTGTTTTTCACTTTTAAGGAATTTTAATAGAATCAGATCAAAGAGTTTTTTTTAAATTACGTCATGATTGCATAGTGCATTTTCGAGTGCTTGATGCACTTGTTTGCAAGGCCTTATCAAAAAGAGATCCATCAACGTCCAATTCGGCCTCCGACAATAATTTCAATCTCAATCGGTTGAAGAATGTTTTTTTTTACACCGCAAGCTATACACAAAAAATGCCACAACCGGCTGCCTGCTCCGGTCACTATCATTGACCGCGCGAGAGTATGAGCAGTAGATTAACAAGAAAAATTGCGTTTGTAAAAAAAGGTAACCGCAAGGCAGAGATCCATTATAAAAATTAAAAGAAACTCGCTACTAGCCGCGCATAATGTTCGAGCACCGGCGTGATATATAGTTGCGAAAAAATAATCATAAAAAAAAAGAAAAGTACATAATAATCATATAAAAATCAAGCAAAAGATCAAACGTGCCGACAGTATACAACCAAAATATTAAAAAAGAAAAATAATAACAACAGCAGCATCAATGAGAAGACCGACTTAAAAGGGGAGCTCAGAGAGAATGAAGTGAAAACAGATTTTTTTTTCTTTCGTAAATTCGGGATTCAAAGCATTTTCAGGCTCAACAGCAGTAAGCATTCAGCTACGAGATGAGATCAACAATAGACATTGCTTAAGTCCAAAAATAAGACTCTCTCAAGAGCGGCTTTACCGAAGACGATTTTTGCCGATAAAAGGTTGGTGTAAGAAGATTTTTCTTCTTTTCGTATAAATCCCACCACAAGATCCACAAAAATGAAATCTGCCAAACAAACAGGTGCTGATTTATGATTATTCTTGTTCTTATTGTTTTCTTCCTTTTTTACAGCTTAAAAACTAAATCTGTTTTAGGGTTGGGTCTTGACGATGTCGATCGTTTTTTTTGATCGTTTGAGAACAGAAAAGGGCATTTTGTGAATATACTTCCACGATATATTGCAGCATCAACAATGAGCACAGCCCAAAGATGCATCGTGTTTAACCACAACAATACAAATTTTTATTATTCGGTCAAAAAAAAAAAATTTGAATGCCGCAATGTAATTTTGGGCTGTCTTCTTTCCTCAAAAAAGCCGCAAACGAATAGTGAGCAAAAAAAAAACGGCAAACAGGTGTTTTAATAACGAAAACAAAAATAAAAGTTAAAATTTGGGCATCAAAATAATTTTTGCATTTTCATTTTTGTTATGAATTTTTTGTGTTTCTTTGTACGCATCAAAAATCTGTTGATCAAGCAATGAAACTGAAAATTTTCCCACGCATGTTGGAAGCACCTGCGACACTTAAAGCATTATAATGTTTTGAACATTGAAAATGGAGAAACATCTGATCGATAGTTAGGACGGAAAACATAATCACAACTCCATTTCGTTCTAGGCAATAAAATTTTGATAAGCATAAAAAATTGCTTTTCTCATTGTGTAAGTCGCATGATGGGGGGAAAAGGTCTGCAATCCATCAAAATAAGTCTTGCGGGAAGCCCAAAGCCCTCAAAAGAGCCTCTAAATCAGATACATGAAATAAAAGCTTCGCTTTCAATAGTGACAAAGTAAATAAATTTTAAATGGTTATTAACAAAAAAAAAAAAAGTTATTATAAAATAAAATAAAAAAAACTTCAAAGTTAAAATGCCGCTTGATTTTTATATCATTTGTAGCTTTATTATTATAGGCCAAAACCATCCATCTCGGAACTAATTTGGACATATATACACGTTCAACATTATTTCTACTGTTAGTAACGATGCCCTGTGGAGCGTTTCGTTTCACATATTTGATGGAAAGGTTTTGATTTGTGTGTGTCATATTAAGAGCTTGTAACCTGTTGAAAAGGTTCCTTTTATAATACTTTCAGTCATGGTATAATGTGCGTAAGGATCACCACATGCGAGAAAGAAGAAGCTGACTGGGTGTCCTTTTTTACTTTTTAGAATATTAGAAATTTTCTTCATGCTGTTCTTTCACTATTTAAAAAAAAGCCCTAAATGAAAATTGCACAAAAAAAAATTATTTACGTCCATAAAAAAAATGTTAAGTAGTCAATTCAAGAAGAAACTTGGTACAGTAAATGCGAGAGAGATGGCAAATGAGTAGTGTGAGTGAGAGACACTCGGTTTCGGGCGGCAAAAGATCAAAGGCAAAATATGCCATTGTAAATCGTGTAGAGAGGTGAACATTATAAAAATACCCAGGCATCTTCCACAAATTTAATGAGAATTTTTCTATTATTATGTTAGAACGCGGTCTCTCGGGTGCCGCTGTTATTGTATCTCGCGCGCACGATTGGCACTAGTGAGAGAAATAATTATGTTCGGGTAAAACTTAATTAATTATTATCGCTTTTTAATAATACAGTTTCAAGTAGGCACTTCTTTTATAACTATGATGGCTTTGACGGCAAAAATCGCAAAAATATAATAATAATGTATATATTTCCTTCCACCGTCACTTTGCGCGGCTTTTATTGTTGTGATATTGCTGCAAACGAGAGCAACTAAAAGCCTGCCGAACGATTCATCCGACGACATAAAACACGTTTTTCGGGCGGCAAAATTTCTTTTGATGTTTTACAAGTGAGTGAATCTACTAGAGGCCGCGGTGCGACGGCTCCAAAGTAGCAGAATGTGTGTAGTGTGTACACACGCGAGAGAGCGAACATAAGATAGCTACGGCGAATGTAATATGCATAAAATGTAACATGTAATTAACATTCGTAATATATGATCGACCTAATAAAATGAAACCTTTTGAAATGATATAAAACACCAACAACCCAACTCGTATTACGATGCGGTTAGTTTCAAATCAGCGATTTGACATAATTTGAAATGGAGAAGAAATAAAAAAAAAAAAAAAATGCGTGTGAACAGATTTGATAACAAATTATTAATTAATAATTGATAGGTTGTTGGCGATGGCGGCAGCTTTGAACTCGACAAACACGCGGAACGGGACGAATGAAATAAAAGCTCGCGAGACGTCTAAAGTCGATAATTAAAAGTATTTTTTTATATACAACTGACAATTTGCAGACGGGTTCCAGATCGGAATCAGTGACATGCATAAGATTAAATTTAATCGAAACTTACCCAAAATATTTTTGATGTTGCCATTTTTTTGTGGTTTAATTTTTTTTTCTTCACTTTTTCTCCAAAATGTTTGAAAATATTTTTTTTTTTCTTTTGAGATTTTCAGAAATTGTAAAATTTTAAACTCATTTTTGTTATCAAATTAATTTTTTTTTTTTGATTTTAAAGATTTTTTTTATCACCTCTTTGACAAAAATTAAGAAATAGAGAGAATCACAGAATCAAACTTTCTTCATAAACAATTTATTTTGCTGCTCAATAAACTCAATTTAACATCGAAACATCAAAGGAATTTTCGGAATTTTCCGATATTTTTAATCTCTTCTTTTTCACTTCCCACTTTTTTTTTTATAAACAAAACATTTTTTTTTTTTTCTACTCGGTTTGCGTGAAATTTTAATTGATTTCTTTCTAGTATTTCAATTGAAGACTTTTGTGCAATTAAATCGAATTTTTATGACTTATTTCAGTCATGAAATCGACAACTCTTTGATTTTATTCCTTTCAAGTGTGAATCCGTTTTTCTCAAAGACTTTTTTTTTTTTCTTGTTGCTAGTTTTTCAAAAAACACATCTTTCCACGGCGAAAGACACCAACGATTTGAAAACATGAAAAACAAAAAATTATTCAGTCCAGACTTGAAACGAGAAATATTTTACAAGTGAGTGAATCTACTAGAGGGCCGCGTTGCGACGGCTCAAAAAGTAGCAGAATGTGTGTAGTGTGTACACACGCGAGAGAGCGAACATGAGATGCTACGGCGAATGTAATATGCATAAAATGTAACATGTAATTAACATTCGTAATATATGATCGACCTAATAAAATGAAACCTTTTGAAATGATATAAACACCACAACCCAACTCGTATTACGAGGCGGTTAGTTTCAAATCAGCGATTTGACATAATTTGAAATGGAGAAGAAATAATAAAAAAAAAAAAATGGCGTGTGAACAGATTTGATAACAAATTATTAATTAATAATTGATAGGTTGTTGGCGATGGCGGCAGCTTTTGAACTCGACAAACACGCGGAACGGGACGAATGAAATAAAAGCTCGCGAGACGTCTAAAGTCGATAATTAAAAGTATTTTTTTTATATACAACTGACAATTTGCAGACGGGTTCCAGATCGGAATCAGTGACATGCATAAGATTAAATTTAATCGAAACTTACCCAAAATATTTTTGATGTTGCCATTTTTTTGTGGTTTAATTTTTTTTTTCTTCACTTTTTCTCCAAAATGTTTGAAAATATTTTTTTTTTCTTTTGAGATTTTCAGAAATTGTAAAATTTTAAACTCATTTTTGTTATCAAATTAATTTTTTTTTTTTGATTTTAAAGATTTTTTTTTATCTTCTCTTTGACAATAATTAAGAAATAGAGAGAATCACAGAATCAAACTTTCTTCATAAACAATTTATTTTGCTGCTCAATAAACTCAATTTAACATCGAAACATCAAAGGAATTTTCGGAATTTTCCGATATTTTTAATCTCTTCTTTTTCACTTCCCACTTTTTTTTTTATAAACAAAACATTTTTTTTTTTTTCTACTCGGTTTGCGTGAAATTTTAATTGATTTCTTTCTAGTATTTCAATTGAAGACTTTTGTGCAATTAAATCGAATTTTTATGACTTATTTCAGTCATGAAATCGACAACTCTTTGATTTTATTCCTTTCAAGTGTGAATCCGTTTTTCTCAAAGACTTTTTTTTTTCTTTCTTGTTGCTAGTTTTTCAAAAAACACATCTTTCCACGGCGAAAGACACCAACGATTTGAAAACATGAAAAACAAAAAATTATTCAGTCCAGACTTGAAACGAGAAATATCTCTTGCTGGCTCTCGACACTTTTTTTTTTTTTTCAAGAGAGAGAATTTCTGTGATTTTCTCAAATTGCATGATCAGTGTTTTTGTTCATTAATTTTATTTTTCTTATTCTTAGAGGATGAAAGGAATCAACTTAAAGAGAAGTAAAGAGAGAGAAGTTGAAGATCGAGAGACATTTTTTTCTTTGCGCTCGCATCGTAAATTTCTTTCATTCAAATAACTCTTTATAATTGCAGTGGAAATTTGCGTAAAAATTCGCGACAATGCACTTGAAAAGCGATGCTGACAAACACTACAGAGAGCAGGAAGACTGAAAGAAATTACCACTGCTGATGTTCACCGCTGCCGTGCGACATACACGCGGCATACATAAATATATTTAATGAAAATAATTGATAAAAAAAAGAAATAAAAAGCCTTTTAATTGCGGTGAACTTCAGAATTTCAATTGAAGTGATAAAAGCTATCAAAATCATCGGCAGTAAATTAATTACACTTAACTAAAGCCGAGTCAACCGAAACAGAGTATTTCGACACTCGCGTGGCTGCTTGCCGAAACAAGTATCTGGCGGCGCAGGGCACAGTTTAATGTGTTTATGTAAGGCTCATTTTAACACACATATGAAAAAAAAACCTCAAAAGTCGGGAGAATTAAAGAGATTTAAGATAAAACCATAAAAAAGAAATTAAAGTTACATATCGGCCTTTGATATTTTACCGAAAATTTAAATTAAAAAAAAAAAAAAAATCTACAACAATTCCATCACACACAACTGTCTTGTAGGGGGCTTTCGTTTACGATGAAAAGAGATCAAATGTAGACTTCTTTATTCAAAAAAAAAAAAAAAAAAAAACTAAAATAGACGCAAAACGAAAAACTATTAAATTACGACAAATCGCATTAGAAATGACAAAATTTTATGCTCATTTAGTCGATATGCTCATTTCTGAATTTACTGTTCTGTCCTTCACTTCGTTTATAGCAAAAAAAAGGAAGAAAATGTCTAAGGAAATGTATTGGAAATTCGACATGCAAATTTTAGTTTTCGTAAGAAAAAAGGTCCTCAAATTGTGACCTTTGAATGCAAGAAACAGACAACACAAAAAAAAAATCTTCATCGTCATCATTCTACCAGCCGCGGTCTCTTTTAATCCTGTCAGAAGTCTTTGTTTCCGTATCAAAAAAAAAAAAAAATTCTATGTTCTGTTTCTTAAAGAACCACTATTATGTAAACAAACGAAAAAAAAAATACTTTATTTGATATTTGCCGACACTACTCCGACTTTTGAAACAAACGCAAGAACAGAGAACCCGCACACATATATGTATGTATGGATGCCTTCAAAATAGAAATGAGGGCCCTACAAAGTATGTTTGGAAGGTTTTCATTTTTCCTAATATTTGATTGGGGTTTCATATATCTGTATAATTGCTATGATCATTTCTCTCCGACCTCAGAGATCTTTTATTACGTATAATGATTTTATTGTTTGTTAATTTCTATTTCCGCTTTTTTATGGCTTTCGGAATTTTTCAAATCATCTGGAAATGGATTTTCGTAAATCATTTGAAACAAAGGAAATTATGTAGTTGCGATTGTATCGCAGTGCTTGCGGGTTCCTTTCCGATGATATCATTCAATTCACTAGTTCGTAGTATTTTTCTTTTTATTTATGTCGCGCGGCGTAGTTCAATAGGAAGCCAAAGTTTCAATGGAAACAATTGGAGCCCGCGCTTTGTTTGGAATTTGTTTACGTCGAACGATTTCGATTCTTAAGAAGTAGACAAAGATTTAGTGGGAAAAACAAATGGTTTGTGTGTATGTTTGTGACATCAGGTTTCTCTCTGCCCTATTAAATATAACAAACATTTTTGTTCGAAATCCTTTTTGCGACTGCCGACACATTTTCGGCTTGCACACGAATAACTCGAACACAATTTTTTAATTCATTTTTGTTGATGCAACGAAAGCCCACTGAAAAATAATAATAACAAAAATATATAAAACATTTTATACGGCCATAGAGTGTATCAACGGGCTCAGGTTCATGTTGTGTGTGAGTTGGTTTCTTATTTAAACCCATAATAATAATAAAAAAAAAATCGTTTTCGGCTCTTTTTCAGTGGCGGCATTTTAGCCTTTGATGTTGTGGCACACGTCTTATGTTATTCTTACGTTTTTTTTTTCTTATGCTAAAAAGCTATGAAATACAATCACATTCGGGTGTATAAAAGGGAAAAAAATGTGTATACACTTTTTTTTTGTGAGTGGGAATGGAGCAGCAACGAGGTGAACGCGGCAAGATCTAACAGTTTTTTTTTCCATTACACAAAAATAGAAGTTCTTACGGTCGTTGCGGCAATATAATCGAAGAAAGTCTCTCATTACATTTCATTATGCGGAATTCAATATAATTCACAAGCAAGTCCACAAACGAACGCAGAAAGAGAGTGAGGAAGAGTGAGAAAGACTTAAAAGATTCCGCGTGAAATTTCCATAAATTTAATTAGTTCTTTCCTCTTCTGAGAACCATGTAATGATTCACCAATTACAAGTATATTTCCCAAGATGCTGTTATGGCAGCACGGCAAACACGACTACGAAAATGCTCATGTCAGTCAGATTGACAAAAGAGGAAATGGAAAATGTTTTAAATTTTTCCGACTTCCTGAAACATTGAAATGGCAAACAGCGAAAAAAGGCGGCAGACGAATAAAACATAATGATTTAATTATATTACCAAACCTGTAGCGGCTTGATGCCATTCGAATACTTGACATTCTCAAAAAGTGTACGTCCATTTGTGCTGTATAAATATATCCCTCAATATGCGATGAATAAAAGGATCATCACAAAAACAATTATTTATACGGAATCCTTCCTTAACTTCTACCATAATACTGCGACGCTAATAGCATTCTATAAACATTTTCGATCCTCTCCAACGACGTAAACCATGTTAGCAAGAAAAAACACAATAAGTGAAAAAGCGACAACCGAAGAATGAAAGAAGTATAAAGCCGAATAGCTGTGTGTATACACAACATTCGGCGTATTACAGTAGCCGCATCCATCGATACACAAAAAAAAAGAAACGACCAGAGAGTTGATTAAATTACTATACTAACTGACATTCTCTTTATGGCTCGGTTGCGGGATATTAAGAATCTTTACACACAACAACAACAATGAGAATAAGAAATCCCGCACCCGATAATGCCCGAGCCATAAGTGTTTCGCTCCATGTCTGGTGACTTGAAAGAAGCTTTTATGGTTTCGGCTCGATACAAATTTTTTTTTGTCATGAACTTGTGAAATTTTTTCTTTTTCATTGAATTTTCGCTCATTTAAAATTAATAACATTAACAAAATCATAATAATTTGCAACCCTTTTATTTGATTTTTTTTTTTGCCCAAATAAAATCATAAAATTTTATTGATCGTCTATAAAATGGTTCGAAATTATCGAAAACATCTGCAGCTATTTATTTAGCATGCACATTCTAAGAGCATGAGAAACTTTGTTGCAAACTATAATGAACCCTTTTTCGTTATTCATCATAATTATAGTGAGTTACCACTAAAGTGCTTAATTCGGTGCTTAAGATTAACTCTCTTATTTACGTCATAAATGTTTAGAAAGAAAGAATAGGAAAAAAAATCTGTCAATGTCGTAAAAAGATCAAAAGCCCCAAAATGCCGACAACTCTATAATTCTTCCAACCACGTTAGAGATTCCATTTTGCCCTTTTTTTCTCAAACCGCAGTTTAAAATATCTTCTTTTCCTCTCATTTCTATAGTTCGTTTCACTTAGAGCTCTCTTAACCACATGGAGAGTGGTTCTATTATCAGCTGTAATATAATATAATTAAATGCTTTGATCTTGTGCCGCCGCACACTCTCGTTGTGGTATGTATGTATTTGCTGCCTTCACGTGATCAACTTACTGCAGCCATTGATTGATATTTTAGGATGAAAGAAAATTATTACAAACACCGTGCTGTGGAAATGATTAGAAAATGATATTTTTGAACTTCAAACTACCGTCAATTAATTATTTTTATTTCCCATTTTAAACAATGTTTGACATCAAAATTTCTAATACAATTCTACAACCTTGGAAACTGTCACTTTGAGCTTTGCGTCTTACGTAATTTTATTTTTACCTTATTTGGTTATCATTTCAATTTACGCGTTTCATCGTTATCTCGTTGCACTCACTTCCTTATCTCAAATTCAACAAATATATTTTCTCTTACGGCCATGGTAAGTGACGCTATAAATGTAATTTGCTTTGGAGTTTTATCACACATTTTAAATCGAAATTTACTCAATATCGTAAAGATAACAAGTTTTGCTTCCATAAGTGCAAATCGACTTCCAATACATACTCTCGGACCAGATCCAAACGGAATGTAAGCGCCGGCATTGATATTTCCCTTGTTTTCATCGCTGAAACGATATGGATCAAACTTTTCAGGATTCTCATAATAAGTTGAATCATGATGAAGACTATATATCGGTAACATTATTAAATCTCCTTTCTTGATCTTTAAAACTTTTCCATCTCCTAAATTCAGATTGAAATCTTTTGTGCATGATCTATCAGTTTGATGAACAGGCGGCCACATTCTCAATGATTCTGAGATAACCATATCGAGGAATTTCATTTCGTGTAAGGATTCGTAAGTTACAGATTTATTGCCAGATATAGCTATGACCTGATCAATTTCTTCAATTAATTTTTGCTGAATATTCGGATTTTTGGCAAGTTCATATACAGTCATTTGCAAAAGACTACTTGTAGTCTCAAATCCAGCTCCATAAAAGATCCAACCCTGAGCAAGCATGTCGTCATCATCCCAAACTATAGATTTTTTTGATGGAGAACCAACATCATACTCAATATTTGCAGAAAAATTTGTATGATTTTTATCATCAACATCTTTAGCATCATTTTTCAGTTGACCTTTCTTAGCCTGGAGAAGCAACTGAATGACATCTGGCCTTGAAATTCCTTTTTCTTCACGTTCATGCATAACATCGACAATAGCTTTTTGAAAGAATTCTAAAACTTCTTTCGATATAATTCTTAGTCCAGTTAACTTATAAATGTTTGGCGAAAAAAACGCAAATAACAGTTTAAGACTCCCAATAGGTCCAGTGAATTCATCCAAAATTTTCTTCGTAAGCTTATAAATATAACTGTCCTCATTCCTTATACAGTCGGCTTCAAATCCAAGCGTAGTTGCTGCGATTCCGTTTGCAGTGAATCGACAAAAAATGTCCTTCAGATCGAAAATAACTTTCCCATCATGTGCGGATTTCTCCTGCGTGTAATTCAAGAAGTCATCAGCCTGATTCGATAACAAAGCGAACATCATCTTCATCTTTGAGCTCGTAAATATTGGACTCAATGTATGTCTCATATCTTTCCATCTCTGGTTGCTCATAGAAAAGATATTTCTGCTAAAAATTGGATCCACATTGGAGTTAAGTGCTTCATTGTGATTAATAAAGTGATCAAAGTTCTTGACTGTAATCTGTTTGACAATTTCGGGGTCTGTTACAACGAAAGTTATTTGTTTGAAGTTAAAAAAACCGAAAACCCTGGGAGAGAAAACGAAACAGAGTATAATGAAATCTCTTTTAATTTTCTGTGTCAATTGAATTCACCTTGAGATTTTGAATTTTTTATAAGATTTCTGTAAAATATTCATAATCGATTCCTTTCGAAGTAAAACATTTATTGTATTTCCCACTAACGGCAAAGGTTTCTCATAAGGAACACCAATTTTTTCAAAGAAATCATAATTACTTGTCGACCATTTGTAAAGCAAAAAAGCCAAAATTAAAATTATCCACAGAAGCATTTTAGAGAACCTTTTAACACGAGCTTCAATATTCCACTGACGGTTGTGTGGTTGCGAGTATACATTTATGCAGTCATTCTTTGTATGTGTATTTCAATTAAGCGAAACTCAAAATTTAGAGATTTTAATCGAATTTTGTTGTGGTAGGTTAAGAGAATTGTGTGAGTAAATTTCACAATTTTTTGTTTTGTCAGAGAGAAATCTTATGAAGTTTGTCGGCAAAATATTCGAATGAAACTTTTAATTAATTATTCAAAATCGAATAAATTGTGTGTCAAATTCGATTGATCTATTTATGGTGGTACAAAGTGCAGACCGCTGCATATTTATCAACGAAATCTGGTTACAGCCTGTGTTGGTGACGAACATGATGAATGAATATTCATAGGATAATATTATAATAACATCAAGACCTTACATTAGCATTCAGATGTGGCTATCAAAAAGCTTAGCGCCAGTCGATTGTGGTAACAGAATTTTAAGCTTATTAATATACTTAAATAACCCTAATGCAAATTTATGTAGCTGTTTTATGGACAACGCTGATAAGACAATGGATTTTGAGCGATGAAAAATCACTTTCGCACAACTTTTTTTTCCTCGTTTTTTAGATTAAAAAATTATTTAAATTTAAACTTTTATAGCAAGGGAAAAGAAAGGAAAGAGTGAAAAAGAGATAGAAACTTAAAAGATATACCGACATCGTTTGAGGTGCCTTATATTAGTTAATTAAAAAGACACATATTCTTAAATGGACCACCATTAAACAAATGACACCACTAAACAAATATGGTTAGGATCCATAAACATTTTGCCTTGTTAACGATGCGGCCGCTTCGCTCTGGCTTTTATTGTGTGTCAAAATATTTTCTTGTTTGTTTTTTTTTTTTTTTTCGGGGCTTTTATTTTATTTGTGCCGGATATAAAAAGTGATCTCTCTCATGATTGTTTAATTCTTACAGTCATAATTTTTCTTCTTCTTCTTTTTTTTCAAGAAAGACACCAACAGTGCTACAACTTCCTTTGTAAAACTCTTGAGATTTCTTAAGAAAATAGTCAACTTGGGTGGCAAAAGTCAAACAAATCGTCAGTGTCGAATCTGATTGAGGCATCATCCATAAGACCCTTTTAAGAAGCCGATACATTTCCATTGTTGCTGTTTAAAGATTTTTTTTCTTTCTCGTTTGTTATTTATGAGATCTCGAGTATCGGTCGCTGAGTTATGGCTTTCTTTCATCCTACGCACAACGAATAACAACTTTTTTTTTTTTTTGGGTAATGATCCACATGACGCCAGATCACATTCATGAAAATTAATAAATTTGTCACTTGATTTCTTTATTGCACTGGTGTGATGCTGAATCATCTTCAAGTTTATTGAAATTGTTTGTTTTTATTACCGAAAGTGAATTTTCTTTGGTACATTTGGATTCATTGAATAATTTAAAACTAAATAAATAATAAAATGAATAAATATTAAAATAAATTGATCACAATGATGAGCACCTATTTATAAAGAAAACTCTAAATTTGTGTATCTTTCAATTATGCATTTTTTCTTTTTCCGGCAAAACATTTCAAATTTTCTGCAAAAGATAAGTATCTCGACTGTTATCAATACCATATTCGGACACAGAGGCTCTCTGTCCAAATATGGTATTGATAACAGTCAAGATAACATTCGAGATAACAAAACTCACACAAAAGCTACAAAAACATTCGATTGCGATTTGAGTTTCTTGAGAGCTATAAAAGAGACATTCGAAATAATATTCTATCAATTGATTAAAGAAAATTCTATTAACTAAATTGTTATTCCTACGATGGATTATTTTTTAATAGTTATTTGGTTGCTGGCGGTATCTGGATGGTTATTTTACAAATGGTTTTCCGAAAAGTCACTTTTCTTCAAAAAGCGCGGAATCAAATATGTGAATCCATTGCCAGTGTTCGGTAACTTTTTGGAAGCCTTGAAAGGAAAGGAATCAATGGTGGAGATGATGATAAAATACTACAACAAGTTTTATAATGAGAAGTAAGTAAGGAAATTTAGTGTGGCACTTTGTTCCTTTATAAATGAGTCTTTAAGAAAGATAAAAAAAAAATGAAATCTTGTCTCCCTTAGAATTTTTGGAGTTTTTCAATTTTCACAACCAATGTTCACAGTAAAAGATCCGGAAATAATTAAACAGATTACGATAAAGCATTTCGAAAACTTTATCAATCATGATCAAACTTTTGACGAGGAATTTGATAAGATAGCATCGAAAAACTTATTTGCAATGAAAGATGACAAATGGAAAGAAATGAGAAGCACTTTGAGTCCAATTTTCACATCTAGTAAGATGAAAATGATGTTTGAATTGCTGCTTGATAGCGCACAAGATTTTGTGAAATATTTTGAAGAAAAAATTCAAGATGGCAAAATAATTGTTGATGCAAAAGATGTTTTTGCTCGATTCACTGTCGATGGAATTGCAACAAGTGCTTTGGGTTTCAAAGGAAATTGTCTTAGAGATACAGACAGTTATGTTTACAAAATTGCAAAATTAACTAACTCACTCAGCAACGTTCAGAAGATAAAAATGTTATTGTTGGTGATTTCGAGCAGTCTGTTTAACTTGCTGAGACTTCAATTCACGCCACGTGAAATTTATGAATTTTTCCGCAAAACTGTTCTCGATGCAATGAATGAACGAGAACAGAAAGGAATTTTCAGAGCTGATGTTATTCAATTATTGCTGCAAGCCAGGAAAGGACAACTTCAGAATAAAGATAAAGGCGTTGATGAAAAGGAACTGGCGAATTTCTCTGCCAACATAGAATATGATATTGGAGCTAAGACTAAAACGGCAGCACATTGGAATGATGATGATTTCATTGCGCAAGGAATGATTTTCTTTGGTGCTGGATTTGAAACAACTGCAAATTTACTTCAAACAATGACTTATGAACTTGCTAAGAATCCTAAAGTGCAGAAAGAACTCATTGATGAAGTTGATACAGTCACAGAAAACTTGCATGGAAAATCAATCACTTACGAAGCTTTACACAAAATGAAATTTATGGATATGGTTGTTTCTGAGTCGCTTCGAATGTGGCCGCCGATAATTTTAAGTAATCGAATGTGCAACAAAGATTTCGCAGTTGATATGGGAGATGGAAAAATCTTCACATTTATAAAGAATGACATTATCTTGCTACCGATAATAACAATTCAAAATGATCGTAAATATTTCGACAATCCCGAAAGGTTTGATCCGCAACGATTTAATGATGACAACAAAGGTTCAATTGTTCAAGGAACTTTTATCCCATTTGGATCGGGACCGAGAGTATGTATCGGCAGTAGATTTGCATTAATGGAGGCTAAATTGTTGCTCTTTAATGTTTTGAGCAAATTTACACTTGAGATTTGCGACAAGACACCAAAAAAACTTGAGTTCAGCAGAAAGTTTGCTGATATTGGATTTGCTGAAAAAATTTTCATTGAACTGAAACCGAGAAAAAAGAATCAATAATGACGGAATTTTATTTCTTCCAAAAAGCTTTTATTCGCTTCCTTTAATCTTAGAGATTCGTTTTGTTTTCCTGTAGATAACTAACACATCAATGAAAGCATACCTAATCAATCTTATTGTCCATGAAATGATTGCATGCAAAATAAAAGCTATATCTGTTAATATAAATAAGGAATGGACAAATTCTAAATAAATGTTTACAATCGAGTTATTTCAGTTTTTGTTGGAACAATACATCGGTTATTTGCATTATTTCGAGAGAGATTTGAATAATATCCTTGATATGGCGTGCTTGTTATACAAGCTGAGCAGTTTGGTGGCTGTACGAGACATTCACAACTATCATCGGCATTTTGAATTAAATTTTCCGTTGATTTTGTTGTGATTATCGTCATTTTAGTAATTGTAGCTTCTTGTAAGAATTGAGTGGGCGCTGGAACATAATTTTCAACATTTGAAAATGTCGAGTAGCGTCCACATGGCGATGAATTAAGCTTTCTCTGACTATTAACGTGAGTTCCAGAGCTGTTGACGACGTAACCATAACTGCAACCCTTTGCCGCAGCTAGATTGTCCCATGATTTTGGCTTTGAATTATATTGTGGTTGAACGTAAGCGTGTGCATTTGTAATAGAATTTTGAATGGGTTGCACTTGACTAGGGTGAACATAACGTTGAATGTAAGCTGTTGGTTGATGGTGCATTGAATTAGGACGTTGTTTATAATTATAATGATTATGTGGTGATGGTTCACCTTTTGATTCCCACAAATTTTCCGTATTAACTGAAGTTGCAGAACCATCGACAACTGTATTGGAATCGCATGAGTAAAGGCTACAATGACTTGTCATCTGTGTGCTCATATCATGATAGTGCGTGTGAGCCGTTTGTAATTGTGGCGATGCATGTGTCTGTGATCTTGGACGTGGTGGTCGCTCTTTATCCTTATTATGCTTATGTTTGTGATGATGTTCTTTATGATGACGCGATCTACGCTTAACGGGCACACAATTAGGATCACAGCATGGACTTGCCAAGTCATAGGCATCCAAGCTTGTATTGTCTTTTTCATTGCTCTTATCACGCTTTGAAATGAAATGTCCCATACAGGGATGACATGAATTTCCATTTCCATGATGATGGCGTCGCGGTTTTGCAGCTTTTTGAGCATCAACACTATTAGGCTGCTCAGTTGTATGATGATGATGATGGTGAGGTTGACGATTTTGAGTCGATGGACTCCTATTTGAGACATTTGTGTATGAATTGTTGCCCTCATTAGCAATAATGAAATTTTGATGGCCTGAACGTGGTAGTGATGATGACGAAAGTGCATTAGTAGAAACTAAATATTCACCACTGCTGTTTGGAGTCGTTGAAGATTTCATTATGTATCTGTGTTGAGGATCTAAATATTGATAGGCCAAAATGAATTGAGCTGGTGGAGGGATGATTGTATTTGTTTGTTTCGATAATTTGGCAACATCTTCGGTCGACAATGGTCTCGTGTATGGCATTGTCGCGATTTCTGGGTCTGAAGGCGATACTTGTGAATCATTGATACCATTCTCAGTTGCTACTACAGCTTTTTTTCGTGCTGGCAGACTATGCGTTTTCCATTTGCCTTCGAGCAGTTCCTTTTCTTTCAAGCACACACGTTCCAATTCGGCCATTTTATTTTGGAGAATTTCTTGAAGCTGAATATAGCGAATATGTAATTCGACTTTACGAACACAATTCTCAAAAAGCACTACCATTCGCATACGATTATCACAGTTCTTGATGAAGTTGACAAGTGTTTTATGATCAGCATTCTCCATGTCGGTTCCATTAATTGAAAGAATCACATCACCCTCACGCATTCCAGCCTTATATGCTGGTCCATCATATTCAACGTGATCGACATAAGTTATCATTTCGACATCATTATCTTTCTTATAATGGATTCCATAACTTTGCAATGTGAAGCCATACCCGCTACCTTTCTTCTCAACAATTATAGTTCTTCGTCGACGGTCTTCGTCAATCGAACCGGAAGCTATCATTCGATCTGATTTTACTCTCTCCAACACTTGTGCTTGAGGCTGAAAAATTATAAATAAATTAACTAACGAAGTCTCGCTATCTTATTGTTTGATTACTAACAGGAATTTCAAGTTCATCATCACTAAAAGCATGACGATTCGGCAATTTCTTCTTTCTTTCCGCCATTTTTGTTGTTATAATAATCAGAGGAATCTTGTACGAGAACTGCTTTATCAGCTATGCTTGTAAATATCTAGGCCATGTCCCATGCGGTCAATCAGCAATTGTACTATCTAAAATAAGAAGAAAATTAGCCAAAAATTAATAATTTTTTTAAAGACAAATTTGCACATCGGAACTTGCGCATAAATAAAAAAAAATTTGTGATAAAAAAAATGATTTCACGCTTTACTGAATCTATTTGCTTCTATTTGCATATTTTTTTTGTTATATTCGTAAAAATATATTTTAACAGCTGATTTTTTTTTTTTCAATTTCACATGTGTAAAGTGGAATGACGAGGAGGGAAAAAAAGTTGTTTCAATACAAATGAAATTATCATTTGCAGGTAACAACAACAACTTTTAAACACGAATATGCAATTATTCTACTTTAAAATCAATTTTGAGCACACAGACACACTTTTCGCTTGTTTTTTGTCGGATTTCTAAATGCAAAAATTTAAATATAAATTGAGATTTAATGTAGCACACTAAATTTTAGGGACATTTTACGACACAGTGAATGAGCTTGCGTGAAAAAAAAAATTCCTTCAATCGATAAAGTTACAGAGAATTTTCAAATTGTTTGCATGTATATCACGTATTAATTTATTTTTCGATCCTATCAATCAATTTCAGACGAAATCAGTATTCTGTGCGTTCATTATTGTTCAATAATTTGAGCTTTCACAACAATGAATTTTATTTTGCAAATTTTCGCTACAAACCGTCTTTTTAGATGCGCCACTGACGACTGAGCTAAAAATATTCAATTTACTAGTAAATTTCTCTCATTCTCATTGCGCATGTTTTTTTTTACACTCCGTTATCAAAGTTCTCATCGTTTTGTTGTTGTTGACATATTTCGATGCACACAGAAAAATTGTTTTATCGAAATCACAATAACGGTTTTCGCGCTTTAATTTGAATATTAGCAAATTGACCGGTAACAAATTGACATATGAATTAATTTAGATTTTAATTGATATTCGCTATATGAAACAAATAACTGTTGACAGTCATTTATTCTTTCATAAATTCAAGCCTACTTAGGTATAAAGAAAAGAAGCTTTTAAAACAATGTTGCCTTGCCATTGCAATCAAAATATTATGCAAAAACCGAAATTGCGGCGCTCATTTAAAGAGCCTTAATATGTTCGCTTGTGAAACAATGTAATAATATACTCGATGGTCTCCTCATTGATATGCCTCTTTCTTCATAATGTCTGCATTTTATGTGAGTTTTAATCGAAAAGTATCGTCAGTATAAAATAATAAACCATGCTACCAATAAGCTGCCAAATGCAACATTGTTTCAATTTAATGTTTATGCACGAGACTTCATTTGTATACATACAATCTGCATTTTTGTTGCGCTCGCTCTCTTCTTTTATTTGATGTCGTGACATGCACTTGATACATAAACAACAATCTTCGATCGTATGTGAAATAAGTATGGTCTTAAAAGAAGTTTCCATCTAATTATCTTGTTTCGTTTGATGTTTAATTTGCTCGCACTGTCAATAGTTTTGTTTGATGTCGATGGAGAAAATCATGCTCATATCAGTTATAGAGAAGAAATCTCGATTTCATCTGCCGCTTTCAACCAGGAACTTCCCCGAGCGATACAAATATGCGATGAACAGCTGGAGAGGAATTTTTTAAGAAAGCAAACTTTTTTTTTTTTTGTTGTTCTCTAGATATCGAAATATTGTTTCGAGTATGAATCATTTGGCTATTTCTGACAACGTCCTCCAGATGGTCAAACAGACAAGAAATGTAAAATGGTACCAACCCGGAGTCAGAAACGTTGAAAAAGCACCACCAAGTCCGGCAAGGCATGATCAAAATCACGGCACTTCGCGTTGTGGATGACTCAAAATTGTATCGAATTACACAAAAGACGAGCGCGCGCGCAATTTATTTCCCATCGATGGTTATAATTTTTCAGCGTAAAACTTTTAAAAAGCATAAATTATTCCGAGTGAAGATCTGAATACAACGAAAAATAAACTCGAAACCAAAACATCGCGATGAGGAATAATTTCAACAAGGAACTAGCGACAGATGATATCTACAACGGTGTCATGAAAGGATTGAATTTATTTATTTTGACTTGGTTTTCAATTATGGTGTGTGTTTAAATATGGTTAAAAAATAATTGCGTAATAGAATTTTAAATGCATGAACTGACTGACATTGGCAATTCTACTAATTTAAGATATTAATTAAAATTAAATTTTTATTTGTTTTTATAATTTTTTTTTTATTATTATTTTTCAGATTCGTTATTTGAGTTCATTTTAACTAAGCGGGGGGTAAATTTGGGTGGGAAAGAGATGCGAGAAACGTCGCATAAGGAGACTTTAAGAAAGATTTCAGATTAGACAGATTTGTGATTTCAGATAAATTTCGGTGGAATTTCTTTCTGATTATTGCCGCTGCTCACGGCTCAACATTCGTTTTAACGAGCTCTTCTCACAGCATCCACACAACATGTTCGATGTTAGTTAAACAATCTCGTAAAGAGAACCATCCACAAAGGCAAATTATGCCGAAATTTATAACTGATCGATCGTCTAGAAAACATAAATTATTTAATTATTTAAACATACATGAAAAAAAAAAAATCTTCCACTAAACTAAAATGTTCGTTGCGATGATCATCTTGGTATCTTGGTGGAACTACAAACAAACTAGACCGCCAATACAGTCGATGTTCAATATTAATCTATAAATTTATTGCTTCTAAAATTGTAAAGATTTCAACATAATTAATTATCTATTTCACTCAACCTGGAAGTTAATTAATTGCCTGCACTTGATTGTCTTCCGAAAAAAGAACAAACTGCATTTGGGGAGAAGTCACGGTACAGACACATATAAAATTATTAACCCAATCTCTAATTTAAATCAATGAACAAACAAACAAACGCTCAAAAAACACGACGAATAATATATAAAAAAAATAACACGCCGAGCATCGAAACCGAAACAAAATATTATCAGGCAACGAGAATCGACTTTCAACAATGCCGCCGCGATATATTTTCGTTATTTTCAAATTTATTGATTGTAATTAATATTCCTTTGATTGGTCATACCAAAAATACATTCCGCGAGACTCATTTCACCCCCGCCACGGGAGATTGTCCATCAACCGATCGATCGGTACGATCTTTACGATGTCTCACAAATGTCGAAGCTTTTGTTAGTGTTGTTAATCAATTTGCAATTAATTGACGGCTGATCAGATTTCGAGTGATAATTCCATTCGCGAGAATTATCATGTGGCATGGGAAAATTTGAACTTATCTCGTTCGCATAATGAATACAAACCACAAGAATATTGAAATAAGATTGAAGGAAAAAAAAGAACCACAAACTGCCGAATAGAAGCGATCAATATTTTAGGATTACTGCTGGATTTGTGTAGTTTTAAACGGTAGATTTTAATAAAATTAGCATTGATCATTTTTCGGCGGCGTTGATTTTAACCAAACGCCACAAAATATGTCCATACAAACGACGCCAATACATTTTAAATTTCAAATTAATTGATTAATTATAGATAAAAATGATGTTTTTATTATATTTTATGTTTGTTTTGGGCATGATAAAAATGCCAAATTTATATGCTAATTTTTGTTTCTTTTGTGTGTTTCTCGTGTTGTCTGCTCTCTCGTCAACTCCGACATTGGGCGCTCAAATTGTCGGCATATTCACTTTGTTCGAAGCGATCGAAATGCTGAGCTCCTAGTTGATTACGAAATATAAACAGCATCGATTTGTTATTGCTGATAAAAAAAAAATTGGATTTTATTCAAATTTTAACCGCGTCACCTCTATTTCTCTATTTGGGTCTTTGGCAAAAAGCAACAAGCAAAAAAGGTAAAAAAAAAAAATATTTCTGTTCTTCTCGCGCGGTGTCTCTTGTGCTGATCAGCTCGTTTATTTTGTCTTAACAAAATGTTTATGGATTTTTGAACAAGGCATTTAAGATAACAGACCGGCCGAAGTTTATGAGAAAATTATTCAAATATATCGTCTAATAAAAAAAAAGAAGGAAAAATATATGCTTAAAAGCGCGAATTTTATTTTTTTGTGATGCTTGAGTTCGAGTTGAATACTTTTAATTCGCTTCATTTAGCAACAATCGTCATCGGGGTTGTAATTTATGGGAATTTTTTGTTTTGTTTATATAAATTTCTATCTGTTGGTGCGATAAGACGACACTTGGAATGGCTTGTGATACAAAAACTTGAATCAAAATATGACTTCATTAGACTATAAAAAGCAAAACTTAAATGATGCTAGTTGATATTCCATCGATGTGATAATGAATATCCTTGAGTGAGTATTGTCGGTATAACGTTTTTGATCTTTACTGTTTTGACTTTTAACAGAAGAAAGGACACAAATCCTTAAGAGTCGTAAAATAATCTCTCAACTTGCTTTCAACTTAAATGTCCTTTTCTGCCGATTTTTTTTTTCCATTACATCCATCTACGGTAATCAACACAATAAAAGGAGATGCCGCTTTCTAAGGATTTGTTCATTTAAAGTGCATCATGCTTTTGAAAGGACGTTCGGTTATTGAAATGCATTTCAGCAAAAAGGAATTAATAAATTATAATCGATTAAATGTGATTGGCAATGTCAAAACATTCAGAGAATCTCCTTCAAGGTTCAGTATCCTGGAAGAAAGATCTAATATAAGACTTAAGTTTGTCAAAGACAATGTCATGCTGGAAATACAATAAAATAAATTTCTGAATCATGAGTCGATTCATCTGAATGTAACCGATATCTTTAATGGAATTTGTCGGTTCGTTGGTGGGCATTTTTAACTTTTTTTTCTGTCTGGCAGCGAGTGCTTATTTCTAGTGAATTTCCTTGAGAAATTATCACGATATGTTCCACAGAAATCTTCCATGTTGGCGTCAATAATTTGCTCATTGTCGGTTGAATGTTTGTCATGGTTGTAAATCACCGAAGCAACAGAAACACAAAAATTCCAGGAGCAAAGTGCACGGCACAACTCTCGCCGATGACTTTTAACTTTTTCTTTCCTTAATTTTTCGACCATCGTCTCCAGGCAAATTATGTCTGCACTCTATAAATATATCTTCTCGAAAGCAAGTGTCGGCATAAAGATCAATGATGGGAAATTTCTTTCATCTTTGCCGTTTGTATGCAAAACCTCCGAAAAGGGACGACAAACATCACATTAAAATGTGCCTCCTTGTATCCTTTTCTTTCGTGCCCTATACTACACATCTAAACAAAGTCACTTAACTCGTGACGACAGTTGTCTTACCATTTTCCAATCATCGAGCAAGCCAATTTTGATCGGTCGGTTTCGGAACATTTTTTTTTTTTTTCGTTTATTTTTTTGATCTTTTGCCGTTCAACAACAACATCAGCATGAAATTTATGTATTTTCCTTCCTCATACCCATCGTTTTCAATTCCACCTTTTCTCATTTTATCAGCTTCTCGACTCTCTTTCTCTTCACCTCAATTTTTACCTTATTTTTACTAATGTTATTGAAATAGAGCTCAATCAAATATATATATTTTGTGATTACTACTTCTACTTGTCGCTGGCAAAGTCAAATTGATGTACAATCCTTTATCTAATTCTATTTAATTTTTGGTCGTTTTTGGATGTGCTACATGAGAAGTTTAATAAATTTAACAGTCGATTTTGCATTTGAAAAATTGACGCAATTTGAGTCGGCAAAAAAGTTGAAGTTTCCCGAATTAAGTAGATTTTTTTTATGAACATATTTATATTTTGCGGAAGAAAAAAAAATTAAATTTGCAAACAATGGCAATAAACCAGCATCGCAATATTTGCAAAATTTTATACAACGCAATTTTAAGAACATCAGAAACGAACTTCATTAGACAATCATCATCAGAGGCCGCTCAAATTCAGCAGAAAATAGAATCAAACCTAAATGACAACAAGATGATGAAAAATCATCAAAAACACTCTGTAAGGAAAAAAAAAACACTTGACTGATAACTCGTTATCAGTTATTCTCTGACACTAAACACTAAAAATCCTGTTTAGGGTGACCGGCTAACCATGCGTTAGACACTAAATAACTGTCAAAATTTCCCATTTGTGCAACAGGTATCGCCTTTAGTTGATTCATTTGGACGATTCCATAGCTACTTGAGAATTTCGCTAACAGAAAAATGCAATTTAAGATGTAAGTATTGTATGCCGGCTGAAGGCGTTCAGCTATCTCCAAAATCCAATATTTTAACCACCGATGAGGTTCATACGATCGCGCGTATCTTTGTGGAGCAAGGTGTAAGGAAAATTCGGCTTACGGGCGGAGAGCCGACAATTAGAAAAGACCTGGTTGATGTCATAAGCCTTCTGAAGCAACTTCCGCAATTGGAAAATGTTGGAATAACCACAAATGGACTTGTGCTAACTAGAAATCTTGTCAGCTATCAACGAGCCGGACTCGATTCTATAAATATTTCATTGGACACTTTACAGCCAAAAAAATATGAGGAAATCACAAGACGTAAAGGCTGGGAACGAGTTATCGCTGGAATTGATCTCGCTGTCCAGTTAGGCTACAAGCCAAAGGTCAACTGCGTTGTTATGAAGGATTTTAATGAAAATGAATTATGCGATTTTGTTGAATGGACACATGATCGAGCTGTTGATATTCGATTCATTGAATATATGCCATTTTCTGGTAATCGATGGCACACTGAAAAGATGATTTCGTATCATCAAATGTTGGACACAATTAAGAGAAAGTTTCCTGATTTCCAAGCATTGCCGAATGGCCCAAATGACACTTCAAAAGCGTATCATGTTCCCGGCTTCAAGGGTCAAGTGGGCTTCATTACTTCAATGACTGAACACTTTTGCGGAACATGCAACCGTCTTCGAATAACGGCAGATGGTAACTTGAAGGTTTGTTTATTTGGCAATAAAGAAATCTCCTTGCGTGATGCAATTCGGAGCGGTTGCTCCGATGACGATTTGCAGGCATTGATTGGTGCTGCTGTCATGAGAAAGAAGAAACAACATGCTGGTGAGTTGTTGAATGTTGACTGAATTTAATGGTTCTTGATTTCGGTTGAATGGTTTGTAGGCATGTTGAATTTGTCGAAAATGGAAAATCGTCCGATGATTCTTATCGGTGGTTAATTGGAAAAGTTTTCTGTTATCATTCCATTTAATTTTAATTTTAGGTGAGCAAGTTTTTCTTGATTCTACATCAGATTTAATGTCAATCTTTTTTTAATTGCAGATTTAGGGATTGCTAAGCCGGACTTTCATCAATGCAGAATGTTTTCAACGAAGTTTACTCACATTGACGAATCTGGCAAAGCTGCGATGGTAAATGTCATTGATAAGATAGACACAAAGCGAATCGCTATTGCTCAAGGTTCAGTTAATGTGGGACCAGAAATCAGCAAACTTATCTCCAATAACATGATGAAGAAGGGTGACGTCTTGTCAGTTGCCCAAATTGCTGGCATCATGGGAGCTAAATATACCTCTAATTTAATCCCACTTACACACAATATTCCACTGTCATGTGTCAAAGTTGACGTGAAGCTTGATGAATTGAGACATTTTGTTATAATTCAGGCACATGTTGAATGTTTTGGAAAAACTGGCGTTGAAATGGAAGCTCTTACAGCGGTTTCAATTGCGGCACTAACAATATATGATATGTGTAAGGCTATAAAACACGACATAACAATTAACGAAATTCAATTGATGGAGAAATCTGGTGGAAAATCAGATTTTAAACGAATTTAACAAGTGCAATTAATCGATCAAATCTTAAGGTCTCTTTTTATCGCAATTTTCTATTCCAATTATTTAAGACAAAATTTATTTTCAATTCATTCCTTTAAATTGTTAATAGAGGAAAGGAAATTTCGAGGGATTGTTTATAAGTGGAAAATCAATGAAGGATATTAAATAAATTTTTAATGAAATAGGAGAAGAAACGATGGTATGCAAAAAAAAACCGATTTAAATTCGATGTGAAACCTTAAGAAACCAGAACATTGCTCTTTCCACCAGAACTTGCTTCCTTGGAATCTTTAGTCGATTCCTCTTCAGTTGATTTCACTCTAATATTGTGCTCCTCTTTGAATTTATTAATCTCGATTCCTTTCTTCGCAAGCTGGTCTTTTCCATTTTCAATAAGCTTTTCCAATTGCTCCTTGTTCTGAATAAGACTGGGCAGAGTCTCTTGAACGGTTTGTTCACACAATACACCGCCTAGCAAACGGAAGCACTTTCGGTTCATGTCGACTGTTTTCAGTGTGTCAATGACCGTCCTAAAATTAAGAATGAGCATTAGGTGTCTTGTTGGTACATGAGCCGAGGAGCTCAGATTAGTTGCAGGGGAGGAAGGTTTTAATAAGTTGAGAGGTTAAAAATAGAACAAGAAATTTTCACTTATTCCTTAACTTCCGCATATTTGATGCGCTTAAATAGCTTATGCCTTACTTGTGTTCCTTCAGATCCAGCTCGAGAGTTGACAGATTATTCACCAGGTTCCTTTGCTCGTTTCGGAGAGCTTGAAACTGAGAAAATATTTCTTCGTTTGCCGATTTCGGAGTCTGTTTGGTGTTTGCCATTTTGTTGTTCTAGTTGCTCGTTAATTGGACAAGAGATACTGATGCTTTCTAATGCTGACGAATACTTATTTCCTCAGTTTTGCTAACTTATAGGACCAGCTGAACAATACCCAATTTACACAGTAAATATTGTTAATGTGTTGGTGATGTTTTTTCAACGAAAACAAATTTTAAAATTTGATTGAACGTTATTTTTTAACGAAATTGTTGGAATTCCTGAAAAGGAAATAAAAATAAAATAAGGTTGAATTGAGAAAAATAAAACGTTTGAAGAGACAATGAAAATGTTTTCCATTCTAATGATTCCAGCTGACTGATGCGATAACTATAATTCCTATTATAAAATCCAATTAATTACATTAGATATTATCAAATATCTATTTACATTGATATTGATAACGAAGTTTTCCACTTGTGACTATTCCGGTAGGAATTTTGCTGAATTTTGCTAGCATTAGTCTGCATTAGTATTCTAATCTGCTTAATAAACATTTTATTTGCTTAGTGTATTAAGTTACACATTAAATTTAATTGATTTCAATACAACATTTTTAGTCCTAAGAGTAAACTGAAATGGAAAACATCTATACAAGCTACAGTCCATTATTAAAATTTTTCAACATTTTTGGACTTTCCTCGATATCATTTAATGAAAAAGGATGTTTGCAGAAAACAAAAGTTCCAGATGCCTTTGAAACAGCGTTAGCAATTTGCTTCGTTATGACAGTTATAATTGTCAACTACACCTGGAATGAAATCATGCCGACATCGTCAAAAATTCTTGGGAATGCATGGAATGTATCCCTGTTCATCGAGCTTTTTATCGTCGTCATAATGCTCGTTTATCAATTCTCCAAGCGCCAATCAATATTGTGCTTTTT
Organism: Propsilocerus akamusi; assembly: GCA_018397935.1. Lineage (NCBI taxonomy): Eukaryota > Metazoa > Arthropoda > Insecta > Diptera > Chironomidae > Propsilocerus > Propsilocerus akamusi. Next base: position 18,182,380 of record CM031468.1, on the reverse strand, counting down.
GAGAAAGATTCACAATTTTGATATGAAAGCTCTCACATATGGACTACAAGTTGATTTCAAACAATTCCAGAGAACAATTTGGTTCGCGATTGTGTCATCAGTTGTCATCAGCATCTACTTGGCTGCATTACCAATGACGTACATGCTGTGTGCTTCATATTTAAGCTTTAACATTATGATTAAAGGACCATCGTTTGCAATTGTTATATTTTATATGGTTATTTTTGTTATACAATTTATCATTCCATGCATGGCTGTTAGAGAACGATTTATGCTTTTAAATGAATTTTTAGTTCGCTCGTTTAAAGGAAAGGCGTTTACCATTACAGATTTAAAAGATCTATCTACACTTTATCACAAAGTATTTGATTGCATCGATCAAATTAATTCAACATTCACATGGTCATTGATTGTAGTGATTACAATTTTCATGACCACGCAGATCTTTTCAGTTTATGGTATACTGAGGGAATTCGTCGATCCTTCTGTTTTTTATAATTGTACAATGTATGGAAACATTTCTTGGGTGGCTGTTCAATTTGTAATTAAAATAATTGCAATTAAAGTATCATGCAGCACAACTGAAGAAGCCGAAAAGCCGAGAATTATTATCAGTAGATTGATAAATGATATTGGAGAAAATGAGATGTTGGAAAGAAAAATGTCACTTCTGTTACAACAAATCAAAAGTCGAAATTTCAAATTGCAAAACAGCTTCATTGTAATTAATTGGAATGTTTTGTTGTCGGTGAGTTCAAAATCGATTATACTTAATTGCTTATTGTTTTTTAATTGAATATTTTTCTAATTGCAGATGACCTCCACAATATTTACTTATCTGATTATAAATATTCAGTTTGAAGCAGGAAATTCTTGTAACTGCAAAAATATTAGCAACTTTACAACTGCACAAAAATATTAAATTTTATTAGACATTCTTAGAGTGCACGCCTAAAGCGCAAGCTACCTAGAACCTTCCTCTGACGATTCGATACCATTTTAGTCCTTCTTAGTTGTAATCAATACAATTCTAGATCTTTTTTTTTTCTTAATTTTCATTGTTCCTACTAGGACCTAGGTAAAATTCTCTAACATTATCATTAAGCCACACTACACATAACAGTACAATCTCGTATAAAGAATAAAGCCGTACACAGTCTGTGCTTTTAAAAATTTAAAATTTACTTAATTTACTATTTTTATAATATTATAATTGGAATAAACTATATTGGATTTTCAAGCAAAACTTTTATTATCTAATAAATAAATGTGGGCTTATGTTGGGAGTTTTGATATGGAATTAATTAATGTAATTAATTTTTTTCCACCATAAATAATTTATGTGCTTAATGTATCAAGTTACATTAAATTTAATTGATTTCAATGGAAAATTTTTAGTCCTAAGATTAAACTGAAATGGAAAACATCTATACAAGCTACAGTCCATTATTAAAATTCTTCAAAATTTTTGGACTTTCCTCGATATCATTTAACGAAAAAGGATGTTTGCAGAAAACAAAAGTTCCGGATGTATTTGTAACAGCGTTAGCAATTTGCTTCATTATGACAGTTATAATTGTCAACTACACCTGGAATGAAATCATGCCGACATCGTCAAAAATTCTTGGGAATATATGGAATGTATCTCTGTTCATCGAGCTTTTTATGGTCGTCATAATGCTCGTTTATCAATATTCCAACCGTCAATCAATATTGTGCTTCTTGAGAATGATTAACAATTTTGATATGAAAGCTCTCACATATGGACTACAAGTTGATTTCAAACGATTCAAAAGAATAATTTGGTTCGCAATTTTCTCGTCAGTTGTTGTCAGCATCTATTTGGCTGCAATACCTCTAACGTTCTTGCTATGCACTGCATTTTTAAGCTTAGTCACTATGAGTAAAGGGCCATCGTTTGCAATTGTTTTATTATATATGATTATTTTTGTTATACAATTTATCATTCCATGCATGGCCGTAAAAGAACGATTTGAGCTTTTGAATGAATTTTTAATTCGTTCGTTTAACGGAAAGGTGTTAAGCATTCGAGATTTAAAAGATCTGTCTACACTTTATCACAAAATATTTGATTGCATCGAGCAAATTAATTCAACATTTACATGGTCATTGATTGCAGTAGTTATAAGTTTCATGATCAACAGTATTTTTGCAAGTTACGCTATACTTAGGGAATTCATTGATACTTCTGATATGTGGCAATGTTCACTACATGGAAATTTATCTTGGATAATTGTTCAATTTGTAATTAAAGTAATTGCAATTAAAGTATCCTGCAGCACAACGAAAGAAGCCGAAAAACCGAAAATTATTATCAGTAGATTGATAAATGATATTTGTGAAAACGAGTTGTTGGAAAGGAAAATGTCACTTCTGTTACAACAAATCAAAATTAGAAATTGTAAATTGCAAAACAGCTTCTTCGTAATTAATTGGAATGTTTTGTTGACTGTAAGTTCAACATCGATTATACTTAATTGCTTATTGTTTTTTAATTGAATATTTTTCTAATTGCAGATGACATCCACAATACTTACTTATCTGATTATAAACATTCAGTTTGAAATAGGAAATTCCTGTAACAACATTAGCAACTTGACAGACGCACAAAAATATTAAATAATATTTGACTCACTGGGCAAAATATTTCACAATTAACAAATTAATTTATCAATTTTCGCACCACTATCAATAAGATGTTTTCAATGCCGAGCTAAAGAAACCAAACATTCATTGATCGTCATTAAGATGTGAGTAATAAAATATATATATATATTAAAATAACTCACATTCGTTTCCATTAATGGGGCAGTAAAAAATATTTCAATGCGAAAGGGCCCAAAAATTGATGATACGTAAAATGAAAGTGAAACTGTCGCGTTGGAAATTGAAGGTAAGTTGAAGGCATGTCTATCATTCAATGTTCCATCCTTCTCATTTTAATCCAATTAACTTGCGATTGTGCAATAAAGCTTTAATTTGGTTTAACCATAAATTCGAATGTTGGATTATTTCGGTTGCAGTTATTGTGATGTAATACAGTAGATTGCATCATAAATTCGTGTGCCCTTTTTTTTCTTTACTGTGCATCAGCCGCTAATTTGTCGTAAATGAGCCGCTAATTTGATGCAATAAAGAAGTTGTGCGTTTTATTGTTGGAAATTAATTAAAGTTTTTCGTTTTTTTATGGAACAAAAATCATAAAAAAAAATGTTCAAAAACAAATTTGTCAAACATTATTCAATGTCCAATAAAGAAATTGCAGTAACGCGAAATATCTGAATTAACTTGAGGGCAATTATTTCGTAACTGCAGTTTGCATGTAATTTTTTTTTATTATAAATATTCTTGACATGCAATAGATTATTATCATTTCTATAGGACACATTGATTGCCTTTCGTACGTGAAACAAGAAAAAAATCTTTGAACAATTTTTATTGAGGGACCACCAGGAATCTGGAAAAGAAAACAAACCAAAATAACATAAAACTCCTTTCAACTTCGAAAATTATAATGTTTTTTCTTAATCGCAACATAAATCTCTTTTTCTTTTCTTTTCGAATATTTTTTGTAGGTACCGCATTTTATAAAAAAAAAGGAAAGAAGTCTGAAAGTTCTTATCACTCGAAATTTTATCTTCAGCTTCTCATTGTTTTGCATTTTTTTTATGTAAAGTTCGATGCATTGTAATTAAACAGTCAATGCGCCAAGAAGGAAGTGCAATTTTTATTTAATCGATTTATTCAGAGGACGATGGAGAGTTGTTTTTTGAGGAACACCATAGCAAATATGCAGACAAATGTCGTGTAATAAAAATTTTAATTGATTTTGTTCTTGAAAATTTATTTGCATGAAAATTATTAATTTTCAATCTTCAAACAATTCGCGAGCAATTTTCTCATGCATTTGCTTCTTGTGCAATTCCTCAGCGTGTAATGTCGCTTCCAATCGAGCATTTGCTGTTGTTTTGAGTTTTTGCATAATTGTCTCATTAATTTGAACATACTTCTTGAAGCTTGCATAATCGAGGACGTAAATTTCGCAGTACTCAATGGCAGTGACACTCGCAATGCGCTTCAGGGTGTGAATTGTGTGAAGGAAAAATTAATCGACATGGAACACAATTTTTTGAATTAAAATGAATTTGAAACCAAACCTTCTTGTTTTTGAGTATCAGTGCAACTTCACCAAAGTGATCGCCATCTGTAAGATGCATTAATTCTTTGCCGGTCGTTGTCGTTATGCATACAGTGCCGGAACCAATGAAGAACATGCAATCACCAACGGACCCCGCTTTCAGTATCATGTCGTTGGGTAAAAATTGCTCCTTCCTGCAGCTCGCAGCAATTGAACTTACAATATATTTTGGAACATCCTTGAAAAGTTCCAGACGCTCAACGAACAAGTGTTCAGTGTTGATGAGGATTTCCCGCTGTAGTGTCTCAGATAATGTTCCTAAAATTTCATCTTCACGATAATAAGAATGTCGAAACTTTTTCTTATAAAAGAATTTCAACCGATTTTGCAAATAAAGTGGCAATTGTCGCTTTTGCATGTAAGCATCGAGTTGATTCATAACTTCGTAGAATTTTGTTCTCGAAGTGTGAACAATGTTCATAATATTGAGGATTTGTATTAAAATGTAAATGTTGTAGCCTAGTCCAATTATCATGCATCCAGATGTTATCATTTTTCCAGGTATGAAAACATCTATGTCACTTCCGAAGGATGTATCAAAGAGCGCCCAGATCACAAAATCAAGGATATAAAAATATTTATCATGCAATGCAACATTTGGGCTAAGAAGATTGTTGATACTTTCGCTTCGTTCGTTGGCGCTGTAAAGAAACTTTGGGGAAGCAAATTTGAATAACTGAATGGAAAACTGCAAGAAAAAAGGTAAAAGTCTTACAAAGAAAACACTTGAAGCCACTGCTTTATATGCGCACAAACACCACTGAATAAATATTAATGTTCGAAGAAACAAAAACACAATAACGACTGTCACATGTGTCAGCTTGAAGCTCTGTGAGATTAAAAGTGTTATGTAAAATCGAAAAATTTCTAAACAATGTTTAAAATTTACCGCCATTAAATTCTCAAAGTTATTCCACGTTCTTCGTAGTGATGCAAGTCGAAGGAATTTTATAGCAAACGAAAAGTAAAAAACTGACATTGCAACTGCAATTTGAGATTCATCGACGTTTTTCACGTTAAACCACAAACAATAAATCGCCTCAAACGGCAGCGTTGATAAGAAATCGAACCAGAAACGACTAAAAAAGTAATTTCTGTGGATGAGAAGTTGAAGCGGAGATGAATTGACGTTGAAATAAGCTCCGGGATATTCGCAATTTAAGTGGATAAGAGAGAAACATTACTGAATAATTGAACCATGATGGAGGACAATGAAATTGCCAGTTCTTTTCTTATAGCCAGTGAAGAATTGCACAAAAATATCCAAATAGCACACGCAATTTAGAGCAGTGCCGATGGTGATGGTCCAAGTTGTGTTATTGAGATCTTGGTGAAATGCATACACGAATGGTTGCAAGAGAAATAGTAAATAACATACGAATGCCATGAAAGTGTTCCAATAAAATCTGGAAGGAAAATAAATTAAAATTGCATGTTTCACTTGTTGATTATTAAATCTGTTTAAAATATTTCTCACCCAAATACACTGAGCGGATGTACAATATACCAGAAATCACTGAAGACGTGACGTATTTTCTCTTTATAAATTGCATCCTCAGACTGAAAATATTTTTTTGTTTTTGGATTCTTTTTTGAGATGATTATAAATGGAAGCAATAATCTGATAAAGAAATGTTTTAATGGAACTCGATATTGAATGGCACATGGCTTATCAGGCAAAATGCAGTGATGGTCATCAATATCACCATCAAAATTAAATTTTTTCTCAAAATTTTTTTCCATCACGAAGCAAAGTAAAAGTTAACTGAGACAAATTAATATTAAAACTGGTCACCCGAGAAGAGAATAAAAGCGACAACAACAGTTTTATCGATCCACATTGCTCCACATGATTTAAGTAAGTTGAAAGTGAAATTTCCATTCAATGAACAATCGCGAACGCAAAAGATTTTCCGATAAGTCACGGCGAACGTTCATAAACTTCCCTTTCAAGTTCTCAAGTTCTCTTCGACGATCTATATTGAGAAACTTTTTCTTGATCAAGAAAGGAAAAAATATTCAAATTTATCACCAAACGAACGACAATTTTCTTATTTTTGCATGCAAGTTTGTTAAATTTCCTTCCGAAAGTCATAAATTTGCATGCGCAAAAAAATCAATAGTAGTTCAATTTATTCAAAAAAAAAATATTGTTTGCTTTTCATTGTGGTGACTTATGGAATAGAAAAATTCCACAAATGGATTATGCTCGGAATTTTAATTGGACTTTGTTGTTGCTGTCGCAGCTCTGGACGTTTGTTTTTGGTTTGGTTCCGATCATTAAAACGCCTTTCAGCTGTTAAAAACAATCTCAATTTTTGCAATCTATCGACAATTCTTTATACTCATTATCTTTTATCTACAAACAAGCAAGATTTTGCAGTCCATTAACGAGATCAACGCGAGATTTCAATGCGTTGAATTATGAAATTGAAATTCAAATTGCGCGATTTATGATTAAATTTATGGCAACAGACCCGCAAAAGAATTTGACTAAATTGCGATTGTTTATAAAAACAGCATCACGATATGGCAAAACTTGTTCCTTGTCAATCGATTAATTATTAAAACGGGAAAAATTAAATGATGTTGACTCATAAATTGATGCAAATTTATTGTACTTGATGCACTCTGAACTAATGAACCAGATTTTGCTGGTCGGAAAATTTATTTTCGGTCAAATGTCAAATAACTCAATTAACTCATTCAGTATTTTCTACTTTACTGGGATTATAAACAAGATGAGATCTTAATCGGTGAAATATTTCTCGCATTGAAGATTTATTTATTGGCAATTTTGACAGAAATTTGTTTGATTTGCGGTGCCTCCGAGGGTCAAATTTTTCTTGCTCAAAACTGTAATTAAGAACCGTTACAGCACGCGCTTTAAGTTATCAAAGTTCCTTATTTTCAAATCTTTAATTTTATTTGCTTTTAATTTATTGCCAAGAAAACCAAATGTTAATGATCAAGTCGTTTCGATATACACAGAAATGGCGGAATTTTGCATGAAACTAATGATGCCCCTCGGGATAGTTAAAGAAAATTAAGATTCCTTCAATTTGGTGCTAACAATGTTAAAGATCGCGAAATTTAAATGGTGTGAGTCTTTAGTAGTAATGAAAATCTTCAAACATTTTTAATCGATCTTTGAATGTTTCAACACCAAATTTTGAATGATTTTGCGCAATCGAAATGTCTTCAAACTGCGTGAGTGTGGTCTTAGTTTCTAGTAGTCCTTCTTTTGGTTCAATCTAGATCGATGAATTTTAAAATATTTGACTATGTGTGAATTTCGAAAGTTCATATAAAAGTGAGGTTTCTTTACCTGATTTTTGGTTCATTAGCGAAATTTATTTCTAAGTGGTTTGAAAGTTCATATAAAAAGTGCTTCTTTATGATTTTGCAAATTTTTTATGGTCAAAACCAATTTTCTATGTTTCATTGATGGAACATTCGGGAATCTTCAACATAAAATCAATTAATCGATCACATTAAAAAAGATTATGATCTGTCAGAATTCTCCGTAAAATCTGTGGATGAACGAAATTAAGGTCAAGAGACGTTTGAAAAACTTATCTGATGATGAACAATGGAATATTTAAGAAACATCTGGAAGCGAATCACCTAAGAAATTAAAATATTCGCGACATTAATTTCTCATTAAAGATAAAATTTTGCACAACTTCTTTTAAGGAATTCATGAGCTCTAGTTCCATTCCGTTACTAATTAAGATTTCTCCAAATAGAATGACTTAATTATCGCAATATTTGAGCCGTGAGAATAAAACTGCAGACTGAAAGAGAGTCAAAGTAAAAGTGCAGCAAGAAAATTCACAAAAGAATTAAAAGGAAAAAAGTAAACCGCAAAATGTCAAATGAAATTATGACAAATTCGATTCGTAGATTTTCATGATATAAAATCAAATCTCGATTTAATGAAAATTTATTTTACTGCAATTAAAGATCAAATTAAAATTAACATGTGTCTGAAATGAATTGCGTGTAAAATTCATTTCTGTGAATGACTAATGCAAAATATTAAAAAATATTCTGAGTGGCAATCAAAAATGATTTGTTTGTGAGACAATTGCGGAACTGCATTGGAATGACTTTTCTTTATTTTTAATTTTAAATGCTCGCTCAACACAAAAATCCTTGACCAAAAAAAATATTAATTTACCGAACCCCAGTCGCGACGGTTCTTGTTTGGTCATGTTTGACACTGTTTTTGTTGTGTTAATTTATTGCAGCGCCACTGACAACAGCTGTGAGGCGATTCTAGAATCAATGTCTTAATCAGTTTTTTAATGATGGTATGCAATTTCAAGTACTTTCAATGTCGAATATTGTTCTGGATATTTAATTGTTGATTTCAGTTTGACATCAGAATCGAAAATTTAATCGATTGAATGCAATTTTTCATCGCTCTCAGAATTGATTTGTCACTTTTGTTTCGCTTTCAATTTCAATTGAATTTTTAACAGAAAATTCTCCAATTTCAATTTAGCTCATTCAATTGCAACTTTGCGTTGTGTCTTTAGCTTTAGCCAAATTCGCTTTTCTTCATTGTTTTGTGATGTAGAAAATTATGTCATGGCCGTTTGTCGTTTACTGGAAAGATCGCTTAGCTTTGAATGCAGAATCTGAATGAGTAACGTTCAGTCGATGGCTTTTTATGGCACTAAATTGCGGCGATTTGACTTATAAAGTTATCAATTGAAATTCATTCACCATAAAAATAAAATTAAAAAAATTTTCGACATTGAACTTTTTCTGAAATATTTTAAAGTTCAACTTTTCTATTATCAATAAATCACAACTTCAAATTGCTTTAAGGCATTAATGGACCACACAACAACATTAACCCGCGTTCGATGTCTTAAAAGATTCACGGCATTTCTTTTGTGATGCACAATTTTCAAGATGTCAAGTCGCTCAAGTGGGAAAAATTTATGTTTGTTTTATTGGTTTTTTTTTTACCTGTTGGGCTTCAATTTCTTTGAACTTCTTTTAAGGGAAATAAAAATCTTGAAAGGTCGAGAAAAAGTTTTAAGATTCCAAATTTCTTTGGAACTGCAATTTGATGGGAAATTATTTGACTCGGAAAGTTCTTAATTTAATTAGAAATAATTTTTTTTCATTATTGTTGACAATTGAAATCAATTGTTGCGCTGCAGTTGGTCTTTATTGGACAATGATATTCGTTCATTAGTCTCAAATTATTTAATATTTAGATCTTGAAAATATGGAGACAAATATTTCATAAAATTTTATTTCGTTCTTATTTTTTTGGAGACACAAAAATGAGACATTTAAGTAAATTTCAATTTTTATTCATGAGCGAGCGATAATCGACAAAAATTTTCTATGAATAAATTTTATATTCTGCTTTATTAGCTACTGAAGGCGCGTCGATGAAATTGTGTCTTTTTATAACTGTAAAAGAATATTTAATTGTCACTGCCAGTCTACCTGACATTAAAATTGTGGGCATCAATTTTATGAGCCTTTTAAAAAAAAAGTAATCAAAAGTTATGACAGACGGAACCTGTAAAGAAATTCTAACCTTAAATTATTAAAATATTTAAACAGACAATGCTGGAAATTATTGAAATCATATGAATAAGCATCAATTGATTAACCCATTAAATGACCATCGATCGATAATTGAACATTTTTGCGTAAAATTTATGACTTCTTCTTCTTTCTTCTTCTTTTTGATTATCTCAATTTTAATATTAATTTTCGACCTTTTGGAGCTCGTGGACCAAATCAATGGATGAAATTGAAAAAAGTGTCCGATTGGAATATTTGATAAATCGATAGAATCTATTTAAGGTATTATGAATCTAACCTAACGGTCATGAATATGAATCCAGAGAAATGCTTTCACTGTCCAAAAAAGCCCCGAAAATGAAATTTATCGATTTTAATTTTTTTCACTTAAAATTATTTTTTTTCCTAATTCGGTCGATAATTTAATAAAATTTTGTGAACTTGAAAATTGATTTCTTTCAATTGATGACTCGTGAAATGAAGTTGAATTGCTTAATAACATGGATTAATGATGGAACTTTAATCAATTGACAAATGTCCAACGAACTCAAATATTTAAAATGTCGTCAAAATGAATTTTCTTTAATGAAATTTAACATCAAATTTTGAATGATTCTTTAATTACGTCGTGAGATCTTCTGTAGGAATGATAAAAAGTTGTCTAAATTTCATCTCCAAGCCAGTTAATGGCGATTGTCGATAAAGCAGATTTATGATTTCAATCAAATGTCTGGAAACATGATTACATTTAAATAATCCAGATTATGATGAATTGAATTATGAAATAGAAGATTTTAAAAAACAAACATCAAGAAAAGTAAAAGAAGTTAAACTTGAACTTGATTTTTATTAGGTAGGTTTATGAACCTGTTTTAAAGTCACTCAATTGCAATTAAGAAAGAAATCTCATGAGAATTTTAAAGATTTGCATCAGTTTAAGATTATTCTCATGGTATATTTTATAAAGTTGTCCGCAACGGAAATAGCACCATTCAAGTTCTAGAAGGTGTGATAATATAAAAACATGAAAGTCTCTCAATATGAATCATCGCTAATCATCAACAAGTCAACGACAAAACAAGAAAAAGTCAAAATTCAATTAAAATTAAATTTATTGAGCGTTTGAATGAAAAAATTCCAAATCAACAATCTGCGCTGCGCGAAAGGAAATTGCATTTTTTCTACGGTCGTTAAAATTAAAGATTTGAGTAGAAATTCAAAACAAACAATTTTTTCAAGACAAATAAGTTGAAAGTGATTTGCGATTTATTTATTTACCAGCATTTGCATCACCACAATTATCATGAGACGAATGGACTGACGTTGGATGAATGAAAAGTAATTAAACAAATTTTTATAATTAATCTGATGGCGAAAAATGTTTCTTATGATTAAACACCACAAGCAGTCACCGATCAACTGAATTCTCATAATTTTAGCGCTTTTAAGAAGTTTCCGGTTGCGCAAAATAAGATCTGAAAAATTTTGCGAAAATTGAGAAATTTTTGTCGTCTCATTTTGTAGCAATTTGTCAAAAGTGAAGCTGGAAAGTAAAAGTGGGTTGGAATCCTATTTCCGAAAGCACAATAAACATTATCTACCTCCAGTCACACAGTGAGGTCGTCAATTGCATAATATGTTTTGCGGTGTAAATTAAACTCGTAGTTAGTTTGATAGTCGCGATCTCAAGTCGTGTGTGAGTAAATTTTTGCGGCACAACACCAAAATTGCACAAAGCAAGACCCAATAAACGTCTTATTAATGGACATAATTACTCTTCACGACTAATGAAAGCTATTAATCAAAACAAATGAAAAATACTCAACGACGGCGTTATGCGAAACACAAAAAAGAAACATAAATGAGCAACACAATAAAAAAAAACCTGCAAACTTTTCTCAAAATTTAGATTTTGACCTGGAAAAATAGCAGCACGAGTGTAGCACAAAAGTAAAAAAAATGCAAATGAATGAAGAGACTTGCACGATAACGGTGAATGAAGATCTACCACAATCGTCAAATACTTTTTGGTACCTTACACCAACAACTAATGAACTGGGATCTAATAATTCTGCAAACAAATTATGCAGCACAGCAGATCAACTGCCGAAAGCGAGTGAGCAGGAAATGATCGATAATGAAATTAGATGCATGAGCATGACTGAAAATACATCAGTGCCGTTGGTGGAATCACAGGTCAATAAGGTAAATTTTCAATGCATTTTTATATGAAAGTCGACATCAATTATGGAATTCAGCGATCGAATGGATCAATTTCATTTGACTGAAATCGCGAAACCTATAAAAGCTTCATGCATGTGAAACATAATCTGCTCGTCGTTCCATGCTTTCGCTGATAGAAACTACAAATCGGAAGACAAGTAAAAGTGAATTATGCCATTTTTACGTGGTTTTTTTGGAACCCAGAATAATTATGCAATAAAACCGAGCACAAATAAAGAGATCGATTGCAAACTGTGCTTCAGGGAAACATATTTATGCACTTTGAGACGTTAAAAATGATCACAATAAAGTGATACAAAAACTGAAATGAAAAAATTCGAGTCGTGAACTTTATTTGATCCAGAAAATAAAATATTTTGTTAAGACATTTTCGTTTCACTTTCAGGATATTTGCGGCATTTCGAGTCTGATTGATAAATATTTAGGTCAGCATTACCCACTATATCGAGAGCACACACGTGATGTACTAATACGGCAGGCGCGCGACATACTTGTTTGCACATTTCGAGGTGACCTCACGTCCTTCGAAGAGATTTTTCTTAAACCCGCCGTCACAATCATCGAAGCGATCAAAAAAAATTGTTCGGAAGGCAATTCGGTGAGTAATTTATGAGGTTATTTTGGAGTCACGAGAGTTATTTTTTAAAGCTATTAATCATTCTTTGAAATTTTCACAAACAACGAACATCATCTTTGAAGCGAAACATGAATCGAGCTCTAAATTTACAGCTCTTAATCATTAATTTGCATAATTGATTGTATTACCTAAAGTGAAATGAACGCGAGTCAGTCAGATGATCAGGCCAAAGTTTGCGAAATGTAAACTGACGATCGTGAGTGATCCACGTGAGGAAATCTTTAGATGAATGTTCATCAGTTTTTAATCATCAAAACAAAAGAAATGAAAAATAAATTTCTCTTTCAATAACAAAAGTAAAAAAAATAAAAATTGGCATTCGATGATTTATTGACATTTCGATTTTGTGCAATCAGCAGCCAGATTGATTTTCTTTCCACGCGTCCAGATGAAATTTAACCAACCAAAATTCTTGTTATCAAAATCGATTTCGAAGCAATTTATTTTGGAGCGTAAAAGTTTCGAAATTTTCCATTTCAAGTTTACTCGCACGACGATTTTTTTATTGCTATTGAAATCAAAAGTGGCTGACGATGTGCTTGTTGTTGATCATCAGTTGTTGGTTCAAATGGATGAATGAAATTGAACAAGAGAATCATAAAGATTCAAAAACTAATGAAATGTAGGACAAGTCATTCTTCATCAAAATTTTATCAAATAAAATTCATCTCTCAAATAAAAAAAAAACTTTTCAGTCGACTATTTTTTGATTCCATTTGAATCCATTGCAACATTCAACATAAAAATGAATGAAACAGAATGAAAAGCTATCAAATTACATTAGAATAAAATTTTGAATCGCATCTCAATTGAACTTCAAGTGATCACTTATGGAGGAAGGAGCTAAATTAAATTGTCGGCAAATGTGCACAGTGCGCAAGTAAAGAAACCGTTTAAAGAATGCCCAAATGTGCATTATGAGAATTATATATTTATTTGTTCGAGATCAGCAAAAAATTATGAAAGTTTTTTTTTAACTTTTACTTTAACTCATTTATTTAGATGTCATCCATTTATGGGCAATTCATGTTTGTCTTAGCGATTGCGAGGCTTTTAAAAATGCGCATTTTCAATTGAATCATGGATAGAATTAAATCATTTCATTGTTTTTGTTTCTTAAATGGATGAGGAGTAATAGAGAAATTGCATAAGATTTTAAAATTGCAAAATCGATCAGACGGTTTTAAAAAACTCGAAAGCCTTATCAGTCATTTTTAATCGTTCTTTGTTTGGAGTTTGCAGAAAAGTAAATTGTAGGCTTCAGTTGTTTGTTTAAACTCAGTCACTGACAAGCTCTGAACACCCACTGGACCTGTCACAACGCATGTGGCGCATTGAAGCTGATGAAATGAGTAATAATAATGTTGAAGGACATTTGAGCGCCAGCGACAGCAGCTCTATTTGACAATTTAGCGATTACTCATTTAACATGAATTTAATGGAATTTAAATTGCAACTTGAGAGAATTTTGCTGATTGATGTTAAACATTTTTATGTGTGACCTTTCTTTGTTGCTGGTGCAATTATGAATATATTTCTGGACCAAACAAGACAACAAACTTCATGTTTAGACGATCGATCGTGTCGTCACGAATTCCATTTCAAACTGAAAAATGTCACCAAAGAAATGTTTTCTGTTGCAGTTCACAATTGGTGGTCGCTGTTTATGACCAAACTAGTACAATTTAGAAGTTAATTAACAAGTCGCAAATTCATGTGCTGCACACCCATTTCTAGTGTGTGATGTATGGAATATTTTGAATATCATTTGCATAATTTCAATCGATTAAATTCATGACAAATGTTCATCAAAATATTTTTTTTTGAGTCGCATCATAAGAAAATTTGTCAAATCATCGATTAAATAATTTTTTTTTAAGTCACAAAGCCGCTCAACAAATTGATTTGAATCGATAAAAATTCATCACTTGACAGCAGCAACAACCCGCATCATGTGAAATCATTGTGGGATGGATCATTTAAGTTCATAAAAATGACACCATCTGATGGTTGTTTCATTTTGTTTGCGTTTTCGTATGTGAGAATTGTATTTTATTTTTTTTTTTTGAAGGGTTCAAACGATGTCAAATGTGGTTGACGATGATAATTGTGTTTATGAATGTTTTTAATGCATTTAAATGCCTCAACCATGGAAGTAGAGGAAGAGAGAATGATGAACCAGTTTGAGAGTTATTTTATGTCCCCTTGTAATAAAAATTCTATTGCGTCATCAAAACCTTCCCAAGTATAAAAAAGACCACCGCAATATATGAACACACATTTGACACACACAATGTAAAATAATTCATTTCAATAACAATTTTTTAAACATGTGTCGCATTTAAATTGATTTTCAGCTGTTGTTGACTTTTTCAAAGAAAAAAAAAAAATTAATGTTAATAAATAAGTAAGCATTAAAAATATGCGGAAACTTGTGGAGGTATCTAAAGCCTTTCGAATAATCCGTCGAAATCCAGGATGGCTCGTACTAAAACCGGGTCAATTATGGTTACCAGCTTCTGGCTTCTTCTCTATCAGCTTCATGTGCGAATCTTTCTAGATTATCATATTTTCAATTATTATTGAGGGCATTCACCTGTGGTGACAACTTTTGAGATACAAAATACCTTGGAGCTTAAAAAAAGCACCTACGTGGAACAAATGCAGATATGCAAGTAAATACAGACAATAATTAAATAAGGAAACAGATGCTTAAAAACCCCCCGAGCGTGAGCAAAATTTTTATCAATAATATTTTTTAATATAAAAGCTCGAAGTGCGGATCATCGTGCTTCATTCTATCATCGAATAATTAAAAACCGAAAAATAATTAATATGAAGTTTATAATTCTTTGTGCAATTTTGTTTATTTCTTGTGAAGTTGCTGTAGCAAAAATTTTCTCAAGGTGCGAGTTGGTGAAGAAACTTTCGGGAACAGTTCCAGCAAATACATTAGCAGATTGGGCTTGTTTAGCGCAGTATGAAAGTTCATTCAATTCCGGAGTGCGAGGAAAAATGAATTCTAATAAATCTTATGATTATGGAATTTTTCAAATTAATGACAAATTTTGGTGTAAAGTTGGTCAACCTGGAGGCGATTGTAACATTGATTGCAATAGTGAGATTCTTTCAAATAACTGAAATTAACTTTTAATTCATTTGATATTTATTTTAATTAGAACTTCTCGATGATAACATTGATGACGATATCAAATGCGCTAAATTGATTTACAATCGTCATGGATTTGATGCCTGGTATGGCTGGAAGAATAACTGCAAAGGGAAATCATTGCCAACAACTAGCAACTGCTAAGTGGTTGATCTAAATCATTAGATTCTAATGGTTAATTTTTATTATTGCTTCAATAATAAATTAAATCATAAATGAAGCATCAGCTGATGAACTCATCTCTTGTTTTGATTTCCTCTCATTGTTTTGTTTTTTGCTTTCGATTTCACAATTTGTGTTATCAACTTCACTTGTTGTGATGTTTAACAACTTTTGACATCATCACAGCTCAAAAAATAAAAGCAACTTGCATAATATTTCTTAAGTTTTGCACTAAATTATCTGCAGCGGTAAATCTCTCATTCTTTTACTTGTGGACAACGATCAATCGACGAGTATTTTCCGTTGCAAGTCTTTCAACGATCGGATTCACAATAAAGCCGCCATGTTGATGTTAAACATTTCTACGTATTGTGCAAATCGTGACTAATAATCTGTTTGACTGTAATTTGCGTAGATCGACCGAACCCATTATGAGGCCTAATAGTTATTGCCAGCCAAACTTAAAGAGCTCTCTGTGAACTTCGTATGTGTAATGCCGCAACATGCGACTTAACATGCGCTAATAGTATTACTAGATAACCAAACAGTCCACATCAATTATTATTGTGCTGATTGATTTGTCGTGTCGTGTCATTTTAAGATGATTTCGCACATCGTCGTATGCATTAAGAATTTCACGCTCCAATTTCAAAGTAATTCATGTCGCATCCGATCACTTAATTGTTCATTTAATCTGAAAAACAAGTTTAGCTTACATTTTTCAAAGTTCTCACGTCATCAGAAAAATGATCAACATCTTCCGCCTGCATTAAGTGCCACAAAACAGATGAGATTGCACAACCAATTTTCGCACAAAGAAACATCTCAATAATATTTGTTGAAATCGTGAGAAACCGCGCCGACATCTTTAAAAATATATGTATAACATTTGCAATTCAATCTTAACGGTTACGCATCATGATGCTGGCATGATTCTCTCTACACTCTATGGATAGTGTTTTAAATATCACATATCGATTCGTATTAATTACGGATCCGTTGCAGATTTCACACATACATACGTTCTGCTGCGATTTATTGCTTTAATTCGTGCAAATTTCCTCGCCGTTGCTACTATATTATAATTTCTGCATTCGTGCGCAATTTAGTGTTGTTTTGTGTGATACGGGGCAAGTCTCGCGGGTTGGTCTTACATAATGCCGGGTGGTCTCTGTTGCACTGCACATACAATTCAAACCACAGACATTATACTTTTCGTAAAACGCTGGAGCGACGTGAAAAGCGCACAATATATGAAAAATTAGTTCATTAAATTATCAAAAGCGATTAATTGAATATCTTGCAAAGTATAATTGTGCTGCTATAACATAACTATTGCGTTATGCAATAAATATTGGCAGCACATATGGAATTTTGTTCAAGCCTAATCTATTACTTCCTTATGGGTTCCTCTCAGAGGGAACCATTCACAGCACTCCAATCGATAGCGAGATTCGCACTAATGGCGCAAGCTATACAATTTATCACGCTTGAGATCAGTTTTGAAAATTGCTTTATTCCGAGTTTACGCTTTGCGGGGATTTTTGTGCAATGGTGAAAATAATCCTCAACAAACAAATTCGCGGAAATTTTTTCTTATGGTAGAAAATGAATAATTTATTACCACCATATTTGACAGATTTATGGGACCTCAAATGTATCCCTAAACACACGTTCGCGTAATTCATTAGCAAATAGAACTATTGTGCAAGTCATTTTTAAGGAGTATTCAAGCCGCACAAGTGTGATTACTCTTTTCAATTTTTGAAAGGATTCAAGCAACGTCAATAAATTTTAATGCAACCATTAAATAACTGTTGATCAAACATTGGAGTGACATCGACGGAGGGTTGCTTTACAATATGCCTAGAGAGTAATTTAATAAATCTCAAAATGAGCAATCAACTGCGAAGGATTTGTGCAATTCCCACAAGCATACATGTAATCCCTGTCGCGTGATTCTAATTAAATAAAGCAAAACTTGCCAAAAACGACTGCAATGATTTGCAACGGACTCTCGTTATGACAAACAAGCAATGCATTTCCTTCAGATGAGGTTTTCGATAGTTTTAATTGAAAACTGCGATTTTTATCGAACCCGTTGAGGGAAGTTGAAAGTGGTGTGACAAAAGGGAGAAAAAGTAAACAAATCGTAAATAATATAGAGGGACGTTGAGAAGAACTCGTCCCTTTTATTATGTTGCCGCCAGGCACAGTGCATCCGTTTCCTTTAATTGTTTGTTTAACCGAAAAGTGGGAAGCAATTTATGATGATAAAAATCACAAAATAAAAGTGGTTGCTTGAAGTTTGAAATAACAAAAAAAGAAAAAGAAACATTCAAGTGATATTCGAGTCTTGTGGCGAAATTGACATTTTGTGTTTTTTCTGACGAATTGTTGTAAAATATGCTCGAAAATTCATTAGGAATTTGTTAGTTTATGAACTCAAAATGGGAGCCAGTAATGAAGGACTAGTAATACGAACCAGATTATAGAACTGACTCAATCAATTCACAACATGATTGATCTAGGATTTCATCAAGATTGACCTGCTTTCACCTAGATCGAAACGAAAATATTTTTCGCAAGCCCTATTTTTTCTTGTCTTAAAAATAATCTTTCTGTCACAATAAACGTTAAGAAATCGTAGACCTTAATCGCATAGAATATCTCTCGTTGTCGTCTATTAACATTTCTCAATTGATCAGTGCCATGACTTAATCCCAAATCGCATAGTAATAAACTTTTCCGCGATTGTTTTCACTTTCAGCGGGGAACTATTAAGCTGCGAAATCTCCACAAGAATCAATAAAAAGGTCTCTCATGAATAATTCACTAAGGAAATTATTTTCTGCTCTCTTGTAGGTGTTTTGCACACTTCAGTTCAGTTGAGCTCCAATGGGAATTACAAAAAAAAAAAATCCAAATAAATCACGTTTATTTGAACTTTATTGTGGCGCCAAAGACACATTCTTATGCAACATTTCTTTATCTCAACAACCAAACTCGCGCGAATTCGCGTATTGTGCAAAATTCATTAGACAAAAATATAAATCTATCACGCCAATTGCATCTAAATCCAACAAATGCTTATTGAATTTGTTTAAACCTATTTTTTTTTGCTTCGAAATTGCCATTTTATAAGGCACAAAAGTTTTTGTGCAAGTGTGTAAGAGAATTTATTGAGCGACCCATTTCCATACAGAAATTCACAGGCAAATAACAAAAAAATCTAAACAAACTATTTAGAAAAGTGTAATCCATCACAGAAACAAAAAGAAGTTTATCTGGTCTGAGTTCAAACTGTGACCAGTCTTTTGAATTATAGTGATCTGCGAAGCATCGAAATAAAGCTTAAGCACCCGCTTGATGGTCGGCTTTTAGTGTCATATAAAGATATTGACAATGACCTTAATTTGCCTGCTCGAGCAGCTGCCTGAAATTCTCAAAATGGAATTAAAATAATTTTCGAGAAAGTTATTTTGTCATTCGTCGATAAAATATTTTCCGTTGTATGTTTCTCTCTCCCTTGAGAGCTGAGAATCACGCATTTCATCACGAGTAGAACACAATGCGCGCAAAATATATATTTTTGTTGCACACTTTAATAAAGTAATTGAATGCATTGTGCAATTCAATTAATTTAATCGCTATGCTCGCGACGTGTGAGTACTCCGTGAGTATAGCACCAGCCAACAAATCATACTTTGCAATCATAAAGGCGTCACAAATATAGTGTGAAGTTGATCAATTAAACGAGTATTATTATAAAAAAATATATTATACATTTAATAAAGTGCTGCTGTAGACTTGGCCAAGCTACCATAAAAGAACCGCTTTGAAAAGAATTATCGGCTGCAACTTTATAATTAAACGTTAATTCATTGAGTGATTATATAAAATCGCAATAGCAATAAATAGCTTATCTCGTAGCGGTAGCGTGGTAGCATAAGTATGTAGCCAAAGTTATTTATCAAACTCAATTGCTGCACTGATAAACAGCAATTAGTTCATGTGAGAAATTTTTTTAGTATTATATTTTGCGCTTGGAATGGCTCGCGATACAAATTCCTCGTAACTGCACTCAATTAATTCCTTTAAAAAAATTTGTTTTCAGTATACAACTTTATAGTGCAATAAAAAAAAATCTTAGAATTCTTCATGCGCTTTCTCCGGCATCAAACACTTTTATTAGCTTCATTAGTGCCATTATTTGTTTAATTGACAGCTTACAACGTGTTTGCAAATTAATTTCGCCCCAGTCTGAAACTAGCTCAACTTTTCTCTACCGTGCAAGGAATTTCTGGCTTTATAGCCAAAACCATGTAGCGCATAAAGAATGCTTTCAACTGATTAGTTTGAATGCAGATTTTATTGCGTCAAATGGCAAACATGCAATATCAAATTAACGTCATTCGATGAAATTTCTGCCATGCAATTTTTCCGTAATTATATAAACTTTTCTTTTGAGCTATAAATATTTATAGGCATAGAAGTTATGAGTAGAATTTAAATTGTATGTACACAATTTGCGAAATTTATCATTTCATCCCAGAACGCTAAAATCATCAGAGGCTTGTAAACAAATTTCTACTCAGCATGAAAACTTAAGCGCTGAGACATTTTTTTCTTTCTAGTTCAGCTTCAGCTTCACTTTATGAATAATGAAAGTTGCTCTTTCGATATTTTTATAGCTGATTACCATTTATGGATTAAGCTACAAATTTCATCGTGTCCCATTATAATTCATTATATATTTTTATATTCATTCGCTTCGATCAGATGTTTGTACGTCGCAGCCGCCTCAAAATGAAGTTGCAAGTTTCTTTATGCTTCGCATAGGAATTTTAAGTAAAGTCAATAAATTTTGTAACAATCAATTATTGTGCAAAAAAAAAAATTCACTCACAACAGTGATTCACGATTCTGAAAAAAATGAAATGAAAATAAAATCTCTCATGAGTTTATCTACTAAATCAATTTTATTTTTTTTCGAAAGACAGACGTCATTGAACTACTAAATGAAATTGGAGCACATTTGGTTCAGATGAATCAACTTGGAAGGGTTCTCACTGGTTGTGTTTTGTCGATCAAAAGCCAATTTTGCAACATAAAATCCAATGACTCATTGAGATTTCTGAATCGCGATTGTCGCAGCTACGTTTCTCAAGAAGCTTGAAATGCTCTCCACCTTCTTTTTGCCAGGTCATGGCGTAATGCCAGCACCTTCCAACAATGTTTTTCAGACGCACAATAAATGATGCTTGTATTAAATAGTTGGAGGTCAAACTCAAAAGCACCTCAGCAATTTCACAAGTGCAATTTATGTGATCAAATGCCATAAATCAACGCAAGTATTTTTGATTGCCATTTTTTTATCTTTTCTTTGCTGGAAAAAAAAGTCAGAAATCTTTGCAGGAAATCAATGCGGTTTTTTGCCATTTCTGTTTGTTGCATTCGATCATTCGATTTTTCTGCTTTCGATTTTCAGGTTTTTTTTTGCGCATTTTTAAAGTTCAATGGCGAAAATAATTTTGACACTTTATTGACCATAAACATTTCTGTTCGTTGCACTTTAGTTTGCGATTTCGTTGAGAAAAGTTATATGTTGGCGGTCATTAACATCGGATCGTGCGTTTTTATGAAATCGATGGAAAAATTTTAATAACATGAATTGATGCACGCGGAATTTTTCCGAGCATTAATTTTTTTTTTGCTTTTTGTTTTGGTTTTTTGTGTCATTTCGTTATAAATGAAAGTGATTTATATGCGTGACATGAAGCAAAACCCATGTCAAGCAAACGTATCTCTCGTGTCCGCATTTATGCGGTTTTCAAAGTCATAAAAAACGAGTATCTTTCACTGTCGGATGATGTTTGGCCCACGTGCGAATGTTTCTACGCAAAGACATTGCTCAAAACTGTAACTTTGAACGCAAAGTGACAGGTCTTATGGAATGATATTTGCAAACATACTATTCGATGGGGAGTTTTCGAATTTGCAAAATTTAATCGCGTTTATGTCAGATTTCAAAGCTTTTGATTTTATTTAATATGTAATGAACAATTTTTGTAAGCGATGTTAAGTTACTTAATGACTTTTCTTCATGAAATAATAATCTAACGAAGAGCATCCTGACAATATCAGCACCAGCGAGCTTCACTTTCATTTTACAAAATTACCATCCAATTATATCGAATGAAGATTCATTTAATTCTTCGAAGAAAAAAAAAACACTTAATAGAGTACTTGCACGTCAACACTAGCAACAACGCGAGAGTCCATTGATTGTCCATATATTTAAGATGTGGTCATCGATTACAGGGCCTGAAAATGAATGAAATTCACGTAACCAAGCGAAGAAATATTTTTTTTTGTTTATCCAATTATTGCCAGCGTCTCAAAAAATGAGACATTGGCATCAACATTCTTTTTTTTTTCATACACTTTCGGTAAAGTGTAAGTCCATGTTAAGTATCAGTTTAAGGAACAAAGGGATTCAATTACATGATTTCACTTTCCAAGTTCTCAATTTTTTTTGATACTGTCACAATGTAACTGCATTCGAGATTGAAATTGAATCAATTCACTGTCGATTCTTGCCTTCAATCAACACTCGACGCAATGTACTGCACTGGCTAAACGGCTCAGTCTCGATTTTTTTTTTTTTTTTTTTTCATAAGTAGTTAAATATTTAAATAACTGTGTTTCTTTTCATTTTAATGCACTTGACGAGCTCTCAAGTCAGTGCTTTAAAATGCGATTGCGCAAGTTTCAATGGATCGCTGAAAATCGACAAAACACAAAACAAAAATAATTTACATTCTTAATAAGTCTTTAAGTGGACTCGCAATATGAAATTGACCGAACAATAATTACTTCATTGATTGGCGCTTGGCACTTGATGAATGTTTTTACTGTAGAAAGTTTCCCAAAGAACCAAAAAAGCGCATTAAAAATTGTTGCGCATTAATAATTGTAACGGTTTGATTGTCAATCGACGCGACGACTGTGTGGAATTGTCATCAGCCGACTGAATGTCTGATCTTATTAAAGCTGGAATTCAGTTATACATTAACATAATTTTCTTTTTCTCACTCAAAACTATGTTGTAGAGTTTTTTTTTTGTTAATCTCATTAAAGCGCATAGTTCGGTAACTGTATCACAAATGAAACTGATTCAAAAGCATTTTATTTTCGCGTAAAAGAACTTTACTTATGCTTTTGATATCCATTGTTGTGTCGCATTTCGGGACTTTAATTTGACTGTAAATTTATTTAATCGCTTCTTTCGAACAATTTCATTATTTTCGGCATTGCAACAAAGAACTTTGTTACATAATAAAGCTTAAAATGCACTTTAAAGACTAATTTTTGGCTTGCAAGTTCCGTTATTTTTATGGCATCTTAAAGTTCATTTGCTCCAGCACCCGTTCATATGCTCATGCATATCATTAAATATCGAGTGACAAAGTGTGCGGGGACAATGCTTGGAGCCGAAAGTCGAATGCCATAGGAAGTCAGAAATGCAATTATAAATAACGTTATTTATACGATCTTGGAACTCGCGAGAGATCTTAACGTGGAGATGAATGACCGTCATAAAAGAAATACATCAGAAAACATTTTGAATCATGCGCAAGCACACGCGATTCTTATACGAAAAGAAAGCAATGAATCTTGTTCATCTTTATTGCATTAGTCCAAGTCCAGGATTGGAAAAGCCATTTATTAAGTAATAAGGTCAAGCAAAAACCACCAGTGGTAACAAAACACCACAAGATGTCTTCGAGCATTCTTAAACATTGTGTAAGGTTCAACAATCGACAAATAAATTCCAACAAGAAAAAATATTCAGAGGCAATCGATCACTCCCAATTCCGAAAGGAGATTAATTTGAAATGCAATCGGACTTGAGGCTTTGATACGATTTAGCGAAGTGATTTGATTAGCAGTGGCAGCCCGTTAGACTCGATTCAATTTTAACAATTTTTCTGCAACTCGTTTTATTTCCATTTCAGTCGAGATTTCAGTGGCAAGCTATCAATGTCAAATTGTGATTTTTCTCAACTTGAATGTCGATTTATATTTTGTATTTGCCAAGTGATCCATTCGCAAGGTGGAGACAGCGACAAGGAAAAAGTTGCAATATTTGCATAAATTTATTAACATCGACTTTGATGTTAACAACTCACATAATATTTTTTCAGTTACAATTCGCTACACTGATATATTTTCAGCAAACTTTTTAATGTTTCAACGAAAGTGATAAAATGTTAATGAAATTTAAAAACATGTCTTACAAATCATCACAACAGCGATTTTTTATAATCAGACCGGCGGCTTATTATGTAGCCCAAATGTGTGGTAGATGTAAAAATGTGAGTCGTAAAGTTGGCAATAAAAAGAAATTGAATCAACGGAAATGTTAAATTTCCATAAAAACCAATCAAAATTACATCAACTGATGAATTTCCATGATGATTGCATAACTCGACGATCGCAAGAATCTTCATAGCGTAGAGCTTTTTTGTTTCTTCTTTCGCACGCCACGCAGATCCCGCAAATTCCGAAAGTGCTCGATAAAAAAAGGTCTCAGCATGGAGCATAAGAAACAATGATCATTAAAAAAGATATCAATTGATGATTGACTTAAAATGGAGGAAAATTCACTTTTATAGCCGCAGTATATTTGTATCGAGCAAATGGGCAAAAAAAAAGAGTAAAACATAAAATCCAGCCGCGGTCGGAAACCTCAGTTGCGTTTTCACTTTCAACTGACGAGACGAGAGACGCGACTGACCCTTCAATCACAAAATGCGATTAAAAAAATAATAATAATAATAAAAATTTATTTTCATTCGATTTCTTAAAGGTTTTCGGGTTTTTTCGGAAATAAATGTTCGATATCGTGCGATCATAGAAGTGAAATTATGAAATGATATTCAACACATTTGCAGACAATGTTTGGTTTGTTCGATGGTTTGTTTTCGAATTTCATTTTCGATTGGTTTTTAGATGTTTTTAAGCAAATAATTATAGTAGTGCATCAAGCCATCAAATAGCGCCGGTTGTTCAGGGAATGGCAATTAGAAATTTTAATCAATGACTAGATTATTGACCTTTGTTGATGAATTTTCCTTAAAATGATCGCACTCTGAAATTATTATTGAAAAATAAAAAATATTATTTCTTAACCATTTGCAAACAATTTTTTTTTTTCTTGACATTTGAGATGGGTCACGAGCGCTGCTTGAGATGAATTTTGTGTGGTGAAAAATGTTTTGAGTGTTGGCGAAAGGGTCTCATTAAAACATCATATTAGTGACCAATTAAATGAATGCCAAAAAATTTCGTTAGACGATGTGTTAATGATCGCAACACTTTCTTCAGGACCATGTTGTTGATGTTTATGAAAAAGTTGAAAGTTTTTTTTTTTGTTTTCTTCGCACTTTTCAATTTTCGCAATTACGATTTGATGAAACGACATCCGTTTATTTGATTAATCAACCGAATCGCGGTGAGATAAATCATTGTTGTGGTGTCACATCAGACGCTCAAAACTTCTCAAAGTTAGTTGATACGTTCGATTTGCGATCGGCATATGATATGCTTTTAATCCTCTTTTTTTTATTGAATTGCAGTGAAAGTCGCGACAACAAATCAGCTTCGGCGCTGATATATTTATGACGTCTATCATGAGCCTCGAACATAATAAAAAATGCATGTCTCGTATTTTGACTCTTATCTTAAAGACATTTTAATGAGATGCTAATTGGATTAACTGGAAACTGATAAAGACTTTGAGAAAATCGCTGATTTATCGTCATTACCTAGTCTAACAATAATGAATTGTTTCGCTTTCGTTCGACTCGCCGGCGACCAATTGAACATATTAAATTTCATTAAGATTCATAATCGCCCGCAATTTCTTTGAATTACAGTTCAAATATCTCAATCAATATTATGCGCGGGACCATGATTAATGAACATTGACTAAAGTGGTGTTTGTTGCATTTCGTCGTAAATAATTTCATCGCTTAAGTATAAGATTTGAATTTGTAATAAATAAAATATTTCTGTTTATCAATAATTAATAATTCGAGAAAATGACCCATGGCAAACGATGAAATTATGAAACATCCAATTGCAGTGCCTGGAAAAGCGAGAAATTTTTAAAAAATTTACATCGCTCAATCTGGAGAATTGAAGGCATGAAAAATATCAAAACAAATGTCTCCGATTTCCATAATACACCAATTTATCAGCATTTTGTGGTAGTAAATTAGCCGTGTCATATGCAAGTCAGTCGATTAATTAATGGAGCGCTATTTTATCTTAATTTACATTTCTTTTAGTTTCGGGGCCTCGCAAATCGATTTGCATAAATATAAATTTTTACAGCCATGCAACAGTCACAACAATTCATTGTCGTGAGGCTTTCTTTGATATGCGATAAATAAAAATCTATGAAACATCATCGAACTAATGAGATGATCGATAGCGAAAGATGAGAAGAAATTCGGAAGTCAATAAAAAAAAAATCGCTAGCAAAGTCTATAATTTCGAAGGCATCATGTCAATGTTATTAAACATCCTCCATTTCATTAAACCGCAAGAGAAGTCAGATAATGAAGCACCAAAATCAATCGATTTTTTTTTTTTGGTTTTGGTATTTTGTGCAAATCATCGCATTGGAGTGTGCGAAAATCTCAATGAACCGAGCGATTGATCCAACCAATTATAATTAAGACAGTTTACTGTTCGCGGTCCATCAAGACAAGCTGCGAAAACTTTTTTTTTTTTAAAGCGTGTGATGATTGATCGTGGTGAGATTGTTATATCATTAGACAGTTTGCGTTGAATGATACACAAGAGAGACCAAACGGCAGCAAACGACGCGATCTATTACTGATACGATATATTTCTACACAAGACGTACTCCATTGTCGGATCATTAATGAACGTGATACTGAAAAATTGTGAACGGAATTTCCTTTTTTGCACATCCGCACCGCACCGTGGCACCGTGTGTGTGTGTGTGTGTGTTTGTGAGTAAACAAAGTCTCTTGTTGTTTGTTGTTTGCCACGTTTGATAACACCGAAAGTTATTCAATTGAAATAAAATTTCATCACACGCCTGATCAGAGGAAGTTGTCTGTTTCATGTATCGTGTTTGTTTATCAGAAAGGTTTTTATATTTTTTTCGGTTCATAAATTTTTTTCCTACAATTATTAAAAAAACACTTTCACTAGTTCATTTGAGATCCGAAATTGGAGCTTTAGAAGCAATTCAAAGCGGTATTTGCCAAAAGCAAGTCAAGTAAAGTTCGTGCTGGATGCGGATTTTCCCACAACAAATTCAGCATATTTTTTTTGTGTCCGCATTCGGGCGTTGAAATCTTTTCATTTATGGACAATTTTTCTTGACTTTTGTTGATACGAAAACACATCACAACAACACATTATGTGTGTGTGTGTGTTTGTGGGATCGGAGTCGGAATTTTAACCCAACTCAAAGAAATTTCTGCTATATTGAAAGCCATTTTCCGCAACAGTGAGTCGCGCGAACGCGATTATTCAATCTAATAAGCTGCTAAAGCGATTTAGATGGCAAACAAAAAAAAACGCTTTATGGACAAAAGGTCTAAAAAGAAAAATTTGCCATCTTAAATTAAATGCTGAAATTGGCAATTTGCGCAGTTGAATTGTGCGCCTATTGAATTAGCTTCAGCTAGATTGGTGGTCGATGGTTGCCGTGACTATTAATGAGATAACTTTTACCTGATAATGTTACGCAAAAAAAATTATTAGCAAATTTTTCACGCAGCCGAGTAATTTTTTTTTATTGATTTCTTTTCGACATTTTTTTTGCGACTCGATGAAGCTTTAAACGCGGTTCAACGTCAATAAGCTAGCAGACTTTATTTTTTTGAGATCTTAATCATTGGACTCAGTGATTTATCAGCTCGTGAGGACTCGCGCTGTGTTGTTTTACTCTTTGCTTATCGCCCAAGGAGCTCTTTCACCAATCAATTGCATGTCGCGTTTTTGGATTCATTTGTCGGTGCACTTGAATAAATTTCATTGTGCTGTGCCAATAAATCATACACGCGAAAACGAAATAACTTAAGAACGTTAAACAAATTGATGGAACCGCAAATTATGAAATGAAAAATTGAGTTCACCTAAATAAAATTCGCATTCATGTTTGTACATTTATTTATGCTGCATGTGCTTCGGTTTGACACATAAAAAAAAAATAAAGTAAAAATAAACTGTGAAATTTGCACAATGATATCGTAAGTCGCGGCAGTTGTAACCGTTTAACCGTTTAACGGATAATTAATGCATGCTAATTTGTTAACAAAAATTATCAGCAATCTAAAAAAAAGTTGCGCTGCGTTATTTTTGCTATTTTTTTTTTTATTCCATTAAATAAGAAAGCGCAAAAAAATCCAATCGACTTGTGATTCTCGAATTTCAAGCGTATGATGTGTTTTGCGGTATTTTATATTTTAATTGACTTTCGGTCTTTGGCTGATTGCTTCACAAAAGATGTCATTAAACATGCGAATGAATATAAAAGTCATCAGTAGAGAGCGAAAATTTTTAATCAAAAATCGACAATGTTAGAACTGTTGATGCCCGCTGGTCAAATATAGCTGGGTTTGAGAAATTTAATTAAATTACTTTATTATCTGTGTTTGGTGTTTTGTATTTATATCACTCCAGTCAGCTTGAAGTCAAACTACAATGTGTGACTTGAATCATTAATAAAAGTCATAACTGTGTTTAGTCGCGCTGATTTATTGATCAAATGAAACCTATATTAATAACGACAATTAAATGGAATTGAAACTGCTCGGCATTTGTAAGCTCTCGAGATTGAAATTGTCCCACGAGTGGTCAAAAATAAATCCGGTAAAAAATTCATAATTTTAGTAAAAATGCCAAATAAGAAAACAAAATGAAAATTGCGTTCCAATAAAAATCAGATGCAGGATGAAAGGCAACATGGTAATTGCGTGTCAAAAACAGGTTTTAATTTATGGAACACTTTATAACAGAGTGCATTTCGTGGATGAGGATCCAGAAGAAGACGAAAAAAAAAAATATGAATTATGGATCGATAATTACGGAAAACATGAAATGTGCAATTTGAGAAAAGATTTTCGAAAATTTCACCGTAAATCGAGTTCCAATGACGAATTTTATGCGTTCGCATAATAAACTTTTAATTGGCTGTAAATGCTTAATCGGATTCACCAGAATTTTGAACTGTATTCTTAATTATATATTTTGAACATCATTGGAAATTGTTAATCTTTATATTTCGCTTCTGGATTTTACATGTAGAAATTAATTGATTTTCCTCGCTTAATTGCAATACAAAGTCGCGATTATTCGAAATAAATCAATTTGAATCGACAAATAAATCCGGAAGATTATAAATCTAAAAACATAATGAGCATAAGGTCAAAGTCTCAGTTGTGCTTCCAAGCCTCGTTAAAACCCATTTATGTAAAGTCGAAACCATCGCAAAGTTTTTTTTTTTTTACTTTTCTAATTAAACAAACAAAGCACTGAAACAAAAAAGCTTTTCATCATTTTTAGTTGCCAGAGTCATTGAGTGTATAGTTCATTGTTGGATGAATTAATTAAAGAGCTTCAGATGGAAATTTTAGTTGGTAATGAATGGCGCACACAGAAAGCGCAAGCATAGAGAAAATTCAAAGTTCAAAATTGGGATTGGGATATTGAGAAATGGCCATCGAAGCAATGGAAACAAAAAAAAAACTTTTACTTTTTATTCGTTGCGATTTCGACGAAATTTATTGAACTCTTTTTTTTTTTTGTTTCTGGCTGCATCACTAAGCAGCGAACAATAAAATATTTAATTAATTGCCCGGAATTCTGTTGTTGTTGTTGTAGGGATTATCTGCGGTTTATAAATTTAGTCAATTTCAACGGAGTTTTTAACTGTGTGGCGCTGCTAATTAATCAATTATGGAGCTCGCTGATGAGGTTCACTATGAAAAAAAAAACAACGTGCATCCAATTGAATGCTGGAAGTCGAAAACGTATCGAATAATTTTAATTTTTTCAATTTCCTACTACTCGAAATTCTCCATTCGCTCTCGAATCAGCAGCAAGAGAGACATTGCGCATATGCGTAAGTTCGCAATCTACGGCATCCAGTGAAAGTGAATCAATTTATTTATTTTATTTCTGCGCCATAAATGAGTGCAAAGTTTTTAATTTAATAAAAATTAAATTCTTGCAATGTCAATGTTTGTCTGGTTCATCAAACATGCCACAAAACAGCAAACTGTAACATTTCTCTTCACACTTGTTTTCCAATAAATGACACAAAACTTCCATTTACGGTCGTCGTGCCATCAATTGCGAAGGCCATTATTGGTTAAGAAATTTCATTAAATTAACATGCAGCTGGAATTTACTTAACCACCAACAGCGAATTGTGATGCGCTCACTGAAAGAAATCATCGGGTGGTCACTTAAACGATGCTGGAAATTGATTGGAACGAAATGAAAGAATTTAAAGAAAAAAAATACTTAATTGCAACAATTTTTTCTTTTTTGGTTTTCTTTAAAATTAAATACAATTTTCTTTTTATTGTTAGCTCTCTCTCACTAAATCAAAATTAAAATTACAATTTATTTTGAAGAATTTTCTTTTTAAGAAATTGCCTAATAGTGACGTAGATAAAAGAATTTTGAGAAAACTTAAAGTCAAAATGAAAAATAGAATTTTGCTGATGCATTTTTTTTTACTATTTGCAATGAAAGCTTATAAGAACTATAGTGATATAAATATGTTGTTTGCGTTTTATGAATATATTAGAAATGGCCAATTGGTTTTCATTAAATTTTCTCATGTCAATAATTCATAGAACTCTAATATTTGAAAGCTTTAAGATAATAGGAAGTTAGAATGTGATTCCTTTTTTTATTTTTTTTTTTATTATTATTAAATATAAAGTCAATACACAATTGTGACTTAACTGCTAAATAAAATATAAACAGTTTTGCAGGGTCAACCGTTAATAAAGTCAAGGTACATTTTTTCCATTTAAAAGTTTTTTTTTTTTATCGCGATTTGTGTTTTCGTTTTTATGTGTTCTAGGAGAAATTTTTTGGGAGGAAATTTATACAAAAAAGTTGCACAAATTTTGATTTTCTTCTGTTTCTTTGTGTGGCGGTTTTGTAGATAAAGAGAATGGTTTTCTATTTAGACTTACAAGTGGACGGTAACATTATTCTCATTCAGATAAGCATCAGAAATACTCGAATTGCTGTTACTGTTTGATTTTAATGATTTTCCAAAGCACTCATTACGTTTGAATGCTGATGTAATGACTTTTGTTGAGTCACATTTCATTGCATAATTGCCGATATTTGAGGAATTCGATGATGACGAGGTGGTTGTTGATACTGATGCTCCGGACGATGCAGAGATTGATGTCAATACGCTATTGGATTTCTTTAACGATATTCGTGACGAGGATGATGAGGGCCAAAGCGGATTCTCAAGACATTCCTCGGGACTTAGAGATGAAAAGTCAGCAAGTATTCCACTCTCTATAAGTATGGGAATGGTAAATGAAATCCATTAGTGAGATCATCAGTTTTAATACGTTTATAGAATCTTAAATTGTGCTTTATATATACATTTTTTCTTTTCTTTTATTTTTACCTGTTGAGCACTGACTAACGACCGTTGTTGATCGTGAATATTTAAATTTACATGGCACATTTTTTTCCTGCTTCGCATTCTTCTTATCTTTTTGCGTTTCGCGGCAGTGAATTGCGAGACGATCGGAGTCAGCGTGTGGTTCACTCGAGCTCTTATTGCAGGTAGATGAAACAGACGATTCGCCAGAAGACGCTGATGAACTCAGCGATATGATTGAGTTGGGACGACGTGATGATTTCATATCCGGCATTGTACCAGCAAATGAATTGCGAAATTTCGGTGCTGTTTTGAATAAGAAATTAGCCAAAAATGAGTTATTGTCTATAAATTCATACATTCATTTAATGTTTGAAATTAAACTTTTGTTTTTATTATTGCTTTACTCACTCTTTCCAAGCTGTGAAAAACTTATGGAACGATCGTTGATTTGATCACAGCTCGGCCGGATGTCCAAGCATGGTTTTGAGCCAATGCCCATTGAAGACATTTCAGCCATACGAATTTCTATTAAAGTTAATAATGATAAGCATTAAACAACATGGACTGTCAACTTTTATTTACCTCTATTACGCTTTGCTTGTTTCCATAAAAGTTTCGAAATCTCCTCGGTCCAAGCATTTTTGATCTCTTCATTCATACTTTGCAATGTCCATGTGTCGCCTGGCTTCCGTTTGCGGAACCAAATTTCGAATTTTGTCGGTGAATCGCCGATATGCGCTGTAAGGCCAATGTCTGAGGTTTTGATGCTGTTCTTATAAATGAAGATATCCAAGTTCTATTACGAAATTAATTTGTTGTAAATTTGTAAGAAAATATTTAATACATTATCGATAAACAGCTTACTTTACTGTCAGGAAATCGGCGTGCTTTGCTAAACAGCACAAGTTCTTCGAATAGAAACACTTGACGAAGACACTTTTTGCCTCCTCTGCCTTCCCACACAAGAAATTCACTTTGTCGCAACAATCGACCTTGTTCTTTAACATTAACATCGCAGTCTCGAAGTGAATCCATGGCCAATAAATCGTTGCCATGTCGCAATTGGAAGCGAACCATTTCTTCCGCCTTTTGTAGCTCATCTAAATCTTCAATGAGCTCTTGATTGCCATCACATTGAATATTGGAACAAGCCTTCATAAGCTGTTGCAATAGTAATGCATATTTGCCCATTCGTTGTACGGGCTTAAGCAAATATGATGCCAAATCCATTTTGTCATTTAATTCAATTTGTTTTGGCTTGAAGAATGCCGATCCGTATTCACTCATGAGTGAATCACTTTTTGGTTTGTTTTTGTTGTACAAAGCGTATAAATAGAATTTTGGTTCGTGACGTAGAAAAGCTGCACCAACTTTCAGTGGATGATGCTCATATCTAATTAAATTAACAACCTTTTAATCAATTGACTTCAAAAACGAATTAATATTTTTTACTTACATTTCCAGCTCTTTACAGAAATGCTGCTGATGGAATTCATGTATTCGCTCAACATTGCCGAAAATTACATTGCGTTGTCCGCGTAAAGCTTGTGGAATGTCTTCGCGCATCAATTCCTGCATATAATTGTCAATGACATAATAAAGTGATCGCACATAATCGCGTTCTGTTGTAATCATTTCACGCATGATTAAAAGAAGCGTCCTGTGAATTAAGTTTAGATTTATAAAAATATTTAATATATTTTCTTTTGGAAAATTACTTTTGTGTTTTTTGATCGATTGAGGTATCATCCAAGTCGAGCTGCAAATTTGATGTGTGGCAATAGAGATGTGCATTTGCTTGCAGTGGAACTGGAGTAATATTGTTAATACTTTCACTTTTACTCGGCTCATCTATGCTTATGCTAGTAATGTTTTCACTTGTATCGTAATCATCCAAATCCGCATCATCGTCGCATGCATTCATTGTTGCATCATCTACAATACTTTGACAGGAGCATGCCCTTAACATTTGTTCATCTTTCATGTCATTGGAATCATCGCATGTTGTGCCCAAGCCCGAATCACCAAATTTAGATGCATCCGTGTCTTCATCTCCGATGTCATCTTCTTGGCATGCTTTCGTTGCGTTTTCCAATTTCTTCTCTGGCGACTCTTCAATTGCTGGTAGCATGAAATTTGATATCAATAAAGAATCTCCCCCATGGTTGTCACATGGCGTTTCTTTTTTTGGTGTGCTAGTGGTAATTGTTGTTGTTGTTATTGTCATTTTTCCCGTTGCTTTCTTCGCATGATTGATATTGCATGTCTTAAAGTTTTGTACCAAGCTAGAAAGTCCAATTTTTTCGGCAAGCTTTTGCATTTCCTTTTGTACGTCATCTTCATTGATCTTCAATGCTAGCAAATGATGAAGGCGTGCTGCCCCCTCAAATTTCTCACGAAGACTCTCCAAGCGCTGACTGTAGGTTTTCAATTCACATTTCAAAAGTTCACCTGCCGATTGTAGCGTTTCCAACTCCGTGGATGCTTCAATTAAATCTTTGCCTCGTGCAATGTTTTTCTAGTTTTTTTTTATGTTGGCGAGAAAAGTGTGAAAAGTGTTTTTTGTGGTTAAAATTTATGTGGGGGAATATTTACATAGTCATCAAGGAACAAGACAAAGAAAAATGTTGAGCAAATGCATGTGCAAATATTTAAATAAATAAAAAAAAATCCATTGAATTTCCAATTTTTTTTACCATTGATATGAAGTAATATTTCTCGAAATCTTGCTCCTCATCGCGAATTGTGTTGCTGCACTCCAACGAAAGTGAACTATACTTAACCAAAGAATTTTCTCCTTCACTTTTGATCCATTCAATGACCTTTGATAACGGTGAAAGAGAGTTAAGAAAAATTTTCATTTATTGAAATAACAAAATAAATAAAAAAATTGAATGCATAAAGAATCAATAAACGAAAAGATGAAATTGCTTGCAATCGATAAAATGTACGAAGGCTAAATTATTGTTCTACTTATAAAGCGATTCGCAAACAATTCACTGACACGCTCATTGTAATGTCTCACCTCATTGATTTCATCTTCTAATGCGCGCTGTCTGGTGAGCTCGCGTAATCGTTCGCGACGTTGTTCTGTTAATTGTTCCAATCGTTTTGCAGCACGATCGACTTCATTAAATACGATTATCACGCCATGCAATCGTTGTTGGACAAAATTTTCGCTCGTAAACGTTTGTTTTACTGGCTCAATGTTATTTGCATTTGCTGCAATGGGTTCACTTTTGTTACGTTTATGATAGAAATTTGAACTATTAACATTATGACTGTTCAAATGAAGTAGGTTATCAGTAACGCTAAAGTATTTATCTCGTGCTTTTGCTGCTGTCGTTACTTTATTTTCCATTACAACATTTTTGGTTTTGGTATGCAACACTTTCGGGCATCGCTTTCGAATGCGCTTAAGTTGCTCTTGCAATTGAACTATCGTGTTTGGACCTTTACGTCGCAGATTTTGTAAATCTGTATCCATAAGTGCACGACTTAATGCCCGATGCTGTGAATGCAATTGCCGTCGATTCGGTAGCCCCTGAAGATCCATATTGCGAATATCATTGAGCACCGACACAAGGCGTCGTCCAGCAATCAAACATTGACTTTGCAATGGTTCTATTGTCTTGAAAAACTCTTTCCATTCATACTGATCATGCTCCAAATGGCCATTGCAGAGTGACAGTAAATTTTCAATCGTTACGTGCCCCAACAGCTGCTCCGATGTGGATGCATAGACCAACTTGGTATGACTAATTGGTAATTGTGCATTGTATTTTTTGTCACCATCATTTGAATCTTTTGACTTCTCAACTGATGGTTCACCGTTCGATGTTGTAATGAGAATCGAGTTCACTTTAACGTGACCATGCAATAGTTGCAAGCCATTATCCAATTTATCTAAGACGACTTTTACGTGACCATTGTTGTCGCTTTTCGCAATTAAATGGATAACAAATGTCGTTGAACTAATGTTTAAGTTAATGTAAGAAAGAAAAAAAAAATGCAGAAAATAGAACATTAATAAGTGGTGCTCAAGTTTTCACTCTCCACTCGATTTATGGGAAAATTTTCTGTTTCACTTACCTCATCGGTATGGTGTTGTAGAACAATATGAGCGTGGCAATTTCGTAGCAATTGAGGCCGGCTTGATGAACCTTATCGCTTTCAAGTATTATCATCGGATGGCCTGATTTGTTGTAAGTTCCTTTATAAGTTAGTAAAAATATATTTAGAGATCAATAAGTGATGTCAATGAACTCAATATATAGCAACATTTAACTGTTTGTATGTTTCTACGAAATCAAATTTGTTCCATCTCAATAGACAAACCCAAACTCGACCAGCTGGTTTGATTTAATTTTTTTTTTCTATTTCTTTCCTTCGTTCCATCCCATGTCCGGATACATTGGAAAGAAATCAACAATTTTGATTTGCACAAGTCACAACCTACCTGGTAAATAGCAGCCTGACATGAGCAATTTCTCCGGTATATCTTGAATCGACCTTGGGGCAACAATGTCATGTGGGAGACGCGAAACTAGAAACATGAAACATAAGGATGACAAAGAAAATGAAACTTTCCGTTTGTAAAAAAAATGAAACTATTAAATGTGATTTAAATGAATTAAACTTTTTTTTTTTTTTGCTACAATTTCTTTTTGATTTATCGCCGCGCTCGCGCAAAACACTCATTCACCCTTTTGTGCTATTAGTAAAATGATAAATTGTTGTTTCTTTTCAGTTGATTATATCGAGTCAAAGCCAAAATTGGGTTATTGAAAACCGATAATCTTTTATTGGTGGCCATTGGCGATCGTACATTATCGGACGTTGACGGAATTGAAGTGCATTGAGGATGGATGTTTCAAGAATAAAATACTTAATGTATATGTATAACAACGTTGGAAAAATGGAGCATGACCGACATAACAAGAACAATTATCATCAATTTGCTGATAATATGTTTACTCACAAATATGTGACATGTGATTTGTGTATAAAATAAAAACAAGTTGAAACACACAAACAGCATGTGAGTGATTAATTAATTTCGATTTGACATTAAACACCAGTTTCACGATTATAAATACTGTTTTACTAGCAATGCGCGACGTTCCATTGAGAAAGGCGAATATAAATATTATGCTGAAGCGCAATTGAATTGCGAGTAGCAAAACTGAAAGAGAGTTATGAGCCATAAAGATAAGGAACAACAACAAACAGGGGAAACTCGTTTTTTTTTTGTTATGTTTTATGCATACAAAGATTTATTGATTGCTGTAAAGATTTATGTTAAACATCACCCGATAGCGATCCATTGCAATGCACTGGCATAGTGATCGAAGGCCAAGCATCCAATTCGACATGGATTATTTATTGCAATATTAATCAATTTTGTGTCATAACATTGCAATATACATCAAGTCTCGGGGTGGGTATATGTCGAGGAAATTGGTGTTTTCGGAAGGCCATGAAAGAAGCGAAGTGAATTGAGTTATCGATTCAAGAACTGCCGCTCACGATTAGTACGCGTAATTATGCGAGTTTAATGATTACTCAAAATTACAGCTCTCAAGGGAATCACTTATGAAATCTCTTACCTAAGCCAAAGTCGCGTTTTTCAAGTGCATCCGACAAACATTTTAAACGCGTGGTCGTCGTTGACTTTTATGGAGATTTGCTTTAATACATCACCGAATTAACATAACAACTTATAAAGTAACAATAATGACAATGTGTAGACACATTAAAATATTCCGTTGACTCATTGCGGGGCTTAAGCTTTCGTAATATTATACAGTTGCGCGACTGAAACGAGTAAATCGCGTCATCGAGTAAAGACATCTTGAGCGAGTCGCTGTAAAATCTCGCGTTATTATGTAATTGACTTTGTATTAGGCTTTTATTTTCAGGGTCATTGAGCAATTTTGCATTTTAACTAACGGTGCTTCAATTCATGTTCAGTTTGCTTTTTATGGCGCTTCGGTATTAAATATTATTACATCTCGTTTTTTTTCCTGCTCACGGTGTAGGTGCGAAGCGCGCACAAAAATCAATAAAGCAGCAAGTCTTTAGATTATAAACAAACAACAAACCAATGACTGATTCATTCATGAGAATCGTGAATATTTTTGTTTATATTTTTTAAATGCTGCGAGACACTGCGACGGATATTTATGACTTGTCGCTGTATGTCTTTTGATTTATGCATCGACGTCCGTGACAGTCATTAAAACGGAATTGCAATCACTTCTGTGAGGTTTTTCGCTCAATTTTTCTTCTTATTTTTTTCGCGATCGTATCAAAATGTTTTGTAGCATAAATGCACATGCTTTTCGGTTTATGCTGTAAATCATTAATTTTATTTTTTATGATAAATATTCTCACAGACAATAATTAAGTTTGCAATCAAAGATCAATGCATGCAATGAACATCCAAAAATGGTCAGAGCGAGTGGGCAGGAGATGAAATACTCGTTACTGACCCAAATCGACACCAAAAAAAATAATAATTGGTTTTTCACCTGCTTTGCAGGTTAATTGCTTTCAATATTTATGTTTATGTTGAATGAAAATTGTTTCGTTCGTCAATGTGAAAATGTGAAACATTGCATTCATATGCTGAATTTAAAATTTTTTAATGTTTCTCTTTTTATCGATGAATCTTGAATATGAAATGTGTCGGAGACGATTGAACATGACTTTTTTTTTCCTTCATTTGCCCACCGCGAGAAAGATGCAAGATTTCACATGAGCGGTCAACATCAATGGAGCAAAAACATAATTTTTTTTTTGTTGTCTGATCATTTAAATGAGTTAGTTAGTCATGGATCGCTTAAGGATACTTCGTGTTGTGGACATTGCTTTTTTTAATTTTTGAATGATCCCAATCAAATTTATGCGCGCAATGTTTGACTTTCACTTAAAGGAATTTGAATTCGAGTTCGTAAAGTACAAGAATGTCCAAAGGGATGTCGTTGCATTTTATTGAAAGTTTCATTACGAAATGCAATTTTTTCTTTCAATATTTAAGTGATTTATCGATTTCACTGAGGTCGAAGTGTTATGGTGCATAAATTGACAAAGTGCTTGCAGTCGTGTCAAAAAAGTATTGTTCCTTTTACATTATCATGTTAACAGTTCTGTCATTCTTTTATTTCTTCAACACAATGAAGATAAGTAGTTGCAAATTATCGTCAAAAAATGTATTTTTTTTTTTTAATGTACTCACCACTTTGAATTTTCTTTGCATCATCGCCACTTTCTTCATCACTGTCGATATGCGGAAATGAGCCGCCTAAACAGAATAATGGCAATGTCGATGCAGTCGTGCCCGATGTCGAGTCAGTTTCATTTGTCAAATCATTCGATATTGTTGAGATTGAAACATCATTCCATTGATCATTGCATTCGTTTGTACTGTCCACTGAAGTTTCATCAACATTTTCACTATCTAAAATTTCACTTTCATTAAGCGCTCGATTGCCAACTTTGTCGTACAATATCGAGCCGCAGCATGATATGCGCTTAATGGCGTATTTTTTATTTATGGAATTGTTCTTGGTTATAAGTTCTCGACGCTTTAAATTGCATTCCATACGTTTGTTGGCATTTTTACTGTCAACTATTTGATTTGTTTCATTGGAATTATGATGATTATTGCAGGAATTTGATACAGTTGTTGGTGGAAATGTCAATTCGTCCAATGGAATGCGACAAATGGCATGTTCGACACCAACGAGCAATGTCTGCAACAAATGCGGCAAATCTTCGCCAGCTAACATTTCAATGTATAATGGTGCAATGGGATCTGCTTCAGGATCCAACTGATGATATTTGACAATTGTTGTTGTTTCATTGATTGTTGTACGCCAACATGCGTACAGATGAGCTGAGACATCGGATGCACTGGATCGGATACATAGATAAAAGTCGTGAAGGCGCACAAGTGATTCATTAACTGTGCCCAAATGAAGTACAACAGCTCCGTTGCTCAGTGTCAATGGCCAACCTTTTTGCCACGCCAAATTCTATAATGGAATTAAAATCGAGTTGAAAATTGCACATTAGTCTTAAGATAAAACATTCAATTTAAATAGTAAGCTA
The DNA here is from genome assembly GCA_018397935.1 of Propsilocerus akamusi. Classification (NCBI taxonomy): domain Eukaryota; kingdom Metazoa; phylum Arthropoda; class Insecta; order Diptera; family Chironomidae; genus Propsilocerus; species Propsilocerus akamusi. The sequence goes on along the minus strand of CM031468.1, from coordinate 18,142,575 downwards.
TAAGTGTAAGTCAATTATTAAAGTAAAACTATTAGCGCATTTTAAATCACTTATTGCGGCATTACACAGACGAAGTTCACAGAGAGCTCTTTAACTTTGGCTGGCAATAACTATTAGGCCTCATAATGGGTTCGGTCGATCTACGCAAATTACAGTCAAACAGATTATTAGTCACGATTTGCACAAAATGTAGAAATGTTTAACATCAACATGGCGGCTTTATTGTGAATCCGATCGTTGAAAGACTTGCAACGGAAAATACTCGTCGATTGATCGTTGTCCACAAGTAAAAGCATGAGAGATTTACCGCTGCAGATAATTTAGTGCAAAACTTAAGAAATATTATGCAAGTTGCCTTTATTTTTTGAGCTGTGATGATGTCAAAAGTTGTTAAACATCACAACAAGTGAAGTTGATAACACAAATTGTGAAATCGAAAGCAAAAAAAAAACAATGAGAGGAAATCAAAACAAGAGATGAATTAATTCATCATCAACTTGAACTGCATCACAATTGAAGAATTTCAAATTTTACGGAAATCATTTCAATTTTTTTTTTATTATTTTTTCACAAAATAAATTTGAATTCTGAATTTTATTTTCAATTGAAATAATATTTTTTTTTTTTGAAAAAGTCAACAGATGAAAATCAATTTAAACGCGACATATGTTGAGAAATTGTTATTCAAATGAATTATTTTACATTGTGTGTGTCAAATGTGTGTTCATATATTGCGGTGGTCTTTTTTATACTTGGGAAGGTTTAGATGACGCAATAGAATTTCTATTACAAGGGGACATAAAATAACTCTCAAACTGGTTCATCATTCTCTCTTCCTCTACTTCCATGGTTGAGGCATTTAAATGCATTAAAAACATTCATAAACACAATTATCATCGTCAACCACATTTGACATCGTTTGAACCCTTCAAAAAAAAAAATAAAATACAATTCTCACATACGCAAACGCAAACAAAATGAAACAACCATCAGATGGTGTCATTTTTATGAACTTAAATGATCCATCCCACAATGATTTCACATGATGCGGGTTGTTGCTGCTGTCAAGTGATGAATTTTTATCGATTCAAATCAATTTGTTGAGCGGCTTTGTGACTTAAAAAAAAATTATTTAATCGATGATTTGACAAATTTTCGTATGATGCGACTCAAAAAAATTATTTTGATGAACATTTGTCATGAATTTAATCGATTGAAATTATGCAAATGATATTCAAAATATTCCATACATCACACACTAAAAATGGGTGTGCAGCACATGAATTTGCGACTTGTTAATTAACTTCTAAATTGTACTAGTTTGGTCATAAACAGCGGCCACCAATTGTGAACTGCAACAGAAAACATTTCTTTGGTGACATTTTTCAGTTTGAAATGGAATTCGTGACGACACGATCGATCGTCTAAACATGAAGTTTGTTGTCTTGTTTGGTCCAGAAATATATTCATAATTGCACCAGCAACAAAGAAAGGTCACACATAAAAATGTTTAACATCAATCAGCAAAATTCTCTCAAGTTGCAATTTAAATTCCATTAAATTCATGTTAAATGAGTAATCGCTTAATTGTCAAATAGAGCTGCTGTTGCTGGCGCTCAAATGTCCTTCAACATTATTATTACTCATTTCATCCGCTCCAATGCGCCACATGTGTTGTGACAGGTCCAGTGGGTGTTCAGAGCTGTCAGCAAATGAATTTAAACAAAAGAAATGATTTTGATCTTAGTTCATGCCCACGAATAATTTAAAAAAATTTGCCGATCGAACAAAGAAAAACTTCTTCAGCAATCATCATCTCAATGCATGTTGGTAGTAACTTGAGCGTCATGTGATGCTGAGTTATGATAGCAACTATTTATAAACATTAAGGCTTGCATGCAATCCCAGGAGCATAGTTCTCATATAACACGTGCATTCCGTAACTCTCTCAATTCTTTGCAAAGACTTCTATTTTGATACATTGTAAACGACTCTTGACTGATCCGAATGCAATGTTAGCGTTTTAATGAATCATAAAATTTGTAAAAATTGCCGCAGTACATAAAAATATTGTTTGTCATTAAATCAAGCAATAAACATTTCTTTAATGGATCACTTTTAATTGCTAGCTTTTAAAAAAAAAGAGAACATGTTTTAAGTCTGAACATTTGACGCAACAAGTTGAAGGATTTTTCGAACGGAATTGCGGAAAATTGTCTCCGACATTATAATATTTTTTTACGATCGAACAAAACATTTTCACTCTCAACTCTCAGCGATATTACAAAACTTCGCATTTATGATCGCAACAATGCCAAAGTGTAATTTTTCTTACTTAACATGAGTTTTGTTTTCTTCAATGGAAAAATAGTTTATTGAAAAACAACAAGCAAAGACAAACATGAATTGCCCATAAACGGATGACATCTAAATAAATGAGTTAAAGTAAAAGTTTTAAGAAAAACTTTCATAATTTTTGCCTGCTCAAAACAAAATGAAATAAAAAAAATTCTCATAATGCACAAACACACGAAAAGTTAAAAAAAAAAAATATTTCACGATCGTTTTGCGCGAGTCTCACAAAAAGGAATAAAAACAAATAAAATTTTATTGAATCAAAGAAAAATCGCATACGATGCATCTGCGAGGCATTCTTTGAACGGTTTTTTTTGCTTGCGCATTGTGTGCATAATTTGTATCTACGTGTAATAAAATTACAATTTTAATTCATTTTTATGGAACGAAATTTATTGCTCACTTTTTACTTGTTTTGCTGCTTCGTTGCTCAGTCGTTAACCTTTTTCGCAAAAGTAAGTCCACGCGCAATTCAATTAAAACGCTTAATTGTAATTGTCATTTCGACTGAGCGACTCAAATTAATTTGCGACTTGATTTAAATTTCTACACATGAAAGTGATGTCTGTACTCCAATTGCGAAAAAAAAAAGTTTATCGCGAATGAAATGTCAAATTAAATTATTTGTCATAAATTCTCATTGCTCATTCGCCGAATTTCAAGTTCATACAGATTTGTGGTACGTGCTGCTCTTGTCATTTCATTGCCAAAAAGTCCATTTCGCGATTTTAATCCAATTTGAATTTCTCTTTGTTTGGCCGACTGCTGTTTCGACATCCGTCGACTTTGCATGCGTCGTGAAATATTTTGATCATTTTCAAATCTCTTTTTACGATCCATGTCAATAATTTTATTTTGAAATTTCACTTCAAATGTCGACTGATGTCGAATTTTATGAGTTCACGGCCACCGCTGGAGTGATATTTAACGGGATCCATTCAATTACTTTTGGTGATTGTTTCGTATAAGATGATGTCGGTTATCCGACTCCATGAATTGGAAAAATTTGTTGTGTATTGCAAAAGGAAAACTTGAACTTAATATATTTGTTTATTGTGATAATAAAATAATCAGATGTCGGATAAGTGAGCAAGTTTGTTATTCACAGGCGGTCAATCGAAATCGAAATTTATTTTGTTAATAAAAAGAACATAAAAAATTAGCAAAATTTAGATCATAATTTTTTGGTTTTCTCAGTTAAAAACATTAACGTATTGCGATTTAATTGTATGGGAAATAGAAATCGAAAATTTAATATTTTAGAAATTGAAAGTGAAAACAATTAAAGTTCGCCAAAAAGTATTTCTTTTATTTTCTTTACTTCCCCGATGGGAATCGAACGATGATGATGATGATGAATGCAATTGAAGATCTTATTTTTATTTATTAAGTCTTGCGCCAAATTTGTAATTTCAGCGATCTGAGATGGACATGTCAAGATTTCGTTTTCATTTTAAAGATTTCTTAGAAATTTCATTCGCGTCCATTTTGAGGAGCAATAAAAATTTCGGACAATCGATCAAAATATTTCGCACATCAATTTGACAGAGTTTTCTTTCCTTTTGTTGGAAGTAAATGTTTCATAATCTGAGCTTTCAGCAAACAATTGAAGGCGTTGAGTTGACCAAATGCGCAATAGTTTCAGTTCTTTGAACTTTAAAATTTTTTGTTTCTCTTTCTATCCGATTTGGATGTTCGCGAAGTGCTTCAATATCTGAAGAAAACATGGAATTATGAGACTCTTTATAACAAATTGAAACATCGAGCGCCCGCGGATTTTTTTTTTGCGGAACCGACAGATGAAACAACAAAAAAGAACTGTTAATCTCAAACATTTTTAATGACTTTCAATGAGTTTGGAGCTATGATGACGATGGGAGAATCGGTATCATTGTCTATTAATTTATAAGCTTCAACTATAATTTTACACGCGAATAATAATAAAAAAAAAAACTTCTCGCTGAACAATTCGCTTACGGGATTGAAAAATTGGTGTTGTAAATTGCAAAGTAAATAATTGTCTTTCACTTTGGTCACAGAGAATGTCTTGTGAACGCCGTGATGACAACAATTCTTTTTTGGATTTGAAATTATAATTTCGCCAACAGTTATTTCTTTCAGGTTTCTCATATTTTTTGCACAATTCCAAATAAATTATCTGGCTCTTCCATGAGATTAAAGCGTAGTTGATATATTTTCTGTTGTTAAAACATTGTCAAGATCATGAACTCGTAGGCTTAAGCTAATCGTCAACACATTAAAGTGCATCGTACGTGGCACCAACGCAAAAACACCACTTGCACAGAAACTTGTGTGACCCTGAATTTTATGGTTTTTAAAATATCTTCGCAGTGCGACGAGCGTGAAAACAAAAACACATTTTGCACAAAGAAATTATTTTTTATGGCCACGGTGTTTTTTTTTTTTTCATGGGAAGAGATTTTTGTCGACATTTGGTGCGCGGGCAATGAACAATGTCATTAGCGTTCATCGAGCGACATGCATGAAAATTAATAAACTCATTAAGCGTGAATGATCTCAAGAACAATGGTAACTGTAGATGGTTGAATTGAAACAACTTGCTCAGTGTACATATTCTCACTCGCAGACTCTTTATGACATTAATTGGCGGTTATCATGATGACTTGGCCGATACATTCTTTCAGTCTCCGATTTCATCTTGCGTTTGCAAGGCACAATGAAATGGAGAAAAAAAAATTATTTCTGACGATAACAAAATGAAGAAGAAGGAATGCAGGTGCAAGCAATTGTTGTGCGAAGTTAAGTAATCAGTAGCTGTACTGTCTTGGTCTTGTCGCTTGTGTTGTTTGCTTTAATTGAATGAAAGATACAAAAAAAAAAAACCTCTTAAAAAATGCCGACGAAACATGTCGCTTCATATGGGTCTATTGAAAGGTCTCTGGTCCCCAAGATCTCGCGATATACATCAACAGAGCTGCGAATTGTGAATGTAATTTCACTTGAGGGGCTTATTCAATATTGTCGCGCGCGCGTAGAGAGTCATTAAGCAATTTCTTGGTTGCCGCTTAAAAGCTGATTTTGCACTTTAAAGTAATGAAATAAAGATTACACGCAACATAAATTGTCAAGTGATTCATTACTATATGAAAGCGCCATCAAAGCGATTGTTTGTTAAAATCTGTTGGGAATTTATGTTTGCCATTGATAGCATTCGTTGACAGATTTTATTTTTATTGCTTCCTCCATATTTATTCGAAAAAAATATTCATAAATGATCACTTGAACTTCAATTGAGATGCAATTTCATTCATTCAAATTTTTATTCTACTGAAATTTGATAGCTCTTCATTCTGTTTCATTCAACTTTTATGTTGAATGTTGCAATGGATTCAAATGGAATCAAAAAAAAGTCGACTGAAAAGTTTTTTTTTTGTTTGAGAGATGAATTTTATTTGATAAAATTTTGATGAAGAATGACTTGTCCTACATTTCATTAGTTTTTGAATCTTTATGATTCTCTTGTTCAATTTCATTCATCCATTTGAACCAACAACTGGTGATCAACAACAAGCACATCGTCAGCCACTTTTGATTTCAATAGCAATAAAAAAATCGTCGTGCGAGTAAACTTGAAATGGAAAATTTCGAAACTTTTACGCTCCAAAATAAATTGCTTCGAAATCGATTTTGATAACAAGAATTTTGGTTGGTTAAATTTCATCTGGACGCGTGGAAAGAAAATCAATCTGGCTGCTGATTGCACAAAATCGAAATGTCAATAAATCATCGAATGCCAATTTTTATTTTTTTTACTTTTGTTATTGAAAGAGAAATTTATTTTTCATTTCTTTTGTTTTGATGATTAAAAACTGATGAACATTCATCTAAAGATTTCCTCACGTTGATCACTCACGATCGTCAGTTTACATTTCGCAAACTTTGACCCGAGCAACTGATCATTTGCGCAAATAAAATAAAAACTTTTTTTTGTTGTGATTTATAGCGCGTTTATATCGCACGAGAACGCATCGCTTTAACTAAGTGTTTATTTAACGACTTTAATGTCGCAATAGCAAGAAAATTCATTGCATAGCTCATCACTCAACACTCTAACAAGTCGTTCCATCACGAATTATAACTACATGAGAAGACGAAAAAAATAACGAAATTAATTTCATGCACATCAAATCCACCAACTAATGTTATGACTCTCCAATACAACAAGTCTACACTGTCGACGATACCAAAAATAATTTCTGAGCTGAGGAAAGCAAAACTATAAATTAATTTCCACAACGACGATGCATGAAGCTATTAATTTTAAAGCCTACTCAAAATTTAACATTTTTTTTTTCTATACATAATTTTTATTGAAGCCGCACGGTCTTGTCGTCATCATATCTCACGTCCCCCCTCGCTTGCGACCGTTTCGCATGTTTTCATTGCGAGTTATTTCCTTTCTAAACATAGTTTACGGCAATTTTGTGCATTTTAAATTAAGCGAACGCAGAAAGGAGAAAAAAAAAAAAGAATTACGTTTACAACGTCCCAAATTATTTTGCGGGCACACCATAAACACATCACGAGTCAAAACGCAAAGACACTTGCACCACATGTGGGCTTTCAGATGATTGTTGCTATTGCATTTTTATTTATTCCCTTTTAGCCGAAAGAAAACTGGCTCAAGCTTTGAAAGCGAAATTGAAATTTCAATTCGAAAACAGAAAATAAACAAAAAAAAAGTCTCGGGCGTTAAAAATTAGTTTTTTTTATTAAAATGTGCGTATAAATAGTGTAAAAACAAATTTCCTTTTCGTCTCAGTCTCTTTCTTGTTTGGCAAACTCTCGTTTTCATTTCCAGTGCCGCCATCGATTGTATTGAAACTTGGACGATTCGGACATTCGAAGGCTTTCATGAATGAAATGTCTTTGAAGTTGAAATAATGAAGAAATTTTGTGTGATGTTGAAGGCACCGATTATTGACTTTTGAGTCTGTAAATTTATTATATTATGCTTGTCTGCACAAAATATACAACACAAAAAAAAAGAAACAGCCAAAGCACCCAGCACCCAAATGCATTTTCTATTTTTACAATCACATTTTCTTTAACTCTTTCTTTATATGTGCGCTCAGAGGAAATTTATGTTCACGCATTTTTATTTTGTCAGTGCCTTTATCTTATGGACCCAGTGCACAATGTTTGCCGTAGCAGAATTATATTTATTTACGAGTAAAATGCACATAAATCCCCCGAGTTGAACAAGAGAGTCGAGTGTCATATTCTTGTTTCATTTTTTTTTCTTTCTTCACTTTTAAAAGAAACACAAACGACTTGTAATTCTTTGTAGCAAAGTGCCTGTTAATTATATAGCACTTTTTTCCTATAACAGACGAGAGTAGTTGAGTAGTTCAGGTTACTTTATGGAAGTAAAGTGTTTGCACAATTTCCAGTTTCTTTGATAAGATTTTTATTTGATTTTCGTTTTCTGAGATAAAATTCTTGAAATTCTTCAAACAAACTCACCAAAAAAATTTCGTTCACAATTAATGGTTTTAATCCAATTTAAAGATTCTGCTAATGAAAAAAATCACTCCGGATTCACTTCATGAATGTTTAATTTATAAATTCTCAAGCAACTAGAAATCCAACTTAATCACTTTCAAGTATTATATGAAACTCTGAATTAATTGAACTCACATGGTAAACTCCAATTTTATAATGATCAACTAATTATCTTTCTCCGTTACAGAATAAATTATTTTTAATTCTTTTTCTTATTATAATTTTCAAAAAAAAAGTTCATCCAGAGAATGAAATGCACAATTTATCAATTTCTTTTTCAAGTATTTTTCTTATATTTTTTTTTTCTTTTCTTTATAAATTCTCGACGTCTTTCTTTTCTTATTTTTTTTTTGCTTGCTTGTTCTGTTATATTATTCTATAAATATCGACTCGAATTTTATTTTTTCATTCATAATTCTCGTTTATTTTCCAGTTACACTGAACCAACCAGCAGGTTCACGTTCACAATTATGAGATGAAACAAAAAAATGTTAACGCACCAAAAAAATAATTCAACTGATGCGACGAATAATAAACTCAGACAGGAATAATTTCTTCTACTTAAAGAACACCAGAAAAAAAAAAAATAAAACTTTGCGTTCCGCACGAAAGAGAACTTTAAAAACACGTCTGGACGCAACGAACGACCGAACATAAACTGCAAGCGAACATAAATGAAGACAAAAAACGATCAGCATGCTGCAAGCGAACCCCACCACATCAGCATAAAACGTCTTTATCGACTGTTGCGTTGTTTCAATGTTTAACCGGCAAAAGCATGAATGAAATTTTTGTAACGAGTAGATTTTGAAACAATAATAAAAACATTGCAATTAAGAATTACAAGTTCTCATTGTTACTTTTGCATTGCTTTGCAACTGTTTTACCGTTGTTTTCATTGCTTCATCATGTTTTAGAGTGCGTTTCAACGCTTCAATAGAAATATCGCTGCAATTTCTATTAAATTTTGTTTTATGAACCTATTTAACCTTTTCAACAACAATTTTAATCTCTACGCACTGGAAAGTTTTGTAAATGGCAACAAAGATTTCACAATTTTTTTTTTTTTTTCATCCCATAAATTTATTTAAAAGGATTATGCAAATGACTCGCAAATCTATCTCCAGTCTGAAAATTAAGAGCTTGATTCATGTTTTGCCCCAAAAATTGAGCTTCGATGTTTTATGAAAATATCAAAAAATTATTAATAGCTTTAAAAAATAACTCTCGTGACTCCAAAATAACCTCATAAATTACTCACCGAATTGCCTTCCGAACAATTTTTTTTGATCGCTTCGATGATTGTGACGGCGGGTTTAAGAAAAATCTCTTCGAAGGACGTGAGGTCACCTCGAAATGTGCAAACAAGTATGTCGCGCGCCTGCCGTATCAGTACATCACGTGTGTGCTCTCGATATAGTGGGTAATGCTGACCTAAATATTTATCAATCAGACTCGAAACGCCGCAAATATCCTGAAAGTGAAACGAAAATGTCTTAACAAAATATTTTATTTTCTGGATCAAATAAAGTTCACGACTCGAATTTTTTCATTTCAGTTTTTGTATCACTTTATTGTGATCATTTTTAACGTCTCAAAGTGCATAAATATGTTTCCCTGAAGTTTCAAGTCACAGTTTGCAATCGATCTCTTTATTTGTGCTCGGTTTTATTGCATAATTATTCTGGGTTCCAAAAAAACCACGTAAAAATGGCATAATTCACTTTTACTTGTCTTCCGATTTGTAGTTTCTATCAGCGAAAGCATGGAACGACGAGCAGATTATGTTTCACATGCATGAAGCTTTTATAGGTTTCGCGATTTCAGTCAAATGAAATTGATCCATTCGATCGCTGAATTCCATAATTGATGTCGACTTTCATATAAAAATGCATTGAAAATTTACCTTATTGACCTGTGATTCCACCAACGGCACTGATGTATTTTCAGTCATGCTCATGCATCTAATTTCATTATCGATCATTTCCTGCTCACTCGCTTTCGGCAGTTGATCTGCTGTGCTGCATAATTTGTTTGCAGAATTATTAGATTCCAGTTCATTAGTTGTTGGTGTAAGGTACCAAGAAGTATTTGACGATTGTGGTAGATCTTCATTCACCGTTATCGTGCAAGTCTCTTCATTCGGATGACCGTAAAGTGCATCTTTGCATTTTTTCAAGTAATTTCTCACTTTTGACTTACTCTTGCGCACTTCACTACGATTTATTGTCTGCTGTATGTCCGTCGTTTGACTGACAACGATCTCTTCAAGCTTACTGTCGAGTGTTGATGATGTACCCGTTTCTATTGAGATGCCATCAGACACCTTTTTTGTTTCGCTTTCGGAGGCTCGAGTCATCGATGATGAGCGCACAGATGAGATCTGTGAAAGATTGAAATAACAAATTGGATATGAATCTACACAGTGGTTCAAGAAAAAAAAAACCCCACGCAAATGGAATTTAAAGACTTTTTCAATGTTATTATCGTTCACAGCCAGGAATTGAAACACACAAATATTTATTGATTACATTTTAAACGCAGACTTACAATTTTCATTGTAATTCGCATACCCTGAATCGTTAAATTATTTTTGTAAAATGCAAGGTAGGAAAAGATTGTCATGACAGGAAACATTCAATGCTATACGCATAGCAAATTGAAGATTAACGATATCTTTGACAACCGAAATAAATATTTATTTGCTGTTTCGCGCGCAAATCGGTAACAAGCTCAGTCCAAATCCAATGAAAGAAATCAGATATGGATTGGACGCTAATTAATTGCGTGTAAAACAGATAGCTAACAGTCGAAATAACTCAATTATGGTTGCCAAAAATAAACTCACTTTCTTCCTACGCGTCAGATACATTTCAAATTTCGCTCTCGACTAATAAAAAATCTTCAAAATAATTGTTTGTTTGCTATTTTTTTTTTTCGTTACTTAAGCAGAAAACAACAAAAGCAGCAACAGGAATCGGCAAGCTACAGAAACGTGACCGTGTTTTTATGTCGATGCCAAGTGATTATACAAGCAATATTGCAATTTTAATCTCCCTTTTATAGAACTGTAGCACTCATTGAGCACGTTTCGCCTTTAATTATTAAATGTCCTATTTATAGATTATTGTTTTGTCACCGTTGCCTCCAAAGCCTCTCACTGATATTTCAAATTGATTGCCATTGTTCTCACGTCTGGAGCACCTCAAGAAAGAATGTCGTGAAACTTCAATCACTTTTCACTTCTTTTTATTATTATTTTTCTAACGAGTCCTTGAATTTCTCGTGCACCATTTAAATGATTTTTAATTAACAGAAATCCATAACTCGGCAACAAGAATTAATGTGAACAATTTTTGCCCACTAACTCTGAGCCACACTCACAGCGAATCGACTTAAAATTCCTTTGTGTTCGCGTAATAATTCCAAATCTCATGTTTCAATTATAATTTCTCGCCGCACCGGGGAATTCAATTTGGTTCTTTATTTTTTTTTTTTATTGTTTTGGAATTGCAAACAATTCAATTTTTGATATCAAACGATTTGTATTCTGTAGTTTAATAAATTGTTTCTGTCCGCTGATAAATATCCAAACATGATTAAGAAATTTAAGTCACATTTTTTCCGCCGTCTTTTCTCGTCGGATTTTAAATGAAATGCAACATGACAAAAAGGCAAAGCGCGATTGAGCAAATCAATTCTAAATATCGTGATTTCGCCCCCGCACATTCACTCACAAAATTGTGGGGCTGCTAAATGCCTTTGTGTATTTATACACAAAAAAAGTCACAATCATTAAGAATTCATATTTAGTTTTGCAATTTATTTAGAAAAAAAAGAAACATAACCAAGCTGCAATTCCTTGAGTAAATTTCGTCATCGAGATTTCTATTTTTAACTTAAACTTTTTCTATTGTCAACCAGAAGTTTCCGCTCAATTTTATAAGCTTTCTTAATTTTTAATCAAAATTCATTCATTGCAATGTTAATTTAAATAATTTTTCACTTTTAAAATGTTTATAGGTCATTGATTTTTTATGTAACTCGGTCACTGTTCCATATATGATTCTCACAGCTATAGATATCATCGCGCACTGAAATTATTACACTCCCTGATATCTATCGAAAATATTCTTCTTTGTTATGAAACGCAGTATCTTTTAACCTTCCATTGAAAATTTCAAAGATGCGCTTTTTTTTATTACGCTAATAAATCAGAATCTTTCATGGTAGTGCACACCCAACTATTGAGCCGGCGACTTTTTTTTCCATGCCTTCAATAATTTTTTTTTGAAGGTGACCATCGGAATTGTTATGGTTACAAAATTTTCACGAAATTACGATATTTGTTTTTAAAAACTTTTCGTAGTGATTCAATTCCGATTTGTTGCATCGAAACCTGAGTTTGCTCGCACGTAACTACTGAACGAGCTTTGCTAAATCGAGTCAAAGGCTTTTTTTATCCTAGGAAACACTGAAAGTAGGGAAAGCTTTTAGAAAGGACTTTTGTTTTGTTCAAACAAGAAATATAAATGGCGCATGTGCCAGATATGGAACGATGACGACGGTAAACAGGAGCTTACATGAAGCTTTGATCATTTTGTGTCATTGCTAGATTTCATTCACAGTGAGTCACGAATTTTTCCCGCCGAATGTCAATTTTCATGCGCCGCGCTAAAAAAAAGCCTTCAAATTGAGTTCTTCATGTAATAGAAATTTTGCTCGATTCTCAAGAATATTTAGTAATTCCGCTGAGCTTTGTTTGTTTGCTACAATATAAAAAAAGTGTCTCGCGAATAGTCACGGAATAAATAAGAAAACGCTTAAAAATGTTAATGCTCCGCATAAAAATGGCTTTTACACGCATTGGAATTTAATTTCGGATCTCGCTCTTGACAATGACTTCACTTTGGATATTCACGAATCGGGTGCGAGAGAGTTGTGGGCTGTAAAATTGTCGAAGCGACAGAAAAAAAAATCAGTGGATGCCAACGACATTCAACTTCCTTCTCAAAATGCATCACATGATGGATTGGAATTGAATGAAAATAATATATATATGTTTCCACCCAGTCAGTGAGCTGATGAGATTTTTATCGAGCGTCAGTGTCATTGGCAAGATTATTAAAAATAACCTTCAGAGACGATGATTTCACTAACACACACATACACACACCGCACTTAAGTCGCAAATTTCATAACCAGAAAAATGTTTAATAATGAATTTGAAGAATAAAAAAGAAATATTTTTGTGCAACGATGTGGAACCGCAGATGATAATTGAAATTGCCATATTCTGAGTCACAAGTGGAATATGGTTTTTGCAGACATTGTTATTTTAGTTGAACCCACCCCGAAAACACAATTTCAATTAACCGTTTTACGTTGAATTTATCACATCAACCGCAAATTACAGATCACCGTTTTAGTCGCCGCACTGCATTGTCAATTTCATTTCCCATTCGACTAAGTAGTTATGGAGTGAAACAAAGGCACGATAATGAATTTTTTTGGACATTTCGATGGTTTTCACATTTTTTTTTTCGTCTGTTACTACAGCACTCGACAACATCAACCAAAGCGAACATATGAGCGCGATTTCGTGCTTTATGATCGTAAAAATCAAGATCATTGACCGTATCGTTCAATGCTATGGCAAAGTATGAAGGTGATATGAATAAAACATAACTTTTGTAGATTTTTACTGGTTTTCTTGTGTTTCTGGAAGAATATTTTGAATATTTTTGTCTGTCTGTCCTAGCTTTGGGCCAATTTTGAGCATTTACAAAAGATCTCAACTCGCTTCTATCTATAATTTCAAAATCTCCTTCGATGAGTCGCAAGACTCTTTACGATCATGATTCCACTGCACGTTTGCCTCATGTTGTTATTATTTTGTGCGTCATAAGCAATTTAATTCTAGCGAAACGTGAAACATTCTGTCGATGATGATCATCATTCGCTGCTCAAGTCTTTTTCAAAGACTACACGAAAAAAAAAGTTGCACATGCACTTTTTATTATGCAATTAACAATTAACCATCAGGCGATGTTCTTTCAACTTTTCAGCAGAAATAACTTTTTTTTTATATTTCATTTTTCGTGCTGTTTTCATTGTTCGAGAGCTCGCGAAAAATCACTTTTTTTCAGCAGGCAGAACAACGACAGCATTATTGAACTGCATTTCTTCGTACCAGGTGCCATTTGTGGCTTCGCTCAAGCGCTGTGTTATTATTGCAGACGACGGACTCTCTTTAGCGTGTGTGCGATATATTTTTTTTTGTTATTTTTGTGTTTTCTTTCTTTGAATGCAAAAAAAAAGGGAAAAGTCCATTAGCGTGAAAATTATTCAACAATTCTTTTGTGATGCAAAAATGCTCTGGTGCATTCTTTCTTTCATTTCGCCATCTGACAATTTCATGCATCATAAAAATGTTCTCCGCTTGTGCGATAATTTTTCGTGCTCATTTGATGGATCGCCCTGGAGTCATATTTGCACAATATATTCATCTCGATCGTTGAGGTTCTTATTGCGCTTTCAGTTCTTTAGAAAAAAAAATCCTAAGAATTAGCGAAAAATGCTAATTTGTAACGGTGCTGATTTGCAATTCAAGATAGTTGTGCAATTTTGATGTGCACCGACTTGTGGGACAACGAGTAGAGAGATAATTTTTCCGATGAGAACTGAAATGAACTTGTTGAAATGTGAAGCTCGCGGCTTAATGGCGTCAATTTTAAAATTGATGATGAGAGAAAAATTTACAATTGATGCGAGTGGAAGTCGAGTAGCTGGTAGCATAGCAATTACAACTGATTGGTCGTTTAATAACGATGAAGCTATTTGCGTTGCGAAAATGAGAAGAAAATTTAGAAATTTCTTTAAGCAAATAAACGCACATATAATTTTGAAATAGTTTTTGAAATATTTTCACCGACAGTCAATTACTGAATCGGCTAATGTGGAAAATTTCATAAAATTATAAGTTTCGCGTTAGTTTTGGGTGAAACCTTGTATGGCAATTATTTGATTTCTTAACAGTACCAAATTTAGCACAAAACCTGGTTAATCCTCACGATTTTGCATAAGGAAACAAAAGTCGCTTGAAAAATGAAAATTTTTGCAAAAAACATAATAAATAAAATAAAGAAACTAAATCCACAAGAGTTTTTCTTCCATTTGCGGCTTTGAGTAATTGCCGTTTGAAGCAATTCATTTTCAAATGAATGCGCAAACAAAAACTAAAAAAGAGAACTGGATTTATATTGTGCGAGCTGTTTACTTATCTCTAAATTAATTAGTTTTTCTTTCCATTCGATTTCTTAAGCAACCGCAATAGGCGATTATGAATTCGACTGAAACGACATGGCGCGCACTCGCAAATGTGTGAAGCAATTGAAATTTAATTGCATCGATAATCGTTAGAAATACGCAACACGACGAGTATCAGTCACCTGAGATTTATTGCAGACTGTAATGTTTCATAACGAGCATTATTTGTTGCTTATGAAGGTTTATCCGGCCTGGCGTACTTTGGCAATTATGCATTAAGTATTAAGAGATACCATTGTTGGAGCGTTTTATTGATCTAACAGGATTTTATTAAGAAAATTCTTTGGTCATAAATATTAATCTGAAAGCACCGAAAGCCATTAGCCAAATTAAAAACCATTCGCAAAGCAAAAAAAAAATCGTGCTCGGCATTCTTAGAATTTTCATGCATGAAAAATATAAATCAAAAATTCTATGTATTTTTCTGAAATTGTGCCATTTCCTGACTAGGATTCCACAACTGTCATTAATTTATTTTCGGCTTGCCACACCTATGAAGGAATAATATTTGCAAACAAACAAAAAAAAACTGCGATGTCTAGTTGAATGAACGCTTTTGTTTGCCGACAACTTGTTAAGAGGCACGATAACGAGCACTGAGCGAGAAATATGTTCACGATTCACGCAAAAGAAAGCAATCACTCATGCAAATACACTAAATCGCGATCTCACGAAGACTTGACCTTGAGCTTATAAATATGTTTTTACAAAGCTACCATGCAAATTAGCAACAGTGCTCTAATTTCTCCTGCAACTAAAGCGAACAATTGGAGCCTGCAGATCAATGTCAAATGATGAAAGAGACAAGATTTGTCATGCGCTATTAGGTTAATTTATTATGACAAATGCAAACATAACGCAAGAGCTATATAAAGCACTTTGCGTTATCTTTTTGTCATTCCACAAAATCCCATGCCCTGAGCAAACACACAAAAAACAATTATGTCTTCATTGTTTTTAGAGTTCATGAATGATCCATTGCAAATCTCAAACACCACACTCGCCATCAAAACTCTCGTGATTTGACCTTAATTTCATTTCATTTCTATTAAAATGGTTCGAGAGATTTTTTCTACTATTGGCACTTTGATAAATATGTTTTAAAAAGAACTCCGAAGAAAAAAATTCAGTAATAATTAAGGCCTTTACTAGCCATTTTCGGATACATAGCAGATGGAGCAAGTGAGAAAGATTCATTAGGTCACAAGCTGAATCATCGAGCGCATAACTGTTTCGATTCCCATTGTCAGAATCGGTTACAAATTCGATGGAAAATCAACAAAATTAGCTTCATTCATTCTGGATTGGCTTTTATGTAATGCTCCAACAATTGTGCTTGGCAACTCATATGATGAGCATTCTATACTTGCGATTCCCACGCATACATTTACAATATCGATTTCGTCTATCTATTTCTATATTCTAAACATACATTATATTTTGATAATGAAATGAAATTGGAATATTTGATTTGTTCATTTTTTGTGGACGTGCATGTCAGTGTTCCCCTCCCTCACATTCAATCGCTTGCTTCGGTATACAGATGGTTGGTTGTTGTCTATTAAGGCGATTAGTCACGCGAAAAAATCGGCACACAAAGAACTGTTTAGCTCTCAACTTCCATTGACAATTGGGCTTGTCATTGAACTTACATTTATGTGCTTTATGCTGCGTTACATTGCGATTGTTAAGCATAAATATCTGGGCGGCTTTTTTACTATAATTTTTTTTTTTTTGAAAATCATCATTTGCATTGAAACCGATATTTTAAGTTTAACAAATTTGAAAGGTTCATTACATACAACTCGAACACAATTTACGCATTTAATATTTTTTTATTAGTTCTTTTAGATTCATTCAAGGTAATTTGTGACACACAATTTGCCATAAAAGTGCTATGAAAAGTTTGAATATCCCACTGTCATTCTTAGAATTGAGTGCACGTTAATCATAGTGAACGTAACTGCTCCAGGTCCGCTAACACTGGATCACGAAAAACAAAAACACAAAACTAATCCAATGATCATGTCTAATGCCCTTAAGACTCAAATGCAATTAACGGTTTTTTTTTAACTTACGGCAATAATTGGTTCTCGCACTTTTGTGTATTTTTTGAAAATTGCACGCCACACAACATGTGCCATTATTGAATTGAAATGATTGCTTACGCAACTAAAATCAATTTAATCCTTTTCCTTTAACGAGGGACCATGCAACAGCACATGATAGAAAACACAGAATGGGCAATATTCGATTTTGTTTTCTGTAATAACCTTTTTTTTTTTTCACTTTTCACCAAAACATTTTTCCATTAAACTTTCGCAACAAGTTTGCAGTGCACTTAATTATTTTTTTTTTTTAAATTACATTTCTCATATACTTTAAGTTTAAGTGGTTTCTATGTATTATAATTAATATTTCTTTCTAAAAAATTCCTCTCGAAGCAATTTCGCATAAAAATGTATGCTTTGGAAGCGATGATGCAATTAAACAGAAAACTCAAGCACTAAAGTGAAAAGACACATACTGACATACGAAAAAGTATGCAGTCGAATATGCCTTTTCTACCAGGGCAATATTGTAATGCACCACGCGCTAAAGTTGAATTATTTGATAAAGTAATTAGTCGCGGAACATTGTTATCGTTTTCCTTTCTGTTGTATGAGTATTTTTTTTTTTTTTCAGTAACAATTCTAGAAGCAAAAAATAAATGTTTCAGCGCACCGCGAAGCCGAATTGCAGACTTACACTCGCAAAGCTCAGAAATCAACTGGCGGCGGCACAAACAACAACAAACAGCGAATAGCGAGCGATGAAATAAAAAAAAAATGTTTCGCTCGCGATTTTGTGTACTTCGCTCAACTTCTATTGTTGTTTTTCACGCAATTCTCTAGCAATGAAATTTTTTTTCCATCTTTTTTTGGGGTCTCATTTGTGTTTTACTCGTGTGGTAAAATTTTGTTGCTTTCCGAGTCGAGTGCGTTCGTTCTTTGTGCGGGGAATTTTTATAGATGTTGTAAATTAAAATTGTTGCTCTCAATTATTTTTACAAATAGTAATTTCATTAAAGAATACTTTTAATTTACGCAATGAGAAAAATTAAGAATTCTTTAAGCAAATTCTTTTGATTATTGCAATTTTGCAAATGTTACATCATTTGCATTTTCTGCCTTTTCCAGAAAAGCCAATTAATAATTTTCGCATTTGTAATTCTCTTTACCATAAAAAACAGATATCCCAGACGGAAACTAATTACTTATTACTCCTGGACGGGGTGTGCCGATGCATGGAGCTCCCTAATTTATCGATTAGTTTTTGCGGCGCGCCTCGCTTCAGTTTTTTGACGGCAAGTAATCCTTGTGCGGCACATATTAATTGTTCCCGTTAAATGCGGAAATTCCTTCTTTGACGGAAATCTTCATTTCTTAAGCCCACTGTTAATTACATTAATAACAATGAATGTGTCATTGAGCTTCTTAAACTTACCAATTGTCGAAAGTATTCAAACCATATAATGGCACATAATCCCACATGCATTAATGCGTCACTGAACCAATCAATAAAAAGCAAAAACGCTTGATGAATTTGATGCATCAGCAACAGAATGTCATCAATTAATTGAAACATGATATCCCGAGTCACTTAGCAACTCCTTCACTAGCAAAACTTGAAACAATTCCGTTCACATTGAGTTCTCATTTCGAAATGAATGTTACATATGTCCATCAGCAAATCGTGTCACAACGAAAAAAAAAAAAACGCGAAAAAGAGGGAAAGTTTTCCACCCTCGACTTTTAATTTACTTCGGGAATTGAAACCATACAGAAGGATAACAACGCCATTGACCATCGCACGAGTTAAACTTTAAAACATTTCAACCAACAGTCTCAACAAGTACTGAAACGAAACACAAAATAAAATTGCGTTCATCGATATCGTTTGTCTTTTACTGACGACGACATAAAAAGAATCACCATAATAACGAAACTCCGTTACAATTTATTCGCTAAACCACCAACTCGAAAGTTTGCTAAATTTCTTTTTCATTTTTATACATTTTTTTTTGTCGCACATCTTTTACTAGAACATCGCCTTTTGTTGCCGGACTAAGTAGTCAAACTTAATATTCCAATGATCGTTTCATCGTCACGCCAGGTCTGAACTTCAAAATAATGTTGAAGTCTACAACTCGAGGCAATTGGCCATTCAGTGTTCATTCATTGACTTAAAATATCGAATTTCAGTTCTGTCGTTGAATGAAAAAAATTGCACAAAGCATTTTTTTTTACTTGCTGGTTACCCACTTTCAGACAACGCAACTCGACATGGCTTTGACTCATATTTTAGTTTAAAAAATAAAAGAAACTTCCACACCCACCACAAATTGACTAAATTCAATAATAATGTTTATTGAATTTTCGATGACTCGATGAAACAACAAAAATTAAACTAAAAAATCTTTACGCAAAGCGCCGTTAGATTTTTTTTTTTTTTTTTTTAAATAAATTTTTCGCTTCTTTTGAGCTTCATTTAATTGTCGTTAAAACTTCAATTGAAAATAAAAATTTATTTCTTTTTTGATTCAACAAGTGGACACATATGTAGTTATTTGTTGCGTAAATGGCTTTTGGCATTGCCAAGTGAAATTTTTTTATTAACTAGCATTTCCTGAAACTTATATTTTGGCAATGATGAGTGTTACATGTAACAACGTAATGATCAACGATGGAAGTGCCGCAAAAATATCAAATTGTACACTTGAAGTTTTATCGCTTTAACCTTTCGAGACGATCTTTTAAACAGGCAATTCTTATGCTTGGGCAAAGTGAAGTTTTATGAAACTTTTAAACCGCATTTATGTCTTCAGCACACTTTGCTTATAGTGTCAGTTTACGGAAGTACATTATCTGCGATAAGGAAAAAATGAAAACCCGCGTTTTTAATTATTTTGCTTTAGGGGAGAAACGAATAAATGTTGAATATGGGAGTCGAGCGTTATCATAAAATCAATATCAGTAATATCAGTAAAGCCACGAGAGTGTTCAATGTCGACAGCAACAGCATAAAACTGGGCAGTATCTGACCCAAATTCCAAATTTTTATTGGTTTTTCACTCTTTCGATAGCTATTAAACTGCAATAAATTTTACCACGGTCTGGTTCGAGTTGTGTTGAAGGGCTCTGAAGATGGCTCAGACTCATTTTATGATGACGAAGTGCATTGCACTTAAATGAACGAATTGAATTTATGATCTCGCGAAAGGATGAAATGCGCGAAATTTGCTCTGGAACTTTGATTTTAATGTCGCGATGCTCATAACAGTTCACGCTTGTCAATGTTCCAACATCGCAAAAAAGATATGAAGCAAAATTTTGAGAAATGCTCGTAGAAAATTTTTCTGAAAACATATCGCGGCTCTTTTTTCGCATAACGCCGTCGTTGAGTATTTTCCATTTGTTTTGATTAATAGCTTTCATTAGTCGTGAAGAGTAATTATGTCCATTAATAAGACGTTTATTGGGTCTTGCTTTGTGCAATTTTGGTGTTGTGCCGCAAAAAATTTTACTCACACACGACTTGAGATCGCGAACTATCAAACTAACTACGAGTTTAATTTACACCGCAAAACATTATGTAATTGACGACCTCACTACGCGAATAGATGTAAACAATATTTGTTGTGCTTTCGCAGTTAGGATTCCAACCCACTTTTACTTTCCAGCTTCACATTTTGATAAATTGCTACAAAATGAGACGACAAAAATTTCTCAATTTTCGCAAAATTTTTCAGATCTTATTTTGCGCAACCGGAAACTTCTTAAAAGCGCTAAAATTATGAGAATTCAGTTGATCGGTGACTGCTTGTGGTGTTTAATCATAAGAAACATTTTTCGCCATCAGATTAATTATAAAAATTTGTTTAATTACTTTTCATTCATCCAACGTCAGTCCATTCGTCTCATGATAATTGTGGTGATGCAAATGCTGGTAAATAAATAAATCGCAAATCACTTTCAACTTATTTGTCTTGAAAAAATTGTTTGTTTTGAATTTCTACTCAAATCTTTAATTTTAACGACCGTAGAAAAAATGCAATTTCCTTTCGCGCAGCGCAGATTGTTGATTTGGAATTTTTTCATTCAAACGCTCAATAAATTTAATTTTAATTGAATTTTGACTTTTTCTTGTTTTGTCGTTGACTTGTTGATGATTAGCGATGATTCATATTGAGAGACTTTCATGTTTTGTTTTATCACACCTTCTAGAACTTGAATGGTGTATTTCCGTTGCGGACAACTTTATAAAATATACCATGAGAATAATCTTAAACTGATGCAAATCTTTAAAATTCTCATGAGATTTCTTTCTTAATTGCAATTGAGTGACTTTAAAACAGGTTCATAAACCTACCTAATGAAAATCAAGTTCAAGTTTAACTTCTTTTACTTTTCTTGATGTTTGTTTTAAAATCTTCTATTTCATAATTCAATTCATCATAATCTGGATTATTTAAATGTAATCATGTTTCCAGACATTTGATTGAAATCATAAATCTGCTTTATCGACAATCGCCATTACTGGCTTGGAGATGAAATTTAGACAACTTTTTATCATTCCTACAGAAGATCTCACGACGTAATTAAAGAATCATTCAAAATTTGATGTTAAATTTCATTAAAGAAAATTCATTTTGACGACATTTTAAATATTTGAGTTCGTTGGACATTTGTCAATTGATTAAAGTTCCATCATTAATCCATGTTATTAAGCAATTCAACTTCATTTCACGAGTCATCAATTGAAAGAAATCAATTTTCAAGTTCACAAAATTTTATTAAATTATCGACCGAATTAGGAAAAAAAATAATTTTAAGTGAAAAAAATTAAAATCGATAAATTTCATTTTCGGGGCTTTTTTGGACAGTGAAAGCATTTCTCTGGATTCATATTCATGACCGTTAGGTTAGATTCATAATACCTTAAATAGATTCTATCGATTTATCAAATATTCCAATCGGACACTTTTTTCAATTTCATCCATTGATTTGGTCCACGAGCTCCAAAAGGTCGAAAATTAATATTAAAATTGAGATAATCATCAAAAGAAGAAGATGAAGAAGAAGAAGTCATAAATTTTACGCAAAAATGTTCAACTATCGATCGATGGTCATTTAATGGGTTAATCAATTGATGCTTATTCATATGATTTCAATAATTTCCAGCATTGTCTGTTTAAATATTTTAATAATTTAAGGTTAGAATTTCTTTACAGGTTCCGTCTGTCATAACTTTTGATTACTTTTTTTTTTAAAAGGCTCATAAAATTGATGCCCACAATTTTAATGTCAGGTAGACTGGCAGTGACAATTAAATATTCTTTTACAGTTATAAAAAGACACAATTTCATCGACGCGCCTTCAGTAGCTAATAAAGCAGAATATAAAATTTATTCATAGAAAATTTTTGTCGATTATCGCTCGCTCATGAATAAAAATTGAAATTTACTTAAATGTCTCATTTTTGTGTCTCCAAAAAAATAAGAACGAAATAAATTTTATGAAATATTTGTCTCCATATTTTCAAGATCTAAATATTAAATAATTTGAGACTAATGAACGAATATATTGTCCAATAAAGACCAACTGCAGCGCAACAATTGATTTCAATTGTCAACATAATGAAAAAAAATTATTTCTAATTAAATTAAGAACTTTCCGAGTCAAATAATTTCCCATCAAATTGCAGTTCCAAAGAAATTTGGAATCTTAAAACTTTTTCTCGACCTTTCAAGATTTTATTTCCCTTAAAAGAAGTTCAAAGAAATTGAAGCCCAACAGGTAAAAAAAAAACCAATAAAACAAACATAAATTTTTCCCACTTGAGCGACTTGACATCTTGAAAATTGTGCATCACAAAAGAAATGCCGTGAATGTTTTAAGACATCGAACGCGGGTTAATGTTGTTGTGTGGTCCATTAATGCCTTAAAGCAATTTGAAGTTGTGATTTATTGATAATAGAAAAGTTGAACTTTAAAATATTTCAGAAGAAGTTCAATGTCGAAAATTTTTTTAATTTTATTTTTATGGTGAATGAATTTCAATTGATAACTTTATAAGTCAAATCGCCGCAATTTAGTGCCATAAAAAGCCATCGACTGAACGTTACTCATTCAGATTCTGCATTCAAAGCTAAGCGATCTTTCCAGTAAACGACAAACGGCCATGACATAATTTTCTACATCACAAAACAATGAAGAAAAGCGAATTTGGCTAAAGCTAAAGACACAACGCAAAGTTGCAATTGAATGAGCTAAAATTGAAATTGGAGAATTTTCTGTTAAAAATTCAATTGAAATTGAAAGCGAAACAAAAGTGACAAATCAATTCTGAGAGCGATGAAAAATTGCATTCAATCGATTAAATTTTCGATTCTGATGTCAAACTGAAATCAACAATTAAATATCCAGAACAATATTCGACATTGAAAGTACTTGAAATTGCATACCATCATTAAAAGAAACTGATTAAGACATTGATTCTAGAATCGCCTCACAGCTGTTGTCAGTGGCGCTGCAATAAATTAACACAACAAAAACAGTGTCAAACATGACCAAACAAGAACCGTCGCGACTGGGGTTCGGTAAATTAATATTTTTTTTTGGTCAAGGATTTTTGTGTTGAGCGAGCATTTAAAATTAAAAATAAAGAAAAGTCATTCCAGTGCAGTTCCGCAATTGTCTCACAAACAAATCATTTTTGATTGCCACTCAGAATATTTTTTAATATTTTGCATTAGTCATTCACAGAAATGAATTTTACACGCAATTCATTTCAGACATATGTTAATTTTAATTTGATCTTTAATTGCAGTAAAATAAATTTTCATTAAATCGAGATTTGATTTTATATCATGAAAATCTACGAATCGAATTTGTCATAATTTCTGACATTTTGCGGTTTACTTTTTTCCTTTTAATTCTTTTGTGAATTTTTCTTGCTGCACTTTTACTTTGACTCTCTTTCAGTCTGCAGTTTTATTCTCACGGCTCAAATATTGCGATAATTAAGTCATTCTATTTTGGAGAAATCTTAATTAGTAACGGAATGGAACTAGAGCTCATGAATTCCTTAAAAGAAGTTGTGCAAAATTTTATCTTTTAATGAGAAATTAATGTCGCGAAATATTTTAATTTCTTAGGTGATTCGCTTCCAGATGTTTCTTAAAATATTCCATTGTTTCATCATCAGATAAGTTTTCAAACGTCTCTTGACCTTAATTTCGTTCATCCACAGATTTTACGGAGAATTCTGACAGATCATAATCTTTTTTAATGTGATCGATGAATTGATTTTATGTTGAAGATTCCCGAATGTTCCATCAATGAAACATAGAAAATTGATTTGACCATAAAAAAATTGCAAAATCATAAAGAAGCACTTTTATATGAACTTTCAAACCACTTAGAAATAAATTTCGCTAATGAACCAAAAAAGGCGAACTAAGACCTCACGCAGTTTGAAGACATTTCGATTGCGCAAAATCATTCAAAATTTGGTGTTGAAACATTCAAAGATCGATTAAAAATGTTTGAAGATTTTCATTACTACTAAAGACTCACACCATTTAAATTTCGCGATCTTTAACATTGTTAGCACCAAATTGAAGGAATCTTAATTTCTTTAACTATCCCGAGGGGCATCATTAGTTTCATGCAAAATTCCGCCATTTCTGTGTATATCGAAACGACTTGATCATTAACATTTGGTTTTCTTGGCAATAAATTAAAAGCAAATAAAATTAAAGATTTGAAAATAAGGAACTTTGATAACTTAAAGCGCGTGCTGTAACGGTTCTTAATTACAGTCTTGAGAAAGTAAAATTTAACCCTCGGAGGCACCGCAAATCAAACAAATTTCTGTCAAAATGGTCAATAAATAAATCTGCAATGCGAGAAATATTTCACCGATTAAGATCTCATCTTGTTTATAATCCCAGTAAAGTAGAAAATACTGAATGAGTTAATTGAGTTATTTGACATTTGACCGAAAATAAATTTTCCGACCAGCAAAATCTGGTTCATTAGTTCAGAGTGCATCAAGTACAATAAATTTGCATCAATTTATGAGTCAACATCATTTAATTTTTCCCGTTTTAATAATTAATCGATTGACAAGGAACAAGTTTTGCCATATCGTGATGCTGTTTTTATAAACAATCGCTATGCAGTCAAATTCTTTTGCGGGTCTGTTGCCATAAATTTAATCATAAATCGCGCAATTTGAATTTCAATTTCATAATTCAACGCATTGAAATCTCGCGTTGATCTCGTTAATGGACTGCAAAATCTTGCTTGTTTGTAGATAAAAGATAATGAGTATAAAGAATTGTCGATAGATTGCAAAAATTGAGATTGTTTTTAACAACTGAAAGGCGTTTTAATGATCGGAACCAAACCAAAAAAAAACCAGAGCTGCGACAGCAACAACAAAGTCCAATTAAAATTCCGAGCATGATCCATTTGTGGAATTTTTCTATTCCATAAGTCTCAATGAAAAGCAATTTTTTCTTTGCATAAAAGTGCGCTGTTGCTACTGGTGATTTTTATGTTCATACTTGCATGCAAATTTATGACTTTCGGAAGGAATCTTAATAAAATTGTCGTTCGCTTGGTGATAAATTTGAATTTTTTTTTATTATTTTTCATTTCTTGATCAACAAAAAGTTTCTAAATACAAGTCGTCGGAAAGAACTTGGAAAGGAAGTTTATGAACGTTCGCCGTGACTTATCGGAAAATCTTTTGCGTTCGCGATTGTTCATTGAATGGAAATTTCACTTTCAGTTTATTGGATCATATGGTGCAATTTGGATCGATAAAATAGTTGTTGCAGCTTTCACAGTTTAATTGATCTCTGTAAAACGTCACTCATATGAATGAAAAACCGTCGAGAGCCTTCATTAAGAATTCAGATCACACTTCACCGATGCAATTTGTGCAAAGTGAAGAGCGAAATAAATTCTTTCACATAAATTTCTCAAAAGTACTTGCTTGAAACGTTTTTTCGTGTTAAAAGTCCATTAATGTCCGACCGAACAATGTTGTTACGAGATTTTTCTTTCTCCATTAATTGATGCCCAAATTGATACCGAAGAACGAACAATGGACTCAACGGCCAAATGTGTCAGGTCGCGACCTTCTCGCTGTTATGCAACCAAAACCAACAAATCGAGTACTTTCAATAACAATTCTTGGCATGAGATACAAAAAAAAAATATAAATAACGAAAGGGCTTTTAATTGAAACTAAATTAAATTACGAAATTTTGCCAACGTCATTGATCCATTTGTATCGGCAATAATATTTTGACACCTGTTGTTCAGCCATATCTAATTAAATTTGTTAATGCTCATCACCACTTGTACGAAATTCAAAAAAAGAGATTAAGGCACACTTGAGACAATGCCGATTATGAGACATAAAATTGTTTCCATTAATGGATAATTCAAAAAAAAAAAATAAAAATATTAAATTTTATAAAATGAAAGTGAAATTGTCGTTGGAATTGATATAAGCTGAAGGCACGTCTATCATTCGCGGTTCCATCTTCGTTTTAATCCAATTATCTCGGGATTGCATAATAAATCTTAATTTTTTTTTTTTTTTTTTTTCAAAAATAATTCAACTGCTGGATTTTGGTTGATTTTTTATGATGTAATCTATTATACTGCACAATCATATAATTCGTAGCTTTTTCATTATACACATAAGGCGCTTATTTGTAGTAAAAGAGCCAGCTAATCATTTTATTGTTCTTGGCATGGATTTGTATAAAAAATACATTTGATATAAAATAAAAATGAGAAATATTGGAATAATATAGCATTCTAATCATTAGAATTTTTTGACATCCTTAAAATCAATAGAATGTTCCATAGCGAGATCAATAAAATCCCTTTTGCATGCAACGGCACATTTAAGAAGACAAATCACGTCGGATTCTGCATCGTGTGATTCATCTGGATACTTGTCAAAGAAACGTTTGTAAATTTCGCTGAGAGTAAACCTCCTTGTTGGGGACTGACGAGTCCCTGTTGTTAAGGAAGAGGAAGCTGAAAATAGTTCTCGGCGACTGGAAATTGCTCGTTTTCTGGAATGTTCAGCTGTACTGCTGTCACATAGTTTTTCATTTGGATTTTGGTTCCTGGCTTTAGTCGGTTTGGGTGGAGTCGTCTCGTTGATCGCTTGCATGCTTTTTATGATATTATCATCAATATCGAGCATTGAATTTAACTCACGTCGTACAAGTGTTTTAAAAATGTTGTCATTACCATCTTCATCAGTGTGCTCGCCAATTTGTTCCATTGACTTTTCAAGTATTTTATTTATTGTGTTTTCTGAGCTCATTATTTGTTTTTGCTTAACGATCATTTCGAGTTCGCGAGACACGAGCGTTTTAAAAATCATGTCATTACCAAAATAATCTAACTTTTGATCAAGTGTTTCCATTAACTCTTCAATTTTGGCGTTTATTTCGAGCTCTGCATCCTTCATGTGATCCCACTGTTGGAGAATGTAAGAATCCCTTAGCAACTTCAATTGTTTTTCCATAACTTTTTGACGCTCAAGTTTCAATTCATCGATACGTTGAAATATGGGCAATGAATCGCAGCACAAGGTTGTTTCGGGGAATGTTCCATTGAGTAGATCATACTGTTTCTTGATAAGAGGGAAATCAAACTTTGTGCCATTATGTGCAATTAGACAAATCGGTTGCTGCAAGTGGCCCATGAAGGATTCTAGAAGTGTCATCACATTTTGGTCAAACTTGTTCTCATGCTCTAGAAGGTCATTGTGCAGTCGTGTGATTTCTGTTGATTTGAAATCGATTCTCTTGCAAGGATTTAAGCACAGCGTCAATTTGTGTAACACTCGGGGAATGTTTGGCGATTTAGTTTCCATCAGATGTTCAGTGGAGCACGCTACAATACTTAGTTCTGTTATCTTTGTCTTGTAGAATTCCAGTTCCGGCAGTCCAGTAGTCTCCAAATCGACAAAAGCAAATGTTTTGATCATGTTTTTGCGATGTCTTTGGTGTTTCGCTCTGGCCCGATTTTTATATCATGCTTTCGTATTCTATAACAGGATCGATGGCGAATACAACAATACGCAACAGTTAAATTAATAATCACATGGAATACACTAAAACTAAATATTTTGTTCGAATGTTTTGAATTTCTCGAAGATTCACAACGCAATGTAAACAAAAGGACTTGAATTTTAAAGTTCGGTAAAAATATCTAAAACTTGCAATCAAAATATTAATAATTGAGGTACTGTTATTTAAAATTATTATTAAGTTGTTGATGGATGAATAGTTCGGCGACTACGCATGAGACGAGCTTTAACAAATAATAGAATTTCATTGTCAATATAAATTTTTATACCAATTATTTTTTTGGCTAACGAATTGTTTACGTTAGGTAAGTGCTTAGTGTTCAGTTCAGTTTGAACCAGTCAGATAAACTGAACAACCCAGTCGGGAAACTATCGGAAAGATATAGTAACAACAGCAAAGTAAAACGCTGTAATTATTTGATGGAAACTACAATGGCGAGTCGCAAATCGCCAATAAGTGATGTTAATCTCATTCCGCGTGTAAAGCAGGTATGTACCTACGTATGGCTGTGGTCCTAAGTGAAAATTCGCCATATTTGAGGTTAACACGAATCTAATCGAGATTTTCTTCGGTTTCCGACGCTTAGTATTTAGAAGAAAATGTCCACAAAACATATGTGGATGTCGAGGAGATGACACAATCGCTTATGACACGCTATCAGGAATATAGCCGCCGTAAAACAGTGCCCTTTCGAATCCTTGTTGAACATGGTAATTTTTTTTTTGTTTTGTTCGCTTAATGGCGCGACATTCTTGACCTTACCATTATTTGCTTTTTATCCCGCACATAGCTTACAAAACAGTTTTGCATTCCTACGGCCTCGATAGTAATCCAACATCAGATGCCGAAGAACAAGACGGATCAGATCTGGAGTTGATGGATGTAAGTTTTGTTGTTGCTGTGTGTGTTGTTGATGCATTAAACAAACCCTCATTATTTTCTATTTTTGTAGGACACAAACAATGGTAACCATATGAGCAATGCTATAACGAATTTATACATGAAGAAAACTAGCAGTGCACATCAAGCATCGGAAGGTGATGCTGCAATAAGTATTGACATTAGTAGCGATGAAGACGACAGCACTGATAAATCCGATAACCTTGCATCGGCATTGAATACTGGTCCAAATAAGGTCACCGTCACAAGGATTCCTTCAGCTAATGGATCAGCCAAACCAACTGAACCAGTCGCTACAAAAGATGCCTTAAATGAGCTGAAACAGCGTCCTGGTCCCGCATCACAGAAACGCCGTCGAATGGAATTAATAGAAGAGACTGAAAAGGTTGTTGGAGCAGGAGAAAAGCAACAACAACCACAACAGCAGCCTGAAAAACAATTATCATTAGCTAAAATTCCTGTAAAACCACGACAATCATCATGGGCATTGCGTGAAGTTGAACGACCAAAACCTAAGAAATTCAAGAAAGAAGTTTATGCCAAAAAAGCCATCGTAACATTTGCTGATGTTGGTGGGATGGATAAGGCATTGAAAGAGTTGTGTGAGCTCATCCTACACATTAAGCATCCGGAAATGTATCGTCACATCGGTTTGCCACCGCCACGGGGATTTTTATTGCATGGACCGCCTGGCTCTGGTGAGTTTTGCTAATTTCACTTTTCACCATTTTTTTCTGACTAATTTATATCTGTTTTTAAGGTAAAACACTTCTGGCTCACGCCATCGCAGGTCAATTAGATGTATTGCTCGTTGAAGTCCCAGCTACAGAGCTTATTGCTGGCGTTTCCGGTGAATCTGAAGAACGCATCCGAGAGATATTTGAGCAGGCAGCAATGTTTGCTCCTTGTGTTTTATTTATTGATGAGATTGATGCTATTTCGTCCAATCGTCAGACAGCTCAGAAAGACATGGAACGGCGTATTGTTGCACAGCTACTCTCGTCGCTGGACAATCTCGCAAAATTAAAGTTTGGTGATCAGGTTCTAGTGATTGGTGCCACAAATCGTCCTGATGCTCTTGATCCAGCACTGCGACGAGTTGGACGATTTGATCATGAAATTTCTCTCGGCATTCCTGATCGTCAAGCTCGCGCTCAGATTCTGCATATCATTGCTCGCAACCTAAAGATAGAGCGTCCATTTGATTTCGATGAGATGGCTGCATTGACGCCTGGCTATGTTGGAGCAGATCTCTTGGCATTAGCAACACGGGCTGCATCAACTGCTATTAAGCGAGTAATCACAGATAAAGAGACTATTGAGCTTCAAAATTCATTGACTATCTCTGAAAAACCAGAAGTGATTGAACCGATCGTTAACATTGATGAGGATTCCCTGCTGATGGAAGTTGATCAAGGAAGATCTACACCAATTGCCGTTACTGATGTCGAAGAAATAAAACCAGAAGAACAAAAAGAAGATTCAGGGAAACCAGCAGAAGATGTTGCGGAAATTGCACCAAAAGAAACGGAAGTTACAAATATTGAAGATCAACAAATAGAATTAACAGATCAAGAGGAGCCTATCATAGAAGAACCATCAGAAGATACTCCAATGGAAACACTATCAGAAAAACCAAAAACTGAGCTCTCCCTGAGCGAGGCTATTCTTAAGCAAACAGATGTGAAGCTTCATCTGACACTTGATAATATGATTAAATGGCTGCAAAATGACACTCAACCAATGAGTGACGATGAACTAAAGAACCTTGCCATAACACGAGAAGATTTTCTCGATGCTTTAAAACACGTTCAGCCATCAGCTAAACGTGAAGGATTTATCACAGTGCCAGATGTAACATGGGACGATATTGGATCACTGCAAGACATTCGCAGCGAATTAAAATTGGCGATATTAGCACCAGTAAAATTCCCAGAAAAACTAAAAAAGCTCGGCTTGCAATCACCTTCTGGAGTTTTATTGTGCGGTCCACCAGGTATTTTTTGTTATTCCATTTAAAAATTGAAAATCTTTAAAATTTTGTTCGTTTCAGGATGCGGAAAGACATTACTGGCAAAGGCTGTTGCTAATGAAGCTGGCATTAACTTTATCTCTGTAAAGGGTCCTGAATTGCTCAACATGGTAAGTTTGCGGTAATACCGCGTTTATTGACTCAAGATTTTAATGATACTCATTTCCTTCCCACAGTATGTTGGCGAAAGTGAAAGAGCTGTTCGCCAATGTTTTTTACGTGCCCGCAACTCAGCGCCATGTGTTATTTTCTTTGATGAATTTGATTCGTTATGTCCGAAGCGTTCTGATTCAGGTGAAAATGGTGCAAGCCAACGTGTCGTTAATCAGCTATTGACAGAGATGGACGGTATTGAGGACCGCAAAGGTGTTTTCCTTATGGCTGCTACTAATCGACCAGATATTGTTGATCCAGCTGTTTTGCGTCCGGGCCGATTAGATAAGATTCTTTACGTCGGACTACCAGAAATGGAAGATCGCGTGGATATACTGAAGGCTTTAACAAAATGCGGAAGAAAACCAGAACTGGCTGAAGATGTTGACCTTCGTGATATTGCTGGTTTAACAATTGGCTACAGTGGTGCTGATCTTGCTGGTTTAGTACGACAGGCATCGCTGCAAACTCTTAAGGAATCTATCGAGGGAGGAAGTGTTGATTCTGATGAAAGTGATCTGAAAGTTCATCGAAACCATTTCATCGATGCACTCAATAAATTAAAACCATCCGTTGGCGAACAGGTATGATGGAATTAAATTGATTTTGATCACATTTTTATTGCCTCATTTCCTGCAGGATATCAAGCATTATGAAAAATTGAAGGAAAAATATGGAGCGAAAAAAGATGCATAATGAATGAATTTAAGGATCTTTTAAGCTGTATTGCAGATTAAATAATCGCAATTTTGATGGACACACTGAATAAAAAAAAACCACCCACCACGCAAATGGAAACCCTTCGATAAGTTTTTCATTTTCTCAAAGATTAAATTTCATTTCTCTTTAACAAACAAACAAAAAAAATTAACTTATGCAACATTCTTGATTTTTCTATTTTGTTGTTATCTGACGATTATACAAGTTTTTCTTTGAAGTAATAAATAAAATGATAAGTTGTGTAAGTCAAAACTAAAAAAAAAAATCTTTTGGATACAATTTTAGCAATGACTTTGTTTCATCGCAAAGAGCACATGCTACTAAATTAGATATTTGAGCGGCAAACTTTAGTATTCATTTTTTATGATGCTGGTAGCCATTTTTATGGAATTTACGTGAATTATTCACTGAAGTATTTTATCACATTAAGATCAAATTGTTACAGACAAATGAAAGCTTAGCGTGGTGGTTCTTTATAGACAACATAAAAAATTATATCATCCATCGACAGATTCAATGAGTAAAATTTTAGTCGTTGCTTTGCTGCTGTTCGGATGATTTTTCCCACTCAAACAGCTTCGTATGTTTACATCTTGTGAAGCCTTTTGATCAAAAATTTGGTGGAGGAATAAATAGTTCCAGTTTCTTGGCAGCGCACTGTTTCAAGGATTAAAATTCTTAATAAATTTTGCGAAGTATTTGAATCAGAAGAAAAAGTGTAATTAATGCATTAAATATTAGTTCATGTCTCGACATACTCATTAATCTATGTCCGAAATTAAGAAAAAAAAAAATATCAAAAAATTACTTCAAACATAGAATTTGAAATTATGCGATAAGTCGCGTTGAGTTTGTGATTAGCTTTCTGGACCGTCTTCTGCTATAAAAGCGCGATCAAATCGCCGAATAATTTCAGTCTGTGCCGCGATTTAGTCTCGACAGTTCGGTAAGTTCTAGTGGTAAAGTGGAAGTGATCTAGTGATGTCAGTGATCAGTGTTGATTGGGAGCAGAGCGAGAGAGGCTAAGAAGAGCCAGTAAGCAGCCTGGATTAGCTTTCTGACATTGACTTAGCTCTCTCCGCTCTAATAATGATCACGGAATCGAATATCCCAAGGAATGTCCTTACATGTCCTTTTCCTAACCGCTCCCTTATGCTCAATATTCTCCTCAAATCAGAGATATATGATCTCACTCTCTTTTATGATCACCAATCAACACAGATCATTGACCAATGCGTTCATTTCTAATATGCTGAACGCGGAATGAAATAATATTCATTATCAATTTTTTGTCGCATTTCATGTCAAAATTTGACACAGAAAATTATTTTTGGAAGAAATTCTGCTGTTTATCAGCATCGAATTGTGCTTTTCGAGTGCTTTATGCGTGAATAAATTTTATTAAATTATGAAAAAATGCTTCGAAATTGTCATTTATAGGAAAACCAGCAAATTTGTTGAGATATTATCATTGATCTTATGGAAAATAGATAATGCACGCAATGAAATAGTGTAAAAAAAAATACAAAGCAATAAAAATGAAAATGAAGAAAAAATGTATTGTGATAGCATGTATCGTGCTAGTCCTGATATCTAGTTCCGATGCTGCCGATAGTAAGAAAAACAGAAAATCAAAGAGAGTGAAAAATGTGCAATCAGATGGAGTAATTGGCGAAAAACCTCAAGCGCAACAAGCCACCGATGACTATCCAGAAAACTATGAAGATGACTATAACAACTATGATGAAGGAGAAAATGAAAATGGAGCTCCAGGTAGGTTCACTATTACTAGAAATAGAAAAGGGGAAAATAAATGAATCCTAAATGTCGTAAAACTTCATTAAAATCTCAGAATATTTTGTCTTATCAGTAGAACTTTTGCGAATTTTTGTCAAAAAGTTATCAATATAAGTTAATAAAAGTTGCGAATGAATTTTTGGTTCATTATCTGTCGCGACACTTTTAAAATGATTCCGGAAGACATTTTTATGACCAATAAAATATTATCAGTAAAAATGCGCTTTGATGTTTATGTGTTTCTAAAAGTATCATAGAAGTTCGAGAGGGAATTCCCATGCGGTATTTGAGGGTCATTCCTTTTAAAAGCTTTGATAGAAACATTTTGGCCAATGAAAATTTTCAGATTTATTTATATTTTGTCTGACAAACTAAGAAGTAAATGACTATCTATGCTGCTTGAAAGATAATTAGAAAAGGAATTCTCAAAATTGAAATAAACATAAATTGCGTACTTTCACTGTTATCAGTAAAGCACATTGACACAGTAAACGAAATAATAAAAAAAAAACGTTAGCACGTGATATTTCATTCACGATTTGCGATAACGCAACAAACGCGATGGAAAAAAAAACTGACAAACAAGTATTCAGACATAAAGCACATCGCTCCTTATCACTTCACCAAATATTTGAAATGTTTTGATTTTAAATTTCGCATTTGCGATTTTTGAATACTTTTTTAGCTCCCCAGATTGAGACATTAGATGTGACAACAGAAACTTTCAGACAACCAGATGACGAAATTCCAAAGAAACCTCTTGAGCCTGAAGCGATAATAGGTTTGAAACACAACTTTCTTTTAAAATCACATTCTATAACATCGAATCGAAATTGCAGTGCCATTTTCATGTCTCTATGAAAGCGCTTGGCGTCGTGAAGGTGAAGAGTTCAGGAGTGGAGAAAATGGTTGCGCAATATGCCTCTGCACAAATGGACAAGTCAGATGTAATGATGAAGGATGTCCAAGAATAATAACTACAACAACAGAAATTCCAACAACAACAACAACGACAACAACCGAAGCAACAACTTCAACCACTACAACCACTCCACCACCAACGACGACACCATTTGTTGAAGGTTTTAGAGGCGATCCAGGATATTCTGGACCAAGAGGTAAGCCTGCAACTGATTTATGTTTTGGGATCATAAATTTTATTTTGGTTTCAATAAAGGTGATGCTGGTGAGAGAGGACAGCCTGTAAGTAGTTTAAGTTTTTTTTTATCAGGATCATCTGTTTGTGATGTTGTCAATGATAATACTTTATTCTCTTCTGTAAGGGATCTCCTGGATTTCCTGGCATTCCGGGTGAGTTAGGATCTGAATAATCCTCATTCCTGAATAAAATTAAATATCGTTTAACTAATTTTAAATGTTTTTGTTTTATTTCAGGCAATCCAGGACCGCCTGGACCACCGCCAGATTTAAGTTTCTATACTCATCAACTTTCTGAGCAATTGAGTGGATCAGACAAAGGTCCAAGTGGTCCATCTTTCTTGCCGGAGCATTTCCAATATATGCAAGCATCAACTGGACCAATAGGTCCTAGAGGAGAGTCAGGTATTTGAACTTTAATTAAGTCTGCCAACTGAGAAGGAATCAATAATTACATTTCAATATTTGCTTAAAGGTCCAATTGGAAGTATTGGCCCTCAAGGATTTCAAGGTAAGGAAAATAAAATAAATTTTTAATTTTGGTTGCATTCAAAATTTCCATTTTGTGTTTTAAGGAATTCGGGGTGAACCTGGAGAACCCGGTCCTCCTGGTTCTCAAGGTTTAATGGGACCACGGTAAGTGCTACATCATCGCAATATTTTCAAATATTCAAGGTGTTTTTATTTGTATGAATGTGAGCTTTAAAATAATTATTAACGATTTCCTAATGTTAGTGGATTATCGGGGCCCGCTGGAAAAGATGGAGAAAATGGAGATGATGGAGAAATGGGGCCTGTTGGGAGTGCCGGACCGCCTGGAGCAAGAGGATTGCCTGGTAAGTTATTGTTATTTTAGAACATATTGATTTAAAGTAAAAAGAGCTTAAGTAGTAAATTTTTAAAAATGTTATAACTTGTTTTTGTTAGGAATGCCGGGAGTTCCTGGAGTCAAAGGTCACAGAGGTGAGTGTCTTCATGAGTTTTCAGAAGGAAATTAATATATATAATAATTTTCTCATTTAAGGATTAACGGGGGCTGATGGGATTAAAGGAGATCAAGGATCCTCGGGAGAAAAAGGACAAACAGGTTCTATGGGGCCAATCGGCCAATCTGGCCCAACAGTAAGTAGAAATTTCAATTATTGCTGGTATCAGATATGACAATGACTTTTTGAAAGTTCGATTTTTAATTAAAATATGGTTTCTTTGAAACTTTAGGGACCAGCTGGACCAAGAGGCGAAAGGGTAAATAAATTTGAATGCTTGCAATAAATATATTACACTTTACAATGCAATGCTAACAATTTTCAGGGCAGAGAAGGACCACCTGGACCTCAGGGCATGTTTTTTATATATTAATAATTTATTATCGTTCTAATAGTTTATATTTAAGGTTTAAGAGGCCTTGATGGAGTTCAAGGAGGACCTGGTCAACCGGTAAGTGTTGCAATTAGTAACAAATAATATTTCACGTTAAGCATTTTATATTCGCTTTTAATTTTAGGGCGCTATTGGAAAACCAGGACCTCCAGGATTTCCTGGAACTCCAGGTGTGTGTTTATTTCAATGAATTGAAACAAGAAGCTTCCAAAATTTTCACACATCCTGACACTTTATTTTGCATTACAATTTAAGGAAACAAGGGAGACATGGGAGCTTTTGGTCCTAAAGGATCCGTTGGTGCACAGGTAAAAAACTGTTCAAGTTATTTTTTGTAAGCTCTTTAATATATGAAGGAAATATTTCTATCAGGGCCCTAGAGGAGAGGCTGGAAGACAAGGTTCGATCACAAGATCATCTTAAATATGATAAACATGAAACATTTATTTTGAAATTTAAATCTTTGAAGGATTACAAGGGGAAGTTGGTCCTGCAGGAATTCCAGGAAAAGATGGACTTTCCGGCAAGTTTAATTCATGATTATCTGTTTCGACATGTTCAATAATTAAAAGAAAATTCATAACATAGGCGAAAAGGGAAGCACTGGAACTTCGGGAATTAGTGGACCTCCAGGTGGGTTTACATCAATAAACTAAACATGCAATTGTGTAGGCTGCAACTTATTTATAATAACATACTATTTTTAGGATTTCCTGGAGCTAGAGGCCCTCCTGGACTAAATGGAAGCCCTGGTGAACAAGGAATGAAAGGAATGGCTGTATGTATATTTTCTTGTTTTATTGTTCCTGTTTTTCGAAAAATCTTTGTTTATAATTAAAAAGGGTGCTGTTGGAGAACGCGGCTTTAAAGGAGATCTTGGATCTAAGGGAGAAGCAGGAATTCAAGGACCACGTGGGTTGGCAGGCTCTATCGGACCTGAAGGAAAACGTGGAAAACGTGGAATGAAAGGACCTTCTGGTATTTAGTTTTATTTAACAATATTTTTAGTTACTTACATAAATTTAATTTATTTTCAAGGACCAACTGGACCTCAAGGTGAACGTGGAACACCAGGATTAACGGGATTGCCAGGACCCGATGGTGTTGCTGGGCTTAAGGGTAAAAATTTGCATTGAATTTTAAATCGAATGAAATTAACTATTGTTTTGTAAAATGTTAAGGACAATCTGGAGATAGAGGAGCGACTGGGCCTTTTGGTCCTAAAGGAAGCAGTGGCGATGTCGGGCCTCCTGGAAGTCAGGGTTCGTATTTATAAATTATTTAACATTCAAATAAATTCAGTTAAAGTAAAAAAATAATTATTTTCATTCCTTTAAAGGCATTCAGGGATTGAGAGGATTGCCAGGAAGAGCTGGGGCTCAGGTAAGTTTCTTCTTTAAATTGCCTTGAATTTTATTTATATGTTCAATCATTTTTCAGGGAAGACCGGGAAATCCTGGAGAGCGAGGTAAATTTATTAAATATAAAATTGATGGTGACAATATCTCAAAATGATTTATTTTTTCTAAAGGAATTGCTGGAAATGATGGAAAATCAGGAGAACCAGGTCCTCAAGGCAAGTATCCTTTTGACTTTTCTCGAGCTACTGTGCAATCAATGAAATGTTTAACATTCATAAATCACATAAATTATATTCATTTAAACATGCGCAGGCTTGCAAGGTTTGCCAGGTCCTATGGGCTTGCAGGTATGTGTTAAGATTGTACAATTATACTGCAGCTTCTAAATGTTCATTTAAATTACAGGGAGACAAAGGACTTACTGGAGAGGCTGGAAAAGACGGAGAACAAGGCGTTGCAGGTAATATAAAAAATAAAATTATTGAACCTATGTTTAATTTTCAAATTTATTTCAGGACCATCTGGACCTAGAGGAGATGCTGGCGCAGCTGGCAGTCCTGGTGAGTTATAAATCCATAATTTATTCAACGTGCAATAAAAAAACGATTGGAGATAGTATAAGTTAACTTTAATTATTAATTTTCAGGAAATCCTGGTCCGCCTGGACCTCCTGGAATTGATGGTGAACGTGGTGCTGTTGGACAATCTGGTCCAAGAGGCTTTCAAGTAAGTTATTTTTTGACCTAAATAAGGGCTACTTTTGTTTTTAGGTTGAATAGAACTGCACCAGTATTATCTGATACGATAAAATTCCGGTGAAAGTTGCACCAAGAAAGTTATAATTAATTGTGTAAAAGTTTAATATTGTGAACTTGATTGGTTGTAAATTCAGTTGCGTGTAAAGTTTCCTCAAAATTTCTCGGCATTCAACATCAAATGAGCTGCGCTTTTCACTGTAGTTGTAAATCTCAATTTCATCGATGCTCGTCATAAGTTCGTCAATCTGTTGATTGAATAAAATGCTACTGGTGATCATATTAAAAGTGTTTGAACGCTTACAATATTTTGAGTTCTTTGACAATTATTAATTATTATAAAGACCATTGGTATGTCAAGGCAAAATATGATAAATATTCCTAAAAGAAAAAAAAAAGCTTTAAACTAAATATTAAAAGTATCGCATAGTAATTTCAAAGTTCTACAAACCATATATGTGATGTCGATCTAAAGATCCAACAACGATGAGAAACAAATGATAACCAGAAGAAGTCACATTAATAACGCACCATGCAACAATGAAGAGAATTGATATCTCCATCAAGCTGTTCACAATTGTTGACAATTCATAAGTTTTATTGCAAGCTTTACGCAAATAAAGAAGCTTTTGCTTTATATCACTCGATGAACTATTTTCAACCGTGATAATTTTCGAATCTGCAATAGATTTTGATGGAAATAAAGCTTTCAAGTTCATAATGATACATTCCAGTGAAAAATTTACAATTGACACGTAAAATGCAAATCTTATTATGGTCATATAAATGAATAATATAAGTATTTGTCCTAAAATCAATGCCATAAACGCAT
Organism: Propsilocerus akamusi; assembly: GCA_018397935.1. Lineage (NCBI taxonomy): Eukaryota > Metazoa > Arthropoda > Insecta > Diptera > Chironomidae > Propsilocerus > Propsilocerus akamusi. The sequence goes on along the minus strand of CM031468.1, from coordinate 18,103,079 downwards.
GTTGGCTTTTCATTTGCGTTACAATTGCGAAAATTGTAAAAATGCTTACGATAAGCAAAATAATCATTATAAGTTGTTTAATCATTTGATTCCTGAACTTCATGAGTTCCATTTTGTATGGTAGATGAGCTTCAAATATATTTCCAACTTCATGTAGCAGAAGAAAAATCTCTTTAGATTTCGTCGTCTTGAAATAGCACTCCATTGAACACATAACATTTAAGAATATTGTACCAAATGTTGTTGAGAATTGAAGCAAAACGTTTAATAAATTCTTTGCATTGATTTTATGCAATTTCGAATATCCGAAGATGGTTGTAAAAAAAATTAAATATGCAGCTATAAGCGTAAGCAACAAAATAGTAAAAGCGAAGTAAATCTTGTACCGAAAATCAATTCTTTTTGATTTTGAAAGATTTCCAATCGATTTTAATGAAAAATGTTGCAATACAAAATATTCAAAGTATCTTGTAAAACCGTGGAGAACTTCGACGCTTTCCATTGTCATTGCTTTGGATTTTAAGTGTAAACTGAATATCGAATGATGAGTGTTTGTGCAAACATGCAATTCATAATGGAAGAGTTTGATAGTCGTTGCATAATTAAATTTTTGCATTAATTAATCAGCCCTATTTTTAAACTCAATTTGTTGCCTTTTACTACAGGGTCTTCCAGGAACTCCTGGAAATCAAGGACAAACAGGAAAAGACGGACAACAAGGACCACAGGTAAAAGACGTTAAATTATTTGTCATTGAGCAATAAAATGATTCAATTTCTCTATACCATTGCTTCTTCTACGTAAAGGGTCCTCAAGGTCAACAAGGCGCTTCAGGTACTTTATAATTAAATATTCAGCGGCAAATAAACAAAATTTTGCTTATTATTTTGAAATTGTTATTACTCTTACACATATACTTTTTTTTTTCTTTTAAAGGACAACGTGGTGAACGAGGATTCCCAGGTTTGATTTTTAAGAATTGCATTGCAATGAACTTAACTAAATGTTTTTCATTATTCAGGTGAAAGGGGACCAATTGGATCGCCTGGTCTTCAAGGAGGCAAAGGAGAAACTGGCGCTCAAGGTATAAATTGCATAAATAAAAAAAAGGCTTGTGTTCTGATTGTTACGTCATATTATTAGGTGCTGATGGAGCTGTTGGGCTGCCGGGATCTCAGGGCATGAAAGGTCATCAAGGTAATTTATCTTTTGCTAATATTTATCGCTTCAGATGATATATGATGTGATTTCCTTCGTCAAAATCATAATTTTAGGATCACCGGGAATGGTTGGAATTCCTGGAATCAGAGGAGCACAAGGAGTTGCTGGCGATAAGGGAGATAAGGGTTTGTACATGACTTAATAAACTCACATCACATTTAATACTTTTTTTTTCTTAAACTTTTAAGGAATCCAAGGCATTTCTGGACCTGAAGGTCCACCGGGCAGAATCGGTGGGTTATCGAAATATATTATTAAAGAAATATGAATGACGTTTGTCTTTCTATATTATTAGGTGAACGTGGACTTCAAGGATTAATAGGACCACCTGGTCCACCAGGAGAACCTGCAGAAAGGTTTGCAAACTATTTTCAAAAATATTTTCTTATCAATTAATAATCAAAGAAAAATAATTTATTAATTTCTAATAACGACGAATGAACATAATTTCATCCCAAAACTTCATCGTATTCCTCGACATCGTCAGTTCCACCTGCATCAATTTCTGCATCAGTTCCCGTATTAATAACCGCAGGGTAACCTGGATGACCACCACCTTCCTCGGGTGAAACTAATGCTACTCCCTCCGTTCCAAATTTCATGCAATCAAATTGCCTAAGAAACAAGTTTTTGTTGTTATAGATAACTCTATGAAACATGTTTAAATTTCTCCACTTACCGATCAACGAGCTCAAAATCTCCAACAGTTGCAGTTACATCCAAACAAATGTGCATGTTTCGGCCCACAAAGTAAATGTCATGAAACTGAGCGCACATTTCGAGCCACCCAATTCGTGGTGGTGAAATGCAAACTGGTCGCGGATTTTTACCGCTCATTGTATTTTTGTACAAAACATTATTGTTGAATGTCATTCGCAGTTCAAATGCAAAGTCTTCTGGGATGTATCTGATTTTCATGCATCCTTTATTATTGAAAAAGAAGCCACCAATACAACAGCTGCAAATTCCGCCTTTACACTCGCATGGAATCCGAGATGTTATTGCTTCAACTGGATCACCATTAATTGGTGGAATCTGAGGCTGTTTTAACATTTCTTTTATCTCATTTTTGGATGATTTTATGCGTCCATCAGATTGTTGAAAAATTGCTGTTATGTTTTTAATCAACTCTTGTTCAATGTCATTCGTAATAGACTTTGAATTTCGCACATATTTCTTCTCGTTCTGAATATAAACTCCACAACATAAATTCGCGACAATTGCTAAAATGCTTAAAGTTACAATTTCTCTCATATTTCTAAAAACTTTCACTTTTCAACCGCACAAATTGCATGTGATTCACGATAAACTTTTCTTCTCCGATTTAAACTTGAGCAACGCAGCGATATGAATGAGCATCTTTGTTCAATCGCGCATCATTTAAAGCAATTCTCTCAGGTTGAGTTTAATTTCTCGTGTAAGCGGTTAAAGATATTGGAGAAGTTGTTGGCGGTGAAATTTTCGAAAATAAATTGAGAGAGCGAAGTCTTAATTTGTTGTGATTTAAAATAATTTTCTTTCTTATTGCAGAGGTGAACCCGGACAACAAGGGCCAGCAGGAGAACAAGGCGCTGTTGGAGCTATGGGTATTTCTTTCACAAATTTAACATTGCCCTAACTGATGTTTATCTTTTCATTGCCAGGCGAAAGAGGATCTCAAGGTGCTCAAGGTTTACAGGTAAAGATATATGCAGTTTCTATTACGATTTGCATTAAAAATTAATTAAAATCAATCATATTTTTTTTAGGGTTTCCCTGGTCCGCTTGGACCTGTTGGAATGCCAGGAAGTAAAGGTGAAAGAGGATTAGGCGGCTCTAAAGGAGAACAAGGAAGTCAAGTAAGTTTTATACAAAATTTTATGCACCAGCTTTTTAGTATAGAATAGCATATTACTAGCAAAACACTTTAAAATTTTAGGGAACAATCGGGCCCAGCGGCGAGCAAGGTCCTATCGGATTAACGGGCGCTACTGGCTCTAAAGGTAAATACCTTAATACTCTCCATAAATTATTGTTTTTGTTCTTCAGATCTGACATAGTGTATTCCTTCGTGCAGTCTTAAATCTCTTAACAATTGAAAAGCTAATGTACATTCTTCATATTCGCAAGGATAAATATTTTCGCCAACATGTTGTTTAAGATGTTTCGTCAAGTCACCCTTTTGAGCATAACTCTTTTCGCAGTATTCACAGTACCATGGTTTTTCTTGTGTGTGAGTGAGGCAATGTCTTTTGAGAGCGTAAGTGCTGTTGAATGTTTTCTGGCAAATAGTGCATTGATAAGATTTTCTTGTACCTTCATGTCGAGATACATGATCGTCTAAATTTTTCTTGTACTTGAATGTCTTATTACATAGATGACATTCAAATGGCTGAAGGAAAGAAGAATTTAAAAATTTAATAATTGATCAAATAATATAAAACTAATAACTCACTCTATCAGTAACATGAACCATCTTGTGAAAGTTGAGCAAATTGTGTGATGCGAAGGTTTTAGGACAAAATGGACACTGAAATTTATTGCCTTCGATGTGACGTTTGACATGACCGTTCAACGCCGATTTGGAACCAAAACCTTGCCCGCATTTAGAGCAGCAGAAAAGCGCTTCATTTCGATGAATGAATCTGATATGATCTTGAAGCGTCTTAGGTCGTGAAAATTTGCGTCCACAATCTGGGCAGAAGCAAATCCTGTGCTGATTTTTCTTATGACTGCGCAAATGATTTAAGAATTTTATGTCGTACGGGAATGTGCGGTTACAGATCAAGCATCGATGTGTCCTTACTTTCTCATTGTGCATTTTTGTGTGTTCAATCATAAACTCGAGCGTTGTTATTGGAGTTGCGCAATGACCACAATACATCTTTCCTGTTTCAATTACTGGTTGATGGCTTTCGAGATGATGCGTTAACGCGTTCATGTCATAATCTTTGTATGCACAATATATACAGAATAGTGGCAATGGCTCATCGAGCTTTTCACATAATTCATTCAGATCCAGAGTCAATCGATCTTCATAGAGAAAATTAACATCCGGATGCAGTTTCACGTGTCTTTTCTTCATGTGCTGATCAATGTCATTTTTTGTTTTGAACATCAGTGGACAATGATCGCACTGATATTTGGCATTTCGATGTTTTCTTAACTGGTGCCTTTTGAGCGATGATGAATTGGAGTATCTCTGATTGCACAGCTCACATAAATACTTCTCGCTCTTCTTAATATTTTCGGTCTTTACAATAATTTGTTCGACTTTTGGAACTGGAACACTTATTTCTTCCTCTTCGACAAAATCGTATGATTCCTCAATAATATCGTCATCATATAACATTTCTATTGCAAATTTTTCCTCGTCGTCGTCTTCCGTAATTAGATTAATTTGTTGCTCTTGGTGTACATTTTCCATCAAATTTTGCTCATTAATTATGCTGAGGTCCCTCAGATGACAGGCGTTGACGATTGTCTCATAACAATCATTACATATAGCTTTCGGCAGCGGATCCTCTCTTTGAATGGAAATCGGACAAATAATTTTTACTAAATCCGCTATCAGATGACCGTTTTGGTGTTGAAAAAGGTTCATCAGTTGACCTTTTTGGCTTAGACACAATCTGCACGTACTCTCCATTTCGTTCACTTTTGTTTTGTCGAGACTTTTGTTTTCCGAGATGCCGAGATGTTTTCAATGTTGATGCAGGGGTTTGCAATTTTTTTTGTGTTTCGAAACAAGATTTCAGATTTCAAAAAAAAGTCGTTGAAATTTAATGAATGTTTTGATCAAGGTTTTGATATTTTAAGTTTCTTAATATTTTTAAGGTGGTAGAGGAGAGACAGGTCAGCGTGGAGAAGCTGGCTTAATGGGACCTCCCGGAAGACCAGGTGAGCTTCTAAATATTAAACATTGACAGAGCCTTGAATTTGCTAAATATCGAACATTTTCCAATCATATTTTAGGTGAACCCGGACAACCAGTGAGTAGTGATGAAACAAAATCATTTTTGCTTTTTAATGTATCGATATTATCTCTTAACAATTTCAGGGACAACCTGGAAATATGGGGCCTGTTGGACCAATGGGGCTTATGGGAATTAAAGGAGCTTTCGGAGAGCCTGGAAGACAAGTAAAATGATGCTCAGTTTATTTATATTTCATAATTAAATTCTAAATGCATACTTTTCCTATAAAATTTAGGGTCAACCTGGTCCTCAAGGAATGCTAGGTATATATTTGTTAACTTCGTTGTTGTTCAGTTCTAAAGATTTTTCTTTTTATTAAAAAACATCTTAGGTCCTCAAGGACTTTCTGGTGAAAAAGGAGAAAATGGAAGTGATGGACCTACTGGCCCGATGGGAAATCAAGGAACTCCTGGACCTGTTGGAGATCGTGGTTTGCCTGGTAAGTGATTTTAAAATATTTAATTATATCGCGAAGTTGTTTTGTGTATAGTCAGTTAATCAATTGTAAGAATGCTTGCTGCGTACTTTGAAGAAGCGACCACATGTGGTTAATCTTATCTTCTTTTTCAATCTATTCCACGCCTTATAAATAAAGGTAAAACTTTGATTTTATTCTTCAGTAAGATTTGAAAAACTGATTTGGAAAGACATGAAGATAACAATATTTTTGTTTTGTGGAATTTTGACCTTTGTGGTACTTCTGTCTGGATCGATGGCCGCACCAGTTGAAACAACTACAGAAGTTCAATCTTGCGAAAGTATTTTTGCATCGGAACGCGCAAACTGTCAAGTCTTTATTTGCCAGTTCTATATTTCTAATGATGTATGGCCGGATTGCAGATCAGCATGTTTCTGTACGACCACACCACTATGGACAACATCGAAACCGAAACATTAATTTACAACTTTAATGATCCCAAATCAGACTTCAATAAAGTAAAATTATGATTTGAATTTAAAATATTTGTAAAGCGAGTGGATTTGAAAAAAACCGCACCCAATATTTTTTTTTTAAATATTTTAAAGCAAAATGAATGAATTTAAGAGAGCGAATATCATCTTTTGGATTGTTTTTTTTTTTCACTTCTTGTATGTTTTCAACTTTTTTTTCTTAAACTCACTTTTGTCTTATAACATTTTGATATGTCTCTTCAATTCTTTACAAATTTGTTGATCGCAACATTCGCTTCTGAATTTTAATTTTGGTTGAAATCAAATTTTCTGGAGATGGTCGAAATGCCATGTGAAAAGTCATTGTCAATGTCATTTAAAAAAGTTGACAACAAACAAAAAGCGAAAAAAAAAAGCAATCCAAATACGATAAAAGCCGAGATTAAAGCAAAAGACGTTTGTATTTTATCCGGGTTTATCAGCTATCAGCAAAAAACCATTTTCAGTGCCTGAAAACATTTATCCAACAATATTTCTCTTTTGTACAGGATTGCCTGGACCTGTTGGCGCTGCTGGACAAAGAGGAACCAGAGGAGCACAAGGAGAAACTGGTCAAGCTGTAAGAAATTTTAAAAATTTGAATTCTTTTTTCTTTAAATTAAAAATTCAACTTAGAAATAATCTTAAAAATTTTAATTTAGGGAAAACCTGGTAATGAGGGATCACCTGGAATTCAGGGAGTTCAAGGAGAACAAGTGAGTAGCAAACCACGAGATAAAAATAAAATCGAACCTTCCGCCTTAAAACATTTAATAGATTTTTCAATTTTCCCAATCGCCAAAAAATTTCATATTAAAATTAATTTTAAATTTCATCCAAGCAAATTGTGCGCATAATTCTTTCGACAACTTGATATGGATCACAATTGCTCGCTGGTCTTCTGTCTTCAAAATAGCCTTTGCCTTCATCAGCAACACCTCTGGGAATTCTTATTGATGATCCTCGATTTGCAATTCCCGATGAAAAGTCATTTATACTTGATGTTTCATATTCGCCAGTTAATCGCTTTTCATTATCTTTTCCGCCATTCGGATCGTAAGCTGAAATATGAGCTGAATGATTCAATGATAGTTTTTCAATTGCTTTGTGAATATCTTCAATGCCGCCATCCTCACGCATTGATTTCAAAGAAATATTTGTGTGACAGCCAGCACCGTTCCATCTAAATTACGCAAATTTTAAATTATATATAACTTTCATTATACACTGATTCATCAACTTACTTCTCCATTGGTTTCGGATGTAATGAAATAACGACGCCGTATTCTTCCGCAATTCGATGTAATATGTATCGTGAGGCCCACAAATCATCGCCTATATTTATTCCGACGCATGGACCCACTTGATATTCCCATTGAGCTGGCATAACTTCAGCATTAGTTCCACAAATTTTAATGCCAGCATTTAAACAAGCTCTATAATGAGCGTCAACGATATCACGTGCGATTACTTTATCAGCTCCAACGCCACAATAATATGGACCTTGTGGACCTGGAAATCCGCTCTTAGGCCATCCAAGTGGTCGACCATCGGTGTCAAGCATTGTATACTCTTGTTCGATCCCAAACCATGGTTCAAGCAATTTGCATTTTTCGGCTACTTCATTACAACTTTTTCGATTATTGGTGGCGACTGGTACACCGTCATGAGTGTACGATTCGCATAAAACTAAAATGTGATTTCCACCACGGAATGGATCTTGATAGATAGCGCATGGGTATAAATAAATATCGGAATTTTCACCGGTCGCTTGATATGTGCTCGATCCATCATAATTCCAAATTGGAAGATCTGTTTAAGAAATATCAAAAGTGTTAATTAACTTCAAACAATTTCTTAACACTGGCTGAAACAGATGGCATTGATGCTATGATTTTCCCTTTCGCTTGACGTCGAAATTTATGTTCATAAATTATAAATTACCTTTGAAACTGCTTGGAATGCTACTGATAGTCCGATCTTTGCAACGCAACTCGAAGACTCCATCAATCCATATGTACGTTGCAATAATTTGATTATCTGGAAGTGGCAAAGATACATAACGTTGCAAAATATTCTTATTGATTTTGGCATTGATTGAATCTCGCAGTGCCATTTTTTTGATGATTTTAGTTATCACTGGTAAAATTTAAAATTCTTATTCAACCGAAAGCTCATTAAAGACTAAAAATATAAAGATATGTTGCGAGCTTTAAATACGATTTGAAACATATGCGATGTACGACAATTAACGAATTAACACCTAAAAGTGTTAATAAATTTCCATCTGCTTCGTCATTTAGTCAGCACGATAGGAAAACGTGATATTATGGTGGACAAATACATCAAAATGATATTTTTTTTAATCGTAGGGCTTGCAAGGACAAATTGGAGAACAGGGCCCTGAAGGTCCTTCAGGAAAATCTGGTCCTCCTGGAATTGCAGGTTTGTTATCTGCTTCATCTGAAATATAACTTTTATTCCAATTGAATATACAATTGTTTTCTTCTTATAGGACGTACTGGAGACAAAGGACCACAAGGTCAACAAGGAAATTCTGGATCCCCCGGAAGTCCAGGTTTGTAAATTTTAGAATGCAATCTGCAATTGAGAATTAATTTACGATACTTCCAATTATAAATTTGAACCTCTAATATTAAATATATTTCAATTTCTCTAGGACTTCCTGGACCCCCAGGACATGCCGGACAAATTGGTTTATCTGGTGAGTTAATCTGAGAAAAATATCATCAAGGATGATTTAAGAATGAAATATTTTTGGCAATTTCTGCTTCAATATTTTTATTACAAAATTCTCTTATCACTTAAGTAGTTCTGCCCATTAGAGAACGCAAACTTTGTTCGCTCGCGATAAAAAAGTTCTCGTATGCTCTCATAATGCGTATTTAATGTTGGAACTTTCGTGTTACGATTCACAGTTTCATTTTAGAGTTCGTTGAATTCTCATCTCGTGAATTGTGAATTTCAATTTATATTTGAAAATGTATGTTTTTAATATTTATTATTCAAGTTTAAGTTAAATTGAATCTCTATTAAAAATCAACGCGCTGCTCTCTAGGTCAATTCAAATTACAGCGGAAAATACATCTGAATGGCTTGATCAAATCTTTCCTAAAGTAATCAAGAATCATTTAGGACTAGATGAAACTGATTATAAAATTATCTCAATCGAGACAAAGCCAGCTACTAAACCTGGCGATAACTACATGGCAGTTCTATTTCGTTCAAAAATTGAGATAGAGAGAACTGAAGGACAACGACAGTCGCTACAATATTTTGTGAAGTCACTACTCTCATCAGTATATGATCAGGCATTAGTCGATGGATATCAAGCATTTCCTAAAGAGAAATATCTTTATTCGGTTTTGATTCCTGAATTTGAAAAACTTTATGCAAATGTTGGCGAGATTTTCACATTTGGACCAAAATGTTATTTCACTACTGACGATCCCACACAGTTAATTGTGATGGAAGATTTGAGCACAGAATATGCAATGATCAATAAATCAGTGGGAATGAATCAAGAGGAAACCAATCAGACCTTGAAATGGTTAGCAAAATTTCATGCAGCATCGATGGTTTATTACGAAAAAAATGGCAATTATGGCGAATTATTTGAAACTGGTGTTTTTTCAAAAAATGTGGAACCAGTGTATCAACCTTATTATAATGGATATTTTGATTATTATATTGAAGCTTTGAAGAAATTGCCAAATGGTGAAAAGTATGCTGAAAAAGCTGAAAAATGGCGTGGCAACTTGTATTCGAAAATCTGTAAAGTATTGGACTTCGATGAAACTTCATTAAATGTATTAAATCATGGCGACTGTTGGGTGAACAATGTGCTAATGAAATTTGAAAATGAACAATTGAAAGATGTTAAGTTTGTTGACTACCAGTTATGCTTCTATGGTTCTGTTGCTAGTGACATCTATTACTTCATTATGACATCAACTGAGATAAGCGTTAAAGTCAAAAAATTTGATAAATTCATAAAGTTCTATTGGGAGAGTTTGGTTGAAAATCTAAAATTGTTAAATTACGAAAAATGTCTTCCTACACTAGAACATCTTTTTACGGAATTAGAAAAAAGGAAGTTTATGGCTGCAGCATTAACTGTTGAAAATTTGGTGTTCTCTTACAGTGAAGGCGAAATTGCACTCAATAACAGTGAATATCTTTCCAAGTTTTATGCTAATCCAAAAGCTGAACGAGCTCTGCAAGAAGTTTTACCTTGGTTGGAAGAACGAAATGCTTTAGATTTCGTTTGATGATTACAGTATTAGATTTACACAATTGTATTATTATTATCCCTCATAACATGCAAAATAAATGGCTTTTAGAACTGAGTTTCAATTTTCGGAACAAAATTCCAATCTCGATAATTTCGGTTATTTCAATATTTAAGACAGATTTTAAATATTTCAAAATAATTTCTTTAAAGGCGAACGTGGACCTAGAGGAGAAACTGGACCACAAGGAATTGATGGACCTATTGGACTTAGAGGAAAACCTGGCCCACCTGGAAATGAAGGTACGTTCAAATCAAAACATCAGACTTAAGTAGCATTGCATTTCAACGCATTGTCTCTCCTTATTTCAGGAACAAAAGGAGAGCGTGGAGATATAGGCACGAAAGGTCTTAAAGGACACAGAGGATTAATTGGTTTACAGGTTTGTCTAATAAGTCAACATTTTGAAATCTAAATGCATTTCATTCGTTTATTATTTAGGGTTTGCCTGGATCTCAGGGACAAACTGGTGACAAAGGTGAGTATAATTGTTCAATCAATTGCATGTTGAACTTGTTTCAAATTATGTACTTTATATTTTTAATTTATTCATAGGAATTCAAGGAAGTTCCGGATTGCAAGGTGATTTTTATTTATTGCCGCAAATATTATAAGAATAATTTTAATCTCATTTTTATTTTAGGTGCATCTGGAGAGCAAGGTCCTAGAGGATTCCCTGGAAGGTAAATTAAAATTTATTATGATGTTTAAATGGACTTAGCATAATATTGATTATTTTATACACCAATAGAGATGGAAATGCTGGACTTCAAGGATTATCGGGAAATGTTGGACCAAGAGGACCATCTGGAAATGAAGGTTGGAACAATTTATTGCACTAAAATTTGGTATTTTCTCATGAAATTTTATAATTTATTTCTACATAGGCAAAAAAGGAGATCTTGGAAATGCTGGGTAAGAAAAAGAAAATTGCTTAAAATCAGGAAACACTGTTGTACTTACAAATTTTATTTAATTTTCTTTTCAGACCACCTGGACCACCAGGTAATTTATATAAGCTAATTATACTCAAACTGTTTGATTGAATGTGTTATCTATTCCACAATTAAGGTCCACCTGGAGAATCTCTTGGTTACGATGCAGCTTCGCTGGCAGCTTTATTAGGTCATGGTGCAAGTAACCAGAAAGGACCGGATCCAAATGATGAACCATTAAAACAACTCACAGAGGATGAGAAACGCTCTATTGTGCTGCAAGCTTATGAAAATCTTAAAGTTCGTTTTGAGAAGTTCAAAAGACCAAACGGTGAAAAACATTATCCAGCAAAGACTTGTCGTGACTTAGCTGTTGCTTACCCAGAATATGAATCAGGAAACTATTGGGTCGATCCAAATGATGGTGATATCAGAGATGCGATTTTCGTCTATTGCGATCTAAAGAAACGTTCTACTTGCGTAATGCCATCACCAATCAAGTCAAATGAAATGAGTTACAGTGGAAAGGAACCAGAAATATGGACTAGTGAAATTCCAAATGGGCTTAAAATTAATTACAAAGCAGATAGTAATCAATTAGGATTTTTACAATTATTATCTACTCATGCAACTCAGAATCTAACATTCCATTGTAAGAAGACAATTGCATATTATGACAGCATAAAGAGCAACCATCGTCGTGGAATTAAATTAATGACATGGAATGATAATGAGCTCATGCCAAAAGGACCACAACGTCTTAGATATGAAGTAACAGAGGATGGATGCCAATATCGTAGTGACACGTGGTCAAAGACAGTCATAAGCTACACAACAGAAAAAGCAATTCGATTGCCATTTGTTGATGTTGCAGTTCGTGATATTGGTGATGAAAATCAACAATTCTTCATAGAACTCGGTCCCGCATGTTTCTACTAGAATTTTTTTGAGATTTATTTTAACTCCACTGCCAAAAAAATGTTTGAACTTGTCATAAAATTATGATATGTACCAAAAAATAAATAAATAAATTTGAATCGATTACATTTTTAAAACCTGAATTGACATTGCTTTAATTACTGTCCATCCTTCGAGAAGAGTTGGTTTCAATTGATTCAAAGGCACTGCAAATCCAAAATTTTCAGCTCCCAATTCGAAGGTATAAGCGTAAGGGATGCCAACAACTTCAAGTGCATAGTCATCGGAGCCACCAGCAGCGACATATAAATTTGAACCACTTTGATCGGGTACAAATTTCGATCCAGTTGTCATCATGATCGCGTTTGCTCCAGCTTCAGCTACAGTGTGAAGTTGTCTTATTCTTGGATGTTTCTTGGTTGTATAACCGTATGGATAGAGAATTGTATTGCCATAAGTGTGAATAGAAATGTACATTTTGCACTGATCTTTTACTTTAAACATCAAATCACGAACAATTCTTGTCTCAGATTCTGAGAAAGGCGTTTCCCCTCTGTAAACCTCTTGACATTGTAGACGCTCGCGATCACCATTATTCCAAAAGACATCATAATTTCTATTTCCATCGACACCAAAGCAATTGTCTACTTAGGTCAATATATTTAATCGTTAGTTTTATATGAGGCGAATGGAGATTAATTTACCATCAACAGGTTTTCTAGTCTTTCGCCACATTTTATGCTGAAATTTATTGTGACTAAAGTTATCGAGTCTTTAAATAAAAAAAAGCTTAACTTACTCCATTTTTGCTAAACTCGTAGCCATCAGGATTAACCTTTAATCGTTAGATGATGTCAAATTAAATGAAATTGGTGAAACCATGTTACAAATTATAAATATTACCATTGGAACGATAATAAATGTTGCACTGTAAATGATTCCATTTTTATCTAATTCAGCTTCATTGGCGAGTTGACGCAATAAATTAATTCCCATTGCCGATGCTGTCCATTCTCGTGCATGAATTCCAGCATCGATTAAGATTACTGGATTATTTGTTTTATTCTTATATTGAAATGAAATTGACTTAATGTCACGACCTTCGAATGATTGACCCTCAACTTTAACGGTTATCAAAATATTAGGATTATTTCGTTGAGCAATTATTGCAATTTCATCAATATATTCATTCATTTCAGCATGAGAAAGATAGCGATAATCGATAATGTTAGGATCGAAAAATCCTTCAAGTTTTCGCATTGATTTTTCTGGCTCTACTTCAGATTCATTTTGATAAGGATCAAAAGTTTCATAATAATAAATGTGGTGTTCAGCCATTAAATTTTTTACATTGTCGATTTTACATTCTGGCACTTTAAATAAATAAAAGCTTTCCAATTTTCTTACAGCTCGCTCAGTCGTGATATTCCACTCATGTGCATTTCTCTCGAGGTCTGTTATGAATCGAACTTCGGCGTCACCCAATATCATAACTTTGAAGAACTTTTCACTGGGAATTTTCATTTCATTTAAAATAAAGAAAAAACTTTAACTAATTAATAAATTTTCCTCACTTTTCACAATTCTGACAGAAACATTTCAATGCCGACAATGCCAGAACGGTAAGAAATAACTTCAGCGATTTCATTATTTTTATTTTCTCAATCGGTTACACAAGTGTTCACAAGTTGTTGATGAAATGGGAAACTTATCACTGAAAGGCTATAATTTAATAGTGTTTAAAATTGGATATGCATCAAAAATTTAATTTTTCATGGTAATTTGCAAAAGTTACACTCAATTTTCATTACCAGAAATGTTAGTTGTGCAAATTGTTGGCGGCGAAAATCTTTATTTTAATTTTGGTGACTACAAATCAATTCGCGCCATCTATCAACTAAAAAATTATTTTATTTTCTCCGAGATTTTCTCCTTCTTCATTTTTATGTGTCACACGTGCCAAATCTACCTCAAATTTTTTAATTGTCTACATAAAGCGAGACATAAGAAATAAAATTTCATTGATATTTTGTATTTATTTATAAAAACAATAATTTCTATAATTAAGTTTGTTATTGAAACAAAAGTCAAAACACAATTGCTTTCATACAAAATTTTGAAGAATTATTTCTATGTAGCCTCTCGTATGTAGCGAATAAATTTGGTTGAGCATAAGTTTCAACATAGTTTTATCCCTTCGCGTGATTGGAAAAAAATATTGAAAATTTCAAATTAATTGTAAAAAGTAAAAAGTTGGGATATAATCATGTTAATTAACTGCCCCATCTGTGCTGAGGTGATGCTTGTGACGGACACCCTGTTTTCGACACCTTCTGGACACATATTTCATGAGAATTGCTTAAAAATTTGGCTTCAGAAGTAAAGGGAAAATTCCTTTGTTGTTATTTTGCGACCTACATAATTTTTTTTATCAACCCTGTTTTCAGCAACCAGTCATGTCCACAATGTCGTCAGGCCTGCACAATGAGCACAATCCATCGTATCTACTTGCCTAACGTCAGTCCTTCAGATCCGGATGCGCTCGTCGAGCGTTTAAATGATATCAATAGGCAGAAAGTGGAAACCGAACAGAAATTGAAGGTGATGGAAATTGAACAGAAGAAACTTGAATCCCAATTGAAGAAAAGTAAGAAGGACTTTCACAAATTTGTTCATCGCAGCAAAAGAGTTGGTCGCTTTAATATTCATCTTCCACGAGGCAATAGTGGCACGATCAACATATATACAAATCGAAATAATGACACTCAACCTAGGGTTGTCAAGACATCACATCTACCGAAGCAGAAACGCAACGCAAATCGCATCAAACGTGCAAAAGAATATTTTAAACGTAAACGCCAGGAATATCGTAACAACAATAACAATCAGGAACCACCAGAACCAGAAGTAAACAATTCAGATGAAAGCGATGCCAGTATCAGCAGCGACGATGAAATTGTAATTGGCTCTTCTGATTAGGCATCTTTATGAAATTCGTCTTCGTCGCTGAGGTAACATCTCTAAACGATCAAAAGCCCATTTTTCATTAAGAGCCTTAAAATGATGAAATCAGCTACTTGTGTGATCGTATTAATTATTTTAATTAATAGATTTTAAGTTTATTTCAAATCTTCACAATGTTATAAAAGTTAATTAAAATGTCTTGAATTAGATTTTTAAGGAAATATGTTGTTTATTGTTTATGTTATTTCCTCAACAGCTGATTTATAATTTTCGATCCTACCTACGCAATAAAATAATTTTTAACAGTTTATTTAGTTTCAAATTTAGAAAGGGTAGACAAGTAAAAGTTTTTTTTTTTATTCCAAATATCGAATTGAGCAAGGATCAAGAAAACGAAGATAAAAAGCGTCATGACAACTCTTCGTCCTTTTGTCTGCAATGACATGTTCAAATTTAATGGAGTGTAAGTCATACATAGTTACAAAATTGAGAATTAATACACGATATCACTGCTATTCGAACCAAAGCGTGGAATGCTATAAGATAAATTCATCCATACATTAACGTTTTTAGGAATTTGGATGCATTAACTGAAACTTATGGACTTTCATTTTATATGCAGTATCTGGCTCATTGGCCCGAGTACTTTCAAGTAGCAGAATCTCCAAATGGCGAAATTATGGGATACAGTAATGGCTAATTCACTGCCTTTTCTATCTGATTAATATAAAAAAAATCCTATTTTAGTAATGGGCAAAGCAGAAGGCCATGGTGAACAATGGCATGGACACGTTACGGCATTGACTGTCTCACCAGATTATCGGCGTCTTGGTTTAGCTGCTACATTAATGAAGTTCCTTGAAGACGTTTCAGAAAAAAAGCGCTGCTTCTTCGTAGATCTGTTTGTTCGAGTTAGCAATCAAATCGCAATCACAATGTATCAACAACTGGGATATATCATCTATCGCACTGTATTGGAATATTACTCGGGCGATGAAAACGCTTATGATATGAGGAAGGCGCTCAAAAGAGATGTTCATAAGAAATCCGTAGTACCACTTTCAAATCCTGTTAGGCCAGAAGACATTGATTAATCTATTAACAAAATTATATTTATTGAAATGGCAGTTCATTCATTAAATCCGTATCAAATTCAACTATATTATGCTCGTGATCATCCGCATTTATCTTTTTTTTCCTGTCTTGTGGTATTTCGAGCATAAAACTCATGTAAGGTTCCTTATAGCGCTGGGCCCAGCGTTGAGGTATAGAAGGATCGAGAGACTTCCTAAATGCCATACAAGTTAAATTTTCCAACTTCTCTATTTTGATTCGCTGAAAGCCAACTGTTGCAAGTGTCCATCGCCAGTTCTTCATCAGTTTTGCATTGACATTTTGATGACACGAGTCAGGTGTTATAATAACAAGCAGTCCACCATATTGCAGCACCTGCAAGCATTTCATGACGCATTTTATTCGTTGATCTGAAGATGGTAGGTACTCAAGTAGCAAACAAAATATTACTAAATTATAGTGCAATTCACATAATTGACTTATGCAATGATCTTCAGATATTTTGAGGCAATCGCCAATTGGAACTGCTAGAAAATCACAATAGTAAACGGATTCGTTCGATGGGGCAATATCGATGGGCAGAATTTCAAATCGGTCATGAGAGCTGAAGAAATTTCCTGAACTTCCAACATCGAGTACTTTAACAGTACCGGGCTCAATCGTCGTTGTTATGTCTGATACTGTCAGCTTAGAACCGTTTTCTTCATTGATCTTCTTTATAATCTCCATATCTTTCAACCTCCATCGCTCCAGTTCATCATGCTGGAAATAAGTTTCACAGAAATTTATCGTCCATCTAATCCTGCAAGTCTTTTCGCAATCATTTTTAAGCTTCCAATAGTTCTCTGATAGTTCTCGCATTGATTGACTGTATAGGTTCAATTTTGCTTTATCTTGCAGCAACTGTTTCCATGCATTTTCAGCTCCAATTTTTTGACTCAAATTCCTTAGCTCCTGATGAATTCCTTTGATGGTGTCTGCAATTTTCTTATGCTCAGTTGAAGCCATCCCATTAAGCATAGATCGAGATACACTCCTCTTGTGAAACTGTTTTGTAGGCAGTTTTGATTGCCGAAGCACGTATAGCGTTTTATTTCAAAATAACATGTTGAGGGTGAACAACTGTGTCTTTTTCGATGTCGCTGTCGATCAGACTTCCATACCTAAATAAAATTCTAATTTAATAAAAATATGCGAAAGTATCAACAGTTATTTTTAGTACTCCTATCAGTTATTTCAGTATCGGTCCTGATTGTCTATAAATCAGAAAATGAACGTCTCAATCATGTGCTGAATGTGGTAAATTTTTTCGGTCAACGAGATTCAATAAATTTAGTGAAAATTGAGCACTTCTCCAATTTCACATACAAATTCGATTACCCATTACCATCATGGACAAATCTGGAATCAAATTTTCACGTATACTCCGGCTTTTGGACGAAGAATGATTTGATAGCTGGTGGTGAAGCGCTTGCTATTGTTGTTAGCAATCTTCACGCGACTGTTCAATTTCAGGTAAGTCCTTAAAGAATTAGGATTCAGTCCTGTGAGCATCAAATTGATTTTTAATTTCTAGTGCAAAATTCACTTCAATGACAATTCGATAGCAAAAGGAAAATTTGGCTTTATGCGAGTGGAGCAAGATGTTTCTGATATTGATACTCAAGCAGTCAGTGACAAATTTATTATTTATAAATTCATATGTAAAACTCAGCACGACTACGGAGCACCTAAAAATCTGATACTGATCAACACCCAAAGCAAAAGCGAACAATATGTTCCTTTACGTTATCTGACGATGAAAAATGGAATGCAAACAGAAAGATCGCTTATGACGGCATGTCTGGATCTCAATTCTTATAATCGCTCATTCACGGATAGTTTTACAAATGATGTCAATACATTGCAGTATTTCTTGCACCATGAGTTGATTGGAGTCAAGAATTTCATTATTTACAATGCAAATGTGAATCAAATAAGTCAAAATGTCGTGGAGCTCCTGACCAACAAATATGGAATTCGATTGAACGTTTTACCATATAATTTTCCTTACGAGTTGAAAAGTCGCAATAAAAATCGTGCCATCATTGAAGCGGACTGTCTGCTGCGGAGCTCGGGATTTACAAAATACGTAATGATAACATCATTGGATGAATATTTGTATCCAGCACAGAAATTATCAACATCATCACCACTGATTAAGCTCTTCAATCATTACTCAAACGATGTAACACGTTTTGAAATCGGCACTATAGCTGTCTGCACAGATCCTCATCGTAAAATCCTGTCCGATAACGATAAATATTCCGTAGACATAAAGAATCCGATTTTCTATATCATCAAAAATGAATATCCTTACAACAACAAGCCGATAAACGATATCAGTAAGAAGTCAATAGAGGTCGAACGAAATTTAGCAATATTACTAAAGTACACGACATGTCCTCTCAAAAGCGACGTCTACGAATGGCGAACAACGATTGATCAACAACATTCGGAGTTTATTGATTTCATCTCGAAACAACTAAATAAGCTTCTGTTTCGTTAATTCTTTGGGCATAATATATTTCAAAATTATTTTGTAACTCCTTCATTCTTATGTCCTCCTTCATTCTTATGTCCTCCTTTTATCTAATTCTCTACTAATTCTAATCATTCTTCGAACTCGTAAAGAACTCTTGCACAATACTAAAAACCGAGTATAGGAATATTTTGGTGATAATAATTAGTAATTAAGGAAAAATGAAATCGTTCATAATCCCTTGACGATAAGCAAATAAAAAGAAAAATTTAAATTTGACTTCAAAAAATTTTTATCTCGTGAGAAAATTTTGACATATTTTTTTCATAGCTTGTAGCTTTCTTGAGAATCTAACTAGGTAGCAACTTTAAGTTTTCAATCATCACGAAGATGCTCACCCACTGAGATGCTGGAAATCTTACTTTAATCGCTGAAGAATGGCGGCATTCTGGAGTTTTGCTTGCTCGATGGTTTCTTCAGAATTGGACAGTTCCTTATTTGGGAAGGTCGTAAGGAGCATAAAGTTGCGATTAATATATTGTGGACGTGCTGTCATGATATACTGACGAATGTCCTGGACTGTATGAGTGAGATTGAAACGAGCTGATAAGCGTCCTCCGTCAGCCAAACGAACTGAAACCATTGTAGTAGGTTGTTCTTGCTGAACATTGATTTCTTTTGCTGCTTGAGCTTCATTAGTAGCAGGATCACCAGCTGGAACTGCAGCAACAGGAATATCCACACTTGTTGGTGGCGTTGGACTTCCCAGTGTATGCCCAGAACCAGTAAAAGCCTTAAACCTTGGTGCCTTTCTAACAAACTCTTCTCCCATATGATCTTCAACATTTACGTGAACCATCGTTCGACCTTGTCGTCGCAGTTCAGCAGGAATCTCCTGATGTGTGATGCTCTCAAAGAATTCGCGATTGCGTGGATCATCGTATGGACGCAGATCACCATCATCAACAGTAAATCCTTGACGAAAGACTTTAACAGTCACAGTATCACAATCATCACTCTTCTTGCTTCCAGCTGCAGAAGAAGGAATAGCAACATGGTCGCTGTCGGTTTGGCCTAAACGATAACCGGTTCCCGAGAATGAATTGGAGCTTGATTCCCCAAAAGATGGACCGTCTTCAAAGTGTTCCATGTTTCCAGCTTGAGCCGCTTTGAACACTTCTTGAACATAGTCTTTGATGGGATTCTTCTTTGGTGGACCTAGAATTTGCTGACCGGATGTTTGTGAGCCACCTGCATAAAAAGCCTGTCCTTTTTCATCATCATCTTCGTCATTGTTTTTGTTCAAAGATGCTAATGTTGCGAAATTCTTATTACTTCCTGCTGGCTTCGTCTCTTTCTTAACTGGCAAGTTCTGTGGTTTTGGCAAGTTCTCCTCTTCATCGTCAGAACTCTCAATATGTGATACATTTGCAGTTGCTTCCTCAAAGAAACTCGAGAGAGCAATCTAGAATGAAATGTTCGTGACAATGATTTTGCAGAAAAAGAAAATAAACAAATACATACGTCTAAGCGAAACGTTGATGATTCCAAGAAGAACTCTGCTCTATCGCGTGCAACTCCAGTCACATCCATGAACTGAGTTATTAGCGATTCTTTATCAACATTATCTGCCATTTTATCTGCTACTCTCGCTCTAAATCGAATTCAGTAAAAAAGAACGATTTTTTCTAATCTTTTTCCAAATTTCACAAGTGACAAAACTTTCAAACGACCTTTAAGTTTAAATTTCGACGTTATAATTTATTTCTGTTTAAATTATCAACTATCATTATATAAACCTACATATATAAGTATATTATTACTCCTTTTGCTCATTTGTAAACCATTTTTCACCAGCTTTCGTCAGATGTTGATTGACTGGGCCAATAACCGATTTTCCAACCGTCGTCTTTGTATCATCGCTTAAATATTTTAATGCTACTCTCTCGATATCTTTCAAAGATGTTTTCAGAATATTATTACGGCTTTGTGCAAATATTTCTTGAGTGATACCATGCTTAAAGTTTTCTATACCAACATCCATTGGTGCAACAGGGCCATCAAGTTGTTGTAAGATTCCTAATTTCGCTTCAAATAATGCTTGCTCATCGATGATTTTCTTCATATTTTCAAGAATCCATTTACTGGAATCATCGAACGTGTCTAGTGTTTTTCTACTGTTCGGATCACGATAAGAGAAGAAATTAAAGAGTCCATCAATGTTGACCTTTGCTCCTGCACCATATGCTCCATTTTGCTCACGAACCACAGGAAGCAAATATTTTGATGAGAGAATTCGACTAAGAACTCTAAGCGGTGAGAAATCCTGATGAACATAATTCACAGTGATCAATGATTTCGCGCAATAATTCACTGGAATGTTCATTACATTATGACAGCATTGGGACTGTAAATCTTTTGACTGATTCCAAATACTGCTGCCACTTGTAGCAGATGGAAGGTCTTTCAACAAATCGCTCATATTTTGAAGACTTTCATTTTTGTCATCATCAGAAATATTTAATGAGCATCTCACTGGTGGATGGCTTAGCAGCTTCTTGGTAATTTCCTTTACTTCCTCTAAAATTTCCGCTGAACTTTTTGTTCGTTGCAAGTTTTTCATGTAATTTAAATGCTCAATTCCCAACATGGATTCTTTAATCTGGCCAGCTTCCGTAACGAGTCCATTAGCATTTTGCATTGCAAATAAATGCCCAGAATCAGCGATACCGACTGAAAGTGCTGACATATAATTCTCAAGCAACATTTCGAAACGCTTCAAGTCGTTGAATTCGACAGTTGTTAAAAGTTCTGCAAAAATCTCAAACATCGCCTGTGAATTGTCTTTCAAGGCATACGATCCAAATTGAATGCCAATTTCATAAAGGCTCTTATCAGTGATGTTTTCTGTCAAATGCACCTTAAAATTCAAACCAGCCGTTTTTGAAGAGATCAATTTATCAAAATCTCGATAATCGTGATTTTTAGTTCCGAATTTGTCCAGTATTAATGTGACCAGTGGTAAAAGTTTCTTGTTTTCATTGCTTATCATCGAAGCATCCAACAAGCCTCGGAAATAAACGACACCATTTGTGTTTGTGGTACACAACTGAATAGGAACATTTTTAATTTTCTCAACAGTAACATCATATTTTTCTGGAGTGCTGATATCTTCCAGCTTCAGGCATGGTAAACAATTGACATCTTCTTGAGCCTTCTGAATTTTTGCTAATGATTTTCCTTCTTCAAATACTCGTGCCTTATCATCTTCTGATAATGCCTTCACTTTGGTTTCAAGATTCGATGTTTCACGTTGGAAAAACTTCAGCTCATAATCTTCATCGGGTGACATCGTCAACACGAGACGATGGTTATTATCTTTAAAATATTGTTGTACTTTTTCTTGCAGATATTTTGGGTTCGCTTTGATGTTTTCTTTCAATTGATTGATCTGTTCTGATAAACTCATTGCTTTGATAACGTCGCCATTGTGATTCATCAGTGGTGTCAAACTGAATAGCAATCCTAGACCGAATTTTGTAGTCTGATGTTTCATGCTCAATTCCAAGTTATGTATCACACTTTCGATGTGCTTTTTATCGAATCCTTGTTCAATAGCCTGCTCAATTGTTGCATCAAATATTTGCTGAACCTTTTCAAAATCTTTTGTGTCAACATCTTGCAAGCCGACGACAAACATCGTGTCCTTAATTGTTGCATCATATCCTGTCATTTGACCATAACCACCGGAAATGTTTGGCTCGATGAGCGTCTTATAGAAATAAGAATTGGGTCCTTTAACCAGAAGTTCAGTGAGGAAGTGCATTAGGAAAGTCTCATAAATGTCTCGAATATCACTCATTAAATATCCAATAGCGATTTGATTTTGCTTCTCCATTGGTGCACCCATGTTGTCAAATCTAGAGGTGACATGAGCCTTTCTCGGCTGCGTCCAACGTGTTTGATTCGGCACTTCACTGTAGCTGCTATCAATTCGATTGTATCCATCAAGATAACCGTTGACATAATCCAAATTACGATTAAGCTCAAAATTACCGTAGGAAAATATTCTGGAATTTGAAGGATGATAATATTTTTTGTGAAAATTCACAAGATCTTGATGCGTTAAATTTGGAATATCAACTGGATCGCCGCCAGAAACGAAGCCATAAGCTAAAATGAGAGATTGGTTAGATAAGCTCGTCGCTAAAATGTTGTGCAAATACTAAACTGTGTTCAGGAAGAAGCTTATTGAAAAGATTTTGACCAAAGACAGCTGAGTTTTCAGAAAACGCTCCTTTCATTTCATTGTAAACTACTCCTTTGAAGATGTAACTGGACGATTTATTTTCCAAATCAGTATGTTCCAACCGCCAACCTTCTTGCAGGAAGTCTAAATATTTGAGATTTGGTTTGAATGCTGCGTCCATATAGATATCCTGCAGATTTCTATAATCTTTTTCGTTAGTTGAAGAGAAGGGATAAAGTGTGTAATCAGGTCCAGTCATGGCATTCATAAATGTAGCAAGGCTTCGGTTCAGCATCTTGAAGAATGGATCACGAACAGGATAACTGTTTGAACCACAGAGAACAGTATGCTCAAGAATATGAGGGAGACCGGAACTATTAAATGGAGTTGTTCTAAAGTTGATGCTGAAGAGATTATTTGAATCATTACGATCAACATGAATATATTGAAGACCGGTGTTCTGATGCTCAAGGCACACAGCAGTCATGTTGAAATCTGGGATGAATTGAACTCGTTTGCATAGAAATCCTGAATAGATATCACCGGGCTGATACTTTCCACTGCCATCATACTGGATCTTTTGTTTAGCATGGGTTGCAAATAGTGAATTGCTGTTGAAAGCATTCGCCTTCCAGGAACTCTGTCGAGCTCTTTGGATTAAACCACGGGCACTTTTAGAAAACAGCATGTCTGCAAAAGCATAGGTAAACAAAAGTTGTCAAGCATTTGTTTAACTCAGTATAATCATGTAGTCATATCCTGGTTGATATTTAAATATACATTACTTACTTTTGTCGAACGACTCTCAGCTGATATTCTCAACACTGTGATTCCCCCTGACATTTTATGAACATCTGCATAGTTAGCGACCCCTTCCTAATCATTAAACCTACATATTTCTATCCGATCATCATAAAATAATTTTTCCAGACTAAACGACAAATCGCAGAAGTTAAGTGAATCCTGATCTATAATTTATGATGTGAAAGAATTAATTCTTGTGCAAATTAAACGTGAGTTAAGAACTTTTTATTGAAGAAAATAATGAAAAATTCTTTCCTTTGTTTACATTTTCCTCTTCGCGGATTTAAACTATTTCTGTGTACTAATTTAAGTAACTGACAACGTTCTAATAAGTATTGATTCGTCCTCTAACTGCATTATGTTATCAGGACCAAGGCATATGTTTAAAAAATGAGCAGTGAATGCTACTAAATAAGTCTTCCGTTCTGATATCGCGATAACTTATATTTTCTTATCAGCTCTAAAATTACATAAACTAACTACAGAAGTTTAATTTTATCTGTCAACTCTATCTATCAACACATGCAGAAGCGAAAGTGATTTTTTATGTGATGAGTGGTGACTGACATCAATTGTCACTTTGTATTCAAAAGTTTTTTGCTACATAACAAGTTGATAAAAAAAAGTACTGTCCTGGCAATATGAAAACACTGAAATACAATTAACACCTACCTAGATAGATACATAGGAAGCATTCACGATGCAATTTTATTTGTTATGGAATTTTTTTTGATAAATTTCAACTACATTCCATTGATCTTAAAAGTGCAGGAGTGCAGACCTAAAACATCGCATCTTTGGCATGCTCGAGTTCAAGGTTGTTGAGAGATTGATGATACATATATTCTCAAAAAAGTGCCGAGCAAAAATATTCGGAGAGAGAGAACGAATCATTACGTCAAGCAAGCCGCTCAGAATATAAACTGCAAAAGAATCTTCGGTGTTAAATTCCTTTCTTTTTGTTTTGCGTTTCATAAATTTAGAATAAGTTTCGCAGTCAATAAAGTCGCTCATCGGTTCAAGTGTTGTACTCCTTCGGTAAGCAAACATTTTTTTTAAAGGAAATTGACAAAAGGATGGCCATGCTTCACTGAGTAACTAAGTGGAAAGTAGCACAATAAATTGTAATATCAAAAAGAGAGAGCTTCTTGATAATGAACTTGAAATAGAATCATGTGCATATCCCCCGTTGTACAAATCGATTCCGTCTTTCCTTGATATAAAAATGCGCAAGATTCTCTCATGGCCTACAATTGCAAAAATCGGCATGCGAGAAATAAATAGGCCATCGAGGCAACAACAAACATCGCACGTGCTTATGCGAAAACAGTTTAACATGTGTCACTCTCAAGTCTCGACATACATACATTTCGCTTCTAATACTTCTTAGTCAGCTGTGTGGGTGATAAATAAGTATTAGGCTTAGCGGCTCCATGATAATGCTCTCCAAAACCGGATTTTTTTTACGACACCAGCAGACGATCGAAATCCAAAGCGAAAGTATTTTTTTAATTTGCGTGTTTGAACAACATGTTATTAAATTACACCCATTTGGAGTTATTTTTCAACTCGTTCGTTTCTACGAAGTTTCTTATCAGTATTATTAATTCCTGTTATCTCTCGTTTGTTTCTTTATTCTGCAGTTCATGATAATAAGTGATATCGAAATTTTGTCTACAAATTCGTTATGCGATTGGATGACATAGTTCTAAGGTGAGTACTGAAGGTACTGATGGTGCTCGAAGATTATTCCAAAAAAAAAAAAAAATGGAAATGTAATTTTCAAGAAAATGAGGAGCAGCCTAAAACTATTCACGATTTGTTTTCTAATTCACAGATATCAAAAGATTATCGGAAATCATGATAAGCAGAAATGGGAAAAAACTTTGGAACAGAAAATTCTGGAAAGTGCACTAAATTTTCCATTACGCTCAACAAAGCTTAAAACTGAATTAATTGATGTCGATCTCGTTCGCGGAAGTTATTTTCAGAAGCTGAAACCAAAGCAGTCATTGCTGACCGTTCTTTACTTGTCAGTTATTCGATATTTATTTTTGCCACTCTACACAAGATGGTGGGTAATTCAGACGTCAGGAAAAGTATTTATGCTTCTGCTCACGTTGTATGTCTTGCAAATGATAAATTGGGCAATTTATTCGCTGCATATAAACAAAGTTTTGTCACCAAATGCTGCGAGACCTGAAGAAGAAAGCACAGTGCCCTTATGTGAGCTTCTTATCCCAATGGGTTTAAGTATGCTGCTGTGTTTTGTTCACTCACAAATTGTTGCAACATCTTCGGCAAATTCAAGCGCAACCAGCAAAGGGCGCCAGAAATTTGGTCTCAACAAAAAAGGATCTGAGAAAGTTCGAAGAAAGAAGAAAATCTTAAGGTGAGATTGTTTTTAAGAAATTTGAATTTTATTTCATCGGAGCTGTTTTTTTTTTTTTTTTCATTTTTCAGACAACGGTTGACGAACAATTCCATTGATGCTAAAACTCAGTGCTATGATAGCGACGATGATCCACTACCAAATAATTATCGTAAACTCAAGTCTAATTTAAAGTTTGCCATCGAACCAGTAAACGACAGAAATCATCAACGAAGTTTTAAAGCAGCAAATTCAAACGAGCCTTGTTGTTCAACATCACAACAACTATCGACAGATCCACCAGCTCCAACTTTACGCAAGCGAAATGTTAATTGGGACTCGCCAATTAAGAGCTCCGAAAATGTTCAACAAAAGATATGCTCACCAATTTTGAAACAACGTCGAATGCCGCTTGAAAATCAGCAGCCTCGATCTATTGAAGATGATGGTTTTGAAAGCTTAACAGGCAAGAGTTCCAGTGGTGAAGACACGAATAATGTAAATCAGCAAAATTTGCCAAAAGAGCGTCAGCAATCATCAGCAAGTGATACTGAAACGTTGAAAAGTGAGCGATCAACACCAGTGAAGGTTTGCAGGAAAAATACAACACAAAAGTTGGAATTTCTCATCAAGAAGAAATCTAAAGAGTCATCAGACACCGACGAAGAAAATGATGATCCGGAAACACTGACACCAGCCTCGTCGACGCATCAATTTGAAACGACTGACGGTGAATATATTGCAGTCACTTCTAATAGCGAAACTGAATGTTCTGTTGATCATTCAGAGGATGACGATAATGTTGAATTCGATGTTTCACCAGCAAACATTCTTAGTCCGAATGTTGATTCAAGTGAAAAAGTTTCATGCACGCTTTGGACTAAGCACGACGCCAAGAAAACAGAAATGAGTGTTCTTGATATTAGCAGTGCTATTATTGCAAGAGTCGATTTAATTCCTGAGTCTGGCGATTATGTCTATATCGGTTTAGCATTAAGTTTTATTTTGGCGCTTACTCCAACATATTGTCGTTTGTGTGACATGGCAATGGATAGTAACAATTCAACGGGAATCCCACAAATATTGCTCGAGCTTCCACGTGTCATGATGGATGAATCGTCATCACCAATGACAATTTTACATCTCGCATTCGGACAAAGTGGTTGGGAGAAAATTCTGCTGATTATTGCAACATTTCAAAGATTAGTTTTGGCTTTTTTGTTCTTCTTCTTGCTGGCTGTAGCTGAAAGAACTTTCAAGCAGAGATTTTTATATGCCAAGTTGTTTTCTCATTTGACCTCAAGCCGACGTGCTAAAAAATCATCAATTCCTCACTTTAGATTGGATAAAGTGCGGAACATCAAGGCCTGGCTGAGTGTTCGTTCGTATTTGAAGCGTCTTGGCCCGCAACGTTCAGTCGATGTTATTGTATCAGCAGCATTCATTACAACGCTTGTATTGCTGGCTTTTTTGAGTCTCGAATTTTTAAAGGATTCTGAGCACATTCATTCGCAAATAAATTTGGAAGCTCTTATGTGGAGCTGTGCATTGGGAGCGGTTTTATTGCGCTTCATGACACTTGGAGCGAAAATTAATAAAAAATATCGCTCAATATCCGTTTTGATAACAGAACAAATAAATCTTTATGTGCAAATGGAAAAGAAATCATGGAAAAAGGAAGAGCTGTCGGTCGCCAATAGCGTTCTTAAACTAGCAAGCGACTTGTTGAAAGAACTCGATTCGCCATTCAAAATTTCTGGCCTAAGTGCAAACTCATATTTGTACAACACTGTTAAAGTTGTGGTGTTGAGTGCTTTGTCCGGAGTTTTATCGGAAATGTTAGGATTCAAACTTAAACTCCACAAAATCAAAATCAAATGAATAATCAATTTTAAGTTTTTGACTTGTGCTTTCATGATAAAGTAAAAAAAAAAAAGAAAAAGAATAATTGTATTTTCAAGTTTACAAAACCAAACTTTATTAGACGATTAAAAAGCAAATTGAGATTATTGTTATAGAATGACTAAATAATAAGACATTTTCTTTTAAATTCTCCAAAACGTTGGCACCATTGAAAAAGGATTATTTAAATCGCCCCAAAATGAATGCTTGACTAATTCTATAGAGCTGTTGACACCTTCTATAAGCTTCAGTTGCTTGTAAATTTCCAAAACTTCTTCATCGATATTTTCGTATTTTATTTCTCGAATATTTTGATGATTTCTTGCGATAAATTCCATAATAAACTTTGTGAGCTTTTGGACATGAAGACTCACAAGATTCGGCGCAGCAACGAGAAGGAATCGAAGCTGACTAATGAGAATTTTCCTGCTCAACAGGTCAAGGTGAGTAATGCTTTTATTGGGTATCAAATGTATCTCAGTTGAATTCATCTCTGCCATTTCCCAGAAAAGTTCTTCTAAGCCAATGAACGAAACGTGCTTCAGTACATGTAGTTCATTCCAGATTTTATTGATAACTGCAGCACTTTGAAGTTCTTGTAGTAAGATCCATTCTATTTTTGGTTGGTGTGATAAGAAGCTCAAAATGTTGCGTTCCAGCACGGGTGACGGATCATTGATGATCGGGAATTTCAGCAGCAATTTAATAAGTTTGAAATCAAAATGCATTTCCCATTCGCTATCAAAAAATGCTTTGATGTAGTGAGGACCCAATTGAAGATGTTTTAGCTTCTTGTGCAACCTCAGAAAGTTTGCAATCAATTGATCTAATGGCATTCTGTTATCAGCAACCTGTGCTATATCGAAAGTTGCACTCTCAAGTTTTTCATTTGTTTCCAGGAAAGCTTCAATGGCTGTGGATGGTGCATTTCGAAACATGATTCTCTTAAGTTGAGGAAAATTGATTTTCCTAGGAGAGTTAATGTTTGATGTTATTTCTATGTCACTTATCTCAAGTTCCTGAATGCTACTCGACATGCTTTCCATAAAATCCGTGAAGCCATCATTCGTTTTGAATTCGCAATTATAAATGAGCGCCTTGCGCAATTCTAAGTGCAAATCAGCAATCATTTTAAAATGATCAACATTCCTCACGCGATTCACTTTCAATTTCTGATAATTTCTGTTGCCGTTTTCCAATAGATTTAGATCTTTCAGCTTGAAGGAATAAAACTTTAGCCACAATTTCTTCATACATTCTGGATTTTGTGTAACAAAATTATTCCAAGCTCTGGAGACAAGTGTTGCGCTGACAAGATCTGATGGATTAAGATATTGAAAAATATGTTCTTTGATCTCAGGCGGTAGTTGTGATAATTTGTCTTCCAACATCATTTTCAGTTATTAATTAATGTCACTGCTGGCAATAAAGCACTTTCATCACTAAAATGATGCAAAATTTCCTTAAATAGTTTGATTAAAATTATGTATCAGATTTCAGATGAATTTCACATAATAATGCAAACAGCGAACAGCTGTTTTGATCAAATATTTTCCCCTCGCCGATTATTAAGTAGAATTTTTTCGCTCTGAAAAAAATGGATGTTTTAAATCCAGAACTGTTGTGGATTGGCCACCGCTGTTATCGCGTCAACATACCAATTGACAGCCGTGATATAGAGGAACGCCCCAAAGCAAGCTACGAAGAGGAGGATGATGACTGTTTAATCGAATTAGAAGCAGATGAAGATTTCTATGAAATCCAAACAATCGATGGAAAGTTCCAGCTTCTGATCCATGTACCCCAAAAATTCCATTCACAAATCATCGGCGCTAAAGGAAGCACCAAAAAGCGTCTTGAGCAAGGTAAGTCACTAATTATGTTCATGGATCCCTTAGGTCTAATTATTTTCTATTTCAGAAACGTCAACACAAATAATTGTACCTAAAATTGGTTCCAAGGATACTAACATCATTATTAAAGGGAACTCAAAGAAAAACATAATATCGGCGAAGAATAGGCTAGATCTGATTGTGATTGCTGGACGCTCTAAGCTGCAATTTACTCATTTCTTAAGCATTCCGTTTATTACTAATGAAATCAAAAGTAGCTTTTCTCATTTTAAAGAAAAGATTCTTAATGATAAGGGAATTTTCGGAATCAGTGAATCTCTATTTCAAAATCCTCTGAAACTCCATCTTACAATAACGACACTGGCTCTGATGGATGATGAGGACCGTGCTGTGGCGGCTACATACTTACAAGATTGCAAAGAAATGATTGTTGATCCTATTTTACAAGGATCTCCACTACAAGTGGAGATGAAAGGTGTTGACATTATGAATGATGACCCATCAGCTGTTGATGTATTGTACGGGAAAGTGGAATCTAAAGAATTGCAACAAATTGCTAATAATGTCGCCGATTATTTTGTCGAACGTGGCTTCATTCAAGAATCACATGAGAATGTCAAACTTCATGTTACCTTAATTAACAGTTTATTCCTGGCTAATGATGATGCCGTTGAGAAAGATTCCTTGCCAAAAGAACAACGTGGCGAACGGGTCACATTTGACGCTTCCAAAATTTTAAAAGACTTCAAAGACTTCAATTTTGGCTCCATTACGATTCAAGAAATTCACCTTAGTCAACGATATTCAAAAGGATCTAATGGGTATTACGAGGCAACGGGTATTCTGAAATTTTAATAAAAGGAAACAGTTTTTCTTAATCATGTTCTTGTTTATTGAATAAAAAATTATTCATTCTCAAATCATCTTCTTAATCATTTATTCCTGATGTTTCTCTCGCCAACAGAGCAAAAGGAGCGGTGATGGTGATTGGTTCACATTTTTTGATCAGATTACGTGGACACATCACGGTTGTGCGATATGTTAAGAAATGGGAAGAAATGTTATCGTTTGGTTATTTCCTCTTTGTGGTCCATTCTATTTGTGAGAAGGAACCAAAAATTCCATTTTCAATATCAAATTTTTTTTTAAGGAAGATAGGAGACATGTATAACGAAAGTGCAGAAAAATAGTTTCAGTCATCATTCGAATAATAATCATTCTGTATGTTGTTGGGGTAAAAAAACGCTATTAAGTAAGCTCAGTTTCTTCAGTAGACGTTATATCGTACAAAATATTGGGTAAAAAGTGTCTCTGATGTTGTGTAGTAATGATCTCTCTAAAAGTTTACAAAGTACGGAAAGACCAATCAGATGAGCGACTAGATAATCTAAATTACCTTATTTAAAATATATACTTTTTCAAAATGTTTGGCGCTTTTGAGCAACAATTTAAATTAACTGAAATGTCAACAAAGCAGTATAACTTTCTTTTAAGGCAATATTTACTGATAATGAAACGAAAAATTCATTATAGAAAGAAGAACTTTTTAAGAAAGTAAAATCATTAATATGGAAGCTGCGGAGGAAATATGAGAGACAACAGATTGTATAAACAATTTAATCAGTTTGTGCATATCATTTTCTTAAGAATGATTTTGATCTGGAAGCGCACGATGCATTAAATCATAATATTTGCGCTCCTTTTACATTTGTCTTATCTTAATTTTCTTAAATTGTAATCAATCATGTATAGTTTTTGGAGCATGAACAATTTTTTTTTTGTTTTTAAAGGAAGCCAATTGGTTTAATATCTGAATTTTCATTAATATTTGCGCAAAAAGCTATGGTTTCATCGAAATCTGTACCTGAATATGTTATTTGTATGTATTAGAATAAAAAAAATATAATCTTGAAAAATAATGCTCAAAACATTGAAGGAAAAAAAATCATAATTCATTTTGCATGTCCATTGCTCAACACTGCCGGCAATCCGGCACCTTTAATAGCATCGATTTCCTTCTTAAGAAAAACTCCATCACTTGATGTTTTAATGACACTTCCAGGATATTCAAGTTCACTAGTAGATAAATTGCGTTTCCTGAGACCTTCCGCTAAAACACCACCATACACTTCCGGTTGATTCATCGTCATTAAATCATCTTTTAACTCCACAATGCCGTTAACTGTCTTGTCAAAGAACTCTTCAATATTAGAAATGACGATTTTTTCCTTCAGCAAGTTGTGTAAGTTGTCACTTCTTTTATTCACTTCTTTGTTGATGAGATCTTTTAGCAAATAGTTTGTGTCGGTCTTTCGTGGATTTTTATCACATGATTTACTGATGTCATTTAGGCTATTGCTGGAACTTGTACTGCAGCTACTAAAATTACTCGAATCGTCAACATCGGCTGCTGTATTATCGGCAATTCCGTTGATTGCAACAATCATTTTGGCATCAGCATTGTCTCTTGTCATCTTACCATTTTTAGGATCGCATGTTGACGGTATGTCATCCGATTTTTTGGTCTTGATTATGGTAGACGATGAAAGTTTATCGGTACTATTGGTCCGTATTAGTTTGGGGACGACAAATACGGCCAACAGAGCGATCACATGAAGGCACATGAAAAGTTTCAGGTACACACGAAAGCTTCCCTAAAAAAAGAAAAAAATAATGTTAGGGAAGTTTTAAAGCAAAATAATTCAAGAGCATCTTACCCCAAACTCAAGTAAAACAAATGGGAATGTTGTATACGCCATAAAAATTCTTGTAACAATACATGTTAAAATATCATAGAATGTGCGAGATAGCTCTGATTGCTGGAAGTGATGTCTAAACAATCGTCGTGACTAAAAATTGCGTGGAACATTCATTAGTTAAGGAAGCAAAAAATATTAGGTAATTTTATACCTTTCTAGCAGCCATAACAACGAGTGCACCTGTTGCAAACGTTATATAGTATCCAGGATAAAATCCGTGCCATAAAGCGCTCAATGCAAAGGTTAGCATAGTTCCATAATTCTTTGGTACACGTTCATAAACTACCATACGAAGCCACAAATTTGTTCCAATGTTCCAATTATTTATGGAATCTCGAAAGCTTGTTCCCAACTAAAGAAAAATATCAAGATTATCAGTTTTAAGCGTGTCATATTGAAAACTGCAAAAATCTCAAAAAAAAATTAAGGTTCTACCGAGATTTGAACTCGGATCGCTGGATTCAAAGTCCAGAGTGCTAACCATTACACCATAGAACCGTACAATTTAAGCCGATTTTGAATCGATAACGGCCTTTGCTAATTTTTAAACACCGTCAATGAGTGACCGTAATTTTGTTTTCGCGATTTTTTACGGTCCCGAAAATGAGAAAGTAAATTTAAAAGCAACAAAAATGTAGATTAATAGTTCCTCAACAAATGTAAGAAGCTGGCAAAGCTTCAGCGTTGGCTGTGAGCAAGTTTTTTTGAGTCGAAAGTTGGCAGCCATAAAATGTTATCATAGAACTTTACGTTTTTAGAACATTTCTAAGCAAAAGTAGCAGTTCAATTTTCAACGAATTTTTATGTAAAGTTCAAGTTTGAAATTATAAATAAAAGAAAATGATTAATCAAATTTTTTTCTTATCGATGCTTATCATCATGAAATTGCATATTGCTGACATTTGCAATTTCCTGTTATCATTATACGATTCCGCCTCTAAATTATAAAGGGTTTTAGCCAAATCGCTTGCGTTGTCAAATCAATCACTGACAGACGAATGTGTCGGTTCTATGGTGTAATGGTTAGCACTCTGGACTTTGAATCCAGCGATCCGAGTTCAAATCTCGGTAGAACCTCTTTTTTTGCTAATTATCTTCTTTTTTTTAATAATTTTATGCAATTTTTTTTACTCACCTCAAACGGTATAACATAGATATTTGTAAATAAGTCCCATTTTGGAGCACCGTCAGTTTCATATCCATTAAAACCAAGTCCAGCATTATTGACAATAGCGTCAGCCAGAAGCCAAGCAAAATAATACTTGAATCTAACAGCGGTTGTGGTCATCATTAAATACCACAATTTATATGCGAAACTAGAGCTGTACATGAACTCGTCATCTAAGATTTAAAGATTCAATAATTAATTTGAGCATTTTTTTCATGATTCGAAGAAATTACCTTTAACATTTTTGATCGGATACACATTAATCAGCTTAAGAAAGATGTACGCACAAATAATTGCGGATAAAATTTTCTTAACAATAGCTTTAACTGGTGATGGTTCTTGCATGATCTTTTTTCTCGATTCATCAATGCTTCCCTAAAATTAAAAGTCGTTAGTTGAGATTACTTGAAGATTTATCAGCTTACATTTGAATTTGATGTCTTGAGATTGCATCCTTCGACAAATTCAATATAGTCGCGATATAAAATCAAAGGGCCAGCCATCAGGCTCTGAAAATTGAGGGCAAACGCGAAATATTCCAATGGCGACGGGACTTTATAAATTGCATGATACTGTTGAGTTTTTGTCAGCTCCTGAAAAAATAACGAATTACTATTACTATATCTATTCAACGCAATCATAACTTTTCGAAGCAACTTACTTTTGTTTCTTTAACGAAACCATCATGAATACTAAATGCCAAAGTAACGACTTTTTGAGTAATAATCATCAACGGACCGGTAATATCGAGTGTATAAGATCCGTAATCTTTGTATTGTCTGTGCAGATGAATGCAAGACAAATACGTCAGAGCAACAAATAGGACGGTTCTAAAAACATATATTAGATATGAATTATAGAATTTAAGAAATTAACAGTCGACACTTACCGTTGCACAATTTGTGGGTTCTGTGTACGGATGACGATATAGCAGACGGCTGGTAATCCAGCAATGTGAATAGCTTGCTGACCAAAACAAAAGTAGCCGAAGAATAATCCAATCACCAATCCAAATGAATGGCGAACACTTGCTGACACTTTTGATGGATGCAGATATGAGCGGAAGAATGATGCCAATAGCAGAGCAAGTCCTTGTATTATCAAAAAGTTTGTCTAAAATAAAGAATTAGAAATAAATAAGAAATTGGAAAAAAAAATCTGAGGTTCTACCGAGATTTGAACTCGGATCGCTGGATTCAAAGTCCAGAGTGCTAACCATTACACCATAGAACCTGGCACATGAGTGGGCATGTCGTTTGCAAAAACACATATAGCAGGTTGAGGGAGTTTCAGGATTGAAATTTCGATCGACAGACGCGAATTCATTATCAAAACGTGCGAACGTTAATTAAGCTCGTTTACTGATAGCAGTGATTGCTATGTAACCAATTTTATTGACTGCCATCTATTGAAATATCATGCTAGGGCAGTAAACAAACTGATAAACATACAAACAGCGGTTGGTTTCAATTGCCTTTTTGTTGACATTAATTGTGTGGCCAATTTTGATCTTCTTTTTCTTCGAGAAATTTATTCCAAGTGGCTTCAATCATATGCCATCAGCAGCTTATTATATGAGCAATAAAATAAATTAATGGCACTTGTTGCGAAATGTTCCGCATGATAATGATAATTATCTTTTTTGATAAGACAGAGGTTTATCACAAATGACGGCATTCTGATAACTAACGTAGGAATTTATATGAGCAAAAGTGCATTTTCAAATTCATACGTTTTCTTTTATCAAACTTCGCGAATGACGTAACAGACGAACCTTATTTGTTATCTCATTAATATAACGCAAACTGATGATGAATCATTATCAATTAATATTGCGCAACAATACAAATTTGGTTCAGATCGTGCAATTACGAGGAACAAAGAATTCGGACTCTATTTTTCATGTGTTGAACTTTACATCTGATCAGCTGTTCGAGCTGCAATGGTATTAGTGATTTATTTTTTCACATTTTTTTGTGAATCGTTTTAAAAACAATTTTTTCTAATAGGTTACCCGAACATTGGCACACGCTCATGATTTTCCTTCAAAATCGCTTTCGCTTTCTACAACTGATATAAGGGGTCAGGGTCAAAACAACATGCAAGGTTATTTAGACATGATATAAATGAATTTACTACATAGGTATCACCAGTTGCATCATCATTAAATGTAAAAGAGCAAATTCATGGGGGATTTTATCCGAGAGAAATACATACAAATCGTACATAATAAACAAATGGCCATGGAGGGAAAATTTCAATCAAAAGTACAATGAACTTTACAATCCGAGAATGGAATATCGCCATTATGACGTGTTTGGCTATGCTAACTTTTGCTTAAATGAATGATCTGCGCTTGGCAAATTGTGCTGACCATGATTTCACGCGACTTCGTAGAGTACATATTAGTTAATGAGGAACAAAAAAAATTTTTTTTTTCGGTTTTAATGGGATTTTTTCAGTTTCTATTTATATTCTACGGTGAAGAAAAACAAAAAAAAAGCTTTCCTCCGACGAGGAAATTCATTCATTTTTGATTATTTTCGTTTTATTGTGTGTAACGATGCATAGTGGTCTTTCGCATCACAATTAATTAACCATAAGCTTTTACATGTAAAACTATATGGTTTCATCAAAATGTTACAATCACAAATCTGTCCTGAATTTGAAATGTTGTCAAGCAACTTTTTAAGCTGTTCGCCATTCAGAGAATCTGAACATAATATTTACGTAGTTAAAAGGCGTTGTTCCTTTTTTTTCTGCAAAATTACGGCGACGTGATTTTGGTCTTTGAACTGAGTACATAGTGCGGATTACAGTGGCACGTGTGTTTATTATCATTATGGCATTGATATCGAAATTTTATTTTTATTGGTATTGGATTTCTATTTGTTTATTACAGCGCAATATTGACTCAAATCGGTTTCGATATTATCTGATGACAATTCCTTTAGTGTTTATTTAGTCAGATCTTACACATATTTTATAGGAAATTTCATCGTGTCAAATGATAATCATTTATGAATAGAAATGTGGCAGGAGGAAGATGACGAAACCAGCTATAAATTCATAATAGGTCAATTTGAAATCATTCAAGTCTAAATGAATCGCAAAAAAATTCCCATTAATCGAGCGCGATTAGGACATAAAGATACGAATTTTTTTTTTACATTAAATTTTCGGCAGATTGTTCAATGAAAATTGCTTGTCCATTAAATTCTCGTGAAAATGTTTGCGCCAATACCGAAAAACGGGGCAAATAAGTCATGGTAAAACTGCTATTTTGAATGGTAATTTAGAGTTCTAGAAAAGCTAACAAGTGATTTTATACGTGGCTTTTTGGGAGTGGGATCCGAGTCGCATTTTAGTTTATAGCACGGTTCTTATGAAACCTGATTTCTTTTGTTTGTTTACAATCACTAGTTGTATCTTAGTTGTTTTTGTGTGTATCGGCGCAGACTTTCCGGTTAGGTGTCTTAGAGAGACGATGGTTTGAGGAAGGGTGAAACATTTTTTCATTCACAACATTGGCTATATGTGCGATCAAGCATAATTTGTTTTTGGGTGGAACGCAATTTTTCGCTATTCTAGACTATCTGCAATTAGAAACGCAAGAACTTACCAAATCCACTGACAAGCCAACCATGTCAGCGAGTGATGAGAAAACTTTAGATCCATCGTAATTTGCCTGTTCACCTATCTCAATGTTAATTTTTGTCATTGTCCACCTATTGCGAAATATCGCGGAAATTAGATAAGGAATGGCCTCTCCGTCTTAATCAAGGTGTTCTTCACTTTAGCTAGGGTCTACAACTGACTCCGTTTTGTATTGAATCACTATATTCACCGTTGCTCCCGATTGTTGCTCCCGATTTTTACTCGAAATAATACTCGTCTTTCTTTCAATGAATTTTTGTTTTGTTATGTACAAGGGGAAAGTAAATTCTTGAAAAATTTGAAATAATAATAACCGTTTAAGTTTTAGTTTGATTCATTTATTTTCATTCATTTTATTATCAACAAAAGAATAAATTAAAACGATACTTTATGGAGCTGAACCCGATTATTGAACCGATTTATTAACATATTACTGGAATTGTGCTTTTCTTATCAAACCACCCGGACCTTCATCATTGCCAAATGCTGCCAACTCCTGAGGAATAACATTGTTTTCATCAATCGCAGAACATGGTCTGCACATACAATTTAGCGGAGCAGTTGTTGAAACCTGAAAATGAATAAATAATTCATTCATATTTCTGTAAGGTAGGATTTCACTACCGGTAATATTTCATGATAAGCATTATTCTAAGAAATGCTATCATTATTTTTTTATGTGTCCGTCTGTCAAACAGGGAGCTCTGTGTTTTCATTTTATTTTCTTAAGAGTGAAAAATATTTAATTTAGTCCAATAAAAAAAATTAACTGTCCAGAATTGTTGATTCGGTTTTGGATAAATAAGAGGATTCAACCGCTAAGGATTAAGTTATTAGGTTATAAGGATTTCCCTAAGAATAAAGGTGAGCGATTTACTACTGACCTTCCTAAATTTTCGTTCGCCAATCCTTGCCTTTGGACAGAATAGTGAGACGCTGGCTTCTCTCTCACCACTTTCCTGGCAGCAATTACACGAACGCTCCATCTGCCAAATCTTACTGCCCGATACCTTTGTGGGAAGCAAAAAATATCTTATTCGCCTTTGTTGATTTGCCATATTGCTCCTTATTGACAATTAATCGCTCCTAATTGTTAATACGACTTACCTGAACATAGCTTCCGCATCGACCTATGCATGCAAAACTGGGGATTGGCTTCGGAACACATCCAGGATATTGCAAAACATGAATAACAGGAGTTAGAGTGCACTCATCACTAGCGCTGGAGGCAACTTTTATTTGACTAGATGAGCAGGCACAAGCCAATGCAAATAAAAGTATTCCTCTCATAATAATCCTTGTCGGTGGAAATATCCCAGTTGATTGAAGTAGATATCTGAATGGAAGTGGCTTTTTATACGCTCTTATTCGGTTCAGTTCAATCTTAATGTGTTTCCAGCAATTATCGCTGTGATTCCAATAATGTCCATTCCAGCGCTGTGCATAGCTATACATAATTTATCAATTACCACCAGCTGATCCCATATGAACTAAGAACAGATTCGGTCTTGCATAATTTCATTCGGACTCTCGACGGTCAATGAACTCTGCTCACAAAAAAAGAGATTTTTTTTAAAAAATGAATAAAATCAGAATTTAAGGATATGCGGGAAATTTTCATTATAAATTAGTTGTGCAGTCATTTGCGGAAATATCTCAGAACTACCCAGCTTTCAGGATCCTCACTCAAAACGGTTTATTTTGTTATCCAATTGACGCTTGAAATGAGTCAAAGCCAAAGGAGAAAAACAAATTTTTGTCCATAAAATTATTATGTAGGCGAAAACTCAAGCAAAAGATATTTGCATGCGAATTTTAACTGTGTGCACAAGCTCTATTATAATAGACTATAAAAAAAAATGTAAATGGAGAATGCAGAACAAAGTTTATATTTTCATTTCATCATCATCTTCTTTATTTAAATCAAAATTTTACTATTGTATACAATACAAGCATTTTCATCATATGAACACGACAAACAAATTCGGCAAAAGTAAATTAGCGAGAAAAGTCGCCGCATTTGAAGCATTTGCATTCAGCTGGTTCTTTGAGGCGCAAATCCATTGTTGCCATATCAGCGGTATTCAGTCTAACACCATCGGGATCGTAACAATGTGACAATGTAACAAGACGATCCTTTAGGTAAGATTCTCGGCAGCAATAACATTCCTTGAGAAAGCCGGTTGGTGTGATAACAGATGGCTGCACTTGACTATTACAATATCCTTCACATTTATTGACTGTCACTTCACCATCACATGTTCGTTGAAGGCGACCAAGTTCATCATATTCCTCTGTGATGATGTTTTAGATAACGAAATTTTATCAAAAAAAATTATACGCCATTAAACATACCTTTTATCAAATGAAGCTGAAACGGCAGTGTCTCACAATTCTCATCTCCCATTTGTTGTTGACTGTTAGCAAAAATACTAAAGATACTTGAAAAAAGAACGAATCTAATGATGATGGAATGAATCATGTCGAATGGCTGGTTGATCCTTTTGCTGTTTCTAATCGAACAAGTGGCCGCTGCAGCATATCCTTGATGTATTTATACCCTTTTTTGCCTTTTCAAATGTCGATTCCCACCTACGGTTATTACATGATTTTCACATTTTTATTTATTTTTCGCTTCAATCAACAGTTTTCTTCCATTCCTACCGTTCATAAGTCATCAAATCCTCAAACATAAACAACACTCAGAAGTAACACCAAGCGCTTTCCAGAATAAATAAATGAAATCAATAAAAATGAATCAATGTGATGCCTCACAATTAGTTCCACGTGCCGAATCTCCAGTAACAACAATTATCACCACAACGATGTCACATCATCTGATTCAACCAGCATCGATCATTGTCACATCACAACCAAATCCACAATATAACTGCAATAAGAATATTCAAAATGATCAACTACAACAGAATAAAAACCGAATTTGCCGGGACTTTGTTCGCGGAAGCTGTCGACGCCTTTATTGCAAGGTAAAGTTTGTAAATTTAGGAAAATTATGCACGTATATTGGACACTAACTATTGATTTCCGGTTGTTCTTTTTTTGCTTGCAGTATCCTCATGTTCAGTCATCTGAACTGGTGGTGTTCTGTCACGACTTCCAGAACAATAAGTGTCCCCGAATCAATTGCAAGTAAGTTTTCCTACGACGAAAAATAACAAAACAAATACTTAAAGAAAATCCCTTTTCAGATTTCTTCATTACTCAATTGAAGATGAAGAACATTATCGTAAATATGGAGAATTTCAAATTGGCAACAATACTAACAATAATCAGCAGCAACAACAACAACAGCAGCAGCAGCAACAACAACAACAGTCGCAAGATGATTATTCAGGAAATCAAAATATGAATAATGGGGTTAATCATCAACAGCAGCAACAACAGATTGAATATCAAGGCGATTATCCATTCTTCAGCAGTTCATCATCAAATAGTTCAAATCGTTCACTTCCATCACTTCTCGATAGCGATTTGTTTCATTCTTGTTCTGGCCGGAGAGATTCTTGTTCGATAATGCACAATTGTGATCGCGGTTATTCAAGCGGAAGCAGTGTTTTTAGAAACAGCCTAAAGCGAATGAATAGTCAAGATCATGATTTTATGCAACAACAGCAGAAATTCAAAAGATGTCGTGAAGATGAAATAATGACAATTCTAAGACGCTTCGATGAAGAACATCAAATGCTAAAACGCCGTGTTGAGGCTAATGAGCTTAAAATTGCTGAACTGCGTGCAAGTAACGAATATCTTATGACACAAAATGCACAGCTACGATTGTCAACAGTTCAAGTTTCTCGCGTTGTCAATCCAGTAACAGTCACAAATACTGTCAGTCAATCCCAGCAGCAAGCGACGCAAGTAATAAATGCATCCATGGCTCCAGTTCAGGTAGCAACTCCAATCGTCTCCATGGCTACTCCACAAACACAAATAATTGCGACGCCACAGAACATGAGTGGTGCTCCAATTGCCATTGCAAATACATCACAAACACATGGTCAACAGATATTAGGCACCTCACAAATCACATTGGCACCAGCCCTCGCTCCATCAATATCCGCACCATCGATTGGTCTCTCAATCAATACATCTTCAATAAATGCACTTGCAGCAATTTCTGCCGCCCAAAATCAGCCAATCATCTCCTACCCAATAATGACCCACTCGATATTGCCCCATTGATTAGAGCTTCCCTTTTCGAATGAAAAGCGCAATGAGTGTGTTCTGGTGGAAATGGATACGGCATCATTTACTGTGGAAAATAATGAAAAATGAACTATTTTTTATTTATTTCTATAGTTCTAGAATTGGAAAGTTTATGCAAAAAAAAAAAATAAAATAAAATTTATCTAAAATCGTAAAATAATTTTATTATTTACTTTTTGGAAACGAAACGCAAACGAGGGTCTTGGTGCTTTGACATTTCTTTTATTATTATATTTATTTCCTTAATTAATATTGTTCGATCACAATAAGCAAATTAAGATTTTTTTTAAGTAACTATTTTGTGCTTATACCAAGTCTTGTGTAAATTTATATATATATATAAAAAAAATGCGCTACCTAAATACTTAAGGCCGTTAAGTAATTTTTTTCTGATTTCCAAACTTCAGTCAATTATTGTATATAACAGAAAACACAAAAATTTACCTTATCTTAAAATTTAAAGTCAGGAGCATTTTCTGATCTTTTCCTTTGTGCATTTTTTTACTCTGTCTTTGTTTTCCTTAAATGATTCTATTGGAAGGAAAGTTAATAACATTAAGCACATATAGCAATTTTAGAAATATTCAACAAACCTCTTCTGCGATTTTCTTAAGTGATTCAAATGTTGATTTCCCAGTTTCTTTAACCATGTTGTAAAAGATATCTGTTGAGTTCGATTTCTGTAGCAACTCATAAGGTGTTCCATATTCGACACATCTGCCAGCATCCATCACAAGTATGCGATCTGAATCCATAACCTAGATATTGAGAAAGAGATTTCATAAGAAAATGAATTATAAGAGAAGATCACTGAATTTACCGTATTAAGACGATGAGCTATCGTTAGGACGGTGCAATCTGCAAATTTCTGTCGAATTGTTTCTTGAATCAAAATATCTGTGTGGGCGTCTACATTTGCTGTAGCTTCATCCATTAACAGAACTTTGTTTTCACGTAAAATTGCACGCGCGAGACAAACAAGCTGCCGTTGACCAACTGAGAAATTTGATCCTCCTACACATGCCAAAAAAAGAAGTTGATTCCATAAATGATTACATAATTAATTAATATTATTTATTTTACCTTCCGAAACTTTTGTGTTCAATCCCGCCGGAAGATCTTTCATAATTGCTTTCAACTTCACTTCCTCTAAAGCGCTCCACAATTTTTCATCTGGATATTCGTCAAAAGGATCCAAATTGTAGCGCATCGTAGCTGAGAAAAGGAATGGCTCTTGTGGGATAATAGAGATTTTTGATCGCAGGTCATGAAGACCCAATGTCTGAGTGTCGTGGGCATCAATGAAAATGTGTCCATCAAGATACGATAGTCGGAACAATGAATTGATAATTGAACTTTTTCCGGCACCAGTCCTGCCCACAATTCCAATTTTTTCACTTGGACGAACTTCAAATTCAAGTTCTTTAAGAACTTTTTCATCCGAGTTTGGAAAGTAGCTGAGCGACAGTTTATGAAATTTAATTTCACCCTTTTCGGGCCATTCCTTTGGTGGTTTTTTATCGGGTGCTGATTCAAGTGCTGGTTCAGGATCAACTGAATTATATTCAACAACACGTTCCACTGACGTCATTGTATTTTCAAGCTCAGCCGATTGTCTCATTCCCCACTGCACCATTCCAGTGAGACCCATTGCTTGAGTTATAGCTAATCCAACATTTCCACCACTGGTACTCATTAAGAAGAAACTCAAGACGACTATTGCAATATAAATTACAAGCACAAAATCCAACCAGAAGCCAAAAGCTCTTGCAGTGGAGATGAATAAGTAAAATGCTGAACTGTTTAGATCTTGATGATTATCAAATTCCAGGGCTAAAATTTTTTCGGCATTAAAAGCGCGTATTGTTGACAGTCCATTTAAAGTGGCAGCCAAGTGTGAATAAACAGGTGAGCGAGCTGTTAAACGTTAATTAAATTAACACAAAAAAAAATTAAGTGAAAAGTCTCTTAAAAACTCACTTGTCGCTTCCATCCGCTTGAGATTTCTTGATGATTTAAGATAAAAACCCCTGAGAAAATAGAATAATATGGCAATGAGGAATGTTGGCACCAGGAAAAGGGGATTCACAATTGCGACAACAACTACAATTCCAGCCAAGGACAAGAATATTTGCAAGACATCAATCATGATTGATGGTAGAATTTCATCAATTTGTCCCATGTCTTTGCTGAATCGATTCAAGATTCTTCCTGATGGATTTGTATTGAAGAAGAACATTGTTGCTCGTGTAATGCCATAGAACATCGCATCGTGCAATTTCTTTGAAGCTTTCATTGCAATATTGAAGAAAAGAAAACTTCTGCTCAAAGTTATTGCGACTGTTCCAATTGTCAGACCGGTAAATATGAAAATATCAATATTCCTGTCATACACAACACCTTCAAGTATTTTTGAGATATTTTCAATTATTGTTCCATTCAACGGTTCTTCTGATACTTCAGATATGGCTGAGCTTAAATTGCTATGTGGAACAAAATTGCGTTCCTCCTCTTTGGACACCCAGTAGGTTAGGAAATAGTCACCGAACGATGCTGTTAATTGTGAAAGAAGAAATGCAAAAAAGATGAAGAACATGATGCAGTAACCTCCGGCAGCTTTAAAGT
This sequence comes from Propsilocerus akamusi, assembly GCA_018397935.1. NCBI lineage: Eukaryota > Metazoa > Arthropoda > Insecta > Diptera > Chironomidae > Propsilocerus > Propsilocerus akamusi. The sequence goes on along the minus strand of CM031468.1, from coordinate 18,058,632 downwards.
AGGCTTTATAATAAGTGAAGCCGATTGATCCTTGTCCACGTTTTTCTTCATCTTGTAGTTTCGATGTGAATTCTTCAATGTCCATGCTTTCCTTTGATGAAGCACTTGAAATAGAACTATGACGATGGTAAGATGAACGACTTTCTTTACTTGATCTGCTGATGGATCTTTGAAGAATATTTTCATTTTCGACAACTTCTTCTTCTTTCGGCAAAAATTTGGCAAAATCGAGACCGGAATCTCTTAAGCTTTCAAACGTGCCGGTGCTCTTGATGATGCCATGATCGAGCAGCACAATTTGATCGGCAGTTGGAAGATATTGAAGTTGATGTGTAACAAGAATCACAATTTTGTCCCGCAAAAATCCTTGTATACAATTTTCGAACAAATGACGTCCAACATGACTGTCAACAGCTGAAAGAGGATCATCCAGGAGATAAATATCTGCTTTACGATAAACTGCTCTTGCTAAATTGATTCTTGCTTTTTGTCCACCACTTAAACTCGTTCCGCGTTCACCAACTATCGTTTTGTCGCCTTCTGGCCAAAGTTCAATATCTCTAGTCAATGAGCATGCTTTGATGACATTCTTGTAACGATCCTTATCCATCGGCAGTCCAAAAAGGATATTTTGACGAATTGATGATGAAAACAGCCATGGCTCTTGAGCTGCATATGAGATTATTCCATTTACATGCAATTTTCCACTAGTAACTGGTAATTCACCAAGAATTGTTTGAATTATGCTTGATTTTCCAGCACCAACCATTCCAATGACTGCGACCTACAAAAATAATAATTTGATTAAATATTTATTGCAAATATAATTAAAAAATAAATTATTTACTGTCGTTGAAGTTTGAACACGCAAATCAATATTTGATAATGTCAAGTCAAGCGATTCCGCATTCCATTTGGCTGAAACTTTTTCCATGATAATTCCTGGCTCTTGAAGCTTTTTGAGGCCATTTTTTAAATTTTCTTTTGTCTCGATTCCATTTTCAATGTTTTTCGATGCAATCTGGAAATCGCGTTCAATTTCATCATACAACAAATATTTTTCCAATCTCTTAACGGAGACTCGCGTTTCAGCTAACATTCCAACAGCTTGTGGGAAGAAAACCGTCATTGTTTGACGTAGCACGTTGTAATAAGCTGTTATCACAAATGCACTTTGTGCCGTCACAAAATTTCCGAGAACAGCATACATCACGAGACTTATGAATATCGAAACACGTGACGAAAATATTATGAACGACAGCAAGATGCCACGAATCCAAGATACATATCGAATAACATTGATTTCCTTCTTACGCGCATATGAAACAACTTTGCTGAATGGCTTTTCCCAAGCGTACATTTTGATTACTTGAATTCCTTGAATAATCTTAAGAGAAATATGCACAAAATAAGGAATAGTAACACAAACATAAGTTTACACAAAGATTTATTTACCTCATTCATTATTCGTACTCTTTCATCAGTTCGCAAGGCAGTTTTCATTCTTAAAACAGATGTTTTTCTTCCAAGATAAACTTTATGATGAGATAAGAAAAAGATTAGACAATAACATATCATATATTCATCTTGTTCAGTGTTTAAGCTTACATTGAAATGGAATGAATAAAAGAAGAAAAAGGACCCCGGCAACAGCCGAAATTCCTATTTCTGTGTACATCAAGGCGGTGACGACAAGTGTCTCAATAGGGCCAACCCATAAATAATGGAAGAACATCACAATCAAATCTAATCTGTAATGTTATCAAATTATTTTTTATTTTTTTACATTTGTCATAAAGTTTAAGATATTTTTGATTACCTTGCAACATCATTTGATAGAAGATTCACGACTTGTCCTGAAGTAGTGTTAACTAAAGCTGTTTTGCTAAGCTTTAATGATTTCCTGTATATGATTGAACAAGCGCTGATCCTCAGCTTCATTCCAAGATTAAGATTTGATAGCATAAGTGCATGTTGAAACATTACGGAGAAGAAACTACACAAAATTATTCCGGCTGAATACAAATAAGCTTCACTTATGTTCGATCGTTCTGGATTTGCATAATATTTAATAATTGATCCGAGGAAAATTGGTTGTGTAACTTTGAAAAGCATCTCTAGTACAAGCAATGTGAATCCAAGTGACATCAATTTCCATCCATAAACTTTTAAACCCGCGCGCATCAAGCTCGGTTGTTTATTTTTTAATCGATTCTTTTTATATTCCTCCTCCCACGCTTTCTCAAGCTTTGAGCCTAATACATGTGCATTATGTTCATCTAACGGCCGATAAAGATCTTCCATACCAAGCTCCTTTTTTCGACCTTTCAATAGAATTGGCAGCACCCATCTGCAAAGAGTGTACACAAATGTTCATGTTTCGGATTCCTAGCAGGTATTACCGAAAAAATGTGTGCAATGAACTTACTTGAAAGAAAGATACGACAGCAAGTTGCAATTATTTCGTGGATTTTCTTCCAGTGATTCTTTCTTTGCCAGCGATTCCATTTTTGTGACTTATTCGTTATCAACTCTTCGGTGTCATCAGCTTCAATTAAAAATGAAGAATTGGATGATCAAAAATTAGTGCGGTCCCAGAGGATATTATGAAATTCTTGAACTCTAAATAGACTATAATCAAGTTCAACTTTTGCTGTTAAAATTAATCGTTCGCAAAAAACGAGCAGAAAAACTGATTAAATACAATAAAAAAATTTGTTATTAATTTGCGGTTAGCCACACTTATGTATGCATTAAGCTATTGTGTAACAATGTTTTGCGTGAAATGAAATTCATTGTCATTGATCATCAAAGTTTATTACTTTGTGTGAATTATTGTAACATCATACGCGTCGATTTTTCTTAATCGAAATAACATGCATTCAATCAGTGACATAAAATATTAGCGCACGCTTTGAAGAATCCCTCGAGCAACTAGGGAAACTCAATTCAATTAGAAACTGATAAGAAATGACGTTTTTTATGACTACTGATTAGCTTCTATTTTCCTTTATTATAAAAGCAACTAGAAACAATACAAATTTCAGATAGTGCCCGCGGGCATTTTCATTTATATCAATCACTTGAATTTATCTAACTGATATTAATAACATGGTTCTATTGATTGAATTTCACAACATTTCTAAATTTTTGATTAAATTTCACAACAGTTGGAAACATTTTTATTTTTATTTTTTTCCTTTTGCAACCCTTACGAAATACACACCATCCGAATGAGTTAACTTGTTGATTCGTACTGAAATATAAATTTTCACAATGTCACTTCAATAGAATTGTTTGATTGGAAATATTAATGATTGCCAATTAAAAAACGGTTTGATAACAAAAAAAAATAAAAATTAAAAACTGAAACTGTGAAGTTCTTTGCATGTGTTGCTTTTCAGTTTTTTTTTTGTTAAAAATTCACGATATCATTCTCCAATGACGATCAAATGGCAACTAACTGAAAATGAAAATTTATATACAAGCTTTTGGATGGCATGTTTCGATATTAATGTGCTCGTTACAATTGTAAGTTTCGTCATGTGTTTGTGTCGGATAACAAAAAACAATTACATAGTATTATTATTTTTATTTACTGTCATAACGCTGACATCTATCTAATAAATTATTATGAACATCATTCATCATTTTTCCCATCATTTGAAAACCCATTTTCGTGGTATCATCGTGACTCAGCGAAATATCGTTTTTTTTTTTCACCAGATCACAATACACGGACGCTTCAGCCTGTCTCTTCTTTTAGGTTCATAAAAAATTCTCAAAAAAAGAAGATTTTTATGCAAGAAATAATTTGGCGCATATCTAAAGCGAGTCTCACCGAGAATCACTGAGCCGTAACTGAATAATAAATATGCAATGCCATTGAACTTGAAAAACTATAATAACAAACATCAGCCGGGTGGAGAGCTTCTCATGCCGAATCGATAATTTTTATATAAATATTTATTAAATACATGTTTCTTATCTATTTATTTTCATACGCCATCGTGGAACTAATTAGATATTGATTTTACAATTAATCATTTTGTGCAATATAATCTGAAACATTTTGTTATACTTATGTATGTATTTACAAATACTTAAATACCAAACACCTGACCAAACAAATATATATATATTTTTATATTTTTGTTGGGATAGGTCAGGAGATATTTGAAAAATAAAAAGTGGACGTGCCCACATGAGGAAAAATATAATTTTCTGTTGTATTTTTAAATTCCCATTTGGCTCATGAATCATGAAGATAGCAAACACACATTCACAATGAAAAGAGTGCGCAACCTTTTTTTTATCGACACACATTTTTAGCATTTCTTTGTAGAAGTTTTCCTCTAAACTTTCACTCACAATTATGCAATATTTTCGTTTTTTTCCTGAAATAATCTCAGCTAATTAATTGCACTTGATTCTATTTGAGGCGCATGAAAAATGCCGAATAAGAATTTACGTCTTAACCAATTGAACACGAACTGAAAACTGAATAAAGGCGAGCAATTGCTTGAAACTCGACCTGAAATAAATTCTCTTTTCTCCTTAATATCGTTTTTCTCTTTCTTGACACACTACGACAACACCCTTCGCAATTCTGCCGGTTGCCGCACACAAAATTAAATACTGAATGGAAACTCAGGTAATTTTTTGTTAAAAAATAAATTTTATTGTATTTTGTGAATGGATTTCTTAGATTCGATCAAATTCTCTCACTTTTTCTTAACATATAAGCGAGAATTGCAAGGCAATCTCTTTGCTCCGACTTCGTAAATCGCAAAATCCAAATATAGATTTTTGATGTTTACGCAACACTTATATGCACGTGCCCGCATGGATCAACACGTTATTGGCGCAAATGATGATGCACCAATCCAAACAATCGCTAATAATATGAAATGGAAATTTTGTATTATTTACTTAAGAAGAGCGTTATAATATTCGGGTTCGTAGGCAATATGAATGTTTATGTGTAACATTTATGCTAAAGTACAAGTCGGAAGAAGCACATGGTATTTTTTTTTTAATCATGACATTGGTGTCATGCCAATAAATATATTGCATTAGGTACGGATTTTAAACAGAAATTAATTCTGATCAAAAAAGTTAATTGGGATTTTGGTTTTCATCATCATAGTCAGAGTTTTCGGGTGATTCAACTGGTGCTAAGACAACTTTGTTGCCTTCAACATCAATGTGCATGTCTATTAAAGTTCGTGTGATTTCTTCAGCATCGGTTGACGTTTGCCAGCATGCGCTAATTATCATCCATATTGGGATTTCAAATCGATCCAGCTCAGAGTTGTAGAAGTCATTCGAATATCTGTATCTATTTAAATGATAATTGATTTCATCCTGAAGCTTTTCATTGTGGTCTCGTTTATCGATATGAAATGGATAGTAAATTTTTTCGATAAGTTTATATTCACTAGATTCTGGTATTTTTTCTTCAGATGAATCCTTAGACGTTGATGGCTTTAGCATATCATCACTTTCACACTCGTCATCATCGCTATCATCTGCTTTTAGACATTCGAGAAAATCATTGCGCAAAAACACTCCCATCTGTGTACAATGACCGACATTTTCGCGCCCATCCGGCGGTTTGCCAATACCGATGAACTGCACTTGATAAGAAAAACGTTCGCAGATGTTGTGGGACCAGTCTTGAAATTCTGAACGTGACCACTCATATTTGTGATCTGGATTCCTGTAGCTTCCTTCATCCATATTGAACAGACAATTGTAATCTGCGTTCGGTGTTGTGATGATTGCTATTTTTGGAGCTAAATTGCCAAAAATTTGATAAGGAATCTCATTAAGAACATCTGGATAGACATGCTCAATGAGTTCTATTGCAATGACAGCATCAATATGATGGAAGCTGGGATTTGATGACGAAACAGATCCCCTCCAGACTTCTACTTTTAGCGGTTGCGGCCTTTTACTTATATACTCACTCACCAGCGGTTGAACTCGCCATTTGAATCTATATAATACAAAATGTTAAAGTATACTGTTAAACGAAATAAAAAAGGACATCACCTTTCAAGGAGTTCATCATCAATATCAACTAAACATATTTTTGTAGCTTTTGTTCCATTTTTCATATAGACGAAGAACTTCATGTTGTTGCATCCATATTCGACGATACTTCTGATATGTCCCTTGATTTTGTCATGCCCAAGGAGGGCTGCTGTGACCAAATATCTAGAAGAATCACAAAATTAAATCTAATGAGTTGATTTCTAATAATGTCATTGATAAAAAAAATCAAAATCAATCGAAAAAATATCTTCGAACACTACCAGCACAATCCTAACCTCTGCTCGTACACATGCGGATCAAACATCAGTTTTCCTTTTTTGCAGTAATATGTTCGAGACTTCACAACATCTGTGTCAAGCCCTAGCAAGTTCAAGAGATCCATTTGATTTTCAGTTTGTTTACTACGGCACAAAGCGTTGGCAACTACGATTTTTCTTGTGTACATTTTTTTTTTTTAAATTTTGCATAGCTGTTAATTTTATTAGTTTAAACCACCAAAAACATTCACAACCAGCATTAAACTGGAAAATGCAAGTTACCGGCCTTGCAGCTTCTATTGACTAATTACTCATCAGCAAAGATATTAATTAAGATCGTCATATCATTTCTGTCAGCATTTTTAAATTTTTTATGCGCCTGAAATTAAATAATTGTCTCAAAAAGAAAATTATGTAAGTAGATGTGAAGATCTGGATATGTGGATAAATGATTATACCATTTTTAAATTTCGCTGTTTTAAAATGTTCATGTAAAATGTTCTTATTCCGTAAGCATACAAGAAGAAAAATCACTCAGATTTTTATTTTACAAATTGAATAACCGACATATGATTTTCTGTATACGCCACTCAGCGCGTCCTATCCTGCAGCCATTTGAATGTAAATTTTCCTTTCTCGCGAACGTCAAGTAGCTAACACTTTGTCTCAAAATTTGAAACGTATCCTTCTCTTGTCTAAAGATTTGCATGAAATGACATTAAGCATTTTGCTTATGTGAGCCACAACATTTTCAGATGTTTTTTTTTTTTCTGTTTGTCTCCAGAAAAATGAGGAAAATTTATATAAACTTGACAAGAATAAATGTTTAATCAGAATCACGAAACAAGGAAATTTTTGTTTTGCAGAGAAAATCGCAATTAAAGCCTCACTTGTAACTTGGGCTTTGAATAAAGAAAAATATTAAATTTAGGGAAGCTTCCTTAAAACATCTTGACGATACTTATCTAATCGCATAGTCGCAAGAGAGTCATAAACATAAATTCATTTTTAATGAGTAAAGGAAATTTGTGGTGCGATAACTCCGAAATACAGATTCAAGCTAACGCAATAAAAAAATTAATTTGAATAATCACTTATGATAAAAAAAAAGATTTTGTTCGCAATAAAAAAAATGGTCAACGAACTAATTTATTCCTCTGGAAAGTGTCATTTTTCCTCTTTTATTTGGCGCTGCATATTTCATTTGTGCAATTAAAAACTCGGGAATGCACTTTTAGTATTCAAGCAGGGTATGGCATTGTACAGAATTTAATAGATTTTTAATTGCATGAAGTCAATAGAAAGAAAAATAATAATTAGCAAATAACTATTGAATGCTTATCACTTAAATTAACAATTTAAAGAAGCCTGAAGATTTAAACTCATCAACTGCGAACCATAAACCTTATGAACCTCACTTGAACAACAAAAGTTGGTAAATTTATCTACTGAGTAAACATCAAATCAACGACTAAAGGAAAGGAAAGCAATGAGCAAAAGTTGTAAAACATTCATCATGATTTTTCCCGCTCGAAGAAAAAAGAAAATTCTTTCTCAATTTTGCTTCTTTGGATTGTCGCGAGCCATCTGAATGAACGAATAAGATTCGGTAGCATGAGAAAGATTTTCCTCCTACACATGATGGCACACCATAATGTTGTTGTAAAGGAAAAAATAGAAAATGTGTATTCTACAACAACAACGACTAACCAGTCGCATGCTATCGAGAAAATTTCGTTTCTTTAGTTTAGTTCGACGTTGGATCCTCGGCAGTGCGGATGGAAAATAAAATTGGAGCTCAAGCAAAGTGAATAAAAATAAAAAATAAACGAAATTCTCATGTGAAATTCTAACGAAGACTCAATTGAAAGTGAAAAGTGTTGGTCATAAATTCGGAAATTTTTCATGAAAATATTTTAAAAAATAGGAAAACAAAAATCCAAAAAAAAACTCAAATTAAAGAAGTAAAAAAGTGAACTGAATAAAAACTGTTTATAAAATTATTTCAGCTGAATTTTTTCATTCAATCGCTTCGTGGTGACAAGTTGTAAAATTGAGTGACTTAAATGCCGTAACTATGCTAAAAGTCTCTTGCATCGAAAGTTTGATCACAGAAATATTTTCATGACAAGTTATCCTGTTGTGAATGTTGAATGCGGAAAATATTTTGACACAAAACAAAATATTTGCGTCCATTTAATTATGAAACTTATTTGTTAAAATATCAATCATTCACACAATTAAATGAAACATTAAGGAAAGTTTTGAATTATTTCTAAGGAAATATTTTTCGCAATTTATAAAAGTCATTTATGAATCATCATTCGAGTGTTAATTAATGATGACAAATGAATGTGAGGAAACAGACGAATATGATTTTTTACGCATTTATTTAAGCTCAAGAATTACATTGTTTTGATATCTAAATATAGCGAAAATATTTTTGAATGAATTTTTCATTCACAATTATTGCTTGTATTGCGATAAAATCAGAAGATTCCTCAGGGAATTATTTTCGTTCTTTAAGATATAGTAATCGATTATATCTTAAGGTTACATTTCATTCTTTCTCCCCTAAAATGCCCACAGCAATATTCGCTTGCATTTTCGTATATCAGCGAAATAAAAGGAGATGGGAAAATTGTTGCTTTTGTTGGTACTTGATTCAAGGACCCGATAGCATTTTTTTTATGTATCGAAAATGACTTTAAATATTTACTAAAGACGTCGCGACAGAATGCGTACGAAAAAAAAGGTATACAGTTTTTAAAGGCCGATCAATGTGTGTAGTCATCCGAAATTCTTATTTCCCTGCTCATTCCTCTGGAACGTAAATATTTTTGCACAATTCCAAAAATAACAAATACCGAGAACAGTTTGTAGCCTGAAGCTTTTACCGCGAGATTTGAGCGAAAAACTGCAAAGAGGAAAGTAAAGCCAGAAAAGCTCATAATTATAATCAATGCAAATTGTTGCATTCTGCAATCAGAAAGTGTCGACGTAAATAATTTTGATGGAATATTTATGCAAATTGATTATATTTTACGGGTTTTCTTTCCTCAAAATAATTTAATTAATGTAAGTCACGTTGTCTCAGACTTTTACCACGTGAGAAAAGTTGGTTAAAATTTTCCATGAACCGATTACCAGTTAACTTTCTGAAGCTTTTTAAAGAGACTTTAGCTGCAGAAAATATTTTCGCGACTAATAAAAACGTGAAAAAATTAGCAACGCAGAAAGATGAAGATTCCTTTCATCCTTGCTTCACAGAAAGTTCATTTACGATTCACAAAGCCATTTCACGTTGTTGGGGCAAAATTCTTCACAGGTCAAAACAAAACTTTCTCAAAGACTGGCTTTTCTTTGCTGTTTTGCTTAAAGCAAATGTTGTTTCATAAAATCATAAAGTGGATCATACAATTTAATGCAACATGTCGGTGCTTCAGTTATGGCGTATTATCTGCATCGCATCGAAAACACCTTAAAAATAGTATTTTAATGTTATCGAGAAAAGCCCTGGAGACATTTCTTTGAATGAATGGAAAGATCAATAAAAGAAAAAAAGAAATTAAATTCTTGCTGTCTTAAAATGTTCGGTTTTTCTACTGTAATACTTATCATCAGTCCATTTTATCCAATCATCTCCGCGAATGAACCCTCAATTTATGTTAAATAAGTCCGGTACCATTTGCATAATATGCCATTTGCTATTGCGGAGGGATGTTAAACAACTGGCTGACCTTAAAATAATGTTTCGAAATTGATGCTATTTTGTACATCCTACGAATTTATGCTATGTTGGACTTTTTTTTTTGTTGGCAAAACATCAGCAAATGTGGTGTTACGAGTGATACAAAAAGAGTCTCTCCGATGTTAAATTGAAAATTTTTGAATGGAAAAAAGAATTGAACTATTGTGGAAAGTTTTTGTTGTTTGGTGCTTTATTCAAATCAGAATTTGCAAATCATTCATCGTCCTTAAAATGTAATCAACAACTTGCTAACATACCAATAAATATGTTAAACTGACGAGCCAAATTCGATTGACGCATATCAATTTGTAAAACTTCGAAATAGTCGTTTGGTGACATGTATCATGGCGTTAATTGGCAATCGAGTGGCTTGAAATCCCTGCTTGCATAGCAAAATTTTGATGTCATTCACTAGAATGTGACATAAAAGGAAATTTTAACAGTCTAACTTTAATTCATCTGATTTCCCCATCGTTGTTGTACCGAAAATTTTACCCTTTCAAAATGACATTTTGATGACAGTCATTAATTAAAAAAGAAAATTAGATTTGGCATCCGAAAAAAAATTGCATTATGAATATTTTATGCATCTATTGACATTTTGATATGACTCGAGCATTTATTCTAATGAGGAAATGATCAAAGTTTTTTCCCCTCCTCGATACGCTCTAGCAATTATTGAAAGGCAATGAAATACTTGACGTTGAAATATAAACATCAAATGCAGTCGAAAAATTGAAATTAGAAGTTTTTTTTTTTTTGCAGTCTGAATCATTTGAATGAATGAAAATTTTATGTGTTTCTGCAAAATGAACATTTATGCAAAATAAATGGATCGCTTTCAGTGGAATGAACGGAATTCGAAAAAGTTATAAGGTTTATCCATGTTTTTACAATTTTCTCTCTATCACGGGGACGTAAATGATTTTCTAGTCGAGCTCATGATTTCAATTCAGATATATACTGACTGATTCTATTGTGTCACAATTTCTGTATCGTGATATGAAATCATTCGTCATATGCAAATTGTTGAATGGATTTTCATGAAAATACACGGGAACTTGTCAATATTTGAACAGTAATGGCTGGGTTTACTTTCAATTTGTTTGCAAAAATAATCACTCTTTGATGTAAAATGGCTCTTAAAAGTTATAAATTACTATTAAAATTATACGAGTCATTTGATTTTACAACGATATGTTTCAGTTCTGAAGGTTTTGAGTGAATATTTATTATTTCCAGTATAAGGACATGCACATAAATAAATGAAATAAACTGTTCAAACATAAAAGTGGAAGAAGTTTCAATCAAGTGATATTTGAGAACAAACGAATGTTCAAGATGAATCAACATTTCAATAATATGCTGGAACATTTGTCCACATCATTGCGACGAAAGAATACAGAAAATGCACAACAAGCATCATCAAATGATAAACAAGTTCCGTCACAAAGTGAAAATGACCATAAAGATGTAACTGACTTTGAAACGGTGAATAACAACAAGTCAAAAGGCATTTTTAAGAATCTCATCAGTAGTGATAAAAGTGCCGCAAACATATTTCAGAATCTGATAAAGGGTCCCGAAAATATAACGAGCCATTTAACAACTGCCATAAGCTCAACGACTAATGGAAATTGTATACCAAAACTGAATGGTAATGGTGACAGTTACAATAACAGTAACAATCAGCAGTCGCCTAGTATAGTGCATCCAAATGAGAATGATATCGGCAACAATGTGAATACAAACCAAACGACGTATATTGGCAGAAAGCGCAATAGCATTGCTAGAAGTATTCCGAATTCTAATGGTGAATTAACTATTCAACGTGAGCTTTCGCCATCGCCTCGTACTCATAGAAAATCGTCGCATGACATTCGTCTATTGCGAAACAATCAGATGCTCGAGGGTGCCGACGATGTGGGAAAATTTTCAGGTGGTGTCGTTAAACCATTAAAAACGAAAAATGTCATCACGAAAAATGAGAATTTCGATACGCTTCACAGTCGCGCAATAGATGTAAGTAATTCCCCGTCACTATTTCAAATATTTTCTGTACCCATTTTAATGACTGTGATTTAATTAATTATGCATCAGAAACTTCCATAAACCGCACTCTGAATGAAGCTCTTTCCACTTAATATCCTTAATTAAATTTTGCCTGTTCGCCAACATTTTATTCTCCGCGATTCCCATTGTTTTCGGATGGATTACGTGAGAACAAATTTTTTTTCTGTGTTCAGAAGAGGACGGATCGTCAGACAGAAAAGTCCTTTAATTATCCAGCTACATAAAGCTGTTAATGAAAGAACATGTTGACTTAGTAATTTTCTTTTTTTTCGTACACAATTCAGAATCACCTCGTTTGAAAGCATTTCTGTGTTGTGCTATTTTTTGGCTAGAATGTAAACTGAACTGTAGAACGAAGTCGCGCAACATCAAACAACAAACAAACTTATTCAGACGCCCAAATAAGTCTATAATAAAAAATACAAACAAACTCTCAAGCGAAAAAACGAGGACAAGCTCTCATCAATCCTCATGATAACAATTGGTGATGATGGCTTTACGTGGCTAAGTTAAGACTCATTTCTGAGTGGGAACAAAAATACCTTTAACCTCCGTGTGCTTGTAAATAAACATCCAACGTGTTACAACACTAACCATCGTGTTCTACATGCGTGTAATATTAATGCTTTAATATATGTATGAGATGTTTTTTGAATGATGCCTTAACGCGTGTGATACGCGATTAGTTTGCAAAGAGAATAAATCATCATCCCATAACCATTTACATTATAATGATGAAACCGCTATCAGTTTCATTGATACCCTTTTCCAATGATAGCAAAAACAGTTACACGTTTATTTGAATAAAAAATTAACACCTTCCTTAGGCTTCGTATGTTTCCATCGGAACTAATTATTTCCATTATCTACGTTAACATTTATCGTATCACTATAATTGACAACATCTGTCATTTTATGAGGTTCTACGAAAAGAAGAAAATACTTAAGTAAGAATTATACTTAAATATTTAACAAAAAAAGCTCAACATCCACTTGAAGCTTTAATTTATGTTGAAGTGTTCTTCAGCCGAATCTCTTAAGACTTAAAGTGAAATTTTCACTTGAAGACAAAACATGCATTAGAAGATGGTTCATTCATTTTAACAATGAAACTCGGCCGAATAATGAACAATCCAGCAACAAATGTTAAGACATGTTTTTTAAGCTTCATGAAAATGGTTGGAATTTTGCAATATACTTTTGGAAAAAAAAAATCCCTCCGGAAATTCTGTATCGATCTGAAAAGAAAACACGATCCGAATTATTACAAATTTCATTTAAACTTTGGATCATTTTTTTGCGGATTAATAAACATTATGTAACAAATTCTTGCCGATATTATAAATGTTGATTCTACCATGACGGATTATAACGAATGGATATAGACTTTCATAAACTAGTTTACAAGATTAGTTTCTGAATTTTTTGGTGACCCAGCGACGGAAGCCGAATTAAACTTTTGACCCTAAACCCAAAGAAACTTTCCTTCACATCGATTTTTCGTCCTTTTTCTTTTCATTTATTAGAAATCAAACGCGTGAATGTCTTTAAATGTCACTCATGTCTAATCATTCCCTTTCCATGAGTCGTGATTCAAATCTTATGTCTGCTTGTCTATCTTTAGCTCGCATATATGCACAAAAATAAAAAAAATTCACGTCTATTTGTAGGCACGTTTCATAGATATTTTTTAAAAATGGTTTTATCATAAATGCATGATACGTCAAGAGGCATTATGTACCGTCGTCGAGTAAAGTGATATCAAGTGGAGAAAATTAAAGTGACTTTGAATAACCATGTTGAGCATAAAAATATTAATAAAATTTCACGGCTGCAATTTTTCTGTTTTGTACTCGTGATATCAGCGAGACAAATTGCGTATTGTGGGATAAGAAAAAGAAATTTCTAACTTAGAACGAAGGAAAATTTACAATTTTAAATAGAACATGACATGAGGGAACTAACTAAGTAGATGGTGTGTTTCATAATAGCAAAAGTTTCTGTTCGAGAAAACTTCAAGACTTCAGCTAGAATTCACGCCTGTCATGGCGAAAAAATATTTTCCATGCTGTTTACATTTGTGGATGTAGCAATTTAATATTACTGGATTTGATGCGTTTAATGTAAACATAATAAGTGGTAGCGTGGAACCTTCTTAATATCCCAGAAAAATTGTCATGTCATTTAGCGAATTAATGATGTTGTTATCAATCTATGCAGGCACTCGGCTGTACAGGACAAGTATGTATGGGAAGTGTTATGTTTGGAAATGTTGCTTCAACGGATGTTAGGAAACCAGATATCGTTTTGCTACACGCAAAAGATTTTCTTAATCAGTATTACACATCAATAAGAAGGTAATTGAACGATTTATTTTCTTTTTAAGTGCAGTATTTAAATGGCACTTGACAGAGTTTTGCATTGCTATAGTTAATCCTAAATCCAAATTTATGATTTAACGGGATTTAAAGATTTTCATAATGTAAAATTATTGCTCATTCCGCAAGAGATGACGAGACTAAGGAATGTGTCAATTCAATGAATTGCAAATAACTTTCTCCATCACTAGATTGATCCATCGCTAGTCAAAGCCGATAAGTAATGACTGCATTCAGAAAAAAAAAATCATTGAAAATCAAATTTGTCGATGGCCATCATGAGATTAAATGGGTTCAAATTGAATTTCTTTTATTAGGTCAATTCCTAAAGAATAAAGAAAAACATTTATTGTGATTGCTAAAATTGCCGTAAATTGCCACTATAGCAAAATAATATTGACATTTTTTCTTTTATTGATTGACTGCGATGAAAATCTTTAAGCCGCGAGAATTGATCTGAAGGCTTTAAGTTTGACAGATGTTTTCAAAAAAATGTTCGTTCTATAAACAGATTCAAGTCGCCAGCACATGATGCCAGATGGGAACAAATTGAAAAGGAAATACAAGCGACAGAAGGATATCAATTAAATGATTCTGAGCTCATATTTGGTGCAAAATTGGCATGGAGGAATTCTGCACGTTGTATAGGCCGCATTCAATGGTCCAAGCTACAGGTGAGTGGATAACGACAATTTATTATCACTCACTTCTCAATTATAAAACAATTTCCGCGATACTAACAATTTATCAACTTCCTTTATTGCAAAGAATTCCTATGCAATGCTTTGCAAGATTATAATAAATGATGCGAACTAGCAATTTTCTTTCGCATACCGGAAGCCAATTTCAAAATTACTTTTTAATCTTGAATTGCATTTTTTGTGCTCGTACAATTTACAAGAAAACAATTTTCAATATTAATTCCAACAGGTGTTTGATTGTCGGCAGCTTTCTACACCCTCACAAATGTTTGAGGCTCTATGCAATCACCTAAAGTACTCGACCAATAAGGGCAATTTGAGGTATATTGATTTCTCTAATAATCTACTAACGCCCACACAATCAGCATTTGTGTGAAATTACGAAACATTTTTTTTTATTAAGTTTTTAAGGCGTTTATGGCAACTTTGCTTTGATTACGTAGCGATCTAATGAGAACATGTTTTACATAAACATTTCTCGAAGGAGCGGTACAGCTACAAGGCAGAGGGGTGCAAAAACTCGAAAAACCCGTTACATTATTAAAGTGTTTCCTCTAAGAGGGAACTGTTGAATGAATTTTAATTTTAATTTCATAGGTCGGCAATTACAATTTTTCCACAACGAACGGATGGAAAACATGACTTTAGAATCTGGAATGCGCAGGTTAGAACACCAATTGACCCATTGTTGTTATTGTTTCATATATTTCTAAGAATTTTTTTATTATTTTGCAGTTGATTTCTTATGCCGGCTATCAAAATGTTGATGGAACTTTCACGGGAGATCCATTGAATGTTGAAATAACAGAGGTAAGTAATGCGAAATCCCACACTTAATCAAAACTTTTTCTTAGGAGTTGTGATAACTTTTCTTTTTCTTGCATTCTGGCACGTTCTGTAGGTTTGCCTCAAATTGGGATGGAAAAGTCCACGAACTGAATTTGACATTTTACCTCTTGTTCTTTCTGCGAATGGTCACGAGTACGTTTAGGGTTAATACAAAGTCATCCATTAGAAATCTAATATTATTAAATCTTTGCAGTCCGGAAATGTTCGAATATCCGTGTGATTTAATCGTCGAAGTTCCTTTAAATCATCCTACGTATGATATTTCTGCTTTCTGTTATTTTTATAACAAAGTAATTCATTCGCATTTTTCAGCTTCAAATGGTTTGCTGATCTGAAATTAAAATGGTACGCGGTGCCTGGTGAGTTATTAAATGCTCATATATTCTTTAGAAATATTCACAGAGCTTTGAATCACCTTGAACAGCTGTCTCGAGTATGTTGTTTGATTGTGGTGGATTAATTTTCCCGGGATGCAGTTTTAGCGGTTGGTACATGGCAACAGGTAAAATCGATTTTCGATCCATCTTTGAGATTTTCTGCTTCTGAACTGTAAATCAATTTATAACAGAAATTGGTTGCCGAAATTTGTGCGACGCGAATCGTCGAAATTTATTAGAGGTAATTTATTTTATGTCACTGACTAATGCTTAGATTACAGTCATGTTGCTTTGACTTGCCTATAATGACTGTCATGTTATCTGCCAGATATGTGTGATTTTGTATCTTTCCAACCATTAAATTCCCGCACATATTTTTATTACGATTTCTTATTTTTGTTGTGCAATGAAAACAAGCCGATCGCAATAAAAATGGGTCTAGACACTCGAAATCCAAGCTCATTGTGGAAAGATAAAGCTCTTGTTGAAATCAATATTGCTGTATTACATTCGTATCAGAAGCATAACATAACTATCGTAGATCATCACACAGCCAGCGAGAGTTTTATGAAGCACTATGAGAATGAGAATAAACTACGTAATGGATGTCCGGCAGATTGGGTTTGGATCGTACCGTAAGTCAAAAGGAAACAAATGAGTTGATCAATGATTTCATCAGATAATCTATCACCTTAAATCTAGACCCATGTCAGCGTCTATTTTGCCAGTATTCCATCAGGAAATGGCAACCTACTATCTAAGGCCATCATTCGAATATCAGGAGTCTGCAAGTAGGTCATCGACTAATGTCCGGGATTTAAAAAAAAAATATTAAAAGCTTTTAAACAAAATAATTACAGTGAAAACCCATGTTTGGAAAAAAGGTCGAGAATCACAAAAAAATAAAAAGCCACGGAGAAAGTTTCACTTTAAACAGATTGCAAGGTGAGCGAAATAATTCGATTGATAAATATTTGGTTTGAAGTGAATCCTTTGGAATTATTTTTTTGTTTTTATTAATATTTTTATCCAATCGTGATTTTTTTTATCCTTTTTTTAGTTTCCGGAGGATTTCTGGATTGAATGAAAATTCTCCAGAAAGATTTCGTTGCATGTAAACACATCTGAATAGCTCTTTACTTTTCACAAAAGTCTGTCAAAACGATTTGAATTTTTTACCCAGCAGCTCTATGGGAGTTCCTTTCCTACTTATATTTCCCATCCTCGTTCAACTTTTTATTACATTTCAATATTTAAATTTATTATGAAAATGTTTTTCTTCTCTCCTTTTTAATATTGCCCAAAGACCGAATGAATGAATTTATTTCTATTGGATTTGAAATGAACATAAATGCTCAATTCCTACAATATTTGTGTAATGTTTAACATGCCAATAGCCATTGCAACTTTTCCTTCTCCCATTGAATCTGTGAAGTCACTATAAAATCTCAATATGTTTTTGAGTTTAGTCGACAATATGATACAGAAAAGTTTTATATGCAGCAACATGAAAATTAGTTCTGAAATAATTTTTTGTGCTTTTCTAACAGGGCAGTCAAGTTTACGTCCAAGTTGTTTGGCAGAGCATTAAGTCGTCGAATAAAAGCGACAGTCTTATTTGCATCAGAGACGGGACGCTCAGAGCAGTACGCAAAGCGACTTGTTGAACTTTTGAGTCATGCTTTCAATGCTCAGGTAGTTAAATATTAAAATTTAATATGAATTTCTTTTCATTTCATCTCGCAAAGTTCCAAAAAGTTTTAATAAATTAGTCGCAATTTTATATTATTCAAAGATCTACAATATGGCTGAGTATGATATTTCATCAATTGAGCATGAAGCGCTCCTGTTAATTGTTGCCTCAACATTCGGAAATGGTGATCCGCCGGAAAACGGTGAGCAATTTGCGCAAGGACTCTACACAATGAAATTACATGAAAATGAGATGGAAGTTAACAACCCAAAGTGAGCAATAAGATAAAAGGATAAATCAGCGAGAAGTTTGTGCATATCATGGGTTTATTGTTTCATCAACAGAATCATGGCATCTTCAAAGTCATTCATTAAAGCAAATTCATCAAGTTTAGTCAACCGTAAGAAAAGTCAACCGAAAATTGATCGCTTTGATTCATTGCGCGGCTCATGTTCGGATTCTTTGTTCAATGAAACTTTTGGCCCTTTGTCAAATGTCAGGTAGAATTCAAGTTTGATATTCGACTTCTTATTATTGAGTAACATGTTCACTCAATGTTGCCTACTTAGGTTTGCTGTATTTGCTCTCGGCTCTTCAGCATATCCAAACTTTTGCTCGTTTGGTAAATTTGTCGACAACATTCTCGGAGAATTGGGTGGTGAACGCTTAATGAAGTTGACAACAGGAGATGATTTGTGCGGGCAAGAGCAAGAATTCAGAAAATGGGCTTGTGAAGTGTTTAAAATGTCTTGCGAAGCATTCTGTCTTGATATGAATGAAATGACCGATGCATCAATATCATTGAAATGTGAAACATTGACAAAGGAAAATACTCGTTTTCAAGTGATTCACGATCCCGACATTCCTATAAACACTTTATTGAGCAAGTATCATAACAAGAGAGTACAAACTTGCAAAGTAAAGAAAACACCAATCAACTTGCATGGCACAACGTCAACAGAGAGATCAACAATACTTGTTGAAATTATGATTGATGATGTAAAATTTTCTTACAATATTTTTTTTTTAAACAAATCTTTGAAATTTATTTTAATTAAATTTCTCGGTTTCCCATATCAGTCAATGAAATATGAGCCGGGAGATCACGTGGGCGTTTGTGCCATAAACCGAACAGAATTAGTGAATGGAATATTGGAAAAGCTCTCAGGAGTTGGCAACCCAGATGAGAAATTGCAGCTTCAAGTTATGGATGAGAAACATAACTCAAATGGTTCTGAATATTTTTTTATGTTCTTTGCTGAAATCGCAATTTCATAACGCAACGAAACATTTTCCAGGTATTTCAAAGACATGGGAAAATCATGAAAAGATTCCAACATGTTCGTTGAGAATGCTTTTGACGCGATTTTTAGACATTACGAATGTTCCTTCGCGTCAGTTTTTGACATTCCTTTCGGGCTTTTGTGAGGAGAAGAACGATAAGGATAACATGGAAATTTTGGCAAATGAAACGGGCGCTTATGAAGACTGGCGTCACAATAAACTGCCACATTTGTTGGAAGTTTTTGAAGAGTTCCCATCATGTCGACCGCCAGCAGCACTTTTAGTTGCCAATTTAATGACATTGAAACCACGCTTTTATTCGATATCATCGTCCCAAAAGAAGTATCCTAATGAAGTTCATCTTACTGTTGCTGTCGTTAAATATAAAACAAACGGTAAATAAATTGATTTTGACTTTAAAATTGCTGCATTTATAATTAATTTTTAAACTGTACAGATGGTGAGGCATCAGATCGTTACGGTGTGTGCTCGAACTATTTAGAAGGATTGAATAAGGATGATGACGTGCTGATATTTATTAGAGGTGCTCCAAGCTTCCATCTACCAAAGGATATTTCTCAACCAATTATTCTCATCGGACCTGGTAAGATTTTTATCAAGCAAATTTTTCTTTAACCTAAACAGATTTTAAAATCTCAAATAAAATGTGCTGTTGACATCTTTACAATAGGCACTGGAACGGCCCCATTCAGAAGTTTTTGGCAAGAGCTTGACGAAATTAAATTGCAAAACTCCTTATTCAAAGCGCCAAAAGTTTGGCTATTTTTCGGGTGTCGTACACGAGAAATTGACTTATATCGCGATGAGAAGAATAAGATGCTTGAGCGAGGCATCTTGAGCAAAGTTTTTCTGGCATTGTCTCGCGAACGAGATGTTCCCAAGGCAAGTTTTTTTTTGTTAAGTAAATGAGTCTTCGATTTCTATTGAAAGTTTTCTGCATGACTTTTAGACGTATGTCAAAACCTTGTAATGAAAGAATCCAATGAAATTTATGATCTAATCAAGCATCAAAAGGCTCACATTTACGTTTGTGGTGATGTGCAAATGGCTGAAAACGTGTACCAGACTTTGAGGTGAAAATCATTTAATAAATTTTATTGGGCCTTTACGCAATTTCATTACGCAACATTTAAAATAATTTCTATTCAGAAAAATAATTGCAAACTTTGAGCACCAATCAGAAATAGCGGCTGAGAAATATATGCTGCAGTTACGGGTAAGTAAATAATATTCTCTTGTCTAGAAGCAACATTCATCTGAAACGTTTCTTTCAATTTAATTATGCAAAACACAGGATGAAAATCGTTATCACGAAGACATTTTTGGCATAACATTACGCACAGCAGAGATTCACAACAAGTCGCGAGAAAATGCAAAAATTAAAATGGAATCTCAGTTCAAATCTATTTCTGAATATTAGATATTGAATTTAATCAAATTTACATTTTTTGATCGTTATCAACAATAGTTAACGAAATCATTCATTCATGAAATACATTAATACACATATGAAAGCATACTTTCCAGCTTAATATTTGCATAACTTCTTATTATTATTGTTCACATTTCAACAAAATATTTATAAAACTAAATATGATTCAAATTATAAAATTTCACGACCAGATTAAAAAAGCATTTATAGCCCGAAATATTCTTCAACAAGCGTTTTATAAGCTTTTCAACACGACACATGTATTTTAAATTCTCATTATTATCGGAAAACAAGAAAATTATTTACCGAAGTAATTATAAAAAATTCATCAGCGCGCAAATAATAAGAATATTTTGCGTAACGTAAATCTAAATTAAACTAATTACTTAACTGATCTTTTGTTCCGCTCATTTGGAAGCTATCAACCTCAATTGAATTGTTGTTTAACAACGTAAAATATTTAAATCAATATTTGTGCATTCATTCTCAAGATATTTCATTCAATAAAATAAAGTTTATTGGCAAACAAAAGCAAACACAAAAAGGCATACGATTAGTAATTTTGAGTTTTCAGCTTTTAGCATAGTATCGAAAGCTTTTTAGCGCTACGCTGTATCACCGATACAAACAATAGTGAGTGGGGGAACGAGCCATGGAACAAAAGCTTAAACGTGTTTTTTAAAAAACTATATAAAGACTTGATTGTTCAAGTATTCGGCTTGAATTTTAGATCCGTAGCTTGTATCCTCCGGCTGATAATTAACAAATACAGATAATTTAAAATTCAGGTGAGTTACTGTTTTCGTGCATCCGCCACCAACAAAGTGTTAATTGCCCGTAACATGGAAAAAAGATCTGCGAGATTTAAATTTAGTTCGAGTTTCTTTAGAGAATGAGTTGAATTAAATATGAATCAGCAAATATGCAAATTGATGTTTATTTGCATATATTTGGAACAAATCAGTTTCTTATTGATGCAAAAAACCGGAGCGGAAACGTTAAGAAAATTTAAAAACAACAACGCACAACCTTTGGTGTTATTATTTGCATAACAAAAGTTTATCTGTAAAATTAATTTCATTTTTCTTTCTTTCATGTTTCATCCAAGTAGCAAAATGAAAGTTGTTTTATGTTTGTTTGCTTGCTTATCGTTGGCCTTTGCTGCACCACAGGAAGGAGCCTCATTCACTAATGAAGCCATCAAACAGGCTCAATCATCACATTTGATTCCACATGATGCGCAAATTGAAAATGTAAGTTACTAGCACAAAAACAAATTTAATAAGTAAGATAATTTGGGTTCATCCAATTAAAAATTCGTTATAGGTTCAGCCAGGCATCGAATTGGCCGCTTACCAAAACATCCCAGGCAATCAAAAGTTCGACTTGGGCGAAATCTTAGGCGCTGAATTTCCTAGAGAAGTCATCCAAAATCTGCAACAACAAATTGATGGCATCGGTCGTAATTGATTGATCAGCACTTAATTGCCACTCATCAATCTTGTTTCTCTTTTTTTTCTACCAGAGGATAAGTCTTAAGATTAAGTAAAGGAATCGTTGTGCCAAACTGTTAAATTAAAAAGAAAAAAAAAATCATAAAAAAACCTCACTTTGACTTTTACGTAAAAACCAGTTCTATAAGTTAATGATTTCCACACAGTAATTGTCGATTAAGCCGCGAGATGAATATGCCAAACAATGAAGAAGTCTAAATGTCATACTGACGCTTGCAAGTCTGATTAGACATCGAACAATAATAAATCAACCGAAATCTCTTTCACTACCTTTTTCTTAAACTTTCACTTTTGTTTGTGCCGTCGAGCGCCGTTTTCGAGTAGAAGCGATTCACAAAAAAGGCAGGAGTGCTATAGTAATAATGTAATCACGCATTCATGATCAAAATATTGATTACAAAAATTGGTCAATTTTTTGGCATTCAGATAACGATTCGAGACGATCCGACTACAAACAATTCTTTTATTCAAACCAGTTCTGCTTAGGTATGCTTGTATGCCATCCATGCTTCGACGAGAAATGTTTTTTTTTTTTTATTATTGCATGGTTTTTTTGCGAGTGCATTTCACTGCTTTTGGCCCACCGCGATTATATAATAAACATACATTTTGGCAACATGCGATGAAAGGTTTTTGAAGAAATTTCGATGTGTACTTTTGAAAGTTTATTTCTGTTTTTGGAAATTTTAATTCGTTTCTCTTATCAATTTACAAAATCGGAATATTTACTTTTTGGTAATCAATTAATATCTAAAATGCAAGTCTCAATAAATTAATGGCATACATTTTTTATTCACAATTCGTCTCTGGCTGTCTCTTCTTCTTCATCATTCTCGATTCTAGCCTCATCTAAATCATCTGTTGCTGCTGCAATAGCTAATAAAAATGTGTGGTTTGTTAGTTTCAAACGTGTTAGATATAAACGTGATGCGCGATTTTAACAAAATGAAATGATTTTTTTTTCTCATAAATATTTTGAATAAATTAGTTCGTAAAATTTGTGTTATTAATGATAATCGACGATGAAATTAGAGCTGCTACTTTCTACGACATCTCTTTGCTCTCTCGTGACATTGTTTTTAACCATCATCCATTCCCATAACGGTTTCAAGAATCTTTTGTGATGGAGCTTTGGGTGCTGGATTCGTTTGAAGCCAATATTCTGATACAGAAATGTAGATGGCAACAATCAAACCGACAAATGCGGCAAGCCATGTAGAATTTTGGAGAATGATACAGACAGTCAGACACAGGCCAAGGTAGAGACAGTAACGAGTAAAAGTTACATAGTTGTCGCGTTTTTCGTTTGTTAGATCTGGTGGAAGAGAAAGATTCGAGTTTTGTGACTAAAGAAAAACTTTCAAAAATCACGCTTTGTTAAGTAGCAAAAAAAAAATATCAATTCAACACAATTTCTACCAAACGAAAAACTCATTCAAATTATAATGTGGAAGGGTGTTTAATTGAATCGACAGTCAGTTAAACGTGTTCCCTTAAGACTGACTACTGTGATACAGTTTGCAGTATAGAAAGGAAATGAAACAGAAAGATTTCTCGATTACTTACCGGCACAAATTCCTTCACGTAACTCAAATCCATCTGCACATTTCGTGCACATATCTGGGCCATCTCCATCGCATCCGCTGCATGATTTATCGCATGCCAAGCATGAATAAGATCCTTCATTATTGACGCAAAATTGATTTTGTTCTTTGCACGGGGATTTTTCCAGACATTCATCGATATCATGACAGCCTTCTTTTTCATTCATGAACCATCCTCGAGCACATTTGTCGCAGTTTTTTGTGCCTGGTCCTACGCATGTGTCTTGGCAAGCGACATGACACTGTGAGCAGAGTAATTTGCTTTCATCTCTGAATGCTTCATAAAAACCTCTCGCACATGTTTGACAAATTTCACCTGCATATCCATTATCACAATTACATTTTCCATTTCCTTTTCTTGTTCCATTTCCTTTACAGATGCCATTATTGGAACAATCTGAACATGGTGAACAATCTTTCCCATAGTAATTTGGTGGACAACAAACTTTAAGAGTATCAATGCAGAGCCATTGGAAGAAATTAGGATGCTCATCTTGATGTTTCCACCAGTATTCAATATCATGTTCATGCTCTTCAGCTAACGTTAAACATTGTAATTCGCCTCTAGAGATATCATGGCACAGCATTTCCTGAATTTCAACGAGACGCAGCTCACTTGTCTTGTAACTGCCAAGTTTCTTTTCCTCCCAATGTGCATCACCCCCACCATGTTTTTCACGCTCAGTCTTTTCCATCCCCTAGAAATGTCTTCTTTAATAAATGTCTTAATATTAGATTTTCTTTTTTCAAACCTTTTTGAAGGAATCTGTAAAGATTGTACATGATTTGCAAGGCGGATACTTTTGTTGTTTCTCAGCTTTCAGTTTCTCGTCTTTCGTTCCAAATTTATCATTAATTGGTAGCTGGCAGGTGACTATTGTTATTAATATTAAATTTATTGATATAGGTAGGATCTTTCTCATTTCGGTGTTTGCTACTTAGTGAAGAATAAATGTTAATGAAACTAGACAAGTTTAAAGCACTATTCCACGTTGAATCAAGTGTTCAAAGTCCAATGTCTCATTCAATAATTGATTTAAACTCCCGGCACAACTTTTTTAGGACGTGAAAACTTTACGTGTTTTTAAGGGATGGCAGCTGTTTGGTTTGTGTATCAAGTGCGTTCAAGAATTTTTTTTTTAAATTTCAGTGGCTGTTACAAAAATAGTAAGCCGACATTGCTTCCAAAAAATCACAAAAAGTCATCCACACACAGCAGATTTAACAAGACTTAGATTAGAGGCACCAGACTAACACATTCATATCACATAGAGAAAAAAAGAAAAACCGAAATGTACATACATTTGGAAACATTAAAGTACCTAAGCCCACCTATTTACAAATTATCTAAATACGGAAATACTGCTTAACAAGATGGCATAAATGTATATAAAAAATAATAAAGTATTTGAAAGGTATTAAAATGTATGATAAAATCTAAAGTTGTAAATAATAAACATAACTAATAAACTAAATAAACATAAAAGAGATATGTAGATTTAGATAGTTAAAATAAAAGAAAGACGATTTTATTATCAAGAAAATATTACTTAGAAAAGAATAAAAAGTCCCCTGACAATAATATTGAATATTATTATTCCACATCAGATTTAGTATTATCGCGGGTATTCGGCACTATCTTATCATGTACAATGTTTTTTTTTGTCAGTTTGAGACTTCAATTCAGTTTAATTTGTAAGCTATATATCTCGAGAGTGTAAACTATTCAATTTAAAATGGAAATCCCACGACCAGGCTATCCGCAAGTTTATAGCACTTTTGAAGTGATGAACGAATTGACGAATAAAGTTGATGAATATAAAATTCAGGATTTGACTGAAGAATTTTTTGACCAAGCTGTTGATTTTTTGGTTGAAAATCATGCAAGAGGAGCAGTTTTTCATCGAGCTGCCAAGACGTTGTGCAATGAAAAAGGTGTAGAAAGAGTTCAAAATTATTACAGAAATGTGATAAATGAAAGGATTTCCCTAATTTGCCTTAAAGTTGGAACAAATGAAATCGCTGGTATGAATGCATTGTACACGTACATTGTTTCAAAAACAGATCAACCAGAAAAAGAGGCAAGTACACAGAAGAAAAATAAACAACCTTGCAAGGAACTAAGTAATCTTATCGAAATGAACATTGCAGGAAGAGGATCCAAGCTTCAAATTATTATATACCCTTATGCAATTTATCACAAACCAGTTCAATGTTTGTGGCTATTATCAGGTTGATCGCTCTATTCTTGCTGCTGGACTTTGCGTTGATAAGAAATTTCGTGGGAAGGGAATAGCAACGCAAATCCTCAAAGCGCGAGCTCCTCTAATGAGAGCAATTGGTGCTTCTGTAACTTCTTCACTTTTTTCTACCGCAGGAGCACAAAAAGCAGCACAATCAGCGGGATACGATACAAATTATTCTATCGACTATGAAGCATTGCAGAAACAATTTCCTGAAATGGACTTCTCATCTCTCCCTTTAGGAACTTCATGTAAAATTCTTTCAATGAAAATTTAATTTCAATGCAAAAGATTTTGTCAGTAAGCAATTTTTTCATTGTTCTTTTAATTTCAACATTAGTAAAAAATGGTTACAAAATCAGCATTAAAAGTGTTTTGTTTGCTTAAAATCATCGAAGGCATTATCAGTATAATATGCAGTATTTTAAATTACATTTTGAATTCAATTGAAAATGAACCGACTATTGACAAACTGGTATTCAATGCAACTTATTATGGATTTACGTTTCTATCATTTTTGGGAGCCATCGGGACTATGAAGCTCAACTTTAATTATCTACACGAGGTAGCGATTTCAATCATTGGCTTTATAATGTTCGGAATAACTTCAATAGTCGCAATGATTCGCGTGGAAAATGACCAGCACTTGATCAGCATGATCGACATTGAGGAACTTAACCATCCATTCTTTAAGCTCAGTTCGATTTTGAGCATAACCTCACTGATCGGTGAAACATTTTTCCTGTTGCATTCAATTTTGATCATTGACTTAATTTACCACCAACCGAGACGTGATTCGAGTGAAATATCAGTTGCAAGCAGCTACGAACCAGAAGACGATGAAGAACCTATCAAATTACATTTCTTACTTGATTCGCTATGGATTCAAATTGAAAAATTTGTCGATAAAATTTCAAATTGGCGTTAACTTTTTTTTCCTAAATACTTAAATACAAATTGTTGAAAAAATCTACAAAACGTAAAGACGGACACCCAAGACAAACATCGAATAAAATCATACAGAATTTCAAAGTAACAAAGAAATAAAATAAACACAAATGAAACTCTACAAATATTTCACAAACCACAAAAGAGAGAATTGTGAAGAATTTGAGAATCTGGTTTCTTTATTTTTACAACTTTTCTCGATGCAAGATGTTTTTATAATAGTTGCACAATTTTATAAGTGTCATTTATTTTCGTAATGTAAATTAGAAAAGTGATTGCTGAAAGTACCCAAAAAGTCAATTAACTTCATAATAAGAAAGTGATGGATCCGTTCAAAATACTGCATGAAGATGTCTACTCAATGATATTTCAACATTTGAGAGTTCGTGACATTATCAAATGTAGCCTAGTTTCGAAATTATGGCATGATGTTATCGGAAATGAGCATGAATGTATGAAGAAAATTTGGCTCCGGTTTTACGAACCGCTCGATGATTTGCAAAGTCTGATGGAGAGCTCAAGGAAGTACGAAAATTTCAAGGTACAAGGTGATTTGTCAAAGTCACTGTTGCCCGTATTCAACAAGTACAAATGGAGAAAAGTCTTAATGCGTGACAACACCAATATGAATCCGGAAGATTATTATGAGTTTTTGTTTGGTCTTGCACCATCGATAGAGGAATTAGAACTCTGGGACTGTTCAACAAAAGATCGAAAGGACATTGAACCCATTAATTTTACCCGACTGAAAAAGCTGAAAGTGAATCTCTCGAACCGGTATTCGTTCGCTATTTTCCTTGGAAAAAATGTACGCTTACGGAATATTGTATTAATGGATGTTTCAATGAAGTTTCCGAATGCCATCAATGACTTCCTGGAAGCACCGAATCCAATCATTCAATTATTGCGAAAAAATCCGCAAATCAAAAGTCTTCATCTCGTGGGTGTTGAAAAAATATTCTGTGAGGATCTTACAGCAAACGGAACTGAAAGTGAAACTAAATTAGACTTAAGAAGCTTTCATATGTGGGCGGATCTGAAATCGCTTGACACTTTTGAACGCGAAAATTTTATTAAATTCATTGAAACACAAAAGAATCTCGAGTCAATTTCAATCAACAGTGAAATGAAGTGAAGAAGTTTACCAACTTTAAAATTCTGTAAAGCTGAAAAATATTTTCTTAAGATTCGCCAAAGAAACAAGAAAAAGAAAAAATATTCTTAAGATTCCATTTCTCTCTGAAATTCAACAGCTGCTTTTATATATTCTTTTATGATATAATATCAGTTAAGAATTATGCAAAATGATAGGAATGGAGCGAAATTTTAATATTTTTTCTGTGACCTCGAGTTTGACGTCATGTTTCTCTTGTCTTTTCATCGGAGTGATGCAAAAAAATATAATCTAATAAATTAAATTAAAATATGATAACAATTTTTTTTGTCATAAATAAAAATCTATCGTAGGAGTGAAGTAGATTTTGTTGCGTTGTGAAAATATAAATATCACCTTAAGTTGGAGATGCATTCACTTGACGACGATTATAGTACGAATTTCATTGTTTCCATCAGATCGCGGATTAAGTAATTAAAAATAATTATAGAAATAAAACATATTGGGAACGTTGATTCGAATGATTGCAAACCATAAATATTGCAATTGGATGATGGATTATAATCGGAAAAATATCATTCTTGGCAACCACAATTAATTGATCACATTTTCAATTTTGTCCTCAGCATGAGGCTAAACTACTTCCGTTCCAGCTGTTGAATAATTGAAGCCATTAACATTCCTGCGCCTTTGTTGATCTTGACCGATTTGATGATCCTGCTCGATTTGATTGCGCAACATTTCCAGTTCGCGAATACCCGATACAGACACTTCATATTTGTGTGTCATCAGACTTCGATAGAAATGGATTGCGAAGGCTAAAATAACATAAATCTTTATTAATTGAACTAACGAACGTTTTAATATTCACACCTAAGAAAATTATAAGTACGGGAATCAAAACTATACACGCTGACCATGCTGCTGCTTGTGATAAATCATAGAACTTCACCCAACATAGAATAGCAATTTCTACAAGGAAGAGCACTAACCCTATAAGAGTACTGAATGCCCACGCAATTTCTATGTACCTAAAATCGAATGATAATTAAAAGAAATTGTTAATTACAGTTTCGGAAAGAGTTTTTTTTTTTTTTCAACTTACCAATGAAGTCTCTCATGCGGTGACTCATTAACAAGAGCAATAGAATGTAGATTACAAACCGTCTCAATGTTTGGTAATATACAAGTACTGATCATAAGAGCAAGCATATGGACGGCTACAAGAAGTGTTGTACATACAGAAAATGCTATCAGCATTCCAATTGGAACTTGTGTGTCGTTATTTAGCTGAACTTCAACCATCGCTACCTGAAAAAATGTGTGAAAGAAAGGCACATCAAATACCAGGTGACATCATAAATGGAGCGAATAAATATTGTCCCAATTTAAACTAGATAGATAAGAAGCACGACAAATTCAATGAATTGTGCTTGTAAATATTTGCCCAGATATTCGCTGATGTTTGTTCAACAACATTTTTTTTTTGTGTTTAAAATATCAAGCACATAACCGACACAATGAACTTGATTCACAATGGCGATTCTTTTGGTGGCTACAAAATTAGATTTTTTTTTTTTTTACATCTAAACTAGAATCTCGAATTTTATTTTTCGTTCACAGTCAAAACAAAAAGTAAAAAAAAAATTCAAGAGCACCAGGAAGTAAATTTGACTTTTATTTTTTTTTAACTCACCATCGCGAATCCTGAAAGAAGTGCTGATGTTTTGCTGGAAGCCTTCAATTTGGCACGACTCAATTGGAGCTTTCTCCATGATAAATAGTTTGGCGAATGGAATTCATCAGCTGCCTGTGACATGATGAGATTTGAGCTCAGTCCTGCTGAACGTCGCTGTGATGGTTGTTGCGTAGAATAAGAATTATTATTACTACGATTAAAGTTTTTATTAAATAATAACAAATTATCGTTCTCTAAATTGTATTTGATCTTTTTAGAGGCCACACTGGATGCAGTACCAACGGATGGGGTTGATCGTTGTGTGGGTATTATTCGAGCACTTGAAAGAGATTGCGATGCGTTCGGCAACAGATAATTATCGCGACTTGCACTGAGATTTTCGTCGATCTCAATGAGCAAGCGATCAGCTCGCGCCGATACTTTCTCAGTAGTTGAAGTTTGTGGTGGTGGTAACAAATGATTTAAACATAAATCCGATTCAGAGCGGATGAGAGCAAAATGCATTGCGACTCATTAAAATATTTCTCTGTTTTAATTAATTAGTTTCTTAACAAGTTTTTTCTTCAGGCAACGACTCGAGTGGGTGGATTTTAACGTTCTTTCACAAGAGGAAGTATTTGATGCCAAATTTTATTCACAAATTCTTCTATTGTTTTTTTTTCTCGTAATCAAAAAGTTTTCTTCTTATTTAAATTACAATTGAAATTGTTTCTCTATAATTTAAATGTAAATTATAAACCACGTCAAGCGCCACGTGATTCAGTTTTTATCGCGTTCGCGTATGCAAATTCTCTCACGAGCATAGCAAAATTTTTACAGGTGTTTAGTTGCATGATTAACCTCAATAGCTTTACGCATTGACTTTATGTTTTATGTACACACTTGTCAATTTACACACGTTTTTTTTCTTAATTGTCCTTGACACAATGATTAAAAGTAATTTAAAAGTTCAATTGAAAACTGTCAGCAAATTGATTTTATTATTTTTTCTCGCTCAAAAGAAAATTTTCCTCTTCAGTCCGGAGATGCAATATTTAAAATGAAAATACACTTGATGCGGCGTCTTCACACGGCAATCTCAGTCTTGACATTGAAGCAAACAAATAGAGAAACGAGAAAATGTTTATTCCGAGCCGCTTTCAAACCGCGAGGATTTTGAAGAATTTCTCAAAAACGATTTTTTTTTTATTTTGTTATTTCGCGTGTTTTTGGCAATTCGGAAAAATTTCCACTCAATTAATCTGACAAAGCTTTTCTGTAATAGTAGATAAACGTTTGATGACAGAACTGATCAACGGTTTATGCAGGCTATGTTGTCTCATAATGAGCTCACACAAGAACATATCGATCCATGTATGGGATTATAAACAAGAAGCAATCAGCAACAACATTAAATAATATCAAGCTAGTTAATTATGACGAGTTTCGCTACCAATCGCGATGAGTGTTCGCTAACAACTGAATCACATAAAAAATAAAAATATTGAGTGTTTCATTTCAGAGTTGCTGACTCAATAGAAGCGGCAGTCCACATAGAGTGACATGAACTCTCGCAAAAAGCTAAATGCAACAACAACAAATAGATTTTGAGAACTTTTTTTTTTTAGTAAAACTTTTGCTGTGTGGTTGGTTATAAATGGCAACAGTGTTTTTTTTTTTCAAAGGCTTTTGTTGACTTCTCGCGCTTAAATATTTGCGTCGATGGACGTCGCATGTTTTTCTCTTATCAGTTGTTTATATTTTGAAAGGTTGCTTGCTTATTCACGTTTTTAGGCCTAAAATTATCGGTAACACCTGAGCCACATATTATTGCGCAATTAAGAGTTTACACTTCAGTTAGTAGCTTAAAAGCTTTAGACAACGAATAAAACTGATAGAAGTTCTTCTTTTCTTCCGTTGAAAAATTTCTGTTTGATTAATTAGAAGTTAATTAATAATCAGTCATGCGGCTTTCTATTTGGCATTTTTAATTGATGACAGCATTCCACATATCAATGTTTTATTGCCCTATAAATTTATTTGAATTATTTTTTTATGGACTTATTTCTTTGGAAGTTTAAAAAAAGAAAATGACGGAAAATAAAAAATGTGCGCTCAAGGAAAATTTGCATCGCTTTATTACTGTAATGTGTGGGTATGTCGATGACCGCGAAAAACTGTCAGGAATTTTATTAAAAAAAAAATGATCTGATGAATCAAAAGCTGTTGATTTTGGCAAATTTTCACATTTCCTTTTTCAAATGAAAATTTAAGAAAGAGTAAAAAAATAAATAAATATTAATGCGAGCCGGCAAATTTTCATGGACCTTTCTTCTTTTTGCCGGTTTCCGGCTCTCGTGATTTCTCACATCGTTCATTGTTCTCGATTAGAAGAAAAAGAAGAAAAAAAATTCTTTTCTCATCTCGTGTTTAACTATCTATTTGTGATTAATCAACAATGAGCGAAGTGAATGAATGTGTGTTATTCGGTTATTATTTATTGGATGTCTAAAAACCCACGTCATAAATTGACTGTGTATGTTTAAGTTATTAGGGCTATTAAATAAATATTGGCGATCGCATGTCTATCAATGGATCGTATTCTATAGAGAACAATAATTTGTTATCAAATTTCAATAAGGATTTGTTACCTTTTGTGAAGAAATACTGCAACTTCGCAATGAATTATTCCAATTATTTGCCGACGTTGAAATTTGACTACTGTAAAATTGATGATGCGGAAACGGATTGAAGCTATTTGGACTATTATTATTATTATTGCTTATTCTCGGCTTATGTGATTATTATTGTTGTTATTATTTATATTATTGTTGTTGTTATTTGTTAATGTTAAACTGGAACCACTTGAACTTTTAGATGAATCGTTACTTAAACTCTTTTCACTTAATAAATTATTGCTTCGTTTATAATTGTTCAGTCGATTTTGATAGCTGTTTCCTAAAGTTGTCGCAAGTACCGTGTCTAATGAAGTTGAGATTCCAGCCGATGCAAAAATTTTTTTGCCAGATACTGACATGACGACGTCTGCAACATTTTAAAATTGAGATTCATCTTAGTAATGTGCTTAAAAATTAAGAAACACACAACGCGACTTTATAATCGCACAAGTCTAACACAAATGTTCACAGTACAAACAATAAGGGAACATGCATATATTCCGTAACGTGATATCTCAACATTTTATAATCCCATCCTCTCCTTAAATAACTAACACAAAACAAACCCATCGATCAAAGCATATCAATCAAAATCAAGACCCCTCCCCCTTCGAAGGGGTTACGGACTATAATCATGTTCCCCTATATGTGTAAACTTCTCATTCTTTTCACTGACACCAGCGCTCTCTTTAATCTCATACAAATGGTTGGGTTGTGTCTTTAATATTTTGACAGTTAAAATATGTTGTGAATAATCATAAAATTTCTTAAAATATGTTATTATTTATATCGTTAAATCATTTCGTTTAAATCGAACTTCTTTAAGTTTTCATTTTCAAGTTATGTAACGGTTTACATCCTAAAATCTCGTTACATAACCTATCATATTTATCCAATTTCTAAACATATTTAGATTGTTGAATTTCAGCTTGTTTAATTGACTTGGTTGTGAGTGATTATTAGCACAGTAACGAGGTCTAATTGCCATGTTTATTTTTAACTTGTTTCAACTAGTTCTAAAAATGTTTCGCAAACATGTTTTGCACAATGCTTTACTTATTAGCCATTTATTATTTATTAGCCATTTAAATTATTGGAATAATTGCGTTTCTTTGTTGTCAATTAACAATTTTTTATTTATATTTAGGTATTCAAATAATTCATTTTATAATTTTTATTGAAATCAAATAAATAAATTTTGAATTGATAGAAGCATGGAAACTATTCAATTGCTATTGCGATATACTGTGCGCAAATGTCATGAAAAATTTGTCATTTATTCATTATTCTCAGAATGCAGACGTTATGTCAGAGAATCAGAGATAACGTATTGCCGTTTTGATTGCTATTCAATTATCCAGCTGATTTGTCGTAACTGAAACGTAAGACGTTACGTATATGTTACCTTTCTACAACCCACCATCAAAAACTTTTGAAGCGCTTATTAAGTATTTGTTCCTGAAGCTCAACAGTTTCAAATTTCAACAAAATTTCTCAACAGTTTCAATAAACTAAAACAATTGATACCATGTATTGATTTCAGAGCTCTAGTTTTCTTATTTAACGAAAAAATACCTATTTGTTTGCTTGCACATGTATATTTGTGGGAACTTAATTGATTGCACTTTACACATCCAAAACAGCACCGCAAAAAATGGGGGTTATCGAGACATGCTATCTATAGACAAATCATGAAAAAAATGATGGATGCAATTTAACTGACATTAGCGCTAATTGATGTAAAATCTACACATGTTCCTTTGTCAATTTATGTGAAATTATTTCGGAGAATCATTCAAAACAACTTTTTATTTTATGCGGTAAAATTTATAATATTTAAAACTTCGTTTCGGTTTAAAAGAGAAAAAAAGTAATTGACTTAAAAAACAAGTTTTTCAATTGACAACAAGTTTGTTATGGAAGAAATAATACAATTGAACCACAGTTGAATATATTTATATATCCATACTGCATTTGAGTCTTAGAAAAACTCTGAAATCGTGCTCATTATTTTATAACTTCCATATTTTAGGATTTTTTTTTTCAAATAAATATTCAGTGACGATGCCAATATTGCGATGTGCCTGATATAGTCATCATCGTTTTAATATTTAAATCATTTACTTATATTTTATTACGATGTCAGTTCTCTATTAACGATAATTATCAAAATGGCAAAATTATTACTGCACTGAAAACTTTCATTATTGTAAAATCTCCACTCTTTATAATTATAGCTTAAAGAAGAAGAAAGTTTTTTTTAAAAGTTTTATTTCTTTTTAGATACTAGTCAAACTTCACATTTTACTGCACAATGTCATGTTTCTCCTACTGCATTGATAAAATCCCATTTTAAAAACCAATTCGGTTAGGAATGATGTTAATGGCACTCGACATAGCACCTTTGATAAATTGTAAAAATCCAAGATCAAATCCTGTACCAGATTCTGTTTTAGGAGCTGATGGTGGTGCTGGCCCATCGGTATCTTGTGGACTGGCAGCTCTTCCATAAACTTGGATAGCAATATTCAAAATTATTACGATCAGAAAAATTATCTTATTTGACGACATGTTGAAATCGCTTTTTGAAAAGGCACTTTCGGAAGACCTGTGATAACTTTGAGAAGTTTCGACAGAATGAGATCAAAATAAAATTCTTCTTTAAGACAAGAAACGCAAAAATTTCATGGTGGAATTTTTCTTTCGTCATAAACAATTGTTCGACCTTATTTTATATTGATATATATAACAATCGTCATTCGAATAAGCAATATTTGAACAGTTGTTTTTCTGTATCAATTCTACTCACTGGAGAAATGAATTGCAACAAGGCCGAATTTAAGAATTTTCCCAAACTGATGTCGAGTCTTCTCAACACTCTATAATTGGATCACTGACTGAATAAATCATTAAATTTTAATGCACTTTTGCTGTTTTAAGTATTTTCAAGTGTGAACATTGATTATTGCATAACAATGTTGCATGCAAAGTGAAGCGAATAAATG
The DNA here is from genome assembly GCA_018397935.1 of Propsilocerus akamusi. Lineage (NCBI taxonomy): Eukaryota > Metazoa > Arthropoda > Insecta > Diptera > Chironomidae > Propsilocerus > Propsilocerus akamusi. The sequence goes on along the minus strand of CM031468.1, from coordinate 18,022,972 downwards.
AATTGATCACGCTTCTTGTGGATTTAATTGTCGATAAATTTTTAATTTATCAATTTGCTAATTACATATTTGATCGCACGTTTACTCTAATTAACATAACACTTTCAATTCGCTAATAAAATTTATGTTTCTAAGAAATAAACACTGAAGCGTAAGAATCAATAAACTTGAAGAAATCTGTTTCGCTGGAAAAATTTTCATTCAATATTGTTTATAGTTCAGACTTAAATGAAACCTTAAGATGAAAGAAACAACAACAAACGTCGCGGCACAAAATGCGTAAATCAAATATAAAGTCGTCGCCACAGATTGCCGATTGATATTAATTAGAGTATTGAATGTGCGCAATTTAATCAATTTACTCGCATATTCTTTAGTGGGCTGATTTAGTGATGGAGCAAGATCATAAAAATGTTGGAAGGTCTTCCAAACGTGTAAAGAACCTAAATAAGGCGCGCAAACAAGTTGGTAATTTTTTTTTATTTGCCAATATACAACACTTGTTTACCTGCACGACAATTAACCCTCGGACAAGTAGTGGAATTTTGTAATATTTATTGTCAATAAATTTTGTATCATTTTGTAATGTTTTTAAAATAATTATTCAAGAAAAATCTACAAGAGAAACATTTTAAGCACACATCACTTTAGTATTGAGCCTTCATTAAGTTGATGAACTTTGAAGCTTTTTTTCGCGGAATTCCCGTTAGTCGCAAGTGATCAATCGGGGGTCATTGGAGATCAATCGAAACATTATGATGAAACAATTGATTCTTAATGTTAGTCAAATTTGCATCCTGTATAAACACATCATTGGGAAATAATGCCATCCCTTAATGGATATCTCATATTGGATATTAGTGAGGAACAATCATACAGGTGTTTAAGTTTATTCACATTCTTCCTCAATGGAATTCAAATTGCTTCTATCAATATTTCGCCTTTTGTCTATTCGAGAAATTTTCATTTCTTTGCCAGGGATTGTGTCAGAGATTTGGAACGTCATTTTATTAATTTGCATTCAAGACGCGTTGTCTAAAAAAAATTCTATTTCTATTTAATTTCTCATTTGGTAACAATCCATTTCGTGTCTCGAAATATTTTCACTAGAGAATCTCGCCTGATGCCACCTTTAATACTGTCTGTTGGATTTGTAAAATAAAAAAAAAATTGTGATTCTGTCTGAACCTGAGGGCATAAAAATTTCATTGACATTGAAAGAAACACCGCAGAAAAAAATTGCTTTCAATTAAAGTGGCTACAACGTCTTGTCACAATGCTTCAAATATTTCAGGTGACCAATGAATGATGACGAAGTTTAACCCTTTGCCAAGGACAAAAATTTCTTTTTACAAAATAAAATTTGGCTTTTTGTGCAATAAGTATCGGTATTTGCCATTTTTTGTTTGCTCATCGTCGTGTCTTTATTAACTTTCATTTAAAATTGAACTTGAAAAGTCCAGGCTTGTGAATTTTATTGTTATTTAAAAACGGAAATTTTTCAGGTCGTGTTTTGCGATAAAAGGTTTTTATGTTTTTTCGAGCCCTTCAAATGCGACACTTAAGGCATTGTGGCCATTTCGTTTAGACCTTTATGATTCCCTTGGATTATACATTCGCTTTGCATGCGCATCACGCTCACAACATCAAGATCAAGATCACAATCTCACAGTACATTCAGAAGCGTTATCTGCTTTTGAGTCATTCGTGCCTCATTCACCACATATTTCTTAATTACCTTTTATAATTATTAATTTTCCGGTGTGTTTTCTTTATAAATTTGTTTCTTATCACTTGACAAAAATATGTGTCAATTTGTTGACATATTCTTTAATTCATCTTAAATTGCACTTTTTTTATCACATATAAAATCAATTTGTTTGCGCATCAATAATTTTAAATATTACACTTCATATGTGAGAATTTCGATTTGAAATTAATTATTTGATCGTCATATAATGATCACACTATAAATATCTAATTCCCTCGGTTAGGGAAGTAAATAAAAATGTTTCTTAAATGCTTAATTAATTAAGATTCTTTTTTTTACAATAAATCATTTTTTAACTTTCCTTCTCTGAAAATTTTTGTTTATTTGCAAAATAGAATTGCAAAAAAATGTCACGAATAAAAAAAAATTACTCAGTCCTCTCGCCACAACGTTCGCGAATGCAATGAGTAAATTTTCTCGAGTAAATAAATAGCTAATGAAAATTCATGAGCGGAATCAAAATCGAGTTTTTTTTTTCAATTGTGTCTGAGTTTCGTTTGTACGAAAATAAATCACACTTTCAAACGAGTTGAGAAGTATTGCAAGAGGATTAGCAAACTTCGGCTCCTTACATAAACACATTTACGTATTGACATTATTCGGTTTCGGACAAATGAAAAATCGGTTAGATAAACTTAAATTCCACCTTAAAAATCAAGCTTCAAAATTGTAAACGAAGTTGCATAGTTCCAGATCTTCAGGCGAAAACAATTCAATAAAAATAACTTTTAAATCTGCTTCCTACAATCTTCTTGTCGTAAAAAATATTGAATAGAAAAAGTTTTGCTCGACTTTCAATTTGACCAATTTCTCATCTATAACATCTGCATGAAACTAAATCTGATTTTATGGAGCTTTTGAAAAAAGGATTGAATCGATTTTTAAGGGTTTTTTTTTATCTAATAATAATGGATAAATTTATTCAATTTGATGATCAATTTTCAGGGCTTGGCTGTTGAAAGTTTTTTCAAATCGTTTCTTTAATTTTTCTATTTTGATTCTCTTGTACATACTTTGCTTTAGGCTATTTTGCGCTGGCATATCGAGATGAAAGTTTTCCACTGTAACGTTTAAGTGACAACCAAAGAAAACTATTTGAAGTGAAGCAAAAGTTTTCTCTAAACAGCAAATAAAGCTCAATGCAATTTTGATGTATTTGTTTGCCTTCTCCATCTCCGTTCATCCCATGTTTCTTCCATTAAACTTTTAGTTCTCCAAAGAAAATGTTTTTTGTTTGCATCAATTTGTTGCTTTGCTCTTCAGGCTCTTGTTGGTAATTTTGTGATATAATTTTTGGGCACAACTAGTTTTATAGTTTCCCTAGGTTTCCCTCAAAAACTTTTCCTTGCTGTTTTCTTAGAGTTTGGTCTGGAATAGTTTGCAGTTGACTGAAATCCGATGACATCTATTTTACCGAGCATAGTTGGAAAAAAAACAATTTCTTAAAGCACACCTTTTATCGCGAAGGAAAAACAAACTATTTTCATCCATAAATATTTACAGTTGTCATAATCTTCGGACTATAGCAACAATGTGGTGTTACACGATGATTAACTGTTGAATATCTAAAAGAGCTTTGCCGTATGTGTGTGTGTGTATTAACAAAAAGCACATGTCTCCCATGTTTTAGATCCAGCACGTATCAACTATTTCGCCGCAGTATCATTAAAGATTCACAAATTGTCTCATATGTGTTTGTTATGACACCGTTTGTAAATACGAGGGAGAGAAAATGGGGAAATTGTCTTATTACTTTACTTTTAGTTTAATTCTTAATAGCCTTTCGCATTTCCTCCACACTTGCATGTAACAAACAATTCCCAAATACAATCAAATGATTTTAGGAAGTGAACACATGTTTGTGGCCTCTGCGACGAAGTATGTTCGTCATGTATATCGCTTTTGCGGAGAATCTGCTCTACATAGTATTTGGGTGGAAAAAAAAATACTTCACAATGACTACAATACAACCATAAAGAGAGATGAAAGCTCCAATATAATACATACAACTAAAACGAGAGAGCTTTCGGGTGAAATAATAGTATGAACAATACAAACGACGATGGCTCGTCGATGACTTGAGTGTGCGTACAGCAAATATAAGTAAGGCAGATAAAGATTGTCAGTGCAAATTCAGATTTTGGCGCGACGAGACGGTTTGTGCTGTTCGATCTGCGCAACAGAAAACAGAAATTCTTTTTTTTTTCCTGGTGAAGGAGGCAAAAAACCTCTTTTTTGCACCAAATTTTTTTAAAAATAAATTATTCACAATCTTTAAAAATAAAACTCTTTGTTGTGTGCAAGAAACCCACAGAAAAGGATTTTGAGCTGCGACTTTATAAATCTCGAAAATCGAGTAGCTTCGTCTTGAGATAAAAATAAAACAAGACAAGATTAATGAATTTTCGGTTTGCTGTGAAATTGGTTTGTGGTCACATCATATATGGAATTATTTGCTTGTGTAATTTTATACGCTGGATTTCATAAAAAGCGAGATTGAGAGAAATAAAAATGCACCTGTGAAATTGTGACAAAAATTTGTGAAAATGGCAAACACGATAAAACTATGGAAGCTTTTGCATGAGCTTTATTGTCACAACATATTAATCATACGCAGCATGCGGGAGCAAAAAAGTAAAATCGTCGCAAAAAAGCAAACAATTGTTGTCGTTCTTTGTTCGACGATGAAAAAAGAGATACTTCCCATAAACATTCGTCATAAAACATCGAAAAAAAATTTTTTTTCTCATGAAAGATGAACAGGAAAAAAGCTCTGCGATAATATCATCGCTATGCCATGTTTAAGGATTCATTGTATACTTATAATCAGTGTGTACAATTAGCGGGTAAAGAAGCTGTGTGTGGGTATCTTTACATATTTTTTTGTGTTTTAAGAGCATCATCCGCGATTCAGCATCAACAATGGGTCCACTGAGTGGAAAATAATACGAAGATTAAAGAAGAAAAAAAAAATCGATTTAAGCTTTGAGTGTTCGTGACTCGATAGTGAATGCTCGTTTTTTCCTATCACGTCAAAAATCCCATTCAAGGTATATGCAACTTGATCTGATTTCATGTCATAAAATTATCTTAAATACGATATCTGATAACATGAGTGGTGAGAAAAAGTAGCAAATAAATCATTCTAAGCTAAATTAATTAGTTTTACGGAAATAAGGATATCATGGATAACATTAAAAGAGTTTATCTGTTTGTTTCCTTTCTCGTTGTATGTAATATTTTCGAATGAGCCCACTCCGCCTCATCTCCGGTTATTGTGGATTCCCCACAGCAACATAATTTATAATATAAATTCATGCTAGATGGTATGAGAAGGGTTTCGGAGCAAATATATATCAGAAAGAGTCAAATGGAATAGAAATTAAAATAATTACTGGTAACAATTGTTGGTTTGATTTGGGATTTTGAGAACGAGAAAGTTTAGTCAAAGTGAAATCAAAACTAAAACAACTAAAAGCATTCAGCCGAAAGTTCCTTGAAGTGACAGAATAAATATTTTATGTGATACTTTTTTTTCTCTCTCCTTTGAAAATGTAATTCAATTGCCAGAAGTGCTGCAGCCATGCCATTTTCAACATCACAAAAAAAATCGTGAAAATAGTTAAAGTGAGCTCAAGCTCAGAACTGCAATGCAGTCAATATTATCTCAAGAGAGTAATTTCAATTTGCAAAATGCCGCTATTAAAATGTTTTGGTATCATGTCAGATATTATTATTTATTGCAAAAAACTGATGCAGAGAAGAGCTTTTCTATATAATTTTCAATATTTCATCAATAGCTGTTCTTAGCATTTCCTTTTAATAACGGTCTTTAGTCGCATAAAAAACTTCTGAAAAAAAAAAAAAATTGTCATAAAGCACAATCTGCAATGAACTTTAAGTGAAAGTTTATGAAATGCTTTCGATACCCATAATCCCAAAAGTCAGACATTTCGCTTTGACGTTCTAACCACAAAAAAATTTATCGTCAGATCAAAAATGGGTCCAGGATAGATAAAGATAAAGGTTTTGTTTTATGTGCCGACAAGAAAAAATAATGCTGCTACACAAACAACATAACTCTGAGATATTTGATCTCTTGATACTTTTTTTTATTTTTCTTTTCACCATAAAATTATTTTTTTAAACCGGTGACGTCATTACCGCTTATTGATTTTCACGTTTGTTTTTTCCATTTCAATATTTTCATTTGCTTTTGTCACGAGGAAAGTGTATAAATTATCATTAGCTTATCTTGACGTTGACCACCCCATTTTAATATTAGTGATAACGAAGCTTTGGTTTCCCTTGAATAGCTATGTAAGTTTAATGTCATAAAATACTCGATCGCGCGATGGGAACTTATTAATTAGGCACTAATTATGTTTATTATTCAAGAAGGGTGAAAATTATTCGCAACTAATAATTTTGCCTCATGGCAATATTTTGCTAATCATTCTCCAAGGAATCAATCCTTAGACTCTCTGCAAAGGTGAAATTTAATGAAGAACTGTTGCGTGTAACGAAAAAAAAAACCGGAAATGGGGCAAATTTAAGTGCAAACCTTTAATAACCGTCTCACTATTTTCCTTCCATTTCATACTCCATTGTATCGCTACCGCTAGTACAATTAAGCTATAAATAAATACTCGTAACGAAGGCGGCAAACAGAAAAGTTTTAATGTGGACTCTTATCGTATGACTCTTGTTTGTAGAAATTTTCAGGCCTTTTTTTATTCCGTTTGAAGGTGCAAATCAGGAACTCTTTAAATATATTGGTTTTTTGAACACATTTAATCAACTACGAAAATGTTAAAAATAAACTTTAAAATGTTTATTACGATAAAAGAGGAAAATATAATTTTGCGCAACTGCTTTTTTTGTGAATGAAATGTTTTAGTAAATATTGCACAAAAAATATATATATATCCCCCGTCTGCTCCCTCCTCACTCCGTAGGTACAGTGGTAGATTATATCTGGGCGCACAGTGATGTTGCGCCTTCAATGTAGGTCAGTTTCGGATGTGAATTTTTGATAATTTCAAGAATTTTCTAGCATATCATTCCAGACGGCATGAGCTAAAGGTTACATTATGAGCTAGTGGTTAAACCAACAATGCAGATCCTGCAACTTAATATAGAAATACTTATGATTTACAAAACGATGCGTGACGTCGCACAAAGAACTTATTGCCATCTTGACCTTTTCCCAAATTCATCATGAAATTGTAATTAATGTTTCTTTTCGTGTTCATAAACATAATGAGCCTAACAGCAACACAAAATTATACCTTTGGCCACTCTAAGAGTTGTCATTATACGCAATTTTCACCCTTTTCAAAGAGTCTTCTAATCATTATGCGCAATTATAACAAAAGTTTTGTCTAAAAATGACAGCAAAAATGTTCAACTGGAAACAATTAGAATTTCTATCAAATTATGCAAAGTAGGAAAATGTTTTTCAGACTTTTGTAAATTGCTGATGAAAATTCGAGATAATTTTTATCTATTTTTCGACGACAGAACATTGTGATGCTTATTATTTTAACTGTGGAAAGCTTTCCGAAATTGCTTTGAAAGTCATTTGAAAGTTGAATATTTAGATTACAAATACTTTATTTGACATTTATGTACACGTTGCACTGCCTGTTTAATAACTTTTAACTGTAACGCTAACTTTTTGTTTTATCTTTTGATAAATCTCAATTAGTCGTCTTCAATCTGTAGCTACAAAAAAAAAATCATTAGTAAACATTTCACGTGCGGAATAAACATTGCGCGTACGCGACCCGATGATTTAAAATGAATATAAACAATCGCTACGGAATTTGTGATTTCCGATGAAATTTTGAAATTTTCTTTGGCCGCGAGTCTTTTTTCATTTAATTCAAACAAATAAACGTAAAACTCTGAAGCTCATTTCGATTTGGAAATTGAGAAAAATTCTTTCTCCTCATTTCGCGCATTTTTTGGCGGTTAGTTAAAGCGCAGAGCAGATGTATGATAAATATATCGCAAATGTACGTAGATATTAATACAGTGCAGTCAATATTTCAGTTTAGTTGAATCCGCATCAAACCACAGTCGAAGTAATTTAAATAGTCTACAAAATTACGAACATTTCTCTTTTCACCCGAAATTTAACGCCCGAAGTTTATTTAAAGCCGTTGATAATGAAACGGGAGAAAAATATTTTCGAATTGATAATGAAAATAATCGACAAATGTGTTAAACATGTCGGCTAATTAATAGAATTTCGATGATCAATATTTTAAATTGAATTAAACTTTTATAACTGCTCTTTTAATTATATACATTTAGGGCCGGAATTATTGTTTAAGCTGTCAATAATTTACAATTTAGTTAGCATCTGCTCTAACTTTTATAATTTATATAACAAACAATTTATGTAATATGTTATTATTATTACAAAGCTTTTGAATGGCAGTAAATATTTATTGATTAAAATTTCGAGCGAAATATAATTGTCAGCATTGGTCATGATGTATGAAACAGTTTCTCGTGGGATTTAGTTACAATTATTGAGCGTTTGCACAGATATATTTTAAAATTTTGTCGGAAAACATAGCTGCAGAAAATAAAATGTTGCTCAATTTAATATATTTTTATATCCTGCGTGCACAACAATGGATTTCGAAAAGTATTTGTTTAAATCAAATAATTGAAAGTTCGAAAAATGATTCCAAAACATTTTATTTGGCCAATTAAGAATTCAAAATGCTGAATAAATATTTTATTTGCTGAGCTTCTGAACAATCAAATTCCTTTTCTGTTTACATTTTCAACACTGATTGCTTCTTTTCATTCCATTTAAATGACTTGCTTCTCTCCTGGCATTCCGACAACAAGCTTTGTTTATGCAGATGAAAATGAGGATGCTCCGGATTGCAAATATTTGTTATTGATTTTTTAAAAATATTTTTGTTGAGATAATAAATAATAATGTTGGAATCGATGAAATTATTGATCGCTTTTATTAATCTTATTTGAAATGTGATTTCAATTGTGCAATCATCGAATAATATTTCATATCTAAGAAAAATGAGACTTCTGTTGGAAATCGCAATGAATATTCTAATTTAAATATTTTTTTTTATGATTTTCATTTCACATCCATTATCTTTCATTTCGAGGTCAAGTTTTATGAGACGTTATAAAATAACATAAAATGAGCTTTTTCAATGAACTGAGAGCTTTGTAACTATTTTTATCGTTCTTTTATGACGAGCTTTATGTGCGAGATGTTCATTCATTTTATTCTTTGCCATAGATACTTAAAGCGTTTTCTATTATCCGATATTTGTTCAGCCACACATTTATGATGATGTTAGACAGCTCTCACAGGAATATGTGTGCGCTAGAATCAAAGTTGTAAATGTGATACTCCGCTATATTTTTTTTTTTGGATTTTATTTTTGGTTAAATATTTCCTAGTTGTTCTTCTACCATCTAGACACAACATAATAAATTGCCCTATTCGAAATCATTGAATCGCTTTATGATTGCTCCGGTAATAAAAATCACTTTTTACGAGCTGGCAAATTTTCAATAAAATGAGGAAAAATTCGATTTTGAACAAAAACAGATTTGCTTGAAAAGGGGGTTTCCACAAGAATTTTTCCTTTTTTTTCCAGCCAGCTGGCAAAAGAATTTTTTTTTTCTTAAAGGTAATGAAACTAAATCGGTATAGTTGCTCGTTCCCACACAATTCATTTTTCTTTTTTTTATCGAAAGAGAGAAAAAAATATTTCCATAAAATTCAAATATTGAAATAAGAAATTTTTTTACGTCCGAAAATAGGCGAAGAAAGATTTATGGTTTCATTCTGGTCTCTAAATGCGTCCGACAAAAGAAGCATGAATTCGCAAAAAAAGGCAAAGCAGATTGAATTGATATGAAGTCTCTAACGAATTATTAAATTCGGCGTTAAGATATTGTCAGAGATTTTCCCTTAATACCATTTACTTAGAATTTAGAGCTTTCGTCTTTTTGTTACAATAAGCCGCCCCTCAAGGCCTCAAGGCTAATCATACTAATCCGATGAACATAAATCTAGTGAATTCAATTCGAAACCAGAAGTCACGCTGACTATTATTTAAGTAGTTTTGTTACATATTAAGAAGAGTTTAATGAAATTAGTTAAAATACTACTGCACATAATGGAAGTGGAACGCAGAGGCAATAAATTAAATGCTAAACGGCAGACGTGTTCATATGAAGATTACGTTTTCCATTCAGAGAGCTAAACTATCGTTTTTAATCTAATTTAGTTCTAAGAAGGTTGCACTTATGCCATCAGATGTACAAGTGGTCCATTTAATCAAGTTTAAGGGAGGAGATATCATTTCGCTGGTAATGCTGGTAATAAAAAGGAAAAAAAAATTATCTGGCATCATGTTTAGATAAAAAGCTTTTTGCCATTTTCATGACAATCGTATCACACAATTTCACAGCCCAAAGAAAATTGGTTCAAACATTTTTTTTTGTTCGCTTTCACATTATATTTTTGGAAACGCCAAACTTATCAGGCTAAGGAAAATACATTTTAGATGACTTTCTTTCCTTGCAATGTTTTATCTTATACTTCATTACACACAACAATTTTCCAGTATAGATAAATCAAAATATTTTTGACGGTGTTCAATTGTTTTTTTGCCATCTGTTTGAAAAAATAACAAAATATTTTTCTCTCAATTTCGCCAGTGAAAAATAACATCCGTGAAAAAAATAAATTTTTCAGAAACATGTGCTTAAATTTGCTTATGCATTGATGTAAAATTGTTTTGAGAAAAAAGATTTTCTTTTTTTTTTTAAACAAAAGAAAAACAGTGCGAACGAGAATGAATGGAAGCAAACAAAAGACAACAGGGGGAAAAAAAAAGAAAATTATATTTAATTTAATGTTAAATTGAAAATATTGCAGACTTAAATCTGAATCAGTTCAGCAGCGACGGTGACTACATGAGAGGATAACAGAATATTTCGAAACAAAAAGAAAATATTAAAATGTATTTAAATCAGTGTCGCGTGAAGTGAAGTAAAAGTCGTAATATAAAAAAATGATACATTGAATCTGCATTAAAGATAAAAGTGTCTTGATAAAGTGGCAATAAACAGCAGGACCATAACAAAAAAAAGGAATCTAGTGAAACTTTGAATATATGTCAAAGAACAGCAGGTGGCCCAGTGAAATTTGAACAGTTTTCTTTATGCTGAATTTATATGCATAAAGAACAGAAAAAAAAAGTTTACGATCGAAAGTTGATAATTTCTTTTTTACTACGCCAAGAAAAAGGAAAGTAAACGATAGTGAAAAAGAAAAGAAAAGATCACAACATCGAAAACACTGCAAGGGAATTAAAAGTTTGCAATTTTGGATCGACCCGCTTCTTACTGTTTTTGATGACGGTACATGAGGATCGAAATTAAAATTTAAAATTTTCATTTTCTTGTTCGCTCTTCGGGTCAGGAATATTGCGATGTTCGGCAACGAGCAAGTGAAGCACTAAAAAAAGTAACTAAATAATATTTGAAATTGCCTCTCGCTAGCTTCCTCGCTGTCTCTATGGTGAATGTGAAATTTCGTTTCTCGCTGTGTAGTTAAATATTTATTTCCATCGACCAACAAAAACCGCCAGCAACAGCTGATGCAAACTGTGAATGTGTAGTGTCACGGAGTGAGTGCTAAATAAACCCATTACCACCCCAACAAATGCAAATCAAATGTTATCATGAAGGTAGACAAAGGCGTTTGTACAAATGACGCATATTTTGCCACAAATAACGCAACCGAATTAAACAGCATAATAAAATTTGAAACTGTGTTTACGACGCTGGTGGAGAATAAAATTTTATCCATCAAACGCGAATGTGAACAGCATGAGAACACAAAGAAATCACGTACGTTAAAGAACCTTTTATTGCGTAAAGCTGAGCTATCGGATGCTAGTAAACCAAACGCGAGCAGCAGCGGGGGCAATGCGGAAGTATCTAAGGATGCTAAAAAAACGAGGAAAAACATTTTCCTACGCTACAAAAACAAGAAGCTTTGCGGCGCTGATATTGATGTGGAAAAAGGACAGGTGCCAGATATTACAGCAACTGACGTTATCCAGCCGTCAACATCAAACGAGATAGTTAATGTTGAATATCGCAATGAAGTGCAGCAGGAAGCTGCTGATAATGCAAAGTTATCGACTGCAAATTTAGATAGTCAATCAAATCAGTTAGGTCTAGATGAAGTTTCCATAAATTTTCCCGTTTCTAAGACAATCGACGAAAACCACGATTATGCTAATGATGACGACGACAAACGAAATTGTGATAAACTAATAATTAATAGCCATACAGAAAATGCACAATTAACGCTAAGCACAAATTCGTCGGTAAATAATAGTAATAAGAATCACGCAACACCACCAAAGGAGACATCGCCGCCGTCAGCAACGACAACAAACGAAGAAAGTTTGGCAACAACTATTGACATAAGTTTGCAACAACAATCGTCCATCATTGTTGTTGGGGCTTTCAATACGCCCGATAAAACGCCAATCAATGCCAGCCATCAAGTAAATAATGAAAAAAGTGATTTGGCAATTTGTGATGATGGAGCGTCGAGTCAGAATACGAGTGATATTGAATTTTCTTTGGTTAGTGAGAATTCGATTAGCGAATTACCTGCTCAACACATACGCAAAAAGACAACTAACAATTCCGATCCAATAGTTAAGAAATCGTTAAATTTGCTATCGCCGCCGATGGTACGTGGCGATAGAAAAACTAGTGAACGCAAAGCAATCAGTTGCCAATCAACGCCACTCTTTGGACGCCATCAACAAACTCAAACAAAAAGTGAAGGAAATGAGGCCAAAAAGGTATTGACCTTTCAAACAGAATTCCCAAAAAAAGTAAGCGAATCGAAACCACCAAACATAATTGAGAAGGCAAAATCTCAAACAATTGTCATTGCACCAACTTCATCAACGACAACGACAACTTTAGCACCATCGGGTCCCGCTGAGACAGTTCATTTGTGTAAGAAATCCCAAAAACACTCAAAATACCGGGATGTTTCGGTTGACTACGAAATTACTTATGGTGATGATGGAAATCAATCACCGCGTGGTTTCATATCGAGTTTCAATCAATTGACATCACAGATGACACCCGCTGCTGTAATCACCACAAATCCAAAAAAGCAATCGTTAAAACAGTCCAAGACAAAGGATAGTCGGGAGCAGCAGGAGGCATTTGTTAAAACGGATGATAAGACTGTTAAGAATCACGAACCAGAGCTTGAATTAGACGATTTAGCTGTTGATGTAGTTAATAAAAAGAAGAAGCGTAGAAGTGAGTGTGACAGCTATATCAGAAACGATGGAAATATTCGAAGCTTATTAATGAATTTATTCATTTTTTATTGCTCTCGTCATTTCCAGGATTTAGTAGTCGTTTGTCGGATCCTGCTATTTATCCTTCATCAGCTAGCGGTCTTAAACATTGTATTCTCAGCAGACCACCCAATCAACCCATGTAAGTTCTGCTGCAATTAGTTTTTATGCTCAAAATTATATTTTAATTTCCAGCAATAATTATCAATAGTGAAATTTTCATTTCAATGATTTTTCTGTTTTAATTGTTTTTTGCTTGAAAATTAACGATATACAATGATACACAACAGAGGCTACATTTTCTACAACTGGGTCAAAACTTCCATCAGTATCGCTATGCAAACGAATAAGGGAGAGAAACAGACAAAATTAGTCAGAATAAAATAATTTCTTTCCAACTCTTGCAGCTATAAAACAGTTTTATATGTTGCTAAACAAGAATTATTTCATATATAAACCTCCCCCAACTACTACATAACTTTTTCTTAACCCACACATACATTAAAATTCAATTCCATAAAAAGAAAGTTATAAAGTTTTTATTTTATGATCTTCTGCTGAGCTAAAAAGCAGCAAGATATTTACAAACTAGTTTTCATGGAACTTTGATTAATATTTGGTTTAGTATTTTCTGACTTCTTCAGATACTTTTACAACTAAATATAACCATTACTGACCCAAGATTTACCCCAGATAGATTGCTTGCAATGATACGAGCGAACCGCACAAAAATTAAAGTTTTCAACTTTCCAAATTCACTTTCTCTGCTTTAGTGATTCAGCAACGTTTCGTACGGTTGACGCCCTTTCAACCTTTCTCGAAGGATTCCGTTGTTTTTTTTTGCATATAAAGGTGTTGAGAACGTACATAAGCATAAATAAAACACAATGGATTTCAATAAAACTCGAGTAAAAATGTTGCGCTCAATGTGAATTGAAAATTTGCTTTGACCAACAAAGAATAAGTAATTTGCTAAAAGGTGTAATAGCAGCTAATAAACATATATCATGCTTCATACACGAGGGTGCAACTAAGTAGCAAACAATGTGGGATGGGGTTGTATAAATATTTCTGAATGATTTTATTTCTTTCTCCAATCGCAAATTTGTCACCAAATAATCATAAATAAATTTACTGCCCATCAGATGGACGGACGAATATGATGCGGGCTTCATGTATGATGTTTCGCTGCAGATTGAATCGGAATTTAATGGTGAAATAAAATCAATAGTGCCTGCCGATCATAAAAAGCATCGACACAAGTAAGTTACAGACGAATATAAATTGTGGAAGAAACGATAGGCATCTGAGAAATTTATTTACAAATCAATTGAAATCAAATTTCCTTTTATTTATTTGCCATTTTTATTTGACAACTAAATCAAATGACATAGACACCATCGGCACCATCACGATCATCAACAGTGCAAAAAGAAGCGGCACAAAAAGAGAAAAATTCTCGTACACAACCTGGATGATAAGAGTCTTAAGGCAAGTGATACATCATTTTCCTTTTATCTAGAGCTTCGCTTTCTATTATTATATTTGCTCGTTCATGCATTTTCAGGTGATTGATCCAGACGAGCTTCCACAGCGTGCAAAATTCACTATTATTGCAACGGCATGTCTTCTACTTGTCATGTGTTTGCTCCTCGTCGGTGTCACATTAAGGATGGCTCCTCTTATTGACGATATGGGTGAGTGAATTTCTCTATGTCTATCTATTCTAATATTATCATCAACATTCACTATCAAACTCATCACAATTCATGCTTCGTCAGACCGAAAAATAAAATAAAATAAGAAAGGAAAATAAAGAAAAAAGGAACAGAAAAATTGAAAGCACAAAAAAAAATAATTTAAGGATATTCTTTTATATAAAATTTGAATGGCGACCGCTGTTCACAATGTATCTTGATGTATCCATCGTCAGAGATCATGCTACATAATATTCTTAGCCTTGGGCTGGTTTTTTATTCTCTTTTTCCACTTTCATTCATATATATAAATTTTTGCGTCTTTCCTAAAGCATCAAACGCATATTTTCCTTTTTCTCTTTCTTTCGTCAAGATTACGATGAAAAATTAAAAAAAAAAGAGAAAAAAAGAGATTTCGCAATATATACGAAGGCAACCACAAAAATTTCGCCCATAGGGGATAAAAGAATATTGCAGAAATATTATGAACTTTTCTAATGAATTATTCAAAAATGTTTCTTTGTTACTTTTTCTCCAATACGGAGCGAGAGATAGAGTGGGGACGCCATTTAAAGCAGCAGACAAAAACAAAGACGCGCGGCTGATATATGTACATGTAGGTTTGCCTTTGGGTTTGATGAGCTTTTTTTTCCTTGCCTTTCATATCCGTTGTATTGTAACAGCTTCAAGCGACACTTTTCTTTAAAGACATGATAGGGGGAATAAAGCAGGCAACTGAAAGAGCGAAGATGGAAATGATGGACGTGAAATAAATGGTTTGTTGTCCTGTTGAATTTTTAATGAATTACTTTGTTCGCTCCATATAGAAAAGAAAAAAATTGCCGAGTCGTCGCCGTTGTGAATTTAATATCTGACAATGAAAATAAATATTATGTAAAAACGCTGTTTTGCGAATTGAATTTATTGTGCGAAATTCGCGCCTAACTATAACTATCGTATTAGTTTTTTTTTTTTTTTGGATTTATTATTCCGTTCAAAAATAAATGTCTTCAATTTCAATTCTAAAGATTTAAATATTAGAAAAGTAGCAGCTTTTAGCTTTTGCAATGAATGAAAGGGCAACATTCCAGTACAATTTTGATTGCTTCAATGTTTCATGCACAATGTTTCTCGCCAGTGTTTTCCAGAAATGCTTTTGAGCTTTCAATGTTTCACAAAATCATTGAAAGCTCTAAATTTCATGCGCAATTTTTCGGCTTTTCACGGAGAGTTTTTGTATATTTTTTTAAAATATGATTCTTTTGAGCATGCTCTGTGAGAGCGGAAAATGAAAACACGTTCGGGAAATGCACGAAAGCTTCTTTGGATAGTATATTTTCATGTCTCAATGGATGAAGATCGCTGAATTTTAAAATGTTTTCGTTATTTTGCTGAGCAAAATAATTGAACTCACTATCAAATTCATTACATCAAATTTTTTTATCACGTTTGATCGAAAAAAGAAGCACAATTACAAAATTATTGCCCGCAATTTTGATGGTTGCCAATTTTTCCATTTGCATTATTATGTACGTATCATATTTCCATTTCACGAACAATTAAATTACAATTATAAATGGTTTTCAGAAATGAAAAGCTTTTCAACAACGCTGGAATTCCTTTTTACTGCTTACATTCACATATTTAATAATAACTTCAACAATTCATTTGCCACTTTTGAAATGTTTTACTCATTTCAACAAAGAACTGACTCCACCAGTAAATTAAATGCATTATTATCTACTTAAAATCTTTTGCTCCATCCATTTTACAATGAAATTAATAGATGTATTAAAAATTATAATGGCAGAGCCAATATAGCCTTAAATTTCATAAAATTTCTCTGTAAGCCCAAGTACAATTCGGTAAAGTAATTTTGATAGTTATCTGAAAACAAGTCGACTGAATTATGTTTTTTGATCTTTTCACTCTCTTAAAAGCCTTTATCACTATACAAAAACATGGAGATAAACATACATAGAGATAAAAGAAACAGCAAAATAAGTCAGGCAGTAATATTTAAGTTTACATTGCTTTGATCATTTGTATAACTTTTGGGACTTAATGTAGAGGTTTCGTTCATTGTTTTATCGAATTATAAAGAGCTCTTGCAGTGACATTAAGATAAAAAAGTGTGTCTGATTCAGCGAAATATCAACCCTCTTTTTTACTCGCAAATTTCTGCAGATGAGTTTTGAGTAAAAGCTTTTTAAAGCTCCCAGCGACTTTGGAGCTTTAATAAATTTTCAATTTAATTTTGTCGCTGACTGTCGACATGAGTAGCAGGGGCGTACAGGAATTATCAAGGGAAATCAAGTTATTTATTATCAGAATTCGATTCATAAGCTGAACGGAACATTCATGGTGCAAAAAATGACATTTTTATGATGTCAAAATTATGTGTTTTACAGTTCAATTACTTCTGGAAGCTTTTGAGAATATCTATCGCATTTTATGCCAATTGATGGACGGCAATATCACTAAAACATCACATTGAAATATTTTAAATGATTTCATAAACAACCTACTTACTAGGTAGTAACACAATTTATTATGAAGACGAATAGCTATGAGGCAACTCTTTTGTTACTTAAAGTCAATTATATAACCGCAAATTTTCAAACTATGCTGAAACAGTAAAATGGAAATATTTAATTGAAATATGAGCATCATTATCATCATCAAATAATCCCCAATTCATCAAATAAATATTCTGTAGAATGACGTAACCTAAGGGAATGAAGAGAAATGACCTGAAGTTTTTATGAATGTACTAAATTTATAGCAAAATTATGATTATGATGATAATAAGGAGAAGACACCCACGCACGAAGCTCGAGTTCACTCGACCTTTTTAGCTCTTAGCTGCCTGTTTGCTAGCAATTCAATTTCAAACTTGTTTTTGTCCCAACAGAATCGTTTTGACACCTTTATAAATTTTTCTAAGCGAATTATCTTTTCAACTATCTTTTTCCCACGCACAGAAAATTACAAAGGATATTCGAAATTAAAGGAATATACCAATTTTCTTTTTGGAATTATCGTCGTAAAATCCAAATTAAATGTTATCATATAACAAAGCTCTATTTGCTTGTCCCTTTCTGAGGCTCAATTAATTTCATATCTCTAGAATTTAATGCTCGCACAATGGTGACAAATAATGAACTAATTAATATAGCAATCAAAAACAATATTTCCACCATTTCCATTCATTCTCATCATTGTTTGTTTTGTCCGAAATATGTTTACGAAATAAATAGTTTTAATTGGCATTTCGTGCGGCAATGTTATTTACGATGCAGAACGTTTCTTTTAGCAAAATCCATGTGTGTGTCTTGGTAAACAATAACATCCTAAAATGAAGATTTACATTGTCTAATATTAAGTCAGTCAATAAAGTACGATAAAGTGTTTGCGATCTTCATTTGGGTCGACGAACGTACATACATATTGGGCGCAAATATTTTGATTTCTCTAGAAATAGGCTTTCACCACATGAGACATTGAATTAATATTTATTATTGTAAATCCATCTCAATTTCTTTCGTTGTGTTTGTATTGTTTCTTTATTTTGATGGCCATAATAATACACATCATGGGATCAGCTGGAAATTTCGATTCACCACACGCACAATATCAAAATGAATTGACACTTTTTCCTTTCATAAGCTTGATATGCATGCGGGATGCCATTAAAATAATGTAAGCTGAGTATACTTAATAAAGCGATGGCTGTTCAGACATCAATCAATTTTTCTTTTCCGGCGACGCCGCATTTATGTACCGTAAAAGAAAAAATGGAGGAAAATTTGTTTAAAAATGTTGAGGCGGAAAAGGATACACCTAGATCATTTTCCATTCAAGATGTTTTGCTTATATGAGTGCTCATAAAACCTCCGAAAACGAAACTTGGGGGAAGTGTTTTTATGCATGAAATGCGTCGCATGTTACAACAAGCAAAATGACTCTAGAAGGCTGCGTCAAAAATATACAATGTCATTGACTTTAATGACTTTCCATTTTCTCCGTTCCTATTTCATAAAATATTCCTCATGCTGATAGTGCTGATGTAATTTGACAACGGGTGAAATTTGTTTTTTTTTTTTTTTTAATTTAATGCTGTTATGAAAAATGTTTTGGGAATTAACATTGATTGGAGCTCTTGGGCATGCTAAAAGACCGAGCCGGAAAAAGGTCTGATAAAATGTGATATTGTGTAATTAAAAATTCATTAGGGACTCGTTTCACGATCTCACTATAGATTTGAGGCGGTGTAGTGGGCAATAGATCGAAGGGAAATTTTAATTGATTTTTATACGTTTCCGTCACATAAACATTGACAAAAAAAGGCAAAATGTCAATTTAGAGGAAAGCGAACTCATTAATCTTGCACGTTTTAATTGTTTGCAGGAGCATTTCAGTTGATCAGCTTGATAAAGAAAGCTTGAATTTCTGTTTCAGTATCTGCTAAAATTTGATTCTATTGAGGTTGAATTTGTATTTGCGGTGCATTATCAACATTGGTTCGAGAGGATTTTGTAGTCAATTTATGGCAGTAGTAAGCCGCTTTTCGGACGCATACATGTTTATCGGATGTATGGACATTATATGCGAAGTCATAAATAACTACAGATCCACGTTTCAGCAGAAAACAGGAAGAATGGGATTTCGGAATCGACAGAAGATTAACATATGCTTGACATTGTTTGGGTGGGGATATAAGTAAACTTCCGCTTCCGTTTTGAAAGTAACACAATACTGAGCTCCATCGATAATACTTCACTAGTACTTACATCTATATTGATGTTCAGTAAAATTCCAATAAGAAAAACTCGTGCGCTCTCATTGAACTGTAACATTCAACTGTTGATGAGTCAGTCAACCAAAAATCCAGTAAATGTAATTAAATTTCTTTCATGAATTATTTCAAGCCGCAATGAACATCACATTGTGGAACAATTTTACGCTTATTTTGACTATTTAGCACGTACAAAATTGACTAAGATAATCCAGACCAAGTGATAATTTATCACTTTGAATTAACATAAAACAAAATAAAACAAAAAAAAAAACTTTTATTTCCCACAACGCTGGCGCTTGAACGAAATATTCAGACAATAAATTTAATTATCATCGCTCATCATTTAACACTTTATGCTTGCGAATATAAACATGGCCAAAGTTTGACTAGATAGCCATATCGACACGATCTAAAAAAAGCGAAAATTCAACCGCTTCATGGCACACCAAATTATGTGTAGGTGGTTAAGATATGCAAATAGACCTACTTTGCTAGATGCCCATCATGACGTATTATACCTTAGGAACATTTACAAAGAAAAGTAAAGTGAAAATAAAAAAAAAAATAATTTATGTGCTGTTTATACATTCGGCCCAAACCTTTAGATCAGCTTTGTGTAAATATTTTATCACCTGCTCACAGACCAAAAAAAAATCCAGAATGCAAAATATACATTTTTGTTTTACCCGTTTTCCTCCCCCCGATAAACACAATCCCCGTGCATGATCCAGACAACTTTCAGCGTCAGTTAAATACTATGAAAATAATTCAGCTGACGCCACAATGTCAGGGACCACGGAAATTACATTTTCGCCTACATAACAACTTCCCGCTACCAGATGTATTTTTTTTTTTTCGACTCACATGATGCAAAAAAATGCTGTACATAAATCATCGGATATAATCTGAAATGATGCAAGCTTTTGTCGTAAAACGTATGCTATAGACACAAGATCTAAATATGCCATATTGAGAGAAATGAAATCTCCTTATCCTACAATCTAGCTAGATAAACAACTTGAAAAATATCAAGAATCATCAAAATGCACCTATCTAAAACGTCCGACAAATCTGACAGAACGAATTTTTCTTTTTTCCTTTTTGAAATGGGTCTTTTGTTGATTTCATTCTATTGAAAGAAACTCTTGCATTAAATGCCATGGTAACCTACTTTCTTTGTATACGTAGATATGACAACAACATTATGAATGAAGAAGGGTGTTCTCTGTTAAGAGCAAAAACGAAAGCTCGGTAAAGCCAAAAACGACGTTGCTACCTACGTTTTATCCACTCGAAATGATCATGCAAAAGGAAACGAAAGTCTTCGAAGCTTCAAACAGTTCTCAAAACATTAACTTCTCAACGTATGTCGCAGCTTATAGCTGAATGCCTTAACCGAATTCCATAAACATAAAACGAAAAATGTAATATAAATCAATAAATACTAACTAAGTAAACCATATGGGATTACAAAATGGAATGCTTCATTTCACATTTCTAAACATTAAACGAGTCTCTTTTTGTTTTTTTTTTTCGACCCTAAAAAGGAATAAAGTCATAAAACTCATAAATAAAGCTATTTGAAGGCAACACTCAATAGCATTCTTGCTCGATAAGATGCGTGACATGGTAGCACGTTGTGAAGCTGCTCTCAGTTGCGAAACATTCTGAGAGAATGTGGCATGGTTGCAAACTCGATTGTTGAAAATCTGAAAATGATTTCCATAAAAATGCAACAGTTGATTTTTATTCAGCGTGACTTCATTGTTTTTTTTTTTTTCAAACAAAACCTTTTATTTTAGGAATTTTATATGAATTTTTGCAATAAACAAAATTCGATTTTTTTTATTTCTTAGTGTGTCAATGTCAATTTTTGGCTTCGATCATCAAATAGTTCGCAAAATATTAAATAAAATGAAAACGTTTTCAGTGATGCCACCTTCTATCATATTCGTCCCCAAAGGTATTATACCCAAAGCGAACATTTTCGACTGAAAACTCATACATAGACAAGGAGGAAAAAAACTCTCATTCGAATAGGAAAATGTGGCACACAGCGCTGAAACGTGGAAAATTTATTTGCAACATGTTGCGCCGCATCACGAAAATTCGTTCACTTCTTGAATGCTTTCTCTTCGAGAAACTGTTTCAGTTGACTATTTGCCGCGAACCGATGAAGAGGATCTTTCGAAAATACGTTTGTGCGTAGTGAATAAGTGAATTGATCCTTTTTTAACCACATTTAGAAAAACCACCCACGGTCGAGAAATTTCAGGTGGTTCATTAATTAAAAACGGGACGGTTTTTGTCTATTTAGTTACGCAATCGATTGGTGATTTTTTTTTAAATCGTGTTTTGTAATCGTAAGGAAATTTATTTGGGAGAAAAATGACTGAAATAGTTGCATAATTGTTTCGAATAGCAGTGAAAAAAAAAAAAAAAAAAAAACAATAAATTTGTAAAAGAAGAAAAAATTGCCCTGTTGGTAATTTTGCGGATTTTTCATGAATCTGTTGTCGATTGAAATCTCTTGTATTTGCATCAACTGCATTCTCTATCTGTGTCATCATAAATATTAATGACAAAGAAACAATGTTGCGTTTTTTTTGCTTAAATTATAAAGAAAGAAACAGTTCTTTCGTTTATGCGAAAGAATGAAAGTGTTTAAAAAAAAAAGATGATAAAAATGGTGGACTAAAAAATGCAAAACATAACTTCTGGTGTTTTGTGCAACAAAAAATTAGTGATCAAGACAAAGATGTTCAACATTTGGATTAAGATGTTCAAATTTGTAAAGGAAGAAAAAAAGAAATTTTTTTCCTAAAATCGCTGGCAGTTTAAATTTTTGTAATTAATGCTGGAATTTAAGTTTGACATTGCAATTCGCGATGCAAAGAGGATTAACTGACTAAGCATCAAGTGAAAACTGGAGAAAATAAATAAATAAAATTTTAGACGAAACATCAGAAAAATTTGATGAATTTTTATGCACAAACGGAAAAATTTTTTTTATGTTCAGAATATTTGAAAAATGTTTTTCGAGCAATTCTTCACAACATTTTGTGCTCCCAGCTCCAGTGAAATGGTAAAAACTCCCCCACGAGCACCCTCAAAAATTCTTCTAATTTCAAACGCAGCCAGTTACTGACGAGTGGGCTCGAGGGGAAGTTCACAGATGATTTTTTTTTTTAGTATCATGCTGAAAAGTTTGTTGTTAGGGATACAAAGAAGGATTTTATTTTGTAACCCACCTTGATAATGTAAAAGCAACAAAAACTCTAAAGAAAATGTTAAAAAGTAAAAAAACAAAAGGAGTGATAAAAATGTGCCATAAAATATTACGCAACTGATCCGCAAGCAGAAAACGTGAAAATGAAACAAAATTGGATAAAAAACAATTGACGATGATTAAATTTCTTTAATCGTGATTTTACGCCCTTTTAGATAATGCTTGAAATTGTTAACCTTAATTGGGTTTAGCTTGGGGGAAATTTTTGAAAAAGAGAAAAATCTCAACAACAGAGCAGCATCGAAAAATTAAATTCCTTATCAGTGGATTACGAATCGCAACAAAGTGTTATTCCGAAATCAGCATTTTTTTCTGAATTTGTGTTGAGTCATTAAAAAGGGCATTCACCCTAATAATATGTTTCCGTCAAAAGGATCATTTACAATAAATTAATGACCATTCCCTTCACGTAAATTTTACGATTTAATGGCGGTGGAAACTTTTTTTTTCTTGTCGTTATCTGATTATCTTTCAAGAGCTTTCGAGCTTTTTTTTCTAAGAGTCCATAGAACACCAACAAAAAGGGTAAAGGCTCTTTAATCTATCAGTTTGACTTCGTAAATTGCTCTTTTCTCTTCACTTGATTCAAGAGCTTTTAAAAACCCATTACGAGCTTTTAAACACCCTTTCTAAGTTCGCTTTAAATGAATTGTGCATTCTACAGGTTGCATATAAAAAAGAATTTTCTTTTATTCGGTTTAATTTAATTAGTTTCGGACACATTTTTAATTCTTTTTGTTCATCTGTTCAGCTCTATCAAATTGGATTAAAGACTCATCCGTAGTTAAGCATCAAAAATTTATGCTGTCGATCCATGACGAGGGACCGTGAATGTGACGAGAATTTAATTTCAAATGTGTGCGTTACTTTCCAAAGCGCCATCATGTGGGTCCATTGACTCATTCAATTTAATCAATTTCCACAAATGCGGTTGACAGTGAAAAAAAAAAAAACAAATTTGAGTCTCATCATGATGGTAATCCAAGAGAATTCAACCGCGATAGCAACCACAGCAGGAAAAAAGGCTTAAAGCAATTGGAAAAAAATTGGATGAATTGTATGATAGATTACAAATTATGTGGCTTTCTTCATGGGGTTGATGTGGATTTATGGTTAGCGGTAAATAAAATGTAAACATTGCATCGGCACTTGACTGATATAATGTTATATAAAAATAACTGGTTAATTTAACTGGGCATTAAATTATGTAATGATTGGAGGGGAAAATGTAATCATGGGTTATTTTACGGTCTATAATAAAATCGAGGCAATTTTTGAAAATTGATTTCTCGAAATGTTTCAAATTTCAATTTAAAATGGCGAATATTTCAATGAGTTTCGATTATTTTGAAGTGGACTTCAAAAATTCAACTTTGTAACAGAACCAAAATATTGATTTTAAACCTAAGAATATCTTTTCATTTGTGCTGACTTTTCAACTTGATACTGAATGTAACGAGCCAGCTTCTGGTTGCTGATATTAATTAATTTAGCCAAAGTCGAGTTGTGTGTGAAAGTCGATGAAAGTTTTTTCTGTCCATTTCTGATAAAGCTCCATTAGTGCTTAGATATTCTCGTACATATTCCAACATATAATATTCGAACAGAACAACTTCCCATTTAACGTTTGTATAACGAGTGCCGACATCTCAAGGACGTATATTCCCTAATTACTCATAAATCTTGTTTCTGATGAAACATTGACGTTGATGGAATTTTTTGGCTCCGTTCCGTTTCATAAACTGTTGGGCTGTTCATCAAGTATGTCTCAGTATTATAATTTTTAATGCGAATCACTGATATCAAGTGTAAATTATGAATTACTTTAGAGACTTGAAAGAAACATAATTAAATAATTTGCGTCTAATTGAAAAATGTTCGATGATGAATTAGAGCAAAATCAAATTTAAAACCGAATGGAATCAGCCCAATTTTTACTTGCGTACACATTTCCCTGGCTGTTTACAAAAGAATAAAATTTTCCCAAATGAAATTTAACTGAATTCATAAAAATTCAGTTTCTTCTTAAGCATGGATAGGAAATTGCACCTGATTCCGCTCGTTTGCTTTTCAAACTAAATAAACGGTTCATTAAACCAGATGCTATCATTGGAATGCCATATCGAAATTAATTCTTGCTTATCTCGTGTTTCACTGAGCTGCGTCAATGGCCCTTAAAAAGGTCACAACTGAAATGTTTTAGCTTTCAGCAACTGACTGCTCTTTTCGGAAAACTTTCCGTATGTTTTATAGATATTAAGTCTTTCTTATTTATCTGTCTATCTAATTTATTTGCCCTCAAAGGAAACATTCTTTGTCGTTCACATAATTTCCATTTGCTATCCTTCACAAGCCGACCGAGTGGCGGAACGACAGTAAAAGAGATTGTATTGCCTATGCGACAGAAGAGATGTTCAAACAATATTTATCTGTCATAAACAGACCTACTCCATTTATATGTTTTTCAAAGTTCTTTTTCAATTAAAATTAATTTGGCAGTAGCATTTTTCACAGAGTCGACGAATTACGCAATTAATGAATGTTCCCCATGAACATTTTTTATTTGAGTTAAAGACAAATATTCCACAAAGAACACATTTTTAAATGCAAGAAATATTTACATATCCGGAAGCTAAAATAAAGACAAAGTCAACAAAATTATCTTTAAAACAAACAAAATTAAAAAAAAAAAAACTTGTAATAACTTCCGAATGACCTTTCCCCAGACAGAACCTAATGAATTCTGCAAATTATTTTGATGTTAACAACATCTCTCATTTTTTATGAGACGTTGTAGAACAAAAATAAAAATAATAAGCAATTCGTATGAGCCTGAAGGTTTCTTTTAATCCAATTTTAGAATTTACAACATTCCTTAGTTGCGACATTTGTTCACTAAAACGATTTTTGTCATCACTAACGATGAAGCATTTCAAAAAATGTGGTTTATGATGGGTTATATTTCCTCATCTTTCGGAACTTTTCGCAAAAGAAAACACCAGAAATTTTCCCTGAAACTTTGTCAAATTTACTAACATTAACTTGTAAGAAAGAAAGATACGAAATATTTTTCGGAAAAATGTCAATATCCTGAAGGGATGTTTGTGTTGCTTCATAGTTTAAAATTACAATGGAAAAAAAATACTTGTGTGATGTCTATGTATTTTTGTGTGATTTGTTTATGAAGTTTTGGTAAATGAAATGCTATTAAATACCCTTCAATGAGCGACTTTAATGCGTGTAGGATGTGAAGACATTTGATATATTTTTATGTCTCTGATTATGAGAAATTGATCTCATTCATATTGATATCTTTGACAGATATTTATTTCTCTTTTAATTGTAACCTGTTTGTTGCCATAAATCGATTCGGTTACATTTCATTGGCAAACCCACCCACGTTTTAAATCGTCTGAACTTAAAATAAAATCAATTATTCAACTTTTACTTCCCCCACTCTCTCCCGGGAACATCAAGTAATAGAAGGTGACGACTTTTTGTTGCGTACCTCTCATTTCAGAGCCCACGAGCGAAATGGAAATTTATTAAATGTAAACATTTCAATTTCTCCGACACATTTCAAGCATTAAAAAATCGATTAACTAGAAATATTATAAAATTTTACTGAGTAAATATCAAAGCTGAGTGAAATTCGGTTTTGTTGGAGAAAGTGGATCGACGATGGCGACAGAGTGCGGTTCATTATGATTCAAATTGAGTTGCGCAATATTCGATCTTTCGCATAATTCGTTGATTTGTGGTGAAAGGAAAATTAGTTCCAGTCACTGATTGATGTTTTTCACAAAGAAACTTTTTTGGGGTTTTTGCGGTTCTCACTCTTCGCTGATCCAATAAAAACCAGATTACATGAAACATTTTAAGTTCACTCAATATTCAAAATTTCCACTTAAAAGATGTCGATCCGTATGCTGTTCAATGTGCTTGTGATTCTGTTTATTTTTGCTATTATACAATCAAATGAAGCGAAAAAGTCAAAGAAAGTTAAAAATTCAATGGAAAGTGAGCGCCAAATTCAGCAAAATTTCCATGAAGTTGACGCATTTGGTGATGACTTCGTCGACTTTGGAGCTCAAACTGGACCGAAAGGGCAATTCTCATGGCACGCAGACTTTCCAATAGAATCACCCGAGTAAATTATAATAAATAAATAAATAAATAAAATTCTTCAGAATAGATCCATTTGGATCAATAAAAAAAAAAATATTTTCCTACCGCCTCGTAAATGCTTTCAAATGAACATGAACGACAGAAAAATCGCAAGAAAATAGCTCTCTGACGAATCTTTATTTGTTTGGAGAATATTGAGATGAGAAAACATCGCCAGTGTGTTTTTTTGCTACACGATCATATGCGAAAATTGAGTTTTTCTCAGCTATAAAATAAATAAATAAATTGAACAAAAAAAAAAATCGAGTAATAAATAGATAGGGTGACCATCATTTCAAATTTAGGCGATTTTTATGCTAAAATATGGGAAGCTTCTCCCTTCCAAATAACCTCAAATGTTTACCCTATTTATAAATTATTTATGGATTCGAACATGGCTCAAAAACCCAAAAGAATGTGCTGGGAATTCCATAATCGCTCTAAATTTTATGATAAATTAAGTAAACACTTGTTCTCACGTCGAATCGATGATGATTGATGTTATACAGTGCCATTTGTCTGCAAAGCATGTTCACTGAAATGCCTACCTAGCCTTCAACTTGAAAATTCACTCTGTATCAAATGTTTTTATTCTACTTAGGTAGTGAATTAATGAAAATGATTTTCAACATATTTTTCCGTTGAGTCTTTCCAGACTGCACATGAGATTCATAAAGAAAATGTGTTTCATGAAGCGAAAATTATTTCTGCACTTGAAAATCACTCAGAAATTGTGTAGGAGAAAAGAAAGATTCAAGATTCACTTGAAATGCTTTTTATTTAAATGGGAAATTTCAGGGCGAAAATAAATGTGATTTGAGGTATTTCGTTAATGACGTTCATGATAGAAAAGATGTTGATCATCAATCTAAATAAAGCAAACGTAGAATCGTAAAAGCTCAGCTGACGTCATTCACAAACATTTTATTACAGAAAAATTTTAAAATCTGGAAAATTAAATTTTCATAATGAATAAATAAAAATATTTTTTTTTTCTTGAGTTTCTGCCAAATTGCATTGCGGAAAATTTACTTTTATTAAAAGCTGAGTTTGACTCGATTTAAAATACATGAGAATTGTTATTATTTTAGAATATTTACAACAATGAATATTTAAAATAGCAAAAATTTGTAGCTGATGAAATTTAATTTTCATTCCAATGTAGTCTTCTCCCACTCACTCTTTCTATACAATCCATTTTTCATGACACATACGTATAAGATGAATTGCTTTATCCATTCATGCATGCTAGAGCACAAAACATTTTTCTGTCATGTAACTTCTTTTTCGTCGTCATGTAAAAAATAAGCTTTTAAAAAAAAAAATAAATAAAAATTGAAAGTGTGGATGGCGAGTTTGAGAAGGGGTCTGATCGAATGTTATGTATGTTGTTGGTTTGATTACATCTAAGCAGAAAACGTTTTAGACCTTTGTGATGATCTTTCCATCATCGAGAAATGTGTCGTACGATGAAGGATATTTTTAGTGGTGATGATAAGGGTCGCATAATGTGGCATATTTTCTAAAATGTCTGAATTTCGTACACTTTTTTCTTTCTTTCTTTGAAATTCACATGTATCGTCAAACCATGCTCTATATAAATATAATACAATCTCCGCTTGAGATCGGGATTATCATCAATTTTTATTCGATTGGTATGTCAGTTGTGTGTCAGAGAAAAAAGCATTTGTCGAATAAAGGTAATAAAAGTGACAGTGTGAAAAAATGTGGGAACTTTATTCGAATATTGATTTCCCACTCACTTGATGATTTCAAATAACAAGAAGAAAGAAAAAGTTACATGACAATAAGAAACCCGACTATAAGGAATATATTTTCTTGTATTACATGTGTAACTTGTATATTAAGCATGCCTGTTTCAAAATGGTACGGTATAATAAGTGGTATAGAAAAAAAATGCTGTATAAATTCTTCTGAATCGTTATAATATACTTAAGATACATTTCCTTCGATGAATAATCTTCAAAATTATTTTAACATTACCATACTGAAATTTTATTCATGGAAAATTTGTATTTTGCATACACTTGTTTGGGAAATTAATTTCCTTTCTGGGCATTGTCAAAATTGAGTGAAGCATTTTTAACAGTTGATGCCTTTTGTTAGAATGTTTAGTGCTAATGACATTGAGTGTAGAGTCAGTAAAGTGTGAACGCGCGTTAAACCAGAGCTTTGCTCATTCCTAAATTCTAAATTTTCAAACATGTTCCCAAATAAGTATGTTCCCATGACCATTATTCAAATTTTTTTCTGAAGCTGCTGATTTTCGTCGAATAAAGAAAAATGTTTACACTCACAAGCTCATGGCAAGCATTATCACAGAATTTTTCAAACGATTATGATAAATTTCGTCTCTTCAACATTTAATACATTTGAATAAATTTATTTCTTTGTACAACGCCTTTTGCTTAACGTGTACAAAACAAACGACGAGGTTGAATGTTTACATAAGTGCCTTGAAGAAATGAGAAATAGAGATCCGTGTCGAGGAATCTTTGAAAAAATATCTTGAAGGCAAATAGCCTTATGGTTGATAAAAAACACTCATCAGAAATTGCGAGCTCGTACAAGTTTTCTACATTAATCAAATCAACTGATTATAATGGATCCGTGTTCATTTGTTTAAACACCAAACCTCACAAACCAAAATTCCTTCTGCTTTAATATCGAATAAAGCTTTTTTGTTTCTCCACATTTTTGAAAAGTCAAACCACGACCTTATCAGAATTTCAGTATTAATTTTCCTTTTATATATTTAAATATATTTTCCCGTTTTTCAAGGGTTTTGCTTTTGTGACATTTCCAGTCGCCGCCGAAACAGTAAAATAAAAGTCAAATGATCAAAAATCAACACAGTAAAAGTGCCTAAATAAACGGTTTATATCTGGCAGACTTAATTAAATTTTTCGCTGAAAAACATTTCATCGCCATATACAAAACCGTCACACAAAGACATACAAAAGTTCACGCTTGCTCGATGATAAGAATAATTGCAAAAAGGACTGTCACTCATATACCCACAATGAACACAAATTTTCCGCGGTTTTTTACGTTCCAGTGCAGTCACAGTGAAGAAACAAAATTTTAGAGCATTCACGTCTGGTATAGAGTGAAGAAAGTTATGATAGCCACTTTCGTGGGTGGAATTGCCTCATTAAAGAGGAATATATTATTTAAGTTAATAACTGATTACTATGTGCTTTTATTTTATTGGGAAAAATTTAATGGCGATGTTGAAATTATAAATTTTGCTGTGAAATTAATTTATCTAAATATAATTCCCATATTTTAGTCTGGTTTTGATGTTTGTTCCACGCTCGACTTCATCAGACTTTTGACGGAACTTTTTGCCCTATTCATTCTATGAGTTACTGTATGAATGTTGACTCTAACGATAAGGTGTAGTTTGCTTAACTTAGTAATTGCGCATCGAAAATTTTCATCTATCAGAAGTGATTCTTCGCATCGTATGTCCCGGCACGACTCCAATATCCGGTCTCCTACATCAAGTTATTAATTACATTATGCTTTATTTACCTTATCCTTTGTCATTTTGCTGTAACCATACGCCCAGAGATATTATCTGATAATCTCCAATTAATCATACAACCTTACTTACTTCGCTTTATCCTTCCTTTCATAGCACTTGCAATATGTATTTATCGCAAAGAATTAAGGATCGCTCTCTTAAACTGAATACCTTACACACTTTCTTTAGTTACCTTGAAAATTTCCAATTTTTCTCAGAAAAAACCAAAATATATTGAATAAATAATTTTGAAACGCTTTTAATAAAGAAAACGTGGGCGTGGACGCATTCTCATGTTTCTTGCGAGTAGATAAATTAATTTAAATATCAAACATGTTTGCAAATTGATTACGGAAAATCTAATACTGTTGAAATTATTATAACGAAAAATTGCGAAGAAAATTATTGCTCGATTATTTTTCTTACGTATATATTTTTTTTTTGAAATCTCTGGAATTCATCTCAAGATTACTTATGAGAATCCCACAAGGAATTTTTTAAAATATTGCTCCACTTTCCAGATCTCGGTCGAGATAATATTTCGGCCACTTAAATTAAAATGTTGAAACCCATTTTGATGATTGAAGACAATGAATATTATCGCAATAATTCTTCATACCCGAAAACATCATCAACTCACGAAATTAAATTTCGTCGATGATGGATGACAAAAGTTCCATAAAATTTATTTGCTTTTTCTTGCGCCATTCTGAGGCTTAAAATTTAATTGATTCGAGTGAAAAACTTTATGAGGCGCAAAATTTAATACGTTTTCCTTTCAATTTTCCATACTCTGTTTATGATACGAAACAAATATCTAATGACAATTTGAGCTCATCAAATTACATCAGTAAAAAGTTTCTTTAACTCTTCGATTCGTAATAAAAAGCAGAATATTTTTGCTGTCAATTCCCTCTCGCAGATTTATCTTTTCTGATATTATAAATATTTATTAATTGCAGATGGAAACGAATGATTTGCCTACGGCGAGTACAAGGCATGATTTTGATGATAATAAATATTGTGTACACAATTTGCCAAAGATACGGTTTCAGGTTAATTCTTCCGGTTTGAACCTACTTGAACGCTGCAATTCTTGTATTTGAATAAACATGATAAATTTGCTTCACTCGTGCTCCTCGTCCTGGCAGATATTACAAAACACGGTAGATATTTCCACGTACAAGTGTTTTTGCTGCGGATGTTGTTGTCGTTTCTCCTCATACCTAACAGTGAAAAAGAGATTTATTCAGCAAAATTATTTCGCTTGATGGTCGATGAAAACATCAGGATTCAATTTCATATATTTAGAATAGGGGATAACATTTTTCTAAAAACTTTTCCGACTTTCACGCATGGTTATACATTAATTTGAGAATTTTGCTATTCCATCAAAACATTATTGGAATAATAAGAGGCTTATTAAGCAAACCGTTGTTGATTTTAATCAGTTGTTTACAAAAACAGCTTTTTTCTCCCATTCCGCCTAATTGATTTAAGGATATTTTTAATTCCCTCAAGCGATCCTTGATGAAGATAGAAATTACTTATTGCAGGAATAATGATACCAATCAGTCAATCGATAAACTCAATCCATAATTGATTCCATTTATCGCAAATGCATATGAGACCCGGAATTCATAAAAATTCCGATTTAATGCCTCAATTTATTGAATCATTTTTAATGTGTGTTTACATAGATGTCATAACGAGGGGGATAAAATGGGGACACCAAAGTGAAAATAAAATCTTATAGATTTAAAAGAAAAATAAACAAGCAGAAAATAATCTTAAAGCCATTTTTTTTTTTTCAATTTCCATATCATGTCTTATTTTTCTCGCTCAGTTCGATGAATAATCGATATGCCCTGCTGAATGAGATATGGCATCTCCCACACTTTTATGTGATACGTATTAGTATAAACATTGATGAACTCTTATGGCATTTCTAATGATATTTAAGATCTCACTCTCCATTCAATTTATCACCAAAGCCCATCGGAATTATTTTACATTTTCATTATTGGGGAAAATCTTTTCATCATTTTCATGCTCATTTTAAATGTCGATTCGTATAACATCAAGGAAATTTTTACACCCGTGGGCTACCAAGAAAATTGAATTAAATCACAAATTCTCTTTCTTTGTTTACATTTACGGGCGAAATTTTTTCTTAAGATCCCTGAAGTTGATTTTTTTATTTCTGCACTCAAAGCTACGGAAGTCCTTTGTTACGGTAAATTTCACTTTTCGTTTAAATTGTCGATGTCGAGGCACAAAATGAGCTGAGGCTACAATTTTGAACTATTTGAAAAAGCAGCAAATGTACAGAATCATTTTAATCGCCTTAAACAAAAACGAGGCTTTTTGATTTTGCCCTCAATCATCGCTAAAGTGATTTATGCAGGAAGCTCAAGTAACTTAAATCATTAGTTCAAAGCACTCGGCACATTAAGAGATTTCTGCATTAACAAGCAATATGGCAATTCATCAGATCAAAAAGCATTCACAACACATTTACCGCGAATATGACCTATGAAAGATCCCTTTTGCTATGCTTCCATTTCTGTTCCATTTGAGTAGACCTCACGTATCTGTGGTATGTTTAAAAGGTTAAATGTAAAGCACGAATATTGCGTAAACAAGTAAAGTGTTTTTTTTTTTTTTAGCTTTGTTTGAACTTTAAAGTCTCATCAAACAATAAAAACATCCTTCAGGTAGCAAATTTCGAAATTTTCATTCGAGCTGAATTGTAAAGGAAACGCGAAATTTTTTCGCTTTTAATTTTCAGCAGATATTTTATTTTTCCAATCTTGTTCTTTGTTATTTAATTTTAGAATAACAAAGAACAAACAGTGCCATTTAATGAAACCATGCAACGCCTTAAGCCCACGCACCAATTCTCACATTTCTCCGCAATTTACCGCAGAAATGACCTGTTATAAATGATAAAATAGCTTGCTGTCTTGTGCATATTTTTCTAATTATTTTTCTCTACATTTTTCCCTCATTTTATACTTGAGAAAAAAATGTGATTTTCTAGTAGAACCAACCACAATGGAAAAGATTAGAGCCTTTGTCCTTTTTTTCTCTGCCGACGATTTTGTTTATTTTGTGCTACACTACCCCTCCTTAGACAAAGGGTTATCATTCATCACTTTTTTCTCGCTTTACGACCGCAATCACAAAGGAAACTGGAAAATTCCGGTTGTCTTCTTCACACAAAACATTCTTTTTTGCATTACTCTCTTTCTCTACGAAATAAACAATAAGTTAATCATTTCTGATAATAAATTACACCAGTCTGAGAACCTTGACCGACAGTGAATGATGATTGCAATGACGAAATCGTGAAAATAAAAGTTTAAACAACAAACTCAGATCAAAGAAAAATCAAAATTCCCATCTCAAAAGAAAGAGAAACATGAGAAAAAAAAGCAGAAAAAAGCAATGCTCTTACTTTTTTTTTATAAAAGATTCTGAAGATATAAACATAAAATTCCTTTCAATGGTTTGTTAAAAAATATTTTAAATACTATGGAGTTTAATCCTTAAATGATGTCATTTACTAGAAAATAAAATTCCATTTTAAGACTTAAGAATTTTGAAATCTGTTGAAGAATTTTCCATGGAAAATAATTAGGTGACAATAAAGGATCAAAACTCAAATAATGATTCTTCTCACAAAAGAGGGACTCGTTCATGTGAACCTTTGGTGATTTACAAGAATTCCAAAAGGATCATTTAGCAACAAACATTTGAATATGATGGCACATTAAAAATAAATCAATGCAAAATAAAAAAGAAGCTAGCAAATTTTAAAAGGACCTCAATAAAATTACTGTTATTGAGCCAACAGAAACGAAATCTGACCTTTTTGATTGATTGCTAAGTGTACTCTCAACTTTCTTGCATCAAATTCCTCGTTTCAATTTTCTTTGTTATCATCAAATAAAATAATCTCATCGTAACGCTGCAAAGAAATCGGATTGATTTGGTTTTCTTTTTTATGAAAGTTATTTGTTATGTGTCGCTATAGTGATGTGAAAAAATGTTTCTGACATTTTACAGTTATTCGAAATTTATTTTCCCGTCAATAGTCAAAAGTTCCATTTGTCATTGTTGTTGGACAATTTATGAAAGTGAATGGTTCTATAAGAATACTATGAAATTTCCCTTTTTTTTTAAATGTACAGCTTTTGCTTTGCAAGAGTATTTGTTTTACGAACAGAAACCACCAGGAATAAAGAGAATCAGAATAAATAGTAAAAGTAATATTATAAAAACTTTTAATAAACTTTCAGTGAGGGGAATGAAATTGCATAGCAACAGATTCATATTCTACTTTAGTATTTAATTTGTTTTGTACTTATTGCTATATTAAAAACTCAAGAGTCATTTGATGTGGTAAACGATTATTGGTCCGAGTCCAACTTTTCAACAACAAACTCAATAGCATTACATTGGTGTTCCATATTACTCCAATTTCAAGCAACATCGAGTAGCGTTCAACATCTAAGAGCTATCTAAACAATAAACTTAATTAAATTTCATGACAAGTTACGACCATTAAAAAGAAATTTTAAAGCAAAGCAAAGCAAATAAAAGAAATTTAAAAGAAAAAGAAAATTGTTCCATATGGATTTAGGGATGGTGGAAATAGAAAACTTTGTAAGAAGCGGGCAATAGGGAGAGGGAGAGATTACTTTGTAATATAAAATCCAAGCCCGAATTAAAGCTTGGCTGGCATTTCAAATAAGGAATTATTGTGGACATTCTGTGTGTACTTTTGCGAACATCATAAAACTCAAACATACGATATTGCTAAGTGCACCAGTTTTGTAATTTCCTTTCATATTCTCTGATGGAAAATGTCGTCAGTTTTAATCACTACGTGGGCATCCATTAACACTAGTGTTGGATGTGGTTAAAATAGAAAGTTTATTTTTTTTGGCATACATGAAAATGGCGACGAAAAGCATCTTACATAACAACCTACATAATGCCATCTTGGAATCAACCCATATAATACCATTTCCATTCCTGAAACATCTACCACCCACCATGCCATTGCTATTCTAGGTGAAATTAATGGATAATTAAGTACATAACCAAGACTTTCGCCAAGTCGTATGCTTTAATAAATATTACAGACTCGCAGGGTGGTTAATTATGGTGCCAGAAGATGTGCGGCAAAAAAAAATATAATTATCAAATAGGAGACGTTTGTCTTTGATTTTTATTCATTAACTTTTGGGATTTGAGCTTTTAATGAAATTCTTTCCTCGCTCATTTACACAATTATTTATTTTAAAGACATACATTCCGCTTCCTTTAATATCGTCTCGCTCTTATGCTTATTTGATCAATGGGCATATGCTCACAAAGAAACCCTTATGATTAATTTTTAATTGAAAGCTCCTTTAGGCTTAATAAAAGTCTCTGTAATTCTCTGATTGCTATAATGGGAAATGAATCTTTTCTTATCATAAATCAATTCCAAAATCACTTTTCTCTTTGCAAAATACGAAAAACAAAAGAAAGAAAGAAAAAGTTTGTTCAGTTTCGATCAAGATTCAATGACCACTTGTTGTTCATTCTTGTTTTCCCTTTTTATCATCTTCCCACATCTTGAATTTTAGTATCACAACACTACTCATAGTAGAACCTGCTCAAATGAAATATGCATTTGTTGAACATGTAAAGTGCTGTCTTAAAAGCACGAAATGCGTATGTGAATGGTGTGAGAATGTGTGAGGGTAAATTACATTTTAATTCATTTATCATGGGGGCCGCTTAACGTGATAAGGCAAGTTTTTATGGCTTCTGAGTGACTGGAATATTTTTATGTTTTATGACATTATGACATGTTGGAAATTATCTCAAAGGATCATGCATGAAGGATCATGCACCTGTTATCGCTTCATTTAGCAGATGGACAATTTTACTGCTGTTGCCGTCTCTAAAATATTTTAATCCGCTTTGCACAGCCGCGGGACATGGAAATTCAGAAAATAACTTTCCTTTTATCATTATTACTCCTCCATTCATGGTTCTCTTCTTCGTATTGTTTCATGTGTTATTTCATCTTTAGCATCATCAAAAAGATTAAGTCGGGCCTACATAGTTTTCGGAAACTACGAGAAAAGGTCAAAACTTGTTAAAACAAACGCACGAAGCGTAAGCTATTTATAAATAGTCAAATAATGTTTATTCAACCATATTGGAAGTGACAATGTTTGGTACGAATTGAGTGCAATCTTTCTTAATAATTCTTAAGAAAAATTCAGGTTTGATTTCATCTTCTCACTGATTGCGGTTAATAATAAATAAATCAGAAAAAAGCTTCTAGACTTTTTCAGTGAAGTAATTCTGAAAGTACTTAGTTCATAATCCTATTTAAGGTAACTGCCGATTCGAGAATGAAATTTCGAAGGAAAAGCAATTTGGCCGAATGACTTTGACTTAAAAAAAAAGAAAAAAAGAAGAAGGAAGTGTGTGATGATGAAAAAGCTTCTTCAAAATTTATTTATATCTCTTAAACATAAATGATGTTAGTGGTCATTAAATTCTCTATTGGGAAATGAGTTTAGAAAAAAGAAAACATCCAAAAAAAAGAAGAAATTTCCATCATTCATGTAAGCGATATGTATGTATTCTCTCCAGTGACGTGACGTTTAACAAATAGCAAACTAATTTGTAATCATTATACTAAATTCTCATATATTTATCTACATGAAAAAAAGGCAAACAAGAAAAAAAAGACAAAAATCTTCATTTCTATGCCTCATTGAGCATACGTACAATGAGCGGTTGTTTGTCAGCTTCATCACTGTACATAAGAAAGAGAGGAAACGACAAATATGCTTAAAATCCTTGTTAAAAAGCCCTTATAAGCTTCTTATTGAGTGACGAGCAAAAAAAGCAAAAGTTTTTTTTATGTAAATATTCAGTAAATTTAATGAGTTTATTGTTTAGTTGCTGCATTCGTTGACAAGATTTAATCTTTAATAAAAATCACTTCTGTGAATTCCTTTTAAATTATGACTCATAAATCATAATTCGTGTACCATTCATGCTTGATAATTGTTCTACATACAAAAGTATACAAATGTATTATTATCATGTGTATGAAATTTCAATTTATCTCTATTCACTTCGGAATAATAAACAAACACCGAAACATCGTTTGCCATGTTCCATATGCGATGAATAATATTCTGTTTGCTGATTCGTCTAATCCTTATTTCTGGAAAATGTTTTACTTTTCCCATCTTAAATGTTGCTGCTCTGTTGTGAAATATTTCTTATGATAAACGAAACATATTGTACTTGACTAAATCTTGTGATTTTCATATATTCAGGCTATATACAAAACATGCCATAAGAGCTTATAGAACTCAAAAAAGAGACTTTATCAATGAGATATGTATCTAGAAAAAAGATTTGCATAAAAAACCTATCGATTTGGGTAGTTTCGAATCATCACCAGGAACCAATCGACATAAAAATGACAATAAGTTGGTGAAATCAAGATATCAGTAGCAGGAAGAATTTATGTTTCTATTTCATCAGTGAATAAAATAAAGAAAAGCATAAATTTAAAATAAGAAAATAATTATCCAATACGAATTTCTCGTCTTCCATAACGAATTTTGTTGAGTCAGAACAATTTTGTTGTTATTTTAAACATAACCTACAAAATGGATATTCCTCAAGTAACAACTGTTGAATTGCATGGTGCTGGTCCATCATCGGGCCGACGACGACCACCAAAACTGAAATCTCTCGATCGTACAGTATCAATGATTGTCGACAATTATACACCATTAACGTCGGCAGCTTTATCGGTAAAGAACGCTGGTCCATTAGTGATAAATATGGATGAACCATTACCATCATCGCGCCGTTCTTCGCCAAATATTCACGATGAAACTTTCAAAGCTCATAGTCAAAGTTCCAATAGCATGGACAGTGCTGTTTGCATGACAAATAGTAGTATGGATAACGATTATCCACCACCGCCTGTTCTTCGCAAATCGAGTAGTTTTAGACGTGGCGAAACTATCGACATGATGGATCTTCCATCAACGACCTCAACGTCATTGCAACACCTACGCAAAACGCCTTCCTTTCATTCATCAGCTGGTGAAGAGACCGTGAAAATTGTGCCATTATCTCGTCACTATAGCGTTCGTCATCATCCCTCAACTGTTTACCCAACTTCATCTTTTCAACCAATATCAGTCCATCATCACCAACAGCAACAAGAAATGAGTAATAGCAGAAATTCACAAGTGTCACGTCGATGTAGTTCAATGCATCGCTCTTTCCATGAGCCTCCATCTCAGAAACGTGGCCCCAATTTAAAGCGTGAAGCTGTCAAAAGTAATTCATTTAGTAGCGACGAACAACAGCAGCCTCCTCAAGCACATCTAATGTATCAGCAACAGTATGAGCCGTTCACTCAGCAGCAACAACAACAGCAACAGCAGCAACAACAACAAAAGAAGCACTCATCCATAGAGAGTGAATTATATAGATCGCGTAGTAATAGTCGCACAAATTCACAAGGTTTCGATGAACAACCGCTGCATTATTTGGACGTATGGAAGCCTTCACCGATGCCATCGCCTTCGGCATCACACGCAAGAAAACAAACGAACATTGGTGGTAGCTCAAGTCCACGTCCAATAAGTTCAAGCAGTTTGGATCACGTATTGAGTCAAGGTTCCGTTAGCCCACGTCCCATGAGTGGAACAACGGCAAAAATGCTGCGACATCAACATACAATCGCCGCTTTAAATCCACAATTTTTGGCGCCAATTCCATTATTAGCTTTAGATAAATCTTTTGATAACGTTTATCAAGTGAAATCGCCCGTTTTTGATATGAAAAAATCGTATAGTTTAAAATATAAGAACGGTTCGAGTTCAAGTAAGGAGAATCGTGAGCTGTTCAAGTCAAGGAAATCAAAGAGCTTTATAACTGATACCGATCCATTGGACGTACCATTCGGCATGAGTCCGAATTTGAGTCCAGCTGGTCTTAGTGCCAGTGGTTCGATTAAGAAACATCATTCACCAATGATATCACCGCTGCCACAAACGCGTGGCAGAGGATTATTGGAAGATATGAAACGACGTAGCGGTGATGGTGCTGATTTATTGCCACAAAATCCATCAAATTTTCCATTAGAATTCGGTACTTTGGACTTTAATACAATTTACAAATCATACAGGGCTCAACAAAAATCGGGTACAACATCATCGGGTCGACGCCAAAAGCAGCGACGAAAAAAAAGTTCATCGTCACTGAGCGGCGGACATAAGGTCGATGATGATTACGATTCTCATTCTATAGCGAAACGTAAACGCATCGTGTGCATTGTGATGACCGTATTTTTGGGTCTGGTGCTGTTTAGTGTTATGGCTGTTATTGTGACTTTGACGCACGCCAGTGTGGCACAAGTGCACAATCAAACGCAAAAAGTTTATACATTCGCACGTGACTCACGTCCATCCATTATCCGGTTGGCGGAGGTGGTGGTGGTAATTGACCTATAATATTCAGTTAGCAGTAGTTCATATTTTCACACTATACATTCATTCCTGTTGCTTTTATTCAACCCATCAATATTGAATCAATCGATGAACGACATTTTTTTGTATGGTTCCGATCGTTGTGCCACTGGAACTAGTATTTGAATTGTAATCTGATATCATCCGACTAACATAACCAAAAGCTGACCGACATTTTGAAGCATAATCTAAAATGAAGTAAACTATTTTAAAAACAAATTGAAACTTAAAAACAAAAAAAAAACTAACGAAAAAGTGCCAAAAAATAAATAAATAAATAAATCGTTATTGTGTAGTATCAAAGTTAGTTATCACTGTTATCACTGTTTGTGTGTGCTGCTCATTGAAACAAAAGTCATTTGCATATTCATCTTTGGCTGACATATCCCGGATCGTGCTTTTTTGCATATAGAGCTTAAAAAAAACTGCCTGAATAACTAGTTATGTTACAAACAAGGGCATTTTTAAACAATTTGGGATTAACTTCAATAAACGGAAACGCAATTCGAGGTACACAAATCATTTTTTTTTTTAAAGTAAATTAATTTTTTCATGTTGTATTTCATGCCATATTTTTTTTAATTTCCGGTTTGTTGTGTTTGAGTCTGAATTTTTTTTTAGGATTTATTTATTCTCGACGAGGAGAGAAATTTTTCAAATGCCACTTCTAGAGTGAAAAATCCCCGGACGTGATATGAAAATTGTTAAAATGGGCAATGTCCTTTATATATAATTCTACTCATATTATTTAGGCCGAGGCTCGTCACATAATATTTTCCTCCATCATTCATTGTGTGTCGAGTACTCTTATATGGTCCTTAAACTTCCATTAAAATTCCGTATCTACCGAAATGGGATTTTTTTTATGAATTTTGTAATATTTAAAGGAGATCCTGCTTTATCTCTTTACATCGGAGCCATTCTAGATATTTGGCATAGACGCTCGACAAAATTTATGAAATTTTCCCAGTGGAAATTCATATTTTCCAGCAAAACTTTTTCCATGCCTTTCAAGTGTTTCGCCGATAAGCAATTTTCAAATAAGTTTTTCTTTCTTCGGGATGTCACAACAAAAATGTTGTGAATTCTTCCATTGTCATTTGGTTCGAATTTGCAATTTATTTTTTCCGAAAATATCGAAGAAAATATTTAGAAAATTCTCATGCAAAAACTATTTTCATTTTCGCAAACATTGAAACTGTTGAGCTGAAAATTTGCGATTTCCATGTGATTTGCATACTGGAGCAGTTTACTCTATTCAAACAACATTTTAAGAGAGGGCGGGGATTTTACACTATATTCATTTACCCTTTTTTTTATAAACAATTAAACAGCATAATGAAGCTCCATTATACATCAACACGATATATGTTGTTTATATGGTGTTGTTCGAGTAGACATAAATGACTCTTACACAACAGTTTCGTTGTTTGCGATGTTAACAATGTAAAGATACATTGCAGCTCTATCTCAGTTATTTCCAAAGTGCATCAACGTCTCTACATCTCTTCCAGTGTAAATGTATGTTCAGTGAAATCTGAGACTATTTACATCAGCTTCTGATATCTACATATCATTTTACATGTTTAAACACAATCTTGAGTTATGAATCACAAGAAAAGTTTTATTATCCACAAACATAACACAGCATCTGATTCACAGCGGTAGATCGCTGACACTTTAAGTGATCCTTTTGATATTTTAAAATTAAATTGAGCTGCCATACAGCTTCAACATCAGCCATCAGAAAAATCATATGTCGTTTGTGATGTTCAAGTTGTAAAAGTTTTATGTAATTTGATTTCATATTTTATTTCTGTGACTTTTCTTTGCCTCGCCACATAACGTTACATAAATCTGACACAAATCGAGTTTTCGTGAGAAAACTTTCGTTGATTTTCTCATTCATGTTGATTTCATTGCGCATCATCAAAATGTAAAGCTTTTTTTGTGGTTCTAAATGTTCTCTTGATGTATGTCCAAATGACATTCAATCTTAAACATTTTGTGACATTGAAAGCGCACACAAAATTTGCTCTTTTTGTCTCGTTAAAGAATTTATTGATTGGAGCATTCGTGACTGTCCATTAAGCATCGTGTTTTTTGCTCCTCATTACATTTGATGAGCATATTAAAAGAGAGAATTTTATGACATTTTTTCTCGTTTCGTTAAAGTCTCGCAAAATTTTTCTAAGAAAACTTGCGACTTTACTAAGAAAACTTGCGTATGCCATAAATATTCTTGTACGAACTTCATTATTCATGATTTACTCTCGCAAGAAAGACGTTTGTGAAAACGAAACTTCAATCGTCCAATAAGAAGGAAAAGATTCCCTAATTACCGAATAAACAGAAAATGCATTAATTATGAATCCAAAAGATCTTTCCGGCATCGATGGACAGAAAGAAATATTTAAAGATATGATGAGATAATTAAGAGATTCGAGAAATTATGTGGGTGGAAATAGAATCAAGGA
Organism: Propsilocerus akamusi; assembly: GCA_018397935.1. Taxonomy (NCBI): domain Eukaryota; kingdom Metazoa; phylum Arthropoda; class Insecta; order Diptera; family Chironomidae; genus Propsilocerus; species Propsilocerus akamusi. The sequence continues at coordinate 17,980,228 of CM031468.1, read as the reverse complement.
GTAAAAGAAACTGCCTGAAGTGGGGTTATTGTTCTTTAGCAAATGTACAAATTGAAAGCCCAGCAAAATATTCTCTTTTGGTGAACCAAAACACTTAGACTGTTTAAATAAGATTTCTTTCTTCAAGCAATTTTCTTATTAAATATTGAAAAGAAAAATTTTGTTTCATTTTATAAGAAAATTTTATGTTTCATTAAAAATGCATATTCAAGAAATCTGAAATGGACAAAAGAACTGTTAGGGAATTGTTTTTATTAATTAAATTTACTTTCAAAGTCAAATATCACCGAAAAGTGAAAGTGTTTTTAGTTTTTCTTCTCTTCGATCGGGCAACAGAATATTTGAGTCATTACATTAGTTGGAATTTTTGGAGAAGTTTCGCATTTCAAACGATATCCAAACAAATCAATGGGATGAGAAACTTCAAAGGATTTTATCATTTAACTCCTTACAAATCATTCTTGGGATCATGATTCAATGAATCGAAAAGAAAATGTGTTTAAGTATCTTCAATTTCATGTGCGTTTGTGGACCGTACTCACATCAATGACATTGTGCTAGTGGCTGTTGTATAACATGAGAAATTCCAATAAACTCTCAATAAGGAGAAAGGATTGAAAAACTCGTTATTTGTTTGATGATTCATGTCTTTCTTGTAAATCGCAATTCCAAGAAAAGTAAAGTCAAATTTCTCGACATGCTGCTATTCGGTAAATTGAAAGTCATTTTTTGTGTGTGATGACGATCATTGCGGAATTTCTCAATCCGGACGGAACAGCGTTTTAGACACCGCATTTACGTTATTTTTATCTCTGTTGCCGCTTTCATTGTTTAAAAAGCAAAAAAAAAAAATTTAATTCATTTAACAAAAATTCACTCATGAAACTTTTCACAAAAAAAAAATAAATTTCATAATTTAATAAATCAAATAAAAAAAATATTAATTTTCAATTTGTCATTTCAGTGCGCCAAGAAAATGAACGATTGATGCAGGAATCATTGAATCGCGCAAAAGTACCAGCTAACTTTACCGAGTTATCCACAACAACATCAGCGCCCACCACCGCTCAGCATCAGACGTTGAACATGTTAAATGGAAACTTTGTTCCATAGCAGATTATTCTACAATTCGAAAGTCTTTTTATTTAATTCAATTGCAAATGCACTCGTGTGTGTTTTTGCAAGTGGAAGCTCATAGTGCTTGAGGCATGTTGCAGAGATGTTATGACAAATATTTGAGAATTCCAATATTATTGTAAAATGAAATATGGTGACTTTGGAATTAATATCCTCGTCATTTCGAAGGATAACTGTCACATATTCTCGTCATGCTGAGCTTACCCTTTCCATAAATACTATCGAAAGCTAAATACTTCAGAATAATTATGTTTCATTCTATTTGTTATGCAATCAGATTGAAATCCTTTCTCTGATATCTGTTTAAGTGAAAGAAAACAAAAAAAAAAAAAAAAAAACAAAATAAAAAAAATGTGGAATTGTGTGTAAAAATAATTAAATAAACATTGGAATGCAAAACTACGACAACAAGGCAACTGTTATACTTTCCGCGAAGCATTTTATATTTATAAAACCAGCATCAAAAATGAGAAATTAATTATTTAGCGATAACACACAGAACAGACACAGCAAAATTCTGTAGAATACTAAAGCTTTTAATTTAAAAGTTTAATCAATGAACCAACAACAAATGCGGCGTTATTTCAAACCAAATGAGAATCAATAGACAAATATAGTTTTATTTAAAATAAATAATTAATTTATTGGAAAATAAATTCAAGAAATCTCGCATACAAACGCTCAGCCATATAAGAAGTAAAACTTATTTTTGTAACGTACTTACGTGAATGAAAATAATTAAATTTAAATTCATTAAACAATTGCATGTGAAGAAAAGTTAAATTACAAATTCAGCATCGAAAGCACGAAAAAAAAATCCCCTAAAAGTGTTGTTAAAATCAGTGCGAATGTGAAAATTGCAAAATGAAGAACTACATAGTTTTGCTGTTTTTGTTGTTGTTTTTTGTTAAAAGTTAGATGCGATGTTCATCAGTGTTATTGAAGATCATGGTATATTTGAGTGAAGCTAGTTAGAGAAACCAAAAATTGTATCGCTCCAAGAGGAATTTCGAATGTTCCACGCTGATATAGATGCCGATTTCACAGAGGCGGCTGTGTTACAGTATGTGAACTCTTGGTGCGGGTGACCAGTTACGATATTTGACAAGTTCCTTTAAAGCTATGGAGATTTATATCTAAATTGATACTTTCTTCTATTGCTAAGTAGAGCGCTAATGGTGTTTACCGGTTTCATTGGTGTTTACCCTCTATCACTCTCTTTCTTCTTCCTTCTATTTACAATCTCATTTGCCCGCACTCAACGACACTGAAAATCAAGCCGATTTTTTTCTGGTGAAGCGGAAACGTGAATTTGGCGCTCTTAAGAATTTATCAAATTTCATTTCTAACGAAAAGTGTGTTTTCAATTCACTTCATTAAGCTTTAAATTGAATTTCGCTTTAAAGCTTTTTATAATTTTCTTCTTTCCCGCAACGAGTGATGGGATCCACGGTTTGTTTTAAAATTCTAATGCGAATGATGGATATGGACTGTTTGTACGTATATGGAATTTGGTTCAATTTCAAATGTAACACTGCTTTTTTCGGCAATAAATATATGTTTATAAATAATTACCTAAAATTTAAACATCAATAAATGGAAAACATTCACACTAAATAGTAGGTTGGAAAAAAATAAAGCTTTCAATTTTTACGATGCTTTTACGAGCGGAACGCAAAATCCGCGGCAACAACATTCTTCCATCATATTGGGATCTCTTTTGTTCTTCTTAATGTACAACGGAAAATTTCTTCGTTCAATCTATTTTCTTACTCATCCCACCAACAACAGGATTGAATAAAAAAACACCGCCTAAGGAGCTAAAACGAAAGAGGAGAGCAATTTTTTATTACATTTAAGCATTATTTCTACCGACAACAGCAAAAAAAATCAAAATTTGAATCCTGTCCATTCCACCAGCAACAATTATGATCCTTTATAAAAAAAATTCAAACGTTTTGATTTTTTATTTATTTATTTTTTTTTTTTCAGATAGATAAATACAATGAAATATTTTGACATCCATGCCACAAAAAGAAACCTTAAAGATTGCCTAATTCAGTTAAGGTTCTACGCAATTCACATTGCTTGAGGCTACAATGGTTTACAGACAGTCAACTAGTGCAAGAAGTCTTGTGAATTTTGAATTGCCTTTGCTATTAAGAGAGATTATAAATGAAAACCAAAAAAAAAAAATTAAATAAATTAATGATAAAAATGTTGTTTCGGTATTTAATAAACTCATAAAACTCAAAAAAAAAGGATTGTAAAACATAAAGAAAATGAATTTAATGATAAATATATAACAAACAATGCCTGTGAACTATAAAAAGTACACTCAAAATCCGAATTCAAAATCTTTGGCTATTTTGACTTTTTTTCTACTTAGACTTTGAACACACATCGATTCAAAAACGATCCATTTTGTCAATTATAAGTATCGCAACACACACAAAATTCATTCAATCTCTAATAGAAATCTTTTTTTTTTGCATTCCCAATGCAAATTTGATAAGAACCCGACATATTTATAAAAGAAAATTGTTACTTGGAAGAAAATAAAAAAAAAGTCATATAAAATATATTCAAAGCAGTTGTTTTCTATAGAAATTTAAAATGAAACTTTAATGGAAAAACTAACTATAAATGAACTATGATATAAAAAAATATCGTTGTTATATACCTAAATAAAAATAGATTGATTTATTAAAAATTTAAATTGCATTGATGTTTTTATTCTGCAGATCAGTTGTTAAATCAGCTGTTATTATTTTACAGTATGTAATTACTTTCATGATTCGAATATTAAACGACCGTTAGCTCTTGTTATTCATATCTTTTTAACACACACAAAGCAACTCACACACTCTAAACACGTCTAAGAAAATGTTAGTGTCTTTTTATGAAATATTGGTGCGTTGAGAGAGAGAAATTGAGAGAACATTTTATGGCATTAATTATTGCTAATAACGGTTGTTTCATATTTCAATTGATATCGGTGATGATAATAGCTGCATTACATTTATATAAGTATATACATTTCTAAGCAACTATTATTGAAGAATTTTAAAGTTATGAATATTTTGAAATAAAAATTTATTTTTAGAGTTGACCGTTAAAATATCGATGCTTAACGAATTTTTTAAATCAAAATTGACGAATCCGATCATCAGTGATGAATGTTATGAAAAATATATCATTAAATTGAAACTTTGATCGAATAGAATCCAATAAAATTTATATCCGCACAAATATAAATAAAATTATTTAAATTTTAGCTATAGAAAAACCTACTAATAATTTATTTAATATTGTATGGAGAAAAATATTTATATTCATAAAGTTTAGTAGTTTTTCCGTGGGCACCGACTTTTCCTATACCGCTCAATTGGCAACCCTTGAAAGTTACCGACCCTTGTCTTTATAGTCGTCTTTCGGACCGTGGCCGCAAACATAAAAAATTAACCAAAAGTTCTTTAAACTCATCGCGTATTGTCGAAAGTACAGTGAAGTTGAATAGGAATAAGCCATGGAAAAGCGTATCTTATTGGAGAAAAGAGGCCGAGAAGCGAGCGAGGTGAGTTGCTTTTTTTCATGCATCCTTATTTCGCTTTTATTTTGCTTATTTCTGCACAAAACATCACTTTTCGCAACTGATAATGATCCGCTCGCGATTTAAAACATTCCTTAAACACCAATTCCGAGATGCCTTCAATATCTAATTGGTAAATGGACCACGCGAAAAATTGAATAATCAACAAAACGCGATAGAAAAAAGCCTTAAAACATGTTACCGCGAAAATGCTCGGCTGCAGTGTAATCCTTTAAGAACTTTGTAGAACCCACGCATCATCTCGCAGTATCCTTTCTCCTGCGTCTGCAGCACCTTTGGATTCTTAATTACATTTTTCTCAATACGGTTTCCCACTGATTGCGTCGCTTTAACGTTTTATTCCTTTAATTTTTCACCCATTTCCATAACATTTATATTTTAAATTGAAGTATTTATGAAAATTAATGATACTACAAAGTCTTCGCGATATCCTTTTGCTCTCAGAAGTATTCCCTCTCAAGATCCACAAAAAAAGAAAAATTGGAACGCGCGGCATTTTTCAATCATATCACGAAACAAAACAAAGATGATTTTCACGCGTATTCCAATGACACATCAGTGCATCTATTACTAATGCAATTTCCATCCATTAGCATCGCTCATCACATTTGGTCCCTAATCAGTTATTCCCACGCGAAAGAGTGTCAAAAATTTCATTAAAATTTGAAAGAAATTCAAAAATATTGGAAGCCATGTTTTTCTAAAAAAAAAAATAATAAAAATAAAATAAGTCGGAGATGTTGTTGTTGTGCTCTCTCATATTCGACCCATCGATTTCATAACCGTGGCCATTTCGAAAAAAATATCCCAATTATTATCGTTCTAAAGTCACTTTAACTACTGTTTCATTCATTAGGAAACATCTCCAAACACTTTCCATGACTTTTTCTATTGATTCTAAGCACTTTCAAACCATCAATTGGCCGGATAGGTTCCAATTTTGATCATTGAAAATTCGCTTCATGCGAAAAAAATTTTTTTTCCTCGTCTTACAACACGACGACACAGGCAGAAAAAAAAATCGTTCGTTCGCTGTTCATCCATTTTTGTTGAGATTGGTCAGGAGGGCGGCCAACAAATTGAGCGAGCGGTGCGAGTAAACCTTGTGCTGAATGAAAAGCAAAGACGCTACTATTCGTTCTGTTGGTGTAAGCAGTGAACGACGATACATTTTCTCATGTTGCGAGAGAGTGAATCGCGAGAGTAAGTCGTTAAATAGCATGTTCTTACATGGTTCTTACATGTAGTTGTACCTTTGTTCTACACAATAAATTCACATACAATCCTAGAATATTCTCTTCGATTACTCTCTAGAATATGAGCACAAACAGCATTCGAATTTCCCGCGCATTTATATTTTTTTTTATCCTTGCGAACTGAATTTTCCTTTCATGCTGGATTTTCATTCAACGTTGCCAAATTTTACTTATCATTTTAGATTGTCGATCTGAATCTGGACAATTGTCGCAGCACAAGCATTGAAGGTCTAACAGATGAATTTACAGCATTGGAAAAACTCAGTCTGATAAATGTCGGTCTCACATCGCTGAAGAACTTCCCAAAACTACCATCCCTTAAAAAGCTAGAGCTTTCTGATAACAGGTGATAGAAATTAAATTGTTATCATTCATTCATTGTCCTGATCGGTTTGTTTTTTATTATTTTTAGAATTTCAAATGGATTGAATCACTTACTAACCAGCCCAAAACTCACATCAGTGAATTTGTCGGGAAACAAGATCAAAGATTTCGATGAGCTGAAATCATTGGCGAGCTTGGAAAAGCTTGAAATCTTGGATTTATTCAACAATGATGTAACCATATCGGAAAACTACAGGAACAATGTTTTTCGATTGATACCATCACTGAAATTCCTTGATGGCTTTGACAAAGACGATAATGAAGCTCCATCAGACGATGACGATGAAATAAATGGAAATGATAGTGATGGTATGTTAAAGATCTTTATTAAATTTGATTTTGTTAGAAAGCGATAGAGAAATTCCTTTATTTTCGTCGATCCTAAAATTCACTATTAATTGATTTCACAAATTGATGATTTTGAAATTTTCTAATTTTGTGTCCATTTCGATTGGCTTGTTATTTTGATTGCGAATAATAATAATAAAAAAGATCATCCCTATGCATTTTGTGGCAATGGCATTGAGATTGATTTGAAGGAGCTCGAAATACTGGAACGTAGAGTTGCTGCCAAAAAGCGAGCCAATGCTGAACGCTTGGAAATCAATGAGAATGCTAACGACATTAATGATCAATTTGAAAAATCGCTCAAAATAAGTAACGATTCGTTTGATGATCCACCAATGCAAGTTTTGCAACAATCACAACCGACTTTGGCGAGCATGTTTCTTGTAGTTATGAGCATCTTTTCCATTCTCAATCAAATCTATTTCAAGCCAACGGCACAAAGTTAGTGAAAAAAAGAGATTAGTCTAAGATTTTCATTTAATTATTTATTTATTTTATCTTTTAAGATGCCGAGGGCGCTGAGGAAGAAGATTTTGATTCTGAGGAGGAGGAGGATGATGATGAGCCTGGCTTGAAAGATGTTTACAATGAAGATCTTGAGGAGGACAATTCCGATTGGAACGAAGAGGGCGAAGGAACAGATGACGACGATGTCGAATCTGAAGAAGAAGAAGCGCCAGAGGGTGATGAAGGTATGCGTTGATTATTATTTTATTGTTCTCAGGAGTTCCTTGGACGTTTAACAAAAATTAAGATCGAAATTAATCTTTAACATTTACTTTCGTTGTGGATATTTTAGCTGAATCACCAGCACGAGGAAAGAAGAGAAAACATGAAGGCGATTAAACTGGGGTTCGATCATCGTCACACATCCTCACATCTACACTCACACAGCACACAAAACAAGAAAAAAATTAACATTTGAAAAATATGATGCAAACACAATTGATAAGAAATTAACAAAAAAAAAAAAATGGTAAATTTCGTTGAATGAACAAAAAGAAGAAACCTTTTTAAAGAGTTATAACAATTGATCGCGACCCCGAATAGTTTTTCTTATAACACGATAGTGGATCTTATTTGCTTCTCAATGCTCCTTATTCGTTCACTATTTTAAATCAAAAGAAAATTGTTCTCAAATTTCCAAAAAAAAAAATGTGTTACAAGAATTCCAAAATTGATTCTTATCATTTTCTTTCTTTCGTCAATTGGCAACAAACAAATAAAACAAATTTTCTCAATAAAATCAAGGTCATAAAAAATTTTATAAACAAACAAATTCTTTTCTTGTCCTTTTGCAACCAGCCCTCGTCAAGTCAATTGCTAATCAATTGAATTTCCGCACTTATAATTTGTTAAAAAAAAAAATTCTTATTTAATAAAAAAAAAAACGAAAAAAGTGAAAAATTTGAAGGCATTTTTGACATTCACATTTTTTCCGAAGTGAACCACCCACAAGGCACTCGCTTGGAACTTTCCATTTTTCTCCTGAAGATTCAGCCAAATAACTATCCACATCAGCAAGATCCTTTTTTCAGAATAAGTCATCAATCCTCGTCAGCAGATCGTTATGAAGAAGTATCGATCATCATCTGTATGTGAAGCTTATGCAAGGTTAAGTTGTTAATAATTTAATGTTTTTACAATAAGGAAATAAAAAAAAACTCAGAAAACTAATTTTCATTTTTTTGTTCACTTTATTTTTTTTTTTGCAATTTCTACACAATTTTTTCCATTAAACTTAAAGTTCAGTTAAATTAATTAACAAATTTTATGAGCTTGCATTATGGGCGTAACTTTTAAAAATTAATAAAAATTTATTATTGAATTAATCAACAAAAGTGACAGTTTAAAAGAAAAAAAAAAAAAAGCTTGGTTACATTCCGGGCAATGACACCCAAGAATAAAAAAAAATATGCAATTCTTTTCACTAAGTTTTTAAATAAAGTTTGTGATTAAAATAAGTAATAAACAACGATGAATAAATCGGCGATTTTGGGCTGGTTTTGGGGGGATTTCAACACACTTTTTCTTGGACAATTGTTGTAAATAGATAATATTTAAAAAAAAAATCCACCCACAAGAAAAAAAACTTCTAATTATAAAGGCACATAATTCGATAACTATCCATAATTGCGCACATTTTTCTGAGTCAGTTCTTATTAAAAGTCTTGCAAAATGTTGCACATAGAAGGAAGGAAAAAATTTTGGCCATTTTTTTTTTGTATTGGAAGGGATCAAAAGTTTGTAAAACTGTGTGAAATAGACTTGGCAAATTGGCATCATGAATTTTGGGAGCTTTCTTAGAACCATCTTGATACGTACATTTAAAACATTATTCTCTATTTTTTGAGTTTGGGGCTAAATTTTTCCTCAGCAGAAAGAAAAGAAATTTCGAGATTTTAAATGTAGAAAATTTTTTTTATAAAAAAAGGAAATGTCGAAACATTTAAAAAAAATGGACACAATGCTCCTGTACTGGAAAAAAAAATATTTGCGGCATATTTCGAAACATAATTCTTTATAAAAACAATGACTTTGATGGACCAGCATCGAGGGCAGACGACGGAACAAATCAAGATTTACAATGGTCTGGTAAAGTTTGCTGGGAACATTCCTTTTTCATCGGTTCCTTCCTTGATGCCCATCAACCATCCTTCCTCCTTGAAAATTAAAATAAAATATTAGCGAAAAGAAAGTTTCCCATTAAAGTAAGACAAACCTGATCTTCTGGATCATCATATTCGATGACTTGAATTGTGTCACCAATTTCAAAACCCAGCTCATCGGCATCCTCTCGCACATATTTGTAGGTGGCCTTTACACGATACAAGACACCAGGCGGCAAATCAACTGTAGTGGCACCTGAAGCAGTTAATCGAAAAATCAGATTTAATTGTAAGCTTTCAACGAAATATTTCTTAAAATTGGAGCAAAAATCATTAAGAATATTCAAAAGCGGAAGGAAGAAAAAAAAAGTTGTATAGCGGAATATCAAAGAAAAAGGATTGTTAAGAGTGGATGTAAACATGAAATTAAGTCAGTGGCATTTATGCAGGTACTCACCAACGGGAATATCGTACAACAATTCTTCCGTGTTAATATTGTTAATATTTTTTGTATGATTATTGCTAGCATTATTTTGATTTGTGTTCTTCTTACTAATGATATTACTGTTATTATTATTTAAATGTGTCTCGTTGCTGCTGATGATAACGTCACCGCTTGCTGTCCCAATCGCTGGTGCCACATCTAGTTTGTTAATTTTTTCATGACTATTGTTGTTGTTGCTGCTGACCGGCACATGTGCAGTAGATTCATCGCCATGTGAATTATTGTTATTGATATTTGACATCATCAACACTGAGGCATTTTGATATGATGGCTCATTTGCATTTGGGGACATGTTGTCTTGGTTCTGATATTGCTGCTCATGCTTTGAGTCAGGTTCTTGCTCGTATGGCGTCGGCGAATGTGATGACGTTGGCGATGGCGATGAAGTGGCTGGAAGTTTGATGAGGGGGTTTGTTTTAGATGGTTTGTTTTGGTTTAAGACATTTTAATTTCTTTTTTTGCTTGCGAAATAAAATGAGATTCCATCTTGTTTATTATAATCTCATTTGATTTCGATCTCTTAGAAAAGCCATTCAAAATTCTACTCTTCATGTTTCATCATGTTGTGAATGTTTTTTGGTATTATTATGTAAGATGTATGTAACTAAGATTAATCAATTTTTTTGTCTTTTGCCAAATTTTAAAGTGCTACAAACTTCAACAACAATATTGAAAAGCGTAAAAACCATTCTTGCGTTGGTATTTTCGCGAATCAAAGAAAAAAAAAATTAACAATAAACAACAACAACAAACATTCGCGATAGATGAGAAATGAGATTTTAATGTGAATGTGATGAGACAATTACTTAATGACACTTACCACCATTTGTTGCTGCTGAATTGCCATTTGTGATTGGTGTTGGATAGCTGATAGTATTGCTGTTCGCTTCATTGCTCTTGATCGGAACTGTGACGTTGTTTGAAGTGGCTACAAATTATTTTATTATTCAATTATCGAAAATTTCTCTCAATTAGCAGACTTACAGTTGAGTTTTTTCAGCGTATAAGATCCACGCTGTGATTCTGTTGCCAATTTGTCAACAATTGCTTCGAGTTCGGCGTAAATTTTTGATGTTTCATTGTGAAACATTTGTTCCGAGGCAAAAAGTGTCTGCAAGTTTGTCACCAAAAACAATATTCGCGAGTCATAAAGCGCAGGCAGCTCATCGTGCAATTCCGTATTCAGCAATTCATACGTGCGTTTTGCTTCTTCAAGTTGATCTCGTCCTTTCGTAATTTTAACGTCATCCTTGCGTTTAGCGGCATTAGCTTGAAGATTCTGATAGGAATGCCGTTGGCTATCGTAATCGACCAATTTGCGACCTCGCTTATCGATCTTTTTCTGTAATAATCAAAACATTTTATGAACTTCATAAACTTTCAATATATGTAGATCAAAAGTTACCCTCATTTCGGGAAACTGTGCTGTATAAGTGTTAAGTGGTATCAACACTTGATCGCCCAATTTGTGCAAAAAGTCCTGCAATAATACTTCAATCGATGATGCTTGAGCATAGAGCGCCTCCGAACCTGACCATTGTGGCTCATATACTTCCGTTATAGCTTCCATTAGGGACTTTGATGCTGTCTGAACGGCTGTAAAATCAAAGAACTTTAATCAAAAATGTCCTTAAGACAAAGTTCAAATATAAATTTACATCGCATGGCTCTTATGTAAGTGTTGAACTCCTTTTGTAATCTATTGGCTGAATTCTGTTGTAGCTGGAAGTTGTTTAAGTGCTCATCGAATATTTCGTCAGCTGTACGGTCGACCTTCCCCAAATTTTGTAAAATCTAATCAAGGGACACGAGATAAAGAAAACTGTTAATTTAAAATGTAAATAAGCAAAATTAGCGTTATTACAACGTCGCTTTTTGTTTGCTTCTCTGTAGAGCGATAATAAAACGCGTAGTTTTTTTTTCTTCGTAGTCAAGTTTAACGTTAATAATGATAAACCAAAAAGCAAACTTTATTGTTTAAATGAAATTGCTTTATAGCGATTTTTCAACATAGCGAGTGTATATATGTATTTTGGAGAGTGGGCCGAAGTGAGTTTTGAGACTGAGTGGGTAGTTGGCTAACTTCTTGTTTACATTATTTGTGGCGTAGCGTTTTTTAAGGGTGAGGTGAAAAAATGTTTGTTTCTTCATTAAACAGTTCCGACTTCATAAAAAAACGCTTTTATTTTTAATGCTCGCTGAAATTCGTTTTATTTGAAATGAAATCAAAAAATATTCTCAAGAAGCTATAAGTGAAATTTCACATCTCATTCCAAATGTATATATCGTATCAGCTCATATTTACGCAATTCCTTATCACTTTCATAAAATCCGGCGAGCGATAACTATAGAACGTGCTCGCTGGGCGTCATATAAAAAATTATATGAATTTTTATTGTATCGATAATTTTAAAAGAAATCTGAAGATGATCGTAAAATAGACGACGCGCGTTAATTTGTTTAGCAGACAATCAATGCGGCCACGAAATTTATTCAGAAATAAATTTATTCATTGCTTAAACCGTACATTTTAGATGAACTGAAGCTTTTTTATGCATTCAGGAAAATCTTAGATATTTTGATAAAACGAAAATCATTAAACTTTCAGCAATGAAGCCACGACTTCATGCAAGCTGCAGCGTCCGATCAATGACACGCTTCCAAAGGCAACAAACATTTCAATTAACGATGCTCGCAAAGCCGCTTAATGGAAATCGAAAGAGCGTCATTTGGACACTTGTCTTAAGACATTAAAAAGAAAATGGAGAAGAAATAAAGAAACACACAAATGATGTTTGCGGTCAATGATTTCAATCGATCCGAAGATTTCACTTTCATTAATGGAATCGGAAAACCAAATATCATTTCAAGCTTAAAAATGAGTTACTATTGTTTCTTCAAAATCATACTTAGGGGGGTGGGAGGGGGCTTGAATCAGTAATCAAATTTTATTACCAAAAGAAGAATTTTTATTGACTTCCTGAATCAACACAATAAGAACATTCATTTAACCTTTTATGAGGATATGGAAGAAGCAATGACTAATACGAGAAGAAAATTTAGACAGAATTTATTGATTTCAGAAATAAACTGAAGGAAAGTGATTCACATTTGCAAATCCGCAATTCCATTTGTGTTGAGATCAAGTTCAAGACTGAACCCCATGAATGTGTTTGACCTTTCTATTCGATGGCCATACCGCTGCACACTGTTCAGAAAAAAAATCTTTGAACCCAAGTTGTGTTGCGAGGTCATTTCGCAACGGAAATGGGTCAATACGGCACGTCATGACCTTAAACATATTATGGTAATTTGTTGAAATCACACATAAGTAATGCGGTTGTTGACTCTTATTGAAACGTTTTCTAAAATTACTAGTATTAAGGCAAAAGAGTTCTATCAAACAACCGAAACACGTGACACAAAAAAGTAGCAAATATAAAAATGGACTTTGATTGTTAGCAACAATTTCGACATTGAATTTTGTTGTTTCATGTATTTGAAGTTCAGTCAATTGGACACATCTGATAGCTTTCATCGGCATTCTTTCATAGCTCGCGCACACACAATCACGATAAAGCACAAATAGATTTCACTTCAAGATACTCAATCAGTTTCACTAAGAAGACGTATTTATTTATTTTTGGGTCATTTTTGGCAAATGCCTTCAAGGAGCGTCGATACAAGAAACTCAACGAAATCGATTTATTATTTCATAAAGCTGCATTCGAAAAACATTTTCCGCATTTCTTTCTCATTTCAATTCTTTTGATTTGTTTTAGGTTTCTTGAAGCGTAGCCAGAATCTAATCTCTTGTACATCTGGCAGCGCGAGCAGTGGCAATTTTTATTTTACATATTTTTGGGCCAATAACAATTTTCAAACATGATTTTATTTTATTCATTTCAATTAAGACCAAAAAAAGATTTTGTTTTAATCATTCCAGTGAATTAAAGAGATTTAAAGATGATGAAGAAGAAATCCAGACCATGTCTGGTGCGCTTCATTCATTAATTTCCATCGGCTTAATTGTTCAATAGTTAATTTTGTTATTTTCTGTTCAATTATATTCGCTTATATTTACTGACGCTCAACCGACGATTGACGGCCTGTGGGTCAATAATTATTTGTTTCCATAGTAAAATTTGATCACTTTCATTTACAGTTTTTTTTTTCTTTTGTGAGAACGCAAATTTAATTTATGGCCAATTTTCACTTGAAATTAAATTTATTACGGCCAGTTTGATGATGGCACATTGTGTGAAACCCTTTTGTGGTGTTATACTATTGAGAGACGTGATATAATTAAACTAATGGCATCAACTAAATTAAAAATTAGTTTCAATGAAAGTTTGGAAAATTTATTTTACCGTTGTCTATTTTCGGAAAAGTCAATTGCCATTTTTTTTTGCGATTTATTTAGTTAGTCACTTTCTATCTCAGTTTACACATTCCATTGAGTAATTCAATCTTTGCATTTGTTTCTTGTAAACACCGCGTGCACTTGCTCTGTCTGTCTGTTGTTTGCACTTGTAACGAGTTTTCTTTTCTCTTTATATTTACGCGATTTTTTTTTATCTTCGCAGTCAATTTCCAAGCTATTTTCGTTAACATAAAAAACAAGTTAGAAGTAAATGAAACATCTTATAAGATAAACTTTAGGAAATCATTGCCAAAAATCTTGTTCTCGGTTATATATTCGATGATAAATTTCCAACAACTTCTACATTTAATAAATCAAACTTCAACAACGAACTGATATGAAGCTTTCAAATGTTTCTCATTTAGCTAAATAATTTAGTGATTCTGCTTTCGTTCCCACTCGAGAGCAGTTAATTAGCATTTAATTTGACCCCAATCTTAACATCGCCAGATTTTCTTTATAATGATAACTTTATTATTCTTTGTGGATGAGCCAATGACTATTTTATTTGTGGAATTAACTTCTTACGACATGATGATGACGTCATCAGCAATATCTAGATGCAAATGAAGGAAATTCCAGATCATTTAGTTTAAATTCGTTTGCTACAGTTAAAATATTTATATAAAGAAAGCGTCTTCAAAAAGATTCATTGGAAATAACAGGAAAAAAAATATCATGAGATCGATTAGATAAACAACAAATAAGTAAACAACATGACCAACACTTGCCCACATGATTAGCGTCTACCGACAACAATCCAATAAAAAACTGCTGAAGCAAATTTATTGACAGTTAATTTCATGAAACTTTATGGACATATTTGGAAAACTTGAATTTAGACTAAATATCAATATTCATTTTCAACATTCCAACAAAAGACGAAAACGCCTTAAATGGTTTTTTTATGCAATTGCACATTGCGGTCGATTTTGCATAATTTAGAAAGGGAGATGGAATTTAGCAGAACTTATCGTCTCAGACACATTCTATGTAAGCAAGAAAGGCGTGACACAATTCAAATTTCAGACACTTTCGACGACTTAATTGTGATGAATTTAAATTGAATTTTCTTACATTTTATTCCAATCATGATTTTTCTTATGCTTTGCGAAAATGGCACTGCTCTTTCTCATTATTATTTTTCTCAGCTATTTATAATGTCGCGGGTTGTTATAGATGAGAATTATATCGACAACGGCACCGGGCCTTCTTTCGATATTTGACTTCAAATAAATATTTCATGGTTGTGTGTATTGCTGCTTGCACAAGATCACGTCTCATCATCACGAAAATAACATTTTCGAATCAATTCTTATAGCAAAATACAAAAGTTGATTTTCATTTTTTTTTTTTTTTTTCATTTTCTCCTCATCAAGACCATCGCAACGGAACTCTATTATGGAGCATCTCGGAACATCAGCTGAGAGCAGTAACGTTTATTTCAATCAGCCAGTGAAAGTTGCAACGCCAAAATAATTGTAATAATATCACAATTCCCAGCACATATCGCGGACGCAGCAAATATTTAAATGATTGTAAAACTAATTTTTTTTTCTGACATCGCGCATGTTTTGCAATTATTCCTATTTGAAGTAACTACTGTTGCTGTTTGCCCGAAACGACCATCGTCGAATACTTAGAGCAAATGTGGCCACTTAGCGGCGATTTGTAGCTTTACAACAGCAACAATAACCACAGACATATAAATAATAAGCCAAATATACACATAAATATATTTGAATGCGATGACAGGGTCGCATCGCATTTATATGCAAATTACGTGTGACATTGAAAATGATTTTCAGTAGCAATTAATCTTTATCAAAACTTTATGACTCAATAGATCGAGCACTAGAATCTTATGTAATGTGAGCGCGAGTTTTTTTTTTGCTATTAATCCATTGTGAGTGAATACTCTCGCGAGAAAAATGATTTTACTTGAAAGAGCTTTTTCTTTTGAAATCTTTTGACATTTTTTTTTTGTGTTGTTGTAGAAATTTTCTTGTACGTATTTTTAGCATTTCGGAATGATGAACATAAATTGGAATGTAAAAACACTTTGCCACGGTTTATGTGAATATCAGCACGATTTATCATGGTTACAAAATTATTTCATCATTTACGAATAAATCCTATTTATTAAGAGAAGATTCTCGTCACGGCATACATGTGTCCCATATTTTGGTTTCTATTGTTATCATTTTTCAGCCATCACGTAAAACAATCTTTCAGCAGCTAAAAGGTCCATTCACGAAAGAAACAAGACAAGAATGTTGAAAAGACTCTCAGTCTTCTCGCCCCCGCAGCATCTCGCATTTTGTCTCTCAAGACTCTCAAGAACTGATGTCATTTGGGAATTTTTAGGTGTTATGTTAATTCTACAACTGTTTTGCAGACAACTGCAAAAGACTTTTAGTAGATTTTATTTTCAAAAGGTTCATCATTAAAACGTTTCATCAGAATCCGTGAGCAAGTGCGAAAACTGAATGAAAAAAAAAAAAAGAGTAACTGAAATGTATTTTTATGTTTGTGATATTTTTGGCGAAATTAGTTCGTGAGCAAACTCAGCAATATTTTTTTTTGTTCGCAAAGAAATAAATTAAAATTTCCCTTCGTCACCACAACGACATTTTAGAAAACTTATTGAGGAAGTGACAAAATGAAGAATGAGTTCATCTGATGATGTCATTAATATGGAATCGAATTTTCAATCAAAATCACATATTTTCCGTTCTACCGACAAACGATCAAAACGAGAATTTTTGTTTATTTTAACATTTAGCTGAAATAAAAAAAAAATTGCGCACAGAAAAAGTCATAAATTTCTCGTAAATTAGACTCGACTGCGGTGCGGATTCTTCCGCCGCTGCTATCAAATAAATTACTAAATCATCTGCCCGAGAAGAAAAATGTAGTAATAATTAAAGCTAATTAGGTGAAAAGTGTAGTTGGTGCTTTAATGTAGGTCAAATACATGTTTCTTTCAAATTTTCTGATTAGAGACAATCGAAATCGATATTAGGTTAATTTGCATTTTTTTCATGCTTTTACATCATCACTGCTGAAAGCAAACATCGTCTTAAAGGCGCTACGAAATGTCTTGTAAACATACTATAATTCCTAATGGACAGTCGACGGAAGTGATGTAATAGAGTATCAAAAAAATGAGCAATTTTATTGCCCTCAAGACACACAAACATTCGGATCTGTCAAAAGGCCAAAGCCAGACTTCACCAACGATGGACATTTACAAGATTCCGAAAAAAAAAAGATTTCCTCAGGGCTCGAGCGAGAATAAAACACATAAATCAAGAAGAAAATTGAGCGGAAAATTTTTGGTTAATAAACATTTTTTGCCATATCAATCGGCATGGAGCATCAATTCATTTGCAGCAATATTTAGGCAGTATTCTTGTTAAAAAAAAGCACATGTTGAATTATTTACATCAACTTGCGATAGAACTTAAGCTCATAAGACGATAATTGCGTAAACAAAACATTTCATCGTCTAACCAGCATGAACATAATTTGTGGCTTAAAGATTTTAAGGAATATTTTGCTGGCAGCATGCTCTACTTTGATGTATGTTTTACGTAAAAATAGACCAGTAACTGTTAGCATATAGTAAAACGATCAATCCCCGCCCTTGCCCTATATTTGTGATGACCTGTTTTTCGTTAAAGCACCAAATGTGCATCAAAAATGAGCCAAAATGTAATTATCGTCATCATCTGTCTTCAGTGCGTCTGGAATTTTTTAATTTTATTGTACATATGAGGCGTGAAAGAGATTTAAATGAATAAAAAGATTTATCGCTTTTCCAGTGCCATTGTTTACAAGTGCTCACATGGTTCCGTTTCAGTGCTCAATGTTCAGAGCACGTTCAAGGTCACAATAATTTGCGAATATACGGAAAGAAACAACAAACGTCATAATTCGCGTATTCCCTATCGTAATTATCAATTCATGTAAGATCTTGTTTTCAATTAGCGAGTTATTGCTGAGGTAATAATGACAAGGTGTGAATCATGAGCTTCTTGGTCATTTAATTATTTCATCCATGAATGGACGTAGCTTGTAGAGGAAAATGTGCCATGGGATAAATTTCTCGCTTTCTATTGTTGATATTCAATTCTGAACCTTTTCATTCACAAAACGTTTGAAAGCTAATAAAAAAATGCCAGCAAGTTCAACCCTAAAAATACCTAAACTATATCTTTAAGTCTTTTACTATAATTTTTAAGTCCAAAGCGCTTTGATAAAAATTGTTCGCATTCCACATTCCACGAAAAAAATAACATTGCTGCTCTCTTTCTCTCTCTCTCTCTCTCTCTGGCATTAGTTAAAGCCCGATAACAATCAAGGTGAATCTTTTTTCCTCGCTAAGAGAATGTCGCGTAGTAATATTTTGATGAGATAAGCACAAAACAATGAGTGAGAATTTAAAGAAAATTTTTTTTTCCGTTTTGCACGAATTGCTGGGCAATAGAAAAACATTATAAAACTCATTTTAAGACAAATAGTGCAACGTCTTCTAGAATTATGAAAATAACTGTTAAGTATATGCGACGGCCGTAATTAAATTAAAGTCTGTGATTATTTGTAAGTAATCCATTAAGCTCCAGAACTTACAGACACAAAACAACAATGTTTCACTGTGAATATTGTACACTTTTTTTTTTGTTCGACACCTTTTTCGTCATTACAAGACACTGAGTAGTAAGTAAATAGTAGTAGCAAGTGTACATAGAAGCAATTATTTGCGGACCCCACATATTGGAAATTAAACATTGTATAAAAACATTTCATTCTTAATTCAAGTGTTCCATCAGACTCATACACGTGAGTCACTATTATCGTGCACATGTTGTAGCGAATGTAAACGTTATTCGTAATTACCCTATTGAGCATTGGACAATTATGGAAACGCTTTGATTGGGATTTGTATAAATAGCAAATTTCACAAATTTCAACAAATTAAAAAAAAATCAATAAGCTCAGCTCAAGTTCCGCCCATTTGAAAATATTGCTGAGCCATTCGACAATCAATAACAAAAGTGTCACGTTGAAATTTCATTGAGTAATATTTTGGAATGGTCTCATCAAATTTGCCCTTTTTCGGTTAAGGTTTCACGTTTCATTGACCTTTCAGCAATTTAACGCTAATTTGTCTTGATGTCATGGAGTGATTTGGAACAAAAAGGTTTTTTTTCTGTGGACGATTCTTAAACACAGTTTACGCTCTTAAATGGTTTTCTCATGATGAAATTATAAATAATGCAGCAATTTGTGTGGTCCGCAGAAAATATTTAAATCTACAATAGCTTGCAGATAAGAATAAATGACATGACTGTGGCATGAAATCTCGTATCATATCATACTTGCTACTCATATGCAATATTTTGTTATTGTTTAGTTATTATCAGAGAATTCATTCATTTACGTGTCACTTTAAAAAATTTGTAAGCGTGTTAGATGAATTAATGACGGACAAGAACGAGAATATTGTTGAGAAATCATCAGCCATAAACCTGTTTTACGTCTTAATTTTTTTTTTTTTTGGTTAATTGATTCAGCCATGAAAAAGAACAACACACAAACATACACATCAGTACCACGCGTTTGTTATGTGCATCACTAGGAACCCACCAAGAAACCGGGAATGTCATACTATCATCTGGTTCTTTATTTGGCTTTTTGCAATACACTCATACGCATTTAGCGCCTATTCAACTTTCCAAATTACTTTTTCAACATGTCTACACATTGCTGGTCCATCAGAGCAGAAGAAAGTGGTTCTCTCTTTGATCGCTAAACAGGTTTCATTCGATTTTGAGATGTGTCACCTTAAGTGCCATCCAGACGTGACCTCCGCGCTATAAAGCAAATTGATTTTCACAACTAAATCGCAGATTTCAAATCTCTCATGTGTGGGCATCATTTCGGTTCCACTCAGTCGATGGAAGCATGAAATTACTTCTTTCTGTAACCAAATTGTAAGCCTACACACATAATCTCTTTTTTGGACTAGTTTGTGGGATGGTTCAATTGCCAATTGGTTTGTCTTTTTTATTTGTATTGTCCGCGAGCACGATCATCGCAATCGCAAACGCATGTTCATCGAACGTCTTAATTAAATACCATAAATTGCACAAACAGTTTTTAATAATCATAAAGCGAATGTTTAACTTGAAAAAAATAATTTTTTTTTTTCGCAAATATTTAGAAATTTGAGTATAGAAATGAAAAGTTGCTTGGTTCATCTCGAAGCCCGGCTGCTGATCCCATTTCGATGGTGAAGATGAAAAATATATAAAATACAAACAGTTTTTGGCACAACATTCGTGTCTCATTCGGCGGATTCATTAAAATATTTGAACATGTTCAACACGAGTCTCGAGTTTCTGATGGAACACACAAGTGCACTTGCCGCCGCCGCCACAAGCTCCGCGCAATATCATTGATCCATGACTGGAATGCAACTGAAAGTGCGCGTTTTTTGTTCATGAATCAATGAGTTTTTATGGACAGTCAATAAGAAAATTGTTACGTCAAGAAGCCATAAAACCTACCACGCAAGTGGCACATGGGCTGATTAATTATTTCAATTCAAGATACAATTATAACAACAGCCATACAGAATCGATATAGAGAATGTTTCTTATCACCATCGTGGCCACATACATTCGTTTCGATTCTGGTTTCATCGAGTATTATGCTTTTTTCGCCTTTCTTCGATGGAAATTTATTGTTTTACATAAAAATTCCTTCAGGTTCTTCTTTGTGGCAAACGACAATCATACAGTTGGTTCTCTACTTTATGAATATTCGGGCAGATGGCAATCGATACAGAAGTAACAAAATGAGCATGTATTATAAAGTTATTAATAAACCAGCATCTCTGGTTGAGCTGGATGGCCTTTAAATTGAGTTAGATCTAATGGCACGGCGCTAATTTTACTTTGTCATCCGAATTGACCCAAACTGACCCATTCCACTGAAAACATCTTACTGGAGACGAATTTGTGCAAACGTGCCGTGACAACGCTACGAACGTGTGTAAATCTTATCGAGAACTTATCGTTAGATAACGCGCCCAGAGTTTGTTATTCACAAAATCGGAATTTCACATACACACACACACACGCACACAAAAATTCACATCACCACCATCAGGCTATTTGCCTTTCTCCTGATCATTTCGAGATGATGTTATATTTTCACTCAATGCTTCTTCTATACATTTCACAAAAATCTTATTTTTTGAGCTGATTCTATTTTTATGTATCTTAAAAATATTTTTTTTTTCGCTCTTCTTCTTCCACTCCGCGATCTATATTAAAATTTATTCAGTCGTTCAGCTTCTAGTTTTCCAATTTTGCCACTCTTTTGCTTTTGCATGTATATATATGTAATATATTGGTTTATTGATAAAAGATTAGCGGCCAGCTGATTTGTTATTGTTATGATTTTTTTTTTTACTTAGTTTCACTTTGCATCACTTTTATTTTTTTTCCTACGATTCCTACCTTTTCTTTTGTTCTGCCCGCATATTTCTTAAGGAAAACAGCTTTGTTGTTCGAAGCCATGGCGAAATTTTGTGTTGTTTACGACAAGAAATTTAAGAGAACACTGAAAACTGAAGAGATCGCTCGCAAATAAATTTACGAAACTAAACTTTTTATGCCGTCACCCTAAACTGCCGCCTTCTTATATTTCATACTGATTCGAAAAGAGGTGATGGAACTTTCCATGTAGCCTTTACTTCGAATGAAATTTTGAATTTTCGACATTCATTTCGTTAGAAAATAGAAATTGCGTAATATTTGTTGCTCCTTAGGGCCGAGGAAAGGCTATTTACTAAAGATTGATTGTGTAGACTCAATAAAACTAAAGTTTTTTGTATAATATTTTTTTAAAGAAGTTTTAAAAGCAGTATTAAACAGTATAAATGAAATGCGGTTGTGCTGGTGCTGAAACCAGCCTGGTTCACCATACATTTTAGGCTCTATTCAGATTTAGACATCTTTCAACAACTTCTTCAGATAAGATTGTGTTTCAACAATTTTCCGGAGTTTTTCAGGTTCGTTCTTCAAGCGATATGGAATGGATATATTCATGGCTTTAAACGACTTTACAATACACTGAAAATATGTGTCTGCAACGTCTTTCAAACTGAAACACCGCTCGGATTGGAAAATATCTGCAGCACTGTCATCAGTGATCTCCTTCTGCAATATGTTTGTACAGTCTTTTTTCAAGCCTTCAACATTTCGATTACGAGTACCAGCTTTTCGTTTCAGAGCAATCTGCGCAAACGGAGACATCATATAGTCGATAGTTGTGCAATTTAATTGATTCATACCTCAATAACAAGAACTGAGGAAAACTGAATGTCTTGAAACACTATTATTTTGTTAGATGGCATCCAATTTATTGAGATTGTTTGTCCTCCTGCCATGACGCTTGCCTTGATTTCAGAGAAATGATAGTCACTGCACTCTTTTCCATTGAAGAAATTTATTGAAACACAAGCAGCATTTTCCTTATTCCTTAATCGGTATAGGGAAGCTTTCCTAGAAACAGATTAGGAGTTACAGATAGATGCACATGCAATTATGTATTACTGAAGATAATTTATTACAGCTCTGTTCCTTTTATTAATTGAAATTTCTCTGTAATGTAAAATTCTTCTTGTTTGACTACAGTTTCTGAAGGCTTCCAAGTTATTTTTGACGTAGAGAATATCGATGACCGTTTCTTGATAACGTTCTCAATAGAAAATGCCATTTCGAGCTGGGTGAAACTGAAACTTTAGGGAAGTTAGCAGCCTCGTGCAATACAAAAATAACCGATTTGATTTGAAACGGTTTGCAAACAAATTATTTATCCGTTTTGCAAAAACGACTTGCTCGATATTTTTGCAAGTACATATCCAGCAGAATGAGTTTTTATTGGCAACAGACGGGCTTAAGAAGAATAGAAAAAATTGTGGAAACACATATAGAAGAGTCATTGCTGTTCACCCATGTGCCACTGCTGGTGACACTTTCACACTTTGAGGTCAGGATCTCGCACAAAGCAAATGAGATGCCACTCATTTTTAACTGCTTGCTATGAAGCTTCCAAGCGATTACTGAAGCAAAACGAGCTCATTTAGAAAAGCATTTGAAAGCTCCGACAATTCATTTTCTGAGCTACCATACGTGAGATGGCGGCACTACGCTAAGTAGTTTGTTCGACATATTTTGGCTTCGGCTCCCTCGTAAACAATTTTCATCTATATATTTCTGACCGACTGCGTCATTCGTTTTCCCTAATAATCTGTTGCCAATGCATATTTTAAGCAAGTCATTATTATTTTTCCTGTAACTTTGCAACAATAATTTATTCATCAATTTAACGACAAAACAAAACTGCATTGGAAAGAGCTGACCTTCTAATTATCACAAATAAAATTTCCTGCTTTTATTTGTAAGTTGCACAAATATCTCATACGTGACGTCACAAAATAAATAAACACTTTGCCTCCACAAATGCAATGCAGTGAACAGCAAAACAATAACAAAAAATATTTTTCCATTGGATCTGACGGGGGGCAAATAAAAAATTATTTGCACTTGGTTGGAAAAATATTTAAAATGATTTCATTGTGGCACCGACAGCTGACCGGTTGATTACTATTGTTGCTCTGAATAGTTTGATTACACGATAAAAGTGAAATAAATACTTAAAATTGCATCACGCCAGCGGGTCACACAAGCAAGCAATCAGCAAGAATCTTAATTTCCAATATTCAACGTTATCATTTTGAGGGTGAGTTTTAATCTGTCGCTGAGTAATCGTTGAATTAAAAATTAGGTACAATAAGTTCCTGGTCAGTGATAAGATGTTTTTGAACTGTAATGAATGTTATCAGCAAAAAGTGCAATTTACGTCACGATTTTTCCGTATTTTTTTCGAAAATCCATAAAATATCAGCTGATTTTTTTTTTTCGAGAACTTGACCTTGTCAATAGAAATAATTACGAACATGCGCTTTGTATTAGAAGCTTTTGATAAAATGTGTTATGCAATAACTTCCTTTTAATCCTGAAAAAATAAGAAAAAAAATGTGTTATCAACGTTTGCTTAGTAACCGAAAGTTTCCATGTCATACGTCGATAGAATGAGCAATTCAGCTACGGCCAATTCCATAACAAAGTTTCATCAGACAAAATTGAAACCATTAGTAGAGCTGAATAAACAATTTGTTTTATTCTGCATCATTTCGTAGACAAATGTAAACACATTTTTCGATGTGATCTCGAGCATACAACGCAAGTTTCCAGACCGAACTGGATCGTGAAAGTAAATAAAACTGAAATTATCGCACAGATGGGTCATGACGACGCCGGGTCACTTGTTTTTTAACATAAAATCTTTCAGAAGACAAAAAAAAATTGGAATAATTAAATCTTTCATAAATTGCATCTCTCATCTGTGAAAAATATTGAAGAGAGTGATCGAATGTATTGACCATTGAGAAGCACATTGTCATTAATGAAAGCGATCTTTCGTCGTACGTACAGTGAAATGTCTCTCAATAGGTATCTCCAAAATTTCTCTTACTTAATCCTTATCAAAGACAAACAACATAAGCAAGTACTTTAACCTCAATCGGAGAAATGAGAAATGACGCATCTTGAAATGTTACTGTAAAATTCAACTACATTCACATATTTCTTAGGTGCCCGTTTTTTATTGATGTATGCCAATCATTGTATAAAATAAAACTCGATCAGTTAATTCAGCATCAGTCTTTGGAGGCTTTTCCAATAGTATACATCATACTTCTTAACATTCACTAAAACCTTAAACATAATTTATGTAATTAAATTATACTCAGAAACAAGATTGATCGTCCATAGCAACAATAACTCTGTATACAAGTTGTTGTATTTTACTTTGCACGTGAGCCAGGCGTGCTGTTTGACAAAATATATAGAAGAAGTAGCAGTATAAAAGAAGAAAAATAGCTCGTACAAGTGTCTCTTGTCTTATCATAAGCGAACAATTTTCTACTTAAGAAAACGAAGGAAAAAAAATCTCAAACTCAAATTGAATTTAAATTTTTTATAAAAATAGAAAGATCGAAAGCAGAAAAATGAGTCGGTAAGCACAAAAAAAATTCCATTCAATATTTTGTAGGCAAGGCAATCGTAAAGTGTCATCAAGATTTTATAGCTGAAAACAAAAAAAAAATGCATAAAATTTTTATGAAAAGTGCATTCATTTTGTCAATTTTATTCTTCACTTGCAGTTTAAATAAATCCCTGTTCGGCTTAGTCGCCATATCAGCATCGACAGTGAACAGCTCGTCATCATTATTATTGCCAGGTATATCTGTTGCCATGCCACCCCAAATACAATCAATCATTCGTAATGGATCGTCATTAGCAAATGGCATAAAAACAGCTGACCCAACGAAACGTGTTTCAGAGGCTAAAGATATTGTTCAATCAGCTGACATTGTATGCTTTGACGTGGATTCAACGGTCATTGTTGAGGAAGGTATCGATGAATTAGCCGAATATTGTGGAAAGGGCCAGGAAGTAGCCGCTCTAACGCGAGAAGCAATGGGTGGCAGCATGACATTCCAAGAGGCTCTCAGACGTCGATTGGATATTATTAAACCATCACAAAGACAAATAAGAGACTTTTTGAGGCTCCGACCAAGCACATTGTCACCTGGAATCAAGTAAATATTACCGGACTTAAAACATACGCAATTGCCAAACGGTCATTTGTCGCTTCAATGTATTCTTTATCTCAAAGTCCACTCAACAGTTTTGCTGCGCAGTTGATTTTTATTTTATTATAACTATATAGACCGTGACTAACTTATTCTGAGGTTGTCTGGGAAGAAAAAAAAACAAAATTGATGCTCCGGACATTAAACCGGCATTGAGTCTGATCAGTTTTGTAATTTGCGACTTCGGCAAGGCCGTATACACAATTGACCGTTTGAATATATTTCGCCTCGCATCGCCATACGAATGCTGATAATAATTCTTTTTTTTTATTTAATCAACAGGGAATTCATCGATCATTTAAGAGCACAACACAAGAAAATCTATTTAATATCAGGCGGCTTCCATTCATTAATCGATCCCGTTGCTCAAGAGTTGAGTGTGCCGATTCAAAATTTATTTGCCAACAAATTGCTTTTCGATTTCAAAGGAAATTATGGTGGCTTCGATACGAATCAGCCAACAAGTCGTAGCGGCGGAAAAGGCGAAGCAATAAATCAGATCAGAAAATACAATAGCAGCCAATTGCAGGCTGATGAAAGGATGACAATTTTAATGATTGGTGACGGTGCAACGGATTTGGAAAGTTCCCCACCTGCCGACTATTTCATTGGATACGGTGGAAATATTGTGCGCGAAAGTGTAATGGAAAAATCGCATTACTTTGTCACGGATTTTAGACAGCTTATGAAGTAAAAATGCCCTTTTCATTTAAGAACTGTAGATTTTTTATTCTTAATTCACTGCGGAATCATGACAATTGTTCTTTTTATTAAATTCATTTCACCTTATTCTTTACTGTGATAAGTTTGCATGCAATTTTCTCTTATCAATAAACTGACTCTTTATGAATCCTTTATGCTTTTGGATGAGGTTTATTCCATTGAATCCACGGATGAGAATTCCACCAATCCCAATTAATTACAGCTATCAAAAATAATTAACCCAATTAAATCTACATTTAAAACGAATTTTATTAACTTGCCGTTATTATGGTGATGAATATCTGGATTCTTGTTATTAACTGCTGTGGATGTTATTGATGTGGGAAGACATTTCGACGGTAAGATGGATGAAATTAATGTGATCGTTGGATCCAAAATTTTAGTTGTTGTAATAAAAGATGTAAATGAAGATGTCACTAAACTTGGTGTCACTAAAGTTGAAGTGATGGTGGATGCCGGCAAAGTTATTGTAGATGCTGGTTGAGTTAGTGATTGCGTTGAAGTAACTATAAAAACGGAATTGTGTATCAAGTTTAAAAAGGAGCAAAAGGTTTCAAGTTTACTTGTTAGTGGAGGTTGAGTGATAGTCGATAAAACTGTTGAAGCTGGAAGTGTTGTTGTAACCGTGGAAGCTGGAAGTGTCGAAAAAACTGTCCTCGTAACAGTTGGTGGTTGTAACGTTGTTGTCGACAATGCTAAATGAGCAGGATAAAATTTGATTTATTGCAGATATGTTTTTACTTTAAAAAAATTAAATTATTCACTTGTTGTCGTAACGGTCGGAGGAACTACAGTGTATGTTGTAGTTACAGTTACCGTAACTCTTTGTCCTTCGCAAACTATTAATGCAATTGTTAAAAAAATAAAGGAAATTATGTTTAGGTTCATGATGATTCCTTTGCAAAATCTTAATATCAACTGAAGCTGAATTGTCGAAATAGTGACCATATTTAAGAGACATTTAAACATTAAACTTATTAACGACTCATGTTCCGTTATTGAAATTTCGGTAAATCAATAAAAATGGTATATATATGCTTCAACGTTTTTTTTAAAAAAAAAGAAGTGCATTGAGCATTTAAAGTTTTCTAACGGATTTTCCCGAATAAAATTCAAAAAATTTTTAATCTCTAAACTCGAGCCCTTGTCTCAACACGAAAGAAGCAAAAAAAAAATAGCGGAAATTTTGTTTACATTTCTGTTTTTAATCGAAAATAGACGAGTGGATACTTCATCAACAAAGAAAAACCTTATCAAAATTTTAAAGTATACGATATATATCTTATCAAACCAAATGGATACTGCTGCATACGAGACAAATGAAACTGTAAGCAGAAAATACTCAAAAACTTTAAACAAATATATGATTTCTAATTGATTTTCTCCTTAAGCTTTCTTTTGATGACATTGAACAGTTTTCGGCGGATTTAAGACTGTCTGCCTTGTTCAGAGCTGCCCAGATATCACCGCAGATAAACTGCACAACAATAGGACCAAACAGCACATTTAAAATCGAGAACGAACATGCCAGTGATACAATATCATCCCGAGCCAATATCATCTCGGCCCCAAAAGAGAATTCGTCTCCATACCAAGCTCGCTTTTCAAAGTCACCAATCAGTGCTCGTGATCTAAGTGATCTAAAGACTAGATTATCACAAAAGAGTAATGAAAGATTCATAGAACAAGAAGTACGTAAACAGCTTGTAGCTCGTCGTCAGCAAGAGACTAAGGAATATGAACGAATCAATGCACGATTGGAAGCCAAACACCAAGAAGTGGTAATGCAACACAAGCTGAAAATGGAAATTCTTGAACAAAAAATTAAAGAAGTTCTCAGGATTGAGGACCAGAAAGAAAGAGAATATCAGCTGCAGAAGCAGCAATTAGTTAGTCAAGCCAGGACGATCAAGGAGCAGCGCGAAAGAGAACAACGTAACAAGGAGCTGAATGACAATATCAGGTGTTATGATGAAGAATTTGCTAAGCTAGAAGGATCTTTTATAATTATTATGCAAAGTTGTCATCCCGAAATGAAGTCAATAGTCGAAATGTACAAACAGCAAGTTGAAAAGATTAAAGCGCAAAAGGATGGCGGTCAAAAAACACTCGATGTTATAAAAAATGCTCTAAATCAGTTGAATTCTATTTGTGAGATTCTACTGAAGCAGAGATGCGAATATGAGGAACAGTTAAAAGCAAAACAATTATTGGCTCAAGAAAAAGCACAGAAAGAACACGACGAGGCGGTAAAAGCCGAAGAAGCAAAAGCTCGGGCAATTCAAGCCGCAGAAGTTCCTATACAAGTCCAAGTTGTAAAGCCGATGCCATCATCTCGTGATCCCAGAACTCAAGCGCAAGAAGTTCAACAGCCAGTTCTTTCACATGCGCCATCGTCATTACAGCATGATAATACTCACCGCTATAATCAGTTAATACAGTTTTACTCAGAAAAAAATAACAGCACTCGAGACTTAGCCGAAGGACAACAGTTCATTCAACTGCGATTTGCGATAAAGCATGCAATTGCGAATCCTATTAATATGATTAATGAAAAAAATCGAACAACACTCGTTGAGGGCTTTCAGAAATTGCATGCATTGCTTTCGGGCCAGCGAGTCTCAACACCAAAAGGAGAATTTCCATAAGTGATCATCCTCAAGCTGGTGATTGGAGCAAGATACTTATTGCTGAAAAATTAATTGTAAGTTTATGATCGTTCCAATTAAAGTGAAAACTAATCATTTGTTTAAAATAATCTAGGATCGTTCAGTTCAGGACACGAATTTGACGTTCTATATTGCTGCCCTCGTAGTTGCTCTATGGCAGAAGTTTCCAGATTTTGGTGAAATATTTCAGGCAAAACTTATGAAGGAGTGTCCTTTTCTATTGCCACATACACCACAAATACGAACAGGACAAACGGAACAGCAATTTCAAGAGAGCTGGGGATATCGATTCACAAATGGTTCAATGGAACTCGAAGATCATTATCAGGGTCGAACATCAAAGTTTGCAACACTTATGGCAGCGATATTCATTTCGCATTCGAAGCGCGGTGAAACAGTTTCAAATCCTTTTGGAATTGATAGTGCCTGGAAGTATCTAGCAAGTGTTGTGAATCTTCAACCACTGCCTATCTACACTCATTTGTTAGAAAAAGTATTGGAAATAGCTGGGTCATCTCTGCATCAATGCTATGGAAAACAATTTGTTAAGCTAATGTTTGTACTTCGTGATCTTTATTTGCCTCAGCTGGAAAGTATGACTGACAGTCAATCGCGTGCCGCGTTTGATAGATTAAAGAATATAATATTTTCATTCTTTCCGGCTCAAAAAATCGCTGATCCAAAAGGAAAACTTGTTCAGAATTATTGGTAATCAATTGGCCTCCTAGCCGCTCTCATGGATGACA
The DNA here is from genome assembly GCA_018397935.1 of Propsilocerus akamusi. NCBI lineage: Eukaryota > Metazoa > Arthropoda > Insecta > Diptera > Chironomidae > Propsilocerus > Propsilocerus akamusi. The sequence continues at coordinate 17,950,018 of CM031468.1, read as the reverse complement.
ATAAAGAAAATTTATTTTTGAAATCGATTCTTGATAAATTGCAGAATTTGATTAACACAATCCTTGTCCATTGTGCCACTGATGTAAAACATTCGCAAGCGAGTCCGATCATTGAGCTTTTGAACCTCAAATCCAATATTTAGTATTTCCGGATCCATAGCGCTTGATTGCTTGGCAATAGTGCTATTTATACCTATTTCAGCTCTTCTTTTTCTTCGTTGATTGGACCAAGTATTTTTTTGAGCAATCAGTTCCCAACGAAAAAAGTTGCCAGCATTTTCTTCTAAGATTTTAATTTTAATTTTGAGATTCATGAAAATATCCTTTAGCCTTGCCACAACGCAATCAAAGTCTAACATAGGAATATCATACTTTAGGACGTTCTTGATTGTTGACGGTTTTTTTAAAAGAAGATTCCGAAACGATTTCAAGTCATGTTTGAAGCTCCATGCTATAAACCATCGTGTCGTTTTGCCTTGACAAAATTCCGTGGTAGTAAAATTAGAAATTTCTTTCATTCATAGCTTCAATTAACTTTTGAAAATTTTTCTTGCATCCCATCATGGTGGTATAGATTTGAATTTTGTCTTGTAGTTCGATGCTTTCTTCAAGGATTCTTTTAACGAATTCCAGCTCGCCCCCATCTTTGTAGATGAGCTCTAAATTTGATCCTGAATTTGCAGATTTTGGCGCCTTTCTTTTTCCTGTTCTATTCTCACCGAGTGCATCGTCAGCAGATGTAAAGAAAGGCGGATTACAGCAACAAAACGTCTTTGGGGTTGCATCAATCTCCTCAAACAACCTGTTGAATATTTTACTATCGGCATTTTGTTGAACGACTGTTATTCTGTTTTGTAAAAGATTGTTGCTAATGTTGTCACTGGCATATTTACAGTTAATCTCATCTGCTTCCAGACCATACATCTTCCAATCACTATGCATTTTCAGGGCCAGTAAGCAATAAATCGCAGCCGCTCCGGTACCAATATCGACACCTGTCGCATTGTCCGTAATTCCAGCATACTGAAGCAGGTCTTCTATCCACAGAATATAATTAAGCCTTAGTGGAATAGTTGGAAGCAGTTTATTTGCAGGTAGTTCTACATCCAAATTAAAGTCTTTATGCAAACAGCACTTCGTCAACACTCGCAGAGCTTCTGGGTCTTTAAAATTTAATTTCACTTTGCCAGTGATATCCTAAAATAGAATGGAAATTGATAATCTATATACAAGTTGGAAATGATTCGAACTGAGAATTTCTTACCAAAATAGAAATCCTTTGAAATTCGGGATAGAGTTTTGTCAATTCATGGAAATCGGGAGGCGTGTTGTATATATTCCTTGGATGCATCATTTTACTACCTGGCACTGTCTTAAAATCTTGCATTAATTAAATTAAACGATTGGTTAAGTAGGTGGTCGCATGAAAATGAAAAATGTAAACAAATCGCCGGGTGTGATGATTCTGAGATGGCGTGCCGAAGTATTTCTTCATCAGGCAATACAACAAAAATAATAGCAATAAATTTCTTCAGACTTTGCCAGTTTACAATTAGTTTCTGTTGTTAAACGTACCATTTACGAAACTACAACAGAGCTATCTATCAGCGTAGGTTAAAGTGATAATAAATTAATTGTGGAATTAAAGATAAATCTGCCAAATTGTAAGTTAACCTATAATAAATATAATTTCGATTCCTTCTAATAGAAGATTAAGTAGTAACTATTATGAATAAAAATGGGCAATAACAATGAGTTTCAGCGGTAAAACAAATATTTGACATTTAGAGAGAATTGTTTATTTGTTATTAAATGCGTAAAAGTGAAAGATTTCGTGTGGGATCATGTTGCTAGATAAAATTGTCAGCTCAATACATTTCAAGAAAATTTAAACATATTGCCAGAATTTTTGGGAGTCTCTGGTTCAGATTCGTCGTTAGTAAAGAAACCATCTTTTTCTACTCCATTTGTCTGTTGTTCCTTCAAAGCTGCAGCATTTTCCATATTATTTTGTGTAGCTCGCTGAAGTGATCGCAGAATGTCATCCGTGTCCACAACAACAATAGGTGTAGCGCCGTCAAATAATCTTTGTCTGTAAAAAAAAAGAAGAAGTAAAATTGAGTTAATCAATTTGCAAAAATAAAGGATTCAAATGACATACATGCTTGGCTGGCGCTCATAGATTTCTTGTGAAACATTTCGGGTAAATGAGAATCGCTGCGAATGTGTACGGTCCAAACGTCTTATTGAGGGTCGCGAAGGTTTTGTTTTAGCAACTGGTTCAAGTTCCTTGAGAATTTCTGCGGCAAATTCTTGTATTTTCTTCCAGGCACGATCTATAAGTGTCTCATTAACATACTCCTGACACGCAACAAATCGAATAACATATTTCCCCTTCACTTTGGCTGGTGTCAAATGTATTTGTCCCGAAGCATTTAAGCGAGCGAGCAACTCCTGATTCACTGCATCTGGTTGCCTAATAAAAGAACATTTAAGTAAAAACATATACAAAATCAATATCTTCACATTTGGATAAAAAATCAAGAAATACTTACAAAAGTCTGAAGCAAACCAATCCCAACCAAACGTCATTTCTTATTTCAAAGCGATCATCAGCTTTCACAATTTTTTCAAAATGTTTTCCCATTGCAATTACACGACGAACATAGCCTTGAAGTCCTTCCAAACCATACATGCGAAACATAAAATACAATTTTAATGCACGGAATCTTCTACTAAGAGGCGTTCCAAAATGACGTAGATCCACAACAGCTGTCTCATGCTGATGCTGTAGATAGAGCGGATCGACGGCGAAGGCCGCTGTCAAGGTCAAAACATTTTTGACCCACAAACATGTGCAATCGAATGCTGTCATCAACAATTTATTGGGATTTGTCTCAAAGGAATCAACAAATTCCATTCCGACTTTCAATTTGCGCATTTCTGGTATAATAAAAGCATTTCCACCATAAGCACCATCAACATGAAACCATAACGATGGAAATTTCTTACAAACGACACCAATTTCAACCAAATTGTCAAATGAAACTTGTGAAGTTGTTCCAAGGGTAGCAACAACAAAGAATGGTGTCAATCCTCGTGCAACGTCACGTTCAACGGCTCTCTCCAATGCCTCTCCGCGCAAGGAATCATGCGAATCGGGTTCAATGATTCGTAATTTTACCAAATTCATTTTCGCCGCCTTTTCTACTGAACTGTGAGCTTCTGATGAGGCATAGCAGACGAGTTGTGGTAGATAAACACTGTCATGAATATCATGATTTTCGCCTTTTAGTTTTTCGATAGCACGCGCGCGGGCGGCCATCATACAGACGAAAATAGCGTCCGAAGCTGAAGACTGCATTGCACCACCGCCTATTGAATTTGGATTACTGTTTTTGCTTAGGAAAAACTCTGGTAAATCCAGCGCTTTTGCATACCAATCTAGCATGATACTCTCCAATTCTGTAAGAGCTGGACATGAAGCCTATGTTGAACAGGAAAATAAATGGCGCGAAATTTGACACAAATCAGATAAGTTGCGCAAATAGATAATGACAAAAATTAACAATTGAAAGACAAATATTTGATCATTGATTCCCGTTGGATGAACTTACCCATGAAAACCCGATCGCGGCAATACCAGCAGATAGCATATCGCCTAATATCGATGGATAAGCATTGCCAGCACCAAAGTAGGCAAAGAAATTCGGATGATTCCAATGCATAATGCCAGGCATTATTTTCTTCTCGAAATCTTCCATAATCTGATCGTATTGTTCTGGTTTTTTTGGCATTTGATCTGGACGATGAAGTAAACACAAAGTCAATCACATTGTCACGATCAATTAGCGAATGGAGCACGTGAATTAGCACCATTTGCTTTCTTTTCTTATAAATGTGTTTGCTTTACCTGCTAGTAACGGTGCCAAATAGCCGGGATCAATTGTTGGTGCAACCTGCCGCTGATCCATTGTTTTCACATAATCGCAAATGTAATCCACCATCTGTTTGCCATGAACACGAAATTCTTCATAATTTTTTGCCATTTTTTTATCTTCACTTCTATGATCCGCAATTACAGTTCTTTCTTGTTTTCTTCAAAAATGTTTATTTAACAATTAAAATTTGGTTCCACTTCCACAGTGAATTTTGAATTTAACTTTTTGTGTGCTGTCTACAACAAATAATAAAAAAAATTAACTTTTCTCGAGAGCAAATTTTTTCTAAAGATCCAGTCACGTCAAAATTCTCTTTGCAAATGCCTACAGCGATGTGAAAATTTTTATTTTATACAGACACAAAACTCAAAAATGAATTCCATTCATGAATCTCACGATATTTAAATTCACGCTCATTTTTTTCCTTTTTGCATGAGCTTCGCAGATGATGCTCACAAAAATATATTTCCATGAAAGATTTTTGTAGCTTTCGGCATAAAACTTATTATTTGATGGACCAAAGTAAACGTGAATAGTTCAATTACGTTGTCGTCACCCACATCCATCCCGTTGCACAATACATCTTTTTTTTCGAGAATTGAATTTTAATGGTTTTGCCGAAAATAAAAGTTTCTATTTGCGTAAAACGAATTGAAAAGGTGTCGCTTTTTCAAGCGGTGTCTCCAGTTCTCATAAAATCTCGTTATCATTAACTTCATGTGTGAATTCTCTGTTTATATTACAAACTAAATAGGTAAATAAAGCAAGAAAAATTATTATTATCTTACGGACAAATTAATATGAGTGATCGTAAGTTTTTTTTTGTTTCAACCATTGAAATTCCTGTGAATGAATTTTTTTTCGTCTATCCGTTAATCCCATCGACGACTCATTGATGATTTATTGGAATTGCAAACAGAAACTTCTAATTTTACAATATCAAAATTCGTGGGTGGTTGTGGAATGCAAGCAGATGATTGTGAGAAATTATTATATTACTTTTTGATTACCTAGGTAAATATTTATTTGTGTTCATTTAAAAATAAAATTAATTGATGCTGGAAAAGAAAATTCCATTCCGAAAATTGTTTAACGCTGCAGCGCAATTTTTTCAAGCAGCATAATTTAAATTATAATTTCTTTTTGAATATTTAAATGCTCATAAATATCTGGATGTTGTCGTTCGGAAAAAAGAGCTTGAAATGCGTCGTTTTTCAATCACGTGAAGAGTTCAAGAATGAATAATTCACTACCAATCGTATATTTAATGAGAAATCTTATGATCAGACATTTGCGACACTTTGTTGATTTGTTTATGCTCAAACAGGATGATGCAATAAAATTGATTCTCTCAATAATCCTTTTTTTCTGAAATTTTTTGGAGTGCGATAATTTTGATGAATAAATAATTTTGCTTTTGCTCCTCTACTCGTCAAGATGAGCCCGACAATATGACGCCGATGAGCGTGTATGAAATTTATGTATGTTGTTTCGGGAAGTCAAATACCTTTGAATTTACAACCGCAATGCTGTTAAATGTATACAATCGAATAACACAAGACGTTAAACATGCTGGAACATCTTTTTCTTTCTTGTTGTTTACTTTAAGCACATTGGTTGTGTGTACTGATTACTCAATTACGTCACTTTTGACTTCATTCCATTTTATTGAACGGTTTTCTCTTGGTAAGATTTTTTTTTTGTCAATTTTTCATTAAAAAAATCGTTGGTCATCATTGAATTTCATTGTCATCACATCATTTAGTTTCTCATTCATTAGCGTTTGTGTGCGAAGAGAGATGGACCCGAAGAAAAAAATATATATGTATGTCCATGTATATTTGGTAAATAAGACGAAATTTGTATAACGATTGATGAAATTGAAATCTAAATATTTATAAAGCTTCAAACAATTGGCGCACGATGAATGTCGGTAGTGGAAACAATTGCTAAATGTTTATTATTTTTGCTGTATCACTCGATCGCTCTTTTTTCCTTACCTTTGAAATCAGTTTACCAAAAAGAGAATCTCTCGCACACAGTTCATATACGTGATGCCGGTCCCAATCAGCCTGCGATGAAACTAATGACTCATACTTAGCGTACGTTTTTCTTGTCTTGGGAGATTACTTAATAATATTTTGATAGCAAATATTTGCTATCGCAATTACAATTGGATCTTAGTGACTATAAAGGCTTGTGTAGAGTGAGACAATTATTAGCATTTATTAAAAATATGATAAGCGACTAACAAGAAAAAAAAAGAAGTTGCAATAAAAACTCCACGCGTGAGAAGAAAATTTGTGTGAAATTTCTCAGACATCCGTCTGATGAAAAGTTGCCTCCAATGACATCATTGAGCGATTTGTATAATAATCACATGTGATTGATTTAAAGCGTGATGTTAACAAGAAAAAATCATTGAGGTCTGCAGTGGGCTGCTAAAAAGAACGGATCCGACACCGAAACTGATCTAAAAAAGTTCAATAACATTATTTATTAACGGTGATTAATAGTGATACAATTCGAGTCTTTAAGACACACACTTTATCTCGCGTTTTCTCTCTCCAACTCTCTGCATTGCCAATTGCTCTTGGATCTATAACAAAAAATCTTTTTTTTTGCACAATCATCGTCGTGTATGTACCAAAAAAAAAAATTAGGATCCGCTTGCAAATGTTGAATGCTTTCTAAATCGGTATCGAGGGAAACTCCAATAAATTCCATTACGTCATGCAATTAAAGAGAATTAAAAGTTCACTTCGTTTGATTATTCCTTCTCTAAAATCGGAACTTTATTCACTCAATCAATATCTAGATTCCTTTCTTGAATAATAACATTCATATTTGTTGCATTTAAACATAATTTATATTTAGTATTATTTAAAATTATTGATTTCTTATTATCATCATGTGTAAGAGACGAAGCAAGTTTATTTCCAAGACGATTATTCTACAGAATACTTAAGAATTTCCATTAGCTCCAATGTTTGGCAATGCGCCACGTTTGCGCATAAAAAGCGGTGATCTTTTCGGTGATTTCATAATCGCAAGACCATTTTCTTCGGGCGATGGGGACGAGCCGCCACCAGATGCCGAATTTCGACGTGAGGATCCCATACGCACATCCAAATGACGAAAACGTAATGTGACGTCATTCTTATTGCCATCTTCAGCGCTATTAAACAAAAATGCCAACGGCCAGGAGATCCATGATGATTCACTAGCAATTGCAAAATTAAGGACTTATAAAATATAGATAACAAACTTTAAATTCGGATCTTACTGTGGTGGCGATTGAACAGTTATTCCAGTAGCTAATCCATCACTTATCGGTGACTGAGCTTCCGTGGAAATTCTGGGCGTACCTACTTTATTGATAGCTGGATTGTAAATTTTCGGATCGCTAACCATACGAACGAAAAATGATCGCTTTTGAGCGAGAGTGTGCATCTTGCGTTGATCTTCAGTGATATCAGTAAGAACATCTTCTTGTTCCTTCTCCAGTAATTCTGTCGCATAATCAGTAATGACTTCCCATGCGTAATCTAGATAATGATTCTCAAAACTTAAGTAAAAGAAACCTTAGTAAAAGAAAAAAGCCATTAACATACCAACATCATCCTCAGTGGCATTTTGAGCAACAGCACAGAATCTAATGATATATTTGTCATTGACGGATGCTGGCACCATATGTAATTTGCCAGATCCATTAATGGTGCTCAATAGCTTCTCGTTAAGTTTATCGGTACCCTTAAGGCGGAAACAAACGAGACCTAATTTGACCTCGTTACATACTTCAAAACGCTTGTCCTTCAAAACGAGTTGCTCGAAACGTTTTGCCAATCTTATATGATGACGAATATACTCCTGCAAGCCCGAAATACCATAAGTGCGCAAGACAAACCAAAGCTTCAATGAACGGAAACGTCGACTCAAAGGGACGCCCCAATGACGATAGTCTATTGCTGCATCAGAATAGCCATGTTTGAGATAGAGTGGATCCACCACTAAAGCTGATGTCAAACGAATTCTATCACGAACCCACAATGTTGAGCAATCGAAATTGGTAAGAAGCCATTTGTTGGGATTCGTATTGAATGAGTCTGCGTACTCAATGCCCTATTTAAAGAAATGACATAAACATTAGAGAAAAAAAAGTCAATGACGTAATTTGTCTTGTTCGATACCTTCAATAATGGTTTCAATTCGGGACAAATGAAAGCATTTCCAGCATATGCAGCATCAACATGAAGCCAAACATTGGGAAATCTCTGCAATGCTCGACCGATTTCATCAAGAGCATCAAACGAGCATGATCCTGTTGTCCCCAATGTTGTTGATACAAAAAATGGAATCAGGCCTTGAAGTTCATCTTCTTCCATTGCCTGTGATGAGAATAAAATTAATGAAGTTTATGTTTAAACAATATTTAATTATCCATTTTTTATGGTGTATTTCAATGAACTAATTTTTATTGAGTGTATATGCGCGATGTAATCAAATTCCAAATAGAAATAAGAAGTGTTCACACAAAATTTTTCAATCAGACTTGTAAGCTTTTTGAGTTCATAAAAATAGAAGTAAACATATCGCGGCTGGTCAATAATTTTCAAGTAAGATTTATAAATTCTTTTTTTCTTTTGCGGCTTTCTCGTGGGAACGTAAAATAAGAAAACAAGGAAGATCATCACATTGGAATTTCTCACCTTGGTTAGTGTCTCACCACGCAAACTACATCTTTCGTCAGGTTCGAGGATGCGGAGTTTAACGAAGCTTATCATTGCGGCTTTCTCAACGCAACTGTGGGCTTCTTTAGAGCAATATGCCATCAATTTTGATAACAAATGTCCTTCTTCAACGAATGGATGTTGATGCTTAAGATGTTTGATTGCTTGAGCGCGTGCTGCTAGCAAAGTGACAAGAATACACTCAGAAGCTGATGTTTGAATGACACCGCCACCTTTGCTGCCCTCCTTCATTGCAAGAAAATCGTCCGGCAATCCAATCGCCTTACCTAATTAAGACATAAAGCATTTTTTTCGTCTTTCGAGCGCTTTAAATTGTTTCCGGTAAACAAAACAAAAATAGATCGCGTAATAAAAAGTCAAAACATCATCTGGATCTGGCGTGAGAATTTCATACGCTCGCCATATTTCTCCCCCACCCCACGCAATTCCCATCTCAAAACAAGAGAGCCATCACGTTTACATGATTCTATTTTTAGGTTCATCAATAATTGCAAATCGCTCTAAAAATAATCTCGCGCGGCAGAAATAATAATCAATGGGGGGGCGGGAAAAAATGTGTAAATTCACTCACTGTGTAGTGTGAATTGATGAAGGCATCAAACAGTTCAATGAATAAACGTGTTCTCTAAATTATCAACAGCAAAAAATTTGTAACTATGACTCACCCAACCAATCGAGTACGATCGTCTCAAGCTCTGTACATGCTGGACTTGCGGCCTATTTTTGGTAAATTCATGAAAACAATTATTCAACTATCAGAAAAAATTGCTTGTTACCCATGAAAATCCAATACATCCAATAGCATCGCCCAGCATATCACCCAAAATCGATGGATACGAATTTCCCGACGGAAAATATGCATGAAAACGCGGATGCTGCCAATGCGTTACACCGGGCATAATTTTCGTCTCAACATCTTCCATAATTTTCTCCCATGGTTCAGGCTTCATTGGTGCCTCGCCGGGTATCAATGCGCGTAAATAGCCAGGCTCAACTGATGGCGTTACACGACGATCATTCAATGTTTCAAGATATTGACAAATATATTCCACCATTTCAGTGCCACGTTTTCGAAATTCATTGCTATCCATCTTTAAGATGCAAAAAAAAGAGAAGAAATTCCTAAATAGTCGAAAATTGAATTACAAGAACCACCAATTGAATTATTTGATCTGTCATGAAAATGTGTGCGAGAGAATGAGAGCGAAATAAACTTCATTTTCTCGCTAAATATTCATCACATCACAATTGCAAATAGAAAGAAAATGGTGCCACTTGATGTCTTTGCCAATCATCAACCAAACATCATGAATGGAAATTCGATAATTGATTTCATTTATTCAACACTCGTTGATATTCATTGGAAATAATTTTTTTTCTGCTCAATATGTAAAGGATAAAAAAAAGAAGCAGCGTCAGAAAAAATTCCTCATCAAGTGGAAAACTTTCCATGGTGGGTGGAAAAATTCTTAATTAATATTTTCACAATTTATTCCATTTGAAAGTTCAAAAAAAAATATATCACGCGATGAGAGACGAAATTTTTTCATCATAGCGACGATACATAAAAAAAAATCTTTTTGTCGTTCGGAAAAATGTATCAAACTATTTTTGTGTAACATTTTTTCTGTTATGTGTCAATGTATTTGTGAATGAACAACTTCGATAGCTGTAAAGTAACAAAACTCGAAAAATTTCTGTGATTTTGTTGAGCAATTAATTTGTGATTTTCTCATTTAAGTGGATTTTGAACTTAATTTATGATTAATTAATAAAATCTTTTGGGTCAGCCGTAAACTGTAAAACCGCTATCTAATAATGTCGGTAGTGGTGCACAATTTTAATTCAATTAGATAGGAAGTAGTCATTTTAATGGAATTTAAATTGGATTTTGTCAGCCTTGTACTGGATAAATATTTTTCTTCAAATCCTTTTTAAAGGCTAAACTCACTTTTAATTGCACCTTTCTCTTTTCGTCTTTCACAATTAAGTCGAGTCGAGTCGTTAAATGTTTTATTGTGGGTTTATTGAAATAAGAATGGAATGAGGAAAATTTCACAAGATGTCACAATTAATTGATCTTTATTTCTTTATTGGTGGCTTTTTTTCACAATTTATTAAGTTCTTTTTCCGAGTCCTTCTGTCAGAACTTTTCACTTCAACGATCCAACTCGAACTGACTGAAATTGAAATTTGTACTGGCGAGGATAATTTTATTTCTCGAGCGAGGATGGAATGCGTTGATGTTATTTTTCATATTTTCTTGATGGCATTTCACCCACAACTACATGTGAACGTGCTTTTCCTTCCTTCAAAATTTGTCTTATTATTGTTCCGCAATTGCTAAATCGCAAAGCAATTTCAGTCTGCGTTAAATATGATGAAAGGATATGGAAGTTATTTGAGAATGTATGCGTGAGATACTGTGACAGAATCTAGCAAGTGGATCTTTTGGGGGTTTCAATTTAGGAAGTTTTTCTTTAATCTTATTACAGTTGAAAATTGAATGAATCGAAAAAAAAAAATGTTTGTGACGTGGTGCAAGTTTTAATTTAAAAAGCGATGATGAGATTAGCGCTTTGATGAATGAAAAATTGTTGAATTAATAAATTCAGACAATTAAATGCTGTAACGTGCGAAAGTTCTTGAAACATCTTTTTGGTTTTTGATTCATTATTATTGCTGAGCTAATAGAACTGTCACATCATGTTCAAGGAATTGGTATCAGTTGGCGCAAATTGGTTCTTCGAGAGATAGAATTTCAATGCAAATTGATTTTAATCAATTTCATTTTTATTAACTACCGCTGCCATCGACATAATATTTTCAATTAAAAGCTACGAATGATGTCAACACTTGATAACGTCAAATTTGCATCATTTCAACTGTGCGAAGATTTTCTTTGATTTTACTGTTGTGTTAGTGCATAAAATCTTCTTTTTCATCATCGATTCTACGTGATGAAATGCTATCAATGGGAGGAAAAATTCTTAAGATGGGATGGAATTCGTTTGAAAGGCAGGATCCATACAAATTGAATGTCACAATCGACTACCAAAAACATTTAGCGATACTTACAGAAATATCATTATCATGATTTCTTTTTCAACTTGCGCCGTAGTGACATAGTTCTGCATCTACAATCGTCAATAAGCAAATAACAAATGAACTTATGAATGGATCATCGATTTTTGTCTCGTTCGATTCGATGGACGTCTTTTGATAGGTCATTGATAGGCGCACGTCATTTGTAAAAAAAAGTCGATATGATGCTTATAACGATAATCCCTTTTATAATTCCAAATTCCGCTTACTGAAAATTCTGAAACGCAAATTTTCTTATCTATCAAATGAAACCGCAAAAAGCTGTTTCAATTTCTTAATTAAATGAAGCCATTTGAAACAAATTAAAATCGTCACAGAAGACACATGTGAAAAATGCGTAAAATTAATTGAAAAACCTTTTCATTATTTCGCAGGTGCAAACGAGAGTGATGGAAAACTACAAGAAAGGAAAAAACATCGAGGAAGAGTTATCACAGGACCGGATTCCAATTGAAAATCTTCCCGAAAAATTTCTCTGGATGCATGTTAAAGGTGGCACAAAGGTTCATAATGTTTTAGAATTTGCTGAAAAGGCTTTAAATACGAATGAACATCGAGCTGTTGTCTGGAGTGGTAGTGGAGGCGGCGTTCCGAAAACCATCTCTTGTGCTGAAATTATGAAGAGGAAGTTTGAGTTGCATCAAGTGACTAGATTAAATTACCAGAAGTGAGTTTCATTTTCCTTTTAGCATCGAAATGAATCTTAAAGATTTTGGGGTTTTTTTTTCTTACAGAATTGAAGAATATTGGGATCCAATAATGAGTGGACTCGAACCAATTGTTGTTTCTCGTCAAGTACCTGCCATTCATATTCTTTTATCACTGGACGAAATCGATTCAAAGACTTCTAGCTATCAGAGATCAAGTTTGCAAACTTCATTTTGGGCGGAATCATCGGCACCGTCCCGACAATCAAAGAAATCTGAAGATTATGTTTACAGAAACAGGAACCAGCGTAACGCTATCAATAAGAGTCAAAGCCAACAACACAATCGGCCTAAAGGTCGAAGCCAAAATGGACAACAAACAGTTTCACAGTCATCAGGCAGCAAAAATCAAAATAAAAAGAAGCCTAAAGATGAACCAGCGCAACCAATATTAACTCCATCATCATCGCAAACATGATTTTCTAATTTTAATTGTTTATTTTTCAAATAAAGTTTTTTGCTTCCAATTAAACAGTTTTCGTGTGTTTTATGTTTATGATTTACAAATAGAAATCTGAGATTGACCCGCAATTGGATCCTGGAGCTACTGTGTTATTAATGCTTTTTTCCACTAAATGCTTGATAATTGTTTTCCTCTAATGACGTGAACACACTTTTTTTATGAAAACTTTGAGGATGTGCAAACTACAAGATGAGATTGCATCATTGTCATTTTCCAGCATCAACCGTCTAGAACGGATTGAACAAATCTCTCTGTTGATTGTGTAACTTTTATACTTTCTTTTGCTGACCACGCGTCTATAGCTTTATATCAAATACATCATTGCGCAAAATTTTATATATTAAAACGAGCTATGAATTTGGGTTTATTAAAAAAAAATGTGCAAACGAAGGAATTGGCATTAAAATTGGATCAGGAATTAAATATCAAAAATCCGCGCAATGTCAATTTACCTAAATTAATAATTTCTGTCGATTCATTTAAAAGATTTTGACTTTAAGTAAGTAGTAAAATTAATGTTCGAGAAATGTGTCATTTGCTAGTTCGATAAGAGGAAGGACGTCGTCATTCATGTATACGCCGCCAAAGAATCATATTATGCAATGTAATAAATGAGTTCATTTCTTTTTCTTAAAGGTGATGAAACATCACTGGATATTTCGGATATATGGAATCGTTTTAAGCTTCCGATTCGCCCGGATTATCACCACCTTCAATTGGAACAATTAAGTTATCCTTCGACATCAGATTAAATTTCGTGACGAAGTGAGTAAAACGCAGACAAAGATAGGTTTCTTCTTCAAACTCATTAAATATCCGCCGATGGTGGAAATAAGCATGTGAAAAGATGCGATATACTCGACGACAAACAGAGCCCAGCTTAAGAACTGATGATTCTTTAATGGATACGCTAGAAATACATAACATAGTTAGAAGATACGAGACTTTATCTCCATAATCATTTGCATCTTACCGTGAAGGAAAGTATTTGTTGCTATTTAATAGACATGCTGCACCATCCAAGGTATGGCGAGTGTAATCGATGGCTGGGCATTCCTTCGGTGTTTTATGAGCGGCGCAAAGGAATATCCATTGCTCAGTAGCGGTCATTTGTGTGCAGGTAGATGGAAAGCATTGCGATTGTAGTCTGACTGCTAATCCATTTAGCTCCATACAAAATTGTCTGAAAACAGGCTCTTAAGTATACAATGTAAAGTAAGATGATTTTCTAACTCACCTCAAGTGCTCGTACTTCCAGACACCTTCATCTTGTCCGTCTGGCATAGAAAGAATCAGATCGACATTTGATGGGTCCTTTCGGATCAGCTGTTGAATATATTGCTGCACCACCAAGGTACTGTCCATCTCTTCAAAGGGTTCATCAGGCCAACCACAGAATTCCTGTTTGATGAAAAACGATAAAAATGTAAATTGCACAAAGTGAAAATTCAAAAGAACATCGCCCAAGCAAATTTTCGTCAATAGTTTTAAAGCTAAAGTCTAATGATATATGATAAATTATCTTCCTTGGTAGTTGAAACACCCGATGAACTTTACTTTCTACTTACTTTTGCTGATGTACCGGGTCTGTTACGCCTCAAAATTAAATTAGCTGAACTATTTTCAGTCATCTTCATTGTTCAGGGCCTTCTATATAATTGGAGTCAACGAAAATTTTACGCGATTGTTTTCCCCTTGCGTATGAAATTTCTTACTTGCGCTCCCTACACAAAGTTGCCGATCATTCATCCCGTCGTCTATCGTAAACAGATTCTTGGTTAATTAGGGTATTTGCTGTTTTCTCTTATTTGTCTGAACAAAGATGTCGCGAGGAAGTAGTGCTGGCTTTGATCGCCATATTACGATCTTTTCCCCTGAAGGAAGATTGTATCAAGTTGGTAAATATCGAGGAAAATATATTTTCCATTCGTCTTTTTGCATAATTGTGCCAATTCATTCATTACAATTATTCTTCAGAATATGCTTTCAAAGCAATTAATCAGGAAGGCAACACGTCTGTGGCGTTGAAGGGAAAGGATGTTGCAGTTGTAGCTACCCAAAAGAAGGTTCCCGATAAGCTTATCGATCCCGAGACAGTTTCGCATTTGTTCCGAATCACCAAGAAGATTGGATGCGTGATGACTGGTAAAGTTGCCGACAGTAAATCCCAAGTACAGCGTGCTCAATATGAGGCAGCCAATTGGAAATACAAGTATGGATATGAGATGCCTGTTGATGTGCTGTGTCGTCGAGTGGCTGACATCGCACAAGTTTATACGCAAAACGCAGAGATGCGTCCACTGGGATGTGCTATGATATTGATTGCATTCGACGATGATCTTGGACCATGTGTCTACAAGACCGATCCAGCCGGTTATTATTGTGGCTTTCGGGCTATTTCGGTTGGTGTCAAGCAAACTGAAGCGAACAGTTACTTGGAAAAGAAGCTCAAGAAAAAATCAGAATATGAAACAGATGAGGCAATTCAGCTGGCAATCTCATGCTTGTCCACCGTTTTAGCACTCGACTTCAAATCCAGCGAGATTGAAATTGGCGTCGTTACCCGCGACAATCCCGAGTTCCGCTCACTGACCAAGGAACAAGTCGAAAAGCATCTGAACGACATTGCTGAAAAGGATTAACTCATCTAGTAACATCAGCGATGTGAAACATAATTTTTGAATTCATTAAATTCTTTTTTATTATTAAATTTGTATTCATGTAAGGGGCGAGAGATGAAATCCTTAAAATAAAAAATTCAAACACATCCAGTATATGTAATATGTTCTGTGCTTGCGCATTTCGTTATAACCATCGACAGTTTTAATGAAGCGATGGTTGAGCCGGGTTACGCAGGACAAGAACGACGGAATCGCCACGCAAAAACATTTTGCTAGGGACAATATAATTAGCAAATTACTTAATAATTTATACAATTCCAATTACCTTATGAAACGATCCTTGTTAACAGGCTTCACTTTTTTCTTGCCTTTGCCACTGCGAGGTACTTCTGTCCACATTTCCTTGACATTCTCTAGCACCATGTTGCAATGACGGTCGAATGCTTTCACGCGTCCCAACAGTTTTTTATTGTTCCGACAATTGATCAGGACCTGGGTGTTGTTCTTAACTGATTGTGTGAGTACTGATAATGGTCCTGTGTTGAATTCTTCTTCTTCAAGCTTGGCCAGTTCTTCCGGCGACAATTCACTTTTTGGTTTCATTGCTGCAATAAGAAGGCCATTAATCACAATCAATTGTATGTATCATCACTTTCTTACCCATTTTGAAAAGTTTTTAATGTAGCTGGTAATGTATTTGCGATTGAATTTAATAAAAAGTATTTTTGTGAATTGCGCCTGCAAACGATTATCGGAGCTTTCTTTATAATAGGTATCAGTTGTAAAATGTTGAACGCACTCATGCATTCGTTGCTTTTGTTATAGAAAGTTTTGGTCAAATTGAATTTTTTTAATTTTCTTGTTGAAATGCACAATTCTTCAGATCTATCTGAAGGTGAAATTGTTGAAGACTTCTCAGAGATATCATCCGATGAGGATGCATACTTTGAGAATCTTCGACAGAAACTCAAAGCTCGAAAAGAGCAATTAGAATTGGAAAATTCAATATATGGTAAGTCCTTGATCATTTTTATCCTTTGCAACGTGTCGAAAAGTATTCCTTCTCATCATTGTAGCTGATTTCGGCAAAGAAAATTTTCTGGACAATCGTAAAGGTAACAAAAAACAACAATCACGAAGGAGGCTACAGTCTGGAAGATATGGATATGAGCTTCCTCGAGATGTCAATCGAAATAATAGGTCATATCGTGCCTCATCCGTGTTCACTTCCAATTATTCAATGCCAAAGCGAAGAAAAATTCGATCCAGACGACATGATAAACAAATTAAGCAGCTTCCAGCAACATCTTTGAACACACCTTCCTCCGATGAAGACAAAGGCAATAGTACTGATGAAGAGCTTAATCTTCGGTTACAAGCGCTCAAGTCAAAGTTGGAATACAAAGAGATTGCAAAACACAATACTCATCATGAACCTTTAGAAGAAAAACATGCTTCCCAAGATATTGAACCAACAGCTCAGCACACTATCAGCCAAACAACAACTGAAGAGGACCTTAATCAACTTAGAATACTCGCATTGCGTTCGACAATATTGCGGAAAGCGGCAGAGCGCAAGAAACGAAAGCAGATAGAAAATGAACGTCCTTATTCCCCATCAGAGGATCTCGAGCCACTGCCTCCTACAATTGATGATTCGATGGCCATCAGTCCACTGTCATCTCCTTACAATGATGGATTTAATGATGCTATTGAAATTGTCGACATGGACATTTCTAACAGTCCCATCAACGAAAATGCCACCACCAGCGATATGGATATTGTCCCATCACCAAAACAAGCACTTCAAGAAAATGACATTCCAGATGACGACGATAACGAGGAAGAGCTTCGATCATTGCTATTACTAACGATGGGTAAGAAAAAAGGTTCTGAACCATCTCGTAGTCCTCCACAACAACAACAAAAGGAGGATGAAACGGACCAAGAACAACAAAAAAAGGCTGTCGCTATCACCAAAAACTTAAAGCTAGCAGTTGAACGGCTAAAACAGCAAAAACACATTAGCAAATCGGGAAATAAAACAATTCGCGAAATTCTGGAGGAACAGAAGAAACGACAAAAGAAAGCAACAGCTAGCGAACAAGTTTCCAAGCCATTGCTTATTCTTCCTGAAGCATTACCAGAATCCAATGCTCAAACAGACGTAATGCACATAATTTCAGGTGAAGTACAGGAGTCACATGAAGTCTATGCGATTCATTCATCGTCAGAACATGTCGAAGAAGCGTCGCTGTCAACAAGCTTGTCTCGAGAAAATTTTATGGTACGTACAATCACTAATCACACATCAGATGACGTGAATAGAGTTCCAACTGTGGAGAGTCCATCTGCTAAGACTATCAGCTCAGTAGTTACGGAGACACTTGCGCAAGATGAGAACAGATTGCCAATTATGGAAATAAAAAATATTCCTTCCAAAAAGTCTCGTCTGGTGACGTCATTGGATTCCGTTATACGTCCAGTTAACAAGCTTGTTATCAGTATTAACGCAGCCGACACAGACACTGATGATGAGAAATTGCGCAAAAGTCCGCCAAAGAAAATAAGACGAACTGTCAAAATTACCGGCAATAGAGCGATCGAACCTAAATTGCCTGCGCCTCAACCGGAATTTGAAAGGAATTTGGAAAGTTATTTGAAGAAAATTCGAATGCAGCAAGAAACTGCCATTAACTTTGTTCAATCGCAATCAAATACGGTTGTGCCAGTACCAAAGCCTACAATAGTACCTGTGAAATCAGCATCTGTATCAACAATGATATCATCAACAACATCACAAGTTGTTAAAGCTGGTCCAGTGGCATCGTCGGTCAGTTGAAGTGGCTAACTGCAAAATTTCAATATACATCACTCTTTTTCTCCTTCATTTTAGGCTGTGAAGCATCTTCCATTGTCTTCGCAAAGAGAATACGAACAGTTGTTGCAAAAGATGAAGGTCATTGAAGATGCTAGAAATAAGAAACATAAAGCTCGCCAGTTGAAGCGCACAAAATCATTTTCTAGAATATCGGAGTCCTTCGATCAAACTGAAGCACCTTTAACTGTAGCAAGCACACCAGCAGAGTTGTCTCCGAAGAAAACAGTTTCAACTGCAATTACATCACAACATGCAAAGAAACCAAAAGCCACTGATACTATTACCGAAAATTTGACTGTTATTTCTCAGCTTGATGCTGAATCGCAGCAGCGAATACTTAAGAAGTCTGAATCAAACTTAAAGGTACACAGGTAAGTTGATGGAGCTGACGGCTTTTGGATAGACAATTGTTGGTCCTAACTAGGAAAGATTGGTATCTTCTTTATTTCTATTTACAGTACAAATCTAGTGGAATTGTTTGAAAAAAGTGTGACACTGTTGGATGCCAATAAGTCTGATATGGAAATGCAGAAAAAACTTCAATTCCTGATTGGCGATTTAGAGAAGAAGCTCAAAAAGGCCAAAATTAATTTAGCAACTGTCGGCCGGCGTATCAAATTGAGCATTCCAAAAATTTTGCAATGTCAGACTGAAGTTCTTGCCGTTCATCCGCGACATCAAAAATGTGTACAAATTTGTCAACAAGTGAGAGATACCGTTGCAGGCACTGATTATAAGTAAGTTTAATAACAATAAGGCAACACGGTCTGAGTATAAATCGTTTTCCTTTACAGAGTGCCTGGCATTAGTTCAGAAGTCATGTCAGAAGGAATCGAAAAGATTCTTTCCAAGAATGAAGAACTTCTGGCATCGTGCAGTGATACATCTGTTCAAAGAAACATAAAATACGTTAGCGAAAGGCTAAGAAAATTCGCCAAACCGGTCAATATTGCGAGCAATGACAATCCGATCAACGAAGCCAAGGAAACCAATTTAGGAAATGGGATTCCAGAGAAAATCGATATTCCAGAGGATGTTGCATGTATTTCGAAAAGTTCCATCAATGAAGCTGAACCAAAGAGTAATGAAATTGATGAAGATTTAAAGGAAATTGAATTTCCAGAGGTACAAAAGCAAATCCACCAAGTGCTGGAAGATGATTCATTGGAAAGACGGAAATCAACTGATTCGTTTGCGTTCACTGGAAGTAATCTAAAGAAGTTGAGATATGATTCGCCGCTGGACATTCTGAAGTCAAACAGCAAGTATGAGAACATTGAAAACAAAAATCTGTTATCAAATCTCTTTGCCCATAATGATAATTGCACTGGAGAGCAAATTTTCTTATGAAATAAAATATATATCAACATTTATTAAGAAGATTTGACTCCCGCATGACCTCACACCATCCCAGCAGTACATTTAATTTGTTGCACAAATTTTTCTTTCTCCCCTTTTCTCGTCCCTCAAATTTCTTAAGTCACTTACCAATAAATAAGATTGTGTGTCCTTATGCGCTCGAAGGAAAATGCCAAGATCAAAACTGTAAGATGCTGCACATATGATGGAGCCAGTAATGCAATTGCCCATCTGATGCATTTTGAATGGGGTAAGTCTTTAAAACACAAAACTCTTCAGGCATCCTGTTCAAGCTGTTTAGTAAACAAAATATTCGGTTAATTTTAAGTGGAAAAGTTATTTCCTCAAGTTCATTATTTTTTTTCAACGTTCCTTGAAGAAGATGTTCCACATGTTTTTTTTATGATTTTCTGTTTATTTTTACCTTTTTTTTTAAATTATCATCTGTTGGAACACAAAAAAAGAAGTGAAATAAAAATAATGAGTAACGAAACTTAAGGATGTTTTTTTTTGATTTATGCAGCGGAAATCTTAAAGAAACAAATTTTATGATCAGAGCCAGCGATAAGATATGATCCATTCCAGCAAACATTTCCAGCATATGCAATCAACTTCGTTGAAAATATTGGGATGGTGCTTTTTTGATGCATCACTTTCATATCTGTACCACTTCGACTCATAATGATACTGGAAACGAGAGGATTCTGTGGATGAATTTTGACTATTTTGCCGACATCGCTCAATCGCTTGCTGTAGACAGGAGCTTCAGGTTTGGAAATGTCCAGATAAAAGACTTGGTCACCTGCGATGGCAGCAACAATGCATGGATTTTTCGTAGACCAGTCGAAGCTCATAAGAGGTGACTGGACTTGGAAGCTGTAGAGTGACTGACGAAGCTTCAAACAATAAATGAATAAGTTTCCATTTTTAACCGCTATCAATAGCTTAGATGGCTCTTCCTCTGAATTGAATTTAACCCCCATCACTGATGCTGAGAAGTTCAGCACTGTATGCTCTTCGAAATTGTCTTTGACGGAGAAGATTTTACATGTATGATCGTCTGATCCTGAAGCAAGATATTCATCAGAGAAATCTATGGAATTGATGTAATTATCATGAGCTGGAATACGTTGAACGCAATTGATTTCAGCTTCATTGGCACTGTAGATCTTGATTTCATAGCTGGAACACACAGCCATCAGAATATCTCGTACAATCAATCGACTGCACAGCTTGATGATGCGCACTTCAGCTTCTGGTATTTGATTGATTTTTCGGTAGTCAAAAGTAAATGTCTCCTCTGTTGGATATTCAAGTCCAAGTACAAGTAGCTTCCTACGAAATGCCAGAACCTAGAAGAAGGAAAAAACGCATCAGTACTATTTCTTTACAGGAACCTTAAAAAAAATACCAAAATGCCTTCATTGTGCAATGAAGAGTCAAATGTGATTATTTTCTCGCCTAAATCGATCTCATACGATGGTCTGGATGTTTGGGTTTTATTCTTGTTCATTGTGCTGCTTAATTTACGTGATAATTGCTATCTGATTGGTTTTTAAACTTTCGATTAATCTTCAAAAAAAGGTTTGTTTACCGGCAATGGCGCGAAACTCTACGAGTGTAGAAGTTTATGAAATCTTAGCAGCACTCATGGCCAAGACTCGGCGGAATAGAAACAATGGCATGTGACTTAGAAAATACCAAACAAAATCCATTAAAATATCTGCCTTCTCGTAGGTAGTTTTGGGTAAGTAGATAGTCTGTGGTTCAAAAGTTAAATCATTCTATAATGAAACATTACATTGTGAGCAAGATCCAGTAGGCATTAAATGAAGAAACTTTTTAATTGAATAAGTTACTATTGTGTATAAAAGTCAAGATAAAAGTATCCATTGGATAGTACTTAAATTTTCTTAAGACAAATTTTTGAATACGCAGTCACCGGCGTAGCTTGATTCCTATGGTGTAGAAGTATAGAAGTAGTTTATATCGACCCTTAGGAATTTCTTGTCTCTCGCTCCTCAAATCTTATCAAATTAAAACATTTCCAAGCGCGAACCGATTTAGAGACCAAGTGTATTCTGAAGGTGAAGGACCATGGTTTGGGGATTTGTAACTTGTGGGCCCAACGAGGCTTTAGTTGTCAGTGGTAGGTTAAATTAATTATTGTCGCCCATTAGAATGAAAAAAATCGATGGTCGCTTGGCTACTAAAATAAGATAAATCCAGATGAGTAATAATCTGTTTTTACTTAAATTGGAGCATGGAACACTATCCACTACTATCGACTAATTATCAGAACTGATTTATGATTGCATATAGTTTTCCGAAAATACTTGAATACCATTATTTGTGATCATTCTAATGATACGGCGCCATGATAATATACTATGGCGCCACAAGTCCTAATTGCTTCTCCCATTCGACCATCGATTATTATCCTAAAGTAGTAAAGAGCATAGAAAAAAAACTCTATCATTCTACTTCTTATTTTATAGGATGCTGCTACATGAAACCATTGCTGGTTCCCGGTGGTCGTGCTTTTGTTTGGCCATCAGTTCAGCGTGTTCAGAGGTAATTGATAATACACGCAAACAATGATTCATCGATGATTTAATTAAATGCATCCTTAGAATATCTCTTAATACAATGACACTTCAAGTTGAGTCGCCAACCGTCTACACCAGTCAGGGTGTACCAATATCCGTTACCGGTATTGCGCAAGTAAAAATTCAGGGCCAAAATGAAGACATGTTACTGACGGCTTGCGAGCAGTTTTTGGGTAAATCCGAATCTGAAATTCAGCACATTGCGTTGGTGACACTCGAAGGTCACCAACGCGCGATAATGGGCTCAATGACGGTCGAAGAAATTTACAAAGATCGCAAGAAGTTCAGTAAACAAGTCTTTGAGGTCGCCTCATCTGATTTGGTCAATATGGGTATCACGGTAGTGTCGTACACTTTGAAGGATATCCGCGACGAAGAGGTGAGTTAAATTCCATTATCACTTTATCTGTCTACTTATTTTCTTTAAATGTCCACAAAACCCTCAAAAATCTTTTTTAAATATTTAAATTATAAATTAACATAAATTTTCCCTCCCCCCTCTTCCACCATACATGTTCTTATATTGTCATAAAACTTTTTCTTCGGTTTTTATAATCCAGTCTGTTCCATCATCCGTCAATAGAATCAATAAAAAAAAAAAAAAACATATTGACGCTGATGATGGCTACAGCAAACTCTCGTTTATGTTTTCTTTTTTAATTTTTATTGCTAACATTTCATTTGTTTTTAATTAATCACAAATCGATCTGCCACCCACTTTTTTCAGGGTGCGAAGGTATGTTTTATAAATCCGTTATCAATGTGAAGTTTCTATTCATTACTCTTCACTTCATCTTATTCACAATTCACTGAAGCCACCCCACCCTCTCTCTTTGTCTCCTTCTCTCTCGCCATTGCTTCGGTGCAGCGATGTTGATTGTGAGCTTTATTGTTTGTGCAATAATGTTTTTTTGTTACTTTAAAAAAAAAAACACACATGTTTTCTTTGTTTCTTTCCTGTCCTTTTTGAAATGAGCATATTTACACGCGATGTCACTTAAACACATCACATATATGTTATACATGCATAAAAATAGATTAATGTATTCATACACCATACACATTCCCAAAATATTTAAACAGATATGTTGTGTACAACTAGATGTAGATATGGCACGGAATTGGTTGCACATGAATTGCACCCTTAATCTAATAAATGTGTTAATCATATTTTCAGGGATATCTTAAATCACTTGGTATGGCACGTACTGCTGAAGTTAAACGAGACGCTCGTATCGGCGAAGCTGAGGCACGTTGTGACGCCCAAATTAAGGAAGCCATCGCAGAGGAGCAGCGCATGGCATCGAGATTCCTAAACGATACCGAAATCGCAAAAGCCCAGCGTGATTTTGAGTTAAAGAAAGCAACTTATGACGTTGAAGTCCAAACGAGAAAAGCAGAAGCTGAAATGGCATATGAACTGCAAGCAGCAAAGACCAAGCAGCGTATTAAGGAAGAACAGATGCAAATTAAGGTGGTTGAACGCACACAGGAAATTCTTGTTCAGGAACAGGAAATGCAGCGGCGTGAACGTGAATTGGAAGCAACAGTTCGTCGTCCAGCTGAAGCCGAAAAGTTCCGTTTGGAAAAATTATCCGAAGCTAATAAATTGCGTGTCATTTTGGAAGCTGAAGCGGAATCAGAAGCTGTACGTTTATTTTCTCAATCAAGTGAAACACTTTTTGAATATTTTTTTTTTTTTAGATTAAAATTCGTGGCGAAGCTGAAGCTTTTGCCATTAATGCTAAGGCAAAGGCCGAAGCAGAGCAGATGCTTAAGAAAGCTGAAGCCTACAAAGAATACCGTGAAGCAGCAATGGTCGAAATGTTGCTGGACACATTACCAAAGGTTAGCATTTTATCGTGGAAGAGGCATAAGAGTTCATTTATTTACTAATGTTTCCATTCATTCGACAGATTGCCGCTGAAGTTGCCGCCCCTTTATCACAAACCAAGAAAATCACGATGGTTTCATCGGGCAATGGAGAAATTGGTGCCGCTAAGCTAACAGGCGAAATCTTGGCGATTGTCGAAAAAGTTCCACATTTGGTGAAACAAATAACAGGCGTTGACATTGCCAGGGTAAATCAAAATCATAAATACATCTAAGAAATCTCATTTCTCATAGATATTTTACCATTGACGATGTACAAAAGTATTTTTCGCGTTTCACTTCCTCGCGTTGCTAACGAAAAACCATTTCAGCCCATCGGTTTGAGTCGTTTTTTTTTTCTCTAACGATGTTGAATAATTTAATTGATCTGAATCTAAAAATAACAAAGCACGTTCAACGAAATATGTTTCGTACCAGCTCCTAAACTTTATAAATATTTAATTGAAAAAATTCTTTATCCATGTGTTAATCAGAATCTTTATGACCATCAGAATTCCAATCGCTTATCATAGTGTTCATAAAACAATTTATTTCTTTAACTAAGAAAAAAAAAAAAAACATTTTGTTCATTTCTGTTTCTTTTTCTTCTAATTTTAGTCCGTGCATGCTGGTTAAATTTCTGAATGCGAATGATTGAAACATGAAAAGCACTCAAAAGTAATGAAAAACGAACAATATTTCAAAGAAAAAAAAAATGCCATTAAACAACTTTTTACACAAGAAGCAAAAGCTCCACTTAACATTTAAAAAAACGAAGCGAATTTTTGTGTAATTTTTCGTGTCTTTTTCTTGTAGTTTGTAAGGTGAGTTATAATTGTGGGATATTTTTTTTTTTTTTATTACCTATCGCACACTTTTTTGCTCCTAAGATCATCAATTGTGCAATTTGTCAATATTGTGTCTTGTATTATTGTTATCAGTTTATAATTGTTATTTCCCAGTTATTAAGTTTATTATTTTCGGGCGGGTACAACCTAAGATTACGGAACATTCTTCTAAAAATGGCATTTTAAAAACCGAAAACTCAGAAACTATTAAAGCAGAATTTTTACAATCTTCACCCTGGAATCTCTTTACTGCCATTTTATAGATATTGCCCTTATGCCAGCATTTTATCAACATTTTTCCTCCTTTATCCAACCACAATAATTGAATGCAAAGGAAAGAAAATTATTTCATTCACACATGTAAGAAACTAAATTAGATAAATGAAAAATCTATATTTTGTAACTAAACTGTAAGCCATTTTTGGTATTTGGGAAATTAATGCAAATTTAATAGAAATTCTGTCCACAACATAAAACTGATAAAAGAAAAACCATTTGATTGATATTCGCCAAAAGTAAGAACTAAGAAGTCACGATTTGATTTTGAATCAGAACATTTTTCATTGTAATAATCTAAATGTAAAAACGATTTGAAATGTAAACCACAAAATACTTATAACCTTATGATTTCAAAAATAAAACTTATTTACAACAACCCAGCTTAATTATGGAAAATAATTCATTTGTGTCCACTTTAAATTTGAAATACAATTTCTTTCAGTGTAGATAGCATTCGTTTTGCACAATAAAGTCTAACCGCACACTACGATTAATACGATATAGTATTTTATTGCAAAGCACTACAGTGTCAACTGGAATGTAAACAAGCACGGACAGCATGGATTTAAATTCCAAAGTAAATAAAAAAGAATTTAAACGGAAACAGCGTCAGGACAAGCTCATAAAGGAGGTTGAACGACAAGAGGCTGTCGAGCGATCTAGAATCATTCAAAATGAACAGGAAGAACAATCTGGTTCAGTAAAAAACAAAGTTAGTTCAGTTTCAATCGCTATCGCTGGTTCAATTCTAGAGAATGCCCAATCGCCGGAGCTTAGGACACATTTAGCAGGACAAATTGCTCGATCAGCATGCATCTACAATATTGATGAAATTGTAATCTTTGATGATGCGCCTGCTGGTAATGTCACAACAACGAAGATGGCAAAGTTGGAATTGTCTGATGGACTCAAGGTCGCACGGCCATGCTGCATCCAGTTTGCAAGGATACTTCAGTATCTCGAGTGTCCGCAATATCTTAGGAAATTTTTCTTTCCCATTCATAATGATTTGAAGTTCACCGGTTTGCTGAATCCACTTGATTCGCAACATCATCTTCGTCAACAAAGTGTGTTTCTCTACCGTGAAGGTATCATTACCAGTAAGTCTCATCCGAAAGGATCATATGTTAATGTTGGATTGCTGAATGATGTATTAGTGGATAAACAATTGCCCGAAGGAATCCGTGTCACTGTAAAACTGCCACCGAGTACCGATCTAAAATCGAAGAAGCTGAGAGGACTTGTGGTACCACCATCAGAACCACGTAAAACAACAGGAATTTATTGGGGGTATAATGTGAGAATTGCTAATTCAATCTCACAAGTGTTTTCGCAATCGCCATATCCTGAAGGATACGATGTCACAATTGGAACAAGTGACAAAGGCGAAAGTGTTCATAAGGTTGAAGGCAAATCCTTGAAGTATAATCATCTTCTAATCATGTTTGGCGGGCTTTTCGGCCTTGAAAGTGCCGTGGAAAATGATGAGAATTTAACAATTGATGATCCAAGTTTATTGTTCGATCATTATTTCAATGTTGTTCCCGAACAAGGTTCACGCACAATACGAACTGAAGAAGCCGTCTTGATAACACTTGCAGCGCTCTCTGAAAAACTGGCACCTAATGATGCACCGCCCGAATTTAAATTGAAAGACTTGATCGCCCAAAGTGAGGACACCGGAAACGGTCAAAAGTTTGCTGAGCCAATGAAAAGGAAAAATAAAGAAAAGCAAAAAACGCAACGAAAGGTTGAAACATCTGAATTTTCTGGGGAGGGTGATACAGCTGAACCTCCTATAACAACACATGATAATGATATGAGTCGTTTTGATTGAAATAAATATATCTACTTTTTTACGCTATTTCCTTGTCTTTTTTTTACTGTACATACGTAATGCATTCTGGTGACCACAAAGTTCAAAAAGGATACACAGAAAAGATGTGAAATATATTTTTTCAGATGAATGAGTTTGCTGTTAATTTTTAATATATATAACGAGTGCGTATTAAAACAAAGAAGTAACATTTGAGTTGCGCCACTTTGGTGAAAAACTAAAACGTATTCATTTATAGACTGTAGCAAGATGATCCTGATGACCCAGCCGGGAAAAACCTTTGCTGCTAATAAACAACATGACATCGTGACATCGAAACGTATTTGCTTCCTAAGTAACTTGTTTTATTTTACACTTAGTAGTGAAGTGATACATGCAATGCTACTTAATTTAATATTGCGCTTTCTGATTCAATGTCAACCACAATTTAATATAAATAATCTAAAAGTTTTCAGTTGATCAGTCAGTTGAGAGATAGATATTGATCGATTTGCAACTGCACAATGGGAGCTCAAAGTTTGGTTATTTTTATTTTTGTTCAGTTATTTGTCCTTGCAATTGGACTGGAACGCATTAGTGAAAAAAGTAAATATAACTCAGATCATCTCATAAATATTGAAAGAAATGCTTCAAGCTACAAAATTATTTTACAGAATGCATGGAATATAGAAGCTGGTCTTGCTTTGATACTGACAGCCAAGCTGAATTAAGCAGACAAAGACGCGCATCTCCTCTTCCACTTCCTCCATGCACAGGGCTGGGTTGTAGTGAAGTAGATGATACGAAACGCAGCAGACTTCCTTCACGAAGAGGACGCGATTTATCATCAATTGATTTTTTGAGCGAAATTCATGAATCCGGAGAAATCGAAGATTTGCACAGACTTAAGCGCGCATTCCCTCCACCACGTCCTACATGTATTGGTCCAGGCTGTAGAGTAGTAGGAAATGATGCAAGAGTTCCTTCACGGAGAGGACGCGATTTATCATCAATTGATTTTTTGAGCGAAATTCATGAATCCGGAGAAATCGAAGATTTGCACAGACTTAAGCGCGCATTCCCTCCACCACGTCCTCCATGCACAGGGCCGGGTTGTAGTGAAGTAGATGATACGAGACGCAGGAGACTTCCTTCACGGAGAGGACGCGATTTATCATCAATTGATTTTTTGAGCGAAATTCATGAATCCGAGAATCGAAGATTTGCACAGACCTAAGCGCGCATTCCCTCCACCACGTCCTACATGTATTGGTCCAGGCTGTAGGGTAGTAGGAAATGATGCAAGAGTTCCTTCACGGAGAGGACGTGATTTATCAGGAATTGATTTTTTGAGCGAAATCCAAGAATCCGGAGAAAGCGAAGAAAGTTTGTACAGACTTAGGCGCGCATTTCCTCCTCCCCTTCCTCCATGCACAGGCGCAGGTTGTACCGAAGTAGATGATACGAAACGCAGATTACGAGATGTATCATCATTATTGGGACAACCCAAAAAATGCTCCGAAAAGCGCTACAGTCACATGGCTGCAATCGGCTTTAAACTGGAGAATGGAGATTATGAATTTCGTTGTGGAGGTTCCCTGATAAGCGAGCTTTTCGTTCTAACTGCCGCTCAATGCACACACCGTAGTTTGAAACCTTATGTAGTGCGAATGGGTGTCCTGAAATTAAGTAAAGCTACAACTGAAAATGATTATTTGATCGATCAAATTATTAATCACCCAATGTATAACAGTCATTTGAGGCAAAACGACATATCGTTAATCAAGCTTGCAAGAAAAGTTGTTCCAATGAAAAATATTCGTCCTGCATGCATACAATTCGATGAAAACTATGACAATGAAGTGAAATTTGTAAGTACTTAATATCGAATAAATTCAACAGAAAATCTTATAAACAATTTATTTAACAGTCTGGATGGGGTCAACGAGGCGACAACGCACCATTATCAGATGACTTATTACATGCCGATATGAAGATAACAAACAGTAGCTCATGTGAAATTAAAGAATTGGGAGTTGAAAAATTGCAAGGCTCTCAACTTTGTGTAACATATAGAAATTTGGAAGCAGATATTTCTTGTCCAGGCGATGAAGGAGGACCAGTTCAGAATATTATTAGATCAGGCAATTACAAAACTGGCGAACCTGATATTTATAAAATTGTCGGTATATCTTCCTTTGGTTCTGAAGTTTGTGGAACTGGTTTTCCTTCTATAAACACCAAAGTGTCATCTTATATTGACTGGATCGAGGAAATTGTGTGGCCACAACAATAAAAATATATATTAAAATATTCTTCCGATAGAAACAAAATGAAATCAAATATAATCTTTCAGTTTTATGAATTATTCAATAAAAATTAAAATAAATTATGAATTGCAGATGCCAAACTAGTTTTAATTAAAATTGTGTTTTACGATAAATAAATGTAGAATATTTTGCACATTAGGAAGTGCCTTCTTGGCATGACAACAATCAATTTACGGATATCAACTGAACGTCAAATGCAACAGAAAACGTTTTGATAGTTTTATGAGTCTCAGCTTACGGTAAATTTCAACTTTGGTGTTTTTTTTTTATTGCAACAGCGAAATATTTCAATGTCATCGGATATTTAATATAAATATTCTGTTCATATGTGTCTAAGCAGTTAATTGAAAGAGAGAACTTGATCTATTTGCAATTGAAACGATGGAGTTTAAAGTTGTGATCATTTTTTCTGCGTTCGTTTTTGTTGAAATCTATGGCAGTACATTTTTAATTTCTCCAAGGATCAGTGAGATAAGTAATTTTCGTTTGGTTTCCTTAAGTAAATTCCTTTCTCAATAGAAAATTTAATATTCTTATTTAACAGAATGTAATGAATATAAAAAATGGTCTTGCTACAATCCTGAAACTACAAAAAGGAAAAATTCTAATTGTACAGAGAAGCGCTACAGTCACATGGCAGCAATTGGATATAAAAATATGGATGGCGAAATAAATTTTCGCTGCGGAGGTTCCTTAATAAGCGAATTTTTTGTTTTAAGTGCCGCGCATTGTACGCGATCAGTATTAAAACCTTATTTAGTGCGAATGGGTGTTTTGACATTAAGCAACGCTACAAGTGATAATGATTACTTGATTGATAGAGTTATTCAACATCCAATGTACAGCTATCGAATGAAAAAAAATGATATTTCACTTCTTAAGCTTGCAAGGAAAGTTCATCAGATGAAAAATATTCGTCCTGCATGCATTCAATTTGACGACAACTACAGCAACGAAGTGCAATTTGTAAGTTATTTAATAAACATTATGTTAAGTTATTGCAAATAATTTATTCGCAGTCTGGATGGGGTCAGCGAGGGAATTTCGTACCAGTCTCAGATCGGTTATTGCATGCTTCTTTGTTAATTGTAAACAGTAGTTTTTGTGAAATTGATGAATTAGAAATTGAGAAATTGGAAGATACTCAACTGTGCGTAACTTTCAATAACGTTGAAGCGGATACTTGCCGAGGCGATTCGGGTGCTCCAATACAGAATATAATTGAACCTAATCATGAAAAGGTTACATAAATATTTACAAAATAGTCGGCATAACTTCATTTGGTCCCGCACACTGTGCTGAGGATGGCTCAATTCCATCTGTTAACACAAAAGTTTCAGCATACATTGACTGGATTGAACAAAATGTCTGGTCAGAATATTCGTATAATTGGTTTCTATGGCAGAAATAATTGAAATTTTATTACGCAATTTTTTTATCGGAAATAAAATAGATGTAAATTTTATGACAAATAAATATATGCATTGCGAATTACTATTCAAAAAATTATTCAGTAAAATTTAACAATTAATTAAGTAGTAGCATTGAGCTTATCTATTTATATGCAAAATATTTGACATAGACATTAATAATTGTCGATTAAATTCAAATGAACTTGTTCAATAAATCGCACAGATGTCATTAACTTACAAGCAATTACAAAAACTTTAATAATAATTTCTAAACTCAGAGTTATATCATAAATCACATTATGGAGCTTCAAAAACACGTCACAATCGATTACATTGTTGCGAGAAAATACTATAATTGTTACTGGTTTTATTTTTACAAAATGAGAGAAACTGAAACTGCATCGATATAAGTATAAAATGAGGAAAGTGCATCAATCAGTCACGCAGTTGTTTAAGGTCTGTAGAATCGACACATTCTAAATATCTAAAGCAATTTTCGAAATGGAAAATAAACTTGCAATAATTTTGGCAATTTTTTGTTTATTTGCAATCATTCACAACGTGAATTCGATTGGCGAGGAAAAAGGTGCGCTCTAAAAATACTTCCAAATATTTATTTTGGTATTCAAGTTAGCAAAAATTGAAATAAAAATATTTTTACAGGCGTAGATGTAGTATGTAGTCAAGGCCCTTGGGGACCAATTTGTCGTAAATTTGGCGCAAGAAGAGTGGCAAGAGACATTCCTCCTTGTGGTCCATATGATAGTCGCCCATGTTCATCTTTGCCTTCTTAACTGGGACATGTCTGGGTCACAATAAAATTACATTCCAGCAATTTCGTCATGAATATAAAATTTTAATTATATTTTAAATAAATTTTATTATAATTTTTTATTCAAATAAATAAAATATGCACATATGAAATTTCTTCTCTATTACTGATGCTCATATCTAGTCAATGAAATCAACAGTGGAAAATCTAATTATCTGTTAGGATGTCAGAAAAATTATTTAGTTTTAAAATTCGACATGATATAATTAAAGGAAATGTTTATTTAAGTTTTGATGCAGCATGTTCTTTTTTATTCAAGCATTTTTTGCATTGCGTTTTTATGTCAATGACTCTCGTGATCAATCAGACATATTTTCCAACCTTAGCAATGCTTCAACAATTTTAAAAGTTTTGATTTTTAGGAGATGAAGCATTGCAATTAAAAATTCATGATCGCAACGAGCCATTAGCATTCGTTTTTTGTTACATTCAAAGCGCGGTTAATTTTTTGTTTTATACGAATTCGTCCAGAGTTATTGTTTTCAAAATCAAAGTGTCGGGTCGTCAGCATAAAACTTAAACAGCACTCATCTCATCAATGGGAAAATCAAGATTTCTATTTAGTGCTGTAATTATTGGATTAAAATTTCTCTTTCTGAAATTGTTGCATTCCAAAGGCGAATCGTGACAAATTTCCTTTCCATTTACTTCCATGCAGCCTTCACATTTCTTATCACAACCTGAAAATGAGAAAAAAAAATCGTGTTAAAGTCAGAGTAAAAAAATATAAATATTCTTAAAAACTTACCACAATTCAAATTATGACCACATCTGGCGCCAGTTAATTGAGCATCGGTTCTCTTAGGAGCACATTGTTGTCCAATCGTTTTATAACATTTGTATGCTCCACAATCATTCAACTTGCCACCTAATAGACACGAACTCGGATCATCGGATGATTTGTGGAAATTGCACATAAAGTTATCGACTACTTTCATCATACTAAAGTTAGTATCAATTGACGATGTCACACAATCAATTGATGCACAAACAATCATTGCTAAAGTTACTAAAATTAATCTTGATGATCCCATTGTTATATCACACTCTGCTCTAATTTAAAAAAACTAAACTACTTAGTGATTAATTGTTTACAGTAAAAAATATACTGATTAAGGATCGACTTTGATGAAGGATTGAAACTTAATGGTTTTATGAGATGAATGAGTGTCCTTTTTATATCATTTTTATGAAACAAATTTCACCGAGTCCATCGATAATTTATTAATTTTTTCATCCTAATTGAATATTGAAAAGGATTCCGATTATTGAAGGATTATTCAAATTATCTGATGTCATTGATGAATATTTAATTCATTTCGAAGTGTTACCAAGTCCAGACAATAATTTTTGCAGATATGCCTTTCAAAATAATTTTACCTTTCAAAAAAATCTTTTAAAATTATTTCAAGGATATAGATGGGATAGGTCGTGGAAAAAAGCTATTTTAAAATCTGATAAAGTATCTAACTGCCAAATGACTCGAAATTCAAAATTGCATTTTTCTCTTCGTGTAGATTTCCCTTCTTAGTTTAGTTGTGCGCCATCTACAACAGCTAACGTTTCAAAAAATATAGTGCAAAAAGTTTATCCTTATTAGTAGCATTAAATCAATCCTTATCACTTTAAAAGCACAGTATTAGCTTAACAACAGACATCGCCAATATCGGACAATTGAAGAAAAATGGCATACCAAGTGAGTTTTCCTTAATTTCCCAAATGTAAACAAACATTTTCCCGATTGATGATTCACCAAAATCAAAATTCATAAACTCTGATTTTTAGGGCTACAATCCAGGTTATCCAGGTCAACAACAGCAGCCAGGCGTCAGTCCTGAAGTTCAGAATTTTTTCGGTCAGGTTGATAAAGATCGATCGGGAAAAATCAACGCCCAAGAACTTCAAGCAGCTCTCGTCAATGGCAAAGGACAAAATTTTAGCGACACAGCATGCAGCCTGATGATAGGAATGTTCGATATGGATCGCTCGGGCACAATCGATATCTATGAATTTGAGAAGCTTTTCCAATATATCAATCAATGGTTATCCGTGTTCAAGGCATATGACAGAGATCAGTCAGGCGCCATCGAAGAGCAAGAGCTTTCACAAGCATTAGGACAAATGGGATTCCGGTTCAGTCCACAATTTGTTCAATTCCTGATTGGTGTTAACGATCCTGGAAATCGAAGAGAAATCTCTGTTGATCAGTTCATTGTGTTGTGCGTTAAAATTCAGCGCTTCACTGATGCCTTCAGACAACGCGATACTCAACAACAAGGAGTCATTACAATTGGATTTGAAGATTTCCTTGGTATCGCTTTGAACTGCTCCACCTAAAAGCCTCCGTTATTAACATTCGCCAAAAACAAAAATTCACCTTTAATTCATAACACAAGTTGCTTTAAATGTTGGATGCATTCACAAAAGCATGCTGAGTGCTTTAATTTCTATAATCCGAAAAACAAATATGCTCACAAACGTTATTGATGGATCATCCCTTTACCACATTAGTTTATTTTTTCTATACATATTAAAAATTCATTGACTCAACACGGCAGATCTGCAAAAAACATAAAAAAGGAAAGCGAGAAAGCACAATGTTCAGTAATTTTTTTTCTTTCTTATATTAAATAAAACCATTTCCTTGAATCTTTATTTGTTGTTATAAGAAGTTAATTGGATAATAATCAAAATCAGAATTTATGAAGGAAATGTAAATTTGAGTAAACTGAAACTCATGGTATCGTGAAAGCATTTTGAAAATGGAATAAAATTTAATGGGACAATGAAAAATGACTACAAGAATGTCTAATTGTTTGTATTTCGCTAATTAAGTTGATTTTTTCAGCAGTGCAAGTTTTCATCGCAACCGCTCATTAATTTCGACTAAGTTTTTTTTTTATTCACTTTTACTTTCGATATTCCATTTTGTTTGGTCTCTAATATTTACATGCCTTAATGCAATTATTTATACAGAAATTATTTAGAAAAAATCTTAATTTTCCGAGTTTTCGATATAATATAATTTAATTTATGAATTTTTGTGAATAATTTTTCTACTTTTCAACGATAAAATTTTAATTCATTAAACTCGTATGAACGAAATAAGTGATTAAAGGCAATTTTCATTTATTTATGTATTTTACTTATTGTTTAATATTTCTAGATGAAAAAAGCTTTCTGAAAGCTCAGTTTATCTAATCAATTTCAATTTGCTCGATTCAGACGTTTGAAAGAAAATTGCAAAATAATTAAATTCTGTTTCAAATTTGAATGATATTTAAAATTTCGTTTAAATTTTTTTTTTTTTCGTATGAATTTTAAAGCTTTTCTTCCTACGCGCGCAATATTAATAAAATTCATCTATAAATATGGCTTTTTCACCTTTCGCCTAAGACGTTCGAAAAAGTATCTTGTATGTAGTCCTTGGAAGCAAATTTTTTTTCTTTATAAATTTTCATTAAATATTTTTTGTCTGATCATGAGAAAAAAAAGTTAGTTATTGTTAAATCGATTTTAAATTCTACGATTACTGATGATGCATTATGAACCCTTAGTACCTACAATTTACTTTAATTTTTCGTCATAATCACCGTATTATGACGTCATTTTTACTGGCGGTGATATTCTTTATAAAATGAGAAGTGATAAAAGAAAATATTTGAGGATTAAAAATTTAATTATTTTTCTTTGTACAAACGGAGGCGTTAAAAATGATAAAACATTTCTTGAACCACACAAAATGTGTGGGAGTAAAAAAAGGCTAAAAGATCACAAAAAAAATTAGACACTCGAAATGAAATTTAATCTGTACAATTCCACGAAGAAAACATAAAAATAATTAAACTTAATCATGACTTGCATCCATGGGAAACGGATTTTTGATGCCTTAATTAAAAAGGTCAATTCTATTTCCAAGGATATCGAGGAGGAAGTTATTTATCTGAGTGAATCCATTGAGTGTAATGTAATTTTTTTGTAACCAAGTTATTTAGGAAATTTTATGGTAAGAAAAGTTGCAATTTGAGAAAATGAGAATTATAATTACAACAGAAATCTTCGTTTTTAATCTTCATTTGTTTCTTTATAGTTTTTGTAAAGCTCTTGTACCATTATTTGTTGTCGTTTTTTTTTTTTCTTTAATTATTCAATCCTAATATAATTTCACCAAGTATATCATAACTTTATGGAATGGCGCTTGTATGTTCTTTTTAGTATTCAGTTATGTAGATCGATAACTTACAACTATGTACAATTGCCTTATTCTAAACCGATTAAGTTATTTATAGTGGAGAACCGATGCAATTTCCGGCTATTTTGAAACTTAAATGCGTGGGAGGTAAATTGAAGAAATATTTGTGTGCCGGGATATTTATGTGACGTAAGAAGAGCTGCGAAAATAGTAGTATACCAAATAAAGTGCTCAAAGCCCCTTAACTTTAAAATGTTTTATCACGTTTTCAGTAAGCAATTAGAAAAACTATTAAAATTAATTTTATTATAAATGGACGCTATAATTAATTAAAGATATTAAATATGCACTAAATGTGACCAACAGCGACCATTCAGTGTTAATTTATTTTATTAAATTAAGTAAAGTTGAACGAGTTAAAATGAAATGCAATTTAGTTAAATGATTTTGCACAGCTCTTTAATATTAGTAAATAAATTTTTTTTACTGGATTTGTGATGCATAAAATTCAATCCAAGTCCCAAACCAATTCCAGCAGCGATTTTATTATTTTTATTTTACAATAGTTCCCAATAAAAGCTCTTTTGATACCACTAAGAAAGTTTATAGTCATTTTTTGATGACAGTATTTGGTTATATCACTAGAATGAAAAATAAGTTTGCAGCAACTGCGTGCATAACATAAAACCTATAAAGCGAAGGGAAAGAAGAAAATCGTCGGGTTAAGAAAATTAAAATAAACTCAAAATGTGCATTTCTACTATTACTCTATGAACTCATTGCATTGTGTGCTTTTTTTTATTGAAACTGAATTGGAAAGTGACAGAAAAAATCGTTGAACAAAAATTCAGAATTTTTTGTGAAAAATGAGAGGGAACCATCTGAGGATAATGTCAAATCATGAATAACTACATGATTTAATTTGTGATACATGATTGACACAATTCTCAAACATTCCCCAGACTGACTACAATAAAGCTACCAATTAAACAATCATAAAATAAAACTTAAAAATAAAAACAGTACAAAATAAATTTACCGAGAAGTGGAAACTACAAAGTTGATCGAAATGAGATTTGTGAACAATTTAAACAAACAGAAAAACATTTTTTTGTAACATTTTTATAAATTTGGATTGAATTAAAAAATTGATGAATGTCTAAAGAAATTCCTCAAAGAAATTTCACACAATTGCCAAGTTTCAATGAATAGTTATAACAAAGAACGAAAGTTACAAACATTAAAAATTATTTTCGATAATAAATTTTTTTACTTTTGAGAATTTCTTTCCTTATCAAACTAATTGTCATTTTTGTGCTTTTTTGAGATTTTTTCGAATAAATTGGATTTTGATCAGGGAACATTCAACTACAATTGGAGGGATCACATTATTCCTGAATGTTCCCTTAGCTTATGTCAATTTCCGCTTTTTTCCATATTTAAAATTCTTCCTTCCGCCACATTGCATTGTGAAATTTTCGTTTGGGTTTTTTTTTTTTTGTGTTTATGTGCTGTTGTTGAATAGTAGTAGAGTTGATAGTTCTTATTTATTTTTGGGGTCCTTTCACCAGCCATTTATTTGATCAACGAATGTGGACACTAAAGCTAACTGCGAAAACCGAATATGGCCAAAAAGTATTAAAGCTAAAAATTTCACTAAATCTCAAATGTCTTCCGAGTGAATAATTCGTTGTTGCGGTTGCATTTCCGGCTTGAGTAAATCCATGCGACTCTCATTACTACTGACTTTGCTGTTGTTATTGGTGTTGTTGCCATTTGTGCGGCCGACAACTTCGTGCGCCGCCATTCGGGCCAGGTCATGAGAGGAACTTACCTAAATATTCAAGAGGGAAATGGAAAAAGGAAGGAACAAAATTGAGGGCACATATTAGGAATATTACCACTCAAAGTTGTGTGCAAATAATTACAGGACTAATTGGTGTAACAATTATTTCTGTGCGCGGTGATTTTATGCGCAGCAGGGCTGTATCTTCAGTGGAGTCATCGATATCATCATTGTCGCCATACATGTCCCATGGCGGAGAATCTTGATCGGCATCTGCGCCAATATCAAGATCTTCTTCATCAAGGTCCTCCTCCTCAAGATCTTCGTCTTCTTCGTCCATCAGCCCCACTGAAATTGGCAGAAAAAATGAGAAATTTGTAGGGTTAATTAACAACATTTAACATCAAAAGTTCGCATTCAGGAGAGTCAACAGGAATGAAAAAAAAAATATCATAATCTAATGAAAGATAGAAACAGCGAAAAAGAAAAAAATAACATTCAGAAATTAATGTTCGAGTGGACTGGTTGACATAAGCCATCAAAAAGGCACTAATAGCCATAATGACTACTGTTAAACCATCCATGACTAAAGAAACAACTTCATGTCCCATAATGATGCAATTAAACAGTGTATCATAATCTATGAACATCATCATATTTTGCCATATATATATTTATATACATCGAAAATGCTTGCTTTCTTTTGTGCCATTAAGAATAAACACACACATTAATGGAATCTTGGTTCCAGATGCTGATATCCAAAATAAAAAAAAAATATGCTCATTTCAGTTATATTCATTAAGCAAGACACTGTTAAAATAATATATTTTTTTCTGAGAATTTTTCTAGGGCGCAACGTCACACTCAAAAAGTCAAATACACTCAGTCAAGGATCTCTAAGTAAACAAAATTAACGTTAAACAAAGGGACCTTGAGATTTTATGTGAACAATAATCATGTTTCCAGAAGCATTCTGCAGTTGAATGATTTTAAAGGGATTCACCAGGGGGTCGGAACATGTGAAAAACCGCGCCTTCAAGTGGCAAAAATACAGCAACACCCAGTCAAGTGGATTATCATGGAAAATTATTAAAAATTTAAAACTTTCACACAAAACAAACACAGAAAGAAAGAAATTTCTTTGTCGCAAACAAAACCAAAGCAAATTAAAAATGATTACAACATTTGACGCAGCATGGTATAGGAAAGTTTCAACGGCTTCAAACGAGAAGCGTGGCTTGAAGTTCATTGTTTAGTGTTTTTAATTTTGTAATAAAGTCGATGGGAGAGCATTTGGATGAATTCCCTTTGTGATAAAATTGCGTCCATTTTCGTCTTCTGTGAGAGTTAAAGTATGAGCTCTTGATGTTGACTCAAGAGATTTTGTGTAGATCCCTTATGAGTAATTTTTGGCACTTTTTGAGTCTTCTGATGCAAAATGGGAAATTTTCCATTCCATATTAAAGATTCACTTAAAAAAAAATATCTTTTCGATGACGACAAATAGTGGAACAGAAACGTAAATCAAAATCAATTCAAAACGATTGACAGAACAAAAGGTTTGCCATATGGTGTACAATGGACGATTCGTTTTTTCATTGTTATTGGCAACTATTGAAAGCTCTCAATAATATTTCTAGTCATTGCGATTAAGTTGCTTATTGTTGAAGGGGGAAAAAAATAAAAAACAAAAGCACATGAAAACGTGCTGAGAACAAAACAACAATTTCTTTATGTTGCGACTGTTACCTAATATCTACACGTAATTTCGTCTAATGTACATTGTAAGTATAAAACTATGCCTTGTATATATGTACAAAAGAAGTAAGAACAATAAGAAGATAACGGTTTCTAGATACTTTGAAAGGAATTTTTATCTTCCACTCGAAGTCGCCAATTAAATGATGTGAAAGACAAACAAAAGTAAAAAAAAAGAGAAAGTAAATGGAAAAAATATTTTGAGCTTAATGCTTTGTTATTATGTATATTTGACCTTGTCTCTGGGGTTATGCTCTGTCCGTAGAGGAAGCATTTAACGATGATGAAAAAAACAAACAACTTGGAACGGAAGAAGAGAAAAAAAAAAGTTTAAATTTGAAATTTTCTTTGCGAAGATTTTTATTTTGTTGTTGGTTCTGTCCAGATACTTCTTTTCCTTTCTTTTTTTTTTGCTTTCGGTCTCTTAGCAGAGAAAAATCATATGCGAGCCGAGTCATTATTTTTCATTGTTTGCTCCTACCTATCCTTTTTTACATTCGTTTCAATGAAAAAGCTTTAGCTTTCAACATAACGGTGCACTGTGGGTAATTTGTGCGCAAAATTATGTCGATTCAAAAGAACAGCTATAAGAGAGTTCAGCAAAAGGCGATTTCTGAGCTGATTCGAGAAGCAGAGAAAGTAAAAATATTTGTGCAAAATTACGCTTTAATTATGCAAAAGGATCAGAATATTTTAGTTACTTTTTTTTTGTGTTTACTGTTTGTTTTCTTCCTGCGTTTTAGATAAACTATATGAAATATTTAAAGGGTTCGGTCTGAGTTTCTGTACCCATGTAACAAACATTGGTCCATATCTCTGTCTCTCTATCTCATTCGCTCTATATTTTTCATCTAAATATTTGCTGGAATCTGTCGAATGAAGCAGCCTAACAAACATGCCCGAATGTAAATGGTAATTGAATTTGATGCTTATTTTTCAACTACACACTAGATGCCTCCGGACACAAAAAAAAAAATATATATATTTAGCTGGCATATGCAAAAAGTGGAATACATATAAATTATTTAGAACAGCAAGCGCACACGTTTGGTTGAACGAGCAAATTTCATGAAAGCTCTTTGCAAGTAAATTTTAATTGGTATTTTAATTTGATAACAAAAAAGTCTTGCGAATTGGGAGACAACTGCCTGAAAGACACTTTTCTACATTTTTATAGCGTGCTAAAAGAAAACAATGGAAGAAAAAAGGTTTAAGCGTGAACTTTTAAGGGGTTTGAATGAGCTGATTCATGAGACCCAAGTACATAAAAAACTGGGTTGTAAAGTACATGAATTATATACTCTCTACCCATACCCTATTCAAGTATATGAATTATATAAGAAATTACGCAGTTTAATCAATCAATAAACATTTGCCAAACGACTTTGCATCAAACCCATTCAACGATAGACGCAACATTGTAAAATAAAAAAAAAAACGATCTAAGATGCCACCAACGTTGTTCATTCTGTCATTCTCGACGGAATTATATCTAGTAAAAAAAATAAAATTTCGCCACAAAATTCGAGAGAATCTTCAAGATCCAATTTAGAAGGGGGAAAACGGGAGGAAGAGAGAGATGGGTTGAATAAGATAATAATATACAAATGTTGTCATTAGGCTCATTAAAACGCTCTTTATGTTAAATGTCTCAGACGGATTATAATGTATGTAGATATGTAAATGTAAATAATTTTTTGGGACGTAAAGCCCAGCACATGTTCAAACAAACAAAGATTTTGATAACTCAGACAATTTAGAGCGAAAGTTTTTTGTTTTCATTGATGGTGCTAAAGACTTTAACAATTTCGATTATTTCCACTACTTATAACTTGTGTATGTGACGAATGACAGAAGTTTGTTTAGGGAGAGATTTTACTTTCTGGCTGACTTAGTAATAGACAGCACAATAATATGTTTTCGTGGCTTAACTTTATTAGGCAGCAATCAGCTCGCTTTGATCAAAATATAAATTTGAAATTGTTACCGAGGCAGTACTTAAATGTATGCTTAGTGATGCGATAGAGAAGCCACAACATAATCTATATAACATATTTGGATGCTTGTGAAGCAATTTGCACAGTTGCTTGAGGTTCTTTGTATGGTTCTTGTCCCAAAAAATAAGCATGATTTGGCATAAGATATGAGGCAAATTAGGTTAAAGCTTGAAGCATGCACGATGAATTTATCATTGCTTTAACCAGCTTTATTTGAAATCTCTTTTACCGCAAAGATTTCGGCTCGCTATCATCAATTCGCACAGCGAACAATTTATTCAAATCCATTTACATTCGGCTGAAATTGAAATTCCATCGAAACCAGTTCATCTGGCGGCATCATAATATATATTTTTTTATCTTTCTGTCCCATTCCTGTTGAATATAGGAATATCAATGATGGAAAATGATAACGGAAGAAGGTAAGGAAATATAAACCTGCAATTCAGTTTCCGAAAACACATCATTTCAAAGGAAACAGATCCTTTATTTGCTCATCATCGACGAGTGATTTGCTCGATCAACATTAGAGAAGCACTCAACGACATTTGCCACAATCGTCGACACACGAGCTAACAGGCAAACAATAAGTATCCATCTTTAAGGAGCTTTTCCAATTGATTTGACTTGTTTCCTTCATTATTCCTTTTTTTTCCTTCGTTCCGCGTTTCTAGATAGCAATGTCAGTGATGTCACTCTTTTCAAAGCAAACAGGAGAGCAAACTAGATTACGTAATAATGAATGTCAGTTTGCTATCGGGAATAAAAGCTGAATTTAAATTATATAAATACAAACATCAACTCAAAAGCGACAAGGAAAAACATTTTCCGCATCGCTAATTCATCTCGTCAATCTCGTGAACCATTTAATGAATTGCTTTTACAACCCTCAATTAAACATCGAATAAAATGAAAAAGTGTATAGAAAAGCATCAACTAATCAATCTCTTTCAATCTGGTTCCTATGCAAACTGAATTAAACATGAACAACAGCAGTTTGAAGAAAACACGCAGCAAAACAAATAACAGCAAACAAAAAACAACTTTTTCTCTCTTGTTATAAGAAATCTCTCGAAAGCAACACATGTATTTAGTCAATGTATATCGAAGCGAAATTACTCAGAAACATCGATTTGGAATAAAAATAACAAGAAGACAACAAGAATGTTTAATTAGATTTGTGTTTGTGCCAATATCGTAAGAAATTAAGGGAATCTAAATTAAAAATACGTTCGCGGCGCGGCAGAAAAATAAAATCACGCGCAGACATTAAATCGCAGATGACAGAAATAATTTCGATTTTCGTTGCAAGAAAGAAAAAAAAAGAACAAAAATAACATTTATATATATATGTAGCAACAAAGAGTCTAAGTACTACTTAGAATTTAATGACATTTGATTTGAGTTGAAAATTTCGTAAAAAAAAACGCGAAAATTTTAAGGAAAATATTTTTTCTTTCTCAAGATTTTTTCAGGTGTAATAAAATGTTCCTTTACCAATGCACAAATGTCTTTAAAATCTCGGAAAATAGATAGGTGGAAGAACTGAATTTCGTGTGTGACAGAGATAGTGAAGAAGTGAAATTTAACGAGACAAAATGTATACAACATCATTTCTTCCAACAAAAATAAATATTTTTTTTTTTGGTGTTGAAAATGATTCCATTTTCAAAGTTCTACATGAATGAGTGAAAATTATTTTTTTTAAGAACCTTTTTATTCTGTCGTAAAGCACTTTGCAATCATCGCACGCTGTCTATCTATTACGGTTATAATAATCGAGAGCTTTTTCGCTTAACGCCCCCAATTGTGTGGATCGAACATTTTTCGAGTGGCTGAATCATTATTTATTTACAGTAAAGTTCACTTCTTTATGACCCTTCATTCCATTTCCGAAAATATCGAGTGGAAAATTTCATTTGAAATTATTTGCTATTGCGAACGCAATCTGCTCATCCATAAAGCATGTTATGTGAATAAATCCAATGAATTATATCGACATTCTCCTCCCTTAGTATTATTATCGAGATATATGATGATGAAACAATTACACATTCAACATTAATACACAATTTCACTTGTCGAACATGAATTTGTTTGTGTATATTTACTAGAAACGCGGGTGGGGGGCTTTGTTAAAGCGATGTTGATGATGAATAATCTTCAAATGATGCTGCTAGCGATGATGATGAAATATGGGGGAGAGAGAGAGATATATAAGTGATGAGATTCAGATATAAAAATACATTTTATATCAGCTGAGAAAAAAAAATTGTATTTACAAGTCATTAACGAAAAAAAAAAAAAAAAAAAAAAAAAACATATTTTTATGTGTCGCTTATCGGCCGATTTGATGTGGAGCTTTGAATTTGAAAGGGGGTCGCAAGGCATGGAAATTTTCTGATGGAATTTTGGTGGAAAAACGTAAAATATATCGCAAAAAAAATACTTTGTTTTTGACTGGGATTCTACATTAATTTTATGGTTCATGAAAAAAATATACATCAGGGCATAACATGAATAATGAGAAATGAAAGAAATGGAATGTGTGGTGAACTCATAAACGACATAATATTTTATGCTCAATTAATTTCATATCAAATTTATCATGAATCAAAAATTTATTATTATTTTTTTTTGGTTTCGTGAAGAAAAATTTCAGTTCCGAAATGCCAATGAACGCATAACGATGTTGATGTTGAAAATAATGAAGCAGTTATAATTAAGAAGTAATCAGAGATGTTATCATAAATTAAGATTCTGGTTTTTGTTGTTCTGTTTTAAGAGCCATCTGAAGAGCTTTTATAATGTCAATGAACGAATAAATCAATATTGAAATGATAGCATTGATGCTGCATGGGTTTAAAAATGACGCTGAAACTTTGCGTTGCGATGTTGGAAATTGTCTCGAGTTGTATCAACGACATAACATTGAAAGTGCTTTTCAATAGATTTGATTTCTATTAATCTTTCTATCGACTTGCTCGCTTCGGCGACATAAGTTCGAAGTCACTTTTCTTGTGGAGCATGAGAATCTGTTGCAGTCGAGTGTCTTTATTCAATCCCACTTAATCGAGTGGATAAAACGGTTTTTATTCTGCTGTTGGAGCACTCGAGCGAACGATAAATTCGAGACCATCTTGATAAGGTCGTGGAAGACAATGAAGAGAAAATTAAGTGTGGAAAATTGAATGAAAAATCTGGCAAAGGTTTTTCTGTATAAACTTGCTGCCATCATTAATTATGTCATGCTGCACACTCTAGAACCTTTTTCGAAATATACTGAGGCAAATGCGCGAAATTTTTAAACAATTTTGGGTTGCCCAGGTTTGAGTTTTTATCATGCTTTAGTTTTTTCAGTGCTT
This sequence comes from Propsilocerus akamusi, assembly GCA_018397935.1. NCBI lineage: Eukaryota > Metazoa > Arthropoda > Insecta > Diptera > Chironomidae > Propsilocerus > Propsilocerus akamusi. The sequence goes on along the minus strand of CM031468.1, from coordinate 17,905,091 downwards.
CTTTGAGTGTCATTAAAATTCAATTTGTAACCATCGCAGCAAGAGCTTGAGTTGACTAACAGAAAGTTCATAAAGTTTTACGGGACGCTGGCATATAAAATTAAAACCCATGAACCCAGAAACGTTTACATTGTGCCACACGATAAATTATTTAATACTTTTCAATTTTCTATATTCGACTTGAAATGCTCTTTTAAATTTTGCTCACAGGAAATATTCTTCATGTGGCTTTTAAACTACATTTCCCGTTTTATTAAAACTCTTAATAGATCATTCGAAATCATCAGAAAGGACGATTTTTACTACTTCACCACACTCTACATCATAAATCTACACAGAGAAAAGTTTAAATTTATGTATTAATTTTAATGTGCGGTCGCATTACAAACGAGATGTGGAGGAATAAACATTTCGATATTTAATCTTCAGTCCTCGCGGTTGGAATTTGATGGAATTATGATGAAAATACACAAAATGTAGGCGGCTTGAGATTTTTACAGCGAGTTACAAAAAGATTCAGCTCAAACTTCACATTAAAAACCATTTGAAATTTCTCTTTATTTCAAGTTCTAAGATATTCAGGCATCATAAATAAATTTGAATGCCTTAGATTTAATATATATTATCATCAAACCCAGCATCAAACAAATCTTAAAGTCCTGTTTACAAGCGATGCTACAGTTGAGAGAGAAGAGGGAACGGAGAGAAAGCAAACAATCGACAGGAAATTTGATCTCATTGCTCATCAATAAAACATGACTTAGGGGTTTCACATGTCATCATTTAAGGATCTCATCCTATTATATGCCTCGAAGAAATTTCTATGACACACTCAGATGGGTAAAATGACAATAATAGAAAAGGATGGAAAAACGTGTGTAAGTCAAGCGTAAAATTATTAAGAGCTGTAATGAACCGATGCGTGGTAATAACTTACATATTCAACGAGTTATGTTGAAACTTGTTGACCTTTTCTGTCTAAAATTTATACTGATAACGGTTTGAAGTATTATCGCATGCGAAATTCATAAGGGTATTTCTCATATTTCAGATTATGGTAATTGAGTGCATCACTCAACTTTGATATTTGCTTATTCGAACTGAACCAATATCGCATCATTGAACATTTATTTTATGCAGCATCATGGATCGCCATCACATAGAATACGCTTAAATCATAACTCAATCAATTCTGTTAGCTGGAAAAGCATTTCTGACACTTTTTCTGCTCTGAAAAGCAGCTAGTTTTAAGTTCTGTTTTCATCATCATCGCCATACGTTCACAATAACAATAATAAGCTTTATGCGATTTTCAAAAGCTTCCATAAAAGCGATTCAATTTCTATGAAAAAGAAACCGGAACTATGGTTGGTGGAATCAAATTTTAACCAACATAAATAAAAATTCAATTGAAAAGATTTCAAAGAAATCAAATGACAATCGCCTTAGAGATGGATGAATATATTGACGACGGAGATTTGGGGTTAAAAGCTTTTTGAACCATGAAAATAAAAATAAAATAAAAGAATATTTCTTGTGGACTCACTTGAACTTTCTGTCATTGTTTTCGGACTGTTTGGCTCCATATCAACTTCAGCATCGATGCATATGTGATGCGAATGTGGATCAGGTCTGATGATCGGTTCAGGTAGGTTGTCCATTGCTGGTACAACTATCACAACATCACCACCCATATCACTGCCGCAATCATTTTCCATGTGACTCCCGTACTGTGTTGGAATTGAACTGTGAGGCGGAAAATTACCGACACCAAATAAATTTGATTGATTGAAGGGCAAATTAGGAGGAGCAAATGATTAATGACTGATGATTATCAATAATAAAAAAAAAACTCTTACCTTAATGTCACGCGCTTTTTCATACGATTTCCTAGATCCGAAAAGCCGCGATGCATCGGTGGCCGTGTCTGTAGCGTCTCATCCTCTCCAAATGTTTTGGCAATCGGTGAATTTGGTTCTGAAGACTGTTTATCGACTAAAATTGGCTTAGGCTGTTTTTGTGGTATGGAAATGAGAAGAAGAAAAAGAATAAGAAAATGGAAAAGTTGTGTTCACTGTTAATAAAACATTTATTTTGCTTCTCAATATTTAGATGAATAAAATTGCGTTGTAATGTATTCAAATTACCATTTTTACCTTGAGTGATCCACTACTACTAGCACCATGATTAGCACTACTATTAATTGAATTGTTATTGATTAAAATTGGAGCAGCGCCACTTGGCGGATTCGGTGGCAATGGTGGAAGATTACTATTGGAATGTGATGGTTCAGGACATAATGACAATAATCTCTTCCTGTCCTGCATGTACAGCTCAATCAAATTATCTAATTTTGTCTCTACATCATCGACCTATTGATGGATTTAACAAATCACAAATGTTTTTGTAAAAAAGAAATTATGCGTGAATTCAAAGAAATAAATATCGAAGGAAAACGCGCTTCAGAAAAAGTTTTTGTACGCAAAAATTTCCAATGTTTTAGAAGCTGTTCTAAAATGATGTTATGCTTTCAGTTTGGATGCATCCAGTGATGTGGTTGTACAAAATTCTAGAACAGCTCCTTTTGCAAGACCTACACAAAGTACATTTTCAATTTCACTTACTTGTCTTTCAATCTTAACAACACGAGAAGCTAAACTTATCTTCGATGCATAAACGTCTTTTGCTTTTGATCCTTGTTTGCCCAAGATCTGGTCTAATCTGTTGAGTTTCGAGACATTATGTAAATGTTAATGGATAAGATTTTGCGATTGCAATAGAATTACGAGGTTGGGAGGTTTAAGGAGACACGTATAGACGAATTTGCATCAATGGATTCGTTTAAAATTTATTAAAATGCAAAGACGCCACGACGTTTTTCGGATGGAATATTAATGTATTAATTTTTTTTTGCCTTAAATTTTATGTTAGTGACATAATTCTTTTTAGTTCTTTTTTCCTACATCTTTAAATTTTGAAATGTCTTTTTTTTGTCTTCTCGAGTCTTATTTTTTTTTTTTATCATATATGACAACATCACTGAGCTAACCAAAAAACAAGTGCAAAGTTCAATTTTATTTCATTAGAGTGCAAACCAAAAAACCCGCATGCACACTGATCTAGATATATGTATAGTCCACAAATGAAAGACATCCATCTACATGACAAAAAAATGCATCAAATATATGTTGCTAAATATATATATCTATGTCGTCAAGTGCGACCAAGAGGATTGCAGAATATAAAGTTTCAATATATACAACAAAGTTTCTTTTATGTATTTAATTAATGGATCATGCACAAGGGAATCATGTCACTACGATTTTCTATAGTATGAGTCAATATCAGCAGTGGATAACAAAAAGCATAGCTCCATTATATGTACATGTTAGATTTTTAAAAAAGTTTAATTTAGATTTAATCCGTCTGCAGGTTTTTGTGTGTCACAGATATGTTTGACAGTTTTATGGTTGGTAGAGGAGAGTGAAAAAGAAAAGTTTTTTTTTTTTTTTTTTACCATAACATTTCAAAAGCACAATGTGAAAGTTTGTCGATTTGAAGCTTTTTTCAATATTGAATTTCTTTTTCTGTTTTTATAGAATTTACAGTTGTGTCGAGGAAATTATTGGAGCAAAGTATAATTTGAAAAGTGAATATCACATGAAATGTAAAAGAAATATTTCTTCAAGGTAATCTTTCGAGTTCAAATTTCTTCAAGTTTTTTATAGCATTCGTGAATTTTTAAGGACCTCGAAAAATACATTAACTTTTGGAGAATTTATTCTTGCTTCATACATATATGTGTCGAAAATTTCCTTATCTGAAATCTCTCCACGATTGCAATTTAGAATTTTACACCACATAAAAAAGTGTACAATAATTTACAGTGATGAATCATTTAAATCTTGTTTGAATTGGTTATGGAAAGCTTGAATGATATCTTTGGTCTTGGCATTAATGTGTGTACACTATAAATAAGTTTTGTGCAAGAAAGGAGAAAAAATGAATGCCATATTTATTCTAGGCATGAAGAAAACAAGAGAAAAAAAAATTCGTGAATGTCAAACAGATTCGTTATATTCTCTATAGATCTGATGATGCCATTTCTTTATTTAGTTTCTGTCGTGTCACATTTCCAATTTTTCGTTCCTGCTCTACGATAATGTTTGTATGTTGTATGTATATGTTTGTTTTATGTTTTTTGTTTTCCTTCTTCCGCCAAATCAGAAATGAATTCAAATGCTACTCATGTCTATGCATTTATGATCGCGACGATATTTAATTTTTTTTTTTTTTGGTATTTTTATAGTGCTTTATGTGAGTGAATTATACGAGAGAGGCAGAGTTGTTGTTTGGTTTTGGTATTCTTTTTTTTTTGTGGCTCACCTAAATTGCAAATTCCTAACTCTAGTTAGCAGATCAGCATGTCCGGCTGTATATTGTTCCATTACATCTTTCACATCATACGGTTTGAGTGCTTCACGAAATTTTTTACGTGCGGAAAAATATTGCAGCTATTTTTGAAAAGGGTAGTTTTTGGATGGTTTCGTTCAATTACAAATTAAATTTCGAAATATTAAAGAAAATAAACTAAATTTTCTGAGTTGACATTAAAAAGTGGAGATTTTGATTCAAGATAAATAGTTGAGACTGAGAGAGTTAGTGAGAGGCAACCAAATAAAAGGAGGAAGAATATATTTCAAAATATTGTTTTTCTTTTCGCATTTTCCAACACAACGAACAGAGAAAATTAAATTTTTAGAAAAAGTGAAGACTTGACGAACGGAAACGCTTTCGTCGAGGGATAAAACAAAGAGTTGAGATGGAAAAAAATCATAATTTGTTGTTGAAAAGATGAAGAAAAATATTAAAAGAGATGGGAAATGAGTGATAATGGGACTGTTTGACAATTAGCGCAAAAGAAGAAAAATTTCAAACGCGAAATTAACTGAAAAATTGATGATAAAAGAACTTAAATGGAACAGAGAGTGAAAAGCTCCTTTCATGCCTAAACAGATTATACAAATAATCTTCGAATTATCTATTGAGCATCTAATGCGATAAGTAAACTAGCATGCAGAAAAAAATTATAACGCTTCTAATATTAATTAATCTAAATGGATTAATTCAATGGCGTCGTTCTGTAAGCGACTGGTGGTAGATGATGAGCTTGTTCCGGTGTGATGAGCCATCGATTTTTAGGAAATTCCAATTTGTTAGATATTGGATTCGATAAAAATTAATGACCTTGTTTTGACAAATCAAAATGATTTGTCATCATATTTTGGTCTCATAAGGAATGCGATTGCTTTTCTTAAAGAAAGTGAATCATTCGTTAATTAATTGAAAATCTTTTTTGAGATCAATTTTCAAGTGTTGAAATTCAAGATGGTTTTTCACGCAAAACGAAATTGTTTGAAAATAAATTTCTTCTCAAATTTCTTCTTGATGGACATTTTAGTTGAAAAGCGAAAATGTAATGTCAGATTTCACAAAGAAAATTATTTTTTTAATTTATTTTAAGTGCCTTGAACGAATGTCTTTCCATTTTTATATAAATTTTTCTTTTCTTCCTGAGAGCGTAGATTCCTCTCGAGCATGGAATGTCATATTTTGGCATCGTAAAAATATGTTTCTAAAGCTTATTTATACGTCTCATGAACATCAATAAAAACAGGACACGAAAAGTATTACAGCAACTTTTTTTTCTGCTTATGTTATGCAATACAGTTCAGAAATCGTCGTATGCGACGGCAGCAATGAAATTCCTTTTCAAATTAAAGTTTCATAAAAGAAAAATAAAAATTGACCAAAGTCATCAAATTTTCGCGAAATTGAAAAATTTTCCATTTCGTGTCTGCACGCAATGATGGACAACAGAAAAAAAAAAGTTTTTCGCTTTCTGCGACGCGATTCAATTAACTTGTTTCTGAGAGAAGTGTTGTAGAAGATACTGTTTGTGTCCTTCAGTGATGAACTTTCTCGAGAAATTTTTTTATTATTATTATAGACCGAAAATGAAAACCACGTTTTTGACATAATTTTTTTTTTTGTTTTCATGCAAATCCGCTTTAGGATTTTGTAGGAAAAAAAAAATCATAAAATAGAACGAAAATTCAAACATCACCATGCGAGTAATCAATCTACAAACATGATTTAAACATAAAAAAGATTGCTTAAGAAAGAAAAAACATATAAAACTTATAAAAACGTAATTGACACGCTTTCCAATTTTTTAACAACCATCAACATTCTATAACAAGTTATTGGGGGATCAACTAGGGTGTTAATATCTATATGTTTCATCAAACATTTGCAACACCAATTTTATTTTTGTGAGGAATAAATGTAAATTCTACAGCAGATTTTGTGTGTTTTGGTGTTTGGAATTGCTTTACTGAATGATTACGCGTATTGTAGGTTTTGTGGGTTTCATTTCTCGCCAACATTCCGAATAAAAAAAAAAAACATTTGGAAATTTGTTATTGGCACGCAATCCAATGAGGGCTTTTATGCAGTAAAATGGAAATCATAAAACATTTAGCAAGAAAAAAAGCAATTACTGAAATTATGGAAGGAATGGAGAAAAGCTTTCGATATACAAAATCGAAAATAAGGTAATTGAAGCATTTTAATTTTAGACTGAATGTGATAGTGGGCGGAGAAAGAGAGATGGAAGTAAAAGTTGAGTTATGCAATAAATTTTATTACTCAATAGACGGAAGTGTGGATGGTGTTGACAAAATTAGAGTTGCTTAATTCAAAGGGGGCGTAAATTGATTTAGGCAATATTGGCAAGTTGCTAGGTTACTTCTACAAAGTGTGTTAAAGTGTTATAAAGCTCAGAGTCATACACCTTATTATTAGAAACATTTTATTTTTAAATTTTTTTTTGTTTTTGAGGTTATGTTACTTATTTCTATTTTGTTTTTTTTTATAGGTTAGGTTTATATTTGGTGGGATAAGGCAATTTCATCATTTTCACACATTCTATACCTAGTTTGAACATTTTTAACACGCCCAAGCAGATCGACATGACCAGCGGCATACTGTTCCATGACATCTTTAACGTCATACGGCTTGAGGGCCTCCTTAAACTTACGGCGAGCTACGAAATATTTCATCTGACGAAATGGAGAAGTTTTTTTTTTGGTTGGTTGTGGGATGATGAGTAATTTTTTATTTTATTTAAAATTATTTAATCAGAATGTAAAATATTCATCGAAATGCCGATAAAAGGTGGTCATAAAAATAAAGGTTTCACGAGATGGAAGTTGGTATTTTTTCCGAGGTTGAAAGACAAAGACAGGGACGCACTACAATACAAGGGATATGAAATGCGCAATATTGAATTTGAAAGAATGCAAAAAATGAATGACAACTATTCAATGTTAAAAAAAAATGAATCATCTAAATGTCTTAGGGATAAAAATGGACAAAAATATTACAAGAAAAATGAGGCAAAATAATGAACGATTTGCGAAAAAAAAAAGAAAAAAGAAAATTTTCTCATAATGGAAAAACAAAATAAAATGGAAAAAAATCAAAAAATAATAAAAAGGAAAAAAAAATGAGGAAGCTGATGATGACATTTTTACTCCAAAAGAAATTGAAGAAATCTTGACGACTGAATTTGAATGATATATGTATAGAAAGTTACAGAATTTGAAGAATTTGCGAAAGAATAAAAATTTGATGAGGATCATTGAAATATTTTTCAATTTTTTTTTTTACAAAAAGGGGAGAAAGAGTAACTTAAAGGCGAAAGTCTTCAAAATGAGTTCGATGAGGGAATTGCCAAAAAAAAATGAGTACTCTGAGGGTCCTTTAGAAACTTAAATGTTTCTAGGGAATGCTGTGAGGAAAAAACAATGTGAATCGATTGAATAATTTATTGTCAATTCAAGACAACCGAACGTGTGTGGAAATAAATACTTTTTCTTAACGTTTCAGGGAGAAAAAAGAATGTAAGAAAAAATTCTGATGACAATCATTTACCTTACGAATGAACCGTATTGCTCCCTTGTGTTGATTCGTTAGTTGAACGCAGCGTGGCTCTTCGTCTTCATCTATTTTGAGGCGATAGGTTGTGGGTCGTGTACACAGATACGAGCATTGGGACAGTCACATAAAAAAATGAAAAGAAGATTGAAAAAAAGAAAACAGTAAATCAATAAAGAGCTTTCAGTTGGATTTGCCGGCTTTATTGTGAGTGTGTGTGAGTGTTTTTTTTTGGTGTTTTGTGAAATGAAAAAAAAAAAAAAAAGTTAAAGAAAAAATTTTCTTCATGGCAAAATTTGCTTGTCTTTTTTTGGCTTCGGCAAATGGCTCGTGATGCCGTTCCAATTTGTTGCAGAAGCTCATGTTTCGTGTGCTTTACAGCATTTTATATTGTATGTTTGCTTGCTCTCTTGAGCGTGTAGGCGATGAAAATTTTAAGAAGCACTGACTTATGACGCACCAACAAGGAAGAAGGAAGAAACAACGTCAGATGAATTTCATTTCCGATTATGGATTGTCTGAAACCATTTCTAAAATCTCGAGAAAGATATTCTTTTCTTTCTTTTTCTAAGAAGACATAATTTGCTTTCTTATCCAGCAAATGGATTTTAAGAAAATACAAAAAAGCGTAGCCTTTACCTTTGACGTTGCCGAAGTTATTTGCAAAAATGAAGAATTAAATTTATTCAAATATTAATGGACAGCAAAGGAGAAGAAATATATGTATGCGTGCCTGCAAATAACTGTTATGAAATCGTAATAATATGTGTTGTAAGTAGCAGAGAAAGCGTTCGCTGTAAGCTCAGAAAAGCCATAAAAAAACGTGTTGCATTCAACAAGAGTCGGGAAATAATGGAGCAATGGAAGGAAGAAAATTTATTGTGCGAGTGCATGAAATTGAAGACGAAATATAATGGCCAGCAAAAAAAAAAACTTTTACTCTTGGGGTAGGCAATGGCGTTGGCAAATGGAGTCTCACTGCCTGGTACTTGCAAGAGAATAAAATTGCGAATATGTTTACAAAAGCAAGTGCGTCAGTATGAGTCGATGAAAATTGAATGAAATTTTTCTTGTTTTTCTGAAGAGTCTCGTAAAATATGAAAAAAAGGGAACGACCGAGATAAAAAAAATTTAATTTAATTTCCCTTTTGCTCAGTGGCACTCAGACAGAAAATGCTAAAAAATATTAAAATTCATAAAACGTGGAAAAGTAGCAATTTATTGTATGAAATTGAGGCCTTCAATTTTTTTTCTCTCCTATAAAATCTGTGACGATAGAAATTACATTCCTATTTAAAGGAATTTCTACGACTTCTTGGACCAAATAGCTTTTGAAGCTTTAGAAATTCCAAGTGAAAATGATGGAAAAATTTACGGCATTCGACGTTATTTTGGTTCATTTAAAAAGAAATCTTCAAATGGGCGGAAAATTTTGGAATTTATTGGCTATGGAGCCGGAAAATTATTTGGAATAAAAAATGGTAAGAAAATTAGACTAAGTAAATTTTTTTTTGGGGGGGGGGGGTATAAAAAACAATCACTAAAAAGCGTAACTAAGAAGATTTGAAAAAAAAAAAGTACCAAAATTATTACTCGGCTGCTCTTCATTCTCATTGATAGAGTTTTCGATTTCAATCATTTGATATTGAGCATGTTGCGTGCGATGCCGATAATCATTGAATAACAAGTCACTTGGTATGCCAGGCACTGGTGCAGCTGAAAGAAATCCGCTTTCAGTTATCATGGCATCATGGTGCGATGGAAAATTGTGAATTGTCTTATAATTATTGTTCGATGTAAGGCTTATATTAAAATCATTATTACTGTTTTCAGTACTACTTGTGTTTGTGTTATTGTTGTTGGTTGTACAAAAATTTACTCGTCCATGTTGGTGACGGGGTGATAATGAAAATATGTTAAGGAAGTTGCACCTACGAAATCCACCCGTATGATTGGCGATCGTTGTTAATCTATTGTTATTGGCTGTAACTTTAACATTTGTACTTTTATATTCGTTCAGTCCATCGTATGCTAAATTATGTTTTTGTGCATCACATTAATTTTTTTTGGGGAATTTTTATGAAAAAAAAAAAAAAAAATCAAAATAATTTTTTTGTGATATTTTGTTTCGATATAATTTTTTTTTGTAAAATTTGCCAACGAAAAGAAAAAAAAAGAAAAAAAATCGATTTTGTAAAATAAAGTTTGTGAATTTTTGGGAATCAGGAAAGTTTCCTTTCGTTGATAAAAAAAAAGCTAAGTAATAATTACACGAAAAAATTTCGCTTAGTTTACTCACCATCCGAGTTCTTTTTTGCTAGAGCAGTTTCAGCGACAGAATCTTCACTAAGACTTGCATTCATCGGCCTTCCATTGTTGGTGACATCTGCAATGTTATCAGCTTCCTTACAAATCAATAAATTTTTAAGGTTTTTGATTATAAATACCAAGATTCTCTGAAGAGTTATTAATTTCATTTATGTTTCTCTGATTATTTCGACCTCGCTGACTACCCCCTGTGGGTTTCAAGTTACCAGGTGAATGAAGCGATTGACTTTTGTGTCTTCGAATTGTCGGAAGTCGGGCCACGAATGATGCGTTGTGCTTGAAGCTCGATGATGCTCGCCTAATAAGCGATTTTGAAGTTAATCCATTTCTTTTATTATTCATTTGTATACTTCAATTAATGAGGCATATGATTTGATGTATGTGTATGTGTTTGTATGTGTTTACGTGCGATGTATATTGATTTTGCGTATGATTGAAATCATAATTTTGTGAAAGTCACACAACACAAAAGAAATGAAATTCAAATTTTATTTTCAAAGTTTTAAAACATAACAAACACATGTGGCATTTTGAACATTCGATGCACATAACAGAACAGAAGTAGCACATAGTAGTTTTTTTTTGGACGAAATTAACAGATATAACAGGACACACAAATTCACATGAAAGCAAAAAACAAAGAAAAATGTGTTAAATTATTTGTTGAATATTAAAAATGGTCAAAAGTTTTGGCACATAAACAATAATTAAAAATAACAATTAAATACAATTTAATAATAGGAAATGAAAAGTTATTTGATGATTGTGTTATTATGTGTGAAAATGTTTCAGATCATGATAATGAATGAAGAAATTTTACACTTTTCCTACAAAAATCAGACAAAAAGCAATTAATTTTTTTTTTCATTATGTTGAATTAATTAAATTCTAATTAGATCTAATAAAGAGAGAAATATTCCAAAACCAAGGCAATATTTCTGACCGCAGAATTCAAAATCACAGGACGAAGCAACATATTTTTGTCCTATTTTGAGCTTCACATTTTGCGGTCAAAATTAATAAAATTCTTATTAACCACTACGGAAAATAAAAAATCGTTTAAGACTTTCTAGAAAGCGAAATTTCAAATTGTAAAGAAACTTAAATTTTCCATTTTCCTCTGAAAAAGAAATGCAAAAGAATCGCTTATGAAATCAACAATTGGCTGATATTTATCGTCTGAACAAGAAGAAAAAAAAAGAAATAACTTCCAAACCACAAAATATCCAAGTGATCAAAAAAGTAAATTGATTTCAAGGATAATACGACATTGATGGGTTGGTGGTCATTCAGCGTACAACATTTAATGCAAGCAGAACACTACTTAGAGGACAAAAATATAATAAAAATAGTTAGAGAGCTGAATAAGAGTTTATGGCAGTCGGGCAGACATTCCAATGAAAGAAATCAACAATTCCGAAGGACACATCTATATAGCGAATTACTTAAAAAAATATCAATACGTTCCATTTATAGTTTGTCGTTTGTGATGTTTATGTTTTTCAGTTGACTGAAAATTGTGTAGTTCGTGTATTGAAAGTTAATGTATATCGCCAACGATTGGTGTGGTTTGCAGTGTGGTGTTCAGTAAAAATTGTTCATGTATCAATCACTTAATCTTTGGAGAATGGTGTGGAATTTAATCCCGAAAGAAAAAAAAAATCAAAAACGTGAACACATTACCAAATTTATCGGAGTGCCGTTAGATTGCGTGATGACATTTATTTGTAAGTACGTTTAGAGTTTCAATGCGGTTTTTGTTTTTAGCATGTATAGGCAGAATATCGCTTACGCAATAGGATAATGTTCAGTTAGAAAATGTTATTTTGCAGAGTATTGTCATAAGCTTCATTTAATCAATGAAAGCGATGACAAGAGTTCAATAGCGAAATCGAATTTGAAATAAAAAAAAAGCGAGACTAAATTTTTGTCTATGACTTAAAAAGTGAGTAAAATGATAAAAAGTTCGCTTAGCAACGGAAATTAAATATATTTTTGATTGAGTCAGATATATTCACTATGCAAACTAACCTAAATCTTGCCAAGAATTTAACTTTCAACTTGAAAAGTTTAATGACTCTTACACGAGCTTTTCCCCATTATTTTATTTATTATTAAAAAAAAATTATTGGGTGCACTAGAGCGATGGACATGAATTAGAGACAAAAGACGAATGATATGGCAGAATGAATGCAAAAATATTTCTGAATTTATATCATTGATTGAGCATTGTAAACGAAATATTTGAAATGTAAAAATATTCTACGGAAGCATGAATGATAAAAGCAATCTAAAATCCCATTAAATTCATGGAGCAAATTTTGTATCAATTCAATTCTAAAACGTAAACCAAAAAAAAATCTGTTTCGCACTAATAAAAAATGCTCGAGCGAGAATAAATATAAATATAAAGGACTTACATAGCAGCCGACACGGGCGATATTTTATCTGGTGGTTCCAATTTGGATCTTTATTGCGAAGTCATTAATTATTTTTTGTTTTTGGCAAAATTGAGATTTTTTTTTTGTTGCGGACAAAATTGAAATTTCATATTTGCGGCGCGGAAATTTCATGATCAATTTCGAAAGTTTTTTGTTTTCGTCATTTTACGATTACGATCAATTTTATTTTTAGTGTGCCATTTTTATTTGCAAAAACGGGAATGCGAAATGAAAAGAGAAAAGAAAAAAAGAAAAAAATGCTCTTAGCTAAAGCTGTTTTTCATCATAATAATTTTTTTTTTTTTTGGGTAAAAGCTCTCATCATAAAACTTAATAATTGCTTGATATGTTGTTTTATATCATAAAACTAAAACAAATCGAATGCAAAAAAAAAATAAATCATCAACCAAAATGTATTGTGTTTTTCTCTGGGGGTGCATTTTATGTAATGGAGTTATGTTTGAAGGCGCTCTGAAGGAGGAACAAATAAAAAATATTCAACTGCAAAGCGCTACTGCTTGTAAAGAAATATTTGTTATTAAGTAATAGCTTTTTAACTGGCGGAGAAGCTTCCAATTCATAATTTATGAGTTATCATCAAAGAGAATATTTCACTCGAATGAAAATCAAAGCCCTTCTATGTCGGCTTTGAACCCAAAAGAGCTTTGACTTTCTCACATTCATCGGGCACTAGTTTACGAATTTCTTGCAGATTTATGTGGAATGCTTTTCTGTGTATTGGTTTGAGTGCTAGTGTTTAATTTTTTAAACCATAATGGCTTTTGTTTTTTCTTTAAACTTTAAAATTTTGCAAATAGCGAAAAACCTTGAAAATCGTTTGCTGAAGCGATTCATTCCACTAGTTGCGGCGTCATTCCAAGGCGTCTGTTTGCCACTCTGATTCAATGTTGTTGTCGGATAAATTATGCTTTCAGAAAATTAAAACATAGAAACTTTTATAGAGATTGTTGGCGGTTGGATGTGTTTCTCTCTTGAGAGTTTTTAAGAAACTTTTTCGATTGTGATTGTTTGAGTTTATTATTTATTAATTTTTTTTGTTGTTTATACAAAGTTTTAATTAAAAGAAAAAAAAAAAAACTGACAAAAATAATTAATCAAAAATTAGATTTTCAAAAATCATTAAAATATGACACAAAAAAAAAAGTTAGAAATCCAAAAACACAAAAACGAAAACTTTGTGAGATTAATAATCAAAAATTCAACCGACCAACCTACCTAAATTTACTACCCAATCTGGAGAAATATTTAGGATAAAAAAAAATCATTTAAGAATCCCAAAAAAAAAAAAAATGAAAAATAAAAATAAGAAAAATATTTTTCATTAGATCGTTGCTGGCACTCTGTTAAAAATACATTAAAAATCACATTTTAGTGTTTGTTGAAAAATTTATATTTCTTGATTCCACAGGAAGTTTTTTTTTTATATCTTCCATTTCATCTCGAAGTGATTTTTTTCGAGCTGCAAAACGAAGCATCTCAAGAATTCATTTATGAATTTTTATCTTTTTTTTTCCATTCCAATTGTGATACATACGATACAAAGTTTTGTTATTCGTAATGAGTGTATGTGTTGTTTATTGTGTTTTGTTTCCGGTGTTATACATTCCTTCGCTTGCTGAACAAAGTTTATTATTTTCAAGTGACGAAATGAATGTAAAAAAACATGTAAGAATTTTAACAAAGAATTTCTATGCATGACAGATCAAGGGCTGCAGAGGAAAACGTGAGCTGAAGCTGACGTTAAAAGAGCGCAATATAAGAACTGGTTTCATTTATATGAAATTATATAGTGAATATTTATTTAAAAAAGGATTTAACATTCATTTGGAGATAGATTTTAACACAGAAAAATCAAACTTTGTTGTAAATATATTAAACGACACATAAACAACATTGGAATCCCTAACAGAAAGTTGAGTACTGAATTAAAAAGCACACGCTCAGCTCTCCTTATATGAGGGTGGACGTGATCACTAAACACAATTACAGTGGACAGATATGGCAAATAAAAATTGACAACGAATTGGGGAATCTACAGGGCGAAATAAAATTCCAAATGCTATAGATACGTGTTGTACAACGTTTGTGGTCCAGCATTAAGTATTGGAAGTGGGTGGAGGGGTAGTGAATACAATAAATTTTCTTATACAAATATATACATCAGATAAAAATTGGAAATATATTTTTATTTTTACACCAACCTTTCTGTACCACTTGGATATCTTCGTGTTAACAAATAAATTTTCTGACCACGAAAACTGTTTCAGAAGTTTTAGAATTAATTTATTGCTTGCAATAGAAACAGATTTAATAGTTCAACAATAACCTCAACTAAAAGTTCATGGTGTGTGGAGAGAAATATTGATAGATAGAGAGTGAGGAGGGTTCCCGATTTCTCTTTCTGGGGTTTTTTTTTAAAGATTCCCAACATTCCAATTATTTTAGATCACAAGGGGCGATTAAAATTAATAATCGATGTGAAGAGAAAAGTGCTTAGGATGGACATAGACTTAATAAATAAAGGCGGTTAGATTATATGGGAAACCATTCTCTACTAAATAATTCACAGAACTTTGTTTAAACGAAAGAAGGAAGAAATAAATTAAAACATGAGATAGTAAATGCAAATTTTATGTTAATCGCTGACTTCAAAATTCTACAGATGCAGAGATCTAATTTTATTTTGATTGTAAACAGAGTTTAGGTGAGATAAATTTGCCGTTTATACTTAAGTAGATAGAAATCGTTTTCGAGATAGATTTTTTTTTTGTTGTAAAATATTTTGAAAGTTTTGCATTGCAAATGAAAATCAAAGATATAAAAAGAATTCTCATTAGCAATTTGTAGTTTATAATTTTGCAATCGAAGCCACTATTATGTGTGTATAGATAGAACTGGTGTAACATTCCCAACGTTTTTGCTTGAAAATTGATGCTCAGAATAAAAAAAAAGATGAAGCTTTGCTAAAAGTTTCCTTCCAAAACGGGCAATCGCAATTGAAAAAAAAAATGCAAATATAGTTTCAAATGACAGTACTAATGTCAAACATATGTTTTGTTTGTGTCTTTTTCGCGAAAATTTGGAAATGTGGAAATTTAAATTGACTTTGCCGAGTGAAAAATGGACAAAATTCTCGTTATCGATTCAGAGTTTTAAAAACTATTAATAAAAATAATGAATTTAAGTTAATTTGACGCTCCACAATGAATTGGCATAAAAACGTTTGCCTACCAATTTGGGTAATTAGTAATGGATTTTTGTACGGTGGTCAGAATCACACCTTCATGTTGATTGGTATTAAAATTAAGCCAACATTTCCACACTTCACCACGTATTCTGGTAATATTTTTCGGAGTATCTGGATTTTCTGTGATCAGGTTTGTGTTTTTTTAATTAAATTTTATTTCAATTGAAGATAAGCACAGAAGGAAAATAAAGTCGATGAACTTTGAAATTACTTCCATTTTGACCATTTTTGCACAATCATCTGATCACACCTAAATCGTTATTAACTCGACTTGTGTGTAGATATGTGTTGTGGATTTTTAAACAAAAACATTTTTTTTTAACAATACAGAAAAGTGAAATATGCTTGAGCGTTCCAAAAAAGAGATTAAATTAAATTTGTGTTTTATGGGGAAGGAAAGGTTTAAAAGATTTCGGACACTTTCTGTTGTGTGATACCTATAATTCATTGTCCTCAAAAGTTTGTCCCAATACTCTGTCGAGTTTAGAAACCTATAAAGGAGAAACCAATTCGATACATGAATGTAGTTCAATTCTATAAATGGAGGAATCGTAGAAACAAATGTTATTATTTACTGTATTTATGAGCCCACACACTTTAGAAGTTTAAAAACTGTGATTGCTATATTGTCAGTTGTATTATTTGTCAGCAATATTATGTAACATTTGTGTTATGTAATTGCCGGTACAGAAAATATTGTATCAATAAACAATTATTTCTTATCTGCTTGTATCTGGCTTCATTTGGTTCAATGCTAAAGCAGAGCATAAAAAACAATCGTAGAAATCGATTGCAATCAATACGGTAAGTAACGATATCATATTCCATTATCTCGATTCACTTATCACGAGAAACAAATTAATTCGCAAAAATATTCATGATCGTGAAAGCACGATACGATACCATAACATGATGTAGCTTTCAAAAATGATTTTCAGAGATGTTTCGTTAAATTTTTTTTAAAGTTACGAAACAAATAAAAAATTTATGTACAAATAGAGAATTGGATGAGAGAGAAAGATAGAAATGTAAATAAAATGTTTGTAAATAAATAAATTCAAAGAATATTTATAATATCGAATAGATCAATGTAAATGAACATCGAAAGATACGAGTGAGAGAGAGAGCTGATTAAAGGAAATACTTGATCAAATTATAAAAGAACTTTTCAGTCCGACATATTATTTTAAATCCCAAGTAGAGAGAGAGAGACATAATATTTACGATTATTATTCATATTTAACGAAGTACGAAAACACACATAAAACACAGATTGAAACTTACGATGGTGGCGGACTCGGCAATGGCACTTGATGGATTTTCCATGTTGCTTCGGACAGCGAATGTTCATCAGCCGCATAACAGCGCCACAGCGATTGAATAAGTGTTGCTGCCGGTTGACGACGGCGAATCATGTGCTTTTGTCTTTGTTGTTGTTGTACTTTCAATGCAAATCCACTTCCGAGAATGCCCTGCAATGGAGCAATGAACATAAGTTTCCATTATTTTCTTGCTTTTCAATGCCATTCATGTTCATTAATCAATGTTTCATCTTTTTTTTTCTAGTATAAAGTGATTATGTTCTGATTCGGATCGCATCTGAGAAAAGGGTTTTAGTGTTTCGTTATTGTAAATGTAAATTTGTTTCTTTTTTCTTTTTTTTTTTTCGCAAAGAACGAATGAAAACTCATCAACAGTTCATTGAGTTGGGTGCATTCAGATGTGTCTTTTGCAGAAAGCTTTTTTTTACAATGTTATTAATCTTTCGCTTTTCCAAAACCAATATGGCGAAAAACTCTTATTACAACAGCTTTAAAGGTTAAAGCATTTTTGTGGTAGAGCAACCTACATGTGAACACATTAATAGAGCGTTCCCATGGAAGCTTCTGCAACATTGTTTGCAGTTATAATTTAAATTTCTACAAACTCGTATAACCAAAAAAAAAGAAACTTCTATTTCAACAAATTCGTTTCGACGCTTTTCATTGTCGTGGCGAGTCAATTAATTCACAAGCTTCAACTCACTCAATGCACTTTTTCCCTGCCATTTAAATTTGTAAGGAAAAACTTTTCTTTTTTTTGTCGTTGACTGCTTTTTTTTCGTACACTTTCATGAATTAACTTATTTTCCATTTCCTATATTTCGTGCACAGCGTTTTCTAAAGCAATAATAGTTCAGTTCGACTTCGCAAAGCAAATAAGGGTTTTTTAATCATGAACAGTCGGAAAAAAAAATTCCCCCACCCATTGTGCTTCAGCATTTCATTAAGCTCATAATAGACTGAGTGCTATAAAAACCTCACAAGCATTTTTCTATAAATTACGCCATGAAATTTTATATTATTTTGCATATCCCGGGAGTTTTTTTTGGTTTCCTGTTACACAAAAGAAACAAAACACGAAAAAAAAAAACATATTCAATCAGTCACAAAACTTACCGCCGGCAATGCAAAGAATGAAATTCCTAGGAGCGCACAAAATGAGGCGATGATTTTGCCCTGCCACGTCTCTGGAACCATGTCCCCGTAACCTACTGTAAAATGGAGAAAAAAGGAATTCCAAGTTATTGCAGCCCACATTAGCGCACGATTGAATTTCTAATTTAATTATTGTCAGCTCCCACATACCTGTACATAATGTTATCTGGAAATATAAAACAACGTGAGAATCATTATCAATAACGCTCAAAGCACATTTCGCGTTGGTTTTGTGCATTATATTCATTCACTTACCACACCCCACCAAAGGGCTTGAGCGAAGTTACTAAATTTCGTTTTTTCTACGTCTTTTTCCATTAAATATACTAAGAACGATGCGAATATAAGGCCAAGGAATCCAATGTATAATGTCGTTATTAATTCCTGTAAAGTGAGCATAAAAGAGTAAAGTTTTATTATGGTATTTGATGCTCGGCGGCAAAAAGTTCCTCTTTTCAATTTGTCCATCAAGGAAAAACAAACTGAACATTATTTTCAGGATCGATAAAACGCAAAAAAAAATCGTTAAAGGATCTTCATCTAAAGGGTTTTTCGCACGACACGAAAAAAGTTTTGTAAGAAATTGAAATTAATGGCTTCCACCAAAGCGCTTTTCCAGTAAATTGTTAATCGCTGGGGAAATGGGCAAATTAATTGTGGCCTTGTTCCAGTTAACAAACATTACTGTTACGGCTCAAATCCGTCATGGTTTAGGGCGGATTCAGCTTTTATTTCATTTCGGTTAGATAAAACTTCTCGAATCTTGTGAAGCGCTTCCGGTTGAAAATTTTCAAACAATCATTAAACAAGAGAGCCAGTAATTATTGTCTTACGGAAGGTTTGCCGATTTTAATCAATTGCATAACCTGTTGCGTTACATCAAGACAATATATTTGATAAATTATTGATGCCAATTACAGATTCAGATACTAAATCTCAATTCAAACTCCTGCATGCCAAAACATTGCTGAAATTTTCCATTCAATGACGGAACTTGTTGTTCCAAAATTATACCCCACAATAATGATGGAAAATTGTTCATCGGAGCGTATAATGTGCCAATTGAACTGTAACTGTTATGGATTCTGGCTAAAATGTTTTTCGCCTTAACAAGCAATTTTCTTTTTTCTGATGTTTCAAGAACTCGTTAAGAAACTCACTTGTCTATGTGCATATACGACGCTGCCCAGTAGCTTCCAAGTGCCACCACGTCGATCCATCCGGACCATACGCAGAATTTGGAAGAACCGAAGACCACGAAGAGCACTTGTTGCAAACACTTGTCCCGATGTGCCCATTCCGATCACCACAATTGATGCTGCTATTGTAATTATGTCTGAAAGGAAGTTAAAAGTTCGTATGTAAAAATACATTTCGCAATTAAATTTAAAGAAAAAAATTTCCCACCTATTATACAAAATGGTCTTTTTAAGAATTTCAGGCGGCCAATGCCGCCTTGATACCTGGAACGACATCCCGATGACCAGAGCCTGCAAATAACAACGATAATTGAATTTTGTCAAAAAAAAAAAGAAGAAAAGTTTATAATTAAAATGTCCAACATTTTGACATGTGTTCATCCGTGCCGACTCCACATCACGTTGTAGCAATATATATATATGATTCTCATCGTGACACTGTAGACCAAGCTGTAGCCATTGTTGTGACATTGTGCTGAGAGATATTATTGCAACAAGTTGTTTGGCTCTAATTTGTATATGATGTGAATGTCACATTAATCTTTCAAGTTTCAGTGTTTTGTATAGCTCGTCATGAAATTATCAAGCAACAGCTTAGTTATATACAAGGGGATGGCAACTATGTCGATATTAGACGGCAGGAAAATTTCTTCGACATAACTAAATGAAAAGTTTCCAGTCGATTGCACAATAACTAACGATTAAAATTAAAATCCGTTTTTGTATTATGTTTACAGAAGCTTCTTTAATCTCATTAAATGACGGGTTTCTTTCACTTAAATCAAATTAATTTATATTTAGCCACTTTACTGCGCACATGACAATAAAATGATTTTTATTTGCGTTGAAGAAAATTTCATTTGGTTGTCTAACATAATGCTTTTTTGTTTTGTTGATATATTCGCAGTGCAGTGTTGTCTTTCTCCACCGACAATGAATTATTGCGACATGAAGCTCACGCTTTTTTACTGCTTATTGTTGCTGGTGGATTTTGTGCTGGTAAGCTTCTCATTGTATGTAATTGTTTTTTATGACTCTCTCATTGTGGCAATCGCATCCCGACCAACATGAAAGCCTCGGTCATAAATTGAAATGGTTTAATCATTGGATTGAGGGGAATTTAATGAAATAATGATTTTTCATTTTCGAAAGAGGAATAAAATTCGTCATATTCACTACTGTAGACACGCAGCAAGTGAACATTATATTAAATTATTAAGGATAAAGGAATTTCCAACTTGACATTCAAATTGCACGAAATTGCATGATAAAACTATTCCGTTTTCCGTATCATTTTATGATATCGCCGTTGTAGTTATAATGGACAACTACCATAGATGTAAAGCTTGTGAAAAAGCATGAATTATTTATGAGGATTTTAAAAGTTCAAAAGGACATTTCATTGTTGCTTTATATTTTCGAAAATTTGTACAAAATTTGGGTCATATTTTTAGTAACTGCAATTTTTTCAACTTATCCAATTTCAGTTCTTTGAAAACTCCCGGAAAAAAGGAAAACAAGATGGGGAATTTTTATTTATGTTCATGATATTAAAGTAAAACTTATTCGCATGTCAGTTCTCATTTACTCGACGTTATAATTATAAATGCTTTAATTCCATTTGAATTTTCTGACATGAAACATTTTTTTTTATTGCTACGAGGATCATAAAAAATATTTTTGTTGTTCTTGTTGTCGCAAATGACGACTTGCGAAGATTATATGCTTGAGCATAGGCTTGCAACTTACCTTAGAGCAAATTCTATTGAAAACCATATCACTACGATAATTTCCATTACGAATAAAAGAGCAATTGCTTGATCCTCATATTCCTGAATTGTTGAGAAGACACTTAAGGCTAAACATGTGAATACCATTAGAAAGCTGTAATGAGAAATTGTATTTATACTATTAGTTAAGTTCTTAGCAAGTATTCAAGTAAGCACAGCTTCTATAACGAATTTTCGGGGAAGGAAAAAAATCCGCTCATCACCGAAATGGAAAAAAGGTGCTGATGATGAAGGAAGTTTTACCAGAAAACTCATAAAATGTAAGCTCAACTATAGTGGTAACTTGCTACAGCAAACACTACGCGCATAAAATATTCAGGTAATCTTATCAACCGCTTCTTAATGCGATAAATTCTCTTATACATATTGTGCAAAAAGAAAATTCGCTCGCTTCGAATTCTGTAAGTTTGTAAGAAGAGAAAAACATTTCATGTATGATGCTGCTAATCTGTTTATCGTTAAATTTACAACACTTTGGGGCATGATAAAGAATGAAATGAAGGAAGCCTGGCAAAAAGATTTTTCTTTTTTATTTCGTTGCTAAAAGAAAAAAAATTCCTCTTTGCCGAAACATGTTTTCCGGGAGTTGAGTGAGCGTCTTTTTTATATTAGACCTTATAGATATAAGTTTTCCGCATGAAAAGAATTGAGTGGAAAGTTTCAAGATGAGGTACATACACAGATATCTTCAGTGATGAAATTGGGTCAACACGTGAGCACCTTTGAGATTTCGACTTTTGAGGAAGGAAATTTACGAGTCATGAAATGCACAATTTTTGCTACAATATTTATGAGCTTTTCTTAATGCAAAATGTATTGGGATACTTCGGTGTGAGAGTTAAAAATACTTACACCAACACATGGTAGAGGATGGCTGGCACACCACGAGGACGTTCCAGGAAGTTGTAAACTCGGCTCTGTAGTCGTCTGTATCGGGCATCACGTCGTGCGCCGCGATTATAGTTAAGCGGTTTGCCCAACAACGACATTCGTGGGCGCGCAAGCCTATCGGCCCTATTTTTGTCAGATAATTTGCAGACACTGGAATGACACAAATGCAAGAAATCAAAATCAAAATTCCACTTTGTTCACAAATTCATGGAGTGATATCGCTAGCACATTCAATCACATTCACAATCAAAAACCGACTGAATTCAATATCAAACAATTTTTCCGCTCATTTAATTCAGTCAACATCAGCTCGGAAGTTCCTTGATATTCAATTTAAAAAAGTAATCAAAATATTGAGGCGCTTAATTTAAATTTTCCAATTTTATTTATTTGTTCTACTGCACAAGGCAATTAATTGAATTCATCGAACGTGCTGGAATCAAATGATAAATTGAATTTTGGTTGAAAGTGTTTCAGCAGTCGTTGCTCGATAATGATAATAAATTTACTTAAAATCAAAATAAACAATTGAACAATTTTATGCTTGACATGTTTTGGGTGAGAACATTTATTTTATTTGAATCCAGTTCAAATGATTTGTTATTGTTGGCAAACAAGCCGCTGCTACGACTGATTTTCGCATAAATGTAGAGATGATAAACTAATTTATCAAGCAACGAAGCTGTGCGATAGCAAATTAATCGTCGTTTAGTTTACTTTTCAATACAGAACAAGAAACATTTCATCGCAATCTGGCGTTGTTTGTTGTGATTTCATAATTCATTAAACTGCCATTCGTCTCATAACGTTAAATGTGGTGGCAGCGATGGCCCGCGGATGTTTTAGTTTTTTTTTTTTCTTCGTTAATTATTAGTTAGTTTTCTGCGGGCAATCATAAATAAAAGGCAAGGCCGTTGATGTTAGCGTATAATTAGCAGTCGAAAAAAAAATTGTCTTATGTGAAAATTGCTTTGAAAAGTCGTTTCCAAAGTTTAAACAAAGCACATACCTATCAACTGAATTTTTTTTTTAAATTATTGGATTTATAAACTAAAATTAACACAATAAATTAATCATAAACACGAAGCCATTAGGGATAAAGGAAAAAAAAATAATTCTGTTGATGTAATTTGTATGCGCGTCGAAAGTTTTTATTTTTTTTAGCTGAAAGCTACGCGAGAGCTTTAAATTATTTCACAACCTCATAAAAAGCACGTTCAGCCTTTTACGAATTGAATATTATGCACGATCTTTTGCTGTATATCGATTTTGCGGGGGTTAAAAGCTTATCGTGGATTTTGAGGCCACAGAACTTTGAATTTCGATGAGAATGTGGAAATCTAATATCCATGGAAAGCACCTGAGGTTTGATTATAAAGTCTTTGAGATTTTATAAAAAGAAGGTTTAGAATCAATTGGTTTAGTAGAAAGGAAAAAAAAATCTGTTTGGTGTTTGCCTTAACTTATCAAAAAATTCTCTAGGGACTGATATCCCTTGAATTCTATACAAACAAATATTTGACTTTATTTTTGACCATTTTTCAGTAGGAAATTTCTCATTATTTATCGCTGCCGTTTATTGGTTTGGGTTCTTTTCTTTTGCCACATTGTGGAGTACCGTATGCGAAAATTCTTTTTCAATCGAGCATAAATAAATTTCTTATTGTGCTTTTGTTAGAAACGTGTTTTAAAATGAAAATGAAAAGAAACCCCATAATAACCCAGAAATTGACGTTATTTACAGAACAACTCTGAAATGTTTTGCTCATAATTTTTTCTCCCCTTATGGAGAACAATTTTCTTTATTCCAGGAAGCCACATCGGTGACATAGAAGAAAGAACTGTTTCTCAAGCTCAATAACAAAGTTTTTCATTGGCAAATGTTTACATGCTGAACTGAAACGTATTATTGTCATGAATAATAAAATGATCTACATAATATAATTTGCATGCAATAAGGCGCATCATGCTTTGTATCCTTTTATTCCAACATTGTCAAACGATTGAATCTAAGATGATTGCATAATACAAAAATAAATACGACACGAATGTTGAACGTATGAAAAAAGGAAGGAACAAAATGAAAATATTTTCCTTTCATGCAAATGCTCTAAGCGATCTCTTGAAACCGCAACAGATCATGGGAAGTTCATAAATATTCAAATTGTTTTATGAGTGGTACGCCTGGTTTCGATGATAAAATTTATGAGACAAAAGAAATCGTAACGAAACGCTGAAATTTAATCAAGATGCTGCAGAATAAATTTAGTTCAATGTTTGAATCTTGAAGAATATTTAAATATATTTCTCCACGCTCGATATGCAAGGCAGATCAACCGAGAAAAATGTTAAGTTCCAAAGAATGATTTCCCACTTAGAAAGTTTTTTTTTATTCAAACTTTTCTTTTATACAAACTAAGCTTGATCAAATTTGATTATATCGTTTCTTTTTTTTCTGCCATACATATATGCCAGATGAGCATCACCTGTTGCTATTTCTTCTCCGTAAAACGTTTTTATTACGATCTGTTGCAAAAGTTCTGAGTTTTTATTTGAACTCCATGAGGTTTTCGTTGATGGTGAATAAAATGTATAACTTCCTGTGCTCATCAATTTGATATAAAACAAGTGGCAAGCCTACTTAGACTGTTTTGTGGTTTATGAGGCATTTTTCCGCGATGAGAGAAAATATATAGCGTGATAGAATAAATATCTATCGGCAGCGCTGATTTTTTCTATAAATATTTCGCTCATCCTAATTATAAATTTATTTGTTCAAGTTCTTGCGCGTGATTGATTTTGATATACAGTCCCCATGGCGCTCTAATTATATTTCCCTGTTATTTTAAAAATAAATCAATTGATGTTTTGCTACGGCAATTAAGTGGAATATCGTCTACTTATTAGAAATGACAATAAAAAATAATTGCCATTGCTACATAGCATTTGAAACACTGCAGCTTTCAATACAATACATAAAAATACAAACATAGAATGCGAAATGAATAAATTTAGGTATAATGTTATTCATAATAATAGGAATTCTTGACTGAAAGTCAGTGAACAAAATAAATTTCTTGGAATTGTGTTAGGTTGGCAAGTACAAATATCCCACAAATTAGTTCGCAACAAAAGTTCTCGTTCAAGCATCAAACCTAAGTGAATTGAGATGAGTTCGTCGCAGCCTTGTTTCAGGCTCATTTTCATTGCAATCCGCATCATCTTCTTCGTTACTGCTGCTACTCGCACCCTCTACAATAATCTTGACCGATGAAATTATTTTGCGTTCGGCATCGTCGGTTGTCAAAACAATTTGCGGTAAATGGAGTTTGGTAACTGCATTCATTTGAATATAAATTTTGATTTTTTGTTCTGTTATCACTGTGTTTTACGCTTGTTACCACTAATTATTTGCTTGCTAATATGTAAATTATTTAGGGTACAATTTTCAAAATTAATTATCAATTTTTAACAAGTGCAATAAGCAACATCAAGCACATAATTATTATGAAACCATTTCATGTTGTTTTTAATGACATCACGTATTTATCGCCTTTAAATTATGCATATTATTATTTGAATTCAACAATTAACATAATTGAATGAATGCACTCATCACAATGAGCCACGATGGACCGGATGCTACACCAGACACTCGACGAGTGATTAAGTTGATTCCGGTGTTGAATGTTTTATGAACTCGCCAGTAGAGGATAATATTTTTTTAATGCATTCTCGCGCCCCCTCAGTATCATCTTTAAAGTGCTCAAGCCACTGACTTTGATATTCTTCAAAGAGTGAGAGCGAAGGAATTTTGAAGCTTAAAAATCATTCATAAAAAAAGCGCGATACTTAAATTTCATTGCGTATATAGGCATGGAACTGCCACACGTAATAACTTTTAATGCTTTGTTTAAACGATCTGACTGATACAGTTTTTTATTATGTTTCAGACTCATTGTGAAGCATTTCAGATGTCTGTGTACCGTTCAATGTCTTTGATGCCGGTGCGCTTGGGGCGACCCATCATAATTTTTAGCTTCCCTCATTCCAATGCAGCGTTATTTTCGTTTATGATGTATTCACTGTCAAATTGACTTAAACAGCCTCATCGTATCGTGTTTGCTTCAAACCGCGACTGTTTGAATAAATATTTATTCGCGATCTTCAAATCAATGAGAATTTCTTTTTTATATTTTTTTTTTTGGGGAATCATTTATTTTCTGGTGCTTCATCGAAATGTTTCAAAAAAGGTGTAAATTGGTGTTTGTTTTATCACCGCTTTTTTTAATACTCGCAATAACTTTTGGTACGATCGTGATTGGGTAAATTACGAAAGTGATGATTTGCGTGTGACTAAGAATAGCATCTGGTTCATCATTCATTCTCCAAAAAAAAAATATGAGTCAAAAGTGGCGATCATTAATAATCAACTAATTGATGGTTCATGAGATTTATTGAAGGCATCCCGTTTTGCTGTCTTTAAAGTAACACGATTTTTTAATGAGATTAATGCCTGTATTTCTTTTATAGCAAATGTTGGTGAAACAACAGTCACTGCCTGTGATGATGGACGATAAGTGATTTTGAGTTGTAAATTGAGGCGCGAAAGATGCTTCAAAGTGAGATTTTTTTTTCCTTTAAAATTGTTCTGCGGATTTGGATTTTTCTGTTTGCGGAACAAGAAAATTTTCTTTACAGAAAGCGAAACAATGAAAACTGTTGACAGAGAATCTTTGTGTTCAAGGCGAAAGGTTTAAAGACGAGTAGGATTAAAAATGTATTCAATTGACCTTCGGGTTATTTCTGTTCATTCCTCAATATGCGACAATGGCAGCAGGTATTTTATATTTGATAAAAGATTCATTTTCATCTGTATGGGTTTAGCAAAATATATGCAAATTAATTTATTCTAAAAGGGGCGGAAAGCTATGCATGCCAATAAATTAAATTAAATGAAGCAAAGAAATCAGCAAAAGACCTCGTGAAAAATCGTCAATAAATCGATGAGAAATGAACATTAAAAGAAAATCAGCACGGTCACAAACGATTTCTATTTAAAAGTTATTTATTTTCATTGTTTTGCCATTAAAACTTCATTCGTTCACGTCTGAAAAGCAATTATTTACAAGAAAGAAAAAATAAATCGGGAAAAGTCGCGAGTTTTTCTTGAGAAGTCTCAGGCGTTGTTCATATATTTTCGTTTTATTTCACTGATTTTTAGTGCCAGTTTACCAAATTTTTCTACTAATAGGAACAACAAATATTCACAGTGCCATCGATTAGTTGTTGGAAAAACGTGTCCGCATAAAAGCACATTTTATTAACACAATGTAAACATAGGCATATATAGCAAGCACGCAAAATCCGCGTTTTTTTTATCGCTTCTAATAATGTCAAGGAATGACACGGCGAATCAAGTTATCAAACAATATACACTGAATGAGCGAGACTATTGACTAATAAATTGCTCCAAATATGCGCGGAACAAATCAATTACTGATTACGCAAAGCACGCAACACTTTTTTTTTTTTTTTCAAGAAGAAATTATCGCGATCGCGAATCACAGACAAAAACTCACAATCCCGGTCGAGAGATTCGTTTTGACTAATTTTTTATTTTATTTTTTTATTTTTTTTTTTTCATCCCGTACAGTTCGAGAAACTCAACTACTATTTATCGTTCTGCGTGGAGCTAAAAAAAAAAAGAAAGAAAGAAGTAACAAATGTTGTTGAAAGGAGAGGGAAACATTTATTATTTTACTTTATCCAAGATGCGCTTATACTTTGCGATTCATTCGAGTTCCGTATTGCCTACAGTGAGTTGCCCCTCGAGAAATTCTCTCTGAGACTTTTTTCTTACTCAATTTATTTTTAACAAATTTAACATGAAACATCTTCAAAGTCTAATTACGAAATTTTCTCTCACGCGGTCATCGCCCAACGACAGTGGCTTTACATGCTTTAGCGGCAACCCTGATCTTGAATGGTAAATATCTATCTATTTAACGAAAACGACCGGCGCGAGCGGATGAAAGAAAAATTAACAAAAATATTTTTTTCACAATTTTTAATTAGGACTTTCTTTAATTTTTTTTTTAAATCTCCGCGCACCTTTATCCAGACTAGCAATAACAATTTTTGTTTTTTTCCTAAATTCAATTTTGTTTCATATCAAACAGGGAAAATCAATTTTCTGCTTCATAGGATGAATTCATCACGCTTTGTTTCTTTTTTTCGATATAAAAATTTGATTTTAATGATTGACGTTTGATCAGTTTGTTTCACACATGTCATGTCAAGAAAAAAACAATTATAAAATAAAAAGCAAGCGCAAAGAAATAATAAAAATAATATAATTAAATACTCCACGACGAATATCGAATCCAATTAATAAAACGAAAAAATATGTTTCCTCACACAAAAGCATAAAACAAATGTAATTAAAAATTTTCCTCATCCATCATCAATAAGGTTAATTTTCAACTGTATCTCTGGCTCCGCAGAGTCATCACGCATTTCGGATTCACTGACAAAATGATGATTTTCTACAGCGCTCACTCAACAACTGAGAGCGCAAAATTTTCCACCGATATAAGTGAGAGTAAATGTCGACAAAAAAAAAAAAAAAATACTTTTCACACATTTTTTTTTACTTGATGCTTCTTCCTTTCGTAATTAATTCTTGGTACTGTTTATATAAATATACTACCCTCCGGCTGAGTCTATATTATTGTACAACACACATTTGTGCACCATCAAAATAATACGGAACACGTTCGGAACTTTATTTATAGACTAAATTTCAAAATAAAATTTACATATGACGCGATTATCACACCGTTGTGTAGTTGCTCTGCTACTTAGTGCGTGCCCTGACGTCATTAGTGCCGTTTAGTTTTTCCACAATTTTATGTGGGTCTGACCGCTTGTGCAGTTTTATTTTTTTTTACAACACCGACCGTTATCGATTGACAATTTTATTAGGAAGACTCACGGGAACTAATTGATATTTGGATATGTTTGTCATTTTTATATCAAACCTTTGTTGTTGTAGTGGAATTTTTGATGAGATTTTTTTTTTCTTTCTTTCTTATTTTTTTGTGGCGGAATTTCAAGTTTATATTAATTCCCATTAACAATCTACTTGGGTTTTATTAGTTAAACAATTTTATAAATAATTCAACGCGTTTAACATAGGAAAAACCTAATTTTTTGCTTTGAACTAGGTCATTGAATAAAAGGGTTGGCAGACGTGTCTTGATATTGTTATAGTTCTTCCAGACCCTTTTGTGAAGAGATTTTTTTTTTTTTTTGGGGTAAACTTTTATTGCGTAGGTCATAAAACTATGTAGCACCATACAGGAAATTTCATCGGATAAGATTCCATCAACAACATCGCGTTTGACACAGTTTTCCTTCAAATTTTTCGTGATTTCAGACTATTCATGGGGCAAAACGTTATAAACTGGTATTTGCCCCAATTAAAATCCCATAAAAAAACTCTCTATATAGTTAGAGGTATGCAGATCTGTTGTCGCATTAAGGCTAAATATTGTTTTGAAAAGGTTTTTTTTTTTTACGCTACGTGCAGCAGAAAAACCGAGCAATTTTGCGTCTCGCCTATAAAGCGTAAAAAAGAGATTCTTTCGATTGTGGTTTTTTTTTATCGCGTCTTTATTTGCGACTGCCAAATGTCATGCAAAAGGGGGAATTACAACTGAAACCTGATATCTAACCGGTTGTTTGCTGTTGCTGCTATTTTTTTATTTGGGAAATTGTACATTTATATGGAGAATGGCTCTATTGAATATTTTTACAGTGAATTGAATTCAAAACTCAGAAATTTGTTACTTTTTGCTGCAAACATCTCGTAAATTGACTTTGTTTATATCAATCGTCTCACAGCGAATTGAAAGTAAACATGAGTAGGCGAATATATGTTATTCCAGACGAGAATTATCAGTGATAATCCTCGAGATACCAATTAGCGCCGGCAAAAGCTAACATACAGAAATCTTGTGTAAAGTCATGATGCAACATAAAAAAAGCGTGATTACAGAATATCTATGTAGCATTTAATACGTACGAAGTTGTTTAGTTTTCAAACGCTATGTGGAAAAACTTTTCTTCTTCTAATTGGCGGGAGATGAAAACTGGAATTATTATTTAATTTTCGTGCGCACAGACTGGCAAGTGAGTGAGTGTAAAAGGAAAATAATTTGGGCAGAAAGAATTTCTCGATATGAGCCTTTTGCATTTTCCATTATCATGAATCTTTCAGTTTTTAATTTTCTTTTAAAAGTTGTGGAAAAGTTTATTCGTACCACGTATGTTTGTAAGGAAGGCAGGAAGTTTTATTCTAGAACTGTTAAATTATGCAACAACAAAAAAAAAATTCGCAATGCTTTCAGCTAAATTTTCGTGCGAAGACATTCAAAGGCGAGAGCTGAAATCACGGCAAAATTGGAAAATTTATCGCCTTGAAAATTATCAATCTAAATATTTGCTTTTTTAGCAATTTCTCTCATTCAAAGTATGGCGATGGAAGCATTTGTTTAAACATGAAAATTCAATAAAACTTTAACGACTCATTGAACTAGATTTTCTTACCAAAAATGTTTGTTTCCTACGCACCGTCGGGTATAAAGTAACGAGTGAAATCGAATGGACTGTTTGTGATTTTACAAACTTGTAAAATATTTATTGTGTTTATTTCCCGAAAATAAACAATTCGAATTATTTTGTAAATCGCTAAATTGAACTCAACATATATAATGCAATGGGAATGCGCAATACTTGATCAACGCAAACAAAAAGAATTTCAATTTCAATTCTAAATATTTGTTAATGAGTCACATTTCGATATGATTATCTCAAATGCATATTGCACTTGTAGCTAATAACTATTCAATCATCGCTGGCCATCTGGAAGTTGTCGAAAGTTTATGAATAACTCAAATGTGGATCAAAATTAACTTTAATTTTGCCATCATTTATAATCCAAAGATTATCTCTCGAAACACTTGGAGGCATTCGAGTACGGAAAAACTCTTGAAGAATCGCGCAGGAGGGAAAATAATTCATCAGTGCGACAAACATTTTTAAAAAAAAAATTGTTATTTTTATCATCAGACAGATTTTGGTGCCAAACGCAATTTCCCTGAGCTTGAAAGCGAGTTTGTGACATCATAAAAAATCCGTCACAAAAATATTTTACTCAGCTACGAAATGCGAAAAACTTTCTTGTCGCAAATCCACTTGCGATTTTTTTTGGTATTTTTATTATTATTAATTTTTGATTTTCTTACAAAAAAAAAAAGTTTGTTGATGCACACATAACAACACGATCGGTAGCGAATAATTTTTCTATAAATATTTCTTGAATTTTTTTTGTTGTAGACATTTTGTGGCACCTTTTGTATATCCACCGGTTAATATAAAATTGCCACCAATTTCGCCAGAAATTGTAGGAATTAAAATTTTTCATTCTGAAATTTGATAGCGTTGTTATACCCACAACTTTTATGCGGAACATTCGTCATTCCACATGTTTTTTGTTGTTATGAAAAATTACACAAAACAAAACAACTTAAAAAATATAAAATTACTTAGTTGCTAAAATTGAAAATAAGGAAAATTTTATTTCACAAGTTGAAGAATATCCAGGATGTGGATGTTTTAGGAGTTGCCACGAAAAATTGGGTTCACAGTAGAAAGTGTTTGAGAAATTTTGAGGTTCCATCATAAAAGGACGAAGAAAGAGAATCTGAGATAAATCTTGGGACTGCCATTTTAGTATTTTATTATTATAGTATCCTTCTAAATTGCTGCAAGCAAAATATGTACATTTGACATTTTCCGGGACATTGTTTTTTTGGTGTTGATTCAGGCATGGTGCTGGTGGTAAAGAGCTTTTATGGGCCGCTTTATGTTCATTTTAAAATTATAATGAATATTTTATTAGAATAAATACGATGGAAGAGAATTGTATTAGTCGAAATATTTCGACAACATTTACAGGCAAAGTAGACACAACATACCATCATCCAATAAAAATTTACATATTTTCACAAAGCAATTTTCTTGAGAGTGAAATTATTAAATTAAACATGTTTATAGTACCATTTCTGGCAAATTGTTGTTGCAGAAAAAAACAGGGAAAAAGATTTTAATTTCTTCTGAGTATCCTTTCGAAAAATGCTTGGAAAGGTAAGAACCACGTCGGTAAAAATGAGTAACATAAAAAGGCGAAGAACCTTCTACGTTTCTGATAAAATTTTCAATGTTTTGCTTTTCTCAACATCAGAAAAAATTGTCATCTGATATAATTTATTTTCTTCGTGAAAATATTTTTGCCCATTTATTACGAAACCTTTAAATGTGTGCACGAGAGAGCAAATATTTCATTGCGAAAAAGGAGCAAAGAAGAAAGTAATTAATTGAGTCTTGTGATACTTAGGATTTAGGTCGGGACTTTCTTCAGCAAAAGTGCAAACAAACGGAAGGGAACGAAGATGGCAGAAAAGATATTATAAAGGAAAATATTGAAAAGTTTTTGTCTCAGTAAATACCTTTCAAGTGATGATCAAGGAAAAAGCGTTCTTTACACAAAA
Source organism: Propsilocerus akamusi (assembly GCA_018397935.1). Classification (NCBI taxonomy): domain Eukaryota; kingdom Metazoa; phylum Arthropoda; class Insecta; order Diptera; family Chironomidae; genus Propsilocerus; species Propsilocerus akamusi. Next base: position 17,872,080 of record CM031468.1, on the reverse strand, counting down.
AATTAGCATTCCATTCACGCAAACTTTCATGCACTGCGGTTTCATTAGTTTCCAACAAACTAAAAGCAGAATGTGCGACAAGCCGTTAAGCATTCAAATGAGCACAAATCAATAATTATGCTGACAGTTCAAGAAAGTTCACTCGTTTTTCGCTAATCACAATTAATAACCACATTGGCTTTCTGATCCAATGTATTGCTTTAACTTTGCTTTCTAGAAAAGAAAAAAATTAACCTCCGAAAAATCATATGAAAAAAGTGTATGTCGATTGTTGTTTGGTCATCAAATATTCATCAATGTCAACAATGCTTAACCATCAGCATGATTGCGCTTTGGTTTGTTTCTTTTTTGCGTTTATTTGCTCTCACTCAATAATGTCACTCTTTATGGTTGATCAATTAATTGGACACAATTTCATTTGTATGCTGTCCGTTTGCCAATATTGCATGTAAGCTTGAGGCTCATTATCGCATGAGTGGAATATATTGTGTGTGCATGTGTATATTTGCTGAGGGCACTAACTCCGGTGGTAAAAGTGCACACCCATTTTATTATTATTATAACCTGAAGCGCACAAAGCCTTTCGGCTCGAAAGGGACGATAATGGAAATTTCCTAACCACATCATTCACATTCGCTGACTTTGGAGACTCCGGAATGTTTGTACAAAACATCGCGAGTCGGATTCGCAACACGATATCGAATATGTATGCATACAGGGACCTGCTTCGTTTGCACTTGCGACGGCCGCGCATAAATATTTGCGTTAATTTAAAATGTATTTTTTTTACTTGTGCATCAAGCTCGCGTGTTTCATTTGACTTTCAATAGACGTACAATGCACCGAGACGATCGGCCGTAAGTTCACTTCTTTTTTTTCTAGTGCCATAGACTTTCTTTCACCAAGTAATTAAATGAGACTTCCATGTCGCGAATCGATGACCGCATTTACAACTAATGTCACTACTGGTCATTAATTATAGTTAGCATCAGCCAACGGTCCCCGTCCGGTGGTAATAAATTGAAGAATAAAAAAAAGCAAAATTAGTTTACACGGTTGTCAGTCGACATTGTCGAAAATTTTAATTCCTTGAAAATCCCCAAAAGAAACATAGAAACAAAAAATTTCTTGTTTAAATTTACATTCAAGATTTTACCATGAATTTCTTGTGCAAAATTACGTCATATGCCATCTGACACGCTATTTTGACGATGTTTGTAAATTCCCCCGCTTGAGCACACAAAAAAATTTTCGATAGAGACATCAAGGGATTTGTCGTTTGTATGCTTTTAAAAAAATTATTTTGCTTTAATATTTCTTCTGCCATTTCGCCAAATTAACCGTCATTCTCTTGACTTCGAGCTCTCATAAATTTGGCGGCTAACCATATATCATAACACTAATATTTTCTGTTTCTATTTTCGGTAGAGTTCACAGAACGCTTCAATGATGTTTTTATAAATATGTGCAATCTTTTAATAAACTTGTAACATAAAAAAAATGAAAAATTAATATTTTTAATGGATAACATATGTGTATTTGACTCTCTTTCAGATGTCTTCGAAACGGTGTTTTTTTTTTTGTATTTATTGTTGATGCAGCTTTCCGACGAGTGTATTTGTGCCTACAAACTGTTTGCCTTCAAAACAGATATTTCTTTTGCTTGAGCTAGAACCACGTAATTTAAAACATCCAGAGTGTATGCCTCGAGGGCATCAAATGAAAGTTTATAGAAAAATTCGCAAAAAAAGCAAAAAAAAAAAAGAAAAACATAAAAATAACTGTCTATTAGAAAATCCGTATGATGTTTACGGCCTCAGCATTTCCATCTAGTTATTCGTTTTCTTTTTTCCTTTCCATAATTTCAAAGTTTCATTTGCGAACTTTTTTCTGTTTGTTCCAAGCAGCAAGATAGAATAAATAAAAAAACGAACGATGTTCAAATGAAATTGAAAATTGTGGAGCGGAAAAATCAAGCCACACATTTTAGCAGCCACTAAGAGGATTTGAAGAGTTTCAAACTTGTTGGAATTTTTAAGATTATTGAAGACTTTTTTTTTTTGTTTGTCAAAAACATTCCTGAACTTTTCAAGATCTCAATTGTGCATCAATTCACTTAGTCATTCACAAAAATGAAATCATACCGATGGGGATCACTGAAACATATAATTCAGAATGTTATAAAGCAAATGTTTTGTTTGAGATTTTGTCTTCATAAATTCTGCTTTATATTTCCTCATTTTGCAACGGCTTCTAATAAAAATACTCACAATTGCTCGTAAAATATCCAGGTTAAAAGGTTTGGTCATTTGGTGATTATACTTGTCGCAGGAAATTGTCCATTTTTGCACACTCACACGAGCACAAATAGCTTCCGCTCATCAAGTCACCGGGTTTTTTGCTAATGCATTAATTTCCCTCTCATCAGCGATATGTGATTTGTTCAACATCAAAAACGTCAACACTTGATAAAAGTTCTACATTTCCATAATTTTCCGGATATATTAGGTATCGTTATAATTTAAATTATATATATTTACAAATTTCTGGGGGGAAAGACATAATATATATTATTATTGTTATTTTACACGTCTAACGCAATTTTCACTAGCGGTTTTGCAAAGATGCGAATTTTTATTTATTTGTTAAATGCCGATTTAATTTATTTTTGTCACAAAGCACATAATTTTTTTTAACATATTTTGAATGCATCAAATTACTAGAAGGTTTATGATTTGATTTTTTAAGAAAATTATGTTGATGAAAATTCTTGATGGATTGAGTTTGGCAATGAAGTATTTTCGTTTCCATTTGGATATTTTTAACGTCGCAACTCGCCTCGAGTGCTTTGTATTTAATCAAAATCTGCGAAAATTTCTCTAGGGTTTCAATCTCTTGTAATGAAATGATGGAGCAATGAAGATTCTTTTTTTCTCTGTTCCATATGGGAATTGAGCTTTCATGCCACCACAATACAATAAAAGTGAAAATAAAAGGGATTCAAGCTCTTTTACGCTTCGGTTTCCGTTGAAAGGTGCAGCAGTCGTACCACAAAATGAATATAAATGCTGTCGATATTTATTTACGCCATAAACTTGTATAGTATGACAACATTTACCCTGAAAGCAATGTCGTTTTAAGCCACAGCTTTATACGAATTTAACTCGGTTGAAAAGCTTTAATGTGCATCTTTAAATAATTCAATGGAGGTTCATATTTCGTGATTTTATGTTGTATCGGTGAGATGTTAATCTATAGCACTGACTGACTGACATTCACAAAATCAAACTCTATGTTCGGTTTATGAGTTCGCAGACATGTCAGGTTGCTGATTGTTAAATACTTTATGATTTCAGTTGCAACAATTTGCCATTTATTTTTTTTACTGAGCTCTTGCAATTGAATGATAAAATCTAATAGAATTTGCTTTAATTTTTTAGAATTCAGAGCGCAAATCATATTGAGCAATGTTGCATCAATTGCAAGAAACGTTAAATGAATAAATTGCCATTTGTTAAGACGTTAAGCCGTAAAACCATTCGAGGCGCTTTTAATGCATAAGACGCTTGTCATTGTCAATTTAAAATGTTTGTCTTGTCCCTTTATAATCGTATCATAACTCTAAAGGAACTTCCAATAAGTATGTAATGTATTAAATTACAAATTGCACTGGTCAAACTTTCTCCAAAGCACGTTACGGACGGAACTCATGGAATCGTGCTCATTTTTTTTGCGTTTCTTTCAAACCGAAAAAAAAAAAAAAATCGGTTGCTTTACGAAAGTAAAGAAAAGAAATCAAGGACTTACATTTTAATGCCTACAGATGACACTCAAAAAAATTGCTGGGATTAAAAATACCATTTAAAGCGCTTTTACTTTTGAATTGTTGCTATTGAAATATTACTTTATGCATTTTAAATTCAATGACACGCTCTTTTGTGTCATCCTCGATTCACTCTTTTTTTTTGGTTTGCTGTGCTCATGTCCCAACGTTAAATAATATCAATAATTTCATCAATTTGCAAAAAAAAATCCAATTTCCCCAATATTTACGATTAATTATATTTTAAACCATATACATTCACTAGTGACGGCTACAATGCATACATTGTTGTTAAATATCAATCGATTAAACAAAAACAATAAAATAATTCGATAAATTTCGAAAAATATATGCAAATGAAGTTAATCTGTAAAAAGTAAAAAACAAAAAAAAAACTTTACAATATGAGGCAGCCAATATGCAATAAAACAACGAAGTTATTTTTGACGACAATTTGTACTTTATCGCAAAATGCGTCAATTGTGCATATAAAATTTTATGAATATGGCTTTGGAATTGGAGAGTTGTTAATGGCACGTTTGTTGTCCGTCATTGTGAAACATTTTATGACTACTGTCGATACTAATGAAGATATTTTCATGACGAATTTAATCACTTTTTGGCGCGGTGCGAATTTTCTTTTCCCAAGTTTGCATTTTTGAATGTCTAAGAAATTACAAATTGCAACGATAAAATTGTAGCCTGATCAGCGTTATTTATAGCTGTAAAGAAATTTATATTGCTGTCAGAGATCGCGAGATGCTTTCAATCAAGACGGAATTTAAGACCTTTTGCTCGGTTATCCATTGAAACGCTAATTGATTGAACATGCATGCATTAATGATGACTTTAATATTGTTCACTCATTCAGTATCTAATTATCGTCTTCATAATTTTACATTTACTCATTCAATTATCATATTTATGGAGCGAACACTCGAACGAACTTGAGGCGATGAGGAATTTTATTAATTCGAATTCGAAAAATTAAGAATCTGAAGAAGATTTTTCTTTGTTCGGAAAAATTGTGCGTTTTCATTAAGCCGAACTAATCGCACATTTCCTGCTTTCCGAGTTTTTTTTTTATTTCATCCTGTCGAAACTTTATTTATAAGCAACAAAAGAAAAATTATGTGATCGCACGAGAAAAGTTACGAAGTTTTATTTCCTTTCCTTTGGACCTTCTCTAGGGACCGCTCAACTATGAGCGTGATTTAGCACCTTTTTTTTCTTTGACTTAGTCCAGACATTTCATTAATTCATTCACAGATTGAAGAAGTAAAAAAAAAATGAATGAAACACTTTTCAACTAATTTTCATTTAGCCTTCAATTTTTCTGAGACAAATTTTCCAAGTCTCACAAAAATAAATCACGCGATCTGACACTGAAGCGCACGATGTTCAAAAACATAATTTTCACACAAAAGAGCTAAATAAATTGTTCAATTTTCATGAAATTTGACGAGTTAAGCAACTGACCCCCATTCGGAAAAATAAAAGTTTACAAATTGAAATTCTTTAAGGAAAGAATTCTTGCAAAAATAAGTTCTTTGTTTGGACAATTGTGATAAATATTTGCTTCGAGTGTAATGTTCGTCTTCGAACGCATTAATGCATTTTATTATATTACAAAACTGAATGGACAAAGAAAGGCTTTTAAGATTGTTCCAAATGCACTTAAAACATTTCCAGACGTAATTTTGATAACGAATTTGTATTACTGTGAACATAATTTATATGCTTTTATGCTGATAAGATTTTTTGGTTTTCTTCATTTCATTTAATTTCTCTGGATTTCTTGGAATTTTCTTATCAGCAGTGACAAAATGCATAAATCTATGATGGTGAGATTTCCTTCCTTTTTACAATCATCAAATTCGTCAGAAAAATTATTTGTCACATTCTCTCTCGGGCGTCTCACACAACCTCGCGTTTTAAAAACTTCTTATTTATTTGTAATACATTACTACTAAAAATACTTTATTGCCAAACAGCTGAAATAACGTTTTTATTTTGCTCATTTTTTATGCTCATCGTTTTCATTGTTGTTTGACTACAATTCACCAAAAACTTTTGCGCCGATCGCAAAATTTAGAATGGCAAAATGATTAAACTTGAAATTATAGTCGCGGAAAATATCCAGCGATGGACTAAACAATTTCTTATTTACATTCACTATTTACATTTATTTCGCAAGAGCTTATCTTTATTAGAACTGTATTAAATTTCACTGAACTGTAGTAAATTGTGATCTTTAATTTTTTTTATTTATTAGAATTCGCGAGCAAAAAAACATTTTTTTTTTTATTTTCGCGAAATTCACACAAACATAAAATTTCTCATATTTTTAATGACTACCGATTGGAACGGTGCTCATACCCTTCAATTTTTTTTTGCAATTTTATTTCTTTCTTCTTTTTAACTTTTTCTTCCCCGCGAAAATTTCACAACTGCACTGTTTGAATCTATTTAACTGTTTGCCGACTTTTTTTTTGTGACTGCTCCGATTTAACTGAAAGAACTTTTTTTCGTGAGAAATTTTATTGTTTGCTCTTTTTTCGCTCTCACAAAAATCAACACAAAGAAAGTTTGAAATGTGTTGGTGATTGTGCTTGTTCTGAGTGTATGTGTGATTGGAATATCATCGGGAAAATTCGAAAGACACACAAATTTCCCGAGTTTAGTTAGACAATTTTCCGGCATGTTTGATTTATTGTCAAAGTTAAAAATAAAGATAAATTTTGGTAGTAAGAAAGTGAAAGATATATAAATAAACGTGGCAGCGTTGGTGGCAGCAAAAATCATAAGAGCGCTTTATTAATTAACAAGACAATGAAAATTTCAAAACAAAACATTCCAGTCGTCATTCATTCCTACAAACATCCAGTGGAAAGTCAAAACCACGTGCACGACTGTAAGGAAAGTCAAAACTTTTCTGTACTCACTTTTTAATTTCGGCAGTGATCTTCCGTTTATTTTCTTTAATTTCCTCGGTCTCATATTCGGACATGAACGTATTTGTATCGAAGCGTAGCGACTTTTTCTTTCCATCAGCTGCCGGCATTAGCTCGTTCTCATTTAAATTTATAATCGGAATGTTTGGCAAATTGCAGTTCAAGGTCATCAATGCGACGAGTCCAGACGAGCTTCTTCTTGTCTGAAGACTTTCTTGCGCTGGTGGTGACGTCGCCATTCTTTTCGCTGAGCTTTTTCTTCGATTTTCACACGTTGAGTTGTTTTTGTAAATAAATTTATTTAACTGAAAAATTAACGAAAATTATTACTGTAATAGAAGAGTATGAAAAATGAAGTGTTAAGTTGTTTTGAAGTTATGCAAATGGCTTTGTGCTTTGCCAATGATAATTTGTTGAAAATTATGTGTTTAATTGTTGCTGATGGGCCTCATAAATTTAGATACATTAATTATCTTCTTTTTTTTATCTTAATTTTTCCGAACATTATCTTCCAAGTGGCCAATTTCTGGGGTAGTAACGAATATTAAGCGGATTTATTTTGAACTTTAAAAAAATGGAAACTTAAAATGGTTCTTCTTGCTCCCCTGTTTTTTTTTTATTTTATTTTACTGCTTTTATATCTCATTGGTATGCTGAAGGCAACTGATTCGATTTGTTTCTATTATTAGGTGAAAAATATCCTACACTCGGAAAGAATAATACAATACGTGGAAAAAGACCATTGATGAATCTTATAAAAAATATATAAGACAAGAAACAACACCAAATACACGCAAAGTTTCAGCAATAAAAAAGAGCAAGATCGAATCGTAAATGTATCTCAGTTTCCAAATGTTCAATTAATAAACTTGAAGCATATCCTTGGATCTAAGGTTAAAAAATAGGCCCAAAATGATATCAAGTTTAATTTGACCATGGGCAGTGGGAACCTAACTCATGTCCTATAACCCTGATTGTTACTGATTGATTCCAACTTGTTCATGAACACAAGGAAGAAATCGCGATGTTTTCATTGTGTGCGAGTCAATTAAATAATATTAAAACTTATTTTTAGCAGCTTATAAAAATGGCTGGAACAGTTTTGCTTCTTTTTTTTTTTTGGTTTTCAGCGAAGAATTTAAATAAAGCAATAAATTTATGAGTTCATCAGTTACTTTCAGCTTTGTTTTGACTAGCTTAACTGTATTTTTTTTTTCTTTTAGGCTCGTTAAATTTCTTTTGGTGATAAATAACACAACAAAATTGTCTGATTAGCCTCTGTATGTTAAAACAAGTTTGTCTGGATTTCTTCAACGTTTTATTTTAATCGGTTCTTTTTTTATTTTCAGCGATTGAATGCTGACATTTGAATGCTGCTAGAAGTTTAAATTTCATCGATTCAAATGATTACACTTTTTGCTTACATCTGTTTTGATTCGAACCAGAAGATGCGTCATTAGTTAGTTCGATAAGTATACGTACGATGCGAGTAAATAACAATCGATCATTTGAGTGTGTCAAGATCCAAGGATCATTTGAAATTCAAATTTTTTACAGTAAAGTTATGTTTTATGAAATCAAGTGCTTCTATTTTTAATATACAATATCAAAAACTCATCTACGATGATTGCAAACATCTCAAAGGCTTTTGATATAATTCTTGAAGACATTTTTAACTTTAAAAAGTCACGAGAAAATCCTTCAGGCAGACACAGATACACTTTTTTTTATTTTATAATTTACATGCATACCAAATACCAAGATCTTTAACGAAACCTGTTTGAAAGTGCTTAAGGCATTCAGCTTTTTTTTTCTCCATCCGATTATAATTTCATTGTACTCTCCAAAGTTCGAGGGAGCATTACACGCTAACGAAAATTCGAAATATCTTCAAAGAACAGCCAACCTCAATCACAAAAGTAATAAAAAAAAAAACTTGATCCATGATAAATAATTTATGCAGATCCGTAAATTATCGATGATCAAAAGATATTATTCAATTATTTTTTCCTATCTAAATTTTGCTTGATTTATGAAGAAAATGTAAAAGACAAAATTCGACGTCAGAAGCACTGAATCGAGTAAGCGAATATTCAAAAGTGCTTAAATGTTATCTCGAACGAATAGCAATGACATTCTTTGAAAACATTGCTCTCAAATTCATATCAATCCATTGAAAATCTTTGAAGAATCTCATCAATGGTTGCGATAGTTCCCCAGTTTCGAAGACTTTCTTTTTGGAAGTTGCTAAGCAGAGCTTTATGCAGTCAGTTGTTAAGTAGGCTAAAAACGATGCAAATAGAATGCACTTTGAGAATACAAAAAAAAAAATATTTGCGCTGAAACTACTTTTTCGAAGAAAATTCCTCTCGAAGAAATCGGCAAAGGATTTATTGATATCCAGCAGCGGGCTCATGCAAATTTTCGGATCAGATTTTGATGGAAAAAAGGATTCGTATTCTCCCATTCCAACTCGACGTGCTCGTTATTTAGCAATTTATTTCGGTTGCGCTTGTATTTAATTTAGCATTTTAAACGTTGCGAATTATTCTTCCATAAAATAAAAAGCATTCGAAATGATTTTGAATACATGCAAATGTGTATGCAAATTGTAATAAATTTTTCAGGGATGCAAAAGGTCTAAGCTTGGATTGGAGGTTCGCATGATATTTCATTGTCGGTTTGTTGAAAGGATTAAAAAGCAACTAAATTGAAAAATATCCTCGTTATGTTTTAATGCCAAAATATTACGAGACTTACTGTCGGTTAAGTCAACTATATAATGTTATGCATATGAGGGATGATGAACCTATGTTTTTACTTCATAATTGATATGACTTCAACTTACTGACGAAGCATGTCATAAAACATCTTAGTGTATATTTACAGCGATGAACATTAATTTATTCAACGACACCATTAATTGCCATGAATAATTTTTAATGAAGCGTGACGTGATGATAATGATAGCAATTTAGCTGACGCAACCTTTTTATCACATATATACATGAACGAGGAAAATGCCTTGAGACACCATAAATTCGATCAAAATCAACCTCAAAATCTTAATTCACTGCTTGGGTTTCGAATTTCGTTTTATTTCTTTATTTTGCTTTCTGACATAGTTATGAAATTGAATTATTTCGAAATGCTATCTACTTAATATCAAATGTTTCCATTTTTAGCAAAACCTCTGTTTCAAAACAGTAATCATTTCGATATCAATTTAGTAAATATGGAATGAGACATGGAGAAAGGACCGAAGCGTAACATTTTTCTGGTTGATTGGGGGAGGATTGTAACAGATTCACGTTTTTTGACATCGTGAAATGACAGCTCAGTGAAAGCAGAGAACGTAAGATGGTTTCGTAACTTGAAAATACCTCAGATGGAAATCAATAGCTACTTAAAGAAATTTCCCTTGTTTTACTTCAACAATTTTCGGTTTAAAGTTACAGAAACTTCTGTTCCTCGTTGTTTTCTTAAATATTTCAAACACTTGCTTCAGAATAAAATTAAACTTTTATAATTTCAATTATTTCGTGTTTAGATTTACTAAAGATACAACATCTTGCAATGCTTTAGCTACTCAATAACATTTATAAGCAATCTATTTATTTGTTTTTCGCGTAAATGAAATCATTTCTCCATCACGAAATATCTCATTTGCACTTTCCTCATCACATAAACTTCCAAATAAAATTTGATTGCTGCTTAATTTCAAAGTTTCAGCTCACACCAAAACTTTATGAGATATAAAACGTTCTAATTGACTTTTGAGGGGAACGAGAAACTTTTCACGTTTGTTGAAAATCCAAATTGCGAATTTATTATTTATGAGAATTTATTCCACCAATCGAAATTTTTAAAATTTAAATTCTTGTTTCCGAATATCTAAGTATCGAAGAATTTTTTTTCCTTCTCATCTCACCTTTCATAATTTTATTATCAATTAAATATCCTTCCGTAATCCAATTTTCAATTGGTAATCCAAATGTTTGTTCAAGTTATATTTCCTTTTAGTGTAATTATCCTTTCGCTTTTTTTTAATTTTTCATTTCACAGGTTCCACAAATTTTCACCTAATTTCACACTTTAATCGTCATGTTGATCTAACATTTATTTTTCCTCCGTTAACGCGGCAAAAATAATTATAAATTTTGCGATAAAACACGATATTGCCATTATGCAGTACATAAATTAGGTTATGTAGTTTTATAAAATTCATCCATATATTTCTCATCATTCAATATTAAGGGTGAATTGGTGTACTTAAATTGTTCCTTTTGACTGTCCATTAATTTTAATTATTAACTACAATTGAAATTTATTCATTTTCTGACTACTATTGGCACTAAAATTTATTTGGTACAATTCTTCAACTGCGAAAAATCCTTTCAACATGACCAACATATTCACGACAAACCTAATAAAAAATAATTATTTTATCCCATCTTTAGTTCCATGACAAAATGAATCATCTTCGACGACGATTTGAAGGAAACTGACCAAGCCAAGATGTTCTGCCTAATGGAAAGCTATCTAAAATATTTCCATCTCTTTTCAATTTGGCGGAAAATTTTATAGGAAAATTTCCACCGCTAGATGACGGGAGCATCGCAGAAACATCTGATTCCTTAGATGTTATGATAAAGACACTCAATGTAAATGCGCCCTTGATTCGCATCTTATTAATATTTAAAGCCATGGATGAAATGCAGAAGCTTTCATAATGGGAAAAATACATCATCATCATATAAATGAATTAAGAAATGGCTATTCATGTATCTAAAGTCTAAACTGAATATTTTCCGTAATATATTTTAAGGGTTTTGTTTAAATTTCTGGAGGAGAACGAAACTAACAAATGTCACAAACAGAGTTTTGTATATAAAATGTCGAACCTTAATGTGCGTTTCGTAATTTAAGAAAATCTCTTGTTTCTTATCCCTCTCAGCCTATTCTCTTAGGGAATAATATAAAGAAGTCACATTTCTGGGTCGTATCTTCCGACAGCAAAAAATAAATTCGCATTCAAAGAAATTATTGAATTATACCCAGAGAAAATGGAATAAGAATTATCTTCTGTTTGTTCATTTTATTTAATTTAGCGTATTATATTTTCTCGTGAAGTCGTGAACATTGCAAATGAAGAATTTATTTCTCTCTCTCTCTCCTTTTTACATAATTAGTAAAAACTCGCGCTTCTGTTGGGTTCATATGATGAAAAAGCTTAAAGCTTTAATTGGAACATTTTATTTATATTATCTCGAGAATAAATTTCAATTACTTTGATTTGGCTATTTTGATGCGTATTGTGTCCAGATATGAACTGATGATAAATTCGTTTGCATAATCAGCTCTGTCAATCAAGTTTATTGAATCTATATTTAGTTAAAGAGATTTTCATTTGTTGTCACGTTTCGTGAATAAATCTATTTATTCCCTTGTGATTTAATCCTTTGCAGCTAGATCCTGAGACAGCTGAGTTGCCGTCTTATCTAGATGAAAATCAAAATGATCCTAAAATATTCCTTTCATTCGCACTCACGGTAGCGCAGAAATTTAAAAGCGTTTTTTTGCTTATTAAAATGAGCATAATTAATTTGTTCCATTACAAAAATGTTATGGAAACATAAACCCACTTGGTCTATAATTTTGAAAATAAATTAATAATTTATGCATCTACGGATTCAATTATAAACAAAACAAAATGAGGGCCACGATACTAGCGAGCTTTTGCAGAATTATCGCAAATCATCCACTGTGAATACATAAGGCAAGAAAAAAATCTTATATCTTCTTTTTTATCTAACTATATTCATCTAGATTTTTTGCTTCTTAAATGTCGATGACACGACTCCATTAACAGACATTTGTTCTCTTTTTTTTTTTAATTTAATTTTCCAAATGCCATCAAAGCCTTGCTTTTTCGAAATGTCTTGAGTTTTATGTAAAATTAATGTGGTGATTAAGAAATAAATTTAATTTTAGATTTCTTATACAAATTTGAACATTAGATAGACTATAATTTTCGCTTCGCGCATGAAATCCCTCGCGGCACTTGCTGCCTTTGTTATACCACGATTTCATTTGATTGATGCCAATCGATTTTTAAAACTGGAGGAGTATTTGCATAATAAAATAAGACAATAGATATCTTCTTGACTTTAAATTTTATTTATTTTTTTTCATTTTACTTATTTTGATCATTGCACCTTGAATAAAATGATAACGACGGTAAGCAAATGTGTCCTTTACTCTTTTTACTCTTATCTTTTATTCATTACTCTTCAAAAGAAATTTTGAATAACTTTGAAAGGAAATCTGTGTGCAACGAAGCTTCTTTTATTGTTCACGTATCAAAAGATTTGCCGATAATTTACGAAAATAAATTATTCAAAACAATTCATGATAGAATGTGTCAACAACGTGATTTATAAAAGGTTATCATGTATCCCTTTCTTTTACGTTAGAAACAACTCATTTGAGTTCTTTGCCATTTTTAAATAGAATTTATGATGGCATCAAATGCAATTGTCTAACTGAATGCGACCTTAAGGTAATCATGAAATTGTCTATGAAAAAAATTACATATTGCAAAATGAGGAAAATGCAAAATATGCTAAATTTAATTAAATTTTTCGCAGTGCGTTTGTAACCAGATTTATTAGGAAAAATTTTCGACAAGAAAATATAACATTTGTATATGTTTTTGCGCCATGTGCAAAATTCACCAGCTTCAATTTATCAGAAGTTTAATAAAAACAAATTCACCCCTGTAGGCAAAAGATATTTTCCCAGTTATTATCAATCGTCTAGATACATATGCTCCGTTCGTTCCGGGTATAAACATTTTGTTTATTTACTTTATTTACTCTTGAATATTGTACCTGAGTTTGATGTTTGGTAATTTCATCTTTTTGAATGTTTCCCTGCCGAAAAACATAGAACGAAATATTTAAAAATATTATAATCAAATTCATCCTGAAATTTAAAGACATGTTACCACATTTCCTTTGATATAAATCCATAAATCGGGTGATTGGGAAATCCATTGAATGTTGTGCTAGTGGATATTTTATATGCTCCAGAATCATCAAACACTAGCCAGTCGCCGCATTGCAATTCAGGTAAAAAGACATCACGAGCAACGATATCGTGAGGGTCACAAGCCCTTCCCCAAATAATGCTTCGTTTCAATGGCTTTCCAGAAGAGTCCTCAAGCGTTCTTACTTCAACTTTATTGCAGTGCGTCGAAGCCATGTTGAAGGATTGATAGATGCCATCAGTAATGTAATAATGATACACCATTTCACCATTTTTATCCGTCTTTACGTTCTTCGAATGAACATTTGCAGCGAGAGTAAAAGACTTTTCGACAAAATAAGTTCCCGGCTCGGAAATAATTTTAACTTCGGGATCCGGAAAATACTTCACCAAGTTTTCATTAATTACTTTTGAAATGCTCGTCTGAAAATTAATCACAATCCTATTATTCAAGATCTTGAAAGTTTTAATTAAAAATTCAGGCTTAAATTTTTAAAAGTTCGTTTAAATTTCTTACGATAGTTTCAGTTTCACGTCCCGGAAAGCCACCACCAATATCCAATAAGTTCATTTTCATACCGATCGAATTTCCATATTCGAATGCGGCCGCTGAATCTTTAATTGCCGTTGCGAATATTTCTTCATATTCCAAACAACCCACACCAATATGGAATGCGATGCCTTTAATGTTCAAATTAAGCTCTTTGGCTTTACGCAATAAATATTCGCTATGCTCCCCCGGCGCACATCCAAACTTTTCGCCGAATCCAATTTTGTTTGTCGTCTTTGGGTTGAAGCTTAAACGCAATAGCAGTCTACAATGAAATAAATTATTTCTTTGTACAATATCTGATTGGCATTTTGCCGTAAAATTCAATTAATTAATTCCTTAAATTACGTACTGAGCTTCAGGAAAGTTCCTTTTCACTTTATAAAGCTCATCTTCGTTGTCAAATGTCATAAGATAAACGTCGTTTTCTTTAGCAAAATTAATGTGTGAAACTGGTTTAACAGTCTGAGCAAATACAATTTTGCTTGCTTCGACGCCCATTGCTAGAACCTTAATTAATTTAATGATAACTTTTATTTAGTCCATAGCACTTGAATTGTATACACACAAAAACTTTCGCATGTTACCTCTTCGATTTCGCCTTTACTCGCGCAATCATACCCGGCACCTAAATATTATCGATTCATATCACACTCAGCTGATACAATGAACATAAAATACGTTACCGAGGGCTGCCAGTGTTGACACAACTGATTCATGATTATTACATTTGAATGCGAAATCAGGATCGATTCGTGGCATCAGCTCATACCATAAAATATATTTGCGAATGATATCGCCGACGTCAGCAATGAAAAACGATTCATCAGTTCCGGTTTCCTCAATGTGCTTCCGAATTAATTGCACTGGATCCACATTATCAATGACTTTAATAAATGGCACGTCTGGCATTTTCAAGCTTAATCGCACAACTAAGTGAGATCGCGCGATTTTTTAATAATTTAATTTTAATTCTTATCAATAGCACGTTATTCAAGATAACTTACAATCATATGAAAGGCAACCGTTTTTCTGTTGGTGTCGGTCTTATTCATATAAATATTAACAAAAATTGTTTATCAGCGCCTTGAAATATTGAAAAACTTCTCAGTTTGTAATAATAATCAACACTTGTCGAAAAGTGAACGTGTCTGGACTGGAACCGATAATAAAACATTCATATCAACAAAACGTAATCTCGTAAGTTTAAAGATTGTGTCATCATGAAAATTTTATTACTTTTTCAAATATAAAAATAACAAAAAATGAATGAAAATAAATTTTCAATTTTATCTCAATGCAATCTTTCAACATTTTCTAGGTCATTCATGCTGAACACAAAGTTTAATTCAAGTAAAGTGACACTCACTGTACCCTGTAATGGAAAGGAAATTTACTGCACTTATAGTGAAGCGCTTATGAGCAGTCATTATTTTGATAGATTTTCACAGCTGTTCAAACAGCTCATTCATATTTAAGTGCTTCAATTTATAATGTTGATTCAACCGAGAAAGCTTGAAATCTCATCAGATGCTTCTAGTTTGTTCAATAGATTGAAAATTTATTTACAAAGTTGGAGACACGAATTATCTATCAAAGGACCAAAAAAATTTGAAAATTTAATTGTGCCAAGTCAAGTAAAGTTATCAAGTCTTGTGTGGACAAAAAGTTAATAAGTCAAGTAAGTATTATTTATTACTCACGGAAATTTACTCCTGTAGGTTATGCTTCAGGTCTGTACTTTCGTCGCTCTTCTTCACTGTCGTTTTTCTTCTCGACTGCTGCTGGTGCTGCTGGTGTTGAGAATTTGAACTATACATTCAGTTAGAAAAGGAGAAAATTCCGATTGAAGAAAGGGATTCTAGAAATGGCATGGAGGTGGAAATTAGAAGAGTACGACATTTTTCTGTAAATCACGTTTAGTGAGACAATAATTTTTACATTCAATTCAAGTGCATTGAAAACAATTTTCGTACGATGAAATAAATGAGAGGCACTTCTTGATATAATTTATTTGTAAACTGATAAGAGTTTTTTGGCGGACAGGAGACATTTATGTGTTTTTTTTTTTTTCCTTTTTGTGTTCAAAATTGTTGACATTTTTCCGGGCGTTTATTCAAATGAGAATTTTTTTTTTGGTTGGAGATAAATTTGCATTTTACGAGATTCATGAAATGAACGCTATCAATTGAGCATGAAAATAAAATAAAACAAAAAACTAGGTATTTTTGTCTTTTTATGGAAATTACTGAATTTGCATAAAACATTTAATTTCTTCTTTTTTTTATTACATCATTTCATTCAGGTGTTGTTGACAATTTAATAATTTCTTTCATGAGTTGGAAAATATTTCGGAAAATTTAAATTGTTCAATGAGCGAAATTGTATCGAGAATTCCGTGACCGAATGGACATTCCGGATACATTTTTGCACAATTGACACGATTTATTCCGGCTTTAGAGGCGTCACGATAGTCTTGATGAATGCGCTCATATTTTCCGGGCGTGAAAAATATTTGTAAAAGTTCTCCAACTAATCCATTATGACTCAATGGTGTTTCAGACACTTCGCAAATTGTTCGTAATATACAATCACGACCGTTTTTTCCTTCTCTTGTTAAAATATCTTCAATCAACTCATATGCAACCTTCCTAGAAGCATCTGGCTTATAAGTAGTTTTCACATCGAGAGACCTTTGTCGTCCTGGCACTTTACTATAAATTGTCGTCACGTTCGGTGGAGCGTCGAACTGAAATTGAACATTTCTAATTGCATTGCAATTAATGTATTTTGGTGTGTCTATAGGTCCCAGATATCCACCTACAAATAACGAAATAATTATTTGTAGAATATATCGCAAGAATCACAATTTGAAATGACCCTTCCAATTCACCTACAAACTTTGCGGCACCACCAGTAGGAAAAATCAAGAAACGCTTTTGTCTACTTAATATGGGGTTTTCAAGTGTTGCCGAGTCGAAAGAATTTTGTCGAGCTGCTAAATTTACGTTTATCGATAACAACAAAATCCAAGTAAAAGTGGCAAATCCCATAACTGCTATCTTAGAAGGTACTGTAGCCTGCAATTGGTATTTTTCAACTGATTGAATTTTTTTTTTGCTTTCTAGGTAGGTCGAAATGCATAGAATAAAAAAAAAGAAACGGTTCGATTATTTACGTAAAAAATTCTCGCTACAAAGATTCACAATTGAGTCACAAATTTATTTACTTACAAAGAAACGATGAAATGTTTTATTTTTTTTTTTTGAGAACGATTTTGTTTATTTGAATAAAAAATTTTTTTCTCGATTCGGTCTGGATTAGTTTGATTGAAATAAGAAAAAAAAGGTATCATTGAAAGATGTTGAAAAGTGAATGAAAATTTTACAGTCATTGAACTTTTGGTAGGTTGCGAAGTTGCAAAGTTATTTAAAGGTTCAAGAAATTATCGAGATGGAAATTTTCAATTATTGACACCGAATCCAGTAGACCGTGACCGAATGGACAGTCGGGATACAATTTTTCACAATTCACATGGTGCAATCCTGCTTTCTTAGCATGACGATAATCATCGGGCAGATGTTCATATTCACCAGGTGAAAATAATAATTGCAGAAGCTCCCCAACTAATCCATTATGGCTCAATGGCATCTCAGACGCTTCACAAATTGTTCTTAATAAACATTCATGGCCGTTTTTGCCTTCTCTAAAAGAAAAAATAGAATAAAATATTGTAATTTACGAAACATAATTTCTTTCGAACTCACTTTTGCAGCATTTCCTCAATAATTTCGTACGCAATTTTTCTTGTCGAATCAGACAAATGTCTTTTTAATGACATCGAATACTTTTGTCCACTTGATCGTCCTTGCGACCGTGAAAGTCCGGGAAAATGCGTAAAAGTTGTTAGCCATTTAGGCGGTGTTGCAAATTGATATTGAAAGCCTCTCAGACAATTTATCACACCACGCATCTCTTTCATAATTTCAGGAGTATCAATTGGCCCCAAATAGTTAGTCAGTAGTTTTAAAGTGCCACCATCTGGAGGCCACACTAAAAATCTTTTGCTTCTGTTAATAACTTTATTACTCGAATTATTGCAAAGAACATTTGTTGATGCAAAAATCCCGCTGGTAAGATAGACAATGATAAAAAAATTTCTGAAAATATTTTAAGTATTTTAAATATGTAAAGTTAAACTTTTGAAGTTTCATTACAAATTCATAGCTTTGCGATGAAATATATCACAGAACAAAATAAACGTCTTGCTATCGTTGGATGATGACTGGCGATTGAAATTTTGGAACAATAGAAATGGATAGAAAAGAAAACGTCGACTCCTAATTAAAGTTTTATTTGGCTTTCTAATTGTCACATTTTCTGTGGCCCGTTAAAACTATGTCGAAAAGAAGAAAGCACTAAATATACAATTTAAATCAAAACATTGTAACATCATTTATAAAAAATCTGTTAATTTGTATATTTCCATTAAAGATGAAATATCTATTCAGATGTAAGTTCAATAAACTTTATTTGAAATTCAAGAAATTGTCGAAATGAAAATTTTTAATTATTGACACCGAATCCAGTAGACCGTGACCGAATGGACAGTTGGGATATAATTTTTCACAATTCACATGATGCAGTCCCGCCTTCATTGCATGACGATAATCGTCGGGCAGATGTTCATGGTCACCAGGTGTAAAGAACAATTGCAAAAGCTCCCCAATTAATCCATTATGGCTCAATGGCGTCTCAGCTACTTCGCAAATTGTTCTTAACAAACATTCGTGACCATTTTTACCTTCCCTAGAAAAAAATTGTCAATTTATGTGTCACTAATTGTTTTCACTTAATCTCACTTTTCCAAAAATTCCTCAACAACATCATATGCCAATTTTCTAGTGGAATCAGGTTTGTGTTTTACTTGTGTAGTAGTATTTTCTCCATTAAATTGTCTTCCTTGTGATCGTGAAAGTCCGGGAAAGTGCGTAAATTTTGTGGCCCACGAGGTTGGTAAAGAATATTGATATTGCATATTGCGCAAACAATTTATCACACCTCGCATCTCTTTCATAATTTCCGGCGTGTCAATTGGCCCAAGAAATCCGGCGACAAATTTAGCTGTTCCACCATTCGGAGTGTACACTAGAAACCTCTTATTTCTACTTATCACATCTTCACTTGTTTTCTGGTTACATTCGAAGATAATAAAACTTCGGTGACAAGGCAAGCAATTATAATAAATCTAAAATTAATAACTCAACTTAAAAAATATCTAAGACATTTTCTTGATTGATTCTTACAGCTTCATGTGGTCTTGATTAAATAATTTAAACAAAAAATCTTATAAATTCGACAGCTTTTGTCTTCTTCGTTCGACGATACTTGAATGAATGCAATTTATAGAAGACAATGCGCGTTTGATATAAAAAAGAAAAAGAGAATGATGAGTTAAGTTAGACTTTCTAATTGTCACATTTTGGTGCCCTACATTAATATCGAATTTAGAAAAAAAAATAATATATTTAATTAATCAAATGAAGATTCGTGTGTTGATTTGGAATTGTGCGAAAGAACTGAACTTCAGAGTTTTCGATAAATTATCTTAACATGTTTTTTGAGAAGAAATCTTTCCAAGATTCAAACTAACTCACGCATATTTTTAATTGGCTTTAATTGTTTATAAAGTTTTGCCTTAAACTTTAATCAAAGAGGGGCTAGTTAGTTCTTGGACATTTCCCCCAATATGGAAAAGAATTGATTATTAGCCCATCACATATTAGCGTTTGGCTGGAAATAATTAACTTTCTTAACATTTCCTTCAAATATTTATCTAAGAAATCTTATACTTTGAAGCCATGTCGATTTGGTTACAATTTAAAATGTACCCACGCATTTTCCAATCCAGTCTTGATAACAAATTTGTCCATTGATTGAAGTTTGTCCTTTATGCGCAGTTTATCGCACATGAACTGCATACTGATAACATTTTTATTTTCCTAGAAAAAAAATTATGCAATTGGTGTAACTGAAATGTCAAATATTGATATATTGTAAAGGTGGCAACGATTTTAACAATTTAAAGTTATCAGAAGAATTCGTAAAATCGTTCTTATCTACAGATAAAAATATAAAAAATAAAATAAAAACTTGATTGCAGTTTGAAATGCTCTTTCGATTAATTTGGATATTAAGTACTTTTCTTTAATTGAAAATTTACAATTCGTTAAAATTCATAAATTATTCTGATTTGGTTTCTTTGTACTTAACTTTGTACTTATGATCAGTTCTTTTTTCCAAGTAATTTAAAAATTATACTTTTATTGCTTTTTAAATATTTATTAGTTCAACTGAGTGAGGATATCAAATTCCTCATGCATTTGATGGCTCATTTGATCTCAAATAAAGATCAAAATTCCTGGAAATATTGTGTTAGTTGTTAAGTTATCAAAAATAATTATTTTGTTTTACGAAAGTAAATGTCTCCGAGTTTTATGAAAATAAATATTTTCGAGTTCTCAATAAATGTAATCAAAAATCGAAACAAATTTTTAAGAGCGATTTGTTATTGGCGTTTTTTATATGTTCCATGACGGTTGGCAAAATAATCGTCGATCATTGCATATGATAAGCAAGTTATTGTGATAATTAAAATGTGTATGCATAGACACATAATAATTGTTATCTTTTACTTATGTTTTTTAATTTTTTTTTCCTGAAAAGCTTTTCGTAAAGAAAATTGAAAAGTTTTCGAATTATGTTTTGAATTGGAGATTTATTGAAAGTTTTTTAAATGTGAATTTAAAATGTTCATTTTCTTTGAAGGGATGTTGTTATTCGTGCTCCTGTTTTCGTCAGATTCTCATTTTTTCGCATTCACATTCTTTTCGTCGGTTTTCTGGCCTCCCATAAATACAGGATTATTTGGATTTTGCTGGTTGGACTTATTGTCCATTGCGGACTTTTCGGTGTTTCCTTGGTAACCAGCCTTATGTCCTTCATAATTGGGGTTCAATTGATTAGCGCGATTATCCTGTGCGGGCTTATCCATCTTTCTGAAAATTCATTAAAAATAAATAAATTAAATATACAAATTTTGATTTCCAAACGAGAACTAAATAAACTAAATTCACTAATTTAACATCACTTAATAATCCACATCAAAACCATTTCATAATTTACATGAGCTTCACCTTAAGCGAGTTACTTCAAGTATAATTTTAGTTAATATTTTGTTGATCCTCAATTCCTTTTAACAGGTAGTGCTGACTTGTATTATTCGACTGATGCTGATCGTCGAGCGTTTCTCCTTTTATACTGATCAACTTATTAAGAACTTTGTTTATTGCGAACTTGACCAAAGCAAAAAATCTTGAAATAGATTCAATGTTATTGGATGAATTCTTAGTATCGTTTTGTTTGTATGTTATGATATTTATGCAGAATCAAAAGTAAATTATAGTTTAGGATGCTGATTCGATTACTTTTAGCGTGAAATTCGGTCGCCGCTGCTATTACTTTTTTTTTTGCAAGTAGATACATTTAGTTCTTACTTTGTAATGCTTTTCTCAACACCTAATACATTTGATGATTCATTTGATTTCCAATTATGATCAAAATTACTGGAAATATTGTGTCAGCTATTAAAATAAAACCGAAAACTCTTATTTTGTATTATGAAAGTAAATAAATAAATTTTTAATATCAAATCATGAAAGAATCAAAAAAAGAAAATCGACACGATGATCGTCGACCAATGCAAATGATAAGCAAGTAAAAAGCTGTGAAGAAATAATCGGAAGAAAAAAGTAGGTATCAGCGTTTTTTTGGTTTCAGTTCCTGATTAATATTTTTCATTTTTGTGTAAAATTTTGTCGATTTCAAATGACTTATTTTTAATCCACGGATTTTCGTGTGACCTAAGATTTATTTTTTAAGTTTAAATGGAACTACTTCGAATAATTGAATCATGTTGCGAATTTTATTTATTAGAAAAGTGCATCAATTATGAATGAAAATAATTCACCTTAAGGAACTCATCTTCATGAAATATCTAAATGTTCAGCGTTGCTTTTGGTGGCATTTGCGATGAAACTTTTACCATGCCGGACAATTGATTCAAAGATAATCCAAGGTACTTTAAATTTCCTTTAAATTCCGAAAGTCCACTAGAAAATTGTGCACAAAATTTAGCATTCAGTTTGTTACCTTTCAAATCCAAATGCTCAAAGGATTGATTAGTTTTAATGAAGTCGGCGAAATGTTTAAAAGGATTAAAACAAAAAAGGATTATTATTAATTTAAATATTTATTAAATTTAATATATATCTATATCCAGGGAATATTGTTGTTGTTGTAATGCTGATCAGAAGAATGATTGACGGTTATAAAGAAAGACGCGGTTATAAATTATGATAAAAATTTAATTATTTTATTGGTTATTTGAGAGTGTTAGATAATATAAATAGTTTTAAGATATCTTACTGGAATAAAAAATATGCTTAAAGATTGTTTAATATAGTTTGTAAATCATATGACTCGAGTATTGATAGGTGATTGTCGCCTATGCATTTAATATCAATTGGCGTTGTTGTATATTTATTTGCTCAGTTCATTCATAATCGACCACTGTTCAGAGCAAATAACATTTGAGAAACCAAAAAGAAGAAATTAACCAGAATAATTTATAAAGCGAGTTTGAGTTCTCACTAAGCAATTTTAAGCCATAAAATGCTTTTGAATAATTTATGTACAAATCAAGTTGCTGCCTTTATTTATATTTCCATGCAGACAGAAATCAGAAATGATAAAAATGCTGTTAAAAACAATAACATGCCAATAAGTTACACTCCCCGCGACCGAAAATATTCATTCATTCATTATTTGAAAGTTCCGATATTTTCACGTTTTTCAACCATTTAATATTAATTACAGAGTGTGCCAAAAAGTTCGTCAGTCACAATGAGCACATCGCTGAGCGTTAGTGCTGAAAATCTATCAAATGATGCGGTAAATAAGTTAAAATAGTGAATTAAGCTTATGTTTTCTTTTTGTTGGTGAATATGCTCTTCCACCCAAAAATATGTATGTTGTGATCGCTTCTGCATTGGTCCATAAACCTTTAAAGTCATAAAATGTATGATTGAAATTATTGCATTACCAATAATCAGAGCAGTTCACGAGCAAAGAGAAAATTATGCGAGATTTTCATGATTAATTTCGTATATTGTGTTGATGACTAAGTGAAGTAATCTTGCCCTACATTTTTTCCTCCTCCCTTCTTTTAATTAGAACGCAGATGGTAGTTCATCTATGTGCTTGGAACTCGCGTTAGAGGGCGAACGATTGTGCAAATCGGGTGATTGCCGTGCTGGTGTAGCCTTTTTTCAGGTATGTATGATTCATAAACAAGTTCGAATATAAAATATCGTCTTCTTATTTTAGGCAGCAATTCAAGCGGGTACCGATGACCTCCGAACCCTTTCAGCCATTTACAGCCAATTGGGAAATGCTTATTTCTACTTGGGCGATTACTCAAAAGCCATGCAGTATCACAAACTTGATCTTACCTTAGCGCGTTCAATGAGTGACAAACTGGGTGAAGGTGAGTCACAAACAATATATTGATTTGAAAGTCAATCAAACAATAATTTTTTATTCTAGCAAAATCATCAGGAAATCTTGGAAATACTCTAAA
Source organism: Propsilocerus akamusi (assembly GCA_018397935.1). Lineage (NCBI taxonomy): Eukaryota > Metazoa > Arthropoda > Insecta > Diptera > Chironomidae > Propsilocerus > Propsilocerus akamusi. The sequence goes on along the minus strand of CM031468.1, from coordinate 17,848,003 downwards.
AGTGATGGGTCGATTTGACGAGGCGGCTCTTTGCTGTGAACGTCACCTGACCATTGCCAGATCGCTTGGAGACCGTTTAAGCGAAGGGCGTGCTCTATATAATTTAGGAAATGTTTATCATGCCAAAGGAAAGCAGTTGGGACAGAAAGATGGACCAGGCGATTATTCGGATGAAGTGAAGGAGTCACTGTTGAAGGCGGTCGATTACTACCAACAAAATCTGACATTAATGCGTGAAATAGGCGACCGATCAGCACAGGGCCGATCGTGTGGAAACTTGGGAAACACTTTCTATTTACTTGGTGATTTTCAAGCTGCAATTGAGCATCATCAGGAACGTTTAAGGATTGCTCGCGAGTTTGGTGACAAAGCTGCTGAGCGCAGAGCAAATAGCAATTTAGGAAATTCTCATATTTTTTTGGGACAGTTCGAGTTGGCAGCTGATCATTACAAGTAAATTCTAAAATTTAACTCTAGATATATATTTAATACAATTGACTCATTTTAGACGAACCTTATCGCTGGCAATGGAACTTGGTGAGAGAGCTGTTGAAGCTCAGGCCTGCTATAGTTTGGGAAACACATATACATTACTGCGAGACTTCCCAACAGCAATCGATTACCATCAGCGTCATTTAGCAATTGCACAGGAGCTGGGCGATAAAATTGGTGAAGCTCGTGCCTGCTGGTCATTAGGAAATGCACATGCAGCAATTGGGAATCATGAGAAAGCTCTTCACTATGCCCAATTGCATCTATTCCTGGCAAAAGAACTTGGCGATCCAATTGGTGAAACCACGGCGAGAATTAATATTGCTGATTTGAAAAAAGTCCTTCAGCTTCCTGACTCGCAATCGGACACTGAATCACTAATGGAACTTCAACAAAAGCTTATGCAAAAGGCTCAGAATATTACGACTTCATCAAATGGCACAAACGCGTCAGCCATGAGTCGTCAGCATCGTTTAAGGCGCCAATCAATGGAACAACTTGACTTGATTAAACTGACACCCGATGGTAAAAAACAACAGCAACACCAATCAGTTGATCTCGAGCACATTTCCAGGAACAACGAGAATCATCCAACAAAGCCGGCAAAGGAAGAGGACTTTTTTGAAATGCTGAGCAGAACTCAGAGTAAGCGAATGGACGATCAACGATGCACATTAAAAGCGCCAGGTATTGTTGACAAGGATGGAAACAGAAAGCCATTGGTACAACAAAACAATATTGCACCAGGAAAAGACAGTGCAAAGCTGCTAGAAATGATCGCCGATTTCCAGACAGAAAGAATGGATGAACAGCGCTGTGCATTATTGCCGGGTTGGAAACGTTCTGACAAAAACGGGGCACCGTCGAATATTCCTGAACCAACAGAATCTGTTAAAGCTGAGCCGGATGAGCCCTTCTTTGACATGCTGATGCGCTGTCAGGGTTCACGCTACGAGGAACAACGCTCGGAACTACCAAAAAATAATATTCTAATGGATGTTGAGGCTAACAATGTTCAAGTTCGTAATAATGCTGCACCCACCAGAAGCACATTGCCTGATGAGGATTTCTTCTCACTTATCATGCGTGTACAAGGAGGTCGAATGGATGATCAGCGTGCTAAAATTGGTCCTATTAAACCGAGTATACAGAAGAATGATGGAAAATAAGATTTTTTTTTTTGCATTTATAAATAACAAACTAAAGATATTTCTTTTGCCTGAGGATATTTTGATCCAGCTCACCACAAAAAAAAAAACATTCACAAATATGAAAATTCTTATGAATTTTTTCATATAATGCAACACTGAAAGTATTTCTTATCTGAATCTTTTCTTCAGACAGTTCTTAGAACATATTTAGCGTTTTATAAATTTTTCAACTCCTTCGAACGCAGAAAATGATTCTGTTCCTGAACAAAAGTCCAAAATAAATCCATTTCTTCGTCTTTTTATTAGATTTTACTAGGAAATTAAGTAATTCAATGTGCAAAAACAATGGTTAATGGCTGCCACACAATTTTTTTAAAATACTTGTTCGCCAACTTCATAATTTACCAAAAAAAAAAAAGAAAAAAGAATAAGAAAATAGCATTCATTAACCAATTAACTATTTTAATGAATCAAATAGCATGTGCTTCAAATTATGAGAAACATATTTTTTGATGAAATTTGATATTTAAATTTGAAAACTTGATATTTTCGTAGTATCAGTCGAGTCGAGACTAAGTAATTTTAGCCGAAAGTAGAGGAAAGTAAATTTCCACAAAGGAATTACATTTTACACATTCGATTTTTAAACAGTTCTTTAGACTTGTTTTTAATTATTAGAATTGACTAATTGTGACTAATCCACTCATGATAGCGAGTTTTACTAATTTAGCTGTTTATGTAAAAAGTTGCATTAACATGTTCAGTCATGTTTTTTTTTTTTTTCATTCATTAATAAATAAAAAGAAACAAAAAAAATACATTTTCACTAAACAGACTTTCAACTGTACGAGAATATTTATTTTTCATTAATCAAACGGCATAAATCACGATCGACTTTAAATTGAATTTCATGAATGAAAATATTGCAAAACATACATTTCCAGATTAAAGAATTCCAATATCGATATGCCATCGCCAGAAGATGTGTAATCTCGTTGCGATTGTGATAAATTTATTATCGGTGCACAGATAAATAACACCTCCAATATTGTATTCTTGCGCCACGCGATTCCAGTATAACACAAGGCAATTTTTTTTTAAATATTTTATTCTTACAAAAAGAAGAAAAAAAAAATATCTGATCGAAAAAAAAAACTTCATATTTCCTTTATGCTCATTTTAGTTTGTTTGCGGTTATTTAATGCATCGTAAACAACAAATATAGATTTTTCATTTTCACGAGATTGCAGCAATAAAAATATAATAAATTGCTTTGAATCAAATTGAAAAAAAAAAAAAAAAAAATATGCTATGCAAAAGTAATTTGTGCTGAGGCTATACAAAGTGTTCATTTAGCGCCTCGTATTTCTTGTTGTTGTGTAATAGGACATCGATTGAGCATATTTTATAAAATATTATTAAAGATTTTCATCGATGAATTTATGGAAATTTCACGATCGTATTGGTGATTGTGAGCAAACATTTATGAATTGCTTCTTGCAGTAAGACGATTTCTTCACGTGACTCAGCATCGTTCTTGTTTAGGTTTTCTTGCAGAACCTTAAAGTATTTTGTCACCAAATTGATGGCTACTTGCGGTGTCAGTGTGTGATTGATTTCGGCATTCAGTATCTTACAATATTCATCATAAGAATACTTATACAATTGTTTATCAAACATCTTTACATTTTCCGCCATAAGATAATTCAGCTTGCATGCTTTACATGAACAGTTGAAGTTATAATCCTTAAACAATTTTTCTTGTCGTTCAGCTTTGAGGTTCGTTAAATAATGTGGCCCGTAGTTGTCAAAGATCTGAGATCCAGCAGAAATTGGAACTTTAACTATTAATGCCAATTTATCACTATACGCAATGCGAGTAACGTTTGGAGCGCAAGAATGGTTCAAATTCGTCAAAAAAGGGCTCTGTGAAATGCCGAGCGAGATTTCATCGTAGGCGCTTTTTAAATGAGAAAATCCAGTAATTTCATGATAATTTCGGGCACCCACGCAACTTACTTTCAGCATAAAGTCCATTATGAAGTCACGATGTGTATCCATTATTTTTCCAACTACAGAATGCCGCTTCAATAGAACTTCTATCAATGGATGTAGCCTTGTATCTTTATCTGAAACACCACTGCACATTACGAGAATCAAATTCTTTTGTGATTCATTGCTGTCCATGCTGCTGAAGTCAAAGTCAAACATCGTCAATTGCGATTTTTTCGGTAGTTTGCTGGTGATCATTTCCTTTAACTCTTCAATAGAGTTATTACATATTGTTAGAGCCTTGAAGAACGATCGAACAACAATGAAATGGTCATTCATGTCTTGCAGTTGCTCTGAAATCTCACATTCGTAACAATGATATTGCTGAAATGCCTGTTTTTCGCACTCGTCACTGCAGTACATTGCTATAGGGAAAAGTCAATTAGAGTTTGAGCTTGATAAAAAAAAGAAGAAAACATACTTTTCGAGCACTCGGCACACGATTTCAGATCGAGACAATTAGATTTCAAGCAAAATGCGCAAAACTGATAGCAAACGTTATCACTGTAATTGTCCTTAGATGGATCAGACCATAAAACTTTGTAGAATGACGTGTCTACTGCAATGATATCTCCAATATTCAGTGGTATGTTACTAATAACGTGCCGGCCATATTCTTCATTCCATCGTAGCTCTAGGCAATTTGAAATATATGGATATCGATTGTTTGCCAAATGCGAAAGTTTGAAGAATTTTGCTGGATCGTATTCTTGCGATTCATTTTCGTTCCTCATCATATTCACACATCGATCCTGTCGTTGCATCAGAGAGCAAATTTTCTCCTTTGGGTAATTGTGTTTAAGAGCAAGCTGAATATTTCTAATCGATCTTTCATAGAGCTTCATCTCCAGATAGATTGCAGATCGGTTAGCGTAAACAAGACCAAGTGCTGATGTGTCCTTTTCTGCATGACAAAGTGATTTGTTGTAAAAGGTTAATGCGGCATACATAAATCGCTTTTTATACGATTCGTTTCCACGTGTACGATATATTTCTGCAATAACATTGTCTTTCAGCATTTCCGAGTTGTGTCTTACCGGAATGTTTATCACTCTTATTAAATCTAATTTAAATTAGCATTATTTATAATTCATTTTCTGTACCACTTAAGAAATAAATTAGGGATTGTTCGAGCATTATGTATAATAATATTTTCTCTATGTAGGGACATTTTCTAATTGACAAACATGACTCTGTCTGACGCTCTCCCGGTCTGTCTGTTACGCCATAATGCGCCGTAGTGGTTAAAGGTTAACAACCGTCCTGGAACGGGTAAAAGGCTATGTAGCGCATTCTTAGCGAAGACACCTTCGAAATAGAAGGGAGCTTTCTAAGTAGAGTTTTTCTTATATATAAAATTGAAGCCATTTCCTCCTATTCAAATATTCCAGCGCATAATGCGAACACTTGGGACAGCAATTACGCAGGCAAATGCGATATGAACATTTTGCAGAAAAATACAGTACATATACATTGTAGTACACAGTATGTACATATATATTTTAAGTATTAAAATTTTGTTTGCGTTATTTGGGTAGATTGATCGTGATGAACGCGATTATTTTTCCAATTTCAGGCTTTCGGCATGCTTTAAGAATAGATATTACAGAAAGCAATCAAATGTTTGGTTAAAAATGCAAAAGCGACCAATTAAAACAACATCTTGGTAGATAACTGACTCCCCAATAAATATAAATAGTGAAAACTGTGGGAATTGATGCACATTTCCACGTGAACCATTTAGATTTTTAAATTAATAATATATATAATAACATACCATTAGCTAAGGTGATTTCTATTAAGTGTTCCTTTTGAAACGAACAGATTGTACCCACTTAATAAGCTCAACTAGCTACTTACTTAAATGTACTGAATGCATTAATAGTTTTCTCATACTTGTGAAGACAATTATGACGTTGAACATTCCAATCCAATAAACAATTCAGGCTCTTTAATACTGTCGACCCTTGCTACTCGCTCGATGTTTTAGCAGAGCGATCGAATAATTCTTGCCGACTGAAATTATAAGATTCATCATTGCACAAACTGGTCGAGAAAGTATAAAAAAAAAACAACTTATAGACATTGTGGAAGAAGATATTAAGATCTTAAATCTCCGAATATTAAATACTTAAATGTCCAAATCTTCGATTTGCAAGTCATCATGTCTCTTTGAATCGCTAGGATTTTGATTTATTTGAAAGGGATGAACGCGATTATCTTTTCTGATTCTACACTTTCGACATGCTCTGAAGATAGAAGAAATTATATTTTTCAATGGAAAAGATGTTATTATTATGGCGAGAAAGAGTACAAGCATTATAATGACAACAACTTTTAAAGGAATAAAATGATGCCCTTCTTCTACTTGGTCACTTTGTTCGTCTTCTTCATTGAACTCCATTTCGTCCAAGTCATTTCGTCTTATACATCCTGATGTTTTATTCGTGCACGAGGTTTCTAAAATTCTAGTCCTTTCAATGAGATTTTCATCCATTAAACTCGAACTAAGACTGCGTAAAAATATTTTTGCTTCTTCGTGGTAGTCCAATTGGTTGGTTCGCTTCCTGTTCGCAGCTATCAGAACCAAAAATCTTTCAAAATATCCACTATTACTACGGGCATAAATCAGTAAAAGTCCACTGTCGTAGTAAAATTGCATTGTAATGAAGAGTCCTGAGACAAGTAAATCGTCTGAACAATATCGTGAATAAAATGTAGGTTGAGAAGCATTTCCATTGAAAGTCTTTGCAATTTCGAAATATGAGTACCAAGAAAGTGAAGAACAGTAAAATACAAAACTCAAACGTTCAATGTGAATATTTTTTGCAGAATCTATTTGCACCACAGTAAATTTCGTAAAAACTTTAGCAGATGATAGGGAAGTAGCAAACGGATTGTTAGTTGATGATTGCTGAACAGAAGCAGCGAAAATTCTCCACTTGATCTCTCCAACCAATTTAAAGTCAATGTTGCTGTAGTTTGCAGCCTCGCTGCCATTACAGTTGAAATATTCAGCAAACAAAGATATGGATAAAAATGCAAAAGCGACCAATTGAAACACCATCTTGGTAAATAACTGACGCCCCAATAAATGCTCAGAAAATATAAATAGTGAAAACTGTGGGAATTGATGCACATTTCCACGTGAACCATTTAGATAAGTAAATTAATAACATACCATTAGCTAAGGTGATTTCTATTAAGGATTCCTTTGAAACGAATAGATGTACCCACTTAATAAGCTCAACTAGCTACTTACTTAAATGTACTGAATGCATTAATAATTTTCTCATACTTGCGAAGACAATTATGACGTTGAACATTCCAATCCAATCTACAATTTAGGCTCTTTAATACTGTCAACCTTTACTACTCGCTCGATGTTTTAGCAGAGCGATCGAATAATTCTTGCCGACTGAAATTATAAGATTCATCATTGCACAAATTGGTCGAGAAAGAATCAAAAACAAATGATAGACATTGTGAAAGCAAATGATAGAACATATTAAGATCTTAAATCTCTGAATCTTCAATTCGCAAATCATCATGTCTCTTTGAATCGTTAGGATATTGATATATTTGAATGGGATGAACGCGATTATCTTTTCTGATTCTACACTCTACACTTACGACATGCTCTAAAGATGGAAGATTTTTTTTTTCTCAATAGAAAAGTTGTTATGGTGAGAAAGAGTACAAGAATAATAATAGCAACAACTTTTAAAGGAATAAAATGATGCCCTTCTTCTACTTGGTCACTTTGTTCGTCTTCTTCATTGAACTCCATTTCGTCCAAGTCATTTCGTCTTATACATCCTGATGTTTTATTCGTGCAAGAGGTTTCTAAAATGCTACTCATTTCAATGAGATTTTCATATATTAAACTCGAATTAAGACTGCGTAAAAACATGTTTGCTTCTTCGTGGTAGTCTAATTTGTTGGTTCGCTTCCTGTTCGTGGCTATTAGAACCAGAACTCTTTCAAAATATCTACTATCACTACAGGCATAAATCATCAAAAGTTCACTGTCGTAGTAAAATTGCATTGTAATGAAGAGTCCTGCGACAAGTGAATCGTCTGAACAATATCGTGAATGAAATGTAGGTTGAGAAGCATTTCTATTGAAAGTCTTTGCAATTTCGAAATATGAGTACCAAGAAAGTGAAGAACAGTAAAATACAAAACTCAAACGTTCAATGTGAATATTTTTTGCAGAATCTATTTGCACCACAGTAAATTTCGTAAAAACTTTAGCAGATGATAGGGAAGTAGCAAACGGATTGTCAATTGATGATTGCTGAAAAGAAGCAGCGAAAATTCTCCACTTTATCTCTGCAACCAATTTAAAGTCAACATCGTTGTGGTTTGAAGCGTCGCTGCCAATACAGTTCAAAGCTTCAGCAAACAAAGATTTAGTTAAAAATGCAAAAGCGACCAATTGAAACAACATCTTGACAGATAACTGACCCTTCAATAAATGCTCAGAAGGTTTAAATAGTGAAAACAGTGAGAGTTGTTACATATTTCCATTTGAACCAATCAGATTATTAAGGTAGACTGGCCATTAGTAGATGGAATAATTTCTACTATAGATTCCTTTGAATTGATCTGATATGTCAAATAAGTTCACTTGCTCACTTAAATGTACTGAATACATTAACAATTTTCTCATAATATGACGCTTTAATTGTAGAGACAATTATGATGCTGAATATTTCAACTCAAAATGCGTAACTATCAAAAATCCCACGGTCGAAATAAAATTTCGTGGCAATGAAAATTCGTACTGCAAGTTGCAACTGAACGATACCGTGAAGATTTTATAGAAAAAAGACAGTAAAAAAATAATAAAATTACATAAAATTAAAATTATGTACTGTGTATTTCGAGACTCTTCCTGGAGAGTAAGAGAACGATGATGCGAAATGCTGTATTCCCATCTAACTATATTTTGGTAGTAGCCTTCTACTTTTTGCGATTTCTACTACCTATTACCGAACCTCTGGAAACATCTAAATTTGAGAATTTTAGAAGATAAAATACTTGTAACGAAAATAAATTTAAATAAATTTAAAAATACGGAAGTTTATTACCTAATTTGGAATTAAAACGACTTAAGAATACAAATATGTCTCCATGATAATTCAAGTTGGAGTGATCAAAAATTATGTAGCTAAAATATATGGATGCAAATTTTTTAAAAGTCGACAAACCAAGACACAAATCTCGGTAATCTTGAAAAAGTTGTTGAGCTTGCATTCTGTCTCTTAGGAACTTCAACCACTACTCGAGCACCGAAAAATCGCTCGAGTAATAAGCCCTGCTGTTAAATCGGTTTTAAGTATCCAATGCAACATAAAATTAACATGCAAAGTATATTACGATAGTAGCGATAAAGATAAAGAATATACGGCAAAATACACATTAATACCGACTTTGAACAGGCGCAAAAACGAGAATATTTGAAACGTCATAAGTGACAAGGGGACATTTAAAGAGCAACGACTACATTAAGGAATGAATGATCGCCTGATGTCGCCACGATTTATTAATCGGAAGATTACATTTTATGGTACCAAAGAATCAAGTCAGTCAGATATGTTCTCAAAGACGGCAACCTGCCAAAAGCCTCAGAGCTTCCTCCGGTCGAACGACATTGGGCAGTTTTGAAGCGCATCCTCAGAAGAGGTCCTCGGTAACGTCGAGCACGAAATAGTTCATCAAAAAGCTTAAGTCGGCTATGAAAAAATTTGCCTGAATATTTGGCAAAACCGAAACGTATTCTGAATCTGAAATCTGATATCTGTTAGTGCATTTACAAAAAAAAAAAATAAAAAAAAAAAATATGGTGCCATTGCCACTCAGAAGATATTAAGTTCGGAACTCAGGATAAATTTTAAGTTTCCAGTCCTTAGTTTTTATTTATTTTATTCTCATTTAATTCTTTATTGTTTCAACAGTGATTATGTACACGTTTTTTTTTAAAAAGATTCAGGTTTATTTCAGTAAACAGAAGCTAGAAAACTTCTAAAAAATTCCTATCGTGAAAAAGTTTATTAAGATCTAATAATTTAGACTGTTCTCAAATATTAGATTCATTTATGAAACTACCCAAGTCCTAAGTAGTAGTGTTAATGCATTTTAATACGTTAAATTACGAACTGATGCTGCGCTGCGTAAAAACATTTCGCTGCTTCTTAGTTTATTTTGAAGTGTTCCATGCTTTGTTCGGCTGTTAAAACCAATAATGCTTCATAATATTCATTATAAATACAGGAATACATAATAAAAGTCCACTATCGAAATCAAAGTGCATTGCAATGAAAATTCCTGGCTGCAGAATACGTTGTAGAATGAGTGCTCAAATATTTTCTTGTGAAGGACCGTATAACTCCAAATTAGTCTTCAAAACATTCACAATTTTGTTATGAAACATAAAAAAGAATCAGTTTGTTCCGAACAAAATTTTCAAACGAAAGCAAACTGCAAATATATCAAAAGATTTAATTAGTGAAATTTACGATAATTGAAGGGATTTTAGTACTTATAAGATCTTATGAGAATTTCAGCCATGAAACTTTGTTTGATGGAAGTGATTATTGTAAAATAATTGTCGCGAAAATGCCAATAAAGATTTTACCAATTCCTAGTTCAGTTTCTTTATCACTGTCAATTTTAGTCGTTCGATATTAGTTAGCATCGTGGCCGGCAATAATAATTCTTTACCATGCAAAGAAAAAACCATCATAGCACAGATTGGTCGAGAACGTATCAAGAAATTATACAAAAATTAAAGCATGTGAGCCACGTAACATCAAAAACAAATGATGACTTTGTGAGAGAAAATATTTATTTACTTAAATACTTAAGTGTCCAAATCCTCGATTTGCAGGTCATCATGTCTCTTTAAATAGTTTGGATTTTGATTTATTTGAACGGGATGAACGCGATTATCTTTTCTGATTTTACACTTTCGACAAGCTCTGAAGATAGAAGAAATTAAATTTTTCAATGGAAAAGATGTTATTGTTATGGCGAGAAAGAGTACAAGCATTATAATGACAACAACTTTTAAAGGAATAAAATGATGCCCTTCTTCTACTTGGTCACTTTGTTCGTCTTCTTCATTGAACTCCATTTCGTCCAAGTCATTTCGTCTTATACATCCTGATGTTTTATTCGTGCAAGAGGTTTCTAAAATGCTACTCATTTCAATGAGATTTTCATCCATTAAACTCGAATTAAGACTGCGTAAAAACATGCTTGCTTCTTCGTGGTAGTCTAATTTATTGGTTTGATTCTCGTTCGCGTCTATCAGAACCAAAAATCTTTCAAAATATCCACTGTCACTACGGGCATAAATCAGTAAAAGTCCACGGTCGAAATAGAATTGCATTGAAATAAAGAGTCCTGCGACAAGTGCATCGTCTGAACAATACCGTGAAGAAATCGCAGGTTGAGAAGCATTTCTATTGAAAGTCTTTGCAATTTCGAAATATGAGTACCAAGAAAGTGAAGAACAGTAAAATACAAAACTCAAACGTTCAATGTGAATATTTTTTGCAGAATCTATATGCACCACAGTAAATTTCGTAAAAACTTTAGCAGATGATAGGGAAGTAGCAAACGGATTGTTAGTTGATGATTGCTGAACAGAAGCAGCGAAAATTCTCCACTTGATCTCTCCAACCAATTTAAAGTTAATGTTGCTGTAGTTTGCAGCCTCGCTGCCATTACAGTTCGAATATTCAGCAAACAAAGATATGGATAAAAATGCAAAAGCGACCAATTGAAACACCATCTTGGTAAATAACTGACGCCCCAATAAATGCTCAGAAAATATAAATAGTGAAAACTGTGGGAATTGATGCACATTTCCACGTGAACCATTTAGATAAGTAAATTAATAACATACCATTAGTTGAGGTGATTTCTACTTACTTAAATGTACTAAATGCATTAATAATTTTCTCATACTTGCGAAGACAATTATGACGTTGAACATTCCAATCCAATCTACAATTTAGGCTCTTTAATACTGTCGACCTTTACTACTCGCTCGATGTTTTAGCAGAGCGATCGAATAATTCTTGCCGACTGAAATTATAAGATTCATCATTGCACAAATTGGTCGAGAAAGAATCAAAAACAAATGATAGACATTGTGAAAGCAAATGATATAACATACTAAGATCTAAAATCTCTGAATCTTCAATTCGAAAATCATCATGTCTCTTTGAATCGTTAGGAATTGATATATTTGAATGGGATGAACGCGATTATCTTTTCTGATTCTACACTTACGACATGCTCTGAAGATGGAAGATTTTTTTTTTTCTCAATAGAAAAGTTGTTATGGTGAGAAAGAGTACAAGAATAATAATGGCAACAACTTTTAAAGGAATAAAATGATGCCCTTCTTCTACTTGGTCACTTTGTTCGTCTTCTTCATTGAACTCCATTTCGTCCAAGTCATTTCGTCTTATACATCCTGATGTTTTATTCGTGCAAGAGGTTTCTAAAATGCTACTCATTTCAATGAGATTTTCATATATTAAACTCGAATTAAGACTGCGTAAAAACATGCTTGCTTCTTCGTGGTAGTCTAATTTGTTGGTTCGCTTCCTGTTCGCGGCTATCAGAACCAAAAATCTTTCAAAATATCCACTATTACTACAGGCATAAATCAGTAAAAGTCCACTGTCGTAGTAAAATTGCATTGTAATGAAGAGTCCTGAGACAAGTAAATCGTCTGAACAATATCGTGAATAAAATGTAGGTTGAGAAGCATTTCCATTGAAAGTCGAATTTCAAGTGCAATTTCGAAATATGAGTACCAAGAAAGTGAAGAACAATAAAATACAAAACTCAAACGTTCAATGTAAATATTTTCTGGATAATCTATTTGCACCACAGTAAATTTCGCGAAAACTTTAGCAGATGATAGGGAAGTAGCAAACGGACTGTCAATTGATGATTGCTGAAAAGAAGCAGCGAAAATTCTCCACTTTATCTCTGCAACCAATTTAAAGTCAACATCGTTGTGGTTTGAAGCGTCGCTGCCATTACAGTTCAAAGCTTCAGCAAACAAAGATTTGGTTAAAAATGCAAAAGCGACCAATTGAAACAACATCTTGACAGATAACTGACCCTTCAATAAATGCTCAGAAGGTTTAAATAGTGAAAACAGTGAGAGTTGTTACATATTTCCATTTGAACCAATCAGATTATTAAGGTAGACTGGCCATTAGTAGATGGATAATTTCTACTATAGATTCCTTTGAAATGATCTGATATGTCAGATAAGTTCACTTACTCACTTAAATGTACTGAATGCATTAATAATTTTCTCATAACATGACGCTTTAATTGTAGAGACTGATTATGATACTGAATATTCCAACTCAAAATGCGTAACTATCAAAAATCCCACGGTCGAAATAAAATTTCGTGGCAATGAAAATTCGTACTGCAAGTTGCAACTGAACCATATAGAAAAGACCATTTCTATATGAACTGAACGATACCGTGAATTTTTCTTTCACTGGATTTTTGGATTGATCAAACTTGAAACTGTCAAACAGGGCTTAATACCTACTCGCTACTTCCTACATAGTAGTACTCGCAAATTTTCACTACTCGCGACCACTACTTGGTACTCGAGTACTTAAGGCTGGTACTCGTAGCTACAACTCAGTAGCTTTAAGCATCCATGGCAACATAAATTTAACATGCAAAGTATATTGTGATAGTATTAAAGGGGATAAAGATTTCCTGTTCCTTGAAAAGGCTCTTCCGGCTGTATGAAAAATATAATGACGTGTAAAATGTAAATATCTATAAGATTTTCTTTGAGGATCGTATCTGTCGCTATCGGAAAAGAAAATTAAATTCGGGTGACTGAAAATTAGAGAAAATGATGAAAATTCCTTGCAATGAAAACTTCAACTTGCAAATTTCAACATGACAGAAGCATATGTCAGCAATGTTACCTCAGCTTCTTCACAAGATTTGAGTTTCAGAAAATACCGAATCAAGGAGACAGTCGAGAAAAAAGCAAAGAAAATGATTTTAAATTTGCATATTCAAATACTTATCAAACATTTTAGACGGTGAAGCACAAACTAATACGAGTTCGAATATGAATTTTCGACTCTTTATCGACAACATAAAATTCCTCCTCTGTTCTGACCTGATCTTGCCACGTTTCATTTACATGATAGACGCCATTTTATGGTACCAAAGGAATCAGTTCAGAGTCAGATATGTTCCTAAAGATGGCAACCTGCCAAACGCTCCAGATCCTTGGAATAGGACCTCGGCAACGTCGAACACGAAATCATTCTTCAAAAAGCTTAAGTCGGCTATCGAAAAAATTTGCCCAACTATTTGGCAAAAGTGGAACGTATTCTGAAATCCTCTCTGATATCTGTAATTGCATTTTCAAAAAAAAAAAAAATGGTGCCATTGCCATTCAGAAGGTATTGAGTTTGGAACTCAGGACAAATTTTAAGTTTCCAGTCCTTATTTTTTATTTATTTTTTTAAATCTTTTTTTAAAAGAAGCAAACCATTTGTTCTGGTAAACCCATCTGTTAAAACGAATAATGCTTCAAAATATTCTTTATAAATACATGCATACATAGTAAAAAGTCCACGATCGAAATCAAGGTGCAATGAAAATTATTGGTTGAAGAATACGTTGTAGAATGAGTGTTAAAAACTTTTCTTGTGAAGAACTTTACAACTCCAAATTAATCTTCAAAACGTTCAAAATTTTGTCATGAATATAAAAAAGAAATCAGTTTGCTCCGAACAACATTTTCAAACGAAAACGGGGGAAATTTACATATTTCCTCGAGATTAATTAGTTGAAGTGATACTTATCAGATCTTATGAAGATTTGAGCCTGAAACTTTGTTTGATGGCGATTATATAATTCCCAGTTTAGTTTCTTTAACAGTGATAAATATAAGCGTTCGATATTTTATAGCAGAGTGACCGGAAATAATAATTTTTGACGATTTAAATTAAGCTATAGCACAAACTGGTCGAGAAAGTATCGAAAACATATCATAGACATTGTGGAAGAAGATATTAAGATCTTAAATCTCCGAATATTAAATACTTAGATGTCCAAATCTTCGATTTGTAAGTCATCATGTCTCTTTGAATAGTTTGGATTTTGATTTATTTGAAAGGGATGAACGCGATTATCTTTTCCGATTTTACAATTTCGACATGCTCTGAAGATAGAAGAAATTAATTTTTTCAATGGAAAAGATGTTATTATTATGGCGAGAAAGAGTACAAGCATTATAATGACAACAACTTTTAAAGGAATAAAATGATGCCCTCCTTCTTCTTGGTAATTTTGTTCGTCTTCTTCATTGAACTCCATTTCGTCCAAGTCATTTCGTCTTCTACATCCTGATGCTTTATTCGTGCAAGAGGTTTCTAAAATGCTACTCATTTCAGTGAGATTTTCATACATTAAACTCGAATTAAGACTGCGTAAAAATATTTTTGCTTCTTCGTGGTAGTCTAATTTATTGGTTTGATTCTCGTTCGCGTCTATCAGAACCAAAATACTTTCAAAATATCCCTTATTACTACAGGCATAAATCAGCAAAAGTCCACTGTCGTAATAAAATTGCATTGTAATGAAGAGTCCTGCAAGAATTGAATCGTCTGAACAATACCGTGAAGCAATTGTAGGTTTAGAATTGTTTCTGTGGATAGACTTTGCAATTATGAAATATGAGTACCAAGAAAGTGAAGAACAGTAAAATACAAAACTCAAACTTTCAATGCGAACATTTTCTTTAAAATCTAATTCCACCACAGTAAATTTCGCGAAAACGTTAGCAGATGATAGAGAAGTAGCAAACGGATTGTCAATTGATGATTGCTGAACAGAAGTAGCGAAAATTCTCCACTTGATCTCTGCAACCAATTTAAAGTCAACATCGTTGTAGTTTGTAGCGTCGCTGCCATTAGAGTTCAAAGCTTCAGCAAACCAAGATTTAGTTAAAAATGCAAAAGCGACCAATTGAAACAACATCTTGACAGATAACTGCCCCTTCAATAAATGCCCAGAATATTTAAATAGTGAAAACAGTGAGAGTTGTAGCATATTTCCATTTGAACCAACCATTTATTAAGGTAATGACTGGCCATTAGTGGATGGAATAATTTCTACTATAGATTCCGTTGAATTGATCTGATATGTCAAATAAGTTCACTTACTCACTTAAATGCATTAATAATTTTCTCAGACAATTATGATGCTGAATATTCCAACTCAAAATGCGTAACTATCAAAAATCCCACGGTCGAAATAAAATTTCGTGGCAATGAAAATTCGTACTGCAAGTTGCAACTGAACGATACCGTGAAGATTTTATAGAAAAAAGATGGTACGACAGTAAAAACTAATAAAATTACATAAAATAAAAATTATATACTGTGTATTTCGAGACTGTTCCTGGAGAGTAAGAGAAAGATGATGCGAAATGCTGTATTCCCATCTAACTATATTTTGGTAGTAGCCTTCTACTTTTTGCGATTTCTACTACCTATTACCGAACCTCTGGAAACATCTAAATTTGAGAATTTTAGAAGATAAAATACTTGTAACGAAAATAAATTTAAATAAATTTAAAAATACGGAAGTTTATTACCTAATTTGGAATTAAAACGACTTAAGAATACAAATATGTCTCCATGATAATTTAACTTGGAGTGATCAAAAATTATGTAGCTAAAATATATGGATGCAAATTTTTTAAAAGTCGACAAACCAAGACACAAATCTCGGTAATCTTGAAAAAGTTGTTGAGCTTGCATTCTGTCTCTTAGGAACTTCAACCACTACTCGAGCACCGAAAAATCGCTCGAGTAATAAGCCCTGCTGTTAAATCGGTTTTAAGCATCCAATGCAACATAAAATTAACATGCAAAGTATATTACGATAATATTAAAGGCGATAAAGATTTCCTTTTCCTTTAAAAGGTGTTTTCGGCTGAAAAATATAGAAATGTGAATATCGACATATAATTTTACTTTATTATTTTCTTTGAGGATCGCATCTGTCGCTGTCGGAAAAGAAAATTAAATTTGGGTGACTGGAAATTAAAGAAAATGACGAAAATTCCTTGCAATAAAAAACTTCAACCTGCAAATTTCAACATGACAAATACTGATCAAACATTTCGTTTAGAATATACGGCAAAATACACATTAATAACGACTTTGAACAAGCGCAAAAACGAGAATATTTGAAACGTCATAAGTAGTCATTCTCGATTTCCCGCTTTTCGAGAAAACGTGAAAACGGGAAATCCCCGTTTCAAAAACGGGATATTTCCCGTTAAATTTCCCGCTGTATTTCCCGCCTTGAAATAGAAATTTAGCTTTATTTATTAAGAAAATGTGGCTTTATTCATTTTTAGCATGAAAATTCATTCCATTTATTTTTAACGTGTTCCAACAATGCAAGTTCTTTTCCGTGCTCTTTCTTAATAAATTATATATATACATATATATAAATTAAATAGTGGTACGATGCCATTTTTGTATATGGAATTAACGGAATTAAGGCGACATGCGAGTCCTTTCGTCGAATTATCTGTCAGCTTTAGTATCCTTTCACAGCTAGACACATTACAGCGGCCACTTTTAGTGCCGTTTATATAAATTTTTGTAAAATATTTCCACACCCATGATGTCATCGCCATATTTACGTTTTTTAGCAGTAGGTACTTAGATTACAGACTAGAGTAAGTAGGCGAGAGAGAAGGCGACGTGCTTTCACTGACCGTTCCCGTTAAGGGCGGGATTTCCCGTTTTTCCCCGGCGGGGAAAAAAGTGAGAATGACTAGTCATAAGTGACAACGGGAAATTTAAAGAGCAACGACTACATTAAGGAATGAATGATCTTGAGTTCGAACATGAATTTAAGCCTCTTTATCGATAGCACAACATTCCTCCTCTGTTCTGGTCTGATCTCGCCACGATTTATTAATCGGAAGCTTACATTTTATGGTACCAAAGAATCAAGTCAGATATGTTCTCAAAGACGGCAACCTGCCAAACGCCTCGGAACTTCGTCCGGTCGAACGACATTGGGCAGTTTTGAAGCGCATCCTCAGGTAACGTCGAACACGAAATCGTTCATCAAAAAGCTTAAGTCGGCTATGAAAAAATTTGCCTAAATATTTGGCAAAACCGAAACGTATTCTGAATCTGAAATCTGATATCTGTTAGTGCATTTACAAAAAAAAAAAATAAAAAAAAATATGGTGCCATTGCCACTCAGAAGATATTAAGTTCGGAACTCAGGATACATTTTAAGATTCCAGTCCTTAGTTTTTATTTATTTTATTCTCATTTAATTCTTTATTGTTTCAACAGTGATTATGTACACGTTTTTTTTAAAAAGATTCAGGTTTATTTCAGTAAACAGAAGCTAAAAAACTTCAAAAAAATTTCCTTGAAATGGAAAATTCATATCGTGAAAAAGTTTCTTAAGATCTAATAATTTAGACTGTTCTCAAATATAAGATTCATTTATGAAACTACCTAAGTCCTAAGTAGTAGTGTTAATGAATTTTAATACGTTAAATTACGATAATTGAAGGGATGTTGGTACTTATTGGATCTTATGAGAATTTCAGCCATGAAACTTTGTATGGTTTGGAAGTGATTGTTGTAAAATAATTGTCGCGAAAATGCCAATGAATATTTTACCAATTCCCAGCTCAGTTTCTTTATCACTGTCAAGTTTACTCGTTCGATATTAGTTAGCATCGTGGCCGGCAATAATAATTCTTTACCATGCAAAGAAAAAACCATCATAGCACAGATTGGTCGAGAACGTATCAAGAAATTATACAAAAATTAAAGCATGTGAGCCACGTAACATCAAAAACAAATGATGACTTTGTGAGAGAAAATATTTATTTACTTAAATACTTAAGTGTCCAAATCCTCGATTTGCAGGTCATCATGTCTCTTTAAATAGTTTGGATTTTGATTTATTTGAATGGGATGAACGCGATTATCTTTTCTGATTCTACACTTTCGACAAGCTCTGAAGATAGAATAAATTAATGCTTTCAATGGAAAAGTTGTTATCGTTATGGCGAGAAAGAGTACAAGCATTATAATGACAACAACTTTTAAAGGAATAAAATGATGCTCTTTTTCTTGATGGTCATTTTGTTCCTCTTCTTCATTGAACTCCATTTCGTCCAAGTCATTTCGTCTTATACATCCTGATGTTTTATTCGTGCAAGAGGTTTCTAAAATGCTACTCATTTCAATGAGATTTTCATATATTAAACTCGAATTAAGATTGCGTAAAAACATGCTTGCTTCTTCGTGGTAGTCTAATTTGTTGGTTCGCTTCCTGTTCGCGGCTATCAGAACCAAAAATCTTTCAAAATATCCACTATTACTACGGGCATAAATCAGTAAAAGTCCACTGTCGTAGTAAAATTGCATTGTAATGAAGAGTCCTGAGACAAGTAAATCGTCTGAACAATATCGTGAATAAAATGTAGGTTGAGAAGCATTTCCATTGAAAGTCTTTGCAATTTCGAAATATGAGTACCAAGAAAGTGAAGAACAATAAAATACAAAACTCAAACGTTCAATGTGAATATTTTTTGCAGAATCTATTTGCACCACAGTAAATTTCGCGAAAACTTTAGCAGATGATAGGGAAGTAGCAAACGGACTGTCAATTGATGATTGCTGAAAAGAAGCAGCGAAAATTCTCCACTTTATCTCTGCAACCAATTTAAAGTCAACATCGTTGTGGTTTGAAGCGTCGCTGCCAATACAGTTCAAAGCTTCAGCAAACAAAGATTTAGTTAAAAATGCAAAAGCGACCAATTGAAACAACATCTTGACAGATAACTGACCCTTCAATAAATGCTCAGAAGGTTTAAATAGTGAAAACAGTGAGAGTTGTTACATATTTCCATTTGAACCAATCAGATTATTAAGGTAGACTGGCCATTAGTAGATGGAATAATTTCTACTATAGATTCCTTTGAAATGATCTGATATGTCAGATAAGTTCACTTACTCACTTAAATGTACTGAATGCATTAATAATTTTCTCATAACATGACGCTTTAATTGTAGAGACAATTATGATGCTGAATATTCCAACTCAAAATGCGTAACTATCAAAAATCCCACGGTCGAAATAAAATTTCGTGGCAATGAAAATTCGTACTACAAGTTGCAACTGAACGATACTGTGAATTTTTATTTCACTGGATTTTTGGATTGATCAAACTTGAAACTGTCAAACAGGGCTTAATACCTACTCGCTACTTCCTTCGCTTAAGGCTGGTACTCGTGGCTACAACTCAGTAGCTCAGTAGCTTTAAGCATCCATGGCAACATAAATTTAACATGCAAAGTATATTGTGATAGTATTAAAGGGGATAAAGATTTCCTGTTCCTTGAAAAGGCTCTTCCGGCTGTATGAAAAATATAATGACGTGTAAAATGTAAATATCTATAAGATTTTCTTTGAGGATCGTATCTGTCGCTATCGGAAAAGAAAATTAAATTCGGGTGACTGAAAATTAGAGAAAATGATGAAAATTCCTTGCAATAAAAAACTTCAACTTGCAAATTTCAACATGACAGAAGCATATGTCAGCAATGTTACCTCAGCTTCTTCACAAGATTTGAGTTTCAGAAAATACCGAATCAAGGAGACAGTCGAGAAAAAAGCAAAGAAAATGATTTTAAATTTGCATATTCAAATACTTATCAAACATTTTAGACGGTGAAGCACAAACTAATACGAGTTCGAATATGAATTTTCGACTCTTTATCGACAACATAAAATTCCTCCTCTGTTCTGACCTGATCTTGCCACGTTTCATTTACATGATAGACGCCATTTTATGGTACCAAAGGAATCAGTTCAGAGTCAGATATGTTCCTAAAGATGGCAACCTGCCAAACGCTCCAGATCCTTGGAATAGGACCTCGGCAACGTCGAACACGAAATCATTCTTCAAAAAGCTTAAGTCGGCTATCGAAAAAATTTGCCCAACTATTTGGCAAAAGTGGAACGTATTCTGAAATCCTCTCTGATATCTGTAATTGCATTTTCAAAAAAAAAAAAAAATGGTGCCATTGCCATTCAGAAGGTATTGAGTTTGGAACTCAGGACAAATTTTAAGTTTCCAGTCCTTATTTTTTATTTATTTTTTTAAATCTTTTTTTAAAAGAAGCAAACCATTTGTTCTGGTAAACCCATCTGTTAAAACGAATAATGCTTCAAAATATTCTTTATAAATACATGCATACATAGTAAAAAGTCCATGATCGAAATCAAGGTGCAATGAAAATTATTGGTTGAAGAATACGTTGTAGAATGAGTGTTAAAAACTTTTCTTGTGAAGAACTTTACAACTCCAAATTAATCTTCAAAACGTTCAAAATTTTGTCATGAATATAAAAAAGAAATCAGTTTGCTCCGAACAACATTTTCAAACGAAAACGGGGGAAATTTACATATTTCCTCGAGATTAATTAGTGGAAGTGATACTTATCAGATCTTATGAGGATTTGAGCCTAAAACTTTGTTTGATGGCGATTATATAATTCCCAGTTTAGTTTCTTTAACAGTGATAAATATAAGCGTTCGATATTTTATAGCAGAGTGACCGGAAATAATAATTGTTGACGATTTAAATTAAGCTATAGCACAAACTGGTCGAGAAAGTATCGAAAACATATCATAGACATTGTGGAAGAAGATATTAAGATCTTAAATCTCCGAATATTAAATACTTAGATGTCCAAATCTTCGATTTGTAAGTCATCATGTCTCTTTGAATAGTTTGGATTTTGATTTATTTGAAAGGGATGAACGCGATTATCTTTTCTGATTTTACAATTTCGACATGCTCTGAAGATAGAAGAAATTAATTTTTTCAATGGAAAAGATGTTATTATTATGGCGAGAAAGAGTACAAGCATTATAATGACAACAACTTTTAAAGGAATAAAATGATGCCCTTTTTCTTCATGGTCAATTTGTTCCTCTTCTCCAATGAACTCCATTTCGTCCAAGTCATTTCGTCTTATACATCCTGATGTTTTATTCGTGCAAGAGGTTTCTAAAATGCTACTCATTTCAATGAGATTTTCATATATTAAACTCGAATTAAGACTGCGTAAAAATATGTTTGCTTCTTCGTGGTAGTCTAATTTGTTGGTTCGCTTCCTGTTCGCGGCTATCAGAACCAAAAATCTTTCAAAATTTCCACTATCACTACAGGCATAAATCAGTAAAAGTCCACTGTCGTAGTAAAATTGCATCGAAATGAAGAGTCCTGCAAGAAGTGAATCGTCTGAACAATACCGTGAAAAAATTGTAGGTTGAGCATTATTTCTGGGGATAGACTTTACAATTTCGAAATATGAGTACCAAGAAAGTGAAGAACAGTAAAATACAAAACTCAAACTTTCAATGCGAACATTTTCTGGAAAATCTAATTCCACCACAGTAAATTTCGCGAAAACGTTAGCAGATGATAGAGAAGTAGCAAACGGATTGTCAGTTGATGATTGCTGAACAGAAGTAGCGAAAATTCTCCACTTGATCTCTGCAACCAATTTAAAGTCAACATCGTTGTAGTTTGTAGCGTCGCTGCAATTACAGTTCAGAGCTTCAGCAAACAAAGATTTGGTTAAAAATGCAAAAGCGACCAATTGAAACAACATCTTGACAGGTAACTGACCCTTCAATAAATGCTCAGAAAATATAAATAGTGAAAACAGTGGGAATTGATGCACATTTCCATTTGAACCATTTAGATAAGTAAATTAATAACATACCATTAGCTAAGGTGATTTCTATTAAGGATTCCTTTGAAACGAATAGATGTACTCACTTAATAAGCTCAACTAACTACTTACTTAAATGTACTAAATGCATTAATAATTTTCTCATACTTTCGAAGACAATTATGACGTTGAACATTCCAATCCAATCTATAATTTAAGCTCTTTAATACTGTCAACCTTTACTACTCGCTCGATGTTTTAGCAGAGCGATCGAATAATTCTTGCCGACTGAAATTATAAGATTCATCGTTGAACAAATTGGTCGAGAAAGAATCAAAAACAAATGATAGACATTGTGAAAGCAAATGATAGAACATACTAAGATCTAAAATCTCTGAATCTTCAATTCGAAAATCATCATGTCTCTTTGAATCGTTAGGAATTTGATATATTTGGATGGGATGAACGCGATTATCTTTTCTGATTTTACACTTACAACATGCTCTGAAGATGGAAGATTTTTTTTTTCTCAATAATGGCAACAACTTTTAAAGGAATAAAATGATGCCCTTCTTCTACTTGGTCACTTTGTTCGTCTTCTTCATTGAACTCCATTTCGTCAAGTCATTTCGTCTTATACATCCTGATGTTTTATTCGTGCAAGAGGTTTCTAAAATGCTACTCATTTCAATGAGATTTTCCTCCATTAAACTCGAATTAAGACTGCGTAAAAATATGTTTGCTTCTTCGTGGTAGTCTAATTTGTTGGTTTGCTTCCTGTTCGCGGCTATCAGAACCAAAAATCTTTCAAAATATCCACTATTACTACGGGCATAAATCAGTAAAAGTCCACTGTCGTAGTAAAATTGCATTGTAATGAAGAGCCCTGCAAGAAGTGAATCGTCTGAACAATATCGTGAATAAAATGTAGGTAGAGAAGCATTTCTATTGAGAGACTTTGCAATTTCGAAATATGAGTACCAAGAAAGTGAAGAACAGTAAAATAGAACAGTAAAACTCAAACGTTTAATGTGAATATTTTTTGCAGAATCTATTTGCACCACAGTAAATTTCATAAAAACTTTAGCATGATGATAGAGAAGTAGCAAACGGATTGTCAATTGATGATTGCTGAATAGAAGTAGCGAAAATTCTCCACTTGAACCCTCTAAACGATTTAAAGTCAATGTTGTTATAATTTTTAGTGACGCTGCCATTTCAGTTGAAAGCTTCAGCAACCAAACATTTGCTTAAAGATACAGAAGTGACCAACTGGTACAACATCCTTGTAAAGAATCAATTTCGCAAGAACCATTCAGAAATTTAAATAGTGAAATTTGTGTGAATTTTCACACGTTTCCGTGTGAAAGATTTTGATAAGCAAGTGACTGACAGGACAGACAATTAAGCGAAGTTATTTTTGTTATGAGACCTTTGAATTAAGTAGATGCGTACGGATATTTTGAAAGCATATTAGAGTCTTAAAAGCATTTAAAATTTTCTTATAGAAATAAAACGTTAATAACATATGGCACTAATATATTTTGCTCGATGGTCTCACAGAACCAAATTTAATTTATTGCAAATTTTAGTGACAATAGTTATTGTACAATTTTAAGAGCCTGAATAAAGCCTGAGTCGGTAAAGTAATTACATGGCACAAGAAACTACGCTAAATGCGCGAGTCCAGAAATTGGTTACCTTAAACTTAATAACATATCTGCGATACAGAAAATTTGTGAGGATTAACTTTCAAGCAGCATGTTTCGCACTGAATATTCCAATTAACAGATAATATCTAATATAAAACAGACTCCTGCATGAGTAACTTTTTTTCTGGTTAAAACTCGAGTTCGTTTCTTGCTCAAAGATTAAATAACCTCAAAAATTGATGGCAGCAAAATTTTCAAGAACTGAGCGAGAAAAAAAAAAGTTTGCTGATATTGCAAATTGGCCAAGGTCTGTTTAGTGGATGAACTAGAAATTTGAACATTTCGCAAGTCGAATATTTCGTTAATTGGATGAAAATTCCTTAAGACAACATAAAGATGATGCTTCTTGTGTTGCATTCCTCCATTTTCTTGCAAAAAACCCTATTCAGTGTCGATATCTTATAATCTGGCTTTAATGGTTTAGTTTTTGGGCGAGAACAATAAGAAATTTTGTCTGACTTCCTTCTTCAGCATATACGTCTCAGATTAATCGAATAAAATTTCCGTGCATCAATAAGGTGCAAGAAATGCAAATGTTTCGATATTTCGATTAAAACTGTAGAAACAAGAAAAGTTCTGGAAACATTTTCTAGCGAAAATCGGGTACAAATTCTCTGATGACTTTTAATTGGCCACCTTTTAGAATGATCCTTCTATCGTGGTGGCTTATGCAATAATTTATTCGACACAACCTGTTTCAATTATCTCTCAGTTCCCGTGAAATTTAACAATCGAAACAAAACTGCCTCAAACAAAAAAATTTTTTTTGATTGAAGTTTCTGTATGGAAAGATTTTTAATGGACAATTCCAATGATTCACTATTGCTGGAGAAATTATTATGTATCCATTTCGGTAACTTCATTGTTCATTCACCTACCTGAATCAATCCTGTGGGAACTTTCATTCACAGTTGCAATGAAACCGATAAATCACCCAAAAAAAAAGAACGCAAAATCCGATTTCTGCATTTGAGTCGATCGCCGCGGAATGTTTTGTTTGGGTTTCGCGACGCTTAATTGGTTGCGAAAAATCATTGCTGGTATTTTCGGATAATTAAGAAGTGATCTCTAAGTCCACCCGGGCGATCTTCAATGTTCGTTTCTTTTTTCAGGTAGCTGTCGCATTAATGCCGCTACTGTTGGCAAAAATATTTTCTACCTTTTTCAGCGTAAATTGCAAACAGCATATTTTATCTCATGCGGTTTTTCTTCATTTTTTTTCATCAATTTTGAGATCTGGTTTTCTATTTTATTTGCAATGTTTATTGAATATTTTACAATTTTTTTTCTTATGAACATTCTTCACTTTACATTAAAGTTGTTTCTATACATTACGATTTTGCTAAGAAAAGTAACTTGCACTTCAATTCTCTAGTGATTCTCCTGTCTGAATTTTTGTTTTTGTGATAAGCAATCAATTAAAATAATTAGCGCGAATTCATTCTCTGTTTCTATTTGTCTAGTGCTGTTTGTTTTAAAATTGTTTTCAATTCAGTATTTTGAACAATTGCTGAACTCTTAATTTTGGTATGATTGCAAAATCTCAATGTTAAATTAATTGAATTAAATGAAGAAGATAAAACTTCAATCTTCAATAATCAGCACAAAAAAAAACTCACGTCTAATATGCCAGCAATAGTTAATTTCGTTCGTTCGTTATTTAAATTAGCTTTATTTACAGATATATTTCTACATATTTGAGGTTATATGTAAAGAAAGTTTCAATCAATAATTTGGGTTAATACTGATAATGATAATTTCATCTTAATTTTGCATTAAATGGCTTCGATGATTTATCAGCAAAGCCATTAAAAACAAATCTTAATAAAGCTCAGCAAACGTCATGTTGTGCATCTCTTCTAGTGCATGTGAATGTGATGGTGTCATATCTGACTCGCTACTATTTGGTGTATGAATATCTGATTGTGCAAATGAGGTAATATTTGTCGGACAATTGGGATGTTGGTTACCGTCCAGGCGCATCACATTTCGCCGCCATTTCGCTCTGGCATTTTGAAACCAGACCTGAATCAAGAAAGAATAAATTATTTAAACGAACAACGGATCTTAAGTTTCAATACTTACTTGCAAAACCCTTTTTGAGAGTCCAGTTTTTTGCGCGAGCTGTTTTAAATCCTTTGCATCGGGATTCTGATTTATTGCAAAGTATGATTTCATTGTTCTCAGCTGATGATGTTTGAATGAGGTTCGCATTCGCTTATTTCTAGAATTTGGTGTCATTGCGCCGCCAGAACGAGGCGATTGGCTTCCATCGTACGACGATAAGTCCAAGCTTCCTGATGAATTCAATTCAGAAGCATTTAAAAGCTCTGCAAAATGGAATGCTGATGAGCAAAATAACTTCATTAAACGAGTGGGGATATTTCTTTTAAGCTTCATCCCTTGAAGAATGTCAGCGATTCAGTCATTAACAAAATTACAATTAGGCTCATTATTTGGACACGTGGAAAATTGCTTTATTAAAGAATATGCGACGAATTTATGTAAATTCATGCCTCAATGGTCCTCAATTTATGCACAAAAAGTGTGTACAATTGTCATTCCAAATAAAATGTAAACAATTCCGAGTTTACCAGCAAACAAAAGCTGCACATTAAAAAAGATTTATGAATTTCGAATTTTCTCTTTTGTTTTTTCAACCATTTCGTGTGCACATTAAAACGAAACAACAATGACATCAATTGCATATAATGCAAATACGGCAATGCTTTTCATGCGCTTGATTGTCGCTATTTTGCGCAAATATTTGTGCAAATTCAATAACCTTTTTTTTGGTGTTTATTTAAGCAAAATCTCGGAAAATTTTCATATTTAAAAAAAATATAAAATCAATTGTTTCTTGTACGAGCATTTATTTATTTATTTTTGCGTTGCATTCAATTGGGAATTCAGATGGCTGCTGCTGCTGCGCAAATTGGAAATAAGCAAATGACAGCATTTTTTGGAGATGTCTCGCTTTGCAAACTGATTTCACAATGGACATTTTTGAAATATTTTTTTTTTTTTTTATTTTTGTTAAGATTTCAATTTTTATTTTGTTTCAGTTTTTTTTTTTTTTAATTAAGATAAAAAATTGCACAATTTTTTCAAAGGCATTGAGAAATTTGAGTTACAAATCATAAATCAATAAAAAAAAGCATTTTTTAAGTAAAAAATATGAAATCAACAAGCAAAATAAAATTTATGCGTTTCAATTTTTCACTGGCACACAATAAAAAAAAGGAAAATTTCAAGATACCCGAAATGCGATGGCATAAATTGAGATAAAACAAAGGAGATTATGTGCACAGCACATTTTTTTTAATTCCATTTTCCCAATTACCCGGATGAAATAATGAACGAAGAAGGGAAAAAAATTGAATTGCGTTGAAAAATAATAAGCAGGGGACAGAAAATCTGCAAGTCCTTGTTGTAAAATAATGCGCACCAACAGACTTTGTCTGATATATCAACAATCTATAGATGAGATGTGCAAAATTATAGATAAGCACCTTAAAGTCACGTAAATGTTTTGGTGCTCGACGAATTAATTCTCACGTTTTTCGTTGTTATTTTGAGGTTATTTTTAGTCTCACTCTCAGTCAGAAGGACTTTTACCAGACTGTTGAAAATATTTTTGATAAAAAAAATCATGTTTAAGGGTTGATTTAATATTATCTTTTGTTTCGCCACGTTGTGCGATAATTGCGAACAAAAAAAAAAAAATTGATTTCAAGGGTTGGGAATTGGTTTAGACTGAAAAAATCATAAACTTAAAAAATCAATAAAAACCTTCCCACAACTCACCTAATCTAAGTGCACCATCATGATTTATGTGATGTTCTGTTTGACCTGAGGAGCCCTCCATGCTCCTTATGACAGTTTCATCCGTTTGAAGTGGTTTGCGTTTCCTCGGTCGTCCTTTCTGTTGAGTAGTTGCTGGAGGAAAGTAAGGTATCTGTTGTAGCGGAATACTTGACGCTTCTCTGTTAGGAAATCTCAAAATGTTACAAACAAATCATCGACATTGTTTAACAAAAGTCTTACAATTGTAGTTCCGTCTCATAATGTTCACAGCAAAATACTCGTCCACCACGAAAGCCTGCAGTATCGCCAGCTGATAGTAGCAAGCCACAAAGCGCACACGAAAAACAATTGACATGAAAAACCAGGTCACGAGCTCGCATTACCAAATCAGATGAACCAATACCGGCTCCGCAACGGGCACACCGTCGAATCGAGAAAATTCTGGTTTTTTGAATGAAAAGAAGAAAATAAAATGAAATTTACAGTTAGTTGCAATGTCCTTGAGATGAAATAAAATTTGAAAGAGAAACCGACAGTCAATAAACAAAATGTCACCTGCCCAACATATATTTTATGATGAATCATCATGCTTCGCTTTCATTCGATTGATCAATTCCTTTTTTTTCCCCAATGTCCAATTATTTTCTTTATCCACTCTTCTCTATAACATCGAAGAATCAATCGAACAGTTTCGTATGAACTAAAGTAAATTTATTTGCACATAATTATGATTCAGAAGCGACCAAAATAGACACACAAACAGCCTAATGCCGCTTCCATTCGTCAGGCAAGTAAACAACTGTCATCACATTTTATGATCAATCTTTCTTTGTTTCTCTTCCTTGGCTTTTCAGTGGAAACGCATCTTATTCAATATCTTATTTCTTCTTCAACGTTGTCATTTTCAATATCCATTGTATGAATTTTGTTAAATTTATTAAGAAAAACTTATTGGCTGGAGCACTGAAATGGCTCTGAATTTATTCCCATGTAGCAGAAATGTCTTTCTTGCCATTCTTAATGTTATTCTCACATGCCAAGAAAGTAAAGTATGAATTTGCTGGGCATTTGGTTTCATTTTGCCCCGGATTAAAATCGACAACGCAAAACATTCTGAGAAGCTTCTGAGGCTCCTGAAGATATTTGTCTTGTGGCTCCCAATGGCATTGTTTTGTCGACATCGTGAAAATCCTCCGAAATGTATGCCATTTCTTATACACAATTTCGCTTATTTCTGTTATGTATCAGCAGATTTTCTTTAAATTTCTTTTCTTTTTTGCTGAAATTCAATTTATGTAAAAAAAAATAAGTTTTTTATTCGCATAAAATGACGATTTTTTTTTTAAACCGAAAAAGCATACACAAGAGCTAAAGAACAAAGAAGGAGATCGAAAACAAAACAATGAGAATTGTTTTTCGGTTACAGCATTTCCGTGAAAAGTCAATATTTCAGGGATGAGATATGTTAAGTTCTTCATTTTATTAAAATATTCATTTCGCATCTCTGACTACCCTCAAGAAAAAAAATCTCCAATCTCGTTGCAATTTTTCTTTCAATACCATCATTATGGTAAAATTTAAATTTACTCCCCACGGATAGTCGTCTTCATTGCGACTATAATATGCTACTACATTACATACATAGGCTTTTTCTCCATATCGATTATGAGCTCTATTTTTGGCGCGAACATTTATTTACGAGGTGTTGCCTCACATCAACGTGCCATTTGTGTAATCAGATGCAAACGGGTTTGTACGGAAAATGGTCAAATGTGCAACAAATAACCAAACATATCACGACGTACCAGTTACAAATCTCAAGTGAAATCGCCCCAGCAAAGCAAAAAGTTTCTCGCCATTTAGTTAAGCTGCAAAAATTTTAAATTCACATCAAAAAAAAGTTTTTTTTTTTTTTTTAGCGAATCTTAAAAACTAACAAATTTCTGTTATCTCTTTTGCTTCTGTTATTTTCTGCTGCCTTATATATTTCTACAATATAAAAAAACGAGTTTCGCTGCCTTTTTGCATTGTCTCCAATGTCTTTTGGCGCGTTTTGTTTATTCAATTTTCATTTTATATTTTGTTGCCAATTGCAATGCGCAAAGAACCAAAATCGAATACAAAAAAAAAAGACAGAAACAGAATCCATCCGGCCAAAATGGTTAACTGTTTTACAATTCCAATGCAACAATGAAATGTGTATTTTTGCGATAACAGCAGTTTCCATCTGATGGTTTTATTTTATTTCTCTTGCCGTACCCAAAATGGAAGACCATGCCAATGGTGTAGAAAAAAAAAAAACTTTCATAAATTCTTAAAAGCAACAAAATCGAATCAAAAGTAAAAAAAATCCCGGAAATTGCATTTATCGATTGAAACAGCATTTTTACAATAAAATCAAACCGGGCAATGTTGTTTTGGGGTGTCTGCCATAATGACGAAAAAAAAAAATTCATATCATGTTTCCATTTATGCTGAATGCTCATTTAAGCATCGCGAGCTGGTTTTTCACCTCTACCGATCATCGCTTTATGTATATAAAAAAATTGTTATGGGTACAGAAACAGCAACAAGGAATAATTGATGAAGAAAAATCTCAAGTATTTTAATTTATTTTTAAATGCAAACAAATTTTGATATTATTCTTGCTCTCAATCATTTTTCTCCAGCCCGTTCTTATGATATATGTGAACATTATATTGAAGATCCATTGCTAAGTATTTATCAATTAATAAAACATTTCTGGGTGCATCAGAAATGCATGAAGCAATTGAAAGTTATGCAACATTTTATTTATGAAGCGTTCCTTCCATTCATTCAGCATTTTAATGTTGCATTTTGATGACTCTCATCAATTCGATTTATGCGTATAAATAATAATAAATAATGACGGAGCATATTTTCTGAAGACGTTTTTCAATGGAAGCTTTTGAATAAAACATTTATGCTGTTTTTCTTCTTGCTAAGAAATAATAAGTGAAGGATAAGAAATTGTGGAAAGATTAAACACATCGAATAGCTCGCGATGAGGTTGAAAATATAGTAAAAAAAAATATGAGCACTTTATATTCACTATAAATCAATTTTCATATGCGATACTATTATGAATAGAAATAACATCATGTAAATGGAATTATCAACACCAAAATGTAATTTATTATATGCAAAAGGTGCTCAACATAAATTATTATTGTATAGCTCTGCGCAATTCTCTTTTACATTTATTGTGCACACTATTTTCTTTTTGTTTTGCTTGCTGCTTGCATTCGAATACTGAAACTGGTATATTCGAACGGCATATAAGAAATCTCTGGAGCATAATGCAATTCCATAGAATTATGCTTTAGAAAATGGATAACAAATTATTTTCATTATAAACATGATGATCAGAGTGTGTTTGCTCGCGTTATACATGAAGTAATTTTTTTTTAGTAAATGAAACAACAGAAAGCATTAGCAGCTATTCTTCGAATTAATTCGGTTGTCTGCTGCTCACTGAAGTTTGAAGATAAAACAAACATATGAGCGAGTATGTGGTAGATGAACGCTCTCTCGTCTGCTAGGTAGGTAGTGAAACTCGTTGCGAAAATTGCGAATCCTGAACAAATTACTTTTGACTTGTTAGCGCATCTCGTGCACTTATTATCGATTGAAGGCATTCTTTGGGTCTTTGTGTCGGCAATTATGAACAGATTTACAGCATTAGTATACGCTTTTGAGAAGCTACCTAGTTTTTTTTTTTTTGGTTTCGTGCATTAATTATGTGGTGGCCTAGCATGCAATCTGTTGCGCTTGTATACATTTTGTGGGTTTGCGTAAATTTTTGGACGATAGGTCGATAAATGATGTTATGAAGACTTACCTGTAGTAATCCTCTTTACAATAAATTAATCCATCGCGCGAGTAACAGCTTAATTCGGTATCTAAAGCTTGGGAGCATCGAGAGCATCGAAGACAATTTACATGCCATGCTTGGTCGGCGGTAAGCAGGTAGTAACTGAGAATTCGATAAAGGAAAATGATAATTTTATTATAGTTCTTGAAGCTTTCAATTATTTACCGATCTCTTATTGGCGACCCACATCCGGAACACTTTTCGGGTGTTTGCTGCTCTTGATTTATCAGATCCTTCAGCATTTCCAAAATGAATATTTATTAAGTTATTCACAAAGGAATTTTCTTTAACAGAATTTTTTATTTATTTTGTTGTCTCAAGAGTCATCTGTTTGTCCATCATCATTAACATTTCATTCTTTCGGTGCGTCCTGTAATGAGAATTGGGAACGATTGCAACCAAATTAGTTCGCGTGTTTTGCTTTCGATTAAATAAGTTAAGCAATTAATTATTATCACATTAACATACTTGCTGCCTCTGCACGATCTATATTCTACGAGAAAGCCTGCACGGCAGAAGCCATAATTGAATTAAAAGACTTGCGTTTTTAATTGCGTTTAATAAATAGTTATTACAGCTTTTATCAGTAGCTACATAGCTTGCAAGCTTATAGGATGTTGTTTGTAACTCAATCAATTCAATATAGGACACTGGGACAAAGAAATTTTCAAAAAAAAAATTACGTTAAGTTCTAGGTTATGGCAAAATTTTTAAAATTTGTGGGTACTAAGCTTTGTTGTCGTCATAACAAGCGTGATGCCAGGACGGAAATCTTTTATCAATTATCAAATAAACGGCAAAAAAGGCCTTCCGTAGTTTTTGGAAGCCATCTTATTTTGTAATACTATTTAGCGGGACACTAATAATCAGGTGAATATGGAGAATCCCAAATTATTTAGTCAGAATTTCGTCAGCTTGTTTTCTAAAGTCTTCAGCTTGCAAAGAAGAAAATTGACAATGTTGCAAGTAAACCAGTCTTGCTGGGCTAAGCTCTTTGGCAAGTTTCCAAGTCCAAATGTCAGGCCAGTTGTTGTTGGTAAGAAATAAAGTGATATTCTTAAATTACGCTACAAAACAAGCTCATTTCATAATCGTGTGTAATATTCTAACCTACTTCTAGAACTGTTCGGAGATAATTTTCAATGCGGACGCGTGCCATTGGATGCTCCAGAGAAATTCGCATTTACTAAAAATAATTGCAAATTTTCTCTTCTTTTACGCATTTCCAGACAGCAATTCACGATTCGTCGTCAATTCTCTACAAAAAGTATTAACATGAATCCGGCTTACATAACAGCAGATTCAAGCAACGGGCTTTTTGTAAACGGCGAAAAGCTCAATCGGGGAGAAACAAGAATTCTTCCATTTAATAGCAAAATCAACCTGAGTCCAGCAGATCGTTTGTTCACATTTATCGACTATCGGGCTGATACGGGACTTGACTTTCCGATAGGCCTAGATAAACATTTTTTCATTGGTGATATCCTTGGAAAGGGCGGCTTTGGATGTGTACGACTGCATTTGAAGTGGAAACAGGAAAAAAATTCGCCCTAAAGATAATTCGTAGGAAGCTCAGCTTTTCTGGAGAGTTGGAAAGGAAGCAACATTTGGAACAGCTGAAGAATGAAGTGGACATTATGCGTTTTTGTTCATCCCATCCCAACCTGGTACGGTTTTATTACAGTGCTGAGACAGACACATCTTTGTTTCTGTTTATGGAATTCGTGGACGGATGCGATTTGTCTCGGTACGTTTGTGAGAACTCTCACGTTCCAGAGGACGATTGCAAGTTCATCGCTTATCAGATCTGTAAAGGACTTGAAGCGTTACACGCGCAAAACATAGCTCATCGCGACATTAAATTAGAAAACATCTTTCTGAGCTTCCTTCCCGGAGTACTTGTCGCAAAGATTGGTGACTATAGTTTTTCGAAATATGACTACAATCTTACAACGACGCTTGGTACTGATTTCTACATTCCGCCAGAAGTCCTTAACTCCAATTCAGAGCATGTATACAGTGGAGCAAAGGCAGACATTTGGAGTTTGGGATGTTTGTTTTATGCTTTGCTCTCGCAAAAAGCGCCATTTCGTTCCAAGGTTGATTGTCCACCGGTCGAAGATCAAATTCAAAACGCATATCTATCATTCGAAGAGTGCATCTGGAAGAAGGTAAGTGATCGATTTGTGTTTTTCCCCTTTATATGTTTAGTTCAGAATGTTTAATTTACTGTCAGATCACATACTCGGCTCGCTCAATGATAGAATCGATTATAGTTGTCGATACATGCAAACGACCAACAGTTCAACAATTGCTTCATAACGTCTGGTTTACTGATCCTATATTACTTCCGCGTATTGAAGAACTTTATTCATTACTCGAAAATAATCCTTTCGCAAATGACACTGAAACCTTCACCGAATTGAACTGAAAAATGTCGAAAGGTTATTAGGTGGTCAGACATCTTTCCTGACTACACCATTGGAACAGCAGACGACTGAAATATCGATTTGTTATTTTCTAAGTTATCTCACGCACAGGACGTGCCATCTTTACTGTTGACATCAATAATTTTAATCAAATATTCTTTAAAAATTTCAAAAGAAGAAATTTTAATCACACTTTACAAATATCCGTTCTGATGTCTTCAGTCTCAGCCTTGAGTATTAAAGTAAAAAATAAATGATAGAATTAAGAAATGGCATGTAAGTACGTGCCAGTCAGCACAAAAAGGCATTCAATAAAAGTTTAAATTTGTCATAAGTTCGCTTCCAAGACCAAAAATAGTTTGTTGTCTGGCTGCAATTGTGACCAGTTACGGAGACTATTATAGAGACAAATTAGTTGTTTGAAATAAAGATAATGCGGCTGATTGCGGTTTAAAGTTCTCAGTCAAAAAGCACAATAAATAGCTTTTGGCACTGTAAAAATTTCAAAAAAAAAAAATCTCAAATTTACAGATTTGAAATCAAAGTCGAATAATATTTTTTCAGTGATAGAAATCATGATGAAACAATTTGAGAGTTTACATTAAATTACGGCTCGATTAAAGGGGACACTTTAGAAATGACGTCGATTTAAAAAAAATTATTTTGTATAACATAAAATTTAAAAACGTCCCAACAAATCGATTTTCTTCAATAAGTAGCTCAAAGTTAGATACGTCATAATTGTTTGTCCCATGAACGGTAGCTGATGTTCAGCCTTCTTTTTAAGCTTCCACTTTTAACTTCGTTTATTAAATTCCTTCTCGGATAGTTTCATTTTGCGATATCTCTGATAGACATTACTAAGCATGTCTGGCGATGCTTGCTTTATACATGCAGGCAGCATCTTTTATTTTCATTCCAAGCATAGTTTTCTTCATTATGAAACACTTTTGCTATGTGATTTGTACGTTTGTGTTTGCTTCCTCCTCTTGATCGCAAAACATGTTCAGTTAACATCATATATGGAAAATATGCTTTTATGTTGTTTTGTGGCTTTATTTCTATTATTCTGCTTGTATGTTGTTTTATTAAAGCTCGCTTTAATGTCAATTTACAGGAAAGTGTGAGGGACAATTATTTAAATTTTTTTTTCGTGCAACACAGTTATTCAAATTATGTTCAATTAATGTTTGGTGTTGCATGATTCAATAAAATGTTTCAATTAATTCGATATTAATCGGGCAAAAAACGGGATTTTATGTGCTGTCAAAAGGTTAAAATTGCTGCATTCATGTAGTGTTCAACTAGACTGAAAAGAGAACGAGAAGCAATTCCAGTAGCACTTAATAGATTTGTTAAGCGATCACACATTCCAATTAAAACATAACATGAACATTTAATTAATTTAACAACATTAAGTTTATTGGATTTTAATTATTTAAATGAGATTTATTCATTTATCGAGACTGAATTGATTTTTTTTTTCTCTTATTGACTTTTAACACGTTACAGTTAGTTTGAAATGTTCGACTTAGTTGACACTGAATTAACTTGTTCGCTGAGCTTTAAATGTAGATAATTTTATTATTTTTTTAATCGAACGTATTAAGTGTAACAAGAAGAAGTTGAGTGAGCAGACATTAAATAATTTGTAGGGTTAATTGAAATGACAGAAATGCGATTTATATTGAAAATTTCTCGATCGATTAAAATCCTAATTGAAAAGCCAATCAATCATGAGACGAAGAAGAATTTTCCTACGCAAGTAACGCTTGAGACGCTTTAGAAATTGGAGAAAACTCAAAACGTTTTCACTGTAATTAATTTTCCTTCTCGAAACCACAAAATTGAGACATTTTCTTATTTGTTTTTATTTACTCCCTCCGCAAAATATAATTAATTGAAGGCGTATGACAAGGAACATGACTTTGTGTTTGTAAAGAAATAAATTTTTCTTCAGTCGAAATGAAGTGCAACAAGAACAAATCGGGTGGAAAAGAAAAATATTACTAATGTGTTGTGAGGCTGGTTTTGTAATTCGACCTTTCAAACGAAAATTAATCATTTTACACTTGCTGGCTCCATTTTACAGCTCGCGAATCTTTTCGCATGATTTCAAATATGCTGCTGGTTTTCGACTTAAAATTTAAACAAACAAACAAACAGCTCCCTCGTGGCACACACGCTAATTGGAAAATATCAAAATTAATTATTTTAGCAATAACTCATACAATGAAGAAAATATTTTTTTTTTTCGCACCCTGCCGGCAATACAAGAGAAATAAAATGCAAAACTTGAAGCAGTTAATTTGCATCACAATAATCGTATATGTTTTTTTTAAACATTTTTGTCTGCTTCATATTTGTTTCTTTGACTAATTGAGATATCGTCAGAATTATTTTTTTTCTTTATATTCACGATTCGGTTCATGTTTGGATCATTAAAATTCGGCGGATTATGATAATAAAAAATCAATTAAATTATTTTTCTTCGTCTTTCATCTTTCTCCAAAAATTTTATCATGAAAAGTCCGACGGCATTTTAAGATCATCACTGAAGCAACATTTAAATTTCTTCTTTATCAATGTGAGACATTTTTTTTTTTATCATCGCCACATTTATTAAATGATGAAAATTGCTTTGTCACCTGAGACATGTTAATTATAAATTTTACACAAATTAACACTCGATTGCTCTTTCAACATCATCAAACTTTGATATTGAACGAAAAAAAAAAATGTTGATCGCGCTTCAAGAAAATCATTTGCATATTAATGAGAAGGAGACCGCCTACTAGAGCTCTAGAGAGCTCACTGTGCCGCATTCACCTTGTAACTCATTAGCTACTTAACATGCTCATTTTTCACATGGTATCGTTTTATGTGTAGCACGTTAAATAAAAAATATTCACAAGCTTGACGAAAAAGTTTTTCATTGTTTTTTTTTTTTTCCTATTAAGTTCCTTGAAATTGACAGTTTTACACGTTTGCCAATGACCTTTATGAGTTCACAATAAGATTTCTAAAGTTTTCCATTGACAAGTCATATCGTAAACGCTTCAATTTGTGGCCATAAAACATTTTTTTCATCCCCGTAATTCTCGTTGAAAGCTTTCAGAGAAACTTTAATTGCACAACTTTGATATAAACTTTTTATAAATTAAGCATTAATCCACTTACATTTCTTAACACTTTAATGAAATTCCATAATCCATATCTATTTACATTAGCGATGAGGGCAACATAAGTAAAATATAAAACATCATCACAACATAAACTTTATGTAAACGTTTGGCTCACGTACCAGCTGATTATGATTCTTGTTGGTGTTGATACGCAAAAAAAAACGACAATTCTTGTTTTAATTACTCCAAATGTTGGTTATTGGAGCACCCAAAATATATTTCACTACCGTTATTTACAATTTGAGGATGTCAATCGAACACTGAATTTTAAATCCGCACAGAAAAAAAAACACGTTCGGGAAATGTGTCGTATCACACAACAATATAAAACAAAACAGAATCTGCGGAGATCATCCGACAAAAATCAAAACGAATCGACAGCAAAATTTCAACTATTATTTCGTTCCCGATATAATATTTTTTTTGAACGTTGTCGGTTTATTGGTAAAAAAAATAAAACAGCACACTCTAAGTTATGTTATGTACGTTTATCTCTCCGGCACTCTAAAAACAACAACGAACGGTAGGGAAAAAATACAGAAATTCAGTGATTTTTTTATTCAACACCTATATTTTATGTGCCAGCGATACACATTTTTTTACACACAATAGCAAAAGCGATTTATATATAGCGCAAGTTTATAACAAATATATAACAATCAGGGATGTTGAGCGTAAGACGTGTATATTTCTATAACCGTACACCCGTATACGTACGTACAAGCAAATTGGAATGACTGTGAAAGTGTTTGTTAATGTCAAATTGCATCATGAACATATGAAAATACAATCAAAGACCTGTTTTGTGGTATATATGCAATGTAGGGTTCATTTATGTATCATTCGAATCCTTTCGCTCATCTTTGTCTTTAAATTTTGTGTATTGTCAAATCGATATTTTGTGTGTTTCGATTAAACATGAATAATAATGACTTGTCAATTTTAACCATTGCGTTTTGACATTGAGTTAAGAGATTTTAAGCTACCGGCAAAGGAGAAGCTTTTCGGTTTCGCATTACCTATGTTCGAAACGAATTTATGTTGAATACTCAACATTTTGATTGTTGCAAAGACTTGACTTTCTTGACGATACAATGCTCCAATGAATCATGATGATTCATGAATGCTTCATTTTTCGCTTGCAATCGTGAATCAATTTAACTTTTTTTTTTATTTTCTTGAAATTGAATGATGCATCAAGACTATTGTGCAATTCTTTCATTCAGTGCTTCCATAAATATTTCTTCTCCTTTTCTTATTTATTTTCATGTTGTTTCAGATGTTTACCGAGCTCAAGAACCGGAGTCTCGAAAGTTACCATTTTTTTTTTTCCAGGATAAAAAACATGAAAATGAGGGAATCGCGAGATGGAAGAAAATATCAGAAGAATTGAAAATTTATGTTTTATTTTACGATTCGATGTTACATATATATATTTTTTTTTGCTGAGTTCAAATTATATTGAAGGAAATTCCAGGAGAGAGATTCTTATAAGTTGCCGAAGCCGTTTTAAGAATTATAACAGCAAACGCTAGCATAGTGGAACAACAAAAATGTTGAATCAAAAAACATAAATTTTCTTTCAAACTGACATTTCATGTTTACTGAATTCAAACATTGATTTGATATTAACGTCAATTGAAGAATGATTTCGATATTTGTATCGATAGCCGCATTTCGAGAAAACAAAACAGATACAACATATTCAAATTTACGTTATTTGCGATGCATAATAAATTCACTTTCAATGGTTTTTTTTTTGCGTAATTTTATGTTGAATTTTTATTTCGCTTCGACGTTCTTGAAAATAATTGTGATGTAATTTCAAGGATCAAAATTGTTTAAATTGTGCTCCATTACATCAATGTCGAGCATGAATAAGTGGTTGTAAATTGAAAAGATTAATTTATGATCGAAACTCAATTATTAAATCGAATATTTCCCGCAATATTCACTTAGGTAGTTCTCTTATAGCGTTCTCATGGCGAATAATAACGTGATGAAGCATGCAAAGACTCAACCTTTTAGGATTTTAGTCCTGAACTACAAGGCACAATTACGACAGTATTTGCACAAAGAAGGAGAGAAAGAGAATTGAATGCTAAACTGCTTCAACACTTAACATCAAACATTTTAGTGTAAACAGTAAAAAAATGCCTCTATCACCAGGTTGTGTCAGTGATGTGTTGCCGTGTCATCTAATGGTGTTAAGTGTCTACTATATTATACTTTAGCTGGAATATGAGAGCAATTGACGCGCGCGAGCCGGCTGAGATGTTATGGGGGGCTTAATAATTTGTAAACACTATATGTGAAAAACACTTGACAAACTTTTGCACTGGAGTACACACATACATTGCTGCACGCTTTCTTCACTTACACAATGAGAATTGAATGAAGTATATAAGAAACATACGAAACAAACTGAAAGATATTGAAAAATGGGAGTGGAAGAAAATGCAGGCAACATTTGATAGTGATTGTGCGTACAGTCGCATATAGAGAAGTTCATTCCATCTCGCTTCAATGTTATTTCCATTGATCTGCTGCTGCCTCAGTCAGTCAAATAAAGATTTTAAAGTTGATTCTTAAAGCTCTAAGAGCAACTATGTACATATATATATATAAAAATTTAACCTTAACTGCTTCTTCAGTTTTTTGATATAAAACACACAAATTTTATCAATTAATTTGTGAGCAGACTGAAAACTGAAGAAAAAACGAAGAAATTGATCAATAAAATTTTCGCGCGAATTTGCAAAACGCTTTTTAGTGGCCACGGGTTTGTGATATGAGAAAGATGGTGTTAGAGATGAGTTTTTGTTGTATTTAAAGAGTGATTTTAATATCATTAAAATTATTTTATTTTTGTCCTTTATAAAGACATCAAACTCGACGCTGTGTACTCAAATCGGATTTTTTTCTGCTCGCGTTGGCTCTTTGCAATTATTTACCAAAAAAAAAAGTTTATTTTTCGCATTTTATAGACAACATTTTTTGTTGATTCATTAAAATTTTCTCAGAATGAAATTAAACTTAATATTTAAGATTTTTTATTTTCGGTAGCTTCCACCATCATGGGTATGACATGACAAGGAAAATGACTTCCATAGAATCGCGGGATGTGGATGAGAGAGACTAAGACAATAAGGATCATTTGTTTTTCCCTTTTGATGTGCGTGATGTGACTGATGCTTTTGCATGCATTAATGATGCAAATCTTGTTCGGTTTGATGGAATAGATGAGCTGTGCATTTATCGGGTGATTAAGTTGCTTTTGTTTTTGATTGCCAACTATGTAAATTGCTTATTAAGCGCCATCAGAACTTACACGCCATTCACATTTATTTATCTCACACCATTCATTAAAAAAAAAAACAACGCACAAGTATCAAACCGCGCCTTATTAGTTTGAGCAATTAAGATCCAGCAATTTGCCATCAAATTATACTTTGATGAAGGATCATTAGTCAACATAAAAAAAATATCATTTAAATTTTTTTTTTTAATCATTTTCGTCGTATTTTCAATTTTTCCCCAACAAAAACCAGAAACAACAACAAAAAAAAAATATTCCAGTTATGCTCCAAAACCTTTTTTTTTCACACATTTCTTTAAACTTGGTGAGCGATTAAAATTTCTTTTTGCTGTTGATTGTTGCAGATCATTTCCATTTTTCTGCTCTGAGATCGCAGTTCTACAAATTTTTGCCTGGCATGTTGGCAGTGACATTTTGCAAATCAGAGATTCTCAGAATTTTGCATGCTCGTTGCTTTGAATTTTTTTTTGTTTTGTGCAACATCTTTCCGTTTTTTTGCTTTTTTTTTATCTTACTCGCTCGAGGCCCTTTAATGAGTCCTCCGAGTGTGCTACGTAGCGTTTCATTCACAAAATACGCTTAAACACTTTTTTTGTGGAAGTGTTCTCATGAAATTCGCTTAAAAAAAAAATGCAGCGACAACGAAAGATTCGGAACTTGATGCTTTGCAAACAGCGCGAGAGTTCTTCATTGAAGAAGATTTTGCAGCAAACAAAATGATTCAATTCCATAAATGGTTAATGAGGTAACCTGAAAAAACGGTACCAACATTTTGTATTTGACTTTGCTGTTGTCCGTTTATGCTCCAGAATTCAGAATTGTTTTCAATTTTATTTTTATCAGCGATTGAGGAACATTCGAGGAAAAAAAAAATTCTTGCGCTATAAAATAAAATATTTAATTTCATCGTGAAACTCTTTTCTGGGTGACAAATATTACATTTGGTGGCATTTAATTCAGGCAATTGATCAAGCGATCACGATAAGCGAAACCAGCTACAATTCTCAATTTTGTCTCCTTTTTGGCGAAATAATTTCTCGAAAGCGCTTCTTTTTTATTTTCGGGGGCAAGCTCATTGAAATGACACAAGAAACAACAAAATTCCAGTTTTCATTCGGCAGAGACAGGTTTGTTAATCATCATAAAAGGCATGTTACAGACTGAGTGAGAGAGAAAGATCGTCAGCCTGAAAAATGTTAATAAAATTAAAAAATTCAATAAACACGATAATAAATTGTCGTCAATTTTTATTAAGCGCGTAAAACATGCTGTGACTGTGAGTTGCTCTTGAATGATCCCATTTTTGAATTGCAATCCTTTGATTGGAAACATATGGAACACCTGATTTTATATTTTTGACTCTGATACTGATGAATGACACTCGAATAGGTTTCTCTCCTTTTTTTGCGCCCAAAAGCTGATTATCGTCATGGTTGCAGATCCGATGGCCTTTGAATGTTTTATTTAAATCGCTCAAAGCTCATGCAAAAAGGGTGTAAATGATGGCTTTTATCCTCAAGACTCAACCCCTCGATCCTCATTTGTATATGAGGAAAATAATGTTTCCTTGCAACACCCCTCCAATAACCAGCGTGGAATTTCCTTTTGATTTGAAACATAATGATGATATTACAATAAACAAATTTCACCCCTCGAATTTAAAAATGTTCAAAATGCGAAACGACAAATTTGTTGGGTACTTGAAATATTTTTATTTTATTTTTGAAATTCATCGGCATAAAACACAAAAGGCCCTTTTGACCATAAAAGTATGCGTAACAAAACACGCCAATATGATCCGGAACGCGCACTGGGCACAGAGAGAAAAACTACCAAACATCATTCATCGACGATACTGTGAAGGGTGTGCAATGCGAAAAAAAAAAGTTTTATAGATTTATTGTGAAAGCGTCCCCTTCACGATGTTGCACAAGGGATAAGTCGAACCACCCGAGATTCAGCTCTCGAGCAGATTATCCCAATTAATGCGCTCATCGAGAAGGCAACAAAAAAAAAGTTGTTATCTGTCAGGCAAACACGATTTGCTTTAGATTCAATTTGAGGGGATGCGAAAAAAGAAGGGAATCATTTTGTTGGTTGATATGACGATGAATTGCTTGGGATGTTGATCTTAAATTTTCCCGATTCTATTTACTGAAAGTATTTTAAAGTTATGTTTACCCAAACACACATCAAATTGTTTCGCATCAGTCAGTCAATTCAAACAATATTTACAGCAGCTTTTGCTTTATTATCCTTTTGGCAGAAATTCGATCGGAAATATTTTCATAACTTTTGCGCAATTAAGGCTTTTTCTTTATAAATATTTCATCATCATTTTTCAATCCATCAAGTTGGAGTTACTAGGAGTGTGCAGAGATTTGCCAAATTTGGTTGCAGCTACATCATCCATCAAACATTATTGAAACGTCTATGCTGAGAGCACTGGATGTGCATTTATGTTGCACATGCATTTTATTTTTTTTTTTTTCAAACACAGATATCTCAAAACGCGTAATCGAAGCACTGCGCAATACTAAATGTTGCAAAACAAGGAAAAAGTGTTTTTGTAGAATTTATTTAGCTGCTACTGTACTCACTAAAAAAAAAAATTGCACAAACCAGCCTCATGGTGACGAAATGAAATAAAAAAAGCCATCAAATGTCCATGTTTGGTAGATGCAATGTTTATAAATTCCATCCAATATACGATCAATCACCATCGAAATCACAAATATGGTTCACCATCTCGGCTGTTGTCTGTTTCTTACTTTTTTTTTTGTGTAACTTCAATCAAATGCCTTTGATGATTTTGTAATGGCTCTCGTTGTCGTTCTATACACGACACAACAAGCACCGTAAATACAGCAAAGATTTGTCACCTTTTATGAAACGCGCGCAATGCGATCATCCCAAATTGGCGCTACAAATATTGTGCAAATCTCTGTTGTTGAACTGATTTCAGTTGTTGTTATAAGACTCAGCTACTGTTTTTTTACATCTTCAAGTGAGCTTTCCGAGAAATCAATGACACAAAAAAAAACAGAGAGACAGAGAGCAAAGAAACAGGAATTTTCAGACAATGTTTAATGTGACTGTTGCAGCCGGAGATATGATTTATGTTCATGAGCATCGTCGTCCTTATACTGAAACTACACAAATAAAAAAAAAATTCATGAAGCAGTCACAGGTCTGGTGGTTATATATTTTTCATTCACTATGAAAACTAGCTGCAACTTCTTCATTATTTTGCAACATTACACACATTGCATTAGCATAAAGTCATAAAAAATGAGCTCTGAAAATAAATCGTCGAGTTTTATGTTTTTTTTTTTGTGTGCACCTCTTGGGAAAATTATTGGTTGCGGGTAATTGCTTAATTCATTTTTTTTTTTTTCAATTCCAAAGCATAACACCCCAATTGATTTACTACAATATTACAACCCTTGGCCTGGAAAAGAAAAGTTCACTTAATGTCCGAAATAGTCGTTGTGCAATAAATTAAAAGCGTGCACCTCTAATAACTGTCGGCAGACACTTTATCATAACACAATGTCATTTTAATGCCCTTTTTTCATTGTCACAATTGCAGTTTTTTATAACAACATTTT
The DNA here is from genome assembly GCA_018397935.1 of Propsilocerus akamusi. Lineage (NCBI taxonomy): Eukaryota > Metazoa > Arthropoda > Insecta > Diptera > Chironomidae > Propsilocerus > Propsilocerus akamusi. Next base: position 17,803,520 of record CM031468.1, on the reverse strand, counting down.
TATTAATAGTTTATGCTAATAACATACAATTAAACAATTTATACTTTGACAGCAATAAAAGTTGTATAATATTTTTGTGTGTTTCCCTTCGTCGAACCCTCTTATGTCATTTGTATAATAATTTCAGGTTATGTGGTTTTTTTTTCTCGTGGCTCGATGAAATATTATCATGTAATTTTCGTGATACTCGATATTGCAATTATTCACGGAATCCACAGAGAGATAAGTGTGTACAATCAGTGAATCCATTGAAATTATTTATAAAGCGAGTGCATGATGCTTGATGGTTTCTATCATAATTATTTTAAAACCTCTCCTCAAAGTGCTGCTCTTGACTGGAAAAAGTGCTCGAAATGCATGTATGCTACTGCCCGAGCTTCGTCCTTCAATGATACTTTATCGAATCCCATTTCAACTTTGGCGTCAACCGCATAATATTGTTTGTGTAACAAGATACTCGTGAATTCAAGTGGCACAAACTATTGACTTATAGATCCTTAGCTCGTTCGAGTTTTATGGCATTTATTGAGTTGAATGATGTGAATCGTCATAGCCACGAGCTTCTGTTGGAGCTCCGAGAAATATGAAAAAAAAAAAAACTATTTTAATTGCTATCGACAATTGTGAAATTTGTCGTTATTAAAAACGCAAAAGCCTAAAAAAAAGTTGTCAAAGTTGAATTAAAATCAGTACAGAATAAATATTTTCTATTCCATTTGAGCTTTATCGCAATCTAACAAAATAACAACCACGAAACGAGAGATATTTATCACAATCACAGACATGATGTTTACTTTTTGTCTATTATAGTTCTATAAATCTAGAACCTGCCAATCACTCATTTCGATGAGGATATGCTTTTGAGTATTTTCATTCATAAAAATATATTATGTATGTATGTTGTCCAAACAGCCTTTCTGGTTACCAATTGACAGGTTTTTCATTTACTGATTGATTATTCAACATAACAAATGAATGGAAATAACTTTTTTGTTTTTGTATCTCATGTCATTCATAAAATGACACAAACATATTTTCTTTTTCGTAAACAAAAGGAAAGAGTTTGTCACTTCATTTCGCAAATAAATTATTATTCATTGATGGCAATAATCACTAATTAGGAATATTTTAGTAGATGATTATGGAACTAGAAAAGAATGCTCAACATATTGCACATGATTTGGTTACAATCATTATACGGGTTTAGCTGACGGAAGCAACGAGAAATTAAATCACAAATAATTCACTCAACGATAAAAATCAGCAGTCCAAGTTAACATTCCACGAAGGGTGGAAACATAAACATATCAAACAACCCTCAACGCAATGTGATGTGGCCCTCTTATCAATTAACAGAACCGTGAAAAAGTGTTCGGGTGCTGAAATATGTTGTCGGGTGGAAAAATAACACAACAATGGATGAAATTTTTATGCCTCTTCATCAAAACATCAATGTGTGACTTCCACCAATAACAACAACATCATCAAAAACATGCGCTTGGGAAAGAAAATTATGTTTAAACAACCCTCGACAACATATTTTCATAATTATTATCAATGATATTCGATCAGCTCTTCATCCGATAGGGTTACCAGATAAATATATTTGCTACCATATTATTTGCTTCTAATTGATTTAATTAAATGTTCAATTTATTGTTAGGGAGTTTTGACATAACGGAAGAACGGTCAGTAGCTATCCAAGAAATAATTTCAAAGATTCCAGTGAGTAGATTTTTAATTGTGTTTGCAAGAATTAAAAACGTCTGCGCACAGCTCAAGATTGCTATCGATCGTTGCTGCTGTTTCCACGTAACAAAATATTAGTCACCAGAAATATTAACGTAATTACATCCAAAAGTGTAAAAAACATCAGCAATGTCATAAATAAATAATTCGGAAAACAATTATTGCTCACATTGCTAGGTAAACATTTCAGTGAAGTTGTCCGACTCGAATGCACCGAGGGAAGCATATTTCATAGCTGATTGTTATCGTGAAAAAGATGAAATGCGACTATTGTTTATGTGTCCTTTTGATGATGAAAGTATGTTGTTAAATTCACCATTAAGCGACTTGAAAATTGTCGACACATGTAGCCGTTTAGATGGGACTCTTTCTCTCTCTTATTCACTCACTCATTTTCAACAATAAAGGGTACATTGAATGGGTTTTTTTCCTTATCGATGCAGGATAATCAAACAGTTGTGGATAATCAGGCATCGTAAGTTTTGTTTGTGCCCGCTCGCTGGTTTCATTCTCTCACATATATTTTGAAATGGTAATAAAGATATTTCATTTGTTAGGTTTTGCTGGTTGTGTGCCTCCAATTAAATTTATCATTTCCAATGTCGCAGACACCACACACCAGCTTTGAGCACGTTGTTTTCTGCATGGTAAATGCATCGAGCAGATCCCAGAAATAACCATTTTTGGTTTCGTTTCATTTTGGTTCTGATAATAATTTATAAATGCAATTTACCACGGCTGGTGGTTGAATTGCTGATAAAGATCTATAATCGACAGAAGAGCATGTTTTCACATGATTTATGATTTGTGAGTGTTGATATTTATAGAAATGAACAATAGTAACAGAACAAGAGAGAGAGTTACTGTAATCTAGATTGCATTAGTAAGTTTATAATTCCATTATGATGCGATGAATGGTCGTGTGCTGGCTGTAACAATTGAGGTTAATCTGCCCAATTAACTCATCAAAAAACAAAAAATTTATTTGTGGTTTCAATAAAATCCTTTTTTCGCGGCTTTCTCACGATTATTATGCAAGCTTCAATTTTTAAAAGAACTATCTTTGATGGCGCCATTTAAATAAGTCGACACAGCGACACGGTGTTTATGATTTCATGCGCATTCGATGGCACATCGCCGGGTCACAAGAGGAAGTCCTCAAAAAATGCAAAGTATCATTAAAAATTGTTACATATTGCTGCTGGTAAAGAAACTACTAAAGGAACACCAAAAAAAAAAAACAACTCATGCCTTGTGTAATCTGATGCTCAAAAGAACTGATGCGACAACCGGGTGTTTCTTCTTCCACAATAAAAATAAGAAAGAAACAATTTTATTTTTTGTCATCTTTGAAAATATTATTCGAGAAAATATTGCTATTATTACAACTCACGCACACATTCAAACTCACAATTGCCATCCCGAAACAGTTTATTGAATTTTAACCGCAATGGCTCGAGAATGAGTTTCTAAGTTGTTGTTTCTTTTTTTTTTTTTGGGTGGCATCAAGTTACACAAGTCGGCAAAGTTGTGTTGTAAATTGGGGTTGCTCATCGACAAGATAATCCGAGCTGTGAAACTCAATATTCATTCGACTTTTAGGCAATTAAGGAATCTTAATACTTCGACTTCTGGCAACTCTAATAACCAAACACCACATATGTGATTTGATCTTTATGGACTGGAGTCTCACACATGATGTACCTCTCGTGGCACTTTCCATATTGCTCTGTTCAGTATTTAGTTTATGGATGTTGGTTTACTGAATGTGATACTCGTTGACTTTTGTGGCATAAAATTTGGACACTTAAAGACTCAACGTGTGTGAAGAATGAACAATAAATCTTGTGATTGACACTTCACGCTATACCTAATAAGTGTCAGATTATCGTTGTCGTGTGATTCATTCAATCATCAAATATCGTTGGAATTCTCTTTTTCCTTCATCGAGTTCATCGTTATCGTTATCGTGCCTAATGAATTTATCTTAATTTTCAAATTCAAACTGGAAATTTTAATTTTAGTGGAACTTTATTGAGATGTTTTTTTTTTTCTTCTCTTTTTTGCTCCGATTTCATTCTTAACTTTTTTTTTTTTTTGTAAGATTGGTGGAAAATTTATTTCGATCGTGATCACGAGAAACGGAATTTATAATTTTTATGCAAATTAGATTTAAACGAAAATCTTTCCCAACTTCTGTTCGCTCTTTACATTTTTTTTTTCGCTCGAATCCGTTTCTCATGATTTGCCAGTAACAGTGCAACAATGTGGGATTGTGTTAAATTTCTTAATTCAAAAGTGTTGATTTTCCGTTTCCTTTAAGCGCCATTTGGTTATCGCACGCCACCACTGTTCATCAGTTCTGTCAACGAAAATTCTTTAACATTTTTTTTTATTTCCAGGTGCCAGAAAAGTCCACTCGACTTGACTTTATCCCGCGACTCTTTAAATAAAATAAAAAAAATTCAAATCTTTCGTCAATAAACTTCGTAAGTTTATTTTTATAAATGAAAACATTTATAGTCAATTTTTCTCAATTTTATCGCGACAGTGAGTTGAAACTTGGAAGAAAAAGCCATTTTTTGTTGTTGTATCTTGTTGCCGTCTGATGATCGTCGCGAGTTTAATGTGATGGCTGAACGTAAATATTATTAAATATTGATGCTGCTCAATAAAATTAAGAAAAAAAAATTTAGTTTTTTTTTCTTTCTGATGTTTGCTTCTTCTTGTGTTGATCCCAAAAAAAAAGAGACATTTACATGTTTTGTGTTGTGTAATGTGAGATGTTTTTTTTTTTTTTGGGATCTGAAGAATAAAATTTTATTGATCACTCTCGCCGGGACGGAATGAATGTCTTAGTTAAGTCCATTTATTTCAATATATCACCCAATTTTTGTGGCATTTTTCACTGAAACAATCAAAAATGATTTGAATAAAACGGTAAATGACATTCAGGAGTTTATTAGACATTTTATTTTTATCACTGTTGCATTAGATGTAGGCAAATTGAATATGATTTTAATAAGTTAAGTCCACAGATTGAATTTCTTTTTGCCGAATCAAATTAAATTTGATTCTGTTTTTTAGTGATAAAAATGGTAGAAATTTGTGTGGGTAGCAATAGAGAATAGTTTTTGTATTATCAATTCCAAATAATTGACAGCTTTTCCAGCATAAAATAAAACTCCGCGCAAGATAAGGTGACATATTTATTCATTTCATTATCGTCACAATCTTAAGCTACAAAATCGAATTGCTTCCAATTTTTAGAATCACTATGAAGGAAGCTGAAACAAGTCCCGCGCATATTATAGTGATAGAAATGCGATGATTGTGACATTTGATCGACATCTGATTTGAATATATATTCTTTTTATGTTTTTTTGACTTGAGTTCCATCTCAGATTGCTTGCGAGCTGAGGAAATTTATGACTGTAAACAAGGAGAAAGAATTCCCTCACTTTGGACCAGCCTTTAAATTCACTTTTCCATCGGTCCTCATCATAAATCAAATCTCATAAATTTCTGTAACTAGAGCATTACATGTGTTTTGAGGTTTTTTTAGTCTACAGAGAAAAAATGTCATTAATTTTAATTCTTTCTTGAATCGCATGTGATGCCAAAATAAAAAGCAAGCAGTGAAACATTTTTCTCATCTCGTGAATGTTTTGATATGATTTATTTAGAAAAATTAAAAAATTGTTCATCTTCATTCCAGGAAAAGGCTGGTTGAGCTATGGAGTGAGAAAGCGACAGTAATAAATATCAATAATATACAAGTTTCGAGAAGTGATCATTGTTACGGCACATTTAGTTTTAAGATATTTCTAAAAAAAAAAATCGTTTCTTTTTTTTTTCAAGAGACATTTTTTCCTTTTCTTGAAGATAAATTTCTTTGGTATTTTTTTCTTGTCCGTTAATGGACCTTAAAGAGTCAAAAAGAGATCTGTTTTGAATTTTCATCTAAAATATTGCGACTGAATCGATATTCAGTGGCATTCAAAAATAATTTAGTCAGGAAGTGGAATATGTAATTACACGTTCTTCGAAGTGCCCACCTCTACTTGTCTACTTGGAGAGTGAAATAATATTCTGACATGCCCTTAGTCCCACCCTCAAAAAATACCATTTCTATATTCAAATCATCATTTTTCTCAGGCGTATACAGCGAGCAATTTTGGCGCCGTTCATTCATGAACTCGCCACCGTCATTTGACTTGGTTTGGAAAAAAAAAAAAACATAATTAAAACTTTAATGATTTCCGAAATTGAGCTAGAGAAAAAACCGCATCTGTGTAATTTACGAGTATTTCTTTTAATTTGTTACTTTTTTTTTTCATTCAGACTTTAATGAAATTACGGCAAGAAGTGCTACCGATTTCTCAAACGGCGTATCTAAGGCATAAAAGCTCGCTAGAGGAAACTGTTTGAGAGGGAGAGGAAAGAAAACTTCAATTTTTAATGATAATGATAGCTCTTTTTCGTGAGGTTTCAGAAATGTTATTCACAATTAAAATTACGGAATTTATTGGGTACAAGGATTGGCAACTAAGAAATGTTTTTGAATTATCTTAATTATTTAGTTTCTATGGCTGCTGTCCCTCGGCAAAATCGAAATAAAAAAACCAAACAGTAGCAATCATAAAAATGGACTTTGAGTGTTTGTTGAGCTATAAAACTCTTGGCGCGTTTTTCAATGGATTTTTTTTTTGCTAGTTTTGCCCCAAAAACATTATGAGTTAATTATTGTACGACTCTACATTTTATTGAAGCTCAATAAACATCAAAATTAAACTAAACCAACAGAAAAAAAGGTAAATGAAATCAAAACTTTTCTACATGCTGTAAATTTTTCCTATGGTGTTTTATTACTTATGCTTGAAGTTAAACTCTGAATTGTATTCAAAGTTGAAAGTGGAATTTCCATATTTCATGAAGTGAAAAAAATCTTTATGGACATTCTCTTAAGAAATATATTATTTTCAATTAGTAAATATTACGAATTAACTTTTAGAAATCACAAATGTATAAAAAAAAGAAATGATCAACTTTCAATGGAGGGAATTTATGCTGCATAAATTAAACCCTCTTGGGAAAAATCCCAGAAAAAATATGTTTTTCCCTTTTCTCCCTCGGAAATGCAATAAAAGCCCATAATCTGACACGCATGAAATATTAGCTAATTGCAAAATACACAACGCAGCTTCCATCCCCTGCATACATTTATGATTTTTTGCTCGACCATCGGGTGCGGCGGGTCTCATAAAAAAAAAACAATTCCTTTCCCTTCAGTCATAAAATCAAAACTATTAATATCAAATATATGTTTTTTAAGTAGATTTTGGTGCATGTACTTTTGATTTATCACGTGTTTCGAACGCATTTCATTATGCTCCTATTACACATACGTTGATGCCCAAGTGATTTTTACTCGTTCTGTTTCTTGCGTAGGATCATAACAATATTTTGCGCCCTCAATTGTTATCTGAAGCGCATGAGAGGGAATTTTTCACCTATAGGTAGTCCCTACCCGCTGTGCTGTCGTTGCACGGATCATTGTAACACGGAAGTTGTTTAGCAAATTGTTTAGTGCACGTGCACCATTGACAGAAAGTACTGAACCCACCGCCACACACACAAATACGCAACAGAAATCTCCCACTTTAAGACCATTACGAGAGATCCTGAAGTGGGTTTATTAAAAAAGCGAATAAAGAATTTGTTCAGTGCACGTGACCTTTGTTTTTTATGATGTTCGTTTCGACTCTCATTCATTGCTGAAGCTGAAGCGTTTTTAAAACTGCCGGAATAATTTGATGAAAATGAGAGTGGAAGAAGGAAGGAATACAATTCTTTTGACCTCATTAAAATTTCTGGTTTCTTCGGTGGATTTTTTTTTTACCCTTCCTGCGCATAAAACTTTTTCACAATTTTTTTTAGGCGTAAAATTTCTTCTTCACTGCATAAGCACAGAAATAAATCTGCTTCTTTTATTTCATCGTCATAGGTACGGTACAAAACGATATGACACAAAAAATAAAGCATCCTTTTTACACAGTCTGTGAAGCATGAATATATATTTGAATACTGACAAAAAAGAAAAAAAAAGTTACAATAAAATGGAAGAAAAACATAACAAAAAACAGCTCACGATTTTTCATGCCATTCAATTTGGGTTTTCCGACATTTTTCCTTGTGAAAATTTGGATGGATGTTTTCTGGTTCAAATGTTCCTCATTATTTATGGAATCTGATTCTGAATGTGAATCACTTGAATGTGTAATCCTTCTTGGTATTTTGTTGTAAAATCATTCGATGAGCTTCTAACATCATTCAATCGGGTGGATATCGAACAGATTACGAATTTTGTACCCGCGATAAATCTAAAATTCTAAGAAATTTTGTCTAATGAGTAGGTGTGTGGAATCTGAGAAAAACAATACAAGATGCTGTTGACATCGTTCCGTTATGTAATTTACAAATAATTGAATTGTGTCAATACAGAAAAAAAACGCCATCGTTTTCTTAAGAAATCAAAATGAAACACAAAAAGAAACATCGAACAAAAACTGCAAGAAAATAACAAATAATTTATTATGACTTGCAGCAATGCGAATTGGCAACATTGATTAAAAATTATTTAATTTGTTTTCCTTGCGGGCATCGCCTTTGAACTGAATTCGTTTGGCGATATTTGAAATAATTTGAAGGCTCAGAAAATTGGCATCGGGATGAAATAAAAAAACTCGAAATCAGTTTGTTAAGTTAGATTATAACGTCGCAATACAAAGACAACACGTTTTTTTTTCCTAAATCAACAAAATGCTCACGTCATTTTCGCTTTCACTTTGAAATTTGGCCTTCAAAGGAAAGATGAAAGAATCAATTGCACCTACACTTGAGATATTCACGCTGGATGAGATTCACAAATATTTCATTTATGTTGAATCATCTTAACAAACAAACCTGTAAAGTCTACAATAATTGTTTAAGATCCGATAAGGTCCGGGCATTGGATGAAAATACAGTAGCAAACCCGAAACCGATCTATAATTATGAGTCCAATAATTGCATATCATTAAGAAATGAGACAGCGAATTGATGGTGCGAGCGTCTGGTAAGATAGACATAGCATGCATGATTTAGTAAGAAATGAAAAAAAAAAAAAAATACATGAATGGATCAACATTTTAATAACAGATTTGTCTTTTTAGCATCATCATCATGCTACCCTGGCTCGGTCAGAATCTGTAATTTTGTGCTAGAAGATTGAGAGAAAGTATAACGAGAACAATAAGAATCCACTTGACGTTAAATAACGTGTGAACCTTAGCGCCTTCTTGAAGGATAATGAGCTAAACTACAAAGGACTCTCTCTCCACTGGATGCTTTTGAACTGCGGATCCTTTTCCTTTTATAATTGGAGCGCATTTTAAGGGCGGCGATCTCGTTTCATACGATTACATTGCACGATTTTTCTTTCACCGTCTTTAAAGGACATGCGATTTAATTCACAGAATTTTCTCGTAATTGACGAATTAATCCCAAAATTGATGAAGGAAGAAGAAGTTCAATAAACAAAGAAAAATGATAATGACAGACCAGAAATCTCTTTGATTAAAATAACTGTTATGATGATGGCACATGAAACAATCTTGAGGCAGAAAAAAAGGCAAGCGAGGCACATGTCATAATTTCCAGTAGCTGTACCAGTGTCAGGTTATTTTCATTCAAATTGATGGAAGAAATGCTGAAAATTGTATGAAAAAAATTTAATTATAGTTGATTGAAGGTCTTGTCTTTGTTTCTTTCCATGAACAATTTTTTTTTTCTTGCAAAGTCATATTGACCTGAAAAAAGAGAGAAATAAAAAAAAAAAACGAAATAAAATATTGAATTGCTCTGATGCCGAATGTGGAATTAAATTAATAATTTCAGATGTCAAGAATGTTGTTGGAATAACTCAATCGAATCGATTCAGTTTTTTTATTTTTATTCTTTTTAGAATTATACAAACGAAAGGTTCTAGAAACGTGATCGAGCAATAAAGGAATAATTAATTATAGTGTTTGTTCAAATCAATTGTTGAGCTTCGAATTGAGATGTTGGAATTCTAGTCTCATTCACAATTTTTTTTTTACTTGTTTCGGGAGTTTACCTCCGGGCCGTGCTGAAATTTCTGATCTACGGTGATGAATAGTTGTCGATAGATAATGACTGTCGTGGACAAAATTTAGATAGATGTCTGGGAATTTCGATCAGAAAACGAAAATTGCGCCCATTGCTCCCGGTGAGACATGCTCAAGGTCTTTTGAAGAATCATCTGCAGAGAGCAATTGAATAAAACAAGTTCTTCATGAATAAAAACTTCTTTTTTTTTTCTTTATTTAATTCTTATCTATCTTATCAAATACACCATAAATAAATTTACTTGTGCGACTTCTTAAAGCATGAATTCATTTGCATATAAAGTTAACATTATTATAGATCCAATTAAGTGATGCTTTATGTTAATTGTAGTGCGTTAAATCATAATAAATTACTGGTATGACAATAATTTTGTTTGCAGGGAGTATAGAAATCAAATCTAAATTACAAGCAAATTTTTTAACTTAATTAACAAATTTGAGATTTTTCGCTTGTGAATCGCACTAAGCGCATGAAATTTTAATTTATTTTAATTGCAATTTAATTATTCCGCTGCCGTGCGCACTTATAAATTAATTAAAATAGTTCATTTTGGCAAGAATAAAAAAAAAAAACAAAAAGCAACAAAGTAGAGACAGATCTACTTTAAAAATTAAAGAAAACGAAAAATCACTTTTCATCTCGTGTCATGAGATGCGATTTTCTGAAGCCATTTTTTTCCTTCTCGTCGTTCCAATGTTTTTATTTATTTTTCTCTTCTGCAGTCTTTTATGCTTCAATTCAATAAGCAAGAGATCAAGTCGCCACGATAAACGCTCCGAAATAATTTTCTTATACAATTTTTTTTTCTTCTGTTTAACTTGTGCCATGCGGCTGGTTTTACTTCGACAAATGATTGGCTGCGCTTTGCTTCCATGAGTTTCGTGGCTGAGCGACATTAAGCTGATTCTAATCTTACATCTTCAGCTCTGTGTTTATTTTTTTTCCGGAGGATTATTGTCCCGTTTTGCCCTCATTGGCTTGTGCTATATGTCTTTCTTATTCCATCGATGTGGGTGATGGTGGCCCGAGCATGTAGGATGATGGACTATGCGAATATGTATCAAGATCAATTGATCCCTCACCCTTTTCGCCATCCATCGTTTTGCCTTCCTGTTTCATCATCATACGACGCCATTTTGCACGTGCATTCTGTGAATTTGATAACATAAAAAATTAATCATCAATGATTCCTTTTTGCAAACAAGCGGTCTCCATTTGTATCGGCGACCAATTAAACTCACCTGAAACCAGACCTGCACAATTTGATTTTTTGCGAGAGAAAAAGAGAAAAAAAAAAATGGGAAAATTTAATAAAACAAATTAAAGAAAATGAAAGATAAGCTGCATCCGTAATTTATGCAACCAAACGGAAAGATTTATGAACACTGCGCCACACACAAGCACATAAAGCTCAAAATTCATTCACGTTTTGTTATATATTGTGCAACATATTTCAGTCGCGTAGATTGATCTGGAATGTTTTACATCCATTCTGATCTCAGAACAGAATTCCAAACTCTTATCATATCATCAAGGAATAAGATTAATTTACCTGCAATACACGCTTTGGCAATCCAGTCTTTTGCGATAGCTGCTTGAGGTCCTTGGCATCGGGATTGTGATTTATCGCAAAGTATGATTTCATTGTGCGCAACTGATGATGTTTAAATGAAGTTCTCATTCGTTTTGCACGTGATGATGCGCTACCCATGCTACCACGCCCGAAGCCCAGATCCAAATAATCGGAATTTAAATCTGTGAAAACAAAAATTAAATTCGTTAAAAAACTATTTGCAACCGCCATTGATGGTGAAGGTTTCTTGATCTGTAGAGATTATTTATCTTTATCTTATGATTTACTGTTGTTGAATCATTATTTAATTAAACATTTCTTTCTCCCTCTTTCCCGATGACTGTCATGAGTGGCGAGATTTCATAAAGTAATATTTTTTGAAACATATTTATTATGTAGTCAGTAGCATGATTCAGAAACAATATCAGCTTTCTTGATCTTTCTGTCATTGTATCATGCAACAATAATGCTGGTTGATTCTATAAAACGATGAGCTACCGTGAGCCAGCACAATTTAACTTCTGTTTATGATCCGTTCATTGAAAAAACAACATATCGGCATTATTCCTAAGTTAAACATTCTTACATCACTTTATACAACGCGGTCAGAAGCATAACGTAAGAGATATCTAGCATAAGAATGAAATGTCAAGAAATGGTAATGAAAATTTAATACCAAATTACCAAACAAACATCGAGTGAATTTGAAATTTGAAAGTATAATGAATGTGAATTACTAATTTGAGTGAAATAGATCTCAGCTTATTTAACCATGTGAGCATAAATGCGGCAATAAAATTTATGCAGTTTATAAAGATCTCGTGATGTTTGTGCAATCGCAATCGCTACTCTAAATCAATGCTACATAAAACGCTTTGAAAGACATTAAAATAATTAAAAATCATAATGTAGTAAATAAGTGTCGCAAAAATAAAGTGTCAGTTGATAAGGAAATATTCTTTCTTCGTTTCTTTTGCCGCCAGAATATAACGACGTATGCTGTCTTCTTTATACGTTTCAATTCATTTCAATATTAATGTCGTTGTATAAACGCTGTATATCGCTATTTAATGTTCTTCAATATTATGATTTCTCAATCGTCTTCTGTGCAGTTCATTTTATTCGTATATATATACCGCACATTCTATTCCATTTTATTTTTATGATGTAGCTACATCATGTCGGTAGAGATGCATTCTTCTGCGCATGCATTGAAAATATATAATCGATGATTGGTACCGGGTTTGAAATAATATAAGAATGATGAAAAACTTCTTGAATGATGGCGCCTTTTGAGCTTCAGATGCAAGTTGAAAATGTTATACGCGAAGCTTGAACTGGAATTGTATGAGTGGTTTCAAGCAGTGTTTCTTTTGTTCCCGGTTAGTGGCAATATAAAGTATTGAAAGAAACAAACTAAATAGAAATCTCACAAACAACAACAAAAAAAAAAACACTTCGAATGAGAAATGATGGCATGTCATAAAAATTGACTTCCACGAATGTTTTATTGCTGGCATCCCAAGCATTCGGGGCAATTTTATGGCCAGTTCTCCCTGTGAGCAGTTCTCCGAGTTTTTACGATTATTACATGTATCATCTAATAAAAGATGAGATATCGGACTGCTCTCAGTCTATATCGACAATAAACACAACAGCGATGTTGATCGTTTGTTACTGATATATGTATGCAGCTGAATTGTGGCTGTTAAGTTTAGTTTATGCAAAAATCATTTCACGGGGTGTTGGTGGAAAATATTTACGATCCCGAAAATTATGATGTTTGCATTGAATACACCCACGGCAACAATTACAAGAGACGGCTCTTTGAAATCATTCGCAAACGCAACAACTATCTCGCGGTTATTTGAAGGATTATTATCAAGTCGGTGTTAAACATTTTATTTGTACATAAAATTTGTTTCATAGAGTCTCTTAAATAACATTATAACTAAATATTTATCAAAGTAATTTGAGGGTTCCTTTATTTTCTACGAGATCAGAAAGCAACATGCCGAAATATCTTTCAAGGAGTTCATTCGTTTTGGCACATTTGTGTTTTTTTGGGTATTTAAGTAGTAAATCTTTTTACGGGTCCCTTATTCTCACCGCATCTTCTTAGACTATCGATTGAATGTATCATTCAAACAGTAAAGAAAAAGATACTTCTCATAGATGATCTAATGAATTTGTTTAAATAATTTATTACAGTAGGTCTGCCATATAAGAAATCATCGGTGGCATCCCGCTGACTCAGAAATCAACATAAATTCTCATCATGTTACTTTTGAAGCTTCTTCATTGCCATCGCCATCAAATGTCTTCGTTTGAGAGTAAAAAAAAAGAGAAAAATGAAATCAATTTTATTGATAAAATGACTGTAAATTTTAATAGCGCAGAAAGACAATTTTTTCCCGTCTTGCGCTTGAATAAATTTCCGATGGGAGATGACGACAAAACATCAGCAAATCCACAACAAATTGTGTGGGAATTGTGAGACATTTTCGAAACATATTATAGATTTTAGAATACAAATTTTTTTTTGAGAAATTTTTGAAGAAAAGTTTTCCGTCAATTTGCATTAAAAATTTATGAGAGCAAATTTTACGTTTAAATTCAAACAAAACTAGTCGCATAATTATCTCAACGAACCGCGAATAAATCAGCGACGAAAAAAAAAATGTCGTCGCTTCCCATCATCAATAATGAATGGACGATTTTTACGAATGAATTTTTTTCTTATTTATGAGTTGCTGCTTTGTGTTGCTATTTATTTTGTTTGAAAATTGATCTCATGTTTTTTTTTGTTAAAGAGAATTTAGTGAAAATTCAGGTAGGAAATTGTTTAATGAAGGCGTGTGATGATTTGCTACTGACTTTTGTTTCTTTTTTTGTATCAGTTCCCACATGTTAGACGCGGGGGCACTTTGAACTCTTTTTGCAGAATGCTTCTTCCTCTATTTATTCCCTCCTTCACTTTGAGCGCCGAGTGTTTCGTGTCATATATCAAAGGAACGAAAAAGTAACAATTCCCATCGTCAACGTTATTCTTTGGGGCTGAAAGAATATTGACTTACAGATGTCACATTTCTGACGTGTCCCGCGAAATAAATGGACATGACGATCTTACAAAAGAACTAGTCATTCACACCCATCAAACAATTGTGTTATCAGACATCTGGCGACTCAGTGACTGTCTACAAAATACTTTTTCATTTCATTCTCTCCTTACGACTCAATGGCGATGAATTAAGAAATTTCAAATGACGCTTTGGCGTTTTCATTTTGAATATTATTCACTTTTATTTTCATCTCCATGTTATCATGTGACGAATGATGATGTCAAAAAAATTGATATCCATCAGTTCGAATATTCGTTAAAGAATTTTTGTTTGTGTCTAAGAAGAAGAAGAAGCAAAAAAATTTTCATATGTTGCCAGTGTGAGCGAGACGAAGGCACGAAACGAAATGAAAAGTCATAAAAAAAAAATATTTCTTATTTAAGAGTTTCACGATTTTATTTTCCTTTTTGTCTATTATAATTTTTCATTCAACTCCGTAAAGTAGTGTGACTTTGGAGTGGAATGAAAGATATTTGTGTGGCTTGTTTTAAAATAAAATGACATATTCTCTTTACTTCTAATTGCATTTGTTGTGCTTTTAATCGTTTGGTATGTGTCTTCCGCTTAGTCTTTCACTTTATAATATATATTATGATAAATCGATGTTGTCTGTCACTCATAAACGCAACTTGACGATGTGTTATTTGTGTGATTATTTATTTATTTTTACAACCGCGCTTTAAAATTTTTTCTTGATGTGTTTTGTTAGTTTTCTTTTGAACAGATTAGGAATTTAATACCAAATTTTATTTGTGCGCTTTGAAAGCTTCCTCCATACGCAAAGATAGAAGAAAAAGAGAAGCAAATTTACTAAAATCCCGTAATTTATTGAGCATTTATTTCAATTTTCTTCGTGCGAAATAGATGAAGGAAAAATGTTTGTTTATTTGTTTTGGTATTTAAACTCTCGTGAATTCATTTTTCATAAAAAAAGAGAAGAAATATTTTTTTAAACATTCATTTTTAATCTGATTAATGATTATTTTATGTTATTTTATTATCATACATTAAATTCATTCATTCCGGCCGTTCTCAAGAAATAGTTTTTTTTTGTCGGCAAAGAACTGAAAATCGCTTGATTCGGTATAATGTTTAGTGCGTTAGCTTTTCGGGAATTTCTGCTTCGAACTGAGCACTTAATTCAATTAAGCAATTTTATTATTATGGTCTCGTTTATGATTAAAAGAAAATCATGATTTTGTTCAGTCTCGCAATTCAAGTTCATAGTCTTTTTTCCAATCTTGCGAGAAATCATTACTTTGCACATTTGCTGACTGGCGGCGTGTTTCAATTAAAAGCGGTTATCAAAATGGAAACGGAAGTTTGAATCATAGCAGATTTTTTTTATCGAAATGCAATTGCTGGCTGTCAGTTCAGGAAAAAAAAATTGACGTGTCAATTTCAAGTTTCAGCATTTTTTAGATGCCATGAACGTTTGTTGTTGCTGAATAATTATCTAGTTGAAACGATTTTCTAATTTCACCGTCGGTATAACGAATGACGGGAATTTTTGTGAGAAAAATATTCAGTGCACACAAACTACAATGAGTCAATGAATCTTGAACATGACAACAAACAATGTTTTGAAATTATTGCTAGGAATTGAGATAAAAGTTGATGTTGAATATTTTCTTCCCAGCGAATAGTTAAGCAGTTAATAACTGAGTGCATCTTAGTCTCAGATTTAAAAAAGGAGAAATTTCAACATATTTTCATCACGTAAATTACTTAATAGGTGGCGGCGAGTTGTTGATTACTCGCTGGGCACGAACTAAAAGAATCTTTTTCTTGTGCACATTGTTTTCAAACAAAATATGTTTCAATGAGCTGGCAGCTTCTCTTGTTCTCGGCTGGCAACTGAAAGGCATTTTTAAGTGTGTATTCAATATATTTAGAAGAAAAGTTAA
Organism: Propsilocerus akamusi; assembly: GCA_018397935.1. Lineage (NCBI taxonomy): Eukaryota > Metazoa > Arthropoda > Insecta > Diptera > Chironomidae > Propsilocerus > Propsilocerus akamusi. The sequence continues at coordinate 17,786,979 of CM031468.1, read as the reverse complement.
ATCTTTTCTTTCATATAAAGAAACAACAACAGAGCGCTTTTTATAGAAAATGCGAGCTAAATAACTGACATGTTTTGAATAAACTTAGCGATAAGATTAGCTCGCGGCATGATGACTGCCACACACACTCACCTAAATTGGCTGTCATTGCTTCGATATCTTTGGGTTTTCGTTTGCGCGGTCGGCCTTTTTGACGCGGCTGTTGCGGCAGTCCTGATATGGATCCGGAATTTGGTCCCGATGCATTCAGATGTTGACCGTGTGCACCGTAAAAACCGCCATCGAGATTTGATAAATCACTCGGACTCGATGGTGCATTTGGTGAATCACAGTATGGATTTGATGAAGGTGTATAAGAGCAAGGAAATGGACTCGGCGCTGATGGGTCACGAGAGACGTCAAAGTGTAACCTTCACAGAAACGGGAATCATAAAATAAGCAATTTTATTACTTCACTCAACAACACACAACGCGCAAGCAATAAAATTCGTCTGACACTCACCTGCAATAAATGGCCGAATTACGAATACCAAATTGATCGCCTTTATTCAGTAACTGATTGCAAATAGCGCACGAAAAACATTGAACGTGATAAACTAGATGTCGTGCACGCATCACCATCTCGGAGGAACTTATTGAAGCCAAACATTTCGAGCATCGTCTTGCACCATAAATTCTGTTTGAGTAAGAAAACAAAAACAAAAAACAAAATTGTATTATTAATGTTAAATATTATTATTATTGTTGTTGTTTTATTTCCAGGGGTGTTATTTTAACAATTTCAGTTTATGCATTTTATCCGCATTTCGTGTGTGATCATAAAAAAACGACAACCTGAGTTTTGACTTGAGCAATCGTAAAAAAGTTTCCGCGGATTTTGGAATAGTTGCAAATGGAATGAGAAGTAAGAAATCCTTTCATGTTTCTATCATAAGTCTCTTGAGATTTCCTAGTTGCCAGCGCTTTTTCATCCGGCACACATTTTGCTGGGGTACAATAATTAAAGTAATCTCGACGAATATTCGTCTTTATGATTTGTGCTTCTCGTGAATTCATAAAACCACTCACTGCCCATCGCATGAGAAATTCCATCATTTTTTGCCCCCGAAACTGTTTTAATGTCTCTACTCGCGCACATACCTAGCTGAGTATTTCCGTAGCTCGTAAATGAGTTCCACACTTAAACACAGAAAAAAATCTTGGTTCGTGTCCATTTCCCAAGAGAGGCAGACATTCATGAAAGACATTCCGTCAGATTGCAAATCTGCACCATTATTTGGGGGCCGAAAAAAAAAATATGAAATGAAAATGTTGATGGGAATTATGGATTGAGTTTTATGGCGACAAGCAAGCTCATAAAAAGTCATTGATATAAATCATGTGGTTAACTTGCACAAGTTGAATTTTTAATGCACATTTATGTCTGTTTTTTTTTTTCGCCAAAAGTACATTGCTTGAGCCATCAATTCCATATTTAGTTCCAGGGCGTTATGATGCTGTTGATGTCTCTATAATGCTCGTTTATGTGAATGAGATGTTTCAAAAGTTCCATATCGAATTTAATCGCTGGCAGACAAAAAGAAAATTTTCAAAATGCACATTGCACGAATTTTCAATGGTTCTTAAAACGAACCATGACGTTTGTCAAATGGAAATTAAATCGACATTAATAATCTTCAACATTAGACAACTTGCATCAAATCAAAAATGATTTATGAAGCGCCATTAAAGAACTGGAGCGATAAAAAGATATTCTAAGGTTTAAACTTTAACCCAACGGGGAAGATAGAATTAAGTTGCCTCACACTTTCATTGGATTCACAACAATCCTTGACGTCTGCAGGTCAGTCATAAAATAACTTTTTTTTTTTCGTTTGCATAATTTATGTTTTAATATGAAAATTTTACGATTCAAAACATTTTCATTATCGATTTGGAATCAATGCAAGATGGATTCATCATAAAGGAAGATACCTTTCCGGCATTTATATTAGATTTATGCAGCATACTGTCGGAGTACATAAAAATCGTCTGAATGTTTATGATGAAGCCGATGGGGCTCACAGTACAACATAAAAAACCTTCCTTGGTTGAGTTTTAAAGTTTTTGAAACATCTCATTTCTGAGAATAAAAGACATGAATTCACAAAGATATTTTTTTTTATTGCATCTTCAGCCAACATTAAATGTATGTTTTCGTTCAAGAATTGAAGCCGTTTATTCGTTTATATTGATTGCTGTAAATTAAACAATAAAAGGCGAACGATTAAAGGAGAAACTCCATTTTGTCGGATTTTGCTTTTGGCCTCGGGATACCTCAGCGAAATAATTTTAAATTCACCGCAATTGCATAAGTGCACACAAACACATGCACATCAACAGATAGATAACCTCATTGATTACAAAATTCACTGATGCAACTCGCGATGCGCACAATAAGAATCTTTTCCTGCAATCCTATCATTAAATCCACTCAAAATTCAATATCATAGCTACTAAAACTCCCTACCCAACCCGCATTAGTTTTCTGCTCACTGATTGTAAAGAAGGGCAACGATAAATAATTTCTTATTGTATTAATTAATAACATAGTACAAGTTGAAGGCACAAATTCTTTTTTTTTATTTTTGATATTTATTTTTATTTCCACATGTTGGAAGCTCAACAGCGAATAACAAAAGTTTGCTCATAAAAGATCAATGAAATGCTTTAAAACTTCTGATTGATATTTCAAGAAATTAAAGAAAGAGTTCGAGGATGAGCAACTAACAATCAATTGCAATGATTTTGATGGATGCTTTGACTCGATGGAGGATGAGAATTCACAGAATTTCTTGTCTGGAGCGCAATGGGATGTAAAGTAAAAGGAGGTGTGACCAATCATTTGTGGAATGAAAATAACATAACAAAAATAAAACTTAAACACATCAAGTGCTACTGTATTTTCGTTACTCATGTAAAAAAAAGCATTAAGACGATAAATCGAAAGCATCGTTCGAAAGTTTTTTTTTTTTTTGGTTAAATGAAATGTAAATTATAGGTCTGAAGCGGTTTCCTCTTCAAACTATTTCACTTGCTTTACGTTGTTTTTTTTTTTCACATGGGAAACATTTTATGTCGATTGGATCCTATATAGCACAACGGATGATTATGATGTTAGTGAAGGGGGAAAAAAAAGAAATGCGATCTCAACGTTCTATAGAAAAATGGTGGATTTGGAAATCATTTGAAACCCTTCGTTTGATAAACGAAACACAAATGGCTTCTAATTTCATCGACAAATATTTAAAAGTTTGCTTTAAATTTTCAACGCTTTGTCGATTGCTAACGTATTGCGCAAACTCCCTCATCCGTAATAAATTTTTGTAATTCGAGAAAAAAAAAACAGATAGACGAAGCACAAGGGAACAAGTGATGGATTCACTGATGCATTTCTTACATGTGCCTCCTGAGAGTTTGATGGACGGGCGGGCGAACAGTTAATTTTTACTGCTTCCGAATAAAAGTTCCACTTATCGCAATAAATAATTTATACTGCAGACTTGGTCTTTAACCCGATTAATGCAGCGTATAATTTCTGCGGAACGCACATTTACACTGCAATCGACTAATTGAATGCGCAGAGCAAAAAAAAAAACGTTTTAAATTAAATATTGGCAAAAATGAAATTGCACACTCTTTTTAATGGAATTTGTTAGTTACGCATTAAAAATTCATAATTAAATTAACATTAATTTTCGCCCATGAAAATTTGTCACATTAAAGTCATAATTATTCGACACATATCCAAACAATTCCATTTCAAGCTCATTTAACGAGCGTGAACATTTTTTTTCTACTACTTATATGCTCCATGCACATTTTTCTATTGAAAATTTCTCACAATTCACTGTCGTTTGGCGTCAAGCGAACAATGCCGTTCAACTTGGTGGCGCATTATTTTTCAACAAATTATTCATTGAACTTTTCCCTTCCAATTTTTCCTTGTCGGCATTTTCCTCGACGCTTTTTTGTTCTTTTCAGTAATGACAATTGAGTGGGAAAAATTATTGCTTAGCTCATTTCTTTATAATTTTCACATAAACGCTTTTTCTAACAGTGATTTCTATCCACAAGTTTGGACTCATAATTTGCGTTATCCTCAATTTTATTAGTAAAAGTGCACTCGAAAATCAGTCAACACCAAAAAAAAAAGTTATCGATGACATGGCGCGCTAAACAAACAAAAACATAACACAACAAAGCAATGCCTTTTGTTGACGATTGCACAATGAAAATGTTAAGCACCCGTTGGTGTCGTTCCCAGTTGTGTTATTGGGAAAGCATCGTATAAAGACGATGCATGCGAGACGACATTCGAAGAGGGCGCTAAATGCTGTTGTTATTTTACATTTCACAATTCCGAAAATGTTATTCCTTATGCCCCTGAAATGTATCATGCTGTGATAATATGTGGTTTAAAAACAATTTCAATAACACAAAAAGCAACAAAAATAACTGTAAATTTCCACCTCTCGGTGTCGTTTGTGAGAATGTGTTTATGCAACGTTTTAGTTTTCATTTATCCAATATGCCAATTAAATGATAATTTGTATTTTCTCCCCTTGATTTGACATTGCAAGAGAGAAATCCGGGGTTAGTATCGTCATCTGGATGTTGTGCGCAAACATACATTCATTGAACAATTCAAGTTCTTATTTTGAATTGAAATGATTTCATTTTTTTGTGTACTTCATCAGTCGGAGATTTGTTTTCGTCCTGATCCTCCCATTCAGCTGGATATCGTACCGAGATTGTATTGCATACTGATGAGAACTGATTTTGAGATTGTGGGAAAATTATTGACAGAAATTTAAATAAATTAACTCTCGTAGGGACATTTACTAAACATTCAAAGATAAACGAACTGAAACTTGCCTTCATCATGTGATCATAAATGCATTACAATTAATTATGTAATTTAATTTATAGTTTCTCCTTTTCACTTTGCACGCCAGCACTAGCAGAACATACTCGACATTATAAATAACATTGCAAAAATGTTGACAATTATTCGCCATAAATCTTTTTGCGCAATTCGTGTTTTTGTGTGCGTTCTTGCCGAAAAAAAAAAACTTTTTTAAAGCATGTTAAACAGCAATCGCACACAGTAAATATAAGTTAAATGTGCAACCAACTAAACGAAACGAAATGCATTTGCAATAGCCCGAAATTATCGTCGTATTTGTCAACACATAGCACGAAATAATAATAATGCAATCAATTTTGATCAGTATGCAATTAAAAGCAATTTAATCGAGGTGCACTTTTGTATTAAGAGGAGTCAGAAGATATTTTTATTGCTCAACTTTAATCGCTTCTTGATGGAATTCTTGTTGCAATACTCAAATCAAAATTCCCACAAAGAGAGATTGAATGTAACCGTAAATTGTTTCCAAAATTATGGCGCCACAGAAATAAAAATCACGTTTTAGACACACGAGACCTGCGAAATGCTAAGATCTGAAAAGTATTCTTAGAGTGCATTGATGCACAGAACAATTTCCATAATTTCACCATAAAACTCTCATTTAAACGTTCACTCATAAAAAATGATTAACTGTTGCATTCTATTTCCATAATGTTTTAATATTCATCGATGTGCTCTCATGTCTGAGGCGTCTGATAGTGCTGGACGCTAGTCGCATATAATAATATTTCACGCAATAAATCTGGACCGTCATAAATTTGCTTCTCTTAAAGAGCACCCCAAAAAAAAATTAATAAACAAGGAAATGAATATATAAAACAGTTCGCCCGCGGTCTTTATCGATATCTAAAATCGCAGTGTAATTAGTCTATGTCTCAAAGTATGAGCCATTTAATATCACCATCATGCGCCAGCGCGCTATTCGGTGCGGAGCTGAAAGAACAATAAATTTTAACCAGTTTACTTGAATCAACAATTTTATTTATTTTTTTTGTTTTTATGCGGTTCAACTTTAATATATGAAACATACACAACCGAAAGGAAAGAAAAAAAAAAGAAAAGATTTTCACATGCGGCCTCGGCGGAATCTTCATAAATTACAACTTTAAATATTTATTTACTTTTAATTTTATGACTCTTTTGCTCTCCTTTTATGATAAATTGTAATTTATTGCGCTAAACTAGCAAACCACGCTGACCGACAATTAATACTCAACATTAATTCATCACATAATCAGATGCTGATCTCAAGCTTTCGCAAAACAGAAAAAAAAATTATTTCGGAAAAATTCAGACGCTTTTTCAATGTGTCAGACGTCTCTACTTAGCGGAAAGATAAGTTCTATCTCAACTTGGATGGTCACTGATCCGACTCAACACTCGAAAAATGTTATAATTGCTCGTGATTTTCTATGTGAAGCTTCGTAGCCTATATTATCTACTTTCAGCAAGTCGCTTAGGTCGTTGTAGTTTGCGGATTTTTTTTGTTGTTTTATTTCATTCATAAAAACAAAAAAAAATGTTTCGCGGATGAATTTTCGCATAAAAAATATTTTTTGAGTTTCCAGATTGATTGTGCAACTACCAACTACCAAGAACAGCTCAAGAAATCATGTAACTCCAGAAAACTGAACGTTCATCATCTGGAAAAGCATTTCATGTGTCCAACTTATTAAAATTTGTGCGCTTATCTTCCGACACAAGCTATTAAATAATTCATAAATTTAATGTTTATACGGCTTCTTAAGACTTGTTGCTTCATTCTTAAAAAAATAAAAATATTTCAAAAGAACTTAAAGAAAAAACGGAAATATTCTCTATTGTTTTAACGACTAACCATCCCAGAGACAGTGAGTGAGAGAGACAAAGACGTTTCATGGAATTCTTGGGTGTTATTTGCCAGTGCATCATAACTAGAGTCAAAAGTTTGAGATGTTAATCTTGCGTAAAACATGCAAACATTGAAATACTAGCTTCAATGCCCATCTGTTGGATGAACAGCGAATGAAGTCATTGAACCGTGAATTGTTTTAATTTTTATATTTTATAAAATTTCAGGAAATAAATGTGAAACCTATCAGGTGGTGGGTCTTCGAAAATAACATTCAGCTTAATGTGATTACATTAAGAGTTCATGTATGTAGCTCACAACAAAACATTTATTAATAGTAAGCACAGTGGTTGAATCAACAGGGTGCTTCCATGATGATTACTTAATGGCTCATTCTCATACATATTCGGTCAAAGTCCGAAACGCGATCGTGAAAACAACTCATCGTTATTCTTGTGTTTGACCTCTTTAAGAAATCATCAATTAAAGAAATAAATTTGAAATTGTTTAATTGCTTTAAACTCGAAGAACCATCAGTTTTTAACCCTTTACGGCTCCAGAGTAATTGCTTCAATGATATTCGTGTTTGTTTAATATGAAATTGTTATACTTAATTGTTATTACACTTCCTCTCTCCATTATCAGACAGAATGCATGCATGAAATTCCTTTTTTTAGGAAAACTTTTAAAAATTATTCAAAGAAGATTAATTTCATTGCAACACTATTCAAGAGTTGCGGTAATGTGCTGCAATAAATAGCAAATTAAAGCCTATTTAACTATCTCATCAACAAGTTTTCGTCGATGTGCGATGTGGTGTATAATATACATAACATCATAACTGCATTTTTCCGAGGTATTTTTATAACAAGCTCTAGTTGTAAAAGATTACATTTAAGCGATATAAATCTTAGATCGTAAACAATGTATTAACTTTTGAGTATTTGTTGAGTTCTGCATTTGTGCACTTGCTATGCCGACATTGCGTGCGTGATGGATGTTTACATTTTAGGGCTTTTTTGTTTTAATGTAGATTTGTCAAGTGATTCGCGATATAAATGCTTTCAAAATATGGGACAACTGCCTTTTTTTTTAATGTGTTAATTTTTATGTTCGCCATCCATAATATGGTGAGAGTAATTCTCGCTTTTTATATCCACCAAAGCTTGTTCAAAACACTGCGAAACACAATAAAAATATAATTTAGTATTCGAGAGCTCGGCAGACATTCATAAAAAGTTTCATAAAAATTTCGAGAAAAACAATTTACATATTTTCATATTTATCTGTTTCGTGTATGCCACTTTTATGAAATCTGATACTGTTTTCCATGTACCAGCCATGTTATACCGCAGCGAAATATTCATTTTTTTTTTTTTAAACATCGTCAACGAATGAATGAACAGAGAGCGAACTAACATAACATTGCTCACAACAGATAAATTTTCTTATCAGATTTTGTGTAATAATATTTAGCAAATTCATGTTTTTTGCTTACATTTATTATGCGTGTTTCTAAAACGAAATGAACTTGTTAAATGACTTCATATATGTTTTGTATCGTGCATTGTGCATTAAGCAATAATAGTCATCGAGGTTAAAAGCGATGATCAATTTTTTTTTTTTTTCAATCTGTCGATCAGATGAATGCTTGTTTTCGCTTTTTTTTGTGATGTTTCGCCAAGGTGCAAATTGCAGTTTGTGTGCCCAGCTTTTTGCAGTGAAGGCTGTTTGTCATTTGTAAAGTCAATTCAATATGTTTACAACTTCAACCCATTCACCCACACGTTTAATGGTTTAATGCCCAGATACATACAACATGTCCATCTCTTTCTCTCTCTTTTTCTTGCGCAACTGTCATTTAGATGTTTATCATTTTCCATTTGAGTGAAGATTAAATTGAATCACGTAGTAAATCTCTGGGTGCACGATCGAAGGATGGAAAGGAATGTTTCACATGTGATTGAGCACAGAACAGCTTTATCAGCTCTGAAGTTGCTCACCAAATGGGTTAAATTAACATGTTTTCCGTGTGTAATCAATGAACTATTGAAGCAATTATTCAATCAAAAGTCTATTTTGTGATGTGTAAGTTGTAAAATAATTCGTGTCATGCTTGATCTTGCAATTGTTGATATCTGACTGGTATCATAAAATATAATTTTACCATTAAACTTCAGTGGAATCAGTAAGAATTTACGCATTGTTATTAACCCCTCAAAACAGTTTGTGAATCGCTCTGGATTATGTTAAGCAGCAAAAATAATTCTTGCATAAATTAACAAATTCTGATTCTCGAAATTGTAATCTCGTCGCTATCTTTGCTAGCGTTTTTTTTTATATTTCGATAGTCATTAATCTACACATTTATCTCAATTCACTATCTGAAATATATTTGTTTTCTTTGAAACCGTCCCGATCGCAACAGGTAGATAAAGATGTGCCCGATAAAATGTTAGCGATGGACAATTTTCAGACGAGACTCCAATAGCTTACACATATAAAAAAAACCAAGAGTTTTAAAAACAAATAAATACATTCAAATAAACTTAAATAATTTATTAATTAGTAAAATCATAATAATAAAAATTCTTATATATTTTATTTTTTCTTAAGAGGGAAAAATGTGTATTTCTTTACGTGAAGAAAAAAAAAGATCAGGCATCGGCTATATATGAGTGCTATCAAGTTAAAATCCAGTTAAGATCATCTCGTTGACTGGAACATTAAACGAACAAAAAGAAACAAAACTGAAAACTTTTGTAGTTTTTTTTTTTTCTTAATATTTTTTTTTCTTTTTCTTTATGTTTTTAGTAAGTTGTCACCATAAATTTAAAGAAAAAAATTTGTCTGTCCGCAGTAGGCGCTTCCATCGTTTTCCTTAAAGAAATACATATTCAACCTAAGAAATTCGAGGCAATGTGGCCTGAAGATCCAGAGTAATAAAATAAATTTCCAGTTTAAATTGAAACCGAAAATTTATAGGCCGCGTGAAGATGATTTGAGAGATGAAATCATTGCGATCGCGCTTGTTGATCGCACGACAAAATTAAGGTTATTTACCCTATCGCGGATATCTGTTGATTCCTCAATGAAATCTCTAGGCAAATTATGCGTTCCGTTCCATGCTTCCCTCAAAGCCTCAAGAAGAAATCAATCGACCCACAGAAAAATGAATATTTATGGAATTAAATCTTTTAGAAATTCATTTTGCGAAATTAGATAATGTTTTGCAAATAAATAAAAATTTTAATATTATTTGTACAATCTGAATGATGATAAAATTATTCGCATGGTGAGCTAAGCGATCAGCTAAAAGGTGGTAAGACTTCGTTTAAGTATTTCAAACCCTCATTTGTTTCGGTTGGGTCATTGAGCTCGCATCGCATGGGAAAATAAATGTTTTTGGAGACAAAAGTCATTTCTGTGTCCTTTCTGTTGATCGTTATCAAGAGGATGGAATCAGAAAAAATGATCACATCTTTATTACAGTTGTGAATGTCTAGAAATTGAGAGTTCTTTTCATTGTCGACCTCAGATAATCGAAGACATAAAGAAAGACATAAAAGCAAAATCGAAACCGATCGATGACAGCAAACTACTTCATCAACTTAGTTTGTGATCTTGTGCATCCTTTTTGATTCCATTTATTTTATTGCTTCATCTAATCTTAATCTAATTATGGATTCATTTTTTTTTCCTTTTTATTTAAACGATTTTAATAGATTTGAATTATAAATTATTCAACTGAGATCTTAATCGTTCGTTTCAGAACGTGTCGTTAGGATGTTTCGCCAAGATCTTCTCATTTGCTTTAAAATTTCTACTTTACGTCTGCCGCAATGCCCCACAAAAACTCACTCATCCGAAATTCATTTGGCGCAACTTGTTAATATTTCAAAGGATTTATTGACCGCGAAAATGTCAAAAGATTTCGAGGAGCTCTTTCAATAAATTGCATTTTGATTATTTACTAAGCGTCTCGTCGAACCGCTGCTTTTAAATTTTCATCAAAAACATTTTTCACTTTTTTTTTGTATGTTTTTGGCTTCCACAAAGTTCATTACTAAAATTGAATCGTTTATCATCTAAATCGGACTTTCACGTAGGTGGTAAACGGTTTGCAATGTCTAAATATGTTATTTATTCAAAAATCGTAGGTCGATCGCCAACAGGTGCAACTTGAATTAATAGAGCGGAATTTTAGTGAATGTCCTTCAGACTTTGATACTGTTTCACCCAAATATTATTCTTCTTGTCTCCCAAAAATAGAAAAAAAGGAGAAATTCTTTTTGTTATCTGATCAAAATTGGATGAAAAACTTTTTCTCGTTCTGTTATTTTGTTTCAACAAGAAAAAAAAAGGGATCTCGAGAAAGTAATAAAACTTTTATCTTTGATAGTTTGTCGTCCATCTCGTGGACAAACTGGTGCCATCAAACCAGAAAAAAAACGTGATCCGATGCAATGTGGTAGAAAGAATGTCTCAGTTTTATTTTTTTTTTTGACATAACTAAAAATTAAATGTTTCTACGGTTCTCAGACTGTCCAAAAAACTTAATTTCTATTTTTTTTTGGGAGGATTTTACAGTCGCAAGCAATCAATCAGCGTCAATTGGTATTGCAAACACCAACGAAAATTGTTTGCCGACCGAATTAACAAATTTATTATGATACTTTTTTTTCTCTCCATTTTTTTTTTGCAGACATTCGATTTCCACTTCAATGAATCCAACAAATAATTTTTGTTCATTAAATTTCAATGATATGCTTTGGTGGAGACTGTAAGCTCTACAAATAATATTTGGGTATAGCAACAAAGCTTTCTCATTACAGCACAAAATATTATTCAATGCCCAGCTACTGTATTTCACCAAATTGCTATCGAATCAATTTTTTTTTTTACCAAGTCAGCATCTCTGACATTCAACAGCGATTACATTCAATTACTCAGAATTTCGACTGTAGAGAGAAATTTAACAATTCAACGTTCCAACAAATCGAAAACTAACTTAAGAGTTGTTTCAATGGTTTTGCTTGTGTACAAATAATATCGAAGAGAAGAATAAAAAAAAAGAGCTGTTTTAATATTTAAAAGTCACGTTTCGTTTACGGGTGGTCAGAGGGACCCGAAGTAAAGATATCGGGCAAATTCATTCCACCATGGCCTGGGATTAATTTTCACTGGAAATGAATTTATAAGAAAAGAAGTTCAGAAGCTCATTGAGGTCTTGGTGGAAAAGAACCGAAATGTAATAACAATAAAGAGAAACTCGAGTAAAACAGAATTAAAATTAAGCAGTTTTTTTTTCTTAATTTTTCGTGTACATGCTACCGAAATGTATTATATTCGGGAGGTGGAGGGGGGTACCTTGGACAGTGAATCAATATGGAATTTTGAACTTAATTCTCACTCAAATGAAAACACTTCCTGGAAATGTTCACATGTCGCCTTTATTGTGTTGTTGTTGAAAATTCCACGCGGGATCAATCGACTGTGACATTTTATTTCTTCTTTTTCCATGACTGTCCTCATCTCAATCGCCTTTTAACGCCTCTCAATAACAAATGAATGTTTTTATTTTTATTTATATTATAAAGAAGATTCAGACATTTGCTGAAATGCGAAATAGATTTCAATTTCTTCACATTCGAGATTCAGCGATTTAAAGAAATCTATCAAGTCGCAATTGCAAATTGGAACTTAAAGTAATGCCAATGGCTTTGCGGTAAGTTTATGTTTTAATTTCAGCATGAATGTTCTTCTTTTAAAGATAGTGCACGGTGTGCAGTCACCACACAAAATGAGGAATAATTAAAAACCTTATCTGCCTTCTGCATTTCTTTAAAGGCTTCTTCTTATTTTTCTCGTGCAAATTAATTGCATTTTGATTGTTTTCACGTTTGTTTGACAATATAATTTCACCTTGCAAGAATTTCATAAGCTTCAATGCTCGCAATGCCGTTAAACGTTGAAACATCGCAACCACGCTATGAACTCTCATAGTGAGATTTGTCCCACCAAGTGACTCAATAATTTCTTAATTTTTTTTGTTGGAATTTTAACGGGCATGCATTAAATGTCTTGAAAACTGTTATATCTGCTTATGATATTTTACGATGCTTTCAACTAGTTGAAAATGTTGTTGCAAGAAAAACGGAAATAATAATAATTTTTATTAACAATTTTAACTTTTTTTTTCGAGCTTCCGTCCATCAAACTGATTTTCACAAGCAGCAGCAGTAGTTTTTTTTTTTTTTTCATTGAGAAATGAGGCAATTGCATTTCTACAGCCTTGCGTGTTTAAGAACGTGAAATAGCCTATAAGTACCTATGCAATAAACTGCAGAATTATAGCTTGTGCAGAATTTTTAATTTGCTATATGAAAATGTTTATCCATAAATGTTAGTCCAACAGTTCCTTAATGAATATTCATTGGAATTTTACTGTCTCATTTACAGACGCGGAATGCATTTGAGCATTGAATTGCATGATGATTGTTTTTTTTTTTTTTTCGTGCATTTATCATAAGCCGGACACTCTATTTTATATATTCTCGTTTAATGCATCGTCAGTCGTCATGCGGTTAATTTCTTTATAAGCAGCATACAAGTTATGATCACTCGCTTTTTGAATAGGGAATTTGTTTTTACTTTACAAATGCATAAGAAAATTGCTGTTGAATTAAACGAAAAATAGAGAAAATAAAAAAATCATTCAACTCACCTATAATAATCGTCTTTACAATAAATCGTTCCTTCACGACAAAAAAGCGATGTTTGTCCATCGAGTGTGTTCTCGCAAACGAAACATTGCAAACAGCCCGAATGCCATTTCTTATCGATGGCCGATAGATAGAAACGATCCTGCACGCGAGAATGAATAAGAAAAACGCAAAAGAAGAGAAAAAAAAGAAAAATCACGGTCAGAAAATGTTTTTTTTTTTTTGAGTAAGTGCAGACAACAAGTGCAGCAATGAAAGCAAGACAAACATATTGGTAAAGTGCGAGTTGGAAATTAATTTAGCAGTCATTGAATTAATTAATTAGAAACTAAATGGTCTGTGATATCGCACAAGCTCACATAAAGTGTTGTGCATATTAGCGTGCCAAGAGCTGTAAACAGATTTGAAGCCTTAAGTCATGTCTCACCTGAATTAATCGACCACAACCAGCACAATCGTCGGCTGTATTGTTATGTGATTGATGTGGTGGCACATCAATTGATGTCGATTCTGGACTACTTGGATTTCCGACAGGTTCCGTTTTAAGATGTAAAAGCGTTGCATTACTGGGATCATTATTGTTGCTCGTTAGATTATTATTATTGTTCTTAGCACTGCTCGGAGGCGTAATGGCCTCCTTTTTGCATTCGGAATAATAATCAGGAAAATTGCTGTTCTCTTCTAGACTGTCATCTCGACTTCGTATACTTTCATGTTCAAAGCTGTAAAAATTTCTCAAATTAAAATGTGTCTTTGAAATTGATTGCATGATGGTGACTTACTTTTGGCAGGATTCATAAATTGCATGTTGATTTGTCATTAAGTGTTTGCTTGCTGACAATTGTGGCGATTGTCCACTGATCGGTACATGATGTGGTGGCATATTTGGATGATGAAATGGATGGAAGTGAGATGAGTGTGGAGGTAAATTGGTTGCTAAAGGATGATCGCCAATAGTTGGACATGTTAAACATGATGGACGATTAAGCAGCCCTTCCGGTTGATAGCAGTGCGGTCCTGGATTTAAAGCTGTTAGATTTGCCGTTGTTGGACTCGTATTACTTCGTTCGTGTGGACTGAAATATCTCGCGCTCTGTTGCTGAAAAAACATGACAGACAAAACACTATTAAAGATAATTACATGTCTCCATCGTATCATCATCGTCTTCATGTGGCAAACAGAAGGACAAAAAATCACTTCCATGGAAATCCGACGAACAGAAACAAAAAAACAAATGCAGAAATACAAATTGTGTATCAGAGAAATTTTCGGGTTAATTAATTGCAACAATTTCGCATTTTTTCGAGCATGCTTCTTTTGAACTTTTTTTTTGTGTATATTGCTTCTTCTTCCCCCGCAAAATTTCTTAATCTGTTTGGCTGGCGAGGTTTTCCTTAAGCCGGAAAATTTTAATGAGCTTCAATTTACTCCTTTTCACAGCATTTCGCTGCTCGCTACATATTTTCGCCGAGGTTCAGTGCGAGAAGACGTTTTTTGTATGAGTGTTTTTTTTTTTTTGTAAATAGAAATTAAAAAATGTCTCAAAAATGGCAGAGCACTGTTATGACATTAAACACATTTAAAGAGAGTATAAAGCTTTTCATTTCTATGTCATTCGCCAGCATATGTTAAAATCTTTTATGTCGCACACAATTTTTCTTAAATGTAAATTTTTGTGGAAATTTATTTGCAAGAGATCCAGATGGGAAATGAACTTTGCAATGCATTCGCGATTATTATCAATCAGGTTACACTAAATCACAGTTTGACTAACATTCCTTCGGTACATAAATAATAAATCTCTCATTTGATTCATTTTTCTTCACCGGCTCCTCAAGCGACTCTAATTATTTTGAAAATATTTAAAGAAATTTTTTTTGGGTCAAATCAAAAGCCAAATCTTCCGACTTGCTTCTGAGAAATATTGCAATTGCGCTATAAATCTTGCAAATGCATTTCTTGTAACGAAATCTTAGAACATTTTCGTTTTTCATTAAAGAAGCATCTAAAAATACCGGAAAATAATTTTATTTACAAACGAGAAAGTCTCAAAAAAAAAAAACTTTTAATTAATGCTACGAAAGAAGGAAAAAAAAGTGAAATGTCTCAAAACGATGGTTTTTTATTTATTTTCATTCTGCCCGATTTTAATCACTGATGCGAGCATTTCCCTCACTTTTCCTCCACATAAAATTATCCTCTGTTTACAGATGTTTAATGTTTTTTTTTTTACTTCTCTTACTTTGACGTCGGTGAAAAAGTTTCCCTCAAAAGAAAATTCGTCATTTCATTTCCAAAGAAATCTCAAGTTATGCAGTCAGTCAATTCAGCTATTATAAATTCTAATTATCGTTTCTAAAACATTTCACTATGACAACATATTCTGATCATTTAGAATATTGACAAAAGTCAACAGCAAGCAACTTCGTAGCATAAGCAACTTCAAGGAGAATAATTAATCAATCGAATGTTTCTTTATTTATTTTTTGCTGTGGTTATCGATAAAAGTCGTTTGTTTGCAGACTTTTATTTATCGCGCAACTATAGTTTTTAAATGTTCACTCGAGCCACTTCTCTCGTATCGTGTAAGAGAGAATAATTAGTGACATAAAATCACATAAATCTTTCGCTTCTTTATGGATGCATAAGAAATATGTTGCGTTAAGCATAAAAAGAATAACAAACATCGCTTATATACGACGTGTAATTTATGTTTGATGGAGACAAAGCGAGTAGGAAGGATGTGTGTTGTGCGAATGTGCTGTATATGTGCCAATGGGTGCAATTTTTCATGTTTATTCCACCAAGGATCGTTGGATGGAAGGAAATTTATCATTTTTGGAAATGTGAGACGATTTCGCGGTTGAAATGCATGGAGAAAAAAAAAATATTTAATCGCTAACAACGGAGCAAAGATTTCGTTAACATTTCATTGCGCATAAATCATCAGGATCTGTGCAGTTTCAAATCGTTGTCGCTCGATCAGCAAAGTTTTTACTAAGATGATTTATTTAGGAAATTTTGTGACCGCGCTGAGCGATGACCTCACATGCGATGACTGATAACGACAGATCGAACGCTGGAATATTTTATTCACTTAAACAGTTTTACTGAGATTGTTCTGAGCTGTCGAAGGTCATTTGAATGTGGCATTCTGATAGTAAAAAAAAAATCGGAATTCTCTATCCAGAGACAATTTTGTTGTTGCTATTCGGTAGACAAATATCGATAGCTGATAACTGATGAACGAGAGAATTAAATCGCGCGGATATTTTACAGGCCATTTAAATTGCTATTAAAATTTGAAAGTATTTATTTATGAACGAATTAATGCGATAAGGCGAAAGAAATCCGTCGCCAAACTCAATGAATATTCACCGAGGCATGAAATTTTTCAATTCGCCCACAGATGAGTTGCGCAAGGTTATCAGTTGTAATATTCATTCTTGCTTGCGTGGCTTATGAGAATGTAATTTCATAATTCTAATTTCTAATTTACAAGATCCTTACCCAATGCATTACAGGGCGCTCCTCAATGCAAACTCCCATCAGAGGATTTTCAATTTTGACAGAGGTGAAACTTGTTGACTCGGAAACCGTTATTTCAGTCCAATAACGTTTGCGGGGGGAAAGTAAATATTCCCTCGCCCCTTTTTTTTTTTTGATTTAATTCAAAACCACGAAAATTTATTTGTTTAGATCGTTTTTGAGATTAAACAATTAGCACTTTAATAAACGCGCAGTTAAAATTTTCCGTTCCTGGCGAGATAGGAAAATTTATTCACTGTCCATTGCTTTCAATTGTGCAATTAAATTTCCATAATCATTCACTTTAACTTTTCACAATTTCTTCTATTTTTCTTTTCTTGGTTTTTATTACACAAAATGGCGTTTTCTTCTTTCCGCTATCATAAAATTATCATTTCCAGTTAGCATCCGAAAGCCCTAAACAGATCTAATCGGCATCATTTTGTACAAATAATTTTTCGTTTTGTTTTGTTTTCCTTAATTAATCATTAACATTTTGTTATTCACTTGAGCACTTGAAGCTTCACCCTTGAGCTTACTAAATTATTATATTTTTTTGTCTTGCGTCCAATTATGTTGCCACTTACTAATGCCATTTAAAATTCAATTGCTTTTTGAGAGACGGAACATTGAAGCTTACAAAAAACCACGTCTAAATTACGAATTCCAAGAATTTTGTTTTTGGACCTATGAAAATTTCATAATTCATTTACTAAATTATCACCGAAGCGCGTTTCTTTTTTTTAAATTACAAAAACTTACAAATCACTTTGCACAATTGGATTTTTATGCTGTTCCTTGTTTGTTTATGGAAGCAGCCAAGAATTATTTTTTGTTTTATTTCGCGCGCATGTGTAATTTGATACGATACGTTGATTCCTTTAAATGTCTCTTAACACAGCAACATCAGCACATTATCTGCCATGAACCATTTTGCTTATTTTATTTTTTTAAATATTGCAAAGTGTCAATTTTTTTGTGGCTTCTATAAACTTTCGTTATAAATTTTCATGCCGGCGCGGCTACTTGAACTAATCGCACATTCACGATGAGAAATAAAAATTAATTGTCGCAATAAAAACTCTTTTTTTTGTGATGAATTTCTATTAAATAAAAACCAGTCACAAAATTCTTTTATCCCGAGCAAAGAAAAAAAACATGAATCGCGCGCACTGTCTCGAAAAAAAAAATCTTTTCTTTTACTTTATCTTGCAACCAACCGATCTGTCGTCGTCGGTAGTATGTAACACAGCAACTTGTTTGCTCCGAACGAAAGCGAATCAAACACTAAAATATAAGTAAAAATAAATATTTTCATAAGCATTTTTCGAGCAATGTGTTGTTATGGTTACGATTATATATAATATTCGGGTTACACCTCTTTAACGTTACGCCCATTTTTATGTTTGGGTTAGTGTTGCGCAACACATATTTATTTTTTGGCATTGAGAATGTATTGAAATATTTTCATATGAGTTTGTGATCTTTCGATTGTGTTTGCTTCTTTTAATGTGTTGGAAATACGTAAATAAGAAGCATACATTTAATAAACTTATTTACTATTATATCCCTTTTCTTGTGCAATTTTCATTCATTAACAAAAGTTCAATGAGGAATAAAGTAGCGAGCATATGATGCGTTAAATTTAATTAATGTTTTTATCTTAAACAAAAACGTGATACTTCTTATTAATAAAAAAAAATATCGCCTTACACAGAATCGTCACGTGCTTCCGTCCGATATCATAATGCGATGAACTCACACATGACGCAATCAAAATGTTGATAAACTCTTTATCGCGAACTTGATGCATATAGTTTTATCAGCTTGTTGAGTCCTTATCATGGTATTATTTGTTTTTTAAAGCTTATTTTAGTTCTTTTTTCACGTTAAACGCGTTAAGTTCGTTCAATTTTTTTTTTTTTTTTTTTCTTAAGACAAATTAACAATGTTGGAGGTTTCACTTGTCGACAATAATGAGCGGGAATTTCTACTAGAAACTGAATCATCAGCAGATGATGATGAAATTGAGAAAGTACTATAACTCAAAACGACCTTCAAGTTGTCTTATCAGTAATAATATTCAACGTGCAATGCACGGCATGTCTGTTATCACTTCTTAAAAATACTACCCACACTGATTTCGCTTAAAATGAGAATATTTTTTTGTTTACATATTTTTTTTTCCTTTAAGTCGCGATGTTTATTTGATGTCGATGACATTAACGATTGCGCTGATGAAACGGGTAACGAGGCGCGAAGAAAGCTGATTTGTGCTACAGTTTTATGTGTCATTTTTATGGTGAGATAATGGTCAATAAAATTCAAATAAATTATGAAATTAATTGTGAGACATCATCAGGTTGTTGAGTTGATTGGTGGTTACATTGCGGGAAGTTTGGCGATTATGGTCGATGCTGCTCACTTGATAACTGATTCATTGACTTTTATTCTTGGAGCTTTTGCAATAGAATTATCAAAAAAAGCTTCAACATCAAAATTCACTTTTGGCTTCAAGAGAATCGAAGTGCTTTGTGCGGTTCTTTCGATAATTGGAATCTGGATATTGACAATTTTCATACTTTACTTTGCCATTCAAAGGTTATTTCATCTTAGTGAATATGAAATTGACACAAATACAATGCTCGCTGTATCAATAATGGGGATTTTGGTAAATATTGTGTAAGGTGAATCGAAGCTATTAAGTCATAACAACTAAATATCTGTATTTTTTATAACTTCAAACATGTTTCCTATAGAATGGCATGGATTCTCCACGGGGGCTTTTCATGTCACAGCGGCCATCACAATCATTCACATTCAGTCGGTTCAACGAGCGATCACAAAGCAGCAAAAGATTTTCTGATTGAAGATGAATCTGATAAAAAGACAGCGATGCCAAAATCAAGATGTAAATCGACTGAACCGAATATAAACGTTCAAGCGGCATTTCTTCATGTTCTTGGTGATTTTATTCAAAGTATAGGAATTGTTGTTGCGGCGATTATCATTAAAATTATTGTGAGTTTTGCAAATTTTTCTTTCTACAATGAAAACTTTTATAATTTACATTTTCATTGATCTCAATTTTGCAGCCATCAGCAAAAGTTGTTGATCCATTGTGCACGTTTCTGTTCTCGTTAATCGTGATTTGCACGACCGTTAAAATTTTCCGTAATGCTACAGAGATTCTGCTTGAAGCCGTTCCAAGTCATATCTCACGAGATGATGTGCATAGTGATTTAAAACATATCAGCGGTGTTTTGTGAGTTAAAATTGCAATAATTTGTCATTTAATTACTGAATTATTCGTTTACATTTTAGGTCAATTCATAAGCTTAATATCTGGAGCTTATCAAGTGATTTTCATGTTCTAGTCGCTCATCTTAAAATCAGTGATACTCAAAATAGAACTCAAGTTCTATCAGAAGCAACAAATAAGTGTAAAATTCATGGAATTCATGATATAACCATACAAATTGAGGATGTATCAATAAACTTGAAAAGCTAAAGATATTCACCAAACATTTGTATGGTTTTCAATATTGCTGTTGAAGTGTTTCATTTTCACACATATTCTTTTTCACCAAGAACATGTGCTTTTAGTTCTTTTTGCACAATTTCCTTGCTGTATGATTGAGGTTGTTAATACGTAGAACGCAAACATTTTGACTTTAGACTCTACCATCACTCTCAGTTGATCCTAAATGTGATGCAATCAATCAACGCAATGCAATTGACATTTGATTAATGGATTTTGTCGTTGAATGAACAACGAAATTGATTCTTCTTCTTTATTCCTTTCAAACCGATATCGATTGAATGCATTTTGTGGCCACCTTGACGATCCCATATGCAAGCAACAGATCAATGAGCTGAAACAAAAGACTGCATCAAATAACAGAAACTTACTGAAATTTCCGAAGTCATCGATCTAAATATTATTAAAATCCATCAATCAGCTAATCATGACTAGGCCAAATTAATCAAATTAGTTCCGAATAACTGAGCGACTTATAAGCAGATAATCTAATTTAAAATACTTTTGCTTTTAACCAGCTTAAACGCGATGAATAGGCATATCTTACTTATAATTTAACGCTTGTCCCATCTACGATCGTAGGCGAGAATACACAACAGCAACAACAGTAATCGAATCGCTTTGTATTTAATCAGAAAGAAAAAAAATCATTTTATTCACTTGGATAAAACTAAAATATGTATGTGAGGAGAATCGATTTAATTCCGTGTCCGAAGTGCTTCAATAAATGTGATAAAAAGCAAGCGATTTAACTCTTCGAATGCGGAATGCAAGTTTGAAGTTCACTATGACAACAAATACCAACAAAACATTCGTCCATTGGTGTGTTTGTCAAGTCGCGCCCCGCTATAACGACACCGCTCGCGAGCTCAGTACAAACAACTTTCGGTATCCAAGCGACGTTCAAAACGTTTAATTAAGTAAACTCAGTTATCGATTTTTTCCTTTTGTTTGTGTCGCGCGATACCAAGTTTCGTGGCCGCACTAGCGAAGTGCCACTTTCGATTTGATTCAACACAAAACAAAATATTTTTCTTCATATGTTTCGCTTGTAAAAAAAAAATATATTTGACTGCTCAGTCAGGTAATATGAATTAAAGCGTACAGAGCACGAGACGTGCAGCGCGAACGAACGAACGCAAAAAATTATAAAATTTCGAAGAAATATTTCTATGTGTGTTATTTTTTTTCTTAAGAACGTCTTTAACATAGAGCGAGAAAATTGTCGCGAGCGTGAGTGAGTCAGTTATTTACAGAATTTATGCGACTTAGGGAGCTTAAAATTTCGAAATATTATGCAATTTTATGATAATTTGCTCCGTCAACTCGTTGTCGTGCAGTTGCAATGCATTTTCAAGTGATTTCAACTAAAATGTGATTTAATTAATTAGCGATATAACGATTGAAGCTGTTTGAAATGTGCATTTTATGATCAGATGTGAAGACGACGAAGAATCGTTTAATAGAAAAAATTAATAACTGTGCTTAGAGAGAGATTTGACTCAGCAGTGTGCAATTTTTAAAGGCAATATTGGCGTTAATTTATTTAACAAATAATTGTGAAAAAAAAAAGATTTCATACTGAGTCTTTGTGCATTGCGACTTTGATTTTTTTTCCAATCTGAGAGACTGACACACGACGCGTTTATGGTGCGTGCTAGTTACGATTATTTTGGAGTTTAGTTTTATCAATTTTGTTATTTTTCCTAGTCGCGCACCCGAAAAGGGGAAAAACTTCATAGTAGCAAGAAAATCGCTTTAATGCTATCGATTTAATAAGGTTGAAGGAGTGTTTTATGGAATTATGCTTCAATTGCTGGTAACCAAAATGGATTTTTGAGTCAGGTTCGACATGCAAAAAGCAGCGCAATAAATTCATCAAACAGAGGAAAAAAAAAACTTTACTGAGAAAGTAAAAGAAATAAATTTATCGACCGAGTCTGGAAATAAATAAATAGCAATCATGAATATTATGGATAGTCAATGGAACCATGAGGCGAACAATTTCGCCATGGATAACGACTATGAGAAGACTTTCGAGAGCTATATCAGTGATGTTGACGATGAGGATGGTGAGTTAAGTTGATGTAATAATGGTTTTGGGGCAAATCATGCTGTCGATTTTATCGATTGCTCATTTTTTTTATAAACATTTCAATATGCAGCAATGCCGCTGATATATAATGAGCTTTCTGCCTTTTTCGGTGTAACGGACAGTTTCGGTTTTCCATTAAAGCGAGATATTTTCGATCGATGGTAAAAAAAAATATGTTTCCAAATACGTTAACTGAAATGGATGATCTTTGGTTCATTTACATATTTCGTCCAGTAAATAATATGCGAAAGATCGAGAAATTGTCATATTAAGACGGAATACCAGTGAAAAGAATATTTTTTCTCTTGGTGCGAGTTTCTTTGTCATATAAATTTGACGCTTTAATTATTCAATATAAAAAAAAACTTGAATTTCCAGATTTTTTTTATCCCCCAAAAAAAAAAAGTTTCTCGATTCGTTTGAAATGTTAATCGAATGAAATTTTGTAAGTTAAATGTTTCTCCTTTCCAAAGCTTCACGATTGACCGTTTTTCGATGTGAAAAGTTAAATTCTTCTGCAAAATCATGTGAAACTTTATGCAGATTTGTGCGATTTACAGCAATAAAAATTAGAAACCTTTTGATGTTAAGATTTTATTGAAATCTATTAATAGATCATCAGAAGTAAAGTTTCGCAATAATTGTTTTATATGTGAATACAAAGAACGTCGCTAACAAACACAATTGCCGCTATGAAACGAGATGCTATAAAAATTAAAGATAATATTTCCATATACTTCCATCGGTGAACCGACGACTTTCAAAGCAAAATAAAAAAAAATAGCACTCGATGACATCACCATCTTGTGTGGACTCTTGTTCCCATCTATCGTCCGGCGGAACGTAGTTGTGGGGCTTGTTAAGATAAAAAAACACAAAATTTTGTATATAAATGTGCGACTAATAACTTAAATATTTACTTATGAGGGTTCTCAGTTTAGAAATCCAATTTGGCGAGCGAACGATTTCGTTACAATTTCATTCTCAAAGCAATCAAGTGCCATTCGTCATATCTCAGTGACGTCACGAAAGCAATAAATATTTATTGAATCATGACATTGACGATAAAAGAATGTTTGTTTGCTTTTTGTGATCCACACAAAAACTATAAATTAGTAAATATTTGTTATATCGACTCTTTTTTTTCGCGTCTTATCAGCTGAATGTTAATGGAATGTTCAGCACCGCATGATGCATTGTGACCATGATATCAAGTGACTATACCAACGCACTCTGGAATCTTCAAGTATTTTACTTGCTATCTTTCGTGTTTACTTCTGTTATCATTCGCTTCAGGTTCAACTCTTTTCAAACGCGATTGGAACCGTAAAAAGTGTGGGACGTAGAAAAATTTCGCCTGTCATAAACTTTTCAGCTGATTGTAAACATTTAGTTTTTCGTGGAAATTCAACATGCGCTTCCATCATAAACATTTAATTTAATTAAACATAGCCTCGCTCGCAATAATTCACATGAGTATTACAATATGTATGTTGATGTGCTGGAAAAATTGGCACACTATATAAACAATGGACTGTGAGCCAAGCCTTTTCACGGAGCTGGCAGTATAACGAGCTCAGCTTATGTTGGGTTATTAAGGTCTTTTGAGTACATGATATTTTTTTTTTGCATAAATTGCGGCCATCGGCAAACTTTTATGAACATTGAAAATATGCAGATACAGGAAAGCACGATTTTTTAACACTATGATGCGATTTTGCCTTGTATTTATTTAGAACATCTTCATGTCGGAAATCTCGAATTTGGTCACATCGTGTTACAATGAGGGCCTCCACATAACCAGTTTGAAAGGCAACATTAAATTATCCCATTCTGACACCTCCACTAATAGAAAAGTTACCTTTTTTAATAAGTAAATAGTAAACATTTCAACATAGGCGTGCAAATATTTGTCGCACTATCAAGGAATATTGATTAAAAGTATTTTTAGAATTATTTTTACTCGATCGGCTGAGTGTGATATTATTCACGCACGCAGCCCATTGTTGTAAACAACGCAAAAAGCCATTTTTAAAACATTGTTTACTGTTAATTTGTCCATGCGATATTAAATTTCTCGAATAAACAGGCAGCAAAACTTCAAAAAGCCAAAGAGAAAAATTTCACTATAAAAAAGCGTCCAACAATGTGGAACAAATTTGTAATAAACACTAATTGCTCATACGCAAAATAGGAGCGAACAAGCTCTCACAATATTGACTACAAGTTGAAACAACTTCGTTTTTTTGTCGTCACACTTTCGATTAATTTAAATATTTTTTTCCATTTTAATAAAGCTAAATTGACAATATTTTTTTTTGCTGGCTTAAAGAAAGAAGAAATGAACATCACTAAGGAATGTGAAGAGATAATGTTAAACATGCGAATAATTTTCATGTTAATTTGAATACTGTACGTAAGAGTGCTTTTTTTTGTGGCGTTACAATATTGACCGAACAATGGAAATTACCTCGTTGGCAGACTCTTTAAATTTAAGTCTTATGAGACGGTTTTTCTAAACGCCTCTAATTACCTTTCAATCTTCATGAGTAGCAAGCGAATGGACTATGATGGTGCTTAAATTATCTATTTATTTTTTTCTAATTTCAATGCAAATCTTTTCAATGAAAATCAAATAAGTGATGAGCAAATAAATAAAAAAAAAATTTCCGTCACATCTTTGTTGTTTGGCAAATCCGAAAAAAAAAATATCTTAGTTCTTCAAACACCATCATGACCTTGAATTGATATCGACATACAAGTGAAGAGGCAAACCTGAAAATATTAAATTCCATTCACACTTTGGAACGTGGGCAACTGGAATGCTTGTGGCGCAAATGTGAAATATCTTTTATGGAAATCATTCGAGACTTGGTGAGCTGCAAAAAAAAAATCATAAATTATTTACCTTTCGCCGAGATGTCACCAGTGCGTGCACCATGAAAGTCATATTGAATGATCTCAAATAATTTGCTTAAATTTTATCAAATCTTTAACATTATGTGCACATAGTTTGTGCAATTTTTGAGACATCTTAAAGTAAAATAAAACTTTTGCTCTCCTAAATGACTTATTGCTGCAACTCGCCTAAAATTCAGTTCGCGTGAAATGCTATAAAATATATTTCCTCTTAATTACATGATATTGCGCGTTGCAATTAATTTTCTCAATTAATAAAGAGATTAAATTTCAATTAAAAGCCGCATGCACAATAACCGTGGAGCAAACATGACAGTCGTATCTCAATTGGCAATTGATCGTATGACAATTATCGTTAAATGAATCTCCATTTGTTATCGGAAATGGCTTGAAAGCAGTCACATGAGTGGCAGTGCAAAAAAAGAAGGAGAATGACACTCATTTTATTCTCAATTAGTGATGAACACAATTGAGTGGATCAAGGTTGAAAACGTGTTTCCATTATTTTGCTTATCGATTGATCATCCGGAATGTTGTTCCCTACTTTTGGCAATAATATAGCATTCTTTCATCAAGTGTCAATAAATAACAATTGCTTTAGTTACAGACACTAATTAAATGCCGATCAACAGAAAACACTTTTGAGATTGTGCAAAAATTAAATAAATAAACAATCATTCAGCGATTTAGCGATTAGGTTTCTTTGTAGTTGATCACAATAAAAATATTTACAGCCCACTCAAAACAGAGCGCGATGTTATTAAAGCTGTTGTTAAGTTGTCTCTCGTAGATTGTGATGCATATACGATGTGAAGATTAATCTGTGCACAAAATTCGTGATTATACATTAAATAACGAAACACGATTTGTAACGCTTTTGAGAATATCCGACAAACATGGAAAAGACAACATTTATTTATTTTTTTTCAATTTGCTGCATTGGTGTGTGCTTCGCGATTTGATGTTTCGACTCGAAACAAAATGCTACGAGAGATAATCATTAATCAATTGAACTTTTTCGCATTTATGAAGCAAAAATCACCTGAACGAATTGATTGAGAATTTAAGATTTTCTCGCATTATTAGTTTTGAGTGCTTTTGCTGAGCTGAACTTTTGTACTTATAAATTTTTGCAAAAACATTTGAGAGCTGTTGTACTGACTGCTGACTAACGATCTACAAAACAGCAGTTTTCTTTGTCACATTTGACATTGAATATTCCAAAACAAGCGGAATATTGCATTAATACTCGACTTGAACTTGCGCACTGTAAAAAATCGGAAATGATTAAATTTTAGTTCAAGACGTGATGAATTGCTTCTTAACAGGCGACTGGAAATTTGCGTAAAAATGCTATTAACATAACGAAATAATTTTTATCGATTCACGAACATCACAAGCAAGGTAAATAATTCGTGGTTTTGAATTAACACGAAATATGCGAATGAATTGAATTCAATGGAAATAAAGAAACTGATTTTATGATATTAAGTAGTTATAAGTTGGGCAATTTTTATGTTGGGCGACCTACATGAACTTCATAAGCTCGTGATGTAAAGTCTCAATGTCACAAGATTTATTATGTTGGCCGCAATGCCAATTTACAATTTACGCCTGTAACGAAAGTTGTTATTATTTAGTTTTGTTCTCTAAGAAAGTATTGTGATGTTTAAGTAGTTTACGCAATTCCATGGTCTTGATCGAAAAGTATGAATCGAAATTTAGAGGGCAAAATAAACATAATAATTAACTCCATAATGTAGTGTTTGGAAGTAAATTAAAACAGTTTTCATCACTCAACGATTGCCTATTAGAATTTTTTTTTTTGTTACATTCCGCATTTCTCGCTCGCGGACTGACTGCATCTGTCAAAATACTAAAATCACTGAATACGAGTGAAGTTTGATACGATGATGTTTGTAGGAGTTTTATGGCTTCGACAATTTCATAACTTTTTACACAATTTTGTGAAAATTTCATAAAAATATCTTTAAGCTAACGACATCAAATTATTTTTGAGACGTTTTAAACATGTGTATGCATTTATATTTTTCATAACAACAAAATTATAAGAAGATGAATAAAGATCAATTCATTTATCAACTGATTATAATTTCCTTTGTATATCAATGACATGCATGAGAGAATGAGATGAACTTCCTGGCACTCGCTACAAATTGATCGCACAAAATCGTAAACACTTTGTTAAAAGTGACAAGTGTATGTTTGTGGTTCCCGAAAAGAAATTTAAATTAATTTCATGAGCTGAATATAATTTTCACTCAGTTTTGTGGTTAATGCAAATGACTTTTATTGCCGCATAAATTTTCTCATATACAAGTCAGCTCATAAAAAAAAGATGTTGCTCTAATGTTTTTGGTAACTCATCGCTTAAATATTTGTCGGCTTTTCCGATTTTTTTCACTTTCAATGAGACACCTCAAATGCGGTCGTTGATTCCATTCGATTTTATGTTTTCGTGTCGTGATGGTTCATTTGAATAATTTAGACGCCAATCAATCGTTCGTCACATGTTTAACTAGAATTGGCTAAGGTTGAAGCTAAATCTGAAAATAGAATGAGAAGTGCAGTAAACTTTTTGTCGGCTTACTCATCGCTCTCGCACTCACAGCTCATTATGACCGTGAATCCCGTCCATAAGCTCTTTGATCAAAATCTCATTCTGCAAAGAAAAAAAAAATGTTGAAATGATTTTAAAACTGCACACACTCAGCGGTGCTCTAGAAACATCATGAATTGACTAAAAATAACACAACATCGTAAAGAAAAACATCTTGAAGGGAAAAGCCGCATGAGATCATAAGAAAGAGTGAAAGAAAATTCTTGAAAATTTTCTTAGAAATTTAACTCATTTTCCGTCAATTATCCAAGTCAATTTAACAACAAAAAAAAATTCCCATGCGACTAAAACTTTCACTTAAAATTCTAAAATTAAAAATCAATTGCGACAATGTGTGAGAGAGCAGAACAGGAGTTGACAGTAAATTGGGTGAATCTCTTTCTTTAGCTGTATTAAATATCCAACATTGCAATCAACTAATGTAACATTTATGTTGACTTTTCACCGATATTAATGGCACCACTCGGAGCATTGCACGAAGCTAAAAATCGTTTGATGTTCCCAATTTTTGAGGTCGGCAAGTCGGCAACTAGTATTTTGTTAATAGTTGCTATAATTTATATTTTATTTTGGATCGAAAGACAAAGTTTTTTCTTGTTTTACGGCGATAAAGTAAATAAATTTCATAGAAAGTTTTGGCAAATTCGAAAGAGAGCGAGGGAGGATGTGCAAAGAATGAATTAAAGTCGCATTTAATCAATTCCTCGGACGCTTAATAAATAAAGTTTCTTTTTGTCAATTTAAGATTCCATCGGGGGCGTCATTCATGGATGTTTTCAATTTTATTTTGATTGTCGAGTTTGAACTCGTGGAAAAATTTTTTTTTCGTGCTGTTGATTTAAATTTCCAATTTACGACCAGAAAAATTAAAATTTTAAATTGTGACCAAAAAAAAAAAAATGACTCAATTTGTTTTAAACTTTACGAAGCGTACGAGTTGAAGTTTATAATTAGATTTTCGCAATTAATATCATTTAATTCAATTAACCACTCCACGTTGAAAACAGTTCTGCCGTCTAATCCCAGTCAAGCTTGAAAGAAAATTGCAATTCCTTCAAAAAAAGCTTCATCATTAAAATATTTTGACACACGAGCAGTTCCATTAAGAGCAAAAAACACTTATGATGGCTCTGATTTTTAATCCGCGTCTGTTACTGTCATGTCAACTGCATTTCATATTAATGGAACATCATCGTAACAGTATAAGCAGTGATGCATTCATATCATGATGTTGCCTGGCTAGAGTGTGTCGAACCTATTTTTACTTCATAATGCGATGCATTTGAAATAAATATTAAAAACGCAAACAAAAAAAAAAACTGATCAGTTTACATAATGAACGTCTTTATTTTGGTGTGAACATGTTCTCGAGAGGGAGACTGGTTGTAACCTCAATTTACATCTCGATTACTCAGAACAATAAATCTCTTTTGGTCACTTCTCGTCTGATATATTTACAAGCGAGCGACACCCAATTTTAAATTTGTTGGCATTTCAACGTTTGCTGCTTATGTTTGCTCATTCTCGTCTCTCAAGCGTTCAATGAATCAATGTGTATTACACAATAATCGATAAATAGTTCCCAGGGCAACTTAAAAGCCGGAAATGTTCACTTGAGTGAGCGAGATGAAATTAAAAGTGTTTTTTTGCGCTATTTTTGGACTCACCGATCCATCATTCGAATTTGTCCCTTCTAAGTTTGCATGAAATATATTTCAACATTTCAAATCTCTGATTTGATATGCTGATCCCATATGCTGACATTTTATCGTTTAAATTCCTTAAACAACATTAAAAAAAAACAAGCAGAAAGCTCAATCAACGAACGTTATCTGGTCGCTAAAATAACATTTTTATTGGAATTGAAACCAAAATGTCTGTGGAATCATAAAAAAATTTATTGTTGTGTAAAGTCGTTTAGAGTTTGACGATTTCATAGCTTAAGATATTTGAGATTAAGAAAGAAAATGAATTGCTCGGAAAATCATCAATAAATCATTTGTGAATCCTCAACACGCGACCACAAGACGTGAAAAATTGTCAAATAATTAAAAACTTTATTTTGTTACTTTGGCAAACAAAAACAAACAAGTTTTTCATCTAAATCTTCCCTTTCTTTCTTACGCATATGTGTATATATATATTTTTACACTTGCGTTTTCATTCGGCAATGTTGTCTTATGTTGATTCAACAAATCTCCGACTGACTCCGATACACATATGAGACACTCACACACAAAATTCCTCTCGAAAAACTTTTTGTTAGAGACAAAATTTTCTCAGTCGATACTAAGACGTCTTCTAAAGCTGATCATGATTCGATAAGCGTTTCGGCAGTGATTGTTAATTAACAACTTCTTTTGTTGCTTCATCAGAATTAGCCAATTTTTGAAATTAAATGTTAATTGATGACAAAATTTCCAAGACGATTCGCGGAATAAAAGAAACTTTTAAAAATGTATGTCATTAATTTGCATTTTGATTGACGTTGGAACAGAATCGGAGAAGCGCGCGTGATTCGGCATTCAGATCATGCAAGAATCAGTATAAAGAATAGCCAATTCGCAAATAAGTTTCCATTTGTGATATTGTATGCAATATTTTGTGGCAAATGGAGTTTGCTTTATACAGTTAATCACCGAGTGGGATGAATGTGGAATAATAAAAAAAAAAAAGAAAAATTTATGCATATAAAAAAATCTGTGAACCATAAAGCACAAGAAAAGAGTAGTGCAGTGCCAAGAAACTCGCACAATAATAAAACACAATTTTCATTCATTGCCGTTTCGCAATAAGTGCAATTAATTGTGAACATATCATATTGCAACATTTCTTTACGCCACATATCGAGTTGAATTAGAGTTTTAATAAAAACAATTTAAAATTTGCAAAAAATTCAATTCAGTTTGTGTGATTGAACTGAAAGAGTTGGAAGTGTGTCGAAGTGCGTCCGGAGCTGGGTTGAAAAATTGATATTTTTTTCTAAGGAAAAAGATTCCCAATTTGTTTTTATTCCCTCGCATCGAGTCGACGAAAAAGAAATTAATTAACGCACATTTTGTTCCATCTTCCAAAACAAGAAACACATTAAAGCTCCGAAAATAGAAAAATTCTAAATCGACAACAGTCGAAGAAAGAAATTTCCACCGGAAAAATCGTCAACGGAGGCGTGCATTTAAAACTATGTGGAATAAAATATTCAAAAAGAAACAATCAAAGCCATCAAATAAATCACAAACTGATGCATCGCAACAGACATCAACGCCAACGATAAAATGTTTCTCATTCCGCAATGATCGTCAGCGGAATGGTGAACAGTATGCGCCAAGCGAAAACAATTTTCAATATTTCCAGCACGAATCGGAAATTTATCGGAAGCCAGGTGAGAGAATTCGGTTTGTTTCAACACAAAATATTGAAGTTAATGGCCTTATTAAGGGTTAATGCTTTCATGAAATGTCATAGAAAGTCCACATTACATCAATCAATTGATTGTCCAATCAATTTCCTTATTTAGCACAAATTGTGATCAACTAACATGCGTAAAAGAGCGAAGCACTTAATTTGTTGTAAGGTTAGCTTTGAAGTTCCATCGACATCGCGCGTGCGAAATGAAATTCGTTGACATTTCAAAAAAAATATTATAAGTCATGATAATGGCAAACATATGGAACGTAATAGCATAAGACTCATATGTCAAGTTGGATGTTAACATTCATTCATGCGTGATGTATTGCGGTTAAAAACGGAAAAGCGTGTCATATTTCTGATGTTAATTTTCACGTGAACTTTGTGGAAAAAGCGGCATACGAGGACATTTCCACGGAAAGACAAAAAATCGATTAACTAAATTCCAGTAGATCACAAGAAACCTGAACTGGTCAGGAATCTCGAATATCAAGAAACGGGTACGCCGAACCTAAAACAAAGTCAAAAAAGCTTAATTACAGTAAAAATGTTATGCAAAACATCTCGTTTTCCTTGAAAATAAAACTTAGCGAGATTCGAACGCGAAAAAAAAAAAGTCATATTGCGAAGAGCTCTGGATTGAACGTGAATTTTGTTTACATTTCTGCGCCATCACTTGAGCGACAAAAAGCAAAAAAAAAAATCTTTCGTCTGTTTATTCATCGTCGTCGTGGTGTTTAAATGTTGAAACAACTTTTTTTTTCGTAATATTTCTCAGGCAACAACAAAATGAAGAATGCCTAAGTAGTAATTGGCACAACTCTACGGCATCGATTGACTGACGTTAACATTTAAACTCCCACATCATTGTTGATGTGTATTTAGTAATCCGTTATTCAGCAAATGAGAGCCATCAAGAAGATTAAGATGTTATAGAAAAAGTTTTCATTGTCATGGAATAAAATATTTTCGTTATTTGTTTGCTTTAATTAACTTTAAATCTTTTTCACACTCTCTTATTTTTCATTCACCACTGCTCATCCTTGATAAACTATATTTATTTAATTTTAATATTATGTCTATCACGGCGATGGATTAATGCGGTAGTTTGAAATGTTTAATTGGCATAAATATTTAGCATAACTCGAGCGAGAGTCGAGATGTTAATGAAACTGAATTAATAATTTAAATTTTTTATTATAGACTTCAATGATGGCAGGGAATATCCAGAAATCTATCAACCTGAACAACATGGCGAACCGCCCGAAGATGATCAACAACTTAACGAAATCTTCATTGATATTCCACCACAAAATCTTAGGCTTGACATGTGTCCTGTATGCTCACGTCGTTTTGCACCGGAAACATTGATGAAGCACGTGATAATTTGCGAAAAGATCAACACAAAGAAACGAAATCAATTTGATTCATCACGACAGCGCTTAAAAGGCACCGAATTTACGGGAATAGTCGCTTCGGCATCTTCGCCTCTTCCTAGTCGCGCTATGCCACTCAGAGTTTCACCACCAAAAACGGTATAAATCAAATTGAAATTGTAAATTTAAAAGTTCTGAGATTTCTCAATGATGTGTCCCATGATGATTCACAATCACTTTAATTGATGACTTTGACACAAAAGCATCAGACATTTATGGATTTTCGATATCGCAACTTTTACTTAAATCATGTAAAGGAATTTTCATTATTCTCATTTCTTGTTTTTCCTTGCAATTGTTGCTTAAAAAATTCTGCCATTTGTGTCTCGCCGCATTAAGAGCCCGAGAGTAGTTGTCCATTCTTAAAATGGATTAAAGTGACTCAGTTGGGCTTTCGCTAAAAACATTCGCGTGTACATTGTCAAGAATTTCGGCCTCGCCACTCAGTAAATAATATGGGCTTTTGCGACACGGTCGCACATTTTCCATCATCGATTTCATTCAGAGAAAAATTTCGAGTGGCTATAGAGTTATTTTCGGATATATGTTTCATTATGTAATAACATAATGATGTAGCGATTCAATTCACTAAGCATTTTTAATATAAAGTTTCAAACAAATGATAAATATACATTTCAATTAGAGGATTGTGATACGCGCTAAGGAAATTCGATCTATTCTAGTGCTCGCTGTTCGTAAAACAGAAAGAAAATCTGTGAGACCTTAAAGGCAAAATTAATGACTCACTTTGGTGCGGAACTTTTTATTTTAGCTACAGCGTAAAGCAAGTGAAACGAGTCTGAAATCCCAACCAACCACGTCGACTGAGCGTCGCACTGTGCAGGTTGCAATGAGCCGGAAAGGTTCAACACACAGCTTGGGAACACCAAGACCTCTCATTAAGCGAACCGTACAGCAACAAAATGAGAAATGTCCTTACTGCGAAAGAATTTTTGGATTTAAAGGTAAGTCGTAATTCATCGACTTAACTTAATTAAAAATGAATCCTTTAATTAGCTTTCGATCGACATGTTGAATGGTGCAAAGAAAAGTCACTCATCAAAGCAAATCCCGACTGTGCATCAGTGTCAGCTGCTAAGGAACGCTTAAATACAAGAATTCATTACAAAGCTCCAAATTTGAAGTATGGCAAAATCTAATTAATGACGGCTTTAATTAGCTTAATAGATTTCCTCATTTATTCAGGACAAAGCGCAGCGTGACGCGCGATAAATACTCAACAAGCTGCAATGGTTCAACTAACAGTTTAGCTGAATTCGATTCAGTATTACATTCAATGAGCTCATCAATGACGAGCGAAAAGTGAGTTTAAAATTTAGTTAAAATTTGAATTTCAATTAATTAATATTTTCTTTTAAGTGGCTTTTATGACCCTTTTTTGTCGGCAAAGAAACAATTGGAAGAACTTTTTTCGCCCACATCAGCGCCAACAACGCAAATGATTAATTCAATGATGACCACACCAACGAGTGCCACGAAAAACAATGACATCATGTCGAAATCGTTGACATTGAACGGTATCAGCAATAAAAGTTTAACATCCCCAAAGACACCACAACCGATCCCAAAAATGCAAAGTAATTTCAAACGAACCTCATCGTTGCGAATTTCAAATCGCAAAACTAAGCCGGTTATTTATACGCCCACAATTAAATCAAATGTCCACTGCGGAATCACTGACGATGGTCCGGTATCGCCGAATTTCGTAAAGGCCACCGATTATGATGAGCTTCCAATAAAGTCACCATATAGTGCCATAAAAATGTGCGAACAGCAACAGTTTGCACAAAATCAGATGCCAGTATATGCATCACAATCACCAACGATGCCATCTATAGTTA
Source organism: Propsilocerus akamusi (assembly GCA_018397935.1). Classification (NCBI taxonomy): domain Eukaryota; kingdom Metazoa; phylum Arthropoda; class Insecta; order Diptera; family Chironomidae; genus Propsilocerus; species Propsilocerus akamusi. Next base: position 17,752,023 of record CM031468.1, on the reverse strand, counting down.
ATAAGCCCATAATGAGGGAAAAACATTTGGCATCGATCAGAAAGAATTTACGTTTGGACCTTAAAAATACCAATTTACCATCATCAGATTATACGCTTTCGAAAACTGATTCACTTGCATTGTTCTTAAAGTATGAAAATGAATTGTCAGCTCAGTTGTCTGCTAAAGAACTCAAAGATAAAAGCAACAGCCTAAGCAAGAGATCAGCGACTGTAAATCAAAATGGTATTCTCGATAACAAGTTACCAGATATTAATGGCAAACAAAATGTTCAACAACAAAAATCTCCACCAGTTACCAACAGTGCAACTAAGTCAGTTAATGATCGTCAATTAATTTCAATTGACAATTTAAATAAATCACAAAATGAAGAAAATGCAAAGAGTCATTCAGCACCAGGAAAGTTGATAAATGCATGTGATAATTTGCCATTACTGAGCAGCAGTGGATCAGACAACAGTCGCTCACCATCAATGGATCGTAAAGTTGAGGATGAAACTAATAAGAATAGTCATGTAACACGTCGCAGTGGCAATACTTTAAGACGTCAAATGAAATTGAACAAAGACAACATTCTGTTTGACACTGATCCGGATGTTAAGTCAACACCAAGTAGCAGTGATAACAGCAAAAATAATAGTCTGATACGTCCTGAATCGGGCGCCTCAAATACTGAATCAATTTTTGAGGACTTCGATTTGGATCAATTCATTGCGTCTTTTAACGATGATGAGCAATTTCCAATTTTTAAGGATTACAAAATGCTTTTAAATCATTCGTCAAAAGCTGATGATGAAAACGACAACAATTCAGCGCGATCATCAAAAAGCCCTGAAAAGTCATTTGATGGTGACATCAAAAAAAATCTCAAAGATGAAAACTTAAATTCAAAACCGATTCCAATTCAACAACAGAAGATGGAAAATGAAATGAGCGGGTTGGAAAAATTGGATAATTTATGTAAAATGTTGAGTGGAAATTCTGATTCGGATGAAAGCAACAGCTTAGAAACGGATCCAAGTGAGGCACAAACGACTCGATCAAAATCAAGCGCTGATTCAGCTTATGGAAGGTAAAAAATATTTTCTTATTTAATTAAATTTTTAATTGCGCGATAAACTTAATTATTTATGTTATTTCATAAAAGCTTATCAAGACAATCTCAATCACCGCTCGATTATCGCAAGATGCCCAGTTACCAATTCAAACCTACACCACCAGTGCCGCCAATTCGTCAGCATTTAGAATTGAAGACAACAGAAATAGTTTTGAATCCAATTAAAGCACCAACGCTTCAGGAAACATCAATGCCACCAAGAAATCTATTACTTAGTAGAACAGTCAGCACTGATGATGAAGTCAAATTATCAAAGTTTTGCCATGAATGTGGTTATAAATTTGTTGTGCCTACGGCAAAATTCTGCATCGAATGTGGCATTCGTAGAATTAAAATGTGAAACCGCAAAAAAGTTGTTTTGGAAAATATTTTTTTTTGAATAGTTAAAGTTCACACCAAGGTTCACTCCTAATAATTATAATCAATATCTTATTCTGGTCCTAATGAAGAGCCATTTTTTTATTAGCTTATAAGTCTGTCGAAACCCAAAATTCTCTCCACTAAATACATTTCGCTTCTATTTTATTTAACAAGACTGATTTTAATTTTTTTTTTCCTTTTATTACAAAATGTTAAACTCAATTAACTGATTACTTTTATAATAATCAATTCACACGCAGTGGTGAAGCAGCTAACCGTCTTCTTCTTCACTATATTTTTTAAGGATTTGAAAAACTTTAAGAAAGTTTTGTAGACTTTCAGCACATTTTACTGAAAAATAAAATTTTTATAGTTAAAAATTTTAAATTAATCTGAATTTTCATCTCATTTTTTTTTTTTATTTTCATAATTTAGCTCAAATGGGAAAATGTCGCAAAAGAAAATCGCCAAATTTTCCAAAGTCTTATCAACAAATAGTTTTTTTTTTATAGTTCCAATATTATAATTTAATATTTGATTTTTCCCAATAAATTCTACACATTGAATCAGAAAATACTAAATAATTTAAATCCCACACATGGATGGAGAAAAAGATTAAACTCTTATCAACGGTTGCACAAATATCAAATACGCGTTATTAAAAAGCTAGATCGTTGAAATAAATTACAGATGGATACGAGAGGAAAAATAAGCGTGAGTGTGAAGGAAAATAGAAAGAAAATTGAAAAACGTGATCCATCGCAAAAAGTTACAAAAGGGACACAAGCGTTAGATGAGGAAATAGACTCGTGGTATATTATGGCAATGTCAGTTTCGATTCGTTGAAGCAGTTTGGTTTTTTTTTTATCAAGAGAAAATATTCAAAAATTTTCGATATAATTAAAAATTGTGATGTGTGTATTTCGTTTGAAAAGTATAATGGACAAAAAAGTGTCACATTATCAATAGCACTTGGTGGTAGCAGTGATGTGTTATTTCTATTCAATATTATCTAAAATTCGAAGGACATATATATATAAATATATATTTTAATGCAGGCAGGAGGATTTTTCACAATCTTGTTCGTCTTAAATTCATGTTAATTGCCATTGGACATTTTGCTTTGTTATTATTATTGTGCCGATGAAGGAAAATAATATTTTGAACCGTTATCAGGATGGACATATAAAGGAAACACCAATAAAATGCCGTCAAAAACTGTCCATCTGATGGGTTGCATCGATTACAATAATAACGCGTTGAACATGTTGTAGTTTGGAGGGAAAAATGTCATTTAACTGATTCTACGTCGGTCATAACTCCAATATGAAGTTTACGTATGGTTAAAGAATTTCTTCTTGTTAGTTATTCCCGGTTGATGATCGCGGTGAACCTTTGATGACATCTTCTGCCAATATTTTATTGTAGGCTGCAACAATGCACTCACAAACAAATTTATATTGGCCCTGAAATAATAATTACGATAATTGATTTTGTAAGATTTTTTTTCAGGAATAAAAATAACTTACAACATTCTGAACCATTGAAGCACGTTGATCGCGCATCGCTTGTACAATGTCTAATGGGTACACTGGTTCTTTCGCTTCCATTAAAGCTAATGCAGTGTCCATTAAGATCAAAACGCCCGTCCGTCCGATGCCGGCTGAACAATGAATAATAATAGGTGGATTCGCAGCACTAATACACTGATGAACAGATGTTGATGGTGGCAATTCGCAGGGGCTCTCGCCATTTTCATAATTTTTTCGTTCCCCATCAAGTCCACCATTTTCATCGGCATCTTTGAGCTTAACTTGTTTAAGTGTTGCTTCAATTTCTTGCAGAAGAGTTGTATTGCGAGCCAAACGAACTTTTTCCGTAAACTCCAGAAAAAGTTTCGGATCTGATGGAACACCATGATCTAGAAATGAATAAGTTCGATGTAATTTTTCACTGCAGCGATTCATTTTCAAGAATATTTACCAGGCCAAGCCAAATACTGCATGTGCTGAATCGTTCTAGTCTCTCCCGTTTTGCCATCTGTCATAAGTATATCACGAAATACAAAGCTGCCCGTCTCATCGGCATGTTCATTGAAGCACTTTACTGTAAATCCACCGCCCATATCAAGTGTCTCATTGCACGAAGGCCAATATTGATGGCATTTGACACGTCCTCTTTCCATTACAGTTGTAAGCATCACAATCAAATGACTACTCTCTTGCTGAACCATTCGCCAAAAGTCTTTGACTGTATTTGATAACGGTCCTTGTGTTGCGATATACCGATTTATGGTTCCGTTTGGAATTTCCATGTTTACGTAGTTTGCGTTGATATAATCACCATCTTCGTAGTTCATTAACACAACTCGAGTGCAATCGTCTAAAATCAAAAAAAAAAAGATAAGGTAAGTAAATGTAATTGCATTTGTCACCATTATTAATTATTCAGCAAAGAAATACTCACATGGAGAAATGTCGCGATAACGATTTTTGTTTGCGTTTTCATTCTTACGTGCTTCCGTGATTGCCAGTTCAGAGTTACGACGATACATTTGTTCGTATTGCTGGAATAATGCACCACTTGCAATTCCATCACTCAACAGAAGAAGACTTTGCTGAAAGAGATTCGCTTCGCTGCTGCCAGTCAGGAAGCTGTGTTGACTGTTGCGAAATTGACTTTGATCTTCTGGGACGTACTGATACATTGGCTCCTCTACTAGGGATCCATCTTCTAAGGCATTGGGCTTTATCACTAGCGTCAATTGGCCTCCATGCAAATCACGAGAATTTCTAATCAAATTCACTACTTGATCATGTGTCAATTTGCTGACATCACGTCCATTAATTAATAAAACTTGATCATTTTCACATATTTTGCTGTTATAAGCAGGCGTGTGTGGTGCCACACGTGAAACAAATATGGGCATTTGAAGGTCACAACCACCTTTGACATTGAATCCAAAGCGGCCTTGATCGTCCGCATGAAGACGAATCATAACTAGACCATCTTCGCTTAATTTGTTTGTGTCTTCACTGCTACCATATGCTGGCGGAGAATCATCCATCGGCGGAACTGATGCATCAAATCTCGCTGAACGTTCTAAGAAACCAGCATCATCATCACTTGCCGGCTGTTCCCAGGCTATTCGTGGAACGCAACTCGTGTCCGTCACTGTGATTTTATTATCATGCGATCGTGCTTTCGTGTAGGATATTTTGCCATTACTAGAACCGTTACTCTCTCCATTTAATATTGGTGATGCAAGTGTGCGGCGACTTGGCGAGCGTACAAAGGATTTTGACATCTTTACACGAACTTTACTTTCTTGTACTGCTTGTAATTCTGTTCGACCCGAATAACGAAAACGTGAGCCGAGTGAGATTGGTAGGAAGCGATTAGTTCGATGTGGCTTTTGCAGACGAAAGAATGAATGATGTTCAACGCACGATTGCCATAATATCTTAGCGCGTTTATGCGATGGCAAATTGAATCCTAGAAGTGTGTCATAGTTTTCGGACGGCTCCCTTCGTAGTTGAATGAAGAATTCCTTGCGTTTAAATGAAACTTTTGTCATTTTGGACCATGAGAATGTGTTGACGCGTAAATTACATTGGTATACCATCAAACCAAGGGAGCTAACGCCAAGCTGAATCTCTTTTCCGCTCGAATCAGTTGCTGGATGGAAATCGATACCATACTGATCCAGGCGTTTTGCATGCTCAAGATAGTTGTATTCAGCATCTGCTGGCAGCTGTCCTCGATGAAGTTTATGCAACTCGGAAATCTGTCTTTCAGTTTCTTCATTTTGATCCACAAGTAGTTGAAGATCATTTAAATAGCCTTCTGTGTGATCTAATGTATTGAAATCACCCAAGTCAGCTAAAATTATATTTGATTAGTATTCTCGATTTGTGCGGTATCTTGAGTAACTGACCTTGAACCTGGAAACTAGCTAGCAAACAAGCTGTGTGTAGAGATGCGGGTAATCGACCATTCCATATGTCTTGTTTTATTTGCAAAAAGAATTGATAACGTGTATATTCCTCTTGCAAACGGCTTGGGTCATTCACATAAAACTTTACGCGGAACTCCAGCGTTGGAACTGCAACTGGACTTTTCTGCTCTTTTTGCCACTGCTTGCGGAAACTTTTATTCGGGTCCAGCCATCGCTAAAAGAAAGATAACGGAATTTTATTTTAGATTGATAACACTTTCTAATGAACCTACTTCGTTTCCATTTTGACAAAATTTCAGACCAAAGTAATCGCGCTCAGTTAGTTCGAGATGGCTGAATACTTTATCCAGTAATTCACAGCCTTTGGCTTTTTTCTGCAATAACAAATAAAAGCGACACCGGTTGCGTAGGTGTGAAATAGATGAGACATGAACATTTCGCGGAATCGGATAATACTCACATCCAGTAAGAAATTTACTGTTGATCCGTCGAGCAGATTTACAGAAACATTTACAGTTCCATTTGATTTTGTGTCTTTTTTCATGTGATTCGCCAGCTCGGTGTCTTGTATTCTATATGATCCAAATCGAAATCTTTCAAACATTGCGTTCCATGTTTTAAATGTGCGAGAATATGACGAACAAATGATGAAACAGAGTAATAATTTTTTAGTAATGCGCTACGAGAAAATTGTCTATAGGGTTAAAGCAGTTATTATGGAACGTTAACATATTTCTACAGATTTCTATGTAGTTTTATAGATAACTACTGTGTACCTAATAGGTAGAATTTTGAGAAAGTGTTGTTATAACTTTTTAAGGTATCAATTACAGCTGTTCAACCAGTGAAATTTTATGAAATTTAAATTTTAGCGGTTCGATTTTAAAATGTTTCATTAAAACTTCGTTTTTGAGTCTCCTACCATGTAACTGCTAAAATCCCAAAACTGCTAAAGTTTGTTTACATTTTGTTTTTGTGAACATTAAAAATTATTTTTGTTTGTTCATGGTTCATATCTTTGGTTGATGGAACATTACTAATGGATTATTTATGTCACAATGGTTTTGAAAATGAAATTATTTCAGAATCACAGGTTAAATCCTATCATAAATTTTGCGATGAACTCATAATAAAAAAAATGTTTTTCGTTTTAGCAAACTAAAACTGAAAATGAACTGGTCAAGAATGAAAAGCTATCTAATGAAAGCAAAAATGAAGCCCAGATGAAATGTATCAAGTGCAGTAGCTGCGCTTTTATAAGCTTCTTTCAAAGTGCAATAAATTCACATAAATGTCTGACATCAAATAATTTAAGGCTCAAATGTCCCGGATGCAATAACAACTGTTTTACGACCAAAGAATCTCTAAGGATTCATCTAGCTGCTGATCATGGCGTGAATTCAAATGAAATTGATATGTTTATAAGCAGCGCTTCCGTAGCAGACAAGTCTAAACAGAAAATTCATATTGTCGATTATCAGCTCTTAAAAAATCCTGAAGAACTACAACAAAAACCAAAAAGCAAGATTTTCATCAAGGATGTTACGCTGTTAAGAAAACCAGACTTACCAGCAAATGATATTCCTATTCCACCAAATATTTTTGATTCGTTAGATTTGACAACCACGGACGATGATGTTTGTTGTTTCGATGATTTTCTTGGACCTGATGACCAAATATTCAATGATGATTTTGATTTCGATGATACAGCGAACTTAAATGATCCTACACCAGAACCTATCAATGAAGTCGACGACGTTGTGGAATTGGTAAATACAGAAATTCCTTCGGCCAAAATATTTGTCAGGAAAAATTTATGCAGCGAGAGCTCGGAGACAGCTATTGAAAATGCTTCAGTTGATGCGCCTACAAGCAAAATATTTGTGAGGAGCCATGAGAGTTTAACAAGCCAGGCTGTAATGACAACAAACGTTACAAAGCCGCCGTCGGAAGCATCCACTACACCCGATTGTATAATAGTTTCAAATGAAGTGGTATCAGAAATTCCCCAAAGCAAAATATTCATTAGGAACATAGAAACACTCACAAAACCTAATCAGGAGCAAAGTTCCAACGAATATAATCAAACGCAACATGTTAAAACAAGCGAAAGTTATTTTAGTACGATAACAACGACTGATCAGCTATATACACCGACGATTTATGTCAGAAGCTACGATAGTTTAATCAGCAGTACGGCGGCGCCCGTTACAGAAAATCAATTATCTCATCAGAGAAGTATTATCTCCATTAAAAATATGAACTCGCTCATTGAACCAAACTTGATGCAGCCGCCCCTCTTTAATCCATCTTCTCTGGTTTTCGGACAAGCACAAGACCTAATCATTCATATGAAGCCTCAACAGAGTCAGGACGATAGTTTAAGCAGCTACCGAGATTCAAGTGTAACACCCGACACTCTTCCCGGAAGTTCTAATGTATCATGTGCGGGAAATGATGATGTGATTATTTTAGATGATGGTGATCACATGTTCAATATTTATAATGGTGGTGATGCATCTGAAGAGCATAATGATGATATTACATCAGTTCTACAACAAACAATGGAAACACCTGACGTGCATCATATAGAAGAAGTTTCTCTGAATCCTATTCAGCCTTTTGAAAATCCTGAAAGGAATCAAACGCCCAACAATAAACCAGTTATTGAAGAAATAATTCCTGCTTCAATCAACGAAAATGATATTGCGCCCATGGTACGAATACCTGAGTATCTGACCACCGATCTATGCAATGATTCTTCTAAAGAGTCGATTCGAGAGACTATGAAAAAAAAGAAAATGAAGATTGTCAAAGTAATTCGGATAAAAAAGAAAGCTTCCAATAATGCAAAACACCCAAGCTGCGAAACGCAATCAAATGACATTAATGTGGACACGAAATCCGGCAATGTTCAAATTGTTTTTAAATGCTCATTTCATGAATGTAGTCAACATTTTTCAAGCGACAAATTACTAATTTATCATAAGAAATGCCACGTGAATAGCTGCGAAATAATGTGTCCCGAATGCAATTCAAATGAGTTTAAGAACTTCAATACCCTTCACACCCACCTATGGAGACAACACAAAATTGATATGGACCTTTATTCCTGCAAATTATGTGATTTTAAAACTCCAATTCTATCGCGACTCACAAGATTTCATGAGAAAATTCACTCTGATGAAAGAAATTTTAAATGTGTTTATAATGATTGCACAAAATGTTTCAAAAATTCGAAGCAACTTAAGAATCATATTCAGATACACAAAAAGTCAAACAAAACAAAGCCAAAAATGATTATGTCCACGCAAGATGACCCTAACAAAACATTAAAGTGTCTAAATTGCAACAAAGGATTCTCTAGCGATTCTGGACTTTACATACATTCTCTCGAGCACAAAACTGAAGATAAGAAGTTCAAGTGTGATAAATGTAGTTACGAAACAAACGATCATAACTCGTTTAGAAGACATAAATCATTCCATACGAGAATTAAGAAATACAAATGTCCTGAATGCGATTATTCCTGTATTCAAAGCAATACATATCGAAATCATCTTAAGAGACAACATCCTGAAATTGTTAACACCATCCTACACAAATGTCAGCAATGTAACTTCACAACAATCAACAAAAGTAAATTTGATGGGCATCTCCTAAAGCATAACATTTGAAGCTGTATATTAAAAATAGCTGTTTGACAAATAAGAATAAATTAATCTGTGATATGTACTACTTTATAAATGAAACAAAACATAACGAATTATTCGATTCGAATTTTAAATTTTTTTTTTTTTTGCTCGGTATAGAGAGGTTTTATAACGTATTGAAAAAATAACCGAAATTTTATTTTATATTTTTTGTTGATCAAGTGCAAGTTGTTATTTATAATTTTCTAAAAAATGGATCAAAGTACGCCGCAAAAGACATTTAATCCGGATGGGTTTAATACTCCACAGTTGAAAATGGATTTGCGAAGAGAATTACAGCAGGCAATTCAAAGGAGAAATGTGCTAACAAGCAAATCCAAACTAAAGTGTTTGAAAATGCTTGAAAATTCTTTTGAAGATGATGTTAAGGATAAAGCAACTGATTTTAATCGCCGGAATCAATTGAGAAGAAAATCTATTGAAGAAATTCTAACGTCGGAGAAAAGCTACATCAGTCAGCTCGACAAATTAATGACATATTTTGTGAATCCTCTGAAAAAGCTCAATTTAATTGATATTGTTAGTCAGCAAGTGTTATTTGGTCAGCTAGAATTGATTCATAATATAAATTCAGAACTGCTATCTAGACTCGAAACGGACTTAAATGATGTTGGTAATGCATTTTTAAAGCTGGCACCTTTCTTCAAAATCTATTCAGTTTATGCATTTGATTATAGGAATTCCTTAATTTTGCTACAGGTATTATTATGATTGAAATGTAAACTGCAATAACTTTTAAATTACGTGTTTCATTTTAGAATCTCACGACAAAAAATCCTTCATTCAGGAGTTTTCTTGAAAATGCTGAATCTCGTCCTGAAGTACAACAAAAACTCAATTCACTTCTTATAACTCCGATTCAGCGAATTCCACGTTATCGTTTGTTGTTGCAACAGGTCCTTCTTTATAGTCCTTCTGATTCGGATTATAAAATCATTCAGGAATCAATCAAACAAATTGAATCTACAATTGAGCACATAAATTCCGTTGTTGAAGATCAAGAAAACACCCAGACTATGTTGAATATCCAAAATTCACTTACAAATCGATTGCCTCATATTGTAAGGCCAAGTCGCAAATTTCTAAAAGAAGGAATGTTGTTCAAGTATTCAGCTAATGGAACAATGTTAAAACGCTTTTGCATTCTTACGTCAGATATTTTTATGTATTGCAAAATTCTAAAGGTAAATTCATGATTAATAATATTATGATAAACAAGTCTAATAAGCTTAATCTTTTACAGGATCGTAAACCAGATACGGCCGTTGAGAACTCTCTTGATTGTTGTTGCATATTTCCTCTAAAGAAATGTAAAGTGCAAGAAATATTTGCTGGAAAATTCAAACTTACATGTTTAGGAGATGGAATTATTTTATGTTCAGAAGATGTCCAAACTGGTCGAAATTGGATATATGCAATCAAGGAAGCCATAGACATGCATGTTGAGACAAGAAAAACTATTCGAAAGGATTCGAGCAAGAGACAACCGATGCGAAAAAAAGAAGCAAAGAAATTTGAACAGTTTGAAAGACAGCTTATGAGCCCAAATGAAAAGAAAGGTGTAAGTTTTTTCGTATGAATAATTAATTCATGGGGCTAAGTGTTGCTAATTGTTTTTAAATTTCAGAACTTTGAAAAAGTTTTCTATGGGCAAAACATGAGCATGACTGATATCGATTCCGAAAACAGTAAGTTGGGCTGTTTTGAAACTGCGTCTCGGAAACTTAAGCGCAATCGCTCTGAAATGGAAATGAATGATGAAAAGCCCGCAGCAAAGTCAATTTTCGTATCAATTGGAGAAAAGCTGGGCTTTTTACGAACTAGTGACAGTCAAAAGCCTAAATCAATTCTAACAAATCACAATCATAATCGCTCATCAGGTGAGCTGAACTACTCATTTGCGCATGATAGCATTCATGGGCATTATGATCATCCATTCAACTGCACTAACACGGTGGAAGAAAGCGAAATACCTCCTAAGAAAAGAGTAAAGTTTGACGAGGAAAATGTTGTGTGTTCTAGTATAACATACCAGCGGCAATCTGAACATGCTAATCGTATGTTGATTCCACCAACTCCAACGAAACACAAAGACGAATCATTTATTACAAAATTTATCAATTTCACTGCAAGTTTATTTTGAAACCTTCAGATTAACGCTTTCCATAAAGTCTCTCAATCTTTCGCTGCACAATTCATTTGCCCAATGACCATCCTTTTTGAAATATGATCCGATAATAAGAGCATCCGCCATTGGAGCATAGTCTTTCAAGTTCTCTTTCGTAACACCTGATCCAATTAAAATTGGCATTTTAAGCTTCTTCTGGTTTTCATATATAATTCTCAATTCATCTAGATCAGTTGCGTCACCTGTTGATTTGCCGGTTAAAATAATACCATCGGCTTGAAAAAATTGAGCAGCAAACGCAGTATCTAACAAAGACACGTCTGAAGTTATTGCATGTGAGCTGTGCTTTTTCTTAATATCATTAAATATCAAAACTTCTTCAGCATCAATAACTTTCCGATATCTCAACAATTCACCAGCATTTGAATCAATAAATCCTTCATCTCCAATGTGACTAAAAACAAATCCCTCATTCCTTATGAAATGACATTTGGTGCTTTTCGCAATAGCAAGAGCTTCTTTGCCTCCACAGGCTAACACTTGAATGCCAATCGGAATTCTTCTTTTACTTTCCGCCAAAACATTCTGAATTTCCTTAGTCACGGAAGTCATCGCAGCGGTAACTTCTGGTCCAAACTTGTTACTTTTTACATAAGGAATATCATGCATGTTTTCAATTAGTACTGCATCCTGCAGGATTAAAATATGAATCAATAATTTAATTGTCAATAACATTTTCTTACAATTTTGCTTTGGCTGTAAATTGCAGCCTCATGTCGAGCCTTTTCAATAACTCTTTCAAACATTCCATTCTCATAACGTGGTGTACCAGGCAGGGGATCAACATGTATCATTCCAATCACATTGCAAGATTGTTTAGCGAATACTTTATGGAATTTTAACATTTCTGTTATTTATAAACAACTCATTTACTAACACATTAAAACAATCTTTTGGGCTCACATGTGTTCTAAGTACTTAGATGCTTTTTACCTAATAGCAGTGATATACTTTATCATAATATTATTTGCTTTCGTTTTCTAGATGATTTATCAACGTTTCCATGTCAACTTGAATCTCACATCAATTAATCTTCTTCTTTTTTTTTTTTTTGTTTTTGCTCAATTAGAAATTTAAGATGAACATTTTTATTGAATCGCAGAATAAAATATATATTTTTTAACTATCTATTATACTTACACAATTTGTCCCTGCATTCATTTTTGTATCTATCTCTGCAATTTCTCAAAAAGTGGTAAATGACACTACTAAAGCCGTTGCCTCATGATGATAAATGAATGTAATAATTTAGTTGAACATGTTAAAAGTTTTGAACAATAATTTTTGTTTTTGGAAGAATGCCTACAAATGTGCAAATAAGACCAAGAGTGACAATTAATTTGTTAAATAACAACTCAAGGATGGTATTGTGATGTCTTAACGGATTGCAGTGAGGCATGTGTAATGTCGTGAATCATCCGCAAAAAAAAACAACGAACATTCAGGTCACTGCTAGACAAAATCAAGCACACACCTTTCGATTGCTCCAATTAAAAGTCCAACATTAAAATTTATGGCTAAACTGTCACCAACATTGCAAATTGCTTCATGATTATTCGGCCGTGTTCATGGCAAGTTTGTAGACAAAGTGCACCAGATTACAAATATGCGATAAGAATCATAAATAACTTGCAATGAAATGGAATTTTATTTCGCTTTCAATTTGGCAATAAACTCGGTTGGTGTTTGGTTACTGGTTGCGGCTCCGATGATTCTACCATCCTTGATCCCAATTATTATATCATGATCCTCCCTTCGCCGTATGAGCGTTTCACACAATTTCCTAATTCAACATTCTACATTACATCAGCTTCAAAATAAACATTAATGCACGAAATCCGTTCAAATCCACATTTAGATTGTACAACGAGCTACTTCGAGACTAAGTAGCATTGAACTTCTTACACATCGAATTTAACTGAAATTCAATGATGCAATTAATCTTATATTTGTAGTCTTTGTTGCATCAGCATTAGTTTTACATAGTCATAGTCTCATAGACACACCGAAATTTTCGCTGAACATTTTTCTTATGTCTCGGTTGGGTTTCGCTCATGGCATGCGAATTAATTAATTCTTCTTATTTAACTGCTGCGCTGCTACTTATATGGTGCCCCAGAAATAGATCAGAATCGACATGACGTATTTTGGACGCTGTAATTTGGGCTCGTGAAAAAAAAAAAAATATATTCCGTTTCGCTGAAATGACTACAAAAGATTTTTTTTTCCCCGACAATTCGAGTTTGTCGACTTAAAATAGAAATTAACAATTAGATACAGAAAAGCGAATGCTCATCCTGTTGCTGGCCAGTTTTGTGACTGGTATGTAAATTTATTGTATGTGTGTGTATATGTTGCGTATCTCATTTCCAAAAAGCGCTTCACTGGACACAACAAAAATAGATTATCCATCTGAAATTGAAAAATTAATTATTCATGAAACTGAAGTCATCATGACAAAAAAAAACAACGAAAAACGAAAAATATCTGCACATAAAAAGTCATCATTGAGACTAAACTGGTCATCCAAGAAGATTATAATTAAAATTATTTAACTATCAAGACTTTATATGGCCAGTAATTTATTACTGTTTTGTTAATTTCAATGTCAATGTCAACAAAAGTTTAGTGACTTTATGTGGACACATTTTTAGATATGTCATGCAATATGCTACATATAAATATGCAGATATCTTTGGACCCGAATCATCATTTTTAGCACCCTAAAGCTCCCGTGGTTATGAATTGGAAAATGTATTTTGTGTTTCCCTTTATGAACAAATATTTAATTGAAACACGTGAATTTCTGATACAAAAAAAAATAAAAATCAGCTGCTCCACGTTTTGTTTGTACACAAAGAATGAAAAAAAAAATCATGTCGTGAATTGAAATCGGACTCTATAAAATTATCGAATTGCTAATTTTTAATTTTTAATTCTATTTACATTTTGTCTAATATTTGCATTTTTCGCGGGATTGTGGTTATATGCGCAGCATTTGGTGTAGACATGACCGTCAAAAATGAATTTGCTAAAACTTTTTGAACAAATTTCCGTAATAATTTCCTATAATCTGACTTAAGGAAATAAATAAATTAACAAACAAAGCAAACACTGCATAAGTAAACATGAATACCAAACTCAAAATTAAACATTCAAATTTCAAAGTTTTAAAACATCATTTAACCCCGTGAAAACTTGTCGGTCATGACTCGCTTCTATCCCGAGAGATCTTGCAACATTTACGTTGAACGGTTAATCGACAAATATCACGATGCGAGGCCTCATACATTACGGAAGGATAGTCTAAAAAATCCAGTTGCATGGTTTCATGATCAGGATCAATGCGTTTCAAATCGAAGTGTTATCTGTTCGTGGGGAATTGACGAGAAATTCATGCAGAATACTGGCTTAAAGTGCGATACATTCATCAAATCAAGAATCCGAAAAAATATTCGGCTTCCGATTCCAGGACGACGCGGATTGTGGAAAATAACAAGAACTGGTCCCGCTGGAATGTACGGTTTGCCATATCATAAATGGAAACTCGAAGACTGGATTCCAAATACTGAATGCAACAAAAAAAAAAAAAAAAAACAAACAAAATTCAAGTTCAGGCAACAACACGCTAAATATTGATTGATAAGCCTGACACTAAGTGAGAGCGCAGCTAAACAAATTCTCATTTGAATATTGTTTTCATTTGTAAAATATGTTCTTAAAAGTATATTGAATTTTGTTCTTCTTTTGACGAATAAAGAAGCTGAATTGGTTTCTAGGCAGCAGCTTTTTTTTGTAGAATTCATGCGCCAGTTTAGTCTCAATAATTTGAAAAGATGGCTGAGTTGACATTTTGTTGTTCCAATTTAACCAAAAACCAATACACTTCATCAACACTGTATCCGCGCGATGAGCCGGGTAGAGCGAAAAAAAAAAACTGCAAATTGGTTTTCCGTTTAATTATAGTTCAGGCATTTATCGGCTTTATGGTTCAGTTTGTCAGCCGAGTTTCGGGTGATATGACGAAGATCGACATTCTCCAGTGAAAAAATTTATTTTTACTGAGTTATAATTTCACGCTTATCACAAACACACAAGGAAAAAACAGAGTAATTTGCATTCCGTCTGCGCATTCACTTCTAATTATTTTATCAAGCGTTTACGTCAATTACAATTTGGCGCGTTGTTGCGTTCATTTTTCTCGCCTTGTCGTCGAGTGGGTAAAAATAAATTTCATCTCAAAAACGATCAAGAAGAAGTTTTTCGATATTTAATTGTCACTGTCGAAATTTTTATTGTTTTTCTTTTCACATCGACGCCTGACAGTGAAGCAATTTCTCCACGTGAATCGTATTAACCATAACGCTTCAAAAGTGATAAAAGTTTCGTGACCCCAAGACAAGAGTATGAAAGAAGTTAATAATATTAATACAATGACTGATAATAGCAGTGCGGTGAATAAAATTACTGAACATTCAGCAAAAAGTCGCGATACGGTGAAAATCAGTAAAAACTTCACCAATTTCGTTTTAAAAAATGTCACGAAAGTATTCGAAAATGGTTCACAGTCGTGCAATCTGTTAGTTAACTATAACTGTAATTTTATGGTCGTTGACAAGGTCGGGAAGAAGCATTTGTTTCGATTGATGCAGGTGAGTTTCATTCGAAAGTAAAGTACATAACAGATGCCGGCAGCGCTATCTTCGCATGACGCTACAAACATCTGTTTAATTCTATCAGTCGTTTGACGTGCGAGAAGTAGAATGTATGTTCTTCGCACAAATAAAAACATCAAATAATTTTTTTTTTTTATCATTTTAAGATATTATTTTGTGATGTTAACAATTAAAATTGTTGTCAAATTTGAAACATTTCCTTCTCTGGGAAACTACGGACTCATCATCAATTTTATTTGTACTTTGTCGATTTGGGTCAATGAACGATCCTTACGACACACTTAAAATGCAACTGATAACAAAATATCATCGTTGTCTCATTAACTAAACGTTTTGTGAAACCTACGCACACCATTTACTACTTATCAGCTGCGCTTGAAACATTGTATATATTTTATTTTTTTTTTTTCCATAATCAATGTCAAGTTGAATTTGTTGTTCACATATATTTTTATTTATAAGTGTTTGTACATTTTTTTAATGAAAGTGGACCACATTGATAACACGCTAGGTCACCACGGTTAATGACATAAGCGTAATGATTTATTTGAGTTTTATGTAATCAAAATCACATGGAATCATGAACTTGAAAACATTGTTTTGCTTCTTAAATAATAGAAATATTTAATATTTAAATTAGGTAAAGCAAAACTTGCTTGCATGTATCCACAACGTTAAGTGATTATTGTATTTGAACGGATAATGCAAAATATTACTTAACGACAGCCGTTTAAACGGTAATTTTTACAAAGTGTGCAAATCGTGTTAACTGATAATTCATTTTGTTACTAGGTGCGATAATTAAACGTGTTTTAGAAGTAAATGAAGCAAACAAATTTGAAATGAAATTTAAAAATATTTTTCATCTTTTTTTCCCCAAAAAAGGCAAATTTGAACTTCAAATTTTTGTTGTTTGTTTAATAAATATTTGATAATATTTTTTTTTATGACTTGCGACCTTTCTTTACAAATTTAAGAAATGAATGTGATTGACTTATGAAGTCATCGCGAATTATAATCAAACCAAAATGCAGCATCAATACATAATGATGCTTTTAAAAAAAATATTTCCACAAATGAATGAAAGAAAGCAACGCCATTAAACAGCAAAAAGTTGCTAATTTCATCTTTGACCTGTTGTAAGTTTTTTTTGTGTTCCTTGCAATGATTTTCAATCAATTGAGTTGCTTTGTCCTCTCGTTAACTCTCGTTAATTCAAAATAATTCGTCACATTATTGCCTGCCAATTAGCTCTCGTTCAATTTCCATGTCTTAAAGCTATACAAGTGACGATGATGCGACACGCGAGACAAGCAGTGACAGTTTAGTGTCGACAATTTCTGAGCTAATTAATCGAATTTGTTAATTAAATCAACCGTGTAAATCATCGCGAACCAAAAATCTCTTGAAATCTTTCTTCTTTGCAATAACTTTTAATGTTATTAATGACACTCAATACAACAACAATATTCAATAAAAAAAAAAAACATCATTTAATTTTATTAAAGTTCAAGTCTGTACTCTCTTATATTTAGCATGCCAATTTAATGTCTAAAGACAAAAGTGCATAAAAACATAACCAAAAGACAGGGAAATTAATCTGTGGCTACTTTTCCAAGTCATAAAATTGCACTGCTATATCTTAGTGCTATTGTTCGTTTTGAGGAGCGTTTCAATGGGGAGCTTTTTTTATTGAGCTTTCACTTTCATACTGAAGGTTACAAAACAACAGCGATGGATAAAATTGCTGGTTGGTGTAATATCATCACTATTCCACTTAAGCAGCGATGAATAAAAAATTAATTTTATGGTCTGTCTTGCGATATTCTTTTGCTTTTTTAAGCATTTTCGTCATCTGAATAATAAAGTCGAATGATGTTTTTTTTTTTATTTAGTATCGTAAGCAGAAATAAACAAGTATGATATAGTTCTGCTTCTGAGTATTTGGTTGTTATTCGATTACTTATGGAGATAGAGGATGACATGTTTAGCTGTCAAATATTTCTTGAAATTTCAAATCCTATTTGTTATTGCTTCAGTGCAACAAGTCGATATTGGAGAGATGAGACGTATAAATATTGTTGAATATCACTGATGTGAGTATGAAAATGTCAAGGCGGGAAGAGACATTCGAGATATTCCAAAGTCTAATACAATTTTTTGCTTATTTTTTATTGTGCGCTCTCTGTGCGCCTGTTACTATATGTGAGGTAGTGAGCGACACAAACTGTAATAATGAGACAGCTCGTGAGAGATGTTTACCACATTCGAGGGATATTGCACTCGAATGGATGACTAGAAATTTGATGAAGTGGAAGTAATTAGTGATTTGAAGCATCGAAATGACACTCGAAAAAAGTTTAATTGCTGGTGCCTATATGATGGGCTTCCATAAGAAAAAAAAACCCACAATTTCATGCTTCTCGCTTAAAACGCCATGAAAGAAGTTCATTAAAACTTGTCGCAACTATTCAATCAATTTGTGCTGCTCCAAATTGACTGTTTCGCTCAAAAAAAATTGCAATTTAATTAAGGCCTCGATTGTACAAAGTTTATAATTTACGCAAAAAAAAAAAAGCTTTGAGGGTCGCTTTAGAAAAAGTCATTAATTTTTATCGACGTTATGGGCTGTAAATTAGATTAATTAGATAATTTTTCAATAGGATTTTTCCAATGCCGCCGAGTTCTTATCGGGCGGTGAGTGAACGATGCTTCGATGGCATTCAACAGCAGAAATCAATTTATTGGCAAGTTTTCTTGTCATTTACAATTTTATAAAATTTAAATATATTCTGCGGTATGAAAATTCATTCTGAGATCAACTTCTGCGGGAGAAGGCGTAGCGTATAAATGGCAATATTACGATTAATAGCTGTCAATCCTTTAAGCGTAATCTGGCGTCAACTCTTTCTTTTATTTTTGAAAGCATGCAAAATTTTAGTTTCACGTCTGCGTCTCTATGAATGCGACTATTACTATTTTTTTTTGTGTGTTGAAATTATGTAAAATATTTATTTTTATTTTTTAAATGAAATATTATTCAACGTGATGCTTTTTGGGTGTTTGAGGACGTGCGACGTGTCTCGATGCAATTTTGCTAGACAGCGATGGCACGACGTCTAGAAAATCAGTTAAGCCAATTAGTTTGTCGGCATTTCAGTGCTGACAAGGCAACAGAGTAAAAGCATTCTCTTTCCGGAGCAAACAGTAGGAGTTTTATTGCTGCCAATAATTTAATTTCTTATTCACTTATGTCTACTCACTTTGGGTGAAGACAACTCCAACAACTGTCGATGAAGATTCACATCATTCCGTATTCAAAGCGAAGTGCTTGCATAATTCCCGCACGAAATATTCTTCGTTTTTTTCCTCCAAGAAATCTCAGATGGTCTCAAAGATCATTAAAACAAAAATGAGCAACACTATAAATGTTTTGGACTGCGTGGCATGCGGTAGTAAGACTGCTTTGGGGAATTTAAGAAACATATACATTAGCTATAAGAATTTTAAAGCACTATGGCATTATAGACCATTATATTGAATTTGAATTTGGTATGTTTGGCTAATGCAGTTCTGCGATTTATGTTTCAAATTAATACTCCAGCGTCGATTAAGGATCAAATGTCAAGATTTTTGTTTTGATTTATCGATAAGAATTCTATATTTAGCAACTTTAGTTTCGCCATCTTAGACATAAAAATGCCGGAAGTATGGAATCTGATTATGATTTTTGGAAACGAAAAATATCGAAAAATTGATTATCACATTGAGTTTTAGCATTTGAGACTTACCAATGGCGTCGCAATTTCGGCAGATAAAAACGTTCGATAAAAACAGTAGGAAATTTTAATGCTTATCAACAGATCAATCTTGACGCCGCGCACACATCACTAAATCTAATTCGAATTTGCAATTAGCTAAAATTGAATTTTGTTCGCAAATAAAATCGCTCAATAAATGAATTGTTGAAAAGACGCATGTTGTTAATGGCAAATGTGCAATGTACGACCGAAGTGAGGGATTTAATATTGTCAATTTATTAGCTACTTAATTTGAGTAGTTGATTTGAATTTATTAATTGTTCATTTTAGTGCCGCAGCAATTACTATTTAATTCTTTCGCTCTTTAAGTTAATTTAAACAATTTTCAAATAAAATAAACCTGTCAGATTAATAATTTGAAACGAGATCCACTTATACACTCTAGTGAATTATTTGCACTATCTCGTAGGAGATACAAAGCCACATGCCATATGCAAAAAAAAAAATGTGCAGCCAAGAGCAGAACAATACGAAGGTCTAAGCAAATATATTATTTGGCAATATTTACCAAAATTAAACTCAATAACTGGTTCAAAAATAAGAAGAAAAATTTTTGAATATATAGGCCAACATTCAGATCTGAGTCGAGTTTCAATCAAGGACACATAAAACAAATGAAAGATTTCAGAACCTTTTACAATGTCACGTTTCCAATCAAAATTATTGACTTCAATGATAATTTAATTTCTCAGTTTTTATTTATTGCTTAAAAATTAAATTGTAATAAAATTTCATAAAAATTAATTACTGTTCTCAAGCTTTAATGAATGAAATTTGACTAACCAAAATACTAATTAAGATCAGATTATATTTTATTACCAAATATAGCAAAAAAAAGCAAAAAATAAGTTTTAAGCCCATCGTCCAGATCATTATCATAAAAGATGTGTACAGCAAAACAAATTAAATTAAACCATAAAAACAAAACAATGATGCAATCTTGAGAATGTGAAAAATCACTTTCAAATCGTAAAATTCCATAATCGATTAGTTTATGAAAATACATAAAGTTTAGTTGTCTTTCAAAAGCCCATTAAAATGTTACTCAAATTACGTAAATGTAGCAATGAGACGAGATGCCGGCGAAACATAAATGTGAAATGACATTTTATTCACGAATGGAAAAATCTTCATTTTCTAAATTGTTTTCTCATATTCTTTGAGAAAATTTTGAAATTCACTGAAACACTAGGAAATAATCCGTTGCTGCGCGTGCTCACGTGAACATTTAAAAATACAGAAAATATTTTACCACATAATATAGATTTGCTCGAGTTACTTTGCGAGATAAAAACTTGAACAAGTGAATGTCCAGAATATAGTTTACTCGAGCTTGAAAGAGAAAAAAAAAACTGAACGACCTTCACTGTAATTTTTGCACAATATTTTTTTAATGTGATATTTGGAGCATTTTTTTGCATTCGCTTTTGGAGTTTATTGGTAAGCGATGCCGTTTCTATATCGAATTGCCTAATAATAAGCAGCTGAACATCGCATATAGTTTCGAAGAATTGTTGAATATCATTCTTATTTCAAGATAAATAATGTATATTAATTAAAGCTCGCTCGCGGCCTTCATTATGATGATCTACGCTTGATGAGCTTTCGTTTTAAGCTGTCACGAATTTTAATGACTCCAATTCCACACTTAATGAAAAGTAGTATTGCTAAGCTACTGCCCTGCCCATTCACATTACTTATGGCCAATATCATCCACAACAATTAAGTTCTTTATACCAAAGTTGACATTTTATCTTAAAGTGGAGTTTAACTTCTTTTTTTTTATGACTTATCGATTACTCCTAAAGCAATACGAAATTTTCATTTCATTGTTCAATTACATATATCGTTTCAACTCGATGCACCTTGAGATTTCTCTCTTTCAATTTCGATCACGTCCTTACATCATGCACGTCCATCGAGTTCCATCAGATTTTTCTCAATGTACGCTGTAGGCAAAACATTTTATTAAAGTCATGAAGACAATGAAATGAAAATTGATATGCATTTAATCATTCGTTGTTTACACTCCATTGAGTTTTATCATGATTTATCTAAAATATTTAAGATATTATTATAATACGCATACAATATAATGCGCCAGATATTTTACAATAAACTAAGGACAATAAATTCAAACATTGATTTTGATAATTCATAAATAACATCGAATTTCGTTGATTCAGGAAATTAGTTATTCTAAATCCGGATTTGTTCACTTTGCCACACTTGGGACAGTTCGTGCAAATCATTTGATCAAACTCAATGATTTTGCGAATCAATAAAACATATTCATACCATATTACCCGAAGAGACCTGAAACCTGAGGAGTGTCATAATGAATGTATATCGCATGCGAAATAATTCGCCTAGACTCAAACCTTAATTAATTGAAGCTAATTAAATATTATTCGACACACAATCACAGAGCAAAGCAGTAATTATTGGCTTTATTGTTTGGCTTGTTGAAATGTTATTGCTTATGCGCTCCATTTCTGAGGTCGAATGCCTGTCTAAAGCACTCGCGTGGGCGAATTATTATAAAATTTACCTTTTTTTTAATCTATAAAATTAAAAGTTGATATGGAAGTTATTATTTCCACTGTATCACCACCACATTATGAGCTCAATAAATGCACTGATACTTTATACATGACAATGAGCTTGTTAGCCAGCAACGTTATCAGTGGAATTTATACAGCTCAGAACTTGTTTGCCCAAGTGTTCATTATGCGCCCCTTATAAAGCCACAGTCAGTCTGCAGCATTTTGCTTTTTCAGCTGTTCAGCGGCTGTTTACGTTTTTGTAAATATCTCGCTTTTAATAATTATCAGTTGCGGTTGCATATATAAGCGAGTTGACCGAAAACCAAAATAAAGTCTGCACTGGCTTCACTGAAAATCAAAAACAGCAGCAATAAATATAAAATGAATTGAGTTTAATTATTTTAAACGAAAAAGCTGTCAAAAGCATTTTTTTTTTAATTTATGACACTAATTATCGCAACTGTATGCACAGTCAAATTCATTATTATTAATTTTTTATTGCATACTTTATGCTTTTAAGAATAAATAATATTTTTCTAGAAAATAATTGATTGTAGATGCCTTCCAACATGGAACCTGTCATTTTTTTTTTAGATTGAATGCCGTGAATCTGTGATTTTGCGTGGGGACAAGAAGTATCAAGAAGACAGTTAAAATGTTAATGAAATGAGCTTTGTCAGAGCTATGGCATTGGCTCAATGAATAGAAAATAATGGGCTGAACATAAATTAATTAAGAAGGACTTATGTACATGAAAGTTGCGTTAGCATCGAGTAACATTAGAACTTGAGATAATGCTTGAAATCTTGTTAGCTATAATCTTTACGACTGCAATTTGCAAAGGGCTCAAACGAACTAATGACAAGCTTTACACACTATATTGATTCAACTGTTGCCGAAAGAAAACTAAAATAATGTTTAAGCCAACGTCCGGTCTGAAGGTAGTTTTAATAGCTATCAAATTATGTAGAATTTAGCAAAATTATGTAGAATTTTTAATTAAATTCGTGTTAATAACAAAGGCTACTAAATGAGCATTAAAGGCTTATTGTCGCCTACATTATTTATTTAGTGATTATTTTAAATAATTCATGACATGAGAAAGATAATGGTACAATTAAGTAATTTAAAGTTCGGCTTAAAACTTTGCAATCGAAAAACCTGTTTCTGCGAATTTCCCAGAAAATATGATGAAGCTTGACACTAAAATAGAGCACTAACGTTCAAGCGAAATTAAAAGAAAAAAAAACTTGTTCTACTGGGACTTTTACAAGCCAAAACATCGAGCAAAAGAAGTTTCAAGTCTCTGGTTGTTTTAAGAAAAATGCTTTTATTGCATATATCCAGTATATGTCTACATACTTATGTATAATATATTTGATGCAAAAATATCTGCATGCTAATTGCTATCAATGCCAAATTTAGTTCTCGTGTTCGAACCCGATTCGAAACTCGATTTTTTTTAAGTATTTAAACTGATTTTGCTATCTCGCTTTATTCTTATCGATTTCTTGAAAGACCGGTTCATTTCCAATCTTACTTAATTAAAATGCGAGCAATGACGCAGACTCAGATGCGAATCTTAAGAATTATCCTTGGAGGGAGAAAAGCACAGAGAACAATTTATGTCAAGAGTCAACAACTACAAAAACAAATGATTTCATGTGGTTAAAGTGAATGGTGCGATAAATATTTTTATTTAATTGCAAGAAGGTTGGTTGCTTTTTTGCTTTTTTTTCTTGATCGAGTTCTTGATCCGTGAATACTCCTTGCAAGCAGCAAAGGGCCATCAGTGCAACACGCAGGTAATTTGCAATTATTATGTCTTTTTATTTTGGTTCAACAAATATTTTACATAATAAATATGGACATTTATAATGCCGACAAAAAATGAGACTGGCATACGTGCTCAACTATTGTGATGGGATCACAATTGACGTGAAAGTTTTGTAAAATTCGAATTTTAAGAATTCTCACGAGCAGCTCTTTTTTATGAGCTTAATACAACAACACGATAAGCGTCTAAATTTTTATAAATTGCTTAAGATGGAAGCATTAAAAATGTAATAAAATATTTAATAACTTCATAAATCCTCATACTTTTGCCATGTATTGTTATGCATGTGAGCACACTCGAGACTTTCAATTTCGTTCAGTGCATGAACCTCGTCTTCGCAGCGAATCAGCGTTCATCGCATTCAAATGAAAATCGAGTGTAAATCTTAAATATTTTGAATAATGTTTAAGGTGATCTGAGCTTTAATGATAGATTGATTCTCAATGCAGCTCTTGGCATCAGCATAAATGACCTTGCGCAAGGCATTTTATAACCTCATTTTAATCGCAGCAATTTTTTATACTTTAATTTTGTTGGTAGCGCAACTTTCAAAAAAAAAAAGACTTGCACGAATTTTTAAACCAAAAAAATGAGCGATCATGTACTGAGTCGATGCTGGTTTGAGATTGCACGAGCATACACACACATTGCATGATTGTGTTGGCGCAAACATATTTAAGAAGTAAATTTGTTTCCATTTTTTTTGATCCCTATATGTGGTTGATTGAAAATTGTGTAACGAAAGCAGAAAATGTTATGAAATTTTTACACTTCAGATCATCGAAAATGAGCATTAAATTCAATTGGCAATTTTGTATGGCTTGAGTTCATTCATCATCACCAATTTCTATGATAGCAACAATTTTTGCCAATGAGTGTAGCAAAGTTGTTAGTGTACTCAATATTCATAAATGTTATTTGGCGCCACTAAATCAACAGCCTTTCAACCAGTTTCAGATCGTCCTTTGGGCGCCTACGCACTCATTTTGCATGGAGCTTGTTGTCGCAAAAAGCATATATTGCTCAATCATCTCAAATAAAGTGTTGACGTTATCACAAAATCATAAATAAACATTCCACGATACATTGAACAACAGGACTGCTCATTTGCTATGTACAATGAATCGACTATGAATTGCCAAATTCTGAAGTCCTTCAATCGACATTTTTGCACAATATTGCACTCTTTGAAAAATTGCAACAATATTTGCAACAAAGTTAATTGGATAAAAAGTCGCGCATAACATCAAACGAAGGAATCATCACAAGTGCTCTTGACATGAAACTCTTCAACAGGAAAACGCGTTTACGATTTAGCAGCAATGAATGAATCTCAATCTTCTTTATTGCATGCCTACGACGAACAATAGCAGATATACATACATCCAATTCTTTATTTTGGCAGCTAATGTCAATGATCTTGCAAGTGTCACATTTCACGGCACAAATAGAATAGTGAATAATCTTAAATAATGAATTTATCATCAATCAAAGTCATTGTTTTTCCGCATGTGACATAGAAAAGTGTGTCGCTCATGTTTGATTATTACATTTGCGTTTTGTTGTTGTCATATTCATGTGCCACAAAAATAGCCATAAAACACGTTGCAATGGAATCAGCCAAAATATAAAATAAAACTTTTTTTTTGGACATTCCACACACGCACATCGATCAATTTGCTATCAAGTGTACAAATCAATAAGGATTTTTAACAGTTCATTGAGAAACGTGCAGTCGAAGCTGATGTGCTTCAACACTCGGCTTATTGGCGGATTTGCAATGATTCTTTTTTATGGAGCTGTTCAGCGACCGCGTCAAAATGCCCACGAAATTGTTTCATCAATGCATGAATTTGCAATAAAAAAAAATTCCTCGAATTAATTTTTTTTGCGCTTTAGACGAGTTTTTGTTTAGCAGCAAAAAAAGCGTTTCGAATGTCAGTTTTAAATTATGCAATTTCTTAAAATAAAACACTTTCACGAGCGGGATTTGATAGGGTCATGCTCTTAAATAAGTTCATTCGCCTTCGGTGGCTTTCGAGTGCGCGCCTCTATTTTCTACAAGCAATTTCAATAAATTCAATAAAAAAAAAAAATAATAATTCAGAAAGGAAATTCAAAACAATTTGCGTTCGAATTTTCTTTATTTTGGTTTCCATAGTTATTTTTTATTTTTTCAATAAATTCTCGTACATGTGCTTCCGATGGTAGCTCTTCTCGATGTAGAAGTATTGTCATGTTAAAGCTCTCTTAAGATAATTATTTATCTCGAGGAAGTTCTGAACTAAAGTGTATGAAAATCTGGCACAAAATCTAGATGCGGGTTTCTCGGAACCCGAAGCGATTTTCACAATTATAAAAAAAATCATGTTTAATAAAATTTCGGCTAGGAATGTTAATGAAATTTACTGCGCTGTCGATTCATTAGCTGAATAATGATGTTTGTTGGGAAATAATTGATTTTGAAAAACATTTCAGCGACTTTTTTTCGGACTTGGTAATATTTTCCAGCATGCATTTTGTTCGAATAGTTCGATTGATTGTTTACACTAGATCTCAGACAACGATTAATGCGTAAATGATTTAACAAGTGTCGTGATATTTCTGTTTGAAATATACTCATCAATTGTTATCAAATGAAATTCCAACTGCGTAATACCATTAACGGAACATTTAAATACGATAAAACCGATGAACCTTTACGGAAAAAGGATCCTAACGTTTCGCATTAAATATTTAAACACTTCTTCTAATACATAAACGATTACTCGTAAAACTTTTTTCAGCGAACTTTTTTTTTGTTATTTACTTGTTGATCGAATATCTTCGCAAACTGTCAAAATATGATTTTAGTGAGGATTTAGGGCTTGTAATATGATGGAAAGTGTGATGATAATGATTCGGTGACTTTGCAAAAAGCTTAAATCAGACATGAAAGATTTATTTTGTCAAGATAGCATAAAGCTTCAGTTCAGACATCTTGCAAATCGATTTTGTTACGTTACACGTTCAAACTAACGAAATAAATTCGAATTGGATGTTGATGAGCGAAAAAGATTTCGGAGCGATTTAAATTTCATTATGAGTACGGAGTTACCATTAAAGTATCGAATTACAATTTATTTTTTTGCCCATCAGCAATCGAGACATTTGAATTTCGGGGAGTCCTGTAACTGTGATGTTACGGTTCAAACGTTAAACATATTCAAGTCATTTTGTTGCGTACAATTGTTTATTCAAATCATCAACACAAACATTATTGCTCGATAAAAATCTGCAGTGTTTATGATGTAACCTGATCATGTTGCGAATTTAATGAGCTTTTTTTTTGTCTACGACACGTAAATTCTGTGAAGCGAGCGAGGTGGAAAAAAAAATATTTCGCAGCTGCATTCAGCTGCAAACTATATTAATTAAAATCTCATTAAAAGGCTAATGAACTCCTGCGAGAGCAAAGCAAAAACATTTTGGATATTGCTCAATCGCTTTATGCACACTTCACTTCATTGCCGACATAACGACATAACCATGATGTTTTGCATTAAAGATTTCTAATATTTTGTCTCTCATGTTGGTTTCATGTTTTATGTGCCCGGATAGAGCTGGGTGTTATGTGAACATTTTGATGAGTTAAAGTCTGTTGACTTTCCGCTGTTATTCAATATAGCAGTGACATTGTTCCGTGCAAATGAGAATGTGTTTTAGTCTGTGATTTATTATTGCATACATTACTCAGAATTCCATTGCATACGTCTTTATATGACCCACCAATCATCCTGAAACATACATTATGATTTTTATGTGTATCTGCAAAAAAATGACATTTATTATCTCAGAAGTTTCTATAACAATTCTTTCATTTGATTTTGACATTGACTATAAAGAGACTTGAACGATTCATTGAAATAAATAAGGTATAAGATATACATATATTTGTATATTGTGTGTACGTTTGCAAAGGTTAATCGCGTGTACCTTTTCCGACTTCCATAAATCTCTCACGGAAACATCTGGCAAAAAGCTCCTGATTGCATGTTGCATAACAAAATTTCTCTGCTAATATTTCAAACGCACAGATGCGCAAAAGATAATGACGTCATTTCGATGTAATTTATTTTCATCAGCAGTGTGATGCGAGTTGATGTATCAGGAAAGTAGGTATCATTATTTAATCTAGCTTTGGGTGCAAAAAAATTTCTTTTGAAAATCAACTGAAGAAAATTGATCCCAAGAAATTGATACAGGAAGCGAAAATCATGTAGAGGAAAATTTTCCTTGGGGCTTTATATCAAATTATTGTTGCATGAAAATTCAATTAAGTAAATTTTCTTTAAAATATCCGGTTCTAACAACAAAGATTCTGTCACACTTAATTCACAAATCACAATAAATTATAAACCCACACGTAATTAAGGTGGCAAATTCAAAAGGGTTAGAAAATCCTAATTAGGCTGTTACTTCCTAGATTTGCCTGTCAGGCAATTTGTTGGCTTTGTTTCGAAGAAATCAAAAAAAAATATATATATATATATATAAACTATATTTTCAAATATATGAACCAGATTTTACAATGTTTCTTATGAAAAGCCCTATAAAAATGCTTGCGTAATACACAACTTCAGGTCAGAACAAATAGAATGAACAGTTGTGACATTAGACAACTTATGTTTCCGCATGTCAACACGGGTGTTTCATTATTTTCGTAGAAGTCAGAAAATAGATATGCTACAATCCAAATAAGAATTCTGACCGTATTCTACAAGAACAAAAAAAAAGAGTAGGTAGGTTTCCTTTGTTTTTTTTTTTTTTGGAAAATAAAATATGGATATAATATCCACCTGAAAATGAGGAATACAAATTTTTAAAGTTGTCATCCCAAAGCTTACGAAAAACTTTTTATGACGCTAAGAAGAGTTTTTCCTTTCTGTCATAACCATTTTTGACATTTTTTTTTTGCTACGTACAATCATAAACGACATCGACATGATATAAATAGATATTGAGAGTGTATATCGTCTAAAGACAAAGTGACGTCAGCTATCGCTGAAATGTCTTGCGTACGTGTTTCAAAAAATGGACAATGAAAGCGAAATGTTTAAAAATGACGCAACAAGAGACATCGCCGATTAAGATTTAACCAAGATTTTTTTTTCTTAAATATTAGCTTCTTTAAAAATGCAACAAATGGCATTGCGTAATATGTATATTCATGTTCTTGAAGATTCTTCTAATAAAAGCACTCATCTTCATTCTTCTTAGCTTTAGTTCCCCTGGGAAATTGTGTAACATTTGATCTAAGCTTCAATGCTCCCTCCATAAAATTCGTGCATCATTCTAATTTTAAATTGGAGGCTACAACGATATTTTCAATATTTCTCAGCATAATAACTCAGATATTGACGTTCGCAGAGTTTGATGTATATCTGAATTTTGGATCAATCGACATCATTGTGCACCAAAAAATGTTACTTCCCTGAAAATTGAAAGTGTGCCTTATGACCTTTTAAGAAAAAGGTATTGATACCCAACTTGGGTGGATCCCCTTATCGCAAAGTAAATATTGTTGTGAGATCAGAATAATATTTGTCGAAGCTAAATATTTTGTTATCTTTGTTGAAATTACGATAGAACTGCAATCGATATACACACTAATGCCAAATGCTGAATGACCTTTCTATATCGCCCATGAAACTGGTCATCATTCAGAATATCATAAAAATAACAGAAAGTGAAACTTGTATAAACAACGAATAAAACACAAAAAAGAGAACTCTGCAAAGAGATAAATATCGAATAAAAAAAAAAATCCTCAAACGAAAGCAAAAGTTAATAAAAAATGAAAATCAACTTTTTGCAAACAAGATCTTAAATCGTGAATAATTTTCCAATCTTTTGAGATTTTGTAGCAACAAAAAAAAAAAACTAGAATGAAAAAGCTCACAATAAAAACAGCAAATTAAAAATTCTTATTTTTGTTATTCTCTCGCATAACTCTGAAGGACGTCAGTCGGTTTGTTTTTGTTGCTTGGTGGTGTTTTAAGTTGGTCATGCAGGATTCATGAGTATCGTATTAATGGCCGATCGCGATTTATTTTTTTATATTGCTTTACATAATATAGCCGACTAATGAATTTACAATCTATCATTGTCTTTAATCGGACCAAATATTAATGTATGTTGGCTGATTTCAAGAATAAAACTTATGTACACAGACAAATTTCAAATTTAGTAAATTGTGGTTTTACTCATAAATGTTGGAATTTAAAGAGCTTAAGAGACCATAAAATCGATAAATTAGTTGAGATCAATATTTCTTTGAATTGTAATGACATAGATATATCGATCGACAAGGCATTACACAAAGAAGAATAAGTTAAGTAAATTATAACTATTGGCTGGTAATCAGAAAAAGATAAATATACAATAAAAACGTTAAGCATTAAAAACCCTTTTAATTATTTGAAACGAGAATCTCGCATCAGCAATGTCACATGAAGTTGTGGTCAGTGGAATCATAATGTCGCCATATTTAAAAGTACACTCCCATCATATCAATTTTATTTTATTTAATTTTGCTCTCTTATTGTTTGCATTCCTTCAGTGCAATTCAAAATTATTTTAAAAATCACGTAGGTAGTTTAAAACTAGTGCCGAAGCAATTAAAATCGATGGCATGAGAAAACAAGCGAAGTAATATGACAAATAAAATCCCCAAAGAGGACCAATGTGCACAAACAAGAAACTCAACCATATATGCGACGTTTCAATCTACAATACAAATATTTCAGACTGCTCTGGTGTGCCTCACGAGAAAAGAAATAAAAAAAAAAAAAAACAGGAAAAAAATAAAAGACACTTTCAATTTTTAAAATATCAAGGTCAGGCCGATACAAATCTTGAGGCAGTTGAGGCGCAGAATTCAGATACACAAAGAATTGCCATGGAAATATTTTAACCGCGCGCAAACTGAATAATGGACTAAGTGAGCGAAGCCCAGCAAAATATCAGTTGCTTTTTGCACATTCGCAAACACCTGACTCGAATGCAAGTTATTGGTAGAACACAACAAAGACATTTTTTTTTTTCTAGTAAATAAAATTGCACAACAAGTTACACAAGTTTAGCAGTGATTAAAAAACCCGATTTGAAAATCGATGAGACTATGCAGCAACAAAAAGTGATGCTCAGTCAAAAATCATTAGCGAAAAAGTCATCGCTGAATATTCAAAAAATTAGTTTTGCTGTTTCGCACCACGGAATTGTTAATAGTTATAAATTAGAATTCGCATGCGACAATATTATACATGGTTAAGTCACGACTTGTTTTCTTGGTTTAGTATTCACAAGCATGAAGAGAAAATCTGGTTTTGCAAGAACCTTTTTGACTGAAAAATTTGTTGCCACATAATCGAATTTATTTATCGTAAAGCGATTGAATTTCCTCACTCCAAATTTTGACGCTTGACTTGGTTTCCTCTAATTGCTTGCGAATGTTTTGAAGAATTCCAAGGTCAAATGATTGCAACTCAAATATTTAACACTTTTAAAACGCTATAAAACGTGTATAAATGGTTGATTGGTTTATTATTAGAACTTTGTTTTTTAAATTCTAAGATGCGAATAGCGCCAGTGGAAATAGGAATTTATAAACAATTCTTAACGTGCACTTTAAGTGCTTTTAGCACTTTTTGTGAAAAAAAAAAAAATAAATAAAGAAAATTTGTGGTTTTTTGTTTTGTTGGGTTTTAAAACCGTTTCAAGATTTGATTATTAATGCGCAGAATGAAAGACAAAGTTAGAAATTGAGTTTGAATTTTGCCTTTTTATGGAAAATTCTGTTTCATTTATGGTCTGTTTTCTAGTTTGGGTAAGTAGAAAAAGGTTTCCTTCCTTACCGTTAATTTTTGGAGAGATCCAAAATGGCAAAAATACTTGAAACTTTTGAAGGTTTCAACGATATTCTTAGAATATTTTTTTAATGCTCGTGTTGCATCCTGTGAAACATTTCGAACAAATTTTTTTATAATCTCAAACTGAACTTTGTTTGAAGGACTGCTGAGAAGGAAAATTAATTTTATTTTATTGAACTTTACTTCGGAAATTGCTCATCAGCTAATTTATGTACATAGCAGTAAAGTTTACAGAATCACGAGACTCGCAGTTTCATCAGACGAAAAAAAAGAAAAATTGTTTGCAAGGATGCTGATTAAATTACATAAAGCTGATCAGAAAATTAAAAAAGAAAAACTTTTCGTAGTTGTCAATAAATTAAAAGATTGAAAGTAATTAAATTTAATTTTCTTTCTCGATCCATGAAAGAATTTTTTTTTATTTGTATATTTTAAATGTTTAATTTTGATGTGCCAACAAGTAGAAATTTATATTAAATCATGATTTGTTTGAATTAAATTCGTTTCAACACAGTTCAATTGTGTCGCATTTGTTTCCCCGTGAAATTATCAGTTGATTTAATTAATTTGTTTATCATTTTGCATTCGAAGCAAATCAATTTTTATTTTAATTGATGTATGAACATGCACAAAATATTGATTCCGAAATAGCTGATAACAACTTTCAGCCTAGTGAAAATCTTGAATCATTTTTTTTTTTGCTTCCGCTGTCAATTTTGTTGTTTCGTTATAAATTGCAAATCGTGCTCTAAAAAAGTGAGAGGAATTGACGAGGCCTGAAGCACATTTACATTTGCTCCAGATTATTCAAGCCGAATTGTGATAGGTTGGAAACAGCGAAGACAAGTAACAAACGAACACTTGGAATATCATCGATCTCACTTTTGATTTTATTTTTTGCTATTTTTCTTAATTTTCGTCATCAATCCACTGAGACCCACTTTCTTAATTTATTATTTTGATACATTTAAACGGTTATTGTTGTGTTAAAGAATAATGGTTTATATATATATTTTTTTAATATTTTTGTGAGTGCCGCAACTACATTGAGCATTTTAACAATGTGTTCATTTGTGGATAACAAGCCATGCCATATGCCGTTTTGGAATTGATTGCTTCTGGGAAAAACTAAACAGTTGCCCAATAAACTGCAATGGCGAAACAGATACGGAAAATTTATTGAACTTAATCCAATTTCATGCCGCGTAATGAGACTTTTCTAGGATCGGGACCTGATCATTATTATGCATTCGACGCTTGATTGCTCACTAATAGATTTTATTCTTTAATTAAACAAAACTCAAAGAGCAGCGAACCTAATAAATTTCAATCTTTTTCTGTTCTTTTTTTTCTCTCTGTTGTTTTCTTCCAAGAAGTTGTTGAAGATTTATTATTTTGCTAGTTAACGGCTCATTATGATGATTATTTATGTTTGCATTTAAAGCGTTAATTCTATTCGCAAAGATTTGCAGATTACTTTCGAATGAAATAAAGTGCTTGCGTTATCATTCGTGAAGGCCTGTAGAGGAAGCGACTGTCGTTGAGATTGTAAAGTAACTTTACTACACGTATTATCTGTGACTCATTTAATGAATATAACTACTCATTTATCGATTGACCAATGTTGATAACAAAAGCTGAAGTACTATGTCATTTCTCTTATCAGCTCATTCATTTGATGATGGAGTGCAAAGAGGCCTGTTTGAGCAAATAGACAAAGTGACTATAACTTTGTTATTTATTCATTTTAGCTGTTATATTCCTTGGCGAACAAAGTGATTCATTAAAAGTTATTCGAAAAGTTCTGGAAGCTAAACTTTATGAAGCAATTGTCAAGTTAACTTCCACACTTTTGTGCTTTCTTAAAGTTTAATTTATATAAATTTAAAACAATTTTCTAAAATAACTTTCGCGCAAACTTTTTTCAACAAAATCCAGAAGCTTCCCTTCAAATCTAATAAAGTATAAAGAAAAAGTCCTTTCATACAAGTTTTCAGTCACTGCCACTGGGATATTTAAAAGTCAATAAACGGAAAGCGAGAGTGAGAGATAAAGAAGCAGAGTCAAAAACAATTATTGATCAAATACTTTTAGTAAAATACATGTCATGAGCAATTGAAGTGATTTCGTGAAAATCCATTAACAAAATCGGATGATGAAAATGAGGGCATGCGTCACATTTTGTCATTATGGGCATTAATGTTTTCTTCTATCGATCGCATTTTCAATTTGTCGCTGATGCAGCATATTTTTGTTTTCGTTCATAATTTCCATTAAAATTCATCCCTCGCAACCCAAGAGCGGAATGGCTCTATGGCCTTTTAATTTCCTGTGGACACGTTTATCAGCCGGTATCTTTTTTTGCACTGCCCTTGGTTCTGATGTATATCTGGGACAATTTTTTTTTTTAAGCGAATAACATTTGATATTGAATTCGACTATCAGACAATGTGTACATACATAACGAGCAATCACGTTATGACAAGCTATCTGGTGTAGCTGGTTGCGTTGTACAAATTTTGACTTTTTTGCATGAATCGCAAAGCGGAAACATGAGCAATTTTTCGATCGAATGCTCAGCTAGTAAAATTGATAGTGAAATTTCGATATCTTGAACTGTATAAATAATGATGAATTGATTCTTCTTCGTTCCCTATAAAAAAAAATTGTATCTTCACCAGAATTTGAAATGAGGCAGGGAATTTTGTACAATTTTCTTCGGGAAACATTTTCCATTTACTATGTTCTGATGGAGATCTTCACAATTTACCAATAAAATATATGGATTATGGCGGGAGCCCACACAGGAAATTTAAATTTACATTTATTTATGATACTAGAAACTTTTTTTTATGCATTATTTTGGCAATGGAAATTGAACGGTCGAGAAGTGGCATTTCTCTCTAGATCCCTTCTTTCCGTCCCATTTTCTAAATTACATTTTCTTTATCTTTGCGGGCTGCGTTGGCGTTCCTCTTGAATCTTGTAAGTGTAAACATTTTTCAGGCAACGAAACCATCAATTATTATTATTGTTATTATTGCTATTTCTATATAATATTTACCGAGTTTACACTCGATTTTGACTTTTCGCATTCATTCTATGCTCTCCAGAAAATTTCACACTTCCCCGCTCCAAGGGATGATATCTAAAGCACTAATACACTTGAGTCTTAAAAAGCACAAAAAAGCGGCATCAAGCAACAAATGAAACGAATCTAGTCAATGAAAATTTTTCCTGGTGATATTTTTGTTGATATTTTCTTTCGTTACACTAACGAAACAAAACAAAAAAATAAAAGTTCGAAGAAAACGAGAGAGAAAGCGAGAGAAAAGCACAAAAAAACATGTGAGAAAGAGAGAAAAACTGGGAAAATTTGCGAAAATAAATTGCAGAAAGCTCTCACTGAAAGCTATTTTCGTCATCGACACTTTTTTATCACTTTTTTTTCGATTATACCAGAACCGTGTCGACAGACGCCGCCAACAAAGAATGAAAAAGGAAATTGCGTGGGCAGTGCTTTAATTATGCTGATCATTTTTTATGCTTTGCAATATGAATCCCATTTTCATATCAGTGATCGGCCCATTGCGACGACTATAGCTATAAAACAAATGGTTATTATTTGCTATTTTTAGCCCTTTAAATTTGGGCTTTGTTATTATTAATTGACGTTGCTGTGTTGTGCTACGCGCACTATAAGTAACATGATTAATGCATGTAAAGCTATGGAAATATAAGAACATACGTTAGAGCTTTGAAGCATGTTTGCGCTTAGATTTAAAAGATTTGCGTATTACTCGAGTCGCGTATCTCTGGTACACCAATCTGCGGATGGAAATGCTGGGTAATGCTGGTGTATGAAAATGGAATCCTAATAGATTGAACACCTTTTTTATGCGATTATTTTATGCTTCTTAATCGACATTCATGTCGCACACTTTTCCACCCAGACAATTGCGTGCGTGGGCTAAATTGGGACGTTCTGCGCATAATTATTAGATTGTTAATGCTCACTGCCAAATAAAAGCGCTGATGCGAGGAATTAGTGACATTTACAAATTGTGAAAGCTCGTGAATGCGTGCCTATAAAGCTCAACAGATGTTTGCTCCAGAAATGTCGTTAATTCGGCCTAAATATTTTTATTTAGTTCTTCAATGGTACGAATGCGTGTGGCGGATTTGGGTCATGTCACGTAAGGCGGTTGCCTAAGGAAATGAAATAATAATCGGGATGACGTCTGAGGTTTAGTGTTGATGATGATTTATGACCCTTTTGCTCTTTCCTCGACAATAAAGATATTTATATATTATACGAGTTATCAAGTTGATCGGAAATTTATGATTGTTATTATAAGTATCGAACTTGCACCATGGGTGAGCGGCGGGAAAGTGACAATTGAATGAAATTTGAATCATCGTACAATAATAGTCGGTTTTGATGATAATCGATGGAAATGGGTTTACATCCTCCCAAATTACGGGCATCCCACATACGATACCTCTCTCTCACACAAACTCTCTGTCAGCATTCTCATCATCGGCTTACTAATGAAAGATTGTAAGTGTGAAAATTTGTTATTGAATGGCGCCCGACAATTTTTGCGTCCAACAACAAGAAGCCAACGAGACGTCAGTGATGCGAGGATTTGAGGCTGGTTGGTGTCGCGCTGAGGTCGTAGGATGAAAATGTTATTCTTCGAAATAAACACCAAAAAGACGCAATGGAAAATTACGGAATTGAAAATTCATAAGGGAATCATGAAAACTTTTGCAGCTCATTAAGATATGCTTTCATTAGAAATGTCAAGATACGAGCAAAGATTCATTAATAATTCATTTAACCTCGAGATAACTTTAGGACCATTTTATCACAGAGTTGAATGTGCTGCAGCAACAGCATCAATATATTGAATCTGTTGCTTAATAAATATTTCATTCGATTGTTTCTTGTGAAAGTTAAAAAAAAAATGTATCGCAAAGCGAATTAAATTTTCATGAAGCTTTTATAGGTTAAAATCGAATCTTCTAATATATCAGATATAAACATTGAAACAGGCAAACATCATAATAGAGAATCTAACCTATTTGTTGATGTCTGTTAACATTTTGATTCCGAACTAATTTTCTTTTGTTCACTAAAAAAATAAGACTTGACGAGGGTTACTCAAAATTTCGTTGCTCACAATATATTATTTTTCCATTCGTTATTTTATTTTCCTCAATCTGGATTTCATTGCTCAATTTAAACACATCGCTGAACTGAATGTCAGACATTTAGTTGAAAGTTTTTTTTTTAAACTTTTTTTTTTTGCAACCATATGGAACGAAAATTTTATTTTGTGAGTCGCAAATCCCATCAACATTTTCAAAAGTTCATCTCGCAGCTTGATACTTCTTCTTCTTCTTAGAACTCTCGCGTTTCATGATTTTCTTTCTCAATACACAAGAGCTCTTCTATTATATATATACACACGCAAAACAAAACTTCCCTTTTGCCTTATCAATCTTTAATACAATTCCAAAAGCATATGAAACTCAGCTAGAAATTTTCGTCCTTCCGCCGAGCAAATTGCGTGTTTTTTTCTGTTGAATTGTTATCAAATTACACGAATCTCTTTTTCTACGGGGCAGAAATATTCAATGACATCAATTATGAAAAAAGCCCGAAAAAAATTAAAGTTACTGATGGAATTTGATAAGGCTTGCCAAAAGTTTTCTGAGCCCAAATCCATTTCTCATTAATTTCTGTGATATAGCATGAGCATGTTTGAACATTATCTCAAAGCAGCTGGAAAATTCTCATCGTTGTTTGAGTAAATGACGTCAGCAGCGGATGAAAAATCATTCATAAAATTGAACTTGTCTCTTTTTTCCAACCATTATTGTTGTATTTTCACGATTTCACAACGTCAGTATTAAGAGACAGAGAAAGAGAGTAAGGATAAATTGATACCGGATAATTTTCACAGATGTATTAGTGAGAAAAACTTTTTTTCAGATTTTCATTTTTGCATTGCGCTTGTGAGAAAAGCTCTGTGAACCAACGTATTATTCTGACGTCATGCAGAATTATTATTTTGATGTAAATTCAGCTGAGGGATTTTCTCTTCTGCCAATATGCGTCATGTGTGGGTGTTATCAGCGATGGGAGTGCCATTTTAGTGTACCCAAAAAAATGGCTCGTGTTGTCGGGCCAAGTATTGTGAGAATGGTTTTGAAAGATACGGGTGGGGGATGATTTGCCGAAAATATTCGAGATATTTTTGGGAAAGCAAAATTAAAAATTTTTGAAAGATCCAAGAAAAGAAATTGCCGAAATAAGAAGTACTGAAATTCATCAAGACCAAAGGAGAAATGCCTAACATGATTTCGAATTGGCACCTTTCAATCAACGCAAATAAATGCCATCAAATTTCACTTAAAATTCACAATTGCACGCTTTTTTTCTCGGTCGTAATAAGGTTTACGTGTCTATTATTAGAACAGGATGTTTCGAGTTCGCTGATGGCATTGACATCTAATTAAGCTCCCACTTATCAACATGTAATGCCCGTTGTAAGCAAATCATTTTCAGAAAACAACAGTTTGTAAAATGCTTGTATGGCGAATGTTTTGAGAGAAGCGTAATATGCAAACGTAAGCGGATTACAGAATTAATGAATGAAAGAATGAATGGAAATGAATTTCGTTCGGAAAAACATGGAATGGAATAAAACAAAAACAAAAAAATGTTTTCTATTTTGCATAAATTACACCCAGGCTAAATGTTGGAACCTGAAAATGCCGGTTTTCGCTTGCGACGTTCTCTGTATAAATAGCCTTCATGCCCGTGAAATATCTTAAGCTTCTTCAATAAAGCTTTCAATATCAAAATAATCTAAAAATATTGTTGTTTACACCCAGCACCTGTCAACGAGATTTATTTTCCTTTTTTTAAGGTATAATTTCATTCATAAATGGAAAAACATGAAAAATTATTCGAAGATGAAAAATGAAGAACGCAACATTGTTTCTTTTGTTTAAAAGGGGAGGGATTTGCTGATGTAAATTTTCAATTTTTTATTTTGTTTTGTTCATTTTGGTATTTCACATCAGACAATGTACATATGTACAATCTTTATAGAATGAAAACGTCCGCGGGAGAACTTTTCAATTCAAGAGTTCAAAATTAAAATAAATGGAACCGAAATGAGCATTTCGCATGATGTTGAAACATATGTATAGCAATGAATACGATTCCATTTCATGCTTCCATTCCTACATCACGTCCCAAATTTAATGCCGGTCGAAATGGCAGCAAGGCACCGAACAGCTTCTGAGTGCTTTGTTTGTGAGGAAATCACAAAAAAGAAATGGAAACACAAGAACGAAAGAGCCCGAGAGCAATATTTTCGAGACAACGACGTAGTTTTTACAAAATTCCACCCACACCATTGGAAAACTCAATCCTCCTACAACATTCGACCACCATCAAAAGTCTATTTTTAGAAACATAAAAGCTCAAATGAATGGAAAATATAAAAAGGGTGAGAAAAAAGCTTACACTTTACTGGTATTCGTCTCTGAAATATCAGAATTCAGATATAGCAAAAGAGAAGATTCGAAAAATATATTGACCATCTTAATGCGACTCTGTCTTGTCGACGATATTGTGTGCTCGATAAGCTGTGTGTGTGTGTGTTTGGTGTGGATGATTTTTATATTATTCCTCATAATTTTATTCTCATACTTTGTATAAGGATATAAAAAAGGGGTCAATCTTCAATGAGTTCCAAACTTTTATCCGGTTTAGATTCTTTATTTTCATCATTTTTGAATGTCTTTTAATAGCTACTTTTCAAAAAAATTTCCAACCAACGCAAACTCGCTTTCAAAGTTTTTAATTCGTTTACAACGAACCGTCACAAATTTTCCCGATGGAAGTTTTAAAATAAATTCAAAAATAATAAGAATATCCTGAATGAAGGTTGTTGAAAAATGTTTCTTCATGGAAGAGTTATTTGTGTAGAAATTTTAATAAACTGAAAATGTTTAAAAGTTTACGTCTTCCATAATCGATTGAAAATAAACATTAAAAAAAAACAACATAATTAATTATACACGCTGAATATAATTTCGTAATACCAAAGTAATTTCCATTTCACTTAACGATATTTATATTCTTCCTCAAGAAAATATTTTGGAAAACTTATTTTGCGTGGGAAATTATGAAAATTGTTCAAACAAGAGAAATGAAATAGGAAATTTTTAAAAACATGTTTCCGAATTCCTAATAAATATGTGCAAATTAGATATGGCATATCTATCTATACAGCATATTTCCTACAAATTTGCATGCAAATTCACAGAAAATTTCCCAAGTACATCTATGTTCAACAAAAGCTCAGAATTATGTTTTGTGCATAAAAAGAAGGGACAAGAGAAAAATAAGAAGAAAAAAAAAAAAAGCTTCACACAAACCAACAACAAACATTTCATTCATTTTTCTTTCCCTCTCATATTTTGTGTTCTCCTTGTCGTTCTCTTTGCTCTCTTGAATTGTACATTTAACAAAATTAATGACGTCACAGAAACTT
This sequence comes from Propsilocerus akamusi, assembly GCA_018397935.1. Taxonomy (NCBI): domain Eukaryota; kingdom Metazoa; phylum Arthropoda; class Insecta; order Diptera; family Chironomidae; genus Propsilocerus; species Propsilocerus akamusi. Next base: position 17,711,318 of record CM031468.1, on the reverse strand, counting down.
TTCTCAGCAACAAATACACGAAGCACAATTTACTGGCCCCCGAGAGCTCTCGTTCATCACTTCATTCTGAACAGTTTGTTGAACAAGTCGCGTAAAGAGTTTTCGGGAATTCAATCGAAAAATAATAATAAAAATAATAATAATAATAATAAAAATCTAAATTTTTTAAAAAAATAAACTCAAATTCAAAACATTTTCGTTGTAAAGCTTTTAATTTTGTCGCTCTTGGCCTGCAGCCGCTAAATCTAAAATTAAAACATAGAAAATCGTATCAAAACCAATTTTGATTGTTTCAGCTGATTTTTGCAAAGCTTAAATAGCCACGCAAATTGTCCCCTCGCAGTCAGTCAAATAGGTGAAAAAACAGTTGTTTGAAAATTGAGAAAAAAAGAAATAATTAATAATACATTTCCAAAAGTTATTTTTTTTTTTTGATACATTTTTTCGTGATTGTTAAAAATAAAAGTATTGAGTGCTAATTTCTTTCCTGATTTAATAAATTAAATTAAACTGTAAAACAATTTTATTCAAGTTTTTTTTGCTCGTATAAAAAGACATAAATTCGAAATTGTATTTCACAAAATCGTGTGTGTACAATCAAAAGTGTGCAATTTGTTGAATGAAATAGAGAAGAAAAAATAAATTATAAAAAAACGACTCTCGTTTTGGCGTTTTCTAGATTTTTCTCGATTAAAATACTTTTTCACGGATTTCACTTGTGGTTGACGTGCATCGGAGCGAAATTCGATTTTTTTTTTGTTTTTACCTATTTCTTTGCAAAATCTTGTTTGCCAGCAAGCTTGAGTGAATGGAACTAAAGAACTTACGATTAGAACGAACGGAAAAGTTTTTGGCTGGATAGAAAATTCTTAGTGGACTTTGAGAAGAGAATTTTTTTTTTTTTTGAGAAAGAAAAGTGAATTTTTTTTGTGGAATAGTCGAGAAATTGAAAGAGCTCGTTGAGTGAAAAACAATATTTTTTTTTGTCAGTGGGAAAATTTCAGATATTTTCCATGATATCTGCTTGGATAAATCCATATAATGAGAAGGTGTGTAAATAATTATCATTCATTTATTCCTTTTATTTACCTATTCAATATTTTCTCTGTTGTTGTTATTGATATTTGATCGGTGTCGAAAAAAAAAAAACATATACAAAAGTTGAAAGTCATGCAACAAAGTGCAGAGCAATATTTATTGCGGAGGAAAATGAAAAATTCATTGCAATTTTTTTTTTTGCAAAAATAGAGAGAAATTAAAGAAAAAATGCTTGCAATGTCTAAACTAAAAAAAAAAATTCACAAAAATTTCGTTTTCGCAATTGAGTACAATGAAAAATATTTAGCTGAAAACAGAAAAAAAAAAATTCGATTCTGTAACTTAAATTTTCCGCGACGTGGGCAATTTTTATATTTGTGACTCGTGAACGTTGTACGAGAAAATAATATTAAATAACATGTGCAAACAAGCAAACTCACTTCGCGATTTCGATTCGCAGCAGTAAAAAAAAAATAAATAAATAAATTAACTTATTTTTGGCACTTTAAGTTTTATTTTTTTTATCAGCAAAACAAACATTTTAAATTATACAACTGAAATTATCATTGTTAAGATTGTCGTGGGTTATTGTTGACGCGATTTCAATTGATTTTGGATGACAAAAACTCGCTACCATATGGAAAACATTGCGATGGGGAATTTTTTTTTTCTTCTATTAAGTTTTTCCTCCAATACATTCAAACTAGAACATTTTTTTTTTCGTTGCTTCGCATCCGCCACAGGCATCTGTGTGTGAAATGTGTGTCTCTTGCTCACTCTCTCGTTGGCATTGCAGTGGGAAAATCATGAAAATGCTCACAATTTTTACCCGTTTGATTGTGTTATAGCCTGATGTTCAAGCGGCACGTTTTCGGCATGTACATTGGAAATTCAATGTGAAAAGTCAACAAGTGTGAAAAATAAGAAATTCTTGATGCAAATATATCATTTTCGGCCTCAGTCATGAACCCCTCTCTAATGTTTTCCACCTAAAAAAAATTAATTTCACTCTCCCATGCGAAAATAAAACACCTCACTTGCGAAAGTGATGATTTTTTAATTCCAGAAAATAAAAATAATTTCGCGTGAGTTTGCCGGAGGCAATTTATTAAATTTTATATTATGTTGAACCTCTGATAACATTATAGTATAGATTCTATCCATTCAAGTTTGAATCTGTATTTGTAAATACAATTTCCCATAGACAACCATTAAAACGAAAAGCGACGCCGCTTCAAGGTTTTTCATTCAACAACCATATGTTTCATCAAGATGCTTTCCAAACTTCTTTTTTTCCCCAACATTAATGTCGTGGCGGTGTCTTTGAACGAAAATACTAATTAACTTTTTGGTGGAGTGGCAATGCAACAAGTTATTGGAAATAAATTTATAAGAGTTTAAAAAGTTGAAATTTCCAAATAACTTTTTAATTCCTTCAACGTTATGCGTACAATATAATTGTCAGGTTCTTCTGCCATCAGCGAATGGATTTTTTTTTCTGCTGTGATTCGAAGAAATTAAATTGGAAAACATTAAGAAGAAAAAAAAAGTGAAAGTTGCTAAAAAGTAACAATTTTCGATAATCAATAATGGATTTGAATTACAAAACTTAAATCAAGAAGAAGAAGCATTTGCAAATTCTCGGAAATATTTCGCTATTTTTCTTTTTCCAGATCAGAATGATATTTGAGACGTGAAAATAAACAAATGAATTGCGCATCTGCATTCACCTCAATAATAACGAAATCAGCTGATGAATTTCACGAAAATTTTCTCTTTTTCTCTTCTTTAACCCCAAAAAAAAAATGCAATTTGCACGATTCATCAACGTTTTTTGCTTTGCTTCTTTTTTGCTCGATTTTTTGCGAAAAGTTATAATTGCGTGCAGCAGCAATGCAAAGCCATGTCGTCACTTTGAGATGAGTATTTCTTTTGAAAAACATCGCGTCAGTGAATCACGAAATTTATCAAATATCTAGAGATTTCCTTTTTATCACCTTTAGAGTTAACAGAGAAAATAGCTAAGTAGAAACACTGTTTGTATTATCAAAACGTGCGCAAGCACTTTAACTCGTACATACAGACGAAGAAACATCTGAATTTGATTTGATTTTTTTATTTATAGACAGAAGTCGACTGTGATTACATTTACTGCCAACTTTTATGACATTTTATTATCTTTTATTTCGTTACGATTCTATACAGTCGACGATGACTTCGGAATTTTTTTTTTGGTTATTTCGTGAGCGCCTTTAGATTATTTTTTTGTTGTTTTTTTTTTTTTTATCTCACATCTAGATTTCTTTACATTCTTATTTTTATATATTTTTTTTTTGTATGACCTTTTACTGAATGCAAATTACGTACATGTATTTAGAGACGCCTCGATAGCTTTTGGTCTCCGTCGTCCTTCGAAAGTAGTTTTTGCCTCTTTCTTCTTATTCCTGTTTTACGTACGCAATTGTCTATTTCCAGGTATTTTGCCAAATAATTCAGCTCTAATTGAAATCTCATGCTCCACCGGTTGAAAATTTTATAAAAGCTTCCCACTCACATGCGAAACAGTCGAAAACTTCAAATTCATCTAAAAAAGAGTACGCGTTTTTCGAGGAAATATGTGAAATATTCCCAATTATTGTTTATCTTATCGACTCAATTGCGTGCCTATTTTAATGAAATATCCAATCACGTGCTTAAAATTTATGGCATTTAATTTTGCATAATTTTACTGGGTGGAAAAAAAAAGTTAGTCTGTGCACACTTTCGCCGAGAGACTGTAACGAAAAAAATAGTAATTGCACTGCCCACAGCTTACCCCGAAACAAAATGCCAACATTTGAGTTACCTCGCCCATCAATGTGGCACCATTCACTTACTATTGCGAAAAATATTGTCGCGCGCCCGCGGTCCATTTTGAACGAATTTGAATTTCTTGCATTCACTTTTTTTTTGTGCAAGAAAAAAAATTGGAAAAAAGGTTGCAATCAATCATCGTAAATTTTTTTTTTTTTGAACTTTTATTTAATCTTTTAGCGAACTTGATAAATTCTTGTTTGCACATATTTTGCATAATAGCATAAATATCATGTAAATTAATAATGATAAAGAGTTGATAAAACATTGACAATTTAAATGTCTGACTAATAAATGTCATTTATCAAAACTGTCATTATTCATCGCATCTTTCAGAGAGCTCTGCGAATAACGCAATACAGCTTTCTCTTATCGACAGTTCGAAAAACTCTCTCGATGCATTATGCCACAGCACAACAAACGACACTTATTTTAAATTGTTACATCGGATTCGTTCACACAGCAAAAATTTGGATTCCTTGATGTCTTTTAAGCGTTTACTTTGTAAAAATAATACATTTTCTATTTCCCAATTGTAAATTTTTATTCACTCTCTACCTAGGGACTTGTGATTATGCGATATTGCGGTGTGCGAGACGCGCTTCAGTTGTTTCCCATTCAAAATCATTATTTGAATGTGAAATGAATTGGAATTTTATGGCTGAAATGTGCACACAATCATAACTTTTTTTTTGCTGATTGTCTAAAAATATCCATAATCACATTTTGTTTCATTTTATTTTTATTTTCGTGGCTCATGCCGCGTTCGATGCAGTGCATTCTTCAATTTTTGAGTGGTGAAGGACGACGAGCACAAACGAAAATCGTGAACTGTTTGTTATATATATTTATATACTTTTTTTTTTAATATCATTTAAATAATGTTTTGACTAGCAAACACGAGTTTATCGCGAGATAGTAGTCACAATTTTAAAGCGTGAAATCGTAATAAAATATGTAAATTCGGATACTAAGTTAGATGAGACGTAAACTAGCTGTTGCAAGCACTGTTAAAAATCATTATTCGAACAGAATTTTTTTTTTTGAAATGTTTATAGTTCACGTAGCAACATATGACCCAGTTTTTATGACCACCGGGGATTTTATCCAACTAAATTCATGAAGCCAATGAAACCAATATTAAACTACTGCACCCGAAAGTCGTTGTACAAAAATTCCAGTTTAATATTTAATAAAGTTGTCTTGAAACTACACTGAAACCAAAGACCGCACAAAAACACACAAAACAAAAATGCATAGATAGTCAAGCTATGGGAAAATCTTTTGAACCAATTTGTGGTTTCTCTGGTCATCAAAGTTGATATCAATTTCAATTTGAAATAGAACATAAATATTTAATAAAGTTAAATATATTGGATTAAATTTAAGATATTAAATGATAGTGAATCAGCTAGAATTGCAAATCATCAAAGATAAAGCAAACCATGAGCTGTAAGCTGATAACGCCGATGTGTAAATAGGTTAAAGTTCGTCATTATATATTTCGCATACAAATGTAGCCGCACAGAATAATAAGTATTTAAAACCACAAAAATGATTCGTGCGATAACAGTTGAACCGATAACAAACAAAAATATAAACTGAAAATTAACTAGATGAAAAATTTGTTATTGCATTGCCTCAAAATGAATTTAATGACTTAAAAAAAGCAGGAAAAAAAATGCAAAAGCTGAATTAAATTTCAAGATAGAGAAGTAAACGTGTGCACATGAAATGTCAATGGTTCAAAGGTTCACTGACATTAAATTACTATTATCTATACACACCAGCTGAGGTACTTAGTATTTTAAATTTGTTCATAATTATCATTATGTGTCATCACACGAAAGTAATAAATTACTGTTTTAATTCATAAACTGCCTTGAATACGAAACTGGAAAACAAATCAATTAAATGGCTTGGAATTCGGTTTTATGAAATTTGAAAATTCACCGGATGATTTTAGATAATCGATGCGAAAATAAATTGTTGAATGATACAGAAAATTCGTCCACTCATTGTGATTTCCAAAAGAAAGCAAAGCAAATGTGAAATTTGTGCTTTTAGCAACAAAACTAAACACAACACACAAAGAATAGAATAGAACATAGTGAGGGAGAGAGAAAGAGAGAAGAGGAATCGAAAGTCATTCCGGATATCGACAACAAATAAAAATTGTGGAAGTTCTTTCAATCGATTTCATAGTGTAACCTCGCCCAATTCTGGGGTTCTGCCCACTCTACTCCGCAAAATAATTAGAGTATGACGTTGTTACATTTTGGTTGTCATTTGGCTTTTCATTCAATCAAAAGGTCAGAAATCGATTAGAAAGACACATTCACTTACTTGTGGGCCATTTCATTGGAGCAACAGCTAAAACGACAAAATAACAAACGTCCGCGAAATCGATAAAAACATTTTTTTCGGCTGTCAAGTGAATGATGGTTATTAAAGCTCCATATCGGAAGCACACTAGAACTGTTCCATCATAAATTGGATTTTCAGGTCTTTATCAAAGCGCCTAAAAGTTTGTCATGGGAAATTGCCAAAAAATATAAAACCACAATCAAAGCCAGGCATGTTAATGTCACTTTAATGTCACACATTATATTCGTTTCTGATAACTAAGTCCATTACTCCATTGATAATGGCCTAAATAGTTGTGCAAAAAAGTGTTGTTTGTGACATATGGAATTGAACACATTTTTTTCTTGTTGAAATGTTTTTTTTTTTTTACAAATTTGCCGGGCTTAAAACAGTAGTTGAAGATATTTATTGCATGCATATTATTCTCGCGAATTAACAGAAAAATACAATAAATTAGCGTTTAAAATTTGGTTTTGTTATTTATATTTATAATTTTGATAAAGGCAATTTATTTCCTTGTAACGGCTCTGTGTTTTAACACTCTCTGTACATTGTGTCGTGCTGCATTCAGGTGGCGGTAATTAAATTAATAAATTATTTTCCATTGATTTATTAATGTACAAAGCAAAAAAAAAAAACATCTACTTGAACGACAGCAAAATGAAATGAAATTCGTTAATTAATCTTAATGATGTGGAAATTTGTTCGCTATTGCACAATTTTAATAATTCGATTTGCGGGATTCATGGGTGTGGATTGGACCTTTTAAAGGGGTGAACGGTAGCTTAATAATCGTGGCTGTCCCTTTTGACCTTTACGTCGTCGACACGAGTTTTGTGAAGTTGCATAAAAAAATTCTTGACGCTAAAAAGATTAACAAACAGCTCAGCAACAGCTAAAGCATTTCAAAAAAATAAAAAATCTTCCATTCTCAGTTGTTCAACGTTTTGACAAATGAGCATTCAATAGATATGTAGGAGGATTGCATCAGACAGATCTACTATGATCACCACATGCCACAATGCTTAACAAATTCGCATTCATCAAGTTTTGCGCATCAGTTTTATTAGCAATTTATTGTATTGGACATAAAAACGCATCCTTGAAATGCCACACATCAAGCTAAATTCTCGGGATCCCACAATACAACAACGACATTTCAGGCCAATGCGAGTAATATAGCAATTAAGGATTAAAGTAATCAACAGCAAGTCTCATCAATGATTTCGGCGTTCAGTCCCATCAAATGATAATTTTTTTCATTTGATTCGAATTAATAAGAAAAAAAAATCAAAGAACTTATTTGAATAAATTTTGTTGAAACAAAAAAAAACTTGCATGGAACCGGACATTAAACTGAATCAATAATAGAATGAATAGTTAAATTTTTAATTTTTGATCACGTTTCTGTGGCATTTAAGAATCACATGAGATATTAAATTTTCATTGCGACTCGAAATCAGAAAATAAGAAAAAAAAAAATTGCGAAAATAAAATCGACAGCGAGATTTTGGTTGAAAAGAGTTCGTTAAAAATATTGCGTCATTGTACATAAATAAATATTAAGTATAGCGACTGACCCCCTCTCCACAAAAAAGAAGAGTTATGTATTAGATAATGTTTGAAAAGACAAAAAAAAAATAAAATAAATCGAGCATTCGAGTGATCTCCAGAAGAACAAATTCAAATATTTATCTTAAAAAAATATTCATCAAAACGGGTTTGCTGTTGGCCAATAAATTAAATCTACACTTTATGAAGAAAAAAAAACGTGAAGAAAGTCGCCGATCTTTAAAGAAAAATCCCCAATCCACTCCAAAAGTTGCTGCTGGGAAACCAGTTTAAAGAACGATCTCGAGACTTTTTATGGGAAATAAATAGAAATCGAAAGCGAATCGAGTCTCGATTGAATAAATTTGCAAAAGCATCAAAATGGCACGAATGCAGCGTCACAAATCAGTCGTCTACTGGTGTGCAATTAAGTGCAATTGGATAAAAAACCGTTTGAATAAATTTTCTTGTTTTCCTTGCCCACATCAAACTGTGGCGAAAATTGTATCTATTGCAAGTTAGCGAAATTTAAATTCAGGCAATTAACATTAATGTAAATGAAAACAATTGGACGTGTTGTGAATATTTGCGATTAAGTGTTATTATTTTTTTGCTACCTGAACCGTAAATAGTGCGTTGCCTACGCTGCAAAAAGTATGGATTGTAATGGAATTGGGAGCAAACTTATTTTTTTTTTTACTTTCAGTAAATTTGACGTTTAAATTGTGACAACCGTCAATTATAATTCAAGTAAATAAATTTTTTTTTGTCTCTGCAACGACCACAAAAAATCAAGTTACATAACTCGTCTCCCTAAAAAGGTTACCATCAATTCTTTCCAAAATCAATTGACCGTAAGCTTTTTTCGACAGTTCTCTCTCACTCACTCTCTCATTCTTTACATTGAATTTCGAGGGTTCACATTTTTTTTTTTTTGAAAGTGAAACAAATGCCATAAAAAAAAACGAATGGAATAAGCAGAAGGCAAAAAGTTTAAGTATTTGTGTCAATTAGAGGTCTACTTCGCTCTTTTGAAGCAGCATGTAAGCAAATTAATAACGTTGTTTCATTGGCTTCAACGTCGGTTTCGGATGCCTCTTGTGTCTACCTTTTTCGGTGCTGAGATACTTTTATTTTTTATTTTTTTGCTGAAGTGTGCTGCGCTTCAGTAATCAGTGCTGACCGAAAGCAAAAATAACAACAACTAACGGTATCGAGTGCTTAAATGAAAGAGAGAGTAAAATAGTCTTTTGGTTCGTTAGGCAATTCGTTGTTTACGGTTAAACAAAATTCATTTCTGGAGTGTATGAAATATTTTAAGCACAAATTAATTAATTTCTAATTAACTGATCATTTCTCCTCATCTTTCGTACTCTTTTCTCAAATATTTCGCACTGATTCAGAGCTCGCATTGTTTTTATGGTTGCGGCCAATTTGCGCAAAAACAAAAAACAAAAAATGTGAAACTTTTCCAGTCTATAAATTGAGCCACTTTATTATTGATAAATTTGATTGTTGTACAAACGCAAAAAAAAAGCAGCTAAACACATAACCGCTGTCGTGCTTTGACAGGCCCGCAAATATGATTACAACGCTGTTTGGTGTGTGTTTGTATGTCATTGAATGTACTTGATGGCAGCAGTCGAGGGGGAATTTTATAAAAAAAAGCTTTATTTGAAAAAAGTTATTTTAGCTGAAAGCGACCTTCGGAGACCTAAAAAACTTTAAATCTAAATAAAAAAAATAAACAAAATGAATTAATTTCGAAAAAAAAAGATTCGCTTTAAAATTAACAACTAACTAACTGTTCAACAAAAAAAAAATCGCGAAAAATTAGGTCCCTCAAGCATTTTGATTTTTTATCTTTTCCAAATCGCTCCCACAAATTTATATAATTTTCTTCAAGTGGAAAAGTTATACAAAATGCCATGAAAGTCGAGCACTACTTAATGATTTTGTTTATTATGGAAGCTTCATTAAAATGAGGGAATTCCCATTGAAATCTAATTTGATGATCTCACACAACGATAAAAGCAGAAGAGTTTTGTAGTGTTTTATTCTATAAATATTTTTTTTTTCTTGCCGTTTTGAGAATAATAGCACGCGGCAATAAAGGTCTTTCCTGAAATGTGTCTTTTCTTTAATTACGAAATATTTACTTTTTCCCTTCATTGATAAATGCTACGTGCTGGCTTCATTGCTTCATTGGCTTCTCACTGAATACACGTGAATAATAACAATAATAACAAATATGTGACGTCCATTTTTGTGAAGAAATTCGTAAATTTCCTTACAAATATTTATATGCTATATGAATTTTTTACATGTTTCGCCAAAAAGAATTATGCCACGCATTAAATCGCATATTGATCGCATATTTAACGTGAAGTCTTAAATAAAATCACGTGTCTTCCCGATACTCGTTTACGCACACGTTCTTTTACAACAAATTGGATCGCTGAAGGAAAATAACGAATTTCAATAAATAATGTAATGATATTTCCGCTCTGCATCGAAAGCTCTCTCACAAATCACAACAGTTGAAATGTTATTTATTCTCGTGTTATAAATTCGTTTCATTTTGTGATGCAACGAAAACGAATGATGTAGAGACATATAATTACCTTCTCCAAACCACTATTAGATGTGCAATTTGATTTAGAAATTGTTCATTTGTCATTATCTTATGTAAAATGCCTATGCATGATAATAGCAGAGCATGAGAAAGAGGTATATAATATCAGAACCACAGATTTGTTTCATAATGCAAAAAAAAACCTCGAACACAAAAACATATATCGCATCGCAGTTCCATGAAATTGGCATTTCTGCTTATAACGAATGAAATGAAAGCCACAAACAAAATCTTATGAGACGCTTTTATTGTCTCCTAAAATGACACAAATCAATTTGATCGAAATAAATCAAGCATTAAAGAAGAGATCGTGTTCAATCAAATTTGTAACTTAACAAAGTTGCCTCATGACTGACACACTTCATCTCGACTTTGCAATTATTAGTATGGAAGACGGAAAAAATGTCAATAATCATCATGCGATTGCAAAGTCGGCAGCTGTCCGAATAACAGTTGAGTCTCTTACGTAACGATGAATAGCATAAATTTTTTATGCTGAATAAAATTTAACGACTGCATGTGAATCATAAAAAAAAATTTTAAACTATTTTAAAGTGTATTTCGAAATAAATATTATTAGAAGTATCCATTTTGAGTTATAAATTGTATTATCAAAATGTGAATGGAAAGGAAATAATTTATTACACTTGTAACCATCAGCAATTTGTAAATTGCCCTCTTCAGAAAATGGTTATTGGTTTGAAGAAGCATTTTATGAGTAAAACTGTTTAAATGTAATTGCCAGAAAATTTATTATCGTTGTCGAAAAAGGGACTCTTGTCACAGTTCACGACATGAATAAATCAAAAAACCAATTAATTTTCCCGCTTTCGTAAAAAAATTCAATAAATCGCACGGCAATTAAATTGAGTATCAGCTATCAAAATATAAATATAAAAAGCGACACCTAAAAGCGACAGAATTTCAAATACGCATGTGAACTTCATGGAACGAGCGTCGTGCAAATATATTCAATCAGCAATCAATAATTTAAATGTCATTTGAGGACCTTCCATATACATGAACCGATCGATATATATTTATATGTGAAAAAAAAAATTGCTTGATGTAGGTTTAGGAGATTATACAAGTTTACAATGTACAGTAACAACAGAGCGCCATTAGAATTCGCATAATTCCAAGACTTTTTTTTCCTTTTGCAATGACAAAATACGAAAAAGCTATTTAAAATCCAATTAGAGAATTGCGTGTTGGAACATCATTTTGAACTTCTAAGTAACGGTGATATAAGGTCAATTATGTATTCGCATGACGGAAGATTTGATTTTGTGTTGCTTTAATTGGTTGAAAATAAGATTCTCGGTCAAAAATATTCCACGAGACACGGGAGGAAGGAAAAAGCAATTTCTCAGAGTTGTATGTCACTTGCAAATAAAAGCTCTAAATGAGTTTGTTCAACAATTTTCAATGTCAAAATGAAGTGAAGTGACGTCAAAAATTCTGTACAATTGCAAATTGAATAAACAAAATTGAATTATTTTCCTCTTATTTTTCATCCATTTAAAATGAACTTCAGTGTTGAGTCAAAAGGAAAACTGAATTATTCGATATCTTGCTTCTTTTTTTTATCACCTATAAAAGAAAATTTTCGAAGCCATATGGACGAGATTTCATTTAGTGGATAAAAAGATAAAAAATTTATATCAGTGACACATAAAAAAAAATCGATATTTACAAAACATCGAGTAAATCCAAGTGCTGCGCTTTTTATATCACTCTGTTCAACTATAAAAGTATTAATTTTTGCAACATTTGCTTATTTGTTTGGTAAATAGGGAAAGTAGAAACAAATTTAACAGCTTATTGGTTAACTCAACAGCTGATGAGCATTACGATGAAAGGCAATGGCAGCGAAAAAAGTAATACGAAAAGTGAATGTTCAACGGCATTTTTTTCCTCTCAAGAAAAAGCAGCTTGATAATTATGAATTGGCAACAGTGAAACATCATGATACATGAAAAGGAAAGAAAAAAAAAATAATGTCTTTCAGATGGCACAAGTGCGATACATTCGGGCAGCATTTCGGGGAAATATTGAGTAACAGCAAAAATAAAAACTGCCAAGGCGCATTTGATAGATTCATTAAATTTATAAATTAACAATCATGCGGCATTCAAAGTGAAACGAACATTATAACATTCAAAACATCTTTCATTGCATCACCTTGCCATCATTATGAGCACAACCATAGCACAATACATGTTATTACTGCAGCTAAATCTATACAAACAACAAAAAACAAGAGCTCTCATTACGTAAAGGAAAAATAAAAACGTTTCTTTGCACACTGGATTAGTGGATTATAGTTTTATAAGCTTGCAAGCTCAAACAAAAGTCGCCTTTTATGGTGAATGCAGATCAGCGCAGCAGAGATTTGAAAATTATTATTAATTGGCTGCTTATATTTGAGGTGAACAACCGGAAAAGAGCAAATACCAAACATAAATTTTGCAAAATTTGCAACTTTTGGAAAGCACTCAAAAGCAAAATAAAAAGACTGCAGAAGCAAAATATCAAATCGGATGAGTTGCGCTGCGCTATTAGATAATCGAAATCGAATTTAGTGATATCGTGTACGTTAAAATCACTTTATTCGAACTGAATAGAAAGTCAAACAATAAAATCATAAATTTTCAACATATAAAAATGCTGGGTATGGGAATGTGACAGCTGAGCTTGTGTCACATACACAATGGACTTACCAGCTATCATTGAAAAGTGCAATTCCACTTTACTGGTTTTCTGGTTAACAATTGAACAAACTGACAATCCCTTGAATTCAATGATGATGGTCTCATACTATGAGCTGGAATGTCAGGTTTCTGTTTTGATATGGCTTCTATAAACTTGTCCAACGTCCATCACCCGTTCTGCAAACATAATTGTAGTCACAAATAACAAAACATCGTCGTGAACTCCAACACAAAAATGAAAGTAAATGCACATTTCAATGGCTATGCACAATGTTGAGCTTGCCACATCTCAATTATTTCTTCTAGCAACCATCGATGGTACGATGGACAATGCATCAAGAGGACAAATGGGTTCTTTGCGCAATCAAATTCCATTCAAGCATGAATATGCACCGAAAGGCAAGAAAATATTTGCAATTCTGTAATGAGAAATTGATTATTTTCTGTGCAATGATTTAATATGCAATGATTGTAATATGCGTTTATTGCCATTCACTAGTTTAATGGACACTGCAAAAATTTCATGCTGCATTTTGCATCAATCATATGAAATATTTTATATCCACCTCAAACATTATTTCGTAAATAAATTAATGAGTTTTTTTTTTGTTGATGAGCATCAATCGAAATTTATAGCAAAAATATTTCAATTCATTCTTTTTTATATATTTTTTTTTGCCCTCGAGCAATACAGAAAAAAAATGTTGAGCGCAAAAAAGTCGAAATCTAGGTCAACAAACTTTATAAAAGCTCTGCGTAGTCAACAAGTTGTTGTTGCCCAGTTTATGCGCACACCTGGCAATTTTATATCGTAGTCAGTGAAACTTTTTGGCTTTCAATAGATTTGTAATTATAATCCAATTTTATTGAAGCCGCAACACTCACGCACAAATTCGACAGCAACTACAGTGTAAACATTATTAATCGCTTATTAATTAGATTAAGACACACCATATAGTTGAAGGTTTTTTTTCTTCTCGATATTTTGCCATGTTTACGAGCAATAAATCCAATATTTTTTTTTTTTTATTGAACGTTTCTTGGGATTTTTTTTGTTTATGAATTATTTATTCGACGAAACGATTTTAACATTTGAGGTAAACAAACTGTTATATAGCTAGCGCGCGTTTTTTGCATTTTTTTAATACATATTCGGAGAACGTCTGCGACCATGTGAGGCACTTGAAATGGTAGAAAGTGAAAATTATCTCCAAAAACAAAAATGTATTAACGAAACGGTGACCAAAAAATCCGCGAGTGTGATCGCCATTTAGCGAGTGAGTTTATTTTTGGAATTTGAAGAGGATTGAAAAAAAAATTTATTACTCACTGGTTACAGAAATAAATTTAATTTTACTTTAAATAATATTTTCACTCTTTCGTGGGGCATGAGAAATATTTGTGACAAAATGACGTACAGTCTGAAGGAACTCGCCAAAATATAGTTGAGCGTAATGATGATTGCCATTTTAGGGCAATATAATTAAAGCAAATTTCGTGAGACAAAACCAAAAGTCATCTACGAAATACACACAATAAATTAACTGCAACGTATAGTGCAAAACGTGCAATTAAAATAAATCAACAAACGGCAGTTCGTGTATGCAGTTCACACAAAACATTGTTATGCGCAAAATAACAATAATCGCACAAATAGAATTCTTTACTCTATTGGCAAAATAAATGCTTTGACCTTGTAATAGATGTTGGGAAAAATATATCGACTTGGAAATAACAAATGGCCTGAGACCGCAATAATATAGCATGCGAGTATAACATTCACAATAAAGGCATAAAACATAACTTTTAACTGTTTTGCTCATTATATGCATTCAGCATAATTCAATGGACTGGCCAGAGTGAACGACTCAAAAATTGCCATTACCCAGAAGTGGATGTTTCTTCTCATTTCAATTTAAGAGCCTGTTTTTCGTCACTCAAGTGTGTCACTATCATAAGTGCTCTATAAGATGTTATGATCTCTGGCAAACGATTCTCATCTGGTGTATTTGTGGGGATCGAGACAATAAACAAAAGTAAATATATATATATATGCATAGATATAGAAAAAATCACTTTACAGATGTTTATATTTAAATGGCAGAAAACAAACCCACAGAGAATGGAATTGTGCTTTGTGTTATTGTGGACGTTTTTTGTCTGAACCTTGAAGACGATAATGTAAGAAAAATAAAAACTACACACATTATTTTTAAAAGAATTCTCGGAAGCTCATCACAATGTTAGGGATTTCCCGCCGTCCCATCAGTCGTGACTTTGAGGCAAGAACTCCTACCGCTTTACCGTAAACTGTGCTCATTCATTTTGTTCGCATCTTTACCGCATACATGACGTGATTTCACACTATTTATATTCGTTTGATTGTTTGTCGGTGGCGAATTCAAATAAACAGATCACAAAAATATAAATTTGCATGCTACACTCTAAGATGATGATGGTAATGGCGTTTAATATGTCAATCAAAAATTCTTCTGCAGCCCCAGAGAAATAAGCTCGGTGAGCAACAGAAAGCTTTTTGTTATTTTTAGTCTTAAAGAAGCTTCTTAAATGCTTATTGTAGCAGTAGCTCCAACTGTCTCTTAGAATTCTCTTGTGAACAAATAAACGGTTTGCAATTTAGGTTTCATCTCTGCTTTTGATATTTTCTTGATATTTCCGGCCCAAAGCGTAAACAAAGTTACAAAAACGTGAAAAGGAATAAAACACGATATAGGCAGCGAGATAAAATGGAAAAGATTTACCAGCAAAGGAAAATAAATAGCAATTTTATGTTTATCCAGCGCAAATAAATTAAAGATATGAAATATTTTGCTTACAAGCTATGCGCGCTTCTTGCCATGGTGATGTGCTACAGGATAATTGATGTTTACATGGGACTCATAGTCTAATAATGTTTCTGTTTATGTAACTTTTTATTGTTCGGTCAGTGGAGTTGGGGATTTAATAACATTGCGCAAAATTCCGAGTTGCAATTTCATTTAAGCTACCTAATAAAAATCACATTTTGACTAGAATTTTTGCTGTTATTTAAATAGAACACAAGAAAAAAAAAATGCGGAAAGTTTTTTTGTGCCTATGTCAACAACCATAAAAGCAATCTTCCGATAATGCGTAATTTATTAGTCGCTACTCACTGTCCATGTCTGATGACACAACATTTTTCGACAGTGCTTTCAATTCGTGCAGTTCGGAAATGTCTGATTCGATGATGATTAGGAAATGTTTGCGTGGATGAATTCTGCTAACATTTCGTAAAGTACCATCAAAAATTATCATCGGGTACTAAATACAATTCATTTAAGTAGTATCCATCAGAACAAGATTGTTTCGTTGAATGGATGTACTCGTCGTCTCTCTACCATCTGGTTATATTATCCATCCATGAAAAAAAAAAAAAAGATTGTCTGTATCAATAGACAACGCGATATGAAATTGCGCAGTTGTTTTAGTACTAAAAGAGCTAGAAGGAAACAAATAAATCTGCCGAAAATAAAAAACACTTGACGGAGGCATAAAAAATAAAAACAAATATTTAACAAATATTTTTATTCGAATATATTTGTGGAAAAATATTCTTAAAGAATGAAGCTCAGATATTTTGAGCAAATAGTAAGAAGAAAAAATGAGACAAAAAGCTCCTGTGAAATGCAACTGTAAAAAAAAGCCTTGAACATTTTTTTTTTCGGCATGGGCTGGTGGCCCAAAAACAATAAATAACACATGTACTTGAATATGTATATCTGTTTGAACCTATTCGAATTCCAAACACAAACAGCATGTTGCGAAATTTCATCAAATTTGAACAAGCTGAAAAACGCAGAACATTATTTTTTTTTTTTTTAATAACGCGTACAATAAATATTGCGGAGGCCTTGAGAAACAAATATTAAATGGAAGCATCACACTCGCATCAATGTGCGAATTTTGTTTTGTTTTTCATTATTCATTACGACTGCCGAATGTCGATAAATTTATATTGATTTTTGTACGAAAACAAATCAATTTTAATCAATTGATTGATGCGATTGGTATAGAATGCATGGAGGCAAAATCGATCGAGTGTCTGGAAGAGCTTTCTTATAAATTGTCACAATACTGAATTGAATTCAATAAAAAAAATCGTTTCAACACCTGATTACACGAAAAACACGAATTGATTGGTGATGAAAACATGTCAGCATTATTCGAAAGCGACATTTTAAATCCGCGAAAAATAAAAACTTTAATAACCGATTTTATTTATTGTGATATTTTTTCCGTATTAAATTAAAAAGACGTGCAGGATTGCAGACTATATTTTATTAAGGTGTTTCATCATCTCTATCTTAGATTAAAATGCATAAGAAAAAAAAAATTCATCCTTTCACTTTGCAAAGAAATAAAAAAAAAGTTTTGATTGATTTCACTGCACATCTGAAATGCTCCACAAAGCAAAAAAAGATACAGCATAACAGATTCATTCAGTTGGGTGTCTGATAGTTGAGTGAGGCAACGAATATTGATAACCAAATTGAACAACAGAAAAAAAGAGTCGAAATTGATGTTGAGCAATGATAATAACACAACATAACAGCGCGAAATTATAGCGGAAGACTTTGTTCGAACAGAAGTAATTCAATTTTCAATTTCGATATGTTTAAAGTTTTCTTATTAAATTGTAACATTTAGAAATTCAACAGAAATATTTTCTCTGAAAAGCTTGCAAATACAATGTAACATTAAACATGAATTTCTATTATAAATTGTTTCACCTTTCGTGCCATTAAAATGGCTTTACAAAATTCAATTGAATAATCAAATGTTGCCGTCATAAATGGAGCATGAAGAACTTCTGCAGAAAACTTTCCCAAACTATGAAAATTTCTCACACTGTCCAGCTGTGCCTGTGATAGATGCACAATCACTTGCAATGAAAATTAATGATGGAAAAGTAAAAGTCCATCAATGCTTGAATGTCGCTGGAAATGGCTTTTGCATAATTTTTCAATCCAGTCGCGCTAATCGTGCTTTGAAAAGCATCAGCAGCAATAAAATAAATATGCAACGTGTTAAATGTCTCCGCATGCCAATTGAAAAGCAAAACTGAAATAATTCACGAGAAAATAGAATTGCACAATCTTCACTGATGTTGACTGGAAGCGTTATTAAATGGCGAAGGTTGAACACAAAAAAGTGCTGAAACGAAAATTATGCGAAGCACAGAAAAAAAAAAAAAACGAAAAATTGCACTGCGCTCCGAGATTGAAAGCTCATTGGCTTCGCACAAAGCCGCGGCTGTTGACTGTAAAATTTGAAATTCAAAAGTGGCCTCATTGCAAAAAAAAAGAATTAAATGATGTGCGGTAGATCAGCATCAAACAGCAGCAAAAAAAAGAAGTCAACTTGAAAATGAATGTAATAATATGTCATTGCTGCAGCATGAGATGAAATGCATTTATTACGTCAACTCAATTGTAGAGTATCTCACTCAATCTCTCTTTCTCTCGCTTCACGGCTAATCAGTGCGGGTTATTTTAATTATAAAATTAACCATTAAGTGTTTATAAAAATTGTAATCGTTCACATCATCTGAGTGGTGCATTATATTGCAGAAACCTATTCCTCTCACAAAATTGGCATTCGACTTTATTTTCCGCACCTGAATGCGGAACTTGAGACGAACAAATTCCTTGCGATTATGATGATGATCGCTCGGATGAGCCGAGTACAAAAATAAAGAAAAAAACTGTACAGTCATTGTTGGGAAACTTGAAAATTTTACTACAAACGTCGGCGACTTGTTCATTTGCTTGTGAGATTCACTTGAGTTGAGTTTCTAATTATAGTTACAAGCTTGTTTCTATTATTTCACATACAAATTTCCGGTAAAAAAGAGACTAATTAAGCTGCATAGTAAGGCATGTTAATCTAATTTAAGAAAACTCATCTTTTTGACTTGGTGTTGATTTATTTTAGTGAATACACTCTGATTGTTAATTAATTTTCTATAATTAAATTAAAAGGTTTATTTGCGATTTATTTGTGTTTAATTGTACTCTGAACAATCTGAATAGCTCTGACCCTTGACGCCTACAAATAACAATTTCATGCTGTGTTTTCAATTATTTGTAGATCATTTTGTGAAGGGATGCAATCAAGTGGCAATTATGAGATATTAATTTTATCCTTAATCAAAAGCATTCTAAACAAGTTTTGTGAAGGTAATATCTGTGGCCTGTTAATAATTTTCTCATGCACATTGTTGAAGCAGTGAATGCAATCCATGACACTGCAATTTTGATCGCAATTCATGCTTCAATTAATTTTTCTGTGTAATAATTTTTGCTGCTTTAGAGATTGATATACTTTTTAAGAGCTCAGGGTGAGCAAGAACGAATTAAATTCCACAGAAATAATCGGCGTAATTTTAAACGGCATAGCAACATATTTAACATGTTGTTGTGATTGGGCCAGCAGGCGACTAGTTAAGGGCTTTGAACAACCACAGCATTGATTTACTTGTTGCTATACGCTGCTTTTATGGCTGTTATTGACACATCATTAACAACATAATTTTTTTCCTATGTTTGTATTTTGTAACTTACCAAATCATTTTTTGTGGTGAATCAATAAGAAAATATGTGGTATAGGCGCTAAATTCCATTCAATGTCATTGAAATTTCTGGTGGGTGCTTTATTAATTTGAAGAAAAAAGATTTTCTGTCGATATTTCGATTTTCCTTTCATGCCAAAATGATAATTTTGTGAACTTCGATATAGTAATGCGCAAAACAAATTGCAGAGCATAATTTTTACTACATTCGCAATTAATAATAATGAAAAGTTGCAAACAAATTAATAAATATCATAAGGCTGAACGAAACCAGCATCAAGTCGACCTAACCTAAAGCCATTCAACGGCATGCATATGGAATAAAATATGGCTGAACACTAAAAGTAAATCGATTTCAAGGGCAAAAGTATCCGGTATTTGTTATTTTAACATAGATACATATATGCATATATGTATACAAAATCCTATGCATATGTTTGCTGTGAGACTGCTTCGCTCGCTAAATGATTGAGTGCCAGGAGCGTGAATTTTGTTATAATTTTCTTAGAACTGATAAATTTCCAGAATCATCGCAACAGACATAACATTTGATGAACCATAAAAAATATGAACAATTTTATGTATGACTAACTGTAGATTATAAGCTGAAAATTCTCTCAACTTGATGGAATAATTACTTAATAAAAGCAACGATATACATTGAATAAAATTCCATCTGAACGTAAGCTGTCATGCGTTAGCTATTGCGTGATAAAAATCGTCCACTATTCACATGGCATGAGTATAATCCATTTGTAATAAGCTTATCACTAAAATCAAATGTTCTCCTGCATAGAAGTTCAGCTCTTGTTTATATCTGACTATTGTTTTTCTATCTCTGTTTTATTTAACGACGACAAATGGTTAAAATAACGCTTCATCCATAATGTGTCTCATTGAAATTGTTGAGCGAATAAAATTTGATAAAGCGCTCAGTTTACAACAATGATGTTGGTGTTCATTGTCGAGCAGATTTGAAGTAAAATAGAAAATTAGAAAATTGGTATAGACGAACATATTTATATGTATCCAGAACTCAATCCAATTAGACTAATTCTCTTTTTTCGGATATAAATTCCGTTTCACTGTTTCCCGACAACCATCAGAACTATGTCAAATATATTGTAATGCCCCATGAGAAGGGATCAACCCGGAGACTAATATACTCATGTAATTAGAAATTCTAAAGTAGTTCTTTTTTGTCATTATGAATTCCAGGAACACCCCAGTTATGGTATTTCAAATCACCAAGCCAATTTTTGTTAGGGTGGCATTTTAAAATTATTCTTGAATTGCGTAAGTTTGAGTGAGGAATTTCAATACAAAAAGAGTAAAAAAATTGCCGCCGAATTATGAATTTAAATTGCTCTGTCACAGCATCAGCAAAACGTGATGGTACTGTTGTAAGATAAAACCCCGAAAAATGTTAATGAACCTTTAATATATGCACGAAACGATTTTCTTTGCAAACTTACACGCGCTGCGTTATGAATGCTGGCAATTCGCGTGGCATTTCACATATGATCGTAAAAAAAAATTAAAACGTTTCTTCTATAATTGAGGAGCTTTACATGTCCAATCATTTTAATATCCGCAATCATCATGCATGCATAAAAGTTACTGCCACTCTTACTCCCTTCCCCCCATCTCAAAGTCCCTCGTTTCAGCTTTGTGACAAATCCATGCACACAAACAAACACCACAGAGCAGACGATATGAATCATAATTAAGTAATTTTTGTTATTTACATAAACGTCCATTTGGTGTGGTTTTTGATTTTACAACTGCGGCCATAGCTAACACTTTATTTACATAAATTTCATTTAATTCAACACCTAATGGTTAAACAAATGTTTCGTCTATTGGGGCTTAATTGAAAATTTACATGTTTCGTCGGTATGTTGCCGGAGCTAGATACTTAAAAGATCGTAGACCTCGATGCGTAAATAAAATATCTTCTGGTAAAGATTCATCTGATGAATGGACAGAATACAAATTGCGTTAAATCCAGAAACTTGATGTTTGCGAAATATATTAAATTGACATACTCGTCAGCAGAACAAAGCACGTACTGACACTTGGCAACAGTTCCAAAATTTCTGATGATTTTCATAAATATTTCGTCGACTGAAAAAAAAAATCGCTTCGCTGAATACTCTAAATCCATAAAGTCCAAAGGTATTATAACCATTATGCCTCACTGAGCAACAAGCGCACTCATTGAGTGAGTATCAGCATACGCAAATTTGCTTATCACAACAGTTCATAGTGAAAACTCAACTGTTACTTTTATTATTGCTTTCGTTGCGAGTCATAAAATTAAATATTTCATTCTGAACGTTTTTCTCCGTTGTTTGCATTTGTCTGTGAGCGTAATCGGTCGGTGGTGTGCAATTACATTAATTAAATTAAATTACAACTCAGTGATTAATGGCAAGGAATGTGTAGAAATGTGTGTTTTGTGCAAATTAAAAGAAACTAAAATGTTTCCGATGCTCTGAAAATCTGATAAATAATTACAGAAAGCTCAAGTTTCGAGGTTACAATACTTATCACTAAATAAATATTCCGATTTTTACATAAAACATTTTTAATATTACTATGGAATTCGATATTTCGTGATGTCACACATGACTGCATTTAACGACAAAATAAAATATCAACACAAATTTTCACAACTCTCAAACTAAACCAAAAGCAATCTGCAAATCAATTGCTCAATGGACAATCTAAAGCACCACAGAAAATTGTTTGTAAAACAAAACAGTGAATTGTAAAATAAATATCAATTAAAATACTTGTCGGTCGGTCGATCGGCTATTTCTGCTTTTCCCAATAATCTATTGAAACTTTTTAAAATTTATATACGTGGAACTAATTGCTAGGTGTTGCATTAATTTATGCGCTTTTTGAGCTAGCTCTTGAGACCCCCCCGAAAACGGCAAAGTTTACCAAGCTAAAAAAAAAACTAGAGTAACACTTAATTCAGTCAAACCTAATTGGCTCACATGAAACTGTCCGCCACATTTACTCTACACACTGTCTGCGTTCACTTTTGTTGTAGTTTTTTTTTTTATGTTTGTTCACAAATTTAAAGCAATTTTGATTGTGCCACGACATGATCTACATGCATTGACTGATGCCATATTCGCGGTTCTCTTTCACTCTCAATTGTGTGGCCTGCTTTGGGGCTTGGCTCGTAAGCGTCTAATGGAAATACCAACAGCATATTATATTGCTCAACTAGCTGTGATGATGATGTATTTAGTTTCAATTGATATGATGCTCTGAAATTTTCACTGTTGCTGGTGAAATTTACAGCTAAATCACATCCACCAGCACATTGCAATTGAAAACTCGATTTCAAATACAATTGCAGAATGCGTGATGAGCAAACATTTAGAAGCAAGAAAGTTATGCGAACAAGTAAAAGTTTTTGATTTTTTTTTTTTTTCTTACGTTTCATTCATGTTTGGTTTTTTTTAGTGTGTCAGTTATCGGCAGTGACTTCGAGCGTCCATATCTAAACATGGGGCTGTGGAATGTAAAAGTGCTTAGATATTTTAAACATATATTTCTCAATAAAATGTAGTTCATTAAGCAACTCAGCGCCCATTAAAACAAATTTATAAAACAAACTCGCGGAAAAAAAAATTAATAATAATTTTTTTTTTTTAATGAAGAAAACAAAAAGCAGAAACAAAAGCGCTGCTTTATGCAAATGAATTAATAACTTTTTGCTTAAAGTCGTAAATTATTTCCCTTTTTTCAAGCGGGCTGCGATATGGGTATATATAAAAAAAAAAACAATCAAATCAACGACATAATGTGTAACATTGAAATTATTGGGTCATTCGTAAAGTTGTTGCCCTTAAAACCAAAACAAGTTTGATAAAATGCATTTTTTTTTTTCAATAACTTTTTTTTGACAGCTCACGCGATTTCTTTTTGTCTCAAGGGAATTGAATTTCAAAATTAAAAGCCAATGTTGGAAAGATAAAAAAAAAAAAAATAAATAAAAAAAATAAAATGCAATCGCAGTTATGTTATTGTGCAGACGCATAACTGGATTTAACCTTCAACTTAGTATATAGCGTTCACGTTGGAGTGTCCTTCGTCGTCTTGCTGGGACTTGTATGTGTCACTTTCATGATGTAATTCAAAAGCACATAATACATTTAATGGGAACTTTCAGCACAACATATTTTCATGAGCATGATTCTTAGATACAAACGAAAAACGTTTGCAACCTGAATGCTCATTGAGTGCCAGAATAAATGTTCAATCTGAGCTTATATTTCGCCATGTATGTCAGAAGAATCCTCTCAAGAATTTCCAGTTCCATTATAGGTGTGCGTGGTTTAAATTCTGATTCGGTGTCTCTTCCATTAAGTTTCTTTCACAATAAGGCTCAACCAGAGTAAAAGAAAAAAAAGAAGCTAAATTCCATTCAAGCCTCAAGTGGAAATTCAATAGCAATCAAACACTGCTCGTGTGCGGTTGTATTATGTGCCATTTTCCCATAAACTTTTTTATTTTTTTTTATGAATTTTTTATGTTCAAATTCTTTCTTAATCCACCATTGCTCAAATTCCAAAATATTTAATGATTTTCATGCCATTATTATTATTTTTTTAAAGACCATTCTCAAATTTTCCTCGAATTTTATTTTATTGTTTTTACTTTGGGTCCCTTTTTGTTTCAAAAAGTATCCTAAAAGATAATCTTGAAGGAAAAATATAAGTAGAAAATACATTTATTTTAACCCACGCGACATGCCAATGGTTTGACATTTTGTTTCTTCCCGAAAGCTCACAAGGACGCAAGGCAAGAATTTATGGAGCTCTATATACAACATTTTTGCGGCAACAGACAAATAGATAACCATGTTGCCAATTTAATTGCTATTGAATATTTTATAAATAGCACCAAATACGCACATTCAAAAACAATTCCAGGACATGGAATTTCGTAATCAGATAACTTTTGAGCGATGTTATTTTTTATTTCATAGTCGTTGCGCACAAAATGTACTAATTTCGCAATTAATTTGATTGATTAGGAAATTCACAACGCCATTTTGGCGCTGGCTCTGATAGTAAATATATTGATGTCATTAAATATGTCCGTCCAATTGTATTATTCTTATCATTACATAAATATTTCCATTGTGTTATGTCGATGTGACTCGGTGAAAAAATAATTACTTGCTTACACATTCATATTTATTTGTTGCTTACTCATTGCACAAACTATTAAACAATTAACTAAACAGAATTCTCTCTATTTTTAATATCATTTCAGTGTGGAACATTGAAAGTTCCCTCCGACAAATATCATCGGCATCAACGTCGACCGTCATCATCAACAGTCTCGTATCCAAATAAAACCAATCAATCTGGCACCATGGACGAAAGCTATACAAATCGACCGAATTATCATCATTATCCAGACTATGCACATTCAGATGGTGGCTCAGTAACTCCACCACCTTCACCAAGCTCAAGCAGCTCCATTGTGTCGTTGGCATCCAATAATTCGTCAGCTTCATCGTCAAATGATAACATTTCGTACTATCTATTGGACACTCAGCAAACGTCAGCAGCGGTATCGCCGCAACAACAACAGTATAAAACTACATCTGTTGCAACAAAACACGACTCAGATGTCGATACAGAGCTAAGTAATGGCTTTAAGTGTAATTTATCATTAAACTCGAGCAACAATGGTATGTCCACATCGACACAATCACTGGCGAATGAAGACGATGATGATGAACTCGAAAACACTAACAATAACAGAATTCAAAACAAGGCTGAAGACTTTGAGCAATCACAAGCACAACTGATGCAGCAACAGCTTGATCAACAACGTTTAGCTGTGTTGTCGTTCGAACAGGTCAGCAAATTGAATGATGTCATGAATGAGCATGTTTCCATTCACGGACGTGGCAATTTTCCAACACTTGAAGTGCGTCTTAAGGACTTTGTCACAATGGTTCGAGAAAAACTGGAGCTTGATATTCAAGAGGGTGGTGCTGGAATGATCGTAAAAGACATTCGCTTGAATGGTGGGGCAGCCAGTCATGTGCTCGCTTATGAGGCCCAATCTTACAATGATTTAGACTTAATTTTTGCCGTTGAATTTTCATCAAATCGCCATTTTGATCGCGTCAAGTCGGCTGTGCTGTCGACATTGAGCGATTTATTGCCAGAAGGCGTTTTGCGTAAACGTATCAGTCAAGGATCTTTGAAGGAGGCGTATGTTGGAAAAATGGTTAAAGTTAATAACGATGGCGATCGATGGAGTTTGATCTCATTGGGTAACTCACCCGGCCATAAGAATGTCGAATTGAAGTTTGTCGATACAATGCGTCGACAATTCGAATTTTCCGTCGATTCCTTCCAAATTGTGTTGGATTCACTTCTATTGTTTTATGACTGTGCCGAATTGCCAATCTCTGAAAATTTCTATCCAACCGTTGTTGGTGAATCAGTTTATGGTGATTTTCATGAGGCTTTGTATCATCTCCAAAACAAGCTCATATCGACACGCCGCCCAGAGGAAATACGTGGTGGTGGATTATTGAAATATTGTAACTTGCTCGTGAGGAATTACATTCCTGTTGATCCAAAGCAGATCAAAAAATTGGAGCGTTACATGTGCTCACGATTCTTTATTGACTTCCCGGACATTCTACAGCAACGCATCAAACTCGAAGCCTATCTGCGAAATCACTTTTGGGGCATCGAAGAAGAGCCATTGCAGTATCATTATTTAGTGCATTTACACGAAGTCGTTGAAAATTCAACTGTTTGTCTAATGGGACACGAGAGACGCCAGACACTGAGCTTGATTGAACATTTGGCAGTGCAAGTGAGTTGTAGGGAACGTCAAAAGATGCAATCTCTACAGCCTCAACCTATTATGCTCACGCCATCGCCGCAGCACCACCCGAATCATCATCATCATCATCACAATCAGAATATGAATCACCAGCTCTCATCACAACATCAACAAATAACGCAAAGCCATCCTCAACAGCATCAAATCCAATATCAAAGTCAGTCGGAGCCTCAAATGATTCCGCAAACTCATTCAATGCATATGCATCAGCCACCACCCCCTGTGAACGCTCAACAGCAAACCCAAATTCAAAGCACCCTTGTAAATCAGCAGCAAAGTATAACAGCAACTACAACATCCACAGTGACGCCACAGCAAATCCAATTACAGCCAACAAATCAACCTGGTTTGCTGTATGCAAATGGTGTTTATTATGCACCAGTTACTATTTGCACATGTGGCAATCAAAATTATCTAATGAGCACGTGATCCGAAGTCCCACAGACGAGACATCAGCACCATCAAGCGTCGACAATTTACAATACCGATACTAGTTATACGAATAGTTTAAACAACAATGATATTCAATCAACAAAACCAATTCAGGAGGACTGGAAAAGTAGCCATAACTATAATAAACCTTCGATTAACATCAGCAACAACAACATCAAAAGCAGTAGCGTGAAGCACGTGAAATTTCAAAAATCTTATCCAACAATGAAAAAGTCATCGTTAAAACGATCACAATTTAAACCAAATTCGACGACGACAAACACAATGAATGTACACCATTTGACATCTTCCAAAGTCACGACGACATCGACACTGAATACAACACGACAACAGCAAATGACAGTGCCGGCAGAAGGTCCAATCTATTATTACTATTATTATCCGTCAATGGATGACACACAACAAATGCAGCCACCACAAACGGCACCAGTTTTGAATGATGAACAGCAGTTCCACAACAATACTAATATTGCGGGCAATTATTATTACTATTACACGATCGACGGCACACCAACAACAAATTCTGAATCAAACAGTGGCATCTACAATGATTTTCTAATTCAAAATTTGCCATCGAGCAACAATGAATATTATACGAATTATGCCAACATTGTACCATCAAATCAATGGAGGTGATTCGAAGGAAGCAAGTTCTAAAGTGGGCAATAGATGGGAAAGATAAGAAAATAACATTGAAAGACGACGTTCGCAGCCATCAGGTTGAAAAGTTTTCCATTAAATATATAATAAGGTAGAGAGAAGCAGAGAACACAATAATAGAGAAAGATTTTAACTTTGAACTTTGATGCTTTCGTTTCTCACAAACTTGCGTCATAATGAAAAAAAAAAAAACTCGCTTTGTTCTATGTGTAATTCGAAACTGTATTTTCTCGTTTTCATTTGTCTGATGCTTAGAAATCAAAAGCAGACGAGAATTGAAAACCCCAAAAAAAAAGGCAAAAATTGCAAACAGCAAATACAAAATAATGATCATAATGATAATGGCAATCCCTTCTGGAAAATATAAAGTCTGATAAAATGTATAATAAATTTCAATTTCCACATTGTTCTCATGTTCGTCTAAAATCTAAATCAGAATCATCTTACAAAATGCATAAAATCACCATAATATAATGAGAATATATTTTCTTTTGTGGTGGCAGAGCGGGGGCATAGGGTGCTTTATTTCATGATGTTCTTTTGCATCTGATGCGAAGGTGTTCAGTATCCGTTTGAAATGAATATCTAGATGAGGGCTCAACAAATCAGTATACAATATTTGATGATAAGAAAATATTTGCGCCATTAAGACAATCATTTATTACAAACATTCTTACTCCTTTTTTCCTTCGCTCATGATTATGATGATGAATATTTTGCTATTTATTAACACACAGCCAATCCCACGCTCGACATTGCTCATTTGCAGGCCCATGAAAACTTCGCTCATAAATTTTCATTCTCAATAATCTCAAACTTCATCAAGGATAAAAGGATAATGTATTCATGAAGACCAAAAATGTGTTTAAACAACAAATTCCTGCCTATTAAAATAACATGTTTATGCAACTTTGCCTACTCGAGAATGTTAAACTGTCAAACGCCAAAAGATCTAATGCTTTAAATGCGAGCTTTCCTGTTAGGAATTGGAACTTATGTTGTTTGATCTTCTCTCGACCGCAGATATTTTTCTTGACAATTTATGGAATCTAATTTTGCTTTTAACTTAATATTTAAACGTTTCCCAAGAAGATATATTGAATGAATCATGTAAATTGACAAAAAAGAAACCTCGGAGGCGATAAAAAGCAGAGATACATACAAAAAAGATTTCAAGTCTAGGAGGCAAAAGAGTGGACAAAAAATCCGTATCGACAAATAGAAAACTGAGCAAGGAAACTCAATTAAAATATTATGCTTAATAATGTGTATTTTAAGCCAGTGAGTTGTATTTTCGACATGAGTTCGAGAGAAAAATATATATTTAAGAAGAGTAATGCGCCTGCAAAATAGATATCTTTATGGAAGAGTATAAG
Source organism: Propsilocerus akamusi (assembly GCA_018397935.1). Taxonomy (NCBI): domain Eukaryota; kingdom Metazoa; phylum Arthropoda; class Insecta; order Diptera; family Chironomidae; genus Propsilocerus; species Propsilocerus akamusi. Next base: position 17,682,152 of record CM031468.1, on the reverse strand, counting down.
AACAGAGAATAAATATCGAGAAAAATGCTTGATGAGTGTTATAAAATATTTCTATGATTCAAATCGGTGAAGATTCTAGACTGGATGATCAAAATTGTTACTTGCACAATGACTGTGCGTGTGTTTGCATATAAAGCATTTCACTAATGTTGATTCTCATATAACGAGGGGGTTCTAAGCCAAAATCAAGGCAAAAGTGTGTTGACTAATGTAAAATTCTACAAAAAATATTTTCGAAACATATATTAAAAATATCACAAAATTAAAGTTCGTGTCTGAGTGTTTGTGTAACGGTTAAGCGGTTATTGCTGCAAATTAAGTTGTTTATATCACTAATAATGCTGCTTAATTGATGTATTTTTTCTTCTCTGAAAAAAAAAGCAACTAATAAATTGCGATAAAAAAAAAAACTTTCTAATCAACAGAGAAATGGGAAATTTTCACGAGATGAATGCAAACAAAAAAAAAAGAAAATTTTCCAGATAAAATTAATAAAATTGAACAATTTTTTTATTCATTCTTCGCGATTCATTTTAAACACGCGCGCAATATTATCAATGTTAAATAAATTTGCAAAAATAAATAAATCTGCGAATTAAGGTAAGTGAAGATCAAATAAAAAAAAAGACTTTTAAGGGGAGAAACATCAAGGGGAGAAAATACAAGAAATATTAATTATTTGCTTGAGAAAAGAAAACGAAAATTTTGCAAGACTAATCAACGTTCGGAATGTTTACTGTCCATCAGAACTGTTGTAAAAAAAAAAAAGAAGTTTTATTGCATCTATCAATGGCGCTTTAATGCTTCCCTGGAAATGTTCGTTGATAAAAACAACAATGTCGCGTGCAGTGTCGCGTGCATTCGTTGACGTAAAACTTGTTTGTCATGCGAAGAGTTTTAAAAGCTTGATATTTGTCGCTTTGACGTAAATCAGTTTCGGTTCACGATAAGTTTTTTGTTGCACTACCGACGAATTTGCTAATCAGAAGCTTTAGGAGCGTAACCCCGAAAGCATTGCCGTAATGTAATTTCGGTGACATTTATTTGTACAACTTGAACACAAAGCTCTAAAATAAATCCACGAAAATCCCACACAGAATACAGAAAGCATACAAATTTCACATTTTTGCAATCTTTGATCTCGTTTGCTGGCTGAATACGATTTTCCACTAATTTAATGAACCAAATTTTTGACTTTGGCATTGACTTGACAAACACACTTATGGAAAATTCTCTGTGAATTAACTTTCCTTCAGTTCTGATTGTGGTAAAATTAAAATGATTTAATAATTAATTTAATATTGCTCAAGAATATATGCGGTTTCGAAGGCAGGTTAAAAGTCAAAAACAAAAATTACAAAAAGTTTTCCAACTACTGAATTTCGGAACAAATCAAAAAAAAAAATCAGTAAAACTTTAAAGTGAAAACTGAAAAAAAAAAGTCATAAATTTTCTTCATTAACATTTTCAAAATGAAATCTATGGAAAGAATACGTGACTAGCATCCAAAAATTTGCTCATGTCGGCCCTTGACGACGTAAAAAAACCAATAATAAACATTCAAGTTCCATCTAAAAAATAATCTTATAAATTAAATTATGATGCAACATCCCCAGAGTAAATAAATATTTTTATTTTAACAGACATAAATTTAATTTTGTGCAAAACATTCCTGGGGATGAGAGATGTGGTAGTGGAAAAGTTCATCTTTGCTCATTAAAATATTCCAATATTCCATAAACATCCACGACTATAAAGAAATTAAATTCCATTTGCATAAATTGCCAGACAAAAGAGATGAACTTCTTACCCGCACCAGTACACCTTTTTCGGGATAAAATTTAATCAAAAAAAAAAGCTGTGGCATAAAGGAATATTAACTAGGGGCTTTACATCAACCCCACGCTCGGCTCATGGAAAAGCTTAAAACCTAATTAATTTACAAATCGCTTTTGATGCCATAAAATTTGTGTTATATAAATGAATAGAACACCTACCAAATTTTTTTCGGTATTTCGATGTTATGAACTAATGTAGCGAAGGAATGAAATTAATTCAATGGATGCGATTAACTTATTCAACCACACGTACCATCAACATCCAGTGGGTTACCGGAGCCGAGAAATAATTAATATTTAAAAATTAACTGTGACTATGTACAAATATTATACACACAAATACAACTGACCACAGTCAAAATGGACAAAACAGTTTTCACGACTTTTGACGGTCTACATAGTGTAAATTATAATGTTATTAAACATCTTATACACAATTAAAGTACCACCTACAAATTAAAAACATCTGTTATGTAGAATCGAGTATAAAATGTGGTACAAAAAAAAAGGAATTTTAACATTTTAAACATCTGTGTATTTTTTTTAAACAAAAAAACCATTATGAGAGCTTCTTAAAAATCATAAAAAGAGACAAAAATATGCTGCAAAAAAAAAACGTTGAATATTTAAATGAATCTTTGAAATTTTACTCTGATATTCGTATGGTGGTGATTCGCGCCTTTGAGCGCGATAATAGTGAGTGAGAGAAAAGTAAAAAAAAAATTGTGAATTATTATTTTCTTTTTTTAAATATTTAATTATGTTAAACTTATACATTTGGGAAAATTGAAATAATTGAATTGTTAATGCTAATTTAAGGTTTTCAATTTTCTCACTCAATTTCCTGCAAATCATAAGACAATGAGCAGAATGATGATGAAATTTACTTAATCAATGTTATTTTACGTCTTAGATTTTTATATTCACAATACATCAATTAGCGATGATTTCAATTTATAGCATTAATTGATTTGATTTTTTTTTTTTGCGAAATTATTTTGCAGTTTTAAGTTAAGTATGAAATTTGCCCTCAGTTCAGGGGCTCAAAAACAATGTGAAGCCAATCGATAAGGAAGCATAATGATAAACAATTTAATCATTTTAAAATACACGAAATAAAAAAAAAAAAAAAGAAAGAAAAGATGATAAAAATATGTGAAAAAAAAAAAATACTTACATTACTTATTAAATGTGAAAAGTTTATCATGTTCTGAGACGGGCCATCATCAAAATAAATAAATAAGTTGTGATGGCTCCGATCACTGAAAAGAGTAACTGAGAGAAATATTATTGCAAAATCAATTTTATGCAAACACATTATACATATTAAAGTTTATTATATAATACTATTATAGTAATGAAGAAATTCTATATCAGAAAGTGTAAAAAAAACCCACAAAAATCATTGAAAAATTTATTGAATGAAGACAAAAAAAGAAACATAAGAGAAATAAAATGTAATAAAAAATCATAAAATATTTATGAAAAACGACCAAAAGGAGTTTTTTTTTTTGATTTACTTTCAGGTTTGATATAATGTTTGCGATAAAGAAAAGGTCTAAGAGCTTTTCTATGTTTTGAGTATGCTTTCATCAAAATCCTTTATCATGGTTTGGAAAATGCATGCTCAAAAATGTTGTAAGTAGGAAATCATACATTTCAAACGTGTCCACGATTAGGTGTATGTGATCTGGATATGCACGTATGTATATCCCTTGGCGAAAACTTTGATTACATCTTGAAACGAAATTATTCATCAGATTTTGAAAATCGTACCGTGATGTTTTTCAATAACACATCAACGCCTTCAAAGGCACAAAATTTTTATCAAAAACCGATCAATCATATTTTCACATTACGATGTTAAAACGTGGCATCATGTATGTAACTGCTACAAGCACCGAAGGAACATTTTTTCCACAAACATGAATCGGAAAATTTTGAGCTCACGTTGCGAAAGCTCAGGGGTCGTCGCATTAAAAAAGCTTTTTTCAAAAGTAAACCAATGCTAGATTAATGTTGTGTTGATGACATTCATAGCTGCGTCGATCAAAGAGATACCAAATCATCAACAGTTCAGGTGCCTAACAGAAAGCAATGCAATCAGCACCACATCGTATTTAAAATTCGACGGCTCGAATGCAATTATTATACTTATTAAAATCTCCCGCAAAAAGCTCTTGATTCAAGAATGCTTGACTTCGTTAAGTGTAGAATGAATAGAAGCTTCTTTGAAAGTTTTTTTTTAACCTTAACATCTTTCGATGTTATCAAACATAAAGCTAAAGGGAACCCTGATGGATACCAGTTCAAGTATCATCACAGGCATCTGAAGAAACATTTTTGATGGCTTTTATTTACGTTTTTTTGTATTTTACCTTCAATATTCTTGTTTTACAGTGCGGTGAAACTTTGCTCTATACAGCAAGCATTACGCTAACTTTGCTAAAAAGAATGTGAAAAATAACGAAGTAGATTGTTGGGAAAATAAAATTAATCAATTTTAAAACTTATTGCAAAGACGAAAAGTGCTTTTTCCTTACATCAAAATGCAGAGCTTCAAAGCGTCAAACGCCCACGAAAAACACCCTTTTAAATTTACTTGCGTCACATTTAAATGAATTTCCCCAGCAAGGAATAGTTGTTCATTTATTTGATGAATATTTTGCAGCATTTTCCCAACAAATTGTTGACGGAAGTTGTAGCCTTCAAACTAACAAAATCCGGCTTTAAAGCAGTATCAACCCACTCTGTAAAATCTGGATATGAGAATAAAGCCAACAGCAATATAGATGCCTATTTTTATCACTCTTTATGATGGTTAAATTGGAAGCTTTTTGATTAAATATTTATTAAAACTCTGCTTTTTCGCAGTACTCTCGATTTCCGCCCGCAACCAATGAAAAGGAAATATTTCAATAACGAAGCGAAGGGTTTTCTACGAATCAAGATGAAACAGCTCACTTTCAATATTCGTGTTGACAACTGAACACCTGTCCATAAATAACTCCATTGCCAAGCTACAAAAAATGATGATCTCTTTGGTGCGTAAATAAAATTTTTTTTTTATGAAATCAAAATGAATGGAAGAAAGAAGACTGTAAACATTTTATACATCGATCCCTTAATGTTTGTAACAAAAATAATAAGAAGAAATATAATTCCAAAAACATTCCTCTTTTCCTTTGTTCAATTTCAAATTTTTTCTTCAAACTCATCCTAAAAAGTCAACAATATTCTTAAATTAACACGTTTCGTAGAATAAAATTGAAGAGAAAAATCTTAAAGTTTCACATTCACTGAAGATATTTTAGTTCAGGTCCAATAACGAAATATTGACAACATCCAAATTGAGAAATAATTTAAAAAAGCTCCCGTCGTGGTCCATAAGCAATACGTTCCCTGAACCTCACAGTTGTTGACCTTTCAACGATGCATGCCGTCTACGCTACATCATCATCAATAAACATAAAAACAAAAGCCTTTCATTCAAATGCAAATCGGACTTTCAGCTCTACCCGAAATTAAATATCCAAATTGTCATTGACCCTGAGTCTGAAACCGAAAACTAACCAAACAACCGTCACAGTGTGACATTTTAAACAATAAAATAATTGTTTAGAGATTTGAATTAATGTGTCTACTCTTTTGTCATTCGAATTGCTTTTATTATTAATTGCAAATTTTTCCAGAGTCACAAATTTTTCCAGTGTTTATGCAAAGCACAACTGTGTCGTCAATGTTGCGTATATTAACTATAATTAACTGCTATGGCAAAATTTGCTACTAAACGGAGATCGCCCACTTGATGACGAACATTTGACATAAGAGATAACGAAATTATCGGTCTGACGTAACAAAATTACTTATTTAAATGCCATTGAACTGATACACCAGAAACATTTATTAAAGCACAGATTTTCGTTTGAAAATTATAATTCCAGATTTTGTGTTCTTTTTTTTCTCTCAGTAATTATTTTCCCAAGAAATATGTTAGCGCAAGGCGTTCGAATAAAAATCAATTCACATATATTGAAAACTCTCAAAAACTCAATTTCAGCAATGTCTCGAAAGGTTCGAACGAAAAGGTAGTAAAAAAAGAATTTTAATCATATTTTACGTTTGTTTATCAGTTAAAAAAAAAAAACATTTCCAGGAATCCCACATCAGGTGCGCGAGGTTTATATTTGTTTGTACAGATTTTAATTATGAGTGAATCTCATGACAAAGAGATAAAATAAATGTAAATAGAAATTGCAGTGAAACGGCTGATGATTCTTAAGCAAATTATAGGGGCAACTCACAACAGACACCTTCGAATCCTTATCATTATGAGAATCTCGTTAATTTCTTACAACAGCCATCGACGGCGACGAGATTCCCTCGAATTCAGGCCAGCGGGCTAAATAGACATAATTAGCATTTATTACCTCATTAAAAAGAAAATAATTTCGGCTTTTAGTACTTTAATTAAACGAAATGTAGTACATAGGTTGATTACATTTTCCTTGTTCATCATTTGAGGCCCATTTGCAATATTTGATGTTCATGGGTTTTTTTTTTAAAGGAAATAGAGATAACAAGTAATTAATTACTTTATTAAAAATCGTGTATCTGTTAGCGTTTCAATCTCAATTAACAGAGGAACTCTGGAATTTCTTCTTATCAATTTGTCCCTATCACTTTGACACATTCTGGTTGTGCTACATAGTTGAAAATCTATTTTTAACTAGCCTGTTTTCTTCAACCTTGAAAAAATATTCTATTTGAATCTTCTTATCGAATACAGTAAAATTAATCGCAAAACCTTCTTTTTTTTACTAATTGTTCCAGATAATTTCGAGTGTTTTCCATCCTGAATTTGTGATTGCGTTGTTTTGCAAAGAAGGTTAAACTGCGATTTATTGACTTCTGATAAATTTTTTTTTCGCACTTATGTGAGATTAATAAACAAGACTTTATTTATTTCAAATTAGTGGCTGTTAATTGATTTTTGATAAAATGAAAGTATCAAATTATCAAGAAGAAAAATTGATTAAGTAAAATGTAACCAAATATTTGCGGGGGATCATTGAGCAATTCCTAAAACAAAAATTTATAGAGGTTACAAAGGATCAATTTAAATAAATAATTATCCTTCTACCTACAAGCAAGTCGTTCTAAATTATCTAGAATATATCAAAAAAAAATATGTTATTATATTCGTTGAGTTCTTTGAACAACCACGCTCAAGTTTTATTTCATTTTATTCCTCGCATTTGCTGACTTCCTTCAATACTCAACCGACCTTTGACCTTTACTTGGGATTTTACCGGGGGTTTTATGTACTTCAAAATATATTCTTTCTCGGTTTATTTGCGTGAATTTTGATAACATGAAAATCCTCAGACGAGAGATAAATAAATCCATCTCAAATCGAGACATGAATGGAAAAATGAAGCGAGAAATTATTTAGCGGGCAAAATATAACGATTATGATCCAATGCCGACAAAATGCAAGGAACGTGGAAAAAAATGACTTCTAATAAACATTTATATCACTCAACAAATTTATTATTAATTCCTTGAAGATTCAGATGGCATACAGGTGTTAATTCCCTCGCATGTGCAAGTTCTTGAGTTTTATCAAGCTGTCAAGTGAGGAAAAACCAAATCGTCATACATGATTATGATGCTTCCAAAAGAACAAATGGATTGGCCTCTTATCGATGACCCTTTTGATGGTTGATTGGTCTTTCGATAACATTATTTTTATTTATCATATATTATCCTCAGGAACCCCTAAAAGTCTCATTAGAATCAACTTAACGCTTTCTTAAAGCTTCAGACGGACCGGCATTTCTCGATTTCTTTTGCGTTATAACATCGAAATACTTACGAGATATTTATAAGGTTTCGCGATGCGAAAATGTGTTAAAAAAAAGTTCCATAGTTAAGTTGTTTACGAAATAATCTTAACCGATTGTCATTTCGTTTTCTTTCGAGCGCTTCTTAGAGAAATAAAAAACAATTAAGGAGGAAAATTTATTTTAACCAAACAGCAAAATTTGTATCTTAAAATTTTCTAAGAAAAAAATATGGAGTGTATGTTCAAAATGATTAATGAGAGTCTATTCCGCATAATAAATTTTATTTATTCAGATCCATAAAATTTTGGGGTGGTTGTAGGTGGACAGTGACATAAACGATTTGAAGTAACATTAGTCCTTGGCGTAAATTTTCTTATTCATCTACTTTTATGAGCATGAAAAAGCAATATTTTGACGACACTGAAGAAGGTGAAAATGTCATGTTTAATTGATTTTTTAGCTGGTGGCTGATTTATCACCTTGAACTCATCAAAAATTCATTTAACGGGATTGATGATGTGCTTGATTGTATCGTACATGCTGTTTGTTTAACGGGGGCCGCTCAATGTTATCTTATCAATTATTAAAACTCGCAAGCTTATTGACTGTGAAATTGGTTTTTTTTTTTTTTTTTCATTCATAAATTCGCTTGTTCTTATAAGAGGGCGACGAATGATTTATTTCAAGATGGGAAAATCCCAAGCAACATTTGAAATTGTATTTTTGGCATCAAATCGTTTGATATCGATCGATCAAAAATAAAGTCAAGAAAAGCATTAGCATGCGCTTCAATGTTCTTAACAGCGTTGGATATGATAAACAGGGTGAAAATCTTTCTATCATAACAGCTGAGTGAAGAAATTCCTTATTATATTCCTTTTATTTGCTCCAAGTTAATGCAATTACACCTGCAAAGTTTTACGACTCATAGTTGTAACTTTCTATTTTGTTGCTTATCGTGACTTTGCTGGCGTATAAAAGCTTTTAAATGGTTAACCACAAAATAAATGTCATAACTAAAGTAGATTGTAAAAATAATTAAAGCTTTTTTTTTTTTACAAAGTATTTAAGCAAATGTCTTCTGCAGAAAGCAGCAAATGGATTGGTGCTAAGTGAAAAGTAAATTATGAAATGCTGAATCAATAATTACTTATTTAATTCCTGTGCCGTCTTGAAAAAAAAAAATAGCAACTTCATTGAAAATGAGTCCCAAATGTCTAAGAAATCAATCTGAAAAAAATTTCAAACTTTGTTGAAAAAATCAATAACTTCTAAGAAAACATCCCATTATTCCTCTAGAATTGACCTCCTTTGCCTAGCAAAAGTTTGACGTCACAAAGATAAGCCAACATACACATTATCAAGGTTAATTGGACAGCGAACAAAACTGAAGAAAAGTTTGTTATACATCGACCACACACCGGATATTATCAATTATTTTGATAATGAAAATTTATATTTTTTTTTTTCAGTGTGTTCATCGCGAATACACAAAAAGCGAACAACTTTCAGAATCGACATTAATAACAATTTCATGGTCGATCATTGATCTGACAAAAGCGTCATTGAATATTTATTGTTTATCCTTAGGTACATTGGTACATTGACTCAGTGATGAAACCTATTGAAGCAGATCATCGACGATGTCGTTTCAGAATGGAAATTCTATTTATATTTCTGCAACGTATTTTTCGAATCCAAAACTTGAAGCTTCTACTTAGAAACTTTTCTTTTCATATAGGCAAAGCACATTCGAGACTGTCGTACAAAAAATTTAACGAAGAAAGAAATTTAAAAAAAAAAAAAACAATACAACAGTTTGTTGCCGGCAAGGTCGCCAGAGATAGAAAATCCGTCATCTAAGCTATTTCGAGATAAAACGTGTATTGGCAAAGTTCGGATGAAAAGAGAGTAGCATTTCATTATTTATATCAAGATTTATGCAATAAACAAATGCTCAGCTTAAAATTCCTCACTCTATCACATACACCCATAAATGCAATGGCTAATGCTCAAGGTATGCTCAAGCTTTTAATTTATATGAGCCACTTAAGAAAGAATTGTTACGTTATTGAAGTATTTGCTTATTTTGTTATCAGTTCACTGCTCTCATCCTCTCTATTTATAAATAATTTCATTTATTTAACTTTTTATTTTTTTGTCATCTTTTATTTCTTAAAATTTCATTGTCAAGAACACATTTAAAATTAATCTCTCAAATATTTCGAATGAAAAGGAAAGGGAAATTTAAATTCGGGAGCAAAAATGTTCCAATGATTGCAGTCGGAAAGCAGTGAAGCAATTCTGTGTAACACACACAAGATGTATTGAAATGATCAGTTTTCATTCGAATCTCGAGCCATTTAGAACCTTCATTGGGAGTAAAAATAATAACCTCACGTACCGCCGCCAAATTTTCACAAATTCTTAAAAATTTAAATTTCATTAAAGGGTAAGAAAAGTTGAATGTAGTGACGAAATTGAAGTGACAATTAACTTTTTATATCAAATTGAATTAATTGCTTAAGAAGAAAATAAAAACGAAAACAAATTCAGTCAAATTAAATCTGATAATCTTCGACCTTCGATGCCAAAATAATGTAGATTTTATTTACGTCACAGCTAGTGGACAAAAAAGGATTTCATTGACATTCCTTGTAAGCTCCTTAATATTTTTAGGGCGATTTTCACAAAAAAAAATCACAAAAACTGGAAAAAGATTTGTTCACTAATATTTTACGCAACTAAAAAAAAGTCATCACGCATTTCCTCAAACATGATTCACATGTTATTGATAAGGTTCTCGCCAGTTAATAATACAAAGTCTAGAAATTCTGACCCAGACAACGCACAAACTGTGATGAAAAGAAATATCTGTCTGTATAGTTATTATATTTCGCGATGAATTCGTCTGCGCTTTGCTCGATTAAGCTCCTCGTGTCAGGGATACTCTATGAATGACGTAAGGCAATGTTCGTGATTTAAACAAATAAAGATCCAGACGAAATCCATTTTATATAAATCAGACGTTGTGCGACTTCCCTTCTTCACATCAAACAATTTACGTCATTAGTAAGCAAACTGTTACCGTATTCAATTTTAAATAAATACTTTCCAACTAAGTAATAACCACGTTCACTTTCAAGAAATTGACCTATGACTCTTTCACATTATCAGTTAAACGTGGTCCATATGTATATATTCCAAAATATTGTTTTTCAGTTTTCGTGATGCAGTCGTTCAATGAAGTTCTCAGACATTTCCAACAGAACGAATCAAATTCATCGCAGGTTATGGAGCAAGCCGAAGAAGATCAGCAACAGACATCGTCGCCTCTTCAACTGAGAAGTGGTACAGTACGAAGGCGTGCTCAACAGGTTCCATGTGTTTCCGTCAGATTGTATGAAGTGCCTGTAAATATTGACCTTAGAATATTAAAAGTCAAGCGTATTTAATGATTTTTTTCCGTTCATTAGCCACAAAGTAGCTTTTTCCCTGTTCAAATGATTTACGATGTCGTCCATTTTGTGCTGATTTTTATCGCTAAATTGGTACCTGGTCAATGGCTCTTTACTATTTTCGATTATTATATGAACAAAGTTGAAAAGACGCTCGACTATTGTGTGCCAACAGCTACTGATATCGATTATCATCATTCCGATGCTGATCGACCGATGACTTGGATTTTATTCATTCCAGCACTTATCATTTTGCGCATATTAAGATTTCATCTGTCAGTGATTAGCATAATGTTAGGCTATGGCGAAATAACATCACAAGACATGGTCAGTTTATAATTATTTTCCTTAAGATGTTTCATCAATTAATTTCTCTTCATCCAAAGAAACGACGAGTCACCGATTTCCGTCGCTACTATCGATCTATTCGTCATTTTGCCGTCAAGGCAAAAAGTCAAGAAGAGAAAGAAAAGATTTCACAACAAAAGAAATACATATTTTGGCGGATTTATTATGGAATTATGGATTTAATATTTATGTCAGAGCCACTGCCGCAGCATAGTAATGGATCAGCAGTCAGTGGAGCATCCAATGAGGTGACGCAAATTATTTAGATCACTATAAAATATTTTCAAATGTTAAATTGATGATCTCGTTTCAGACAGAACTCAAAAATGGTAATTCAAGGTTAAAACGTTCATTGAATCAAGTTGAAGAAGATGACATATTTGATGAATTGAATACAGTTGAATTGTTGGAGAAATATGCTGAAGAACCGGACACATCATCAATGGACCCTGATTATGTAGTGGAAGATGATCAATTAAGTGAAGCCAATTCAACAGAAACAGATTCAGATGAAGAAAAAACGGAATCTCAAAAGCGACTTAATGATGGAACTACTCAAGGATATTCATCTGATAACGATGGAAGCCTTCGCGATAAAAGTAAGAACGAAAATTGTTTCACACTTGATCCATCCCAACTCACCGATCTGGAAACTGAACTTGTTACAAAAATTCTGAAACACTTTAAGGACACTTATAACCTTCCTTCGCCATCTGTTGGGGGCGATGAAATATTCTATTCACCAATCGGTGAGAATTTTTAACCTAATTAATGTCACGATCATCAAGTTTAACATTTCACCATTCATCATATTTATATATAATTCAATATCAAAATTGATTTTTGATCCTTTTTATCGCACGCTTAGGTTCCCCAGTCGAAAAAGGATACAACTCCGAACCTGAAAGATCCCTAAAAGTCAACAGCAAAAGTCCAAATCAGGCTAAACAAATTGAACATCAGGAAACTTAATCAATAATATAATGCCATCGGAAGAATATGCTTAATCATCCTTCGAAATTTCCATCATTAATTAATTTGCTTTCCATTAACAAATATCATAAGTCCTTTCAATGAAGTCCTTTTTCCGTGTTTACCTTTTATATAACTTTGTATTAAACTTCAGAACATTTCTTGCTGTTGCTAGATTTTCATTTTATTCCCCCTTTCTATGTCTCGGAAAAAAAATTGTAATAAAGAAAATTTACGTTTGGAATGAAAAGTTTGTGAATTTGGTTTTTTGTTGGCTGTTGACACGTAAAAAAGGATATATTCGCCCGCAACATTTCCTTACATCTAACCGAAGCCTTGTACCCAAGACAAAATATCTAATTAAATTATCTTCAATTAAACGCTCTGCTTGTTTCTTCATATTAAGTTCAAAGAATTTATCTCTTTTATGCTTGAAAAAGGACTGCAATATGTTTTTCGGTTTTTCGCCTGCTTCCTTTTTCTATAGAATATAATTCGTCCTTTTGAACTATGATGAAGCTTTTTCATTTTGCTATGATACATAAATCCGATTAAATATCTTAATAATGCAAACATATGAATGTTGGGTATATTATCTGTTTTATTAATTTTTCAATTATGTACAATTTATTGTCATGCTCAAATCGAGAATTCAAAATTTACTATGAAGTGACAAAATATCAATTTAAAAATCATAAAAAATTTAAACTACAAGCTACAAAAAATGCGAAAATAACAATGTAGAGCTTTTTAAAAACATTTTGCAACTAAGTAACGGTTAAATGATAATGTCAAGCATATAAAAATAAACCAAAACAACGAACCCACACAATTTAAATCAAAACATTTAAGGTCAAAACTGCTGTTATCATTTTGTAATTAATTCTTTTAATTTCTACTTTCATTGTGACATTGACTCCGATGCAAGCTAAACAAATAATTTACCGTATTCCCATTGAATAAGTATCGGAGCAATGGCCTCATCTGAACATCAATTAGCAGAAAAATAATTGAAACTCAATTAAAATCAATGCAGGCAACAAAAAAAAAACCGAATAACATTGAAGTTAAGCGCAACTCGATCGAGAAACTATAACTTTTGCAGTAAATATTGCATGTGCTAAGGCCAAGAGCTTTCAAACGGAGGCAGTGAGTGTTTACAAATATTAAAGCAACTAGTCGTTGTGGAAGCGTCGCTTATATCAGTTAAAGTGTAACTAATTTAACGTATACATCAATTAAATTTTTGGGACAATAACAACAATATTGAGTATTCCAATTTGCACAAATGATTAGTGTTATCAAGCGATTGATATCATTCTGCTTTTATCAAAAGAAGTTTGTTTATCACATGATACTCGAAGCTCTCGTAAATGTTCTCTTGTTTTGAGAGTTGTGTATATAATTTGAGAAACGTGGTTTCAAGTGCGCTTGCTCGAGAATTTCCCCTTCAGAATATGTTTCATCTTCGCTGAGCAAAAAATAATTCTATCAATGAAATTCACGAGTGAGTAGCCCATCATGGTTTGGAAGTTTCATCATCTGCCTGAATCTTTATCAGAGTGCGCCATGGCAACGGTTGTTAGAAAAAGATATTTGCCATCGTCAAGGTCGTATTTATTAATATAACCGTTTTCAGTTGCGTCTTAAGTTTAAAATATATAAAATAAACCACATTAGTTCCAAAATAGTGGTTTATAGCCGGAATACCGAAACGTTCTGAAGCTCTGCACTGTTATGAAATTATTCTCTCACAATTTGTGTGTATGCGCACGAGTCTTATACAGTTGAAATTTGACCGTCACCGACTCCAGATGTGTCTTTGAAGCGGCTCCGCGTGTAAAATTTTTCTTCTTTTTTGTTAGTTGTAATTCAAGTGTTAAAGTAGAGAAAAGTTTGCAAGAAAATTGAATTAAAATCAATTAGATTTGGCAACAGCAACAATGGATAATTTGCCATAACCAATTCAAGCAGCAAATCATGAATCGAATGTAATTATTTCTTGTTTTCTGTGGCAGTGTGTCGCTATTTTGTATGTGAAAAATCAATACCATAATACATGAGAAATATATTTGGCTGTAGAGCACGAATCAGCCAAAAAAAAAACAAGAAAAGAAAAAAATTTCATCTGAAAAGTGTGATAACAAAAATGTTGGATAAGAGCTTTTGCTATGCTCTAGTTTCTCTACTTGATATATTAATTGCACTGCAAAAGGAAAATGTTTCAATTAAATTCGAGGAAAATTAAAATCAATTAATGAAGAAATTTTGGCGGATTTTTTTTTGCAGTGTAAATAATTTTGCAACTTACTTAATTTAGTGATTTCTAGTGTCAATTAATATGCCGAAAATTGTTCCTTTTGAAAATTCAACGAGCAGGAAATATTAAACTTCCAGCATAAATTCAAAAATCTCTTGGCAAAGATCTTTAAAAAAGAAATCTACTAATTGCAATTAAAGTCTTGAGTGGAGAAAAAAAAGAAAAATCAATGCCAATTTTCGCTCATTTAGCAATAAAAAAAAGTCTACGAAATATTTTGTGCCAAGAAATCAAATTTTGCAGACATTTTTGACCGGCAGTGTTTTGGATTACAAGTGATGTTATGAATGTGGGCATTCTAAGCTAAAATGTTTTATTAAAAATAACTATTGGAATGGAAAAGTTCACAATTTATTGTTTATTTGCACAACATAATCTTTTTTTGAGATAAAGATAAAGCGTTGAAAATATCGATATTAAACATGTATCGATACGAAATGTGGCAACCTTTAAAAAAATTGCCGCTAACTCACTTAGGGATCTTCAATATGATTTTATTAATGCTCCAAAAAGTCAAGCTTTTAACCAACACCATGATTGACAAGTAAACTTTTTCAATTAATGTCAGTTTAGTGTCATAATGGAACTAAACGGAAGTTACAAGCAGCTGATGCCAGTTGAACAGTTTTCATTTTTCGATGAATTTTTCGCGAAGGAAATTATCGCTACGGCGTTCAAATCGTGTTATTATAATTTTTAAAGTTGATTTTGATGAAACGTGCAACAATGTGACCTTTGCTAGTCGCCTGTTTTGGTGGTAGCCTTGTGGAGCGTGAAAACTCGGAAAAAAGTGTTAAAAATCATTTTGTGGGAAATTTTTTCAGAAATGTTAATTGAGCCTTCGTAAATTAATTTTTATTTGTCAAATATGATGTCACCGTCATTTATGAATTCCGGCATGAAACATTCCCACACTAAAGGAGATTAAACAATGGGGGAAAATTTGCGTCTGACATGAAACGGAATTCGGGAAATTTTCCAAATATCTGGCTCGGGTCGCGCAGGTTCATCGCTTTCATTATGAATAAATTATTATTTGATTCGCTGGAGAGTAAATAAACAAAAGTGTTCTCACTTCAATCGTTATTTGATTGTTTAATTTCTCACAAAAGTTTTCCAACAACGTGACACGAAAATAAACTTTTTTTTTTTTTGGAAAATCAAATTTTCCGGTTAATGCGTAAATTGCGTAATATTTTAAAAATTAATATTATAACGCGGAACGCTATAAATTAACATTTCTATCTGTTCTAATTTTGAGAACCTATTATATAATTTACTTCTCTAACTTAACCATTTTTGGTAAAAGTAACTTTACTGTTTAGCTTATTGATAAACATTTGTGATACTGAATAATTAAAATGGTGCTTATACGTGATTTTGAACGAAGACGATTAATGGGCCCATGACTCGAGGCCAACGCAGAGGGATCTATCTAATTAAGTTTATAGTTGTTTGTACCATTTATTCTAATTAGTATAGTTGTCTTTCGTTTTCTATAATAATAATTGATGGACAGAACAGATTGTTGAAAATGGCAATAAATCGTATCCTATCTAACGTGACATGAAGCAATAAAGCTACACAGATGCTCAATTATTACTCGTGTTATATCAAGAAAATATGGCCAATTCGACTCTTATCATTATATTTAATCGGCATATTGTGCAATTTCTTTCAAAATAACACCGCAAAGAAAATATTATTGATTAAACATAACACAGGAGGCGCCAATGAGTCCTTGAAAATGTTTTAAAATCGTCTGCTGAATTTCAAGTTTCTGCACATAAAAAAAAATATTCATTCTCTTCATCCTTTTCAAATATTTAGTGCACAATAACAAAAATATATTTCTATTTTCCCATCTTTTCTGCTCTTTTATCCTATATTTAATTGCCCCTTTCATGCTTCCTTTTTTATATTCTGTGTAATTATATGTATAATGCAGCGACAATATTTTATAAGCAAACATTTCAATCATAACATGATGTTCCATTCGTTAACTTTTGTTATACCTGTATAAATCCTTTTAAAAATACTGAAAGAACCTTTTTACGCTCATCACTTTCTCGTATAATGCGATTTTCGATGTGAGTTTTAAAAGTTTGTTTCAAAATCTTTCTTGCAAATGGTAATGCAAATGGGGTGAAGTGGGTGCATTTAGCTGAAATTTACGTTATTATTTAATGAAGGCTTTTGTTAACTTGAGTGTCGTACGCGTTTAGCATTTATTTTCAATAAAAGTTTATGTTGTGTATGTTTGCAAGTCTCCATTTTGGTGCCAGCCGTAACACAGTCGACGCCTCACATCGGAACATAGGACAAGCTTTGTTGGAATATTTTATCGAGCGCAACATTTCTTTTCTCTCTCTCTATAATACTATACAACCACATGCTGGTAGGCTCAGAAAAATACAATTTGATAATTAGACTTTCGCATTGTAACAGAAAAACATTGAATCTGTTTAAATTATTATAATTTTTTCTTCTTAATCGAACTCGTTGCTATGCCAAATTGATTTCAATATTAAAATTTTCAATAATGGAAAAATCTTTACCTAAAATTGGATATCAATTTTCAAGTTCCTAAACATGTTCACAGTAATAGAAACTTATAAACTTTATAAATATTTTATTTCTATTATAAATCCAGGAGTAATTCGAGTCAATGAATCGTTTATGAAACATAAAAAAATTCTTTCATTAATTTGTTAATCCAAGTATCGATTTTCAGCGCTCCTTAAATTTCCATTTCAATGTGTTCTTTTTGTGCTTACAAAGAATTTCTCTTGCAGGCTTTTTTGAAGGTTAGCAATAAATTTCTCTTTTGTCTATTTTTTTTTTTCGCGAAAAATCGTCTGAGATTAGCATTTTATAGATAACTTTTGCATATATGTCAGTTTATGATATTACATTTTTTTATGTTTATTGAACGAGGCGGTTTACACATTGAACCGAGTCTCTCGAACATTGAAACCATTGTATGATGTGTCAGAGGTGTAATTAGGCACAAGCCATCACCATTGTATATAATAAACTTTGAATAGATTGCGTGATAAAAAAAGAAGAAAATGCAAATAAGCAAATAAATAATTCTGTGGATTTATGAACTATATCAAGATCACACATATTTGATAGGCAGTGCAAGTGGGGATTCATAATCGTTGAGTGGTTAGGGTAGCGTGCGATATATGATTATTTTATTTGAACATATATCATTATAAATGTAATGCAATTTTGGAAGTTCAAAATGAGTCATTTTCATAGTAAAAAGGGGACCTTTTTCAGCTCTTTTTTCTGTTAAAAAGTTACAAAATATATGTGAAGAAATATGTTTACAGGCACCGAAAGGAGCATTGCAACGAATACAAATTGAGTTAGAAAAGGGCATTCAAAAATAACAAACACGAAGAAAATAAATAGAAATCATAAATATTCGTATATACAAGAGAAGACAGAAAAGCTGAAACAAATTTTCTTCAAACGGATATCACCTGTTGATATGGCAGAAAGCTCACAACTTCAACATTCATCATCCACAAGTGAGTATCAGTTTTAATTTAAATTATTTTAACGCTCATATCAGTGATTGATAATAATATGCCGTAAAAATTGTCCTATTGAATTAGCAGCTATCCTTACATAAAATAATTATATCATTAAAAATTAACGAATACATACATTTTCATGGCATTAGGCAAGCTTAATGTTAGTTAGAATTTCAGTCGTTAACTCCTTGGTGCTTGCTAAAGGTAATTGGGCACTTGAGGAAAGAGATTATTAAATTGGCAAAAGCTCATTCAAACAAGTATTAGATTTTTGACAAAACGAAGACTTATTAAAAGTTGTGCGGAAGTTACGAACATTTAGTACTTGGTAAGGCTTCAACATTCTCTCAGCTTCAGGAATTTAAAACAAATTCTAACTTTTCTGTATCATTTTTTTAACCGATAAAGAAAAGCGGAATTTTTTTATGTATCGAAATTCATTCAAATCAAAGAAATTTTGAGCAAAACAATTCAAAATTGCCAAATACATTGTGCCAGTCCCAAAAGATAAATTATTTACCTTGCCTATCAAAATCCCAACTGGATTAAGGATATTTTTCAGTTTAGTTACTTTAAAGAATGGCAAACAAATTTATCAACATCCCAAAAGGGTAGACAGAAAATAATAATTCGTGAAATGAAATTTATCTAGAGCAATCATTTTGAGTCACTGAATAATTTGCACCTCGTCATATGAATATTGTCGCCTTTACGAAGATGCCTTTTTGAATACGTCCTTTTTCTGAATGATCGAAAATTCGAGCGGCCATTTTGTATATTACGCATCTTGGCATGATACGATGAAGATTTGTTTGCAGATCAGCACAATTTATGTCTCAATTTCTAGGCCGAATTAGCGGGTCTAATATAATTTTTTAGCATTAAACTAATAAAACAAGAAAAAGGTGGAATATAGGAAGCCATCTAAGCTCTCTGAATAAATTTTGCCAGAAGCTACCTCGATAAACGAATTTTCTCTCATCTCGTTTATTAAGTTGATTTAACAAAATTTGATATTGAATTGTGTGCTTATTTATACAGTGGGGCTAGAAAAAAAATCGTTTCCATGATAACATCACATCCCTCCTTGAAAATCACTGCTAGAAGTTGCCGTTTGAAAATCTTTTTATATCCAAATAACTTGATGAGGATTTTGTTGATATTTTTTTTATTTATTTTTTTTTTTCATTTCTTTATATCCCTTCTTCTACGGTAAACATCAGAAAAATCAAAATTGAACTTAGAATCTCGCTGTTCATCGCTACGCAAACATTTGAGTAAATCGGCCTCAGAATTGAGCTGTAAAGAATGCACAGGAAGTGTTACAAGCGATACGATAACGCCATTTCCGTCACCACAACGAGCAAAAAGCGCCGCAAATCCCAATGTTTCAACAGT
Organism: Propsilocerus akamusi; assembly: GCA_018397935.1. NCBI lineage: Eukaryota > Metazoa > Arthropoda > Insecta > Diptera > Chironomidae > Propsilocerus > Propsilocerus akamusi. Next base: position 17,662,421 of record CM031468.1, on the reverse strand, counting down.
TTTGCAGCGCACATCAGGCTTTCTAAATACCCTGCGGGTATGTTATCGATATGGTTGTTTCAATATATAAAAAATAAAATCTATCAAGTGGCTAATAAAAACATTTTCTTCATATATCCGCGCATTATTCAATTTGATAAATAGCATCGATGGTCGCGTGGACGTAGCAAAGAGCGTGGCAGGAAATCACCAGGACCCTGCCAAGTGCATGACGATGACCGCGACAATAGTGATTATGCTGCCGATAATAGCTCCGACCACAGTAGTTCCACACCATTCGAATCACCCCGCCATCGTTCGACAGCATTGACCGATTCACCCTTAGCTAAACCTAGACTTATGAATAACTACAATGAGAACAACAATAAAAATGACTTTTCTACGAAAACCTCCACAGCTGCTAAAATTGAATGCGAACCATCAACGAGTGGTTACAATCCGAATCAACAATCAACATACGATGTGATAAATGTATTTACATCAATTAATTAAATCAACAATGCAGAATAATTTCAATGATTTCATTCTTATCGTCAACAGAGTGATGAATTACTTAGACGACGTGAAGCATCCCTGCGTCAGCACACTTTTTTCCAATTAAAAGTTCATTTAGTTAGTGGACATAATCTTATAGCGATGGATAAGAGTGGAACGAGCGATCCATATGTTAAGTTTAAATTAGGAAGTCGATTGCTATATAAATCAAAGACCGTACCCAAAGAACTTAATCCAATATTCGATGAAATATTTACGGTTCCAATTGAGGATCCCTTTCAGCCAATTAATGTTAAAGTGAGTATTTTGCGGGCAGTGAAATAAGAGATTCATCGCAATGCAAAAAAACCATTAAATTCTTATTTTAACCAAACCCAAAACTTAGGTTTTCGATTACGATTGGGGTCTGCAAGATGATTTTATGGGTGCTACAAAGCTCAATCTGACGCAATTGGAGCTCAATCAACCTGAAAGTATCCATCTCAAATTGACTGATCCGGCACGGCCGCTTAAAGATTTGGGGGAAATTAAAATTGTTACAACATTAATGCCGAAAACACAAGAGGATAAAGAGCAGGTAAACCGGAGAAAATGTCGGTTCGGCATGTACGTTTGAGTTATTGTAGATTTTCACCACAAAATTAAACGCATTTACTGAATTTTTTTCCTTAGAAGAGAAATATTGCGAAATATTTTAGAAGTTACTTAGTTCCAAGTTCATATTCGCTGAAGGCGAGTAATTTTTCAAAATAATAAGACTCGGCTTTTTTATGTTCAGACAACAACTCACACAAAATTGGCAATTGCAAAGTTTTAGTCATGTTTCTCGTAATTTGTCATCCATAATTGATAACGTTTCCATGTTTACTCCTACTGTGCTTGCCATAACAAGCATAAATAATGAAACGAATAAGCACAAAACCGCACACAAATGCATATACGAAATACCAACGTGACGTTGGGTTATTATTAGGATGGTCTGTCCCTATTAAGCGATTATTTAATAAAAATTCTCATATGTTTAACGCCGCACCATCAAAGCCGAATCATAAAAGCTGTTTCATTATTATAAAATATGTATAAATATGCATTTGCGTGTCGACGTATAGCAAATTTTACATTCATATGTAGAAACTTTATTGTTTTTGGAAGACCATCCTTAAAGTCACGGCCAAATGTTCACAATTTTTTTTTCCAATTTCTGACCTCATTTAATGTTTGCTAACAAAGTTGAAAAAAAAAAAAAAAATTCTTACAAAGTTTTATCATTGAATGTTATTAACATTTTATTTTTTTCGACAGCTTTCCGAATAATTTCTCAATTAACTTCTCACCATGTGACATTAATTTCATGATCAGAAAAACGACCATTCAATTTGGATAAGGAAGGACATTAAATCTTTGCTTTCTATTATTCAATTTTCGTAATGAAGGTCCCTTCTATTTCCAAGCACATGTCTTATAACAATGGACACGGAAAAGCTTTTCCCTCGCCAATCATTATGTCATTCGAATTACATTGAATTTTATTATGTTTGTGGTGTTTGGCACCACAGAAATAACTTTTATTTTTAATGTTATTTGTTGATTCGCATTATTTTTGCTTTAATCCTAAAACTAAATGATATTAATCTGACCGATGATGACGGATGTTGCTCAATATAAATGCTCATTATACCTAAAAAGGTTTTTTTTTCCTTTTTATATCAGTTTTGCTATGTTTGGAAAAAAATGAAAACATTTTAAAAATTTGACCCCATAAAAATTCTATAAAAATTTTAAGGTTCAATTTTTGATAAGAAATTTTCACTTCATTTCATTGTTTAATTCTTGTTCGTTAATTTTTAATCCTTAATTGAATGCTTCATCGTTCTATAAAATTGTAGAAGCTTCATTGTAGTGCTCGATGACAATCGAAAGTTAAATGAACAAATAATTAGAAGAAGAGCTCTGAATGCAATTGAAGTCTCTAATTAATTTCTTTTAATTAAATAAATTTTTCCACTCTGATAGTGACAGTTTTAAATTATTTCTTTTCTCCTTGATTCGAGCACTTCGCACTCTTAAATGCATCATGTCAAGGATAATGACTTATAAATGCTTTTGAGTTGATGAAAATCTACAAAAAATGAAAACTCAAAGATTTTCTCTTTCCACCATTTTCTGTTTTTCGCATGTTTAGCAAAACACTTTGACATATTTTCAGTATTTCCAAAGAAATCCAAAGACACTTGATGCATCAAGAAAGCTAAAATCACAAATATGGAGTTCAATTGTTACTATATTGTTGGTAGAAGCAAAAGGCTTACCGGCGGCAGAAAGCGGCGAGGAGCCATTTGTTAAATTCAGGTAAACATCAATTAAGCAGAACAAAGTAATTGAAATTTCAAATGTTTTTTTTTTTTTCTGATAACAAAATTTGCATAGACTTGGAAATGAGAAATATAAAAGCAAAACATCGCCACGAGCCAAGTGGCTGGAACAATTTGATTTGCATTTGTTTGAAGAAGATCAATTGCTTGAGGTTGTCGTATGCTCGAAGAACATAAATATTGGCAAATGCATGATTGACCTACGAAGTCTTCCACGTGAAACGACGCACCGCCTATGGAATAAGTTTGAAGATTGTGTTGGCGAAATTTTTCTTTTGCTTACAATTAGTGGCACAACGGCATCGGAAACAATTAGCGATTTGACAACTTATCGCGAGGACATCAATGACAGAGTAATGCTCGACAAGAAATATGTGAGTGGAAAATTTAAGTTGTGTGCCTTCGGCATAAAAAATAAAGTTCATTCATAAAAAATTTTATGGCTCATTTCCAATAAAAAATTTAAATTTTTATTTTTTCCTGCTCATATTTTCAGGCGCTTCATCGATTTTATCAAAACCTACGCGATGTCGGGCACTTGACAGTGAAAGTTTACGGAGCAACAGGTCTAGCGTCAGCCGATATTGGCGGAAAATCTGATCCTTTTTGTGTTCTTGAACTGGTGAACAGTAGATTACAAACTCAGACTGAATATAAGACCTTGACACCAAACTGGAATAAAATATTTACATTGTAAGAAAATTGTCTCTTGGCAATCCTTTTTTTGACAAGTTAATTCAAAATTTTATTAAAAATTTGATTTACAGCAATGTAAAAGACATGTCTTCGGTTCTTGATGTGACAGTATTTGACGAGGACCGAGATCATAAAGTTGAGTTTCTGGGACGGTTGTTATACCACTGTTACGAATACGTAACGGTGAGAAGCGTTGGTATGCGTTGAAGGACAAGAATCTAACAACTCGAGCCAAGGGAGTGTCGCCACAAATTCAGTTAGAATTGACAGTCTCATGGAATCCAATTAAAGCGGCAATTCGAGTTCTAGAACCGAAAGAAGAGAAACTGGTGCAACAGGAAGCAAAATTTAAACGCCAATTATTTTTAAGAAATGTTACACGTCTCAAAGAAATTATCGTATTTTTCATTGATGTTGGACAATTTATTCAGTAAGTTAACAGCGCTACGAATTTTTTTTTTTGGAAATTTTGCATTATCTAAAGGATTAAATTTCCTTAAATTATTTTTGTCGGTGCTAATAAATATCCGTCGGAGATTACAAAGGATTTTAACTAAATTTGCCTTTACAGGAGTTGCTTTGAATGGGAATCTCCAGTGAGGTCGTTCTTTGCTCTAATTATTTGGGTTTGCGGTTGTATTTGGGCTGACATTTCCACACTACCCGCCGTTGCTCTTCTCTATCTCCTCAAGTGAGTCATTCTAAATAGTTTTCGAAATAACTTTTAATGTGACCTTTTCATTCTAAAATAAAATTTCAGAAACTGGTTTGTGCGATGGTTAACGGGAGCATCTGTACAAACAATAAATGATGACCTTGACATGGGTAGCGATGATGAAGACGATGATGATAAAAAGGACGAAGAAAAGAAGACTATTAAAGAGCGACTGCAAGCGATTCAAGAAGTATCACAAACAGTTCAAAATACAATTGGCTATTTGGCTTCATTAGGAGAGAGTGTCAAAAAGTAATGGACATGTCTTATGTGTTTAGAGTTGTTTTATTTGAGCTAATTAATTATTTTACAGTACTTTTAATTTTTCCGTCCCTGAGCTGAGTTGTTTAACTGCTCTACTTTTACTTGGCGCTATGCTTGTGCTTCATTTTATACCAATTAGAGCTTTATTGTTGATTTGGGGAATCATTAAGTTTTCAAAGCGAATCATCAGACCCCACACTGTTACGAACAATGAAGTGTTGGATCTTTTGTCGCGTGTACCAGATGATGAAGAATTGGTAAGACAATAAACAATCTTGAAAGGTCAAAAATGTTTGATTGTAATTATTCATCATCCTTTTGAACAGATTCAATTTCGTGAATTATCATTACAACAACCAACTGATGCAGCACGTCGGGATCCTCGTAAATATAAGAAACAATCATAGAAGGATGAAATCATTTATGCAAAACATAATGTCAAAGCATCAATTAACATTAGCACATTGTTTTATTCGATGTATAAAATCTTATTCGACCTTTCATACAAAACATGGAAATATAATTGTTACTGTTAAACGTATTTCAAAGCTCTTTAAACATAATTTTTATGCACAAATTTGCAATTTTCAATCTTTTTGAATGTGATGATATGAATCAATTAAAGGATTTTACCTAAAAAAGAGCAAAGCTGAATGGAATAGCAATGGAATTTAAGTAACAAATCCTTTGCTGTACAAAAAAAAAAATATTTTTGCTTTTATTTTTAATCGACAATTTGCTCACTTTAATTATTCATTCACTTCTTCTTTTCCGAAACAGCATTCCCCGCTTTACTAGTAATTAAGATTTTACGACGAAAAATGCAGTGCTTTTTAGCGTTTAAGGATGTGGACAACATTCCCATTAAGTGAGATTTATAACAAATTTCTGAATTGAGACTTTAAATTAATTACATGACACTCAAACAAATGAAATTTGTTAACAATTTGTTCGCTTATTTTTGTAATATACTAAAAGCACTGAAACATGATGTGAGTGGTCTGATCCTGTGGACGAGCTAAGAAACATACAAGAGTGAAAGAAACAAAGTAAAAAAGAAAACGCGGAGTAAAACTAGATAGAAAATTGATAAAAAGTTCCCAAAATCCCTGAAAACCAAGTGCAATTTACAAATGGTTCAATTTTTATGAATTGTCCTCCATCATGATGATGAGTTTAAATATAAATTGTGATATAAAAAAAAATACTTAAACGTTTCTTTCCGTTAGTAATTTAAATTTTATTTAGAAATTTCAATTTCGTTTTGCTTGAAACTATAGTTATGTCACGTCAGTAGCATCCAACATTTACATATCCTTCTCAATCTCCGAGTGTCCAAAAAACTATCACAAAACAATGAAAACAAAAACAAGACAAAAAAAAGAAACCGAAACACAATAATTTTCAGATAGAATACAAACTTTTTAAAGCCAATCAGAAGTTTGTGATGTGAAATAAAGTTTTCGAGTTTGTTATTTAACAGATCTGACATTAAATCAATATTTCTAATCAACTTTAAACTACACCAGCAACTTACAAATTTCCAGGCGATAAAACTCATTATTAATACTCGTAAAATTAATGAAATTAAGTTATTCATTCATGCATTTTAATACTTATGCGATGCTTCTCGTTCGATTCATTCATACATCAAATTTCTTCCACTGATTCAATAATCAGGTGACTCCAACAAACTATTTAGCACAAAGCAAATTAATTTCAAATTTTCATAGAATTTTCAAATGAGTCAAGTTGTAAGCATATAAATGAATTGGGTTCCAACAAAGCCCACCGAAGAAGCTCTTGGAATCAAAACTCTTGGGATCAAAATGAAGATTTTGAAATTGAATTTCAAAAAGAAACTCTTCCATTAAGAAGTGAGAATATCTCCCAAAAATACCAAACCATTATTGCGGTCGCGGCAGTTTATTAACATAAAAACCTTCAATAACAAATTCGTGAAACATCAAAACTTATTCTTGCCACTAATTGATTCAAAATGCGATAGAATTTAAAATATTCTGTGGACCTTCCTTTATTTAATTCTTTATTAAATTTCTATGTTTGTTAATTCGAGGTTATAACAAATTATTCTAGAAGATTATGAAATAAATTTCGCAATGCGGTGAGGACACAAATTGTATAAGGATCTCCATTAAAAAATATATATTCATTGCCAATTTTTATTCCATCTCCCATGATAATGTAACCGAATTTTTCCCAAAAAGATATTTTTCTCTCCTTTGATATCCTCCATAATTTAGTGGTAAGTTTTGAAATAAAGAAATTTGTATTCTTATGATCGTAATTCTATTTTTCTCCGATAAGCACCAACCATAATTTATAAATGTTCGTGAAACTTTTATTATTGTACTTAGATAGGAAAGATTTTTATATTAAATGAAAATATTTTTCAAAAGTCCAAAAATGAAAAATATTTTTGCATGCAATAAAAGTGTGAGAGAGAGAGAGAAAGAAAGAAAAAAATGGTGAAAATAAAGAGTCATTACTTATGAGTGTCATCAAGTTTAATGGCTTTATGCACATACACAGAGCTAACATCAAAATACGTTGTACCGGAAATTGACATTTGGATGCTCCGTTTACCATTTGAGCGATAATTCTGTCAAATGGATGCACATTAGTCTTATTAAAGATTAAACTTGCAAACAGAGCATATCATAAGAAATTCCGGTAAATATGAATGAGCATGAAACAAATAAAATTCAACTCTTTTAAAAATCAATAGAAATGTTTTACGGCATTTTCAAAACATTTCTTTAATTTCTGCTTCGTAAATTGCATTTTTTAATACATCACAAAATAATAAAAAAAAAATTCATTCATCAAAACAAAATGTCCTGAAGAAACTTATGAATAAAATAAAATTGTTTATGATTGAAAACCACTTTATTATGAGTCAATTATTGCCACGAATTCGCCCGAAATAACTCCCAATTGATTTTATTGATTTTCCAGCAGATTCCACCAATTTCCTCAAAAATGTGAATAAAAGCTCAATTTTAAGAGCTTTAACAGTGAATCCGCCGAGGGAATGAAAATACCATCGGCTTTAAAATCGAGCTGCATGATTGATGTCACAACTTAATTTTGTTTATTCTCTTAGCGTTAACGTTGAGCTTACCTTATCAAAATAAAGTGAATTTTCTACAAACGCAACAAGACGTCGACTAAAGTTGCTGAAGAAAATTTAAATGAAAAGCCCACCTTCGGCTTTAATATACACTCAAACGTGTAATATCCGAGCCTGACGACAAAATGTTACACAAACATCATCATTCCATATGAATTTTCTGAATTATGCATTAAAAATGTTAACATCGCACCGACGTAGAGCTGAAAAAAAGTAATCCGTAATTTGCATACATTTGACAAAAATATATCGAAACTTTATATGAGGCGAGAAAAAAATGTTTGCGATTTAGAAAATCAATATCAAAATGTATTTGGTGAATAAAGAGAAAAAAAAATAATGCCCGACAAATAAAATGCGTGGAATGAAGTAGAGAAAGTTTAGAAGCATATTTTAATTTATTTTCTTCTTTCTTCGTGGACTTTTAAAATCATTTAATATGAGACTTGACAAAGCGTCGTCCAAAAAAAGACAACATCAAATCAATTTTGTTGCGCAAAAATATTACAATATTTCGTGATCGAATTTATATGCTTCATGTGCGCTTCTTATAGGAATTCAATTATTTTATCGTGCAATCTATATTGTTGTTGTTATTCATAGAACGTGAATGTGTCTTTGCAGACAATCGTGACAATATGCTTTGATATGCACACTGAATTAATGTTTCTTTCATAGATATGTTGCAGATTGAAGATATTAGGATAATCGCAGGAGTTGGAGTTGACAGCTTAACAGTTTGATTTTCAAGGCGATCAGGTTTCTGAATTAGATCATTCGTTAGTTATAATAGTCCAGTGATGTAAGTGAAATAAAAGCATTATTATTTGTGTGCATTAAAAAAGGATAACGAATTAAATTACATAAATTCTCTAGCAAGAAGAGGACAACGAACTTGTATATATATTATAAAATAAAAACAAATCAATTAACATTCAATAAAATTATTCAATCTCATTTACATAACAGCAGCAAAACACAAATTTCCGATGTAAAAGCTTAATTATCGACAACCGCTATGAATCACCACACGAAAATAAAATCTTAAATTGATAGTTTCCGTAAATAAATGCTACGTATGAATAAGAATACACAACATCTATTAATGGTTTCCTCGCGGCTGCTTAGCGATTTCCCTTTCAATATTTTTCCGACTTTGACGTTGTTGAGGCAGTTGGCATATTCATTAGTTCCTGCTCACTGATCCATTTCACTTTTCACCGTATTCTTGAAGAATGTTTTAAGATGAATATAATTACGAGACGCTTTTCCCATGCGAGAGTTACACAATCGATTCGTTATAAATCCATTCATAGTGCCGAACGCGACAGATTAATTACAGTAAAATATAATCTCTCTCCATTTGAAATGAAATGCAACAATTGTTACGAATTTAACAGATTGTTGAAAGCACGACAGCCCGATAACCATCAAGTTCATCTTAATTACCAGTCCACACCGACAGTCAAAAGCCAAACAAATTTTCTCTAGCCCGTGCCATTGTATGAGTTTTTTTTTTGTGAAATACACGAAGGTCAGTGTCAATAGCAACATTTCAATTTTGTTTGAACATAACAATATAAAAGGTTTGCTGTCGGCTTGATTCAAGCTACAAAAAAAATGCCAAAAACCTGTTGTTCCGATAGCATTCAAAGTGAAAGTTTTTTTTATTCTCCAAATGAAGACAGAAAATTTGTTGCACACCGAAAAACGTTCATAATTCGAGCATATTCGGACTGCAAAACTGGAATGTAGACATTCACGAATGAATATGTAATATTTAAATTAAAAACACCTTTCTCATGCACATTGTCTTGATTGAAAAATTACATAGTAATTAAAGCAGTCGCAAGCGTAAACGAATCACTAGAGATGTGTTGAATGGCACAAGCGAAGAGACAGATGTGATTTGGAATTTCGAAATTAAAATTTGATATCATCGTGCGCGCTTGAAATTCCATTAGACTGACAGTGTATGTTTCGAGGTGTAAAAAATTGCTGATTCATTGTTATTTGAAATTCCATTGCAATTGAAAATGATTCACTACTTTTATTGTCATACGGCAAAATGTGGCTCGAACTTTTAGATACCACGCAGCTTTTTGCAGAAAATGCGTCAATAATTAATTTTATATTTATTTTTCCAATTATTTCCCATTTATAACGCAGCGTCACAAAATATTTTCGAAAACAAATGTTTCATAATTTTAAAAATCAAATAAAAACTATTAGCGTCGAATAATTGTATTGTAAACAGAAGAAATATTTCACCGCGCCTCACGAGAGAGAAATCAAGTGGCAGTGACACCTGCGGGTTCAAGCACAACATTTCACAAAACTAAAATAAAAAAAACTTCATTCATATCCGGCTAAATTGCCTTTTATTTCCACTCGATAAAAATGTATCAATGACCATCAGACACGATTGCTTTTGTTTATATTATTTACACATTTCATTTTTCCCAGATTAGTTTAGTTTAGTTTCGCATTTCAGTTTAATGATGTTTCATGTTACGGTCATGCATGCATTGTGTATTACAATCCAATATTAGAAAACTGCAAAGCATCTCAATGTGGACAGTTCAAATTCCGTGGAATCGATGTGTGAAATTTTATAATAATTTCTCTCATGATTATATCTTATGCTGACATGCCACAAAAGACTGTCGCTGAGGTTATAAAAAGCATTTGAATAATTCCCTATTAGCATAAACCGACGATCGCTTTACAAATGGAAATTGTCGGACATTATTTTAAGCCAATTGTTTGTTCAATATATTTAACGCATTTTACAACATCTTCTGTAATTTGCAAAGACCTAAACAGACGTGGGACTTCATAGAAAATAAGTTCCATCATGACATCAAATGGCTTTGGACCAAAAATTCAAGCGCAAACAACAGAACGTTTTTTTCCACAGCAATTTCGAAAGAAAGCCATTTAATTTCAGTGCTCAAAAAAAAAAAAAATGAATAAAAAATTGCAACAAAGACGCAAAAAAAAAAAATAAAAAAAAGCACCAACCGGTGACCTTAATTAAGGGGTAACATTATCTCGTGGGCTCGATTAAATAAAAAGTTTATTACAAAGGAAATCGACGGAAAATTGAGTTTCGAGGACACATATGTGAAACTATAATTAAAAATGACTGGCCGGTGTCTCGGTACACCATAGATTGAATAACTCACGATATGACTCAAGATATTTTCAATACAGGCAGCAATCATATTATTTCACTTACTCAATTCACCGTTAATTGAAAGTGAAAATATAAATCGAGAATCACATACCGGCGAAGCAGAATGGTTGAGAGTGAGATGGAATGATACGTAAGAAAGAAATCCAATTTCGGTCGTGTTTTGTAACTTCTTACTTTATGACTTTGAGGTGTGTGTTTTATTTGCTCATGTGATACATATAACATCGAGCCATGATGGGCGAGTAAAGCAAGCGAAATTTAAAAGTGCTGTAGGAAATCTTGTATTGAAGTTATCGTTTACATTTATCCTTGAAATGAAAGTTGTTTTTTTTTTTCTGCCTCTCGTTGGACACGACTCGGACGAGAATTTGTAGAAATTCCACTTTTTTTCTTGAAGCTTTTCTTAAGTTTTTTTGTAGGTTTTATTTGTGTTCATTATTCAGGTGAGTGTCTTTAACTCGTTGTTTATGTTTTAGCCTCAGCTTGCGGAAGGAAATGACCGAGCGCTGCAATTTGTGGCTGCCGCACTGACTTCATTAATTCGTTGATCGAGAGGCATTAGACCGAGAAAATTGTGGCAATAAAAAGCTAAATGAGTTGGAAAATATAAGTCGAAGCATTAATTTATGTGAATTTAATTTACCGCCTCGAATTCGATCGATTTTTCCACACCTTTGTTGGCTTCCCATATAAAGGAAATCAAAGGCAATATTACTAACCTTTTTTTTTTTTTTTGGTACGGAAGTTTTTGTCAACAAAGTATTACATTTTGAAAAAGACCCGAAAAACACTATCTATGTAGTCCAAAGATGACCTTCATTAACTTTTTGCAGCTAACTTTGAATTGTCCAATTTACATCGATTTTCTTTCTATTTGTTTGAAATAAATTTTGCATTATAATCTAATAGAAAAATAATAAAAACTTTCCTCCTGAATATGACCCGAAATTCAATAATACACAAAAAAAAAAACTTTGCAACTGAAATATTAAACGAATTTCTAAACTTTTCAATTCCACAATTTTTTTTATCTCTCTTGCTTTGTTTCAATTAATGTTTAAAGTCTATTATAACTCAATTAATCAAACAAATTTTTATTTAATCAATTGTTTAGGAAATAATTTTCAGCATGAGTTCGAAGCTTTTTCGATTAAATTTGATTTACACAATTCGAGCGAGCACAGCATAAAATTAATTTTTTTAAGGCCTGAAAACCACATAAGCGGCTTTAGTCACTTGTACGTATGTTGATCAAATAAATCTTTGTTAATGTCCATTTTTATGCATACTGATTATATGCGTCTCTAATGAGCACCGCACCATCGGCATCCAGCGACGTCTTGTTACATCAAGATACGCGGAAATTTTTATCAAACAACTTATTACATCAAAACTGAATCACTTTCTGGGACACTGGCACAAGAGTCATGTCGTTTAGCGCAAATAAACGAGTCTTTTGTGCAAGTTGAAAAGATGAAAGCAAAACTAATTCGCGTAACATCTTGTGAATTGTGTCAGTGTGTAATGAATGCAATGTGTCGGCAATAGACGCGCTGTTTGTTTATCAAGCGATATGCTTTGTTGATTATGCAAAAAAAAAAAATACGAATCTTGCAGACTGATTGACCCGATGCAAGTGAAATGCACTTAACCAAGATTTCTTTTTTGCATTTTTCAAATTTATTTTAATTCAAATTTCAGTACTTTTGATGTAAAAGTGCTTGCGATTTTGAATAATCTTTAAATCTCCAACATTGGAAGCTCAAGAAGTGGTTGAATAAAATGCGTAATCGAGCAATTTCCCCCAATAATGTTTAGCAATCGTAAGCTTTCCTATAGTATTATGGTAATTTCCTTAAAGAAAAAAAGCGCAATTTACGTCGTTCACAATAATTTATGTTTATTTGCTCGCTGCTCGTCGAATCTCATGAAACTCTTTATAAATGACGCATACACAAATTTGTTTCGTCATATTAATTTCTAATTTAGTAAATTGCATTTTTAAAGAGGCAACGCTCATGCTCAACGATAGAAAAATTGTCCAATTCTTATTAAGAATTCACGGTGATTGAATATCTAGCAAATAGATGTACCACAAAAATATATAATAAATTGCAATGCGCAATTTTCAACTTAGTCAGTCAGTCGCGCCAAATGCTGCATCCATTTTATATATTGGTGCATAATTCATTTACAGAGGTTATATGATTCAAAAACTTCATCAGTAAATCGTCCCCCAAAAATAGTCATTGCTTCCAATTGGAATGTTGTTATTGGATGGAAAACGTAATGCGAGCCATTGGCCGATGATTTAATGTAATTTTTTTTATCATCATGCATTACGTTTGACGTGTCGCTAAATATGCGATGAAAATTAATTCAATTTCAAATAGGTTTTGACAGGCATCCAGCATCAATCAGCGAAGTGGTTGATCTTGTTAAGGCATAAACTGTTAAGTCACATGCAAAAAAAAATATGTTTTCGCAGATCACAACATTTTTTTTCTCACTTTCAACTGGAGTGACTTTGTTTTGTTCGTCGTTCTCGTTCCGTTTCGCTTTTGCTTTCAGTTGGAGCTCGTTCATTTAAGCCGCTCGCATACTTACTGAGCCTTTTCAGTTGTATACGAAACTTTTTTTTATGTATATTTTACGTTTCTTTTCTTTATACCTTTTTTATTCCATTTCTTGAGCGCCGCATTGCTGCTTTACTCCGATATACCATACAATGCTTGTTCATAATTCAATCCAGTCGCAGTTTCTATTCAGACGCGAAACGACGATCAGCTAAATCTCCGATGGTCGAATAAAGAAAATCAAAAATTTCAACAGAAATTTGAACGAAATTTCTTTTTCGAAGATTTTAAAACGAAAATAAAATAATTGAAGAGCCAAATTGTCGCGGTGCTCTTAAAAGTGAACAGCTTAAGGAATTTAAAAGTTGTGGCAAATAAGAAGAAGTTAAATTAAGTGGAGCAAGATCAATAGTTTAAAATTAAAGTGCTTTCAGTGTAATTTTCATTCAACACTTAAAATCAGATAGAAAAATAATTTTAAGATTCAATTTTAAGATTCAAATCGTTAAGAAATTTCATTGAGTCTGTAAAAAAAAAACGTTTGTCGAAGAATTTCAAGGTAAAATTTGTAAAATTGTAATAAAAATTTTATCAGTCCTTAAAAAAATTTAATTCAATAAATATTGAAACGTTTCACGAATTTTTATTTCCACCGGATTAGACAATTCTCATGAACATCTTAAGAAACCATTACAACAAATGATTTGTACACAACGAAATTTCAATTTCATCAAAAAATTTCGGCGGTCAAAAATAATTTGACTTTTATGAGTTTTACGTGATTGCGACATTTTGTTTTTGTTTGAAATTGTTACTTACAAACAAAAAGGAATTTCTAAAGAAATTTGAAACAATTCAAAGCACAAACAAAAATTATTTTTTTAGAGTTAAGAAAATTATTTATTTATGTTTTTTTTTTTCGCATTTATGTTATGACAATTCGTTAGTTAGTTTCGTCGCTTTAGCTCACAAAGTTCGTGAGATTAATTTTCCTGCGCACTTTTAAAATGTGATTCCAATCACGCAACAATTGTCTCATAACCTAAAACCTCTTTTGCCTAGATCCAATTAAGTGTTTGAATTACATCATAGATATATATACTATTATGATTGTGCACCGAAAAAGAATAAAATAATTGTAGTTCAGGACGTCAAAATCATCTCAAAAAAGTGTTTGTTGATGTAACATCATCACTTTGATGGATCATAATTTATTTTTCAATTCCATTGTTGAACTGGTTTCATAAATCGTTCATAAAAAATTAAGAACGAATGTGAGACTGGGATTTCATCAGACTTTTTTTTTGTTTTGTGTACTTGAAATTAAGATTCATCTCACCGCTGCTGCGGAAGTAATCATCCATTGGTTCTGGTTCACCAATAACAAAAGTTTCAATCAACGTGCCAGTGAAAAAAAAAAATAAACAGGGTTTGGCAATAACACTGCTCGATCTTACAGGTAGCTTCACTTGATCCATGACACACTTCATTCGGAGACGAAAAACAGAAAAAAATTCCAAGCAAATTAAATCACAATAAAAAAAACTGCTACCGAATGCTGCTTCAACAACAGAAATTATCAGCAATTTTCTCGTTGTTTGTTTTTTCTTAAGATTTCCATTCAGAAATGCAATTTCAATCAGCAGATTTCATTTATATTGTTTTGTTTGTTCGATTTAAACAGAGATTTCCATGCTTCTGTTTCCTTTCGGTTGGTCAGACAGCTTATATGTGTTACGCGTTTCATCTGATACTTAAGGTCTTTTGTTTTTCATAACCTCAAATATTATTGGGAAAAAAAATTTGTTATTAAATCTTTTTAAGGTTTTTTTTTTTAAATTTTATTACAAACAGCCTCAAAATATTAAGAAATATAACTCCACTTATTATAGTTAATACTTATTAATTACAGATGATCCAAATCGCCTTCTCACTCTGCTATTTATTTCATGAATCGGATCATTTAACAATTGAAAGTTCTTTATAATTTGTAAAATATCTAATTTCGCTGCACCATTAAATTTTTTTCTATGCGAATAATGGAAAATTGCCCGACGAAAATTGCTCACAAATTGTGATAGAAAGGCTTCACTCTAATTTTCAAATTGTCTGCAATTGGGTGAGAAAAATTGTCGAGTCATAAAATTGATATCTGTCCAACAGACTTGAATTTGCTGTTTAACAATCAACGATAAGCTTTTATGCATCGACTTGGGTCGAACTGTGAAAATTGAGAAATAAAATCGTGATCGAAACTAATTTGAAAGATTGTTAATTGAGTTGTCGCACGGCGGCAATGCAAATTTGTTTAGCGATCATGAACTTTAACTTCCTTCATTTAAATTTGCACAACCGGAACCAAATGGAGATTCAAAGAAACGAGAAATTTGTACAATCAAAATATTTTCCCTCGAAATAGTGATTTCACTTATCATATGTTAATCGATCGATAGCTCTGCCGTTGGAGCCCGAAAATTCACTTTCATTTTGGGCAAGTTCGAAAGAAGAAAGAAAAAAATTATAAACACGAATGACGAGCTACTTGAAGCATTTCGAATGTGATCAAAAATGGCTTGCACGCGAGATTGACGAAGGAATTTTTGTTTTTGCCTACAGGCAATTTTCCAATGTCATCGATGCTATTCGATTATTCATCATTACTGAACTACGCTGCTACAAAAACAAATTCATTTGCAACAATTACCAACAAAAGTAATTTCAACTTTTAACGACGAAACTGGTCATTAATTTATGTGTCATGATTGATGTGTGCGTTGAGTATCAATTGGCAAATCGATTTTTAATATTTATGCTGTGAAAGAGAGTATTTTTCCAATCATTTTAGTATATCGATGATGATGAAGCAGATGAGCAGAAAGCTAATTCGAAATTAATTAGACAAGCACAAATCGAAAGAAATGTGATATGAAAAAGAGAATTTTTCAAGAAAAAATTTACTCTTTTTTTTTGATAAATAACTTTCATAATCGTCTCGCACCATTTCACAGCAAAATACGAGAAATTTATTGGCTTTTGTGTGCAGTGGAAACTGAGTTTGAACTGAATAAACTTTTTCACCGGCTAATTAAGCATTCGATAAGAAACTTTTAAAACCACTTTGAAACGAAGAGCGGATAAATTGATTCTCTAGTCAGCTTCGAAGTTGAATGAAATTCCTTCAATAAATATCGAGATGGGACTGTAGACTTTATAGTTCCATCGTTAGTGACTTACAACGATCATAACTTTCTCTGTTTCTCTCGAATTTTTCTTCTTTTCTTTCAATCCGCATTGGGATGGCTTTCTGTTTCTTTTGTTGTCTCAGTCTTTGTTCGTCGTCTTGTTGACCCACTGATACGGCAAGAGAATCTTAAGAAAATCCATCAATTGAGAAGCAACCAAGGCTAAGTAGTTGTGCATGGCTTGATCTTCTGGCAATATACATCTGTAAAACAATGCAATTAAATACCAAGGCGATGTAAAATACTTCCAGTTCTGGTGTGATAATGAACTGCTTTTTTGTTGAAATGAGAAAGTGTCCATAAAACAGCATTTCTGAATGCAACCTAGAAAACTAACATTGCATAAAAACACAAAAACTGTCGACCAGAGCAAATAAAAACAATCAGCGAACATATAAAAGAAAATTGTTCAACATTTGAGCTCATAAATAGAATATAAGTTTGTTACTTATCTATGTGAATGGCCGAGAATGTCCACAAATTTATGAAGCAATAACAAAAAAAAATATCCTGCAAATTGATGTCATTAGAAAGGAAATCTTTAAATGATTTATAAAATGACATTCATTTGTAATTTACAAAAAAAATGACTTATTTATGTTTATGAATGTTAAAAAAAATTGAAAGCAATCGAAAGTGGGTCTCTGGGTGAAGTTTAAGAATTTTAATCGCCAATAAATTTCAATTTTTATCTCGCGAAAAAAAAAACCAGCAATTTCAAAGCAAAAAAAATTGATTTTAATCAAAATTTGATACAGTCTGGGTTGTTATATATTATTCGTGAAATTTTGCTTGTGCTTGAATGCTTTGAAATTGGATTTTATTTTATTTATGATCCGTGGAGTCCGCTGAGCGATTGTCTGTCAAATTTATCATTTCTTTATGCTTTTACAATGTGCACTTTTGATCTCTTGATGTTTCTAGAATTAAAATTTATGTTGAAACACTATGGATTAAATACTCGCTCACCAATCACCATCAATAAATCAATATTTTTTCCTTTCTTCTCATTCAGTCAACTAATGACAGTGATTTCATGTTTTTTTTTTTATGAATAAAAATTGGCAAGCAATTTGGGATGCAAACGGCGTGAATGGTACGACACACCTTGACTGCTCTATGTTTAAGTAATATGAACCAGATTGTTATTGTCATGTTAAATTATTGTTTGTTGAGTAACACACAGTTCGACCATGTTCTTTGACTCATGATTTGTTCAAGGCCATGAAGTATTAACAAGATATATTGCCGGTTCTTATTTCAGATAAGATACTCGAGATTGAGTCTTAATATAGAAAAACAATTAATTATTTTCTAATATGGGAAGGGTGGGTTTTAATGAAAAATATATCTGCCTTTGGAGGAGGCAATCGTTATAAACATCCGCATATGATGTCATGGAAATTGTATAATCATAAAGTGACAAATTAGCTTAAAGAGTGAAATGAGTTGCCGGTTTGTTAATTACATAAGCTTGTGACAGGTCGTTTAGCGCACGAAGCGCAATTTGACTCACCACAAGACCACAAGAGTGCGTAAAAACACATTTAATTTATTCATAATTATTGAATTGAACATTTCATTTTGCAGACAAGTGAATGCACATTCAATTGCATTTAACAACATTTTTTAATAAATCAAATTGAAATCGTCAATTCGATTTCAAGCAATTAATTTGAGATATGTAGTTTCACATTCATATGAAACGGGGACTAAAGTAAGTGGCCAACGCAGCATAGAAAAGGGGTCAACAATTTGAAATTCTTTAAGCACGCAAATTACACAATCGCGATTGGCATTTGATCGTGAATTCATCGCATATTAAACCAATTCAGTACAGACATTCTTTATTCATGATGTTTTACTACTTAACTAAGTATATAATTTAAATTGCTCGTCAACGCACGATTACATACATTCCTGTCTAAAAAGTTTGCATCATAAAATGATCAATTTTACCCTCGATGAGTTGCTTAAACCTAAAATTGTTACGAGTTGAGCATCAATTAAATTTAAAAAAAAAATAAATTGTTGTAAAAAAATTTATAGCAATTTCGCTTCACAATTGCATTATTATTGCTTAGCAGAATTGTGAACTTCGAAACTTAATTACATTTCAGGTGAAGGAAGAATCTGATGACCTAGTGAATGACTGCAAGCTAAACTCATTAAAAGTCATCGCACAATATCGTGCACACTTGTAGACGGCTACAATCTTTTACGAGACAATCTTCAGGCATTTTTCTATGAGAAATTTAAAAAAATTTCAGTAAAAAAAACGCTCAACGAGAAAATTACTTTTAGCTCGAAGCAGTTTACCAAGCCACCTAAAATAACTAACAAGATTGATTAGAAATTTAACGCCCCTGGAAGCCGATTAGGGAGTGTGCGTTTGGTTCGTCACAATTGAATTAAATTATCAATAAATTTCTATCAAATTCCTCAAATAAACATTTTATTGCTGCTCGCCTAAGAAAAATCACTTAAGCGCTTGAACTTGAAACATAAAACCGCATCGAATTTGTAATGTAAACCAGTATAAGCTGAGTCATAAAATGAAATTAATTTCCATTATTTTCGCTTTCCATCGATTGTTTAAACGGCACACGGAAAATTTACGTAAAAAACCAAGTAAGAGACTGAATGATATGATAACCAGCTATAAATAAATTAACAAAGAGGACAAATTCTTCAATTAATTATAAATCCTAATAATCGAAACAGCAATCTAATCATCCAAGCAACAAAATTGTATGTTTCTCCATGGTGATTACAAATCTTAAATGACTGTTTTTTTTTTCTTCAATCATTATAACTTGCGTCTTACAAGTTCAACTATGTTTCAATTACGCAAACAAAAATTATTTAATTTCATAATTTAAGTGTTTTATGCTGCTAGCGCACCTAAATAAGATTAAGATGAAACTGTTTTTTTTGCCGTATATGTGAAACGTCTCTCATTGACAGCATTAATAGCACATTAATGAAGTCATTACGCGCGGCGTGGGGTCTTGCATTCAAAATAATTACGAACCGAAATAAAATAAAAAAACGTGGGCTGATTTTTAAAGAGACTTTTCAAGGATTTTTTCAAAATAAATTTTCATAAACGATTCATGGTGGGCTTCATGATGAAACAGATTGGGCGTAATATAATAATAATTGTTTGCAATTGCATGTGGCCAAAATATCATTTGATCGTGAGAGAGTGTTGAGCTTTTATCTTTCGTAAATTTCTCCCCAAAAAAAGACGTGAAACATCATAAGAAAGCATGCAAAATGTGTGAGTGCTAATGAATTAGTAGAAAAAAAGAAAAGATTTGCGAGAAAATAATTAAAATTAAATTACTAACTAAATCGCAATGTGCTTCTGAGATAGTTTTTTGTGCACTCGTCGGAGCACAATTTGTAATTTATTTTCTCTTACAAATTATTTTTCATTAATAAAATAAACTTTTTTTTCTTTTTCTTTTGCTACAAAAAAAGAAACTTTTTAAATGTATGCGCAGCATGGTTCAGCATATGTTCTGTTTGCGGGCAAATGCGATTAATAATAATGCAGGTGAATTCAACCACTAAATCACGTTATTTCTGATGCAGTGATTTCGTTTATGGATTTCTTGCGTCGCTTGTCAATCGACCGATGAATATTTGATGCCAACACAACGTGACATGCTTTTCCAGCTCAAAATATCTATTGGAAGGCATTTGACGTTCATTTAATCTCGAGCTTTTACTGTGACCGTAATCAAAATCAAAGTGTCAGCATGTCGTGAAGAAAAAAAAAATGTTATTGCCACAGAGCATTTTCAACAATTGTTTTAAAGTCGCAAAGATGTAAACTGATTTTGCGGTATATCCATGAAAGTTCCGTGATGGAACAACACTGTGGAAAATTGTTTTCTTGTGAAAGATGTTGGGTGCAAACATTTATTTTAATGAGTCTAAATAACTGCAAATAAAATCATTTGCTTAAATTTAATCTGATTCTGCATGATGCGTGATTGGAGAAAGTTTGTTTTCATGCATCCAAATAAATATTTTGAGCTCACATGACGTGTGGTCACTGATCGATTTGCAATGGACATGAAATAAATCAAATAGTCGTTAGGTGTTTTAATCAATCAAAACACTTTGTTGCATGCTGAGCTATTCATTTACAAAAGCATCGTTTAATGCTTAAAAGTCAAACAGTACGAAATAATAAAAAAAAATGAAATCATCAAACTGATTTATCGATCTTCGCGTGAACTGTTTCCGAATCTCTTTTTTTATTTTCACATGCAAAACAATGGAAACGGAACTCAAGAGTATCATTGGCTGGAATAAATTTGTATGAATTTGTGAAATAAATGAAGACGAATTAAGTAATTTCAAGTCGCACTCACATCGCGTGAGTCTTTCAAGTCGATCAAGTAATGGAAACAACTGACTTGCAATAATCTCACAAGCACTCAAATTGTCTCTGTCTGCTACAGATTTCTATTTTTTTAGCCGAATTTGTCTGAAGTCAATTTCATTGAAAGTGCCGAAAATAATGAAACCAAAATTAAATTACAACAATAATTCAGACGAAAATGAATTGTAATTTAAGATCTTTATCGTTGAAATTGTCTGAAAAAGGTGTTCATAGAAGTCACCGCATACCAAAAATAAAAATTATTTTCGTGTTTCAATTACGTCTTTAATTATGATCTGTAATATGAAAAAAAAAATTCGATTACTTCTTTTGAAGCACATAACGCAACGAAATCGAAGCACACAGAAGGAGAAAGTTTTTCGTGTATTAATTTGTAAATTTACACACAATAAGTTCAATCGCTTTTATGACTTTGTTGAAAACTTTATAACTTCTTATATCAACAACTTATTAGCGACTGTTTCTTATATTTCACAATTTCATTTTAATTTCAGAATGAGACGACTAAATGGAAAATTTGCGCTGTCTATAGCGCTTGTGTTTATCGGCAGCAATTTGGTTTGTGCTGAACGATGGTCAAAACAACTTACACCTGAAACACCGGTTTCGATAAGCGATTGGGTGCCAATTGCGAAGGACAGAAGTGGAAAGTCGTTGACATTCGGCGATGATCTGGTTCCCGCTGCACAACAACAGTTTCAATTCTTTGCTGAACCACAAAATAATCGTTTCAATTTACAACAAACACATCCCGCTCACCACTCACATCAAACCCATTCTGGAACTCCTGATATCAGTAGTTATTCGATCCAAAATGCATCACCACAATTTCAGTTCGTAAATTCACCAAAACAGCGAACAGTTCAAACATTTGGTGGGCCAGTTAATAGCGCCATTGCTGAGCCATTAATTCAAAATCCACCACCTTTCCAATATATGCAAGAAGTTCAACGTGGTCCACATGTGCATCATTATCAGTCTCAGCCAATTCCAAAACCTCTCCAAGGATTCACGCAAAATCATCAGCATGTTCCTACATTCCAACATTTGCCATCAGCAGGACAATCACGAAATCAACACTTCCAGAACATCGCAGGTCCACCGAAATATCAAAATATTCCACCACAATTCAACAAATTCCGCAACAACAGTCAACTGATCAAGAGGATCAATCGGTTCAATTGTTATATGTTCCATATGATAATCTTTACCAACAAAATCAGCAACCTCCGCAACAATCGTTCATCAATGATAAACAGAATCGCTTCAATATTTTGAATCAACCAGTTAGCGCTTCATTGATCAATGATTTGTATTCACAAAATGAAGTTCAGGAAATACCGACAAAGTCAGCAATAACAAAGAAGCCATTCACAACAAAACGTCCAACTATCGCACCAACCCAATCGAGCCTAAGGCCGACAACGCCATTTGATTCGTCAACAAAACTTAAGGCACATCAGCCGCCATTGTCGATGTTCGTTGCAATTGATCGCGTCAAAGGACAAGCCACCGAAAGTGATGTCTTAAGCACATTGAGAATATCAAACAGTATTGATGTTATGGACACAATTACAAATGATTCCCCTAAAGTTTTCATTGGACCATCGGGCATGCCACCACCTGAAGGATATTCGAAATTTGATCTTCCATATTTGTCGAATATTGAAGGAACACGAAATGAGAGAAAAATTGAACAACTTCCGTTCTTTGTTGCTCCATTGAGCTACCGAACACCTCCGGGATTTTCTAAGATTCCTTTGCCGGCACCACATGTTGGATCAGTTGTCGTTAATCAACCAAATACGATTGAAAACAATGAAAGCTCCGGTTTCACACAAGATAGCTATTACACGAAACAACCATCGACAGTTCGTGTCAATAGCCCATCATCAAATGTTGAACCAAAGAAAACTCAAACTGTTCAATTGACATCTGGTTTCCACTTCTCACCAAATGGCGTTCAATTGCATCATAATGAATTCACATTCCCAACGATTCCGCCATCATCACAACAAACCACAATAAAGCCATTCTTTTCACAAACTAAGTCACCATCAACAGCATACACACCATTAACGAAAGTCAAAGCAAGTGATATTGAGAAACAGCGGAATGAATTTGTTTCCACATATAATCCATCGACGACGAGAACACCAGTGACGAGATCAAAGTATGTGGAATTTGAGCAAACAAAGCTTGAACGTTTCCCAACATCTAGAACAACCACCACCACCCAGGCACCTGTAACACAAACCAAATTTACTGAATTGGATGAACATAAAACAGTCAATGAAGAATATTTCGGCGTCAGTAAAACTAAAAAACCAACATTCGCATTCAGTTTTGGATCAAATGCTGAGAAACCAGCAAAAGACTTCAATTTTAAGCCTATTCCAGAATTTAATTTTGGCGCCTTCAATCAAGAACCAGAATATGTTGCAACAAAAAGACCCAAAATTAAATTACCAACTACAGCGACACCAACATTAGAGACACAAAAGAGTCGTTCAGAATTTTCATTCCCATCATCAACATCAAGTCCATCATTTGACTTTTCACCAACTGTATCAGTAATTGAAAATACAGACACTTACAGACAAACACATGGCGGCAATTTCTTCAATGATTTCAGATCTACGGTTGAACCAGCTCATTACACAATTAATAATCAAGAGCAAATTTATACACAATATCAAGACACTTCATTTACACCACAGCAGTATCATCAAGAATCAACAAGAGATAATGTCAACCAAGAAGAACAACAAGTCTTTATTGAAGATGCTATAACAACAGAAAATCCCAACTTTAGCTTGCCATCTGAACTTCCAGCAATCAGTGCCGACTTGCCCGTACGCATTAATGACTTAATGGATGAACAAACAATTATTCCAGACGAAATTACTACAACAACTACTCGTAAACCAGTCTCACGTAGAGTAAGACCAACTGCGACAACATATCGTACAAGAACGACAACAACAACAGAAGATTATGAAAGAAAACCAATAAACAGACGTCGCCCATCAACATATAATACTCGAGCATCTATTTCCACTGAATCTTCGATTCCATCGAGATCAACTGCTTCACGTGTTTCGAAAGTTAAATACAACGCAACATCAGAAGATCGCAAAAATTTCCGAACCAGAGGTCGCAGTCCAACAACAATCAAGCAAACAAAAGAAGAAGAAATTGAATATCAACGTGACGTTTTAAATCAAAATTATCCTTCTTCAGTTCGTCCAAATAGTTCGCCATCAACACAAAATCCAATCGAAGAAATTCATATAAGAAATGAACAGCAACGCGAGGAAATTCCATTGCGACATAATATCAATGGCTACAATGCACCAATTGAACATGTTGAAGTGATTCCACTTGGCGGTAATGAAAATGAAAATACTGAAAATTATTATACACCAAGCCATGAAACATCATTTTATGAAAATACAATTGAAACAAGTAGCACAACACAGAGTCCTCCCTTGCCAAGCAATCATAGAAATACCAATCATTTTGTTGGTTTGCAAGAACCCATGCAAGTTCCACAACATCACAGAACAGTTGCCCACAGACTCAATGGAAATTTCCATCGCAACACTGAATCATTCTACAAAACAAAAACCACACAAGAAACATCACCAAAACCAACTGAAATTGAAGAAGAAGAATTATTGCTTTCAGAACCAGTGACTCAACCAAGCAGCAGCACAACAACATTAGCACCCGAGACAACTGAAAGTGATGCACCAGTAACAAGACGCATAAACTTCTCACGTAGACGTTTACCATATACAACAACAGAATCAGCGCCATCAGAATCAACTGAAGCTACAGAAGCTTATGGAGTAATAACAACTATGATATAATCAATTCAAGTTTTATAAAAATAAATAATTTTTTGATTTTCAGACCCGTTCAAGAGGCCGCAAAGAAAATGTTGTCGTTGTTAAAAAAGTAAGAGGTCGCACTCGTCTAACAACAACAACAACTGAAGAACCTTCGACAGAAAGTACAAATACACGTCGCTCAGCAGCACTCAGAACGAGAACTTCCTATAACAGGAACACAAGTAGAGAGCCAGTCAATAGGGAACGTGCATCAGCAAACAAGGAAAATAATAATGAAGAGAACAAAGTAATTATTTTCTGTCTTGAGAAACCTTTTTTTCCGTTAATAATTTCTTGCATTACTTATATCAGCCTCGATTCCGTATTCGTGAGAATACTCAACGATTCCGACTCGACACCCAGGAGAGCCAATGGTCAACAAGATTTAATCAAAATTCATTCCTTCCAATTGATGAAGAGAAATCAAAATCTCTAAAAACACCAGAGACTGATGATGAACAGGAAATTATTACTGCAAATCCCGATGCTGAAAATGTAATGCCAATCTGCGAATAAATTCTCTAAAGCTTTTCTAATTATTATTCATTTCAAAGGACTCGTATCTTATAAATGTATCCGCAAGTGTCCTCCCAACTCAAGCAGCTATCAAACAAGAAATTTTTGATGAATCCTCAAACGTTATTTCCACAACCGAAAAGGATATTTTTGACGCAAAGAGAAATAAGGATATGTAATTGATATTTGGTTATAATTTAGACAAATTTTAATTATTTTGCTTTTATTTTCTAGTGACTTTGATATGAGCATTGAAAAGTTGGTGAAAGATGTGATTGACGATATCGACAACGAATCCAAATCGGAATCAAAAAACGAAAAGAAACCAATTGGTACTGAAAAGAAAACAAATGGAAGACGTGGTGTTTGGAAGAAAATTCGTGTACGCCCAGCTGATGCATTCGAAACAGCAGAAACTCAAAATATTGGAAAACACTTGTATAATGCACTAACAGATAATGATAAGGGAGAAGGTATCAAAATTAGAAATGAACAAACTTCTGAAACTACAACAGAAACAACTGAAAATTCTATTATAACTGAACCAACAATTGAATCAGAAATTATTTTATCAACTGAGGCACCGTTAGAACATGTATTTAGTGAAATAATTACAACTCAAGAGCCAAATTTGCAAAACGAAAACGAAAAATCTGGAATGTTTGATGAAGCCAGAAAAGCTTTAAATGTACTTTTTAGTTTAGAAGGAAATTCAGATGACGCTGTTAATATGGAAGAAACAGATGACAACCTTGAGACATTCAAGGAAAGTACAACGACAACACAAATTCCAATCACAGAAGAACAAACAACAACCGCTGCACCTACACAAGTACCTATTGAATCACTTCCAAATGCAAAACAAGTAAAAACGAGTACCAGCTCGAAGGTTACCGGCGAAATATGTTATCGTGGAAGGTGTATAAAAACTCAAGAGAAATGATGAATTTTTCAATTTACCATTATTCTTAGGGTTCTATTTATTTTATTCTACTTTTAGTTTGTAACTACTTAACATAAGATCGATATCATCCATTTCAATTTAATATTTCGATAAAAATATATAAAAAAAGTGTCATTTTACGAAATTTCTTTCTAAACTCAATGCTGCATACTTAATTGTAAAATATTAAACGCTTCTGTAAATAAAATAAAGAAAAAAATCTTTTGTGAAATAAAATAAAAATATAATAAAAATTTAACTGCTTTTATTTGAATATTGGTAAATAATACGCGAAATCCATAATTTATTTTAGTTTAATTCATTTTTGATTTAATTTATTAATCAATTTTGCATTTCTATTTTGCTGAATTTTGATTGTCAGACATGTATTTAAGCTGATCACTTAATATAATTTATTAAAATTATTTTTCCTATGAAATGAAATCTCCGAAATCTTGGATATGGATCAAAATGATGATTGTTCGCCCCTCTCAACAGATCTGTAGTTGGAAACCTGATTTGGATTGAAAATATAAATTTAAATAAATTATTTAATTAACGAACACGGAATTTCCTCCTCCCAAGTAGTAGCATAAGAAATTTAGTTAACAGCTAAAATTTAATATCGTCTTTTGTTAGACGCAGTGCGACCCTGGAAGTGTTTACGTGATTTTCTTCAAATGCTGAAAAAGACCATTTGTCCTTAGTAAAAAAAAAGAAAAAAGTCAAATAAGAAAATTTTATTTTAATGTGATCCAATACAAATTCAAAGAAGTTATGACGGTCCCTAGAATTTTGGTCTTTCGACCAACGTGGGAAGAGTTTCAAGATTTTCCTGCATATATTAATTATATGGAAAAATGTGGTGCACACTTGGCAGGATTGGCAAAAGTACCTAAATTTGTTTGATCCTTAAGCAATAAATTAAATTGTAAATATTTGTCTTCGTCTTACAGATAATACCACCAGCAGAATGGGTTCCCCGTAAATCCGGATACAATTTAGACGACATAAATATTACAATTAAAGCACCTATATTGCAATTCTGCACGGGTAAGCAGGGTTATTATCAGCAATTTAATGTTCAAAAGAAACCAATGACAGTGAAAGAGTTCTATAAGAAAGCAAGTGCGGAACGATATGCTACTCCAAAATACTTTGACTATGAGGATTTGGAAAGAAAGTTTTGGAAAAATGTTACATACATACAGCCCATTTACGGTGAGATATAGCGAAAATGTAAACAAAGTTTCGTGTTTGTAAACAATGCGCTTTCCTCTTCATCCTACAGGTGCTGATGTAAGCGGGACATTGACTGATGAGGAGGTAAAGCCATTTAACATAAATAAACTTGGGACAATACTCGATTATGTTGAGAAGGATTATCATAAGGCTATATCGGGAGTTAACACCAGCTACCTATACTTCGGAATGTGGAAAACGACATTCGCTTGGCATACTGAAGACATGGAGCTATATTCCATTAACTATCTTCATTTTGGTAAGCTTTCCAATTTCATGAACATGAGAAATGATACTAACCTCTCATTTTATTTTAGGGGCACCAAAAACTTGGTATTCAATACCCCCAGCAGAAGGCCGAAAAATTGAGAAACTCGCCAATACAACCTTCCGTGACAACTATGCAGAATGTCCAGCTTTCTTAAGGCACAAAATGACATTGATCAGTCCTCAAGTTCTAAAGCAGCACAATATTCCATTCAATAAAATCACACAAGAACCTGGGGAGATAATGATCACATTTCCGTTTGGTTATCATGCTGGATTTAATCACGGATTCAACTGTGCCGAGTCAACAAATTTTGCCTCTGAGAGATGGATTGAGTATGGAAAACGTGCAGTTCATTGTCACTGTCGGAAAGATATGGTAAAGATATCAATGGAAACATTCGTTAGAAGATTCCAACCCGAACGATATGAAAACTGGCTACAAGGAAAGGATTTTGGGTGTCACCCTGAAGAACCCACCAAAATTTGTGCTGCACCAATGCCAATTCTTAACAAGAAGCTAATGCTGTAAGTTCTGCAAAATAATGCAGTTATTCTAGAAAATCAAATAATTAATTCCTGATCATTTTAGAGAAATACAGAGACGTGGATGTGCACCAATAAAAATGAAAAAGAAAAGGTTTGATCAATTGATATCCTTTAAGCATATAAACTGCTATAACTTCATGGTGGCATAAACTATTTTTTAGAAAATCAAAGTTGAAACTTGAGGAAGATGGAACAGACGAGTTTAAAATTAAGATTAAGAAGGAAGATATTATTCCATCAGCATCACCTGCATCCACGTCATCAGCATCCGATACGCTAACAGATGTTCAATCGCCAGTAAAACAAGAAAAGGAAGATATCAGCGATTGCTGGTATCAGCTCGAAGATGGCGGTGAAATAAAAGATCTCCTACCTTCAGGAATAATAAAAAATTCATCAAAACTACGGTTTGATGTCAAAACTATTTCATTGAATGAAGATTTGTGAATGTGTAATTTGCACATTGGTTATTAAAAAAATTATAAGAATGATAATTTGCGTGCATTATTGTACAATCTGAATGCTGCTAGGAAATTTCTTAAGATCCGCGAATTCTAGCATGAAATTTCATTGCAAAATATGACTTTTTTTCTGTGGATTTAATTATACTTTATAATTAAACGACTTTTTTTGGCAAAATTATATTTATTTATCAATGCTTGACGACGATGACTTTACAACTCTTCGATTATTTTGATCTCACATAAAGTTTCGTTCAGATTATATGAATACGAGTTGTAAGGCACATGGTGAAAATATTTTTTGGTGTAAAAAAATCTGTTTTTCAATCTTCAAAATATACGTTTTTTGCTTTCTTAGTTTTTAATAGTAATCCCTCAGATGATTTTTTTTAGTTTTAAATATCACATTTTATCGCAAAACAGTCGAATCCGAGAAAACCTTTTTCAGATAATGATACAAAGAACTTATTAATAGGAACAATTTTGATTATAAATGTTTTAAGCATATAGGAGCTCTGAAAATAGCAAGACTTAGTATAAGTGTAGATTTACAAACCTACACGAAATTTAAAAATAAAAGAAAGATGTTTCATTGATTTCATAAAAAAAGGAATATTGACTGGAATAAAAAATGATAAGGAAATCACTTAGTAATTAGTTTGCGAATTTCAATTAAGAGAGAATTAGTGAGAGAACTGAAAATTGATTATCATTTCAAACCGCATTTTGCGTTCGGGAATTTTTCAGGAAGTTAATATCAAAAACTTCATCTTCATTATCACTGGAGTCATCCAACCACCTTGATCTCTCCAGTGGTTCAACCTCAGACCGATCGGCTATGCTTGCTTTACCATATTTGATTTCGGCACGACTTTGCTTCAGACTTTAAAGAAATTATTTTATGATTCTAAATCAAACGTATTGCTTTACACTCACCGCATAGCTTTGAAAACAATTATGCCAATAACTGATAGCGAGCTGATGGTTATCAGAAAGTAATAGTAGTAGTTCCCAAACAGCTCATCAGTTTTATCACTGATTCTTCGTAGCATCGGAACAGTTTCCGTTGTGTTAATGTAGTTGAGCTCGACGGATGGCGTATCATCAGTTTTCTTATCAGTGACATTCAGTATTGTTGTTGTTGATGTGGTATTTTTATGATGGATGAGCAAAGAATCGTTCGATGTGGCATTTTGACCAACAACTAATGTCAGCAGAAGAGCTGGCCAGATTATATTCCACATTATTACGCTATTTTCAATGTTTATGTTATTTTATTGTGAAATAATAAATTACGAAACACAACTTTTTGGAAGAATTTTTTTTTTTCGATTGATGATCTGTTTAGTACTAAATATATATTTTAGAACACAATTATTTGTTTTTGTTGAAGAAGTTAACATAAAAATTTCTAATTAGAGATTTTCTTCGTATTTCTATGATCAAGGCTGGTTTCATCACTTGAATTAGGTAAGTAGCGAACGCGTGTCATCTATTGATTATTTATGTATTTCAATCAATTGTTTCTCTATTTTACAAGCACTCAAAAATGAATTCAACTGAATCGAAAAAGGTTAAAAATTTTATTTCGAGATTTTAGCTTTTATTTCTGCTCTAACCTACTACTAAAATGTTTTAAAATTTGACTGCAAGTTATTAACTAATACTTTTCACTTTTAGGCTGCCAAGAGAAAGCGACAACGGATTAAACACAAGCAACATAAATCGATTAATAATTCTACGCAAGAAGAAGAAATTCCACAAAGTCCCGAAGAAATCCTAATACTGACAGACATGGAAAAGACACCTGAGAACAAATCAAAGGAAGAAATTCTCGCTGATCGTAAAGCTAAAAAAGCTGCAAAACAGGGCACAAGGGAAGAGCTTCTGATCTAGCAACTTCAACTCCCAAAAAGCCAATTGAAAACGTAGCTCCAGGAAATACTTCATTAACTAAGGAAGAATCATCTCCAATCAAATCACAGTCGCCATCATCAGCAATGCCAGTCGAGAAAATGGGAAAATTGCAAGATGCTGATGAAAGTCGAGATGAAGTTGTATCAGCTCGTGCAGCTCGTAAATCAATGAAACAAGAAAAGAAAAGGGTTAATATTGATGAATCACAATCTTTAAAGCCATCTGATGAGCTACCAAAACAAACAACTGAAAAGTCAGATTCACATCCAAAAATTCAAAAACGAAACTCCGATGTTGAATTAGCAATAAAAATGGAAAACATGCATCTTTCCGATCAAAGTCAAGAAACTCCTGGTAAGATGAAAGTTGTGACTAAAGCGGAACGTCGGGCAATTCAGGAGGCTCAGCGAGCAGCAAAAGCTAAAATTCTGGAAGAAAAAAAGACATCGGTTAAGAAAACTCCAGGAAAGTTCATTGAGAACTCTATAAAGACCCCAGCAAAGCTACCTAGGCCAGATGAGTCTATACTGGCATCACGTAAAGTGACACCATCATCTGGTACATCAGCTCACAAAGTTAAGTTATTTAAACATCTATATGTGGACAAGTGTGATCTGAATTTGAATGCTAATCAGCAACATTTACATCCGGCAATCATAAAATTGGGACTTCAGTTTGCAAATGATTTAGTTGTGGGTTCAAATGCTAGATGCTACGCCTTCCTGAATGCAATGAAATCGGTAATAGGAAACAATTACGGTTCATTATTTTCGATTCATTTCTCTATCCTGAATTTCTAGTTCATAAATGACTATGAGACGCCTGAAGCAAAAATCTTCAGCCGCGGTCTGGAAGCGGAAATTCAACCAGCAATGGATTTTCTTCAAAAGTGTCGTCCATTCGCTGTTTCTATGACGAATGCCTTGAAATATATAAAACTTCTCATCTCACAAGAAAAAAGCAATGACAATGATGATGATGTGAGTACTGCCACATAATTACTACCATGAAGATTTATATTTTGATTTATATGTTTCTACAGATAAAACGACGATTGATTGATAAGATTGAAACTTATGCACGTGAACAAATTGAAATGGCTGCAATTGCCATCAGCTTGAAAGTCAGAGAAAAGATTTCGAATGGCGATGTCATTTTGACTTATGGATGCTCATCACTGATCAAACGAACTCTTGTGGAGGCCTGGAAGGAATCGGAACTTAAATTTCGCGTTATAGTTGTGGATTCGCGACCAGATCATGAAGGCCAGGAAATGTTAAAATCATTAACAATGCAAGGAATTAATTGCACATATGTCCTTATCAATGCCGTTAGCTTTGTCATGCCTGAAGTAACAAAGGTTCTACTCGGTGCTCATGCTCTTCTTGCTAACGGCTATGTGATGTCACGTGTTGGAACCGCACAAATTGCAATGATTGCGAACTCTTACAATGTTCCTGTGCTAATTTGTTGTGAAACGCATAAATTTAGTGAACGGGTTCAGACCGATTCATTCGTTTTCAATGAACTTGGCGATCCAAATGCGCTGATAAAGAATAAAAACTCTCAACAGGACTCGGAATATCTAAAGAATTGGGAAACTATTCCACATTTGACGCCCCTAAATTTGCGCTACGATATTACACCACCGGAATTGGTGACAGCCGTCGTTACGGAAATTGCTATCTTACCGTGTACGAGTGTTCAGGTCATTTTGCGAGTCAAGCCATCTGAATAATAATTATCATTCACTAAAATAAGTGAAGTTTTGCTTTTTAAAATCAATAAAAATACTAAACAAGATCATTATTTTGATACACTATTTTTTAGGGCTCGTTCTTGTTGATATTCTGTGCGAGCTAAACAGTAAATTTTATCGCAAATAGGAGATATGTAAGTCAAGTGCATTAAGCCATTAAGCGTACGTGAATGCATGACAATCACGTTTCTTTAGATATGTTTATATCAGAAGGAAATCAATCTCATGCGTCAGCAAAATTTCACCTTCTTATCACTGTCGAAATTGTATGCCTGATAAAAGCAACGAGGTGTTTATTCCCCAAAAACTTGTATACAGTCGCAGAACGTGAACTGAAGTAAATAGATGTAAGAATTTTTTTCATCTTACTACTGGCTAAAGTAACATATTAACATGGTTAATTCGGAAAATGCATCTGAAAATGAAAATAGAACAGTTGAACATGTGCAGAGAAGAAGATCTATGGTAAATCAAATATTGCATTCGCTAGTGGTAAATAATTAAGACTTTCACGGGCCATTTATGTATAGGGGAGCAAGGAGCAGGCTATAAAAGATGCTGTCGTTTTAGTTGGCTCTCTTTTTCTGATAATGTCATTTGGACTTTTATTTGAAGCAAATATTCGTGATAATGGCTGGAATGATTCGACACAAAAACGAATTACGGTGCTGGCATCAGGTGTAGGATTTTTTGTTGTCGCTATTATGTTTTCCTATTATCTTTATCTACGAATACGAAGAAATAACAGAAGATCTGAAAGCGTTATAACTGATAACAACGAATTGCGATGCGTGAGTTTATCTTTATGGCTTCTATTTTTAAAAGATCTCGCTGACGTCTTTTTTTTGAGAATCAGCTAATGCTGGGGGTAATAAAAATATTTATGACATAGATAAGATAGCATATACGCGTGGCGTGCCCGCGTGCTTATATAGGAACACAGTTGCATTGATACGGTGATATAGGATTGCGATATTAACTTTGATATCGATTTTTTTTTCCGTTTTACACGAAAGTAGAGAAATGGAAAATTTGCCATATATGGATTTTTTTTATCTTTTATCTTTATTTTGTTCTGAATGGTACAAAGTCCATTTCTCTTTAAATCCGCCATAGCTCATAGTCACAAGCCTTACCTTATAAGTTTTAATATATTACCTTCTTTTTGTTGAACGCAGTAGTGCGTAAATGACACATATATTTTCTACTACAACCTAAATGATTTCTTTCAGGACAATCGAATCAATGAGGAAACAACTGACATACCGCCAAATTATGATACAATTATGGGATCTCCCCCGTCTTATCATACGATAAAAATTGAAGAATGTGATAAAAATGAAGCAGTTATTCATGTTTAGTTATCGATGTTTATTTACTATGTTTTATTTACTCAATAAGTTTATTGGCTCATGTGATTTAATTAATATTAAAATACTAAAATGTTAAGGGTTTAACAATAAGACAGAGAAATAAATATTTAATTTACTTACTCACAATATCATCTGGTTGCGAACAATCACCGTTTCCGTTTCACAACATTTTACTGAATAATAATAACGACTATCTTCTAATTAAAAAAAAACGACATTTAATATACGAATTTTCAAAAATTGTTGTGATTGAATTTCGTATTTTCGAACATCAAGTCATGTTGTGCAAGAAAATAAAACTGAATACTAATTTTGATAGAAGGTTAAATTATTATTGCAAAACTAAAGTTCTCAGTTTGAGTGATCTTGGAATTTTTATTCCATAGACCATAGACAGAAAAATAAATTTTTATAAATCAGATTACAGGAAAGCTGTTGTAATTTAAGCTTATTAAGTATATTTTATATGTGGGAAGTGTTGTAGATACTTTAAAATGGAGCACATTCGAATACCAAAGGTAAAAGATAAAAAGCTGTTCTTTGTTTTTCTTTTTGCAATATATTGTTTTCTCTTATCAAACAATTAAATAAACTGCATTCAACAACCCAATCTCTGAATGACACGCATTCAGTATGACTCATGGATATTGTAGTAGTTTCAGCGCAATGGTTTTCCGGAAAAGTGCAAATTTTCTTTTAATTATGATAACATAATGGCAGTTCGGATTAATATTTTGCAAGGACATCTTATAAATGTGATTATTTATAGCGTCTCGGTCTCATTCATAGTCATTAGCATATATAATTATGCAACTTCGGTATTCCCGCTGCATCCTTCATACTAAATTTAAAAATATCCTTTTGATTCCCAACTCAAATTCCAATATTCCAACCGATTCCTACGAAAAATATGCTACGCTACGCCTACGCTGTGGTCCAATCCCCCTCAATACGTTACGCTAAAAGATTTCCCAAAGATTTTCCAGTGCTCATAAAACTGGAAACTTGAACTTTTCCTTCAGTTCGCAAACCTTCCTTATCGCATCAAAGCGGATAAACGCAAGTGCTAATTAGATTTTTTTTGCTTAATTCTTTTCTTTAAGAGCATTTATCCAGTCGGTCTGGGAAAGTAGTTTCAAAGCTTAATAGAAACCGATTGTGTGTTCGTTTTTAACGGTTCGAAAAAATAGCAGCTTTTATCTTAAAAATATTTCCTTATTCCTAACTAAAAGAAAGGTCAATCAAAAACTCTAAATTCGATAAGATAAAATATCGTTACAATGAATCAAATCTCGGACTACTCATCGGACGATGGGACCTTATCGCCAAGCGATTTCTTTAAACAAGACTTTGATCTTGTTTCGCCTGAGGAACTCAATTATTATAGTGAAAGCCTTTTGCATGACTTTGAAGAGCTCAACAGAGCCTTCATTTTTGGCTTAGCTGTACCACGCACTATCATTGACCTTCGCAAATGGATTGAAGAGAATCTACATCCACAATTGCAGCTTCATGAAAATATCCCGACATTTTTTCATGACATTCTGATATTAAGAAAGGTGAAAACGAATTTATAATTGAAAATGGGTGGAAATGGGTTAAATGGAATAGTTCAATGTCTAAGCAAATCGATTGTGACCTTGCTGCCAAAAGCTCGCTTTTTTACAATAATATTGCATTAAAGCTTTTATTCTGGCGAAAACAAGGTTTTCTTAATTGTTTGTTAAGGGCTTTTTCCATCTCATGCCTAAATGAGAAAATTTTCTACGCTTATTTTTTGTTTGTTTTTCCGTCTGTCGTTTCCTCAAAATAATTTGTACAACCACTTCACTTGCTTCTTGTTCTCGATCCAGTTCCTATTCCACTCATCTTCATAATAAATTATACCTAATAATAAACTTTTGACAGAATTTTGCTCGCGAATCATTGTAATTTCTGGGGAGTTTGTCTCCCCATTAGTCAACGAATTGACTTTTTCTATCTTTCTTTTTTGTTGTTTTATTTTAGGTTGAAAATGTCCGAATGATTGATCGATTCAACAGTAAGAATGCGATTGTCGGTACGCTCTATCTGACGGCAACTCATCTAATTTTTGTTGATCCCGAAGCAAATAAAGAGACATGGGTGAGTTAGATCAGCTTCTGGCATTCTTAATGAGCAGGATTGTGTTCTGACTTTTTGTTTAGCACGCTCATAATTTATGCAATCTAAGTAGACATAAATATAAATTATGGATGAGAAAAAAACATGCAATTTTTGTGTTTGAACCTTTTCTTTCACGTCTTCTTATATCCCAATGGATGCTTCACCAACAACACCTTTCATCCTAATTTCATATTTCTTTTTTATTTAAATATGATATGAAGCTTTAAAGACTGACCTACATACATCTCATACCATCATATAGTTCTCATTCCACTAGCATTTTCCATAATTCAGACTTGTTCTGTATTGCTGGCGTTTACAAAAATTCATTCAGACCAACTAGTGGCAATAAAAACACATTATTGAAAAGAAGAAAAAATTTACGACAAAGATTTTCATGGTTCATTACTAATTTACGGCTCATCCCATTAAGAACGTTCCCATGCATGCAACAGATCCTTTTCTTTTTGCTTTCCGAAAACTTGTTCTTTTCTTACGATATTGCATGCAAAAATCGTGGGAAAAAAAGAAAACCTTAATGTCTCTCTAGATATATGAATGGTTCGTGATAGTAGCTTTGGTTGGAAAATGAACATTCGTTCATTTCTTCTTTCTTCTTACTATGCTGATGAAGAAATTTTCATGAATTCATGAACATTCAAATTGATTTCTTGGCCTCTTATTTTATATCTCCAACAGATTCTGCATATGCATATTGCCAGCGTCGAGAAGCTACAGCTCAGTACTACAGGAAGTCCGCTGCTGATACGTTGTAAAACATTTCTCTCTGTGACATTTGTGATAGCAAAAGAACGTGAATGTCACGACGTATATACGACACTAATTAAACTTTGTCAGCCAGGTAATATTTCTCTTATGCGGATGCTTCTTTTTATTGATTCGCAAACATGTATTCAATTCAATATAACAAAAAGAAAATTAATTTTCTGATCGGAAACCTTAAATTAATTTCCCTTTTAACTGCTTTTCCGTGACACCGGATTTTGAGATTGATTATTTTGGGTTTCATACATAAAATTTAATTTAATGAAACATCGAGAAACCGAATTTTTCTCGAAAGCCCATAAATTTCATGCCCTATTGTGGTCGAGCCTTTATTAAGTTTAATGAATTTTCATCGTGATTTTTTTTTATCCATTCACATGATGTGCAAACGCTTATGCTGTGTGTTTATTTATGAAGGTCAAATAAGGAAGAAATAATAATCCTAAAAAGTGTATACCCTTATTTATTATTTATTGATTTTGCTCTCCATCAAAATGTTATACTTTTCTTTCTCGTCCTTTGATTGTTTCTACAAATTTACATATGTTGAGTTAAGATAGAGGAATAATTTTTTTTGTCCCTTTTTTAGTGAACATTCAAAATCTATACTGCTTTCAATACACATCAAGCAGTGAAGAGCTTGTCAAATCGGCTGGATGGGACTTTTTCAAGTTAGAAAATGAATTCCGTCGCATGAAAGTACCTAATCCTGAATGGCAACTAACAACAATGAACAAAGACTACGCTCTATGTGATACATATCCGAATCTACTGTACGTGCCGGCAAGCGCTGATAAGACATTACTTCTTGGAAGCTCAAGATTTAGATCAAAAGGGCGCTTGCCAGTATTAGTTTATTTGCATGCAAATAAAGCATCTATTTCTCGATGCTCACAGCCATTAAGTGGCTTCAGTGCGCGCTGCATGGAGGACGAACAAATGCTTCAAGAAATCCGGAAGACAAATCCCAATTCAAGCTTACTATACGTTGTTGACACAAGGCCAAGAGTAAATCATCTTCTTATTTTATTAAAGTTTAGCATATAAAAATTTTCTCACAATCTTAGATCAATGCAATGGCGAATCGAGCCGCGGGAAAAGGATACGAGAACGAACTTTTCTATGAGAACACAAAATTTCATTTCCTTGGCATCGAGAACATTCACACAATGCGTGCAAGTTTGCAGAAATTAATTGAGACGTGCGATCAAAAATTAATGAATGGATTTTTGAGCTCATTGGAGTCGTCAGGATGGCTTAAGCATATTCGATCTATGTTAGATACTTCATGTTTTATTGCAAATGCTGTGTATAAAGGAATCTCAGTGGTAGTTCATTGCAGCGATGGTTGGGACCGTACATCACAAGTTTGTTCTCTGGCATCAATAATGCTTGACCCATTTTATCGCACTATCAAAGGCTTTCAAACGCTAATCGAAAAAGATTGGCTTGCATTTGGTCACAAATTTAGTGATCGATGTGGACATTTACAAACGGATCCAAAGGAAGTGAGTATGCAAGAATATGCTTGAGCTGTGAATTAATAACATTCCTTAATTTTTTTTTATCAAGATTTCACCAGTATTTACACAATTTCTTGACAGCACATGGCAAATAATGCAACAGAGAATTGATTTATTTGAGTTCAATGAACGCTTCCTGCTCATCCTTCACGATCACGTCATGTCATGTCAGTTTGGAACATTTATTGGGAATTGTGAAAAGGATCGTGTTGATCTCAAATTGACTGAGCGAACATTTTCGCTGTGGGGCTACATGGCAAATCACATGAACGAATACATCAATCCATTGTATCGACCAGGAGCTGATGTGGATGATATCATTCGACCAAATCTTGCACCACAAGTTATTAAATTCTGGCGTGGAATGTACAGTCGATTTGACAGCGGTGTTCATCCGCGTGAAAATCTTAGTGATTTATTGTTGGCAAGTAAGGATCATTGTGCATCACTTGAGGATCATGTTCAACATTTGACAAAGGTAAGAATTACAAGAAAATCAGTTCTGTCTGCATAATTCATGAATTTCTACCCTTCTTAGCGCATCGGAAATATTAAAAATCTTATTTCGAAATCGGCTAAAAAGTTACAAGCAAATAGCGTCAATATGCTACAAAATGCTACTGGCAAGACACAGAACGTAGACAATAGATTCAATTATGATAATAAAAAATTAAGCGATCTACAATCGGCCGATCATGATCATCCGCTAAAAGCAGCTGAATTTTCATTCTCCAACTTGTCGGTATCGGATGGACATGGTGCACAGCACTTGATACAAGATGCCAATGAAATAACTTCAGAAATTAATTCGGTGGCACTGGATTGGAAAAGCCTTCGGAGTGTTTCAATATGCGCTTGCTCGACGCCTTTCTCCCAGGAAATGAAAAAGGTGAACATTTTAAATGAAATAATTTATTATTTATGCTGAGTGATGAATGCTTTCCATATTTCCTATAGACACATTGCTGGAGATGTGGTGAAGTATTTTGCCCTCGATGTATTGATAAATCGATTCCATTACCTGGCCATAACAGTAGCACGCCCGTGCCAGTTTGTCGTGCATGTTTTAAGATAATCTCGCAAGTGAGCCCGTAAA
Organism: Propsilocerus akamusi; assembly: GCA_018397935.1. Classification (NCBI taxonomy): domain Eukaryota; kingdom Metazoa; phylum Arthropoda; class Insecta; order Diptera; family Chironomidae; genus Propsilocerus; species Propsilocerus akamusi. The sequence continues at coordinate 17,622,815 of CM031468.1, read as the reverse complement.
GTGTCGAAACGCATCGTTAATCTTGATTTAGCTTCTTGCGAAATTATGCTTTTCAAAAGAAATATTTCTTGGATTCAGGACTGATTCTGTGATTGAGGTGAAATCGGATGTATGTTCCCCATGAATAATTATGGTTATGGAATACAAAATTTGAGACAAAACAGTTCTAAAATAATTGTTATTTTCTGCTTAAACTTTTATTTAAATAAAATAATTATTCAAATTTACTGATAAAAAAAATGTTTATTTTATGTTCGCTGATATGCTTTGTCGCACAATGGTGCGTTTATCGAATTTAGGAAAATCCAAAAGAAATATTTCATTGTGTTAAAATATAAAAAACGTCCAATTTTTAGTTCTGTTCAAGCACTATGGATGGATTACAACAACGTGATAATGGATGTGGATGAACTGGTTATTTTTTTTCCTATGGTTAAATAGATCACAGGATAAAACTCGACGGGATTAAAAAGTCAGACTAAAATTAAATCCTCTACTTTATTAATTCTAATCCTATACTTTATTCATTCTAATCCTAACATTTATTTAAATCTACTAACGGATTTTATTAGATCGCGAGATCTTTTTTAAAACACCAATTTTCCAATTTAGATCCTAGAATAAAAGATTTAGATAAAACTTAGATTTAACCTAACCCATGCATCAAATGGATGAAAATCTTGAGATTATTACATTTGGATCCTTTAATAGATGATCCCTTCTATCTAAATATTTCATATTTAAAGCTCAAATACTTAAGTTATCTATTGGGAGGAAAAAATATTATTATTATTATTAATTAAATAGGCTTATTAATAGCAGGGTTTTTATGTCAGTTTTTTTCAATTTTGCTTTTAAAATTTTTAATCACACGGAAGAATAAATCAAAAGGGAAAAGCATCATGGACCATTCTGTAAGCTATAAGAAAAATGACAATTTTTCCCCTCACCCACACAACGCCTTTGATTTTTGAATGTTTCTACCTGAACGATTCGTTCTGGACGAGTTGCCTTTTTCTCAATACTGAGATGATTATAAGATTATAAATAAGTAATAAATACAATTAAAGGCATCATGAGGCTTAAACTCAATTTCAGAACTGATTTGATGTTCTTACCCAGTAAATTGCAGCCTCTGAAATATTTTTATACAATGGATACATCTACCCAATTTTATGCCCCAATAAATTTCCGATACGTTTCCAACATCATTATTTGATATTTAGTGGATTCTAAATTGCTGCCGTATAATTTAAAGCCCAGTAAACATGCTTTCAAAAATGGAAAAAAAAATGTGAACCAAATCAGCTGCTTAGCAACCTTGCAGTGAAACATTTATTGGGAAAGAATCAATATGGCTTTAGGCACAAATTTCAATCTGACTCAGCAACTTTAGATTGTTGAGAGACTCATTGTGGAAGCTGTTGACGACAGCTTCATAGTTGGCGCCTTATTCTTCAAAAAATCGAAAGCCTATGATACCTGTCAACATCCAAAATTGTGAAAATGCTATTCAATCACGACATATCCGGAACGGAGAATAAACAATTAGATACACAACAAATGACAGCGTTTACAGAGACACGACCAATATTGAATTAGGTAAAGCACAAAATTCTTTTCTCTCGTGAATGTTATATATCTATCTTGTTAAAATATGACATGGGATGACTCAAACTTGGTAGCATTCTCATCACTTATGGCATATTATATCACCTTGACTAACATGTACTCCTTATATGTAAAATTCCAAGAAATTAATTATGTAGACTTCGAAACATGAACATATTTTGGTGAAAATAGAAGCCCACACAGTTCCGACACGAAGAACAAAGAATTCACGAGCTATGGATATAGTGCGTGATGGATATCAGGAACCTTTCATAGAGGAGACAATAGGACAAACTGTTGACTGTGGGTAGATCCAGATTTGGCAATAACGGAGGGACAATTACTTGGGTCAAATTTACCTTGGCAATCAGATTCAAATGAATCCTTATACCTGTATTTATGTATAATCAAAATTTAGTCACAATCAGCAGATGGGAAATCGTACTTCAATTTTGTGTCAAATTTGCAAAGAAATCTAAGAATCCCCATTTTTTATAAATTTAATGTTCGCAAATTCTTAGAATGATCTAGATAAAAGGTCAAATTGCTTATAAATAACTAAAAATAAAGTTGAAAATAAACCAAAAGAGTTTCGAAAACAAGCAATCATCTAATGGATAAAAATATAAATGTAACAATATCGTGCTTGGATGAATTTAAAATGAAGAAATTCAAAACGAATCCATTAAAAAAGCCTCTTAAATTGTACCCAAAAGAGAAGTATATCACACGTTTCACACATGAAATAGCAATAACCACAAATTCGCGACATGTATCGACACACATTATCATGACTCTAAGAAACAGGAGAAGTAACGAGAACTTAAAAACCTCACATAAAATATTCCGAAACGTTCTCAAATAATAACAAACCCCCTTTCAAATACAAGATTTACTAAAATATCATAAATAAATATAAAAAAAGCAGTAGGTAAATCATGATTCAACATTCACCTAAGACTTTCAAGATGGCTTTTCTCTCAGTAGATGATTATCCTCCGAAGTGGATAGGAAGTTAAGAAGGTCATTCATTCGATACGTTGAGAAAAGTACAAAGAAACCAACTGAAAAATGTGAATGTTAAAATTTGTTGTTAAGCTGAAGTTTATATAAAGTATTCCAAGGATTCTCCACCATGGTTGAAGAAATCTTGAAAGAAGGTTTTTTTATTGCGATATGACAATAAACCTGCTTTCTTCAGTAACACACAAATTACTTACTTGTTGTTTGCTAAAGTAGTAAATAATTCTCTTGTTAATAGACTTATAACATGTCATCATTTATTACCATGGAAATATCATAGCTCCGAGGAAAAAAAATTGTTCGTAAATCGATTGTGGCAAAATATTATTGACTTCATCATTTTATCACCATCGACAACAAAGAGAACTTCATACCATTCAATTAATTGGTGTAGATTATATACTTGATCGTTTTCACAAGAGCATAAATCTTAGTTTTGTTTTTTCAAAGCCAATGAAAGGAAATATAATATTTACTTGAAGTGCTTTATGAAGTTTGTGCTAGCTAGCTAGGCGTTTACGATATAATAAAATAATTGATATTTTACGGCTGTTATTCATTAAAATGAACACAATTGTATCATTCATTCGTAGCAAAATAAATAAGGGAATAATAATAACCAATTTCAAAATTCAATTCTGGTTTCGAAGTTTCAAGAAGCAGCGTGTTATGGAATTGTTATTTAATTGCTTGCGTTTGCATTCAAAAAGTTTCAGCACGTAAAATATGAATTCCAAGAAAAAAAAATTCAATTAGAAAATAAATTTCAGAGTTTTTCAGTATTGATCATTTATTTTCAGACCGAGGCTAGACGAAAGATTTTCAAACCGAATTCGGCAATTTCTATTCAAATTGCAAATTCGATTGACGATTTAACTCAATGCTGATAAATTATGTTACAAGTCTCTTGCTTCGGCATAAAACATATAATCAAGAATGATGCAAACTTTCTCTATACAATTTATTGGAATATTGTTTTCGGAGAATTAAAGCATAAGAAAATAAGAATCATGAAAATCGCATTGAAGCATCATGAACTTTTTGGAATTAAAACTGTTGTCAGTCATCTATCAAAAAATTTGTAAGAAAAGCTCTTTGAATTTATCCTAAGAAGGAAGGTTTGGCTCTCTTTCAAAAATATTGAGAAAATGTAATAAAAAGAGTATTCCAATGACATATCAAGATTTCGCACTTTTGCAATCGTCCTGCGAAAACAAATCCAGTTAATTTTTGGCTCTGTAACTATACGGTGCTCGTCTCCTTTCAGAAACAATTTGTACATTATCGAAGCAAAAACTAAACATCCGAAAGTCAGAAAATGCCGGCACATTCTGAAAAATTTAATTTGGAACCATATCAACAACAAAACCAATCAACAGCAGTTACATCGGATTACTACTATAAGTATCAATATAATTATGACTATCCAAACTTCACGAATGCAACCGAACAAGCGGAAGTAAATTTTGGCATTAAATTTGCATTCTTCCTTATGCACTACTATACGCCATTTCTTGTATTTGTTGGAAGTTTTGGAAATATTTTGTCGGTTTTCGTGTTTTTAAAACAAAACTAAAAAATTTATCATCCAGTTATTATTTGGCAGCCATGGCCATAAGCGATACATGCTTTTTGTTTGGAGCTTTTATATCATGGCTGAATTATGTGAACATAAACATTTACAGTCAACAATACTTTTGTCAATTTTTCACCTATATCAGTGGATTATGCAGTTTTTTGTCAGTATGGTTCGTTGTGGCTTTTACTGTGGAACGTTTCATTGCAGTTCTATATCCACTAAGGCGTCAAACAATGTGCACTGTTAAAAGAGCCAAATTGGTATTGTTAGTTCTACTCATTATCGGTGGATTAATTTGTGTTCCATATTATTTGTATGCTGCACCACAATATTCGGAAAATTTTAATGACTACGTTTGTGATGTCAAAGGTAAAAGGTCTTATAACCTCAAAAAATCACATGACATTTCTGATCCGAAAATTCTGAAATTTTTACAACAGAATCAAATGCAGATTTTCAATTACATCGATACGGTTCTCGTATTTATCATTCCATTTACTATAATCGTTGTATTAAATACATTCACCGCCATGGCTGTTTGGCGAGTTGCCGGGATTCGACGCTCTATGACAATTCAAAAAAGGTATCAAATGGCTTATTTAACTCTTAAAGAAAACCAGAACGTGTATCATTTATTAAAATCGGAAACCAAACATCTGGCTGAAACGTTTCCTATTCAGAAGAGATTTTAAACATTTTTTGTTTACATTTAAATCATAATTTCGTATTTGTTTCTACAGAAAATCTCAGAACAGTAGAGATTGTCGACGGCAGGCAGTATTTCAAAACAACAAGTTAGACTACGTTGCGGAACACAGCTTCAATATGAAAAAATGTATGGAATTTGAGGAAAATTATAATGAACATATCAAATTTGAGCTCAGTTATTTTTCTTGTAACTTTCAGATCCCAAAAGAATTGCAAATTCGTCGCAAATAAAAGTCACAAAAATGCTTCTTATTGTTTCGACAGTATTTGTATTCTTAAATCTACCGAGCTACATTATGAGAATAAAAGCTTTTCTAATAGAGGTAATAATTCACTTTATTATTAATCTTTGCTTCTATTTCTAAATTGATATCATCCAATTTGACTTTTGAATGAACATATATTTCAGAACCATATTTTCTTTAGTTACACCATTTCCTATTGAGAAATAATCGTATTTCATCAAATTCATTAAATCAAACTTCTTTTCACGTATTTTTAAATCAGAATGATGGAAATGTTTCTCAAGCCACTCTAGTGACACAATATATATGCTGGTTCTTATTTATAACAAATTTTGGAATCAATTTACCCTATATTGCCTTAGCGGTCAAAACTTTAGGTATATTTTTTTGTACAACAACTATATATGAATTGTTATTAAACATAACTTGCATTTCTATTCGAGCAGAAAAGCTTTTATCGGAATGCTTAAGACTTCGAAATCAAAGAAAAATATTCTCTTTATGAAAGCCACAAATTAAAAGTAATTTTACTGTACAATTTAAGTGACTAAAATTTACAGGAATTTCGCGGGAGTGTTCAAAAATGTTTACTTTCATTAGAGTGCGCTGTGAATTTCTGCTTATACTCGCTAGAATTTCTCGTGAAATCAGAAGGATCGTTGAACTGGATTAAATAACATTCAAAATAAGAAGATTAGTGAACATTGATACACAATTACTTGGTAATCAAATTGATGGTGACATAATCTGTTTAGTTAAATCTCGTTTCAATCTATACAAAGATTTTAGCACATGCTACCAGCAACTACAATAAGTATACTTATTTATTATGATATATTATCAGTTCAATAAAAAAATAAAATAAAAATTTATTCAAATAAAAAAATATGAAATTTGATTTGATTTCACGTAACTTAATTTAAAAAGTATGATTTGAAACGACTTCGAATATCAAAATCGTTCGATCATCTCAGTGAGATCTACAGTAAAATATTATAAAATAAATTCCTTTGCATTATTTTCAGTAAAAGGTAACACTCTATGTGTTGCACAAAGTTATAAAAAGTCTATAAAATATCAATAAAATATGACAAAGAAGTAGTGTTTAAACAAAATAACTAATATTTTGTTCAACTAGGTCAAGGAGTGACAACATCGCGAAATGACAAACATGAATCTGACGGTCTGAAAATTGTTGACAGAGAGAAGAAATATTCTCCAAGCTCGCCATTGACGCCTTGTCAAATTATTCAAATCCATGTGCAACGAAGTGTTCCAACAACCATGGGGAAATCAGAATTTTTAATAAAATTTCATAATTCTTGATAAATTCATTCAGAAACTTTAGTTAACGAATTATATTGAGAGTTGTTTGTAGGGATGATAAAATTACTTGTGTTGTTATCGGAAAAAATAACAATTTAAGCTTCTCATCTTTATTTTCGAATTAAAAAGAAGTAAAGCTTGATTTTAATCCACCGCAATGTTTCTTGAAGCGGTGCTTGAGAAATGATTCGAGAATAAATATTTGGGGTGAAAATAATTTAGGAACTTCTACATCAGAGGCTGATGATGTAAATGCATATTTTTGATATATAATTGCAAGTTGGAGAGCCTAAGCTCCTTAATAGAAACATGTTCCGATAGCTTCAAATTTTTCGCTTAGTCCTTACTTATTTTTTTCGTTTCAATTATCATTTTTTAGGTTCTTAAACGCTTCCAAAAGCGTTCACTTTTCCGAAAGTTTGTTAGCTTAACAATATTCAATAACCTTTTCATACCTTCCCACATCCAACTGATAATTCATCATTCACAGAAAAGGCTCTTTCAATTCAATTGTGAAGTGATTTTTAAAAGCTGAGCGTTTACAATCAGTGAAATCATTTGATCTATTCTTCTCAAACTGAGGCTTTAAAGGTTCCTATTCAAAGCCGACTAAATAATCGGATTTAATGCGCTGGAATGAAGTTAAGAAAACAAAATCTAATAAATAATTTTCAACGTTATTTTCACTGTTTGGAATATTAAATCTTTATATTGATATTATGAAAACTGCTGAAATACGTATTCATACATAATCCCTCATATTTATGATTAATAAATATTTCTCAATCATATATTTTCAGCGTAGGATGTTAATAAAAATAATATGCCACGAGTTTTCATTTGTTGGAAACTACGAAGGAATTTTCGTTTTTGTAAACATGAATAAACTCCTTCTAGCTTAAAATTTCTAAGTAGGTATAACCGAAGCATTAAAATCTTTCTTTGAATTCACCTAAATTGTTGCTAATGTTGATATCAAAATTATCGAAATATTATAACTTTTATAGGGGCTTAAGTATATGAAAATTTCAAACTAAATCATAAGTAAGAAGAAATTAAAAATAATTCTATAATTGCCAATTAGTCATGTAAAATGTTTAAACTATTGAAATAAGAAATTAACATTCCCTAGTTATAATTTCTACAAGTTTTGAAAATTATAATCTGGGAGTGGTCAAATCAGTTTTCATGCAATGGCAACCTGCGTTTTGGTAGCGAGATCAAACTCCAGTATCACAATCACAATAATCTTTTTATCGTCCAACTTTTTGACTGCTTCTAAGCAGAAAGAAATTTGATTTTCAGTTATATGCAAAAAGGAAATTTTGCTCTCTTTTAAATAGAAAGAGAAAATAAGTACGAGAAAATCATCAGTGGAAGAAGAGAGCGTTGGAAAATTTCTGTTCTATCCTGAAATGTTTTACGTTAATATTACAGTCGTCCTGTGATAACGCGAACAGTATATTCTTGGCTTTATAGCTGAACGGTTGTGAACATCTCGGCTTCCGTTAGAAAAAAAAAAAAAAACATTAAATTACAATAAACAAAAAAAAATGTGACTTAAGAAATCCTAAAGTGAAATTTCTAGAAACATTTATTTTTAGAAACATTTTTGGAAACATGTTTCCGCAAAACACATCGCAAATGTTAAAATATTTAGTATCAAACAATCAGAAAATGCCGGCACATTCTGAAACATTTCATTTGGAACCATATCAACAACAAAACCAATCAACAGCAGTTACATCGGATTACTACTATACGTATCAATATAATTATGACTATCCAAACTTCACGAATGCAACCGAACAAGCGGAAGTAAATTTTGGCATTAAATTTGCATTCTTCCTTATGCACTACTATACGCCATTTCTTGTATTTGTTGGAAGTTTTGGAAATATTTTGTCGGTTTTCGTGTTTTTTAAAACAAAACTAAAAAATTTATCATCCAGTTATTATTTGGCAGCCATGGCCATAAGCGATACATGCTTTTTGTTTGGAGCTTTTATATCATGGCTGAATTATGTGAACATAAACATTTACAGTCAACAATACTTTTGTCAATTTTTCACCTATATCAGTGGATTATGCAGTTTTTTGTCAGTATGGTTCGTTGTGGCTTTTACTGTGGAACGTTTCATTGCAGTTCTATATCCACTAAGGCGTCAAACAATGTGCACTGTTAAAAGAGCCAAATTGGTATTGTTAGTTCTACTCATTATCGGTGGATTAATTTGTGTTCCATATTATTTGTATGCTGCACCACAATATTCGGAAAATTTTAATGACTACGTTTGTGATGTCAAAGAGGAATACAAGGTAACTTTAGAGTCAACATTATAATTTAGTTTAATAGCCATGAAATCGTTTTTAAACTGTACTTTGTAAAATATTTTTTGATCCCAAAACAATTTCCCGAATTTTCTAACCGATATTATGTTTCCTTCTGAAAGTAAATAAGGTTATTTTTTATAAATAGACTATGTCGTATATGTTGAACACCTTTTGATCTTTTCAAAAGCTCTTATAATTCTGTAACATCATTTTTCAATCATTACCTGCACACATTTTTTTTTATTTACGTTCAACGCAAAAATAAAATTTAATTTCCAAGCAATATTCTGTAATTTCTTTATGGTAAAACTTTTCCGTTTAATAATGCTTTTCCTAAATTTCGATAGCTTTTTAACCTAAAGACGAAGGAATTTTTAGGGCTTCATTGTCAGCATAAAAATTTATCAAATACCAAAAAATTGTTTGCTAAGTAGTAAAATATGCAGCGTAAATCTTCATGAAATTACTTTTTGGTAACAACGTGTTGAGAATTGGAAAATATTATAAGATCAAATTAGGGATTTAAGATATTTTTGGTTGAAGAGTGAAAACTAAAGGAATAAAATCCTTACATTATTCTGCTAAGATGGCTCATAAATGATGAAATTTATTAAAGCGTGCAAATACCCCGAAATTCATTGCCACATAACAAAAAAAAAGAGCTTCCGGTCATACGTGAAGAGCTTTCTCGTATTGGTAGTGCATTTCAAAAATCCCAACAGATAATCTGAATCCTGATGACAAACGAATGATTGATGTCAAGTGAACAAGGATCCATTAAGCTTTATTTGTCGAAACTTTTCATTCCGATAAGAACTCGATGACATTTTCAACCGGCTTCCTTTATCTGCGAAGACAGTTTGTCTGCGTCACAAATTTATTTTATTTTTATTTTTTGCCGACAGTGTTGAACGTTCAAATGCTATATTATTTATTTTTTATTCAATATTTATGTTACCTAACTCAAATTCTTCATCGTTCAGTAGTGAGATTAGGGAAAGGATTAAACGTTATAGGATATTGCGGAAATATAATCTTTGAAAATTTATATATTGGTAGAATAAACATACTTTTATTATTCTTGGCAACAAACTAAGAAATAAAGTTTTTTTTTTATTTTTTGTCAAAGACATATGACAACTGTTGAGTAACAAAATACCAATTATGAAACTTTCTACTAAGATGCCATATAAATCAACTACATAATATTAGAAATATTGTGCAACTTACTTTTCTGTTGCATTTTAAGTAATAATACCTACCTAAGATTTTTTTTTCTTACTCAACATTTGTAGTTTTGTTACATAATGAAGAAGCCGATGTACAAACTACTTGTGTTGATTTCCCAATTATACTATTTGATTTTCGAAAAATCATTACTAGTATACTTATATAAATTGAAGTAATATATTTTTAAAACTTCTCTTACAGAATCAAATGCAGATTTTCAATTACATCGATACGGTTCTCGTATTTATCATTCCATTTACTATAATCGTTGTATTAAATACATTCACCGCCATGGCTGTTTGGCGAGTTGCCGGGATTCGACGCTCTATGACAATTCAAAAAAGGTATCAAATGGCTTATTTAACTCTTAAAGAAAAACCAGAGACGTGTATCATTTATTAAAATCGGAAACCAAACATCTGGCTGAAACGTTTCCTATTCAGAAGAGATTTTAAACATTTTTTGTTTACATTTAAATCATAATTTCGTATTTGTTTCTACAGAAAATCTCAGAACAGTAGAGATTGTCGACGGCAGGCAGTATTTCAAAACAACAAGTTAGACTACGTTGCGGAACACAGCTTCAATATGAAAAAATGTATGGAATTTGAGGAAAATTATAATGAACATATCAAATTTGAGCTCAGTTATTTTTCTTGTAACTTTCAGATCCCAAAAGAATTGCAAATTCGTCGCAAATAAAAGTCACAAAAATGCTTCTTATTGTTTCGACAGTATTTGTATTCTTAAATCTACCGAGCTACATTATGAGAATAAAAGCTTTTCTAATAGAGGTAATAATTCACTTTATTATTAATCTTTGCTTCTATTTCTAAATTGATATCATCCAATTTGACTTTTGAATGAACATATATTTCAGAACCATATTTTCTTTAGTTACACCATTTCCTATTGAGAAATAATCGTATTTCATCAAATTCATTAAATCAAACTTCTTTTCACGTATTTTTAAATCAGAATGATGGAAATGTTTCTCAAGCCACTCTAGTGACACAATATATATGCTGGTTCTTATTTATAACGAATTTTGGAATCAACTTTGCCCTATATTGCCTTAGCGGTCAAAACTTTAGGTATATTTTTTTTACAACAATTATACATGAATTGGTATTAAAATTAACTTGTATTCTTTCTTATTCGAGCAGAAAAGCTTTTATCGGAATGCTTAAAACTTCGAAAATAGACAATCGTCCTGCTGATGTGGGAACACAAGTGACAGGTATCTGACTGTTTCTAAATTAAGTCGATTAGTTTATCAATAAAAAATGTATATTTCTTAAGTTTCTGAATGTTTACGGAGCTCAACAACATCATCGCGGCGCCGAAAAGTGACAAAAAATGATTCAAGATCATATCTAGACCCTGAGCTACATGAACTACACTGTTTAAGCAACATCAGCGAGCAGCGGTTTGTTGTTGTTGTTTCATAGGAATAATTTGTCGTTCAACTGAAAGAAAATTTTGTGTCCAAATCATGCCACATTAATAATTAAAGCTATTTTATACGCTTTAAAATCGCACACTTTTGATCCATAATTTGGATAAGCACTTAGAAGTAAATGTATGTATGTATACACAAGTAAATACATGAATTTCATTTATCAAAAATAAATTATTAGCTACAATAGTTAAAAGAGACAATAGATAATTTTATCAGCTCAAATAAAACGTTTCGGTTATAAATTAGGTTCAAAATTATTATTATTTGTTTCTATACTGGAGTTATTATTTATTGTTGATTGGTGACAAATATGTAGAAATGTGTGCATAATTCTGAGCTAAACATTTTCTGTATGTATTGTCTTCATGAAAACTGTCAAATTTTACATGTCATTCCAATAGCTTGTTCCCAGGACGAGCTATTTATTTTGTATCATATGATCTGGAAATTTAAAAGAAATTTCTCATATGAAATAGCCCTTGATCGAAGGGGTTTTACACAAATTTACATACGATTTAAATATGAGTAGCTCAAGAAAAACAATTTTGAGATCTAAGAAATTTGGATCAAAGAAATGGGAAAAAGAATATAATGCTGAGAGATGATGAAATTCAGATTCAGAAGCAGCAAAACAGAAAAAGGTTCTACATTAGTAGCCTGATAATATTTACTTAAGCTAAAACGGACAAAAAGAAAAAAGAGAATTGCGGTGAAAAATGAAACTTTTTCATTATTTTTATTAAAGGAAATTAGAATTTAGTTAACTGTGATATTAAATGTAAAATGTCAAAATAATTTAGTCAAAATATTTTAGTTCATACAATTTAAAATGCTCTTTAAGAATTTATTTACTGAATATTAACTTATTCAGAATTATATATATTCATTCAAAAGTAATATAATCAAATTGTTCAACAATGAATAAAATAAACATACATAAAATCTCAAATAAATAAAGTCTTTAAGATCTACAAGTCTATCATTTCTATCGTTATCAATCTCGTCTGCTATGTCAACCATGACATGTATGTTTATAATACGTATAAATATTTGAAAATAACAAAGATCTGAAACTGTTAAGGTTCCGGTTAGCGTCATTTATTAATCGTGAATTCTTATGGAGTTTAGGCTATCTAAGTTAAAAATCAAGTCGAACCTTTGGCAAGCTGCTTTTTAAAATCTTCCATATTTCGAGTTTTATTTCTGCCGACACACATAAATGCTATTGAAAGCGAAGCTGCTGCTGTGAGAACTTTTCTTCTTCCGTAAATACGAAGGTTCACGAATGAAAACACGCATTTAATTAGACATTAGAACGTTTGGGCGATACCCCCCAGCCCTACCACAAAATGCGTTTTTTGAGAAAATGTCTTGCTTCAAAACAATTTATTCGATGAAATATTTAGATTTTATGATTTCCGCACGTGGCGAAAATGCCCATATTGAAATATTTATTTACGTAAAATTTCTTTAATGTCTCAATCTCGGCAACAATTAAATTATTGTTAATATTATGAATGATTAGGAAATCAGAAGCCACAATTTTTTTTTTTCACTTTCCCAACCTCAAGTTCTATCTATTTCGGTTGCATCTAATCATTAGAGGGAAAAAATATCAAAATCGACACGATGCTTAATTATTTTAATGTGCTGTATTTACATAAATTGTAAAATTATTTATATTTTTAATGATTACAAATATTTTAATTTAAAATTTGCTGTCATTGATTTGAATAAAATTGACTCAAATATGCCAAATTTAATTTTCAGTTATGAAATTAAATTTTTCTCTAACTATACTTTCCCAGTCTCTAATCAATTTTATCAATTACTATTATGTGAATGAGACTGAATTTGAATTCGAAAGCTTTGGTATTCCATCGGGACCCACATTCCAGCCATTCGAGTATGCAATGCTGATTTTCTTATCACCGAAATTGTAAGTCTGCGATCCGGCAAAATTGGCATTTCCAGCTAATTTACCTTGACGGAAATCGAAACCTTGGCTCTGACTGTTGCTTGCCGAAGCTCCAAAATTTCCAAACATCGTTTCACTGTTAAAGCTTTGCGCTCCCGCTTAGATAAACAACGTTTTACAACATTCATACTTATATACCTAAATATAGGAATTGGAAATTTCTCACCATTGGAAACAGATGAACCGAACGCATTTATCGCGTTATAATTAGAAAATGCATTTGCATTTGCTTGAGCGCTCGACTGACCGAAGTTTGTTCCATCAAATATTGGAAGCCTATCAAAAGTTTAATAAAGTATTAAACATTTCTTCGTTAATTAGTTTTTTTCTGTACAGAAGATAAATTGACTTACGCAGGGAAATGATATTGTGGAGCTGCAAAAGTTTTCTTATTTATCAGATTCAAAGACGAAAAAATAAATAATATTTGCTTTAAAACTTTATTCATTTCTGGTATTTCCCCGATAATTGCCTTTGCCGCTAAACAAAAAGGTGCCCCTAAAGAATATAACTTTATCTCATAAAATCTTGCCGTAAACTGAGAGAATCTACGATTTTATTTAGAACTTTATAAATATTTTGCAACAATTTCTGCACGGTTTATCACATCATCATTTTAAAATTCCCCAAAATACAATGAACATACTGGTTTTTTGGACAAAAATATGAATTCCCAGTGGCAACAACAATGTCAATGACTGCATCTGCATACAACAACATGTCATTAAGCGAAATAAGAAGAAGGTTTTCATATTTAATAATTAATTAGCGATAGCATAAATATTATGCTTCTGTTTACCTTGACTTAGTAATTAAATATTTCGTGGAATTATATTTTCCTTACAAATGTATTTGATCAAAGATGAACTCAATAGAAAGCTTATTATTTTCAATATTTGAATTCATATCAAATACATTCAGACGTATATATACATCTTTCCAGGTAAATCACTTTTTAAAACATATTTCGACACACATAATCATATTACAAATTGATCGTCAAGCAAAACCATCGTCAAATGAATTTTTTAAGAATGTTTCAATGAATTTGGTTATTTTCAGTATTTAGACTTTAATATTTGGAATGAAAATTTTTTTTTATTAGTGTTCATATTTCAATTTCCCAAGAGACCAGACTAAGAGTAATGATGTGGGAATATAATTCTGATAAAATTAATCTAGAACATCTCTAAATATACATCACATTCAATATTTCAATGTTGAATCTTATTTCTCATATGTTATAGTAAAAAATGAAGAGAAAATTGAATGGAAAGCAATCTTAATAATAAGAAAGGAAAAATGAATCGTGAACAGAAAGGTATGTCCTTCAACTTGTTCTTCATTGGTCTATAGTTGCAATATTAAAGTGCTGTATTGTCCATAATAACGTTCCAGTTCTCCAAATAGGATAAACATTTTCTAAGGTAGATAGATATACATATCCATTTCTAGATAAATTTGAATATAGATGGATTTATAAATAAGTTACAAAGTTTATTATTTTTATTACAATATACGAAATGGTGTGATGTGCTCATTTCATGCCTAAGAACAATATCCCACCAGAACGAACATCTGCGGCACGTATTTCCTATTTCTATCAATATTAGAATATGCTCAAATGCTATTATAATAAATCACATTGAACAACATATGCCAAAACCGGTATTCATTTTTGAATTCTATTATTGTTTGCTAAATTTATTTCATCAATAATCAGCTAGCTATCCTTTAATAATGACCATCGTATGTGCAATTTCAACCAGTCATACATACTGAGTTAAAATTCCACATAATTTGCAATAAAAATTCGATTTGGCAAATGTTCAAATGCGCGTAAATTATCACGCACGACAGAATAACAATCGGGCATGTTAAATGCGAGTAGTTGCATTATATGCATTTAAACGTCAGACCGAAATTGTATAATTCATTCGAATCATGAAATCTTTACAGGTATTGAAAAAGGGCAATTACACAAAACTTTCGCACCATAAATCAACAAAGATTACGGGATTTTTTATTTTTTTTTTTTGCTGTTGACATCGAGTTTACGATCAGTCATTTAAATTGACAATATGTCTACCATTCAGCTGAAAATTGCAAATTTCATTAATGAAATAACTTTTTTTCTGGCGTTCCTTTCAGCAATAGCGGACATATCAACTCGCGTTGAGTGTCGCGTGATTTGACAACCAAATGAAGAAGAAAATTAAAAGCTATTTTTAATAATTCTGAAAGCGTAAAAAAATAAAGCGATTGCAATCAGATACGGATCTAACATACGATTTCATGTCGACGTGAGCAATCAATTCCTGAAATGATTTCACACCGCATCATATTTTTATTTTGCGGCTCTGTCATAAACATATTCTGGTTCATGAATCATAACCATCACGTTTTTCTGCGTGCCATAGCAACTGATTAAATTAAGCCATCAACTGCCAGTCAAAAGTGTTCGTTTTAACAGTCGAGATAGATGAATTCAATTTCCTTTGTTCTTTTTTATGCATGAAAAATTTCATTTTTAAATGTTTTTATCGTAGATAAAAAAAACGAAACCTGCGAAAGAACATCAGTACCAATCACCAAAAAGAAATCTGCTTCCATTCATAAAATTTCACTCAAATCATTGTTTCAATAACTCAGAATTTTGGCAGTTTCGTTTTAAAATATATTTTATTCTCGAATACTTAAAATTACTGGCACGCAGCGCACATAAATGTTCCATTTGATGGACCTTTTGGTGTCTTGTGAACTCTTCAGGCTGTGTTTTTCCATACCGGATTCTCTTGTGACTTTGACATTAAGAATGTGATAGATATGATTTGGGTGAAAAAGGACTTTATGAAAAGCAACGTAGGTAGCGGAAATTTTTATCTTGCAGCCTTCGCCATTACATTGCTAATTCGGTTAAGACTCAGTGCGATTGTATAAATCACGTGTCATACACATTTAAATTCACTACCCTTTTAATCAGCTCCTTCTATAATTCTGTAAGCAATTTGTCAAACAGTTCTTTCTCTAAAACTAATTTATCAAGTCGCCATAAAACATTCGAGTTATTGAAAGCATTTCGTTTCCTACGAACTTATAACTTCCATGCCAATTAAGCGTTTTCTATAGCTACATATCATTTTGCATTATGTAGGACATTTTATAGAAGTAACGATAGATATTGTGCTCCACTTAGTTACTTCGAAGAATGATTCGAAAATTATATTTGTAATGAATGTGGTATGTCTCGCCAATGCCATACAAAAATTTCAAAATACTTTACTCGCATAGGTGTTTCTCCTAAAATAATCGTTGTGTACCGTCAAAGGAGCATTACATTCACGTTATAGTAGGTAGAGAGTGCTCGAAATTTCGACTAAAGTACCTTTATGAACATTCTGGTTATAAACATAAAAGCCTCATTGAAAATTGTTTTTATTCAATAAGAAAATTAATTTGAATACAATTTTTTCGGCTTGCTGTATGTTGCATGTTCATTTATTTCGTTTCGCTTTATTACCTAGAATAAAACATAAAATTACTTTTCCTTCTTCTTCGTCTTTATTTCTTCTAAAGATTAATATCCAGCGAGCTTTTTTTATGAATGTTGTCCAGCGACTGATTATCATTCCGAAGCTGCACAGATGGTGTCATTGTCTAGGAGTTCTTTTTGTGATTGTGGTCTTGAAAATTACCATTGTTGCTTTTTGATTGGGAACCCTTTGTATGAATTTCAAACAATGCCTCGAAAATATTTACAATCTCAATAGTTAGTCAAGCAATATTTCAGAATTTTGATGTTGGACAATGTTCTCAATATTTTTTTTTATGCCAAATGTATAACATTAAAGAAAAATGGCACATACACACGTGATATATTCCTATTCAAAGTCAAATTTTGCGTTTTGTTGTAGAAGCGAAAAATAAAAAATTTTTTTTAACGTCCATTGCATACAAAATGACCAAACGATGATTCTGATTGGATCGAAAGTCATTGCTTCTGATGGTTCTTTCATGGATATGTCGTTTTTGTTATTGGAAATAATAGCAATTCGGCAACAGTCAACGAGCCATTCATCTAATATAAATATCCTGGTGACATTCTGAAAATTTATCAGTTGACGATTGCCACTTAACGCAGTAGTTCGTTGGAATTGTAGCAATTAAAATTCCCATAAGAACTAAAGCACCAACTTTGAATATTGTGTAACTTACATACGTGTGTCAATTATTTGAAACTAATAAAAAACTTTAAGGGAAACGTGACAACGAGACCACAAAAATGAAGTGCGTAATTGGATTCTCAATTTTTGCCATTTTTGCAATACAAATGATCTCAGCTATTCCCCTACGCAATGGAATGGTATTTTATCAGAGCCAGCCTGACTATTATAATGCTCATAGAGCTTTTGTGATGCAATATGCCAGTCAGCCATTGAAGGTGTCACGCAGACGCTCAGGACAAGCTGCTGGTGTCAGCGCATTTGTTTCCGGAAAGAAAATTGCAACGGGAACTTATCTTAAGCGTAAGATGATTGTAAAAATTTTAATTAGTTAATATAATGTTCTTCCATATAGACGCTGAACTTGCAGAAGAAGAAGAGCAAAACACTGAATTAGAGGGTGGTGTTCAATCAGTGGCTGAAGCCTATCCAAATCCTAGCTTCGAAGAGGAATTGGAACAAAATGATGATGAGGAACAAACTTTCGATCAAGTACCAAATCGTAAAACCCAAATGTTGTGCCACTTGCTGATGAAGTCCCAGAAGTTCCAGTACGTGATGTTCCAACAACTAATCGTAAAACTCCAGTACAATCCGACGAAGAGGATGAAGATGAATATCCAGTTCGTACAAAGAGCCGTGGACCAGCAGGTGCAACTTATTTCCCAGTAACTTTCGGCTCAACAAATGGCGGAGCAATTGCAATAGCCAATAGTTATAGTACAGGCAAAGGTAACTTTTAACCTCACAAACTAATATTTTTAACGACTGAATAACACTAAATTTATTTGCAATAATGAGGAGGAAGTGCATCAAGCAGAGCAACAGCGTATGGTTCACCAGCAAAACCTAAAAGACGATCATCACAAGAATAGAAGAAGGGTATCAATCAAAAGCAACGGCAATGACGGCGGCAATCTAAAAAAATGTTTCAGAAAATAATCTCTTAAATGTAGGCTATCACTGAGTGTTGGTTACAAAACTAAAACGGTTTAATTTGCTCCAGATTCGAGATTTCATTCCGCATTTATTTAGCTGATATAAGTATGTAATTAATGAGAATTCAAAGGTCACAAGACAATCGTGATGAAATGAAAAATCCAAAAAAAAAAAGAAACAGAATTAATAAATGTCAAGTGTTCATTTGATAAGAAATAAGAAAAAGATCTTTGCTTGTCACTCAGTATTTTAGAAGAAATGAAATTTCAATGTCTGATATTTATCTGATTTATGTTATTCTTCTTGGAAGTCAGCTTAGAGCTAGATGCAAAATTGCTTTTTTTATTTTTAGTAAAGCTCTCGGGCTCCATTTTATTAGGAAAAAACGATTAAATGCAAGTCTCTTTAAAAGCTTTCATAACATGTTACATACACAATCTATCCCTTTGTGCTTTTAGTAAGAGATGTCTAAAGTATATTCATGTTCAATCAAATCAAGAAATTCTCGAGAAAGAAGCGAGAAATGAGAACATTTAAGTTTAATCATCTAAGTAGAATTTCTTAACGTATCAAGTCAAAGCCAGCCAAAGCGATGAAGTGAATGAATGAAACCGGTTTCATTAGATGAATAAAAAGTAAGTAGATAAATAGATGTATTCAGCAAAGTTCATCATGCCTTCATTCTTTTCAGCCAGCATGGGTAAATGCAATTTTATGACGGTTGTATACCTAAATATTTATAGATTGAATCAACATGAATACACGTAGAATGTTTTCCTATTTACACATAGAATCTTCTGTTAAATAGCTTCAATATTGAGTCGCTTTATGATTTCAAAACACGATTTTCAGGTTACATCA
This sequence comes from Propsilocerus akamusi, assembly GCA_018397935.1. Classification (NCBI taxonomy): domain Eukaryota; kingdom Metazoa; phylum Arthropoda; class Insecta; order Diptera; family Chironomidae; genus Propsilocerus; species Propsilocerus akamusi. The sequence continues at coordinate 17,603,296 of CM031468.1, read as the reverse complement.
AAACACATAATAACGAATAATATCTAATATAGTTAAATGGCAATATTGTTGTTTTTTTTTTTTTCAACGCTTACAAAAGTTCAGCATGTTTTTGGCAAAACCGAAATAAAATAAGATTAGCCTTTTTAGACCTTTTACTATTTCCAAATTTTGTATGAAATTGTGTTATCTGCCATTGTGTATGATGTTTGTATATGGAAATTAATTTGGGAATACCTAATTAATTTCATATGAATTTGTCTGTAAATTTTTTTTTTTCTGTAGTTTGTTTGTGTAAAATCCGAAACTTGTTATGTTTCGGAAAAAGTGTCTCAAAAATGCGTCATTAATGATTTAAGTATAGATGTGCTGAATCTTTATATACTAAATTTTACTGTCAACGTCTTTGTGATTTCTTGTTTTTTTTTTTTTGTTTTCTTTTCCTTGCTTATTAAGTAAGCATCCGTCCAAGTACGGTGAGCGGTATAAAAGGCCTAGACGCATTTGAAGAAGTGTTTAGTTTGATTTAAAATTTCTTTCGTGTCAGAACGATATCAGTAGCCGAATATAGTTCAAAATGAAATTCTTCATTGTTTTGTTTGCCCTCATCTCAGCAGCATTGGCTGCACCACAATTCTTCCCAGGAGGTGGCTTCGGCGGCTCAGCATCGAACGCTGGTGAGCATTTCTCCTCCATTTTCTTTAAAAACATAAATTTTTTAAATAAAATTATGAATGAAATGTATCATGTGCTGATACTATTGTGAAATGAAAAGAAAAAATATTAATTCAATTTCTTCTTCTTCTCATCAATAGCTGCTGGTGCTCAAACTTTCAACGCGTAAGTTTTAATGAAGCGACGATAAAGGAAATTTATAAAAAAAAAAAAATTTAATTTAAAAAAAAAGAAAAAGAGTTCAATAGTGAATTACTTCCTTGATTAAAGAGGAAGCAGACGAGTCATTTTAAGAGATTTGCATTCAATTGAAATAAAAACGTCATCCTACAAAATTAATGCAATCGCATAAATAAAAGAGACAAATTGAAAGTTCGTTGTCGCAAGAATTCACACAGAAACGTGAAAAGTGAATAGCATTGCGACAAGCTACAAGTTCAAGGCGAGCATGAAAATAAGAAGAACACAAAAAAAAAAAACTGGAAAAAATAATAACCGTTTGTGGGCATACCATTAACCAGTTTTTGTATTCTTGTCGTTTACTTAATACGAAAACATTCGATTAGACATTGGTTTTTTAATCGTTTCTTTGAGTTCAATCTCCTGCTGTTATAGATAAGAGCAAGCAGATTTTTAATAAGCTTTCTTTCTTCTTCTTCCATGTTTTCTGACTGACATGCAGCGGTGGTAGCCCATTCGGTGGAGGTTTCAGTGGAAGTTGTAAGTGTTATTCAAGCTACTTGGAATTTTATTTTAAAAACATTCAATGACCATTAATTAAAATTGTCAACACTTAAAAATCTCCACGACTAATTAATTTGTTTTTCTTATTATTTCATTACAGCTGCTAATGCAGGTTTGTTGACATAAAAAACAACTGTGAATTCTTGAGTGTCATTTAATTAATTTTGCCTCAACCATCAGCCGCACAAAGTCAATCTTTCAATGCTGGTGGATTCCCAGGCGGCTTCGGAGGTGGTTTCGGAGGATCGGCTTCAAATGCTGCAGCCAGTTCACAGACATTTAATCAAGGCGGCGGTTTCGGGTACCCAGGATTCTCAGGAGGAGCTGCTAATGGTTCGTAAATTACTTTTATTTTCCTTGACATTTTTCTTACTAAACAAAAAATTTTCACATCAAATAAATTCGTTTAGCTGCCGCAGGCACACAAGTAAGTTCAAAGAAATAGATTTTAATTTGGCAAAAATTGTTTAATTATTTTCTTTTACCTTATAGTCATTCAGCGGTTAAACGGTCTTCAAGGCAACAGAGGAATTATTCGTTAATTCCTTTAATGTATTTGGCTGTATCTGAGATATTTTCGTTACACAGGCGCGAAATTGTTAAATCAAATGTTTTTAGAATCAATTTTTTTTTAGACCATAGCATTGCTCAATTTTTATTGCATCAAAATAAACAAATTCCAAGAAATTTTCATAATTAATTTGTGTCTGCAAGCTCTTTTTGTTTTCCAGTGTGAACAAGATATTTTTCGAATGTTACTTAATCTTTTAAACGACCTTTCAAATATTTATGTTCAAGTATACAAGCATGAGTCCATGCTGGGTTATATTTGGATTGTTCGCCTTTTATCCGTCGCTGCCCTGAAGGTTGAGGATTTATTGAAAGCGAACTGTAAATTAATTATTTTTTCGCCAAAAAGCCGATCCTTGATTTCATTTGCAATTGTGTGAACTCTTGAATCGAAAATAATATATTTCAATTCCACCCATTTCCTTGGTTTCTTTTCGAAAGTCATTCATGCGCAAACATCAAAATGACAATTTTCTTTAACAATAATCAAATTCATCGAATATTTTTGAGACGAAATCGAATAAAATAATTTAAGGGAGAAGAACTTTTGCATAATGTCCTCACAATATTTCAGGCAGCATTGTTGATGCACCAAACTTGGTATACACAAAACTGACATAACGATCATACTTTAACCTTGTCCTTCGTTCCGTTGCGCAAAATTTATTAAATGATATCTTATAATATAACCTGATACTTTGTTTAAAGGTAAAAATAAATCATTTTTTGTTATAAAGATGGTCACGTAAAATATATATTTTTAATATTTTTTTGTTTATTTTTTTGTTGTCCGTTATCAACATCAAACATGTATACAATAATTTTATTTTTTATTTTTAAAACGTACTGCAGCATCCCACTGATGTGTTTTTCTTTGATGTCGTACAAGATTTAGGACTTTCTCGTTTCCAAAATTTATTTTTATCACAGTAAAAAGAACCAAGACAAAACGAGAATTTCATGGACTATTCCTACGCTCATCTCATCTTTCAATTTCATTTGAACAATGGAAACACCAATAACGGATAAGAGAAAGAAAAAAAAAGTGTCCAATTTATTTCCAATTATAAATTGCCGGTCCGCTATCGCCTATTCATTTTGTGATGTGACATGACCAAATTAAGACAATTCGAAGCCTGTATTGCTCGTTATCGCATATCGCAGCTTGTCTCGCAGCGTGCTCTTTTTCTGATAATTTGGTAGCTTTAATAAATTGAAGCACGTGGATGATGTCGGAAGACGATTCAATGGCTCCTTTTTACGAATCGTAAAGAACCCTCGAATAACACTTCCAATGGTGTCGCCTTTTTGTATTTTGTTAGCGATAAATAAATGTGACACTTGATTTTGTATACAATTCTTAAGCATAATAGAATCACTCACCGGTATCTTCATCGTCACCCACCTCAACACATCGGATAGAAAACTGAGGTTCCATGTGTGCAAATCCAAGTAATGGTGGCCTGCGAAATAGTAAATATTTATTTATGATAATGTTGTTACTTATTTGTAAACTAAGCGTGCATAGTCATCAGACAGTTTTATGCTGTCAATCAATCAATCACCTTGAACAACTTGTCACAAATTTCAAAAACAATCTTCTTTCGTCCTCCGTAAATTCTTTTGATAAAATGTCCCATAGCCAACCAATGACTCGATGGGAATCATGAAAACCACCAAAATATTGTGTATTCCTGCGCAAATCTTTCAAATCCAGAGGACTCGTATCGCCAGATATTAAACGTTGTAATTCTTGTGTGGAAAATAGCGCAAGCCAGTCAGGATTTATAATACTTCGAAATCCACGAATAAATGCTGATGTTTGTTCGCATATTTGTGTATGCATTCGGAAAAATGCCATATTATGTATGTAATTAATTCTGCAGCAAAACCGATAGAAAATTTAATTAAGCGCAAAAAAAGCTTCAAAACAACAAATTGCCATTACCTGTTTTCATTGTTTACTGATTGACATCGCCCACCTGGAAACAGCTCATGGGTAACAATTTTGCCCATAACATCTTCGTCGACCGAAAACGTTAGATCCAGGTCAGCAACGTCGCCCTAGGAGAAGAATCCGTTGAAATAAAAAACCAAAAACGGGCATCGAAAAAGTATCAAATTACGTCATAATGCTTTATAAACGTCAGACTGCGATAGAGCTCTTTATCCAACGATGGTAATTCATCAATGCACGAGTAGAGTGCCTGCTGTGTCTGTCCGAGAACAAGTGATAGGAAAAATGAAGCAAATGGTACATCAACCAGAATGCCCTCATAAACCGCTTTTCCCAACATTCGACCGACAAACTCAAAAAGCTGCAAATGGTTTTCCTGTAGATATGATGTTGGTGATGGATACAGACGATTCTCGGTAGTGATTTTAAACAGGTTCAATGATGGATCAAAGACACGTTTAATTGTTTCCTCAAGAAACTCCTTGAAAACGCCTGCAATGAGAAAATAAATTACAATAAGTATTTGGGTTTAAAATAAACTGAGTACTTTCTCCAAGCGCAATTCCAGATTCGAAATATTTTTTTTTTCCTTTTCTAGAATAGGATTGATATCTCAATGCTAAGTGACACGTAAATCACCTGTAACCCAAGAAACTTGGATCATTTATTTCGATGAATTAAAGCTTTTTCTTGAAATCAACCTCTTGAAAAGCAATTATAGCAAATAACAAAAACAAATTCATGTGTTGGTATCTCTAACTGGAATCATTCACGCAACACATAAGTTAAGCAATGATCTTTACGTCTAGCCATCTGTGTATACATGCTACGGGCTATTGAAATTATGTATTCCTTTACATCTTAATCTTCAATTTGCTGGAATGTGTGTTATTGCAACGCATGTATGCGTGGAGGCTTAATTGTAACTGGTAGAAATTATCAGATTCTTTTTAGGGCCTTCCAAAACATTAATTTCACTTCAGTTCATTTTCAGTTGAGCATAATTTAAAAAATTAGAAATAATAAATTTCATGCATGCAGATGTTGTCAAAATGTAATTATTACGTGTGGGAAGTTCAAACATATTATAAGAGCGTCGCATAATATTTACCATGGAGCCATCAAGTGATTAGAGACTGAGAGCAATGTTATTTTAAGGGCAGTATCAATTTAAAATGCTTTAATACTTGATGGTTCCAAAAATAAGGCAATACTTAAACGGCCAAGAACGATACAATACCATCTTGATCTATGCCAGACTCGACTAGATTGCAGACATTAATAAATCGCACGCGAATAGTTCCTTTGAGTGCTTTTGCTGGAAGTTCAGCTAGCTGTGAATATCCATCTTCCACAATACGGTCACGATGCACTGTTACTAAAGCAGAACTCAAGGGATATGCTGAATCTGTTAAACCCATTACGGATTTCTCATTTTGTACAAACTTTCTAAACAATGCTACACGCTCCTGGTGCGAAATTATGTGTGGCATCTTTTGCAATAGCAACTGAACGTGTTTTTTGCCTTTTTCAAGATCCATCAAGAAGTAAGCAGGCTTGATTTCTTTAATGATCCAGTGTCCCTCGGGTGCAAATGCTCTGCGATTGTCACGTCGATAGAGACTCAAAAGGAGTGTATGCATCGATATGAACAACGCCGAATTGAAAACTAGCTTTGTTTCATATGCATTTTCGTGAACAGTTTTGTAGAGAAGGTTGTTGAGAAAATGTGAAAGAACCACATAGTCATTGAGTGTAAAAAGTGCTTGCTGTTCATACATCTCCATATCGTCCAAAATCGTTACAAAATGCGTCATCGAATCACAAAATAAAAGAAGCAACACTGCAGGTGCATTACTGATGTCATCATAGCGAATTAAATCCACAAAACTTTTGAGTCCCAGTGAAACTATAAGTGTCCAGAGATCCTTCAAAACTGTTCCATTATAACAGATGCCGGATAAAATGTCTAATTTCAGTTGAGGTAATGTTATCAATGCTTCATAGTACATTCCACAAGTTTGGGCAACACGTTGAGCCTCAAAAGAATCGAATTTTTTTGAAGATTTGGAGCTTTTGATAATTCCACTTTTGAGTTCGATTGCCTTTTTGATGATTGAATTCGATGAACTGCTGCTAGATCCACCATCTTTATCACTCTTTTCCAATGTTGTTGCTAGTTGCTTTAATTGATCGCCAATTAGAATTTTAATCAGCTTACTGCCCCACAACATATTCACTTGCTTTTTGATGAGCGGTAAATTTTCATAGATTTTTTCAGACGTTGTGCTTGTATTATGGGTCCAGCCTAATAATTCATGCCATTGTGTACACGTGCCGCGCTGTTCCACTGTATCCGGAATGCTTTCAAAAAGTGATTTAAATGTAACAACCACTTGCGGGTATGCTAATTCCGTTGCTTTTTCTGATGATTCCATACAAAATAGTTGTATCATGTTTGCAGTCAGTGCCAGCAGCTTTGTACCCGGTAAACTATGCGATACAAATTTTAGGTTGTCCTTTTCATACACCAAATTTAAGCACTTTTCCAATAATCCACGATTTTGTATGTTTTTCAAGGCCTTAGGAAAGGAAACAAATTGAGGAATATGTTCAAGTGAGAAAGGCAGCATAAGCTTACATCAGGTGCCAACTGTTCAAGTTGATACACTAACGCAGGTATTGAGAGAATCTGACACACAAATTGCGAGATGAGGTTCGGAGTAAAGTTAGCATATACTAATGGTCTGATTGCGAGAGTCATCACAGCATTTATAGAAATTGGTTTGAGAGTAACCACAGTGCGGCATAATCCTTTAATCAAAATTGTCTGAAATGAAATAGAATGCATTATTCTGGCGGAACTTAGAAATGTTTACATTGCAAATTCACCCTCAAATATAAGAAAAATCCTTTCTGAATAAGGAAACCCAAAATATTATTACAAATCTGCTGCATGGCTGGTTTCATTGCTGTCAGTTGTTTGTTCCTCAAAATTGCCCAAGAATTTGGACAAGTAAAAGCTACAAGAGTCCTTAGCATGAGCGCCAGAGACACTGAATGATGATGAGTTTCTGGTGCCAGTGTATCCATGAATGTACAGCATTTCAGAAGCAACTGTTTCACATGCCTTATCCATGCGAGACTATGGTCCTTATTGAGGGAAACCCCTATGTAGCTAAACTTTGGTGATTCTGACTCGATACTCGATAGCAAGTAGCGGCAGAAGTTCTCTAAACGTACATTATTCTCTTCGTCTTTTTCAGACTTCCAAATCATTAGAAAATGCGAGGCAGCATAATAAATTTGCAAACTTGGTTTAAGCTCGATGTCACTATCGCTGCTGACATTTGTTGGTATCAGCTCATTAAAGTCATTTCTATGTAGTAAGAAAAAAGAAAACATCCAGCTGGATCTTTCTTTCAAGGTCAGTTTAATAAAAACTTACAAAATTTTCCTTCTAAACTTTGTTCTTGCAAGCCAGCCCCGAACGTTGCTTTGAATAATTACGATTGCATCATGTCTTTCTTGTTCAATTTTTAGCTTCTGGTGACGATCATTTCTCTTTTCTTTGATTTCGTCCACAAATTTTTTCTGTTCATTAAACATTGCAAATTCCGTGCTTCGTATCGACGTATCCAAATTTAGAACATCTTGCACATGATCTACGACTTCAGTTTCTTATACAATTTTATGTCTTTCTATGCGATATTATTGTATGAAATTAATTTTTCGCGATATTTCCAATGTTTACAAATTCGTACAAGTTGAATCATTAATTTTAGAATTTTGAAAAAATACGTTACACGATATCATTTGTGATACTTTTCAGTGAATACTTTTACTACTATAAAATTACAAAAGCACCAAAGTTTAAACGATCTTGAAAATTGTTTAACTGGCTAGATGTCATTGATAGCTCTATAACCAATCAATAAACTAAATTTAAAATATAACTTTTTAAGTATTCACGTTTGGCAAATAACTTTGAAACCTTGCCCTTGTATCCACAAAACGTACTTATGTGTCAAAATATCTGTTAGAAAAGTTTACACTCAAATTACCAGCTCCAAAATAATATGGGGACATTTTTTTATGCCCTACCGGATTCATTCAAAACCTCGAAGGGGTTAGAAACTACGCAGTGTGAATTTTCGTATTCAACAATTCGAGTTAAACTTGGATTTAATAATAAACGAAATAAAAGATGACAGCCGAAGAAGATCCTGATGCACTGTTTGATGGCTTTCAGGAAATAGCGCGTTCGGCATTTGCTGATATGTTGCATGACACAGAACGTAACGAGAAATATTCGCAAGCAATTAAAATGGTAATTGGCGAAATGAAAGCAAGAGGAAAACAAGCAAACGTGCTCGACATCGGAACTGGAACAGGACTCCTTGCAATGCTAGCATCGAAACATGGTGCTGATAGTGTGACGACAATTGAAGCATTTTCTCCAATTTCTGTAATTGCTCGCGAGATAATTGCAAAAAATGGATTTTCGGACCGCATAAAAATTGTAAACAAACATTCCACAGAAGTGGAAGTCGGACCTGGTAAGAAAAAAATCCTACTGGTTGAAAATAGTCTACAATATAACCTAAATTTTAGGAAAGGATATGGAATATAAAGCGAATATTCTGGTAGCTGAATTACTTGACACAGAACTAATCGGCGAAAGAGCAATTCAATCCTACAACCACGCTCATCAGAATCTAATGGAAGCCGATTGCATATGTGTTCCTGATTCAGCTTCAATTTATATTGATATAGTCGATTCTCAAACTGCCAACACATGGAACAAGCCAAAATCGCATCTAATAGTTCCAGGCTCAGACCAGTATATTAAAATCCCAAGTAATGTTCTTCAGTGTCCTGGCCTTTCTTCAATTCAAGATGTTCAACTAAGTCAATTTCCATTGGATGAATTTAGTACAATCTGCGGACCAATAAAAGTTTGCGAAATCGATTTTTCTGGCAAATCTGTGATCCCAAAAGACGAACAACAAATCAAGGAATTTCGAGCAGAGCGTCGAGGGCTAGCAACAACAATATTTTTCTGGTGGAATTTAAAGATGGAACCAACAGGCAGTATAACTCTTAGTTGTGCTCCCCATTGGCGTCATCCTGCTCGATTGAAACAAATAGCAAATGAAGCTGATTCTCAAAATGGAATACCTTGGCGAGACCATTGGATGCAAGGCATCTATCATCTTACACCGCATGCCTTCCTACGTTCTGAAGAACATGGATTTATAGCTATCAATCGTGATGAATTTTCTTGGTGGTTTAAGATTGGACTGCATAATAGTGATGTCCTTGACAACGAGAAACTATCGTGCTCCTGCATATTTCATATAAAAAATTCACGCAACAGAATCATGCAAATGAGTAACAAAGAACGTACAATGCAATTTGTAGAAGCACTGAAAAAATCTAATGCTACACAGTCAGTCATACTAGGCATCGGTGATCACAACATGGTGGCCTTGGCTATCGCCGCAGCATATCCAACTGCTTATGTTTTCATTTTGGAAAAAGATCCGATGACACTTAAGAGTATGAATAATTTTGCTGAATGTAACAGTCAATTGAAACTTCTTCGTGTTGTTCATTGCGAAGGACAAGTTCCATTGGTAAAAGTTGAGATTATTGTGGGCGAACCCCATTTCAGCAGTGCCATCCTGCCATACAACAATATTCCACAATTTTGGGCAGCTATAAAAAAATTCAGACACAATAAGAAAATTATTCCGAGTGATGCAACCGTTTATGCAATTCCCGTTCATTTCCTTAACTTACACAAAATTCGATGGCCTTTAAAATCAACATGTGGTGGCTTTGATCATGAAATCTTTGACATTGCCATCAGCGAGGCTTCTGAATTTTCAGATGCATCTGTTGAACCATTTTCGCTATGGGAATATCCAGCTATTGCATTAGGCGCATCGAACTCGGTCTTCAATATGAATTTCTCAACCGGCAATGTCAATAGTGAAGTAACAATAAAAATTGACAATTTCGAGCACATTTGTAACGGAATTGCCTTCTGGGTGAACTGGAACTTAACCGATGACAATTTTGTAAGCGGCGGACCGTCGCAATTTGACGTTGGCGAACTTTTAAAATGGCCATTGCATGAACGTCAAGGGGTTCACTTGATTCCCTACAAAGATATTGAAAAAGGAACAATCAGCAACATCAAGATCTGTTGCGAAATGACTGAAGAAAGCCTGAATTTCAAGTTTATTTATCAATATGAAGACTAAAAAATTGTATACAATGCTTGTTCACTTAAATATGACATCCATATGACATCGTAAGTGAACGGCCCCTTATCAAATATGAATAATTTTTAAGCTAACAAAACAGGCAATAAAGTTAAATAGATTTCTTGGTAATTTGAATATGTGTGAACCAATATTTGGTTAAGTTTTTGTGAAAAGCTCATTTGAAATAGAAAAGCTCGAGAAAGCAAGATTTTACTTAAGACTGTAATACTATAAGTAACTACATATACATAGAACCACTAAGATTAATAATCGAGAAATCGAGATGATAAGTAGGTTACAAAACAAAACAAAATTAAAGGATCTATACTGCAAATATGTACGCGTACTTGCTTCTATCGAGCTACAACATCCGACAATTTTATTATTTACTGTATCTGCGACGAATGGAAAGAATTCATTTATTTCCTTATCACCAAAAATATAAAAAAAAGCCATAAAAATCGCTTTTATTTCTCTACAATCTACACAAACAATTTAATTTAATATTTATGCTGCAATCAAAGCAAATCTTATGTTTATTTTTTGCATATATTTTGGAGGTATTTCCTTGGAATTTCCTGTTCCAGATTGTTTAATAATTTTATTAAAAGTCGCTGCTATCATTGCATGAGCTTTTTTCATCTCAAAATAAGAATATTGTACAAGCCACGAGATCTTAATCATTTCGTCTTTGAAAAATGTTCCTAGAAAATTTCATCACACAGGAAATGCCAAGAAATACAATCAAAGAATTCTCTGTAAGAAACTCCGTAACAGACAACGAAACTCTTTGAATTTTAATAAAATAAAATCGAATAAGATCGGATCGATCATCAGCAAACAAATGAAAAAAATGCTGCTCATCTCAAAAATTGATATGTATCTACCACCATTATGATTATGGACTGATGGACATAATGGAATCGAATAATAAAAAATTTCATTGAACTCGCGCGGCGCGCGATCTAATCGTGTCCAGACATGGAGTATTCATACATAGTTACATTCGTTCTTTTATTTATAAAATTATAAATCGTAAATACATATCGCGTCCAGTTTCTTTCTCGTCGAACGCAAATCGTCTTCACAGAGGGGTGGGACAGTTTTTACGCAAATGTAGGAAAGCAATTTAATATCATAAAAAAAAGTATTCTTCCCCTTACAGCACATCTCATCACCTTCCTTCTTTCGCTTGTCTTCTTATTCGCATTTCACAAAAAAAAACCTTCCTTCAGATGCCACATCTCCCCCCTTCCCCTTTTCATCCATTTCGGGGTCTAAAAACTCAAACATTTTGATAGTCGCTCGGCTTGAAATTTGAAACTTACAAAACAACAATCGCTTGTGAAATAAATTTTTTTTTATATAAATGTGAACGACTACACAATGTGGAGAATGAAATGATGAGCAAGAATCTCTCCAGGCTTTGAAGGCAATTATCTGCGTTCGCTCTCAGACACAAAAATTTCAATTTCAATAAACTCTCGATTATCCTTTGATTTGAATTTCTTTAAGCGATTTTTTTTTGTTGTTCAATTACGTATTCTTTATGGCTCATTTTCGGCCACAAAAAAAAACCCGATGGACGTCGGATAAAACATGAAATTGATAATTTTTATGAATTTCTGATGAAACTTGAACTTTCTTATTTAAGCAGTTGGATTTTTGAACCTGTCGGAAGTTCTGTTATCGAATCGATTTATTGTAATAAATATCCTAAATCAGTTCAATGATCCCGCATTATGAATTCTCTTTACAGTGCGAACCGCGAAATAAATAATCGATAACTTCCTGTGAATATGTTGAGAATAAATTGATACGCATATCGAATTCCATTCATATTGAATAGCAATTTGCGCAATTGTTGGAAGTTCAACTAATGAAATGCTAAAAGTCAAATCCAGAAACCGTATTTTTTTTTTTTTATTATAAATTGGAAGGATATTGAGGACGAAGAAATCGAAGCGATTCACAATTGTCGAATGATATGCTTAGTTACATCTCATCGCGAGCAGGTGCTGAATTATTTCGTCATGAAAATTTTCAGTTGCAAAAATTGGCGAATAAGAAAATGTTTAAAAGGAAATTGTAAATCGAGAGCTGCATTGCATTGCACTGATGAAGAGCGATTGTGGTTATATGCAATGGAAGCATAAAAAAAAACTACAATTTAACTTCATTGTTATTAGCAAAACGAGTTTTTGGTTAAATATTTGTATTGCAAAACTTTTCAGGTTACGTTCTGGATTTGTATTGAAAAGTTTCAGTAACGTGAAAGAAATTTGTCTCAAATTCAAATGCGATAAAAAGCTGTAGCGACGTAGTAAAATTCGATTAAATTACTGGCTAAAAGTTTCGGCCAAAAACTCCCAAAAAAACAACATTGAAGCGGACACACAACAACGCAAGAGAGCCTGCAGATGTTTGATGGAAGATGCTTTTTCTTCGGATTCACTGTTTCGCCACATTTTCCATAAATAAATTATAATTTGAGAGCGCGTTTGGCAAACCAGAAACCCCAAGAAACAAAAAAAAAAGTGTTCGACAAACATTTTGATGCAATTTTCATTTTTATTTAGCATTTTTTTTTTCTCGTGTTGAACCACAAAACTTTTTGACGCAAGGAGCGAGCAAACGAAAACCTGCATAACATTTTTTTTATGCCATTCAAGGTTATTGAACGAATTCGTCTCGATGGGTTTGATACTGCAAATGGTCAATAGCCTTAATCTTCGCGAAGCGAAATAACACGAAAAAAAAAAATAAGAGAAGCAACTGGCGGAATAAAAACCAAAACAGCTGGCAACTTTTTGGGCTTCCTTTTTTAGGCTTTTCTTATGCCAACAAACGATCGCTACAAAAATGAAATTGTACAAAAACAACATATTCAACCGCAATATCATCCGCCGAAATTTGTCGAATTTGTATTCGCTGACAAGAGCACTGCGATAGATTGTCGTTAAAGAATTTGCGCGACCTGACACACATCGTAAGTAGAACGCGATTTTTTTTTCTTTCCTCACTTCAAAGCCATAAATTATGCAATTCACAAAAAGATCATGTTTTATTTTTGAGTGTTTATGTTTGGGTTTCATGGCACATTAAATTGTACATATATATTTGCTGTTGTGCGATTTATGTAGTGTTTAAAATCCATAAGTAACATTGTAACATTGTGTCATGGTATCGAAAACAGTATTAAAAGGTTAAGCGCTTTATATTTTATCATTATGCTGAGGCTCGATGAGTGTGCTCATAATATATGCTTACGGTGTATGACTGACTGAACGATATGAAAGTTTCATTAGATTTTGTGAAATAATATAAAATAAAGAAAACTTTTAAAGTCGAATTTCAACTTTTTCAACATTTAGCGACGTTGAATGAATAATGAAATAAATAAAATATGGAACAGTTGAGTCAATGAGAAAAACAATTTTACCACCTGAGAAGTAATTTCACAATTTTGTCGCGGTTGCATCATGTGTTTTATCGCATTGCTATTGTTTTCAAATAATATGCTTCGTGTTTGTGCAATTATCATAAGAATTTATTACGCGAATCGCCTAAATGAAAAGAGTTCCTAATGAGAATAGACAACGTTTAAGAGTCACTGCCTTAGCCTGATGCATGCAGGTTGAGTTATTAATAAATCACAATGACTGATGATACCAGCGTTCCGTTTATAAACTTGGGCCACAGCAATATGTGCCGCCTTGACCTTGGTCACTGACTATACAGTTTTACTTCTTCGCCAATAAATTGCCTTTTTCCTATACGCGAGAGAGAGCTCTGTGTGGTTATTAACATGCATCGCTGAGCCTACTGAAAATAAACTGCCGTATGATAACTCGCGGCAATGCAAATGACCATAAAAATTATATAAATTTATGGGAATTTAATGCGAAGACATTTTTCAAATCCATTTCATTCAAACCTTAATAGCGACTTGATCCTTCAAATATGCTTCACGAAGGAAAAAATATGGAAGGAAATGATCCTTAGAAGTGATTGAATTAACGTTGTTTACTCGAATTTCATATCAACCTAATGAACAGAGTGATTCAATTTGTTGTCTGGTATAAGTTTGATGACCTTCTCACGACATCGTGCCCGGACTAATACGATTTTTTTTTTAGATTTTGCGAATCGTCTGAAATGTAGACTGCAAGCAAACAAACCACACACATGCATGCATATACACAACAAAAAAAAAATGTTGGAACAAAAGGTTGAGAAACTAAAACAAAAGTTTAATTAGAATTTTTGGATGAGAAAATGACGCGATGGTAAAACACCCAAAAGAACCGACGACTATAATCAGCGTGAATGTGTAAAATTTTTGGCAAATATCATATATCAAAATGATACTTGGCGTTGGCACATAAAAGTTTTAAACCGTGATGTACTTTTATTATTTTTTTTTTAGTTCACCATACGACGACAACTATCGTTTGAGCGAGACACTTTATTAAGTCTGGCAACAATGCCATTGTGAATATCCCGGAAATCGATGTCAGCAATTGTGTTGTGACCGCATGCATTGCGCTCCATTTATAATTAAGGCAAAGAACAGTCCTTTGGAATTAAATCACATCCTTCTGCAATGCAATTAAGTGGATAAGCCAATTTGGCAAAAACCGGCAACTGGAAATATTATTGGAAAGCATATGGCGGTGTAGCCATGGCACGTAGCAAATGAAATATATTTTGAGTGAAGCTGGATTAGACGTCTTCAGGATCGAAGAAATGATGAATAAAATGGGTCAACATGAATCGGAACGCTTGATTGGATTACATAAAGTTTAAAAGGCTTCAACATACTACTCACTTGCCCTCAACCCACCCCCCTCCCCCATCCCTCACCTCCCAAACTAAAACTAACATGTAAAAGTGTTAACTTGATAAATAATAAATGTAATTTCAAAGCAATTTTCTAGATTCATTAAGTTGCTGAAGCAGAGCGAAAATTTATGCTATTACACTGTAGCAGGTTCAAACTGTCGATTAAATTGAGAGTTCACCTTCGACGTTTAATAATTTTTCATTTCGATATTTTTTTTTCTTCTTCTTTTCTTTTCATAAACTCACTGGATAATTTGTCTCGCTCTTGGTCGTCGCCGTCGCTGAATGTAGCATACGGGCAACAATATCAAGCCAATGCGAACCATCCAGTAACATCTGTGTGTTAATTTCTTATATCCCTTCCATTTCTCGTTTAACAAGAATTTTTTGTGTTCTTTTTTCTGTGTTCATTTATTGAAGGCAACTTACTCTGAAGAAGAACCCATAAAGTCTACGACAGAAGTAAAGTGTTCGCTTAATAATCAACTGGGCTTCAAGGTTTCAACATATATTTTGTTTCTTATCTTACATTTTCAATCGCTACAAACGATGATGGTGTGCAGTGAAATGTTGAGATATGGCATCATAAAGTTGATGCTTCAGTCATTGCATTCATTGAATTTCGAATTTTAAATTTCTTCTTAATAAAATATGAGAGAAACATTTTGTATCTCATCATGTTATTTTTATGTATCGAAAATTTCCCCCAAAATAAGTTGATATCAGACGAATGGAGTAATATCATCAATTTTCATCATGACTTCAGGATCCGTACTGGTACAAAATGTTGTTACAAATTTCCATATGGAACCTATTAAAAGAACCATCATACATGTTCTTCTAGATGAAAATATATTTTTGGTCCTTTTTTTGCCTCACTCCGAAAACACACAAATAATCCACCCACAACGACATACTCGACAAATGAAAATTTACAGTAAATAGAAAATAGCACTTTGGCAAAAGTAGCTCTCAGGACGCAAAGGAAAGAAAAATGTAAATAAATTTGCCTCGTTTATTGAACTCTCATGTTGACGTGAAAACATTTCCTGCTCTCCCATTTGTTGTTTTTGCGCAGACAAGCAGTCACTTGATATGCAAACAGAGAAATTATTTGGGGACCGCAGGATTGTAAGCTAAAGTAAAGACAAAAAAAAATTCGGCCATTTAGGTTCAGTTATCTGCTCATGGGACAAAATCTTTCGGGTTTAAAATGATCAGATATTCGGTCGGATATCATTGGAGCATTGTCACTTTGCGCAAATATTTCTAACATAACTGGTCACTCGTTCTGCATAAAATAGAGAGAGAGAGAGATTCATGCAATTTGCATAGAAATAAAATTGTACAAACAAAATTTACTTTCGCAAAATGTTAAATGCATCTTCATGTGCTGCTTATACACATCAGTATTGCATAATGTTGAAATATTTTGCTGAGTTTGAAATGCTTTTACTAAGCAAAATAAAAGCTTTAAATGTCTCATATCCATCATTGTTACATACATGCTTAGAAGTTGTCTGAAAATTGAAATTTATTGGTGTATTTTAGTATTCGTCATGTCCAGCAACGCAGCAAAAAGAAAACTAAATTCAGTTAAATTTTCATCAATGCTGTTTCCAATCAATTTATTTGCTTTAATTTATTTTGTTATACACTCATTGCAAATGTTATAAACTACTAAAACCTCTAAAAATGTCTACAAAAAATTTTATTGTTTGTGAGTGATTACATTTCTTGTTTCATCTTTTATTGAATATTATTTAAAAAAAAAAAAAGTAACTTTTTACAATAATAATCGAAACTTATTTACACTTCATCACACATCATCAATATTCGAGAATGGAAAACAAAATTCAACAATTATCTATTTACAATTGAAATGTGATGAGACTCACTTTCATGTCGCATTTTGAAAGTTGTATGAAAATATTAAATTATTTACAAAATATATTATCGACATTTCGAAATTATAACGTAACTCTGTCAAAGGCTAAATAGACACTTAGATGTATATCAATCTAGTTTTGAGAAGTTAATTGCGTTGTACTCAACTAGCTGTTAATGACTGGCTGATAGTGGTTTTCATGACAAAAATGAACTCAAAAATTGGGGCAACAATTCTAAAAGTGACTCGTGTTGCAAATCTACTTTTTAATCAAAAATTACTCAACTTTATTTACAAACAAACTTCCGTCAATTTCGCAAAATAAAAATCCTGACAGCTCTTCCTCATTGACATTTTAAACGCTTTTTAATTAACACACTTCAATCATTGTTGAATAAAAATACTGTTCAGTCACGAACAGAATGCGCAAATATCGATATACAACACATTAAATCTTTATTGATAGTGCATGTGACAAACCCTTGACACAATTGCTATAATTTATGACGGC
This sequence comes from Propsilocerus akamusi, assembly GCA_018397935.1. Taxonomy (NCBI): domain Eukaryota; kingdom Metazoa; phylum Arthropoda; class Insecta; order Diptera; family Chironomidae; genus Propsilocerus; species Propsilocerus akamusi. The sequence continues at coordinate 17,585,852 of CM031468.1, read as the reverse complement.
AAAGTTCCGACTGAGCGAGTGCAGTTATTTCAATACAAATCGCTAATCATCGCAATGTTAAATGCATTTACTGGGACAATACTGACACTTTTTTCTTTAAATTTTTTACAATTTTATTTATTTATTTTTTTGAGTTTCTTCATGTTTGGCATTTCTCAATGAAGTAAATGCGAGTGTTCTAATTAATAAAACATTAAAGCTTTTCCTATATATATATATTTTCTTTTCCTTTCGTAGACTGATTACAATCACCGAAAACTCGCTAACATTGAGAGAGTTAAATTAATTTCAAATATATATATTTAATATGTATTTCATTAATAACTTATGTCATCTAAAGTCTTTGTGCCATTACCCGCTGAATGTAATTATTTTTAACGCCTAATTGTGCTTCACTCAAAAAAAAAAGAGACAAATTAGGAATAATTAAAAAGCAAGAAAACTAAATGTAAGGCAAATTTTGTGGTATTTGAAGCTTACAATTATGAAAAGTTTGTTGTGTGTACTTACTTATGTGGGTTTACTAGTAAAATCAACATAAAATATTCTGAAAAAACATAAAGCTCTAAAAATGATGGAAATTATAATTAAGTACACTGGAAAGTATACTACAAAAGTGAAACTTATAATCAAACTCAAGTAAAATATTTTTGTTTTTCTTCTTGTTTTTCATTCATTTATTTTCATTCATTTAATTACAAACTCTTTTTTTATCAATTTATCTATTTTACAAATTGTCAGTTTTGTTGCTGCTCAACTCTCTCGTGTATCTTTTTTTTTACTACACTCTCCACTCGTATTATTTCGATACTGTTTTTTTTTTTTTTTAATTAAACTCAATTAAGCATGACGATTCAATTTATCTCACACTAGAAACGAGTTTGTTTTTCTTGTAGAATTAAAAGCGTTGCAACTGACAGATTTATAAACGAAAAAAGTCTTATTAGTGAAAAGATTTCCAGTGTTAAATGGTCGATACGACGGAAAACTTAATTGAACTACAAATTATATCAGAGATACAGAAAAGTTAACTTAGTTGCTAAATCAGTTTGTTTTGCAAATTTGCTTCCTTAATTGTAAAGCACAAGAAATTAATTTTTTTTTGCCATTTGAAAAAAATCACTTATCACTTTCCTTACAATTCTAATTGTGTGTCTGTGTATGTTTCAATTCTAAGTGTTTATTATATTTTTTTTTTCTTGAATCTATTTACAGTGAATTTGCGGTCAAAAAGTGGTAGAGATGGGCTTAATTTTTTATAGGTATGCACAAGAAATGACATTTTCCACCAATTATTATAATAAAAGATTCAGATAAATTTTCGAGAAATCGAAACTTCCCCAGAAAAAAAGGAAATCCTCGAAGAATCGTCATTGTCAAAAAAAGCTTCCTCGCTTTTTGCACGTAGCGAAAAAAACACGAAAATGCTTTCTTTACAATATACAAAATGAGCTTACAAATGTCCTTCAGCTTGTATTATGACAAAACCCATAAATTTTCTTCCGTACAGAACAACAAAATAAGAAGAAATAACCCCCGCAACCCTCCCACAAATCATAAAGTTTATAATTGTAGCTTTCTGGCAATGATAATAAATTATCATGATGATGACAATCATTATCATCGTTCGCTTGCTCGTTGTTTCTTCCATACACTTCATCTGATGCCCAAATGTGATGTTAATTTTATACGCTACTGCAAGGCAATGTTCTTTGCAGTTAATGATGCTTATGGTTTCATATTGTCTATTTTATTCTCTTGGTTTAGCTCATCACAACAATTTTTTTTGTGCCAGAATATTATTTCACTTTTACAGTATTTCAGAAACATAAATCTTGAGGCCAATTCATCATTTTGGTTAAAGACGTGCGGGGATGAATTGATTTTCTTCTGGCTAATTAAATCTATACCAAACATTCCAATAATCCGAATAATTTATTGGAAACGATTTTAAGCCCCAAATCAGATTTTTTTTATAGCAAACGTGGAAAAATTTGCGAAAATTTTGTAACGTAATTTGCCAGAAAGTAAAAAAGACCAAACGAAAAAAATTTTGTTATAAACTAAAATTATGAAGTAATTAAGTCTTGCAATTTTTTCTTTTTTTTTTTCTTTCTCATTAATGGACTTTCCCCTATTTCCATGTTCAAAATTATTCATTTCTTGCTGAGATCTGAGTGAAAGATTTGATTAAATCATCGCATTAAATACTAAAAAAAAAGTTGAAAAATTATGAGAAAGAAATTAATTATAGAAAAAAAAAATTAAGTCTATGCAGAGTCGAAATTTTGTCGAGAGACAAAAATAAATTTTAGCTAATTCTACTAAAAGAGACATAATTGAATCTACAAGTCGCGATGACGATTGATTTTGATACTGAAAGTTATGAAATGAGAACAGAAGGAAAAAATATTTTGTGTTGATTGAAATTCAATTGATTTCGCAAACCAATCAATCCCAAATTACATGAACATGTGCTCCCACAAACTCCCAATAAAACGCACCATATAAAAGCATTACACAATAAATTAAGGTCATCTTCTCTTATGACCAAACCGAAAATGGGATTTTGGCAAAAGAATTTGTTTATAAAAAAATATATTTAAATTTCTTTTCTGGAAAATTAATCGAGATGCAAATTCTCATTCTCGCCTTGTGCTGTCAGAAGGCAGTCGACAAAAATGTACACAATTAATTGCTTAAGACGTTTAGTTAATTTACATTTTTCCTCTCCATTTGCACACACGAAAAATGAGTTTCCTTACACAATTCTTTCTTATTTTTTTTTTTTTTGTTATTTTCCATTTTTTTTTCTGTTA